>OW443301.2:5000000-7500000 GCA_937001585.2 Brachylomia viminalis
CCTGATTAAACATTCGCAGCTCGCTCGTGAAACAATAATAACATATCAAAATGGCATCTAAGGTTTGGTTTTATTTACTTAATTGATTTACGAAAAAGTTTACAAAAACTTATAGACTAAGAAAAAAATTGACAACTTTTTCTTATATTTGCTAAAAGTGTCACACTTGTCTAAACTTTTATTATACTTATAGAGAAAAGATTTGATGTTTTTGTGTTTGTATGTTTGTTTGTTACGCTTTCACGCTAAACGGCACAACGGATTTGGATGAAATTTGGCACGTGGGTAGATCGTGACTGGACGGACGGACGTGACGTGATCGGATTTGGACACGGAGTGTAGAAAGAAGTTGGATTAGAGAAGACATAGTATACATTTATCCCGATGTTCCCACGGGATCTATACCAATGCGGGTGAAACCGCGGGGCGCAACGAGTGTTAAATAAAGTTGATAAAAGTAGGCATAGACGTTTAGACAATATGTCTCACTACTTAGTAACATTTGGTAAAAGTGTAAGGAACACATATATATTAATGAACCGTTTAAAATAGACAGTAAATGTCAAAGTTAACAAACCATAATATGGCCTAGAATCCAGTCATCAGTATAATACAATAGACCGTTTCTAATAAGCATCCTTTGTATTTTCAGTTCGTAATTGTTGCTCTTCTGGTGGCGGCTGCTCAGGGCAGCGCTATCCACGGCGGTGACTACAGCAGCTTCTCGTACGGCGTGTCCGACCCTCACACCGGTGACGTCAAGAGCCAGCACGAGACCCGCGTCGGAGACAGCGTGGTCGGCCAGTACTCGCTGCTCGACTCCGACGGCACAAAGCGCACCGTCGACTACGCCGCTGACGCCCACTCTGGATTCAACGCCGTCGTCCGCAAAGACCCAGCTCACTACACTCACGCCGCTCCCGTTGTCGCTCACTCCGCTCCCGTTGCCTACTCCGCTCCCGTCGCCTACTCCGCGCCCCTCGCCCACGGATACTCCGCCGCTCCTCTGGCCCATGGCTACTCCCACGGTGTTGCCGCTTACGGCGCAGTCGCCGCTCCCCTAGCTCATGGCGCTGTAGCGTACGGTGCGCACGCCGCTCCCCTTGCCTACAGCGCTAGCGTGTACGGCGCCCACGCTTCTCCCCTGGCCTACAGCGCCGGAGTCTACGGTGCTCATGCCGCTCCCCTGGCTCATGGTGCCATCGCCTACGGCGCTCATGGCGCTCACGGTCTTTACAACGCTCACCTGTACTAAATAATGTTTAGGTTATAATGTTATTTATTCTGAAACACCAATGAACGATGCTGTGATTAAATAAATTGTTTAACGAACCCAAAACCTTGTTTCGTTTCTTCTAATTTAGGACAAGTATTAAATCTCAAAAGGATATTATGGCCAGAGACAGAACAGTAAGGAGGAGATCCCTCTTTGATATTTATTATTCCATCTCCTAAATATATAACAGGTATAACCTATTGCTTGCTGATAATAGTTATTAATCCGAAAAAAGCTTTCTATTTTCACTTTTCACATCCAATTAATAAAGCTTACAGCAAGGTGTCACACACTTTGTACGTACATACTGCAGGATTCAATCATTACTAAAGAATTAACAGAATCTAATAATTTGCCGCGTCAGGAACCATCCACTAACCGAGAAAGAATTTCAAGCAAGGTTTCTATAACAGGAAGAAACGGTTAATATTAAATAAATAAGAGTACACCAAAACAAAGAAATACGTAGCTACTTAATAACATAGTGACGTTTATAACTCAGCCTTGTAGTGCAAGCCGCCATTACGATACTACCACGTCATTTATGAACAATCTACAAGCATTCGTGTTAATTGTACGATTTATAAACCAAGTCTTATTACTACAGATTTTGTGAATACATCTCATAATAGTTAGACAAAGATTTTATCGTTGTTTAAGAAATGGTTTAAACATCTTGTTGGTTAAAGATTATGGTGCGGTACTTAATTATTTGGGCAAGAACAAGAAATATAATTGATTTGTGGAGCATGATATATTATGAAAAAAAGAAAGGAAGTAACTGCTGACTAATACGACGACTGATATTGACGATATTTATGAACATAATATGACAGACGACATGCTGCGCTTTTTTTTTGAGGGTGGGAAATCATCAAATAACTTCTCCCGCTCTAGGCAGAACAGGAGGGCGTGTCAGACTCTTACTGACTAAAACCCACCCGTGTTCCTTCAGTTGCCTGTGCCCGAATTCTTCGTTTTGATAACTCATTGGCTATTCGTTACAGGTCGTGTTTTGCTCGGTGCAAGACATGCAAGTTCACTCACTACTCGCGCGGGTTACTGGACAGACACACTTGTTTACATTGTAGTTATTGCAACGCATAGGTATAACCTGCACAGGAGCTTCAGCTTGCGCATGTAACATCCAACGTTTACAGTTGGTGCCATGATGAGTGAATTTGATTGTTGTTACTTCACAGCCCATTTATTCTTCAGTTGTCAATTTAATGTACGGCGAGGCCTACAATATTGTAACGATGTATTTTTATATTCCACATGGAGTTTTAATATAATGAGAGCGTGAAGATATTAATTTGATTAATTTAAAATAAAATAGTTTAATAGGCAAGGTTATTAGGTAGAGGTCGACAATAATTAGCTGACGTCTTTAATAAAATTGTAAGTAATTAGTACCCAAAGCAACTTCTCTTAATGGCAATTTTTTTATAAATATTATTAAGTGAAACAATGTTGAAAACATAAAATTATTGCATTATGAAGGGTATGATGAAAAAGATGTTGCTAAAATTAGAACATAACATCTGTAACAACGCTATTAAGTTTATATTATATTTCGTCACTGTATGGGTTTAGTGTAAACTATATTTTCAATCATCATTATTAGCAAATGACTAATTTCAATACCTTTGGACTGACTCCTGTCCTTCATGTGTTAATTTGAATATTAGGATAATTATGTACCTTAGATTTGTAAAATATTGGTTTCAAGAAAAAAATCTGATATCACCAGAAAGTCAGAAAATATATAATTTTATTTACAGAATCAATATTTACAAAAACGAAGTCGGCAGTTTAGTAGTAGCGGGCGTAGGGGAAGGGAGCACCGTAGTTGATGGCTCCTAACTTGGCGTAACCTAAGGGAGCGGCGGCGTAAGTGATAGGAGCGGCGATCGCGGGAGCAGCAATAGCAGGAGCAGCATAGGAGATGGCAGGAGCAGCGTAAGAGATGGCAGGAGCAGCAGCGATGAGGGCAGGGTCTTTGCGTACGACGGCGTTGAAACCTCCAACGCCGGCGGCGTAGTCCACAGTGCGGCGGGTGCCGTCAGACTCCAGCAGAGAGTACTGGCCCTGCACGTTGTCGCCTACGCGGTTCTCGATCTGGTGCTTGAAGTCTCCGGTGAAGGGATCAGCCACGCCGTACGAGAAGCTGGACAGGTCGCTAGCGTTGGCGACGGCCATCAGGGCGAAGAGTGCGACGAACTGTAAGAAAATAAATAGGAATAAGAAAAATTTGAATGTTGATCAATAATTTGGTTCTGTAGCCCTTGTTGATGACATAAATTCGAGTTTGAGAAACAAGGTGAATTCTAGGTATTAATTTTCATTTACTGAAATGAGGTTACTTAATTATATTGAACATAAATTACCACAAAAAAAGGCAAAGCTCACTGGGCATCGCAAAATTCGTCCGCATTGCTGTCAGTATTATGATCGGTGAAGTACTCTAACATCCATTTTAAATGTGGTATTGGACGACCGCGCGTGGCTGCAAGCCACACTACCCATTCGCTTTGGTGGTCTCGGCGTCCGCAAAATTTCTAGTGTAAGCGTACGTTTACGGTGCTGTGAACCGAGGACAGGATAGCCATCCTGTCCTCGGTTCACAGCACCGTAAAGTTAACCATAAAAATCTTAGCCCCTTCTCAGGTTGACTCTGAAGTGCCGTATTTGACCGATGCGATGAACACCTGGAAGGTGGCTTGTCCGGATACGTTTCAGCCCGAGAACCCATCTTCTCATAGACAGTGGGATAAGCCGCTCTACAGGTTGGTACGGAATAACCTCATTAATGCGTCCAACAATACTGCTGAGCGTGCTTGCTGCGGAAGAGTGGGAGTCGGCTTCAGGCACTATCGTCACCCTACATTGCCTATGCTGTGTGACACCACTTTCCAGCTTGCTACAAGTCTGCGTCTGGGCGCGCCTTGCGTGGCTCCACATCGCTGTTAGTGCAATGAAGCACTCGATCGCCTCGGACACCATGGCCTTTCCTGCAGCAAGTGCGCTGGTCGGTTGGCAGGCCACGCCAGCATTAATGACATTATCCATCGGACTTTTGCCACCACCGGGATGCCGCGCATACCCTCGCGCCCTCCCATCTTAGCCTTATCCTAGCACGGTGGGCTGTGCTGGGCCGCAGCTGCAGGTGCAGAAAACCTCAAACGGCGTAAATATAGCACCCATATTGGGAGCTATATGTTTGAGCAGTTTAAGGTTGAAACAGTAAGGCCGTGGGGTCCGAGTACTCATCGTGTATTTTGGGACATCACCAAGTGGTTGGTCGACTCTTCACGTGACCAGAGGCCTGGCCTATTTTTAAGTCAAAGAATCAGCATTGCTATCCAACGCGGCAACGGTGTTTTGGGCACTTTTCCCACTGACAGTGATGCGGACGAATTATTTTTTGCCTAATAAGCTTTCCCTTTTTTCCCCTTTACATTACACATTTTAGTGTTAGATTGTATACTATATTGAAGGTTTCTTAATAAAAAAAGAGTAAACATTATTTAAAAAGAAAAAAAGTACTACTGTTATTGATGTTTTTATGTTAATATCTTAATAAAAAAGATGACAAAGATAAAAGAAAAGAAGAGTGTTTACCTTCACAAACATTTTTGAAGGAGGTTTCTGTTGTTGTGACTACGTCGAAGAATCCTGGGAGTCTGATGCTCTTCACAGCACCTGCCCAGCTTTTATATCAGCTGACAATTGTTCCAGTTTTATTTTAAATGTATTTATTATGAAGAAATTCAGGAAGTGTCTTAAAGTCAAGTTCGAATCAGGGCGATGCACCGAATGGAAAGGTCTCTCAGATCTCAGCTGCACGCGCTTGTATAAATAAACTAGTTTAAAATAATCTTATGTCTCCACCTTTTAAGTTTCTCCGGTTACGAGTACACAGGCTACTTTTTAAATTCGTTGACACGAGCGCATCTAAGTTGTAATCTGTTACGAAAATCAATAGAAAAATCCGCTAACAAAAACTCGAAAAATTATATTGCAGGTTGAGGTTTTTATTTCACAAAAATATACATTACATACATTACAGGATACATATCAAACCATAGACAAAGAGTATTAATTGTTATATCATTAAGATTCCGGTCGTATACTTCGCTATTATAGCTAATTTCCTTTAGAATATTGATCACAACGTAGCAAGGCTATCGGGATCCGGTCGACTATAATCTGCTATTACGTAGGTACATTATCACTTAGTCGCTCATAGATAATATAGGAAAATAATAAACAACTTAAAATATAAATGCAAAATATCGGAGTCCGTTTCACTTGCCGTGTCCATAAAAACAAGTAAAGATTTAAGCCCATGGGCTATGGGCGCTACTGGTGGCAGATCCATGCGAAAATGTTTGGGTAATGGAAGATCTAGATATGGCAACAGGAGTGGGCGCTGGGGAAGGTTGGACACTAGGAGTGGGCCAGGCTTGGTAAGACTGGGCGCTAGGTGCGGGCCACGCTTGGTAAGATGGGGAACTAGGAGTGGGCCAAGCTTGGTATGATTGAGCACTGGGAGTGGGATAGGCTTGATAGTTCTGGACTGCTAAGTTAGGGTGCCTTATGACGTCACCGTTGATTGCAGGCTGCGCATGAGGGGTGGGCACTGGTCTCCCATCATTGTTGACAGTAGCTAGGAACCCTGTGTGGTCATTGGCTCTGTAGTCTACTGTTCTTCTTACACCATCAGGTTGCAGCAAAGAGTACTGTCCTAATACAGTGTCTCCTTGTCTACTCTCTTGCTGACTTTTAATGTCTCCTGTGTGTGCATCGTTGACTTCGTAAGCGAAATTGTAGTTGGGGTTCGCGTCGTATTGAAGTCCGAGAAGGATTGGTGATTGAGGTCCATGTAGAACCATGCTGGTGGCTGATAACACCAGGCCGGAAAGGACTGCGAACTGTGGAATAAAGAGATTGATTTAACAACGGTTGAAAGTAACCATTAACAAGTTGAAACTAACAATGGATGTGGAAGTTCTTGATTCCTGTTGAGTAACTGTGATGGAAAATACACAGATGCTCCTGGGCTAAACTAATGAGATTTTAAAGGCGTTGCATGGGTTAAAATGAGGTCTATTTAATATCTGGAGATCACTGAGCACAAAATTACTTTAATATCAAAAGACCAGGCCCAAAACTTACTGAGCCTTAAAAACCTATTGAACTATATAAATTATTTATAGAAAATAGTTACCTTATGGAACATGATTGTGTATTTAGTTGTCTCTTCCACTGTTGGGTGAAGTGTGATTCCTCGTTAGTTTTCCAGCAATTTATATACAAAGTAATATGAAAATCAATACTGCTTGTGCAATTCATATCGAATTTCTAAGAGTATCAGACCGAGAATATACCTAGTCCTAGGTGGCAACTATGTCGTACGTGATATGCAACAAAAAGTTGCGAATGAAAAGACTCTATACGAAATATCGTGAAGTAATTTAAGCCTAAGCTTTATTCTTGCAGCAACTTGATTCTTGAAAGAATCTAGTGTCCTAGTATGTTCGTAATCTGTAACTTATTAACTGTAACTGGTTCATGAAGGAAGGAAGTGATCAGAAGGCCAATTCCCGTAATTAAAAACGTTCAAATTCAAGTCGCAATCTCACCTCTTTTTGATAGATTGAGACTGAGATTAGAATGCGAACGTTCTTAAAAATACGGGAATTGCCCCTCAGAAAGTGGGGAATAATCAATGAATTCTTGCATTCGCGGAGTGGCTTTTTAAGGGTTTCATAATGGGTAAGTATTAAGCATAATTGTAAAAAAAAAACGTTTAGAAAATCCAAAAGTGTACGCCTCATAACGCTAATTTATTTTAATAATAATAATAATAAATCGTATACCTAATTGATTTGTGGTATAAAAAAAAACATGTATGCAAGCAAAGTTATTATATTTTTGTACGTGTGTATCATAGTGAAATTTAATAAAAATTCTTAAAAAAAAAAACTACGTAAACTAGGCTACTGATATGACATACGGCACCAGTTCACCGAATTCTGGAACTAATAAAAAAGCCCGGACTGGATATATAATTTTTTTCGGGAGTTATCATTGGTACATACAAAATCAGCGTACAGACATGACGTCCACGTAACATTTTGCGAAACGTTTTTTTTTTTCAAAGTAGCAACTTATAACGATTTTTAGATAATTATAAACAGTAATAAGTTTAATTTAAGTGTTTTCTCGGTGTACATCTACTCATATTATTGTATAAGTGCAATATAAATGAGATAGAGGCATTTAAAGATCACGAAATTGCTTGACCTTGACGGTGTCGGGAGTAAAGCACTACCTCAACCGCTTCGCATTATGAGGCGTGCAATATGACATTTCCTTTTATTTACACGATGCTTTTACATGATGTGATTCGTCAGCTACATTACAGATGACATCACATAATATGTAGTTTCCCGGTTAAATTACGTTTGAACCTAGAAAACACAGAGGTTTTTAAAACGCCCGAAATGTTGTTGTTTTATCCAGAATCTAGCTCATGTCCAAATATCGTTCTAGTATTATTCACTTAGCTGCACGGTCGAACAAGGGAGCTATACTTATAATTTGTACCTACAAGTATCGCAAAACACAAGCGGTTAGTCATCCGATATAAAAGTCAATAGATAATTAAAGAGAACGGGCATTGCAATTATGTACAGTCAACGGCCACTGACAACAATTTGTCATTAACAGCGTCTTTATGTCGTACCAGTAAGGATGATTTTCTTAGTGCAAGTGTTATCACTGATGTGCCATTGACTGTACCATCAGAGAAGTAGCCAGTCCACTACCTACTATTACTTCCATAGCAAGATGTTTGCGTCACCAGGATAATATCATAATAATAACCTACTTACAATCATGGCCATTATTCATTAGAAAGAGAGCTGAATTCAATGAGTTTTTTTTTATAACGAAGCCTTCTTTGTACAACTTCCCAGTTTAAAGGTTTGTTGTCAGAACTTGATATGTCATGACATGTATTAGTGACAATTTATTTAGTTGAGAAAAATATGAACACTTGCAACCGGCGTGCGTGTATCTTTGACCAGAGGGGCAATTCCCGTATTTTTAAGAACGTTCGCATTCTAATCTCAGTGTCAATCTGTCAGAAATTGTATAGCGTTTACCTACATTTTTGACATTAGACTGTCGCTGAGATGAGATTGCGACTTGATATTGAACGTTTTTAATTACGGGAATTGGCCTTCAGATGTATGAACGTAAACGAAGCAAAAGGAGTATGTGAGGATCGTAGCAGGTGGCGTTCTGTAGTTTCTGCCTACCCCCAATAGAAGGAGGCGTGAGTTTGTATGTAATAAATATGATAAATTAAACTAATAAATAAAATGATAAATAATGAACGATAAATTAAATGATTCTACCACACGGTAAGTAATCTTATGTTCATCCATCATCTGCCCAGGCTTTTCCCAACTACCTATGTTGGGATCGGCTTCCAGTCAAGTCGGATGCAACTGAGTACCAGTATTATACATGGAGCGACTGCCTATCTGACCTCCACAACCCAGTTACTGGCTAAAACGATATACCTTGGAAAGACTGGTTGTCAGGCTTTCGGGCTTCTGACGACTAGTAACGACTGTCAAAGATCCGCGAATGACAGCCGGGAGTCATTGGCCGGGACCAACAGCTTAATGTGCCCTTCGTGGCACGGACACAGATTACTAAATAGTTACTACGTAACAGATACTTCACTCAGTAGAAAATTTCCAATACCTATTGAGATAATAGCCTACTCCGTCGCCTCAACAACCACTGCATGCTAAAATGTGCCTAAATGCTCAAGCGTACAGTTGTGATTACTTCGCACCGCGCGAACCTACAGCAATCGCAGGGAACCGAATTTGGACCGCAAACGGTCCGAGAGCGCTCGCTAGAGCGGTAGGTAATTATAGCGCGCAAGTACATGGAGTGACGGAGGCCTGGCACGGAGGGGTCTTGGTATGTAAAAGTGGTCACCCATCCACGGGACAACCGCGGCAAGTAGTTTAACCTGATCGATCGCCCCGTGCGGCTGTTATTACTTAGCCATGAAAAATATTTTATAGTTGACGAAGACAAGCCCCTCACCAATCATAAAATATTTTCAAAGTTTGAAGAATGTTGGTCTTTCGGTCTAGGAGATAGTACATTATGTTGACGGGCTGATACTCATTTCTCATTCTCTGGCAAATACGGAAGCAGTAAATATCGAATCACATCATACATTACCTACTTTATTTATACGACATTATTTATTATCCTATATGCTTTGTACGACAGAAGTGCCTACCAAATACGCTGTCAAACACTTTAATAAGGAAAACGCCCACCGATCTCAATATCGTATCGTTTTTATAACGTGTCAGAAATTCACATAGCCAATGCGGAATTACGAGCAATAATGGTCGGCCTTGTAAATGCACGCCCGCGATCTGGTTGTGGGCCATTACTACCGTTCGATATCGGCTATACTAATAGCGGAAAGCGATTTTTCTTTTGTCCTTGTACGAATTTGATATGAAAATGCTGCTGAGAATCTTACATTCGGACAGACATTAAAAAAACATAATTGCCGCATCTCCTGATATGTTTCAGCTACCTATTTTTTTGTATAGTATAGTATTTTTATTGTAGTTACATCGTCTTCACACATACTGGTATAATTTTACCATCATCATTATCATTTTAGCTTGGAATCACTGCCTCTTTATGCCGTATATAAAAAATAACAAAACATTTTAAAAGAGTAACTATTGAGTCTCGTGTTCATTCTTTTCGAAACTAGTACCTTTTGGAAGAGGCAACCGGAGTCAATTCTATTTTCTTGTACATTTTCACGTTCAAAAGTGTGTTTTTATTCTTTTTAGCGTATCGATGGCAAAACGTTCAAACATCAACACACAACACTGATGCAGTCATAAGCTCATCAAGTGCGCAGGTAGTCTCATTTTCTAATTGATCCGGTACACATGTTTATGAAACAGGCCCCTATCCTCATACTTGTTTTTGCCTTTTACGACTAGGATATTTATAAAAATCTCTGGCTATGGTCTTTTGCATCACCTGTTACCGAAACACAACCATTTTTTTTTTTTTTTAGAAAACAGATCTGTTTTCAAGTGATTTTCACCAAATCGCTTGCAGTAGAGCATAGGGTCAACAGTTTTCCATAAAAATATCATGAATTCCGTCACATAATGGATTTTATTTTAATGTTTCATTAATTTTCTTGTTCTTTGTTTTGATACAGTATATAAGACAACGTCTAATTTGGATCTGAACACAATATTAAGTGCTATAGAACCTTAATGACGTCATTGCAGGGACCGAGGCAGTTTTTTAGTCCTTTCATAACATACTGATCGTCTGTATTCCCTGAATAACAGCCTTTTACATGTATAGATAGTTACTTATAATGCATTTGTGAACGTTTCATTTTATAGAGCTAATCGTTTACAACAGCTCTTTGCAACAAGTTAGTTAAGCTTTACTGAAACAAAATCTTTGTTTTAACCATATCAACGATATAAACCGAGAAACACTTCACCGTGGATCATATCAAAGAGTTGCTTAACATCTGAAAGGCAATTATCGCATTAAGCACATCGAAAAACCTTCTGTACCACCAAACCAGTTTAATTAACCCAAGCTTAACGGTTCATTATATAAGATCATCATATTGTAAAAAAACGTGCTCATCGCGGCCAATTGAAGTTTACGTGAGTTCAACCTCACAGTGACCGGCCGTGGCATTGAACTCCGGACTGCACGCTGCGGTTGCCTCGGGCGCCGAAAACTGACAACCGTGGTTGCATAATGGGTGGTGCAATGTAGAAGTTTTTGGCGTTTTTGGTTCATAGTTTGGATTAAGTCGACTTTTGTTGTGTTAACTGGGAGCAACGAACGTGAAGTATTGACTGACATTAATAGGGATTCAATTGATTTACAGTAGGTACACGTTAATGTATGATAGTGCATAAACTATTACCTTAACTAAAACATTTCTGTATTCTGTAGAGATGTTATTTTTACAGATGGTGTAGTGGTTGCAGTTATAATGAATGGACTTGTTCCGTATTGAACTTGAACTGCAAATTCTCTACAGATTGCATAGGGCAAAATATATCTCAAAGAAAGGGCTTTGAGGAAATATTTTGCCTTAAGCAATCACAAAACTTCTTGGATCGACAATGTACCTTAATATAGATACAGTAGATCTTTAGGGACTTCTTAATTAACCCACTCTCATTATTATTACATCATTGGTTACCTATTATACCATAAGCCGTGATACAAAAACTTAGAACACCGAAGTCTTATGAATGACACCGTGACACAAGGGTGAGCGATTCTTCGGTAATTATTTTCTGTCTCACACGATGTAACTTGCTCTCACGTTCTTCTTATAATTATATTGTTAATCTTATAAGTTGCCAGCTGGTTACTTTTGTATTCTCATTTAGTTAAAGGTACCTACTTGTGTAAACAAAAAAATAACCCTATTCACAAATACAATGCGACTCTGGAAATAATGTTTTATTTGGTTAAATATTTTAGTAATTAATGAGATTTGTGTGTGCATTCTCATCAAGAAGCCAATTTGTTATTATTGCAAAATCATATGCAATAAAAATTTAATATCTATAAAAAAACTGGTACTAACTAGGTAGTCAATCTTTAATCAAGATTGTATTAATTACATTAATTAAATCCACTAAATACCGCACAATAAAATCAATTTTGAAATTCTAATACACTTTAATAATAATGATAATGTTTATTTACTCAAAAACAAAGCATTGTAGTACACGTTAAAAAATATACAGTTTTACAAAAATAAGTACTATATCTACAAACGTGTGGGTGAGCAGTGCTCTCCTAGCTAGGTTATGAAAACCTGTGTTAATATGTACATAGTCTATATATATATATATATATTATACTTTGAATATGTCTTTAAAACAGCAACAGAACATTAATTCTGGGCGACTATTAATTTTGCATATTAATGAGATGCCGATTTATTGATGTCATTGAGTAACACTAAAACAGAATTACGAATAATTAGAAAATAATTCAAATAGATATACCTACCTTCTTAGTTTTTTTCTTTATTTAAACGGTTTTGTTGTTTTGCGATATGTCACCCTGTGGAAAACAAATCACCTACTATTACAATCACAGAACAGATAAAAGAGGTATCTGTTCTGTGATTACAATCCTATATTTAAAGCCACATTTAACAAAAAACTTTCAATAGCTCTTGTTTCGGACACATTCCATCAAAAGGTGTTGGCTATTATCTGAGAAAAAGAAGATAATTACCTAGGCAGAGCTTTAACATCTCAAACAAATAACAATTACCATCTCAATTTATTTAGGGTAGGCGCAACTTGTCGTCACTATCACGGTAGATGTACGAGTAGGTAAGTAGATAACTCGACACCCGAGACACGACACCCTATGCACGACAATATCCTTGTGCCACGAAGACTGAAAAGCAGAAACGGTTTTTAAAGAGTGTCGTCTCACTCACTGGCGAACATTTAAGAGAAAGACTGAAGCTGTGACGAGACTGTCCTTCCTTACCTAAACCATTCGTTCCACGCGCTGAAGATCTCCGGCCTGGATATGAGTTGCTTTGGGTAACCTGACCGTCTTTAAACAGACTCCGGACCCAGGTCGGCCGAAACAAGGAAAACCTGTTCAGGTGGAGATTCATAGATGACTCCGCCTTGGAGTGTAAATTTGGTGCTGTGCCACAAACGATGAGACACTTAATATTATGTCCTGCGTGTGCTGTCAGCTGCAAGTTACAGAATTCTGGGCTGAGTACATTTAGATTGTCATCGACAC
Source organism: Brachylomia viminalis (assembly GCA_937001585.2). Taxonomy (NCBI): domain Eukaryota; kingdom Metazoa; phylum Arthropoda; class Insecta; order Lepidoptera; family Noctuidae; genus Brachylomia; species Brachylomia viminalis. The sequence continues at coordinate 5,013,184 of OW443301.2, forward strand.
GCTAAGAAGAAAAATAAGAGTAGATGAATAAATAAATAGATAGCTAGATCATCATCCTCCTACCTAACCTACGTGATGATGACATACCTAACTGTCATGTCTTAATCATTGAAAGGACCGCCGTGCTATAATGACGGTCACAGTCTTATTGTAGAAAAGCAAGTACTTTGGTAATGGTACCACTGACTTCTATGGCCAATAGGTTAATCGTAATCCCCCCACAGGATATGGCCTCGTATATATTTATTCGTTTAGCCAGCAGCGTAGTTGGTTAAAAAATCATAGTACGTTTAGACGACCTTCCATTTTTTGCAATTATTAGTAAGCCAACCGGCATCTATATGTAGTTGTTAGTGTATCACAGTAGATTGGTAATTGTTTACGGAACTGCGAATCACTTTGCACGCCCACATTGAAACTGAGTGTGATATTTAATATCACCAACACATTTAAAGCTTCTGTTGAGCTACATACATAAGTTGTTAAGCAACAGGCGGCCTTTTACTGCAGTGCAATTTGCTTTTTCATATACCAGTTCATTGTCTGTGCAATTCTTAATATTAGGTATCTAGAAATCATGCCTTTCTGGTGTGAGCAATCTTAGCAATGATACATTGTACCTACCATCATCATCACCCAACTAAGTTGGGGTCGGCTTCCAGGCTAACCGGATTACCGGATGCAGCTGAATAGCAGTATTTTACAAGGAGCAACTGGCTATCCGGCCTCCACAAGCCACTTACTTGGTAACCCGATACCCCTTGGTAAGACTGGTTTACAGACTTTCGAGCTTCAGACTACTCGTAACGGCTGTCATAGATCTACAAATGACAGCCGGGACCAACAGCTTAACGTGCTTTCCGAGGCATGCTGATGATGATGGCAGACCCCTCGTCTTGGTAAATGATAAATGATTTTTTTTCTGTAAGTAGGTTTGTACAAACACTTTTACACGTCAATATATGTAATCGATGGTTTCCCATCCATGGGCCATCCTCGGCAACTGTTGCTTAACCTTGTAGATCGACCCGTGCGGCTGTTATTATTTAGCCACGAGCCCCTCCAAATTGTATTGCCCACATTGTACCTATCAATGGCTGTCTTATTTAATCAAATCAATAAAAAATAAGTAGAGCTGCATCCACTGAACCTAGTTTTCATAAGGAGTTCACGACATTTACCTACCAATAAAACAGGTATCCCTAATTAAATGTATGTCTTGCCTGTGCCTTTAAAAATACTTGAGCATTACCGTTTTTTTCAGCAATATTGTATAAGGTATGTGTAATTATCTTGTAAGCTGGCTCAATATGTCCGCATCTTGGAAGCTGATACGACAGAGTACAGGCTTATCAATAAAATAAGGAAAATGTCGCGGGTAATCGCGATACATGTTGTTCGACATTTTAAATTGAATCCTTATTTTACAACTGATTGTCTTTATAGGTAAATTACAAAAAATATGGTGCAAACTGCATCGAAATCCATTGTGTTGTTAAGTAAAACTAAGCACACACACACCGACAACCACGAAAAGTGTTTTATATACGAGTAATTTGGTGCTTTTCTTTATTTGTATTTTTTTTTAAATGAATACATTATAAAAATAGATAAAGAAAAGCACTAAATTGACCTCGAAAAACCAAACACGACCCGACAAATGACATAATACATAACAGAAAACATCTTCAAGAAAATTAACATAAAGAATTCTCACGACGTAATGTATTCAAGCAGATTAGCATAGAGATGAGTAATGCGGCTCATCGTGCGGTCGATGACACCGATCGGATGAGCTTGTGAATGAAAGCACGTGGTATATGAGAGGTGACTTTGTAGGCTCCACGGTAGGGTTGTCTCAAGCTGAAACATGAAAGTGTTTTGTTTATTCTGTGAAAATTGTTATGGATACTTTCCGGTATGGTAAGTCAAAGGGTAAATATTGCGTTTTATGGTGGTGCCTCTACGGGAACAAAGGCGAACTACTACAGTCTAATGAAACGAACCGGCGGAACTCGATGCCCTTCTGGCATATCCCTTTATACCTCGATTATGTAGGTAAGATATATTGCCTTAGGAAGGTCCTATCTATGATTCCTAATTTGCTGGGTCTACACGGTTCTTTCTTTTCTAAATTGTTTAAAAGTCTAAATGATAAATGACTTTATTTCTGTAAGTAGGTTTGCAGAAACACTTTTACACGTCAATCATATTAAAAACTAGATGAGGTCTGCTTTTGAATTTCAAATAAAATCATTAATTAAGAGCCTTGGGGCATTTAAATAATAACAGCATTTTGTCCGTGAATAGATCGTATAAACGGCTTTTCCGGGTTTTTATTAGACCACTTATTTAAAAATTGCAAAACATAATATGTAACATATTTTTTAAGCCAGACACATTAGAAACTGTCAGTTTCGATCATTTGTTTTAATAGCCCTGTGTGACTCGTCATTTTGATCACACTGTCTTTCATATAATTACAAGATATATTTCAAGGAAATGGCCAATCACGAGCTGTCGTGAGCCGCAAAGGTGTTTTTAGAAACGATTTTGTCACTCTCTGGATGAGCCAAAAGCGTAGCATAAGCAGACCCCTCCGGTGCACTCAACTGGAGGTCTTAGATCGTGCGCTCTAAGGCGATAGTCATTCAGGCGGATACCATCCATGAGTTACAAAATATTTATGATAGAAAAATAAAAGGAAGAGAAGTCTAACTTAAGCTTAGTATGAAAGTCGATAATTCCAAAAAAAGTAGATCAAATAAATCACGTGATTAAGACGCTTAGTGAGAATGTCGACTGCGCATGAGTTCGCGGTTTTGATGGAATGCGGATTGGTGGGCGTTTGATTTGGCACGGTACTGTCGACATATTACTTTGTACGATGTGCATATTGTGCATTTACTTAATCTCTTTACATAATGTATAAAGTTTTTTACTAAAGTTAAGTGTGAAAGGAAAAGATTGTATTAGTAGTAATTCCTAAGTAGTAGATTTAATGTCAATTTCTTCGTCTTAACATAAAAAAAACAGTGAAGACTTATGGGGGATTTAAAAAAAATTGATATACCTACTAACAGGCAGAGTTAGTTTCTCTGTATAACTAATAAAGTATTTTCTAAGTTCGCAAAAACTTAGGACTTTTTAAAATAAGTAAGTAGTAATTTCTATAATTTAAATACACACAGTAAAAATTAAATTTAGATTAATTAAAACAAGAAATTAATTTCCTAAATACAGTATCCGCTTTCGCTTTTTTTGTTTCCAAAGTCGGTTACAGAACTTAGCGATGGTATTTTTTTACATATCTACTTCTTTGACATAATCCCGATTGTGTTTTGTGAATGTGAGAACGTTGTAGGCCTAACTAGTAAACTTAAGATTTGTAGACCATTTTTTATCTTGTTAAGTACCAGGTATGTGTTGACAGGCATACACTGTCCTCCCATACCTATAAACACTGTAATTTGAAAACATTGTAATAGCCAATTATTTTTAAAAGAGTAACCGTGTAGTTTCTTGCCGGCTCTTCTCCAAAGGATACGACCAATTGGAACCGTGGACCTAGCTTCTGAGGTTTCATAAGTGCCCATGTACGTTTATGTGAAATAAAATATATTGATTTGATTTGACTTTTATTACCTAACTCTAGCAGGAAATGCGTTTATTATTAAGGCTGCAATAGGAACAAAAGATTAAATTACAAACAATTTCGAATTCGATACGTTTTGTATTCAAACAAATTACACTCAAGTATAATTTTATGTTCGTGGTCGTGCCTTGTTCAAATAATAAAACGCCCAACGTGGTAATTTATTATCAGCCTATAATTATCTACGGTTCACTGATTGAACTTTTTGCCACCTTAAATAACTAATCAAAATTGATCATTAAACCAGTCACTTCAACTAGTAGATAGAAATAACGAGCTAGTAAGATGTTTATTTTAACTAAGTTTTAAATAACTCTTCGCTATTTTTAACTTCAGTCATGAAAGTAGTCTTCTAAAAATAAACATTAACTTTCTGACGTCTGCTGTCGGTACATTTAGTCGAATAAGATCAAAATCGTTGCGCACACGCAGCTACCGACATCAGTCAAGGTCGTTACATCGTACTCGGACTCTTTGTTTGTACAGACACGGAAAAGTAAGCGAAGAGAAGGTTTATAACACGTGTTATGGGTACACGTTATTATTAATGGTATAAGTGAGAGACTGGTGGGGGATTGATCGCTTTCGTTACTGTCAATCAGTGCTTGAATTATTTACAGAAAGCTCTAGTGTTTTTTTTTAGGAAATAGCATTTTTGAAGCGAATTTCCTTAAAGGCTCTCTCAAACAGGCGCGACGCGACTCTAGAAGAACAATTTCTATTAAAATGTCATGGATGTTGTTCTACAAGAGTCACGTCGCGTCGTGCCAATCTGCAGGAGTCTTACCCCGGCTTGCGGTAAGAGTTGACTGGTAGAAATAATCACGAAAGTAAAACGCGTTTTGCCCCCTCCATGCGACTTTCTCTTTCTCTGTCTCTTTCTCTCTCTGTCTCTTTCTGTCTCTATTTTATACGAATGTGTGTGTGTGCGTGCGAGTATCGCGTAAGTAACTTCGATCCTGACGGGGGTCCCCCGACAGCACACGTTTCAGTAGTCCATGAGGTGAACAAAAGCGAATCAGCGGTGAATCAGCTGACATGCTATCGTCAACGCACGCACGATTCAAATCTCTCTTCAACTACTTAAAGGAAGAATTGAATCGTGCTTCGCAATTCTGACTGAAGACGAAATAAATCGATCAGTGATGTCGTAGATTTTACGTATTGAAGCATAAGAAAAGGTACACTGGTTGTTACCTAAAGCGAATCAAGATGTGCGTGAGTATCCTTCTGTAAGTATTTCTATTCCATGGTAGGTACAAACTCTTTGCACAAACGAATAAAGGCTAGTAAGTCGAGGTTATTTTTACTTAGTTTTTGTGCCAAATGATTTAATTTGCGTGAGGAGAATGGTCACGGTGCTTCAGCGAAGTTAGCAAAGACTGAGGGTCAAAGTTTTGGTATATCCTTGTAATTTTTAGTTTTATTTAGACATTTTATTTTTGGATTTAATTGTTCTGTGGGTGTATAACTTATCAGATGTTGTTTAGTAAAGTAAATCAGATAGGGAACGCCAAATTTGGCTTGCAGACAGAAGCCGTTTTACTATTTATTTTTCGGGAGTGGCACGGTGAATGTGGCACGGTGGCTTGCTAAGATTATGGCGTAATGAGAAGTTCCTTACGCGTCCTGGAAGAATTCTTTTGAACGAAGCTCTACCAACACTTACTTCACACCTAGGAGTTTCCAATACTGTCAATTACTAAAAGGAAGTAAATAATTTTTGAAACACAAAAAACTGCAAAAAGCATAGTTAGGTAGGTACGGGTGGGGCTCGTGGCTTAATGATAGGTAACAGCAGCACGGGTCTGTCGAAGGTTAAGTTACGCTTGCCGCGGTCGGTTTGTGGGTGGATGACCATCCGTTACATATTGTGCATATTGCACCTCATTTTACACGTGCAGCCTGTGGGTAGATTACACTCAAAAATCGTACAGCGCCCTTCGCATTCAATACAACAATGCGTTCTGGGTATTGATGGCGCTGTTCCGCTTCTGTAGCTCATCAGGGATGTTTGCTGATGCTCATGTCGATTGCTTTTACGCTACGTTGCGAAAAAGATGCGCTTCCCTGGTGCGCCGGGTGCGGGCCAGCCTCAACATTACACCGCATTGTATCACGAGCAGACTGGACTGTTTGTGTGTGAATCGCTGCTGTAAGCTTTCCACATCGGTGTTGAGATTGTAGCAGGGGTTCTCATAACTATAAGGCAGTATTAGCTTAGGTATGTAGGTTAAGTTTACTAACATAGTTGTTAAGAAATATTGGTATTAACATATCGAGTCCTTTGTTACTTGTTGTTTAAATATATAACATAAATAAACATATCGAGATACCTCCGTGGCTTGGAATGCACATAAACCCGTTGGTCCCTGCGGTCATTCGTAGATCTTTGACAGTCCTTACGGATAGTCAGAAGCCTAAAAAACTGACTGCCGGTATTAACAAAAGGTATTGTGTCACCCAGTAACTGGGGTGTGGAGGTCAGATAGACAGTCACTCCATGTAAAATACTGGTATTCAGCAGCATCCGGTTAGACTGGAAGCCGACCCGAATATATTTGGAAAGAGCAGACAGATCATGACATTGTTAGATACGGAAAATTATAATAATTTAATTACAAGTATAATACTTTTTATGACTTCCTTTATTGACACGAAATATCAAAATTTTCCAAATAAGGCCAAGTCTAGATGACAATCGGCTGTCATGGGCTCGTCAACTTAAGCACGATTCAAATCTCTCTACTTATAAGTAGCTTACAGTAAGCGTTTAATAAAATACTCATACAATAAGCACTCGGTAAAAACTCACGTCAACCGGTTGTCATCTGAACTCAGCTTAATGATTGCGTGCACACGAATTTACCCTTTAAATTAAATAAAAAAGCATTGTTCTCTATCTAAGTCCCATGGTCGATCAGGATCAATTATATGAGGCAATGGTTCCCCTTTTTAATCAATTCACGATAGCCTTCAGTCAAGGACATACCTATAATACTAGCATTACTAGGCCATTTAGAAAGTCTAGGTTTTTTTTTTAATTTAGGTATCTGACTATTCAATAAAACTTTTTCAATATCAAGGAAATGCTAATCGCAAAAACATTGCCTTAGGCAAGTTTTAGGTGAAGTTTTACATTTAATGAAGTTATTTATTTAATGATGTAAAAAATAATACTTATAATAATTAAAAATCAAGTGACATTTAACAAATTAATTGGATTTTTATCGTGTTAGATCACGGCAGTAAACTGTGGGCAATATTTTAATAATTTACTATTACCGGTTCTTTGACATTAGCCGCTTGATAGATATTAATTTTGAAAAAAACCACCGACTTCCAAAAAAAACACTACGAAGTGTAAAATAACTTTAATTTTGGAAGTTAGTGTCTTTGGTTTTTGTATTTTCGTTTTTTACCACTGAATTCAAAAATTAAAGTAGTTTTTCACTTTGTAGTTTTTGTGAAAAAGTTTTTGTTTTTTCTTCCCAACCAGTCGTATACCACTTGCAATGTAAATAAAAATGACAGAAAGTTATTACAACATGATCAACATACACTAAGGGCTGATTTTTCAATAGTCAGATAACTTCTAACAGAAGAATAAAACTGACAGTTTGACATATTTTTCATACAAAAGCTGTCAAACCACAATATTTATTCTTCAGTAAAAGTTATCTGACTATTTAAAAATCAGCCCTAAGTGGAAAAAATACTTCTTACTGAAGTTGATTCAAAAACCACTCATTAAAACTTGACCAACTTTTTATGGGATCAATCTGAAAGTATATAATTAAAAAAAAAAAAAACAAATCGGTTTTTAAGTAACGGAGTTCTGAGGTAACAAATATAAAAAAATAATTTAAATATACATCCGAATTCAGAACCTCCTCCGTTTTTGAATAAGGTTAAAGAGAACGGGATAAACATATACAAGAAGTGTCCTTCGATTTAGTTTACGTGATTCTTGTTGGTTAATGGGTCTGGATTTCAGAGAAACAATGTATTCTTTTAAATTATAGTAAACATGCACATTACAGTTTTCCACAAGAACCGACCCGACCCGTTTACAGTTATTATATAGAGAGAGGCGCCATCTGGTAGCATCATTTTAAACTATCATATTGTGGCCAGTGTTAAATTTTCTATGTATTACAATAATCCATAGATTAGGGCTGCCTTCTCATCTATGATTAAGTACTAGTTTTATAGATTTATTTATTCGCTTCAGTTCAACAGAGAAGTAGAACTCATAGAGCGGCAGATTTAATTAAGGTTATTCAATGACAAGTTGCTAGTAATTATCAATAGCCCATACTTGTAGTAAATTTAATTTTATAATTACGTTACGCACTGTGAGTAGCCTACGTTTTTTCTTCCTTGAATAAAGCGGTTCTTTCCTTGGTTCATGCTACGTCACTGTATGCTTTGGAATGTTCACCGATACGTTTTATACCGATACGGTGTTGTAAATAATTATAAGCGAATCAGTGAATAGACAATTTTTATTTTATCTAATTATTTCTATTATTCACACGACAACGAGTTAAGTAAACATAGCCCGCAAGCCCGCAAGGACGCGCGGGCGGGCCGGGGATCGTGGAAAGCTCACACGTTCCCATGATTCCCGGTACACGTGTGAAAAGGGTACACCGGGGAGTTTTTTTTTTAGGTTGTTAGAGTCTGACAGTCCCTTCTGCCCGTACCAGGGCGGAGGACATCCATGCGGATTTTCACGATACGAAAAAAAAACGGTACCTATAGGAATCCTGCACTACTAATTGTTAGCTAAGCAAAGCCTGCTAAAACCATGTGGAAATCTTGTTGCTTTCCGTAACGAATTCATTTTAGCTCTTTAGATGTACGTAATTCCATTTTAAAGTACCTAACCATAGAACTTAGTTTATGCATTTTCAATTGGAACCATTAACCGTATCTCATAAATAAGTATTTTTATATTTTTAACCAGATCAGTCAATCAACTCGGCCTATTGCAGTCCGTTTCTTGACATAGGCCTCTCCTAGGCTGCGCCACGATATCCTGTCCTCCGCCCTCCGTATCTAGTCTGTCCCAGCCCCCTTTTTATCTAGATTAATGAAAAAAACAATATAAAATTACGAAGTTCATTAACCAGCCCGTACCCAAGCTGGACATATCAACCAATTCAAACTTGATTAATCCACAGCCGACCAAATATCAATCCACCACTTATGATCAATTGTTATTATAAATAATGAACGATCAAATCACTACACGTCGAAACATGAAGGCCAGTCAAGGTTATTCGTTTACACTTTAGATTTAATGGGTGGTCGTAAATAATTAGACTTTTTGTGATATCTTTCGATCTAAACCACTTCATGGTTCGACCACATTTTTATTATATTATGCATTAACTAGCAACCCGCCCCCCCTTGCTTTCGCACGGGTATACGACTTGACAAAACATGGAGATTTCTTTAGTATCTATAAGTATTATAATTATAATAATAAACATTAACCTTCCGGTATAAAATCTCTAAATGACGGTGAAATCCGAATCAAAGTCCATTGCGTAGTTTAGAAGAGGACAGACAGACACTAAAAACGACTTTAATTTATAATAAGTATAGATGCATTAACATTAAAGTTATTAGACGAATTTATAGAGGTCCTAAAACTTTTATTATCTATATAAGAATTATTTAATATTAACCTAATGGTTTCTTTCCATGTAGTGTAAAAATAAATACCTATGTAGAATTGAATTCATTAAAATTATTGTATCAGTACCTTTTTTTTTATGAGGGTGGAAATCATCAAATATCTTCTCCCGCTCTGCCCAGGTGGCGTGTCGGACTCTTACTGACTAAAACCCACCCGTGTTCCTTCAGTTGCCTGTGCCAGGGGCCACGGTATCCCTCTCGGACCTTCCCGCAACCCTGGCAGTCATCGGCCCTAGCGGACCCCGTCATTGATGCTGACTCTGTAAGGCGCGCGTGGATCACAACGCGCCGTCGACCCGGGCATGATCCTTATCGAACGGCGAGCTGCCCATTGCTCGCCGTTCGCAAGCCCGTGCTGACGGTGGCCGGGAATCGGCCTGCGATTCCCGACGCCCAGAGCGTCTCTTGCGGCGGCTAGGGGCGTGAGGGCGCGAATTTTGCCTCTCCGTCACGCGTTCCGCCTCCTCCTTCGCGAACATTTGTGTTTCGCAGAAGGAGGTGACGGCTTCCCAAGCCCTCTCGCTCCGTACCATGACTTGGACCAGGGCCGGACGCGAGAGATCGCCTGCACGAGGACACGGCGGTGCTCCGCTCGAGCTGGGCAGGCCTCCACCGTAAGCTCCACCGTGTCCCTCCGGCGATCCACACAATGGTGACACCCGGGTGTTTCCTCCCGCCTTATCCGGAACAGAAACCTCCCGAAACAACCGTGGCCAGTGAGGACCTGCGTCAGGCGGAAGGTGAGGGTGCCGTGGCGCCTCTCTAGCCACTCCTCAAAGAGGGGACTTATCGCCGCAATTGTGGCATGCCCAATTGTATCAGTAGGTACCTAAGTTGCATTCAAAAGTACTATGATGTATTTCAGCAGTGCTAATAATTGGCGTCATCCACAGGTGAACAAAAGTCGGGATGCCTTCCCAGTCATCATCATCACAAAATAGCTTGGCATACCTGCGATCAGTATTCTAAACCATTCAACCTTGGCTGCAGCATTCCGATGATCTTTATAAATATAACCGATTTGAAACCCTATCCACTAAACACCATTCAGGTACTCTTAACCACTGAAAATCAGCGCTGTGCTGTGGGTCCCCCATAGCACTGTGTAGCAATATTTATACGCCTAGCAAGGCAGCACATAGTGACTCGATATTTTTTTTATTTTATTTTATGTCATCGTGGACCACTACATTATACCTAAGAGGATAAATAAATAAATTATGATTTGAATTTGGGACGTCCCACACACACTAATTTGTTGAAATTTTAAGAAAATATTTTACTTTTATAATATTTTTAATTATATGAGCAGTAAGTATCTTTCACATAATTATTTTTTCTGTCTGTGCTTCATTTTTAATTAATTTTCCATTGTCATTATGGTTATACAGAGTGCATTTTTGAGATGGGGCAGTAAATAAAAATAAATTCTGTATAATTAATAATAATAATAATATCGTTTATTTAAAAAAATGGTGCAGATTTACTTGCCCATTTTTATCCATAGGAAACTACCTTTTGGAAGGCAAATAGAATTCCTAATATGTGACAATGTTTTTTAAGAAAAAAAATTCTTTTTTAATTTCGACGTTTTAGGGTGCTTTTTATGTGGCTATTTAAAATAAATGATTTGACTTAGAGTTTGTCATTGACTCACCATTAACTTAATACGCCTTGCCGGCAACTAGGTATAATGTCTTGCAAACGTTTAGCAACTTCAACCTCAATTGTCTAGATAATTTAATGATCGGAAAAACGCCCAGTCATTCAATCCTGATTTATTTTTTATTTAACATAATTCATGTCATTATCTACCTTTAATTTTAACATCCGCATGCTGTAGGTATTTGAAATATTTGTTTAATGAACTGTGACTGAAAGACAAAAAGATGTATTGAAACTTTGTCCTAAAGATAAATTGTGCCGACAATCTATGTAGGCATGTGTAAGTAAATAGAGCGTTAAAGCTCCTTCAAACAGGCGCAACACGCGACGCGAATCGCACACGATACAATGTCACTGCTCGTCGCGCGACAGGCGGTGCCTAAGTGTCGCGTCACGTGCCACACCTGTTTGAAGGAGCCTTTATAGCTTTACTCTTGAGATATTTTTTATAATAATATTTGTGCCGATAGTCGTGACAGCCAATGGCTTAAGATCCAAGAGCCTCGACCAACACCTGAGGAGGCTCTCGTTGGGCAGCTGGATTAAGGGCTTGATTCAGAAAGCGGTGCTTCGGGTACACGGCTCACATTGTTAGGAGGTTCCTCTCTCTGGAGCCCTGACCCCGGTAACTTGGACCTTGTTCCCGATACCGGTGGGCTACAATTTTTTTAAATATATTTTTTATTGTCTAATAATTATAAATCTAACTTCTATATATAAAGTAAAATAAATGAAAGACCTTTTTCTTTTGTTACTTTTTGTTTTTATATGGTTTGGTTTTATATTTTATAATTTAGTTTGTGCACTTCCTGTACGAGTCGCAATAAACACTTTTTCTTTCTTTTCTTCTTTCTGAATATAACATTAATAAAATTGATTAAAACAAGTTTTAATAAATTATCAAAATGTACCTAATAAAAAAATAGGTATATTAGAATTCTCTATGAATAAATTAACTCAAGAGAAAAGTTCTTGTTATACCTAGTTATTTTGGGTTACTTGTAATTCGACGTATATCCGTCAGGAGCTGATAGGGGGGCCAAAGTGCAACAAACTGAACCCCCCATATGTATGGCCGAAATTCAATAGTTTTCGAGATATTTGAACTTTAAGGGATTTTCGATATTTACCCAAAATTTGACACGTAATTCGAAAAAAAAAATATAAAAATCTTTAAAAAAATATATTGTAGCTGGCACTTCAATTAACATATGAAAATAATTTAAAGAAATTAATTCAACAAAATAGTTAAAACGATGAAAAAAAACAGTTGTTTTAGTTATTTGTACGATTAATGCTATGATAATATAATAATATAATATGCTATAATCGTACAAATAACTAAAACAACTTATTTAACGAGACCACTTTTCTAAAGCATAAAATGAAAAGATTGGTAAGATATTATTCTTAATTAAATCGCTCATATTTTTTTTTTTTTTTACTTCAGTACTTTTAAATATGTGCCAGCAACAATATCATTTTTTAATGGTGCCCATTCAATACGTAGTTTTTTTTTATTGATTTGGAATTAAATCTAAAATTTTGAATTATAATATAAAATATAAAGAAATAAAAAAAAACCTAAATTTTGAACTTAGGTAGCCAGCAAGAAAAGCCGTCGCCATTTCATGACATCATTAGTAGGCATGGTACACACAACAGGTGCCCAAGGGCATGACATTTTGTGTGGGTACACCTTGCAATACTTCCGTGAAGGAAAGGGCTGACGCGGGTGAGACATTCTGGCTATGGGTTTGTAATTTACTTACTTTTTTAGCTACCGTATTCATCCAGATTACTTATTCTCCGCGTTAACCAGGAAAAAGAGAGCGTCTCCCCATTCGTTGTATGAAGTGTGCCCCATCAGTGGTAAAAAAACCAGTATTAGCTGGCCTGGCTCAAGGTAAACTCAATAGTCAAATAACCTCTTAATCTTGAAGAGGTTATGACTATTGCCGTCTTCTAAGCGTATGATTTCTAATTACAGCGGTGAATGGGTCCTTTTCAATAGGGCATGTTGACGGACTGACGTACCTATCAGATAGTTTGCAAAGTAGGTTAGGTACTTGACCATAAGCATGAATGTCGAAAATATGTTCCGTGTTTCTTCGACAACGTGCAAAAAGTTGTATTCCCTCGCATCCTAACTAAAATGATCGTTTAGCGTGAATTAGCGATCGTCGCGTTCTTAAGTCACTTTTTGTTTGAAAAACCGGAATGAACCCTCTATCGGCGCGACCACGCGCTTCGATTCGCCGAACCAAATGAACGAGACGGTCGCGAGTTCGCGTGACGATAAAATTGCTTTGGTTAAGACGCGGCCTTTTTCTTCAAACCTCGTCTTTTTGAGTGTCGGCGTCGGGCACACCTGGACTAGACCCCTTGTTCAGAAATTACATAAGGTATATAGTCAATCACAATGAAACATAAGCTTAAATTTCTAGAGTAATAATTAGTAGTAAGATAATTGGTGAGACAGACTGGTCGACTTTTGTTACGCCATCGCCATCGCCGTTGCGTTAGGCCTGTACAAAGTTAGACAGTTAACCGCGCTCCATTTACCATGGGTTGAGTGTGGGCATGACAGTTCCGTCTAATGAAAATAGATGGCGTTGTAATAGAAAAAGTTACTTTTCCACAAGACTTACGAGATGAGATACGACATCGACTGTTTAAACATGTTCTTAAATCCTCTTTTAATTATTACAAGATTATCCACATTACATTTCAGCTGATAATAAAGTTAAGTAGGTAATTGAAATGGCGGTTGCAAAATAAAACTTATCTGACGTAAAATTAAATCTCTTGTTGAAAATGGCATGTCAACGAGACAATTAGGTACCGGGTTTGCAAAGCGAAGCTCGCCGATCTTTTGAAATACATTGTTTTATTATTTTATTTTTTGTAATGGTTTTTTATTACTATATCATGTAATTACAATTTTAATATATGAATGGATAACTATATGTTTTAAACAACTTTTGTCTTATGATACAGTGACCAACAGAAATTATTCGATACATCCAAGCGCCGCGATCTTACCTGCGGCGAGTGATAGAACTAGAGAATAAGATCTTTAATATTACCTACATAATTATTATCTTAAAAAAAAATATGCTTTTAAAATATTTTTGGCTGACTTATCGTTGTGATTGTTTACTTTTAATACCAATAGATGGCATTTGGCAACCAGAGTGAAGGCACCTCTACGAAAATGCATAGAATCTGTGTACCTACGTAATATAAAAAAAATGTGACATTTCAAATTGCGAGATTTTACAAACTATACCTACTACATCCCGAAAACCAGTGAACTTTAATCAAGCAGAGAGATTCTAAATTTAAAATCCGACGGCTAACGCTGACTATTTCCGTCCAACGTGGGAGCTTGTTCTATTTTCGCACCTGATATTTCGAACTCTTCGTGTATTCTGCTCGCCTGGTACTTTCGGGGATAGAACTGACTTTTGTGACGTAACGGACGAGAGGTCGTCACTGTCACACGGCTTGTCATGCTGAACCGAACGGAACTGAACATGCTGAAATGCCTGAAAGCGTTTGATAGATTACGTTCAATCAGATTTTTTATTGAAAGCTGAGAGTAAAATTGGAGCAGAGTAACGTTTATGTCGACTTTTGTAGGGTTATGTACCTTTTATTTTATAAAGTTTTTATGATATATGCAAAAATACGATTTTTAATGCCACAATATTGAAATAATTAAGATTTGTAATAATTTATAAACATACCCGTTTCACACTGTACCAACCTTATCTAATTAAAACGATCCTAATAATTATATTTGGACCTGGCTAGGAAATTAATAAGCGATTTAATAAATAAATTACGATATTTTACTAAAATAATAAAAATATTAACAACCAATGACTTACTGAATATTTAATTCAAGGATGAACCTGATTTAAAAATGCAAAAAAAGATCTGCAAATTATTTGACAGTTTTTGCTAATTTTGCCTCACAGGCTTATAGCAACGATTTCAGTATCACCGAGGCAACGGATTTTCCTGAAATTTCAGGAATAAGGTTAACGATACCAGGAGGATATGAAGCAAAAGGATGTTCACAATGCGTCGCGTCGCTGCGTGCTTACAGTACCGGGTATGTGTGCGTGTGACATAATAGGCACCTGTTACGCTCCTGAGTTTGAAAGTTAGTATGTAAGTACAAAAATAATTCTTGCGAAGCTGTTCAGGTGCTGAACTTGGAATCAAGTCAGTTTATTAACGTAACAAGCGTTAATTTATGTTACACCAATGACAATTGGAAATTCGGGATTCTCAGATCCAGTTTTGTAGGTACATTCAATTTCTCCACTCAATTTACATTATAATAATTATCTTTATTTATTTGGAAACTCAACAGCTTATAATTAACTTACATGAGTTATGAATGTTCACCCTACACAAACAATCAATCTATTCTGTGATCGGTGTGTCTGTGTAATTTGTGTAACTTGTCAAACAATATAACTAGAATTTGACAAATTCACGACTTACGTTCTCATAATCAATAATTAAAACTAAAAACAGGAGTTTGTTGTCTATTGCTTATTTCTCGTAGTGTAGAAAAAAAAATGCAAGGGGAACTGTTATAATGACGTTTATCGCCATAAACATAGGGCCGCGGAGGGGTGGCGCCGGGCGGCGCCGGCGGCGCGGCGTGTAAGTGAAGTGGGTGACATAATTATATATCAGTTTTTATGTTGTGACATTTGCATAATCCTTGTGATACCAATAATTACACACAACACACACAGTACACAGTTATAACATTTTTACAAGCAACAAGGCGCATAAAACCTCTTTTTATGCTTAAACAAACAAAAAAAATATTTAAAATAAGAAAACTTATTTTGAGTACCTATTCTTTTGTTTTTTTTTGTTTAATTATCTTCTCAACATGTCATATGCCATCTCATGTATTACAAAGACAAACACTTTATTATTTTGCAATATTTCACATAGTGTGCTCGTGTTAAACAAAAAAAATGTATTTGCGGGAGTTTTAAAGGTAAGAGCTGTTTCTACCTATACACAATATTCATATTTTCAGCAAACGTATAAATTTGTTACATCATCAAGTTTTGCGTAGGTACGTTTTATGCCAATCCAATAAGTCAATTGATACTTAAAGCAATTGCATGTTATTGAGTTCTAATCTGAGTACCACTCAAACACTTAACTTTCACCTGAAACTTACTAAACAGAATTACATTAGTATGTGTACACACACACAGAAATCTCAGCTTACTTTTCAGACTGCTTGGCGCTTCCAAAATTAGTCCTATAACCGTCTCTTTTCAACCCCTATTTTTAGAGCATTGGTGTCTCGCTTGCTCTTGTAGCTTTTCTTGAGCTTTCCCTGACGTTAGCCGGGCATGCGCGGTGCGCCCCGACGCACGTGGTTTGAGATCTCCTGGTGTATTCTGCTCGCCTGGTATCGGGCGCGCCTAGGGCGGCCGCGTCGCGCCGCCGCCGCCCATTGTCGCGTTTGCCCAAGCCTTCCCGCCCGCCCAGAAGCTCTGACGATCGCCTACGATACGGTCCGCTGCCGAGTTGTGGGAGAAAGTCGCGCGCACGTGTATAACTTACGCGCGTTTGGAAAATATTATTTATGCGAGAGAAAAAATGTTTAACCAGTGTTTCTGAATCTTTTTTGGAAACTCCCTAAAGACCCCGTTTTTCCTTCCTGTCCTAGACTTTTTTGCATTATTTTGTTTTCTCCCCCTGTCAAAGTTTGCCGTTATTTTTTGTAATTGATTGGTGTTGTTATAGACGCAGGTGTGTAGTGGTGTGTGTGTGTCTTCGTGGCTGCTGTCTGCTGATGATCTTCAGGTCCTGAGCCGGCTTCGGTTGCAGATTCAAGTATGAAGAGATATTCAGCTATGCCAGGTCAGTGAAGTCAAGTGACAATGACTAATGGATATTAGTTTTTGATTCCTTATGTGCAATTTTAATTTTCAGGGATACCTTTTGAAGTTTAAAACTTAAAAATCGCTGACAGCAATTGTGAATGGTGAAGATGGTTATAATTTCATGAGATAGCCGTTTATCCAATAATATACATAAAACGTCATATTGAACCATCTATTATATTTCATGTACCATAAGATTAATAATTACCGTATAATTAATTACTATTATAAAAAAAAATAACAACTCTTAATAATAAAAAGTCTTCAATATCCCTTCGGACCATACCAGTCCATACAATTTCAAATTCTATCAAATGAAAAATAATTCTTTACTTAAGACTTTAAACTAAAATGGTTAATAAAGACCTCTCCCTTCCACAATCACCTATCATGTCGTTGTCGGATGGTTAACAAATAAAAATAAAGGGGTAGCTCCACCGAGCCTCGAGAGGGCTTCAAAAGATGAATGTAGGCCGGTCCATTGACTGCTCCTTGCTTTATTTATATCGTAAAGTGTGATAAAAGAGTGGCTTTTATAAATACGTATTATACCTACTTACCTTACCTTAATTGTTTTGTGGTTTCTAAGGCTGTCGATGGCGAAAAAATTTAAAAAGAATGTAAGCTGCCATTAATTGGAGTTTTTTTTTTAAACCTTTCGACAAAATCGCAGGGTCGATTTTTGAATAAATAAATAAATAAATATCGTCTGACATTGCACACAGCACCATCTAGTTCCAAGTTAAGCACTTATTAAGGCTTGTGTTATGGATACCAGATGGTTGATACACTACTTAAATACATTTTTTTTTCGTAAATACATACATATTATAAATATACATCCATGACTCGGGTACAAATGTCCATATTCATCATACAAACATTTGCCCCTACCGGGATTCGAACCCAGGACCATTTGGTTTCTATACGTTGAATACGTCTAATACTAAGGAAAAATACAAGAGGTAGTTTAATAGATGAATTTTTCTGTAGTTAAATCATGCTGGTACTTAGTACCCAATTGCATTAAAACCTTATTAATAAACTGTAGTCTGAAATTCATATTTTAAAATCTCGAATTCGTAGACGGGTTTTTAAGCTTCAACAATCAAAAAATATTTTGCCGAAAATGGAGGAACCAATCAACGTAGGCACATTGATATAATCTGTAGAACCACAACTGTAAAGCTTTTTTGGCCCTTTTTTCAAACAGTAATATTTTTATTCGTTATTTTATTTTGCTTTTTCACATTTGGTCAACATGAAAAAAGGTATTGTGTAGGTACCTATTTTAATTTAGCTACTTAACTTGTATTCATTACTTTTATTGTTTGATATTAACCGTAACCAGACGTGCAGCTTGTGGGTGAAATATACTCAGAGAGCCTACGACGTCCTGCACGTACAGTATAATGATGGATTTAGGATGTTTATAGGGCTTCCGCGCTTCTGCTGCGCTTCGCAGATGTTCGCGGAAGCCTCTGTTGACGACTTTCATGGTATTATGAGGAAGAGAACTGCATCAATAATGGGCCTACCCATTATTTTAGGACCCCAATTGGACCCAAATTTTAGGATGCTGTTGGAGCATCCGAGTAACCTATTACTCGGATGCTCCAACAGCATCCTAAAATTTTATTCAAAGTGGACAGTCACTTTATAAGGAACTGGGCCACGTCTTTTTAGTTTGTTTTTAGTTTGTAAAAGTTTACTAACATATTATGTTTTATGTCATTGTTACTAATAGGTATCTACTTTATGGATTGTGAGTACTTGTAGTCTGTTATAAACCATAAACATATATATGCAGAGTTGATATGACTGAGAGGCATTAAATTACACTACGTATGCTATACGTGTTTAGTATTAATTCGATACGGTATAAAAATAAAAAGCACCAAAAATTAGTTTTTTTTCAAACAAACTAAATAGCTTACAAATCAGAGTAAAACGCAACCACCCTTTGTAATGAAAGTGCAAGTGTGTGTGTATTTATTGCGTCCTTGTTTGCATTGCCATCATTTTAGCGAACATATTTGGTTGTACTTGTGACTTGCCTCAGACATATCAGCTATTAGGTTATCTATACATCGTGTTCCAACGGGGCAAAAACTTAAAAATCATTTGCGACTAAACTTCTGCTTTTAATTAATTGTTTTTTGGTACAGAGCTTGAAAATGGTACCTAGTATAGGCAGTTTAAAGGAAAGCCCCTCTGTCGTATCAACTCTGTATAATCTTTACCTCTTATTCTCTTTTAAAAGAAGAGCATTTTTTTTTTGTAGAGCATATTTATATGCACCCTTTGAGTAATTTGCAAATACAAACTAAGTACAATGGACTTCTTTCGAAGTGGTTTCTTTCCCTCGGGACTTTTTAAAGATTAACCTACTTTTGCAGAAATGTTCTATATTTCATAGATATGGTTGAGTACGTCCTTGATTTTAAGATGCGCCATGGGTGTATTGTCAGAATGTCAAAGTCAAAATCAAATAATTTATTTCAAATAGGCACAAAAAGGACACTTTGGAACGTCAAAATGTACAAAAAATAGCATTGATTCTAGCTGCTTTTTCCAGAAGGTAGTTTCGTATGGAGAAGAATGGGCAAACATCTCCACCGTTACTCTTTTAAAATGTTTTACAATATTTTGTATACATTAATTATATTTTATTTTATTCCATTCGGGAAACTTACAGCTATATTACACAGTGTTCTTAAACAATATGAAACTGAAGGCCAAACAAGTTTCCACAGATAAAATAGGGACGAATGAACAATATCACTGGTATCTATCCAAATTATTTACCTAGTGAATGATATTTAACCAACGGACTGATAGTGCCTTCAAAATAACGATATATAGTTTGTAGTAAGAACACCAACATAATTATAGTTGTAGAATGTTTATTCCAACACTAGGATTATAGGGCTGATACTATGCAAATCTTATAATAGACCCGAACTATGGTTATTGTGGTTCTGTACTACAATAATTTGGCTCACTAACAACAGTCAATTAAACACGTTTGTATTAAAAATTCGCTAATGCTAATTAGGGAAACTAAGCCGTTATCACATACTGAATGCATGGCGATTACACATTACAGGAACATGCATTTTGATCGCTGTTTTGTTTTTGGCGCATTAATTATCTACTCAGCTATACCTAATAAAATCTCTTTTTAATTACCCTTTTCTATGTCCAACAATACCACGTAATGCCCTTTGCACAGTCGGGGAAAAAAAAATTCAAACATCTGTATATCAATTTTAACTTGCATCGTGCTTGAGACATTACTGTCGGATATGTGGCAAAGGATCGGAAAGTATTTAAAAATCACTTAGGTAACATTTTCGATTCCTGAGTGTAGAACATTCCCTACTTCGACGGTACTTAATTGTTAAAAAGCAGTGTCCATCTACTACTTCGAAACACGGATAGCCGATTAAAAGTAGACAGATTGTCACCTGTCTATTAGAACGCCTTTTACGATTCACGTGGGAGTCACATTGGCGCGTTAAACGCTTAATCTAGACCAACGCTATTACATCACTGGTTCACATAAAATTGTACTTATTGGGGCTTTATAGGTTGAATAGGTGTTTTATAGAGGTTTAGGGTCTTCTTCCTCAATCGCATTGTATCAATAGTTGGAACAAATAAAGAAATAAAGAATAACGTTTATTTGGACCCAATCCGTGAAACACGAAACACAAATAAGAAAATAAAAAGTGAAAAGTGAAGTGATATTGTTTCAATGAGTAGCCACAAAACATTTAACAACACATACAGTAGGTATTATGGAATACAAAATGTAGACCATCAAATGATTTCTTGTCGATGTTATTTCTTTTTGAGACTGACGTACCTATGTTATTCTAGTATCGTGTAGGTAATAATATTAATAGTCCTCAAGACCGCCTTCGGCGCGGGAGATATTATAGTGCACGGAGACACAGGTACACTCTCTCATCCCTCACTCTCATAGTCCGTTGGGACGGCAATCCGACACGACCGGGGGTAATAAATGGCTGCCCAATGTCTTTAGTCCGGATAAGGACGTTTGATTTTAGATTATTTACCTACTTATAATATGCTCATCAAAAACAGCCCAAAAATGTTTGTTATCACGTAAAACACAGGTATTCATTTATTTTCACTCCTCTCTCTCTCATGAAAACCTCTCCATTACTGAAATATAAAGCGAAATAATGTAAATCCTGTATTTTTCCGCACGTGTGATTCGTCAAGAACTTTTAATACAAATAGGTACGATAATATGAAATCTGTACCCCGTCGCATCGCATCGCCTACCATTCTTTCTGACTTTTTCTTTTTGTTCGGTTACTAAGAGTCCTGGCGTAACGTTAAACAGTCTATAGCTTTCCTCAAGAATTGAGCTATCTAACGCAAAAAGATTTTTCTAATCCGACTAGCAGTTTCAGAGATTACCTCTTACATACAAACTTACAAACAAAAAAAATGAACCTCTTTATAATATATATAGATATTGATGGGTATAGTGGACTTGATAACGTAGATGTAGATACAGATGGGTATGACTTGATAACGAGCTGATGATATTTATGTTTTAACTTATATTAGGGATATTGTGTTCTGAATATAACAGAAAGGAGTTTTGTTTAGTTAATAGGCCAGTGCATAGTAGGAGACGCCCTAGACGGACTAGTGACTTTGTTGCTGATGTGCTTCAGAGGGTCAGGTGCATAGTACTCGCACTCGCGTGTACGACTGATGTATGGGCGAAAACAAAGCAAAAGAAGTATACAACGTGTAACATAATTAACGCACCCATTCCTACACCCCAATTAGAGTATTAAGTTAAAATCTTTTTTATTTTTTTTAATAAAAACGTTGCCCCACACTAGGAATTTCTCCTGTATCGTGGGTGCGTTTGCAAACATTTAAACTCACATACACAAACGGCCAGACCCGGAACAACTACTTGCAGGTCATACAAATATTTGTTCCGTGCGGGGATCGAACCCGCGACACGTAACGCAGCAGTCAATCGCTTAACCACTGCGCCATCCGTGTCGCCAAAACAATTTTTTTAAAGCATTACTTTACCCATTTAAAATGGAGTCTTATTGCCTTGAAATAAAATTTAATTTTCTTTGGCTCAATCGGCGGTCAGTATTGCAATAATAGTAATAAGTATAGGTATTTTTTTCAAATGGATTCAGTAGTCAATTATGAGCAAACTACTTTCAGGACTTGCGTTTATTCTGTTACACCTTGTATAAGAATCGTAGCAGGTGGCGTTCTGTAGTTTCTGCCTACCCCCATGGGAAGGCGTGAGTTTATGTATGTATGTATATATGTTAACGGAAAAGTGTGTACAATTCCTAAAATAGATAGGAGATCTATGATGTATTTTGTAATATGCACTTTTCCTAGGAAATCTATACTTTTCCTAAATAGCAATAGGAAATGTATTACATTGGGAATATTAGTAGCCCGAATTCATATTAATTTGTTTATCAAGATCACTTCACAAAATGTGTTGTTAAGACCACTTAAATCAAACAAGCTGAGGAAGTGACTAAAAACAGTGATTTCAGTGTAAAAACGTGTTTTACCTATTTATTTTATTCACAGAAAGCATTACTTTTTATATATTTCCTAGTATCATCTCGAAATTGCATACAATTCCTAGGAAATACATACATTTCACAGTAAATGTGTGTATTAAAGAATCTTTGAAACAATATTTTAGACATTTCCTATGTAGGCTCGGAATTGCATATATTTCCCAGGAATTGTGTACAATTCCTAGGATTCATACATTTCCGTTAACATATCTAGAGTCAAATATTTATACAGTCTTCCAAAAATGTCATACTATAAAATCAAAATGCAGAGCAGTCGGAGGCTACGAACGAACTGCCTATGCAATTCGCAAACGGATCTGAAATATTTATAGCCTTAGACTGCATATATGTTTTGGAATTTGATATCATAAATGTACCCTTTGGAGGCACTCTCTAACGCCTAACAATAACATAACAATGCTGCCGATTCCCTTGTTCACAAACCAAACTAAATTTAAGTTGAATGCATATTTTTCTTTCTATTTCATTATGAAAAGGACACAAGATAAAATATTAGTTTAGTCCTGTCAAATTAGTCAGCACCTGACGTAATTTGATAAAATTTTAGTAGTCAACTTTTTAATCACGTCTAAACTTGTATGGAGTAGTGTCAGGCACTGATTAATTTGACAGGACTAAACTAAAATTTATCTTCTGTCATTTTCATAATGAAATAGAAAGAAAAATATGCATTCAACTTAAATTTAGTTTAGTTTGTGAACAAGGGAATCGGCACCATTGTCATCCTGTTTACTATCTTTTACTTAGTTTCTTTTGACACACAGTCAGCATTAAAACAAATCAGTCACTTCGATGTCAATCCATTTTAAGGGGACTACATGACCTAAGCGCAAGTTTTATAATGCCTAAAAGTATATGATCCACTGCAGTAAACAAAATCAGAATAATATATGATATTCTCCAGGGTATATGCTAGATAAATAGTGTGTGGAAAACATAATAACCTACCACTAATTTGGTACGATAGAAAAAAGTTACGAAGATACCTCTAAAAATTTATTTTAACGATTAAAAACCGTACTAATATACGAGTACATGCAATAATTTTGTTTTTTTTTCAAATTGTTCTTCAAGCAACATATTAACGTGATAGTGTTTTAATTTTTTTGTCCTATCAATAGATTTTTTATAAATAGAGAATTGCTTCATATTTTGCAATAAATTACCAGTTTTGTGTCATCGCGCTTCTCTTTCTTTTCTACGCAGTCCGTCAGTGACCACGCTTTAGCTGTTGTCAGCCCCTTAATAAGCAAATCGCCAAGTCTGAATAACTTTAGCCCTTCAAATCCTGTTCCAACTCGTATAAATTACAATGCAGGTCTGTGGAGTACTTCGCAAATACAAATATAGTCCACGGGCTGCAGCACGCGGCTCGAGGGTGCTCCAAAGATTTAGGAATTTAGGCCGTTTCAAAGCTGCAGCAATATTGGAAAATATGTTTGCAAAAGGGCTTGGATTCATTTGATATATTATACGATTTTTAAGGTTAATTTGAGAAAAAACTCGTCTCGTTTATCATGGCTCGAGCAGAACCAAAAGGAGTACCCATACTTATAATCGTATTTTTTTTATACGTTGCCCCACACTAGCAGTTTCTCCTATATTGTGGATGCGTTTACAAACATTTAAACTCACATACACAAACAGCCAGACCCGGAACAACTACTTGTAGGTCATACAAATATTTGTTCCGTGCGGGTATCGAACCCACGACACGCAGCGCAGCAGTCACTCGCTTAACCACTGCGCCAACCGTGCCGTAAGGCAATGACATACAAATTATGATATCAACGCTATTACGAATTGAGAATAGAAGAAAAAACAGTAGGAGTCAGTATAGCTGACAAGCGTTTATAGAAATAATTATCAAAGTTATCCGACAAACGACGACGACGACGGCACGGTTGGCGCAGTGGTTAAGAGATTGACTGCTGCCCTGTGTGTCGCGAGATCGATTCCCGTACGGAACAAATATTTGTATGACCTACAAGTAGTTGTTCCGGGTCTGGCTGTTTGTGTATGTGAGTTTAAATGTTTGTAAACACATCCACAATACAGGAGAAATTTCAAGTGTGGGGCAAAGTTAAAAAAGAAAAAAAAACTTTTGTTTAAATATTTATTCCTGGTACACTTAGCTCCTAATAGGTAACATTATCAAGTCACAATAAACAGTCGCTGTGATCAAAATGGGCTAGAAGTCATCATCATCAATATGTACCAATTGTTCTATCCATTCATTATCTAGATAATCTCTAAATTTTACTGAACATAGTGATTCGACATAAGATCGATACACACAACCCATAATTATTCATGGCAAATTATACATTTACTAAATATACATCTCGCCCTCAACCCTTCAGGGTATAAACATGATATATTCACACACTCAATGTTTGTCTTTTACTTCCAATCATTGAGGTTATTCACATACCCAGATATTGCAAGGGAAGGCTTAACCCTGTTCAATTTATAACCGAAATCCCACCGAAATGATACCCAATTAATTGAGTTATGATCAGATTGGCTGAACTGAATCCCTTTTGTCTTATTTAATTTGAAAACCCTTCGTTGATAGGGTCTCGAGAAATATCTGTTAGTTATTAATCTTTCGTATTTGTCAAGGTTCTGAAACGTTGAGCGGAAAGCTAGGTTTGCACTTCCGTTTACGGAATTGGTTGAGCTAAATTAGGTTAGGAATTTATTACGGACAAGCTAAGGCAAGTACGATGGGATTTCCCGTCCCTAAAAATTATGGTCTTCCATTGAAACTTTCATCCACTATTTAACCACTTTAGAAGGAAATTTTTGAATACTCCTTCCTGTGTGTGTTCACTCTCGTTACAAAAGGAATTGATGTGCAAAATCCTTCCTGTGTGATTTCACTCTGGTTACAAAAGGAACTGTTGTGCAATATCCTTCCGTGTATGTTCACTCTGGTTACAAAAGGAACTGTTGTGTAATATCCTTCCGTGTATGTTCACTCTGGTTACAAAAGGAACTGTTGTGCAATATCCTTCCGTGTATGTTCACTCTGGTTACAAAAGGAACTGTTGTGCAATATCCTTCCGTGTATGTTCACTCTGGTTACAAAAGGAACTGTTGTGCAATATCCTTCCGTGTATGTTCACTCTGGTTACAAAAGGAACTGTTGTGCAATATCCTTCCGTGTATGTTCACTCTGGTTACAAAAGGAACTGTTGTGCAATATCCTTCCGTGTATGTTCACTCTGGTTACAAAAGGAACTGTTGTGCAATATCCTTCCGTGTATGTTCACTCTGGTTACAAAAGGAACTGTTGTGCAATATCCTTCCGTGTATGTTCACTCTGGTTACAAAAGGAACTGTTGTGCAATATCCTTCCGTGTATGTTCACTCTGGTTACAAAAGGAACTGTTGTGCAATATCCTTCCGTGTATGTTCACTCTGGTTACAAAAGAAACTGTTGTGCAATATCCTTCCGTGTATGTTCACTCTGGTTACAAAAGGAACTGTTGTGCAATATCCTTCCGTGTATGTTCACTCTGGTTACAAAAGGAACTGTTGTGCAATATCCTTCCGTGTATGTTCACTCTGGTTACAAAAGGAACTGTTGTGCAATATCCTTCCGTGTATGTTCACTCTGGTTACAAAAGGAACTGTTGTGCAATATCCTTCCGTGTATGTTCACTCTGGTTACAAAAGGAACTGTTGTGCAATATCCTTCCGTGTATGTTCACTCTGGTTACAAAAGGAACTGTTGTGCAAAATTCTACCTGTGTATGTTTACTATCGTTACAAAAGCAACTATTGTGCAAAATCCTTCCTATGTACGTTCACTCTCGTTACAAAAGGAACTGTTGTGCAAAATGGATGGATTTCATGGGTTTTTTTTGCGCGGAACCCTAATTCTATTTTCTAAAATAAAAGTTGCATAAAGTTAAATTTCAGGATGATGGGTTCAGTGATAAGTTAACAAACAAAAAAACAAACTTACTTTCGCACCTATAATATTATTATTTTTTTATTTTTTATATTGTTTATTAATTATAGAACAAAACAAAATATAAACATAAACATCACAAAAACCTCAATAGGTTTGTCCGGATGTTGACACACTGAGCAATCTTACAACTAGCGTAGTACTTAGTTATTATACACACAACACATAAAAAAGTTTAAGTTTAGATAGGTATTATATAAAAAAGTGCGAGGTAGTTAGTAAATAACAAGTTAACAACTTTAATGTAAGTACACAAACAACGACGATACTAATTATTACCTATTGAATGAAATTTAAACAGGATGATGCAATTTCAAAGAGATTCAAAGAATAAGCATAGTAAGGTAAGTAAGTATAGTTAGGATATGCATTCAGTAAAAAGCTGTTTATTTTACAGTACAAACAGGCACTTTCAATTTTATTTATTTGTGTAAGTATATGATGTTTGGAGACTATCACAATATTATCCGAAAAACTTAGACGAGTGTCGCGAATAAAGGCGCTACCTTCATTTGATCACATCGTGTCTGTACACTTGGTGACCACAAGTAAAGCACGCGTCGCTTCGTGAAATAAAAATAATATAACCGGAGTATAATTATGATTGACGGTAGTACTTGGATAATGTCACTAGACCTACTGCACCACTGTTCCTTTGCCCATTTATTTATAAACGTTGCTAAAAGTTAAGCTTTTTTAAATTTATTGACATTTCAACGGTAAACGTCATAAAAATTTGTGGATGTAAGATGACGTTAATAAATACATAACTTTAAGCAAAGTTTATATTTAAAGAAGTAAGGCACTGCAAGTTATAGCGTTCGAGTATTTTAGTAAAGTGACTTATGTTACCGGTACATCTGGATAAGATAGTCTGAGTCAATAATGTATTAATGTTTACCCTCGATTGCGTGTGTTGGTACATGTTTAGGTTAATTATAATGCAGTTCAAAGCTTTAGGAATCCTAACCGGATATGACGTTTGCTACATGTTATCCATCACTAAAACAGTTTAGGGTGAACCAATAAATCGCTAATAATTCGACTGCAACTGATTTTAAACTTTATCGTTTATGAAATAGATATGTATGTAGCAGGATAGAACAAAACACACATCGTAAATCGGTTTTCGATGGAAACACAGTTTGTATTAAATAGTCAGTGTATCTAATATTTTATGACCGTTGTTATACTATCGTACGGTATGAGTCGAGAGTTGAAAGAAAGAAAGACAAATTGTTATTTGGAACACGCACAGGCAAGACAAACAGTTATAAAGTAGAAAAAAAAATTAAAGGAGCACTTAAAACTAACAAGGTTTTTAACTAAACTAACAACTTGTTGCAAGGTTACATTGCAACAGTTGCAGCAGAACGTATGGTCTAAGATCGGCTACTGTCAGCCACAGTACCTTGTCGTTTTCCGTAGATTTTATTTATAATCAGGTTAAGAAATTACTGCGTTTTCATAGCCCCTGTTCAACACAGTATAATCAATTTCAGTCATAGTTTTGCACGCACTCTAGCTTCTGCCTGCGATTTCGGTCCGCGTGGAAGTCAACTGTACCATAAAACATATCCAATAGCACTCAGAAATAGTGTAAGTAGCTTTCTATCAGTGAAAGGTTATTTGTAATCGGACCAGTACTTCCAGGGATTACCTCTTACAAACTAACAATTTTACCTCTTTATAACTAACATCAAAAAAGTTTCTCAATTCTACTGTTTTTTTTTTTGTTACCTCAGAACTTTCGACTGGGTGAACAGATTTTAATGATTCTTTTCTTATTTGAAAGCTGGTGCTTTCCGCGTAGTCCCGTTTAGTTTGTATTGAAATCGGTCAAGCGGTTTCAAAAAAATCAACAATAAATTATTTTTAAATAAAAAAAGAACTGCCTTCAAACGGACGTGGACGTGTAAGATGATCGTTTTCGAATTGGGGTGGGGTAGGTACCATAAGTAAAAAGTGAAAAATAATATACTTTTTAGCAAAAAAAAAAAACACTACACGTGAAAATTAACTTTAATTTCGGAAGTCGGTGGGTAAAACTAAAATACAGATCCGAAGACACTGACTACTAACAATTACCTAACTAACAATTTTACCTCTTTTTACTATTAATTTAGATAACATATAATCTTAATTCTTTGGGGAATGAAAATGTTAAGGTTTAACCCTATGTTTCAAAGATGGATATTTCATGAAATAGTCATTCAGTGGGATTATCTGAATTTAGAGGGTTGTATTGACGATTTTAATGATTACATAATTCTCTAAATACATACTCTGTTACGGTCGCGAATCATAGATTTTGTTCAACATACAACCTGACCTGCATATTGCAAACCCCCTTAACAGAAAGGTGGACAAATAAACCACTCGAAGTTGGGTCAAAGCTACAATAATATTCTATGCAAATATAGAGAGTGTAGTTTACATTCTACAGCTAGTGTTACCTTTTTGGTGTTTCGTAGTAAAGCTGGCAAGTGGTACAGTAATCGAATCACCTCGGTGTCTGTCTGTGCGAGTGACGGGCTTAAATTTTAGTGTAGAGTGGCTGTAGTAGGCTGAAACTCTAGGAACAGAGAAAAGTTTATAATTGCTACGTAGTTTGCTGGTTTGATAGAAGTTATGAGTTGACTTGTCTCGATGGTGAAATTTAATTCCCCAAACGTCACCCAATATCTGTTTTTGTCCAGCATAAGTATAGAGGCTTGGGGAACAGGGTGTAAAGTTCTGTCATATCTTCATAGAAAAGGGAGGATCCTCCGACCAAACGGGTGTCGTGTCTGGTGGGCAACTGCCCAACGATTGATGTCGGGGCGTTGCATTTATGCTAGTTGCGCGGTAAACTCTACTTGCGCGATGCAGGATTTTGCGTGACGTCAGTGTGATGCGTAGTCCGCATGTGGTGATGTAGATACCGCAACATAAGCATAATTAGCCTATAATGTTCCCACTGCTGGGACACAGGCCTGCTCTCGGTAAGAGGGAGTGGGCCGTAATCCACCACGCGGGTCCAGTGCGAGTCGATAGATGTAACATGTCTTCGAACTTTTGGTTCTATGTCATGCCGGTTTCCTCACGATGTATTCCTTCGCCGTTTTGAGAGCAGTGGTTTTGAAATAATTTTAATCTCAAATCGTTTAAAGCAAACCACAATGTACAATCACAGGTTGCAAATAAAATAAAAATAATAGAAACAATTTATGGGCCCTGTCGAGCACAGCTAATTTTTAAATAAGTAGAGAGAGGAAGAGCGCTTTATTAATTTTCTTTGTTATTAAGTTAGAATTATTTTATATCCTATGTATTTATATTTCCATTCATGCACTTATTCTATTAAAATTATTTATTTATATGCGGGTATATATATTAATTTGTTATTTATTTAATTATATTTAATATTGCTTATTCCTTTACTCGCTACATTTTACATTATAAAGTAGTACTTATAATTATTAAGTATTGTGCTATATTTATTTTGTTATTTTACTTATTAAAATATATCTGTTATTCATAGTAATGTATTATTATTATTGAATTTATCCGTTAAATATTCTTGTCTATTTACTCAAACTAAAGCGCCTGTCTGGGTTCGAACTTACTACCTACCACTCGTAAATCGCCACCGTTACCACTGGGCCACCACTGCTCTCTTTTGCCTAGTGCTAAGTTTAATTTATTTTACCCAACACAAAAAAAAAATTGTTCATTAATAAAAAATAGTTAGTAATAATTGTAACTTCACATTCCCTTGATTTCTAACAGAACAGTATGGTTTGATCAAATATTTAGATCCAAACTCTAATATGAATTACTAAACGTAATTTATTTCAGATGAAAACAACGTGCTCGCCTTTGGTCAATTTGAGATAAACTATTGTGTCAGAGTTAATTAACGTAAGGTGTCTCGCGATGGTTAAACCTTGACTCGAGTTAGAGAATAATCAATTAACAGAAAGAAAGAAAGAAAAGTGAGAATAACGTTTATTTGGACACAGTTCGTGAAACACAAAATACAAATATAGTACATTACTGCAGCGGCCAGCAAAAGAGGCATTGATGGACGAACGTGTAAATGCGGGCCGAGGCGAACCCGAGGCACACATACGTAAGTCCATCAATGCCTAGTTGTGGCCAACGCTAGTATAGTACTTTTCTCAAATAATGCGTGGCAATTAAAATACAATTACTTTTCAAAATCAATGACGAACAACGATCAAAAATAATTTTTCCCGCGTTAAAAAAGTTTTAATAAACAGCGTTCTATTTGCAAGCCTGTTCGAAATTTAAATAAATGCTTTGATAAGTTACCTCCTTGGTTGCCATGTTTCGGAGTAAAAGATCGTTCCATTTTTAAATTCCGCGATAGATATGAGTAAGTAATTTATTTGGCCGCTGAACCACAACAGATATGTATTTTCCGCAGACAGAGAATGCTTTCTCTGTCTACGGTATTTTCATACAACTTTTGCCGGCCGCTGCTCGCATGTATTTGGCCAGTACATCAATTTTGATTTTAAATCTCGAAGAAGGTTGTCAAAATATTATTCAAATTTCCAAGCAAAAACAAAATTAAAACTGAAAATTATACAGGGTGGCACGGACATAGATGCGCAACCTGTTACCATGGATTCAGTACATGATTCTGAACCCCACTGCATTGAAATTTTTCGACTGTTATATAAAAAAATACTCTTTTATGAAACAGCAGATTTTTGTTTGGAACGAATTTCTTAAACGCGCCTTGCTGTATGAGTTAACTGGTAGAAATCAAACAGACTGAGAGAGAGAGAGAGAGAGAGATATGGTTTTTTTCAAGAGTGCTAAAGCCAATAGTGAGATCAAAATGAAATCCAAGAAGCAGGCTGCGATAATTTTCAAATTTTTCATCATGGGTGTCGTTTTCTTGGTTTTCGTGGGTGCTAAAGCGGGGTCAAAATGAAACCAAATGGCGACAACTTTATTAAGAGCTACTTAAAACTTATACTTGAGGGCTCTGTGTTCAAACGCGTATTACATTGACACTTTCTCTCTCTCTCTCTCTGTCGCCTTCTATTATTTACGGGTGTGTTTGCGTGCGAGTATCGCGTCAGGAACTTTGTTCCTGACTGGGGTGCCCCGACCGCACGCGTTTTCTTTGATAACTGATGAAAAATTTTTACGCTAGGGGGTCTAGAATGTGGAGGTCTGCCCGGCTTGGGCAGAGCACCGCCGTGTCCTCGTGCAGGTGATTGGCGGTGGCGATCTCTCGCGTCCGGCCCTGGTCCAGGCCATGGTACGGAGTGAGAGGGCATGGGAAGCCGTCACCTCCTGCTGCGAAGCAGTAATGCTCGTGAAGGAGGAGGCGGAACGCGTGAGGGAGAGGCAAAATTTACGCCCTCACGCCCCTAGCCGCCGCAGGAGCCGCCCTGGGCATCGGGAATCCCAGGCCGATTCCCGGCCACCGTAAACGCAGGTTTGCGGATGGCGAGCAATGGGTAGGTCGCCGTCCGATAAGGACCAGGCCCGGGTCGATGTCGGGTTGTGTTCCACGCGCGCCTCAAAGAGATGTCAGCAACAATGACGTGGTCCGCTAGGGCCGATGCCTGCCGGGGTTGCGGGAAAGTCCGAAAGGGTTACCGTGGCCCCTGGCACAGGCAACTGAAGGAACACGGGTGGGTTTTAGTCAGTAAGAGTCTGACACGCCCTCTCGCTCCGCCCAGAGCGGGAGAAGTTATTTGATGATTTCCCACCCTCAAAAAAAAGGGGGTTCTAGAATCATGTGCTGAATCCATGCTGACCGTTTGTGGGTCGACATCCCTGCCATCCAGTACAGATATGTAGGTATTTCAAGTGCTAATATTTTGTCAGTAAGTCAGCCCATTATTGTTGGTCTAAAGGTCAGTAGGCCAATTCTCGTACTTAAAAAACGGTCAAATTCAAGTCGCAATCTCATCTCAGCGACAATCAATGTCAAAAACAAAAACCTGTCAAAAATGTATGTGAATTGATTGTTATTTTGACAGATTGAGACTGAGATTAGAATGCGAACGGTCTGAAAAATACGGGAATTGCCCCTCTGGTCAAGTCCAAGTCGTATTTCGAAAGTTATGTTTTATTTTTTCATTTCTTAATAAGTCTCACGTAGCAAGCTCGACCGAGTGATATGAAATAAAATAATAATTCAGTTACAAAAATTTTTGTTAACCTTTACAAGTAATTTTCAATATTATTAACCTTTGTTTACCTACACAAAAGGAATAATGACAATCTATTAAAACCCATACTTTAATCACTTCTCGATATCCTACAAATTAAGGCTGTGTTCAGAAAAGCGTCCTTTGACGGAAATTACGGCATATCCAGTGGGTGGACACTTACAGCATATGAACTAAGATAAATTGAATCGATCATTCACACTTCAGTGCCGTCGGGTCTTGGGTCATTACCGCTATTGTGTCTTCGCTTTCGTATCTACCTGAAGTGTGTATATGTAGGTATTAAGGTACTGTGGGATGAAAAGAGAAAATAGATGTCATTTGAGCGAATTGTTTTGAAAACACAAATGTGTCTTATCATGATCCGAGAACCGTTCGAAGGATAATGATTATCACATTAGTTGCCATACTCATTGGTTTGTTTTCGATGAACGTGTTCATTTCGATACGCCTGCGCCTTCGTGATTAATATCTCGATTGGCGTCGTGTCTTACAAAAATATTAAGTACCCTTATCATTAGGCATTTAAAATGGTTTTGTATTAGCTTGATAAGATTTAAATTCAAACGTTCTCTTAGATCCTGAAACTTATGCTCAAACTAAAATCAAAATATACATCCAGCTTTCACAAGATCATAAATGTAAGCATAGTTTCCTATATCACGGTGCCTACAATTTTCTTGGACCCCGGACCTGTAAAAAGAAAGCCTACAAAAAGAAACAGGCATAAATTTCCCCCACAGAATAAACTTAACAATTCTCAGTACCTAAATGAGAAATGCCACAGTAGCTCTATCTTAGGAAACATAGTCCGTTACACTTTGTGGAACAATTTCGAAGACAATGGAGAAAGCTCATGAATTGTTCTTGTCATAAATAATACCGCTAAGTTATAAGGAACGTCCATTTTCTTTATTATCTCTTGATTACTACTGTCTTAGTATGTTGGCTAAAAGTTTCACTCAATGGTCGAGGTCGTAGTCGAAGTAACGCTTAATCCAGCACCCTAATTGCATAGCAGACTATTAATAACAATCTGAATCATTTTGAAGGATATTGCTAGTCCATTGCTTTATATGTTCGAAAAATTTGTCTGCTCAACAACGTAAATAACGCAATGAATATTGTTGAAGTGTCAAAATTGAAGCGATTCCTTCTGTTAGTGTGTTACGCAATCACACCGCTGGGTTATTCTATATTCCAAGGAATTATATTCTATGGTATTTACAGCCACATCAGTCGCCAATTTTTATTACAGGATATTTATAATATTTCTGGCGAGACAATGGTTATTCCAAATCCTTACTCCGACAAAAATTTTTTTTTCGCTAGTTATTTTTTTTTTACTTATAGTTATTTATTTCACCATTCGTGTACATAGACAAACGGACAATAAGAAAATAAAAGAAAAATACGTACAAAGCGATGCAAAGGTTCACACCACCTTTGCATCGCTTTGTACGTATTTTTCTTTACGTGTGAAGCATACCTGCGATAGGAAAATATATTATTTAGGGTGCTGTTGGGGCTCCCGCGGTGCTGTAGCGGATTGGGCATGTTTGCTGAAGCAGATACAGATAGCTTCCAAGCTATCATGCGCAAAATAACAGCATCCCTGATGCGAAGGATTCGGGGGAGCACCAGCAACATTTTAAATGTGATATTGAATAAGCCTGATTGCATGATCCTGGGGCACTTGCCTCGTATGCACAGCTGCAGGACGGGTGCTGCGGGAAACGAACATAGTTATAGGTTTTTGAATTAGTTTTTTAGGTGTTACTAACAACAATATGAATAATTGGTGCTCGATTAAATAAATAAATAAAATTATTATTATATTTCGAATTAAAAAACAAAGTTAACAATTTCTTAAAATAAAAAACTCGGAAACTCGTTTTCGATTTATCGACCATTTAAAAAAAAGTGCGCTACAGGGTG
This sequence comes from Brachylomia viminalis, assembly GCA_937001585.2. Taxonomy (NCBI): domain Eukaryota; kingdom Metazoa; phylum Arthropoda; class Insecta; order Lepidoptera; family Noctuidae; genus Brachylomia; species Brachylomia viminalis. Next base: position 5,047,914 of record OW443301.2, read on the forward strand.
ATAGGAAACCTTAATAAAATGATTTTGTAAATCCTTCAATGTAACTTCGACGAGTAGATACTCGTACTATTGCAATATGTCGCGATAAGTGCTGTAGAGTGCTTGAAACGCCTGAAGACTCTGCCTGGTACTGTTCACTGCAGAGTGTTCCTTGGTATTATTATCTAGTGAGATTTATTGAGATCTTTTGAGAACCCGATCTTGGCTTCCTTGTAATAATAAATATCGTAGTAGTATTTACAATCGGCAAGAAAATGCTTAAGTTAAATATGTTTGTATCAATTTATTTAAAACTCTATAACGTGTAATACAAATACCTACAGATTACTGTTAATGTCAATTAGTTATAGAATTTGCTGTCAATATTCTAACAAAATAATTTTCACAATAGTTGTAACAAGTATCAGTTACATAGGTTCCCACTTAGGTAGCTGACAATACTTAGGTAACTACCATTTAACTTGAGCATTCTCTTGACCATATCCCAATTAATTTCCACACAGTCCGTCCATCGTATTTTTGGTCTTCCCCTGCTCATAAAGCCATCCATATTCATACACAAAACCTATTTAACTTAAAATCATAAAATAAACATTGCTATCGTTATTTTAATGATCCTAAATCCACTGGACGGACCGCCTCAAATTCTTTGATGTACAAAAATATACTCACTTAAATTATTATACTTTCGAGTATAAAAATAATTACCCAGGGAGTTGTATTTAATTAAAGGTGATCCATCGTAATTAGGTCGTCACTCAGATTTATATATATTTTTTTTCCATTCAATTAAATTTTCAAGCCATCGCGATGTGGAAAGCGGGCGGTCCGAGGTGAAATTGGAAATCAATCTACGTTGGATTAAATGCCACCAACTATTTGTAATTGTTCACCGCAATTGGAGGTGGAGTTACTATATTTATTTTCAATACTTTAGGTTTATACACAACTCAACACTGAAAAGTTGTGCAGAAATCGATTGTCATGGAATGCAGAGGAATGAGGAAAATGTCGTGAGGAAAGTTTTGAGTATGAATATCGATGGCTATAAGAGCAGGGGAAGACTAAGGAAAGGATGGATGGACTATGTGAAAGTTGTTTGGCTAGAAATGGGGTGACTACCGAGAATAATAAATAAATAAGAAAAAAAAATAAGAAAAATAAAAGAATAATAGAGAAGTCATCATCTGTCTAGTCTTTTTCCCAAATATGTTGGGGTTGGCTTCCAGTCTAACCAAATGCAGCTGAATACCAGTATTTTACATGGAGCGACTGCCCATCTTAACTTCAAAACCCAGGGGTAATAGGATACCCCTTGGCAAGACTGGTTGTCAGACATTCGGGCTTCTGACGACCCGTAACGACTGTCAAAGATCCACGAATGACAGCCCGAAACAACGGCCTAACGCTTTCCGAGGCACGGAGGGGTATTGGTATGTAAAGATCACCCATCCACGGACCAACCGCGGCGAGCGTAGCTTAACCTGATCGATCGACCCTTGTGGCTGATTTTACCAAGCCACAAGCCCCCGAATGATAGAGGAGTATGGAATAAAAATACATGATACATGCCACTAATAAATTGAATAAGGGCATGAGAATGATGATAACATAATACCACGGCTGTGTTCCCCGATGAGTTGAGCAGAGGTCTATCTACCTATAAGCATGCCCACATTTCACTAGATAAATTTATGTCTCATGTAATAGGGGGCGACCCTATTGCCAACAACCGGGCACGAATCAGGACTCCGGACAATGGGGCCGATTCCCTTGTCACAAACTAAACTAAATTTAAGTTGAGTGCATCTTTTTCTTTCTATTTCATTATGAAAAGGACAGAAGATAAATATTAGTTTAGTTCTGTCAAATTAGTCAGCACCTGACGTAATTTGATGTAATTTTAGTAGTCAACTTTTTAATCACGTCTAAACTTGTATGGAGTAGTGTCAGGCGCTGATTAATTTGACAGGACTAAACTAAAATTTATCTTCTGTCCTTTTCTTAATGAAATAGAAAGAAAAAGATGTACTCAACTTAAATTTGGTTTAGTTTGTGAACAAGGGAATCGGCACCAATAACTGAGATATTCCAGATGGAAAAATTTAACAACATTTTGCCCGACCCGGGTATTGAACCCAGGACCTCAAGCTCAACAGTAGCGCGTATACTACTGTATAGTATAGTGCTACTGTATAGAACCAAGTTCTTTAGCTGAACAGACAGCTGTGCTGTGAGGGAGTTTGTTGCGCCATTTCTTTTTTCTAGCTAAAGCACCAGGAAGTGGTGACGGACGTGCGTTTTTGGGGACTGTCTTATGTAATTTTGACGTTCAAAAACTTATTCAAAAATAATCAATGCTATTAAGAAATTATCATAATACCAAATAAATTAAATTGTCATAATAGGCTATTTATGTCCCACTGCAGGTCAAAGGTTAAAGGCTCTTGTTATATGAAGACACGAGCATTTATCACCACGCTTGTTCAAGGGGGGTTGGCGATTAAAGACTTAAATTATCTATAAGTCCAGGTTTTCTCATATTTTTTTTCCTCCACCAATGTCGATAATATCCAAAATAAACTCGGAAAGTACACTATGTATTGAAAAAGTCTAATGGGTACTTATCGGGATTCGAACCCACAAGACTTCGTGCATTAGAGGCGAGGCCTTAAAAACTGGGCCGTCACAACACTAAAAAATATCTATGTAATTCTAAAATTATTAATCGGATTTTACGATGAGGTATTCTAAGAACATACTTAACCAAATCGATTCACCGATATTATTCTATATTCAACTGCCAAAGGACTGCCTAGAATTAATGGGTTTCATCATTTAATTCGACAAAGATGAGTTATTGAAATCAATTTAATTTGAAGTACGATTATGGATAAAGTTTTTGGATCATCTGGTGTGATCTGAAGAGCAGTTTGTAGGACATAGGGATAATTTGTTATACACTAAGGTTAATCAAAGGTTATTTTTGACAGATTGGGGTAGATATACAGGGTGACTTGTAATTTGACGTATTCCTCCATTTGCAACAATGAAGCACTCCATAAAACCGACGGGCTTTACTGGTATTAAGGTTATCGAATCGACGTAAATACGTATTTTCCCTCTTAAAATAGTTAAATAACTGACTCTTTTATCCACTTGCAACAGTGCTGAAAAGGTTCAAAACAGACGAAAAACATGGTAACCGTTGTTCTTCGATTTGATCGAAGATGCTAAATATACACAACTATGTATGTTCATAATAATTATGTCAACAATAGAGATAACAGACTGATTAAAAAGGGACTTAAACTGTAACAACTATTCTCTTCCTAAAATAGACACAAGCGTGTTAGATTATCGGGCGACCTCGAACGATCTCGGTGACGTCGCCATCTTCGATGGATCTTGCGATACACAATAATAGATTTCTCTTGAAGATACATTAGTAAAGCTAAACAACATCATGTCCGTTCTACCTTATGATCTGTTAATTTGGTGATGATGCATGCATGTCAATCTTCGTCTTGTCTCGTATTGATAATTACACATTGTTTTCCTAGGAAGGTTAGGCAAAGGTTTACCTGTAAATAGTATACCCACATTACACCAGGTATTTTCAAGTCCCATGTAATAGGGGGCCAGACTATAGCCATCAACCGCGCACAAACCCAGACTCCGGCCTGCTACTGAGAAACTCCAGATAGAAAAACCTAATACCACTTTGACCAACCTGGGAATCAAACCCATGCCTCATGCTCAGCAGTGTCGCTTGCGACCAATAGAAAGGTTATTCGTTGGTTATTGGTTAAAAGAATAGTAGCTAATTCCCATTATATACTAATTTAAAAGAATAGCAGCTAATTCTCGTTACATACTAATTTAAAAGAATAGCAGCTAATTCACATAGCATACTAATTTAAAAGAATAGCAGTTAATTCACATTACATACTAATTTAAAATAATAGCAGCTAATTCACATTACATACTAATTTAAAATAATAGCAGCTAATTCACATTACATACTAATTTAAAATAATAGCAGCTAATTCTCATAACATACTATTTTAAAAGAATAGCAGCTAACGCTCATTACATACAAATTTAAAATAATAGCAGCTAATTCACATTACATACTAATTAAAAATAATAGCAGCTAATTCACATTACATACTAATTTAAAATAATAGCAGCTAATTCTCATAACATACTATTTTAAAAGAATAGCAGCTAACTCTCATTACATACTAATTTAAAAGATTAGCAGCTAATTTCCACTACATACTAATTTAAAATAATAGCAGCTAATTCACATTACATACTAATTTAAAATAATAGCAGCTAATTCACATTACATACTAATTTAAAATAATAGCAGCTAATTCCCATTACACACTAATTTAAAAGAATAGCAGCTAATTCCCATTACACACTAATTTAAAAGAATAGCAGCTAATTCCCATAACATTATAATTTAAAAGAATAGCAGCTAATTCCCATAACATTATAATTTAAAAGAATAGCAGCTAATTCTCATTATATACTAATTTAAAAGAATAGCAGCTAATTCTCATTATATACTTATTTAAAAGAATAGCAGCTAATTCTCGTTACATACTAATTTAAAATATAGCAGCTAATTCTCATTACATACTAATTTAAAAGAATAGCAGCTAATTCTCATTACATACTAATTTAAAAGAATAGCAGCTAATTTCCACTACATACTAATTTAAAAGAATAGCAGCTGATTCCCATTACACACTAATTTAAAAGAATAGCAGCTAAATCCCACTACATAATAATTTGAAAGAATATCAGCTAATTCCCATAACATTATAATTTAAAAGAATAGCAGCTAATTCCCATAGCAGACTAATTTAAAAGATTAGCAGCTAATTCTCATCACATACTAATTGCCGATATATACGCAAAATTTTATCTAAGATGTCGTGAGCTGCTCATGTAATGGTTAGCATATTTACCAGATAGCCAGGTAGGTGTCTAAACAGTGTTTAACATTTGAACAACAACGTCCTCCTGTACTCTAATAAAACCAAACTGGTGTTCTTGGAGTAGAAGTAATCGCCAATAGAGTACTGGCTCCTTTGACGATGTACGTAAGGGTGAATCCACATATATCGGTGGTCCAACGTGTCCATACGTGCAGTAGGCGCTATGTAACCGCGACGCCAATGCGCTTTCGCAGCGTTTAAGCGACGTCAACATAGCGTCGTTGGCGTTTAACATATCTGTATGTCATTGTTGACAAAGCATAGCGCACTTTGTACTTTTTATAAGATCTTATGTTTGACAAATATATGATTCTGATTCTGTCAATGCATAGGGTGGACGTATACGCTCAGTGCACATGAAGACTCTGTAGGGCGTAGGTGGTCATAAAGAGACCTACATAAAACGTTTAACTCATGTAATGATAAATTACTGTAAACTTTATCCCAACTGCTTGTAGTCTAATCACGCAGATCAGTGTTGACATTTCACAATAGATCATCACAGAGCAAACCTACCCTCGATAGTCTAAACGGCAACAGTACAATTATTAGCTTTGAAATTGTTATAAATTCAAAGCTAGTAATTTCATTGGTGAAAGTGGCGGTGACACTCCATTCGCGATTGGTTATCTGTCAGCAATTATGCAAAACAGCTCGATGTGACCTTTTATCATTTTGATACTGCGTGTAACCTCAAATAATATGAAACATTGAATCATGAGTATAGTCCAGTATTTTCGTATGTCAGGCAAATTGTCAATTACGATACGTATTAATATTAGGCAGGCAAAGTTTGACGTGGAAATGTGGTGATTATGACCTTAGAAAATCAATAGGTAATTAAATAAATATGATGGCTGTAGGTTACAAATTAATGTTTGTAAATTAGCAGGTAATTAATTGACTGTATAAAAATTAGGGCTAGAGGGGCCACACCAAAACTGGGGTCACGCAGTTTGATTGACATAAGTAGACGATGCATGGTGGCGATGTTTTACATACATACAATAACATCACGCCTATATGTGCCCCGATGGATTAGGCAGAGGAGCAGCTATAGTACATCCACATTTCGCCAATTATGTTTAAATCCCATATAATAGGGGGCGAGCCTATTGCCATCAACCGGGCACAAATCTAGACTCCGGGAACAAAAGAACCGGGACAAAGAAATTCCAGATGAGAAATGCCAGATGAACGAAACGAATAACACTTTATCCGACCCGGGAATCGAACCCAGGACCTCATGCTCAGCAGTAGGGATAATTTATTTTCATCATAAGTGGCAGGCATCGTATCAGTCCATTGAAACACGAAACAGTGACGTCACCAATCACGTCCAATATGACTAGGTTAATTCTATACAATCAGATGAGTTATAAAGTTAGGAGAATAGGGTTTCTCCTAAGTTTATAACTGAACTGATTATATCTACAAGTTACAGATATCCTCTCTGGCAAGCACGTACGAATCAAATAAATATTTATGTCACGGGCTGCGGCTTTAACATATCTGGAGCTACTGTTCGAAAATATATCTATTTCTGCTTCATTTATCTTAAGTTGGCTTTGAGATCAGCCGGGTATATAAAAATAATTTTATTTTTTGGGGATAGGTTTTCGAAACCCGCGCTGTAGAATTTTCTTTTTGGCTCTTTTATCGCGTGGGGTATACCCAAAATTGTTTTCAAGAATTGGCACTTTCTTTTTGACTTCATGGTGTTTCTGTCTCACAATTCAGGGAAACTAATTTTCCTGGTTCTTTTGTAGGTAGGTATGGCTTTTTCTTGCATAGGTCTTCTTTAGACGTCTCGGCGTACACTTATTTCCTAATTCGACATAATTATGATCTTTCATATCTGACTTTTATTTGGCGTCATTTGTTCTTGTCTTTTTCTTTTTTTTTTCCTAACTTTGTCTATATTACAATAACTAACTTTTGTCGGCAGCTTCGCCCGCGTGGATGTCAAAAAATATCCCATTAGAACATACTATCGGGTTTCAAAGTACCCTACGAGTTCCAGGTTAGGTAGATAGTTTATACTATATCTGTGCTAAATTTAATCAAAATCCGTGCGGCCGTTTTAGCGCCAATCTGAAAACGGAACATACATCCAGACAAACAGATAAGCCAACAAACATTCTTCGTTACTCTTTTATTATGTGCCAGCTTCTGCCCACGGCTTCACTCGCGTGGATGTCGGAAATTATCCTACAGGACCGTGCTACCGGGAGAAAAAGTCTATGTTCTTCCCCAGGACGCCATCTATCTGCTTGCCAAATTTTATCGAAATTCGTTCAGTGGTTTAGGCGTGAAAAGGTTATATATTGGATTTTATGGGTTGTTTTCTTTACGCGGAACCCTAAGTCTTTCCTATAATAAAACTAGCCTAAGCTACTCCCTACAACATCAGCTATCTGTCAGTGAAAGTCCCGTCAAAATCATTCCACCCGTTTCAGAAATTAGCTGGAACAAACAGACGGACGGACAAAAAATAAAAAATAGTTATTTTGATAAAAGTATCGTACTAAATTACTTTCATATGCATTTAGTAAAAAGCTGTTATTTTGGCATTACAAACATATACTTCAATTTTATTTATTTGAGTGTTTTTCTAGCTCACTTTAGACATTGGCAGAATAGTCGACATCGGCTTTGCTTGCCATTTATTAAAAATAGAATAGAAGTTAAATGGTTCTAATCTACACGACATTGTGAGCATTTTTAAACAGTCCTACAACTAAAATGATAATTGCTACGTTGAATTACGTTGATTATATTGAAATACGTTGATTGTTGCTAAATAATCCATCTCATTTTTATGCAATTGGACTCGTTAGATTTATTCGTGCAATCCATCTCGCTGGACAGATTGAATGGGCTTTACATATCACCTCGGGTGCGACATTTATTCAACAATCCATCAAATAATGTAAGAGGCATTGAACAATGAATGTCCTTAATTGTTTTCATTTCATCGAATTTTTATTGAAAACCGATTCACAATGTAATGGTTCCACTTCGTTTATGCAATAATTTAGTATTTTACCTACTTAACACTTTATGAGTTTACCTAGGAATTTACTGACATCGGTAAAGGAAAACCACGTGAGGAAACTCGAACAAATCTATACTAATTATTATATAGAGGTAAAATTTGTTTGTTTATTTGTATGCAGTGGGTAATCTCTGGAACTACCGGTCGGATTTGTAAAATTGTTTTTGCATTTGGTAGTCCAATTCTTGAGGAAGGCTATAGGCTAAATAATATCAAGCTAAGATCCTTAAAAGCTGAGCAAAAATAAAATAAAGTCAGATAGAACGCTAAGCGAAAACGAAGTGATAGCGCGGGCAGGTGGCGTGATGCGACGGGGTGTTGGTCGGAACAAGAAACTTTACGCAGACGAAGTCGCGGATTTTTTTTTGTTGACCTTGAGAGGTAATCACTGCTTAACCGGACTATCCTGTGGCTGCCTTAAGCGGATACATCTTATTAACGGGGGAATTTAAGATACGGGCTCAGCTACGGCTCGGGCTGGCACTTAGTCGAGCAAGCGTCAGAGGGGAAGCAAGGGTCGGCGGGGAACGAAGTCGCGGACAGATGCTAGTAGTTAATATAAGTCTGAAATCGCCAACCCATCTTCAGCAAGCGTGGTGATCAATACTCGTGCCTTTTCTGTATGAGAAGAGGCCTTTGCCCTGCAGTGGGATGATAGACTGGTATTATTATATTGTTATGAATACTAATCTAGGCCTGCGTGGTGCATTATGGCCCACTCCCTCTCACAGAGAGGAGCCCAGTGTCTCAGCAGTGGGGACGTCATAGGCTGATTATGCAGTAAGTACTAATCTCGTCGTATCTAAACTGCTTGTATGTAGAACATTTTCGCTGAGAAATGGAAATCATATTCCCTTAATACATATATAGGACTATGATATAATTATAACTGGTGAAACGTACGAGTACACCTCAGCCTACCCCTTTAGCGAGAGGGCATGGGAAGCCGTCACCTCCTTCTGCGAAGCAATAATGCTCGCGAAGGAGGAGTCGGAACGCAAGAGGGAGAGGCAAAATTCTCACCCTCACGGCCCTAGTAACCGGAGGAGATACCCTGAGCGTCGGGAATCCCAGGCCGATTCTTGGCCACCGTAGGCGCGGGCTTGCGGACGGTGAGCAATGGGTAGCTCAACGTCCGATAAGGGACAGGCCCGGGTCGATGGCGCGTTGTGTTTTACGCACGCCTCAAAGAGATGTCAGCACCAACGACGGGGTCCACTAGGGCCGATACTGCAAGGGTTGCGGGAAAGTCCGAAAGGGTTACCGTAGCCCCTGGCACAGGCAACTGAAGGAACACGGGTGGGTTTTAGACAGTAAGAGTCTGACACACCCTCCCGCTCCGCCCAGAGTGGGAGAAGTTATTTGATGATTTCCAAGCCTACAAAAAAAGAAAAAAGCCTACCCCTTTGGTAAACACTTGGCATATTCAATGGTACGTGTGTATGTTTAAACAATTCGTTGAATTTATTTCTGCAACTACAGTAGCCACAGACTCGGAACTTTCCACTTTTCAGGATCACGTTACTAAACTATTATTGAAAATTGACTTTTCCTAACGTTTCTCTTTGAACTTATGAAACTTCAGGGTCTAATAAAGATGGATGTTGTTTGCAATGAAAGTGAACTAATGGACTGTATTGTACTGTAAGTTTCTGTTATTATTTGGCTTTTAATTATTGTTGGTCTTTGTTATTTGAGTTGCTTGTTCAGTGTCTGTTTTATTATGGTTTATTATTTCGTCTGACGGACGTCTTTGTTCATTAGATATCGCTCACGCATACGATTACTTATAATAGGGGTAAACTGATGATGTTTGTCAGCCGTTATAATGCGAATAGCCACGCTACTAGTGGAGGTTATTTAATTTGTTAAATATTTTATACCTACATGAGTGGTTACCATTATTGATGATTGCCATTTTAAAATTATACATAAATAAATAAAATTTAAGTGTCTGTTTTTGATGTCAAAATAATAGCTTTTTACTAAATGCATATGAAAGTACATACGGTACTTACTTATAAGAAAAAAACAATTTAGATTTTTTTTACAGTACAGTAGCGATTTAGACCTTCATAGCTGTTTATCAAAATATTCTCCGTTACCTTTCCAAGTACGAGTATAAGAGTTCCAAATATCTCCAACCAAATTCCAAACACTTTACCAAGTACTTACACAGTAATTAATTAATTATTACAAGCCGAACCACGAGGCGTCATTCAACTTGAGCGCTTCAAAATTTACGATCAAACTTGATTCATTAAACTAAAATAATATAAGTTTGAGCGTAAAACGGAGGTGTATTATCCCACACATAGTCGCGACTATTCACACGTTCATAGTACTAGCCTTAAGTTTGCAAAGTTGTATTTTCTTTGGATATTTAAAGTATCATTTGTGTGGGAAAGGAATTTTAATTTAAGGGGCTGGCAACAGCTAAAGCGCGGACACTTTCGGACTGTATAGAAAAGAAAGAGATGCGCGATGACACAAAGCTGGGTAATTTATTGCAAAATATGAAGTACCTAATTCTCTATTTACAAAAAATCTATTGATTGGACTAAAAAATGTTATCCATCACTGCATGCAGTTTGGCATTTGACATTTTATGGTATATTTTTAATTTTATAATGATGAAAGGATAAACTGCTTTTAAAGTCATTTAAGAGGAGAGTTTGATAAAAAATTTTGATGCATTAATGTATATTTAATTATGTTTTTAATTCCATTACTTTATTAAAAAATACTTGAAGATATCACGTTCTTTTTTCTTGATAAAATTATTTTCGGTTTAAGAGATACACTGCTTTAAAAAAGCACATCTAAGACCTTTTTCAAGAAATCTCCGCTACATCTTACCTACTGCTTTACGCTGCTAATTTATTGAGTCTCCTAACACGAGACTCCAAACCATATATAATGTAAACCAAATACGTTAATTGAAATAAATATTTTTATATTTTTTTAAATATATATTTTAGTATAATTTAATAGATAGCTGTGCTGCTGAGGAGTTTGTTGTGCCACTTCTTCTTCCCAGCTAAAGCACTCGGAAGTGGTGAAGGCCAGGCGTTTTGGGGGACTGCGTTATGTAATTTTGACGATCAGAAAGTCCTGATTCTCAGCCAGATTTGAATGCCAAAACTTCAGCCCAATGCGAATGCACCTTGCGACTTTCATTCCTTCCTCGCATGCCAATCAACATATTAATCTTCTCAATGTACTTAATGATAGATTAATTCAGATAAAAATGTTTTAAGAATGCATATTTTTTGCTATGTCTGTGAGGCACCAGCGTAATTGATTTACTGCCAACAAGTTATTTTCCTTTCTCGCCGCATGTGGCTTGCGTGCGATAAAACAATAAATTTTTAACGCCTATTTCATCTGTGGGTGTAACTCAGTGGTAGAGTATCTGCTTCGTATGCTGAAAGCCCTGGGTTCAAATCCCAGCACCAACAACTGAATATTTTTATCATTTTGGAAAAAAAATACTTTAATTTTATTAGCACTGAAATAAAACACTGTTCTACTATGATTAAGTGGACCTAAAAAACTCAAAATCTCTGTACGGATTCAACGGCTAGTCATTATGCATTAAAAAAATCAACCATTTTTTTGCCAGACTTTTGATTTTAATTGATAAATGATTTTATTTCTGTAAGTGGGTTTGTACAAACACTTTTACACGTCAATCATATTTTGAAAGCTAGATGAGGTCGGCATTTCCTATCGGACTACTCTGAGAAGAAACGCCGAAACAAACTCAAAGGTCACAGTGTCTTTTACAGTCCAGGCATAATCTTGGTCAGATCATGTGAAGACCATGTAGATAGGTGTTTGAAATGGTCTTTTGAGGAAGAACCACACAGATTGAGTGGACCTGTCCAGGTAGTGCATGTGTCAGTAATCGTGCAGCTCAACTCAGAGCTTAATTAAGGAGCTCAACGATTGGACGAACAATACCAAAGAAAGAACATTTGGGTAGGCTGCATAAATTACTCAAACAGCCAAATCATGATTAAAACTAAATGAGAAAAAAAAGCAATGACCCACATAGTCCTCACATGCACAATAAGTAAAATAATATAATACTTTACAAAGTAAATCCCCATGTCATGGTACCTATACATAAAATTCATCACTGTCAATGTGTATATAAAAGTTCGGACATAATCTTTGAGGACCATGTAGATTGATGTCCGAAATGGTCTTCTGAGGAGAGAACCACACAGATTAAGCGGACCTGTCCAGTCAGTACACGCATTTGTCAGTAACCGTGCAGCTCAAGTCAGAACTTAAGGAGCTTGATTCGACGAATAATACCAAATAAAGGACATTTGGGTAGGCCGCATAAGCTACTTAAACTGCCAGACCATGATTAAAACTGAAACAATGACCCACATAGTCCTCACATTCACAATAATTAAAATAATAATATTATACTTCACAAAGTAAGTATTCATGTCATTGTGTAGGTATATAAAAATTATCAAATGACAAAGAGTAGTATGTAAAAAAAAAACAAACCAAATTCAGTATGCAAAAATTGGAGCAATTCAATCCCAAGCCTTTTTGCCCTCAATATAATCTTTAACAGTATAAAAGGCTTTCTGGCATAACTTAACTTAACTTGACATTTCTGACCAATTACTAGGTAGGTACTATTTTTAGTACTTAACCTACAGCGGTCACCTATTTACCAAACTTAATGTGAGTCATTAATTCTAAATGCTGTTAAATCACTGCTCATTAATTTGATAACACATGATCATAAAATGTATTAAGCTATGCACATTAAATATCTAGGCACATTTAGCTGGTCACGTATAAAGGGAGATAAAAGCAAATTACGTAGAAACTATTTAATGTTTTTTGTTTATCCGCCTTTTTTAAAGAAAAGAAAGCATTGATGATGAAACAAGATGGAGGCTTATATTGACCGACAATCATAAAAGTCATTAGTATGCAATGTAGGTTCAACAAAAGTATTTATTCTTGTTATCGGACGCTTCACTAGAGTGAACATTTCGATTTATTTCATTCTACATTCACACGATGCTGACAAACTTAAGAACGTCCATCGGCTCCTTTCATTTAATTTTTAGATCAATCTATAGGCAAGTGACGGCCAAAATCCAACATCGTTGGATCGGTTCACCAATTAATTATTTTTTCACTTTTGATTACCTATATTTGTGTTAAGACGTTTCACTTCGAGTGAAATATGGCGAATAAATGGCAAAATGAACATAAAGTGAATCGTCTGATATCAGAACGTTATAGATAACAAAACATTTTTGTGCTGGGTCAAAATTGCCGAATGGCTGGGGAACAGTATGTCGATTCTGTAAAAATGTGATCGTGAAGTGAACACTTAGGTGAAGTGAGCGTGGAGTGAGCTGTCAGTGTCATCCCACTGATGCTAGGGATTGACCAAGCATTACATTTACAATCATAATCGAGTTTTTAATTATTTTTTTAATGCTATTTCTGTTGATAATTTTATATTACCTATTTCAAGACTAGTATTTAAGTGGCTAAATATTACTATTAACGGATTTAAAAAAAAATAAAACAGCTAAACAGAAATTCAGTTAGAAACTCAAATAAGTTATTTTATTTTGATTTCCTAAACTAGTTTCTGACTGAATTTCGGTGGTGCTGTTTTATAAAAAAAAAACGCTAAATAATAACATTTAGACACTTTTAAACTAGCTAGGAAATAATATAGTATGATCAACAGAACTAACATTAAAAAACATAATTAAAATCTCGATTATGATTGTAAATGTAATGATTGGTCAATCCCTAGCATCAGTGGGACGACACTGATGGCTCACTCCACGCTCACTTCATCCAAGTTTTCACGGTGAGATGGTTACAGAATCGCATTGCTGGGCTCTTTTATTTGGATGACTAAAACCTCATTTACACGTTGCAAGTTTATTGCCTGTGGCATACCATAAAATTCAAGCAACAATTGACTGGCGCCGTCTGAACACCGCTTACATATAGTTGGATGATACGGGCAAGTTAGATGCAGTTCAAAACTGGTATAGGTATAAACAGCACGTACAATAAAATCGCACGTACACTAAAATTGCATTCAATTATCGCATGAACATTTTCTATCATTCAAACATGAGTGCGGTAAGTGAGGGTGTGTAAATCGTTGTTGCTAACGGAACAAGTTTAAAAAATCTTGAGACGACGTTCAATCAAATTTAATAAAATTATTGAACTCTGTCTTTGAAGAGTCAAAAGTTGCATGCACTAATCGCCTTGCAATATTTGCATGTATGTGATTAAAAATCGCATGCGGTTATTGAATGGCAAAACTTGCATTCAATTTTTGTATGCCATTTTATGGAAATCGCAAGCGTGTAAACACTTGCATGCAATTCTTGAATGGCAATCATTGAACGTGCTTTATGGCATACGATTATTGCTCTTGAACATTCCTGAAACTTGTATACCGTGTAAACGGGGCTCTAGTGTTACTTTAAAGTTGGACTTTGCAACATGCATCATGCAGAGTTTGAGAATCAGAAAACAGAAAAAATGCACAGAAAGCGAGAAAAAGTTTATGTTAGAAAATACGTTTTTTTTTATAAACCCTCGTTTTTCGACTCAAATGTCTATTTTGAGACAGATAAATCTACCTTACGTACAATTAGATGCATTTGCATACACTGATAAACTTATAATTAATCAGTTCATGCATCAAATTGCAGGCATACTAATTACATTAAAAGAATAAAAGCATCCCAAGCGTTTCCTTAAATATTACATTCATTGTAACGTCATCCTGCGGATACGACGTGCGTCAATCTGTCCCGACCATCAAACTCCTTAACTGCCCTACTTAAATTGTAAGTACCACTGAAATTGATTGCCCCAGACTGCCTTAGATATTTTTATTATAGTACTTTGGCGCTGTCCGCATTTAATATATGAATATATGCCAATAGTTTGACGACGTGTTCTATGAAAGATGTTGGCTATGATCGTGGCTGTAAAGTTGTGATTTTATTTGCATATTAAGTATAATAAATGTTATGTAGTTAATAATAAAGATTATTATTGTACTACCTAGTTGTCATAGTATGCTCGATGAAGCGAGATGAGTAATAGACCGTTTATTTATGGTATAGAGGCAAACGGAGTGTATCGGAAAGAATAGCCATCATGGTTTAAACGTCAGTAGTGGTAACTGCTACTAACAGATATTTATGATCATACAATAAATACTGAAGATACACCAGAGGATTTCTAAAGCTTTGATGACTTTCGAGAAAAAAAAAAAAAAAACTTTTTATCCTCTGTAATTCCATGATTATTAAACCCATAGGAACTAGAATCAGCCAAAACAGTTTTAATAATAATAATAATAAACATTTATTTCAGAATCAAGTTCCATAGTTTGTTAGTACCAATATAAAATGCCTTATATCTAGTGTTAGTAAATAAACTAAAGTAGGTAACGGGTAATTATACAAATCTTAAACTAAGTACACCCGCTAGAGACTTTCCCATCCCAATCTACTTCACCGCATGGAGTCGTATCCAGCGTCCTAGAATCGGAGAGTCCCAGCGGTCTGCCAACGTCCTCAGGATAGTGTTGGGGCTGGCGCGAAACCGATATAATAACGATGCGCATCTCTTGCGCATGACGGTTGAAAAGCTGTCAACATTAGCGTCGGCAAACATACCAGACGTGCTGCAAAAACGCGACAGCCCCAACAACACCCGGAAAGCGTTGTTGTATTGGATGCGCAGCTCGCTATATGTCTTCTGCGTGAAGTTCACCCACAGGCTGCACGTGTAAACGGATTGGCAGAAGGCTTTAAAAAGCGTTACTTTAACTCGTGCAGTACAACGGGCGAACCTGCGGGCCAACATACATCGGACAGCAAGCGACCTGCGCTCCCTTTCCACATCTGAACTATCATTAAGGTCTTCATTCACCCAGTGGCCCAAGTACTTAAATTTAGTAACTCTTTTTAATGGTATGCCGTCTAGTGTGATAAGTGGTACTTTATAGTAGCTTTTATTACCAGCTTTGAAAACCATCAGTTCACTCTTGACTGCATTGTACTTGAGCCCGTGGGCCCCCGCATAGGATTCGCAAAGACTTAGCATCCTCCGCATTGCTGCAACCGAGGGACTCAGCAGCACCATATCGTCGGCATAACTGAAAAGATCAAACGTAGATTTAGTAAAATGACTACCAACTAAAATTTTCAGTACTTATATTCAAATCGCAAATGTCATTCTTGGCAGTTGTATAAAATGGCTATAACACGGAAAATTGACGTAGGATGTCAATTTGCTGAACAATCAATTTCCCTGATCGTACCGTACGTGTTCATGTGCATGTTTGGTATTGCCCATCTAGTTACAAGCTCAAATCAAGTCTTTCTCCACCAACGCACAAAAAAGAGATTATAGTGACCATAAATCAGCACTGTAATAGACATTTTATAGGTATGTAATATAATGTGGTATTTTATGCCAAAATTTAATGGAATCCTTTACGTTCATTAGATGTTATAAAAATTAATGGCGTTAGAATAAGGGCCTAGTGAAACGAGATAATAATGAGCTTTGATAGCCATTGGGACTAGGCCTAGTGTTTTTCTGAGCCATTACAAATGAGTCATTAGGTCAAGACCTGAAAACTAAGTGTACCTAGTTTTCAGGTCTAGACCTAATTAAATAATTGAGAAAGGACTGAAGTCCTTTCACCATTATTTTACCTCTGATTTTGCACCACTGTCTAAATCAAAGTGATCTTTATTATCGGTGCAATAAGGTTGCTGGTGGGTTGCTGTCAGCAGTAAAATAATTGTAGATACGTACCTAATGGTTCATGTTATAATGTTATACAGTATGTGTTAGAAAGGTGTTGTTTTATTTAAGGGTGTGAACAAACTAAACAACTTAATCGTAACTTAATCCCAAAAAATAATCACCCGTAGAACAATGGCAGATTTGGTGTCGCTTAATTTTAGAAGCGTTCATTAACGAAAGTACGTACATTATATGAAGCAGTAATATGACTTTACATTGTATGTATTTGCTATTTTTTATTAAGCTGCAAAAACGAAAATATAAAATACGAATATTTTATTAAACCTGACTATCAAATTGCAATTATTTGCAAATTTATATTTAATTATTATTTCTATAATTATGCTAATTAGCAGGATTTTGGTGGTAGTGGTTTCATCGTTTTTAAACTATTAAGAGATTTTTACTACCTCGTTTTTTTAGAGGAGTATTTATTATAGGACAAGACGTAAATTATTGCTGCGATAACTCAGTTCTGTTCCATCAAATCTATGTGAAAACGTTGTGTGCTATCGAATAGTCTTATGATAAAACGCAAAGGCAATGCGAGTGGGTTGTTTTTATAGTTCGATTTAAACTGAAACCGTCTTTCGCATTCGTTGAATTGAATCTGTAATTAAAGTATCCTCTTAGGTGTAAGTTTCTCAGGAAAGTATTTTAAAGAACATTTTAATTACAGTTACAAATACCAACCGCGCACCTAGCAAGGCAGTTTTCAAGCGAAGCGGAAAAAGTTCTCGAGGATTCGTTTTCTGAATCAGCAAGAGTTTAGTTCCTTGCTTATCCCAACCAATCTGCTAAGCCACCTATTTTAATTTCATTTCCTTGTTTTTTTTGTCGAATAAGTAATGATAAGGATGAGGCGTAAGGATTTGTAAGAAGATTGGGACACAATGCAAGCTAGTAAAAAAAGGTTTTTTTAACTAAATAAATGTAGATTAAAAAGTTTTATAAACATACATCGGGATAAAGAACCAAAAGGTTGACAATTAAAAAACCCTGACCCTTAAACTCATCACTTTTCCATTATCATAGCTGCACAATTTATAACTTGTCCCATGTACAAATTAAGTTCAATTTCAAGTTAAGCATAGTGCCTAATTGTTCATTTTGGGTACCGCTTATGTGCTTAAAACTTTAAAGTTACTTGATCCAAAGTTAATGAGTCATTAATCTTTTACCTACTGTGTTAAACCTTCCCTTCTACTCCTACTCAACACAAGTTTCGGTTAATCATTTGTTTGTTTTTCGAACACAACTAATATTATGTATCCAAACCTATCGTTTGCCACACATGGCTGACTTAAAACTGCTATATTGGCCTAGGTATTTTATAGTCAATCCTTGTAGTTTCATGAAAACATAAGTTTGAATTTTGTATCTGTAACGGTTTTAAAGAATAAAGGCCTCTAGCCTATACTCAACTGCTAACTTACTTTTGATAGTTGAGAAGACAGCATGATATTGTTTTCATAACCACTCAATTTTACTAAGGGGCAGTTTAGTGTCAATTTGATTTGTAAGGCAAAAAGCGTCAATCAAAAGCCAAATACCAAAGTTTTAGACAAGGTTTTACTGTTAACTGTTATTAAATTCTCACTAGTAGCCCAACATTTTGCATTGTACTCTAGGACCAAATTAAGTCATTAACGTAGAGGTAGGAACGTCTAAAAATTTCATAGCTACAGGTTAACACCTAATCCGGAGGGTAGAGGGCCTTATAGTGGTTTGGTTCATTTAAACAAAGCTGTTTTGTATGTAATAAAACACATGGTGTTTCTATTAATTCATTCGTTCGACGTATTACGATATTACGGTATTTCGTTTTACGATTTATTCGGTTGTTTATTTAGTTGTGGTGGCGTCTCTAAGTGTAGACATTGTGAGTACATTGTTGTATTGGGTTTCCACTTGTAAAAACACGTGTAAGTGCTAATAGAAATAAAATTATAAGGTTGGATTTACATAATTACAGATTCTCTAGAGACATTTTAGCCAGGAGTAGAAATGTGAAGCGAAAAAAATTTCACCGTGCACCATTACAGTCATTAATTTATTTAAAACATCGTATTTTTATCGATATAGGTACGTGGGTCACACTGAAAGTTTTTAGAAAATAAAAAACGGAATGATGTAGAAGCTTGTCAATATTTTTATTGCTTCTCATAGTAGTCTCCGTTCCTTTCTAAGCATCGTCGCATGCAATGAAACCATTGACTGAAGCAGTGGGCCCACTCTTCTTTAAGGATTTCTTCCACGCCTTTTTGAAACGCAGCCACGGCATATTCAGGGTTCATAAAACGAATTCCTCTAAGTTTATCTTTAATTTTGGAAATAAATAAATGTCACAAAGTGCCAGGCTAGGACTGTAAGGAGGATAACTAACTCCACACTTTCGATAGACAAATATTCGATAGTCCGTCTGTCGGAGTGAGCTGGAGCGTTGTCGTGGTGGAGGAGGATCCTGCTTCTTGGGCGCTGTTGTCTAACATTTTCCAAGACAACTGGAAAACAATGACTGACATACCAATCTGCAGTAACAGTCTTTTTATCTTCAAGGACAATTGTTGCGGAATGAAATCCGTCCGTCCAAAGAATGAGGCAATCATCTTTTTCCCTTGACTTGTGCTTTTCTTAACTTTTGTCGGCAAATCTTCGAATGGAAACATCCATTGCGCAGATTGTCTTTTGGTTTCGGGTTCGTAACAATATATCCAGCTTTCATCACATGTGACGATGTCACATACAGCATCAAGTCACTTCCGTCATATTTTCAAGCATTGAGCGGCACCAATTCAAACGACAGCGTTTTTGATCTTCCGTCAAATTATGAAGTATCCATCTAGTACCAAGCTTTCTGACGCCTAAATGTTCCATGTAAGACTTTTTGTACTTGACTCATACCAATGTCTAAAGCTGCCCGAATCTGTTGATATGTTCTTCTATCATTAGCCGCACAGCACTAACGTTATCTTCAGTAGTCGCCGTAGAAGGACATCCTTCTCGCGAATCATCAGTCAGTTTGCTTCGACCACGTTGAAACTCATTAAACCTCATGAAATGCTAATCGAAGTCTAGCGTAACATTGTTGTTGAGTAAGACCGCAAATCGTAATAAATCATTGAACGAAAATTTTCTCTATCAAATCCAGTACGACGTACGACAGACACTTTTTAAATTGCCGCCAATTTGTAAAAACAAATGACTACTAGCTAATTTAATTTGACCATGACGTATACATATCGTACATAGGTATATGGGCCAGGCCACAACAGTGCGTTGCGGCGTCGCATCGCAAAAATCAACGACGCCGCACAACGCATCGTGGAAATTTCCGATGCGCTGCCGCAACGTACAAATCTGCGATGCGACAACGCTTTGCCGTTTAGTCGGTGTCCATGGGTTTTCTAAATATGTATTTCTTTTGTAAATGAGGCTTTATCAAACTAAGAAGTTCTTCAAAACTTACTACACTCATCCTAAAGTAATCGAAAAATTTAACCTCGTCCACTTTTAGCGCCTCATATTTCCTTTTGAAGTGGTTTCCATCTTTATTCATAATTGTCAGTAATGGGTGCACCCAGTACTTTCTTTTCTGTTTCTTTTTCTTAATACGCCTTAACGCAAGCAGAAGTAGAACACGCGCAGTGCGGTCCATGTCTCACTAGAAACTGAACTGACGGTTAGCGTCTTGTCGTACGATGTCGTATCCGATGACCGACCGACCGATCCGATCCGACAATAATACTACTAGCATAGGGCCAGGCCACAACAGTGCGTTGCGACATCGCATCGCATAGCTGTGCAATGTTGTTTTTGCGATGCGACGCCGCAACGCACTGTTGTGGCCTGGCCCTATGCTAGTAGTATTATTGTTCAGTATTGTTATTAGTGTCACTTTTTGTACGCATTGAGATTTTTAATACAGTATGGTGTACTCACGGAGTATAGAAAGGTGGGTGTGCTCAATTTATAAATTATTTTAAGAGTTATGTGTCCTTGTCATTTTACATTGAAAAAAAAACCTATGAAGTTGCCGTTTTACAATGCTGGTAATTTGAAAAGTAATTAATAAATAAAATAAAACAAATAAATAAATTACTAAATAAGGCAACAAATTCTAAATTCAAACAAATTTTATTAAAAAAATATGGAATTTTATTTTCAAATTCAATAGTTTTTTTATTGATGAGCGTTTTATTTTCACTACATTTGTATCTTTTTCATCAATATGGACACGATAAAAATACGAGTAATTATAGAATACAATTTTCCTCGTTGTAGCAATGCTCGCAACATTAATTACGTGTACGGATTGAACACTACAAACGAACGCACGACTCGTTATTGGTTAGAACGCTTCCGACATGGAAATTTTGATCTAAAAACGAACCCTGTGGTTGCCTGAAAACTAAAGTCAACAACGACGAATTAGAGGCGAAATGAAATGATTGAAATGATTTTTATTTCTGTAAGTAGGTTTGTACCTCAGACTAAGGAAAAGAAAGGACTCGGCATAACGAACAGTATACAGCATATCTCACTGCGGCCGGTCGCCATGTTTTGTCACAGCCAACAAGCATCAGTTGTCATAGCAACTTGTTCAGTGTTTTGAAGAAATTTTTTATATTATAATGCGCGCAGCTCTACCGCAAGCCGCCATCTTTGTGCCAGACTCACATTTTAGGTAGGCACGTTTTTTTCGTAGTTATGTCATGTCTATTCTTCTTTTCCTTAGTCTTTTTTTTTTTTTTTTGTGGTTAGGAAATCATCAAATAACTTCTTCCGCTCTGGGCAGAGCAGGAGGGCGTGTCAGACTCTTACTGACTATAACCCACCCGTGTTCCTTCAGTTGCCTGTGCCAGGGGCCACGGTAACCCTCTTGGACTTTTCCGCAACCCTAGCAGGCATCGGTCCTAGCAAACCCCGTCATTGGTGCTGACATCTCTTTGAGGCGCACGTGGAACACAACGGTCCGTCGACCCGGGCCTGGTCCTTATCGAACGGCGAGCTGCCCATTGCTCGCCGTTCCTTCCTTTCCTTCTTTCCTTCGTTTCCTTAGTCTGAGGTTTGTACAAACAGTTTTACACGTCAAAAGCATGCGTCAATAGTGAAAGCTGACAGTACTCAATCTACAGCTGAGTTAGCAGCAGCTGTCAAAGTTACCATCAACACAGTATTGGTCCATTTGACTCCCGTACATCTGACTTTGTCAAGAACGGCATTGAAAAAATACCACTGCGCTGACAGAGATGCATCTATAGCATGGGTGCATATTTTGATTGCTATAGATAATAGTTATTTGTTATACAAGAGTGCAAAGTTGCTTTTTAACCGCGTGTTCAATTTTGATGACCGAGCAAGCGAAGGATTCTAAAATTGAATCACGAGCGCAGCGAGTGATTCAAAATTAGAATCCTGAGCGTTAGCGAGGGAATCAAAAGAGCACGAGGTGAAAAATCTTTGCACTCGAGTGCAACACGTAACTTTTCATTCCACCTCAGCGAGGAAATGACTAAATGCAAAAAAAAAAACGTTTACAATCACAAGATAGGTACACTTTTATTTCAGTTTAGGTATTAATTACTACATTATGACAGGTAAGTATTACAGAATAATCTTTAAATTATAACAAAATAATACTAAGGTATAATTAAGAAAATTTTAAAGTAACGTTGCTACAGTTATTTAAATTGAGTGTAATATTTTTGTTTGGTACTGTAATATTGGTGTTAGTCACTTGTGTACTGTTTTTCGGTAAACTATCTGTCATACTTAATAGTTGTACCGATTCATCGGATTCCCTTGGCGTGAATGTTGGAGAGAGAGGGAGATGGTTAGGTGTTTCATAACGGCTTATTTTTGATGTAGAAGGGCCAGTCCAAGGATCCGATTGAGGCTCTTTCAGTGTAATGGCTCCTACGATGCCTTCACATATTTTAGACTTATTTTGGATGGAATCCTCTATGTATACCTCTACAACTGCATTGGACTTCCAGCCTCCGTGGCGCTTAAGGGACAGGAGATCAGCTCCGGAATCAGCCAAAAGTGTGGCTGAAGTTCGTCGGAAACAATGACCCGTGTACAACAGGGGTTCTGGAAGTTCAAGAAATGTTGCTATTTCTCGTGGGATACTGCCAATTTTATTAGTACCCATAGGCTGTCTAACACACTTTCCATTGCGATACTGTAGAAAAAATCGATTGATTGGAGTGTTAGGCGGGCGTAAGGCTTGATATTTCTCAACAATCGTTACGTATTCCTTGCGAATGACGAAGTTGCGGTCTCTTTTTGTCTTTGTATTAGGTAAATTAATTAATAGTAAGTCATCTGAATGTTTCTCAATGTTTTTGACATTAAGTTGTGTCAGTTCATTAGTTCGACATGCTCCGTTTATTCCAATAATAAGAACAACCTGTAACGTAAAGAGTATTGTAGTAGATAAATGAATAAAATTGATATGAACGCATAATTATGCCTATCAACATCTACTAAGTATACTATTTAATTGAGATTAATATACTTAAGTAGATACTGAATGTGCAACTGACTTACTTTTGCCGCCAAATATACGGAATCGGGTGCTTCGTTAAGAAACTTTTCAATATCAGATACTGTGAAAACCTTCGATTTTTTTGGTTGATGACCAGATGAGGCTCTTTTTAAAAATGCCACTAATTTAGGATAGGTATCGATATGTTTGTCTTTTTTCATCTTTATTGTTGCTTTTAGCATCGAATACGTACTCCATAGAGTGCTTGCTTTCTTGTTCTCGGATAATTCTATAAAATATGCCAGCAAAACGTTTTCTGAGAAAGTTTTGGCTCCTTTTGCTAGTCGCCACGTGTTGAACATATCGTACTGTTTTAAATACTTCTCGCGTGATTGTTGAGGGAGAAAGCTCATTTGCGCATTATTAACAGTTTCAGTCAATTCTGTTGGCGTCAAGCAAACTTCCTCGTCGCTAGAATCACTCATTTTAGTTTTTTCACTTGTTTTCAAGTTTCTTGTTTTTAATATAAGGTTTAACAATGACGTGAAAAAATGCCGCGTAAAGAACCGCGTACAAAGCAAATTGAAAAAAGAACACCAAGAAGGTTCCGAGTCTGAGTTTTTAACAAATTAAAAAAAAGTTGTATGATATATTCGGCACCATAGAGGTAGCAGTAAATAGGTTTAATGTTTTTTATAATTCACAAACTTAGTGCACACGATGTTCTAAATTCAATTTACTTTATCCTCTAGAGAATAAAAACGGCTTTTCCACTCAGATATTGAAGATTAAAAATACTCTTTCCGAGATGGTGGGATGAAAAAAATATTTGTTTAAAAATGATTTTAACTTTCTGTAAATACCTAATATATGAATGAAGTGTGAAGCCAATCCAATAAAGCTTCATTTTCATTCATAAAACGTTTATGCTTAAGGGATTTATAATAAAATCGAGCTATGAGAAGTTTTCTAAGGTAAACAACAAGAACAAACTCGGAAAAGCCTGAAATAGCTAAAGCTATATTCTAATATTATTGCGCCACTGGGTACGACCAAGATTTAAACACATTACTTAGTACATTATTCAAGCTTACTTTGAGTAATATTTATGGCATTGGTATTTATTTTATGGTTTTTCAAATTACTCGTGGGCTTGTGGCTAAGTAAAAACGGCCGAACAGGTCGATCGATTCGGCGGTCGGTTCGTGAATGGCTGATCATATTTACTTACCGAGACCCCTCCGTGCCTTGGAAAGCACCTTAAGCTGTAGGTCCCGGCTGTCATTCGTGGATCTTTGACAGTCGTTACGGGTCGTCAGCAGTCCTAAAGTGTGATAATAAGTCTTACGATGGGGTTATACCCAGTAATTGGGATGTGGAGGTCAGATAGGCAGTCGCTCCACGTAGTATTCAGCCGCAACTGGTTAGACTGGAAGCCGACCCACAAATAGTTAGGAAAAGGCTAGGCAAATGATGATGGTTCTTCAAATTACTGCCCTAATAAGGTAATTAGAATAAGCTTGCATTCCGCGATCCACTGTTGAACAAGCTAGCTTTTGGTATCTAAAAACAGTAGGTACTTACTTACAACGGCAACTGGACACTTTGGTCAAAGCCAGCACTAATGATGGTCTCCATTTAAAGATGAAAAAGATAGTAATTTCTTGATTCAATAGTCCAATGTCAAAGTAGTTACTTGGAAAGAAAATCGTTGAGGCAAAGAACATCTTTTATTGATGACCGTACGTCTAGCTCACTAAGTGGGCTCTGAAAGATTTTTATTAAGTCAGTATTTTCTTGTAGGTATTATATAAGGGCAAATTAAATTAGCCAATGAAACTCCGCAGACGTGATGAGTATCGGTATCAAAAAATTACGAAACATAAAAAAAAAACTACTTATTTTTTTGGGATCTACGAATACGGAACCACTTCATGTACCTAACTACATTACTTATTTAAAGTATGACTTAAGAAAAACAGTTGTTGACTAATATTTCAAGTAAGTACTGTATATATTTTTAGTATATATATTTTCATTATTTATGGAATATATTTATAAAAACTATCTTATACATAAACTATCAAACTATTACTATTAATATCTCCTAGCACAGGTATTTCTCATACTTAAAAGGAGACCCCTATGTAAGATTAATTGTAGAACCTGTAAATTTACTGAAATAAATTTATTATTATTATTCCGTTTATTTATTTTCATACATATAAATACATTTTTAAATATTTTTATAAAAAAACATTAAAAAAAACATTTAAAAATATAAAAATAGTGGTCCGCCGGTATCAGGAGCAGGGTCCAAGCTACCGGTGGTTAGGGCTCCAGAGACAGGAACCTTCTCACGATACGAGCCGTATCAAGGAGTACTGCCTTCTGAATCAGGCCCTTGATCCAACCGCCTAACGAGAGCCTCGAAAGATGTTGATCGAGGCTTTCGGCCATCAGGCCATTGGCCGATACGACAATCGGCACAATGACAGCCGAGCTTACATTCCACATGTCAACAACCTCGTGTGCTAAGTCGAGATATTTAATTTGTTTCTCTTTCTCAGCTTTCACGAGGTTCTCGTCATGTGGAATGGTAACATCGATAATCATTGTGCGGCGCGCTAATCGATCTATCACCACTATATCAGGCTTATTGGCGACAATAGTCCTGTCAGTAATGATAGATCGATCCCAGTACAACGTGACTTGGTCATTTTGGAGAACTGGGTCGGGCGCATACTTGTAATACGGTACCTCGGTATCCACAAGTTTATATTTTAAAGCAAGTTGCTGGTGAATAATCCTGGCTACTTGGTTATACCTGTGCAAGTACTCGCCGTTAGCCAGACGAGAACAACCAGAGATAATATGTCTGATGGATTCACCTGGACGGTGGCATGCCCGACACACGTCAACCGTCCCGTCTTTCATAATATGTCTCCGGTAGTTATTCGTCAAGATAACTTCGTCCATAATTGCACAGACGAAACCTTCAGTTTCCCCGAAAAGGTTACCAAAACGTAGCCAGGATACGGACGCTAAGAAGTCTACACCGGGTTGGTGAAGAGCCCGGTAGAAGCGCCCGTGAAGCTCCTTGCTTTGCCATACCTCCCTGCGGTCATCGGTAGTAAGTACTACAGGTTTGCGCCAGTTCTCTTTAGCCATGGAGAGCGGGGTGAGTCCCTTGTCTACTGCTACCACATCACGGTGCATACCCATTTCAGCTTTTAAAAAATATTCCCTGAGACTGCAGACCTCGCGGTTGTGGAGGGTCTTCCCATTTAAAAAGCCTCGACCACCGCACTTCCGCGGGATGTACAGTCTCATCACCGAAGAACGTGGGTGATGCATCCGATTTGCGGTCAGTAGTGTACGGACCCTCCTATCCAGGGCGTCGAGTTCAGTCTGAGTCCATTTGAGTATGCCGAAAGAGTACATCAAAACCGGCATGACCCAACCGTTGAAGGCACGCACCTTGTTTCCGCCTGAAAGAAGACTATTAAGTACTTTTTTCAGGCGGCCAAAGAAGCGTTCCTTCAACGATTGCTTCATGTCAGTAACATTGATGCCTAAAGCTTCCGACATACCCAAATACTTATAGGTTTCGGATGCGGAGAGGGCTCTAAGGTTTGTGGAATCCGTGAGTTGGGTTCCCACGGATTCAACAATCTCCCCTCGCTTTACATGCATGACCGCACATTTGTCCACACCAAATTCCATCCTGATGGCGCTACTGAAAGTTTCAGTTACCTTTAGCTCCATCAGTCGCAATTTGTTGGGGGCAAAAAGTTTCAAATCATCCATGTAGAGAAGGTGAGATATGACCTGACCACCTCTCCTCAACCGATAACCTAGACCTGAATCCTCCAGTAGCGTACTTAGAGGATTCAGGGCTAAGCAGAACCAAAGTGGACTCAAACTGTCGCCCTGAAATATTCCCCGTTTAATCCATACAGGCTCATCATTCCCCTGGATCTGTCGATATCCTGGATAGCGAAGAACCGTCCTCCATTGCCCCATACACGACTCTAGGAAAGTGCGTAGAGTTGCATCAATCTTGTACAACTCCAGCACCCTCATGAGCCACGTATGCGGCACCGAGTCGTAGGCCTTCTTATAATCTATCCAGCATGTTGACAGATCCTTGCGGGATCGACGAACCTGTTGGCTAATGGCCATGTCGATGAGGAGTAGCTCCTTAGTACCGCGGGACCCGTTTCTACATCCATTTTGAGAGGCAGACATAATCATATTATTGCCAATGTGCGTATTAATTTTCGCTCTCAGTATGGATGTAAGAAGTTTATAGACCGTCGAAAAACACGTAATTGGTCTATAATTCTTGGGTTCCGTGGCACTACCTGATTTATGGAGCAGGTGGGTAACGCCTGTTGTTAGAAACTGTGGTAGCGACCCAGACTCTAAGGATGACTGGAACTGAGATGCCAGGCAAATGTGTGAACTAATCAGCCATTTTAACCAAAAGTTGTGCAATCCGTCCGGTCCCGGAGATTTCCAGTTCGGTAACGGACGGACCGCTCTGGCAACGTCTAATGGCGTAATTAGGACTGCTCCCATTTCTGGTATGGTTTCACACATTCGCTCGACCACTTGTATCCAGCCAGCCTCAGCGTGACAGACGGGTACCGACCAGATGTTGCACCAGAATGTTCTCGTGGCGGCGTCATCCGGGCGGCACACGTCTGTCACATTTTGTTCAAGTCGCTCCCAAGCTCTGTACACCCACCTCTCATCGCTCTGGAACATGCGATTTTGCGTGTATCGATCAACCC
The DNA here is from genome assembly GCA_937001585.2 of Brachylomia viminalis. NCBI lineage: Eukaryota > Metazoa > Arthropoda > Insecta > Lepidoptera > Noctuidae > Brachylomia > Brachylomia viminalis. The sequence goes on from OW443301.2 coordinate 5,076,135, forward strand.
GTCGCTTATACCGCCGAATACGGCTCGCCCATGCACAAACTTTCTGCTTCAGGAAGTCGATGCGCTCTGTGACATGGGACATGTATTCTCGAGGGCTGATTCCAGTCCCCGCGAATGCCCGTCTTACAAAGCGCATCACTCGTGCTCGTGTATTGCCCTCCCTGAAGCAGTATAGTTTGCCGATAAGTACCCTGGTCCCATCGATACGACGCTCGATCCTGCACTGCCAGGCTGGTACAGCTGGTTTTGGTCGAGTAGCTCCGTCATAGTTTGGAAACTTGACATTAGCTAAACGACATGCCGCAACAGCCGCACAATACAGAATCGAGTGTGTATCAACGAGATCCTTGCTGCTCTCGAACACATTCTTCAGCTGCGAGTCGAGGGCACATACCAGCGCCCTATTTTTTTTGTGCATAGGTAGGCGTGGTAATCGGGGTCTAAGTTCGATCGAAGTGGATCTATACTCGCGAAACGCATCCTCCAGTGCGCTCCTCAATCGGGCGTTGTACTGGCTACTTACTGTGGTAACCCTATCATCGTCTTCTTCAACACCATGATTGGACCGCGGCGGGACAGCATCAATGGTTGAAGCTTGTACCGCGGTCTGTGCCGGAGCCGAGACGATATGGTTGCACAGCTCTGAGCGCAGCCTATCAAGTGCAGCATCGTCCAACCTATGATTACGTTGGATGACCCGCACCTGATCCGATAGTCGTTGGGCCGAGACGTTGACGGTTGGCTCTAGTTCCTGAAACAGAGATAGCATCCTATCACGGTACGCAGTGAGGTTAGTTCCCCCCTCTGTAGACCTGTAATATGCGCGCATGACGTTCTCGTTCATAGATTGAGTCCATCTCATGCGCTGCACACAACCACCGGCAGCGGGGACCCGGTTCGGGGGCGGATGGCCCCTAAGTCCCAAGCTCCTCGGTGGCCGGCCTCTCCCCTGCCGACGTACAGGTGTTGGCGACGTCAGCGGAGAAAAATACTCGTCGCTCGAGCTCGACGCAACTACCGCGGCCGGTGTCGTCACAGCGCTCACGGTGGGGCTGGGTACCGGCGGCGGCGAGGCGGAGCCGAGCGAAGAGTCCGGAGGTGGTAGGCGTGCTCGTCTTGAAGCTGATCTCGTCATCATTTTTCAGTTTTCATGCAAGTAGTATATAGTATATAAGGCATTTTCGGAGGTGGCATGACAGATGTCACTTCAGATTCGGTACATAGTTTTTGACGAAAGTTTAAGTATAGGATTCTGGTTAATTTTGCTTTTCTTGAATTATGTGGGGAGTATTTATTGTGTTTTTCAGGCTTGTTGTATGGTTTCTCATAAAATATAAAAACCAATATAAAAACTGCGTCTAAAATAAAAATAGCTGAAAAATTTCGTGACGAGTTGACGTTGGTGTTATTATTATTATTATTAATATTTAAATATAGTAACCTAAACTAACTAACAAACAAATTAAAATATGGCGTCGAAAAATTACTACGCATCGCTGCCGACTGGTAATGTACCCAAGAGCCTGGCGACATTGCCACGTTGTATGGCAATGCTAAGCCTCTGGCCAAGGTAAATGCCAGCCCTTGGGTCGCGGGAAGTGTCATCAAGCCGTTTGGAGATTTCGTTGAACAAACTGTGAGCACTCGGACCCCACGGCCCGAGGGTTTCAACCCCAAACGGCTCGAAAATATAATTTCCGATATAATTATTATACTTTCGCCGCTTGAGGTTTTCCGCAGCCGCAGCAGCAGCGCCAGCACAGCACGCCGAGTCAGGAAGATGGGATGGCGCAAGAGTATCGTCACACGTTGCGTCCCACAGTAAAGGCACACCCACCTTCCAAGGAAATAAAGACATGCCGTCCGGTCTCATGCCATCGTCGCATGCCAAGCCATTAGATTCTAATACAGCTGGAACGCCGACGGTGACAAGAGCTCGTCGGATGATGTCATTTATGTTCGCGTTCCAAGCTAAGCGGTCCGCATTTCGGCTGCAAGACATACCGTGGTGTCCGAGGCTGTTGACAACTTCGCCACAGTGACAGCGATGAGTGGAACAACAAGGAGATCCTAGTTGTAGGGAAGCAGTGAGGCGGAAACTAGTGTCGTCTAACAAAGTGCCTATGTTCGACGACGGTAGTGCATGAAGGCAAAGACGTGTGGGTACGTGGGAGTCAGCCACTTACCCACAGCAAACAGGCGCGCACGCTCCGCAGTAGTAGCAGACGTGTTAAGTAAATTGTTCTGTACTACTCTGCAAAGCGGCTCATCCCACTGTCTCTGGGAAGATGGATTATCTGGTTGATCTGAATTCGGTACTTAACTAAACTACCTAAGGTCGTTAACTCCAACAACTGCGTTTGGATAGCTCATGCTTCGATAAAATATTAGCTAGTCACCCTCAAAAAAAAAAGGCATAAGGATGGCATTTAAAGCAATAACGTGGTTACAATAACCACTATTTACTGCAGCTGCCATTTGTCATGCCACCAATGCAATAGAAGTCAAAATCGGTCGAACGGAGTGTAAAAAAAGGTTTATTTAAATTTCTAATCTTATTGCAAATGGAGTATAGCTGAGCCGATTGAGGTGCCTCTTTGATCTAGTGGTCGCAAGCGCTACTACTGAGCATGAGGTCCTGGGTTCGATTCCCAGGTCGGGCAACGTGTTTATTGGATTTTTCCATCATGATATTCCCAGTACTTAGCAACCCGGAATCTGAATTTGTGACCGGTTGATAGCAATAGGCTCGCCCTCTGTTACAAGGGATTTAAACATAGCTGGCGACATGTGGGTGTACTATAAGGTAGGTACACCTCTGCCCAACCCTTCGGGGATCACAGGCGTGATGTTCTGTTATATAATATTGAGGTATCCCTAAAGTCCACAAATTCCGTGTGATCATGGCATTTTATTTAATTCTACTTCTTTTATCAGAGACTATGAAAGGAAGTAGGATCACGTCTTGTCTTTTGGAATTTTCTTATAAATGACAGCAGTGTCCTTGAATATCAATTACAAATTCAATGATGATGAGTTGGCTTAAAAAAACAAATTATGGGTTCGTTTTCGAATTGCGTGCGGTCATTAGAGTGAGGTTCTATGTGAACTTTACAGGATAGCTGCACAGAACCACCTTTACAGAATATATTTTGTGTATTTCATATTCTCTTCTACTCTTACACACGCTGTCTACATCTCTTTATCTACTTTCCTATCGCACACGAATGCTGAAAGACATTTCTTTAGAAATAGGCATCACCTTTGTACATATTTTCCTTTCTTTTATTCTTGTCTGTTTACATATGTGTGTACATAAATGGTTAAATAAATAAATATATAATAGCTCTTCCAATCTTCTAACCTCATGAACCACCCAATTCTGAATTACGATTTTTTAATTTAAGCCCGAATAACAGAACATGTACCGCGCTGTATTTTCCAAGTATTATTATGTTATTTCGGTATTCGACATGTTTATAGCTTCGCCACGTGTTAGCGACAGTCTGAGGTGCGAGTTGTCGTGACAAAGTGTAGTAAGAAGGTTGCGTTTACGTTGGTCTAAGTTATAAGGAATTATAAAAAGGATTTGGTATAATTTAAATAAATTGGTAATTTTCAACGAAATTTTGGCAGGGTAATGTAATCGAAATTGATGTTAATCCAGCACAAATACACCATAATCTACCTTTTCCCGACTATGTTAGGGCCAACTTTTGTTGCAGCTGAATACTAGTATTTTGCATTATCCGATGTAAAAAAGACTTCAAAGCGTTCTCAATACTTACTTAAATCAATTGTGCGACGTAAAATGCAGAACTGCTTTGATGAAAAATTTATTTTTTGGAATTGCTTCGAAAATTTATAATAAAATACTTAATAGTATAAATAATATGCCCCTATCAAAGTTTAAGAAAGCTCTCAATTCGCTATTAATTGAAAAATGTTATTATATTGTTCCAGATTTTATAAATGATTTTTTTTAAATATTTTGTAGTTTATTTTTGTCTTTTTTTATTGTTTGTTTTATTAAGTTTATAAGTATTTTAGTTTTTAATTACATTTTACTTAATATTTGTACGCCTTCACGGCAAAACGTAGCGCCTAAATTATGTTAACCTAACCCCTTTTTGTAAATACCTATATTTTACAAATAAATAATTCCGATTCTAATTCTGATTCTGACGTAGAGCGACTGCCTTTCTGACCTCCACAATCCAGTTACTGGGTAATACGATTCCTCTTTGGTAAGATTGGTGGGCAGACTTTCGGTCTTCTAACTGTACAAATGACAGCCGGGACCAACGGTTTAACGTGATTTCTGAGACACGGAGGGATCTCGATATGACATGTAATGGATGGTAACCCATCCACGGACCGACTTTGCCAAGCGTAGCCTAACCTTCGATCGATCCGTGTGACCCGTTATTATTTAGCCACGAGCCCCTCCAAAGTTTTTGCCGACATCGACTATTTTCGATCACGATCGTTTTTTTTCATCGACGATCGAGGTATTTTCTTAAGTGTTAAGGACAGTACGAATGGTACATATTCAGATTGATAATATGACTGAAATTCAATAGACTTTCTTAAATTTTTCATTGCAATCTCAGGTTTAAAAACTGAACTTTTTACTGCAGCTTGTATCGTAATCACCAAAAATAATAAAACACTATCGATTTCAGTAAATAAATAATGTATTATTACAGCTCAATTTGACAATGTCACGCGAGCCATGATTGTGCCGATACAAAATTTATCACACAATCTTGATCAATGCGGAACGAATTTGAAGTGAAATGCTATTTCCGATTATTAAACTTTTTATTTACCTACATCGAGTTTACTTGCCTTGCTCGTGGCTAATTGATAACAGCTGCACTGGTAAATCTAAGCTACTCTTGCCACGGTTCTTTCGTGGATGGGTGACCATTACTCATCGATACCCGTGCTCCGGAGAGCACGTTGAGCCGTTGGTCCCGGCTGTCATTCGTGGATCATTGACACTTGTTACGGGTAGTTAGAAGCCCAAAAGTCTGACAAAGGGGTGTCATGTTACCCAGCAACTGAGTTGTGGAGGTCAGATAGACGGTAGCTCCATGTAAAATACTGGTATTCAGTTGCATATGGTTAGACTGGAAGCCGGCCCTAATATATGGAGTTTGGACAAGGCTAGGCAGATGAATCTACCTTTTTTATCAGAATAATTATAGTAGATTTCAGACTTTACAGTCAGTCAGATACCTAGTAAAGTAAAAAGGGTATAAATTACCATATTTTGAGTTTACTTGCGTTATCGTAGGATCCGGATCTGTGCTCAAAGTAAATAGGTCAATTTATTCTAGTGGATTCGTCACCATTTACGCAACTTGGACGTTACAAGCACAATTTTTCCACTCGGGATATAAATATTTTTATAGCTACAAATATTTCTGGTCTGCAAACGCATCCGACACGACACAACAAATCCTAGCGGGTCACGTTTTTAAGGTTCGTGCCCAAAGGGAGTCAACGGGACCCTATTACTAAGGCTCCACTGTTCGTCCATCCGTCCGTCGGTCACAGGGCTGTATCTTTTGAACCGTAATAGGTACCGAGTGTGTACCAAGGTCGTCATAACAACAAATAAAACAAATAAAAAAATAAAGGGGTCCATACATGATGCGTGTTTTATGTTACTAAAGTATTTGAATAAAAAAATTACTGTTCAATATTCTACGGTAGCACGGAACCCATCTGCTTAATAATTTGTTACAACTTTGGCACAATAACAAAAATCTAACTGAATAAGAACGAATTCTTATTGGAAGAGAAGAGAGAGAAAGTCAGACTATTCCATTAAAGCATGAAATACTGCACAGAGGTGTGTACTGGTCGTATTTGGCGCATTAACTATAATGGTACAACGCGATTTTCCTTCCAGTAAGGTAAATAAATCAGCTCGCTTCCTTAGTTTTGAGATCGGTATGGTGCATTATTATTGGCAGGTAAGATCGATTACAGGTAATGTTTTGTACGGTACTTTTAAGGAAGAATAACAATAATAAATATACAAAATGTTTTAAAACATTTTGAAAGATTAACTATGTATATAGTTTCTTGCCCGTTCTTCTCCATACGAAACTACCTAGCATGAATTATAATATTTTCTTCTAAGTTCAGAAGTGCATTTTAATGGCCTACGTGATTTAAATGATTTGCTTTTGGCTTTAACATTGTCGTGAAACTTGAGATTACGACGAGATTAGAGATACGCGATTGGAGCAGTGCGATCTTTATGTGCACTTTATTAATATTCAAGATTTTCACAGATTTTTCTATTTGAAATTACCTAGTAACCTTAATGTTTACATATCTCAGTGTACGACTAAACGCCGACAGACACTACGCCGACATACTGAACAGCGGCAAGACTTTACTTCGACGGGACTCTTCGCCGACAGGACACTTCGCCGACAGGGCATAATATAGTATACATACCTAATCAGATACTTACTTTGGAAATCGATAATGCGAAATAGTTTAGGTTAGCTTAGAACTGTGACCAAACACGCGCGAGCCGAGCGAGCGAAGCGAGCGGTAACGCGGCAGCGGCTGGCGAGCGCTACTTCCAATTTGCTGTCGGCGAAGAGTCCCGTCAAACTAAAGTCTTGCCGGTGTTCAGTCTGTCAGCGTAGTATCTGTCGGCGTTTAGTCGTACACTCACATAACTACCCTACCTAAAAGATACATTTTAATCTGATTAAAGATGAAAAAAAATAATCCTCATAAAATTAATATTAAAATAACTCATCTAAGTTATCAATAACGTCTTTCACTTAAAGTCGATAAAAAAGCTTCTACATATTTTCCTCAAAGAAAACTCCTAGTACTACTTACCGCTTGTCACTTACAACGCCTGTCTTAGAACTCACTTTATTGCTTGTGCTGATGAACTATCGGCTAATTGCCACTAAACCCTACTTTATGTACCTACAGCTCTGTCGTGAAACTTTTACTGCCGCGGTATGGGTCGCAGTTGTGTTATTGCGGTCAGAACAAATTAAAATGATGAATGGAATTACTCTTTGGGTTCATTTGACAGAAATGTGGAAATTCTTTTTTTAAATTGAAGCGGGAATTGGTCCTTTAATCCGGGGTTGGTTGGTCCGTTTTGTATTACTCCGACGAATGTCGTATGAACCAGCTATTGTTCATAAGAAAAATACACTCGAAACGACAATACATATAAACGTGGAAATCGTTGAGCGCTTACATGCAAAAAACGGCATTTAGTAGGCGATTATTTGAAAGGAACATGTTATTAATATTGCAGTGTTTTATAACTTGTATCGTACGCCAGTATTACGTAATAAATATAATTTAAATTTTCAACTTTGTTGCAGTAAAATTGCAAGAAAAACATAAATCAAACTAAAATACCTCAGATAGCTAGAAATCAAATCAGACATTAGAGAAACCTATTGTTTGCAACGTAACTTACTTTATCAAGACAGAACTAAGTTTGTCTTGCTGAGGAGTAGCTAAGAGAGACATAACGACGTGATAGTAAATAGTCACTCATAGATAGAATATACATTTAAGAAGAAATAACTGACATGTAGTTATTTAAACTATACTTACGTTTTTATCTACTATTAAGCAACTACTCGTGGCTAGGTGATAACAACCGCACGGGTTGATCGATGGACGGTCGGTTCGTGGATGGGAGACCTCCCTGACGGGAGTCCCCTTCTTGCTGTTCGGAAAGCACGTTAAGCCGTTGGTCCCGGCTATCATTCGTAGATCAATGACAGTCGTTACGGGTTGTCAGAAGCCCAAAAAGTCTGACAACTGGTCTTACCAAGGGGTATCATGTTACCCAGCAACTGAGTTGTGAAGGTCAGATAAGCAGTCGCTTCATGTAAAATACTGGTATTCAGCTGCATCCGGTTAGTCTGGAAGGTAACCCCAATATAGTTGGGAAAAGACTAGGCTGATTCATTGAAGCCGAATGTTACAATTATATTATAATGAACAGTATTCTATGATTATATAGATAAAAATGCTGACCAAAAATTATCTGCAGACATTGTTTGAATACGGCAATCAAAATCCAAACTTGCTGTCTTTTGACACTTTGGAAACGCTTCCTTTGTTCCCAACTATTCCTACAAAGCTGGGTGGCTGAAAGCCAGAAAATAGCTAGCTTTTTTAATAGTCTAGCTTTTGTCGCCTGCATTTGACATTTGGTTACTATTTTATAACCAATTTCGAGCTTTCGATTTATTTTTCATGAATTCTTGATTTCACAGTGACCATGTACAGCATCACTAAAGTTAGATAGTAAACCACTGCATTTATTAGATTTTAAGTAGGTACTGTTATTAATATTTGGTTATTTTTTGGTGTCCGTACCTCAAAAGGAAAAAAAAACAGAATCCCTATAGGATTACATCGTTGTCCGGTAGTCCGTCCGTCTGCCCGTCTGTCGAGACCCTTTTTCTTAGGAACGCGTAGACGTGTCAAGTTGAAAATAATATCAAATACGTATGTCCCTTAGAGGTCTAAAAAGATCAAGCTTCTAAGTCAACGCAATAAAAATACGGCCGTTTATGCGGCATATTTTGATACTCGGACATAAATCAAAACATATAGGGTACTTCCTTTTGACCCAAAAGCATGAAATTTGGCAAGAAGCAGGGTAAAGCACAAGTTAAGGGAAAAGTCCAAAAATTTATTAATCTTAAGGTTTTTTAAAATTAAAACAAAAATTACTTTTAAGTTTTATCACATTTATTTTTTTGTGATCACAAACTTACTTTTGCAATAGGAGAATTGACCGTGACGTATATCGATGGATGGGAGAGCATGTTTTTGAACTACAATTTTACCAATTTCATCGCAACTACGGAGCGTGGGATTTTGTGTGCGGTCATTTGTCATTCATTCATCTGTCATATCATTGTGCGTGGTCCGACACGCAGTTGGCCGGTTTTTTGTCCTTGGAGTCACAGTTTTACTAACTGCCTATCTATTATTAATAAAATAAACAGTAATGTAGAAAGACCAGATTATGAAGAAAGAAGGAAGAACGGAGCAGCTGGCATTCTGTAGTCTCTTCCTACCCCCATGGGAAGAAGGCGTGAGTTTATTTATGTGTATGTATAACGAAGAAAGACAAGGCCAATATCGCAAAATTAACGTCTAAACCCAAGACCAGCCACAACCCAACTTATTGTCAATCAAATTATAACTTGTACCGAACCATAATCTGGAAACCAGGCAGTTAGTCTGTACACAGATAACTCCCTTGTGGCATCCCTCGGAGAAATCAGCTTCGATGTCAATATTAACTTATAAATTATTTAATCAATACATTAAATATGCATTCACATAGGTACCAAACCTATTTGAATGCATCTCTAATGTATTGATTTATGATAGTTTTAGGTAGCGCTACTGTCTAACATAGTATCAGGTATGTATCACTTTGCGGAGTTTGCAAGATATACATTTATATTTTTTAAGTCAAATAAATTATAACGTTTAATATAAAATAATCAACAATATCAACTCAGGCTGCGCTACAACACTCGGTCCTCCGCCTTCCGCATCTAGTCTGTTCGATCCACATTTTTGAGGTCGTCGGCCCATCTAGCTGGTCGTCCCACACTACGCTTGCTGATACTCGGTCTCCACTCCAGGACTCGTCTACTCCACCAGCCAACGGTCCTTTGACTAACATGGCCAGTCCACTGCCGCTTCAGCTTGCTTATATATAAGAATGCAGCTCCTAAAGTAAAGCTGGGCTGTAAGTGTACCGAACGACCATATTATTTTCAACTTTATAATAAATACCAAAGTTGCAAAGATTTCCACGAAGGTTAGCTTGTCCGGGCTTTCCACTTATTTAATTAAGTACAGCCACATGTTAAACCCCTGTTTTTACAGAAAATTTTCATTAATTTAAACATTTCAGTAAGGTCCGCGAGATAATAAACAACCTTATGCCCGCATGACGTCACCAAAGTGGACGTAATTTGGACCCTAGGGTCCGATTGTTTAAAGAGGATCCACGTTTTTGTTTAAGCTGTAACTTCAAAGCCTCTTCCGAGTCCTCAAACGTTATCCGTCCGGTTTCCTTTCTTATCTTAGGTTATCTTTTGGATCCGGAATTCCGTTTGAGTCGTTTTTTTGGTTGAAAACCAGTAGCGTTTGAAGTCGTTACTGTTTTAAGTAGGTTCCGTGGAGTTCCTTTAGAGTAGCTATTTTACGTATTATACTTTTTTTTGCAACGTGGTAATTATTTTTGCGCTTTTTGCCATTTTCCCTTCAAGTGAAAGACTTTAAACAGACCCAATCTCCCGAGTTGATTATAAAAAATAAAATGGACTTCCATGATTTGGTTACACAAGTGAAGCTAATAAAAGGGTGCTAATAATAAACGTCGATAAAGAAATGAATTAATAAATTGATACCTTTGTACTTGTTCTCATAACTGAAGTAAACTCATGAAACATCTCGTTTAAAAGCCAAAAATTCTCATCCTTTCGTCAAGATTCTATTATTACAGAACCTCTTTTATTCGTTGCCAGAGGTACAGATTTCCTAGCCGAGTGCATTTTGGAGCTAGCTATAAAAATTGCAATGCACTCTCGAGCACTCAGCTTTCAACGAATTCAGCTGTATGAATACGATCTTGATCAATCTAACTTTCTTATACTTAATATTCGGATATTATGACCTAGAAATAGGTGTAAAAGGTTTCGATGTGACTGCAATTCAAATAGACATGGTGACGTTAAATGTTTGGTCTTTTGATACTCCTGCATAAAAGCTGCGTTATACCTAATATTATCATGCCGTATTAAAATATGACAAAATTGGAAATACATGTATTTATTTTACCCAGCTGGCTGCAGCAGTGGCCACAGTGAAACTAATTTATAGTAATTATTTATTGTAAAAATTGTGATTTCTTAGAAAACTTTTTTATCTTAAATTACCGTTATTTTATTTCTATTTGTACAGTAGTCGTTTTTTCTGTTTTACCAGTAGGTAAAACGTTTATTACAATGCCAAAAACAAAACTAAATCCACAACCCAAAAGACCGAATTTTCGGCAAACAGATAATTAGATAAGTCAAACTCGTTATCTCGAATCGTTCCGAAGAAACAACTCGACAAAGATATACTTACATTTCCTTCAGTTTCTTACGAAGTTGCCACCCTTAAAACTTCAATAAAGACTCCTTAGTTGCGATATTCCGGTAGCCCATATAAAGTGTTATCAAAGTCCCTTTTAAGGAGAATTTGTGATCCCTGTACAGTTCCTGCACAGTTTACGATCCCTGCATCCTCTGGTTCAACTATTTAATTAGGTAGTTAACCTACAGTTCACAGTTTACGGTTGAGAATATGGTCCTCATATGGGTAGTTCTAGGAAATTGTGAGATATTTCCCTTCTCGGGTTAAAGGATTAATTTCGCAGCCGAAAATGGAATCGTTATGGGATTTTCTTGAGAGAATTTTAAAGAAGAGAATTTGGTTTTGGATAACAGTTTTAAAGTGCTCTCAAAGTTTAGATATAACAAAGATACAGGAATAAAATATTAATAGTAAACTTCACAGAGAACGCCGTATGACATCCTAGACTTCATTTACACAGTGTACCTAATTATACTTTGTTCATGTTCTTTATTTTTATTAATTTATAAGCCAAGATCTTGTACTTCCCTTTGTAGTAGCAAGATCATTAAATCTTGCTTCCAGTAGATTGAATATTCGATACCTTCTCTCTGTCTACCATTCTGTATTCACGATGAAGTGTCTATGAAGCTAGACAATAGTTCATCTTCCAAACAGACGTTAGATAAAGCCTCTAAGATTATACCTACACCATATTCGACTAGAAAGTTTTATAACTTGTTAACTATTCCGTTATTAATAAAGACATCTTAGATTACTTTGTGAAATCATGTCCAAGGTATTGTAAAACTTGTGTCAAAGGAACAAGTTATATTTCGGATTATTAATAAAATTTATGGAAACGACGGGAGCCTTTATTTATTGTGGCAGTGGCTACAATGTTTTAATCGAATTTTCAGAGTATATATCAACCGACAATTATCTTTGGTTTAGATTTTCACTAACAACTTATTCTAAAAATTAAATCATTCTTACAATTCCTGTGTAAAGTCAGGGAATTTTTTTGATAAGCAAATTTACTACCAACTGAAGATTTCTGTCTATTCAATTCACAACTGTTATTCTTAGACAGTTATATAAAACGGTTATAGCACGGCAAATTCCCCGTAGGGTGTCAATTTGCTTAATCTTTATCTTTAATTGCAGAAAAATGCAAATAATTGTTATTGCTTTTTATGCCAAAAAAACCTTACATAATAATTCATGTTGGTACAACGTCGTGTTTATTAATACTTTTATAGCCCTGGTATGTTTATCTACATAAAAATGATACCGCTGTAGATTTAAAACCTTTTTGCATTTTAAATTAAGCGGAATATTTATTGAGAGCGGAAAAAAGTACCTACTTTTTACAAAGTCATTTAAAATTTTAATGAAATTCAGATAAAGTGAGTAGTTATTAAATGAAGGAGTTGGTTATAATGTATGCGTTTGGTGATAAAAAGGAATTATGTAGACCTTACGATTATTGTAAACCGTAGTAAAGTAGGTACAAGATAATAAAACTTGAGCTAAAAGGAGATATACTTCTGCATGTACTCACATACGATGCATAATGTTTGACATTTAAGCAGAGGTCCAGCCTCGAGGTTTGCCAGCAGGCCATGGAGTGTAGAGCACCGGTTGACGTCATCACGTCAACGCCGACTGTCACTGAAAATCAGCGTTGGGGCTCTGTCTAGCATAGGTACGTAGCATTATGCTGAGCGATGGCCGTTTTGCGTGGATGTGACGCATATTTTCCTCCAATTTGTTCTTTTTTGTGTATGTGTTTTCTCTGTGTCATGTTTACCGCAAATAAACGTATTTGCTTACTTTTTCTTAGTATTCTGGGGGTCAACTTTCGGACCGTATAACAAACACAATACTGCGCGCCAAAACCAAAATCACGGATGTTAACCGGAAAGTTGCCAATCTTAAGTTAGATTGGGCTGGACATGTCTGCCGCATGTCAGATGATCTGTGGGCTAAAAGAACCATTGATGGGGTCCCATTAAATGCTAGACGACACCATAGCAGACCAAGATGAGGATGAAGGCTGAACTTGACTCTTACCAAAAGGACTGACCCGTAATGGCGGTGGACAGACGTTTGTGGAAAAGGAAGGTCTTTGTCCAGTAGTACGACTTTACGCTCAGTAGCGCTTCCGAAAGAGTGGTTCTTAAATGAACATGGACAAAACGAAGGTCATGTCAAATGCCCATGTAACACCCACCCTCGTGAAGATCGGAGACCCTACATTCGAACTAGTGGACGATTATGTTTACCTAGGACAAACTGCCCAGTTAGGTAGGTCCACCTTTGAGAAAGAGGTCAATTGTCGACTCCAACTCAGCTGGGCAGCGTTCGGGAAGCTACGCAAAAGCTTCTCGTCCCACATACCGCGGTGTCTCAAAACGAAAGTCTTTGACCAGTGCATATTGCCGTGATGAGCTATGCCACTGAAGCATGGTCACTCACAATGGGGGATCCCTTCTTTTCGCATAATGTTCTTTGTCCTAATATACTTCGGCATAACGATTTTGGCACAATTTGTTTTGGCATAATAATACTTCGGCATAATTTTTTTAGGCATACATTTTATGTTGGCATAATCATCTTAAAGACTAATTTGTTTTGGCATAAATTTGATTCGCATAACGTTACTAGGCCTAATGATTATTAGCATAATTTTACGTATACATAACATTATGTAACTTAAGTATGTATTAATATTTTTGCCCCAAGATCTAACACATCTCGATTTAGTAAAAAGGCAATGAGAACTTAGGATGCAAGAGCGAGCGAAGCGAGCTCGGGAATTGGGGCACCCCAAGTCGGACAGGTTAGGTTCGAAGGGGATGACGGGGGCTCAAGTGAGCGGGCGGAGCGAGCGAACGAGGCCCCGTCATCCCCTTCGTGTTAGGTTCCTTTAAACCCTGCAGACAGAAATAGGGGCCCCGCGAAGCGGGGCTCCGTCGATTAAGCCTTATTATTATTGTTATGCTTAATAAAGTTATCCTTTAGAACTTTATGGTTAGTAAATTTATGCTTTAGAATATTATGCTTAATCATTATTATGGTTAGAGAAATTATGCTTAAAATAATTATGCGTAAGCTGTTATGCGTAATTATAATATGCGAAAATATAATTATGCCAAACAAAATTATGCTAAGTTATATTAGGTCTTACAATTTTATGCAAATGGATAGGGAACCTCACAATGGGCATCATTAGAAGGGTGAAACGGCAATGGAGAGGCCTATCCTTGGAGTTTCCCTACGTGTTCGAATCAGAAATGAAGAGATCAGTAGGAGAACCAAGGTAACCGACAAAGCCCGACAAATTGCCAAACTTAAGTGGCAGTGGGCAGGCCACATTGGTCGCAGAACAGATGGTTCTGGAGTATAAGTAATAAGTTCTGGAGTGGCAACCGCGTAACTAGTACCCGCGTGTCTATAGGGATCATGCATGTTTTTGTTAGTTACAAAAAATATGGTTTTGTATTTATATTTTTTGTAACTTCTATGGATACTTTTTAATGAATTTTTCATTTAAAAGGGAATAGTTTTTGAATTTCGGTTATAAGATGAAATCTTCTGTCAAGTCGTATGCCTTTATAAACCTGCAACGGGTTTGAGGCCAAATCAAATTATATTTAAATTAAATTTGGAGTAAAATTTCTGCCATACTTCTGAGTGGAATCAATACAAAAGAACGTTATTATGGAGAGAATTTGAGACGAGAAGAAAGTAAATGCTTAGAGCCGTGGTAGTGTTGGAAGCTGATTCTCAGCAACGTGCTTCGGCAAACGCTCTGGGCACTACGCAAACACTTTGGACACGTCACCACATCACGGGCAACGTGACAGAGCAACATGGAGGACGAGCAGAAAAGATCTGACGCAGAATTACTGCTTGACAAAAACAATATGATGTTGATGTTGATGTTGGTTACGACGCTTCATAGCTCTTCAGGGATGTTAATAAGCGATCAAACTATAAGAAATCGCTTGCATGAAGTAAATCTTCGTTCCTGAAAGCCACTACATGTACCACCTATTGAGCCCCGCAATCGCAGAGCCCGTTTACAATGGGCTCGTGAACATAGAAATTGGGCGGAAGAAGAGTGACGTTTTATGTGTTTTTCTGACGAATCTCGCTTTGGTTTGAGGCCAGATACTAGACGTACACGGCATTGGATGACCCCTGGACGCCAAGAACGTTTAAAATTATGGCAGGAAGTACATGCATACAGTGGTGGAACAATCATGATAAGCGGCAGAACACAACATTTGTGCACATACATTTATGCTGATAATGCACGTTCACACTACCAGATTCGTGCACACAACACACTTTCCGCAGCTAATATCAACGTCCTATCATGGCCTGCTCAATTGCCAGACTTGAATCCCATTAAGCATGCATGGGATATGCTTCAAAGAAGAGCTCTGCCAAATATGAACGCCGAAGACATACCTGAAAATCGTTTTGCCTGTTACAACGGACTGAGGCGGCCATTCCGCTGTGGTGTGTAACATTAAGTACCTAGATTAGATATATACATATAGTTTAGTTGGAGTCTTAGCGGACACATGTTGGTTAGTTAGGGCAGGCAGTCTCAAAATATACGTCGTACGGACAAGACGCCTTTTTTTTAAACACGAAGACCACGTTCCTCTACATGGTGACCCTGCCAGAGGCACGGTGTCAGATTGCGTCGCGACGGCAAAAATGTGACGATGTCAGCGTGTAACCGTAGGACCGCGTCGGCCACCGAGCATTATGGAGCGATTGTTGATGCGAACCACGTTCCTCTACACCGCAATGTGATTTGGATGATTGTATACGCGTTATCGGCGGAAATACAGACTACTAATTGTTTATTTTACGCAATAAAAACATTTAGTTTTATCTTTTTATCATATTTTAATGTCAGGTTTAACTAAAGTGAAAAATCCAACATAAGCAAAAATCACGAAGTCTTAATTGATGCAAAAGCAGAGAGTACTTCGTCGATGTACAGATACAAAAACATTTTATTTAATTAACATTGATAGGTAGACATTTTTATTTATTTTCAATAGGGCAATCTTTTTTATTTATATTTTGGTCCCTAAATACTTTTCTTGTGTGTATTTGAATAAATCTTACCTCTGAATCTTTTCCGATAGGTACTAATACAAAATCTATTGCAATTAGTTTGCAGTCAAGCATAGCCTCTTCAAAACTAGGAACTAAGAAAACAACAATTGAGAAAAGAATATGGGTTCGGGAACAACGGATGGTACCTAGATAGTTTATTGATCCTTTTAAAATAACTCGTTTTGGGCAGAGAGCCAACATCTTTAGGCTCCGTTTCCGAACATTCTGAGGGAGAGTTCTGGCATGTATTTCTAGAGGTTACATGGGTCACGCTACTTTATAATGCAGAACATAAGTTGGGCAGAGGTGTACCTATAGTACACCCGCAGGTCGCCAGATATGTTTAAACCCTATGTAACAGAGGGCGTGCCTTGTGAAGAAAAAGCTGAAAATTTCTAAGGTATGAGAATTGGACGCTTTCGATTTGGAATCGGCTAAATTAATAAAGTAGAATTTTATGTTATTAAACTTTGCGTAAGTAGGTATATGGATTTTGTATTTTACCGGATTGGCAAACTAAAGTTAATAAACATTCTTAGCATTGCTGTACTCTTCTTGTTGAGCTACTAGCAGGTATTTACGATAAGATTCAAACACACCTAAGTCAAAAAATAAGTAACAGTTATTACCTACCCGTACCCAAGTGCAAACTTTCCTATATAAGTAGTAAGTAAGGCGTCATGAAACATTTAATAACTACATAAACGTACATCGTAACAAGTATAATACTGCACAGCGTCTGTCTTAAACTTTATTAAGTCCGAAAACGTGAGATTAAGATCCCTACAGAGTTTTTATCTTGTTAAGACGCAAACAGGACGTAGTAATAAGGTATTTGCTTTGCTTTATTTTAGTGATTTTCCTAAAAAAATTAATAAAATAAAATTCATTTAATTCAGGCAAGACCCATATTACATCCAATAAAATAAAATTAGCACAATGCCTACGGCCATAGGATAATAGCTGTAACTGAAATTTCAACTTCTTCGAAATTAAATAAATTAATGAATGAAAATTAAATAAAAACGTCACAGAATTAAAATTAAAGTACAATGTCAGTGCAATTATAATGAACGAAAATTAAAAGATAAAAATAATCAAGGTCACAGAATTCAAAATTAAACCAACAGAAATTACAAGAATAATTCAAATTATAAGAACAATACAACCACAAGTCACTATAAATTCAAAGTCAAGGTCAATAATAAATTAAGTGCACCACCGGCTAAACATGTCTGCCACAGCATTTCCCAATGAAGGGGCAATCAAATCGCTCAGCGATCATCACCAGGACAGTATTGGAGCTGGCCCGCACCCTGCGCACTAAGGACGCGCACCGCTTGCGCCTAAGAAATGTATAATGTTCTAAGGGTTTGAAGCCTGAAAAATGACTTTTTAAAATTATATTAATGTCGTTGCGCATGTTTTTTGGAAACCACTGAAAACACAAGCAAGCGTGGATTTCATTGCTCGTTCTTCCGTTATGAGAAGACGTTTTGCATTTATTTAATACTTTTGCTTCTAAAGAAATTGCCCTCTTCTGAAGAAGAAAAAAGACACTGGCTGGTTTTCAATAAAAATATAAATATCGTGCTCGCACTCACCGCACAGACTTCATTCACTCTTCCTTCTTAGTTCAATCTCTCTCTCTCTGTGGAATGCGCTTCCCCAGGAAATCAGGATGGCAACCAACGATTATCCTTTAAAATTAAAGTTCGCGAGCACATTCGAAAGAAGCTGGCAGTATCGTCACAGCAGCGGTAATGTTTTCTTATTGTTTGTCCTATTTGTTTTTAGTATATTATTGTATTTATGTGTATTTATTAGTGCTTATATTTATATATAATTGGGTATATGTATTATATTTATAGTCTTATTAAGTTTATACGTGTCTTTATATTTAAAAATATTTATTCCTTAATTATCATTATAAATTGCACCTACCACTGTTTGTCTCTGCATCACCAAAAGGTTGACTGGTAGAAAATGCTTATGGTATTAAGTCCGCCTCTGTACAACAATTTTTCTTGTATTTGAGTGTGAGACTCTTCAAACACTCAAATACAAGAAAAATTGTGATAGCCATCTTAAATAAATAAACTCGTGGCGCAGAGGGACCAAACTCAACGTTAAAACAATTAATGCACAAGTGGCTTTTCTTGGGTAAGGATTTCTTATTAATCACGTTTTCCTAAAGCTCCATTTACACGGTGCCAGTTTATTTCCTGTGCCATGCCAAATAATTGAAGCAACAATTGACTAGCACCAGTAACACTAAGCACCACTAAGACTATTGACACAGTATACTATGCACTAGTTCAATCAATCTTATCATATTGCATAACGGCATGGGGCGGAGCACAGCATCTTTGCTGAGATTGGAGAGAGTTCAGAGGGCTGTTCTTAAAATTAGCCGTAAGCTTCCCTTTCTCTTTCCAACGAAATAACTTTACCAGCAGTGCAAAGTACTAACAGTTCGCCAATTATTCATCATAAGCACTATCATTCGCAGGCATACTCAACTTCCATACAATCCTGTCTAAATCCTCAACAAGAGATGCTAAAACATAGTCTGTAAATCAAAGTCCTTCAAAACCAGCTTGAGCCGTATCGTAAAGTCAATAAAGCCAGTTCCATCTACCCCTTATCCATATTCAATTTTAAAACTAATGTCCAAAATTGGCTTCAATCTCACGACTATGAAGCCACAGAGAGACTTTTAGAAGTCATCTCTTAAAACGCAGCCTGTTCTACGTACACAGTAGTAAAAGACCAGTTTTGAAAATAACACACTCACTACACACCCACACACCCTACTTTTGCTGTCTAATTACAGATTTCTTGTCTTAATTTTTTTGTATCTTCCATCCCAACATTATCATCTATTAGTTGATGTTTGTATTATTGTGACGTCATGTCCGGGTATTTTGGAGGCCTGGAGACATGTAACACAAGTATTCCTAGTACAGGCTCCAGTCTCCACCGCATCAATGTTTTTTGTTGACACAATTATGTATTGTACTAATTTTTCATTATATGGTGGAGAAAATAAACGTTATTATTATTATTTAAAGTGTCTTTGACATATATCGGGCTCCTGGGGTCTCGGACCTTTAGAAGGCGTACGAGGGGCTCAAGCCAACCCGCATAGGCCCGTTAGATGTTTTTAATGAAATGAGGCACCAACCGACGATTATCCCTGTTCGAAGTATGCAAGTGCACCCAAGGACAACCCCCGGTTGATGTAGGACTATTGCAGGATATGGAAACCTAAATATTGGACCATGGATTTGGGTAGCTTAAGTGGACTGGTTATCTAGGACTATGGAAAGACTATGGCCCTTGCCTGACCAGTGTTTTATATAAAATAGCAAGGGGTGACTTGCACACTCAATAATGTACCCCCGAAAACGGTCGCTAGTACATAGTGACGTAGCAACAAGGGGACAACACTTCCTGAAGTGCTTGAGGAGTGGAGAAGTATTCCACGACTATCAGGACAACCCCGGAAGTACGGTCAAGATCCCTACCAGCATCTTACTGGAATACTTCCTTCCTCCAAGCACGGCTGCTGTTGCGAATCTCCACTCGAGTTGGCCAATAAAGGCAAGAAAGAGGTGGGAGTTCTGTTCCTCGTCAATTTCCACTTCAGCAGGCCAATAAAGGCATGCCAGAGGTGAGGAACAAGATTTCTCCCGGGAGATAGGGTCCGTAAGGTCCCTACTGCCCAACAGCTCGCCACATGCTGCCCTGCGGGTTTCTGTATCTCTCTTGGTCTGGCTCCTCACCCTAGACCTGTTTTGGCAAAGTAAGCTCTACCGGTTCGGCCCTAGAGTTCAGGAGCGTGCTAGCTCCACCACGACGTCAACGTCAACGATACGGCGGTTATTATTATTATTACCAGTGTCGGATCTATCCCTTACCATTAGAGGTAAAAATAATCTATTTTTACAAACCAACAATTTGGTTGAAATTGCACAAGCAGTGGCGGACTATGCCTTTCGGGGGCACTAAGCGGCAAAACTAAAGGGCCTCCCCGCCCAGGTATGCAGAACAGTTCCAGATCTAAGAGAATCTACGATATAAGAGCAAGCAAAACGATCTCGAAAGGACATCATTCAAGTTGCGAGCATTTTGCACCCAAAAGTTATAGTAAAAAAAAAAGGTTTTTTTGTGGGAAATAACACCCATAACATTTTTTTCTAGTACAACGAGAGTACAAAATTAAGCTTGGAGTTTATTTACGTGATTTAATCAGAAATGAAGAGATCCACAGGTGACGAACTTTTTGTATTTTCAAACTTCAATAGCAGCGGAAGGGAACGTTTCAGTTCCATAGGTCATCACTGGCAACACGTACTGTAAACATTATTGTCAACAACTTCGAGTGTAGACTCTTTATGAGGGTGGGTGTTGCATGGACATTCGACATGACCTTTGTCATCAAGCATTGTACTGAGGTCCTCTTTATTCTCTCTACTATATCGTCGGCAAACTGAAGATGAGTGATGTACTCGCCATTGATGTTGATGCCTACCCCTTTCCAGTACAGAACCTTGAAGACATCCCCCAATGCAGTTATGAACAGTTTCCCTGATAACTCACTGCAGAAGGATGGGTTTCAAAGTCTGGCCCTGAAGTCGGACTGACATAGTAGCGTTATCCTATAGACACTTCAGTACCTCAATTTACCGATAGTGAATCTGGCACCGTTGAAGAGACTGCAGTACAGCCCAAGTTTGTCATACTGCACACGCTAAGCAGAGAGGTAGGTCATACTCTTCGGTCTTCTGTATAACTTGCGGCAGCGTACGTATGTGTTCTACGGTGCTAAAGCCTTTATGGAATCCAGCTTGTTCGAAAGGCTGGAAGTCGTCAAACCTGCGCGTGACTCGTTTCGTGGTGGTTCTTGAAAACCGCTTATAGACATGGCTCAGAAGTGAGATGGGCTTTTAATTCTTAAGCAAAGCATTGTCGCTCTTTATAAAAAAGAGTATCATCACACCTCTGTTCCATGCCTGCATCGATTTACATCATACAGTTTCTGGAGGGCCTTAAAAACATTTCCTTTATAGAGGTACGAGGAACAGGGTGTAAAGTTCACTCATACCTCCAAAAAAAAGGGAGGATCCTCCGACCAGACGGGTGTCGTGTCTGGTGGGCAACTGCCCGACGATTGATGTCGGGACGTTGTATATGCTAGTCGCGCGGTAAACTCTGCTTGCACGATGCAGGATTTTCGTGACGCCATTGTGATGCGTTGTTCGCATGTGACGATGTAGATACCGCTACATTACTCCCCTCCGGAGACGGGAGGTTGATAGTGGGCTGAGTCGTGTATCCTGCGATGCTTACCAGTACCAGTTTAGGTTCCAGTGGGTCGGAACCGGGTGCCGCATAGTTCACGGTGAGCCGGAACTGTCTGCGATGATTCCCCAGTGAGTCAGGGTGGCGCTGCGTTATTCTCCAGTACGTCGGACGTGGTACAGTACCGGGTTCAGGCTGACTGTTGGCTTTGACCAGGAGAGGTGTGAACGGCTCTGCTTGTAGACCAGCCGAAAGTGCAGTGTGCTGTGCCAAGGTTGCTGATGAGGCTGAGGGTGATGACCAGGAATGCGCGTTCGCTGCATGGTGGTGGTCGGGGTACCCGTTGAAGCTGTGGGTGCTGGCTGGCTGAGACTCACCGCTCGAAAGCTTGAGTAACCAATGTTGATGACGTCACGCTGATGTAGTTGCACGAAGGCTGCGCTGACGTTCATACTCGGGGTCACCAGTATAGAGGCACGAGGAACGGGGTGTAACTTCACTCATACCTCCATAGAAAAAGGAGGGACCTCCGACCAGACGGGTGTCGTGTCTGGTCGGCAACTGCATGAGGATTGATGTCGGGACGTTGTATATATGCTAGTCGCACGGTAAACTCTGCTTGCGCGATGCAGGATTTTCGTTACGTTCCTGTTCCGGATAAGGCGGGAGGAAACGCCCGGGTGCCACCAATGTCTGGATCGCCCGGAGGACACGGTGGAGCTTACGGTGGAGGTCTGCCCGGCTCGGGCCGAGCACCGCCGTGTCCTCGTGGAGGTGATCGGCGGTGATGATCTCTCACGTCCGGCCCTGGTCCAGGCGATCCAGGCGATTCCCGGCCACTGTAGGCACGGGCTTGTGAATAGAAAAAGGAATAACTTCGTTGATCTATACAGAAAAGTTCGAGATTATAGGATGCAAGAGCGAGCGAAGTGAGCTCGAAAATTTAATCACCCTGCCCCGGATAGGTAAGGTTTTCTTTTGACTATTCATACATTAGTAGAAGTTACTTTATTGACTTACGCAGAAAAGTCTGAGAAATAGAGAATGTAGGATGCAATGGCGAGGAAAGCATACATTTTTCTTTTTACCATTCATACATGCTGTTTTTAGACAAGAAAGATTTTCTTCTCTCACCCGAACAATTTGTCTCTGGAATACGTAATGCCATACGAAGGTCTATGTCCAAGTGATAAACGATAAACATGACAAACGTTCTGCAAACTCTGTTTTCGCAGAAACGAACATAGACTTTCTAATGATCAGACCATAATCTAGTTTTATCAAAATTTATTGTCTAAAGTGGTTTTGAAAATGTACCTATGCATCCTTGAACTTTGTCAGTCTCTAAATCATAAGAATACATTTCTTCCAAAGAAAAGGCTTTTTTCGCAACAGTTGGTTATGAAATTCACTCGTTTTGGGCCGAAAAGAAAAAATATATATTGAATTTGTTGTAGGCCTCCTGCTTTTTTTACTAATTCGGATACGAGTCTATCAGTGACGGCGAGAAATGTGTAAACCGTGAAAGTATCACTTGCGGTCATTCTCATTTCTTCGTTGGATGTTTCAACCTTTATCTACTGGTTGGGGCTACAAACTAGGTGCTTTATCATACAATATTGAAGTTAGCGGTACCGTTGAATGTACAATGAAAGAAAAGATGGTAAAAACATCGGAAAGAGGTCTTGTAGACTTCTTACTGCAAGACATCAGGAAACCGTCTCACGGAAACGTTTCTGTTTTCTGTAAGATTTCTGACAGTTAACAAAAAAGGTTACCAAATTTGCAGCCCCTAAAATCTGCCATTGTAGGCTTAAGCCTACTTTGCCTGCTGGTAAATCTGCCACTGACTGGCACTGTCTAAACAACATTGTGTACAACTGTTGCACGATACGGGCAAGTTAGTTGCCGTTCAAAACTAGTATTTATAGGTGTTAACAGCACGGGCCTTAAATAAAATCGCAAGACAATTACATTGGCATTCAATTCTAGTATGAAAAAAGTTTTGAAAAGACGTTCAATAAAATTTTATAAAACATTTTTTGTCAGCGCAAATACAGGCAATACTTGAATCAATTGTAAAAAGACGTGCAACTCTGTGTTTAGACGAGGCAATACTTGCATGCAATAATTGCCTTGGTGTAAACTGAAATTACAAATGCAATTATTGAATGGCAATAATTGAACGTGCTATTATTGGTTGCATATTAGAAAATCAAAACTTTCCTGAGCAAATTTCAAAAGAACAACGTACAAATCAACAAAGTATAAAATAACGATGGTCATTAGATCAAAAGTTCAGCTGACCAAAGTCTGGAATACCAATGTTTAAATTATTTATTACACTATTGACCCAATCGTTTAAAGGTCAAAATGGATTACTGGATAAATTATTAAGTATCAAATGGATTAACTGAAAAAGGTAAAAATAATATCAATATTAGCGAATAGCGCCTGTCTGATACAGAAAGCCTTTGGTCAAAGTGGTCAAAATACCTAAAATTATGCATCACCTGCGAGCCATTTGTAGGAACCCCGAGCGTAAGCAGGGGCCACCTAGGGTATCAAGAACCTAGCTGACACAAAGGAGCGAGCGCAGGATAGCGCGAGCGGCGACATGGCTGACAGAAAACGAGAGACAATTCAAATGCGAGCGAAGCGAGCGCGAGCGCGACGAGCGGAGCGAGGAGCCGGAAATAAATATTATTTTATTAAACTATAATCTCAAATCTTGTCAGGCGTAAGTGATGTAGTATAGTTTGGAAGCAAGTTGAGATATATATAGATTTGGTAGATACTTATATTTACATCTAGCAAATTTATTCAGTCGTCATTTGTGATTATGTAATTTGATTAGTAATGATTTGATATTTTAAAATTACATCTAGCAACGTTTGATCAGTCGTTCATTTGTTGTCACATACATTGGGATTTTAAATTTTTTCTAAATAAAACATTTGGTCATTTAAATTTTGTTATTTTTATTTGCTCGAGAAAATTTTGATTTTCTAATATGCAACCCTATTATTGCTACTTAACGTTTCAGAAACTTGCACCGTGTAAATGGGGCTTTAGCTTCATTAATGGCACTTACGAGAACAGATGGGATGGCCTTTAGTTTGTTTTAGACCACTTTAGTGAAGCATCATATTTCATCAAATATTGACAATAATCTAAATCATATCGTTAAGAAAAACAAAATATCCTAAGATGATACATTCATTTTTTTTGCCTACCTCGTTTATAATCTGACAGTCTCAACGGGACAGTAAACGGGTAAAGCTGTTTTTTTTACATTTTTAATAAACTAATTTTTTTATAAACTAAAAGTGGTTCAGAATAGTCATATTGGTGCTTCACGACGCACTTCACAGTAGATATATACAAATAATAACTCAAACTCAAATAATTATTATATACGACTCATGACATAGCTCAATATAAATTCAGAAACTGCAAAACTACTGCAAGTTTTAAACACGTAGAGTAACAAACTACGTAGCTTAAATAACATACGAACAACAATAACATGCACTTTATAGGACATTGCAACAGCTACACGACGAAACACGACAGTTAACAGATCTCCCGAATTTCGAACACAAACTCATTTCGCTAAAACAACTCGATGCAACTGCGTTACAACTACAAGTTGTAAAATGTTGGTATCAAACTAGACGAATGAACTAGTGGATACTAGAGCAACATTTCCTCTCGGACCAACCATTTTGGAATAATAAATTGACTGTCGGGGACGTTTCTATATCTGTTGCATAGAAGTTTAGATGGTTAGGGCTGCGTTTCCTGAGATGATTAATTTGATGGTCTGTGAGTGAGATGAATGGGATATGGGTTATTATTTAGAGTCGACTGGTCGTTTGTCTGTCTTGACTTGTTAACAATAAAACGTTGAGTAGGCATTCAGAATTGCATAAGCGTAGTTTGTGCTATATCTAATGTGTTATTTTGATTTTGGTTGACAATAAAACCAGTGTATTGCCTATGACACGTGGACCTTTTAACCTCCCACTATACACATCGATACACTCAGCTCAATTCTGGAGAGAGTAACCGCCATCAGGTTAACATATTTTATACCTAAAACTGTTATTTTTAACACCATTTATTTTCGAGAGATTTATGAAATCTCGATTTCTTCATTTATGTAAACAGCATGAACTTTGTAAATCTCTAGCACAGTATTTTAGCATTAACAATAACTAAAACAGAAATGTTCCCTGTGCCAATTTCTTGAAGCATAATTTAGTGTGTCAATCAATTGTATCTAGTGAATAGTGATCGATGATGACAGCTGTATCAGTGGAGATATGAGTGGTGTCCAACGTGGCCACCCGATATTGTTTCTATATTTATATGACACATGTCATGTGTGTTTATGACTCGACTCCTCCAAAGGTCAACGTTGATGACGCCTCAAATAGTTTCACTAATATTGTTTTTCAATAAATATCTTTTAAAGATAAACGATATTATCATTCTGATGATGCGCTGTCCTCTCAATGTCAATAATATATTTTAATAATAATGATGTTGTGACTACTCAGTAGCACAAGGCAAATTGAAAGAAACGACGATAACAATCGTTATGTCACAGCAAAAGCCCATTAAGAATAATAAAAATCTGACAAAAATTACTGACTCGTAAAATAAATAGTATTTCACTTAAACTTTAAAATTCAAGGTCGTATTTATTGCACTATTTATCGTGACTATACCTTTATAAGTGACGTTCATGGCTCTTGTCGGTGGTTGGATCATTGTGTTAGTACTGAAATGGGCTATAAATTTATATCTAACATTAAAATTCATTATAACGTATTCTGGTCTGATCACTTTCCTGTTGAAATTGAGTGCAATTATAATAATATTGTAAGACATAGGAAAGTGACTTCGAATCATGTACCTAATAAAATAGTTTGGGGTAATAGGACCCCTGAACAAATCCAGCTTTATCATAAAATTTGTAACAATAGTCTTAAATGTATCGACTTTCCACAAGACTTTCAGTTATGCGCTGATAAAAAGTGTAATAATTTAGAACATCATAGGGGTATAGATTTAATGTATAACAGTATAATAAAAACACTGCATGAGGCGAGCATACGAAGCTATGACATTGTCAGTCATTGTTGTCAGAAGAAACAATGTGTACCTGGCTGGAATAAACACGTTAAGGCGGCACATGTGGAGTCTAAAAACAAATTCAACAATTGGGTCTGGCATGGGAAACCCTCGTCTGGATGTATTTACGACGCCATGAATATCAGTAGGAAAATTTTTAAATCGCGACTTAAGTGGTGTCAAGATCGCGCCGAACAAATTAAAATGGACACTTTGGCATCTCATTGTTCACAGAAAGACTTCAAAAAATTTTGGCAAAGTACTAATAAACTTAATATAAAGCAGAACAGGGCTGAATGCATTAACTCTGAAAGGGATCCTCGTAACATTGCTAATATATTTAAATCACATTTTAAGGTAACTCCACTCGTGCCTTCAGTGTCCACGCAATGTAGTTACCAGTCAGATACTTCCGCCATTATACAAATAAGACCTAAAGATGTTAAGAGTGTTATTGACAGCATGACTCGTGGTAAGTCACCGGGACATGACAGCTTGAGTGTTGAACATTTAAAACATGCAGGCTGTCATTTACCCAGAGTATTGGCCATGCTTTTCTCCCTGTGTATAAGTCATAAGTGTCTGCCTCAAGACCTTATGAGAACAATGGTCGTACCAATTGTTAAATGTAAAACTGCAGACATTTGTGATAAATGTAACTATCGTCCTATCTCCCTGGCGACAATTTTGGCTAAGGTAATGGATAGTCTGCTTAACGGGCATTTAAGAAAGAACCTTAACCTGAATCACGCGCAATTTGGCTTCCAACCTGGTCTTTCCACTGAGACTGCTATTCTCTGTATGAAGCACACGGTTAGGTATTACTTGGATCGTAGGACACCTGTTTATGCTTGTTATTTAGATTTATCCAAAGCTTTCGATCTGGTTTGTTATGAGCTCCTGTGGGATAAACTGCGTAAACAAAATGTATCCGCAGAACTAGTGGACATTTTCAAATTTTGGTATGACAATCAATTGAATGTCGTTAAGTGGGCTGATTGCTTGTCTGAGGAGTACAAGCTAGAGTGTGGCGTGAGGCAGGGGGGAATTTCCTCACCCACTCTTTTCAATATTTATGTGGACGGCCTGATTGGCGAGCTCAGTAGTACGCAGGTAGGTTGTCATATTGACGGAGTCGCTGTCAATAATATAAGTTATGCCGACGATATGGTGCTGCTGAGCCCGTCAATTGGGGCCCTTCGTCAGCTACTGAGAGTCTGTGAGCGGTACGCTGAAAGTCATGGTCTCAAATATAATGCTGCCAAGAGCGAGTGTATGATTTTTGGTCTAGGTGATAGAACCCCTCATGATGCTCCACCCATATTTTTAAACGGGTCTCCTCTCACAAGAGTGAAAAAGGTGAAGTATCTAGGGCACATTGTCACCGATGATCTAAAGGACAACGAGGACATTGAACGTGAACGCAGAGCGCTGGCGGTCCGCGGTAATATGTTGGCTCGCAGGTTTGCTCGTTGCTCAGCTGAAGTCAAGGTAGCGCTATTCAAAGCATATTGTCAATCATTTTACACGAGCAGCCTGTGGGTTAACTATACTCAAAGGACGTACGGCGCTCTGCGGGTACAATACAACAACGTCTTCAGAATGTTGTTGCGGTTGCCTCGGTTCTGCAGTGCGTCCGCGATGTTTGCCGAAGCGCGTACGGATGACTTTTACGCAATAAGACGCAAGCGGGTGTCGTCTCTGCTGGCTAGATTACGCGGCAGCAGCAACAATATTCTGAGGATAATTTCTGGTAAATTTCAGTGTCCAATGCACTCGCTTTGGGTACGCATCGTAATTGGGACGGTAAAATAAAATCT
Source organism: Brachylomia viminalis (assembly GCA_937001585.2). Lineage (NCBI taxonomy): Eukaryota > Metazoa > Arthropoda > Insecta > Lepidoptera > Noctuidae > Brachylomia > Brachylomia viminalis. Next base: position 5,104,721 of record OW443301.2, read on the forward strand.
TTTAGTTATAATTAATTTTTATTCCAATTCCAATTCTAATTCTGATTTTAATTGATATTTTTGTTTTAATGTTTCTAATCCTATGATGTAATTTTATTGTTATTTATATTTAATTATGTACCTACTAACATAGATTTTAAGCTCCTGTTGTTACTAACCATTATGGATCAATGTAATCTGACATATGAAATAAATAATAATAATAATAATAATTGCGAACGAAAGTGCGGCGACTGCCAACAGTAATGAGACGAATTTTATACAATCCGGAATCAATTCGAGAGCACCTTGTTTTGGTTATGAGTTTCCTGATTCTGCAGAACTGGATTATCTTTTGGAGATATAAAAGGTGGAGGAGCCGAGGATCAGCATCAGTCTTGTGTCAGACGTAGTCACTACAACAATACTACAAAATGTTTGTGAAGGTAAATTAAAACTTGATTATTTTTGTGTAAACGTGCAAGTTCAATGGAAGACAGGATTACCAAAAAAATTAGACCATAATTTAAAAAAGTTCCTTTGAGCTTTTTATATTTATAGCTTTGAAAAGAATTTTAAATTTATTATTTATTATTAGCCACGAGAATATTAAAAAGCGAACGATTTATGAACTCCATTAAATTCGTTTAATGCTTTGCAATTTTCTATGAATGCGAAAATTTTATCATGGAATTCGAATGATGAACTGATTAATCTATTTTTGTGGAATGTCCGTCTTCAATTAGTTTATAATTCTACGTAATGCTTTTGATTGCGATAGTCACAAAATAATAGAACCTCTGCTAAAGTAAATAGATTGATTATTTTGATAATCTAGGCCGACTATTTTATGATGTTTTATTCTTGCAGTTCGTCGCACTCTTCGCCTTGATGGCCGTCGCTAACGCCAGCGACTTGTCCAGCTTCTCTTACGGCGTGGCTGATCCCTTCACTGGAGACTTCAAGCACCAGATCGAGAACAGAGTGGGCGACAACGTGCAGGGTCAGTACTCTCTGCTGGAGTCTGACGGCACCCGTCGAACAGTGGACTACGCCGCCGGGGCAGGAGGTTTTAACGCCGTTGTACGCAAGGACCCTGCCCTCATCGCTGCCGCGCCTGCCATCTCTTACGCTGCTCCTGCCATCTCTTATGCTGCTCCCGCTATCTCTTACGCCAGTCCCGCCCTCTCCTACGCTTCCCCCTACGGCTTCGCCAAATTTGGAGCTATCGGATATGGAGCTCTCCCTTATGGCCGTTACTACTAGATACCTGAAATCGAACCGTTTGTAAATAAAAAGTTTATTAAATTTTGATCGAATCTTATGTTTTCTTTTTAGCAAAACATTATAATACCTATTATCGAAAGCCTAATGACACTATTCATGAGAAGGTTAAATTGAATCAAATTATTGAACATGGAAATCTACGCAGAACGATAAGCAAAGATTAGATAGAATAATAATACTACTAATAATATGACCATCACATTGTTATACCATTTCGTCTACTCACTTGTTTTGTTCATCATCAGCCTGCAGTCCATTGCCGGGCATAGGCCTTTCCAATTTCACTCCATTCAGCTTGATTCTCGATTCTCGACTTGTTTTATTGACACACGTGAAAAATAGATCAATTAACAAATTAATTTGCCATTCCTACTGTTACAAAGAGGTCGTAAGCGCGTAAAAGGAATGCTAATCAAAGCCTCCGCGGGATTGCAACTGTTTGTTTATTTTTAGCTCGAATTTCTCCTTAGAATAGAACATTGTTTATTTAAATATATGGTTCGTCGTATCATTAAAATTGAATCTGGTTGCTGTTGTTTAACATTATCACCAGCATTGTTCTGCTCAGACTATTCACAGTGACATTAATTGTAAATTCTTGTAAATTAATTTAGCTATCAGTTTGTATTTTGTTTACAACATTGGGTTTTCCTGTAGGTATCTAAAATTTAGTTAATTATCTTTCGGTACAACTTCCAAACCATAATTACTGTCAAAAATTTATTGTTAAATTGTAATAAAAAAAATAATTTCGTTTTATGTTCTATGATAATATTTCATAATTTCAGAGTTCATATTTGCTTTGAAAACCTAACTTATCTACCGAATCGTTACAACATAATTACGTTTATTTTAATTACCGACCAAAGCTAATAGGTACCATATTGTTCTACAATCAGGCTTCTATTCGTACAAGAAGTTATAATTAGCACAAATAATATTAGTCTGGTCGTAGTAGCCTGCAGACTCACCCACGGTTTTGTGACAAATGAGGACAGTTCATACGAACTGTGGTCTAAAACGGTAACTAGCGTATTAGATTACGCTGGTGTAGTAATAATCGACGTTGATTTTCAAGCAAGCTATGAGGTTAGACCAAATAAATGTTTATTTCTTTTTGCTAAATTTATTTGTGGAGCTTACTGGATGGCTAAGGAACTACCTTAGCCATCTAGTTATTACAACTCACAAAAACAACAATACAACAACAAAAACAACAACATAAATACATCATTGTTGTTGATACTATTACAAATTTCAACATCAGCTCTTCAAAGACTACCTCAGTGAGCGTACAGAGTGCGTTTGATTCTTTCTTGTACAACAAAATCAATAAAACTCAACTGAGTTTTAACCTTAATAAAGGATAATGTAAAAAGAAGCTTGCCACGTGGCTCCAGCGGCTCAACTATGATGACACCAAAAACTTTTTAACAGTATGACTTAATGTATACCTATTGCTCACCCACACCCTCTCACACACACACCCCCACATACGCATTCTCACACATACACACACGAAACACATCTTACTCACGTCCTCACTACATAATGTTTACTAACAATTCTAACACTATACAAACACATCTTTACTATTTTTTTTCTTTTATGTCTGTTTTTTCTTTTGCATTTTTCCATTCATATATTATATATATATTTTTTATACACATTATCAAAATCAAAAATCAAAAGTCATTTATTCAAATTAGGCTGAGAATCAGCACTTTTTGAACGTCAAAATCACATAAGACAGTCCCCCCAAAACGCCCACCCTTCACCACTTCCTAGTGCTTTAGCTGGGAAGAAGAAGTGGCGGAACAAACTCCCCAGCAGCACTGCTGTCTGTTCAGTTAGAAGAACTGGATTCTATACATATAGTAATAAATAAATTAACATTACGAAACACAAAAATATTAAAATTATTTGCCATATGTCAGCTAGCACACGCCAATATTTAAAACTATACTCAAGCATAAATAAATAATAAAAACAAAAACGCAAACAGAACTTAATACATAATAAAAAGCCTCCTGGCATAAAGGGCGTGCCCGCTTACATATGCAATGCTGCATTATGTTTATATGTATATAGCTGTAACTAGTAGCCACAAATGATAAACTAGGACCTTCGAAGTAAAATAAAGAAACATTAATTTCTAATAACAATAACAAAACCATAGTCAGCAAGCTGACCTGTCACCACAAGCAGCACCCGTTCACGAGCATAACGCAAAGATCAGCCATTACCCCCCTCGCCATATTTGAGGGAAGGAGGCAACCCGACCCCCGATGCTACCGCAAGCATTGACATCTAAGGGAGCATGACGAACTTGCTGCCGGTTGCTCAAAAGAATAATATGATGAACTGTCGAGGTCGCTAGCTAACCATATATTGCAATACAACTCATTAAAAAACATTGAAATGAGTAGATTATGTCAATAATAAATAAAAATTAAATTAAACTAAGGTGACTAATATATATAGTCAAATAAAATAAACAATTATATGAACTCGTATAACTTGTCAGTAGGTAAGCTAATTTTGGAGAAAGAACATAAACATTGTCTTGAGTTAATCACAGCGACCAACTATTTTTATCGTTTAAGTAATCGTTGATTGAATAGTATGCCTTTGAACAAAGGTTGGATTTTACTTTAGCTTTAAACGCATTAAAAGGCAATTCTAACAAAGAAGAGGGAAGCTTGTTATAAGCTTGTTATTATGTTGAGCTACAGACCCTAAAAGCTATTATACAACCTCCTAATTCAAAATTTGTTAAATCACTTTTATTATTATTATCATGCAATGTATCGAACTGCTAGAGGGCAGAGACCTGGGGACCTGAAACACAGGCCCTTAAAGCCTAGCTTAGGCACCAGTCTCCTACAATATTACAATGTTGTCCGAGTCTGATACCATGTAATATTATGTATTTTGTAATATTGTGGCGAGAAAATAAATCTTATCTTATCTTAAATATGATACATATAATCGGTCTTTACAGGATGAAGTTGCCGTTTTACAATACTGGCCATTTGAAACGTAATTTATGTAGGGCTGGCAATAATATCAAAATTCAAGTGAATTTTATTTAAATAATATGGATTTCTAATTTCAAATTCAGTCATTTGTTTATTGAATAGTGTTTTGCTTTCACTACATTTGTATCTTTTTCATCATTAAGGATGCGACAATAATACGAGTAATTATGGAATATGAGTTCCGTCGCGGTAGCAATGCCGCACAAACGTCTTGCAACATTAATTACGTGTACGGAGTGAACACTACAAACAAACGCACGACTCGTTTCAACGCTAATCTAAAAAATTAAACAACGACGAATTAAAGGCGATAGTGGAAGCTGACGATACTTAATCTACGGCTGAGCTAGCAGTAGCTTTTAACGTTAGCATCAAAACAATATTGGACCAGTTGCGTCAAATTGGCAAGATAAAAAAAATTAATAAGTGGGTGCCGCATGAACTGAACGATCACCAGCGCGACGAGCGCGATGAGGTATGCCTTGCGTTGCTTAACATACACAGAAACAAAAGGGATTTTTACCCCTAAAAAAGTCATGGTCACTGTTTGGTGGTCTAGTGCCGGTATAATTCAACACAGCTTCTTACCAAATAGCACCAGCATTACTGCGGATGTGTACTGTGAGTAACTGGACACAATGATGGACAAGCTCGCAAATCTTCGGCCAGCCTTGGTTAATCGCTCGTCCTCGCTGCTCCTACACGACAACGCTTGACCTCATACGGCACAACAGACGGTCGGCTAGAGTTGGAAGTTTTGCGTCATCCACCGTACTCACTCGACCTTGCACCCACAGACTTCTACTTTTTCCAAAATTTAGACAACTTCTTGGCAGGGAAAATTCAATACCCGAGAGCCAGTACATAATGCCATGAAGAGTTTGTTCGCTCCAGTACACCTGACTTCTTCAAGAAGGGCATTGAAAAATTACCACTGCGCTGGCAGAGATGCATCGATAGCACGGGTGCATACATTTTGATTGATAGAAATAAAAAACTATTTATATAAAAATGACTTTAACTTTCTGTATACTAAACGGCAATTTCATAGGTAAAGACCTAATATATATTTATCAGATAATGTTTCATTATTCAATAACTATAGCCTCTTCCGTGAAAAGATACTATAACTACGTCTATCAAATGTGATAAAATAGAAGACGAATTTTAAAATCAATACCCGTTGTTTATATTCAAAAGTTCGTATCCTGTTTATCAACTCTCATCTCGAAGCCTCGGCATCGGGTTTATATTTCTTCCAGATAAATCTCATGTGTCTCGAGCCATGCGTACTAAAACCTTATTAGGGATTCAATAAAGTCTTATGTAATTCGAGTACAGTACGTTTTGTGGAGTACCGGGTCGTAATGTATGGATCTTGTTTAATCCTAACAGGTTGGAACTTGGAATAAAATGTGGGAACAAAATGTTGTGAGACGATTTGTTAAATAAGGTAACTTATTTAACAAATCCTCTCACAGCATTTTATTTTTGTACTGTGAAGGTAATATTTCTGAGGTTATGAAGAAAATTACTGACAAAATTGAGGTAGTTTGAGAGTAATTTTCACTAGCTTTGCAACATGCAAGATAATCTGCAAAGGTTGTAAGGTAAGGTTGTAGTGTCGTAGAGAGCTAAACCAGACAAGCTCAAAACGTTGGTCGTGTAGTCGTATGTTCAGCGGTAGCCAGAATCAAAATGATTAAAAATAAGGTATGTAAGTATAAAACTTTTTATTATAACCAGATATCACAGATTTTCAGCAACATAAAAACGAATCCTTGGAGTATTTTGAAATTAAATACGTCTTTATCGCACTTCCCCAAAAGGATAATCAGGTAATGTTTCATTGCGAATTTTATTCGGAATGAAGTTCTTAAACAGTACTTTACAGGTTCCAAGATATATTCGTGAAATTCTTCAAACTCATTCGTGAACACAATATTGTTAAAGTTAAGGTCTTAGTGTGAGCGGAGTGATTCTACAAGAAGGATTCAAATCGCTCCAGTTTGAGTTCTAAATTGTTCTTATAAAATACATAACAAGTAGCATTGCGTGTAATAATGGCATAATGACAGTCTAGTGTGCATACCGTACGGTACCTTGACTAGTGGACGACGTATCAAATTAATTTGGTTTGAGTTTAAACAAGAAGAGCAGCATCGAATTCAGTCTGCGAATAAAAACGCCTTTTATTTGTCAATTCTTTTGGCGTTAATATCGATCAGTACCTAAAAACACATAAAAACACATATTGACAGAAAACTACTATATTATTATGTGGAAGGTCCTACTTTCAGCTTATATATTTACTATTCAGTCACTGTGTGTTTTAGCTGCATAGTATAGTTAATTCAAATCGCTCATTTGAATATAGTCGCATATAGTCAAACCTCTCTTTACCCACAAACTTGGTCCCCATTGTACCATTTCGCGTTCCCTCCGCGCTTTACGGCCAGTCGGGACAATATTGCCTCCTCTCCAGGATCTGATAAATAAAAAAACTTTTGCCGACGATGTTTTTTATGGGACACATTTTAAGTTGGAAGCTGAATATAGGACAAGAATAGATGTCCTTGAGTTGGGAAAAGTCTGGTTTCTATGTTGCAGAATATATTTTTCGTGGTTTAAATTTCTTTAGCTTTATTGCAATAGTAATGTACTGGATAAAAATACTACTAAATTAAATGACTAACTAACTATACAAAAACAAAAAGTCACTTAGGCGTCGAAGTATTCGTCCGCATCGCTGTCATCCGGAAACGTGCTCGCAGCATTGCCACGTTGAATGGCAATGCTAATTCAAAGCCAAACACTAAAAATTAATTAATGATAATTAATTAATTATTAATTAATTAAAATTTGGCCAAAAAACAACCCAGCCTCTGATCACGTGAAGTGTCGACCAGTCGGCGGGAGACGCCCACAACCGATCGTTTACAACCCCAAACGGCACAAAACTATAGTTACCCATAAGGTTACAGTATTGGCACCGCTTGAGGGTCTCAGCAGCCGCAGCAGCGGCGCCAGCATAGCCCGTTGTGCTAGGAACATGAGATGGCGCAAGGGTGTCGACACAGGTGGCATCCCACGCCAGACCACAGTTGATTATTTTATAATATTTCAAAGCTAGTATTTAAGTGGCTAAACATTACTGTTTACGGGTGTTTTAAATAAAACAGCAAAACAGAAATTCAGTAAGAAATTCAATTAAGTTCTTTTTTTTCATGCGTATGGGCATTGTTTGTTATTAGGGACCTATTGTTTAATATGACTATTGTTGTCGTTTTCATGGTTTTAGAGGTTCCTAAAGCCAAAAGTGAGGTCAAAATGAAAATCAAAGTTGGCTTACCGTCATCTTTGATTTTCATTGAAAAAGAAACAAAATTGACGGTCTGTGTTGCTGTTTTATAAAAATAAAACTCTAAATAATAATATTTAGACACTTAGCTTTGAAATTATATAAAATGATCAACAGAACTAACATAAAACATATATAATTAAAATCTCGATTATGATTGTAAATGTAATGCTTGGCCAATCCCTAGCATCAGTGGGACTACAGTGACAGCTCACTCCACGCTCACTTCACCTAAGTTTTCACGGTGAGATGGTTACAGAATCGCATTGCTGGGTTAGGACATAGAATACTTTTTATCTCAGTAGTACGATCCCGTGAGATAATCTCCGATCTACATTCGGGTAAAGCCGTGGGCTAAAAAAACTATAAATGGCACCTAAATTGCTGTTAGTAGAAGTGTATCTAGTAGATCATGTTTGAAGACCGGTTTTACGGAACTATTTCATATGTAGGTAGTTTGTTTTCGATACATTGAGGAAACTCATTTCGACTGTGAATTTCTCAACTTACAATGTAGAACGAAGTTCCGTATGTTTACTCGTATAGCTCGAGAATTTGTAGGGTATTAAATACTGTTCTAGTGCCAAATTGCAAGATGGTTAGTTGAGGTTTTGATATTAGATGAAAAACTAGACAACGAATACTAATTTTCATTCACAAAGACATACTAAAACCGGCCAAAAAGTTTTCTTTTTCCAAACCTTTTCGCAGTTAGGATAAATTTAGCCCAAAAACATACATAACATTGTAGTTGAAAAACATGTACTTTCATGACATCGTAAACGTCACGGTCAATTCTCCAAATGCAAACGTAAGTTTGTAATCGTAAAAATATATATTTTTTTATAAAATAATGATAAAACTAAATTAACAATTGTCGGACATTTTACTTTACTTGTACTGTGAGACCTTGCTTCTTGCCAAATTTCACCATTCTAGGTGGACGGGACGTACCACCCTATAAGTTTTGATTTATTTGAGTATCATAGATAAGCGTTGACTTAGAAGTCATATTTTTATAGAGCTCCAAGGGCCATAGACCTACGTACTTGATATAATATCAACTTGATACCTCCACGCGTTCCTGAGAAAAAGAGTCTTAATAGACTGACAGACAGACAGACGGACGGACGGACAACGAAGTCATCCTACAAGGGTTCCGTTTCATCCTTTTTAGGTACGGAACCTTAAACAAGACGAAGATAATTAAAGAAATAAAGCAAGAACAAATAGGTATCAGTAGGTACCTATACTGTATTTTATATCATGTAAAACAAAAAATATTATAAAATGTTTTGACCCTCTACGTTTCACGAAACCTTAACACAAATTAGGTACCCACTTGCCTTCTAACACAATACAAGCAAAGATTTTCCGTTCAGCCGAGTGCTCTTTCCTGAAATAGCCTGAAACCTAAATAGAAGTCCAATACCAGCCTCTGAGTGGTTCTCGATCAGGTAACGACACATGTATTGACCTGCATCGCTATATACTTCCATTTCTTTGTATTTCTATTGTTATTTCAACAAGGAATCCGATTGGGTCGTGTCTCGATACTATATCGAATTAGAGTGTGAAATGCTCTGATCAAATAGAGCTTGGCAACTGGCAACACAAATAAAAATCGTTTGTTTTTGCGGAAAATAAAGATGTTTTTTTTTTTAGGTTTCTCTAGGATTTAAGACGGTAGTCAGCTCTATGCATGATGACTCCCTAGTAAAACACAAAGAGTGTTAGCCATTCTGTGGATGTCAACTCTAATGAGATGTTTTTTCTGCCAATGTCTTTTGTCTTGACGAATACTGATGAAAATGAAGTGTTTTTTTTGTGAGTCGTTGTGCAAGCCAGCCTTGAGTTTAATATTAATATAAACGTTCATGATAGATGTAATTTGTCTGTCACCATTACCCTTTTGCTTAATCAATTGAACATCGTTTTAATAACCCCTTCGTTTATAAACGTTGTTTAAAGTTAAGAGCCATTTAAATGCCAAAAATGTATGGTTAATCATTCGCTAATCATTACTTAACTTTAAACAGTGTACAATACACCTCTAAATTTTTTGTCAGATTACCGATTGTATATGCCTCAGGCATTTAGCCCGCCTCTGTATAATTTATTACTGTACTTAAATAATAACTAAATTAACATTACGTACCCAGTTTTAAACAATGTGACATACAAATAGTTGTTGGTATTGAATAGTGCGATTAATTTAAAGAAGGTTGGTAAAAGGCGTTTTGCTCGAGGAACAGTTTTATGTAAAAAAGATTTTTATTAATTCTTGCACGTGGTACGTAATGATTCTGCATAACTGGATTATCTTTGAATAAATAAAAAGGTGGAGGAGTCGAGGATCAGCATCAGTCTTGTGTCAGACGTAGTCACTACAACAACACTACAAAATGTTTGTGAAGGTAAATTATATTTTGGATTATATTTCATTTTTCTGTCAAATGAAGCACTTATTGTACCAAAGAATATAAAAGAGCTCTTGCATTGCATTGCAGATAATACTCGTAAGATTAAAGTATTTTTTCGTCACTTATAAATCAGTCATCAGGAGTTTTTAAATGACAATATTATAAAACATCATGACCCATACGATAGTATTAATAACGACCTCACTCTTGCAGTTCGTCGCACTCTTCGCCTTGATGGCCGTCGCCAACGCTAGTGACCTGTCCAGCTTCTCATACGGCGTGGCTGATCCCTTCACCGGAGACTTCAAGCACCAGATTGAGAACCGCGTGGGTGACAATGTGCAGGGTCAGTACTCTCTGCTGGAGTCTGACGGCACCCGTCGAACAGTGGACTACGCCGCCGGCGCAGGAGGTTTTAACGCCGTCGTACGCAAGGACCCTGCCCTCATCGCTGCCGCGCCTGCCATCTCTTACGCTGCTCCTGCCATCTCTTATGCTGCCCCCGCTATCTCTTACGCCAGTCCGGCCCTCTCCTACGGTTCCCCCTACGGTTTCGCCAAGTTTGGAGCTATCGGATATGGAGCTCTCCCTTATGGCCGTTACTACTAGATACCTGAAATCGAACCGTCTGTAAATAAAAAGTTTATGAAATTTTAGCCAACTTTTTATTTTATTTTTTTAAACCTTTTTAAGTCCTAAAATAGAATTTGTGCTCAACACCTTCGTAATTCCATTATTAAGGTTTCATTTCATATTTTAAAACTTTCTTTATCGTCCAGTCACGAAGCTTACTTTAGTTTTCTTATCGTTGTCTTTGTAACTTTTGCAATTTTGTAATGAGTGTAGCAGTACTGCTAAAATGTTTAACGGAAACTTTTACAAGCTGAACAAAACAGATTGTATATGCAGGTATATGAAAGCAAGCATCATGTGAAGTGAAAGATGTTTTATAACAAGACTACGAATATACCTGCAACGTCGACGTTTTCCTGCATTTTGTATTGCTATAACACTTTTCTTGACGAGTGTTCGTCTTGCTTGCAAAATGTGAAATAAATATTGGTAAAACGTTCTTGTTTTTATGTCATAGATTTTAAACCAGAAATATTTTGCATAATGTAAATATAATATTATGTGCACATAATTGTGTGGACATAAAAAAACATCAAAGAAAAAGAGTTTCATTAGACAATATTTCACTAACTTTTTAACATCCCTTGCTAAAGATCATCGTGACAGCTTTCTTAAAGCTTCATTAAAAATAACACAACACAACATTTCTGTACGACACCCATCGCGTTAACAAAAATAATATATCTCAGTAAAAAAATCGTGCAAGAAAAAATACTAAACCAAGAAAATATGATAGCAGCCAAGATAAATGCAGCAAAAACCTTTAAGACTAAACATTACGACCACGTCTAACCGTCAGAACTTAACACGATATCACCCTTATCGCCCTCCCCAGGAGTACAGCTGCACAAACAATCTGAAGTTCCAAGTGATCGTACCGCTGATAATGCTGTTAATTTGCTCAATGACATACTACATATAAATGTACGAGTATACATGTTTGCTAGAATTATGGAAGTGTAGATCGAATTACTGAAGAAAAAATAAAAGAGATTGGAGATATTTTTGGAAGAGGTTTTGATGAATTAGTAAAATGAAATGAAAAACTCTCAATGGGATTACACTTACAAAATAACTGCATCTTTTTCTTGCTTTGAAATTAAAAATCAACTCAAAAATAAATGAAGGCTCCGCAGACCAAAATACCACAAGCGGTACTGCAACATCAAAAAAAAAAATCCGTTCAGCAGTATATATATTTTTGACATTGCTTATATTTTTCTTGAAAATTTAATAAGAAAAGGAATCTACAAAAATTCTCATACGATGTGTGAATAAAGGCAATATATATTTTTATTAGCGCTTATCTTTATGACGAGATTCCGAGCGGTAGAGGCCATTTGCATAATTTCTCTAGCATTTTTATTTATATTGCTGGGACTCGAAAGTATTTCGTTCAATTTATTTTCATAACCGTTTTAATTGTGGCGTAACCAGCGTCCTCTGCTTGTGCTCTCTGATAAATTTTAATAGAGGTTCTACAATCTTGTCGTTTTAACTAACTCTTAGCATAGTTATCAAAGATATCTTTGAGTGAATTATCAAGTAATGTCGATACAAACTGAGGAGATGTTAAGTTACACGAAAAAATCATACATACACTGCCTTTACAGATGTGAAAGAGCAAAACAAAACGGGTATTTGAAATAAAACTTCTCACCGTCACGTCAACAGAAAAGTAGGTAATAATATTCAAGATACTTCATTGAGTTAGCTATTACGGTATGCAAATATAATCATTTATTGAAATTACTACAAAACCTAGTTTGTATATAAACTAATACCTAGATGGCGCGTCCCATCGTACCCCATTAACAAATTCATTAATATTTTATCTCACTTTGCTAGAATTTCTTCAACTTTCATCTCATTGTGTCGCTGGAGTAATAACAGAATAAATTTTCCTTTCGCAATCAAAATATAATTGCTTTTTAATTCCCTAGTATCAACTGTTTCAAAAGTAGGGTTTTACTGTATGAAGCCCAATTTTAAAGTGAAATTATTATTATTAAATTATGCTTTTAGAATTTCCCTTGATTTAATTAAAATAGTCTGCGTATAAATAACATGTATGCACTATTTTGAGAGCTTTCAAAATTATAATTGTGTGTATTTTAAACAGTTTAGTATAATAATAATTAATGGTTTTCATACTTACGTAAATTGGTTTTCCATTATTCATATAACGTTAGCTTATGGATACAATATTTAAAAAAAATCTAATTGATTTATTATGCCGCACCTATAAGCATTAAGCATGTCCGATCTTTATCGCTTCACCGATATAAATGACTTTTAATTACCCCCTCTCCTCGTCCCATCGCGCTACGCTACGCAACTACCCTCCGAAACACCGTCCCAAATCGTTAACCCTTAAAAGAGGTTGATCAATAATTTAACGGGCGATGATTGATGAGTGTCGGTCCAATCCTTAATCATCACAATGCACGCTAGTTAGACGGCCAAACTGTTAGTTTAGGATACAAGGATCAATCAACGTTTTCTAAGTTACTTCTTGTTATCTTAACTATTAGCATATTGAAATTTTCATGAGATTCAGTTGAGGTTATGATTGAGTTTAGCTGCTTAGTTGGTAATTGAATGCTGTCACTATGGAGGGTTAATCTAAATAAATGTCTGTAGCTCTCATGAAGCTAGACAGGTAAGTACCTCCACATTTTGCTGGTTTGTACCGTCACGGAATAAACTAAAAGGATGTTTTTTTAATTGCGCATATCAGTAAACCTTGATCATCACCATCATTTCCGCCGAAAGACGACCACTGCTGGACATAGGCCTACCCCGAGCACCGCCACTTCGACCACTTCGACCGGTTCTGCGCTACCCGCATCCAGCGGATTCCTGCGGGCCTTTACAAGGTCATCGGTCCGCCTTGTGGGAGCCCTTCCAACGCTACGTCTTCCGGTATGCGGTCGCCATTCAAGAAGCTTTCGGCCCCATCGGGCATCTGTTCCGCGAACTATGTGCCCTGTCTACTGTCACTTAAGTTTAGCAATTCTTCGGGCTTGTCGGTTAAATTGGCACTCCTGCGGATCTATTCATTTCTGATTCGATAACGTAGTGAAACTCTAATCATAGCACTCTCCATTGCCCTTCGGGTGACTTTTAGCCTTCTAATAAGGCCCATTGCGAGCGACTACATTTTAGTGCCATATGTAATCACTGGCAACACGCACTGGTCAAAGACTTTTACCTTGAGACACTGCCGTATGTGGTACGAGAAGCTATTGCGTAGCTTCCCGAACGCTGCCCAGCCGAGTCGGATTCGACGATTGACCTCTTTCTCGAAGTTGGATCTACTTAGCTGGACGGTTAGTCCTAGGTAAACACACTCGTTCACAACTTCGAGTGTAGCGTCTCCGATCGTCATGAGAGTGGGTGTTACATGGCCATTTTACATGACCTTTGTCTTGTCCATTTTCATTTTAAGACCCATCCTTTCGGAAGCTCTACTGAGGTCATCTAGCATTGTACTAAGGACCTCCATAGTCTCAGCCATGACTACTATATCGTCGGTAAACCAAAGTTGAGTGATGTGCTGGCCATTGATGTTGATGCCAACCCCTTTCCAGTTCAGAACCTTGATGACATCCTCCAGTGCAGCGGTGAATGGTTTCGGAGAGATAACGTCTCCCTGTCTCGCATCTCGACAACCTAGATTGCTCAAAGGTTTTTTTCTATTGTAACTATCGAACATTGCAGTGGCAAATGCTAGTCATTTACTAGTACCTACTAGATAACTATAATTGGAGATTCTTTTTTCCGAGCATATTTAATGACGCTCATTTTTTGGATTCGCGGATCGAAGGACCACGAAAATGGGTTAGTTTTATAAATAATAAATTTAGAGTAGTGGTAAAGAAGCGTTCCAATAAATAAAATCAAGTGTACATAAGTACAATTACCGTTAACAATTTATAATCAACATAAAATCACAAAGCTAGCAACTGGCATTTATAAAGCCTACTAGCGACCCGTGTAATACGACTTGACAAAACATCGTAATTTATTTATTGTTATGTAAATTTGATATGAATGTACTTTACAAATAAACATTCCAGAATAAATTCTCTAATTAGGTGAAGGTGAAAACCGCATCAAAATCCTTTGCGTCGTTTAGAAGAACAACATGGTCACACAGACAGACAAGAAAACTAATTTAAATAATATGCATAGATACATAAGGTGGCTCTAAAGAATTTCAGACTTATGAGTCTGTGAAGTTGCATACAACACATGTTCCTCGTCCAATCCAAAACATTCTACAAATGAGCACGTGACGTAGAATATCCCGAATTTCAATTGTTTCACGGATATTGTCTGTCGAAAATTCTATTTCGTATCTGATCATCAATTACCAGGTGTTCCAGCGTTCTGATTAATGATGGCACTTTGTGTACAGCAGCGGAATAGGTAATTATTTTGAGACAACGGAATTATAGTATTGTAAATATTGTTTTCGATTAACCTTATTAAACTGTATAGAACCGTTTATTTATTGAAATAGATGAGTCTAAATTCCTCTATTATTTGTGTCTATTTTAATTTTTATTTCGCTTTTTTTTAACTGTTGAATCTTTTGCCATGTTTTTTAACCCGTTAGATACATAATTTATCGTGATATTGTGTGAATATTCTTTCTAGAATAGAATATAATATTATTTTGCATGAAATGTGATATATAAATATAAATAAATAAACTCATTTAATTCAGGCAAAACTCATACCTATTACATTAAATAAAATATAATTTCACTGCTACAAAATATAATAAAATGTCAATACAATTAAAATAAACTATTGAGTTGGTACAATTGGAATGATAGTAATTTGGAATTGAAATTTTTAATGTCAGTAATTTATATTCTTATTGAATTTATTTAATAACTACTTTGACATTGAATTGTATCAAAAAAATATGCTTATTGAATTGTAATTATACCTAATCTTTAATGAATAAAGGAGAAATGTAATTTTGATGAAAATTATCACGGTTTATGCACCATATTTTCCTGCCAATTTGTACGCCACGATATGCAGCTGAGCATGTGAGAACTTTCTGTATACCATTACTATCCTGCATGCAATGTATCATGTACACCATGTTGAAACAAATAAAATTTACTTACTTACTTACAAATTGTAAAGGTCAAAGAATTAAAATAAAATGTGAAGAAGTGGTGGCTCAGTGGTAACGGCTCCGACTTACGAGTTGTAGTTCGAACACAGGCAGGTGCTTCGCTTTGTGTAAATAATTTCATCACCACTGCTCTCAAAACGGTGAAGGAAAACATGGTGAGGAAACCGGCCTTTCCTAGAACCAACAATTCAAAGACGTGACAGCTACCAACCCGTTCTGGGCCCGAGTGGTAGATTACAGCCCACTCCCTCTCACAGAGAAGAGGCCTGTGTCCCAGCAGAGGGCACATTATATGCTGATTATGCTAAAATAAAATGTCAAATGCAATTTAAGGTCTTAAATATTAATAAGTAGCTCCACATATTTTGGTTGCCTAATTCAGCATGCAAAAAATGCCTTAAAATAAAGTTATAAACAAAAACATTGTATACTATTGAGACAGATCGTGTGATCAAAAATTACTTTGAAATTAAATTAAATCAATTAATAGTGAGATCATGTGTATTAATTAGCGTTAATTTAAATACCTAAGGTATGATAACATATTTTATTATACTTTGTTTAATAACCGGTCGAATGCAGTAGAATTCACCTATAGTGTAGAACACATTACTTTAGAGCCATTTCTTAAGTTTTGTTTTGAAATAATCTAAAGCCAGCTTTCTGATCTATGTGTAGGTATTTAGTTATACACAGATCTTGACAGATGATTATGCTAACATAACACTTTACTTCTGCTTGAATCTACAGGATTATTGCTTGGATCATGACTCAAATGACACCGTTACATCCGGGAATCGATTTCCGGTCCTAATAGGCGAGAGTTTCCGCGTAACGACATGTCAAATTTCGAATACCGGGAAGACATGATTGACACTTGGAAAATATATATTCCCGGCGCAGAAATGATTCTTCCTATATTCACAAAGGAGAATGCCAAGGTTTCCTACAAGACTCGGCTAGAACCGACAAAGATGAACTATATATCATAAAAAACGAAAATAATTACAAAGTTTTATAGTATAATTAGTTTTCTATTAGAAGTACACCAAAATAAGTTAAGTATAGGTCTTTAAAGTTGATAATACTTCTCATTTTAACGATAACATGACTTTCTACAATAATGATAATTCATAACAGAAAACAGTAAGAATTACACAATATAAATAAAATCTGTAGAAGTACACCGTTGAAAACTTAATTTAAGTAGACATTCAATTAATAAAAACATTTCATAGTTACAATTTCAATTAGAAATGTTGGCAATATCAAAATAAAATAATATCGGTACAAAGTTGCTCTTGCAAATCGATTACTTAATATCAATTATGAACCTAAGGTAATTTATTACTTACATAAGTCGTAACTCGTACTTCTTATAATTATAATTGCATTTAGTTATATTTTTTAATATTATATTTTATATTAATGTAATAATTAAAAGTAATTTTATTTGAATATTGATTCCGTTCAAATCAAATCATTTATTGGTTTGCAAACATGGGTATTCGTATATAGATATTTTTTAATAAGGGTCCTCCATGCTCTACCGTCACATGGGCATGCAAAACATATTATTTTTCATTTACGCAAGATAATTATTATAATTTAAAATAACAAAATAATTAGTAGAATAAAACAATACAAATTAATGTCAAATCGTTTCAATAACAGTAAAAATGTCACAATAATGTCAAATGTCAACAAAGACTGCAGTTAAATAAAACAATAAAAATAAAAATGTTAAAATGGTAGGTATAGTATAATATAGTATATCAATCAGTCAGTGATTGAAGTCGTCAATTGTGTAATAACTTTTTGTAATTAATATTTCGATAAGTGCCTTTTTAAATTTGAATATAGTCATAGTTTTAATAATATTAGGTACTGTTATAAAGGCCTGATAAAATAATAATAAAGTTGGTGGATAAGCTAAGATAAGATAATAATTTAAAACCGATTAACACCCGTCATGTTGACAGATTTAAAGTATCACTTTTCTTCAAAGACGTCTACTGCTCAACATATTATGTCTCATAATAGACAACCAAAATGAGTGATCATCGAAAAATTCTATTAGGCAAAGACGTAGAACTTTTGAATTGTAATTTGCTACGTTCTAATCACATTACCACATTTCACGAGACTTCCCTGTTAGCTAAAAATACTTTACAGAAAAGAAAATGTCTTTTTCGCTCTAGTGAGTGGCAAATATTTGCTCTAGTACACTAGATGGAAATGCTAATTTCCAAGTGTTAGCTTTTTTCTCGGCACTCGTGGTAATAAAGTGAGAAGTGTTGTATACATTTTCCAACCTTTATTTTACATCAAATTCTAATACACATGGGGACTCTGGTTATTGAATCAGCAGAACTGGTGAACAAAGTGGTTTTTTTTTTGTTTTAGCGGCTATGCGAAGGAACTGAAAAGATACGTATCCTGAAATTACGACTCAAAGTCAAAGCATGTATTTCAAATAAACCAATTACAGGCACTCTTGAATTGTCAAGGGTACGGTCAGTCAGCAAGATCAAGCTATTTGAACGCCCGCCCGCCCGCCGGTTGAACGCGCCCACACCGGTGCCCCGTAAAGGGCCATGGACCGCACAGATTCCTCATACCTAGGGGTCATGGCCACCCGGCTGGTCTGGGGGTACCGTACGGTCTCTGGTGAGGCGGCGAGCCTCCTTGCCGGATTACCGCCATGGGATCTGGAGGCAAAAGTCCTCGCGCACATTTGGGAGTGGCGCGAGGAGGCGAAACGCCGGGGCGTAGCTCCGCTGCCGTGAGAAATCACGGTACAGCGGACAGAGCTCCGCCGGGATCTCAGGGCGGCATGGAAAGTGCGATTGTCACAACCCAGCGCTGGGCACGCCACAATTGCGGCGGTAAGTTCCCTCTTTGAGGAGTGGCTAGAGAGGCGCCACGGCGTCCTAACCTTCCGCCTGACGCAGGTCCTCACCGGACTACAGGAGAGAACGCCATCAGCGTCCCAGAGGTGACGCAGGCAGAGATGGGGGCAGCGCTGATGCGGCTCCAGGCCAAGAACGTGGCCCCGGGTCCCGACGGGATCCACGGCTGTGTGTTAGCCCTCGCTCTGAAGGAGCTTGAGCCCCAACTGAGAGGACTCTACACAGCCCGCCTCGTCGGCCACTTGTGCAGAGAGGGGCCGGACCTGGACGACAGCCAGTTTGGTTTTCGGCATGGGCGAAAACATCATCATTCCACCATCCACGCTGTGTCGCGGGTGAGAGTCCTGGCGGAGGAAGCGGTGTCCCGGGCCGGGGTGATGTTGGCGGTGTCCTTGGACATCTCCAACACCTTCAACACCCTGCCCTGGAGTTGTATTCAGGAGGCACTGCGCTATCATGGGGTGCCTCCCTACCTCCGCCACATCGTTGGGGCTTATCTGTCGGAGAGGTGTGTCACCTACGTGGGACGTGATGGCGGAAACCAGCGCCGTATGTCGTGCGGTGTTCTGTAGGGTTCGGCCCTAGGGCCGCTCCTGTGGAAAATCGGGTACGACTGGGTGCTGAGGGGCGAGCTCCAACCGGGCGTGGACCTGACGAGTTATGCAGAAGACACGCTGGTCACTGCCCGGGGGAGCTCGCATAGGGAGGCAGCGTTGCTGGCGACAGCTGCGGTCTCACAGGTGGTGGGCCGCATACGTCGCCTAGGCCTGGATGTGGCCCTCAGCAAATCAGAGTCCATGGTGTTTCATGGCCCCCGGCAGCGCCGCCGCCCGGCTCACACATCGTGGTCGGGGGGGCTCGCTGTCGAGTCCACCATGAAGTATTTAGGATTGGTGCTTTACAGCCGGTGGAACTTCGAGCCCCATTTCCGACGGCTGGCGCCCTGGGCGCGGCTGGCGCGCTCGCAATGCTGCTTCCCAATCTGGGGGGCCCGAGCGCTGCCTGTAGGCCGCTCCACTTGGGGATCGTGCGATCCATGGCCCTGTATGGGGTCCCGGTGTGGGCCTCTGACCTGACGGCCGGCAGCATCGCTGTTTTGCGAAAGCCGCAGAGGGCGATGGCCGTCAGAGTTATCAGGGGGTATCGCACGATCTCCTGCGAGGCGGCTTGCATACTGGCCGGATCCCCGCCCTGGGACCTCGAGGCGAAAGTACTCACGTCATTGTATCGGTGGCGCGAGGAAGTGAGGGCGCGGGGCGAGGGACCGATGCAGCGACACATGGAGCTGCGTCGGTCTCAACTCCGCGAGGTCCTGGTGGCGGAATGGCGGGACGGGCTCTCACGTCCTCGTCACCGTCGAGGCGGTCCGGCCGGTGCTCGAGCGCTGGCTCGGGAGAAGGAACGGCTCCCTGTTATTTCGGGCAACGCAGGTGCTCTCGGGACATGGTTGCTTCGGGAAGAACCAGTGTCGCATAAACAGGGAGCCGGACGCCCGGTGTCACCACTGCGTCGACTGCCGGGAGGACACGGTGCGGCATACGCTGGCAGAGTGTGCCGCTTGGGAGGAGCCGCGCCGTGCCCTCATCTCAGAAGTAGGCAGTGACTTGTCGCTGCCGGCCGTAGTCGAGTCGATGGTCGGCAGCGACGAGTCCTGACAGTCGTCTCGCAGAAGGAGGCTGCGGAAAGGGAGAGGGAGATCTCGTCCACTCACCCGGCCAGCAAAAGGCGCACTGGGCGTCGGCGGAGGGCGGACAACGCCCTCTTCCAGCCCCCCTAAATGGGTCCAGGGGCGACGTACTCGGGGACGTTCGTTGCCCCCCACACACCAGGGCCCGAGGTGGCGGCGCGTAGTGTTCCACGCGCGCCCCTCTTAGACGTCGCGGGGGGAGTCAAACACCTCACTTCCCCCCAGACCCGAAGAAGCCCGCAGTGGCGGGCCGCGGCACCAGTTGGGGTTTGCGGAAGGATCGTACGTTCCCGCGACCCCCGGCGTAGGTGTGAGATGGAACACCGGGGTGGTTTTTAGTCAGTAAGAGTCTGACAGACTCCGCTGCCCGCCCCGGGGCGACAGACATCCATGAGGATTTTCCACCACGGAAACAAAAAAAAAAAAAAAAGCTCCTCACCGGACACGGTTGTTTCGGGAGGTTCCTGTTCCGGATAAGGCGGAGGAGACGCCCTGGGCGTCGGGAATCGCAGGCAGATTCCCGGCCAAATTAGGCGCGGGCTTGCGAGCGGCGAGCAATGGGCAGCTCGCCGTTCGATAAGGACCAGGCCCGGGTCGACGGCGCGTTGTGTTCCATGCGCGCTTCAAAGAGATGTCAGCATTAATGATGGGGTCCGCTACGGCCGATGCCTGCCAGTTGCGGGAAAGTCTGAGAGGGATACCGTGGCCCCTGGCACAGGCAACTGAGAGAGTGCGGGTGGGTTTGAGTCAGCAAGAGTCTGACACGCCCTCCCGCTCTGGCAGAGCGGGAGAAGTTATTGGATGATTCTCACAGACTTTTTCTCCATCAATAACTTCCTCCCCTAATTCTTTTGTCATCCTTGACGTTGACTATTCTGAGGTTGAGTCTACCATCATGAATTTAAGGCATGATTGTGCCACTGGGTGGGACGGAATATCTTCTATTCTCCTAAAAATGTGTCGCAAACCTCTTGTTCCCGTTATCACACATATAAATAATTTATCAATAGCTAAAGGAATTTTCCCAGAACCCTTTAAGAGGGCCTTGGTCCATCCAGTATTTAAGGGTGGGAGCAGGGACTGTGTGAATAATTACAGACCGATCTCGGTTCTTTCAGCAATGTCAAAGATTATGGAAAGGTTGATAAATGGTCGTCTACTCAACTATCTATACAAACATCATATCATTGCGCGAAATCAATATGGCTTTAAAAAAGGTGTTTCTACTGATGACGCAATTGCTGACTTAACGGAAACTGTTGCTAAGAATCTAGATGATAATCGTAAATGCCTTTCGATATTCTTGGACCTACAGAAAGCCTTTGACACAGTCTCTGTTCCTAATCTTCTGTCGAAGTTGGCGGCCATTGGCATTCGGGGAACAGCGCATGACCTTTTCAAGAGCTACCTCCAAAACAGGAAACTCCGTGTTAAGATTGATGCATACTCTAGTGATGAAGAAATCATTACATACGGAGTTCCACAAGGCAGTGTGATGGGGCCTACGCTCTTCCTAATATATATTAATGACCTTTGCACATTGGCGCTCCCCAACACCAAGATTCTCACATATGCCGATGATACTGTGATCGTGGTTGGTGGGGATACATGGACTGACGAGAAATATTATGCAGAGCAATCCCTGCAGACAGTCATGGCGTGGCTGCAAAATAACCTTCTATCACTTGATTTGTCAAAAACTAACTACATTCCTTTCTCTATTAGTCACAGGACCAAAGCCCCATCTGATTTGAGGATTTTTGCTCATTCCTGCCTAGGCTCCACTTCATGTTCATGTACACCACTATCTCGTGTCAGTCAAACCAAATACTTGGGTGTAGTGATTGATGGCGGACTAAAGTGGTACTCTCACGTTGAAAGCCTAACGTCAAGGGTGAGGAAACTTATTTATATCTTTAAGTCTCTAAGGCACTGCGCTGACTCAAAACACTAAAAATGGTATATCTTGCACTTTGCCAGTCTGTCATCAGTTATTGCATTCCGGTTTGGGGAGGCACCGCAAAGACTAGACTCTTTGGGCTGGAGCGAGCCCAGAGGGCTGTGCTTAAGGTGATGCTCTGCAGGCCGTATAGATTTCCCACTAGTGAATTGTATGCGGAGTGCAGGGTACTTACTGTGCGACTGTGCTCTTTGTGCTTAATGCCACCCTCAGAAAGCATAGTCAGGTTCCTCTGTTGGACACAGCCACTCGTAAAGCCAAATCTGCATGTCCATCTGTCCCTCACAAAACAGCCTTCGCTGGCCGCCAGCTTTATGTAATAAGCTCGCTCATTTACAGAAGGGTAGATAAGCATATCCAAATAAGCAATTTAAACAAGCACGAACTTAAAACCAACCTACAAAACTGGCTGTATAATCAGGACTATCTACTTATCACACATAAATAAAGGATTTTTTTGAACACGAAGTTACAGTAGAATACTGACTCCTAAGTCACAGGGTCCCCCCTAGTTTAGGAGGCAGGGTTTTCACTATTTATGCAACCTTTGTTTCCCAAAGTTATGTCCCTGTTTGAATTGTATATTTTTGTATATTAAGGTTTTTGTGTTAATAAACTTATTTTTATTTTATTATTTATTTCCAAACCTCAAAAAAAAAAGGCACTTTTATATTGTCAAAGGGTCGCGGTCGGTAAGAAACTCCACGGAAACTATTTTAAGACGCGGACCGACTACGATTTTAATCGCTATTACCGCACTCAGACAACCGCATCTGCGCGTTTTACGGTAATTATGCACACACTCGCAAACGCTAACACGGGCGTTTGTGTGCTCAAGGAAAGTTGCATAGTATACGTAAGGAAATCAGATGTTTTCTGTTGAATATACTTACTTATGACGTGCGTTCTAAAATTCGATGTAATTACAGTGTCGGTTCATAATATGATACAATAAATAATTACACATAACAATTTAAAAAAAAAACATCACTACTGTTTATTATTATTACAGTACATGATAAACAGGTCAAATATAAACATTCCGAATTTTACCCGACTGCTCTAGAAGGGGAATTATGCTTTTCGGGTGTAAGTCAGTATCAGGGATGGAAGGGTTAATTAAATGGGTAGTTATGCCATTTCAAACTAATGTTTGTGTTTTAGATAGGTACTTAGTGGGTGCGGTAATAAAATAGAAAACAAAACCAACATAAAGGCCCTCCTCGGACCACTTAAAAATCACATAAACTCTAAATAAATGCAATAATATCACAGCTCCAAAGTGCAGCATCGCATCGAGATAAACCGCTTTTTACCCTTAAACCCCCACTTCCCGACCTCGGATCGCCCGTAAATTATTTTTCCTTTCATTTTTGTTATATTCTCTTTCTTTTCCAATGGGTTTCAGCCTACTGTGACTTTTTTCGTTTTCAAAAATTATCGGCACTGGTCTAATGACTCAATAAATATTATAAAAATAATCTTACAAAAGAATCAAAATGCTTTTTATATAACTAGTGCAATATTTATATTATTATAATAATTACGAACGCACTCTGATTTATCTGCAAGTTTGTTTTTGTTACTTATACCTACTATTGCAATATGGCTATCGCCTCGATGGTTGCTTCGACCAGAGACGTTTGCACTAGGCGCATTCAAATATGCATTCTATAGACATCAAAATAGAGTGCACCTATTTGTTTTTGGATTTAGCAAAATGTTTGTAGAAATTGTCAATACCGTTTCTATAGATTTATACAGTTTCGTAAGTATACTAAACTAAATACAAATTTCAAATGTTATTATGATACAATACCGTAATCATCCTACTTACCCAAACATTCCATCATTTTTTCGAGTTTTTCGTCTTTTTCTTGTAAAACTCTTTCGCAACATTTTATTTTTATTGCCCATATTTCCACTGAGACTGAATTTTCACTTCAATATTAGGCAGTGAGTAGCCTTAGTAGTCCGCCACAGAACTTTAGTTCAATTCACACACTGTTTTCAGTCATAAATTACTTGAAAACTACAATCGAATTATGCACAGAGCGTCCGGTGCCAACCATCCAAGTCGAGCGCTGCCCGACGACTAAAGTATGACCGCGTAAGCTATTGTCACCACTATGGAGCGTCAATAAGATTGAAAATTGAAAATGATATTTGTGTTGAAATGTGACGTAAGCTGCGAATGGGCATTTATTTTACTGCTTTTCTTTAGATTATTTAAAATATAGACATAAAATTAAATAATGGTTTGGTTAAAGTTTTAAAAAAATGGAAAACCTACTAAATTCTTAAAAAAAAAACTGTTGTTATCGCTGGAAATACAGAGATCTTCGACGTCAAAGTTTATTTTTGTGCTACAACTTCCCAATTTTTTATTGGGAATATCAAACTATTATTTATTATTCTGTTCGGTTTAAATTCTTCTTTATACCCTTCTCTGTTCACTGTATTTTTCGCGTTACTTATTTTTATTACATTACGTCATACTCGACGTTCTAAGAAACCAATTTTTGGGAATATTGAGATAACACCCCGCCTTAAATTAAAATATTGGACTGGTGGAGATGCATAGAAGAGTGAAGATTATTGTGTTGACCTCAAGTTATGTGAGACATGGGCACGAGGGATATTAACATTATAGGAGATATTGCTATCTACAATAAATTGTGTCGATCCTCTTGGTAGACTTTGTTTTTTTAATCATTCAACTTTCTTACGATAGTCATAATTGTGAAAGAGTAGCTATGATTTGTTACTGCACGCCCCCGACTGCAACCGTTGCTATAAAGAGTAGATATGATGTGTTACTGCACGCCCCCGACCGCAACCGTTGCTATAAAGAGTAGCTATGATGTGTTACTGCACGCCCCCGACCGCAACCGTTGCTATAAAGAGTAGCTATGATGTGTTTCTGTACGCCCCCGACCGCAACCGTTGCTATAAAGAGTAGCTATGATGTGTTACTGTACGCCCCCGACCGCAACCGTTGCTATAAAGAGTAGCTATGATGTGTTACTGCACGCCCCCGACCGCAACCGTTGCTATAAAGAGTAGCTATGATGTGTTACTGCACGCCCCCGACCGCAACCGTTGCTATAAAGAGTAGCTATGATGTGTTACTGCACGCCCCCGACCGCAACCGTTGCTATAAAGAGTAGCTATGATGTGTTACTGCACGCCCCCAACCGCAACCGTTGCTATAAAGAGTAGTTATGATGTGTTACTGCACGCCCCCGACCGCAACCGTTGCTATAAAGAGTAGTTATGATGTGTTACTGCACGCCCCCAACCGCAACCGATGCTATAAAGAGTAGCTATGATGTGTTACTGCACGCCCCCAACCGCAACCGTTGCTATAAAGAGTAGCTATGATGTGTTACTGCACGCCCCCAACCGCAACCGTTGCTATAAAGAGTAGTTATGATGTGTTACTGCACGCCCCCAACCGCAACCGATGCTATAAAGAGTAGCTATGATGTGTTACTGCACGCCCCCAACCGCAACCGTTGCTATAAAGAGTAGTTATGATGTGTTACTGCACGCCCCCAACCGCAACCGATGCTATAAAGAGTAGCTATGATGTGTTACTGCACGCCCCCAACCGCAACCGATGCTATAAAGAGTAGCTATGATGTGTTACTGCACGCCCCCAACCGCAACCGTTGCTATAAAGAGTAGTTATGATGTGTTACTGCACGCCCCCAACCGCAACCGATGCTATAAAGAGTAGCTATGATGTGTTACTGCACGCCCCCAACCGCAACCGTTGCTATAAAGAGTAGATATGATGTGTTACTGCACGCCCCCGACCGCAACCGTTGCTATAAAGAGTAGCTATGATGTGTTACTGCACGCCCCCGACCGCAACCGTTGCTATAAAGAGTAGCTATGATGTGTTACTGTACGCCCCCGACCGCAACCGTTGCTATAAAGAGTAGCTATGATGTGTTACTGTACGCCCCCGACCGCAACCGTTGCTATAAAGAGTAGCTATGATGTGTTACTGCACGCCCCCGACCGCAACCGTTGCTATAAAGAGTAGCTATGATGTGTTACTGCACGCCCCCGACCGCAACCGTTGCTATAAAGAGTAGCTATGATGTGTTACTGCACGCCCCCGACCGCAACCGTTGCTATAAAGAGTAGCTATGATGTGTTACTGCACGCCCCCAACCGCAACCGTTGCTATAAAGAGTAGTTATGATGTGTTACTGCACGCCCCCGACCGCAACCGTTGCTATAAAGAGTAGTTATGATGTGTTACTGCACGCCCCCAACCGCAACCGATGCTATAAAGAGTAGCTATGATGTGTTACTGCACGCCCCCAATCGCAACCGTTGCTATAAAGAGTAGTTATGATGTGTTACTGCACGCCCCCAACCGCAACCGATGCTATAAAGAGTAGCTATGATGTGTTACTGCACGCCCCCAACCGCAACCGTTGCTATAAAGAGTAGTTATGATGTGTTACTGCACGCCCCCAACCGCAACCGATGCTATAAAGAGTAGCTATGATGTGTTACTGCACGCCCCCAACCGCAACCGTTGCTATAAAGAGTAGCTATGATGTGTTACTGCACGCCCCCAACCGCAACCGTTGCTATAAAGAGTAGCTATGATGTGTTACTGCACGCCCCCGACCGCAACCGTTGCTATAAAGAGTAGCTATGATGTGTTACTGCACGCCCCCAACCGCAACCGTTGCTATAAAGAGTAGTTATGATGTGTTACTGCACGCCCCCAACCGCAACCGATGCTATAAATCTTTGGAATTTGCACCAACATTAAGACGGTTATATGTTACTTTTGTCTTAGCAAAAGCTAATACCTAATGCTATGGCAAAAGACCAAATAATAAGACGTTGCAAAAGATTTTAAGAAATCTCTGAGATAAATCCCCAAATTCTCCAAAGTCCGATGATCAATGAGCCAGCAACCAGTCTCGGTTCTCTTGGGGTTATTTTTTGGGGCGTATGAAATGGAGTGACAAATCTCGTTAAGGCTACGCACAGACCTATACAAACAGTTTTAAGTCAAACGATCACTCTATGAAAACAATGATGGTGCCACAAAACAGTGTTGCACGCCTCCGCCTTCGCG
The DNA here is from genome assembly GCA_937001585.2 of Brachylomia viminalis. Taxonomy (NCBI): domain Eukaryota; kingdom Metazoa; phylum Arthropoda; class Insecta; order Lepidoptera; family Noctuidae; genus Brachylomia; species Brachylomia viminalis. The sequence continues at coordinate 5,132,278 of OW443301.2, forward strand.
AGCATTACTGCTTCGCAGAAGGAGGTGACAGCTTCCCATGCCCTCTCACTCCGTACCATGGCCTGGACCAGGGCCGCACGCGAGAGATCGCCACCGCCAATCGCCTGCATGAGGACACGGCGTTGCTCCGCCCAATCTGGGCAGACCTCCACCGTATGCTCCACTGTGTCCTCCGGGCGATCCACACAATGGTGACACCCGGGCGTTGCCTCCCGCCTTATCCGGAACAGGAACTTCCCGAAGCAACCGTGTCCGGTGAGGACCTGCGTCAGGCGGAAGGTGAGGACGCCGTGGCGCTTCTCTGGCCATTCCTCAAAGAGGGGACTTATCGCCGCAATTGTGGCGTGCCCAGCGCTGGGTTACGACAATTGCACTCTCCATGCCGCCCTGAGATCCCGCCGGAGCTTTGTCTGCTGTGCCGTGATTTCTCGCGGCAGCGGAGTTACGCCCCGGCGTTTAGCCTCTTTGCACCACTCCCATATGTGCGCGAGGACCTTTGCCTTCAGATCCCATGGCGGTAATCCGGCAAGGAGGCTCGCCGCCTCACCGGCGACCGTACGGTATCTCCGGACCAGCCGGGTGGGTGTCTCATCATTACTGTTCTGTACACATCCCTAGATAAGAGTATCGTTTTATTTTATCAGAATAATTATCTGCTTATACGTCAATCCCAAGTAATTTTCATTAAACATCTACACGGGCTCTTCTAACAAATTCCTGATTGAAAAACCCCCATCACATTATCTTCGACCTAGGAATCAAATCCAGTACTCCAGTTCAACAGGCGCGCTGACAACCACTAGACCAAGAAAAAAAAAAGAAGAGAGGCAATTTTAAAACTTTTTTAAACATCATTATGAAGATTCATATGATGGTTAAGGATGCTTTTGAAAAATATACAAAACAACATCTGTATGTCAAATTTCAGCTTTAGAGGAAATGATAAAATTTTCGTAGTGAAAGTATTTTATCTCCCTTGGGGACTCACTGTAAATGACGTCTGCGTGACTCGTTTTGTGTTATGATATTATGTGAGGAGAATTCTTAAGAGTTTTTATGTTCTGTAAGTTTGTAGGTAACTTTTTGGGGGCAGCTGGCGAATGTTTATAGGTGGTATAGGTGAACAAAGGAGTAGGCAAACTCAAACTCAAAGCATTTATTTCAATTAAACCATTTAAAGACACTTTTGAACTGTCATTGAATCGATCAGTTAGTCAGAAAGTTGAAGCTAGTTGCCCATTCTAAAACGTAGATCTCTATGGAGAAGAACAGGCAAGAAACTCCAAGGACACTCTTTAAAATCTAGAAAGTACAAAATTCTGGGCATTTTACTGTTGTTGCTTCTCTAAGTGAGAATCATTTATAGAAATAAAATCAATAAACAATTCAAAATATAAGATTAAAAATGTTCTCTGGCAGTTATGAGAAGACCGGTCTCAGCCGGCGGGGCGGCCGTTTACGAACATGACGCGTGGATCAGCACCATCCAGCTCAACCATTTTTTAGGGAATCGAATTATCAAACACACGCGCCCCCATCATTTAGGCATTTAAGTGAGCATGACATACTTTTGAACTGTACAATCTACAATCATAATAACATATAAGGTACACACATTTACAAAATTGAAAAAAAAAACTAAATTATACAAAATTATAGTGTAACTATTATAGGCGTTTATACAGTCGGGGAAATTAATTGTCAAGCAAATGGAAACCTTACGTCAATTTCCCGTAAGATTTCCATCACAACTGTCAAAGAATGACAGTTCTGATTTAAATACACGGACATTTTAAGTTGGTAGTAAATTTGTTAATAATTATCTACTTTTCCGGACTTTACTATCCATTCCACATTCAAGGAACTTGCATACAAAATGCAGATTGCAGCTGTAGTTCGTTATTTCGTTGTATTGATTATATGTGACGTTACAATTGCGTACAAAGTATTTGTAAATTGGAAGTCGTGGGATATTTGATAAAAAGCCAAGATGGGAGAAGTATCGTTGTTTTGATATTTTTTTAAAAGAAATATAGGTTTATTTGTTGAAACACGTGCACACAAAAAGATAATAATTAATTTGAACAAGAAAGAAATATAAAAACAAAATAGATCTATAATCCAGAATAAAGATCAGAAATAGTTGGTAGCTGCATGCACGTCGTCGTGACTGTGACAAGAAGGCTTCCACACAACATGATGACGTGCTGTATGTGTTGTGTGTACTGTGTGCCGTGTGTTGTCTTTTGTATTAGGAATTTGTCTAATATTGTATGCACATTTTTTTATTTCTAACGTGTGGCATTTTAGGTGTCTAACAATCATTTTTATGTTGAGGACAAGAGTGTGCTTTTCCTTACCCAAACAATTTATTCTCCCGTGGATACCACACGCTTGAAAGAAATGAATAATAGTAGATTGTTAGACAAGGAGCTAAAATGACCCATTATATACGAGGTAGTTTTACTCCCGAGCTTTAGCGAGGGAGTAAATAGAAACCGAGTTTTAATGGGTTTTTAGCGCCGTGTGTTACACTCTACTTTTCACTACGATTGCGAGAAAATAAAACAATCCAATACAATATGAAATATGTAGTTTATTTTATTAAAAATTAAATGTACAATTTGTACAATTCTGGATATTTAACGAGATGTTTTTTCCCGGTAACTTAATTTCAGTCCTCTGTGAACATTAATGTTGAATGGTTCTTTTCCTTTCTCTTCTATTTGCAAATTAGAGTCTCCATTCTCACTACATGATGACATTTTCACTATAGTAAATTTAATTACGGTCACTACCAATTCAATTTGCAATTAGAGAAAAATTATAAAGATTTCGCGCCAATGTCTTGTTTTGTTTTTTCTTCTGCAGCCGCAACGCATTGCATGCATTCTACCAAAGAGATCGCCGATTTTAGTTCCATTTTCAAAAATAAATTGAAGTTCTTTTTTTATGCTGCAGAGTCTTTACTTAAAGAAAACATTCCAGTTTGTAGTGATTCTGAATTTCATTTCGAATATGTCACTTTTAAAGATATAATTAAAACCTTTCACACGTTAAATGTCAAAAAGACTGCAGATTTATGGGGTAATTCTGTGGACGTTGCTAAGTCAATTATAAATATTGTAGCACCTACTTTAGCTGTTATTTTTAATAATTGTATTGACCGTGGTGAGTTTCCTGATCTTATGAAAAACAGTAAAATAATACCGTTGTTTAAATCGGGTAGTACATCAGACCCTACTAATTATAGACCTATTTCAGTGCTACCTACATTTAGTAAAATTTTTGAAAAACTTATTTTAAATCAAATGCAAAGATTTTTTAATGTACATATATTACTGCTTATCAAACAGTTCGGTTTTACAAGGGGTCGTTCAACTACTGATGCCGGAGTTAAACTTCTAGGGCATGTATATAATGCATGGGAGGACAAATGCGATGCGTTGGGCATCTTTTGCGATTTGTCCAAGGCATTCGATTGTGTTCTTCATGAAACACTAATCAGGAAACTGCACCACTACGGAATCCGGAACGCCTCTCTGGATCTTCTTACTTCTTATTTAAGTGATAGGATTCAGAGAGTTGATGTTAACGGGAAAATATCTCCCGGATCGGTAGTAAGAATGGGGGCTCAATTCTAGGTCCATTTTTATTTCTTATTTATATAAATGACTTGCCTTACCTCATAAAGGATGAACATGATATAGTGCTGTTTGCAGACGACACTTCACTTTTATTTAAACTCAAACGTCAGCAGCTGGTTACTGACAATGTAAATAGTGCCCTCGCAAAAGTAGTTAACTGGTTTAATGTTAATAACCTTCTTCTTAACGAGAAAAAAACGAAATGTATTAAGTTTACGATACCTCATGTTAGACAAGTAGAAACAAGTATTCTCATAAAGGGTGAAGAGTTGAAACCCGAAAATACCACAGTATTCTTAGGCATAACTTTGGATGCCAAGCTTCAATGGGGCCCCCATATAGATAAATTGTCAAAGAAGCTTAGCTCTGCAGCATACGCCGTTAGGAAAATTCGTGGATTAACTGATTTAGAGACAGCCCGTTTAGTATACTTTAGTTATTTTCATAGTGTAATGTCGTACGGTATTCTGTTGTGGGGAAATGCCGCCGATATTCAGACGATTTTTGTTTTACAAAAAAGGGCAATTCGTTCAATTTATAAATTAAGTCCCAGACACTCCCTCAGAGACAAATTTAAAGGGATTAATATAATGACTGTGCCTTCTCAGTATATTTATGAAAATCTTTTGTATGCACATAAAAATATTAATCTGTTTAAAAAGTACAGTGATATCCATAATTTAAATACTAGGAACAAGCACAAATTTGTTGTTCCTACTACCAGGCTCAAGAAAATAGGTGGCTCGTTTAGATGCCAATGTATACGTTTTTATAATAAACTTCCTGGCCACATTCAAGCACTAAGCCTTAATAAATTCAAATCTTTTATAAAAAGGAAACTATGCCAGAATGCCTATTATACTGTCAAAGACTATATTGAGGACAAAAAGGCTTGGGATTGAGTTGCTCCAATAAAGCACAGGCAATGTTAATTTATTTTATTTCGCTAACTATTTTTACTTTTAATCTTTGCTATAAGTATCTATACTTATTTACATATACAATGACACTAATATTTACTATATAAAGTATTATATTATTTTAAATTATTGTCAATGTGAGGACTATGTGTGTTTTTGTTGCAGTTTTAATCATGTTCTGGCAGTTTGAGTAGCTGATGCGGCCTACCCAAATGTCCTTTCTTTGGTATTGTTCGTCGAATCGTTGAGCTCCTTAAGTTCTGAGTTGAGCTACACGGGTACTGACAAATGCGTGCACTGACTGGACAGGTCCACTCAATCTGTGTGGTTCTTTCCTCAAAAGACAATTGCAGACACCGATCTACATAGCTTTCACATGACCTGACCAAGATTTTGTCTGGACTTTAAAAGAGACTGTGACCTCTGAGTTTGTTTCGGCCTTTCTTCTCAGAGTAGTCAGATAGGAAACGCCGACCCCATCTAGTTTAAAAAAAAATATGATTGACGTGTAAAAGTGTTTGTTCAAACCTACTTACAGAAATAAAATCATTTATCATTTATTTATCATTTATGAAACAGTAATAAGTCGAGTCTATATTCATGATTATTCTACTTATGACTAAAGACTTTTTCGTTTTTGTAGGCTCATTGTCATTTGACACACAAACATTAAAAAAAAAACTTTTTCCCCTAGAGGAAGAATTGCTATTTTTTCTTCGCTCTGGTACGCCACAATGACGGTCTTTTTGAGCAAGAGGAGTGAAAAGACACTTTGTATTTATACCGCAGTAAATCTTGTAAGAAATTAATGTCGCTGAAGCTAAACACTACGTAATACATGCAAAAGCGTGTAAATGCTTGAGAACGGTGACATAAGGAGATATTTATCACGTTGACTATAAAGCTAAAAAATATATGAAATATATATTATAACTATTTCATATATGGATGTTTATATTTATATCAGTCATAAGGTTACCGTAGTACAGGTTCTACCTAGCTCGGGACCTGAAGACCTTGTGTGGATGTAGTCTCATAAAAAAAAACCTTGGTGCTTTGTGTTCATTTAATGCTGAGGGTCACAGGTCTACTACCTATGTTTCATTTTAGTATTTTTTAGACTAAGCTTCAGTACAATAAAAGCTGGTGTTCTCCGTTCCTGATATAATAAAAATAGCATAGTTGTCGGTAAAGTGCCTGTTATAACACGTCCGCAACAAAAAACAAAAAAAATACAAAGTGAAAAGTAACTTTAATTTCGGAAGTCGGTGTATTTGCGTCTGTATTTTCGTTTTTTCCACCGATTTCAGAAATTAAAGTTAGTATTTTCGTTTTTTCCACCGACTTCCGAAATTAAAGTTAGTATTTTCGTTTTTTCCACCGACTTCCGAAATTAAAGTTATTTTTCACTTTGTAGTGTATTTTTTTTGGAAGTCGGGTTTTTTTTTTGTTAAAAAGTTTTTCTTATCACAGTAGTGGTGCCAGAAACAAAAAGTGTACTTTCACAGAACTGTATCTCAACGATGTTAAGTTGCGGACGTGTTATAACAGGCACTTTACCTACAACTATGCTATTTTCATTATATCAGGAACACACATATATATTATACACGAGTTCGGGTCATAAAAAAATAATAATACAGTCGAATCGAGAACCTCCTCCTTGATTGAACTCGGTTAAAAAGAGTATCCCATCACTAGCACGCTTTTATGAACTTTCTATGAAATTTATGCAATTTGATACAAATAAGTTTTATTGTGATTGTGTTTTGTTTTTATTAAACTATTGTAGGTACCTAGATGTAAGAACGTACCTAAATGAATCAATAGAAGTAGGTATGTAAGGAAGCAGGTGGCGTTCTGTGGTTTCTGCCTACCCCCTGAGTGAGTTTATGCGTGCATGTTTGTATAAACCTATTATTTTGATAGAGATTTTAGTCGTAAAACTTGCAAACTAGGTACTTACTTGCATAATTTATAGATAGTAATTTAGTAAAAATGTTAACAACATTATCCAGGTACTTTCTTTAACATCACATTCCAATTGCAATCCGCCCACCATACGTAATTGATCAAATTTACCTCTGAAATTCCTGCCCATCAGTAAAATGATACTCGAACCAATATTTACAAATAAATAAAATAGGTAAATCCACTTCATGCAAAATCACGAATAATCCCCTTTGATGTACCTAAAGGTTGGACGAGTAAATAATGAGGTTTTCCATGTTAAAATATTGGAGGGTAGTCTGAAGGGATAAAATAGATAAAACGTATGATCTCGCTGTTTGCTTAATATATCAATTTTGATAACTCGTTTTGTGAAGTTTGGTTTCCGTATGGTTATGCATAGTTTAGTGAACTTTCTTTTTCGTTTTTGGGGTATAGGACTTTTTTATTCTCTGAAAAGTGAGGGCAAAGGGCAAGCTTAGTAAGTAACCTTAATATACTTCCAGGCTTTAATTCTATACAATACAAACTGCATTTTTTAGGCACAAGTCATTATTGCAAGTCAGTTATTTGCTTTATCAATCCATGCCTATTTGATTGATGACCAAAATAAACCATTTTTAACAGACCCAAAAAAATTTACTCATTTTTCAACCGAAAAATTCCGCAGAAATAAAATCTAGGTACTTTAAAATAAAGGAAAAAAATACTTTTTACTAAGAAGCGCGCCTTGACAAAATTTATGCCGATCCCTGGCAGTTCGCGCCCAGCTGTCGAGAGATAACACTTTTATGAATATCTGAACAGCCCAGCAGAATAGTTTCAAGGTTACCGGCGCCGTCGTCGGGTTCTGTAGAATGATAAACTAGTTCACCAGCACTCAGCAGGTTCGTACCTCTGGAGTTATATTCCGTTACGGATCTCTTGATATAAATTGACTTGTACTAATTGCGTAGCAGGTTCTTGAGCATTCACGCTTTGATCAAATGTGCTAAACTGTTGGATTACCTTGGTCATAACCGGAAAAACGTCGATAATAAATTTAATAGATAGGTAGATAGTGAAATGACCACACCTTTTCCAGTATAAACATTTCTGTATTTCAATTCTTGCACTCATACAAACCTGGTATATAGCATTATTGTACTCAACATTATTATCATTAGAGACTTCTTGAAGATAACCTTTTTATGTCGAAAGTCGAAAAGAATAACTTAGAAAACTAGCCGATGCTCCAAACATCATATATTTCCATTCCGTTTCGTTATAAAAAACCAATACTTTATAAGTAACTGTCAAATTTCAACTTTTAAACTTCATGACTATAATAATATATTTATTAATTTTTTTACCACACTAACCTTATAAAATAATAACAAAAAACAATATTGTCCAGTCTCAAAGAGAAATGTTGTGGGAGACTGGTGCCTAAGCTAAGCCGAAGCCTGTATTTCAGGCCACCAAGTCTCCGCCTGAAGTACATCATTTTATTATGGTTTCCCGTATACTACAACTAGACAATGTGACATGTTATAGGAAGGAGTGTTCATGTGAAGTGTGTGGGTGTGTGAGTGTGAGTGATGAAACAGTTGGATCGTGTTGAACTGTTAGCTGAATGCCATGTAGTATGGCTTGTGGTAGATAGGATATAGACCGAATGCGGTGACTATTTTGGGATAGATAGTAGATTTTCGGTTGTGTCATAGTCAAGAGTCATAAGCCATCCATTAAGTTTTTTCTTACACAGGTGTTTTGTGAGTGGAAAGATGTTGTGAACTTTGTTTATGTTGTAGTAGAGGTAGCCCCCAAGAAAACAGAAGAATCGTTCGGAGAAACAAGTTGTAAGTCTACCAGCGGACCGGTCGACGGGCTCATAGCGCCTTTTACCGAGCATAGGTCTCCATAGTCCTACGACTATAAGTGAGAAGTGCGTGTTTTTTAAGGGTAGTCTGTAATATGAATAGTTGGCGTACCGTGAGAACCCCACTTTCCCGGTATAGGTCGGTTGTGGTCGAAAAGACAATACTTTTAAGATTGCTCTCTGCGCCCTTTCAAGTTGAATATTAGAGTCGATTTAGGTGCGCCACCCCATATTGTTATGCAATAGGTTAAAAAATACTGACAAAGTACGTAATAGACCGTCTTCCTAAGGCCTTCACTCGCCACATGTCTTAAACACATAAATTAATTTACGAACTCTAGAGGTAAGTGTGTCGATGTGTGGATGGAAGCCCAGGCAAGGATCCATCACCACCCCAAGGTATTTTATAGAGTTTCTTCCCTCTAAGCAGGTGCACGTGCAGGCTGTGCTGTAGGGGATGGGGCATTTATGCGCGATGATAGAAAATAGAGGCTCTAGACTTTGAGAACCTGTTCGCATAGTAAAGTTAATATATTTTATTTTGTCTGCATTCAGGGTAAGGACGTCATGTCATGCAACCATTTTGAACCTTATTCAGGCCTGATTGAGCACTTTTGGAAACCCTTTACCACGTGGTAGAATTAAATATTAGGGCAGTGTCGTCAGTAAATGTGAAGATTTTGCCTTCGTTGCACATAGATCGTTAATATAAATTAAATACGGTCTTTAAGGTAGTCTTCAAAAAGCTTTAATTGCATTCCCCTTATACCCATGCTCTCCACCTTTTCTATAACGATGGAAGTAGAGACGGTGTCAAAGGCTTTTGCCAAATCGAGAAAAATACCCAATACCTTCTGCCTACCGTCTAAGTTCCTAGCAATGTGGTCTGTTAAGTCATGGACTGCATTAGAAGTTGATTTATGAAAACGACGACCACGAAAACCATATTGGTATGGAGAAAGGAGCGTTTTGCTTTCCAGATAATTTATTAGACTTTTTTTCAAAATGCGCTCGATGATCTTGGATAACGCAGGCAGTATAGCAATGGGTCTATAGTTAGTTACTCGGTCTCTAATCCCATCCTTATAGGCAGTAATAATTACTGATTTCTTAAAAACCTTCGGGGATTTACCGGTTGCGAGGGCCAGATTGCAGATGTGTGTCAGGGACGGAACTACAATGATACAAATATCATTTGAGGCAAATCTCATCCTTTCAATTTTATATTTAGTATTTAAAATCACTACAAATCTTATTAATATTTGGAAATCATGACACTAGGTACTTATTTATAGCTTAGCAGGCCGGAGCCTGGATTTGTGCCCGGTTGATGGCAATAGGCTCGCCCCACGGAGTTTTCTATCTAAACTCCGTGGCTCGCCCCCTATTACATGGGACTTAAACATATCTGGCGAAATGACACCTAACCCTCTGGGATTACAGGTGTGATGTTTTGTTAAGTGTTTAAATTATTATAGTATGCACAGTAAATACTACTATAATAAAAGTTAAGCTATAACGAGGATAACCTGGTTTTTCTTTCCACATATTGTTTAGAAGGTTTACAAATAATCAGGTCGTAAACACATATAATAATAATAATAACGTTTATTGGACAAAATCAGAACTTAGTTTACTACAGATTCAATACTAAAAACATAACATATAAGACTTGCTGACTATGGTTTTGTTATTGTTATTAGAAATTAAGGTTTCTTTATTTTACTTCGAAGGTCCTAGTTTATAATTTGTGGCTACAAGTTACAGCTATATACATATAAACATAATGCAGCATTGCATATGTAAGCGGGCACGCCCTTTATGCCAGGAGGCTTTTTATTATGTATTAAGTTCTGTTTGCGTTTTTGTTTTTATTATTTATTTTTGCTTGAGTATAGTTTTAAATATTGGCATGTGCAAAATCAAAATCAAAATCAAAAGTCATTTATTCAAATTAGGCTGAGAATCAGCACTTTTTGAACGTCAAAATCACATAAGACAGTCCCCCCAAAACGCCCACCCTTCACCACTTCCTAGTGCTTTAGCTGGGAAGAAGAAGTGGCGGAACAAACTCCCCAGCAGCACTGCTGTCTGTTCAGTTAGAAGAACTGGATTCTATACATATAGTAATAAATAAATTAACATTACGAAACACAAAAATATTAAAATTATTTGCCATAATTATGTCAGCTAGCACACGCCAATATTTAAAACTATACTCAAGCATAAATAAATAATAAAAACAAAAAACGCAAACAGAACTTAATACATAATAAAAAGCCTCCTGTGCTAGCTGATATATGGCAAATAATTTTAATATTTTTGTGTTTCGTAATGTTAATTACTTATTACTATATGTATAGAATCCAGTTCTTCTAACTGAACAGACAGCAGTGCTGCTGGGGAGTTTGTTCCGCCACTTCTTCTTCCCAGCTAAAGCACTAGGAAGTGGTGAAGGGTGGGCGTTTTGGGGGGACTGTCTTATGTGATTTTGACGTTCAAAAAGTGCTGATTCTCAGCCTAATTTGAATAAATGACTTTTGATTTTGATTTTAAGAGGCTTCTCACCCAAATGTACTCCTGATTTCCAAACTAGGTAAAAACCTGTATCTTGGAAATCAGTGCTCTTACAATGAACTTATCAAGGACTCTTACTTAGATAAGGAGTAAATAAGCTACATCACTGAAAAAGTACAGAAAAAGTAAGACCACAATTAAGTCATGTGAAAAACAGAGAAAATAAAAATATTATAACAAATTGCGATAGCTATGGTTTATGTTTTTTTTTAGATATGATAAGTGTTATATTGTGTAAGATGTAAAAGTGTTGTGAAGTATAGTGTAGTGTATATTGAGTAACGTAACAAATTAGTTATTTCTGGACAAGTAGTAACTCTTCGGTATTAGCATAGTCCAGGTCAATGAGCTAATTTGTAACAGTTGTTTTACATTTGTGTTTGGTAAGGGGATACGTGTTGAGGATCAGATTAATCTGGTTGTAAAGATGGGCACCAAGAAAAGGGAAGAATCTCTGAGCAAATTTAGTGTGGCACGCTCTAGACACACCAACGGTATGTTTCCTGCGCTTCTGTAGAAATTCTAAGGGGTTATACTTTAAGGAACTATGCATTCTGAGGACTGTTTGTAGTTGTAATGCCCGTACTAAAGCACGCCAATAATGCTTTCTTTGTTTGGTTGCTCCCGTTTAATTATTCAATCGTTGACCAGAAAACTATTTCAATACTTTCCCATTTTCCTTCATAACCTAGTCCTACGTAGGTACAATTGCTCCAGCTGACGGTTATGTCAGGGTCTACTTTGGTCGTAAAAAGCCAAGTACGCTTACGTGCCTAGAAATCTTAATTTATAGTGGTCCTAGTAAAATCGTCCGCACGTCGGTGGTAACACTTTAGACCTTGAGCTGGTCTAGCGGAGTACGCAGTTTCTATAGACTGACGTGCGGCTTACTGTACTATGTTCGTGACATATCTAGTATGGTCAATGACCCCAATTTAGTTTTATGCTTACATTGTTTTAATAGGTTTAAATTATTATTATTATGATTAGGGATTTAGTTATCTTGATTAGATGCGTCTTTAAGTGGTCCGTACAGGGAAATTTGTGAAAGGTACAGGTATAAGGATAAAATGTATGTCTTGAAATTAAATTATAATTAACTAGCTGTTGCCCGCGACTTTGTCTGCGGTTCAGAATAAAAATAAGCCTATGTCCTTCTCCAGGTCATGGTCTACACATGTGCCAAATTGTATCCCAATCCGTTTTATCGTGAAAGCGTAACAAACGAACAAACTTACTTTCACATTTAAAATATTAGTTAGGATTAGGATAGCTGCCAGTGTTCCTGTTTGTACTTACTGATTTTATGTAAAAGGAAATAAATAAGTCTTGTTTAAGAAATGACGTTATGCAAAAAAAATGTAACAATGAACTTACGTATAAAAAGTTGGCTACTGCTTTTGCACTGAATCTACTTGGCTTTAAAAAAGTATAAAGAGAAAAAATAAACCGTCTTTTGATACTCGCTTTGACCACCTGCTAAGCACTGGTTAATACCAGCTTTAAATTAATTCAACAAGGGGTAAGCCTTAATTTAATTATTTAACCCTCTGGCTTAGTAAAGAATTAATAGCAATTTTTGGCCTCATAAATACAGGAATCATACAAGTATAAATACTTTAGAAGTTTAAAATCGTAGCAAAAAACACAAAATTTCCATCTTGATTCTCTAAGAGTCAAAATATTTAATTACCAACTCCCGATGGAAACGTCTTCACAATAAGACATCAAAATAAAAACCCGAATAAAATCTTACTCAACAAGACAATAGAATTGTCTACTATCGACAGCTTTAGAGAATCCGAAATGAAGAAATAGGGCAAAATTAAAATTTCTTTCAGGTGTAGGAGCTGATATTAAAATTTATTCATTGCCGCTTTGAGCGAACCGGGCTGAATTTGTAAATGAGATTCACCCGACTGCTTACCTACGTGAAATCCGGTTACTTACACCAATTTAAAACAATAAAACAGAGGCGTATGTTTTTAAAATGGGCTATCTAGCAGAGTCCTGATGTATGACGAAATTTATTTGGCATAACACACTTAGCATAATCTTCTTTAAACGATTTTTTTTTTAAATGATTTAATATAATTATTGTTTAGCCTAATGTTTGTATGTCTGAATTTACGATGGCATACTTTTATTTGGCATTTATTTATTTTTTTACCTTTGGCAAAGTTAAAATTCCGCATAATTTCGTTTAGCATAACGTTTATTTAAAGCGACGATTATTTGACTAAATTGCACTTCGCATAATTATTATGAAGATGGCAGAATTTAATTTGGAATTATTTTGTTAGGCATATTGTCATTTCTATAAAATAGCATTTTTAACCTTAACTAAAATTAAAATATTGTCTTAAAAAGTCAGCATGAGTGTATGTTGTGCTACAAAAGTTAGTGACAGAAACGAATCGCTGCAAAACCGACTTCACGTAGTCTTATCTGCCCTACCCCTTTTTTTTTTGGGTATGGGATATTATCCAATAACTTCTCCCGTTCTGGGCGGAGCGGGACGGCGTGTCAGACTTTTACTGACTAAATCCCACCCGTGTTCCTGCAGTTGCCTGTGCCAGGGGCCACGGTAACCCTTTCGGACTGTCCCGCAACCCTGGCAGGCATCGGCCTTAGCGGACCCCGTCATTGGTGCTGACATCTCTTTGAGGCGCGCGTGAAACACAACGCGCCATCGACCCGGGCCTGGCCCTAATCGAACGGCGAGCTGCCAATTGATCGCCGTCCGCAAGCCCATGCCTACGGTGGCCGGGAATCAGCTTGGGATACCCGACGCCCAGGGCGTCTCCTGCGGCGGCTAGTTGCGTGAGGGCGTGAATGTTGCCTCTCCATCACGCGTTCCGCCTCCTCCTTCGCAGAAGGAGGTGACTGCTTCCCATGCCCTCTCGCACCGTTCATGCGTATGCGTAGTCTTGTCTGCCCTACCCCTAGAGTGTAATTTAAGCCCGCGTAAGCACGGAGGGGCGAGACGGCCTGCGAGCTGTGGAGCAGGTGGTTTTTTTTCGCGATTGGTCCAATGTTCGAAAAAATGTCCGATTCGCGGTTGGTCCAAAATGGACATGTGGATGACACAAATGAGAATGGCTGAAAGGTAGGTTAGGTTAGGTTAGAACTGTGGGACGTCCGTCGCCCCCCACACATCAGGACCCGAGGTGGCGGCGCGTAGAGTTCCACGCGTGCCCCTCTTAGACGTCGCGGGGGGAGTCAAACACCTCACTCCCCCCCCAGACCCGAGGAGGCCCGCAGCGACGGGATGGCATAGGTCGGGGGTTGCGGAAGGATCTTACGCTCCCGCGACCCCCGGCGTTGGTGTGAGATGGAACACCGGGGTGGATTTCAGGGCGGCGGACATCCATGAGGATTTTACAACCCGAAAAAAAAATCGCTTAGAACTCATTCCACACAATGCCAGGGTCCGTTTAGACACAAGAGAATGTTATGTATTGGGAATGAGCTAGTAACACAAGATATGATTTGTAATATGATTATGAATAAATAACGGATATCTATGATAAATATAATACAACATGTAAGTACATAGAAATGTGATAATTTGTATAATTTCGAAAATACTTTATATTGGACCGCGAATTAGACCAACCGTGAATTGGACCAATTGCCTATAAAAGGTGAATTGGTCCAATCGAACCTAAAGGGCATCCATGGTGTATGCTTGTTTGCATAAAAACCACATAATATGTTCACAATCAACTGTTATATTCGTGTATTCGAGCAGTGGTGGCCCAGTGGTAGCGGCCCCGACTTACGAGTTGCAGGTCGCCGGTTCGAACCCAGACAGGCGCTTTACTTTGTGTAAATTATTTCATCACCATTGCTCCCAAAACGGTGAAAGAAAACATCGTGAGGAAACCGGCATGTCCTAGAACCAAAAAATTCGAAGACATGTCACATCTACCAACCCGCACTGGGCCCGCGTGGTGGATTACGGGCCACTCCCTCTCACCGAGAGGAGGTCTGTGTCCCAGCAGTGGGAACATTACAGGCTGATTGTGCTTATGCTTATGCAACGGTTTTATTGAGTGATAATTAACACAGGTTAAGAAATGTATGCCAAAAGATGATTCTAACTATAAACTTTCTGAGAAATTATGGTTCTAATTTTTAATTATTATGAATGTGACATTTATGCCTAAAGATGATTCTGACCTCAGATCATATAAATATATTGATCTGAGATTCTGCCTTACAAAATTACGAGTTTTTAATGTAAAATACATGAGCCAAACGATTTTCTTTGAAACTAAGTTTATGCCTATCCGCTGTTATGCAAAATAATGTAATGACATGAAAAGTTCTGATAAAATGGGTAGACCCTTTTAAAATATGTATATTTTTCAGTCTGAACATATTTTAAATTATCTAATGTCTGCGTTTTAAGTTTCTATGCTCCATTAATGTAGGGGTGCGTAGTACTCGCAATCGGTGTTCATGTATTAAGTGCTTTGCAAAAATATATGGAAATATATTACACGTCGCGGTCTGTAGTTTCAGCTTTTGTTGGATGTTAGGAAAAGTACGTTAGTATGTATACTCCATACTCTCTCATAGACAAGTTATAATTTTAAGCCATTCTTCAAAATGGAATCTTGAAATAGATTTTTTCAATATTTATTTAAATGATAGGGTTTGTGATTCTTTGAACGTAAAAAAACAAAAAAAAATCAGAGAGATTCATAATGGTACTAGTAACTCAAGGACCGGACAGTTTTCAGGGCTGAACCGCCCCTCATTCATCTAAAAGATAATACGCCACTAAAATATTACCCACTTGAGGATTAAAAGAAAAAAAAACCTCTTGGGACCGCTTTATATCTATCGTCAGTCCCTTTTGACTAATGTTCGAGGTCATCATTTATTTTGATAGAATTTTATACCTTTTTTGGTAGTCTTATACAAGCTTTTTGGGGGTTTAAAAAGAGCAGATAGCCTTTTAACGTTCGTTATCTTTAGTTCTGGCTGTCTGTGCATCTATATCGTTCCAAAAGAAACCCAAGAGAATGTTTTCGCCATACACTTTCAAGGCTTTTGCCAATTACTGCTCCACACTATTTTATAAAGTCCATTTAAACATTTTGAAGCAATACCTACCTAGCCTAGTGTGATACCCGCGCCATTATGTTGTCGTGCGCAGTGCTACAAGCGACACTTGACTTTCACTACCTTTGATTTTGAATTCATTCATTTGAAACGCAAAAACAGATAGCAAACCAAAGCAGAATGAACGCGCGCTGTCTGCACTATGCAGCTTTTTTATATTTCCCGAACCACGCGCAGAATGCTAAGTCTGAATAGCATCATTTAGAATTCCTAGAATGTAATGTTCTTTCAATTTAAGGGTACTTAGATACCTACTTTACAGTTAACTATTTACACTAGATACTAATATATAATGACTAACTAACTATACAAATTAATATAAAAACAAAATGACACTTATGCGTCGAAGTGTTCGTCCGCATCGCTGTCATCGGGAAACGTGCCCAGAAGACTGGCAGCATTGCCACGTTGAATGGCAATGCTAATTCTTTTTCCAAAGAACAACCCAGCCCTCTGGTTACGTGAAGTGTCGATCAGTCGGTGAGAAGTTTCCCCAATAAATACGAGACGCGCACTCGGGCCCCGTCACCCGAGCGTTTCAACCCCAAACAACTCAAAACTGTCTATAAGGTTACAGTATTTGCAACGCTTGAGGGTTTCAGCAGCCGCAGCAGCGGCGCCAGCACAGTCCGCCGTGCTAGGAACATGAGATGGCGCAAGGGTGTCGACACAGGTTGCTTCCCACACCAGAGGCCTACCCATCTTCCAAGTCAACAGCGTCATGTCGTCTGGTCTCTTCCCATCGTCACGTACCAAGCCGTTTGGTTCTAATACCGCTGGTACGCAGGTGACAAGGGCTCGACGAATAATATCATTGATGCTGGCGTGACGTGTTATACGACCTGCGCTCCTGGAGCAGGATAGGCCATGGTGCCCGAGGCTGTCGACAATTTCACTACAGTGACACCGATGCGGAGCAACACAAGGTTTGGCCCAGCGGAGACACGTAGCGAGCCGAAACGACGTTTATCTTTACATATGTAGGCCAACTAACGCTGTTGGAATTCTAGGTCCATAGTTCAGTTTCGGCTCGAGGAAATACCGTTTAATAAGTATTTTCTGTTAGTATTGAGCATGTCTGTGCTTCGTTTGCGCGAGGTCACGCAACGGCTAAGTTCCTTTGTCCTAAAACGCTAAAGTCGGGCAAAAAGGTCTTGTATTTTTTATTAACATTTAAAAATTCTAGGCCAGGTGTGTAAAATTGTGTCTGGTAGAAAATAGCCTTGCTACATGTTGTTACAGGTAGAGTATACCACAATATTATTCTACGTAAAATAGTCGTCGTGAGCACCTATGGCAAGCAACACAACTACCCATCTTGCTGACTGATTAATATAACTTTCACCAGTAGGCCAATTCTCGTACTTAAAAAACGTTCAAATTCAAGTCGCAATCTCATTTCAGCGACAATCAAGGTCAAAAACCTGTCAAAAATGTATGTATATTGATTGTAAATTTGACAGATTGAGACTGAGATTAGAATGCGAACGGTCTTAAAAATACGGGAATTGCCCCTCAGGTGTATGACGTTTAGAATGTTTGACTTCGAGTTTGAAGTTTAGTCTCAACTTTCCAAAAAGCCACTACCTCTTCAAGATCCTCTGATTAGTCCAGTTTCCACTTTCTTCTATTAGTCCGTACGATTTGCTAGAATACTCGAAACGTAACAAACAATTCCGCAGTACCATTCACCTATGTAAAGGTAGGTACTAGTGTCAAAATGTATCAGACTCACTGGTGCACACATTCAGATAGGCTGCAGTAAAATAAATATTTGCCTTCGTAGGCTTCGCACAGCGACATTCCAAGATTAGATGTCACTCACATCGATAGGTGGAAGACTTTGGAAAGGTAAGAGAGCGAGCGGTTAGCGGTAAAAGAAAGTTACGTAACTAAACAACATATTTTATTCAGATTCATACATGTAACATTATAACACATCAACGTTTTTTAATTAAATACTGACACTCTGTTTATAAAAGTGATGTAGCTTTGTGATGTGTATTTAAGAGCTGTTTATTTAGACAGTCACTGACAACAGGAGCAGGTCTGGCTTCACTCTTCTCTTCTTTTATTCCACTCCAGTCATTCATCCGGCTGATTTTTTTTCGCGATTTCATATTTGGTCCCATAGTAAAAGTTGTTCATAATGATGAGTACAATGACCCCTTAAGAGGTTGATGGTGTTTTACCCTTATCCCTGAATATAATAAAAAGTCGCATAGCATAACGCTTTTTCGTTACGTGCGGATTTCTAAAATGTTCGTTACGTGACGATTTCTACAATTTTCGTTACGTGACGATTTCTACAATTTTCGTTAAGTGACTATTTCTACAATTTTACTTCTACCGCAAGCTGCGTTAAAGAACTTCGTTCCAAAAAACTTAATTGCGATGTACACATCGCACATCGCTATGATCGCGACCTAGCCTTACACACGTTGCATGTAAGTAAATACGACTGAACAATCCGCTGAACATTGGTTTGCACCCTGAAAGTGATACCTCACCTTGCTTCACCGTACTTTATGAACACAATATACGATATATACAATTCTCGGAGTTCTAGTCATATTGACTGTGGAATTTCATCAATCTCTGGTCATGTTTCATCTAAGAAATGTTAAATTGCTTTTACTGTTTCCTATACGCTTTTCAAATACGCTGCTTCAATAATAACCTGCCAAGAACCATACGAACAAATAGCGTGGCGAGGCTTTTAATTGGAAAGGAACAATCTAGCTAGACCATAATTTTATTGTCTAAACCAGACAGTCTTTAAATAAATTTGTCCAATTTGATAGCAATCGGATTGGTAAGTTTTTTATTTAACGTAGGTACATGATAAAATGCTCACATCGCTCGATCATATTTTTCGGTGAATATTTTAATTCGAAAGGGAGCTGTGTAATTATTCCTTTTATGAATATTTTTTGTCAAGTAGTCATATGAAAAGAAAGAGCCATCAAAGCACTTTAGGGTGTAATCATTTAGGGTCCTCGCCACGAGTGACAGTATCTAGTAAGCGAACGTCTAGGATGGTTTATTCAGACAGCCATCCTGGCGCTACTAACCCGCTGACTCTCAATATTTTTTTTAACTACGAGGAAAGAAAAACCTTCCCCACAAACTGGCGTTAAGATCCCTCCACGTAGCATCATTATGCTTATGCATTCAGGTCATAAAACCTATTAACTATCCCGTAACGACCACTCATTACGCTATACCTATTATAAGTTTAACAGTTAATTAGTCTGCAAGAGTGTAGTATCATAGTGACGTAGACGGTGCGGTGCACCTGCAGAGTACTGAAACGGTTGGGTAATTCATTTATGTTCGTAATAAGTTGAGAAGGTTTTAAAAGGTGCAAAAAGGTGAGCGGGAGTTCGTGTGATACTCTATCTCTGAGTTTTTTTTTTTTATTTGGTACAACAAACAATTACATATTCTAGAATACAAATGAGCTACTTAACAATTATGCAATCAACAGCGTTGTCCACAGCATATATAAGTAATAATAAATACGCGTTAGGAAAGAAAACGATACAATATTATAAGCTTTGTGATGATCGTAGAAGCGTTTACATTTTTACAAACATAGAAACGACTAACGATTATTGGTGCGAACTTACTGATGGCACTTATTCTCCGACTTGGTTTAACACAACGGTGTTAAAAATAATAAAGACAACACTCAGATTGTTATAATAGGTTCGCTTCGTTACTTATTTATTTATTAACACTTTGAGCGGAGCACCGTTATAATACGTAAAATTTGATAAACGCTATTTGACACAACATCGTTTAATCACGTCAGCAAAAAATATGTCTTTCTTTAAAGAACGTGTATAAACAACGGCTGCGGCTTATACCAACTCCTTCAAGCTACGTCGTCGCGCCGTATCACATTAAATTTTCAGACTGCTAGCGCCACTCCACGTTCGTTTTTTTTGTACCTACACTTTATAAGGCTAATCGCACACATACATTCTAATTACGCATAAGTACAGTGCGTCGCGCAACAAATATTTGAATACCCAGATGAAGAAACTACTTTAAACTATTGTACAATGGATGGTCTTATCGCACAAGGCGATCTCTTAGAGACAACTTTTGGATGGACTTAAAGAATGGAGAGATATTCATCATTCACTCATTCATTTTATGCGTCTTGTGAATCATTTACATAAAAGGTTCTCATTGTGGGTGATCGAGATTTTCAGGGGGGCAATAGAAGACCCAGAGAAAATCATATCCTATCTTACGACTATATAATATTACACGTTGAAATATAATGGTTAATATAAGTTAGTTAGTAAGGTTAGTATAAGTGGCAATAGTTGTTTCAGATTCGCGACAGAAGGTAGGTAAAAAAAATTGAGGACTCTAGAAAAAAAAAAATTCTCAACGTGGGGGCAAAATAATTTTGAGAACCTTATATGATTTACATCACCAACAAAGACGAAACAAGAGTGTACATACCCGTTTTGTTCACTCCTTTTGAGAATACATACCAGGCGTCACGTTTTACGTACATAGATGACAACAGCCGTATCCTCCATCAATTATTCAGAATATTTTCAAAGCCATTGTCTCACAAGGGACACGCTGTATAAACATGATTCCAAGTGAAGCACGTGGTAGTGTAAGGGCCATAACGCTATAAAAATATGGGCACGAAAGGTTTGAAACGCCTCTTAAAATATTAAAATATGAGACTCATTTGTCCGTTGTCGGTAGCCCAGTTGGCAGCAGGTGTTATTTTTGGTGGCTATTTTTGGTCATTATGTCATTAGGGTGTTGCCCTTGCATGCAGGATCTCGCTACGCATGTTATGCTAAAATAATTATGTAAAATCGTGACTTTCCAAAGAGTGATTTGTTCTAGAAGGTACCAAAAAAATGTCCATTCTATCTCTACATTTCAATAAAGGGTAGGTACTGCAATTATTTATAAAAATAAATCAAATTGAAGTGTCCGTTTGTAATCTATACATCTATACACAATACATACATACAAATAAATAAAATTTAAGTGTCTGTTTGTAATGTCAAAATAACAGCTTTTTAATAAATGCATATTAAAGCTTATACGGTACTCATAAAAAAAGTTATTACATTTTTTGTTTGTCTGTCACTCTGTTTGTTCCGGCTTATCTCCAAAAAACCTGTACCGATTTTGACGGGACTTTCACTGGCTAATAGCTGATGTTATAAGGAGAAACATAAACTTTTTGTCCCGGTAGCACGTAGCCGGTAGAAGCTAGTTTATTTCAAAGTCATTGCATCTACTCACTTATTTCTTGCGAGGGCTTGTTTTTTTTTTTTAAACTTTGCACCGCGCTAGGAGTTTCTCCTGTATTGTGGGTGCGTTTACAAACATTTAAACTCACATACATAAACAGCCAGACCCGGAACAACTACTTGTACGTCATACAAATATTTGTTCCGTGCGGGAATCGAACCCGCGACACGCAGTGCAGCGGTCAATCGCTTAGCCACTGCGTTTCACTGTTGACGTTATTAATATACTGTTATTCAAAGAACAAAATAACGTCTTCCCTCTGCAACATTTTTTGGTTAATTAGTTCCTTGTAATTTTCTACGGGCAAAGCGTAGTTTCTAATACAAACGGTATATTTTACAGGTTCCCATACACTTCCCTTCATTCGCCGAACTATTCTCGTACCGCGTCGGCGGCCGCTCTAGGCTGATCGAACCAAACATGTAGAAGAAAGTGAGTGCGTACACCTAGTTATCGGGTGCCATTGGACGATGTTGGCTGATGACGGATTAAGCTCATAGCACACATAATATATAAGTACTGAACCGGGTCAGCATCACTTCACCGCATTTTTACTAGCTGATCCCGATCCGGCGCGATACCTTTACGATGCGTAAAACTGTGCGTTGCAGTTTAATAGAGTTTTAAAGAAATAATAGGAAACGGCTCGAGTCGAGGCGATGCTGAGCTTTGGGCGTACACCTCGCGTTAAGATGTATTCCTCTCTCAATCACCGTACGAGCTGCGAACATATCCATGTAGTGATGACGTCAATCGTTGACGCGCGTCGTTATGCCTCTTAGAATGATGCAATCTTAAAGGCCATTAGTGAAGTGCATGGAGCTTTATTACTATGCCCTGCGTATAACTTGGAGTTGTAGTCATTAGATCTATATAAGTAACAATTACTTACTTAAATGTAAGGGGATATTTGTTCAATTAAATTCAATATAACCGGATAAATTGTGCTTTTATCAAAACATGTTATCATTCGTCATCATATTATAAGTTGTACAATTCCTACCGATTTTTTTAGTTCATACATACATACGTAAACCCACGCCTTCTTTAGTAGGCAGAAACTAAAGAACGCCACCTGCTACGATATTTACATACTTCTTTTGCTTCGTTTACGTTAAAAAATCTGGTCATACACGCACGTCGGTCGCGAGTACTAGTAATTAGTATTAAACTGTGGTAAATACATATTAAGAAGTAAAATAAATTTTGTAACAAAATATTTCAGCTAGCACCATATTTAGGTCTATTTTTTCAAGTGTCCCATACACTCAAATCCGTGTTAACGTACCGAAAAACATATTCCGTGTTTATGGACCGAAAATATTTGATTAACGAAATCACTGCCGCGCTTAACGTTGTTATTAAGTCAACGAATATTTTAGTTAATTCATTTTTGAATTTATAAAACTTTCGCATGCCTATTAGTTGGTAATTACTCGTAAGTTAGCGAGCACTCGACAGTTTAATACTTCCGGTCACGTGTCAAAGCCTCCTATAATGTACTAGAACATTTCAGTAATTGGAAATGTTATGTTACATTATTTTATTTTATAAAGGTTTGTTAGGTTATTCTGTTAGTTTAGCGATTACGCGTTCGATTATAGCCTTACGGCTATAATCGAACGCTGTGATGATCATCCCGCTGTTGTTACCAACAGCGGGATGACAATACAATACAATGATTTCAGTACAATATCTTGGAAACGTAGTCTGCTACAATTATAAAAAAATCACGTATTGAAAATGAAAGTAAACCAGAATTGCCCGGAACTAATTTGAAACAACCTCTCTACCTTTCATTATATTTTGTTCGAATTGCTTGTTGGCGCAGCTCACCCAAAAAACCGCAATCCATTCTAGAAATTAATACGGGTTCTCAATTCAATTCATAGCTACCCGAACGCCGAACGGGAGCTACTCCCCACAAAACAAATCTCCACAATTGAATTTTCATGGCAAAAACAAAAACAAAAAAAACAAACAGTCGCACTTCGATTGGACCCTCAAGATTGCGTCTTCCATGTTCTAAAGCAGCCATGATTAATGTTTGCCGAGATTTGTGTTTATTTGTAAGTAAAGGTTTTTGTTGTGTCAAAACATAATCTGAGACACCTACTTACTTATAGTAAAGAAATAAGAGGAAGCCTGGATTCAGCATAAGCAAAGTATAATCAGCCTGGCCAGCAGTGGCCATAATGTTCCCACTGCTGGGTCACAGGTCTCCTCTCTGTGTGAGGGAGTGGGCCGTGATCCACCACGCGGGCCCAGTGCGTGTTGGTAGATGTCTCAAGTCTTCGCTTTTTTGGTTCTAGGACATGCCCGTTTCTTCACCGTTTTGAGAGCAGTGTTGATGAAACAATTTACGCAAAGTGACTGTCACGGTTCGAACTACGATCTCCAACCTAAGTCGACCAAGTACGACCTAAGTCGCCGCTGTTACCACTGGGCCACCAATATGCATCGCTTGGATTTGATGGACTTATATTACTCATTATGTTTGTAGTGGACTTTTGCTACACACAATGATTTTTAGCTGATTTCCGTTCGCATGTCTAATTATTTCTACGGTATTGTTCTCTATCAATTGCTTTAAACAAACAAAATGTTGATCTACTGTCAGGAAATTTAATGTTAAGAAAATTGATCGCTTTTTTTTTTGAGGGTGCGAATTCATCAAATAACTTCAACGTGTCAGACTCTTACTGACTAAAACCCACCCGTGTTCTTTCAGTTGCCTGTGCCAGGGGCCACGGTATCCTTCTCGGACTTTCCCGCAACCCTGGCAGGCATCCGCCCTTGCGGACCCCGTCATTAATGCTGACATCTCTTTGAGGCACGCGTGGAACACAACGCGCCGTCGACCCGGGCCTGGTCCTTATCGGACGGCGAGCTGTCCATTGCTCGCCATTCGCAAGCCCGCGCCTACGGTGGCCGGGAATCGGCCTGCGATTCCTGACGCCCAGGGCGTCTCCTGCGGCGGCTAGGGGAGTGATGGCCCGAATTTTGGCTCTCCCTCACGCGTTCCGCCTCCTCCTTCGCGAACATTACTGCTTTGCAGAAGGAGGTGACGGCTTCCCAAGCCCTCTCGCTCCGTACCATGGCCTGGACCAGGGCCGGACGCGAGAGATCGCCACCGGCAATCGCCTTGACGAGGAAGAAAATGGACCCCTACATCAATAATTTGCAGTGTTACAGCCGTTTCATAGAAAAAGACGATGCTTTCAAAGAATGACTGTTGTGATTTGAATCTATAGACCATTTAAGTTGATAGTCAATTTGTTAAACAATTAATTTCCCTGGCTTTACAATAAAGCATTATTATAATATCTATATTTTTATCTAAACAGAGAAATATAACTAATCATTTGTTAGACAAATAGACTGTATTAAGTTTACTTCAGTTTACAGCAGTTTGTAAACCATCTATCGTATTAGGTAAGCGAGCGAGCAGCGCCTACTGCCATTAGAGCCAAGTAATTGCAATCCTGGGTTTTAAATTCTCTCATTTATAGCTTTCATCTCGTTCTGGCAAACTGAATTAGTACCTACCATGCGATTGAAATAGAATAGGATAAATTCATCTCTTAGGACCGTATAAAAATGTTGCAAAGTCATATCTTAGAAACAAAATTCTCGTTCTCAAATTTGTTTCCTTGATTTGTTGAACAGTTGATTTGTACTGATGAACCTTCTCCTGGATTCGTCCATTAAGTCTAGATTTCATAAAGGTTAGGCAGAGGTTGTCTTGCAGATCACTTTTGTTCCAATGACCAAAAATAATATTTTCCTCAAGCATACACACAAAAACCTTAGTATCTCCTCGTAGTTATGGGGTTGGCATATCCGTATGGACGAAGACCCCTTTTCATAATATAGAATTTAAAAAAAGAATTCCTCGTAGGAGGCTCTTGTTAGTGCTGGTCTCATTAAACTCGCATGAACCGTGTGGTAATTAACCGCGAGCTACTGAGCGGGGTAAACATGTATTTTGTGACTCGTCCACAATGTGAGTCAGCATTTTTATTGTCGGGCAGTTAGGATACGCATTTCTTTAAAAAAGAGAGGCTTTTAAGCAAACCCTCATTTTTTTGGATATTTTTGGTAGGTAATGGGCATGTTTTTATTTATTTTTGCTGACTCAAAAGAAGGTTCTCGATTCCAGTGTATTTTTCAACATCATTATAATCTAACAAATAAACTATGAACTTCGACAGTCGAGAACTAAAAAAGATCTTTGTTTATGACAGCACCCATTTTGTTGTCAATCATAAATAAATTGGGATTTAAGACGGCATATATCTGTAGTGTTTTAACTTATAAGGGACAAACATTTTATAAAGGAGATATTATACTTTATGTTCGGGGATTAGGCCGACCAAAAATTGTTGTGTTTATTAGTGAAACGCATGTTGATTTTTACTTATAATATCTAGATTAAAGTCGTAGTAAATACTATACTTCGTTTAACAGGAAAACTGAGTATGATCATAACCTAAAAATTCACTGAGAATTATTTATAGAGGCATGAGGAACAGGGTGTAAAGTTCGCTCATACCTCCATAGAAAAGGGAGGATACTCCGACCAGACGGGTGTCGTGTCTGGTGGGCAACTGCCCGACAATTGATTTTGGGAAGTTGCATATACCTACGCTAGTTGCGCTGTAAAATCTGCTTGCGCGATGCAGGATGTTGCGAGACCTCAGTGTGATGCGTAGTTCGCATGTGACGGTGTAGATACCGCTACGTATTGATTAGTGTATAAGTTGGCCTCGTCGGTATTATAAGTTAGTAAAATAGTGCACTTTTCAGTAATAGATTATAGGAATATAGTGTTATGAACGGTTCATGAAATAAAAAAAAATAATTTATGTAACAAAATATTTCTACTACCGTAAGTCTAAGTAGGTAAGTATATCATTTTCAGCGTCAGACGACTTATAAGTTGTATTTCATCGAAAAAAGCTGCAGGTCTCTCCGCGTCTCATCTTGATACCGTGTCCAAGATAAAAAATACCACACGATAAATATAATGTGTGCACAACATCTGACAGTACCAACGCCTACCTGCCAAACAGTTGTAACAGTATCCATCAAGACCAGCCCAGCAAATTGATGTTCTAGATACCTAAATAATACATCTGAAAAAAAATCAAGATGTGTAACAAAATAAGCATTTTCTATGTAATATTATTATTGTTCTCCTTGGTGTGCTGGAATCCACTGAAAAATAATGTTCTTTTCCCCAGAGTCAAAAGGCACAGCTTGCGTTTAGTTTTCAGATCGACGTGGAATGTAAATAATTCCTGTATCCAAATCCCCATAATGAATAAACAGTTTTTATACTCTCTTGCATTATCAATTCGCACTTTCTAAAAACTTCATCTAGATGGTTTGACTAAAACAAGCGAAAAACCAATCTTACCAAGGGGTATCATATTACCCAGTAACTGGGTTGTGGAGGTCAGATAGGCAGTCAATCCATGTCATATACTGGTATTTTAAGTGGCATAGTTGGGAAAAGGCTAGACAGATGAGATGACTCGAGTAAATAAAACAGACGCTTAAGTCCCTTTTATCCTCGAGATGTCACTCGATGTAGTTGAGACTAGATAAATATCACCGACACTGCCACGTTATTTGACTGTCATTTTTCATTCTATAATTCAATACGTAGGTAGGTAATAATAACAAACCACGGAATAGATCTATTTCGTATAATAAACCGTCAACATACTGTGATTTAGCTGTACATTACAGTATTTAATAATAATTAAAACTAATTTAATTAACACAATACATTAGAATTATGAGTGAAAATAATGTTTTGTGGGTTTGTTTAAGTTCGGGTTTGAATAGCGCAGTCATTGTCTAGTGCTATCAGTTGATAACGTGTAATTTGTCATGTAAATCGTCATTGCATTATCATTGATTGTTAGTGGAATGTGAGTAGGAGAAAACGCTCTTTGCAAGGTCAAACAAAGCCGATCTTAGCCGAATATCACTGACTAAAAGCCGGGTTTTTGATCCGTAGTTAACTCAACCATTAGTTAAAAATAACAATTTCGGCCAAAATTTAACCACTAACTCAACCGTTAGTTAAAAATAGTAACTAATGTTTCAATTTTACCAAATGTTTAACACATTTTGCTAAAATGTAACCATAGTACCGTAGTAATTTAACTACGGATCAAAAAACCGGCCCTTAAACACCAATATTGAACGGTTACTGATATTATATCTTGGTATGATTCTTCTGTTTAAGTTTTTTTTTTGTGCGTTTCAAACGTCTGAAGCTGCTGGGACCCTCCCTCTAGTGCCTATATCTACCTTTGATTCAACTTGAATTGAGTAAATCGAATTACATTATCGGGTTAATCGAGTTTCTGACCGCATGCGACTGAGTAACATCACTAGAGTCAAACTGATAAGCAACCAAAAACTACATTCTTTTTGCTGTTTTTTTTACTTAATAAAAACAGAGTTGGTTAGCACCTCGAACTGTAGTTATATACATAATATTTGTATGCATAAAATCGGTAAAAACGCTTCAATACAAATGTATTTACTTTACATTTATGACATTGACGACCATAAGTAGAATTGATACAATTGAGTGCCTTAACAAAACGATATTTTTTTTACGATTTCTTGATTCCGGATAGACTTTATAAAAAAAATCGACTATTTTAAACGATAAACTGGTTACTTTTTGTGTACAATAAGGTTAGTAAACGTTACAATACAGGGGGCCCAAAAAACACTAACTTCTTTGTGAAATCTATACAATCTTCTCGACAAAAATATTCAATTTAACTTGGAGAAAATATTTCTTTGGCATTTGGAGTAAATTCATTTTGATAAATTGCCATGGAATCATACTGATTTAGATCATTTAAAATTTTGTATTGTATTAGTGAGTACATAATCAGATACCGAGAAGAAAACTCCATGGTTTTCTGCGTCTCGTTTAGCTGTCAACGTACAACGAATGAAGTAGGTACAGATGTTAATTAAATATACAGCCATCAAAGGAACTATACAAAATACCCATCACCACAGAACCAGCTCTTGTAGAATACGCGGGCTACAAATAAAAGCAGTTGGTAATACATAACGTCCTTTTCAAGCCGTCGATGACACGAGAACCGAACGAAATTTCGTAATGAAATTCCGAGTAGATTCATAAACCGGTTCCCGGGGACCCTCTGCTTTCATGTTGAGGGTTTAGAGACGCAAGAAATTTCATCGTCTTGTGAGAAGAATAAAATGTCTTATTTCATTGTATTTTTTTTTTCTTTTTTGAGTTATCAACATTTTTTGTTGTCCTGTTTAAATGGATAGTACTTTGTCTATAATATCTGTTTCGTCTTGAGATGCTTCCATCTCTTGGATACATCTTTTAGTTAACAGGAAATAGGTAATCTTACGAGATTTCCGGTTTACCTAAACTTCAGTATAATAATTAGATACTATTAGTGTTTAATATAAATTCAATATATATTTTATGTTTCACGGGGCGATCATAAGTAGCATATTCACTGAACCATTAGTAGGTATGTCATTGCAATGTAACTCTTAGTCTCATTGTAATAATGTATACTAATGGTTGTACGTCGATCGTGAATGTCTTATCTTAGATTGGGTCCACGCTTAGACAATCTTAGTTGAAAATAAGTAAATTGTTAAAAACTAGTATGTTTCGTAGAAAGTCTTCAGTGACAGACAAATTGACTGAGTGGTCTTTATAGCCTTTCGAACGCAACGAAACACAAATAAAATGGCCAAACGCTTCAAACAATGTTGTTTACCCCGTCAGTAAATACGCTCATTAAACTAAATGGTTAACTTGATTGGACTAAATGGCCCACTATGCTAATGCCGTAGGCAATGGAATAGGAATTGTTGCTAGTAAAAGCATCATTACAATATTTAAACAGCCTTCTGTGGAACTGCATTTGCAAAACAATTTAAATATTTATAATGTTTTTAGTCTTCAATCGGGAGGCAAGTGATCTTGACCTAGATTTTATTTAGCAAGGAAGAATAAGAGATACTATTTGTTTTTACTTGCATCACTATAAAACAAAATTCATTACATCCTATGTCAATTGCTAGACCAATGGTCAGCTGTTGAAGATGCAACACCAAAATAATGAATTCACCGTTCAAAATACGCTAAAAAGGTAATAATATAAAGTCTCCATGTCGATTTTCCTCTCGGAATAATAATTTTGCGTCACAATTACGAGTTAAAAAGCGTCAACTACAGGCGGGTCTAATTTACTCTGAAATATCATCGCACTTTAAATTAAAATACGGCCGAGGTGGGATGAATCGTAATTAATTAGCTTATGTTTTATCATCATCATCATCATAACCCACAGCCCGACTTCACCCACTGTTGAACATAGCCCATCTTTTCATTTGCCTATCCCACGCTCCTATGCCAGCCTCGTCCAGGTTCTACCCGCAATGGTAACAACTTACGTTTAGGAAAATTGAATTTTTAATTAGCTAGCTTAATTCATTTTGGAACTTACAACTTGTGGAGTTATTTTGTTTGAGTTCTAGAGTGTGTATTGGATTTATTTTTAACTATCTGTGCCACGGCATGACTTTACTTAATAAACTTTTACAGGACCTCTTTACAAAATCAGCCTATATCGTTCCCACTGCTGGGACACAGGCCTTCTCTCTGTGTGAGGGAGTGGGCCATAATCCACCACGCGGGCCACCAATGCTCGCACTGCTGTGGCCTCTTTACTATCCCCGAATGTCATAAAAAGATGACCCAGCTAAGGAATATGCTAAGACAGGAGGCAACCATGTTTTTGTCTTGTTCTATATGAGACCAGAGTAGTGGTTTGCTATACAGCAAATACCAATCTGATTTCCAAGCATGGTGACTAAGACAATATTCTTTTATGTGTACCCATTCGGAATAACAAACCACTAAATGATTTAGGCATTGACGTTTGTAACTTATTGTCAGCACAATCTTAAATTGCTTACGAATTTATGAATTGATGTTGTATATCTCGTCAAGTATCATCACCCGCCAAAACTTTTGAATGCACCCCAGTACATTGACAGAACACAGCAATTTAATTAAATAATGACAACAAGAAGCTTTCACGTTTGAATCTCACAGAATCGTGTTAATTAAACTCAACCGTTTAATGCCAATTAAAAGTCAGGCGAATCGATTCAGCTGATCACACCTGAGATATGGCTTT
Organism: Brachylomia viminalis; assembly: GCA_937001585.2. Lineage (NCBI taxonomy): Eukaryota > Metazoa > Arthropoda > Insecta > Lepidoptera > Noctuidae > Brachylomia > Brachylomia viminalis. The sequence continues at coordinate 5,162,909 of OW443301.2, forward strand.
ATGACGTCACATGAAATACTGCAGAGCATTTAATATACTGCTGCATTATGAAACTGTGCCAAAGGTAAGCTTGGTTCACACTGGCAAAAGTTCATCGAGTGAACTGCTTCCTTCTTTGCTATCTAAACGCAGCGTTTGTCTCACATTTGATCATACACACATAAACTCACCTTCTTCCCAAGGGGGTAGGCAGAAACTTTTTAACGCCACCTGCTACGATCCATACATACGGGGCTACACTGAAAGTTTTTAGAATAGTCCAGTAAGAAAAGCAGCCGATGAAAAAAAAAAATTACTTTCGAATTAGGAACTCTTCGGGAATCTGTAGATGTGTAATGAATTCATAATTATTTCATTAGTTTAAAAAAATATATATATATAAGTATCTGCCGTGCGTCGAAATGGATTTGACTAGAGAAAATTTTCGTTCAATGATTTATTACGACTTTCGTTGCGGTCTTACTCAACGGCAACGATATACTTCGATTAGCATTCCATGTCGAAGCCCCATCCCGTGCCACTATTTACAAGTGGTTTTAATGAGTATAAACGTGGTCGAAGCAAAATCACTGATGATTCGCGAGAAGGACGTCCTTCTACGGCGACTACTGAAGATAACGTGAGTGCTGTGCGGCTAATGACAAATGATTTTATTTCTGTAAGTAGGTTTGTACAAACACTTTTACACGTCAATAGAATCTGATAGAAGAGTGACATATCAACAGATCTGGGTAGCTTTAGGCATTGGTATGAGTCAAGTACACAAAAGTCTTACATGAACATTTAGGCGTCAGACAGAAAGCTTTGTACTAGATTGGTGCCGCTCAATGCTTGAAAAGTATGACGGAGATGACTCGAATGCTGTATATAACATCGTCAGAGGTGATGAAAGCTGAATATATTGTTACGAACCCGAAACCAAAAGACAATCTGCGCAATGGATGTTTCCATTCGAAGATTTGCCGACAAAAGTAAAGAAGGGCAGAAGTCAAGAGAAAAAGATGATTGCCTCATTATTTGGACGGACGGGTCATTTCGCAACAATTTTCCTAGAATATAAAAAGACGCTCCAGCTCACTCCGCCAGACGGACTAAGGATTTTTTTTCTATCGAAAGTGTGGAGTTAGTAAGTCATCCTCCTTACAGTTTTCAGTGTGACCCGCGTACTCTATTTGATCACTTTCTCATAATTATGATGTTAAATTGTTGACTCGGTACATTATGGATGCATGCTTGGGTAGGAGTGACCGCTTGATAACGTATTTTCATTATTTATTCTTACTTGGTACATAAACATGATGCCAATGTCAATGTTAATGATTAGCCTTTCCCAGGTACGAACAAATTTTGCATACTTATTAAATATTTTACGTCGTTTTTTGCATATTTTTATTTTTTATTGCAGTACTAGGTCACATTCTGCCAAAGTAAAGAGTGGAGATTGATGTTTTGTGTGTTCCTAAAATTAGGAATTATAACTCCGTTCAGCTAATAAACTTTTACAGGACCAGCCCCCTCCCCCTTATGACAAACCTTTCCAATCTTAGTAGCATCCAATTCTTAAAATCTAAAAATCTTAGTAATCATATTTCATTTATTTTGGTGTTACAAACCTTTATTAAAATACAGGAGAAACGAGAGGTGTCGGGGGACACCCGGTTAAAAAGACCCTTTCGCTACAAAACGAAGGTGTCGTGACGGTCAAAATGTTACACTTTCTTCAGTCTAACTCTCATTGGCCAAGTGTTTAGATTACAACTTGCGACAAGGCACTTCGTTCCATTAAAGTCTCATCGTTGACCACATCGCGTCCTGTCTTGCCGTGCCTTATAATGGATTACGTCATCTTTCCGGTTTGAAAGCATTTAAGTAATTGCATTAGGTGAATGAGTACCCGCTCGATGCAATCGCTTAATTGCCTATTACCTATTGTGTTTAATCACTAGCACATCAGGCTGTTATCTGATAAGATTATCACAGAACAAAAGGTTGTGGTGCTTGAGGTCAGTAGCAATCCGAGAAAGTAAATAGTAATGTGTGTTGTTATTCAGAGTATCCATTCTTAGCTTTTACATGAAATGTAGAAAAACAATGTATCGAATCATCTTGTATCATGTATGAAAGTTACAGTGTTAATCGGCTTTTGTTGGTGACTGCACCGCACACACATCGACGAGCTTGTGATGAACGCACATAATAATATGAACTGTAGACTCGCGGTAGTTTTACAAACGGTCCTAGAGCTCGTCATAAGTGGTATCATTGTTCTCCTAGTAGATACATTCACTGTTCCATTTAACTAAACTCCACAAAGCCACCTAAACTTCTTTCTAGTTTTATCTCATCGAACTAGAAGCTCAAAGCCGCGAGTAGTGTTCAGTTGAGGGTCTGCCCAATTAGTGGAGTTGTTCCAGTCTCTGCTAATGATGCAGCCAGGCTGGAGTGCGCTTTTGTCATTCGCTGATGGCACGTATGTTTGTGAAAACTTACCCGCAGAGGTTCGCTTTTTGACCCATTGTCAAGGAAAAATGTTGGGCTAATTTTAGACTGTGGATGTGGTTTCGTTTTAAATTTTGTAGGAGTTCCGTTAAGTTTTGATGGGGTTTAGTGAAGTATTTTAGTCCAGTTTTGTTCGGGGCTTAGATGTTGTAAATGATCACACGGATCTATCATCGCGTAAACGTAGCTCAAAATTGTTTAACAAAACTCGTATCCAGTGAATTTCATGACGACAAGTTTTGTGATAACCGATGAAGTCCTAAACAATTAGCATTCAATTAGTAGATTGCATTACCTAGTGGGTAGAAGATAATAATAAAATTAATTAAACTCAGGCAAAATCCATATTAGATAAAAATAAAACACTAATTATTTCAATGTCATAAACAAATCAACGTTATTTAAGTGACGACGACGCTAACTGCTAACTAAGAATTATATCGTATACATCGTAACATGATTACTGATGACAAGGATTATTTCCAATGTTTGCGATTAAGTCCAAATTGCCGGACACTATCATTATTTCTATCCCATTTCATTAGCTTTTCTTTCGTCAATTTTCGACTTTCCTCTGAGTATTTTAGTCAATGTTTATTTTTTAGGACACCCCTCGTATATTTGCCAAAGAAAATGGCGTCAAATCGGTTCACAAACAAATCAAGTGTCGCTGTTGTGGAAAGTAATTTTCAAAGCTCAAAAATATTCTGATTTGAAGGTTTTTGTGAGCATCTTAAAGGAATGGAGGATATTTCTTGTCTGTTTTTAGTCTTACATATTTTTTTAAATTGAGTAATCTAATAGTTACTTTATTCAAGATAGTAGGTATTGAAGCATTATGTTTTAGCTGTTTTTAGCAATTACCATAATTCTTACGTTCTAGATAATGTTTATTCTGCTATTCACGGAACGCTGATTTATGACACGAAGTTTACTCTTTTTCCTTGGCAAAACTTATGAAATTGCTTTTATTTCGTTTCCCTGAAACCTAGTAAGCTAGTGTGTAAAAAAACTACATGAGCTTATTCATAAATATCTCACAAAACCTACCTTTTTTACTAATTAAGACAAACCCTCATGCACATTGTAGCGTCTTCTAATCCCTACAAAAAAGCTGAGCGATAATGTGTGGAGACCCAAAAAAGGTAAACCGTCAGAGGTCTGTGGTCGCCTTAATTTCTGCAAAAAAGAGAGGGAAAAAAGCTTACATACTTTTCTTCCTTAAGGAAACGTCAAATAGAAAAGATATACGTCTTTTAGTATTAATCCAATCGATGGGATCGGTCCTTTTCACTGATTGCAAACTTGTCAATGTTCGAATCTGTTACTTACTTTATAACTTTAAATCCCACGTTTTAATAATATCTATTCACAAATAATATCTCATATTTCGGGCCTTCAGATGGTTGACCCAGATACACATAAGATTTATAGGGTACCCTAAAACTTAACACACTCAGAAACCATGGCAACTATGGCAATAAGCACGTCTCTGTACATGTGTGTGTTAAAGTATTAATATAATCTTGGGAAAAAACTTTAACCCCAATAACGTTAAGTACATTTTGAGCTATTTTCTTTACTTCTCCCAAATTGGTCCTTACAGTAAGGACCAAAATGTTTTCTTACACTTTCAACATTAGAAAAACATTATTACAAGACCAATTTATTATTATTATGTTTCATTTTCCTCGAAAGATGGTTTCGAGTGGGTTCTTGAGGTAAAACTAGCTACCTGTAATTGTGGTATCTTGTTAAGATGCTGGTCGGCAAACCGTGTTGAACGTGATCAATAAACTATCTACGTCGGTGTTGCTTCACTACAAACTATAGGACCTAGATATTGCAAGCCAGTTATAGTGCCAGCTGTGACAGCTATTTAAGATATGTAAGTACATTACTGTTTGTTAGGTAATAAATAGGTCTTGTGCGTACATTGTATCTATTTGAATTTTATACACAAAAAGACGAAGTCATTATTACTCAAATACGGGCAAACCCGCGAGTCAATATAATTTAAAATCAAACACAAACAAAAAGTAACCCTCAAATGGCCGCTAGCAAATAACTTAACCCGCTTGTTAACTTCAAGGGATGATCACATTAAAAATAAAGAATTAATAACTGCGGCGAACATAAATAGCCTTGAGGGTTACATGTACATATTTCGGGCTTGCGTTTTTCTTTTTTTTATGTTCTGACAGCCGGTGGCTCATCGGCCTTGAGGACCAGGCTTCGAGTTTTAAAACTAAGCTCGTAGCAATGTGACTATTTAAAATTTTATTATGGATTCTTTTAAGAACATCACTGATTCGACCGGTACGAGCTTGACTTCTACCCAAAGAACTGATTGACATTAGTAGAGGAAATTAGTAAGTAGAAAAGGAAGAGGTTGGTCTTTGCCCAGCAGGGGAACGACACAGGCTAGGTAGATAGATCTCTGAATGTGGAATAATGTAATTGTAAATTAATGCCCGTTTTCACCAACACTTGGCGACACTTTAATGAATGCCTAAATAAAACCGCGTGATTTCAACGCTCGGCGCAGCGCCAAATGTTTTCCGCTCCAACAGCGTTCTTTTAAGCATTAATTTAGGAGTCGCTTCGTGTTAGGGAAAACGGGCAATAATGATGTAACCTAGACGATAATCTCAAAATGTGAAGATGCGGGGTGGTCAGCAATAGTTTATTTCCTACAAGTTTATTTATTGTCTGCGGCATTATATTTAGGTATTGGCGAAACGTCTTGGCCATGCAAATTGTTTGGCAAAAGTTTTGGATAGTATTATGTCAAAACCATATAGTTTGCTAAAGAAAACGCTTTGAATATAATTTGTTTCCAAAAAATATTAAAAGAAAAATAGCTCAGTCCACTGCTAAGGTCACCCAAGCCATACAAAAAATATACAGGTGTTTTTTTTTCACTGGTCAGACTACATGAAACCTTCTAAAGTTTTATAACCACAATACAAACAATGGGTCTCTAAAACTGAATAGGGCACACATGAGAAAACTTCACAAAGGTAGCAGTGTACTGAACTGTTAATGTATATTTTAATACCCTTTGTACTTTTACTACAAAAGGTGTAAATCTGGAGGAACAAGAATTTGGCAACCTTGTTAGTTGTTATTAGAGAGGAAAGTGGGTAGTTTTTTTTTTTTTTGACAACATCCTCACGTCTTCAGGTCCCGAACTAGGCAGAGCCTGTACTACGGTAACCTGATGACTGATATACATACTTATATAGATATACACACCCAGACACAGGTCAAACAGACATGTTCATGCACACAAATGTTTGACTTGTCCGGGGATCGAACCCGGAACCAGCAGCTCAGAAGGCAGGGTCGCTACCAACTGCGCCAACCGGTCAGTCAGTCATTATAAGAAGGTCCTTGAAATAATTCGGGGTTTTATTTTAATGTTATTTCTTTTATTATTGACTGTGTTGACGAGTGGTCGGAAGCGTGATTGTTGAGCGTAGGGTACTGGGTTTGATCGGCAGCTGGGGCAGTGTTGTGTTATGTGCAATTCTGTATCTACAATGAGATTCACAATAGCAGCCTGAAGTTTGGACTTTTGGTCTACCCTCGCCTGGTATTGCGCATATATATGCCTAAATTGTCGGGCCTGATATGACCTATGCCAAAGATGCCGACTATTTATAAAGTTTTCTATCATCCGTGATTAGAAATATTCTTTATCCCTCACTAACTTCTGCCCGCGATTTCGTCCTCGTTAAATTAATATGTATCTAATAATAATATGTATCGAATGTATCTAATAATTTGGTTTCATGTATATTCTGTTTTATTTTTAAATTTTAGCTTGTAAGAATCAGATTTTGCTGTGCCCTGACAGGGTCTACAACGGCTCTTAGCTCTAAGCCTTTTGTTAACACCATGTTTTACCTTGTGGAACGCAAATAAATGAAAATGAATGAAATTTCTTGCTCCCCTGACTTACTCCGTCGCACCGCATCACCGGCCCGCGCTGTCACTTTGTTTTCACTTAGCGTTTTTTCTGTTTTTTTTTTCGTTAGGCTCGGCTACTAAGGGTCATACCGTGATGTTTTATTTAAAAAAAAATATTTTTATTCCAACCGTAGTTGCAGAGATTACCCCCTAGATACATACTTACCTACAAACAAACAAACTTTTACCTCTTTATATTATTGGTACAGATTAGGTAATAGATTAATTTTAAATCGGATCTGTGGATTAGCCATAAAATATACCATGTTGGTGCTCGAGAGACCTTCAAATTCATAATATAGTCATAACATATGACATAACATCACGCCTCTGATCCCCGAGGGGTTAGGCCGAGGTGTATCTATAGTACACCCAAATTTTGCCAGTTAGGTATGTTTAAGTCCCATATAATAGCGGGCGAGCCTATTGCCATCAACCGGTCACAAATCCAGACTCCATAACAAACAATAACTGATATATTGTGTGCATGTAACATTTTACACTGTGTGGATGTGCATATACACTGCAAACGTTAGTTGAACTATATTCGAAGACTAACAAATAAAGGATTATACTAGTATTCATTGTACCAATGGGAAACAAAATCTGTGTGCATTACTCTTGAAAAAGACAGGGTTTTAAAAATAATTAAAAGCTGAAGAGCAGTGAAAATATTGTGCAGTTTTTAAATTATGGTTAGCGCCACAAATTGCTGCGCTGGGTGTCGGGGACTCATTTCAGTGAAACTAGTAATAAAATTTTCATTTGAATTTAAGTAAGTAAGTAAGTAAATTTTATTTCTTTAGGCATAGTGTACATGATACATTGTATGCAGGATAATAATGGGATACAGAAAGTTCTCACATGTTCAGCCGCATGTCGTGGCGTACAAATTGGCAGGAAGAGATGGTGTATAAACCGTGATAATTTTCATCAAAATTACATTTCATCATTATTCATTAAAGATTAGGTATGATTACAATTCAATAAGCATATTTTTTGATACAATTCAATGTCAAAGTAGTTATTAAATAAATTCAATAAAAATATGAATTCGGTACTTACTGTTATTAAAAAAATCAATTTTAAATTACAATTATTAAATTAAAAATACAATAGATTACAATAACATGTCAAAAATACAACATTGCCATCTCAAAAACCAGAAGATATTACGTATTCGTAATATAGCCAGTGTAGCTAAAGAAAAACTGAACATATATTATGCTGAAAGCTCGTTTATTTATTGGCGTACCTATACCATTTCACAATATTTACGATTTGACTAATCACCGCATAAAAAAGTCATTAAGAGCCACTAGTAAAATCAGACCTAATCATAGAATCCAAAGCATTGGTAATCGAATTAACTGTACCTATATATATAATTAAATAGGAACTGCAATTTAAACTGCGTGAAAAAAAAGGCTATATTTTATATTTACGAATTACGATTTATTTCTACTGGCGCTTTAATTAAAATTACGATAACGGATCGTGTCTAACTTATCTATCCAAGTATGTATTTAGGTGCCTACATAAGTAGGTACCTACCTAAAACCGTAAAATTTTATAGGTGCTGGTTCGCTGGGTACTTCTAAAAGAAGCTTGGTATTAATACTCCATGCATGCCATGGCATTGGCATGTCCCTCATTCCAAGTCTGCGTATAGGCAGAATTCGTTTCTAATCGTTTCGAGCAGAAGTTGTAATAAACTGTCTGGTGAACATTTTAGAGATTATTCAATACCATAATATTTTATACATGTGGAAGCTTATAATTATCAACGTTTCCTACCTACGAATGATTTTTAATTGTGTTATTAGTCTGTAAGCTTTCTGTAAAATAAAATAAAGTATGCTTATCGACTTAAGCATTTGTTGGTGATAAGCTTCATTACGGAAAAGTAATTGTTTGCGTTATATATAATTTTTAGCTTGTATAATTTATCGATCGTGTACTATTTATTTTCTTTTTGACTTATATATGTTATTTTTTTAACTATTTATCAGTGGAAACTGGTAAATGGCCTTCAATTTCATATAGCTTATGAATACTGAAGTTAGCTGTAATTTTCCGAATAGAATAAAATAAAATGAATTATGTCAGGGAAATTAATTATTTATCAAACACGTTATATTAATTTGCCATGATGTATCCATTTCATAAGTACAACTGTCAAAGAATGACAGTTGTACTTATGAAATTCAATTTGCTTGACAATTATTTTCCCTGACTGTACAAAATGTGACGCTATAAAAAATGTTTTTATCGCGTCAGATAGACGGCGCGGCGGGGAGATTTTTCTTTGTTGCATCGCCGTCGAAAGGATCAATGTCATTTTTAACGAAGTGTGTTTTATTTTAGAGTTTAGTTATAAAATGTCCAATTAGCACAACAGACTAAAAGTTAACAACTTTAATAATATGTATTGCCTTCTAAAGAATACTGTCACTAACCCATACCGTTTCTATTGTTACAGGTACCTACGTTTTAAATCTTCTGCTCCATTTTGGTGACTACATAAACCCCAAATCCCAGTTGACTCCCAAGCGGGACTTGCTAACATTCTCTTGAACCTTTGTTGGTTTGTACAAGGTTTGTACCTACAAGAGTTTTACAGAGAGGCCTGTTTACAGTGGTCCAAAACGAGTTTTTAAGTCTACTGGGAAGTATTTGCCATACTTGATTCATTTAATTTTTGGGCACTGAAAATCAGTAACGAATTTTGTAATATTTGTTTCCCTTTGAGCTTAATTTTTTTCCAAAACAGTAAATAATCGCTGAACATACCTATATGAGGGTGTTTTGGAAATACCTTGGCGAGTGACTTCTGTAACCGGTGAAGTTTACTTCACCGGTTACAGAAGGACTTTTAAGTCCTAGACCCAAAAACCCGCAGAAATGTGTCCCAGCAGTGGGAACGTTATGAGCTGATTACGCATGAGTGACGTCTGAAAAAAAAATACATTGTAAACGGGCCTGAGTGGCCCATTATGTAAGCTCAGGTGTATGAAGTATCCCCAAATACTCTAAATAATATACTGTGTACATCTGCCAAGGTTTAGTGCAGTGCCGTCACTATGTAAAGAGAGTAGGCAAACTATAGTGCTTCGGAGTAGAAACAACAAGGTGTGCATAAGTAATTTTTAATCTGTTTACCCGTGATAGTGCCTGTAGGCGTTTACAAAGTGGGGAATAAGGTTGGTGCAGATGTAGCTAAAACATGGGTCTTTGATAAATAAACATGTTGGGTGGTGTGCTGTGCAAAATAACTTTAATTTATCATAAGTATACCCGGCATTATAAAATTGGATTGGCCAAAATAGTACAGTCATTTGGTGCTCAGAAACGGGTCTACCTGGATTTCCGGGAGTTTTGAAAGTTGATGATTTTATTGATTTCCACGGGCAATTTTTGAATGTTCACTTTTCCACCTCCTAACTTTTCCGGTCGCGCCGTCATATCAATTGAGTATGAAAGAAGATTATACGGTAAAAAAACTTTTCTGTTTTGGCCGGAATTTTTCCAATATGGCGGCGCGAGCGGCAAACAAAGTGACAAAGTGAAAATTAGAAAAGACCACGTCGCAATCTATTAAATCACCAATTTTCAAAACTCTTGGAAAACTTTCCAGGTAACTCCCTGGCGGATGACGTAGAAGTAATTTATATCTGTGAAAGAAAGCGAAAGCTTCATCGACTTTTTAGCAGCGCAATTTTTCGTTTCAATTATTTGTTTCCAAAATTCTAAAAGTTCTTGCTTTGCTAAACTATTCTGCAAATGGAGTGGTTAACTATTAATGGTATAACTATTCACACACTTAACATTTAATTGGGTGATTTAGGTACCTGCCTATGTAATAGATTACAACACACATAACAGAACATCGGGACCTTTTTTGCCAAAGCTGCTGCTGACTGTTAATACAAAGGGTAATGACATGGTGGCTGTTTATTGACGTGTAAAAGTGTTTGTAAAAACCTACTTACAGAAATAAAATCATTTATCATCATTCACATTCATATTCATTTGACTTAAATTAACTTTACTAAATAAGTACTCATAATTCAGATCTAAAACTGGATTTCATCAAAATCGGTATAATTAGAATACTTCGTTCCTTGAATCAGAGGAAGTTCAATTTCTTTAAATTGAACTATAACTTGAAGAACGTCCAAAGAGCAATTTAGTTATAAAAGTTTCGTATTCAAACAATCTATGTATAAAGTAGCTTAAAAGTTCTTTAAATTAATTACGATTTCGTCTATTATTAGAAAAACTGTTTCAAAGTGAGCCTTAAGAATTAAAGCTGGTATTATGGATGAGCCCATAGATAGCAGAATTTGATTTCTTTGAAGTTGTCTTTGTCAGAATGATAATATAACTTAGTTTATTGATCGCAAAATGACAACGCATGTGCGAAAGATAGTTTAGCTTTTAAAGTTCTTAAATATAAATGCCGACTTAAATTGCTCCAGTAGGTATCACATTCCAGCGCGAGAGTTAGGTGACGTTGGATCGATACTTGACCAATGTGAACACTTTTCATTTCAGTGCTGCTGGATTCTAACTGGTTCTATCTAAGTCAGCCTACGGTTGGTTTGAAGGTATCTTTAACTGGCTCCTTGGCTTTTTGGTCACAAGCGCTACAGCTAAGCATGAAGTCCTGGGTTCAATTACCAGGTCAGGCAAAGTGTTATTGGGTTTTTCCATCGGGAATTTGTCAGTAGCAGCCCAGAGTCTAGATTTGTGGCCGGTTGATGGCAATAGGCTCGCTCCCGACTTAAACATAGCTGGCAAAAAGTCGGTGTATCTACTATTAAGGTAGATACACCTCCGCCTATCCTTTTGAGGAAATCCATTAACCATTATGATGACCACTAACACCACACAAGTAACCATACTGCAGGCTGTCGTACGAGTATAATTCCCATGACAAGCGCTAGTCAAGTGAGAGAGGTGTTCGTGTTAACTCGGAGCTATTGCCGTACGTCTGCGCGAACTATGTTCTGGCTGCCTAACATGCCTCCGGACGTAGGACACGGATATAGAGCTATAAGTTACTCTAGAGTCGATATTAGATTACCTAATCTCTCACCTGTGTTCTTATAGGAAGGACAGTCACGAGCATACATACCTAACAATTACGCAAAGTTTAGAAGTGTTTTTTCTAGGAAAATCACATTCTTAACAGCGAGAAAAGACGTATTTCATAATATGTAGTATAATTTCGGAATAAGATAAATAAATAAATCCTAACTCATTTTATGAATGCGAAAGTGTGTTTGTTACGCTTTCACGCAAAAACAGCTAAACGGATTTGGATGGAATTTGGTACACAGATAAACCATGACCTAGGTAAGGACATAGGCTGCTTTTCATCCTGGATTGCAGACGATGTTGCGGGCAACAGCTAGTATTTTTTTTTAAAACGTTGCCCACACACACTAGGAATTTCTCCTGTATTGAGGGTGCGTTTACAAACATTTAAAGTCACATACACCAACAGCTAGACCCGGAACAACTACTTGTAGGTCGAATAAATATTTGTTCTGTGCAGGAATCAACCCGCGACACGCAGCGCAGCATTCAATTGCTTAACTACTTCGCCATTCGACTCATTTTGTCATTTAAATTGTTGGTTCATACTATAAACCTCGATTGCGTCTTATATTATCATAGTTATTTGGTATAATATTTTCATTTCAATAACGTTCACAAGATTTAATAAACGTGACATAATATGCCAACTGTTGATATAATTTATTTACATACATAAAACATTTTAAAACTCTGAGACTTATTTCGTTTAACGTTTATTTAATCGAAAATCATTAAGGTCTATCGTTTAATATGTATATTGGTTCGGTTAGAAGCCAGATCCCCTCTATTGTTGGTGAATCATTTGGGTTAGGTTAGGTTAGAACAGTGACCATTAAAGTAAAGGTAGCGGCCGCCGAGCCGATCCCCTCTATTGTTGGTGTTATCTTGACAGGTGGTAATCAGTTACTACTCAGAGTACTAACTATAATTGAAATTAGACAAAAAAAAAACAAACAAAAAAAAAAACAACAAAGATAGAAATAAATTAATATTTAACTTAGCAAGATTATGCACACAAAGTTACAACTAACAATGATGTTTGTTTTGCTACCTACAGGCTACAACTTAACAGTAATTAGATTATGTTATATTACTAAGTAATTTTATGTTATGTCTGTTTGACCTGTGTCTGGGTGTGTATATGTATATAAGTATGTATATCAGTCATCAGGTTACCGTAGTACAGGCTCTGCCTAGTTCGGGACCCGAAAACATTGTGTGGATGTTGTCTCGTAAAAAAAATCGCATCTAATAAAATAATAAAATGTGTATACATGCATATTTGCTTTGTATTTTTAACTAGGCGTTTTTATCATATTATACTAAATAGGTAGTATGTCTTTTGAGTGGCTTATCTAACGATTTTATAATCAATGTCTGTTCTGCTTATAAAAAATCGTTAATTATAAATTTTATCAATCGTTTATTATGTTCGCAAGAATTCGTAAGAGATGTGCATCCTTGGTGAGCAGGGTGCGGGCCAGCTCCAACAGTATCCTGGGCATGATTGCTAACAGGCTGGACTGCTGTATCGTGAGTCGTTGCTCCAGAATCTCAGCTGGAATTCTGAAGCAATGACTCATTGTCTTTAATGTTGTTGTTTTCATGTAAATACTAACATAGACTTAAGTATTTATATTGTTACTAAGTCATAAATACTCGAAATAAATAATTTATATATTAACTGATCATTACCCATATCAAAATAAAATAATATTATCTAATCAAATAAAATTATAGATTCAGTTGTTTTAACTTGTAAATTTTAGAGATTTTCTAATTATATCTTAAATTACTTAGGTACCCATAAACCTCTGACACCCAAGCTAAGATTAAACTTGTGTTATGGGTGAAACAACGGTGTTCGAAGTACCTTGAAATGTGCACGAAGTGCCTTTTTTGTGTCTATTTGAAATATATGATTTGACTTTGTTCGTAAGACATAATCATATTTTATAAGAAAATTGCTTTTGAATCTTACGTAAGTGTAAGGTGTTTATGCTCGTGGCTGTACCTATTTTTACACGTAGGTACATTTCGTCAGTTACCTATGAAAGTCCCATGTCAAAGGAGGCGAGTCATAGTCCTACCGGCCACAAATCCAGATTCCTCGCGCTACTAAGTATTTCTAAGCTACTTTTTTGATGGCAAAAATAAACAAGAAACAATGACAACATTTAAGGACAATAATCTTTTTTTTTGTTTTTCTGCCAGCGACAGAATTTTCAAACTTAATTGTGGTGTTTCTGGCTTATTTATTTTCTTGGTACCCTTGTCAACTTGTCAACATGGTTTATCAAAAAAACATTTCCGCTTAATTGTTTCAAATAATGTAGCATTTTGTATTTAAATTACATTTCTACAGGCAGTCGTGTGCAGAATTTTGTATTCGGGAAGCTATTAACAATAATAACAAATAAAAAATCTTTATTGCCGACCACATGATCCATACAAAATTATAATAAAAAATATTTAATACACAAAAAAATGCCATACATATATAATATATAAACGCACGCCTTTCCTCTCTTGCGCACTAAAACACAAATATCTACGCTGCTATTTCCAACCACCGGACCGCTTGGCAGCTGTTAGCATACATCCTATCAGAAAGGTCCCTTACTATACATTCTGTTTCTACACGTACCAACTATTATTGCAATTAGTTATATTCAAGTCAGGATTGACAGTTAAAGCCTTAGAATTGCACAAACTTGACTTTTAAAAACAAGAGCAACACAGAGAAATGTGGAAAGCTATGGAGAAGACCTTTGTCCAGAAGTGGGACATAACAAGCAGTTTTTTTTTTACATAAACACCGTATTGTTTATTAAAACGTTATGTTGTGTTTTGTTGATACTTTACTATTAATATTCCTCTTTTTTATTGTTTACAACGCTAGTCTTTAAATTTAAAAAAAATGTCTCACTGTGTATCTGTGGAGAACGTGGTTGATTTCACATTTGTGTCATTTCTGTATCCTATCTTTTTGTAATTCTTAATGTGTAGTTTTTAAATTGTTTCTTTTCACGAATAAATCACATAAAAATAAATAAATAAACCTTTGCCCTGCAGCTGGACAATTACAGACTGATTAGTATTCCAGGTCTCGTCTAGCAGCGGCTGTAGATCTTTGTGTATGTCAGCGACATAACGGCCTAATGACTGAGCACTCAACTGTCGTGTCATCTAAGTTATAGCGGACCTGTTAGCGGTAATACGCTTAATTCTATAGTTTAGTTCTGATGTTTATTTATTATCGGACTAGCTGTTGCCCGCGCCTTTACTCGTACTTTTGGGGGAACTATTTTATGTACCCAGAGAACAAATATTCAATGTTTTAATGCAGGACGTGGGCTTTTTCTATGATAAGTATCGACCAAATACGACAATCAAATCACATTAAAATATTTTATTTCACATAAACCTACATGGGCACTTATGAAACGTCAGAAGCTAGTTGCACGGTTCCAATTGGTCGTTTCCTATGGAGGAGAGCAGGCAAGAAACGACACGGTTACTCTTTTAAAAAAAATTGGCTTTTACAATGTTTTCAAATTACAGTGCTTATAGGTATGGGGGGACAGTGTAGGCCTGTCAACAAGTACCTGGTACTTAACAAGATAGAAAATGGTCTACAAATGTTAAGTTTACACGTTAGGTCTAAAAAATGCGTGATTGAGTAACAAACATAGTCACAATTTTTACATTTATAAAAAGACAAGCCCTGTTCCCGATAGGATTTCCCATCCGCGAAATATACGAAATTCTATACAACATGTCCTCCCCTATTGAACCCTTTTAGGGGTTGAATTTTCAAAATTGCTTCCTTAGCTTGCCTTCGTTATAAAGGGAACTTTGGTGCAAAATTTCATGCTTCTAGCTAGACCCAGCGATGTAAGCCGTGTCTTGACTGTCATTGAATTTAATATGTTTATCAAGAAAATTTTCTATCAAAGTATTTCTATGTTGGTACTACAAAGTGGCCAAAAGGAAATCCTAAAGACGACATTGTTACTGATTTTCTCACAGAATTCCTCGAAAAACGAGTCTGTGGGTACCCACAGTGGTGGTCACTTGACCCATTTTTTCCTGTCTCCGTCAGATCATCCATCTGTTGGCGCTTTTAAGAATACGAGCTCTCTTCACATTAACAAATTGAAGTCCAATCAGATCCACCCCTGAGGGGAGTTTGTCCTTTTCTGATGTCCAATTATTTATTATTATATATACGACTGTGAAGTTTTCAAATCTAATCCTATTTTTCAGGTAGCGCATGTTGTGTTATTTTTGATGATTGAGGTAATTACCTGATAATAGAAAAGTTTTATTTTATTTTTATAAACAGAAAATAGTCACTGTAGTGCCGATTTTATGTTATTTGTGAAGACACACAACAAATTAAAATGTGGTAATTGTAAGCGCCATCTTGGTAATAATAGTCTTCTCTTTTTCGTCAGGTACTATAGTAAAAGTACTCTCTGTTGAATTACTGTAGTTAATTATAAAAAAAATACAATTTAAATATGACTTATGGCGATGCCCCCACAATGTTCTACGTTGATATGCAAATTAAAGAAAGTAAACGGCAAATTGGTTATCTTCCTTCCCCCCAGACATTTAATATAAAGGTCCGTGTTCTTTCAATCGTAAGCTAACCAGTCTATTATTTATCAATTTAATAGTAGGGATCTCTTTAAGTAGCTTACAGGAAGTTATTTATAAATTGAAGGCTCTCTCTAGCTTTATTGTATTATATTGTTTCGAAATATCAAAGGAAAATATCGAACTTTGGATTTCGTAAAAGGTAACTAAAGGATTAGGGATGTCAAAGAAGATTGGCATCAATATAATATTATTGCGCTATGTTCATCGACAATCCGTTTATTTTAGCAGGATATTGTAACGGACAGGCAGTCGCTCGATATAAAACTGGAAGCCGACCCAACACTGTTGGGAAAAGGCTAGGCTTTGATAGTAATGATTTGTAACGGATTGCACTGATACATGTAGTTTGTGTCTATAGAAACAATTATAAAACAGTATTTTTTATTGATAACGACTCAGCCACATTTCTATATCCTATAGACAATCCATTAGTTGTTCAAGTCTTCACTTAATCCTTAATGGTGGTTTGTGTGACCAATACTTTAGAAACAACTACAGCAGGCAGATTTTTTAATGACTTCAGATAGCATCTCTAATTGATTGCCTGTCTGGTTGGTCAAAGCTTAATGTCCTTTTTTTTTTTCTTTTTTTTTTTGTGGGTGGGAAAGCATCAAATAAATTCTCCCGCTCTGGGCAGAGCAGGACGGCGTGTCAGACTCTTACTGACTAAAACCCACCCGTGTCCCTTCAGTTGCCTGTGCCAGAGGCCACGGTAACCCTTTTGGACTTTTCCGCAACCCTAGCCGGCATCGGTCCTAGCAAACCCCGTCATTGGTGCTGACATCTCTTTGAGGCGCGCGTGGAACACAACGTGCCGTCGACCCGGGCCTGGTCCTTATCGAACGGCGAGCTGCCCATTGCTCGCCGTTCGCAAGCCCGCGCCTACGGCGGCCGGGAATCGGCCTACGATTCCCGACGCCCAGGGCGTCTCCTGCGGCGGCTAGGGGCGTGAGGGCGCAAATTTTGTCTCTCCCTCACGCGTTCCGCCTTCTACTTCGCGAACATTACTGCTTCGCAGAAGGAGGTGACGGCTTCCCAAGCCCTCTCGCTCCGTACCATGGCCTGGACCAAGGCCGGACGCGAGAGATCGCCACTGCCAATCGCCTCCACGAGGACACGGCGGTCGACCTCCACCGTATGCTCCACCGTGTCCTCCGGGCGATCCACACAATGGTGACACCCGGGCGTTTCCTCCCGCCTTATTCGGAACCGGAACCTCCCGAAACAACCGTGTCCGGTGAGGACCTGCGTCAGGCGGAAGGTGAGGACGCCGTGGCGCCTCTCTAGCCACTCCTCAAAGAGGGGACTTATCGCCGCAATTGTGGCGTGCCCAGCGCTGGGTTGCGACAATCGCACTCTCCATGCCGCCCTGAGATCCCGCCGGAGCTCTGTCCGCTGTACCATGATTTCTCGCGGCAGCGGAGCTACGCCCCGGCGTTTCGCCTCCTCGCGCCACTCCCAAACGTGCGCGAGGACTTTTGCCTCCAGATCCCATGGCGGTAATCCGGCAAGGAGGCTCGCCGCCTCACCGGAGACCGTACGGTATCCCCGGACCAGCCGGGTGGCCATGACCCTTTGGGGCGCGTTCAACCGCCCCGTAAAGGGCCATGGACCGCACGACCCCCGCGTAGAGCCTCCGGCAGGAGGCGTTTGGCCCCCCTAGATTGGGCAGGAGCCGCTTTAAGGCAGCCCCGGCCCTTTCCAGTCTGGGAGCCAAACGTCGGAAATGCTCCACAAAGTTCCACCGGCTGTCGAGGACGAGTCCCAGGTCGTCGACTCGACGCCGATGTGAACCCCTCCTACCGTTATTTGGGAACCCGACGGTGGCGTGTTCCGAGGACCATGAAAACACATGGCCTCGGACTTGTGTAGGGCCACCTCGAGTAAAGCTTAATGTCCTGGTGCTTAGATTAATTTCCAGGTCAATTCAGCTACTGTTACTATAATGTTGGATTTTTGTACTAGAAAATTTAAAAAGTTAATATCTTTTAAAGTCGGGTGTCTTTTAGAATAATTTACTTTGAATAACATAATAATAAGTCAATGACTAACAATATTGTACCTACTTTTAACTTGAATCATACCGTTCCGATACTAGATTCAAGAAAGGTTTATTTGTATGCAAACTTGTTTCTCAACCAAAGTGAATAAATTGTATTCAGTTAAGAAATTTATGTTTTGAACCATAAATAGTCGGTAAAAGATCGAAATGTAGCATTCAGTAAAGCATACGGTTATAAATGAAATGTTGTATGTACATGATTTGTTTACATTTCAGAACAAAGACAACATTTTGATTGACCGGATTCGTTGTTGTATAATTAAATTCGTCCTCTATAACTTCCATAAACAAAGATATACTATCTAGTTCAATTAAAGTGTGAATGTTACCTCACAATGTTGACAGTCACAGTTTGAATAACGACTCACTGGGGTCTTTTTAACGAACCATGTTGGATTTTAAAAGCGCCGTCCAATAAACGAAGTCTGTACGAAATGCCCCCGGGCAATAAAGCTCCGCTTTCTAACATTTGTAGTTTCCAATGTATCTTTGAGTTTTTTTTGCTGCTGTTGAAGCAGT
This sequence comes from Brachylomia viminalis, assembly GCA_937001585.2. Classification (NCBI taxonomy): domain Eukaryota; kingdom Metazoa; phylum Arthropoda; class Insecta; order Lepidoptera; family Noctuidae; genus Brachylomia; species Brachylomia viminalis. Next base: position 5,181,738 of record OW443301.2, read on the forward strand.
TATATCAACAGAAATCCAATTTATATTCGATTTACATGCAATGACACGGTTCTTTCAGGCCTAGTTTTATTTGAGAGTGGAATCGGTAGGTACATGGAAAATCTCTGCTTATTCTCCTGGGTACTACGGAAACGGTTGTGGGGTTAGCTGGCCTGTCGCCGCCGACTCTTGTTGTCGAGATGTCATGTCTGTACCGCACCGGTTTCCTGCCGCCCATGCGCCTTTAGTTTAAACTCGGAATATTATCGGATGCTCGAAGCCGACACGTTGAGCCGGTTTAATCCGGCGCCGCCACGTCAGTGTATAAAGCCCTTTAGTTCTCGGGTTGTTGCAATGTTTGTAGGCGATTAACTAGTCATCGTTTTCATCTAGCGTTAATTCATCCCACTGTAAGGAAGAACCCTTTATGGTAATGTGGTTTTGTGTAACATCGCTGAAAGAGGGACATTTGTATCCATGTTGCATTAATCGTTAGTCGATAATGAATTCAAAGTTTTAATTTCCATAATTTGGGACAGCTCCATTAAAACATTTACAGGAACTGATAGTAATATTGAATACCTATGCTTTATTTTATTCCATAGGGTTGGTGAGGGTACAATAGTTATTTACGCAACTGTTGTATAATAAGGGGTATTAAAACACGAATGTGGGTTTATCACACGAGGCCTATTATGTACAGTTTCATACAAGACTTTATCTACATAAAGTCTTGTATGCAACTGTACATAATTAGGTATTAAAACACTCATGTGTTACTATTATCACACGAGGCTTCGCCTCGTGTTACTATTATCACATTCGGCTTCGCCTCGTGTGATAGACCCATGATATGAATCCTCTATAAAAGATTCTGAAACGAAGCGGGGCTTTACACTGTTTTAAGAACCCTATGTAAATTCATGGTAAGATTAATTGCTGAGTATCTAATACAAACAAACTAAGAAATATCTGGTGGTGTGTTATCAAAGCTTGAATCACTCATTTTTATAAACAACAAAGTAATAATTTTTCGCAATACCTACTAATATCGAACAAAAACGGTGGTATACGCCGTGAATTCGGACAATATATAAGTTTTTTTTAAATTGTTAGCTGTTGTAGTGAAACGCGCATGCATGACAATGATCTATTTTTTAAATTCGAGTTGCATAATGAAATTTAGTACAACGTTATTATAACACTCGTTTGCATGATATTATGGTTACTATGACACTGGTTGTTTTAATGTTGGCAATAAGCTAACTGTTTCAGAAGCTTTTAGCGTTAATTTGGACTATGCTATGATCGACAGCTTATAATAAAGAACCCATTCTACACATCACTGATGATGCGTGTCTAGGTGTATAATCTCTCTAAATGAGCATTACCAGATGTTCCATTAACGAATATAAAATTACCTATCCTACGCTCGCCATCATCGAAGATATTCAAAAGAAGAATCCAAATAAAACTCGTACCCGACTCTTACATAATTATTTTCAAAGCTCAGTAAAACGAGCGAGCATACCCTTTAGCACCAATCGTAGAGCAATATCCGACGTAAGGTGCACACGAGTTCTTCCGGAACCACCCGATGTATCCCGAAGGCTAAGAAGATTGTCAGGACGGAATAATCGGAAATATTGGCGTTTTTAAGGTGAAATGTTACCTACCTGTTTGAATGCGTGTTTATTTATATGTGCGTTTCTGTGAACCTTTTAAGACATTTTAAGGACTGAACTTGTCAATGACACTGCTTGTCATAAGAAAACGTTTCATGAAATCTTTTCAAGTTGATTATTAAATTTTCTGCTTATCAAGATTAAGTAGATAAAACAATATAAATACTTTTTTGAAACATGAAAAAGTTTCATACATATAAACTTCTCCCGAAATTAATTAACATAAACGTTAATGTTAGTATTTAAACTAACATAACATGAACTAGCATAAACCTCAAAGTAGTACTAACTACTTGACAGTTAACACTCTACGACCCACTTATTTGTAGCAATTTATTAGTGAGTACGGTGTGCAAAATAGATAAGAATACTAGCAGACTCCAACTCCTACATATTCACCTACGTCCAAATTTTAAAAGCGTATCGAAGATTATTTTTTACAGATTGTCTCAAAACAATTTGTACAATAATTAAAGGCACACTTTCAAAATTTCTGATATTATATTAAACCAATAGGTATAATTATGACGCCACCGTGTTCCCCATTCAGACGTGAAATAAAAATTATAATGTAAAAAGGTACATAGGTACCTTTAAAGGTAATGTTGCGTGATATTGATTTTTAACAGCCTTAAACATCTGCAGTAAAGCTGCAATGACCAATGAGTCAGTTTCAGAACACGTCTCGTTGCATCCTATCCGTGTTGACATGCGTCTCCCCTTTAATAAAAGGTGTGGAACTGTAGATTAGTTTAGCCTTAAAACAGGTAGGTTGACGATATTAATGCACATGACATTCGTCAGAGTTACATTATTATTACAACAATCAATCGGCCTACCCTTTTCCTAACTGTGGGAAAAGACTAAGATTTGGGGTCGTCTTCCAGTCTAACCGGATGCATCTGATTTATTTATTTATTTTATTTATTATAGGTTTGCTCTTGACTCTAGTCTAGGTGGTGACAGAGACAGAGTCGAAGATGGCGTGAGCTTACCCAGAAGAAGCCTGTTCACTCTCACTTTGAAGGGTTGAATACCAGTATTTTACGTGAAGTAACTACCTATCTGACCTCAACAACCCAGTTACTGGGTAACACGATACCCCTTGGTAAGACTGGTTGGCTTATTAAATATCATTATGCTTGCAGTGACATACGACCATGTATTCTTCTTCTAATTTGCTTGCTTACATAAGTAGGTATTTCTTTTACCATCCGTACTATGAGTCTGTGAAGAGTTATTAAGGCGAAGTTTATTGATATTGCCCGGAGCTACAAGTATCTCGGGTAACACCTTAATCAATAGGCTACGGACTAATTTAACTACCGACACAACTGTTTGCTTATGTACCTATGTCAGTGGCACACAAGTTATTCTACAGTTTCGATAATCGATGTAAAGCCAGTGTTGTTGCGACTGTTAGAGGATTGAGGCCGGTGAAATAACCGGACACCTTTTTGAGAAATAACTTGTATATTGGTTATGGAGTTTAACTAACTTTAGAAAGAGCACGTTCTGTTGCAACTTGGTAAGTTTTTTTATATACGTCACCAGCGCCGCAGCCTCCCTATAAGCCCATTCCCACCGGCTTCCCTTCAGAAGTTTGGAACACAACCACTCTCTCAATGGCACAATCAGTACTTTTAAAAGTAGAGAAAAATTACAAAACGCCTACACTGATGGACATTAAATCAACAAAATTTGCTCTTTTACAACATATTGCTATAAAGTAAACCGCCGGAGCGATCGGCTTATTCGCCTTAGCAAAAGAACGTCATGACGTCACTTGAAGGTCACTACTGCTTTAGTTATTGTTCTGAGGTCACTACCCAGCCCACTACCCAGCCCGCCATATTAGAACTAAAGTAAGCCGACTCTGAGCGTCTTACTCGGATAATCGAGCGAGATGTATATAGGAAATATTTGCGCGCGAGCGGGATGGGTCGTTATCCGTCGTTGAATTTCGTATCGAATCGGACGAATGTTTGATGACATTTTATGTTGACAGACAATTTGACGTAATTACATTACATTAAAACGACCATAGCTTGCATGCGTTGTTGATTGAATTTATATTTGAATTTAATAGTTAGCTATTTTAGAATTTATTGCTTGGTATAAAATAGTGATTTGTGTATTTTTTTAGTTGAACTGTGTTTATTTGTGTTGTTGTTGTGTGTAGTGAAAGCAGTTACATAGACGTACGTTGAAATTAGGTATTTGCCGTAAGTAGATAGTGTAATAAGTTGAAATTACAAAAGAGTAAGTAGATTTACAAAGTAGCAGGTCAGTAGCATGGCGGGTCTAATAGCTTTAGATTGCTGCTTGACAGATTATTTGCTTTGTGAGGAAACATGCTTTTCAAGGTTAAGTTTTCTGGCTTACCTCTCTCAATATTTCACCCTTCGCCACTGTACGTCACCGTCCTTGCGTCCACTCACAAACCACAAACACTAAAGTCTTCTTGTCTTCTGATTGGCTGACTAGCCGTCGCATCATCGCAGCCTGGTCAAATGCAGTGGTCGATTAGTGTTCTCCGTTTAGTTTCCCGTAGACACCGTAGTGAGGGTAGTGACGTGAAATTAGTAAAATAATGCGGCTGGCAGAAACTCAAATGTCAGCTGCACGCCAATATGCCATATAATCATAATCGGCCTTAAATTTGCCCACTGCTGGGACACAGGCCTCCTTTCTTCGAGAGGGAGTGGGCTGTAATCTACCACGCGGACCCAGTGCGGGTTTGTAGATGTCTTAGAAATTTTGGTTCTAAAACATGATGGTTTCCGATGTTTTCCTTCACCGTGTTGAGAGCAGTGGTGATGAAATGATTTACACAAAGTAAAGCACCTGCTTGGGTTCGAACCCACAACCTACTCGTATGTTGAGGCCGTTACCACTGGGCAACCACTGCGCTCATTATGCTATAACAACTTCTAATTGGTGATTACATGGGTATGTCACAAAGGCACGCAAGCTACTCGCATTTTTTACTAAAAGCTCTAGGAAGTGATGAACGGCGGGCGTTTTGGGGGACTCTCTCATGTAATTTTGACGTTGAAAATGTGCTGATTCTTAGCCTAGTTTGAATACATGAATTATGATTTATTCTACCACTTCTTTAATAACTTGCAAGTTACTGGTATCTGCATTCCCGGCTGTAATCATCATAAGTAGTTAAAACTCAAGCATGTGACAAGCTCACGCAGTCGACGACGGCTCGAACTCGTTGTTGGGTGTGGCTAATATGCGTGCTATTTAGTTTATTTATTTATTAACTTAGTTTGATTTATTAACTTAGTATTGTTTATTTAGTGAAAAACGAGATAACGAGAGAACGACAACTGTTGTATTTATTCAAAACAAAGTTATTTGAAATCTTGAATAAATGATCTATCCCTGTACGGTAACAATTATGCCATTTTCATACTCCAGGAGTTACTTATTTACGACCAAAGATGCGTTGAAATATGGAAGTTTTGAAGCTCATAACAATTTTTTTTTCCGATTATTTATTTATTTATATTTTTTTTTATTTTTTTATTCTACTTCCAAACAGAGCTAGATAAAGATAAATTGATATAATTATTTTTGGTTTGGAACGTACACCGTCAAACAGACGAGTAATCATAATACTAGGTACGTTTGTATGGAAGAATGACCGACTAGCGTGTCCTTAAGCTCCACCAATCCAGAAGGGTCTCATTTGTCAATCACGAAAGACAATGAACCAGAGGGGCAATTCCCGTATTTTTAAGAACGTTTGCATTCTAATCTCAGTCTCAATCTGTCAAAATTACAATCAATTTACATACATTTTTGACAGGTTTTTGACATTGATTGTCGCTGAGATGAGATTGCGACTTGAATTTGAACGTTTTTTAAATACGAGAATTGGCCTACTGATCTATATCTTATACTAACTAAAACTATTAACAAGTTACAATATGGCGTCGAACAATTCCTCCGTATCGCTGTCGATTGGTAATGTACCCAAGATACTGGCGGCAGTGCCAGGTTGTATGGCAATGCATAGCCTCTGGCTAAGGTAAAAGCCAGCCCTTGGGTCGCGGGAAGTGGCAACCAGCCATTTGGAGATTTCGTTGAACAAACTCAGATCACTCGGACTCCACAGCCCAAGGGTTTCAACCGCAAACGGCTAGAAAATATAATTACCGATAAGGTTATTATACTTTCGCCGCTTGAGAATTTCCGCAGCAGCAGCGCCAGCACAGCACGCTGAGCCAGGAAGATGGAATGGCGCAAGAGTATCGACACACGTTGCGTCCCACACTAAAGGCCTACCTAACTTCCAAGGAAATAAAGACATACCGTCCGGTCTCTTGCCATCGTCGCGTGCCAAGCCATTAGGCTCTAATACAACTGGAATGCCGACAGTGACAAGAGCTCGTTGAAAGCGGCCCGCACTTCGGCTGCAAGACAGGCCTTGGTGTCCGAGGCTGTGGTCAATTTCGCCACAATGACAGCGACGAGGAGAATTTGAGAACAGAATATCTTATTGGTACTAAACATACTTTCACAAATGGCGTGGAAAAGAAGACAGCTGGCATTTTCTTTTTTCGTGTAACCAAATCTAGCACCCTCTGTTTAGTCTTTAAATAATCTTAGTAAAGTTAGTTTAGCTACACAAGTTTACTATAGGTAGGAATACTAGTTGGCGAGCTAACATAAAGTACTATTCGGCAAGACGTATATTTTCCCAACACAAGTGATGTTTATATTGACTCGCTCGTAATTTGAGCTATCGGACCACAGAAAATGTAATCAATCAAGTTGGCCTTATATGGACAGGCGTTACTCAAGTTTCAATATTGCGCAACTTAAAATCAATAACAAGAGTTTATTAGCAACTTGTAAACAACTGTTATTAGCTTTTGCAATAAGGTTGCATTTTGATTGGATCCTGCCAACAGCAACTTAAAAAATCACAATTTAAAATGCTTTTGTGAACAAATAATTAGTTCATGAATCCTTGTTGTGTTATCTTTTTTTAGCACAAACTGCAAAGCTAGTGTTTTTTATCTGTGGCACTGTAAAGTTCATTAAGTGAGGGCGAAGTAGGGCGTAAAATCGATGAGCGCCTCGGGGCGCTTGCGGCCGGTAAATCAATTTGTGAATATATATATGATACATCCGACGGCTACAGATCCTGTGATGTTTAAACACTATAAACAGCTGGATGCAGAATTTCCGCGAGTGTATGACTCTATGCTTTGACACTTTGACACGTGCCTGTTCGTGTACGGAACTGCCCCCTAGGGGTTTTGAGCGGTAAGTTGAACGATTGGAATGCATTTATTCCTATGCAGAAAATTAATAAATTATAGTAAAACACCATTTATGGGCAGTTTTTAGTGAAAGAAACTACCCAGAGCAAGTTTTCATTCTTGTAAGGAGCAATAGTGATCTTTATTTTCATTATCACAGAAAAAATTACTCCGAATTTGACTATAAGAAAACCGAAATGGTCTTTGTTAAGGTAGGTACTGAACGCTTTGTACCAACGTAATATTATTAAATGGGAATTTACCACATTGAATGTACCTAAGTCATTTAGGTATGTCTGAAACTTTTCTGTCTGCCAAAACTGGCGAAAACAAATTGTGAAGGTTTTGTTATGTTGTCCTATCATTGTTATCAATCTTTCCTTATTCCTGCCTTTTCGTTACAGCTTCATCAACATATGTATACATGTTATAGATCTATACATAATTATAATAAATTGGCAATGAAAAAAATTGTCTGGATGTATGTTCCAGATTATCGCAAAAACTGATAAACGGGTAGGGATGGAATTTGGCACACAAATAGTTTATAACTTGGATTAACACATAGGGTACTTTTAATTCTGGTAGTACATTCCTGTGGGATATTTTCCAAAATCCACACGAGCGAGCCGCGGCCAAAAACTAGTAAGTTACACACAAAACACATACATAAAAAACACACGAGTTATTTTATGTATTTCCTAACAAGTTCCCTAAGAAAAAGAGAATCGTCGTAACAATAAATTGTATTTCGGAAAATGTTCGTATCCTCAAAATTATATCTTTAATGAGTCAAAGGAAAGACGAAATAAATAAATAATAATAATAAAGTAGCTCATTATACCTTATCATGTGTCACTTAATAATATTTTGAATCAAAACGTTTCGTTTATTGAAAGTACTTTGTTTGTGCATGTTTTAGCTTCTTAATTGTATCAATGTAAAGAGGTGGAAAGGTGTAAGAGGTGGAACTAAAATATCACTCAGACATGAAAGCAGATTAAACATACCCACTTCACGCATAAAAATGCACATTTCTAGTACATTTGTTATGTCCATTAAAATATGGGTATCATTTAAGCTATTACCAATTTAATTAGTTTTGTGTTTCTTAAATAATAGGGTTTGTCCTCCAAATAGTAGATCTGTCACCAAAATGTAGTCACCAAACAATGCAAAATCAGTTCCACAATAAATCACCTAAAATCCTGAGATATAAGGTCTAGTACCAAATAAATGTTTTTGTATGTATTATAATAGGTGTGTCCTAATAAGTATTTAAGCAAACTAATTTAAAGAGATCACCAATAGTAGTAGTTTTCTTATTCACCCCGGATCGATTGATATACATAATAATATAATTATGTCGACGGTAGGGCTTGGTCGACGGAGCCCCGCTTCGCGGGGCTCCTACTTCTGGGTGGTTTATAAAAAAATAACCACGAAGGGGATGGCGGGGTCTCTCGACCCCGCCATCCCCTTCTAACCTAACCTGTCCGAGTCGGGGTGCCCTAAAGTCCAGATTGCATCCAGTTTCTCCTGGTAATTTGTCTCGGGTATCATTTAAGCTATTACCAATTTAATTAGTTTTGTGTTTCTTAAATAATAGGGTTTGTCCTCCAAATAGTAGATCTGTCACCAAAATGTAGTCACCAAACAATGCAAAATCAGTTCCACAATAAATCACCTAAAATCCTGAGATATCAACCTGGGAACAATTTTTGTTTATCTGAGAACGAAAATATTTCGTGGCGATAGATCTATTTATTAGGTGATACAACTTGATGACAAATATAAATTTTGGTGATAGAAAATATAGTTCCCTTAAAATATATAATAAGTTACCAGAATGCATCAAAAATATAAATAACAATAATACTTTTATCAACAAATTGAAACAATTTCTAATAATCAAAAGCTACTACACCATTGACGAATACATTAGAGATAAATTTCATAAACAATAAAAACCATTTTTACATACCGTCCGCGAACCGTCTGCCAAACTTGCATTTAATTTTGCAAATGATACTATTTTTATTTAATCTTTTTCTTATCAAAAAGCGCCTTCATCCTCTCTCCTATTAAACATTAAATTTGCTGTGCCCGACAGGGTCCATAATTGATTCGATGTTTTAACATACCAACTGTTATAATGTACACATTATGGAATGCAATAAAGTATTGAGTATTGAGGAGAATAAAGTATCAATCTGTTATAAATGCTCAATATAATAGAATGTACTAGAATACTCTTTATTGTGAACACCATTAACATTCCTGATATACCTGTTTTTTACATTTTGCATAGGGTGACACAATAATACTGGTTATACAGTTTGTTCTCATAATCGAAACAATATTTTCGATGCGATTAAGTGCATAAATACAAAATAGAGTACTTACAACTTCTCAATGATTTTGATTGTTAAGGAGGAAGCGCCAGGGTTGCCCGCGAAATTCAAATTTTCTTACGTTTTTTTACAATTTGCAGGTCAGTGTTAGGTTGTTTTCATTTTGTTTTTTTTTTATTTGCGGCCGTATCAAATATTAATACAATGTGGAGACAACAATACGACAACAAATGAAAACACTGGCAATACTAATGCATAGGAGTATTTTGAAACTATCAAATTAATCCTAACACCGAAATAACAAAAGTGATTTTTTCAAACAAACTTAATAGTAGTGATGGGCCGACTATGGGTTTTGCCAGTCTTTGACTAGCTATAGTGCCTAAACTATTGGATATATTTGATTGAATTTTTGTATGCAGGCTGGGGACATCATTAGATATACGCAGTTTAATTTATTGTCGTATTGTCGTCTCCACCTTGTATAGTAAGAGCAAAATTTTTGTATCATAAAGTAATGACAGGAAGATGATTATTTTGTCTGAAAGAATATTCCATAATAATGAAAATTGCAAAAACAAAATGTGAAACTGCACTGAAAAATTAAATAAATATTTTTTTGAAAGCGGTGCCTATAACATTTTCAAGAAATTTTTAAAAATTATATCAACTCGAAAACTATCAATAACCGCGGAACATACCTGTCATACATATCGGTATTTTCGAATGGGGTATCCGAAAATACCGATATGTATGACAGGTATGTTAATAAGGGCAAGGAATATTTTTTTTTGACGTCACTATCATAATCTGTGTCACTATTTAGACCACTCTGTATATGCCATTTCAAGATGAAAACCGACGAACAAATCATTATTTTATACTAACATAAAACCCATTTTTCAGTTCGCCATCGAGCCAGAATAACCAAGCACCTCAACGCATTACCCAATTCCACGATTGCGATTTTTTCGTACATTTTGCTATAAATCGATACCTCTGTTCGACTATATCGCGCCGTAGTTTTATTATTCAGCTCAATGGATTGTGAAACTGATCGGAGATTCATTTTCTCACAGTTTTTTACAGTTGAAAAATTGCTATGGTAGAAAGTTCACTAATTTCTGTCGGGCGCAGGTGTGTTCCAATTTTTGCAATTAAAGTTTTTTTTAGTCTGATGTAGATAAAAACTCCCAAACCCAGAACCCCTAACAAAATGGGCATTAGCCTTTTCGGTCTATCTTATTTATGTAAAATCGGTTACTGGAGTCGGGTTTTAATTATCTTTATTTCGGATACAAAAGGTTTCATAGCTTTTTCAAAGGTTTTAACTTGTGCCATGTCAATTTAGCTTTATAGCAAAGCTGTCTGGTAATTAATTTGATTGTTTTACTCTCGACACAGTTACCGCTGTCTCGGTACCCGCTTTCGTTGCCTTTTATTTGGTCCCTGAATTTTACCAACATTTTACTAATGTTTTCAAAAATATTAAATCTGTCTTCGTTAGCCAAAGTGAAATCTGCAACCACTTCCTTATTATTAGACAGGATCAAAACCTCTCCATAATTATTATAAATTGTTAACACTAAGGCCAGCTTGCACCATACAATACTAAAATGCGTTTAACGCTAAACATATTTTCAACATCATTTTATCTCCGTCATCTTCAAAAGATTGACGGAAACGGAACGACGTTTTAAATAAATTTGTGGTGCAAGCGGGCCTCAAGCTACGGCTTTCTAGAATAGCGGCGCCGCCACATAACAGCCGTAGTGACGACCGCCGTGAAAATTATGGCAACGGGGTTTGACTTTACGGTGTCAAAAAACGCTCTCTAGGAAACATACCATCTTACTTTCATAAATAACGTTTCAGTGACGTCATTCGACGGTAAATTACAGTCGCTATGTGGCAGCCACCGCTCTTCTAGGAAACCGTAGCTTTACACTACCATCTCCTACATAAATATAAATAATTTTCAACTTGTATGAGAAGAAAAGTATTCTTCATTATGTATCTAACAGCCTATATCCTAGTCATCTCTCCCGTGTAACACATTTCACAATTGAGGCAACTCGTTCAGCGTAACTTCGTAATATTTCGTACAATCCACGAATGTGCTTAGATAGATTAGTTTGTACATTGCGACGTGGAATGGTTCCATGTATGAAGATTAACCGCCACTTTGTTTTGTAGTTGGTATGCATACGAGTTATTTTTGACGTTATTGCTACTACTACTACCAACTGTTATCGAAAATAAAAGTGCGAGTTTTCTTATTGAACTCTTAAGCATTACCTTACACCCTTAAAGCTAAATATCACCTCCTTGGCTAAGCTGCACATCGTCCAGTTGCGTTCTTTTGGCTCTATTCGCCTTTACGGTGAATCAATTGCAGAAAGAAAACTCTCTTCTTGGTATCACAATATTATAGTATATACTTTTCTACGAAATAATACCAATTTATTTTATTCAAGTCAGGCAACCTAGGTAAGCTTACAAGAAAGGATGTACAAGACCTATAAAAACAAGTTAAAATGTCAAAATAATAAGTTTAAAATATCAGAACATCAGAGGGGCAATTCTCGTACTTAAAAAACGTTCAAATTCAAGTCGCAATCTCATCTCAGCGACAATCAATGTCAAAAACTTGTCAAAAATGTATGGAAATTGATTGTATTTTTGACAGATTGATACTGAGATCATACTGTGAACGTTCTTAAAATTACGGGAATTGCCCCTCTGCTTGTTTCCAGATTCATGTCATTTCAGTAAAGTACGTACCTAATACCGACAGTTGATTTTTTTTGTTGCGATTATGATGTTGGTAGAGAGAGTTGCTCAGTTTAATAGTCTGTACCACACCCTTAAAATAATATGGCCACACCTTTCTGATACATGCTGTATACTTGCATACTTTTGTGCAAGTTACTGGGATGTACACAGTTTGTGAGAGTTTTTTTTTTTATGGTGGTAACAGGGAAAATCTTTATCGGGGAAAATCGGATGTAATAGGAGAAGAGATATCCATGAAATTGAAGTCTGAGATACCCTAGACGAAATTAGTGGAGGCCTAAAAATTAAAGGACTTGCACATAGATATCATAAACATATTTCTCTCACAAAATGGCGTCCCATTTCGTAAGATATCAGCTACCATCACAAACTCGGCTTAGTTTGCCGAATTAGGCTGTCAAAATCAATAAAGAATTTAGATGCATTGGAGAAGCTCCAAGTAACTGCCGCTAGCTGAACTTGGCTTACAAAGATTTATTATTCACCGCTTGCCTAAGCATTAAACTTTTTCATTTCAACCTCGAACGCTGCGTAGAGTTTTTAAGTGTTTGTTTGAATTATCATATCACTTGAGAATTTTTACGAATCTAAATAAATATTTCCGCGTTTGACATATTTCAATATGGTTGCTTCATTCAAACTGAGAGTACAAAACATTAAAAAAGTACTCTGTGGTACAAAATGAGCTGTGTGATTTCGGTGTAAGTATGTCAGTAGGTATAAATGTCTCTTTGATAAATCTTACCTATAGCGCCACAAGGTTATTTTGACGCGTGTCCAGAATGGGAACTAACACCGCCATTTTGTTTATTGAATACATTTCAAGTGAAGTTTCACAAAACAATTGCACAAATCACAAATGTTTACCAGCAGCGCCAAAAGATCCTCGTAGCAATCTCAGCATAAGCTCATGAACAACATCTTTTGAGTGACAGATTAGACAAATGACAGACTATTATTATGTTCGCTCAATGAAACCAGCAGAAATAGAAACGGCTTAAACTTTTTCATTATCACTTTGAAAGTCTGAAACTCCCAGAAACTTTAACAAGCATATGATACAAAACTACGGCAGTAACATAAATATACCAAACAGAACTCATACCTATTGTTGTCTAATTTGATTAAAAATAAACTCCGTATGTAACAGAGTCGCTCGTCTCGACTGTTATGTTAAAACTTTGTGTGAATTCATAAAGTTCTGATAAATATTTTGTCATACCAAAGTTGAGAAGGTGTGGGATATAATTTTGAAATGGAAATTTTGTTATGTTTGTATTAATTTGGAATATGTATATTCAACTTCATGCTAGGCTTTATAAAATACTTAACTCGATTAATTGATACCTACTTTCAATTGAAAAAAATGCAAATACCAGGGGGGATTCACAGAAAAAGAAACTCGAAAACTTAGTAAAAGTTTGAAATGCTATCATTTAAGATCTCACAGCCAACAACAGTAAAGATAAGAAACAAATCATTCACAAATACAAACATAAAATAGACTAACGAAAAATAATATACTAATATTTTAAAAGATTACCCAAAAGAGGCAAAGAGGTGTGAACCCATAGCTGTCACCTTTAAAGTGCAAATCTTAGCGAAGGGCGTCTTTCGGGTCGAGTTTCACTCCAGTAATTCTTGACAATTACTCCTCTTCCTGTTGCGCTGGTATCTTGAATGAACCTGCTAAGTTATTAAAATTTCGTTTAGTTAATTATCTTGAGGAAATGGGGCCGGGTGATATCCCGGTCCCCGTGAGGCAGATGGTCGGTGGTCCATTCTTGTTGGAAACTATACAGCGTAATATTCTAAGATTATAAATTCAATTATATGTAGAGATAAACTTAACAATATTTATTTATATTTTTGTACAAGCAATCTATAAGTGATCCTATAGCATCTTTATTCATCGAACTAAAAGTTAATTATGAAGGACTAAAAAAAGATAGGTACCTAGGCCATGTATTCCAAAATTTTCTACAAAACTATAATTACTACGTATACTCACTATACATAAACTTACTATTTTTGAGCTACCTGTAAAAGATATTGTTACACAATGAAACTTAACTGACTTTGATATTGTTGTCAAATATTGATATTGTTTCCTTTTTTTCTTTCTGTTTAACAACGTTGTCCCACACTAGGAATTTCTCTTGTATCGTGGGTGCGTTTACAAACATTTAAACTCACATACACAAATAGCCAGACCCGGAACAACTACTTGCAGGTCATACAAATATTTGTTCCGTGCGGGAATCGAACCCGCGACACGCAACGCAGCAGTCAATCGCTTAACCACTGCGCCAACCCTGCTGTTGTTTAATTATTATTCGTTTGGTTAATTATCATTTCGTGCCTCTTGTCTATTATTTGGCTACAATCTTGCTAGAGTCATTTGAATTGTCAAACTACGAAGTGAAACCGAGGGTCCGTGTCCGAATCATTACTTTTACGGACAATTCAGAAGTTAGTCGGACTCAAGTTATTACCATAGAATGTGACCCCCTTACATTTCGAGCAGTAAGTTACACCACTCGTACTTTAGAATGCCTGATTTGTTAAGCTCGTTAAAATACTCAGCCTGGCCAAAGAAGAACACGTTATGTTATATCTGAAAATTCTCATAAAGTTTTTTTAGAGGGCCAAGGAGAGAGCCTTGGGGTAAGCTTCGTTGTAATTATTTCTTCGGAACGACCCTTCGTATTTTTAAATAATTATTTTACGATGCCTATAGGGGAATGAGCAATATAACATCACGATTGATAAAATAAGAGTTGAACATGAGAAATCTGTCTGTAATGTGGAATGAAATTCCACTAAGCCTTGGTTAACTTTCTCGTCACACTTTAAAAGTTACTCACAAGTGGAATGTAAAAGTTGACAAAGAGAAGCTAGAGTTGCTCACCACTTACTGTAGATTTTATTCTAGTAAATCACGCTTGAAATCCCTGAAGAGGAAGGCAGAGGTGCATAGTTCATTCTTATTATGCCTGTTATTTCGTAGTACAATGTAAAAGGATGCGAGCATACTCCGGCTAAATAGGCACAAATTACGAAAACAGGGTGCGCCACAAAAAAAAATGAGATGCAAACCTCATTGACACGTTGCCCAACCTGGAATTCAGATCGAACATCACATGCTCAACATTCCGTTTGCTAACACTATGGGCACCAATACCAATGAGACTGTAGTCATCCGAACATATTGCATCACTAAATATAATATTTCCAATACCCCACAGTCCTTGACTATTTAAGATAAAGCCCAAACGATACTCGACAATGATACAGATGAACAACACAAAAGGGAGGATTCGATAACTATTTGAAGCCTTACAAAGGAATTTATGTAATCTAGGGACATAACTATATCAATGGGCTCTTTGGTTGTTACATAAGCCATAAACTTAAGCAATGGAGCGTAAACTATCATTATGGAAGTTGAATTGGAAATTCTAGTTGATGTTAGAGCGATATAAGTTGGGAAAATCCTCTGGATATATAAATACAACTCTGTTAGGCGTAATCGGCTTAGTAAGGATTTGGAAAGTGTAAACTTACATTATTAAACTTTTGGGTAATTTTGGTAACGTAAAATTAATCATAAATGCCTGAATGATTTTTGATATTAGGATACGATTTCTTTAATTTCTCTCTCTGTTTGCTATTCTTTTTGTAGCTAAGTATAATTTTGATAGCAAAATAAGTAGACGAACTAATGACAAAGTGAATGTCCTTTTTGGTTTATTTTTGTGTATTATGAATAAATATTACTTTCATTAATTAAGTATTAAAATATTATCACCAACAACAACAGTAGAATGTTCCTTTATCAATTTTTCTTTTACGACTTCAACACATTACCTACATATTTTTGATATTGGCTTTACAGCATTATCGAATGTATTCTTAATAAAATAATGACCAAAACCATTTGAGGAAAATACTACTTCGGGATGCTTGAAAACTCTATTACGTTCCATGGGGTTCTTGCAGAGAAAATATTAAGAGGTTGAAGTACGACCGCGGGCAGAAAAAGAAAAGAAAATATCACCGGAATTGAAAGTGTGTTTATGTCGTAATATTTTTCTGTCTTATTCGTACCATACCCTTCAAACACACTCTTACTCTTTTAAAGTTTTCACATGGCCGATACCATAAATCCAGCAAAATTCGTTACACAAACCTTTTCTAGATTTTGATAAAAACTTTAAAGCAAAATGTCTGTAACTACAACAAAGCGCTTCAGCGAACAGGCTATTTCATGATTTATCCGGAATCCTTTAAAATGTTAAAAGACACGAATGTAAGCTTTTTGTAGCTTCTCGAACTTTTACATAATACTGTCTAATCACAAGAGCAATATGAATGAAAAATTGTACACTAAAACCAAGACACCAAACAATGACTATGTATACTTGCCATGCAAACTTTTTAAATAACGCGGTATCAAAATGTGAAACGAATAGGTATTATGTTTCTGTAAAAGCCGGGTTCATCTAACCTTAAATTCTTGAAAACGCGAAAAGAATATTTTAATGTATCTAATTACAACGTAAATACGACCGAAGGACATAGAGAAAATAAGTACTATGAGACTAGGAAACAAAAGAAATAAAATAAGCTAAATAAAATAATTTCAATAAACTTGACATTTCAAATAACCATCCAATTCCAAACAAATGAGATGGGGAGATTACACTATTACTGCTTGTTCCAAGTTCCACCCAATATCCGGGATTTGTGTTAAATTAAGGCCGGCACACATTCTGATGAGTTTTCTGAGAGTATTAAAATGCTTAATGTTACATTTTATCTAATTTGGTCATCTGCTATAAAGGTATTCCTAGGATCTGCTATATAGGTATTCATAGTGCAGCCACAAATCTCTCTCAGACAAATGTCATATAATCTTATGCTTGTTTTAATAATTGTCATGATATGATGTCATTTTTAGTGAATAGAAAATAAATTATTTAAATAAGAAAAAAAATAAAGCTAATATAAATTTGAGGGCCAATTTCTGTAATTATAAACGTCCAAAATATACAGTTCTATAACAACCATCATTTTGGGAGTTCTCCCTTTTATTTTTAGGTCTAAGCAGAGCCCAATTACGAGATAAGTATAGACAAAACCATTGACACCTTGAAAACGGACCCCGTAGCCATCCAATTTGTAACATAACACGCAATTTTAACGATACAAAAACAGCGTATTACGGTAATAGCCGTAATTCCAGTGCTTTGGCCCAACTACTAGTAAACACAATTTGTTATGTGTTAACATAGAATAGTTTACATAGAACGTACCTACACTTAGCGTACAAAATGTTTATTAGTCTCCTTTAGCGAGAATTTACAATATTTCGCTCGGTTTGCCGTGACAAATGTGGGGTTTCGGATAATTTTCGCGTTTTTCATTTCGAGGTGAGATGAAAGATTTTTATCTGGAAAATGTTGGTGATATACAAATGTGTCTGTCATATTCTAAGGAAAAAAATCTTATTACAGGATCTGGAATTTGTTACTATAATCCTTGCCTAATTTTGTAATAGGTATCAAACCTTTATTCGGAAGAAACTCAATTTGTTAGAAAGGGTTCCTAGCACAGGTATATCTTTTACTTAAAAGGAGGTCCCTATGTAAGAATTACTGTAAAAGTTGTACAAGTTTCTGAAATAAAATTTATTATTATTATTATAAGAATAATGCATCATTGAAACGTAGAAATCCTCACCAAACGAAAAAAAACCCATTAACTTTTACACTGTCCGACGACTAATGATCTCATCCTGTGCTTCCTGATGCCAATTTTGGTCAAGAAACAAGCAACTGCACTTCGCAGAGATATCACAATATATACGATGATTTATCTCTCACAGTTTACCACCCAACTAAAGCGTATCTAACGATGAGTTACGATAATCCTGCAGCGAACTAAGACATGCGAGTGGAAACGGAAAAATGTTTTTATTTTCTAAACTTTTAAAAGTTGGCACACCAATTTTATGAGACTTTTTGTTGAAAAACGTTGTCGTCTAAAGTTTTGTATTTATTAGCTGGGCTGTTGGTTTAAGAGTTTGTTTGTAGTTTAAGTTTTTTGGTTTCAAGTTTATTAGAACTGTTTCGTTTTAGGTGAATTATATAAGTTATGCTAATAGTCATGATTTTTTGTTTTAAATTCAGTTTATGGAAACCAATAGGTATAAGAAATATTTTATTTGAGAAACAAAAGATGGCTTTCTCTATAATTCAATAGACACAATTCAAAAGCAAAAGTTATCTGAAGCAAATCTTCTTCTTCTTAGCGTGTCGATGGCAAATAATGTTTGAAAAAGTGTTTTTTTTTGTTTAGCCCAGTACTCAGCAAGGCTAACGTGAAGCAAATGCAACAATTGCAGTTAAAATCACAAAATGAAATGCCGCATCCATTATAACTCTGACTTCCAACATCTCTAAGGAACACGTCAATAAAATTCACACGTATTCACGTGTGTACGTTCCTTGAGCAACGATAAGGTACACTGCCCGACGTACTAACTCGAACTCGAACTTACAATATACAGTAAGAAGAGAAGTTCTAACTTCGAATTGTTGGTAACTGGTTGTAAGTTGGGAGTTTGTAATTAATGTTCGGTGAAAATTCGACTCTTCACGTGACCAGAGGGCTGGCCAAAGAATCAGCATTGCCATATAACGTGGCAATGCTGCCAGCCTTTTGGTCACTTTTCCTGTTGACATCGATGCGGACGAAGTTTTTTGATGCCCTTTGATTTTTTTAATTTTTTTTTATATATTTGTACATACTTATTATTATTTTCAGACTTAGCCTTCTAAATTATGTAAATATTAGTTCAGGTTAAGGTTTTATTTGTAATATTTTTTTTGATATTCTTACAGAAATAAATAAAGAACAACATCAGTGAAAATTTAGGTACATTGATTTTATTTACTGCTTTGATTATGGGTGAAATGTTTGGGTTTGTGTCATCTTCTGTATTATCTTTATAAGTATTAGGTAGGTAACTGATCCTCAGTGCCCCATAAAAATAAATAATATTAGCCAGATCTCTAATAACTACATAATATGTAACTATACAGGGTGGAAACTTCCAGCGGGGCAGTAAGGGGAAGTGCCTTATCTGTTGCAGCTACGCGAAAATAGTCTTAGTAGACTATCCATAATTTTTTATGGAATTTTGATCCCCATTCACAGATTTTCAAAAAAAAAAATACAGTTACCAAGAAAATAGCCATTTTACACAAAAACATTTTTGAAGCCAATCGATCCTGTTTCTAATACTGATCAAAAACTTTTAAGGGACCAACCATCGTTGGAGTACTCAAAAAGTCACAAATTGCAAAAAACTTTTCCCTTCCTTATTTGTGTAACTGAAATACAAAATATAAAATAAAAGACAAATGATCACATAGAATGTTACACATATCAAATAGAAGGCGTATTCATTTTCTTTTTTTATTACTCGTAACTAACATACCTTGATGATGTTATTCTTATTTAAAACCTTGCTGTTCCTTGCCCTACGATATCAAGTGCTCCAAGTGACCACCATTTTGGCGAATACATAAATTGATTCGTTTCTGTACCGATCTAGTGGCTGCTGACAATTTATTTGTATGAATTCCATACAAAATTGTGGTTAGGGAGTCTTTAAGTTCTTGAACACTATCGTATTGCTTTTTGTAAACCTCAGTTTTCTGGTAGCCCCACAAAAAGAAATCTAGAGGCGTCAGATCTGGACTACGCGCTGGCCAAGAAATAGGACCATGTGTTCCTATCCATTGATCACCAAACTGTCGGTTCAAAGTCGAACGCGTACTGCGGCTGTTGTGAGGTGAAGCGCCATCTTGTTTGATTCCGACAGTGGTAAATCATTGACGAGGTTTTCAAGATTCTCTAATATTCTGTTGTTATAAATGTTGGAATTCAAGGTGCCTTCATAAAATTCCACCATTACCACTCGGTTACACACTATACCACACCAACAATTAAAAGAAAATCGCACTTGATTATGTGTTTCGCGAAACCTGAGAGGATTTTCTCTACACCAATAATGGTGATTTCGCCGGTTGTACATTCCATTATTAGAAAAATTTGTTTCATCAGACCATAATATGAAATTCAGAAAATAGTAATTTCTGCAAATTTTTCCTCTTAACCACCTGCAAAAAGTAAGGCTTGAACTAGTCGCCCCTGTCGGTAACTTTTATAACCATACTTCTTCCATATCTTTAGTACGAAACGATGTAAGCCACCTACTTCTTCAGAAACTGCTCTTGATGATATTTCGGGATAAGCTTCGACAAGTGTAAGAACAGAAATGATCAAATTTTCATCTAGTATAAATGGGAAGCGTACAGAATTTTCCTTAAAAGAGCCACCTTGTGCAAGATTTTTTTAAAGATTTGTAATAACCTTTCTGGTTGGCACATGACGATTTGGATATATGATCCTATACCATTTTAACGCAGCCAATGTATTTTTATTATTTACGTAATATGCTTCTAGCAAGTCTAAACGTTCTAATTTGGAGGTAATCTGTGCAATTATGCACTTAATGTAAAATTCACAACACACTCAGAGCTTTTCTGACGCAACAAACTATCAAGATTGTTTTTTATTTAATAATAACGAGTTCGAAATTAAAATTGTTTTTAAACTTATCTTTTTATTCAGTCAACAAAAAAATCTCAACCGTCACTAAAAAAGCTTTTGCGTAAAATTTTCATACAAAATGTACGGGAAAAGTTTTTTGCAATTTGTGACTTTTTGAGTACTCGAACGATGGTTAGTCTCATAGAAGTTTTTGATCAGTTTTAGAAACAGGATCGATTGGCATCAAAAAATGTTTTTGTGTAAAATGGCTATTTTCTTGCTAACTTTATTTTTTTTGAAAATCTGTGAAGGGGATCAAAATTCCATAAAAAATTATGGATAGTCTCCTTAGACCATTTTCGTGTAGCTGCAACGGATAAGGTACTTCCCCTTACTGCCCCGCGGAAAGTTTCCACCCTGTATACATAATAGGTCTTTACCTATGAAGTTGCCGTTTACATACCTGGCCAGTGGCCATTTGAAACGTAATTTATGTATCAATCAATTCTAAATTCGATTTTTATTTCAAAAATATAGAATTCTATTTTTAAATTCAGTAATTTGTTTATTGATTAGTGTTTTGTTTTCACTACATTTGTGTCTTTTTCATCAATATGGACACTATAAAATACGAGTAAATACGGAATACGAGTTCCGTCGCGGTAGAAACGCCGCACAAACGGCTCGCAACAATAATTACGTGTACGGAGTGAACACTACAAACGAACGCACGTCCTGTTATTGGTTTGAACGCTTCGGACATGGAAATGTTGACGTAAACAATGAACCCCGTGGTCTCCCAAAAAATAAAGTCAACAACGACAAATTAAAAGCGATAGTGGAAGCTGACGATACTCAATCTACGGCTGAGTTGGCAGCAGCTTTCTACGTTAGAATCAAAACAATATTGGTCGATTTGCCTCAAATTGGCAAGGTAAAAAAACTTGATAAGTGGGTGCCGCATGAAATGAACGATCGCCAGCGCGACGAACGCGTTGAGGTTTTCCTTGCGATGCTTAACAGACACAGAAACGAAGGGATTTTAACCACATTGTCACTTGCGATGAAAAATGGATTCTTTTTGATAATCGTAAGTGGTCATCATGTTGGTTAGACCTAGGTTCAGCGCCTAGGCAATGCTTCAAACGAAAACTTACCCCTAAAATGTCATGGTCACTGTTTGGTGGTCTAGTGCCGGTATAATTTGTGGCGTCAATAGCAGACCCACATTAACATAACATTATTGTTCACAGTATGCCTACCTACTAGCCTGCCTACCCTTGTATTTCTTGTTGGCGTGACGGTGTGCGATCGCGGCGCGCCGCGCGAGCGCTGCTTGCCGCGGAAACCGGTTTGGCTACCTCACCCTGGACGCCGCGCACCGCGCCGTCTCCGCAGCCCGCTCAAGACTCAGTCGGCAGCGACCGCCAGACAGTGAGCCAGAAGCCCTCGACGCGAACCCACGTTGCTTTGGCTTTCTACCGCATCTTTCTTATTAGCCCGCGTAATTATCTATTTGCTTGTCGACTCCTAACTCTTTTCTTATTGTATACTCTTTTACTTAAAGTCATCTCGTTTCTTCCTATAACTTCCGCCTATCGCTGTAACGGTATTAATCTTTACCGGAATAAACTTTAGTTTAATCTTTGTCGTGCGTCTCATTTGCACTCGCCTATATACCTCCAAAAGTGGTGACCCCGATCGTTGGATACAGCGCGAAGATATCGAGACGCGATCGCGTGACGTCAGAGAAGTTTCCGGAACGTTCGCGAGGAATACATTGACGTCGAGCAATTTATTTTTCTGCGAGTCATTGCAGAGATGGCGGACGAAAAGTTTACGGAGGCGTTAGTTGCAGCGTTGGGATCAGCAGAGGTCGCTAAGGTTAGAGTACGAGTTCCTCCTTTTTGGCCAGAAAAACCCGCGGTATGGTTTGCGCAAGTTGAAGCCCAGTTTGCTTTGTCGAATATAACTTCCGACGCGACAAAATATTTTACTGTGGTCGGGAATCTAGAACCTTCCATTATGGCTCAACTAGAAGATATTGTGGAAAATCCACCCACAGCTAATAAATACGAGAAGCTTAAAACCGAGCTAATTAAGCGTTTGTCAGTTTCCCAGGAAAAGAAGGTGCGTCAACTCCTTATTCATGAGGAACTCGGAGACCGTAAGCCATCGGCATTTCTTCGCCACCTTCAGAGCCTGGCTGGCCGAGGTATACCGGACGAATTCCTGCGCACCGTCTGGACCAGTCGTCTGCCTACCGGCTTGCAGGCGATTGTGGCGTCCCAAGCTGGTATGACCTTGGAGGCAGTGGCGGAGCTAGCGGACCGGGTGTTGGAGATCGCACCGGTGAACCCGGTGGCCCAGGTCGCGAGTACTTCGTCCTCTGCAGGGAGCATACTTGAGGTAATGCGTACTGAAATAGCCAGTCTCACGCGGAAGCTAGATGAGTTATCCACTACAGTGGATCGGCAATCTCGTACCGGCGGTAGGTCAGATAGGAGTCGTAACCGGCGATTCTCCCGCTCGAGAAGTCGCTCGAGAGGCCGTCCATTCAAAATGGAGGGCAATCGTCGCACGTGTTGGTACCACCATGAATTTGGAGACAAAGCTCATCACTGCATACAACCGTGTGATTATGCTTCGGAAAACGCCAAAGCCAGTCGCTAACGACGGCGAGCGACTGCTACAGTATTTCCAGCCGTTTATTCGTCATAGATCTTCAATCTAGAAAACCTTTTCTGGTCGATACCGGTTCCGATTTGTGCGTCTACCCTCGCTGTTATCTAAATGAAAAGCGGGTCCGTGTTAATTACGACCTCAGCGCAGCTAATAATTCAGTTATATCCACGTACGGGTATATTAATTTGCAGCTGAATTTAGGATTACGCAGGGAGTTTAGCTGGAAGTTTGTCGTCGCAGACGTGACCAAGCCAATTATTGGGTATGATTTTCTTTCCCACTATAAGCTTTTAGTAGATTGCCATAACAATAGGTTGATTGATGGATTAACTAACCTTTTTGTTAGCGGACATATGGCGAAGATGGAGATTCCCAGTGTCAAGGCAGTAACTGGCACTTCTCGGTACCACGAGTTGTTGCGTGAATTTCCGGCTATCTCACGTCCGTCTGGTGCACCACGGGAGGTACGTCATTCTACCGTACATTTTATTAATACGACGCCCGGACCACCCGTTTTCTGCAGGCCACGCCGTTTAGCACCAGATCGTTTGAAGATAGCGAAGTCAGAGTTCCAAGCAATGGTTAAGGAGGGGACAGCTCGTTGCTCCAGCGGACCTTGGGCGTCTGCACTACACCTAGTGCCCAAGCACGACGACACTTGGAGACCCTGTGGAGATTACCGTGCACTGAATGCAAGGACGGTGCCGGACAGGTACCCGGTACGTCACATCGAAGATTTTTCACAGCATTTACATGGAAGCACTATTTTCTCAGTCGTAGATCTAGTCAAAGCATACCAGCAGATTCCAGTTAATCCAGCAGACATTGAGAAGACAGCCATCACGACACCGTTTGGGTTGTTTGAATTCCCTTATATGTCGTTTGGTTTGAGAAACGCTGCACAAACGTTCCAACGTTTTATGGATGGACTGGTGCGTGATTTTGACTTCTGTTTTCCATACATCGATGACCTCTTAATTGCTTCTAGAAGTACGCAGGAGCATGAAGAACACTTGCGGAAGCTGTTCGCTCGCCTCGAAGAGTATGGAGTGGTCATCAACGTAGCCAAGTGCAATTTTGGACAACCACAGGTGACTTTTCTTGGTTACTCAGTTTCAGCAAAGGGAGTGCGCCCGTTAGAGGAGAAGGTGAAGGCTATTCAGAATTACCCACCGCCCCAGACTATAAAATGCTTAAGAAGATTTTTAGGGATGCTTAATTTTTATAGGCGTTTCTTGAAAAATGCTGCAGAGTTACAAGCACCACTAAACGATTTATTGGCAGGTCCAGGCATGAAAGGATCGAAACCAGTGAAGTGGACATCCCAGTTATTAGAAATTTTTGAGCGTTGTAAGCATAGCCTTTCAAATGCGGCACTGTTGGTTCACCCAGTTACCGATGCGCAGCTGGCACTGGTAGTAGATGCATCTAATGTTTCCCTAGGAGCCGTATTACAGCAGAAAGTGGATAACGTCTGGCAGCCCTTAGCTTTCTACTCGAAGAAGATGAGCCCCACGCAGCAGAAATACAGCGCCTATGATCGCGAACTACTTGCAATATACGAGGCCATCAAACATTTTCGCCACATGGTAGAAGCACGAAATTTCACCGTTTACACCGATCATAAGCCGCTAATAGGTGCATTTAAAAAAAAAGACCAACAAGGTTCGCCAAGACAAATTAATCACCTGTATTTAATTTCACAGTTCACAACTGACATCCAGCACGTCTCTGGGCAGGATAACCAGGTGGCCGATGCATTGTCTCGGATTGAGGCAGTCACTGTGCCAGTGGACTTCACGGAGCTTTCCCTGGCGCAGCGTGAGGATCCAGAGCTACAACAGCTACTGAAGGGTAACCATTCGTTGACACTGGAGTTAGCGCAAGTACCAAATTCAAACGTACATATATATTGTGATACTTCATTGGCTAAACACAGACCTTTCGTGACAACTACCCACAGACGCCGGGTGTTCGAGACGTTGCATAGCCTAAGCCACCCTGGTGCAAAGGCATCCATCAAAATGGTCAGTGAACGTTTTGTTTGGCCTTCCCTTAGGAAAGATGTGCGCGCTTGGGTTAGAGAGTGCATTCCTTGCCAAAGGTCAAAAATAACAAGGCATACCACATCACCTATAGGAAAATTTGACGTACCAGATGTACGTTTCGCAGAGGTTCATATGGACCTAATTGGACCACTACCAGTATCTTCCAATTTTAAATACTGTCTTACTATCATTGACAGGTATACCAGATGGCCAGAGGTGATTCCACTTCCTGACATGACAGCAGAGACTGTGTCGAAGGCATTTGTGTTGGAGTGGATTGCTCGGTATGGTTGCCCAAAGAAGGTAATAACAGACCAAGGTAGACAATTCCAATCACACTTATTCCAAAATTTAGCAAGGACGTACGGGATCAAGTTGGCAAGGACAACAGCATATCATCCAGCCTGCAACGGAATGATTGAGCGTCTACATCGTACGCTCAAATCAGCTTTGATGTCACACGGTACGAAGGATTGGGTTAGTTCTCTTCCCATAGTACTTTTAGGATTACGGACAGCGTGCAAAGAGGATTTGAAATGCTCACCAGCGGAATTGGTGTTTGGAGAGCGGCTACGGGTCCCCGGTGAGTTTTTCACCGCAACTAATAACAAGGTAGATTACCCAGATTTTGTCAGTACTTTACGACAAAGAATGTCCGACCTACGCCCATGTCCAGCATCAAACCATTCACAGAACAAGGTATTTGAGCACAAGGATTTACATACCACTACGCATGTGTTCTTACGCCAAGATCTGCTTCGTGGTTCTCTAGAACCACCATACAGTGGCCCACATAAGGTCGTTACAAGAGGCCCAAAGACATTCGATATTGAGCTAAATAACAAAACCGTCAAGGTAACAATTGACCGTTTAAAACCAGCGTATACATGGCGAGACGATGTTGTAACACATGGCCATGAGACACAAGATGCGCGACCAATGCGTACTACTCGTTCAGGACGCAAAGTGAGGTTCCCTGAACGATATAAATAAGGCGGCCCTTTTATTCGTAAGGGGGTCCTGTGGCGTCAATAGCAGACCCACATTAACATAACATTATTGTTCACAGTATGCCTACCTACTAGCCTGCCTACCCTTGTATTTCTTGTTGGCGTGACGGTGTGCGATCGCGGCGCGCCGCGCGAGCGCTGCTTGCCGCGGAAACCGGTTTGGCTACCTCACCCTGGACGCCGCGCACCGCGCCGTCTCCGCAGCCCGCTCAAGACTCAGTCGGCAGCGACCGCCAGACAGTGAGCCAGAAGCCCTCGACGCGAACCCACGTTGCTTTGGCTTTCTACCGCATCTTTCTTATTAGCCCGCGTAATTATCTATTTGCTTGTCGACTCCTAACTCTTTTCTTATTGTATACTCTTTTACTTAAAGTCATCTCGTTTCTTCCTATAACTTCCGCCTATCGCTGTAACGGTATTAATCTTTACCGGAATAAACTTTAGTTTAATCTTTGTCGTGCGTCTCATTTGCACTCGCGGAGGTATATCCTCCAAAAATTCATCACAGCTTCTTACCAAATAGCACCAGCATTACTACGCGAATTTTACCTCTCCCTCACGCGTTCCTCCTCCTCCTTCGCGAGCATCACTGCTTTGCAGAAGGACGTCATCCCATGCCCTCTCGCTCCGTACCATGGCCTGTGCCAGGGCCGAACGCGAGAGATCACCACTGCCGATCACCTCCACGAGGACACGGCTATGCTCCGCCCTAGCCGGGCAGACCTCCACCATATTCTCCAGGCGATTCACACAATGGTGACACCCGGGCGTTTCCTCCCGCCTTATCCGGAACAGGGACCTGCAGAAGCATCCATGTCCGGTGAGGACCTGCGTCAGGCGGAAGGTGACGACGCCGTGGCGCCTCTCTAGCCACTCCTCAAAGACGGGACTTTTTGCCACAATTGTGGCGTGCCCAGCACTGGGTTGCGACAGTTGCACTCTCCATGCCGCCATGAGATCCCGCCGGAACTCTGTTCGCTGTGCCGTGATTTCTCGCGGCAGCAGAGTTATGTCCCGGCATTTCGCCTCCTCGCGCCACTCCCATATGTGTGCGAGGACTTTTGCCTCCAGATCCCATGGCGGTAATCCGGTCACTAAGTGCGGTCGATGACCCCACAAAAATACATCAAATTAATATATTTTTGGTTTGTCATGATTAGATATCGATACCCATCACGCCTCTGGAGTTTCACTAGCTAATTTAATTTAAGCCTGTATATGTAAGTAAGTACCTACACGTAGGAGGTGCATTTTCCTTTTGCTAGGAGCAATCAGCAACCGGTAGGTAAATCAGGAGACTCAGTTTCTGGTTGGTGTAGAGTTTTTATTTCTCGAACTTAAAAGAAAACTGAATTTTACCCGCAATATATAAAGTATGTAATATATATTGATAAGAAAAGGTTCCATAACCCATAAAATCCACCCACTCAAGTTTCACGGATTATGAATTATCGGGCTCTACACCCTTTAAAATTGATTTTAAATATTTACCCATTCGGTCAAAGGGTGCAAATCCTTACAAATCCCTCCCCGATGACGGCATAACGATTCTATCGATTACCACAAAATTTATGATCCCACGTTTTTGCCTTGACGTTGAAAAATATCAAATTTAAGCCGACTGACATAAAAACTGCGTTTACCGTTATGCTATGTAAATGTAATGTTTTTATATAAAAACTTTTGGTCCCTGTTTCCGAAGACCGTAGGTATTCGTAAATGAAAGTTATAATAATATTTAAAAGACAGAGGTATGAACGGTTAATTAGACGAAAGTTTGCGGTATTCTGTAGGGATTCCTTGAATTATTTGTGGAATTCAAATAAAGTCTTAATTACAGGTGAGCTTTAATTTAGGTGCTGAGAAATGTTGACCATATTTAATGGTTTGTTTAGTTTCTTTATCTAATTTAATTAATTCGTCTCTTTTATGATTTTAATGAAAGAATAGGCCATTTCAAAATACCTCACAAGATAATTTCTGACTACTTCGCCGATACTGATCGTTTTTCATATTCACAATATGTTTACAAATCTCTTTTTTCTTGTCCAATAGTAGACGATTCAACTGTCTTGTATCAATATATTGAAAGTGACGTTTTTAGATTGAACGACAATAACTTCGTCGTCGATTAACAAATCTTTGTTCCAAAAACCGGTCTTCCGTATTTATTTGCCTACTAAGGCCGCGTTGTTACCAAACGTATAGTGGGCCACCGACTACGACTTAGAGCGTCAAGTTCAAAATGTATGAGAAAACAAGGTCAGCCGCCGATTGAGGGTGAATTTTACCAATAAAACTCGAATAAAATTCAAACCGCGTCCAAGAGCTGTCAGTGTCAATAAACTACAGCAATGATGACACTGACACTTTTGAAATTCGACCTGACGTCCGTTTTTTTTCGAACAGTCACACATTTGGCAGCCGATTATCGTTTGGTGTGAAAGCGGCCTTAGGATTACTTGTGTAATGTGTCAGAAACAAGTAAGACTCTTGTGTTTTCTGTGCCCCTTGTGTCACTAATACTATTATAATTAAGCCTTTGGCCCCATCGGGACCTTTTCTCATTATTCTTACAGTTCATTCCAGTATCTCGATGTTGACAAAGGATTAATGTGTCTTTTTTTAGTTTTAGTATAAGCATATTTGCCTCCAGTATTTTCATAGAATGGGATATAGTAGACTTTGGGGCTACGTTTTCAAGTTTTACGTGATAAAACTCGAAAGGAAGTGCAGCACAGTCACATACTTCATGATCGTACATATAAATCACATAGCATACGGCATTTGTATATGCGAGTCACCTGCATGTCGACGGCGCGTTTTCTACCTTGAAAAAGTAGCGCTTGTTGCGTCTGCAGTGCGTATATGCACATTGACATTGAAAAAGTCGTGTGTAAAAAAAAAAATAGTTTGAGCTAAAGGGAGTCAAGATTTATCTAGTCCTTCTTCCTAGTCTTTCTTTTATTCAATTCAATTTTCTGACAATGTAAGCAATGTTATTAAAATCTTCCGCTTCAATAATTTGAGCGTAATATCTAAAATCATATTTTTTGGTCTCAAGACTACGACACGAATCACGACATCTATCTTTAGTTGTATCACTGATAGACTGCAACTTTGTGATTGATCAGATTTCACGCTCACTAACTCCACGAGCCATCGCTACGTTGCATTTCAAATGTTTTCAGCGTCATTGTAAAATGGGTACACGGATTTTTCCATGAAACAAATCACAACTTCAAGTCCCTATAACTAAACTACATTTTGCATTAACACATGACTCCCTGGTATATTTTAAAGCTCCACGCTCGAGTACAGTTTCTAGTAGTATTTATAAAATGAAGTGAATAACGTAAAATTCTTGAGGTAAAGATATAGGGTTGTGATGTAAAATGTCAGGGGCTTTATAAATTCTTCTATTCATGCGTCGGCGTCATCCGCTTCGGCTCCCGATAAAACTAGATGTAATACCACGTTCGCACGGACGTAAAAATATCGCGACGGATTTTATTGCGCATTGGATTTTCAACTTTCGGTGTTGAACCGAGCATTGGGAATCCAACAGAGTGCATCCCAGTGTGTCGAAAAAACACACTGTTGTATTTTCAACTCTCAGCGCTAAGCAGTGCGTTGCAGGTCCAGTGCGCGAAAAAAACCCGCTGGGATATTTTTACGTCCGTACGAACGTGGACTAAGGGTAGAGGAAGATAGAATTTGAAGTAGCATAACGTAATGTAGGTGGGCAAACAATATTATTATTTATTCATTTTCATTCAACTTTGCATCATACAATTAAATTAAACTAAATTAAAAAAAATATTAATAAAAATTAAAGAAGTACATTTAAATTTCAAAATTTTACATTAATATTTAAAAATAAAAATTAAATTGAATTTATAATAGAAAGCTAAATAAAAATAAAAATAATATCTTAGCTTTAGTGAGTACGTGAACCATGCAGCAGTGGTTCACGTAGGAGCATTTATTTAAAATAGGCACATAATAAAATTCACTTTGGAACGTCCACATTTGCATTAAAATAGAATTGATTCTATTCGCCCCTTCCAAAATGTAGTTTCGTATGGAGAAGAATGGGCAAGAAACTCCACCGTTACTCTTATAAAATGTTTAAAAAAAATTGTATACATTCATTATATACTTATAATTATGTGAAGACGATGCACCTCGAATAATATTAAACCACAATATGTAAAAATTATTAATGATAAATAAATGACTTTATTTCTGTAAGTAGGTTTGTACAAACCCTTTTACACGTCAATCATATTTTAATAGCTAGATGAGGTCGGCATTTCCTATCGGACTACTTATAATTAATAATAAAGTAATAGTAAAGTTTAAAAAAAATAAAAATGAAGCAATGACAAATAAGGTAATTATGTATCTATCACATAATTAACTTATTTGTCAGAATAATCAATTAATCACAGAATGTAAATCTATGTCATAAAAATAATAAATTATACATTAGCAACCAGTTTGATTTTGTCTAGACTCTAGATTGTCCTATGGAGCTGGACCAGCATGTTTCCAAGCATTCTTATCTTGGATGTAATGCTCTTATTTGTAATAAATATTATGCTTGTTTATAAGGTGAACTTTTTATATAAATTTTCTTTTAATTAATTGCAATATATCACAAGGTATTTTGTTGTAACATTTCACAGTACCCCATAAAAAAATAATGTACTTTAGCTAATCTGAAAAATGGTCGATCTATTTTATCTTTATTTCTAGTATTAAAACGATGTCTATCACTAATTTTATTTAAATATGTAGATTTTTTCTTACATACATAATATTTTGATAAATGGATTGGCAAGGTACCGTCATAATATTAATCTTTTTAAATAGTTCCTTGAGAGATTCGCGGCGACGTAGATTATAAATGGCTCTGACAGCTCTCTTTTGCAAAATAAAGATGGATTCAATGTCAGCAGCCTGAACCCCAGTAAAATGCCATACGACATAAAGCGGTGGAAGTAGCTAAAATAGACCAAACGCGAGGTTTCTACATCTGTCAACTGTCTTATCTTTCTAAAAGCATAAGCGGCCGAGCTTAACCGCCCCGCAAGGGATGTTTTATGAGGTTTCCATTGTAATTTCTCGTCTAGCGTGATTCCTAGGTAAACCATTTGATTAATAAATTCCAGTTTTTGATTCAATACGATGCCACATTCGGTACTTCTAACATTAAGTCATTTGAACCTAATGCATTTGGTTTTTTTTTTATTTAAAAATGAGAGGTTAGGTAGACTGGTGATAAAGACAAATGATGAAAGTTCGGAAACGATGAAATGATCTATTGTCCTGTTAGAGCATTTACTTTAACTTACCTAAATAAAAGAGGTTAAGTAGGTACATACAGACAAACACACTTCCATTACATTAAACCTATTTGGGCAGTTGGGAGAATAGAAGATTGTGTTTATATTGTTTATTAATGAAAGAGTAGCAATCGAACGAACATTTTCTCCGATATTATAGCACGTATCAGATTTATTCCAAGTCGACTGCTGTTTGATCTCCTACATATTTATGACTGTATCCGATCAAAGACTGCAGCTGCAAATGTAGAAATGCAAGCTTATGAGCACAGAAATAATCCGATTTCTTAGTTCGCTTTCCAACTAGACTCTCCGATTGGTTTTCTGTGCTAAAATATTTTTCTGCGATCTATTTTGTTGCGAAATAAGTTTGATTTTGGTCTTAACTTTACGAGTGAAAGGATCCACGATACAGGAAAAATTAAAAAAAATCCTGATAATTTAATGTTTTTCATAAAACTGTCTACATAAGCCTCGTTCCTCTCAACTAAAATGTTTTTCTTTTGTGGGATGAAAAGTAACTTTTATTCTTCCGTTACTTAGCCACCAATCTGCCAAATAAAGTCAAAATTAGTTCAATCAAACCAGGAGTTATATTCATCGACCAGTTTTAACGTAAACCCACTGAAATATTATCCAACAAAATAAACAAAGTAACTCAAATACCTGTTCTCGTTTGTGCTGATGCTAGCAGAAGTCCCAATAAACTAATTGCTAATCTTCTCGTTGTAGATAAAACGGGCGCCACGTTTTCAGTTGCAGCTGCCCCAAAATTCGGTGGTTTTAGTCTATTTTTGGTGCCCGCTCAATGAAACTACTGGCTGAAATAGAAAACTTCGTGATATTTTTGCCTTTTCGGTGAATCAGAACTTTGCTACGAACGAAAATTGAAAAGAGACTCATATTTTTTGACATTAACCGCAAAATTAGAAGTTGCAGTTTTGTTGCGTGGCGGTCCGTCTTTCAATGTGACTAAAAGTACACGATTCCACAATCACAAACTATTCGTGTGACAAATTCTATGATGAGTGGTCGAGTGGATGTTATAATAAATCGTTTTGTATTGTTGCTCATTATATCTTTCTTCTATACTAGGTAAGTAGGTCAGTATTGGACGACCCAAAGACGGTGACCATGATGACCTTGGACGGATGCCATATCCCTGACACTTGGCCGTCGTACTGGTTACCGAACCTAATTGATGAGTGTGGCTAGAAAGGTATTTAGCGATCCAAGGGTGACCTTCATGAATTGTTGGTTGGCAAGTTCAAAATGGTGGAAATATTTTTATGACTTTTGACCACGATTCGCTCTTGAAAACTTATATCAACTTAAGGTTATTTTAAAGCTTCATTCCAGCTTCCAGTCTCTAATATTATGCTCTTCAAGACACAGTGTTTGTTATGTGTGACAAATGGTGGCCTATCCCTGGATTCATTCAGTTCTTCGTGAGTTTTTCGCTTCTCATCCTAGAAAAGTTTGTTAGGATAAATATGTTGATAGATACAACACAGATTCTCTAGAAGTCCACGTAGAAGAAAGCAAATATATTTTCTTTGGAGAATATTCAAATGAGATGAGGGTATCTTTAATGTGGATAATACGGATCCTATTGGCTATCCAAAAGACACCAGCTGGAACAAACGGCTTTTCTTGTTTTATCTTGTAAACAGATATGCATTAGAAAAGCTTTGTACTTTAACGAAATGGAGTGTTACACTCCATTTCGTATCGATAAAGCAATTGTCGTGTCGCAAAGCGTCCTATATGATTTTTATTTGTTAGTAAGATTCTCCGGATTTCACGTCCGGTGAGTTTTTTGTTTAAGTATTATAAATATGTGGTTTTTGTTCTCTCCGTAATCAAACTTGCCTGTAATCCTTTATTCTACTTTTAACTAAAATTCTTCCAGTAACTTCCTTTCAAACTGATCCAAGGGTACTGTGACTTTAGGAGTAATGCAATAAAGTAACGAATCAACGGTATACAAAAAATCCATGTAATTTGATTTTGGGCATTCTCGTATTCAGAGCTCTGCCGGTAAAGAAAAGCATTACCTATTCTTCAATTTCCTTCCTATCTCAATGAATCCCATTCATTTATGGCTGAGTCAAATGATCACATGAATCGGACCTTTTAGCCAATTGGAACGAAGTTCCTTGGTGTTGAAAAAGGCCACTCCCACGTCTCTTATTATCTTAAATAATTAAGTGTTTTCTGAATTAATGAAAATGCCGTATTTATGTGTTGCGTTCTGGCTAACAACTGTAGTAACTTTTGGTGCTTTATTTTTATTTTTAGGAGATAAGTAATAGGATTTATTGTGAATGTGTACCTATATACTTTCTTTGGGTTAGAGAGAATTATTGCAAATCTACTTCAGACTTTTTGTTGGTCTTTAGAGTAATTCAGTTGGTCTTAAGTGCAAACTGAAGGTTCTCCAGTCAAGATTGATTTATTTTTACAAAAAATACAATTTCAAATAGAAGAAAAACGAATGATTCTTGTAAGCGTAAAGGATAAAGACGAACGAAGCGCTTTTATAAGTTAAGAGAGGTAAACTAAACTATACGTTTTTGTATGAGAGAATCGTAATGTAGTCACTTCATACATAGGTATTCCAGATATCTTCATTTACAACATCGTAACTCATTATTTCCACCTCACCAACCATTCCATCATTCTCTATTATAGCAATCTTAGCAGCTGTCAGCTGTTTCATGTCAAGTTACTAACTTCGGCAAATACTAAAGTCCCGCTGTTCACTGACACAAATGGACAAAGTTTGTCGAAGTTCCATAATTTGGATAATTTGAGATGTGCTGCAGTTCCCGGTTCAACTATGACGATGTAATATTTTATGTTCGTACTGAAAATCTTTGAGTGGGAGAGCTTTTTTTGTAATTCATTTCAATCAATCATTCGACTCTACCTATCACAGTCCACTGCTGGACACAGGCCTCTTCCTAACTGCGCCACAACACCGTCTTCTGCCTCCCGCGTCCAGTCTCTCCCAGCCACCTTTTTAACGTCGTTGGTCCATTTATCTGGGGGCGTGTTCCATTCGATGTAGACCAATTTGTAATTATAAAGGTTAATCATTGAGGTTTGTTAACCAATAGTTTGCAATCATGATGTTTGTTTGACAATAATTGTTCTCGATAAGAGCATTTTCTTATCTAGCTTCTACTAGCATAAGGGCTGATTTTTCAATAGTTAGATAACTTTTACCTGAAGAATAAATATGACGGTTTGACATATTTTCTATACAAAAGCTGTCAAACCGCCATATTTATTACTCAGTTATAAGATATCTGACTATTGAAAAATCAGCCCTTAATCAAGTGTACCTACAGATGATACTATTTAAATTAACGATTCTATTTTTCAAGCCAATTAAAGCTAGACCTATCAAATAAGACATTTTCATTGCTGTACATTGTTTGTACCGTCCGTACATTTTAGCAATTTCCTTCGAGATTTTGTGCCCCAGATAAAATGCTCAAGAGAGTACTTACTCCAACTGTTCGAAGATTATATTTATGCATTCAATGTTATGTTTCGTATTTACCTACATATAAATACTGGATCTGTTTCTATGCATCTAAGCATCTGAAGTCTTGAGATCTTCTCAAATGGGACTAGTTTGTTATCTTGTATGTCCGCTGGATACGTGACCTAAATAATATCATTTCGTATATTTTGTTTGCGGTATATATTTATTTACATTGTATGTTGAGAATAGTGGGAATTTTATAAAAGAAGCTCGTGATAAAAGTTTTTTTTTTATAATTTGGGGAGACGGCAAAAAGTCTGGGACAGTTCATTATGGAATTTAATTTAATGTTATAACTAACTTTCTCGTTTAAGTAATCAAATGTTCATGAAAAAAATACTTTTAACTTATTTCTTCATTCTAGCACCGTCTATAAAGTGTTATCTTTTATGATAAAGTTTAGGGTCTTCTTTGGTGTTAAGGCTTCTGCAACCAAACTTTATGATTCCCAGTAAAATCAACAAGGAGAAGGAATTATGACATCTACAAACTTTTAAAGGCTTCCATAGATTCTGTGTAGAGAATTCCATTCACGCTGCAAGGATAAACACAGAACCCAAACCATTAAAAGAAGCGTAAACAGCGCTTTAAACCGATTTCCTTAGCAGTAAGTTAACCTAACAATAAAGTAAGAGTAAAATCGACGCATTAATGTAAGTAGCTACGAAAGCGCTTCAAAGCGTAACCCATATAAGAGCTTGCCTATCTAAGTAACGGATTTCCGGCAAAAAATACTAAAAGCTGAGACGCGTAACATGGCCGCTTAGGATAAAGATGCTGCCTTTTTATTGGAACGACTCTTTAGTAGGTTTTGCTACAGTTCTGTTTAGAAGTGTAGAAAGTTGAAACAATATTGGGGATTTGTTGAAAGAATTGTCGATTTAAGAAAATCGTTTGGTAACTAAAATACAGGGGATCGTCACTTCTTTGCAGTTTAATAATAAACGTAGTCTCAGAAGTAGGCCTATTCAAAAACCCCAGCGACTGCTAACGAACATTACCAATGAAATTGCGAAACGGACCGAAACGTTATTTAATGTTTTGTATTGAAGGCAGACAGACATTATAATAACGGTGGCTTTTCCCGGAAGTATTTGCAAAACATTTCGTTGAGGAAATGTCACACGATTTCATTTGGAGAAGTACTGGCAACCGAAGCGCAAAAATGGAAATAAAGGGGCTAGGTATGAAATATCCATGTGATTACCAATTACCTTACATAATCAAAAGCCAGAACAATGTAGAAAAATAACTCTAATACATCTCCCAAGTACACCGCGGTCAATTAAAACCGCCATCCGAATCCACTTTTTTCCCAGATCATTTTACGTTTTAATTAAGGGCATCATTAACCGTAACGGAGGCAAGCAATTACCGCCGTCGCTCGCAGCGATACGATGATGCAGCCAGTGTGATGCAGCCTTTTATTTATCTAACTGAGACTCAGAATAAAATGAAAGACGAATGACGCGAAAGGGGATATAAGATTTAATGATGACTTTTTTCTAATGCTTTTAATAAAAATTGTTAAACAAAAAAAAAGGCTTATGACTGAAATAAGATTTGTATCTTTATAAACTATGTTTGCACAAGCATAATCAGTCTACTATGTTCCCACTTCTGGGCCACAGGCCTCTTTTGTAAGAGGGAATGTGCCATAATCCACCCGCGGGCCCAGTGCGTGTTGGTGGATGTCACATGTCTTCGAAGTTTTGGTTATAAACAAACAATATCGGTCGACAATAATGGTGTCAAACAATATCGGTCGCTATGTGTATAGTAGGTGCTGCAAATATGAATGTCGAGATTATCAATTTCGAATGAATAACTTATTTCATGACTAGCTTTGCCTGCGAGTTCGTTCGCGTGGATGTCGTAAGACACCACAATATACTAAAGTAACAGCCGAATTTCCATAAAACTTCCCTGTATAGTTGTTTTGTTTGTAGTTTTGGTCTCAGCAGCCCTCGGCTCCAACCCAATACGTTGCACCGCATCGCCCGCCAGCGCTATTAATTAGTTTTCGCTTAGTGTTCTTTCTGACTTTTTTTCTTTTTGCTCGGCTTCTAAGGGTCGTATAGCCTAATACACTTCCTCAAGAATTGGGCTATGAAATGCAAAGAGATTTTTTCTGACTGGTAGTTCCAGAGATTGTCATAATCAGCCTATAATGTTCCCACTGCTCGGACGCAGGCCTCTTCTCGGTGAGAGGGAATGGGCCGTAATCCACCACGCGGGCCCATTGCGGGTTGGTGAGATGGTGCGGGTAGTTCCAGAGATTAACGCGTCCAAACAAAAAAAAAACTCTTCAGCTTTATTATTTTAGTATAAAGTATAGATAAGCCCTTGCACTGGAGCAAGGATAATATTCTTTCGAAATCAGTTTCTGCTTCATAATAATTAAAAGATTAATTTTAACGGTTATTCAGCTAAGAACTTAGGACGACGACGACGCGGCGTCCACATGACAGCGGTGCCTGGAACTCCCACAATGATGCATCTTCATGCAGAAACTAATCTTTGAAGCCTTTTTCTCTCTCACTGGACCGAAAAAAGGCAATTTTGTGGAATAATGGTCTGGTCTATTAAGGAGATGGTAATGTCTGGCCTATTAAGAATACTCATTACTAAACGGACATGTCCTAAGTGCTACTTTTGGTACAGAAGTAATTTGTGCGAATGCTGTCTTATCACTAAGCTTTTCGTTTACGCATGTCTATCTTTTTCTGACCTAAATTTACATTTCACCAGTGAAGTGCACACTTATAGGCTTAACTACGTGTCTATACAATAGGTACGTTAAAGAGCGATAATGTTAAGCAATATTCAAACAAAGTCCTTTTCCTACCTTCTCGAGCTGTAATTTTTATTGATAATGTGGACAGTGACGTACATAGTCGGAAAAATAATTAGTTGCAATTAAAAATTAATCTTTGGGTGTTAAATTCCTTGACAGTACCGAATTATAATAATTATTTTCCCTGTTCAGTGCGGATTATCATAATCGTGATGAAAAAAATGCCAATGAGCTTGGTTGGTGTTGGTAACGAGCCAGCCCTTTTTATCCTTAACTAGCTGACACGACAGACGGTGTGTCAATAATTCATACAAGAATTTCATAGAAAAATAACGTTCAGTTTATCCCGAATTTGAAAACATTCCAGGCAAAATAAATGTTCTGAATTTTCTGTCCCTAAAAACCTAGTTCGGTCTATACCGAGGATTTGAAAATAAAAATGCCAAATTGGTCTAGCCGTTCTCAAGTGATGCGCTTACCAATGAACAGTATTTCATATTTATTTATACTATAATTATGTAGATAGAAGAAAAGAGATTATTTTTTGTGATTCTGGATTCTCTTTGATCAAATACACATCATGTAAATCATGTTTACCACTTCCACAATTAACAACTTCCACAACTTTCTAATAATATTATCTCAAATTCATGGCAACATTTTCATTTCGTCACACGAGCTCTGATTATTGGGTATATACAAACCTCTGTGTATTGTTTAAGCCAAACTCAATATACTGTGGAGTGGTTTACTAAAATTGTTCAAAACTTTTGATGAATTTTCAGACGTGGCTTACAATATACGGAAGCCAGTAAGTCAATTTCTAAAGGCTTTGTAGCATCGTGTGTTTAAGTTTTTAGGAAGTTATTAATACTATAGCTTGTTTAAGTTGGAAGTTGGTTCTCCGATCTTATTGCGAGTGCTCGCAATTTATGAATTTTCATTACATTTGACAGATTTAATTTAAATAAAATCTAAATCGATGTCGAATTCTAACTGATATAATATTCTGGTTTAATTGTTTATGCTTAACTAGAAACAAAGCTGGCAATCATATAGACTGAACGAACTGAGAGGATCTTTATTTTTATTATAATCAGCAACCGTTAAATGCGTCATGTAATTTTTAAACGACAATCAAACAAAGGATCATGGGAGAATTTGTACAAAAAAAATAAGATATTTAGAGAAGTTGAAATTCTAGCTCTTGTACTCTTGGGTACCTGAAGAGTATCTTCAGGAATTAAGGCGCGGACCGACTACGATTTTAATCGCTATTACCGCACTCACACAACCGCATCTGCGCGTTTTACGGTAATTATGCACACACTCGCAAACGCTAACACGGGCGTTTGTGTGCTCAAGGAAAGTTGCATAGTATACGTAAGGAAATCAGATGTTTTCTGTTGAATATACTTACTTATGACGTGCGTTCTAAAATTCGATGTAATTACAGTGTCGGTTCATAATATGATACAATAAATAATTACACATAACAATTTAAAAAAAAAACATCACTACTGTTTATTTTTATTACAGTACATGATAAACAGGTCAAATATAAACATTCCGAATTTTACCCGACTGCTCTAGAAGGGGAATTATGCTTTTCGGGTGTAAGTCAGTATCAGGGATGGAAGGGTTAATTAAATGGGTAGTTATGCCATTTCAAACTAATGTTTGTGTTTTAGATAGGTACTTAGTGGGTGCGGTAAAAAAATAGAAAACAAAACCAACATAAAGGCCCTCGGACCACTTAAAAATCACATAAACTCTAAATAAATGCAATAATATCACAGCTCCAAAGTGACAAATGCCATAATGTTTCTAAGAAAATGCGGAGCCGGGACGGAAGCTAGAATTCTGAAAAATTTAGACGATAGAGGGATCATCCACGGGAATGGAAGCTGCTGCTGGCTGAATATTAGTTGGTATTTGCTAAAATTGGTAAAACAGGGCGTGAATTGAACTAAAGTTCTGTGGCGGACTACTAAGGCTACTCACTGCCTAATATTGAAGTGAAAATTCAGTCTCAGTGGAAATATGGGCAATAAAAATAAAATGTTGCGAAAGAGTTTTACAAGAAAAAGACGAAAAACTCGAAAAAGTGATGGAATGTTTGGGTAAGTAGGATGATTACGGTATTGTATCATAACATTTGAAATTTGTATTTAGTTTAGTTTACTTACGAAACTGTATAAATCTATAGAAACGGCATTGACAATTTCTACAAACATTTTGCTAAATCCAAAAACAAATAGGTGCACTCTATTTTGATGTATATAGAATGCATATTTGAATGCGCCTAGTGCAAACGTCTCTGGTCGAAGCAACCATCGAGGCGATAGCCATATTGCAATAGTAGGTATAAGCAACAAAAACAAACTTGCAGATAAATCAGAGTGCGTTCGTAATTATTATAATAATATAAATACTGCACACTAGTTATATATAAAGCATTTTGATTCTTTTGTAAGATTATTTTTATAATATTTATTGAGTCATTAGACCAGTGCCGATAATTTTTGAAAACGAAAAAAGTCACAGTAGGCTGAAACCCATTGGAAAAGAAAGAGAATATAACAAAAATGAAAGGAAAAATAATTTACGGGCGATCCGAGGTCGGGAAGTGGGGGTTTAAGGGTAAAAAGCGGTTTATCTCGATTTCCGGCAAAACTACAAGTGTTATGGAAAAAAGTGTAATAGCAAAGTTGTAGGTAATAAAAAGATCTACAACTTTTGTATTCACACTTTTTTCAAGTAACCTCAAAATTTATGTGAAAAATTCAAATAACCAAGTTCTTGGTTTTTTATTTTTATCTTTTACACAGCAATTATTTTTTTTACCGAGTTTTTAAAAAAGCAGATATTTTCACGTGAGAATTTTCGATTGAAAATTAGGGTGCTTTTTCGATATTAGGTCAAAATAAGGTGAAAAAAACAAATATTTTAAATCAATAAAAATACAGTGTGCTTGAAACATAAAAAGGTAAGTATTCGGCAAAGGAGAATGAGTAATGATGGGCCCACCTCTCAATAGGAATAAGACACTCATAAATGAATAGGTATGTTTATGCAGAATAAAACTTATTATTACGACTAAGGTCAAAAGTCAGTACTTTCGGAGTTATACTACTTATTATTCTGCCATAAAAGTGATCGTAGTTTACTTCGTTATAAGATAAACTATGGCCAGACTCAAAACGGACGGCACCTATCTGCTTGCTCCTTACCTGCGCCCCCACCCTACCCGCTGCGCCCGCCGTTTGCCCAGGCGCATTTGCAAATGGCGACCAACGGCCAGTGACGCAGCGCTAGTCGTCGCTAGTGTTTTGTGTTTTGCGTTGAACGATCGTTATCTGTTTTATGTACTTTTTGA
Organism: Brachylomia viminalis; assembly: GCA_937001585.2. Taxonomy (NCBI): domain Eukaryota; kingdom Metazoa; phylum Arthropoda; class Insecta; order Lepidoptera; family Noctuidae; genus Brachylomia; species Brachylomia viminalis. The sequence continues at coordinate 5,223,288 of OW443301.2, forward strand.
CCCGGCTATTCCTTGGACACTGATTGTTGTGGTTTTTATCGTTGACCCCAGCTTTGTTTAACGGACTACTCAACTGCATATCGATTGGAATTGTGGAAAATGGAACAACATCGTAACTGTGTTGGAAGTTGCGCTCACACTATTTCTTTGATTTGGTACCTAGGAGTTGGGAGACATCAACCATTCGTGGCCCCCGCGGGTTTTTTAAATGATGTAAACGCCTTTGATGTCCAAGACGAATAATAAATCTCTTTTGTTTTAAAGTGTACTTATTATTACTATGTTACCTTATAAGTATCCATAAAGAATATGTTAGACTGACGACTTTAAGACGTCGTATCTCCGAAAGTACTAACATTTGACCATAATTATATTAGTAACTAATGTTCCACTTAAAAAGCCCTATCCAACGGTATATCAGATGTTACTATTGAAGGGTGGGCCCAGACTCCATACATTCATTTCCCATTGTCCTTTCGCGAAAAAAAAAAATGCTGTGTAAAAGATAAAAATATAAAACCAAAAACTTGGTTATTTGAATTTTTCACATAAATTTTGAGGTTACTTGAAAAAAGTGTGAATACAAAAGTTGTAGATCTTTTTATTACCTACAACTTTGCTATTACACTTTTTTCCATAAGACTTGTAGTTTTGCCGGAAATCGAGATAACCCCCACTTCCCGACCTCGGATCGCCCGTAAATTATTTTTCCTTTCATTTTTGTTATATTCTCTTTCTTTTCCAATGGGTTTCATCCTACTGTGACTTTTTTCGTTTTCAAAAATTATCGGCACTGGTCTAATGACTCAATAAATATTATAAAAATAATCTTACAAAAGAATCAAAATGCTTTTTATATAACTAGTGCAATATTTATATTATTATAATAATTACGAACGCACTCTGATTTATCTGCAAGTTTGTTTTTGTTACTTATACCTACTATTGCAATATGGCTATCGCCTCGATGGTTGCTTCGACCAGAGACGTTTGCACTAGGCGCATTCAAATATGCATTCTATAGACATCAAAATAGAGTGCACCTATTTGTTTTTGGATTTAGCAAAATGTTTGTAGAAATTGTCAATGCCGTTTCTATAGATTTATACAGTTTCGTAAGTAAACTAAACTAAATACAAATTTCAAATGTTATGATACAATACCGTAATCATCCTACTTACCCAAACATTCCATCACTTTTTCGAGTTTTTCGTCTTTTTCTTGTAAAACTCTTTCGCAACATTTTATTTTTATTGCCCATATTTCCACTGAGACTGAATTTTCACTTCAATATTAGGCAGTGAGTAGCCTTAGTAGTCCGCCACAGAACTTTAGTTCAATTCACACACTGTTTTCAGTCATAAATTACTTGAAAACTACAATCGAATTATGCACAGAGCGTCCGGTGCCAACCATCCAAGTCGAGCGCTGCCCGAAGACTAAAGTATGACCGCGTAAACTATTGTCACCACTATGGAGCGTCAATAAGATTGAAAATTGAAAATGATATTTGTGTTGAAATGTGACGTAAGCTGCGAATAGGCATTTATTTTACTGCTTTTCTTTAGATTATTTAAAATATAGACATAAAATTAAATAATGGTTTGGTTAAAGTTTTAAAAAAATGGAAAACCTACTAAATTCTTAAAAAAAAAACTGTTGTTATCGCTGGAAATACAGAGATCTTCGACGTCAAAGTTTATTTTTGTGCTACAACTTCCCAATTTTTTATTGGGAATATCAAACTATTATTTATTATTCTGTTCGGTTTAAATTCTTCTTTATACCCTTCTCTGTTCACTGTATTTTTCGCGTTACTTATTTTTATTACATTACGTCATACTCGACGTTCTAAGAAACCAATTTTTGGGAATATTGAGATAACACCCCGCCTTAACAATATTTTTAAAACCCCGCAATAAAAATATAATGTTAAAAGTAAATAGTTTAACTAGGAGCTCATTATTTTAGAACGAAACAGCCGTTGTCAGTGTAAGACCGCCGGACCCATTGATATAGAATTCCGTAGATTGGGCATGAGAGTGAATGAGAGCTCCCGCTCTTAACGGGACTATGCTGTGTTAGAAAGAGAAAGAAAGTGACGCTGTCAACAGGGCCAAACACGTATTTGCTAGCGGCCCATAGCGGCCCCGGTAACTGTTTACGTGAGCGTTTCGGCAATTATTTAAGTGAACTAGAGTGATAACCTGTGATTAAATAACCATAATACGATGGTTTCTTGTGCAGTACCAGGATGTGAATCTTCCAAAAAGAAAAATCCCCAGGATTACTCGTTTCACCGGTAAGTTTACAAATTATTTACATTGTTATTTCTGCATAAGCAATGCACTAATAAGCCGGTTTTAAGCAAAATATGATGAGAACATTATTTTACTTACGATTTAGATGAATTAGCATGCCTGAAACCACCGTATCTAAGAAATAACAAATAGAGAAATACGAAGGAGTTATAACCTCACTTTTTAGTGATGCGATAGCCTAATTTTTGACTTGTTGATATCGACATCTAAGATAAAGGTAGCTTCGTACAAATGCATATTCTTAGGAAATTAGATTATATGTCGCTAATTGTTAATTGTAACAAACAAAATAAAATGTAGATATATTACAATCTTATATAAACTAATACATATTATAAAGCTGATGAGTTTGTTTGACTTTTAATACGCTAAACTATGGAACTAGCAACCTACCTGATGGTTCGAATTGAAAAATTACTTTAGTGTTGGATAGACCATTTATTGAGTAAGATTATAGGCTGTATAATATCGCGCTTCGATCCACGGGAGTGGAGCAGTAACCAAAAAAGATATGGGTGAAACCGTGGCCTTTACCGTTACCTTTATGGCCCCTCAGTTAGTGACACAGCGTGGGATGACCTGGCAAAGCATTAATAGAAATATCTAGGAACGCTCGAGAATCCTTCTGGTTAACTTAGGATCCCCTATAAGCCATACTGAGACTCATGAAGAAGGTGCACGGAGGGCTAGGGGTTGAGTAGAAGGGAGGGGAATCGCACAAAAGATCCAGAAGGGTCGAAGCGCTCTGGGCTCTGGCCTAGGGCCAGCAAAACAAAATAAGATAGGATCCCCTGGTACACCGAGAGTTACCGGGACATACTGCGTTAATTGTGAAGATGTTTTTTTGCCATTGAGTAAGTATATATTTTTTTTTATATTTCCAATAGAAATTGCGTGATACTCGGACAAAGAAACATTGTAATCCTAACTAATATTATAAATGTCAGTTTTACCGCTAAACGAGGTTACTGGCTAGTCGCATGCCGATAGTATTTATTGCGTTAGACCCTTAAGACATTTAACAGAATGACTCATTACGTCGCATAAATTATCGATAAAGACCAACAAAGGAATAGACAAGTCACAACACTGTCTATGCACACACTTACATTTTACGCATACTTAGATCAATGGTTTTTGGTCTTGTTTGATTGTTGACATTGCCGATCTACGGAATTCTACATCTATGGCCGGACCGCTATTATTTTAATCTATGGGACAGACTATCTTTGATCCTTGCTCCATAAAACTAATATTTTTTTAAAAATTGTTCCTTGCTACTAGTTTAGTAATCTGTGCTTTGATCGTCGACTGTCATCGACTGTCTTGCGTGTATTCTTGCTTCGTTGTTATTTTCGCTTTCTTTAACGGTTTTTAGCTACTCTCTTGGACATTTGATTTCTGCTTTACCCTGAAAACTCGGCTTCTACCACGGACTTTTGAATTTCACGCTTATCTTTGACTTTGTGCTTATATTCTCGACACTGGATTTTGATTTACAAATTGGACAATGAGGTGTATCAACTGTGACCTCGATCTTCACCATTCCCGGCGTATACTCGTTTTAGAAGAGTTAGACACAAGAACAATCTCATTGATAGCAGAATGGATTTCTCCTGTCATAGTAAGTACCTATTTTCATTTATTCACATAGAGAATAGATAGGACGCAGATGGCGCGAGTATTTTTAGTATTAGAACCACCTTATAACGTAACAGTAAAACAACGGTAGTCTTGTATCACCTTGGCAACGATAAAGCGCTACGATACAAACTATTTTGAAATCTGAAGAAGTGTTGTCCAAAGCGTATGCTTTAAGGTGTTTTCGTAACAAAATTCGGAAATCAGAAAGATTTAGGTAAGAAGACAGAACTAAATACAATCTTAACGGTCAAACTAGTGTGATCGTTAAGATGCTGTTTTTTATTTTATAAGACGTAACCTGATGTTATTTACATAGATAATTTTTCATATGAACTTATTACACTTTCAACAGATTAATGCCCATCAATATTTACACAAGCTTGATATTAATTTGACGTCTTCTAACGGTAGACATAATATATACAATATCAATAAATGCGCCCTCAATGTAGATGGTTGGTGTCGTACTGCTGCTGCGGCTGGCTTCTCTCGTCCTTATCGCAGTTTATAAGTTAGTAGTGTGCCTAATTTGTGTCTTGACTCTTGGATGCCCCGTAGCCCTCATCACAGTAGTCACACCCTTTCTACTGATATAATGATACTTTTTCAACTCATAACGCCACTGTAAACGTTATATTCTGTAAACAAACTATTCTCTGCTGTTCCGTAAACAAATTATTCACATGACTCATCTGAAGTTGTCTGTCAGTTTGACAGATCCGTCATTGTCACGTCGTTTTTTTTTATACATACAGCAAAATGGGCAACGAGATTGAAACGAAAAACTGATATTTTCATTTCGAAATATTTTAATTATGCGGGGTTTTAAAATTATGATAAGTAGATCAATCTACTCCTCGTAATGTATTCTCAAAATTGGAAAATATTTTGAACCCTCTAAATGAATTCTTTTTTTTGTACAAATTGATGTACGGACCTTGCCATGATTCTTTTAAATCTTTACAACTTTTTTTTTTAACTGGCAACACCAAACGTTTTTATTTCTTTGACAAAAGTTGATCATCAAATGTCACTCTGACGCAAACTTCGAATTGGCGCCAACCAAGTTTACAAAGCAGTGTGTGGACTACGACAAATATATGGAAGTTTCTAAAATGTTTATTTTTGCTTATATCTTGACTTTGATAGGAAAATTATGAAACACTGGAATAATTTGATAACTATGATAATAATAATAGTTGTGGGAAAATCACAATACGCCTTCTTCAGTAAATAAATTCATGTTTGCTGAAAGGTATTTCGTTTAGTTTTCAGCATACCGAAAAGTGAAATTTCAAGGTATTTAGAAAGTCTTGAGGACTCAGAAGATGGTTGAGATGGGTCAGATTCTGAGGTGGAAGACAAAAATAATTATTAACAATCCGTTCAATATGATGTTCGAGTTCTTGAAAACGAAGATGACGTGGAAAGTGCCCAGCCCGATATGATGGATGAAGATCCTCCTCTTGTAATTCATGATAATGAGAATTTGCAACACCCTTCTATTTTGGGTGACAGCTATGAATCAACAGTTAACGAGTCGTCGCAACGGACTTATAGACGTACGACAAGGCGACCTGTGATTCGGCAAAAGAGGAATCTTATCACAGATGAAGACCACCTTCTTTTCAGAGGAGATGCTCAGATACTGGAAGGCTTGATGAATGGCTTGCTTGCACTCCGCACGAATTTCTTTCTTATTATTATACAGCAGATTTTAGGAATAAAATAGTAGAAGAAGGTAATTTGTATGCAGCACAGAAACAAGTTTCCAATCCTGAAATTATAAATGAAAATATCGTGAATACATTTATTGGTATATTGATTTATTCCTGGGTTATAAACTTTCCGAATGCAAGATCTTATTCGAAAACAAATTCGGCTATGACCACACCAAGAAGATCAAGAAGACCATGTTACAAAATTAGTTCGAAAAAGTAAGGTCAGTCATTCAGTTTGCTGATAACTCCCAATGCTTGCCTAAGGAGCATCCAGATTATGACAGGCTCTATAAAATATGACTTCTTATAGAGACACTCAATCGCCAGTTTGGGAAGTAATAGAATAGAATATTCTTTATTATGTACACCATAAAAATTACAAATGTAAATTTTCCTTTAGATCAGAGGCTTTCCATCGATGAACAGATGTGTGCTACGAAAATGAGCCACTACATAAAACAACACCTCCTTACAAACCTCACATGTGGGGGTACAGACTGTACTGTAACCTCATATGCAGTTTACAAGAGTATAAATTAAGGGTATAAGGGCAGGGTAATTTAAGATTCACTCCGGAGAAGGCTCCATAAACGCGGCCATACCAGGTGAGCCAGATTTAGGAGATTCAGGAAACACAGGCGTCTAGAATGGTACCACGCAATGTTAATCACATAATTTATTTCGATAACTTCTACACGTCTCTACCTCTCGTCACCTATTTGGCCAAGGAAGGAAAATTCTCGTCTAAAACATAAAGGTATACATTACATAACATCACACCCTACGCCTTGTTTCAACGAAGTGTTCAGCAGAGGTGTACCTACCTATGAACACCTACATTTCGCCAGTTGTGTTTAGGTCCCATGTAATAAGGGGCGACCCTATGGCAATAGGGTCAATCAACCGGGAACAAATCTAAACTCCGGGCTACGACTAAGAAATTCCATATAGGAAAACCTAACGACACTTTGCCCGAACTGCAAATCGAATTACTACACTAGACCAACGAGGCGGTCTGTAACGTAGAAGTCTGTAAAAGGAGTACTCACAAAATAAACCTCTTTATTCCAATCCTAAAGTTTTCAACTACGTTTCGAACAGAAACGAAAACAGCATTTATTTATAACAGAGATGCACTTTCAATCAACCAGAATAAGCTTTGCAACAAATTGAATTCTTATTCAAGCATCTGAATCAACTTTGCAGACTTTTTCAGACTTATCAGATTGGAATATTATTCAGTAAATCAATTTCAAGTTTGGAGTCTTACAAAAAAATTGGATTATTAAGTTGAGCTATCTTTGTTTTTATTTGCAATCACTGAATCTGATTGACTATGGTGATGTGTGTTACTATGACCTGAATGCAGATCTTCTCAATAAACTTGTCCGCGTTCTCAATAACTGCATTCGATTCGTTTTCAATCGTCGTAAGTATGACTATGTATCTGCGCACCGACTACTTTTAAAATGGTTACCCATTTGTCAGCGCAGAGAGTTGAGGTCTATGTCTACGTTGGTCTCTATTCTGGACAAACCCACTTCTTCTTCTTACCTGACTTCCTCAAATTCAATATTTATGCACTGCCCGTAGTAAAAATCGTCGTTCCACCAACAATCGTCTTCTGCGAGGTCCTTCTGACGATTCTGGCTTAATTCATTCTTCTTTCTTTGTGCAGGCGGTTTTTCTTTGGAATACGCTCCCTCTGAACATCAGGACAGCAACCAGTCGGTTATCTTTTAAAGTGAAGGCACGTGATCATATCCGTCAGAAGTTGGCTGAAACATTCCAGCGCTGAATTGCTAGATTCGTTTTCTCCTTTACCGATCGTTATTTCTACTGACTAAGGTGTATTTTGTTTATATGTATGTTTGTATGTATTAGTATTTATTCTTGTATTTTATAGTCATTTCCGAGCCGAGCCATCTATCCCGTATGTTGCATCTGCCATGTTTTATCTCCGCATCCCCCTAAGGTTCACTCGTAGAAAATGCCTCGGGTATTAAGTCTGCCTTTGTACAGGATTTTTTGTTACTTTCGCATAAAGTTTTAATAAATAATTGTCCCTTTTGAAATATTATTATAGAATAAAAACTTATCTTCCATGAATACGACACATGCAGATAATGTATAAAATATCACGTAGGTACACAACAATAAGTATATACTTGTGGCATATAAATTATAAAACTATTTCAAGAACTTTGCACAAAGGAACCATTTATGAAAAAGGCACGACTACGCAGGTGAAGATTAAACTTTGCACAAAATGATTTAGAGACTATAAAACACTTTCAGGCGCAGTTTAAACACACTAAAACTATTTTGGCCGCTAACCGCTCAACAAAGGATAAATAAACCCTTTTGTAAAAATACTAAAACGTCACCGAGGGACGGTGTAAGTAAGTACCAAAAGGTTATGTTACCACACCATGAATTTTATAGCGTTTTCCACAAAGTTAAGGACTGTTTAAACAGACGCGATTCTCGCAGGTTGCGGGACGAGACTTCGCGCGTCGATTGTTTTAATGATTAGAAAGTCACGCGACGTATTCGCGCCAGTTTGAACACCTCCATACAAGTTAATTTACACATTCAGCGCGGGCAAATTTCGGTTCCCCTCAGTTTGACCAGAGCTTTACATGGTAGGTTATTAGAGCGTGAAGAATTTAAGCTTCAGCAAAATGAGATAAAGTACTACGAGCCACGCGTGACATAGGTGTTCATGCTAAAATGTTTACACCAAACGAATTTCAACCTTAACTTTATAAATAAACAGTTGATTTTCACTTAAATTGTTATGTCCACTTTATTATTTTTTGTCGAACAACCTAATCGCTTCTGACTGCAACGTTGTTAAAATCAACGTTAAAATGCGGAAAGTAAAAACATTTTTCCTATTTATATAATTTTTCCTGTAAATATTGTTTTTCTTTTCTTTTTGTTTTGATTGAGTTTGTAAAATAGTGTTGGTTTACGCTGGAAAAACTGTTTGATTAATGAACTGTAAACAATATTGATCGTATATGATGATGTGCAGATAATAAACAAGCCAGGTTTACTTGTTGCACACATATTTTAGCTTTTCTTGCATACGTTTCGGTTGGCAGACACGGGTGGCTTACTTAAGCTAACAGTGTAGTGACGAGCAGTGAATTAGCGGTATTACCTATAGACACGTACAACGCCAAAAGATTTAAAAAAAACAACAAAAACTTATAACTAAATATCTCATGTGCCTGAAATGTTGTTAGCACACTCACCTACTTAGGTTTAAAGAACTTTATTTCTCATAAGAACTAAACAGTTCGCTTACAATGAGATACTTAGGTGATTATAACTATGTAGTACATTCGTTAGTTACCTCTAGGGTGCTGGAGACATTATATTAGTGATTATAACTAGTTGGTACCATTAATATTAGTTACTTCTAGGGTGTTGGAGACATATTACTTTGTATTATTAAACGACTTCCAAAAAAAAAAAAAAAAAGGAATCGGATGTTTTACTTCGTCTATCTATCTATATCAAGTGTCACGGATGTAATTTTGAACCAATATTTTCCAATATTAGTGCTACAGTAGACCCTCTTATAACTATACAAGTATTCCTATCATGGTTCTGTCATCGGTAGTTTAGAATGTGCATCATCTGTCAACAGTTTCACACAGTACAGGCTGTCCTAATACGAAGCGTTTTTAACACCATAATGTCAAATACTAATGATAATGACAAATTTTCATGACGGCCGTTTAAATATGACGGAACCAATCTTCTAGGAAACCGTAGCTGTAACGATATTGTTTTATCAATGTAATTTGAGTATTTGATGTTTCTATTAAAATGTCGGCGTTCGTGCTCGAGTAGTTTGCTGTTAAGTCAAGTGAAAAGTTGTGAAAAGATTATCTCTAGTTACATGGCTTCCGTCTTCAGTATTAAATTGCAAAATTAAGGATTACTGCATTAGCTTACTAGGTAATTGACCACTCACAGAACAGGGACAAAATAGTATTACATACTTAACCGTGTATAACCGTGTGTGGTATATTGAGTAGGTATTTATTAAAAACTTTCATTACAAAAATAACTTGGCCTTTTTTCCTAACATCTTCTATAGCAGGATCTCAAAATTAATAACACAACTTTGCTAATTAAGACGCAATCTAAATGATTAAATTACCTACTAATTAAAATTTGATCGCATCTTGTTTAAGAGAAAATGTAATTAAAAATTTTCATTAGATATTTCACATTTCCCGATAGGTATGATGCTCCTGTTTCATGGTTTTCATAATTTGGATGGAAAAATTACATTATTTTGTATAGATATAATAAACAAATCGTCTTGAATCGCCAAATACGCAAAAGTCGCCTAAAGCCTTTTTAAGTTTATTCATAATTTTAACGACGCTGATCAGCGCGTCTGTACTTACACGGTGTGCCCGGGTTTACAAGACTAAATTTGGTTTTGCTAGTCATCAGAGAACTCACAAAAGGAATGAAAATTAGTTTGGGTCACTGTAGTGACAGGTCATCTTGCTGGCTATTGTTTTGCTTATTTGTGTTGCAAAATAATAATACTTATACATATACTACACTACTAAAGTTTCTAATAATACAATTCAATCATAATTCGAACGTCACATAGCGCCATCTAGCGTTCTAAAGCGATTGTGATCGTCGACAGTTATTGTTCTTTCCCTCGGGAAAGGTACCTTTTTTTCTCGATGAACGGTACCGTATGTCTTTTCCTGTACCCCTGACAACGTATATGCAAAATTTCATGATGATCGGTTCAGTGGTTTAGACGTGAACAGGTAACAAACAAACAAACTTACTTTCGCATGTTCAATTTTTTGTAGTTAGGAAGATGAAAAACCGGTCTATCGATACTCTAGACTCACAAAACGTATTATGTACTTAAATAAAATAAAATTAACACACTACACGTGGCGCCATCTATTATCATAAGAGCGTTATTATTGTTTTCCTCGGGAACAGTACTTTTTTTCGGGATGAAATGTACCCTATGTCCGTTTCTGTACACCTGACAACGTATATGCAAAATTTCATGATGATCGGTTCAGTAGTTTAGACGTGAATAGGTAACAGACAAACAAATAAACTTACTTTCGCATTTATAATATTAGTTAGGATTAACTGTTTATTTATTTTACTTCGAAAGTCCTAGTTTATCATTTGTGACTTCAACTTACAGCTATATGGACATAATGCAGCATTGCAAATGTAAGCGGGCACACCCTTTATGCCTGGAGGCTCTTATTTTGGTATTAAGTTCTGCTTACGTTTTAATTATTTGTTTCTGCTTGAGTAAAGTTTTCAATGTTTCTGTTGGTATATTGGTGTGTGTTAGCTGACATGTTTAATGTTTTGTGATTCGTAATGTTAATTACTTAGTATTGTATAAAATCCAGTTCTTCTAACTGAACAGACAGCTGTGCTGCTGGGGAGTTTGTTGCGCCACTTCTTCTTCCCAGCTAAATCACTAGGAAGTGGTGAAGGACGGGAGTTTTGGGAGACTGTCTTATGTCGGATTTCTATGGTCTTATGTAATGTTGACGTCGAAAAAGTGCTGATTCTCGGCCTAGTTTGAATAAATTACTTTTGATTTTGATTTAGTCGCCGGATACAGTGAAATCGACTATTGTATACAAATTGACACAAACAGTTTCAATACCATTGTATTCCAGTACTTCAATAATACACACATCAAAAGTGTCTAGGGATCAAAGTATAAAAAAAATATATAACTATAACGAAATTAAATGAAAATGTCTATTTAGATCGATTCAATTAAATGTTTTAGTACTCTCTGCTTTTGCATTAATAAAGACTTTTCGCGAACTTTGCTTAGGTTGGATTTTTTCAACTTAGATAATCCTGACATTCAAATGTGATAAAAATAAAAGTTTTATGAGATTTCTATTGCGTAAATTAAATAATTAGTACTTACTCTGTTTTCCACCGTTAATTATTGTATACAATCGCAGCGATTCCGGCATACTCAATATGAGATCATCCAAATCACGTTGCGGAATGGCCGCCCACGTCCGTTGTAACAGGCGAAAAAGATTTGGTGTACATGCCTGCTCAATTGGATTCATGTCTGGCGATTGAGCAGGCCATGGTAGGACGTTGATATTAGCTGCGGCAAGTGTGTTTGCCTCGACTCTGGCAGTGTGTGGACGTGCATTATCACGCATATGCAGATATGAACCACCAAATTGGGTCCGCAAAAGAATGACAATATCTGATGCAACCGTTTCAGCGTAAATCTGTGTATTGGGATTGCCTTTGATCCAAATCTGTGCTGATCTTTGCCGATCCAAATAACCCGCCCACGTCATGATTGTTCGACTACCGTATGCATGGACGTCCTGGTATAATTTTGAACATTCTTGGCATCCAGGGGTCCTTCAATACCGTATAAGTTTAGTATCTGGCCTCATACGGCGTGCACTGACTGGACAGGTCCACTCAATCTGTGTGGTTCTTTCCTCAAAAGACCATTTCAGACACAAATCTACGTGGTCCTCAAAGATTATTATAATATTATTCTAATTATTGTGAATGTGAGAACTATGTTGGTCATTGATTTATTTATATTTAATTTTGTATTTTTCTCAACGTAATCATGATCTGACAGTTTGAGTAATTTATGCGGCCTACTCAAATGTCCTTTCTTTGGTATTGTTCGTCGAATCGTTGAGCTCCTTGAGTCTAAGTTGAGCTGCACGATTACTGACAATTGCGTGCACTGACTGGACAGGTCCACTCAATCTGTGTGGTTCTTTCCTCAAAAGACCATTGCAGACACCGATCTACATAGCTTTCACATGACCTGACCAAGATTTTGTCTGGACTTTAAAAGAGACTGTGACCTCTGAGTTTGTTTCGGCCTTTCTTCTCAGAGTAGTCAGATAGGAAACGCCGACCCCATATAGTTTAAAAAAAAAAATATGATTGACGTGTAAAAGTGTTTGTTCAAACCTACTTACAGAAATAAAATCATTTATCATTTATCATTTACCAAAGCGAGATTCGTCAGAAAAATACACAAAATGCCACTCTTTTTCTGCCCAATTTCTGTGTTCACGAGGCCATTGGAAGTGGGCTCTGCGATTGCGGGGCTCAATATGTAGTACCAACAAGTAGCGGCCTTCAGGAACGGTGATTGACTTCATGCAAGCGATTTCTTATGCTTTGATCGCTTATTAACATTCTTGAAAAACTATGAAGCCTCATACCCAACATCATCGCGGTCATTGTGCGATTTCGATGAGCAGTAATTTGTATGTAACGATCTTGTCTGCGTGTGGTTATGCGAGCGCGTACTCTATATCGCTCTGCCACGCTGCCCGTGGTAACGTGTTCAAATTCGACTTATAACACTCTGCGTAGTTCCCAGAGCTATTCCCACAGCACGTTGGCGAGAACCAGCTTCCAACATTCCCGCAGCTCTGATATTTTTTTCTCCCTAATAACTTTCTTTTGTATTGATTGCACTCAAAAGTATGGCAGAAATTTTACACATTTGGCCTCAAACCCGCTGCAAGATTATATAGAAATAAAATACGACTAAAACAGATGATTTTCATCTTTTGACCGAAATTCAAAAACTATTCCCTTTTCAAATGACGATATTTACTTAAAAGTATCCATAAGAGTTACAAAAAATATAATTTTAAAACCCGATTTTTAGTAACTAGCAAAAACGTGCTTCATCCCTAGACACTTTTGATATGTGTAGTTATGAGTACATAAAATAATTATTTTCTTTTAATTTTACGCCTGTTCTGATTTTAATTACATGTTTAGCTATGTAATTAAGATTTGATGTCAAGCCAAGTCTGACAACCAGACTTACCAAGGAGTATCGTATTAGCCAGTAACTAGGCTGTGAAGGTCAGATCAGCAGATGCTCCATGTAAAATACTGGTATTCAGCTGCATCTGATTAGACTGGAAATCGACCCCAATATTGTTCGGATAAGGTTGGGCAGATTGGTTGAATTAAGATTTCAAGAACTTAAGTGTTAATTCACTTTTGTCGCCAACAGTACCTACATAAATCGAGTCGATCTTACTTCACGTTACTAGTCGGTACTCGTAATCCAAGGGCAAAAAAATCTTTAAAACTTACATTACTAAGAAAACAACAAAACAAAAATGGTTTCGTTTCCATAAACTAAATAAAACAAACCTAGTACACTCCCTACGTACAGGTTTTGTTAAAAAAACCACAAATACATAAAACACGTTCGCGCATATTCAAATGTAAAAAGGTACGTGTCCAGTTTTATTTCAGCTGAAAAACGTTGAAAACTACAATTTGTCTGCGGTGTGTTGACCAGCAGTTGTTTCAATTGTCGCGATAAATTACTCTGGTTACTGTAACCATGTGTGAATATATTTGGTTCTGTTTTCATTTACAAAACTCTTTGTTCCGTTTATAGGGAGAATCGTAAACAGTTTTTATCGATACTGTAACTACCTAATGTTGCAACTGTGGTAACAGCTCTTATACTTGTATTGTAAAAACAAAGTACCAGATGTATGAACGTACACGAAGCAATAAGAGTCTGTACGGGTCGTAGAAGGTGTAGCTCACCGTCCGATCAGCAGTGCTATTCTGTAACCACCTGACCGTGAAAACTTAGGTGAAGTGAGCGTGGAGTGAGCTGTCAACAGTGTCAATCCTTAATATCACGGGGAATTAAAGCTCACTTCACCTAAGTTTTCACGGTGAGATTGTTACAGAATCGACCGACAGGACCAGGCCCGTGCTGGACGGCGCGTACGTGTTCCACGCGCGCCTCAAAGAGATGTCAGCATCGAAGAGGGGGCCCACTAAGGCCCAAGCCTGCCGGGAAAGCGGGATCAGCCAAAAGGGGTACCGCTGACCCGGAACATAAAGGCCAAGGAAGGAATACGGGTGGGTTTTAGTCAGTAGGAGTCTGACACTCCCTTCCGCTCCACCCAGAGCGGGAGGGGTCATTTGATGATTTCCCATCCTCGAAAAAAAAAAAAAAGCGTCGTAGAAGGTGATTTTCTGTAGTTTCTGCCTTCCCCCAGGGGACGAAGGCGTGAGTCTATGTTTATAAATACAATTGCCTTGTGTCTGCTGAGCTTTACTTCTGTCTGTAGAATTCCATTGCGACTCTTATACTCTAAGACAAAATATTAGCTATGAACTTAATTGAAAGCCTGCCAAAAATCATACACATTACGACAAACAGAATTGTTAAAAACATATTCCTAAGGCCTCACCTCCATAATTATATTTGCTGTTTCCTTAGTATATCATTAACATGTAGGAACGGTAAAGGGAATATTTGGATGTATCATTAATGCTCCGTATAATTTGATATTCCTTCGTGAATCCTGTGTGTTAGGCGGTAATCTGGACGGAGTCGGCGGTAAATATTTGATATAAACCGTTCCTCTTGATGGGAAGGCTCAGGTTTTCGTGCTAGCGGAGCGTTGTAAAATTTTATTGAGCAGACGTTTCTACGTTTTTGATCATCTTTTTCTGAAGAATTTTTAACATATAATTTATTTTACTTGCACGTTCGTAATCAGCCTATAATGTTCCCACTTCTAGGACACAGACCTCCTCTCGATGAGTAGGAATGGGCCATAATCCACCACGCGGGCCAGTGCGGGCTGGTAGATGTCACATGTGTTTGAATATTAGGTTCTAGGACATGCCGGTTTCCTCACGATGTTTTTCTTCACCGCTTTGAGAGCAGTGGTGATGAAATAATTTACACAAAGTAAAACACCTGTCTGGGTTCGAACCTACGACCTACAACTCGTTAGTCGCAGCCGTTACCACTAGGCCACCACTGCTCAACTCCTGCTGTACTTGAGCAATGAATACTTTTAAAATTTAAGAATTAAATGAGACTTAAAATACTTCTTCAATCCGAAACGGTTTCAGTTCCTTCTGAAAAAACGAGAAAGAAACTAGATGGTCGGTTGTTCTTTCCATAATCATTTTGAAATATTTTTGGATACATTGGCACTCGAGAAAAGTAATCAACGAGTTCTTTTACTGTTCGAAAAATAGGCTTTTGTACTGCAGTCGATTCATATCAAGCTGATACTATATTAATTTGTGAACATCCAGCAGCCTTTATAGACAACTGAGCGGTATCAGATTTTTGAATTGATACGCTGATCTGTCGTTGCATGGTATCGCATGGCACTGGCCTTGACTCTTTTGGTTTTATTCCGTCTTTTTCATTTTGTGGGATATCCGGCTAATCCTAATAACGATGTAACGATATCGGTTACGATATCCAATTCAATATTTTTGTCCTTTTTTTTGGCTGTTTTCATAATTATAGTAAAAGTTGCTTGCTATTTAAAAAAATAACAACTATAGCTGGTATACAAGCGAGTTTTAAAATTCTGATTCATACCGCTGCCAGTTTTCGATTCAAAATTTGAAGCCGCGACTACATACGACCTAGTGGTCAGCAAATCAAATTTCATGCTTCGAAAAACGACACTGAATTTATTTTAGAAATGTACGATAGACCTCAAATTGGTAAAGCCGTTTCATCTGGTGTATGAAAAAGATTAAATAAAAGTTAGTGGAAATAGTTCATTACCTGAATTCAAACTTAAAGCCAGAGAGTTTGTTCAGAACTGCTGAAGGCGCTTTTCAAATCATATATAAAGCGTAGGAAATGTTTCGAAGTTATCTCGTTGAGTCAAGAAAAAATGTTTAATCGTAGAGTAATGTGCACTGCAATAGGGATGAACAAGTTTTCTGCACGGGAAAGCATCCTTTTCAGTAGAACTATTTATATTACTTGAAAAGGTGAGTTTGAAAGAATTTTTATTGTTTTATCTCACCTCTGTCGAGCTGTCCCACTGCAGGCTTTTGACCTGCAGTGGGACATCACAGGCTTTTATTAATAATAATGATAATATCACGCCTCTGTCCTATGAAGGCAGGCAACAAGGACCAATTCTTGTGCTTAGGTACTTGATATTTTTTATGCTGCAGTTTATACCCGGCACTTCATTCGTGCGCATAGGTATCTCCCAATAGACAGGTTAAATAATAAAGGTTACCAAAAGTAATTAATAAGAAGCGTTGATTAATGTGAACTCATTTTCCATCGGGACACAACAACTTATACTTTACAATCATCCAAACTGCGATAGCCTATATTATTCAAAACCCAATCTCTATCCCTAGAAGATCTTTAAATACTTCCACAAGGCGACGTCTTATCGGTACGCTCACCACTCGAATGTAAGGAGCTCCCCAATCGAGACAATTCACCCAGAATGTAAGGAATTTTGCAATATCACATTCATAATAAATCTTCCATTAGCGAAGCCGTCTATCCTACCGATAGTACGCATGCTAATATACATACCTATCACCAGGTATAAGAAATTGTTCCTACAGTTCCTAATTTTAATAATAATGGCGTACTATACGTATTATTAATTCGAGTAGGGAGTGTGTGAGTATAAAGGGATGATGAAATGGCCGTATTAAAGGTAACATTAACTACAAAATGGGAATTTTCTCTTGTATTGTTTTTTATAACGCAGGGTTGCGTCCAGTAATGTAATTTATTGAAATAAATGCTTTCAGTTTGAGTGAAATAACCAGGCCAGTGATTGTAGGGAAGATTCTGGGCTGCTGAATGACTTAAAATAAAAAGAACAACATAGTGAAAAGCTCATGATTTTAGGATACGTCTGTTCAACATACTTAACCCTTGAAATGACTTGCCATTAAATATTCAATTCGCAGTCCACATTTTATGACATCGGCTCATGGCCGGTTTGGTTATAAAAATTCGACAAACTGATAATGAAAGTTTCAAAGAACTTTTCACTGTCCATTGTGTTTTTTTATGACGTCATAAAAGCATTTGATCAATCCGAAGGCAGTAATATTTAATGGTATGTAAAGTGGTTAGAGAAACGTATGGTGCGAAGTCCTACTACAATTTTGAGCTAAAATATTTATAGTCAGATAAAACAAATATGTTTACATGAAAGATAATGTAAATATCTCGAACTCACTGACGACATCGTAGATTTGTTCATTTCATTTTTACTGAGAAAGGAAGCATGTGTGTAGAAATCAGGGATTTGTAACTCGTAGTGAGTTGGTATGGTCATAAAACGTGTGATTTTCTATAACAACTCAAACTAAATTCATTAATTTCAATTACACCATTTACATGCGCTTTTGAATTATTAAGGAGTCGGTCAGTCAGAAAGTTGAAGCTAGTTGCCTATTCGAAAGCGTAGTAGGTAGTTTCTTATGCAGAAGAACGGGTACGAAACTCCATGGACATTATTTTAAATCAAAATATTGGTTATATCATTCATGTTGATAGTTTACAAATTCATCGACAAAATAATGTATTCATACAATTCCAATCAGATTGTTCGCGCATATTAAACACGTCCAAATAAACCAAAAGTTACCTCCAAACTTCCGAAATCATCCAATAACAGAGGTTTGTCTGCATCATTTGAGGAATCATATTTCCGCTCACGTTTCAACATCAAGAAAAAAAAAGGAAGCAATAATGGAGGTCGTAGTTTTATTAGGAAAAACATTAGGACGAAGTCCTATCAGAGAAAATGGGTCAGAAATGGGTTCTATTAATTTTATTATGATGCTATTATTCGTCGCGTCTTTGCAAGTAACGATGTTAGCGCTTCGTGTCTCGTCTAGTCTAGTTTCCTTACAAAAAGGATGAGGAATTTTGAGCAGGTATCTGCTTTCGTGTGTGATAATAGCGTGCTAAATGAAGACTGTGTTTTAATTAAGACAATGGTGTGGGTTGTGTTTAGAATGATGCATACCTATATGAATTGATATGACTAGGATAGATGTAAGATGTACGTGTGATTTCTAGTATAGAATAGACAGCCATCATTCTAATTTCTCCATATCTGTAATAAAAAGTAAGTTCAAAAACTAAAAGCCGAGCACTCAAAAATCACGCACTAAAAAGTATGAAACGAGAAAATGTTCTCGTCTGAAATTGTCATGTACAGTCGTGCACAGCAGGTTATACGAAACTGTCAAATTTCTTTAAAAATTATTTTAAACCTTAAAATGTTAAAGGCTAAGTTCAAAATCTTATGAGAAAATTTGACAGTTTGTGGTAACTTGACCTGCTGCTGTGTGTCCAAACTATTCAATATTTATCGTAGGTATATTAAATAAACAACTTACACGTAATATATTTTAATGTTTATAATTCATATTCATAGTGATTTTCTGAGGATAGCCGTGGTCAAATGCCACTTTGCTTTAAAACCTATGATTGCTTATTACTGTTAGAACCACAGAACCGATAACCTTTTTTATCTGTTCTTTGGTTAGAACGTATTATTTGATTACGTGGCGTCACATCGCCTATAACCAGCGAAAGGTCAAGACTCTTCCAACAATACCTCTTTTGTCAAATTATGATAAGCAGTTTAGAAGTTATGAGGGAACAGATGAACACATGTATGTTGCCGAACGATGAACGTATGTATGTTGTATACCGGTCAAAATCAAAGCTCTCCTTTTTACTTCGCCGTAGTTGGGTAACAACCCTAAAAATGAAATTGTTTGGCCAACGAGTAGCACGTGTCTAATACAGCCTGTGGCCCAAAAAAGTTTGCTTTGTACTCTTATTATAACGTAGAAAGCTGTTGTTTAAACATTGAATATGAAAATGGACACGGTTACGTGTCCAAAAACACTGAAGTAGTACTCTCCGTTAAGCATAAACTTAAATCTTTTTTCTTAAACCTACCAGAACCAGGATTATTTATTACCAGGAGAAATTCACAAGAAAATAACGTATTCATGTCTGCCAGTAAAATTTAACTGAGAAAAACGAAGTACGTAACGAACAGCTTCCAATCGTTCACATAGAATTTATTACTGAACGGTTCACGACGTGGTGCGTACAAATGTTTATGGCTTTTTCCTTTACTCTTAATTTAAGATCTTCAGAAAGTGGTACGGTTGTCCAGGAAACCATAAAGTGAATACGTGTAGGGCCATTGTTTTATTAAGCAAAATATGGTATCGGATAGGATTTATAGTATTTGAAAATGAATAAAGAGAAATGTTTAATCCACCACGATTACTAAACATGTGTCTCATAAGACACAACTTGTAAGACACTACTTGCAAGTCAATATTTTAAGCACGTCAATCGAAATTATTTAGCTCTCTGCTAAATTGAACTTCGATATAGATTACCCTTATTACAATCTCATCCCACATTCTCAAAATAACACCCCAGTTACTATTTTACGCCAAAAATAGCTACTTACAATCCTTTTACGAAAGTCAAGAGGTTCCAATTACCTCCCCAATTGCTTTCATTGCATCTTTAGGTACGTTTTAAAGGCACCCTTCCACGTTTTAGAGGCCCCCAAGAATGTATGAATATTTTTGTGACCGGATATTGCTCCCAGAAACCCTTTTCAGGCTTTCACTCTATACTTCAAAAGCTCCAGGAATTCACGAGATGAATTAAAGTCTGTGGTAAAGAGGAATTAGAATAGATAGAGTATTGTCTATTCGTTTGACGTGTAATTTTAATATTTAATTGCTTTGATGAATATTCACTGTTTGAAATTACGTAGCGGTGTTTGTTGACATGACTTGTTAGTATTAAAGGAGTTCCTTTGTTCAAAGGGGGAGACGTAATTCCTATTTTTTCGACCAAGCTTCATTGCTGTCTAGTTTCAATATTATTGTTACCCTATTTGAACTAGTATAGTGGAAACGATACTGTCAATTAACACGAAATAAGACGAGAAGAAACCTCTTTTTCTAAGGGAAACGTGAGCGGTTTCCAATAAGGCAGCACGTCCTATTAAACATGGACGTATCTAATACGGTGTAGTAATATCTAAAGTCTGTTGTAATGGGTAAGAATGCGTTACCGCTTAGCATCCGATTGGCCCTTTTATTTATTAAGTAAAACTTTATGCACAAGTAAAACAAATACTATACAAAGGCGGACTTAATGCCTGAGGCATTATCTACCCACCTTTCATAGCTTTCCTCAATTAAAATAAGTTCGCGATAGGATTAATTTATATATTTATATATATTATATAAAACTGTATATATAAAATTAAAAGTCCGGACTGACTGATAAATCAACGCACAGTCTAAACTGCTGGTCCTAGAGACATGAAATTTGGAGGTTGTGTTCTTTGTGAAGAGTATGTGTCGACTAAGAAAGGGTTTTTCGAAATTCCTACCCTAAGAGGGTAAAATGGGCGGTTGAATTTCCTGTGAAACTTTTTATTTTCTGGGTCGATTGAATCGAAAATTAGTACACATACTTTTCAATTAAAATTATGAGACACGTATATCACAGTTTTTCCAAAATTACCCCCCCCCCCCCCGCAGAGTCAAATAATTCCCGATTATCGCGTTGGCTCGTGATACGTGACATTGATCTTACTAATATCCTATCCTACTAATATCCTATCCTACTAATATTATAAGCGCGAAAGTTTGTGAGGATGGATGGATGGACGTTTGTTACTCTTTCACGCAAAAACTGCTAAACGGATTTGAATGAAATTTGGCACACATATAGTTTATAACCTGGATTAACATATAGGGTACTTTTTATCCCGGCAATACGTTCTCGTCGGATAATTTCCGACAATCACGCGGGCGAAGCCGCTGGCAAAAACTAGTTTTAAATAAAATAACGTATCCTAAGTTATTCCAAAGCAAATTCTTACGCAGTTGAGCCATCAATGGGTTTGACGCTCAATCATATCCACGCGAAACTTATTCGGCTTACGAGGCTTAGAACCAACCCGTTTTTACATTTCAGTGTCGAAATAAAATTCCCTATGTATATGTTCCGCGCTCCGTAATCCATCGTGTGCAAACGGATAAAGGATGAAGTGGTGTTACGAATATTTTTCATAACTGTATCTAGATTTCGTATGTTTTTCCAAATTAAGCTGACTGAGCTAAATCCGATTATGGGTTTAGCTTTTTGTTTTGTGATAAGTATTTTTTGTAACTGAAATTATTGATAAAAATGTGAGGATTTTGCGTTCGTACCTAACAGTTCTACCGAATAAATAAACTAGAAATGATTAATTAATATACATATGCTAACTTCCAACAATACAAATTTTGTGATATTTACTTCATAAATTATACCTAGGATAAGGTTGAGATTTATAAATGCTATCAAACTAAAGCACCATGAAGAAAAAATATTTTTTTTGCATTTCGTTTAAGCCTCGTGTTACGATGTATAATTTTATAAAGAACATTTATTTTATGAAATACTTATACTATAATGAACTTATATAAAAACCTCATTATTCCTGCAATGAAACACGCGCATAAGTACATACTTTACGTACCTACAGAAGAAACTCATTAGCCTTTAAAAAGAAAACACAGACTGTTTCATAGATCCGTAAAAACTTCAGTTAAGTACGGCTTAAATTATAAATATTTTTATAAGGCAATACAAGTAAAAAAGATAATAACGCCACGTGCCAGATGTTCAAAATGGTTGTAGGAATATTACTGAAAACAAAAACTAAGTACCTACTGAGAACATTAGGGAAAAATTGTGTCCGTATTGCAACAATTCACCAGGCTTTGTTGAAGCACGGTGGTCGTTCCGTTTCCGCCCTCGGCCATCACATCTTGACATCGCGGACGCGGACGACGCTCAATCTTCATTTTAATCTTGTAAAGTAAAATTAGCATCAGCCTTTCAATAGTTCAAACCACCAAACAGTTACCATTACCTTTTTATTGGTAAGCTTTGCTTTAGGACACTGTTGCGGCGTTTGACCTGAGGGGCAATTCCCGTATTTTTAAGACCGTTCGCATTCTAATCTCAGTCTCAATCTGTCAAAATTACAATCAATTTACATACATTTTTGACAGGTTTTTGACATTGATTGTCGCTGAGATGAGATTGCGACTTGAATTTGAACGTTTTTTAAGTACGAGAATTGGCCTACTGGGGTCAGCCATTGCATTTTTCGCTTACGGTTATCGTAAAGAATCCACTTTTCATCACATGTCACAATTCGATCCAATATTCCTTCATTTCTGTATCGATTCAACAAGGCAATACAAGTTTCAACACGCATTTCTTTCTGCAGATCAGTCAAATCTTGAGGCACCCATTTCTCATGTTTTTTTATTTGATTGATTTGACGCAAATGAGTCAATATTGTTGGTAAAGTAACGTTAAACCATGCCGCTAATCTCTTTCAATTCATTGTTATTCACCTGTGTGGGCGGTCTTCCACGTGGTTCGTTCTTCAAATCAAAGTTTCCATCACGAAAACCAAAATCGCACGCACCGTTCATTAGCAGTCCCCTCTCCAAACGCAACATTGATATTGCGAGCTGTTTCTGCCGCGTTAGTTACGCGTCGGAACTCGTATTCAAAACTAACTCGAATTTTCGAATTATCCATCTTTCTTGTCTAAGCTGAATAAAAAAAACAACTGAAAGTCCATAATCGATTGTTGCACATTTTTTAAAAGAAGTAAGTACTTCAGTACCACGTGAAAAAAGTTTCACTCAAAAATCTCAAACCATGAAGGTTCTATGTCAATTCGAAGTACCTAATACAATAAAACGGCAATTTCATACTTTACCCCTATTATTTTCGGATACCCCTAGGTATGAGGAACCTTAATATTTTTTATAGACACGTCACTATTTGGACTATTCTGTATAACGCAATATGTTTATCAGAAACCTGGTTATCGAGAGAAAAACAAGCCATGATAAAATTTCGAGGAAATAAAATTGCTGCATCATACCTACTGCCGAAACACGCGAGGAGGTGGCGGCGTCTGCATCCTTTTTTTTTGTATCCGGGGTGAAAATTCCTCATGTAGGTATATCCACCGCCCTGGGTCGGGCGGCGGGGTCTGTCAGACTCTTACTGACTAAAAACCACCCCGGTGTTCAATGTCACACCTACGCCGGGGTCGCGGGAACGTACGGTCCTTCCGCAACCCCCGATTGGTGCCGGCCCGACGCTGCGGGCCTCTTCGGGACTGGGAGGGGAATGAAGTGTTTGTACGATAATTATAAAGCATTTAACGATACACAAACCTATGTCCTAAACAAATGTATACCTTGTGTAAGATAAAATGGTTAACCAAAGGTATCTAAACCTCTGCAAAAATAAGAGACTATTAAAAACACTTTCTCTTAAAACAAAGAAAAAATACTATCACAATACTATAAATCATATGAATAAATATTTAAATAAACAGTAACAACAGCAAGAAAACTACAATATATTGACAAAATTTAAACATCTAATAACAAAGTAAAAACAATGTGGAATACCTATAACAAATTAGCGAACCAATAAATCAATAAAAAAAGACAAATTTAACATAGAACTGCAAACAAATAACAATATAACAACCTCGGAGCCAAAACATGTAGCCAATATGTTTAACAACTTTTTTGCATCCATCGGCGAGGGAAGTCCTGTACTAGCAAACGATGAGCCGAAAAGTACCCCAGTGCACTCACCTGCCGAAAATACAATGTTCCACACTCATGTAGACCCTTACGAAATAAATATTATGTTAAACTGCCTCAAAAATAAAAAAGTCACGGTATAGACGAACTTTCACCCTGTTTACTTAGACAAATCGCTGATGAGCTTACACTACCATTTTATAAATTAATAGACCAGTCTTTTGAAGAGAGCGTATTCCCTGATCAGCTGAAAATAGCACTAGTAAAACCTATCCATAAGAAAAATAACAAAACAGAGACAAGTACCTAATTACCGGCCAAAAGCTCAACTGCCTACAGTTTTAAAAGAAAATTAGATTACCGTCTCAAATTTTTTTGAAGCTATATTATAATCTATCGCGTTTACACTTTCTGTGAAAATATAAAATATTTGACGATTGCTAAAATGGTTTTCGGAAAAATCGATAAACAGCATGAGCAGTCTATAAATTTATACAGGAAGCCCTAAATATAATAAATAAAAAAAGCAGTACGTATGATGATTATAACCAAAAATACGACAAAGTACAGTATGGTATTGCCTTCACCTTTCACCATCACCTTTGTACCTATTTTTCTGTTTTTTTTCTTCTTGTCTGTTTATATAAGTGTGTACATAAATGGTTAAATAAATAAAAAATAAATAAAAGTATTTTACTAAACAGGGTAGATACGAGTATAATAGGGATCCGCGGAAAATCACAATAGTGGTTCAAATCTTATCTAGAAAATAGAGCAAAGTTGGTAGAATTAGAATACTTCAATAACAAGATTAACGAACTTCAAAAGTTCCGGTCTGACGGAAAGGCGATAAACGCATCAGTACCACAAGGATGTGTTTTAGATGTCTTCTATTTCTCATCTACATAAATAAGCACTCAAAATTCATAGCAGAATCCGGACCATCCGTTTTGTTTGCAGAGGACATCTCCATTCTCACCCCATGTCATGACAACATAAATATAAACAGTACCCTTACCGATATACATAGCAAAATAATAACCTGGATGGACGAACACAATCTTGAAATCAACTTTAGAAATGTATACTAAACTCTTATCTTTCCATCCCCATCGAAAAAACTCTCTAAATGATTTTTTTTCTTTTAATAATCACAAAATACAACGAATTCACATTACTGGGCATAACCATAGACAAGAATATAAATTGGAAGTTATACATACAAAACATTAAATCGAAACTTTCAAAATTCTTATAAGCTTTTCGTGAAATTAAAAAAACCACTACAGACTGCCCTGGTAACATACTACGTCTATTCTTATGCATAGCTTAGTTACGACATAATAATGTGGAGGAGCAGTACAGATGCACCAACAGTTTTTACAGTTCAAAATAAATTTATCCGTATATTAGTAAATTTACAATATACAATAGATAGATAGCTGCAAAACCCATTTTATAAACCTGAATACTTTAGCTCTGCCCTGTATGCATGCATACAGAATTATACATACAATATACAATTATTAATTATATATTTATTTGAAATATGCAAATTCGCTCATAAACACCTAGACTTGTACACTAATCGAGAAGACATACAAACCAGATGCATAATCCGATACAAAACACGACTAAACTTACCAAAGTCCCGCTTAAAAATACATCCAACAAGACTTCTGGTTATGTCAATAAAATGTTTAATAAGTTGCCCAAATCAATAAGAAAAGAAAAAAAACTCCATCTATTCACGAATAAATTATAAAAGTTAAGTAAATGTTATTACAGTGTAAGCGAATATTTAAATGATCAATCCTTAAAACTCATATAAATACACAAAAAAATATTTTTAGAATAAATTAGATTTTAGGATAAACGATAAGTCCTCATGTCTACCTACTATATTTTTATTTTGTTGTGCCCGACAGGGTCCACGATTATTCATAAACAAATGTTTACCACCTAAGCAAATACATTGTGGAATGCAATAAAGTTTTGAGTATTGAAATATATACAATATGGAATAAATCTATTTGACTTATTTAAAAAAGACGGCATGATAAGATTTACATAATCGAGCAAAAGCCTTTGCTACAAATTTAGCGTCATTTGATGAAGTAGATGATTTGTAGTCTGCTAATGCCTGGAGATGTCAACTGAGGGAATAAGTATATTAACAGGCAATGAACGGCAGCGTTGACCTTTCTTCTAATGACATAATTCAGACAACGAGTGATGTGATTAAAATGATTTGAACAGATACTGTGGTTGTTTTTGTATAACTGGCGAAATATGGGTATTGGTAGGTAGTACATGTACACGTCAGCTTAACCCTTCGGGATTACAGGTGTGTTTTATGTTATGTTATTGATGTAATATTTTTTGTTTCGCATGAATCTTTTGCTGCTACCTTCAATGTCTTGTTATGTACGTTAATTATTGTTGTCTTCTTTCGCTGAAAACCAGCGCTGGGGCTCTGTCTTGCATAGGGTCGCAGCATAATGCTGAGCGATAGCCGTTTTGTGTGGATGTGACGCATGTTTCCTTCAACCTTTTCTTATTTTTTTGTGTTTGTGTTATTTTTTGCGTCATGTTTACCGCAAATACACGCATTTTCTTTAAATCATCATTTTCTTTAATAAATGTCAGTCGGCTGAAAAGGGGAATGTTTATTCCTTTTAAATTTAATTTAATTTAAACCTTTATTGCTGAACTATAAGGTCGCAAATACTAATTCCGCGCATTTAGTCGATTTCTTGACTCTGTGCCGCGTACTAGGATGTATGACAACACTACAAGCGATCAGTCAAACGCATTTTCTTTCTTTCTATTCTTTCTAATATTTGTGCGTGTCATACTACCTCTGCTCATGAATGTCATCATTATTATATAGTGAAAATATTTCTCATTAAGTGAAATTTGTAGTAATATCTTTTGAGTAAATAAAGATTTTTTAACAACAATATTATCTTTGTAAACTATTCTACAATTGGGCAGGCCCTTATGTACGGAGGGCCCACTAAAAGACCACGCTTTCAAGAAAAAAACTAAAGTATTGATCATACCCAGCATGATTAATAACTTTACACCATAATTAGACAGTTAACTTACTCCCAAGCCTTCAACAGGGAATGTTATTAACATGACAAGACATTGTAATTCAACGTCATAATTATGTTAGCATTGTGAGGGTTATTTACATTGGAGTGAAACCGGCTGGGGGTTAATTTTATAGTGTTATTATACCGCCAAGAACATTTCTGTTTAAATTAACAACGGTTTAATACCAATTTTGTTTTAAACTCTTTGGTGCTAAATAAAAATATAATAGCATAATTATTTCTTTGCTTGAAAATAAGAATATGCATTGCATAGAAGAAAAAAATAACAATCGACAACATAGTGGCCATCTTATTTGAGCCTGCTACGCTTCTGGGCCTACTCTCCAAGTCCGTTAACGCAGAAACGAGCCCGTCCGAAAGTAGTTTGATACTTCGGAATTAACCATACACCCGATTAATTAACTTTTAGTAAGGACAACTGTCAAGTGGGGTTGTCATTCATTCTCAGTTCAGGACTCGAAGTAATCTTATGTCCGTAGGTGATACGGAGTTACTTCGGCCGAAACTACGGATTTCGTACTTAGAGAGTAGACCCATACCATAGAGAGTGGTACGGTCAGTGAAATTGCACTGTGTATCGACCAGAGGGTTGAAAAATATTCGAGTATGCTGACCAGTGACGTTACAATATGGCAATTTTATCGACCTTGTAAGATTACCCTTACATCCACCCGAAAGCCGGAAGCGGGAGGAAACAGTTTGACCGATTGCAAAACTGCAAACAATAAATAATAAAGGAAATTTTAATTACAACTAAATTACATCGCTTAAACACGCAATGTACATACAGTTTATAAAGTGATAATTTCACGTTTCGTAATATTCACCACCGATTATTGGTTAAAAATATGAATTTGTAAAAGATTAAAATGTTCGTTTTAATAAAAAAAATGATGTAGCAAGGTTTGAATATGATGAATGCGCGTAATTTTAATTTCTGTAACATATTATATCGTTTTGCTTAACTATTTATCCATGATTCACAGCTGAATTAATTTCGATATTTATTATATTTATTTTTAAACTGAATAAATTAGCGACCGACTCCACGTCACACCAGGTTGTCACACCAGCAGTGTGACGACAAGTATTTTTTTTCCTCGTCGTCACTCCGCTGGTTTTACAACACCTTTTATAAATAACAGTGAAATACCTAAGTATCTTTTAAAATACTTGAATCAATTTCGAACTGTTTGTTCCCATCTGACTATTATTTTTTCTATCATAATATCTTTACTCGCAAAGAGGTTAAGTTTGGTTAGAACAGCGACTCCGTACGCACGACACCAGCGAGGGAAACGAACGTGCCGCGGTAGCGGCCGGCGATTGCCAAATACGACTAGAATACACAGTAATAATAAACTGTAGGCGTGTTGTCCATTGGGTATTTCATACAAAGTTGAAATATATCCAATATCTTTAAAAATCATTAGATTAATCGTTCGTTAGTGCGATTAATTTTAGTTTAATCAAAATTAAGTAAGTAAAACAGTACTTGAGTCGATCAATATGCGTTAGATAGGATAGGTTGATGGGGGATTTATCTATTTCAAGCACAACACTAATGTGATACAAAAGGTGTAGTCAAACTAGCGGTGTGACGACGTGGAAAAAAAATACTCGTCGTCACACTGGTGTTACGACCTGGTGTGACGGAGTAGGGAATGAATAAATGGATGTTCAGGCACATACATAATGACTCGCGTTTGGCACTTAACTACCGGCAATCTAGAGACTTAGCTTATAGTACGAGTAGTTCAGTATATTTTTGTTCACGTTTTACAAATAAAGTTCATCCTGCCACCTCTGGCCTCACCATGTCGCCTAGTATTCATCTAATAAAATCATTGAAATCCCATCATCTTTCCCATCGGGAGCAAAATTCCATAAAGTCTCATTTACGTATTGTCGGGCCAATTGAGCATGGAACATGAAGATGAAATACATACCTAAGTACTAGTTTTGAACTTGTACGAATTATGCAGACATTCATGATGTGGCTAAGGTAAGGTAGGTATTTGTAGATCGTTGGACACGAGAAGTGTTCGTATAATATTGAAATCAGATGTGGTTTACAGGAGTCAGGCTGAATTTGAATCAGTTGAGGTATTGAGCTTAATTTGCAGACTTAAACATGGCGCTTTTATTTTTCATTCCCGATCGTATCATTGCTTAAGCTTTTGGTTTCCTAGGAATGCGGTTCTGTCATATTAGATCAGCCGTCATGACAATCTGTAACTTTCACCTGTATTTGACATTATGCTGTCAAAAAACACTGTATTTGGACAACCGTTATTGTGTAACCATTCACAGCTAACTTACTAAACCATGCTGGTCCTAGGCAATCTTTCATTGCTTTAATAAAAGTATAATTTGAAAAAAAAAAGATTTATTATTTGAACAAGTAAACCTTAACATCTAGTGATTGGAGCCTCTTTTTGAGCAGATAAGCCTGTTTTAGGAGACTCCACTCTTCCATGACGTAAATAAGTATGTTTTACTTGTTTTATACAAATTTAGATAAAGTAAATAATAATATAAAAAAGAGAGAATTAAAGTTAAACGTGCAGCACGCACGCTTGTGAGTGTGTGAGTGAGAGTAGGGGTGTGTGAATGTGAATGAGAGAGTGTGTGAACGTTAGCACGAATGAATCAAAGTGTATGCGTAAGGTTAAAAATGGTGCAGGTATTAGGTGTAGGATTATAATATATGTTATTCCAGCAGCGCCTCCGTGTCGTCATAAGTAAGAGGTTTTATCCGATTAGTTACAATTTAATTTAATTTTAATTAATCTAATATAACCAGCCTGTATTGTCCCACTGCAGGACAAAGGCCTCCCTCTCCCTTTTCCACACAATTCTGTCTTTAGCTAGTGCCGACCAGTCCTTTCGGTAAGAGTCAAGCTCGTCCGGCCATCGCCTTGGTCTGCCACAATATCTTCTAGCGTTTATTGGGCCCCACTTGGTTCGAAAGAATAGGATAGAAGAACAAGAATAAGATACTGAAAAAAAAAGTAAAAGTTTCTCATTTCACTGCCACGGGGAATTTTGAAAAATCCTTTTTTTGTTATACATATTCTGCCTTTTTTATGATTCCTTCTTTAGTGGTTTTGGCTATCTACCTATACATTGTCTGTATGTCAGTCAGTTACGGAATTAAAGAAATCTACGTACCTGCCAGTATAGGGGATAACATAATTTTATCAGCCTAGGGTAGTTTAGGAACAGTCACATGGATATTAATATAGCGTCAACCTAACATTATGTTTTATGCCGATGTTTCACGAGAGCAAACTCCTGTAAGACCACGATACCCCCAACCCAAACCTGCGTCATTAATAGCTGTTGAAATTCAACCAGCGCAGGCCATTGTAGGGTCCACAAATAATTCAAGCAGCCCATTGTGGGCTTTACAGCAGCGGCCATTGAGGATTGGATGTGGTATACCACACGAGTCTCTCGTTCATATTATATAAGGAACGTCGCAATACGTCGACTACGTATTGCATAATCGTCTGGCTTTATTGGAGAACTTTTCAATAATGTTGTAAGCTTTGTGAAAGAAAAAGAGATTGTAGGTCAAAAATCAAAAGCCTCGTACTTTGTAATGGTGCTTATGGCACGTGGAGTCAAGTAAAAGAAAAGCCATAACAATCCATTTCTTCATCAACAAAATATTTATTTTGTGGTGGCTTGCAGCTACGTCAGCCAACCCAAGCCCCCGAATATGTATTTCGATTTCATGCTTATGTACCTATCTTTTGAATATGTTTAAGGCATTATCTGTCTTATTTAATATACATACCGCGCATGTTATTTACAAAAACAGAATAGTACCTATATTTTTCAATCTAAATGAGGCCGTCTCAAAAGCCAATGTTTTATTCTTATAAGTAGGTACTTGTTCGGCTAAGGGCGAATTCCACCCAACGTTTTTTTTTTTATTCCCGTAGACTGTTAATGAATAAAGGACGATCGTCTTTGAGAAAGTCGGCTATTATCAGTAGGCTCGGAACAAAGCTAAAAAGAGGACTTTGTAACAACTAGACAACATGAATCGAACTTTTATTCCCTGTTGAGTTGCGAATGAAATGAATTGAGACGGTAGTTTCAAGGACGTTTTAACTTTTTAGTATTCGAATATAACTTGTTTTCTTGAACATTTATACTTAAATAATGAACTCCGTCCCTGAGACGACCCACTGACTACATAGTCATCTTTTTGTCCTTATCCTAATTTATTTGAGGTCAGCGCAGCATTTCTTGTTCTCTATTTATCGCAAGTCTATCACCACATACTTTTGTTACACATGAGGTTATTAAAAAAACATTTTTAGGCTACCAACAATATGATCATGTGTCTTGATTCTCCTGAAAGCGTACTTGACATAACGATACTTTTATAATTTATTTTACTAACTACTTGAATTACTTTAACAGAGTCTTGATAATATGGTTTAGTATATATACTTAAATACTAAACAACATTATCCAGACTTGGTTTAAGCTTCAGAAGCTTTCGAATATTGGGGCTTACAAACACTAACATTAACCTAATCGATAGTCCGTCAGTTTTCAACTTGTCCAGATTACAGTCTACGTCTTCTCAGAGATACTTCTAAGTGCTTTTAGAATTATATTTATCGATTGGTCTGTATTTCTGCTGAAATTAAGGCATTACTGATATATTTTTGTGTAGGTTGGGTAGGTAGGTACACTTGATTAATCATAAAGCAAAAATGAAGTCGCTTAAAAACACGAAACAATATTTTTTAAACAGTAATAAATATAACCAAAACGTTCCAAACCATCACTGAAAAAAAAATCTACCAACCTTGAATATTCTCAAAAATGCTCACAAGACCAAAGGGTGAACCGTATATTATTTCATACATACGTAATTTTAAGTTAAAATATTTTCGTAACGTGTGGTCCCTGAGTAATTTTTCTGTACAAGGGCTGCGCTATAAAAAGCTGGTGGTAAAACCGACCTTTCAAAACGCAGCCCGTACGTACTACTTTTTTTAGGGTTCAGTAACCAATTAGCAAAAATGGAACCCTTATAATTTCATGTTCAGTTGTGATATAGCCATTTTACTCGGATACTATTAGCACTATCTCGATGAAAATTGGAAAGAAGGTGTATTCTGTGCATCGCTAAATAATGGTATTACGAAAATACAAAAAAAAAATGGGGTTGTAATCCCCGTACATGTAAACGAGGGATGAAAAAAACTTAAGGTGCTTAAGTCCGGGGATATTGTTGGATCCCATATAGGTTAACTGTCCAGGCTCATGTTTTTACTAAAAGTCGATATTGTATATCTGTTAAAAATATTTTTATACTCTACTGGAAGAGTTTTTTTTTTTACTCAGACCTCAAAATGAGACCACAGTGACTAAGGTGAGCCTACAGGTTGCTCCGAACGACATAGATTGACAGGCGAGAGAGCACAGGTCACTAATAAGGCAAAAAGAGTTTCGCAAATATGCAACATTTGCACAAAACCAATGCTTGCAATCTTTCCAAAAAAAATATTTTTATTTTATTTTTTCCAATAAATATTTTCATATAATTTCCCATGTTCAGTTACTTACCTACCCATTATTTAGCTAACTAATTCTAAGTAATAAATCAATAAAGACTAGAGAAAAATGGAAATAGTCAAATTTTGATGCTTTTTGGGCTTCCGTACCCAAAGTGTGTGAAACGGAACCCTATTACTAAATTTCCACTGTCCGCCCATCCTTTCATCCGTCCGTCCGTCCATGTGTCTGTCTATCAGCGGGCTGTATTTCATGAACCGTAATAGGTAGACAACTGAAATTTTCACAGTGTGTCTGAGTGATTTCTATTGCCGCTATTAACAACAATAATTAAAATAAAGTTAAAAATTAAATGAAAACCCCATTAATAAAAAAAAAACTATTTATTTAAAAACAATTAAAACAAATATAGTGTTGATTATTGTATAAATTCATCATCTTAGTATTGTAAAATTGCATACATAGCACATGTGTGAGCACTATGTACCTACTATAAAGCTTACTGGGTCCGACTTACACTGACTTGAATGTGCCCTGGCGACTGACAGTATGCCATACTCACTCGTGTTTCGCTGGTGGTGGCGTGTGTATTGGATTACTAAGGTCCCTTCAAAATGGTTGAGCTTAATGATGCTGATCCATACGTCATGTTCGTGAACGGGCGCCGTCAGTAGGCACTGGTCATCTCTTAGCTGCCACGGCTTATTTTAATTCCTGAATTGTTATTTTTATCTTTTATTTTAATACGGAGGCTTTTGACGTGCACGTCTTTCTACTTCGTTCTCACATGTATAATTTTAACATGAATGATAATTTGATTTAAAAAAGTGTCCATGGAGTTTCTTGCCCGTTCTTCTCCATAGGTACCTACTACACTTTGGAGTGGGAAACTAGCTTCATTTTTCTGACTGAACTGGTTTATTTAAAATTAAACCAATTGAGTTTGAGTTTTGGGTGGTACGGTACCCTTCGTGCGAGTGCGACACGCACTAGGTCGATTTTTTGTTTGTTTATAGTTATCGAGTATTTCCCTATGTCCAGCACTTTTTATAATCGTAAAGATAATTATAACCAGCCAAATCCGCACTAAATA
This sequence comes from Brachylomia viminalis, assembly GCA_937001585.2. NCBI lineage: Eukaryota > Metazoa > Arthropoda > Insecta > Lepidoptera > Noctuidae > Brachylomia > Brachylomia viminalis. Next base: position 5,257,276 of record OW443301.2, read on the forward strand.
TGAGATCTCTTTACGTCCACAGTTCCAGATGGCTTATAAATTCTATGGGTGAATAGACCACATACGGACTGTGGACTGGTATGGTAGGAAAAGTGTTATAGGGCGCGCAAGATAAATCTGCGCGCGGGTTTGACCTTCAAGACTAATATCCCTGCCAGCACTTTTAGTCACTTTCGGCATAATGATTTTAGACTTTGGAAAACACAGAACACTCTCTTGTCACCTGATCCACACCAGACTTATTTTGCGCGCACTTTGACAAGAATATTTCAAAAATATTGTGATGTTTCCATTAATATATATATATATAATATATACATATTTTTTGATTTTGCTATTTAATAAGTCAATAGTTTGTGAGATGTTTTGATTATCGGTCACAACCATAGAAATAACTTTGTTTTACATAGTTTTTTTGAGAAATGCAATGAAATACAAATTTATTTTTGCGGACTGTGCAACTGTGCATTAATACTGTGCATGCGTAAATATTCATCTCGACTACGGAACCCTTCATTGTGTGTGGTCCGACAAGCACTTGGCCGGTTTTATTTTTATTCAACCTTTTTGTGCTCGGTCTCTGTCGTTCGCAGACGCTTTTGATCTTGCTATAAAGATGCACTTGTTTTGCTTAAGAGGGTCAAACGTTATGGAGAATTTATTATTATGAAATTATTGTTACTTTTTGTGTTTTATAGTTCTTGTTTTTATTGTTGAAAAGTTCAGAATCATATTGTAGGAATTTTGAAATTAGATTAAGTCAATCATAAAATTATTCATTTCCTCCTGTGGGGGGGGGGGGGGGTAGTTTTACTACCTCAATACTAATCAAAGTATTTTCACAGGAAACTTCGTCAATTCAATTTAAGTAATAATTAGTCTGGTGGCATTCAAAGAAGCGACTCTGGTTCATTCAAACGAATGTATATCTTTAGAATTTGGTTTGATTGACTAAGTTATCCAACCCAAGAATACCTTTAAACGGATAGGCCATGAAAACTTGCAAACACTTGGCTAAAATTACGGAAACTTGAATCACGCTCAAAATCTTACTTCTATTTATTGTCTAATTCAATCCTTCTTCATTAAACTCAGTTTTATTTATGGAATAGTAAATTACCTTTTTTAGACACGCATAATTATTACTACCTTAACAAAGTAGGCAATACTTTGTTCAGGTAATATTGTTTTTGCGTGTCTAAAAAAACGCAATTTAAAGGAAGAAACGCTGAGAAAGCCTGAGATGGTTAAGTGGCCTTGCCATAACTTTGAAAGGAAAATGGTCTATGCGGTGTCTGTTAAAAGGGACTTGTTTCCTTTCCGATTTCCTTTTCTATCACTAATATTAGAAAATATTTTTTTGCACTATACACTCAACTACTAAAAACATCATCATTTGCGTAGCCTTTTCCCAACCACGTTGGGGTTGGCATCCAGCCTAACCAGATGCAGCTGAAACCAGTATTTTACATGGAGCGACTGCCTATCAGACCTCCACAACCCAGTTACTGGGTAATACGACACCCCTTGGTAAGACTGGTTGTCAGACTTTCGGGCTTCTGACAACCCGCAACGACTGTCAAAGATGCACGAATGATAACCAGGACCAACGGCTTACCGTGCTTTCCGAGGCACGAAGGGGTCTTGGTAAGTAAAGATGGTCACCCATCAACGGATCAACCGCGACAAGCGGTAATAACACTACAATAACAGCCGCACGGGTCGATCGATCAGGTAAAACTTTACCTGAGGCTGTTATTACTAAGCCACAAGCCCCTCATCAACTGCTTAAAACATATTATAAAATATTTATCTTATTAAAATTATTAGGCGTAATAACAAAACACAGATGTTTAATTTATTTGACATCTAAGTTGTACAAAATTTTATATTAAACAAAAAATTATTAAAAAAAAAAAAATTAAAACTATTTATTTCTTCAAAAAATTTCAGGATTTTTTACACAGCAAAAATAGCGCTTAATCTTGTTATAATAAGATTATGTGCGCTATGAGCTTATTTTATAGTAATGCTCACATAAGTTTATAGGCGAGAACCTACACGCTGACATCCTCCATTCCATACTTCCCCACAGTAAAGTAGGCTTTTAAAATATTTTTCAATTGTTGAGGTTTTTTGTCTTCTATTTTTTTGGCAATTTTCTTGGGTAGTTTATTTAGAATGTCAGGAAAGGCGTACGTCCAGGCTCTCTTACCATATTCATTATTAATCTTTGGCAGTTTATATGTAGGCAAGTACGACAGGTTACGAACAAAGTTTGGTCTCTTTGTTTTTTGCAGTTTATTCATAAATACAGAGTAATCCGATTTAGGTACTACTTTTTAATTTATAACAAACCTTTAATTAAAGAAACGATATTTAAAATATTTTATTACCCCTAAGTCGATTCTCCTTCTAAAAAAATGTATACTTACAACATATTCAACAACTAAAAATGTATATTGTATTTTCTCATGTCCATGTTTATAACCATAGTTTACATTCGTACTAACTGCTAAAAAAACTCTTTAGTGTGAACAAAAAGTATTAATAACTAGGTATGCTACAAGCGGTTGAATAAAAAAATTGATACATTTTCTTTACAAATATTTAAGGATAACTACATGCCGAAGATGAGGCCATTGCTATACTTGCTGCTTGGGGGTTCACCTCCATGCCTACGTGAAAGCAAAATATTTTGTTTTAACATCGCGGTTGACGGCGAGCATCGATGTGATCTGGCTCGTGATTGATCGGTTTAACTTGTTCTTCTATAGTAGGTAGAGCACAGAACAAACACAGGACTGAGCAACTGAGCACCGAAATGTATAGCGAGTATTGACATAGCGACCGCGATCGCGAGAATCTTCGGCATGTAATTTTTCCAAGCTGCGTTTACGCATAAACAGGGTGAAATTGAATTCATGGGCATCCTTTTACGGGGTCATTGTACTCATCATTATGAACAACTTTTACGTTTTCAAGGGATATGCAAACATAAATGTAGGGAACGGCAGATTTTTTTTCGCGATTTCAGGTTTGGTCACATAGTAAAAGTTGTTCATAATGATGAGTACAATGACCCTTTAAAAGAATGCCCATGAATTCAATTTCACCCTGTATAGACAGACGGAATAAATTACTTGCGATCTTCTGATTCGATGCCTTAACAATACATCTCTATAAACACAATCATCAAATAAATGCCAAAGCGAAAGGTTCTACCTCCTCTCCGTTATGAAATTCCTTATCAAAGTAAAGGTAATTCCGTTTGTTCCTATACCTTCAATATAATCTAGTCGCCAATTCGATCCTGTTTCCAAACAAATCCTTGGTTCATTTGAATGTTGGAATTGAGAATTTCATTCCAATCAAAATTCAATTCTATTTAAACTTAAACGAATCTACATGATAGAAATAAGCGTCCCTGTTCTGAGTGAATGAGAGAAAAAAATACATTTAAATATTAATAAAACTTTTTGAACGTGAATCATAGCAAAACGAATGCACGAAAACAATGTACAATCTACAAAAGCTAATGCAATCTCAAATGCTACTTTATTCGTTTTAAATCTTTGCCCACCTACTTACGAAGACGACGGTGCAATGAAAAGAATCCTAGGATTATCACGTCTAACACAGAAGCTTGAAATTTAATTGATTCAGAGCCAATGGATTTTCAATTCAAATGTTTGAAGCATTAGGATCAAATTCGTTTATATTCAAAAGGGAGAAAATGCCATTCTCTAGATCACAATTGCTTGGCCCGATACGGGAGCCTAGAGAATTTTATGATCTAAGGATTCTTCTAAATCCGTGGATTCGAAAGTTGGCGAAGGCTTAGTGAAGTCTTTCCAGTTTTATTCCTAAATTGTTTCCAGAGATATACATACGTATTTAGTGTAAAAGGTTCATTTATTACCTCGTAATCGTGACATGAAATTGGAAATATAATTTATTAGACTTCTGAATTTCAATTTCGAGACGCTCATGATTTTATAAATCGAAACTGAAATAAAAAAATGTGCCCGACTTTTCAAGCTACATAAAGTACTTTTATGTTTATTGCTTATAATGAAGCTATTAGAAAATCAATCATTTATCAACACGAAACATTGACTAATCTATTAAAATACGAACTCCGCAATCGGCTGATGGCACCGATAATCGCAATCAACCACTTAATTCGGGCTTAAATAAACGGAGATTAAACGTGGAACTGTACACTATTTGCTAATGAACCGGCAACACGCGCGGCGACGGCCCATGTCGCTGTAATCAAACGTAATAAACGATGTTAACTGATTTAATTGAGCCGTGGTACCGTCAGATGTAGGTACGTGTAATTCAAATGGAACTGTCAAAGTCATTTTGAGAGCAATTTTATAATGAATTGATTAGATAAGAAAATGTTTAGCTACATAGAATGTCGGTGTACAGGTGAGTTGTTACTAAATAATGTTTCGTTCCGGTACATTCTACCATTTGCCATGCCAACATTTTATAATCAATTGCGAGAAAGGTAGATTGATTAAATATTATTATAGCGATTTGGGATAAACGTGACAATTTTGTTGTAAATTTTTTCAACTACGCTGAATATGTCAGAGGGGTGGAAAAGGTGAGCTCACGATCTCTTGTTTGCCAGTCAGTTACCATCGATAGCCGATTCAAGGTTCAAGATGTAGGTAATTTGATATGGATACGCAGGTAATTCTTCACGCCAAGGAATAATTATATAATTAGTAGTTAGATCAAGAAGTCATAGGAAATAATTGTTCTTTATCTTGCGTATGCTGTAAAAAGGAAGATAGTATCTTGTGTAGGTTTGAGCTGTACTTATTGAGTCTTCTATACATACTAATAGTATTTTTCATTATATTATACCTATCTCTAAATAGTTATTATTAAATATCTTTACGTAGTATAAAACATAGTCGTTTTTTTTGTTTATATGCTTAGATCTTCTAAAAGACGCAATGGGTTTCATCAATAAACAGAGCGAGAAGACGAAGGTTTTCATTTATAATACATGGATATTATGGTAGAGAAAAGCCGAGAATTTCAAAGATAAGTAATGTGATGTCGTAAAAAACATATTTTTGTGCGCTCACATTGCAAACGCCTGCTGAACCTTACAAGATAAATCAAAATGAATTGAAATAAAAATCTACGGAATTGTATATTTTAAAAAGATCTACAGAAACTAGTATTAATGAAAGTCGCTTTTCGTGTCTGTCTGTGTGACGGCATTGTTCTTTTACACTTCGCAACGGATATTGATGCGGTGTTCACTATCATTTAGAGAATGAATTCCGGCAGGTATGTGTATAATGCATGAATATTGAATTCAAAAATATTCAAGAGATGTCGATGTTCCGTCAAGTCGAAAAGCCATGCGAAGCAAGGGCGGGGGTCGCTAGTCATAAGTTACATCTTAATAAACTTAAAATCGCAAACTATAATATATAAATACCTTTTCGGGAGGGCATGTCAGACTCTTAGTGACTAAAACCCACCCGTGTTCCTTCAGTTGCCTGTGCCGGGGGCCACAGTAACCCTTTCGGACTTTCCTGCAACCCTGGCAGGCATCGGCCTTAGCGGACCTCGTCATTGGTGCTGACATCTCTTTGAGGCGCGCGTGAAACACAACGCGCCGTCGACCCGGGCCTGGTCCTTATCGGACGGCGAGCTACCCAATGCTCGCCGTTCGCAAGCCCGCGCCTATATACAAATACCTACTATATTGCCATTTCACTTGATCAAACAATTGGTTATTCCTTTAGGCATTAAGGTTGGAGCAAAAGTTTTAAATCTTGAATAGTGAAGTAGCGTGCCAAAAGTTTACCAAGATGTCGTCAAATAGGTCAGATATTGAGTTCAAGAAACTATTGTGGCTAATACTTACTGAAAAGTATATTTTTGAACAGTTCTTTAACACAAAAGGTACACTATGTACCTTTTGTGTTAAAAAATGTATGTACTACAGCAGCTTTTTTTTATTTAATGAAATTGAATTGTGATTTACTTATTTTATTTAACAAAACATACAAAAGCTTGAAATGGTAAAACAAATGGACAGTCAATTTTAGATAACAGTTTTAAAACTGCAAACGTGAAATTCAAACAGCGTTTTGACGGCATTTGCATTTAAATCACAATGTGAGTTTTATTTTATGGAACTAGTCATCGAATTTGAGAAAAAATGGAATCGAAACTGTGATTAAATATGACCGAACAAAAACTTAAATGATTTTAAGTTTTTTTTTAGTTAGTAGGGTCTGGCTTGTTAATAAAGTTGTTGCATGCCCGACAGCTTAGCATAGGTAGCCCATGGGGTCCAGGGTTCGATCTGTTGGTCGAGCATAGTGTAATAATATTCTCTCTGTACGAACTTCTAGCAGGATGGATTCTGTATTTGAGCACGGTTGATGACAATAGGCTCGCTCCCTATTACATGCGACTTAAATATGAGTGGCGAAAGACGCCCATGTACTAAATACATATCTATGCGTTTAAGCATAGGGACCAACTAAACCTATGAGAAGATGAGCATAGTACTTAGGATCGCACGTCGCTGATAACTTTATGACCTTGAGCCGGCCTGGGCGGACTTTGATAGAATAAAATGCCAGCTTATTATACATGTCCCGGAATTAACGCACATCACCAAACACCTCAATTGGAATATCATGTTGTAACCATAATACATACACCAAATTTTAACAGTTCTGCCATTTATTAAATTAATTATACTGATTGTGGGAGAAAATTCTACGCACGCACACAGTCACACACGTATGAGGGTCAAGCGTAGCAGGTACTTCGTCCATTTTGGTTTGTTTTGACGGTACAGCGGAAGGGTGACTGTCATTTACGATGATATATAAAATGGGTCTTTTTATATATTTATTTATTTAGAGGCTTTTACCTTACAAAGGTACGTCAGCCTAGTCGTACCCTAATCTAACTAATTGTTACACGTAATTATAATGTTATTAATACTTATTGCGTAATATATTATTGCGTAAGCGATGGAGATAGTGATGCAGCAACTATTTCATAAATCAGTTTCGCTTCTCCCGAATTATTCTCCTTTTAACTCCCGCATCACTATCTCCCTCTCTCTCCTGTTCTTTTCACATTCGACCAGCAAATTTTGGACCTATTCGACTTAGGGTCTTCGCGAGTCTCTTAAAAACTTATTCAAAGAAATTGATATACTAACTCTGACTTCTCCTTATATCATAAGAAACATTTTGTATGTTCGCAAAAACGTACGCAGTAAAAATGAAACTGTGATACCCAAAAGATTAACTAAAACAAGCAAGTCGTTTCTTATAAACAGTATCCGCTTTTATAACAAGTTGCCAAGGTCGGTTACAGAACTTAGCGAAAGTTCAGAACCCGCATCAAATGTATCCTTATCAAATAAGCATATAATAAGATTAAAGACCACGTTGAAGACAAGGAAGTTTGGCAATCATTTGTTTTGCACGTGTGGCTTCTTTGGTACCTCATTAACGGCATCACTATGTAAATGTATATTAATGGCTCCCAAATTACGACATGTCTTATTTTTATAATTTTATTACATACTACTTTGACATAGTCTTCTCATTATTTGACATTATTTATCTACAATTCTGATTTCAATTCTTTACTCTTCTTTTAATAGCTTTTGTAGACAGGATATTAATTCAGATTTGTTACAGTTTTAATGGCAATCATGTCATTTGGCTTTCAGTTTTTATTATTTTATTTATCTTATTTATAGATTATTTTGTGCTTTGTGAATGTGAGAACGTTGTAGCCTTTCTTTTTTTTTATAGGTTTGGATATTATCAAATAACTTCTCCCGCTCTGCGCGGGGGAGGACGCGGGAGGGCGTGTCAGACTCTTACTGACTAAAACCCACCCGTGTTCCTTCAGTTGCCTATGCCAGGGGCCACGGTAACCCTTCTGGACATTCCCGCAACCCTGGCAGGCATTTGGTGCTGACATCTCTTTGAGGCGGACGTGGAACACAACGCGCCGTCGACCCGGGCCTGTTCCTTATCGGACGGCGACCTGCCTATTGCTCGCCGTCCGCAAGCCCGCGCCTCCGGTGGCCGGAAATCGTCTTGGGATTCCCGACGCCCAGGGCGTCTCTTGCAGCGGCTAGGGGCGTGAGGGTGCGAATTTCACCTCTTCCTCACGCGTTCCGCCTCCTCTTTCGCGAGCATTACTGCTTCGCAGAAGGAGGTAACGGCTTCCCATGCCCTCTCGCTCGGTACCATGGCCTGGACCAGGGCTGGATGCGAGAGATCCCCACGGCCAATCGCCTACACGAGGACACGGCGTTGCTCCGCCAAAGTCGGATAGACCTCCACCGTATGCTCCACCGTGGTGTCCTTCGGGCGATCCACACAATGGTGACACCCGGGCGTTTCCTCCCGCTTTATCTGGAACAGGAACGTCCCGAATTAACCATTTCCGGTGAGGATCTGCGTCAGGCGGAAGGTGAGGATGCCGTGGCGCCTCTCTAGCCATTCCTTAAAGAGGGGACTTATCGCTGCTATTGTGGCGTGGCCAGCACTGGGTTGCGACAGTCGCACTCTCCATGGTGGTGGAATGGCGGGACAGGCTCTCGCGCCCTACCACCATCCTCGTCACCTTCGAGGCGGTCCGGCCGGTGCTCGAGCGCTGACTCGGGAGGTGTGACGGCTCCCTGTCGTTTCAGGCGACGCAGGTGTTCTCGGGGCATGGTTGCTTCGGAAAATACCTGTGTCGCATAAAAACAGGGAGCCGGACGCCCGTTGTCACCACTGCGTCGACTGCCGGAAGGACACGGTGCGGCATACGCTGGCAGAGTGTGCCGCTTGGGAGGAGCCGCGCCGTGCTCTCATCTCAGAAGTAGACAGTGACTTGTCGCTGCCGACCGTAGTCGAGTCGATGGTCGGTTGCGAAGAGTCCTGGGACGCAGTGGTTTCCTTCTGCGAAACAGTCGTCTCACAGAAGGAGGTTGCGGAAAGGGAGATCTCGTCCACTTACCCGGCTCGCAGAAGGCGCTCCGGGCGTCGATGGAGGGCGAACAACGCCCTCTTCCAGCCCCCCTAAATGGGTCCAGGGGTCGTCCGTCGCCCCCCACACATCAGGACCCGAGGTGGCGGCGCGTAGTGTTCCACGCGTGCCTCTCTTAGACGTCGCGCAGGGGGAGTCAAACACCTCACCCCCAGACCCGAAGTGGCTGGCGGTACCAGTCGGGGGTTTCGGAACGATCGTACGTTCTCGCGACCCCCGGCGTAGGTTTGAGATGGAACACCGGGGTGGTTTTTAGTCAGTAAGAGTCTGACAGACCCCGCGACCTGCCCCAGGGCGGCAGACATCTATGAGGATATTCCAACCAAGAACAAAAAAAAAACGCACTCTCCATGCCACCATGAGATACCGCTGGAGCTCTGTCCGCTGTGCCGTGATTTCTCGTGGCAGCGGAGTTACGCTCCGGCGTTTTGCCTCCTCGCGCCACTCCCATAATTATGTTCGTGAGGACCTTCAGATCCCACGGCGGTAATCCGGCAAGGAGGCTCGCTGCCTCACCGGAGACCGTACGGTATCCCCGGACCAGCCGGGTGGCCATGACCCTTTAGGACGCGTTCAACCGGCGGGCTGGCCGCCGCCTCAAGGACCGCGCCCACACCGATGCCCCGTAAACGGCCATGGATCGCACGACCCCGCGTAGAGCCTCCGGCAGTTTTGGACCCCCTTAGATTAGGCAGGAGCCGCTTCAGGGCAGCCCCGGCCCTTTCCAGTCTGGGTGCCAAACGTCAGAACGTTGTAGGCCTAACTTGTAAACTATAGTTTTGTAGACCATTTTCTATCTTGTTAAGTAAGAAATACCATACCTATAAACACCTGTAATTGTAAAAACCAATTATTTTTAAAAGAGTTTCTTCTTCATTGGAAACGACCTATTGGAACCGTGCAGCTTCTGACGTTTCATAATTACCTATGTAGTTATAATATGTGAAAAAGGATATTTAGTTTTGTGGATTTTGATATATAAGTTTTAATTATTTTTGAGATAAAACGTTAAAAACATAGGTATTAAATTCTGAACAAACTACTTTCATTTTGTGCATTAATTCAGTTATTCATTGCATATTATACTGGTTTTGTTACATGTGCCCGTACACGACTGAAAATCTGAATTATTATTAAAACAACACATAGAAAGATAAATCTCTACAAAGACTAAGTATAAATAAAATACCATTCTATTTAACTTTTCCCCCATGTTGTCGTAATTCAATTTGTATTTGGTACTCGTTACCCTTCCACTGCATTTCGTATGCTGATTTTATAAATGGAAATATAACAATCACTGGTATATTTTTGCGGGTAAATGCAATAAAATGAATGGGACATAGCAAGAAAATTTTTGTATCGTGAATTCTGCTGACAAGCAATTGTGTTAAAATGTTACTTAGATAATGAATGCAAAGATACAATAAAATACGATATATTATGCATAAAATAGGATGATGTCTACTGGTGCATGCTTCGATTCCCAATCTGTCAGTTATCAGGACAATTTTTAGGGTTTCGTACGTCCTAATGAAAAAACGGAACCATTATAGGTCACTCGTGTGTCTTTCTGTTACCCAAACACGGACGTGTAACGTTAATAAATGAATGTTGAATATAAATTTTCTAGTTTGGCTCCCAAAACGGGGTCAGTTTTGGGGGCCAAACTAGAAAATTTACAACAGTTTTGCAAACTGTACCATGTGACATATTCAATGAAAGGGCTTGTTTTGAGGATCTCATTTTTTTTGCATAATTTTAAAATAGTTCATATTTTAAAACAGTTTTGAAGTTATTAAGGAAAATATATGAAAATTTACCATTCCTCCCAATTATCTACGAAACAACTAAGCCTTTTTTTTTTTTTTTTTTTGTTGGTGGGAAATCATCAAATAACTTCTCCCGCTCTGGGCAGAGCAGGAGGGCGTGTCAGACTCTTACTGACTAAAACCCACCCGTGTTCCTTCAGTTGCCTGTGCCAGGGGCCACGGTAACCCTCTTGGACTTTTCCGCAACCCTAGCAGGCATCGGTCCTAGCAAACCCCGTCATTGGTGCTGACATCTCTTTGAGGCGCGCGTGGAACACAACGCGCCGTCGACCCGGGCCTGGTCCTTATCGAACGGCGAGCTGCCCATTGCTCGCCGTTCGCAAGCCCGCGCCTACGGTGGCCGGGAATCGGCCTGCGATTCCCGACGCCCAGGGCGTCTCCTGCGGCGGCTAGGGGCGTGAGGGCGCAAACTTTGCCTCTCCCTCACGCGTTCCGCCTCCTCCTTCGCGAACATTACTGCTTCGCAGAAGGAGGTGACGGCTTCCCAAGCCCTCTCGCTCCGTACCATGGCCTGGACCAAGGCCGGACGCGAGAGATCGCCACCGCCAATCGCCTCCACGAGGACACGGCGGTGCTCCGCCCAAGCCGGGCAGACCTCCACCGTATGCTCCACCGTGTCCTCCGGGCGATCCACACAATGGTGACACCCGGGCGTTTCCTCCCGCCTTATCCGGAACAGGAACCTCCCGAAACAACCGTGTCCGGTTAGGACCTGCGTCAGGCGGAAGGTGAGGACGCCGTGGCGCCTCTCTAGCCACTCCTCAAAGAGGGGACTTATCGCCGCAATTGTGGCGTGCCCAGCGCTGGGTTGCGACAATCGCACTCTCCATGCCGCCCTGAGATCCCGCCGGAGCTCTGTCCGCTGTACCGTGATTTCTCGCGGCAGCGGAGCTACGCCCCGGCGTTTCGCCTCCTCGCGCCACTCCCAAACGTGCGCGAGGACTTTTGCCTCCAGATCCCATGGCGGTAATCCGGCAAGGAGGCTCGCCGCCTCACCGGAGACCGTACGGTATCCCCGGACCAGCCGGATGGCCATGACCCTTTGGGGCGCGTTCAACCAGCGGGCTGGCCGCCGCCTCAAGGAACGCGCCCACACCGGTGCCCCGTAAAGGGCCATGGACCGCACGACCCCCGCGTAGAGCCTCCGGCAGGAGGCGTTTGGCCCCCCTAGATTGGGCAGGAGCCGCTTTAAGGCAGCCCCGGCCCTTTCCAGTCTGGGAGCCAAACGTCGGAAATGCTCCACGAAGTTCCACCGGCTGTCGAGGACGAGTCCCAGGTACTTCATCGTCGACTCGACGCCGATGTGAACCCCTCCTACCGTTATTTGGGAACCCGACGGTGGCGTGTTCCGAGGACCATGAAAACACATGGCCTCGGACTTGTGCAGGGCCACCTCGAGTCCTAATTGCCGGATCCTCTCGACGATTGTCGCAACCCCGCGTGTCGCTAGTTCGGCCGCCGCCTGGTGCGACCTTCCCTGCGCCAGGACTAGCGTGTCGTCAGCGTAACAAACCACGCTGACGCCGCTGGGGAGGTCGGCGCGCAGCACCCAGTCGTAGCCGATATCCCACAGATGCGGCCCCAGGACCGATCCCTGTGGGACACCGCACGACATCTCTTGCCGGTTCCATACTCCCTGGTGACCGGGGTAGATGACGGCCCTGTCCGTCAAATAGGCCTCGACCACACGACAGAGGTAGGTCGGCATCCGGTGATACCGGAGTGCCTCCCTGATGCAACTCCAGGGCAGGGTATTGAAGGCATTGGCGATGTCTAGAGACACCGCCAAGACGACCCCACCCCGGGCCACAGCATCCCCCGTCGTGAGGGCCCGCACGCGCATGATGGCGTCCACCGTAGAGCGCCCCCTGCGGAAGCCAAACTGGCTCTCCGCCAAATCCGGCCCCACCCGCACCAGCCGCCCGACGAGGCGGTCTGCAATGACTCTCTCAAAGAGCTTGCCCACCTCGTCAAGCAGCACGATGGGCCGGTAAGCGGACGGAGAGTCCGCTGGGCGCCCCGGCTTCTTGATGAGGACCAGTTTCCCCGTCTTCCAACGAAGTGGGAACTGGCCCCTCTCCATGCATGCGCTTAGGAGCCCCCTTAGTCGAGGCCCGAGAGCCTCCGAGGCCAGGACCCAGGCTTTCCCAGGTAAGCCGTCGGGTCCTGGGGCGGTATTTTTAGCACTCAGCCTACGTACCGCCACTCGCAGCTCTACCTCGGTCACCTCCGGAGCATCGTTGTCGTCGTCGGCGGTGTGGTCCGCATTCAGCACCGCAGTAGGCGGAGCCATGGGCGGGGAGATATGGTCGCCTCTAGAAGGGAACAGAGTGCTCACCACGTCCTCCACGAGCTGGGGCCGGAGACTCTGCGTCAGCGGGGGAGCCCATGGGCGGAGCTTCTCACGCACCAATTTGTAGGGGCGCCCCCACGGGTCCCTGTTCAGAGTCTCCAGCGACTCCTCGCGGGCCAGTCCCTTTTTTTTTTTTTTTTTTTTTTAAACAACTAAGCCTAAAATTTAAGTTCTTAAGTTAAAAATTAAAGGAAACCCTATAAGAATTATATGGACTAATAATAAAATGGTAAATACTGTGCGTACAAACTAACAATTGCAATGGGATTGTATGAGAGATCATGTTTTTTAATTACAATGTCAAGTTAGTTCTTGAGATCTGGGGGCACGGTAGAACCCCCGCCAAGACGAGTCAAAAACAAAAAGCACTACCTACCTTATCTCGAAGCGATTCGTCGTAGATTCTTACCCTCATAGCTTCGGCCTGGATAATGCTAGAATGCTGAAACTCTCAGTGTTACGGACGCCGAACTCACCGTAGGATTACGAAAATAAAGTAGAATTATGTATTTGAATCCTTTATACAGTAGCGTTATGTTGTATGAAAGTATCTAGAATAAGAGATCATTGTGATTGGTCACGAGGTCTTGCCTCCGACGGGTTTGGATAAGTCGAAACCTGTCGGAGACCATATACGGACCAAAGTGGCTGCATTGGGGGGTCGCCAGATTTTATAATAAATTTTGCAGTAGGGCACCCACTACTTGCGCCCAGGTGCCAAACTATAATAAGAGGCAAAAACCCAATGTAAAATAACTCGATATCTCGCACTCTCCAAACCGCAGTCAACCATCTTGGCGCATGATTCAGAAAGTGGAGAATCGAAGTTAACCCCGACAAGAGTCAAGCGGTTCTCTTCTTGAAACCGCGTGTCAAACGCAAACATGACGACGCCCGCTTGATCAAGATGTTTGGCAAGCCGATCCCTTGAGAGAAGCATGCCAAATATCTGGGTGAGACTTTGGACAGACGTCTCTCCTTCTCAGAGCACATATAGGTGGTTCGTTCGCGAGCCGCCTTTGCTCTGGGTAGACTACATTCCGCCTTAAATGCACGCAGTAAATTGTCACTCAGGTGCAAACTGCGCATTTATACCGACTATACGTGCGCCGTTCATTAGACCAGCTGGAGTTGCCTTTTAGATAAGTGTCGTTTAAAAAAGGATCATCTGAAGAATTTTGGTTTGATGAATTGGATAAATGGGATGATGATTAAAGAAGTTCGGTCTCCTTGTAGAACCTGCTGCTTTAAGAACACTTATGTTGATTTTTGAGGACTTGAAAATCTCAATCTGACTTTTGAACATAACAAACTTAGATAGAAAAATATAAGTTACCCATTAAAAAGTAAGGATGAAAAATTATTTATATATATATGGGATAAGCACAAGAAGTTACAAAAAACAGAATAAAAAAAAACCAACAACGCGTCATTACGTCATTATCACGCTATATCTACGTACATAAACTAAAGAACTGAGCACCCCAAATCGAAATTCTTTAACATGGCATGTTGATAGCGTCTTCTATTCCGACACACAACAGCCCCCTATTAAGAGACATTAATTAATTATGGTGTTAGGGTGCCTTTTAGTTAATGTCTTATAAAATATGTTGAGAGTAACAACACGTCATTATGGTAAGGAGCGTAACAATTAGTTAGGTCTGGTCTCACCACCTATGGATAAAAGTTCCTGTACTTGAACTCACACAAATTCTGTTTTTTTTGTTATCTGATATTATCGATCCAGGAACTCAGAACAGACCAAGTATTTTTGAATTTATTGTTGTACTTGTGGTTGTACTTCACTCGTACATATTATAAAAATCCGACCACTACTACTACTGATTAGGTTTTGTAACAGAGTTTTCAGGTGGATCGGTACTAGTATTATCATGCTCATTCGGAATGCAGAACATATTCGAAGCTTGCATAGACCAATGAAAACTAAGATTTTTTTTATATCAACATACTCACTTTGTATTATAGCTCCACTCGTCGCTTAGCAAATAGCTGATACTCAATGTAAAATTATCCTGTGTGTTTTGTCTTCCAGTTTTAAACACGGTCCTTATTAAAGCCAGTTCAAGCAAAAAATATTCAAACTTCAAAATAGGTAGGTACGGAACTTACGTAGGTACGTTTTGAAATACAAAGTAAAATCTACTTCCACTACAAAATTACCATTCGATAGTGGCCTATAAAATTGCACCACTTAATCGCACACATTCCATTAGTTCGACGTACTTACCTACTAGTCAAGGAACGCATCTGTAATGCTAACAGCAATGAGTGTACTTATAAAATACCTACTCTAGTTCAATTAAATTGAGTGCGGCGAGAATCCCACAGAATACAGAATGAGACAAGAATTAAAAAAACTCAGCATTCCAAGGTGCTATCACGTAGGGCTGAATAGAATTTCGTGGACTCTGAATGGTGGTTGATAAATGAACGAGTTTTCGACTTTTAATGGAAATATTTAAGCCACGGGAGTTATTAATTTATAGGTATGTAAGTTTGGTTTGGGAATTTGATAAATTGTTAGCAATAATGCAATAGAAGATAGGCCTATGCAGGGTCAAATAAAATTAGCTAGAGAAACTCAGCAGGCGTAATGGGTATATATCTAAGCATGATAAAACAAAAAAGAAATTAATTTGATGATTTTTTTTGTGGGGTCATTGACCTCATTTAGTATATTCAATTGAATATAAAGATAAATAATAATAAAGTTCAAATCATCAAATGTGTTCCTTTTTTGTTTTATCATATTTAGATATCGATACCCATCACATCTGCGGAGTTTCGCTAGCTAATTTAATTTGACCCTGTATATTTGCCGTTTTGCGGACTCTATTCTAGACTCTGGGCTGCTACTGAGAATGATACACTTAGTTCTTGAATTACTAACAATAATGATACGTAAAAATACTTAAGTAATCAATACGGAATATAATTCATAATGTCGCACATGGTTCTCACAAAGAAAGGGGGCTGTGTGAGGGCAATGGGCATAACCTATGCTTCAATGAGATCACAGGTTTTTATTACCGATGCATTTGCCTTGTTTGCATGGAATTTATTTGCATTTGTTTGCATTTGTTTGCATGGAAAAATAAATAGAAAACATAAAAATGTACTACAAATAATTGGATAGTGGTTCTCAAGTTATAAGTTAAACAAATACATCTAGGAACAAAACATGATTAAGTACATCACCATAAAAGTAGGCAGAAACCTTATGAAAGTGAATCCACAAGAACAGTACCTACCTCGCAGTACCATGGCGACTTTCGCCTCTAGAAACTATTTGACATGGTATTAAGTTCTGTGAATAGAAATAATTTACAGTTAAAGCACTTAGCAAGTTGTACGACTTCAGCGTTGGTTTAAGAACAAACCACATACATTTCTGCTACCAGAAAACCTACCTTTACTTCTGAAACATAAAGTATAAACTTGATTAACTGGTAGAGGTCCGATTTAGCGAATTCTGTATTCGCGGTGACCTTAATTTAGGTATCTAGCGGAGTCCTAGTTTGGGATCCCTTTCAGTGATAGGTCGGTGTAGTTAAAAGGTTTCTTCCAATAGAGATAGTTCTCGTACAGTTTTCCAACAGCTGTTCGTAGATTATTTAGCTGGAGTAATATCACGCAGATTGTATTACATTCCTTTATCAATTCAATATTAATGTTTTTGTATTTTCGTGTAACAATATTGGCAACAGATCTTAGATCTCCCAGGCCTTTAGTTATTTGACAAAATACCTACATAATAAATAGACCAAATGCAAAGCAGTCCATTTCGTCATAACTTCTATCTATTTCATTCCAGAATGTAAAAAAAGAACGAATAAAAGAAAAAAATGTTGACACTTCATTAACCTTTAGCATAGCATAATCAGCTTATAATGTCCCCACTGCTGCTGGGAGACAGGCCTCCTCTCGGTGAGAGGGACTGGGCTGTAATCCACCACGGGCGCCCAGTGTGGGTTCGCGGATGACACATGTCTTCGAATTTTTGGTTCTAGGACCTTTACCCAAACATAATTAAATAAATAAAACGAGACACCTCTCGAGCTTCCTTTCGCTGTTTTTTTTCTTCTTATAATGATGTATGCATAATTCGCCTATAATATTCCCACTGCTGGGACATAGGCCTCCTCTCTTCGAGAAGGAGTGGGCCGTAATCCACCACGCGGGAACAATGCGGGTTGGTAGATGTCACATGTCTTCGAATTTTTGGTTTTAGAGCATGCCGGTTTCCTCACGATGTTTTCCTACACCGTTTTGAGAGCAGTGGTGATGAAATGATTTACACAAAGTAAAGTGCTTGCCTGGGTTCGAACCCACGACCTACAACTCGTAAGTCCGGGCCGTTACCACTGGGCCACCACTGCTCTCTTATATTGTATACATACATAATTAGGAAAATAAAAACACGTACAGACATCAACATTTACATATATACGAATACGTCCTAAAGCCTCTTATAGACAATTGCTGAAACGTTACAATGTTCTTAGTTTGCAGTCTAGACGATTTCTTCTGGGTATAATGATGCTGCATGGTATATGCAATATTAGATTCGACTGCATTCCTTTAACAAATAGTCTACATTATATAGTACCTACATCTGTCATGCTTCGTGGGGTACGTGTGCCTCGACTATTTCACACGAACTCGTGCAGGACTAACGCTGGGGAGCGCGTGCCTCTTCGTCGCCTTGTTGATGCGATAGTAGCGAGGTATGAAATATGTCAACCTCCATGAAGTGAGCGTTTTACGCTCACTTCATGGAGGTTGACATATTTACACTTTCCAAAGATCGTTTCAAGGCGAGAGCAATCGAGTTACTGAATTCATAAGTTTTTTTTTTCTCTACTTTTTCTTATTAGGCTTTTACGATGCACACTATTTTGTCTGTTTTCTTTTAACTTTTTTTTTCTGTGAATCCGTGGACAATGTTGTGGGTTACATGTATAATAATATAAGTATGGTATAGACTGTGTATAAATGTATTTCTAAGTTTTGTGCTATTTTAAGAATCTCTAGTTAAGCTTGGCATGTAACTGTTTTTTGTCCCTAACAAATAAAAAAATAAAAATAAAATACAAATGACGCGCTACAGTAATACAGAGATATACCTACGCTTGTAAACACACAAACACAGATACAAAAGTGTCGTGACGGTTAAAATGTTACCTTTTTTCGGGCTAGCTATCATTCGCCAAGTGTATATGTAGATATATGGAACTTCGTTCCAAAATAGTAAAAGAAATTAATAAGAAAATTCGCCGAAAATCTCGGTACCTTTTACTTTTTTCTGAATATGCACAGTCATAGCTTCTAAAGTATCCCTAACAACTAATTCGAGTCTTAGGGCGGCTGTCGGCCCTATAAATTATCACGATCCAAATTAATGTCTAAGAGTCTGACACGTTGAACCTATTTGTAAATGTCTCGTGTTTGAAACTAGTTTCAGCTTTTGGGTCCACCTGCTCAGATATAATTTATGTAGCCGTAGGTATAAAATGACACGAATTCTCGTGAACTTCTGCTGGGAAGGCCTGCACACTGAAAACATTGTCAGTGTATTATTTTGAATGTTATTTTCTTGTTACTCTTTTGTTGAAAGGATTGTTTCTTCGAATTTCATCCACGAGTTTATATTCATAGAGGATTTTTTTTGCTTTGCAAGTAAAATAGTAGATAGTGTGTAAATAATTATGCGCCCTGGAATATATGTTTAAGACGCTGGACTGGAAAGGCACAGGCATAAACATAAATGGCGAGTACATTTCACACCTACGATTAGCCGATGATATTGTCCTTATGATTAATCCACCGCAGGATCTTGATCGAATGCTGACTAACCTAGGTGTCGACTCTTGACGTATTTGTCTTGGCATGAACATAGACAAAATCAAGGTTATGATTAACGGCCTTATTACTCCGAGACCGATTGTCATTGACGGTGTCCCCCTTGAAGATGTTCAGGAATATGTTTACCTCAGGCAGAATATGCAGTTGGGTAAGAACAATTTTGAGAGGGAAGCCGATAAGAGGATTCAGCTGGGATGGGGCAGCATTTAGTAAACTTCGTCAGGTTTTCTCGTAATTCATATCACAATGCCTAAAGACGGAAATTCTTCAACGTGTGCGCCCTATCAGTTATGGCTTACGGAGCCAAAACGTGGATGCTCACGGTGAGCCTGGTTCATAAGTTTAAATTCGCTCAGCGAGCTATAAAGAGAGCTACGCTTGGAGTATAGCTGAAGGATAAAATCCGAAACGAGGAGATCCGCCAGAGAACCAAGGTAACTAACATAGCTCAAAGACTAAGCAAGTTGAAGTGGCAAAGAGCTGGTCACATCTCTCGCAGATCCGACAATCGTTGGGGAAAACCAGTTCTAGAGTGGAGACCGCTTGTAGGCATTCCATATTACGTAGTGTGGGATGCCGGCCGGCCAGGTGGAGTGACGACTTGCGAAAGGCGGCTGGGACAGACTGGACGAGAAGAGCCAAAGATCGGGCTCAGTTGAGTTCACTAGGAGAGGCCTACGTCCAGCAGTGGACGAATATGGGCTGATGATGATGACTACTGCATATTATTTACCACAGCAATACAAGCAAAGCTAAAATCACAAGAACTTGAAGTTTCTAAAGATGCAACTTTTTATGAGAACAGACAAAACTATCAGTATTATTCCAATTATTATTCGTAACATCTTAAAATTATACAAGAGTGAATTTTCTCCAATCGACTTTGCAGCAAAGTTAGGAGCTTGAGTCGCGCAATAAATTTTGTTTGATTCTCTTTAGTGTCAAATATTAATGGGCAATTTTAAAGGAATTTAGGAGAATTCCAAGTTTGTTTCGATTCATTAGTAACATTCCGTTACCTACCATTAATATTATTGTGTTAAATAAAAGACAATTTTGAAGTCAATAGGACTGTCATGTGGCAGCGTGATAGATTTACTTCAAGGCGTTCAGTATCTTACGTCTCATTATCGAGGTAATTCCCACAGTACAATATTAAGTAATCCCTTTGATATTTCTGATGGAGAAACACTGCTACAATACTGTAACAATTCTATTCGTCAAAAGTCTATCCCTGACTTTGCTTTGTCTGACGGGTTGGAGACATGGCCCTCACTTATGTGGAATTGGTGAATGCGCTGCAGAATTGGTGGACATATTAGAAATAATATGAGAAATATTTAACTGATCCTCTAAAAACTTATTGACCGTCTACTGTAGAATACTTTTTTGAATAGTTGACCCTCTTTATAACTTTCTTAAATTCTTAAATTTTCTTCTATTCTTAAAGTTGATCGCAGTAACTTACCTGGGTACCCCAACCAAATGGGTTAGGTTAGATTGGAACAAAAAAAAATGGTTGGAACTGTGACCAACCTCGCGCGAGCCAAGTTGATCGCAGTTACTTAGCTATCTATTATGTTTAGGACCCCAAGAAAGGAATTATTCCAAATTCACAAAAAGAGGCGCAATCATTATATTTGAGTATTCAATAATATTTTTAGGAGCGCAAAATACATGATTTTTTATAGTTTCTGTCTCACCTTGGGAAAACCTGACAAAGTGACATCATAACTCAGAAACCTTAGGTAAGTGCTCTTCTGACTTAAAATCGTAAGCAACATGTACTTACCAGATTAATGGTCACAGAGTAAGCAAAAGATTATGCAAGGAAACAGACTGTGAAGAGCCCGTCATTTATCCCCACGTTTAGGGAATGGCGCGATGAAAAGAAACATTATGTACGACAACCGAGTCGTCCCACTTTTTGCGGAGACGGTTTTTCGACATGCTTATCTTATTTTGTGGGTTTATGTTCTTTAAAGATTGTTACAGTCTTTTGCTAGGAAATATTTTCTTCAAGCTGTTTATACATTTGTAAGGTTTAAAAGTAGTTAACTGGAAAAATGGTATACAACTTTGTTTACCCCTTCGGGAAATAAAGACGTGGTGTTATGTTATTTTTGAGAAAGACAGAAACGCTGTTCTTCTTACCTAGTTTAAAACCCGCCCTCAACTTGCACCACTAAGGGCCGGTTTTTTGATCCGTAGCTAACTCCATCATTACTTAAAAATAAAATTTTGCCAATATGCGTTGATCAAATCAACACATTTTGCCAAAATGTTACCATTAATTACTATTTTTAACTTTAGTTAGATAATAACTATTTTTAATTTTAATGGTTGAGTTAACTGCGGCTCAAAAAACCGGCCCTAAAAGTTGCTCCATTGCTTAAATTTTTTTTTCAAAAAAATACTTTAATAAAATCTGCCAGTTTTCTGTTTATTTACGAGGTTATACACTAATTTATATCAGATATCCACAGCGAACTCACGGTAAATGCCTTCGATGTAGTT
The DNA here is from genome assembly GCA_937001585.2 of Brachylomia viminalis. Classification (NCBI taxonomy): domain Eukaryota; kingdom Metazoa; phylum Arthropoda; class Insecta; order Lepidoptera; family Noctuidae; genus Brachylomia; species Brachylomia viminalis. The sequence continues at coordinate 5,278,930 of OW443301.2, forward strand.
GATGGCTATGTTATTGTTTCTTTATTGCATTTCAGTACACCGACAAGGCGAGTGCCTCGTTTAGTATAAACGCTAGTTGACTTGCCCAGAAAACAATGACGTATTTCTAAAAGGTTCAGGTCAAAAGGCATGTGATAAGTAGCAGTAATAGCTAACATCTAACATATTTTTTTAAACGATGAATGTCTATATAGACAAGAAGCTGGCTTCATAGGTTATTTGAGATGTTCTTAAAAATATGTACCACATACATAGCTATTTTCCGTAAGTTATTTTAATAATATAAAATTATGAAATGTTATTAAACAAACTCCTGCGCTAAAAATAAACTTTACATCAAAATCCAACTTTACAATACAACGAATCGTCAAAATTTTATTAAAGCAAATCTTTACTCGTAAAATTCACTGCGTACCTAGCAGCAACCAAAAATAGAATCATTACTTACGTTTTTATAAAAAAAAACCTTTTTCTCTCCGTGTAAACAGAGGAATCACTCAACAAAACTTAGAACAAAATTCCTACAGTTAAGGCTCGCTATATAAGAAGCTCAAAAACCCCGAAGCCTTCTCAAGTCTTCCGTAGCCAATAAATCGTTTTTATTTTCCCATTGTGCTAGCCTTACCAACGTTATAAAGGCGTAAGTGAATTGTTCCACTTTCACGGCTCAGTGGTTCAATCAATCACCATGAAATTCACGTATCCTGGGTTATAGAATTGAAGAGAATAATTTTGATCCATGCTAATAGAAAGGTTCCTGTAAAAGAACTACGGTCGCTGGTTACCAGGTATATAACAGGAAGTTTATTCGCTAAATAAACTGTCCACTTAGTTATTTGGCAAGTTTTCGGTGATTTTCACTCACATACAAATTACTACCATTCCGTTTGCAAGGTGTAGTGGCTTACTGGCAATATTCAATAATCTTTTTGACAATAAGTGACCTTTTTGGTGATGTTACTGAGAAAAGTCAGGTGCGTAGTACTCGCAACCGGCGTGTGTACGCACGGCTACAGATCAAGCTACCACCCTCAAAAAAAAAAAAAAAGCTATACATTTCTAGTATAAGCTGATCTCGCATTTTATAGGATTTCTTTACAATGAGAGGTCAGTGTAAACTGGAAAAGTATAGCTTGATGTGTAGCTGTATGTACATGACCAGATGTATGGACGTAAACGAGGCAAAAGGAGTTTGTAAGGTTCGTATCAGATGGCGTTCTGTAGTTTCTGCTTACCTTCATGAGCAGAAGGCGTGAGTTTATGTATGTATATATGTATTTTGCATTTTAATTCAAATATTTATGGCTACCTACTGTAGTAGAAGTTTAGGACTTAAGCGAGATCAAAGCGCAATTGTCACCGACGCCCGACACCGACCGCCTACATAAATCATTTAGTCAAGTAGCCAGTCGAGTAGCATAGTCGTACCAAACACTCCTCCATATTTAGTTTCATCCATCATACTGTAGGCTCCAACATTATTTCGTTTACCACAAAAATATTCAAGTTTATTCCAATATGTTTCATATTCATGAATTGTTGTTATTGTCAAAGATTGTAGAGTTCGTTTGTCAGATAACGACCGAGCATCAGCGATCGGGGTGATCGCTGATGCTAAAAGGAATTTTAATTAATTAATATTTTGATTTGATTAAAAGCCGAGCTGTCATTAATTAAACGGTTCTTATTGTCGGATTACAGCGTTGAATATTTACGAGAAAAAGCTACTGGGGATGGTAAATGTCAGAAAAAACGGACCTAAGCGAAGTTTTGGTTTTTTTGTTATTGAATTAAGGAAATTCTCGTTATTTCGAGTAATTTGTATTTAACGATTCCATATGTTTAGTTTCAATCTAAAGGTACCTATCTACTTACCAAGCGCTGTTCAGTATAAATGTGCTCTACTTTACATCATTTTTAACCAACATAATGGACTTATTCTGTTTTTATCAGCTGGGATACTTCGAACGATTATTAAAAAGATATTTTGTAAATAACTTTAAAAAGATTTGCCCTGTTTTCTAACACATATAATTACGTACATACATAAAATCACGCCTTCTTCCCATGAGGGTGCGCAGAAACTCAAAGTCAAAGTCAAAAGTCAAAGCATTTATTTCAAATTGGCACTTTTAAGGCATTTTTGAACGTCAACAATAGAATTGATTCTAGTCGCCCCTTCCAAAAGGTAGTTTCGTATGGAGGAAGAATGGGCAAGAAACTCCTCCGTTACTCTTGTAAAATGTGTTACAATATTTTGTATACATTATTTATATAGAATAGAATACAATTACTATACTTACCACAACTATGTAAAAAGTATTTACTACAGAACGCCACCTGCTACCGTCCTTACATACTCCTTTTGCTTCGTTTACGTTCCTGCATCAGGGGTCCTACACCCTAAGCACGAGGTTCGTTGTTTCGGCCGAAGTTACGGACGTTTCCTATTCCGTACCACTTAGGGACATAAGATTAGTCCGGGGCCCGAATTAAAAATTTATGAAATAAAAAAATATATAAAAAATTAACGTTTAGACAGCTGTTGTCCTAACTCTCGATGTGTTTTGCCCGTCCGGAAAAGTTAATTTATCGGGAGTAGGGTTTTTAAGGGGTAGGGCAGGGCTTTTAAGTATCGGGTTTTGGTTTTGGGTTTACTTTCGGACGGGCCCGTATCCTCGTTGACGGACTTAGAGAGCCCCTGGTCATACACCCTGGTGGCGGGTACTACGCACCTGACCTGTCTGAAAAACATCACCAATAAGATCACCATGACGTCCTCTCCCAGCGTTTTTGTTAGTCGCCTGCCATGCATCCTCTCAACATGACCAAGCCATCTAAGTATCTTAACGTTTTCTAACACCCCAAAAGGGTATTCTCATCAAACCATTTAATTGACTTAAAGTTTAAGACCTAATATAGACTTTCCTTATTGAAATTTTGTAAGATATACGCTTTATTATTTAGAAGGGTCATGCCCCGTGGGGTTCAAATAGGCTTAAATATTCCGCTAACTATAGTACGAGTACATACGAATGAGTATCCCTTGGGGGAAAAATAGCTTCCTCTAATCTTGAGCTCGATCGTCGTAATGTAGTTCGGCATTATTTAACACGCTTCATATTAATATCTATACTATTACTTCTAATGATTCCTTTTCTATCATGTGATTATGAACCTATTTATTTTACCGAACTTTTAGCTATTTATCTTATCTTTTAAGTTTTATGAGAAATGTGTACTTCAATCACAGATGTATTTCCATTTTTGCACTAACGACGCGTCAGAATAGGTATAGGACGGAAAAATGAAGATATTGCTTCTATCGACAACTTTTAAAAGGGCCTCTCCGTAATAAAACCATATATTGTAACTGGAAAAATACGATCGTACTCTCAACAGAAAGAGCAACAATTTCATAATATTGATTCTCTGTAAAATTACATTCCATTTGATCCAATCTGAACATCAGGGAGCTCATCAAATAATACTCTTAACTGAACGAATCTCAACCATAACGCTGTCGAGCTGAAGTTTAAAATTGAGTGGCGTTTATATTTTCTCCCTGAAGCTATAATTTCTTACGTCTCTGAAGAACAAGCCTGTCATTGTTATAAACAGGTGAGTAGGTAGGTTACAAGGGAAATATTAGATTAGGGAGTTGTTCCGGATTTGACGTGACTTTTTTTTAGCAAGTCGAAAAGAAAAAGAAATCCTTAGGGGAAATAATTGAGACTCGAGGAGTTTGTATAAATTTTACCGAGCACAATATTTTGTGTGTGTAAAATTACTGAAAGGTTAATTGCTATTGGGGTCTATATTAATTTCCTAATCGTTTTAATGAGGTAATATTTTAAAAGTGTATGAGCAGTAAATGCTTCATGATTTCATTACGTACTGCCAATCCGTAGTTACCTACTGCCTATCATACAAACTGTCATTGGCCAATCGCTGGGACAATTTACATAAGCTGTATAACTCTAGTCTTACTAGAACCAGTAATGGCGAGCTCTTTGCGTAATAAATTAAATACATCGCGTAAGTCATCGTGATGATGATGGAAGAAAAACTCTAATCCCCCTAATGCTCCTCCCCACCCCATTTACCCCATAAATCTCGATCATCGCCATCAAACGTTCAATAATGATTTATAATTTGAGTTTAACGACAGGCTCACGGTGAAATCAATTTCCGCTAATATCCATACATCATTCCATAAAATATTACTCTACTGATACCGCAAAAATTTCGGAAATACATAATATTTGTAATTAAATTGGGGGAAGTGGGGAATTAGGTACTTGGATTTGAAATTGACTGTGAGTAGGCATAGCGGTCCCACAGTATTAGGAGTGATACACACCATACATATTTTTTAAAGTAACTAGTCAGATTTGAATGTACTAAGCTGGTGTTGTGGTCGCATGCATAGTGTTCCACGCGCGCCCCCCCCAGACCCGAAGAGGCCCACAGTGGCGGGCCAGCGCCAGTCGGGGGTTTCGGAAGGATCGTACGTTCCCGCGACCCCTGGCGTAGGTGTAAGATGGAAGACCGGGGTGGTTTTTAGTCAGTAAGAGTCTGACAGACCCCGCCGCCCGCCCCAGGGTGGCGGACATCCATCAGGATTTTCCTCCCTGGAAACAAAAAAAAGGGGCCGCAAGCACGATTTCTGAGCTTTTCAATAAGAGTTTCTCAGAAGGACCTTGGACGCTGGATTTGGGCCCGCATATTGGCCGTAGGTTCAGCCCCTATTAAGTATATGGTACTTAAACATAGCAAAATGTGAGTGCACTGTTTTTTTTTTTTTTTTTTAAACGTTGCTCCACACTAGGAATTTCTCCTGTATCGTGGGTGCGTTTACAAACATTTAAACTCACATACACAAACAGCCAGACCCGGAACAACTACTTGCAGGTCATACAAATATTTGTTCCGTGCGGGGATCGAACCCGCGACACGTAACGCAGCAGTCAATCGCTTAACCACTGCGCCAACCGTGCCGTCAAACACACATAACCTACACCTCTGCTGACTCAAAATACATGATGTCATTTGTATTTTGAATGTCCTATGAAGGATTCGCTAACGGCAAGAATTTCTCATTGCAAAATTAAGTGCACGATAAACGAGAGGCAAAATTTGCGCCCTCACGCCCCTAGCCGCCGCAGGAGACGCCCTGGGCGTTGGGAATCGCAGGCCGATTTCCGGCCACCGTAGGCGCGGGCTTGCGAACGGCGAGCAATGGGCAGCTCGCCGTTCGATAAGGACCAGGCCCGGGTCGACGGCGCGTTGTGTTCCACGCGCGCCTCAAATAGATGTCAGCACCAATGACGGGGTTTGCTAGGACCGATGCCTGCTAGGGTTGCGGAAAAGTCCAAGAGGGTTACCGTGGCCCCTGGCACAGGCAACTGAAGGAACACGGGTGGGTTTTAGTCAGTAAGAGTCTGACACGCCCTCCTGCTCTGCCCAGAGCGGGAGAAGTTATTTGATGATTTCCCACACACAAAAAAAAAAAAAAGTGCACGATAAAGAAGAATGAGTAAAACACATCGCAGGTTTTTCTTAAGCAAAAGTACGTTCGTAGGTATTATACCTTTTGGGGCAAATTAGTCGCCCATTGTGTAAACGTCTTTACATACGCGTAAGTAGGCGTACGGTTCACGTCTAAAATAATTTGTCTGCCAGAAAATAATTATTGTCTACATTGTTCTGGTGGCTCGTTGAATCCCAAAGTACCCAGCAATATGTGGGGGAGATAAATCTGTTACAGGCTTTAGACGTCACTAAAGTGTGTATGATTAGAGGTAATTTAATTTGATTAATTAGCTTCGATTTTGCTGATAGGAATAGGTAGGTTGTGTAGAAAAGGTTAGGTATGTGGTTAGTCTAAGTTATTGATACCTAAATCGGGTGTCAACGTAGAGACAATTTAGGAATTACGGTAATACATATAAATGAGTAAAACAAAAATTCCGGTTGTAACAAGTTTAGTTTGAAAATTACTCTTCGTTTGTCTTACAGTATACCCACTTTGTAAACGATTGTAAGACAACTTATCCTACTAACTAATCTAACCTATGTGACCCTAAACATGAATCCCGTTCATTTAAAATGAAACACTCTCTTTTTAAATTAATTTAAACGTATCAGTTTTACTATAATTTAAATGAATGCAAAAACAGGTTCACTGATGTTTCACCAAACCACCAGTGACAATTTTTTAGTTTACAACCAACGTTTCGTATACCTACTATTTATTTCACAAACAACTTACTCCGCAAATGTTTAATTTTAAAAACACTTGCCTTACAAACATTTATTTGGCAAATGCTTCTCTTTACATTTTATGTAATCATATAAACATTTTTCATATACGTATCTTTTGGAAAAATCACGTTTATACTAAATATTATTTTATAATACATTTTCTAAACCAGTCACAAAGTGATTTTAATTGTATTGTTTAGCATAATTTTATTGAACTAAAAACAATCCTACATGGCTGCAATTTCTATTTGGGTCAAATAATTTACAGGCAAGTACTGAAGTTCTTTACACCTATCTACTAAAGTTTTTTTTCTGCATAATCTAGTCGTTACTGGCAATCACCGGCGGAATTTGCGTAATAATAAGTCAATATGTAAAACGTTTTTATTCCCATCCTTGTTTTATGAGATAAAATGAAAAAGAAAAATGAATTGTTTGTAAAATAATACGTTATTAAAAAAAAGTTTAACGGATAATTATTTTCTTAAGTGAATTATTTGGAAAACTTGCTTTTGTGTAAAGATGAAATGACAAATCATGTTTTTGCCAATCGTTGCTTGTCAAGTAAAAAAAAATTAATTAATTTTTGGTGAACTAACAGGATACCGCAAAAACACTGTTCGCTAACGAAGAAGCCATACCTTTATCTAATTAATATTAAAATGTACGTCCTAGCCGCCAAAATAACATTCATAGCGGTTTGTCCGCTTTTAAATTGTTAACTCCTTAAATCAAAATTCTACTTTATTACGATTGTTTGGTGAGGAGGGTAAATTGAAAGCGCTATTTATAATTAAAATTTACTTAATTAAATTATGACACTCATCGTTTTCCTGCTCTTACTCTTATATATTCCACTTTTTTGGGCTGATGATGTAGAATTGCTATAATATACACCAGAAATAAACGCATATTAAATTATATAATTATTTATGTAGGCAAGCAAAGGTGTAAAACTACAGAACAAAGCTTTAATATGTGTCTCTCTTCTTCCATTTCCTCTTCTTCTTCGTGTCGCTGACACGACTGTCCTTCTTCAACTAAATGATTTCCATGTAAAAAAGCACATTCAAATTCCATTAGACTGGGAGGCAGTTGACACAACACTGTTGGTGAGGCTTGAATTCTTACCTGCCGGTCGATTCTGTAAAAATCTCACCGTGAAGTGAACACTTAGGTGAAGTGAGCGTGGAGTGAGCTGTCAGTGTCATCCCACTGATGCTAGGGATTGACCAAGCATTACATTTACAATCATAATCGAGATTTTAATTATATTTTTTAATGTTAGTTCTGTTGATAATTTTATATTATTTAAAAGCTAGTATTTAAGTGGCTAAACATTACTGTTTACGGGTTTTATAAATAAAACAGCTAAACAGAAATTCAGTAAAAAACTCAAATAAGTTAATTTTTTTCCTAAACTAGCTACTAAAGAAAATGCGCATGGACATTGTTTGTTATTACTATTAGGGACCTATTGTTTAATATGAGTACTGTTGTCGTTTTCGTGGTTTTCCAGGTTGCTAAAGCCGAAAGTGAGGTCAAAATGAAAATCAAACTCGGCTTACCGTCATCTTTGATTTTCATTTAAAAAGAAACATATTTGACTTTCTGTGTTGCTGTTTTATAAAAATAAAAAAACTCTAAATATTTAGACACTTAAATACTAGCTTTGAAATTATATAAAATTATCAACAGGAATAACATTAAAAAATATAATTAAAATCTCGATTATGATTGTATATGTAATGCTTGGTCAATCCCCAGGAACAGTGGGACTACGTACACTGACAGCTCACTCCACGCTCACTTCACCTATGTTTTCACGGTGAGATGGTAACAGAATCGCACTGCTGTTGTAGAAGTCAAGTGTGAGCAATAAAACACAAAACATCGGACAGCAACGACATTGTTTTGTCTCAAGCACTGTTTTCATAAAACCTTTGACTACTCGTACCTTCTTAACTAGGTCTTTTTAAATAAAAAGTAAGAGAAGTGGAAGTACTTGTTATATTTGAAATCAGAAGTCAACGTCTAGAAAGTCGGGATGACAAGCAAAATGTCGTAACTTTAAGCGCGCCACGGCATACTTTTTGTTGGTCTTACACACAGTCAGTCTTGCTTTTTGCACTTTTGACTTGAATCCACTTTAGCAACATAGAGCGTTCGCAGACGGTATACATTCTGTGGTTGTTTTTTTTTTTTTTTTGTAGGAGCTAAATGAAACAGTAGAGATTAAATGTAACAACTCACACGTCCTACTAAAAGTAGGTCAACCAAAAAAATAATTATAATAATTACCGATGTAGGACCAACAAAAATTCGATAAGGACCAGGCCCGGGTCGACGGCGCGTTGTGTTCCAAGCGCGCCTCAAAGAGATGTCAGCACCAATGACGGGGTTTGCTAGGACCGATGCCTGCTAGGGTTGCGGAAAAGTCCAAGAGGGTTGCCGTGGCCCCTGGCACAGGCAACTGAAGGAACACGGGTGGGTTTTAGTCAGTAAGAGTCTGACACGCCCTCCTGCTCTGCCCAGAGCGGGAGAAGTTATTTGATGACTTCCCACCCACAAAAGCAAAAAAAAACGGACCAACAAAAAGTACGCGATGTGCGAGCGCGCTTATGGCTAATGGCAAGAAACTCCCCATGTAAATGAGCCTTAAATGTAAACAAAGGAGTGAATCACCTGCCAAGTTACTTGTAACGCCTTGGCACATTCTCGCCACTAAATGGGCGAGAAACTTCCTCCGTGCAAATAGGCCATTACTCTCTATCGCACGACATAAACGCATATTAAGGAAAATGAACAAATTGTATGAGAACACACACATGACGTGTGGCGTATCCTGTGTCAGCTTAATGATATCCTGACAAATGATACGTGGTGCTTTTATATCATAACGTCATAACTCAGCCCTGTTTACAAAAGGAGAACCTACATCGACTTTTGATCTCTTGATTAATTCGCCTTACCGTAATTATGTCTAAATTGAAGGAGTAAAGCTAAAGCTAATGCAGCTGGTAACAGTATCTACAACGCCACATGCGAACTAAGCATCACACCGACGTCACGAAAAACACAGCAAACCCCCAACCTCCAATCTATATACAGCAAAGTTTATTCTAAAATATAATTAATTAGCGGGTTTTATAAATAGGGATTACCTATAACTAAATATATTACATAGAAATGGAAGGCATAACAAATTCAACAACGATTAATTATTCAATGAACAAGACAGGTAGAAATATTATTCACTAGCTTCTGGCCGCGACCTCATTCGCGTGGAAGTAGTAAGACAAATATACAAAAATAGATGCCACAATTGAAACATAACTTACCTACGTTTCTAGTTTGGGTCTGGGTAGCCAAAATATACAGAGAGTCAGGGCTGGTGACGCGGGACCAAGGGACCTGAGAAGCATCTCGTGCTGAGTTCAACACCCGCAGCCTTCATTACCAATTTCCTATTGCTTGCGAAGTTTTACGTTTTTAGTGAATTAATGAACGCCTGCGTTCCTGTATATACCTAATGGCACGACACTGATACCTACACTGACTGTTGCAATCTTACAAATTATTTCTAACGAACAACATCACTAAAACAATAAAACAGTAGATTGTAAGCACGGGATTTCTCATTAACAGTCTCGAGACAGAAAAGGTTTATAAAAACTTAATGTTTATCTATGTACGTTCTACGAAATATCACGTAATAGTACACAAAATATTAAAAAAAGCAGCACTCCAAATTTAATTTTTTGGGAATCGAACTTAGGTTAACAAAGCATTTGTCGAACCGCTAAGCTATTTGCTTCGTTAAACATTGCCTTAAATAGCCGTGATGTTTGACTGCTTCAATCCATAAAAGTATGATGATCATTTATTAGGTTGAATTTGTAACTATCTGCAATATTCTAACCTTTTGGCTCGTCTTTTTACAATTGACGGTAAACTAGAAGAATACAAACATAATGCTTTATAGCCTACCTAGTGAACAGAGTTATAGGGAATATCTATAGAAAACTTGAACAAAATCTACCCGGTAGTATTTGCGTGATGTTGGAACATACTCGTACATTCAGACAAATAGATAAACAGACAAATATACATAAATTCTTAAAACTATGTTTTCGGCATTAGAATCGTTCCCAGACTTCGTAACAATTACTTTTTTTCAACAATATTCAAATTATAGTTTTGACTTCGTAACGATTTTTTACTACGAGTAAGCTGAAGAGACTTATAAAAGTGTTTATCTACACCCATGTTATAAATCCTATTAAAAAGTTTCTGAAACAGTTAGCTTATTGCCAACATTTAAACAACCAGTGTCATAGTAACCATAATAATATCCTCCAAACGAACGTTATAATGTTGTACTAAATTTCATTATGCAACTCGAACTCGATCCCTTCCTTACTCATCAAACAGCCACATTCTCACTACTCAATTCGTGGTACTCGTATCTTTATGAATTTCAAAAAAAGAACATTATCATGCACGCGCCTTTGACTACTACACCTACTAAATAAAATAAAAAACTTATAATTTACATAGGGTTCTTACAATACTGTACCCTATGGTTTCAGAATCTTTTAAAGAGGATTCATATCATGGGTGTAGATAAAGTCTTGTATACAACTGTACATAATTAGGTATTAAAACACTCACGTGATACTATTATCACACTCGACTTCGCCTCGCGTGATAAACCCACATTCGACTTTTAATACCCCTTATTACACAACAGTTACATAAATAACTATTTTTAAAACCAATTTACAGAAATAAACTATTATTTATTACTGTACTCGAAAGGTAAGACATTCAACAACTCGTTGTGTCGAAATCACACTCACATCGACAGTACAGCCTACCCACATCAAACCAATAACCCGTGTCCTGACCTCAAACGACCCAGCTTTGGGTTCCATTGGGTCATGTGACCGCAACCACAAAACCGGTAATCAATTCCCTGACGGTGTCCGAAACTTTTTATACCTACGACCTACTGAAAGATATATACTTTTTATACCTACGACCTACTGAAAGATAGATACTGTTACGACTGTGTTCTCCGAAAGGAAAGACAGGGGTGAGTTAGTTCTATAAGCCTGGGACTGGTCATCTCTTAGCTGCCATAGCTTATTATAACTTACTTCAATTTTTGAATTATTTTGTTTTGTTTTTTATTACGAACGCTTTTAACGTGCACGTATTTCTAGCGTTTTGACATATGTATATAATTTCAACATGAGTGATGTAACCAATATTTTAATTTAAAAGAGTGTCGTGGAGTTTCATGCTTTCTTTCTTCTCCGAACCTACTACGCTTTGGAATGGTCTTCATCTTTGTGACTGACCGACCCCTTGACAATTCAAAAGTGCCTGTAATTGGTTTAATTGAAATAAATGCTTTGAGTTTGAATTTGAAATCAATGTCACTAGTTAGGTAAGTTATAAGTTCTATGTAATGGAGTCAACGTTATTGCCATCAACCGGGAGCAAATAGAAACACCTAGCTGTTACTGAAATTTTCATAATCTAAAACATTAGCACTTTAAACAACCCGGGTATCGAACCCAAAACCCATTTGTTTAAATGAACGCTAGAGCTGCTGAATATTTTCAGCTATTTACTTGTGCAATAACCTAAGTACAAAGCAACACATTTTATAGCAGATAAAGTCATTCTTTTTCACAGGGTCAAATTAAATTAGCTAGCGAAACTCCGCAAACGTGATGGGTATCGATATCTGAACATGATCAAACAAAAAATAAATAGAATTGATGACTTTTTGGGGAGTCAATAGCAGCAATTGTATTTTTTTTTTTTTGTGTAAAGTTTCCAGTCGTGATAAGTATCGATATCTCAACACGTTAGAACAAAATAAAACTGATTTTTCATCTTATACTTCAAGTAACAGCACCACCAGCGGTCGTTGACCCCAAAAAATACATCAGCAAAGCTATTCTGTAACCATCTCACCGTGAAAACTTAGGTGAGACTTCACCTAAGTTTTCACGGTGAGATGATTACGGAATAGCACTGCAGGTCTTTTATTTTATCATGTTTAGATATCGATAGTCGTCACGTCTGCAGAGTTTCGCTAGCTAATTTAATTTTACCCTGTATATGCCAAAGTTTATCTGAGAGAAAATATTTATAAGCTCCATTCTGTCGATAGTAATTTAGTGTTGGATGAAGAATTTAATATAAAACTGGCTTGGAGAGCCAAAATCTAGATTTATAGGTTATGGAAGGCAATACAAATCGAGGTAACGTAAGTTTAATTTTTGCTTTTGTCGAGATATAGAATGAAGATTCGTAAATAATGTTTTAAGATACTTAGGTTAACAAAGAAAATCTTTGCAATTGTAATGATTAGTGTCATCTGAATGTGGCTCAGGTACAAAAACTTAACTTTTACAGAAGGTACCTACCGGTACTTAACTACTTAGATAATATTATTTCTTCAACACAAAAACGTGAAAACACTCTCAGTAGTTCCATTCTATCTGTAGATAATTTTTCAACTGTAAAACAAAGAGCTTTACATTTTCAATATTGAACACTCGGTGACTTCTTAGAACTCCAATTAATTGAGTGCCTCTCAATGTAACATACACGGAAAAAGTATCTTTACTTTTTCCTTTAAACAATATTACATAACATCAAGGAGGATTTATAATTAAAATATCACAAAGAATCTATAGTAAAATTAGTTCTTCATCTTCTGATAACAACATGACGTTAATTAATTTTTCTCAAACATGCTTGGAAAGAGCATTATTTTGACAACCTTCTTCGAGTTATATCGAAATTGCTGTAGGTACTGGCCAAATACATGCCAGCGGCGGCCGGCAAAAGTTGTATAAAAATACACTGTCGTGGTTTAGCGGCCAAATAAATTACATAGTAAACTCATAATTAACGTGTAGTTTAAAACTGGAACGATCTTTTACTCCGAAACATGGCAACCAAGGAGGTAAAGTTATCATAGGTTTTATTGTTGTTCGTTGTTAGTCATTGATTCTGAAAAGTAATTGTATTTTAAATTCTGTGCAATATTTGAGAAAAGTAATAGACAGGCCTTGGTCACAACAAGGTTTTGATGGACTTACGTATGTGTGCCTCGGCTTCGCCTAGGCTCACATTTACACGTTCGTCCATCGATGCCTCTTTTTCAGGCCGCTGCGCACTGCAGTAATTAATGTACCATAAGATAGGAGATACTTAAAGACATTCTTCGACCTCCTAATGAAAGTAATTTTATCTTCTAGTACCTACCTACTTATCCTGCTTTATGCTGATAACTATTTAAAGCTTATTAAAATAAGGGTAACATTAAATTCCTAACTTATGTAAAGTCGAGCTACTACCTAAAATAACTGTCGCTCTATCCACTATACGTAAATTCAGGGAAATGAATTGTTTAACAATGAAGATGGAGATGAAGATGGCCTGATACTTATTAATGGAAACACGTCTACTTTTATTTTTTGTTATTTTAAAACGTTTTTTTTACAGACAGTGACGTTAGAAGAATACATGCATAAATAAAAAATAAACGAAATATAAAAAAAGGTTGGTTGCTGGTCGCCAACATGACTCCCGACGGTAAAAAGGCGCCAATTTACTAGCCGGAGGCCAGTGACACCACCTTGCGAGTGGGTCGACGCAGCAAGCCCCCCTTTCGTTGCGACGTTTACCAATCTCACTACCCCGTCCCTCACCGGGTGCCCTGCCACAATTCGCTTTCGGGGCCTTTGATTCCTGGTTTCTGGGTAGCGTACCGTCCGCGATAAAAACTAAATCGCCCACCCTTAACGGATGACCTCCTACAACTGCCTCCTGGGTGCGAGCGTGGGCAGGTACTCTCGTACCGATCGAAGCGCTGCCATAAGTGGTCTGCCAGCCTCTGAGCCTTTCTCCAGCTAACACGTCAGATAAAGTCTGCTTCCAATTAAGAAGGTGAAAGGAGTTAGGGCGTACTCCGTATCCGATTCCACTGAGACGGGTGTGGTCTTGAATTAACGATGGACTCCGCCTCCAGGAGCAGGGTATTTAATACCTCCTTGGGCGTCCTTTCTTTCAAGGTCACTACTGTGGCACTCTTTAGCGAGGGGACTGGCCGCTCCCATAAATGGTGCGGATGGGGGATGCATCACCATTCTATTCTTCTATTTTCGCAAAAATTGAACAGCTCTGGCAGCATCTTTGCTGCGCCGATGAATGAAGTCCCGTTATCGGAGTAAATCCTTGTCGGGCATCCCCTTTTAGCGATGAACCATCTGAGTGCTATCAAGGTGGAGTCCAACCATAAGCTCTCCACGATCTCCATATGCACAGCTCGTACCGTCATGCATATAAAAGGTGCAATCAACCTCTTGGCGGTGCGTCTGGCAATAGAGACGCTCAAGGGGCCATAATCTAACCCTACGTGGGTGATAATGTGCTAAATTGGCATCTGGCAAGTCTCTTTCTGGAGGTGATTCCAGCTTAGCCTTCCGATTGCGGCAAAATTGGCAGCTCTGCAAAGTTCTTCTGGGTCTGAGGTTTAGTACGTAGAACCTCTGGGGTAGTTTAATGACCACTAGCTCGTTATGTCTGTGGGCAAACTTGGCGTGGTAGGACGTTGACAATAGAATTTCGGCCATCTATGTCAATCAGGCCTGACTCTTCATGCTCTGCAATAGCAGTACGACCAGAAAGACAAAGGAACCCGTTTTCACACAGCAAAAGCGAAAGGTTGCGTAGCCTACTCCCATTCGAAATGGAACGTGCAATTAGAACGTGCATCAAATCCTCGGGGAAGGAATCTAGTTGATCTTTACGAAACAAGTGGACCTCCGCAACGTTGAGTTCTTCAACGAAAAGGGCAAAATGGTTGCAAGCATCTCGAAGTGCGTTAAGAGGAAACTTAGACTTTGGGCGCAATACTTATCAAAACACTGATGGGTTCGCGTTGTGGCGCGAAGCAACCGGGTCCAACTGCTAAAGCATTGGTAGTCCAGAACTACCAGTCAAGGTAGCTATCA
The DNA here is from genome assembly GCA_937001585.2 of Brachylomia viminalis. NCBI lineage: Eukaryota > Metazoa > Arthropoda > Insecta > Lepidoptera > Noctuidae > Brachylomia > Brachylomia viminalis. The sequence continues at coordinate 5,294,241 of OW443301.2, forward strand.
CGGTGAAGTAACTATCAGTCCCACCGATTCCGATTCTCGTTTCAGTATTTCGGTCACAGGAGGGACGAAACACGTTGGTTCACATGGCCAGTCACAGGGTGGAGACAGAGAGAATAGAAATGCGGGTCCTGTGAACCAACGCGATGAAGTTGTGAAATTGTAAATGTCTTGCGTAGCGTCGTTTGCGACGTTCAAAGCCGTATTTTCAACTCTGGATGTTCGTTGTCGCAGCTATCTCTCCCACCCGGAACGAGCAAAAATAAACTCGATTGGGTCGTCTGTGCGCTTCAGCCACATAGGTGCTGAAACGCGAAGCGATCAAGGCGGCCTAGACCTTCAATCTCGGGATTGACACGGGTTTCAGAGGCGTCAGCCTACTCTAGAGATAAGCTTAAAGCCCTATCAGGGATAAGCTTACGTTGTCGTCGTCACATGTGAAGCGCTAGTAGGCCACGCAGGCGTACACGCGTTCAGAAGTTCGGTGGGGTAAGGGTAGACCTAAAATAAACATAATATACATTTAAAAAAGGTTGATTGCTGGTCGCCTACAGTAATACTTACGTCAATTATTTGCCGTGTTACAGCTATTTCATAGAACTCTCAAAGAATGACTGAATAATAATATGGTAGTCAATTGGCTTGGAAATTCATTTCACTGATTTTACATTTAAAATATAAACCAGTTAAGGTTATATATAATTATGTAGCTACTATGCCTTCGAATATTCTCCATTTTTTTAGTAAAAACATGTAAAGCTTTATTAAACTTATAATTCCATCTTTTCAGGTAAGCTTCGTCCTGATCAAATTCTGGCGGCAGTTTTCACACTGGGTGAGTACGTTTTTGGATACTTCGAGTCAAAAATGAATTGGGATGGTTTAATATTATTCATAATTGCTCGTTATGTCAGTGTGAATATATGTTAACAATATTTAAAATATTATCAATATATTTTAAAGCAGGCCAATATATCGGCTCTTAGAACTTCTTTTAGAGTTCTTACGTAACATATCGTTCCTAGATGCTTCGTTATTAATTATTAATTTTTGATGTGGAATTTCTATACGCGCGTCAGCGCTGGGAGTTTGAGTGGCTGATGCGTGGTGATCGCGAAGCGTAACGTTACACAAGCTTTACAATTATGGATAGCGCCATCTATGCTTACGATGCAAACTACTGGTTCATAGATTCATGTTGATAAATCCCTACAATGTTAGCAGATGTGGTTGTCGAAAGAAAACTCATAAAGAATAGTTTCGATGTTTACACATCTGCCAGGCGTCCCGCGACGGCTATATTTATGCTGTCTTTTGGGAATAAATAGGTTTTCTGTATGGTTTACGTAGCCTGCAGTCATGGCTTTTTTATCGTTTATAAGAAATAACGTCTAGATCAATGATACGAAGAAAAGGCCCGTATCAAAACATTGTTACTAAAGCAACAAGATATTTAAAATGCCTGTAGCGTTAGCATGTTATTTTTGAAGTCTTTTTTGCTAAAATACTTAGGACATTCACTTAAACAACAAACTATTCGAAAGATTCAGGGCTCGAAGGCTATCCACAAAATCGAGTTTAATTCCTTTTCTTTCCTGTGCGATTGAGTTTAGAATATCTTTCATTTTTTCGGTATAGCGATCTGTCACTTAACTCCACATTATATGATTTATTTTTAAGGTTATAAGTAAAAATGCAATAAAACATGATTTTACGGAATTGATCTAACTACCGTTTAAGTAGGTAATGCTTAGTATTTGATATCCAAATTTTTTATAAAATCTAGTCTCTTTGTCACACAAAAAAGTCGTGTATTTTTGTGAGAGTAACCAATACCCTCGTATTCCAAAAGCTCTCATTATTTTATCTGTCGTAATTTTTCGTCATTCAATCACATAATAATAAAACGACGGGTTTACTGACCATATGCTATATTTTTTACACACACGTACAGGGGGAAAACTAAAACTATTGTCCTGGCACACTGGTCAGTGCAAAAGTCCATTACATAATCTAACTGCATTGTTTTAATTATATAACATAGGTATATCAGTCTCCTTAATCTGACCCATAAAGGTCTTAAGCACATAAGGACATCAAGCATGTCTCATTTATAAGGGTCTTTCAGATCCATACAAATTCAACATTCCTTGCGACATAAATGAACATTCCGCTGAGAATAGGGTCTGTGGAATGCAATTTGTGTCCAAAAGCTGAGAATAAAGAAATAAACTACATCTGAGAATGCGAAATCTATTTGGATTTAATGGTTTTAGTTTTTAGTTCAGAATTGTATGTTAGTTTTAGCAGTTTGCAATATAATGAGCACGGCTCATTACCAGACACAATATAATACCTTCTTTAAGAAGGTCTATGGTTTGTCAATCAAAACACAGTAAACCTAAATTCGTTATTTCGTAGGTTTTTCTTATTTCTATTACCTCCTCAACAAAATCAACATACAACTTAGCAATTATATTTCGAATTAAATCACAGAATATAGCTATAAGTGTTACAAGTAGGTACCTATCCGATGAAATAAATACTGTATGCAATTTATCTCGCAACCGGGTGTTGAAACCAATCTATTTGAGTACATAAGCTAATTTGTTATGTATGAAGAGGATAATGTTTTATTCATAAATTTATTTATTCCAGAGAGGAAGGTCGATTTATAATTTAGATCCTTTTAAACTGTGGAAAGGAACTTTAATTTTATGCAGTAGGACATAATATTTTATTAAAATTTTCTCCGCCTGAAACTCGTGAATGAATGAAATAGTTCCTTGACGTTGAAATCCTGAAAATGTACGAATTTTTTCTTGTAGATTATGCTTCCCTAGTACTTTAAATCGTAGCGCTAAAGCCTGGCTTATCGTAGACAGCGCTACGGGCTTCTCGTAGAGCTTTCGTAGCGCCCGTCTACGTTTAGCGTCGTCTACGCTGTCAGTTTCAAGGATACGTCATAAGGACGTAGTAGTTTTATATAATATATCCTTCTGAGAGTAGATTTCTAAGAAATTAAGTCATCAGTGAATCGCGCCAAGCACACATACACCTACATAAAATCACGCCTTCTTCCCATGAGAGTAGGCAGAAACTACAGAAAGCCACCTGCTACGATACTGACGTACTGTGTTTACATTCACGCCTCGTGCGTTCGAGCGTATCAGTGGCTAAATAATTACATAGAAGGAAACAAGTTGTAAAATGAAACTTTTGAAAAACAATCAACTATACTAGTTAATTAAATGTAACGTGTAATGTTGTATGTGTGTGTTGTTTCTATTATATTAGTTAGTTTATTTAATGTAGGACTGTTTCGGTTGAATGTATTAATAATACGTACACACTATGTTCAGATTTAATCACACTAGTTTAATTCTGCGGAAAGCTAGACTTACCCGATTCAGTCACACGGTGGGACGTCATTACGTCATTCTAGAGGTAGTTGCTGAAAATCAGCGCTGTTGACGATAAGTTCGTCCGAAGTCACAGCATTTTGCTGAGCAACGACCTTTTCTTGCACAGATACGACGTACGGCATAATTGTTGTTTTTTTTTGTTACAAAAGTAGTTATTTTTCCACTCTGCAATTGGCATTTTGTTTTTGTTTTGATTCATTTTTGATTGTTTTGCAACTTTTGTTGTCAACTGTCAGTGTCGCAGACGCATCAGGATTGATTTGTATTGTCAATGTCACAGACTACTTAGAGATGTCAATGTCAACTAAGGTGTCTTGTCTTTGGTCTCTGGCACTGACACATCAAGCAATGGACAAAATTGTCGGCAATATGTATGCTTCAATGACTAAAGACTTATTCTTTAGTCATTGGTATGCTTGAATATGAGACATTTGACAACGTTGGATGTGTATAATTTTAAGTCTCTTTTTTATTATTTTTTTATTTGTAATGTGCGTTTTGTTTGTGCAGAATAAATAATTTTTCTTTTCTTTCTTTAACTTAATATCAAAGTACGATATCAAAAGAGTTTTGAATAAGCATGTGACTACAACTTTGGACAGCAAATCGTTTTACGATTTCATAAAATCAGCCGAACAATTTCGGGACACTTCACTCGGTGTTAGTAGCTCCATCTATACGTGGATGAACAAACTAGGTGGTTTCGTGTTTTAGAAGTATGTAGGTTGTACAACGCCATCTCTGCTGTTCTAAAACTCGTTATTTTCTGGGCCATGAAAATCTTTTTTTATAAAAAAAAAATGTTTTTTTTGCAATACACAAACGTGTGTTATGTTATAAACGTCCACTGTATGTCCATATAAACGGTTATATAACCACTCCCATTACATGCAACTGAGCTTAAACAGCGGCCAATTTCATGACTAAAAAAGTACGGCTGATTATTTTTGAATACTCCAAAGATTCTGTTAATATTAAACTTTTTTCGCCCATTTTTCACAATTTGTGCTACATAGAATCTGTTTTCTTTCCTCCAAGTGATATATGCTTTCCTAGTACCTTCGAGCCGAGCGCTGAAACCTTCAATTCGTTACCAAGGATAACGAACGCGTGGCGCCAGGTGAGCTCGAAGCTTAGAGTATTTTGATGATCCTAACGCCATCTATACTCTGTTTGCTAGTTTTTTTTAAATACTTCACTTCACTGTACTATATAAATTTCATAGTGAAATTAAACCATTATCGGATCCTGCGTTTAAACAATACAATAATATATTTATATTCACTATAAATATGTTATTAAAATAAATACCTGTGGTATTATTATTGACTGAATGTAATTTTCAGGTTTACTCCGTTTTGCAAAGTTCGTCAACAAACAATACACTACAAATTGACGATGCCAACATGTTTGGGTAAAGTCAATGCAAGAAATTATTCATATTATAGTAGTTTTTATAAATTACTTATAAACCGTCCACGATTATACGATTATATTATTAGTAGTAATATGTCACCCGAGCAAAAACTAACTGGTACCTGGTAACTTTTCATTTCGCAGTCAAACTGGGACCGTTTTCTCTGTCCTTACATTTTATGCTGCCCTGGTACTTTTTGCCCAAGTGCTGAAACCTTCTTTCAGCTCTTTTCTACGGGCAACGTGTGTGTGGGCCATCGGGCTACATCGTACGTGACGCAGACGTCAAATTAAAGAGTTGAAAGTTGCTTGAGATGTTGTTATTTGTTTCTGGCAATTAACTTTATTAAATGTAATTATTATTTTATAGATTTTAAAGGGTCAAAATATATGTACTTTCACGTGTCCAGAGAGACGACTGGCAAGTTCTTTGGCCAAAGAATTTGCATTGCCATTCAACGTGGCAAAGCTGCCAATCTTCTGGGCACGTTTCCGGATGTCGGTGCTTCGACACCTAAGTGACCAAAAAACAAAATGTTTTTTGTTTTGGTTTTGTTTGTTTTTTGGTACCTCGTGTGAAGCTAGTTGCATTATTTAAATAAACAACTTGTATTTTGTATTCTTTAATAAACGACCAATATCAGCAAATGAGCAATGATTGGAGCTTTCCCCAAGGTTTACTGCTATGCATCCTAACCAATCCGAATAACAATGATTTTCGTGAATGGAATTCCCACTGTCCTCACTGTCACCTTGACTTATTACACGCGTAGCATGACCACACTCTCTATTCTACGAAGACAAAGTGACATTTCTAGAAATGCGTGCTAGAAATGTTTTACACTGTCGTTCGTTTCCTTCGTTGGTCACACTACGCGTGGAGGGGACACGGGGACTGAATTAAATAGTATTTGCTACCGATACCCAGCAACAAATTCAGTGGGGATAACGGGAAGGGTAATAAACGCATTGCCGTTGTCCCAACCAGTGGCGCCACAGCAATGGGAACGACGGGAATACGCGACACATGAGTACTTTAGACCACTTTTGTTGGCCACGGTATCCACTACTGTTGCTACGAAGCTACGAGCAGCCCATAGCTTCGGAGTACGTCGCACATTCACTCTTTGGAATCCACCAGTATCAACCTTAAAATTATTGTAGGTAGCGTATCGTAGCCGTTTTTTGCTAGTTGTACCAATCAATAATTTCATTGGTTATGTTCATGATAATTTCTTTGAAATTTTACACAATTATTTCTAATTTTATGGTACAGCCTCGATCATCGATAAGATATTTTACTCATTTTACTCTGTATCTTTGGGATCATAATTATGACAGTTCCAAACTGCAGTTATTTGGAACCGTATGAACAGGGGAATGTTGTGGTTTTCATAGAGTAATGTCATACGGTATTCCGTTGTGGGGAATTCCGCCGACATTCAGACTATCTTTGTTTTACATAAAAGAGCTGTTCGATCTTATTTATAAATGAGGTCCGAGACACACACACAAAGAGAAATTTTGGAGTTTAATGTAATTAATGCCTTTTATGTTGATTTTTGAAAATCTTTTATATACCCATAAAAATAAATCATATAAGTACGAGGAACAAAAACAATTTTTTTGTACAAACAACAAGGCTCAAGAAAATAGGTGGCTCGTTCAGATGTCAATGTTACGCTTTTGTAATAAACAAACAAGCCACGTTCAAGATATAAGCCTTAATAAATTTAAAACATTCATTATAGGTTAGTTGTGCCAGAAAGCATTTTATACCGTTAAAGATTATAGTGAGGACAAAAAGACTTGGGATCTCAGATCATATAAACACATTTAAGATCTGAGCTTGGGATTGAGTTGCTCTAACTTTTGCATACTGAATAATGTTTTACTTTTGTTATTTATTTTTAAAAAATATTTTTATTTTATCTACACTTTGACATTTTATGATTATTATTTACACAATGACATGAAAGTTTACTTTGTGAAGTATAATATTATTATTTTAATTATGTGTATCTGAGGACTATGTGGGTCATATTTTTTATTTCTTCTCAGTTTGTTTTAATCATGGTCAAACTGCCAAGTTTGAGTAATTTATGCGACCTACCCAAATGTCCTTTCTTTGGTATTGTTCGTCAAAACGTTGAGCTCCATAAGTTCTGAGTTGAGCTGCAAGATTACTGACACATGCGTGCACTGACTGGACAGTTACACTCAATCTGTGTGGTTTTTCCTGAAAATACAATTTCAGACACGAATCTGCATGGTCTTCACATGATCTGACCTATTATATGTGGACTTTAGGAGACTGTGACCTCTGAGTTTGTTTCGGCCTTTCTTCTCAGAGTAGTCAGCTGTCTGACTAACCTAGATGTGATGATTTTAAAAACTAGATGAGGTCGGCGTTTCATAGGAAACGCCGACCTCATCTAGTTTTTAAAATACGATTGACGTGTAAAAGTGTTTGTACAGACCTACTTACAGAAATAAAATCATGTATCATCATTGATCAGTTACCGTAAAATACGTATTGAATAACGCCGTGTGAACGGGGGCATTTTAGTTCGAAAGCGACGGTGTCGCCTATCTAGCGGTAGCAAGGTGAATCACAATCAACAGTTGGTTGTAAAACCATACTGTAAAGTGACTGACCGAAAGGGGTGCGGGTGGAACAATGCAAAGCTTAATGTTGCTGCCGCCTTACGTTAGATGTCGCTGTTAGTTTGAATGGTTTTGATGTTGTACTTTTCGTAATGGCCGTTCTTAATGACTTAGTGGTAAATATGTGGTGAATAGAGTTGTTTTCTTTAAAACGATATTTTCAATCCAAACCGTAAATCCAAAATCCATTTGAGATTTTGCTGCCTTATTGACTAAGCAAATGCTCCTGCCGCTGTTTTAAATGCTCCTTTTTTAGTGTTTGTTTTCCTGTGCGTGTCTCAAATAAAATATTATTCATTCTTTCAAATAAATAATTTTAAATATAAGTAAAGAAGGCCAAATACCTAATTAATACGTAAAACCATTTTAGCCTTTTTTTAGGTTATAGGTGTAAAAGCTTATCGGATTACAAATAAATTCCGTTTTTCTTTTTTAGCGCATCCACAAAAAGTAACTTCGGTGATTGAACCATTTCACTTTCTTCAACAATGCTCTGAAAAACTTTCAACCGTGACGTCATTACCGCGTTATCTCGTAGCGTTAACCTAGTAACCTCGTAGCTACGCACAAATGAATAGACGCTATACAAAATCGTGTAGACAGAGAAAACTAATCGGCCATACCCATCTCTTTCATTCTCCATTCACAGAAAACGTAGACTATAATAGTCGTTGGTAGAGGGTTGTAGTAGACTAGTACTTACAGAAAGATGGGATAGCAATATTATTATCAACCCTTAAATTGCTGCTACCCTAGTACGTTTGACCGGAGCGCTGAGTCATTTTTCGTGCGGTTCGAGGGCATTTTCAGTGGCATAGTATAAAGCGTTTTATTAGGGATGAGTAATCTCTGTTGTTGGCTAACGAGTTTTGTAGCGAATGTATTTGCTGTTTAGCTTTGTTTAGTTTAGCCAGCCGTACGCAAAATACGCACTTTGACGCGGAGTTGTGGACACCTGCACGTATTACCTAAGTCTTATATCGTCAAGCTTATTAATGAAAATATAGTAAATTACTGCAGCGGCTAGCAAAAGAGGCATTGATGGACGAACGTGTAAATGTGGGCAGAGGCGAAGCCGAGAGACACATACGTAAGTCTATTAATGCCTAGTTGTTGCTAAGGCTTGTATAGTACTTTTCTCTTAATAATGCGCGGAAATTATAATAAAATTACTTTTAAATAAAATAAATAAAATAAATAAATATCGTCTGACATTGCACACAGCACCATCTAGTTCCAAGTTAAGCACTTATTAAGGCTTGTGTTATGGATACCAGATGGTTGATACACTACTTAAATACATTTTTTTTTTCGTAAATACATACATAATATAAATATACATCCATGACTCGGGTACAAATGTCCATATTCATCATACAAACATTTGCCCCTACCGGGATTCGAACCCAGGACCATTTGGTTTCGCTGACTACACTTAGCCACTGTAGCCACTACACCAAACGTGTCGTCAAAAAGTTTTCAAAATCAATGACGAACAACGAACTACAATAATTTCAATAAGGGTTAATTTGTTTTTTTTTTCAATAAACAGCTATGTATTTGCAAGCCAGTTCGAGATTTAAATAAAACCTTTGATAAGTTACATCCTTGGTTGCCATGTTTCGGAGACAGATATGGATTTTCATACAACTTTACCGGCCGCTGCTCGCATGTATTTGGCCAGTACCTACAGCAATTTCGATTTATTTTGAAGAAGGTTGTCAAAATAATGCTCCAATTTCCAAGCACGTTTGAGAAATATACAATTCGTACCACTTGCTCAAAAAAGTGACTTTCTATGCCACAAAAAGCGAACATAACAATAGTCATTTTTAATCTGTTAAAAACAGGGAAAGAAAATTGTACTGAATTTCATTCATCCTCTAGGGAGAGAATGTGATTTAAATTTGGAATACTTACCGAAACTTATACTGAACTACATCTGTGTTTACACCATTGAGTTTGTATATGTCGTAGGATAATTTGATACTTCGAATCTTCGCGAAAATCCTAGGGGTTTTGCGAAAACGCGGATAATTAGACATAGGCGAAAAATTATCAAATCTTACTGGACAAAGTCAGGATCTAACATAACCTAACCTAAATGATACAACAACAATAGAAGGGTATCTGGCGCTTGGCGGCCGCTGCCGCGGCACGCTCGCTTCGCTCGCTCGCCTTCGCGCGCTAATGGTCACTGTTCTAACATAACCTAACCTAAATTCTAATTATCCGCGTTTTCGCAAAACCCCTAGGATTTCCGCGAAGATTCGAAGTATCAAATTATCCTACGACATATATAAAGCATTATACATCTTTTTGAAAAAGGAATACGCATTTATTATGCAGTTATGATTATTAAATAAAATTACGAAAACCGACGAGGCCGTATGAGCTTGATGCCTTTGCTTTTCTGACAAAAAAATATTAGTCTAGGAATTTGCCGCGTTTTTGTTTTCTTCAAATACATAAACGTTAAGTTTATTTTAATTAATTTTTATAAATAAGTTAATGTTCTAAAAATACATTTAATTGTCATTATTTTTAATAAATGTTTATCTCATATTATTATTGTGTTAATTTTTTCGCAAATGGTACGAAAAGTAGAGTATTTTCCTCGGTGATAAAGCTGTCTTAGTCTTGGGTGAACTTAAATCCCTCGCTACACTCAGGATTCGTCTGAAATCCCTCGCTTCACTCGTGATTTAAGTTTTTAACACCCTCGCTACGCTCGGGAGTAAACCTCGAGTCCTTCATTACGCTCGCGATTTAAATCGTCACCCGCGACAGAAGACACTGCTTTATCCCCTTGGTTAATAATCTACTATTTAATCCTTGCTTGTTAACGAAAAAATAGGTTGCCATTTGTAAAAAAGGTATCTGATTTAAGAAACACTACCGGCTAGTAATTAAAAAAAGAGCCTAGCATCGCTGCATATTGGTCTGAGGATATCGATTTCAAACTGAGTTGATTTATTGTACTGATTAGTTTTTAATATTCTCAGGTTAGTGAATGAATGTTTCACACTTTACTTTTAAATAGTAGACATAGTAGTAAATACATACTTTTAAATATAAAATCGCAAAAAAAAATCAGCTGGTCCCTATATTTTGACGACTTCTGCAAACATAAATGTAGGGAACAGCAGATTTTATTATTCGCGATTTCTTATTTGGTCCCACAATAAAAGTTGTTCATAATGATGAGTACCATGACCCCTTAAGAGGTTGAGGGTGTTTTACCAATAACCCAGTATCTATATAGTATATAAATACGACAAAATAAAAAAAATCGATGATTTTTGTTCGATTGCTCGTGGTTTTGTTACTTGAAGTATGAGTTGAGAAAACCAGTTTTTATTTCTTTAATCATGGTGAGATGTCGATACCCATCACGTATGTGTAGTTTACACACAGAAAATTTATTTTAAACTAATATTTCAAGTGCCTAAACTACCTGCGGTTGATGACCCCAATAAAATCATCAAATTAATTTCATTTTTATTTGATTACGTTTAGATATCGATAGCCATCAAGTCTGCGGAGTTTCGCTAGCTAATTAAATTTGACCCTGTATAGGTTTAGTTCCGTCATAAGCAAAAACTACAACTAACTGTTTACACTAACGTGAAGGTTTGGACCACGGGTTTGGACCAACATAAGTTGACATAAAAAAGCGTGAGTTAAGGGGCGTCTAAACGGGCTATATTTTACGACCATTTGTGGCTGCAATACTGTGGCCGGCAACATTGCTAGCAATACCAGCCACACTATGCAATATTTTAAGGATGGCCCGGCATTATAGCCACATATTTTTTGGTATGTCAAAATGTTTTTATGTGTAGCCGGCGTGTGGCCGAACGATCGCCTCGCAATCGAAAATACTGCAATATATCTGGGCCATCTATATTGTTGTTCTGTTTTACTGTATATGCGCTTCCCTTTCTACCTGCGTCGTGAAGTACTTTGCGTTTCACTTTCTGCGCGACGTGAAGTGTGCTGCGAGTGCTGCGACGTCCATCGTGTATAAATCTGTGGTGTGGCGATATTCTGTGCTGTCAGCAGCTGTCATTCTTGTGCTTCTCTGCTTTCCTCTGTTCCCTCTCTCTTTCACAAGAACCTTTTTCTTTCTCTGTTCACAAGAAATTCGAAGTCGCTCTTAGACATTCTTGTAAAATTTTTAAATAAGTATTTATCCAGCATTAATTCCTTGTCTACGGAATCCAAAGTGTCACGCCTACTTAGGTAGGGTCGAATCCACATTCGTGTCCTTTTTTTTCGTTTTCTGCCAAAACAATGTAAGCGGCTGCGATGAGCGTCATTTCGTCGGCCATTGTTGCTGGATTGTGTGGCTCATTAAAGGGTTCTGAATCAAAGGCCATACTATTGCAGCCATATTGCAACATGTTGCCTGCAATTGATTGCTCAGCCATAAAATGCACTAAAATGTTTTTTTGATGGCTGGGCAATGTTAGCCAATAATTGCAGCCACAAATTGTCGTAAAATATAGCCCGTTTAGACGCCCCTTTACTTTTACTTGTTTACTGAAAAGCGAGTGGTGTTATCTAACAAGCTCTGGTTTCCTAGTACCTATGAGCTAAACCGTTCAGTTCAAATCCGGCCCCTGCTCCACCACGTTTACATGAAAATGTTTTGCAGTTTCCCCACATTTTCATAGTTTATGATGCTCTATTACGTTGGAACTAAAAATGCCGCCTCGGCAACGCGTACTGACACTTTCGTGCGGATGGAAGGTGCCTTTCAGTGGCAACCACACAGACGCGTTGATAGGTGATGAGAAAATTCTAGGTATTTCCGAATCCACCTAAACAAAAAAAAAAAACGAATAAACCTAAAGAAAACGAAGGCTTTACATTTTAAGCAACAGCTACCTAGCATGAACCTAAACATACAATACTGCAATGAAAACATAGCAATGCTAACTCTACAAAATTTTTTGGCCTCCAGATCGATAAAAACCTTAACTGGAAAGCACTTATTGAGATTTTATGTAAAAAACTGAGTGTATCCGCTTTCATTCACGTTATATACGGATGCTCTACTTACAAGGTACTATGGCTTAGTAGAATCCCATCTACGCTATGGGCTAATATTTTGGGGTAACTCGACAGAAAAAAAATCAGATTTCAAGTCTCAAAAATGATGTTTACGGGCGATGTTTAAACTTGGGAAGACCGATAGCTGCGTGCCTTATTTTAAAAGTTACAAGATTAACTTTACCGTGCGTGTACATATAAGAAATAACTGTGTTTGTAAAGTCGAATCTGCATTACTATAAGCGTCTAGCCGACATATTCCCACGCAATAGAGAGAATGAGAATAGTGAGAATGGTCTCTGAATGGGTAACTAGCTAAATGTAAAAAAGGGGCTAAGCAGCAATCCTTGAAATTATTTCATCAAAATATTCAAGGTTTTTCTTCGAAACAATTGGAAATTGAATTGTTTTTGGAAAAAACAATGTTTGACATTGTTTGTATATCTGAGCATTGGTTAAAAGATTCTGAAATGTTAATTAATTATGAGAATTATAGTTGTTTTACCCGAAAATCAATGCTGCTCTGTTCACTAATCCTAATTAAAAGATGTATTAAATCTAAAACTCGTAAAGACATCGTTGAACTATCGGTTGAACATAGCATTGAACTGTCTTGAGTTGAACTAGATAAGCATATTATAGTGTGCGTTTACAGACCCCCAAATTATCAAAACTACTCTATATTTGAGTCAGTAATGGAAGATGTTTTGGCAAAACTTGCAACTGGCATTAAATCAATAATTATCTGTGGTGACTTTAACATTAATATTTTAGAAAATAATTCAAATACCAGTAGATTATTAAATTTGTTTAAATCATTTAATTTGTCAAATGTGTTTGTAGAACCAACCCGAATAACTACAACTACAGCTACATGCATTGATAATGTTTTTTGTTGCTGCGACTATTTAGATAAAGCCATCGTTAATTATCTCCCTTCCGATCACAGCGGTCAAACCGTAACTTTTGAGTCCAACATCATAATACAAAAACTGCAGATACAATCCAGACCAATAACATCTGTTAATTTAAATAATTTTAATAACAGTTTAATTTGTAAGTTGAGTAATCAGGACCTTACAATGAACAATGTTAACAATTTGTATAAAGAATTCTTTTCGGTAGTCCAAACAGAGTTCAATTATTCTTTTAAGAAGAACACTAAAAGTATCAGCCCTAAGTTTTTATTTAGTGACTGGGCAACTAAAGGACTTAGGAAAAGTAGGGAAATACTTTTTGAGCGATATGGCCTTAAGCCTTATATTAACACGGAAACTTTTAATAAGTATGTTGCTACTTACTCTAGAATTTTTAAGAACACTTGTAAGGCAGCCAAAGCCTTATACATTAGCAACAAGGTCAAATCAGCAGACAATAAAATAAAGACTGTTTGGAAAATTATCAATAATGAAACGAACAGGAACAAAAAGCATAATTCTGATTATACACTGGAGACGACACGTGGTCTCATTTGCGATAGCAAAGAAGTTGCTCAAGAATTTGTAAATTTCTTTACCAGTATCCCAATTAAAACTACTGACACTTTAAATTCCTCGCCAACGCTCGCTTTTGATTTAGTAAGGGCGAACGTTTCGGTCTGCCCGATTGAATTTAACTTTAAGCATATTAACCCCATAACAGTAATAAAAGCTTTTAAGCAAATCAAGATCAAATTGACTGAAGATCTTTGGGGAATGTCCATTAAAGTCTGTACATCCATAATTGACACTATAGCGCCTTACTTAGCCTTCATATTTAATTTGTGTGTGGATCAAGGAGTCTTCCCGGATTTAATGAAATACACTTTTCAAATCCGGGGACAGTAAAGACACCAATAATTATAGACCCGTATCCGTGTTGCCAGTTTTCAGCAAGGTATTTGAAAAGGTAATGCTTAGTCAAATGCTCATTCATTTAAACACCAATAAAATCTTACACAATCAACAGTATGGTTTCACCAAGGAACGTTGTACGACTGACACCCGGGTCACCTTATTAATTATGTTACCTTGACTATTCGTAATTTATTTGAAGTGAACTGCTTTCGTTAGATTTCTTTTTTAGTCTATGTGCAATCTCGAAAGATAGGTAGGTAGATAAAAACGGTAAGCAGCGGCGCGCGGCGCGGTGCGTAGAGACTAAATTCAAAGCCTGTGAAAGTTAGATAGAAACAAAAAAAATTACGCGGTGATATCGCGTATCAATATCACATCTAGCTAATGTTCGGTAATTTAATTATCGTTCATACGACCATAGGTAGGTATCTAATGCCTACATTAGAACTAGGCACTCAGCGTAGGCGCACGCGCCGCTACAATTGAACAAACATACCTAATTTTTAGGTCCATGATACACACGTGCACATGAATAATATCAAAGCTTTTTACATTTGGATTCGAGCGCGTTTAATAAAACAGTTGATGTAAGAGAATTTATTCCTTCCGTCCAAATGATAAGGCTTATTGAAATGCACGACCGATTTGTATTCTGCATGTCTCAGTAACTGATTTGTTGAAAAATGTCGAAATAGGGGTATAGTCCCAGTCGCCCCCACATGGATTGCCACCAGGTGGCAATTGGGAGAAAAAAATCCCAGTTGCCACCGGGTGGCGACTGGGACCTTATTGCCCCCACTTCAAATCGCTGTACATTGCGGCGTGGATCGCCAAACACCCTTATCGCTATATTTCTTACGGCCGCGATGACGGGGTTGGCGGTCACATTTCCAATGTGGTTTTATTAGTAGATAAATGCATAATATTTAAATGGCATAACAAGTATTAGACAAATATTTAAGCCCCGTAATAATCATTACACATGATGACATTATATTTAAGCGCCACAATAAATTGTTTTCGAAGAATTTTTGCGTGCTTTAGCATCAAATTTGTATTTGCATTAAAAAAGAAATTGTACTACCTAATTATAATTATATAGTTTGATTATTAAACTAGTTTTTAATTCTAATACTTACCTACTTATTAGCTTTCTGGCTGTCGATGTCGATGGGTGCGCAGCGCAATGTTTGGTATAATAAGAATAAACTTATTTATTCTGTGCATGGTTGACGGTGGGCTAGGTCGACGGAGCCCCGCTTCGCGGGGCTCCTACTTCTGTGTGGTTTATAAAAAAATAACCACGAAGGGGATGGCGGGGTCTATTCGCTCGCTTCGCTCGCTCACACGACCCCGCCATCCCCTTCTAACCTAACCTGTCCGAGTCGGGGTGCGGGGTTTGGCGATCCACGCCGCAATGTACAGCGATTTGAAGTGGGGGCAATAAGGTCCCAGTCGCCACCCGGTGGCAACTGGGATTTTTTTCTCCCAATTGCCACCCGGTGGCAATCCATGTGGGGGCGACTGGGACTATACCGAAATAGGTAGTAGACAATTTTCTGGTTCCTACGAGCTACGTCCTTTGCAAATGACCCTTTGAAATCGCGCGCACGCGCTACCTCCGGGCTGCCGGCCGGCCATCTTCAAAGTAAGTAGGTATTTTTTCATGCGCAGCAAAGTTTGCTGTTTGTGATTAAAATCTTGTAAGCACTGATTTTTGTTTCACGTAATTAGCAGTAAACACGCTTATCAGAGGTAGCTCATAATATCGCGAAAGTTACGCATCTGAGATAAATATTTTTTATCCGCGTGTGCCGCACGGAGTCCGGGCGCTTCGCCCTTCGTTAGTTTCGAAGTTCGGGTAAAATGTCGCTGTTTTAAATGCATCCCCGTTACTAAGCGTAAAGTCTTAGATTCATGTTGATAATTTCACTTGCTAGAAAATTATCAATCATTACACTGTAAACTCAATTAGGTATCAAAAGTTATTCATTCATAATATCAGTCTGTGACATTTTAGGTACGTTTTTTTTTTTTTTTTTTACTATTGATAGGCGCGCGTTTGACCACAATCTCACCTGATGTAAGTAAAATTCGTTCATTGAACTAACTCACATCTAATGCCTACAGCTATGGTCAACTGGCGGGCGCTCGAATGTGCGTGTCGCGTTGGCTGCTAACATTGCATTAGTGTGTGTGTAGGCATATTGCTGCACATACGTTTTGCGTTTAGTAAGAATAACTATTCTATAAAAAACGACCAGGTTTGGTTTAAATTTATTTAATTACGGGTGTTGTTTTAGACTTATAATTTTATATTCTAATTGGGGTGTCTGAGGTATTGCGCTTAATCCGTTACACGTTGTATAATAATGTTGATTTACTCTATAATTTGAATAATCCATTAATAATTAAATAATATGACAACTTTTAATACTTTGCTAATTAATTTTTTAAATTAGCAAAATATTTTGCCTGTCACGTAGTGACAAACATGTTTGCACTTAATTAACTTTAACGTCTTGTATACACTTTCTATCACTTTCTATGTATGTACACACACATGTTTTAAATGCAAAAAAAAAACTTCTTATTTCCTACGAAAAATGTTGTTTGAATGAATGTTTCTTCAATAACTTAAAATATTCTTGTCGGTGAAAAAATTAAGAATTCTAAACATAATGCCGAAGTATGAAACAATCAAAAGAGAATTGTAAAAATAACGATAATAAATTACAAAAACTATCAACTAAATAAGTTACCTTATAAAACGAAATTTATTGTTAATACAGTGCTGGGGAGTTTGTTGCGCCACTTCTTCCCAGCTAAAGCACAATGAAGTGGTGAAGGGCGGGCGTTTTGAGAAGACTGTCGTATGTAATTTTGACGTTCAAAAAGTGCTGATTCTCAACCTAGTTCGAATAAATGACTTTTGATTTGATTTAATTATGTATTTTGCAATACTGACCGCCAAAAGAGGCAAAGAAAATTAAATTAATCTTATTGCAAGGAAATAAGACTCAATTTTAAATGCATAAAGTAATGCTAGGGTCAACACGATTTTATTAATAATAGAAGATAGCTTTAAAAAAATTTGTTTTGTTCATTGTTTAATGCTTTTAACTCAATACTCTAATTGGGGTGTATGAGGTCTTTCGTTAATTATGTTACACGTTGTATACATAAAACAATAAAATACATTCAAACACTATAACTACGTATAAAAATATCGAAAAATAAATACGAAAAATCCTTTTAAAAATAAAACAACTCTCCAGCGCATTTTCCTGAAAACTGTGGTGTGCGATTTGTACCTTTAATTTAAGCACCTAGCAGTTTATGTTGCCTTAGTACTTTTTCAGGCGAGACTCCGCGAAGCCTTCGCCCGATTGCTATGACAGCTTCGTCAGACCTTTTTGTTCACAACTTTTCTTCATTTTTCGTTGTATAAGTTTTTGCAGTGTTCAGAATAACTTGGTTTTTGGCAATGTTTTAAAATATAATATGTACTTCATTATTTTCATGCTGTAATTAAAAATAGCTATAGTTACAATGATTACCTCTGACTACTTACGTTCACACTTTGCCAAAGCAATCTCTAAATTAATGAGCAAAATTATTGTGAAACTTATTTCGAAAATGCCACTATAAGTTGAAGCCGTTTCTTTCAGTTTCGTGCGTAGTTAGCGCCACTACACGATAACCACAAAACTCTTCATACTTCATTGTTCCCTAATACGTTTTAGCCGAATGCTGAAGTCAATGTGGCGTTGTCGGACAACGCCCGGCCAGAAACTAGCATGGGTAATCACCGCAAAAGGCCGCTATGAATTTCGTAGCGACGCGTACGCTGTAGCGACTACACGGCTACGTCGCGACGTAGCCGTGTAGTCGCTACAGCTCGCTACGACTTTCGTAGCACCATTACCTACTATAATTTACTTGCCTTGGAGAGGCCTATGTTCTATCAGTGGACAGCAATAGGCTGATGTAATGGATTGATATGGTTTTGAACTTGTTGTTGAGTTTTTCTTGATTACGTAGACAGAGTAAAACTTTTGCATATATAAAATCAATAAGTAAAAAATAAATAATTCTAGCTTTGATGTTATTGTTTAACAAAATAAAATTGTTTAATGAAAATTAAATGTTGTTCGTTGGTAAGGGCATCACTTGTGAACGGTTCGACCGCTTTGACTATTTCGTGTTTTAAAATATTTGCGTACGCGTGTATTTTTAGAAAAAAAAATTGAAAAGTTTTCCGGAAAACTGTGAAATCCGGAAAAAACTGAAAGTTTTTTTTTTCTGTTGGATTTTTGTATAAGCTCAAGACGATATTGTCTGTTGGGTCAGCTAGTTAGACATAATAATTAAAAATGAAAACCAAAGTAGGTATAGCTTACTCTAATCTTCTATAATTCCGGTCTGCATATCGCTCAATTTGGTTTCATGTGCTTTTACTAGGTAACATCGTAATACTAAGCTTCTTCGATGAATGTTTATTAACAAGAAAGACCTACGAAAACTTCAATCAAATCAAAATGTACAGTGAAATGTTCAAGAGTGTGCAAAATTATAAACTTACCGGTTAACTCACTTCACATGAATGAACAATCAAAGTGATAGAAGATGGATCTACTGGTCATGGATTGTATTTTATAAAGTGCAGCATAAAAGTGTAACTTAAAAGGGAAGTTTCGCATCAAGAAAAGTTTGTTGTTGTCAACCCACGTGTTTTCTATGAAGGGGATGAATAGTACACAACCAAAACAAAGACATCTATGGCACCCTCATGTTTTGTCTCAGTCTGATTAATGTTTTCTTTCCCTCTCAACGCTCCGCCCACTAAGCAACTTTGCCTCTTTCCATCAACCTTGCCATTCAACGCCCTCTTAAACTTATGTGTGCCTGGTACAAAGTAGACATTTTCCGCTCTAATCGGGTTTTCCAGAAATCTATTAGCCAGGCGCGAATTAGTTTTTCGCGTTTTCCGCTTATCCCTGCCCCCCCCCCCCCCCCCCGCTAGTTTTTCACGTGAGTTTCCATTGCTAAGGATTGTTTCCATCTCTTTATAGTTATGCTGCCCAAGTAATTTATACCGAAGCGCTGAAAGTTTCCTTCCCCTTTACGTCGTTCATACTACAGCCATGGTCGACACATTCCCGAGAGCCACGTTGACGACGCTTTTCACGCAAGTTTACAAGGAATTTTCTCCGTTTCTTTTTAGTTATGCTTTCCTAGTACCTGTGATCGGAGTGCTGAAGGTTTCCCTGCGCGGCTACGGTCGCCGGCGTTGCTAAGCAATATATTTGGAGAACTTCTCTGCTATTAATCATTTATTTCTTGTATATTTGTTACCAGTATTTTATAAAAATTGGTTACTTATATTATTTTACAGAAATAACTGACGTCAAACAATTTTGGTAACAGAACTAAATGTGTGAAAAGCTATTTGCAAATAAAATAAGCTTACTGAGTTAATACGTAGACAATGTGGAAATATGCAATATGTTATATAACAAGAAATCGCTATGTCCATAGCTACGTCTAGGTTTTGTAAACTGACTATGCAAGAGCCTGTTTGTTCAAGAACACAAAAAACCAACTTGCTAAATCATCATAGGTTATTGCGAAGGTATTAAGAGTTAGTATAAACATTCATTTTCGCATAACATTTCACATTAACAATGCTTAAGAGTTTTGTAAAACAACCATAACAAAACCAACAATAATTGTTATCTACAAATGGGATATTATTTTACACTTTTTTCATGTGTTTCTTCAGTGCTTAGGAATTTCCTCTGCCTCTGTATAGTTGTGCTTCCCTAGTACCGAAGTATTGCACCATCCCCCAACGCGACAAGCGGGCATAATTATCATGATGTTCACTTGGGGTCTTTAAAGTAAAAGCTTTATCGTACGACAGATGGCGTGCACCCAAGCAGCGCTGATTCCAAAGGAAATTGCGCGAATTCGGTACAAAAATTTTCTCTTAATACTCATGTTACCCTAGTAATTGAATATTGGAGTCTCCCCCAAAGGACCGCGCATTTGTTTCAAACTCGTTAAGCAGTGATACCATTTCCATGGCAACGGAACTTTATACAGTCATATCGTTGCAGCTTTTGTTACCCTAGTAGTACATAGTGCCGGAATGCTGACGACTGTTAGAACGATTACGTCATCAATGACGTCACGGCCCACCTAGTGCGGCCCACGAGCACTTGGTTACGAACTCGCTACGCTAAGAAGGTAAGGGTGTCTTGCAGGTGCTTTATTATGTACGTGATCGCACTGGTCGCCGTGTTGTAATCTCTTCGCACGACCGCCTAAAAGGAATAATCGTAAGTATTATATCATTTGCCACCTACCTACATAATTTTATACAAATTTTAATTAGTTGGAGTTTCATATCATAAATTAATTAATAATTAAAAGTGTATGCTGTTATCTAATCTCGGGATGTTTAGCCAAGTGAATAAAACCATTAGATTGTAGGTACCTATTATTAGTGTGATCACATTATAGCAAGCATTTTCGAGTTATCTATAAAAACCAATGCCACTTTTCGTTGTAATTTTATAACTCAAGAACGGATGGACCGATTTTGCTAATTCTTTTTTTAGAATATTCCTTGATGTACGAGGATGGTTCATAGGCAGAGAAAAATTTAAAAAAAATGTTACGCGGTACGAAGTTCGCGGGGTCATCTAGTAGTTCTTACCCGTTCTTCTCCATAGGTACCTACTACGCTTTGGAATGGGCAACTAGCTTTATATTTCTGACTGACCGACCACTTGACAATTCAAAAGTGCCTGTAAATGGTTTAATTGAAATAAATGCTTTGAGTTTGAGTAGATTATTATAAATAATAAAGCTACAATGTCCCCTGTGTATATATGAAAAACAATTGTTTCTTACCTTCTCCGACATAACTTTTACTGGATTTAACCCGGACACAATATTTCTATAATCGAAATTATAACGATTCCGTACGGTTCTCAGACGTTCGATTTGAGAATAAGCTAGTGTGTTCCACTCGCTATTTTGTGGGGGGGCTCGCTTCGCTCACTCTTTACGAAACTGTGCTCGCTACACTGGGCTGAGAATCTCATCGTTAAGTCAGCTTATCTTGATGTGAATGTGACCCACCTTTCATTAGTTGGAATAAAGCAAGCTTGGCGTGATAGTGGCTGGCAAAATGCTAGGTCAGACTAAGGATTGTTTAGGAAACTCCGCTAACTAGGTTAGGTCAGGTTACAGCGTGTTTTTCTTCTTGTTACTTTGTCGGCACCTTGTTTTTTTTATAATTATTAAGTATATTTATCTTCTGATTGTATTTTTGTGTGTTGTGCTCAATGATTTCAATGTCTATGGTTGTGCTGTTTTTTGTGTGCACCAAATAAATGGTTTATCTATCTATCAAATGTGTTCACGAAAACAAACGGCGCGTACTCGAATTGCGCCTACTTATTTATTGTTTAATAATAAATCCGTATTAGATTACTGTTAATAGGTAGGGTACTAAGTTTATATGATCTGAGGAACTAAACAACAGTAAGTTCCTCTAAAAACAAGACACTTGTAAATTTTAACTGACCCGGAATAATGAAATGATCACATAATAATATGATTATTCGTCAATCTTGATCCATGATAATAACATTATAAATGCGAAAGTAATTCTGTGTCTGTCGGTCCATTATTGTTATCTTTTCGCGCCATAACGTCTAAACAGATATCAATGAAACATTGGCACACAGGTAGACTATGAGCTATATCAGCTATATGGGTTTGGATATAGGGTATTTTTTTATCCCGGTAGTACTCACGTTCCTATCTCCTCTCACCCTCTACAAACCCACCCTCTATTAAACAGAGTGAAACAGAAACCAATGTAGGGCGTGTCCATTTTCCTCCCCTTAACCACGTGGCTTTCCACGGCAACGAGAATCGGAACATGGCCCTTCTAACGTATGCTGCCCTAGTACCTTTATCCGGAATCTTAAAGAATCCCACAACTATGACGTCACTAGACTGACGTCACTTGGTAACCGAATAATATAATTTAGTTGCACCCTCAGAACAATAACTAAAGCATAGAAGGAAGCTAAATGTAACTAATATAGTCGTCTCTGTTTTCTTATACACTCATAACAGCATTAGAAAGAGACAGATGTAGGTTGCTCAAAATGCAAAGCGTCACAAAGCAAACGTCAATTTGGCTACCTTGGCTACCTTTATGATACTAAGTTTAAAAGCTACATAACGTCTCAGGTTTTTGTGTATGACTTTGTTCATCGCATTTTTTCGTATAATGCTTATGGGCGCATGGGAGTTAAAGTGCTTCGTTGATTTTACGTGTATTTGTAAAAATAGTACAAAATTAATAGTGATTTAGTGTAAATCGCAAAGCTTAAAGATTAAATAATGTCCTGCATTATAGTGGGATGTAAATCACATTCATCCCGCAAAGAAAATGATGCGGAAATCATAAGCTTCCATCTGTAAGTAATCAAATATGGTCATTTTATCGGTTTTGTATTCTCACTGTAGGTTGTTTTGGCATTTTTTCAAATTATTTGAGCTTAGTGTACACGGTAGTATTTTGAAATCAATATTTTATGTAATTAAATAATTCGATTCTAGGGAAAATAAAAATTTTAAATCGGCATAGAAAGTTTTGCAATAGTGCTTGCAAAAATAAACTATCGATAGAACTAGCGTCATCTAAATTATTACATTATTTTTCTTTACACGTAGTTTTGGGAAGCATTAAATATTTAAGAGTGAAATAAATACCTACGGTCTTGCCAGCAAATCATACGTATGAGTAATGAAATGACAGTGGTCAAAAATCCGTGTGGCTCATGGTATAATAATGTAAGCTCATGTGTAGCTATGATATTTTTTTTAATTTTCAGATTTCCCTCCGATATTGATATGAGGCAAACATGGATCAACGCTATTGCACGTAACTACTGGGAATGGAAAAAACAACATCGTATTTGTTCCAATTATTTCAGCGATGACTGCTTTATTAAAATATTGCTACCAACGTCAATTTTTGATGATTTACTCGAACATTCATTCGATAATGATGTATTGGATGATCATAGAAATTTGTTGATTAAATTGATAAGCTAAGAATATTTAAGAATTAGAATTCATTATATCGCGAAAGAATTATCTTCTGTAGAAAAAGTAAGGACATTTCTAACAAAAACTATAATTTTTAAAGGACAGTGATTTAAATTTTTTGTTACTTGTACCGGTGCCAATCGCTCTTTAAAAATGATTAAGCGTTTTCTTGGTAATTTCAATTTGTTAATAATTTATCCTGTGTTTATAAATAAATAAGTTAATCAGACAGAAGTGAGATTATTTCACCTTAGCATATTTTAGATTTAATGCCAAGGAGCGATACCATAAACTAAGAAGTCGATATCGGTATTTATGTTATGCATAGTCACATCACTAGCTAATACTCTTTTGTCTATGACAGCGTACACTTCAAATGTCCTAAAGCGCCTTCTATGCTTTAGTTATTGTTCTGAGGTTGCACCTATTTAAACATTTCCGAAATAAACGAAAAACTATCATTTAAAGTTTTGTTTGAATGGTTTTTGGCATGATAATGACATAATAGTTATTTATGCAACTGTTGTATAATAAGGGGTATTAAAACACGAATGTGGGTTTATCACACGAGCCGAAGCCGAGTGTTTTAATACCGAATTATGTACAGTGGCATACAAGACTATATCTACACACATGTTATGAATCCTCTATAAAAGATTCTGAAACCATAGGGTGTTGTACACTGTTGTAAGAACCCTATGTAAATTCATGGTAAGTTTAATTGCTGAGTATCTAATACAAACAAACTAAGAAATATCTGGTGGTGTGTTATCAAAGCTTGTATCACTCATTTTTGTAAACAAAGTAATAATTTTTCGCAATACCTACTAATTTCGTACAAAAATGGCGTACGCCGTGAATTCGAATAATCTACAAGTATCTTTTTTACACAGTACAAATTGATGCCCTGCAGGAACAAGTTCAGACACTTCAAGGAGAATTGAACTGCATCAAAGAAACAAAAGGGACTACAGAACCTGCTCAGACTACAAAAAACGACGTGGAATACTGTACAGACGAGGATGACCTTGCTAAAGAGACTGAGTGGATTAGGGCCAAGAGCAGGAAGAAAAGGAAGCTTAACACCTCCCTCTCTCCAAAACAACAACCCGGAAGCGCCCAACAAGACAATCATCAAAAAAATGAGAAAGTGACTTCGGTCAAAAAAGTGCCCTTACCACCGCCAATCATAATAGACGGAATCAAGAACTATCAAACGTTCTACGATTCGTTAATTGAAAGCCAACCAGCGGAATCATTTACAGCAAAAATGATGAATGGGGATTGTGTGAAGGTTAACGCCAAATCAGAAGACTCATATAGAGTAATTGCCAGGTTCTTGTCTGAAAAAGACTACCACTGGCATTCATACGAAAACAAGCAGGCTAGACCAATTAGAGTTGTGGTAAAGAAACTACACTCTTCTTGCCAACCAGATCGAATTAAGGAAGATTTAACAACCCAAGGCCTAAAAATAGAAAAGGTAGATAGTAAATTGAGCTGGAAGACCAAAGAACCACTCAACATGTTCGTTTTATCATTTTATAACGATGAAGATGTCAACAAAATCTACGGCATTAAGTACATATTAGGGTGTAAAATTGAAATACATCCACTCAAAAATCCAGCACTCATTCCCCAATGCAAGAGATGCCAAGCTTATGGGCATACACATAAATATTGTCAAAAAGAGCCAAGGTGTGTGAAATGCACTGGCAAGCATCTTACAGCCAATTGTACCAAATCTCCGCAAGAGAAACCAAAATGTATCCACTGTGGCCTACCTCACCCTGCCAATTATAGAGGGTGTGAAGTAGCCAAACAGATGCAAATCATGAAAAATAAAGTTTTAAAAAAGAAACCTACGGTGCCTAATACCCAACAGTTTCCTCCTATAACACACCCTGGTAAACAGGCGCAGAAAGCAAGTGTCCAGTCAACTGCAAAACAACCAGCCATGCAAGTAACCAACATTGGTACTTACGCACAAGCTGCAAAACAAGGATCTCAACCTCTGAACTTAGAGGATAAGATTAACCAGATCTTGAAGTGCATTACCTCATTTGATAAGAGATTAGAGAAGCTAGAATCCAGCACTAAAACAGCTGTCTTGAATAATCAAAAATGAATAACACACTCAAAATAATGGCGTGGAACTCCAATGGACTCCTCAAACATCAGCATGAGTTGCAGGCGGTCCTAGATACAGAAAATATAGACGTGTGTTTAATCTCCGAAACGCATTTCACAAAGCAATCTTTTATCAAATTTAGAGGATACATGATATATAATTCCCTCCACCCTAGCAACTCTGCCAGGGGGGGTAGTGCGGTTATAATTAAAGAAAACATTAGTCACTACGTGCAGTGTAAATATGAAGAAGAAGACATTCAAGCAGTGGCAGTATCTGTTAAAACTAAGTTTTGTCAAGTGTCCATTGCAGCCATATACTCGCCTCCTAGGCACATGATAAGAAAAGAGCGATACTTACATCTTTTTGAATTATTAGGCCAGCGATTTATCCTAGGCGGCGATTTTAATGCTAAGCATACGCATTGGGGTTCAAGACTTACTACAACTAAAGGAAGACAGCTCTTAAGTGCAGTTAAAGAAACACATTGTGAAGTAATGAGTACAGGCAAACCTACATACTGGCCCACTGACCACCAGAAAATACCGGATCTTATAGATTTTTTCATCTGCAAAAATATATCCACCAATTACATCAGTTTGGAGGAAAGTTTTACTATGAACTCTGACCATTCTCCGATTATACTAATGCTAAGTCAAAAAATCCTATTAAAAGAAAGCCACTTAACCTTGGTTAATAAGTCCACAGATTGGGACAGTTTTGCTCTTGATCTAGATAATATTATCGACCTTAAAACTCCGATAAAATCGCAAGATCAGCTTGACTCAGAAGTAAACAAATTTATTATTAATATTCAACAATGTGCGTGGAGCAATACACCTCAGCTAAAACGCAAATATAAGGGATTTATCCATCCTAAAGAAATTGTGGATTTACTATCAGAGAAAAGAAAACAAAGGAAGTTGTGGCAGCAAACAAGGTTCCCGCGTCATAAAACAACACTAAATAACCTAACTAAACGACTAAAGAGAAAAATTCTACAATTTGAGGATGAATCTCTGAATACCAACCTTCTTCAGCTTACCAATGACAAATCAACGGATTACTCACTTTGGAAAGCAACGAGAAATCTAAAAAGGCAGATTATACAAATACCGCCCATCAGAGATAGCAACGGAAAATGGGCAATAAGCAATGACCAAAAGGCGTTCCGATTTGCTCAACATTTAGAAGAAACCTTTCAACCCAACGAAAGCTCTGTAGAAATACATGAGAGTGTAAATTTATCTCAAAACCAAAGAATCAAGCTTGTGACTCCTAAGGAAGTAATGAGAGAAATTCAAAACAACATTAGCTCAAAAAAGTCTCCCGGTTACGACCTCATCACAGGGGAAATTCTAAAACGCCTCCCACGCAAAGCCATAGTAAAGCTGACCAAACTAATAAATGCTTCATTTATCTTAAAATATGTACCTGAGCCATGGAAGGTTGCTGAAGTCATTATGATTGCGAAGCCTGGGAAACCTCCCCACGAAGCATCATCATACAGACCCATTTCTCTGTTACCCGTACTATCAAAGTTATTTGAAAAACTGTTATTAAAACGGATAAAACCAGTAATAGAAGATAAAAACCTAGTTCCAGATCACCAGTTTGGCTTCAGAGAAAAACACTCAACGTTAGACCAGGTACATAGAATAACTAATGTTATTGAAAAAACGCTAGAAAATAAAGAAGTCTGTGCTACCGTGTTCTTAGACGTCGCGCAAGCTTTTGACAAAGTTTGGCATGAGGGTCTCATATTTAAGCTCAGACGCATGCTACCAGAATTTGTAGATATCCTAGAGTCGTATTTAACTAAAAGAATGTTTAGAATACGCCAAGAGGACGCATATTCCGAGCTAAAAACCATAAAAGCTGGGGTGCCTCAAGGAAGTGTGCTTGGCCCAATTTTGTACTTGTTATACACTTGTGACATCCCAGAGCTGGAAAACAGCACCATAGCGACCTTTGCAGATGATACTGCTATTATGGCCACCGGATCAAGCCACAGAGAAGCAGTAGAGAAAGTTCAACTAGCTGTGAACAAAGTTTACGACTGGACACAAAAGTGGAAGATCAATCTGAATGAGTCAAAATCAGTTCACATTAACTTCACAAACAAACACAGTGACTACCACCCACTCTACATAAATGGTATGCAAATACCTTATGCTAATACAGCCAAATACCTTGGCATAACTCTCGACGCCAAGCTGCGTTGGAAAGCCCATATCAAAAAGAAAAAACAGGAACTCGATATTCGTTATAAACGTTTGCATTGGTTACTGGGAAGGAAATCCTGTTTATCAATACATAATAAGCTGATAATATACAAGCATATTCTGATGCCAATTTGGACGTATGGTATCCAACTTTGGGGCTGTACTAAGCCAACCAACGTCAAAATAATTCAACAGTTCCAAAATAAAGTACTCAGGGCTGCTGTAAATGCACCCTGGTACATAAGAAACGATGACCTCCACCGTGACCTCGACATGGAATTCGTCACCACCATCATACAAAAATTTGCTGAAGCCCACGAACACAGACTCCATCGACACGTGAATGTTGAGGCAATCCAGCTGTTAGACAACACAGGCATAGTGCGTAGACTAAAGAGAACTAAACCATTTGAATTAGTGTAGTGTAAGTGAATCAATAATAGTAACAATGTTGTGCTATTTATATAACACATGAACAAAGTGTTTTATCAATTTTACCAGACTCTAAGGAAGTGTTACGAACGTGTGTAAAAGTGCATACCTAATTATGGACACTATTCTTAGCATTAACATAATTTATAACGTAGCATAATAAGTTAGATTTAAATTGTTTATTAGTCTTCTTAGGCTAGATTGCAATTAACTAGTAAGAACTTGGTTCTTACTAATAAGGAAAAAAAAAAAAAAAAAAAAAAGTATCTTTTTTTAATTATTAGCTGTTGTGATAAAACGCGCGTGCATGACAATTTGTTCTTTTTTGAAATTCATAAAGATACCACGAATTGAGTCGTGAGAATGTGGCTGTTTGATGAGTAGGCAAGGGATCGAGTTCGAATTGCATAATGAAATTTAGTACAACATTGTAACACTCGTTTGGATGATATTATGGTTACTATGACACTGGTTGTTTTAATGTTGGCAATAAGCTAACTGTTTCAGAAACTTTAATACAGGATTTCTAGCATGGGTGTAGATAAAAATATTTAAAGATTAGTACAGTTTATAGTTTATGAGTCAAATCCTCTAAAAAACTTTTATTCACCCCTAAAATTTTTTCCCAGATTTTTGCTACAGTTCTTATCCAGCTTTTTCAGTTTATGGTACCCTAGTATTTACACCGAAGCGCTTGTGTTTCGGGCTCGATGCCACGTTGTAACCACGAGGCGCTTGTATTGAAAAACTGCTACGCGTAGACTCGTAGTGCCGCTCTCTACAAAATGTATACATACAGATACAGCTGTATCTGTAGCCAGAACCTCCTTAGCTACTGACGCCCTAGTACATTTGACCGGAGTATTGAATTGTTCGGCTGCCACTGTTGAAGGGCAGGGGCACGGAGCTTAGAAATTCTATACTCCGTGGGCAGGGGCAACGCGATCAATATGGTATACTTTAATGAATCTATGTTATAATACACTGGCCTTCAAAACTTAGTACCACACTAAACTATAGAAGTCAGTTATGAACTAAAAAACGTTTTCATCAGCTTTCTTTGAAACTATAGTTTTTTTTTTTACATTATTAACGTTTTTAGTTTAAAAAAAGATAAAAACCAAAAAAAAAATTTTTTTAACTTACTGGCAAAAAAATCAAATCACATTTATAAGTATGTTTTACGACTTATTTACATTTTAAATAACTGGTGTTGCCTCCTCGGACTCTGATTACTGCTTCGAGCAGGTTTGGCATATCAGTAGGCGATGTTGGGGATTATCTCGTATTCTTCCATCAGGGCCTGTTTTAGGGCCCTGATGGAAACTAAAACTTACCCATTGCAAAATAACAAAAATTTTACAAATAAATCTGAGGCTCAAAGGACCATAAACATTATAGAGAATCTGAATTTTTATTTCGTTTCTACTCTTTTTTAGTTTGCCTCGTTTTTCGAACACAAAATCAGCCCGTGATTTTATTTGTTTACGTTCATCCCCACGCGTCCACACGTTGTCGTAGATCATGGTTCCTAAAGTGAGACAAGGTACTAAACCCTGTTTACTCGCTCACACTCTAAGCCCATTGAATCACTCCATCTTTCTCAATTGAGGGTGTACCAGTGTATGTGTGCTTTCAATTCTGTTGGTGTGTGATGTCCGTACTCCTTTTGAGTGAGTTTTCATGGTGAGGATTCACTGCCTTATTTTTATGATAACCTGATACATTTGAATGAAGTACTGAAGACTTTGGCCACTATCGTCGCTACGGAACGCGTTAGCAACGGTCTACGACTTTTCGTAGCAACGACGACGATAGTATATTTTAAAGCAGTGGAAGTGCGACACCATATTTTCGTTTGATATTTACAGCCGTAGTTATAAAAATCAACAGTAGTTATAAAAATCTCGCTAATCACTGATTAGCTTAGCAATTAGTTAGCTTATAATCAATAAATAACTTTTCTTTATTTTTAAACGTTAGTTAGCAGGTGATTAGTAGCGAAACGAAATAGAGGCGGTGGTTATGCGTTCGGCACAGATTACAATCAAAATACTCGACAAAAAATAGAAGTTTAAGAATAAAGTTGTCAAACCCACGATTTTTGTATCTTTCGTGACTTTGACAGACAATAGTCGAAAATTTCGTCTTAGTGTTGAATAAAATAACCTATTAATAAGTTTATTTCATTGTGTTTGCGATGGTAGCAATGAAAATAATAAGGTCCAATAATTGGAGTAAACAGGAAAATTTATTTATCTCTGAATTTATATGAACTTACTAATGTAAACTGATTATATTAATGTTAAAGCAGAAGTCGATAATAGTTATGTATTTGCATGTCCTTTATGCTTGTTCACATGAATATACTCTTTTAGAAATGTACGTACTTGTATCTATTCTATATTACTACCAATTGCTTTTGCAGCGGGGTTTCATCATCATCATCTTCCTGCCCTTATCCCATTTTAAATGGGGTCGGCGCAACACGTTTTCTTCTTCCATTCTCCCCTGTTAGACGTCAAGGCATCATCTACTCCCTTTTCACTCATATCATTTCTCACACAATCCATCCATCTTTTCTTTGGCCGTCCTCTTCCTCTCCATCCATCAACATTCATACCCATCACTCTCTTAGTCACATGAGTGTCATCCCTCCTCATCACATGTCCATACCAAGACAGTCGATTCCCTTTCACTTTTTCTGTCACAGGCGCTACTTTCAAACTTCCTCTTATATACTCATTCCTTACTTTATCCATTCTTGTCACTCCACACATCCATCTCAACATCCTCATTCGGGGTTTCAGTGTCTTATAAATAACGCGCAAAAGAACATTAAGCGTTAATCATTACCATGATTAACGCTTAATATTCTTTTCATTTTATAACCTTCCAATGGCATTTTTTTGATATTATGAGGTAAGAAAGAAAAAATAAGAAAATGTATCAACTTGCTAACTTTTTGATGGCACTCGTGAACTAGCGACACATCCTTTTATTACAACTTAGTATCAATTAAGTAAGTTGGCAAACTCTTATAACTTATTAAATAAATCAACTTAGGTCAATACATTTTTGTATGAAGCAGTTTCCACTGTACATTGTTTACAGTCAGTGTTTTCTCTCCCTGAAAGCAGCCAATGCATTTAAAGTCAGCCGGTTTCCACGTGTGAATATCCTGAAGTCTATTTCCATTAGGTTTATGTTGTCCTAGTACCTTTCAGCAGTAAAAAGGCAATCGAGCGCTGAAACTTACCGTCACGACGACGAGTGGAGTGGGAGGAAAATTCTCGACCTTGATAATACCGCCGATCGAGCAACTAACGCAAAATTAGTACCTAAATAATTTTACGACCACTGACTGATATTTAGATTTTTTTGCTTGGTACAAAAAAATCTGGGGTACACTGTGACCAGAGCCTGCCCGGGGATTTAATTCGTAAAGGACATCGGCGAAAATGGCCCAAAAACAAACAAACATCTGACGTTCATAATAATTCTAAATATATTTTATTATACTAATTGCAAATATCTGTATAACGGACACTCTGCATTCCTTAATAAACAAAATTAAAATACCTGTAACGATTAACGACATCACATCAAAAAATCTGCCATCTTTGAGAATTAGATTTGACACGACAATTAGTGATGCCTAAAGTGAAGCCGTGCACAAACTACCATACATTTATTATGAAGGCTATTTCGAACTATATTTTAACGAATCATGAATACGAACACAATACGAGGTAATGCACAAACGCTAAGTGAGATGCATTGTAATATTTCAAAATTTTCACGCTGGGTACTGAATGGTATCGATTTTGTTCAAAATATATTGATACGGATCTAATGTATGGGCATCCCTATTGCTTGCCATGTCATGTCAATCAACTCAACTGTCAAGTTAATGCACTCATATCACACTCGCTCGTATTTCTTCGTGATTACATTGTGTAAAGTATTCAGTTTGCTTTTTTTAACACCAAACAAGATAGGTAATGTTTTACTGGATCTCTTAGCTTAACTAGCCACACACAGGCAATAGAAATAACATTACTGACAGGCATTTACCAGCATGTATTTCTAAGTATTGAAAGGATTGTTTACTACATAATTATAACCTTAAAATCTTTGTTTTCTTTTTAAATAAATGCTTTCTGTATGTTGTCTGTCATCAAACTTTGTCTTGATAGGCATATACTTGTAATTTAGAACATTCAAAGTTATTTTCCTTCGCTGTAGGTTCTGA
Source organism: Brachylomia viminalis (assembly GCA_937001585.2). Classification (NCBI taxonomy): domain Eukaryota; kingdom Metazoa; phylum Arthropoda; class Insecta; order Lepidoptera; family Noctuidae; genus Brachylomia; species Brachylomia viminalis. The sequence goes on from OW443301.2 coordinate 5,326,823, forward strand.
GCCGAACGATGACAAACTTGTACGAACAAAACAGATAGATACTTGACACAAAGATAACTAATTTATTTTGAGAGCTAATTTAGGAGATATTCAGGCTAGAAGTTGCAGCGGAACAAGGGACGTCAGTGTGACGCGTAGCTTGCTTGTGGCGATGTTGATACCGCTACAAATTCACCTGAACTTAGGTAGATTTGATTAATCGTTTCTAGAACAGATTTTTTCATTTTAAGGTATTCAAAAATGTATAGAACAGGATGTTCGCTGATGTCTATTTAAAGAATACGATTCTTATAATTAAGCAAAACAATAAAAAAATTACATACCCATGGTATTTTAAAGAAGTTATAAATCATTAACAGTCAACTGATCAAAATACACAGCAACTTTACGTAAAAAGTAATAGAACCAATCAACCATCAAGTACGAAGACAATGCTTGTGCAATCCTTAATTTTCCCTATCATCGATTATGGTGATGTGTGCTACTATGACCTGAATGCAGATCTCCTCGACAAACTTGACCGTCTTCTGAATAACTGCATTCGATTCGTTTTTAATCTGCGTAAATATGATCACGTCTCTGCGCATCGGTCGCTTCTAAAGTGGTTGCCCATACGCCAGCGCAGAGAGCAAAGGGCGCTGACTACCTTGTTTTCATTTCTTGATTCTCCCTCTTCCCCTGGTTATCTAGCCCCCCACTTTCAGTACATTTGCGCCAACCACAATAGAAATCTACGTTCTTCACACAATCGTCTTCTTCAATGTCCCACTCACCGCACAGACTTCATTCACTCTTCCTTCTTTGTTCAATCTATCTCTCTGTGGAATGCACTCCCCCAGGAAATCAGGATGGCAACCAACCGATTATCCTTTAAAACTAAAGTTCGCGAGCACATTCGTAAGAAGCTAGCGGTATCATCACAGCGGTAATGTTTTCTCATTGTTTGTCCAATTTGTTTTTAACATACTCGTGTATTTATGTACATTTATTTGTGCTTATATTTATATATAATTAGTTATATGTATTATATGTATTTATAGACTAAATAAGTTTATACGTGTCTATATATTATTTAAAATTATTTAACCTAAAATATCATTATAATTTGCACCTGCCACTGTTTGTCTCTGCATCACCCAAAGGTTGACTGGTAGAAAATGCCTATGGCATTAAGTCCGCTTCTGTACATTTGTGTGCTTAAAGTGTTAAATAAATAAACTTCGTTGCTTTGCTAAGTAACTGTAGCGGCAACCGTCAACCGATCGAATACTTCAGCACTCTGGCCATGCGTACTAGGGAAGAATGAACTAAAAGATATTAACGTTTTCATCGTGGAAGCTCTACTTTATCACGTGGAAAGTACACAGGTAAACCAGAACACAAGAAGGATAGAGCTATGTGTTCAGTCCATAGTGCGAGTGGTGACGACCACGTGTACCACGGAGCAGCGCCTTTCTCGACTAGCATTGTTCCGAGAGATGCGCGATAGTCATGAGGTTATGGAAATAATAGTTATATAGAATTTAATGTAATAAATCGTCATGTAGCCTAGTGGTACAAAATAGGCCAAAAATAAATAATACTCATTAACAATTCCACTAAATTAACGATTAAAAACAACAACAAATTAAATGTAAATAACTCAGAAAGTCCATCAAATATTGTGTCCCACGTGTACCTAGTAAGAAAAATCATAACGGTGCGTAGCGTTGCGTTGTTGGCTACGCGAAGCCATCGCTACGATTACGTACCAGTAGCAATTTGATCTCGTAGCACCGACGCGCGGCGCCCACAAAGTTCAATAACGTGACGTGACGAATATGACGTATGCAATGACGTAAACGCTGCGATGGCCTCAGCGCTCCGGAGGAAAAGTGCTAGGGTATCATAAGTTACGAGGATATGTCACGTTGCGCGTCGCGTCGAGTTCAGTGACGGTTTTCAGCGCTCGTGGCGAGAACTTTGACAAGTAGTATAAACAAAACAGGCGACGTATTCTGTCAAAATCTACCGTGAATCTTCATTAAGTGAAGTGTGCTGTCACTTAAAAACTAACTTCACTTTAAATGCTAAATGATTTTATTTCTGTAAGTAGGTTTGTACAAACACTTTTACACGTCAATCAGTTATTTTAAAAACTAGGTATGGTTTACAAATCTACAGTCTACAATACCTACAACGTTCCTATGTTCACAAAATATAAAAGAATCTATATAAAAGACAAATAAAATAATAACAATAAAAACCTATTTTAAACAAATAACGTGTTTTCTATAGCAACCGCTGTTAAGCAGTTAAAATTAGAATTGTAGGTATATAATCTACGGCACGCCACAATTGCGGCGATAAGTCCCTTCTTTGAGGAATGGCTAGAGAGGCAATGTATTATCATGTAAAACAAGCATTTTAGAAAAGAAAGTTATTTGTCTGAAATATTTACAACAAACATGCAGTCAATATTTCCGCCAAGGTGAACCATGACCTACCTCAAACAGCAGCCGGTCGATTCTGTAACAGTCTCACAGTGATAACTTAGGTGAAGTGAGCTATCATTCCACCTGATGCTAGGGATTAACACTATCGACAACAGCTCACTTCAAGCTCACTTCACCTAAGTTATCACGGTGAGATTGTTACAGAATAGCTCGGCTGTTTGCGTTGCTACCTGTATACAATTTTCATAGCTACTGAAACATTTCCTTCTTGACGCATGCTACCCTAGTACACACGACCGGAGCGCTGAAACCTTCTTTCCCCTCGTTTGACGGTCACTACGAATGTCGCGTAACGTCGCAGTAACGAATTCAAAGTTTAGAAGCTCGTCTATAGTTATGTTACTGAAAAAGCAGTAAAATCGTTTGTTAATTTTCATATTACAAATATTTTAGATTTTATATTAAAAAATACAGGAGACAAATAAACGTAAATTATTGCTTTGAAACTAAAACTGAACAAGATAAAAACAAAATGTAAGTTGGATTTAATGATCCGACTTGAATAATCATTTCTTAGTTTAAATGCTTATACAAGTATTATAAAACTAACTATTTACACATGGTGCTAAATTTAATGACTAATAATTTACTATACTGTCACGTAGATCCTAACGCCATCTGTTAGCGAATAGAAGAACTACACGTTAGACGCTAACGCCATCTGTTATCGAATAGCCGAACTACACTGGACCGTTCCCGTAAGTACTAGAATGTTCTGGTATTATGCTAGAACATTCTAGTAACTTACATTCGTCATATAAATAAGGGGTTGACAGCGTTGTAGGACAGTTCAGCTTAGAATGCGAAACAGTGAAGAACAGCTAATAACAATGAAAGTGTGAACTACAAGTGATTGTGTTTAAAGTTTCTGATTACTGTATTTGTGATTTTTAATTATAGTGTGTTTTTCGTGTAAATTGGTATACATTTATTTATCCCGAACCCCAGCTCGTAACATTTGGTGTCAGAAGTAAGGGATAAATTATGCCAGTTTTTCCGAAGGACGACACGGAGGGTATCCGTACCCGGAGTCAGCGCCAGCAGGAGGTGGACCAGAGGCGGTTTGAAGGTTCTCCGATACAGACACCTGGTGGTAATCAGCCGACGACGGAGCCAATCTCCGAAGTACCATCTGGAGTTCCTACAGCATCACCAGCCATGGATCTTTCCGCTCTGATGGTGATGCTGCAGGAACAGGCCCGCCGGCTGGAGGAACAGCTTCAGCGTGACAAGGAGGAACAGGCCCGCCGACAAGAGGAACAGGCCCGCCGACAAGAAGAACAGGCCCGCCGGCTGGAGGAACAGCTTCAGCGTGACAAGGAGGAACAGGCCCGCCAACAAGAGGAACAGGCCCGCCGACAAGAGGAACAAGCCCGCCGACAAGAAGAGCAGATCCTCCTCATTAAAGATTTACGCGCGACGTTTGGCAAGGACATCACAGCCGTGAAGGAGAAGGTTCAGCTGCACGAAAATCGCATCTCCGAGGCCGAAATCCAGATCGCTGACATGAGAAAAGCGTTGGGGAACCTGAAAGCTGGAGACGGGACTGCGACTTCTGTAGTTGCTGCACCTTCGGTGCGCGGGTTTAAAGTGCCACCCTTCGATGGAACATCTTCGTGGTCGGCATACAAAATCCAGTTTGAAGCTGTCAAGGAAGCAAATGGGTGGACAAAAGGGCAGGCCATGACCGCACTTACTTTGGGCCTTCGCGACCAGGCCTTAACCATATTGGAAGCTCTCGGTAAGAATGTGACTTACGAGCAGCTGCTTGAGGCGTTAGAAGCCAGATACGGTGACGCACACTTGGAACACGTATTTCGAGCCCAGTTAAAAGATCGTGTGCAACGCAGTGGTGAAAACCTGCAGCAGTGGGCCCTGGAAATTGAAAAGCTGGTTCGAAAGGCGTACCAGTCTGCGCCTGCACCCATCGAAGGGATTCTGGTTCAAGCATTCATCGATGGTATACGGGACCTGGAAGTTAGAGCTGCTGTTAGACTTGGGCACCATGAGACGCTAAAGGACGCCTTGGCCCATGCATTGGAGGTGGAGGCAGTAAGGCACGATCATCGAGCCCACCGCATCAGGGAGGTTGCAGAGTTACCAGGACGTGACCGTACTAGGTACAGCCCTAGATGCTACACTTGTGGAGAAAAGGGCCACCTCAAGTCGAGTTGCCCGAAGCGAAGCACTGTCCGCGAAGATCACACCCAGGAAAGAAGGGCGGCTGATGTCACCGCCCAGCAGCAGGAGAAACGAGTAAACTCCAGGACTGCGGGGCGGGTGCTGGCTGTTGTTAAAAGAGCCCCAAGGATTTCGATCTCACAAGCCCATGATGGGAACAGCCTTATCATCAAAGGTGAAGTGAATGGAAGACCATGTAAGCTGACATTGGATACTGGAGCTTCTCGCACGGTTGTCAGTTCCCAACTAGCGAATCATTTTCTTGGGGACTTCTGCGGTAAGCATGACCGCGTAAATTTAGTAACAGCTACCGGTCAGCACATACCCGTCCGAGGAGAGAAAGAGGTGGAGTTAAAACTGGGTAACACAATTTACCGGCATAAGGTCATCATGGCTGACATAGTAGATGACTGCATCCTAGGTTTGGACTTCATGCGACAGCACTGTTGTGAGATCGACGTGAATCAAGGAGTCTTGAAATGTGGTTCAGAAGAAGTGTTCATGGAAGGTGCACCATCGGGCGAAGTGTACTGTTTAAAGAGGATTGTTCTTCCTCCCCGGTCGGAAACAATAGTTCCAGTTATTCTTCCACATAATTCTGGACAGAAAAATCGATGTATTCTCATTGAAAGATTGGACGAAAACCTTCCATGGAAGATGGCGCGGACCTTGGTTAGGGCAATCAACGTTGCAGCCGTACGCATACTGAACCCAAGTGAAAGGGAACAAGTAATCAAGAAGGGTACGTTGATGGGTACCTGTGAAGAAGTGGCCTGGTTGCGTAAATGCCAACATCAGCCTTCTCGGAATAATGCCCAAAGTGCAAGATTTGACATGTCAAATCTTTTGGAAGACTGTCGCAAAGATTTATCAGATGGAGAAATGGAGAAGGCTAAGAAGATGCTACTTCAGTACGCCGACATTTTCTCTGCAAATGATGCTGACATAGGGAAGACTGGATTGGTTCAGCACAGAATTAATACGGGAAACGAGTTACCAATTCGTCAGCGACCAAGAAGAATACCAGTGGCAAGAGAAAAGGAAATGGATAAGATGATTGAAGACATGGTAAAGGATGGAGTTATAGAGCCTTCATCTAGCCCATGGTGTTCTCCTGTGGTCCTGGTGAAAAAGAAGGATGGCAGCATGCGGTTTTGTGTGGACTATCGTCGACTGAATGACGTTACAAAGAAAGACAGCTATCCACTACCCAGGATCGACGACACATTGGACACGCTGTCAGGAATGAAGTGGTTTACCACGTTAGACCTAAAAAGTGGCTACTGGCAAGTGGAGATAGATCCTAAGGACAAGGAAAAAACCGCATTCTCTACGGGAAAGGGACTATGGCAATTTAACGTCATGCCATTTGGATTGTGCAATGCTCCTGCAACTTTCAAAAGGCTTATGGAGCTAGTACTCACCGGATTAATTGGAGACGCCTGTCTAGTCTATTTAGATGACATCGTCATCGTAGGCCGCACATTCGAAGACCACCTCCGAAACTTGGAACGTGTACTGTCAAAAATCCGAGGAGCCAATCTTAAGTTAAGTCCGAAAAAGTGCTCATTCTTCAAGAAGCAAGTAAGCTTTTTGGGACACGTGGTCTCGGAAGAGGGAGTACAAACTGATCCAGAGAAAATCGTCGCCGTCAAGGATTGGCCAGTTCCAAAAGACAAGACGCAAGTCGCAGCATTTCTGGGTTTGTGCTCGTACTATCGACGGTTTGTCAAGAATTTTGCTGATATTGCCAAACCTCTACACAAGCTTACTGAAGAGAAGAGACAGTTCTGTTGGGATGAGAGCTGTGACATGGCTTTCCAGGACTTAAAGAAACGTTTGTGCAATACCCCAATTTTGGGCTACCCTGACTCAGAAAGTGAATTCATAGTTGACACGGACGCTAGTAATACTGGAATTGGCGGTGTGTTATCCCAACGGAAAGAAGATCATGAAGTTGTGATAGCTTATTTCAGCAAATCTTTATCAAAACCAGAGAGAAATTATTGCGTCACGAGGCGCGAGCTACTTGCTGTAGTGAAGACATTACAGCATTTCAGCAAGTACTTGTTGGGACGTAAATTCCACCTGCGAACTGACCATGCTGCATTGAAGTGGTTGTTGCAGTTTAAAAATCCAGAAGGACAAGTAGCGAGATGGATTGAATTGCTACAAGAATTCGACTTCGCAATTGAACATCGCAGTGGGAAATCCCACGGTAACGCGGACGCTTTATCAAGAAAGCCTTGTCCTGAAGACTGCAAGCATTGTATCAGACAAGAAGCTAAGGAAGCGGTACCTGTCAGGATGGTAAGAACGGACCTTAGCGACGAATGGAAGAAAACTCTACAGCATGCTCAGCGAAGCGATACAGATATCAAGCCAATTCTCGAGTGGATTGAAGCTAATGCTCCTAAACCGAAATGGTGTGATGTTGCAGCGATGATTACAACCACAGAGAGTTATTGGGCACAGTGGGAGAGCTTGGTAATCCAGGACGGTGTCTTGTGCCGCAAATGGGAAAATGCTCGAGGGGACAGCTGCCACCTGCAAATGATCGTACCTAAAGCAAAGGTACCAGAGGTTCTACAGCTCTACCACAATGGATGTTCAGGAGGTCATATGGGAGTAAAAAGGACTATATTGAAGATCAGAGACCGGTTCTACTGAATCCATTGTCCAGAGGATGTTGAGGATTGGTGTCGCAAATGCACTAGTTGTGCTGCGGTAAAAGGACCTCACACACGCAGCAGGGGTGCATTGAAAGTGTACAACGTAGGAGCCCCCTGGGAACGGATAGCACTAGACGTCGCTGGCCCTTTCCCTGAAAGTGAAAGTGGAAACAAATATTTCATGGTTGTCATGGATTACTTCACTAAGTGGCCGGAAGTCTTCGCCATTCCTAATCAAGAAGCTACGACAGTTGCTGATAAATTAGTCCACGAAGTCTTCTGTCGGTTTGGGGTACCTTTAGAAATCCACAGCGATCAAGGACGAAATTTCGAGTCTCAAGTGTTTCAGGAAACATGTCGGGTGATGAGTACTCACAAAACCAGAACTACTTCATACCACCCACAATCTGATGGAATGGTGGAAAGATTTAATCAGACGTTGGAAAGATATCTGGCAAAACTTGTAGCAAGCAGACAAAAGGATTGGGACAAGCACATACAACCGTTTCTCCTGTCATACCGAAGTGCAGTTCACGAGAGTACGACTGTGACACCAGCCTTCGCGAACTTCGGAAGGGAGTTAAGGCTACCAGCAGATTTAATTACCGGCATCCCCCCTGGTACTCCACGCAGTTTAACAGATTATGCGAATGACCTGCGCAACAAGATGAATGACGTCTAGGAGCATGTCAGACAATCAGGCCAACAGATGTCCGAGAAAATGAAAACTCGTTATGACCGGAAGATGAACAATAGTGGTTTCGACGAAGGTTCGCTAGTATGGTTGCATAACCCAGCCCGCAGCAAAGGGAAGTCCCCTAAGCTACAGGCAAAATGGGACGGACCGTACAGAATCGTGACCAAGATCAACGATGTCACCTACCGAATTCAAAGGAATACGCGAACTACGCCTAAAATTGTTCATGTCGATCGATTGGCACGATATTACGGGAATAATGATGCTCGGGACGAGCATGTCTTAGGAGGGGGCAGTGTCACGTAGATCCTAACGCCATCTGTTAGCGAATAGAAGAACTACACGTTAGACGCTAACACCATCTGTTATCGAATAGCCGAACTACACTGGACCGTTCCCGTAAGTACTAGAATGTTCTGGTATTATGCTAGAACATTCTAGTAACTTACATTCGTCATATAAATAAGGGGTTGACAGCGTTGTAGGACAGTTCAGCTTAGAATGCGAAACAGTGAAGAACAGCTAATAACAGTAAAAGTGTGAACTACAAGTGATTGTGTTTAAAGTTTCTGATTACTGTATTTGTGATTTTTAATTATAGTGTGTTTTTCGTGTAAATTGGTATAAATTTATTTATCCCGAACCCCAGCTCGTAACAATACAAATAAATATAAAAACAAAAGGGCACTTACGCGTCGAAGTACTCCTCCACATCACTGTCATCCGTAAACGTGCCCAGAAGACTGGCAGAAATGCCACTGGCAATGCTAATTCTTTGGCCTATGAATGAGCCAGCCGTCTGACCACAGAAAAATAGATTTATTTGTCACAGAAACACGTGCATACAAAAAGATAATTAGCTCTAATAAAGCGCGGTCACTATCGGACTGCATAGAAAAGAAAGAGAAGCGCGATGACACAAAGCTGGTAATTTATTGTAAAATAAATGTAAAAATTCTCTATTTACAAAAAATCTATTGATTGGACTAAAACATGAAAACACTATCACGTTAATATGTTGCTTGAAGAACAATCTGAAAAATAAAACAGAATGATTAAATGTACCTACCTAAAATATTATGGTTTTTAATCGTTAAAAGAAAATTTTAGAGGTATCTTCGTACCTTTTTCTATCGTACCAAATTAGTTGTATTATGTTTTCAACACACTATCTAACTAGCATACTTATATCCTGAAGAACATCATATATGTATATTTTTTTTTACTGTAGTTGATCATATACTTTTACGCGTTATAAAACTTGCGTTTAAGTCATGTAGTCCCCTTAAAAAGGAGACGCGCACTCTGGCACTTTCTCATGAGCATTTACCAATAAGGTGACAGTATTTGCGCTGGTTGAGAGTATTAGCAGTCGCAGCAGCAGCGCCAGCACAGCTCCCCGTGTTTGGGACATGAGATGGCGCAAGGGTCTGGAGACAAAGACTACGTCTTACACCAGAGGCCTACACCAACCTTCCAATGTAACAACGTCGTGCCTTTCCATCGTCCGTTTGATTCTAAAGCCACTGGTACATTATTTCTTAGGTTTTTAAAAAGTCCTTGAAAAAGAAAGCACTTGATTGAATTTTTTTGACGGATTGATTTATTTTTTAATCATAACTATCAAAAAGAGACCAATTTACAAAAAATATTATCAAAATTAACTTTTGCCTTTTTGGAAGTGAATGTGGGACAGGACAAAACGCGGTAGAAGAGGTCATTGAACTGTTACCTAAACATAACATTGTTCCTTCAACAGTTTCAACATATCCTCTTACTTTACAGGTTTAAGGTGTTGACATAATTCATGCCTGTGTGCTATCGGTGTGCTTTCACGACAGGTTTTACTCAGATAATCTCTTGGCAACGTGTTCTCCTAGTACGAATGACCGGAGCGCTGAAACCTTTCTGCCTGTTTGACGGTTGCTACGAAGAACGCGTAGCAAGCCATGTGGCAACGGATTCTGTTTCATTACAAAACTCGTCTATATGTTTGCGATTGAAAAAACCTATAAATTATTATTGCTTAGGCATTAATTCTTCTTCACATTTTAAAATATTTTACAGAAATAATAGAAAAATGTTTGTGTGTGTGAAAAGTTATTAAACAAAACACAAGTATCGTTAATAAGGTAATCATTAAGTTATATTCTGTATAACACCGATAAGAAAAAGGCGTGAGCTTGTGTATGTTTATAGAGATTAAAAACCAGCCTAGTTCGACACGAACAAGGGCGGGGTATTTACGCACGCAAAAATAAGTTTGTGTTTCATAGAAGTTCTCGAAAAATCGATGAAAAACAAAGTTATCCCATAAAGAAAGAAAGAAAATACGTTTATTTACGGTAAACATACCGCAGAGAAAGAACACAATCACAAAAATAAATCACATCTACGCACATCGGCACATCTCAAAAACTATTGACTTAAGTTAAAACACAGTTCTAAGTGTTAAAAACATCATAATCATGGGATCAAACGGGACACGCTTATGTGCATGGATTTTTTTTGCATCCCTCTTTTACCTGTACGAGGACGAGTAGTGTCACCCCTAATTGTTGTTTTCGGAAATAAACGCCATTGTTTAGCGGTGCACAGCCACACCTTCTGTCTAATTTTCATCGGTATAGTGCAAATAGTCTCCGAGTAACAGACCTTATAAACGGTTACAAACGGACGGACGGACAGACGGACATGACGAAATTATAAAGGTTCCGCGTTTTTGCCATTTGGCTACGGAACCCTAAAAAGCCTTATTTTTCACTTGACTTTCGTTTTGTATAATGTCAAGAGCTACCACACGTAGTTGTCGAGGTATATATCACTCGCAGCGTTTGAGGATTTAAATTTCTCCCTCTCACTGAAAGTTCACCTGTGTTGACTTAAAATCATATCAGTTTGGGTGCTTTGATCAAATCTACTATTGGACGTTACATGTTACCTAGTTAAAGCTTGCTCTCTTAATACCCAAGGCCGGAGCGCCGTCTAGTCTAGCAAGGCTTCCATTCGTTGGACGGTCGCAACGAATTTCAAGTAGCAACAGATTCAGTTTCATTAGTTTAAAACTCGTCTCAATGTTGGTATCTGAAATGTTGGTATGTGTTGGTATGTATGCATTTTTATGTAGACACATTCTATACATTTTAAAATTGCCTAAGTGTCAAGTAAGTTGGATAAAATCCTAGCATCTGCATCCGGCGAAGATAGCTCCAATAATGATAATGTTTCGATGTGTAAGCAAAGGGTTACCTTTTATTTACATTCCAGAGCTACACGATTATTGCAAATCTGGTACCAATAAAATAACCTTCAGCTCAAAGAACTATTTATAAAATTGGTTTTCAGTCTTTTATTTTAATTCCAACTCTTTTTTAACCATGTAACTATTTATGTACACAATATAAACACACAAGATGAAAGGAACGGAAAATTTATAAAATAGGTACTTACTACGTACGAACTTAGTACGTAAGTTGGTCTCGAATATTTTATTCGAAAACAAAACTGGTCCTTGATCTTATATATTTACGTTCATCTCCACATGTTCATACGTTGTCGTAGATCATGGTTCCTAAAGTGAGACAGAACGAATAGCCCCTAACTTGTTCGCACACACAAATTGAATCCCTGCATCCCTCTCGATTGAGGGTGTACCTGAGCTTTAATGTCGGTTGTACGTAAGTTCCTTTTTTCGTAGCTATTCAGTGAGTTTTCATGGTTAGGAAAACATTTACTGCTTTATTTTTATGGTAGCCTGATACATTTGAACGCTGTGCTGAAGACTTTGGCCACTATCGTCGCTACGATACGCGTAGCGACGGTCTACGGACTACTTTCAAAGCACCAGCGACTGATAATGACTCAAAATTGCTGACCTACCTCACTGTAACCTGAAATACTCCTTGCTAGTAAACATAGCTACAGTAACGTTAGCGTCTTAAAACGTGCTCTCCTGGTACACACGACCGGCGTAGCCTTCTGACACGTTTGACGGTCGCTTTGAATGTCGTGAATTGAATGGATATCATTTCTTTCTCCAAATTATTTTCTGCAGAAAACGGTTTAGTACATTACAACCACGGTCTGTACTGACTGCGTTGCCGTTGCTGACTGCACTGATGATGGCAGAAAGCGCAGCGTAGGGCAGCATTGCAGCCATTGATGGACATGGTGGAATAAAGGTCGAGACCGAAGGTCGAGGTCTTTATAGCGTGGACAGCAAGAGCTTGAAAGCCGAGAGCGTAGCTAAGATAGGCTCGAGGTCATCATAGCGTGGCCAGCAACGCAGTCATTGCGGAACAAGGCTTGTATAGTGCTTAACTCAAACAATGCGAGTAATTAAAAAAAAAAACAGCTTAGTATAAGTAGTAAGAATTTATTTAAAGTAACAATTGTTAAAAGCTCAGTTACTAAAATTCAAGACCACCTGTGATAATCCTGTTCGGTGTTTGATTGTTGGATCATTTCTTCATCACGGATTGCCATCTCTCCAGCGATTCATGATTCAAGAGGCTCTTGTGCAGATGTAGAAGCTTCTTGGTGAGACGTTGTTGGTTTCAAATTCATACTTTTATTGATTTGATTTGTGATCTATTTTTATTTTCGACTGATTCTTCTATGTAACTTTCGGCCACTCTGTTAGATTTTCATCCGCCATGCCGTATGAGTGGTATTATATTGGCCCCAGTATCAGCAGGCAGTGGCTGATGATCGCCGGAAACAATGACCTGTAAATTGCTCTGGATTGGGCAAGTTTAAGTATGTGGCAATAATTTTGGGCATTTCTGCAATTTTGTACCTTCCCATTACTTGCTATAAAGCCAAATTCTGAATAAAATATTTTTACACCTGATTATTTTTTAAACAAAACTCTACAATAATGGATGTTCAAAGGAAATTGCTGGTGGCTAAAACTCACCAGCAACGAAATTCCATACAACTTTAGCCTGGAAAGGAAGACTTTGCTCTAAGGTTTTAAAAATAATGACCATATTACAAAAAAAAATTGAGTAAGTGAATTTTATTTTATTTTTAAATTTAATTTATGGTTTTTTGCAATGCTGGAGCAGATAAGACCTGATATTTGTATGAAAAAATATATGTTTGCTATAAATGTTAATTTCTTAATAAATGGTAAGTATATCAGTGATGAAAATTTCCGAAAAACTGTTTGTTCCTTGATCATTTTAACTCCCCTTGTATAAATAAGCATCACGTGAAATCATTATTTTAGAAACTAAGTTTCTCAAAAGTTCCGCTTGAACGTACTCTGGTCACGTCGGCCCCGCTCCATCAATTCAGTTTAACGAACGAGTGACCGCGAGTTCCCTTTAAATTTAATTTTATTTTATTTTATTTCAACCTTTATTGCTTTACTATAAGGTCGGACACACACATTCCGTGTATTTAGTTGATTTCTTGACTCTGTGCCGCGTACTAGGATGTATGACAACACTACAAGCGTTCAACCAAAAAAATCAAATAATTAAAAAAATATGACGTCTTGTCAGTGGCGTACGACTCGCGCGTGTGTTGTTTACGTGATAAATAATTTGTGTTTTAAGTGGGTTTTCAAGTGTTTTAAGTGCTATGGCCTGTTTAAGTATGTGATAAATATTATAGTGAAGTGAATTACTGCAGGATTTCAAGATCGGTGAGTGAAAAAATATTACGTAATTTCGGTTTTATTCCACAACCGGCGCTGACCGATTCATGTTTATTGTTATTACGTGTATGTGTTTTCAGATCCTTATTTTAGTACAGTGTGTTATTCTAATACCACTACTTTTATAACAAAGTTGAAGCATTAAATAAGCTTTCCACAGGTACCAATATTTTTATTCTACGTATCAGATTTATATTTATAAAACAACATTTTGTTTCCATTGTCTTGGCGGCCATTGTTATTTTTTTGCCGTCGGCAAATTTTTTCAACTTTGGGCGCTAATTATGTCGAACGCTGTCGGAGGACTCAAAAAAAACCGAAATTTCTTATAATTATTTAATTAATAAAAGTATTACAGAACTTTCTTATAATTATAATAAACCTAGTATATAGATTCGAAGTGGGAATCGGAATGAACGAGTTCCAACGTCACGTAGGCCACCGCGCCGCGCGTCGCTTACACGTGCCGCATCGTCAGCGTTTCCGTCAGCTTGCACAATTCTATGTATTTGTGTCGCGAAGGTAAACTTCCACCGTCGATGCACCGTCAGCGATATAGATATAGGGCTGGCGCGTAACACCTCCCCCCGTAGCTCAGCAACTATTTTAGGACGTTTAGTGAAAATGTTGCTGGCATCTGAGTTTCTCTCTGGCGTCGCGATGTTTCTGGTTCTTCATAAGGATGATCTCGATTTGCAGCAGCAGTATTGGGTGATTGCTCTGTAGGTGGCTTGAGTTTCCAGGCGTTGTAACGGTAACACAGTACTATGATGGTTAGTACAAGTGCACCGGATAACATTACGTAGAAAGGTATGGTTGTATGGTAGAGTGATGATGACTCCAGACTCTCCAGTTGAACAGGTGTTTGAAGATTGATCTCATCTTGTAGCTTATGCAGATTCCTTAAGTTGATAGAGTTTATCTTAAGCGGAGTTTGAGGTTCATGATCTTCATGCATTTTTGTAGTAATTTCAGTGATCTTCATTGGCTGGCCGTTCACTCGATCATTGATGTTAACTATGGTGAATTCATGTGTTCTCAGCAGGCAGTTATGCGGGATGGTAACCAGGAAGCTGCCGGTCAAAGTGTTGTATTCATCTCGTTCGCAGGTGAGTTGCAGTTTCGTTGGTTGTGGGAAGACGACTACGTAGTGGCGGTCATCCAGCTTCTCCATGGCTTCTCTTGAAAGGGAAACGGTTGTCTTCGTACAGGAATCGTCCGTCGTTTTGCCGTCTATTATACGTTGTATGCAATCTGGTTGCGATCTTAACTGATGATTGAGTTTTTCTTCGCAGAGATACTGCTCGGTTAACTTCGGGCATTCAGCCTCTATGTACACGTGAAAATTTCTAGTGATAGCTATGAATGGGTAAGGGGGAATTACTACCTGCTTATTTTCGTTCGGTACTATAGCTAATCTATACAGAGTATATTTGAGGGGGGATAGGATGGGAAATTGGAATACTAGTACGATGTGTTGACCATTATAGAATGATCCTGGTTTTATGACGTCATAATATTCCCTAATCTCTATATCTAACAGCTGATCCTTATCATAGATACTACTAAGTTTTCCTAACATACTAGTCATTATCTCTAACGTTATCATAGAATGGTGCGTGCTTGCGGCACGGCTGAAGGCTATTGCATCTTCAATTCTATGTAACTCATCTAGTAACTTATCTACGTTATCGCTAACTATACCTAAGATTTGCGCGAACTTCGCGAATTTTAAGAGACTGTGCTGCGCATACTTTTGTTTATCTAGTAAATCATGTAGTGTATTGTTAATTTGCGACTGATTTTCAACAATTTTGGTTATAATCTCGGTATGATGGCCCATCCAATCTTTGCTAAGACTGATATGGTGGTTTTGTTCAGAAATTATTTTATCCTGATTATCCTTGAGAATTTTAATAGCATCATTGTATCTCATAGCATCAGTATAGTCGAGATTTCCGGTTATACTTTTTACTACGGAACCTAAACCGTCTATAAGACCTCTTTTGGGACGACTAGGCCCTAAGCTGTATAGTTGAAGTGAAGCTTTATCTAATTTGCTTGTTAAATGATCAATCTGTAACTCATATAAGGCGTAAGTATAGTTATCTAGAATTTCTTTGATTTCAACTAGTTGTATTCGTACGGAGCTAATTTTATCATTTATATCTTTAAGTTCAATGTATTGTAGAAATGTATGATAGTGGGTCGTAAGTCTCATGGGTCCTAATTTAAAAGGTAAGATTCCCGGTCCATCGTTGAGTCCTTCAAGTTTTATCTCTTCCGCCTGTATCAGGTGGAGGACCAACATCAGTAGTGGAATCCTGTAACAATGTGGCACTTTTAGGGATTCGTTTGAGTCTCGATTTTGCTATTGGACCACGTTTCTTGGAAGTATATATGTGAATTGGAAGATCTGCTAAAACCGTATCCTGAGTATATCTCGGTGCGAGCTTTTGACGGCTAGCACTTGGGTTTTTGATGAATATTTGCTGCTGTGGCTGATAATCTACTTCTGATTCACGACTTTTGTTCCTATTATCTATTATTGCAGTTCTATTAGAGAGAGATGATTCATTGATTAATTCATAGACCTTTTTCATTTGTTCCCTATGTGAATGTGTGTACTGTTGTAGCAGATGTTCTGTTAGGTCCATATCTAGTGGATCTCTTGGATCTGTGTGTCCTAAAATGATATCGTATGGCCTACACTTCGTGAAACTATGGACTGAGCTATTATACCCTATTAAAGCATATGGCATTAGATTAATGACAGACTCGTCTCGATGCTGTAGTTTTAGGATGCGCAAATGTTCTAACAAGGTCAGATGAAATCTTTCGATGTTGCCGTTGTCGTTCGGTGCATGAGCTAATGTTGTATGATGAGTTATTTTATGTGTCTTACAGAACTCTGAAAACATCTGGTTTGAAAATTCTGTACCCCGATCAGTAATGATGGTGAGTGGCAAGCCATGATGAGTGCTAAATGTTAGTAAAGCCTGTATAACGCTAAGTGCAGTACCATCTCTCAGGTTATACGCCTGCCCATACTTAGAAAATACATCTATAAGAGTAACATATTTTTCATTTTGTGCTGTAAATAAATCCATGTGAACGATTTCGAACGGTTTTGTGGCTGGTGGAACTATATTGAACCTAGGCTTGACAGGGTTCCTGTCATATTTGGCCTGGCCACATATAGTACAATCATTGATAAATTTGGATATATGCTCCTTCATTTTTGGCCAAAAGTACCTACGTGATAAGGTCAGGTAACATTCGTTAATACCGCGATGATTTGTTTTACCATCGTGATAGTGACGGATAATATCCTGCTGCCTAAGATATTCCTTGACATTTTCAATTTCTGTCTTAGCTATTACCAGGTTCATGGCTGAACTCTTGAATTTCTCTTGCAAAATGGGGACAATTTTGTACATGGCTAAAGGCGGGTTTATAAAGAGAGCTGTTTTAATTTTAGGGTTTACATACTCCTTTATTGCATTGACTAGATCCTCCTCTAAGTTAGACTCAGATAGTTGCACCGATGTTCGGGTATGTGTGTCGAAGGGTTTTGTCACTGTCGGTCTTCTTTTTATATCTCCTACTATGGTCAAACATAATTGTCGATGGAATTTGTTAAGCGGATCGTCAACGATAGGTATCTCAAGTATAGGGTGTTCATTGTCAGTGTGGGCAGTGAGAGTGTTTGAGTTACTTAAGGTTGGAGGTTTATCTGTCGGATTGGCAATCATTGAGCTTGTCTCTTCGTTGTTTAACTCGATACGGGATAAGGCGTCGGCGTTGGTGTTATTTTTGCCTTTTTTGTAAATGACTGTAAAGTCGTATTCACTTAACTTTAGCCGCCATCGAGTTAACCTCGAGTTCGGCTCTTTAATGTTCATAACCCACTGGAGCGGTTTATGATCCGTTACGATTTTAAATTTGCGTCCAAAAAGGTATGGTCGGAAGTACTTGGTGGCCCAGACAATAGCCAACAATTCCTTCTCTATCGTGCTATAATTAATTTCACTCTCGTTGAGTGTACGTGAAGCGTACGATACGGGTCTGTCTGATCCTATGGGTCCTTGTGATAGCACTGCGCCTATTGCATAGTTAGAGGCGTCAGTGGTAAGTATGAATTCTCTCGTGAAGTCAGGTTATCTTAGGATAGGGTCATTAGTCAGTAATGTCTTGCATTTTTCAAAACTGTTAATGTAGTCGGGGTCAAATGTAATTTTCTTTCCTTTCTTTAGGCACTGTGTTAGGGGTTTAGTAATCCGGGCGAAGTCTGGAATGAACTTCCTGTAATATCCTAAAAGTCCTAGAAATTGTTTTATCTGTTTAGGGGTTTTTGGTAAGGGATACTTCTTTACGGCTGCTATCTTGTCGGGGTTAGGTTTGATGCCTTCATTGCTTATTACATGACCGAGATAGGCGGTTTCCAATTTTAAAAATTCCGATTTGTCTAACTGTATTTTGAAATTAGATTCACTTAACCTCTGAAAGACTTTTTCTAGGTTGACCATATGCTCCTGTAAAGATGTACTGAATACTATAATATCGTCTAAATAGACGAGGCAGATAACATTCTGGAGCCCTCTGAGGACATTGTCCATTACGCGTTGGAACGTTGAGGGCGCATTCTTAAGTCCCATGGGCATTCGTAAAAATTCAAAATGCCCATGTTCTACATTGAAGGCGGTCTTGGGGATGTCGCTGGGGTGCATTTCAACCTGATAAAATCCGGATGTTAAGTCAAGGGTTGTAAAATATTGGCATTTCCCTAATTTATCAAGTACATCATTGATATTTGGTATTGGGTACTTGTCGTCGATCGTCTTTTCGTTCAGTTTCCGAAAGTCGATGACGACGCGCCACTTTTGCTGTCCTGAAGCATCAACCTTCTTTGGTACTACCCAAATTGGTGAGCTCCATGCTGACTCCGATGGCCTAATTATACCCTGCTCTAACATTTTTGATATTTGGCTAGTGACTTCTTCCCTATGAATAAATGGATACCTGTAACTTTTGGTATATACAGGGTTTTCATCGGTAGTTCTAATGCAGTGCTTTATTTTATTGGTGAAAGTTAGCGGTTCTCCTTCGATATAAAAGATGTCAGCATATTTAGCGCACAATGATTCTAAATTTGCCTTCTCCTCCAAATTTAAGTGACTGGTACGCAATTTTGATATAATTTCTTTTACGCGGGGTGACGATTGCTCCGTATGTGTACACTCGATATTAAACAATGATGCTTGCGCTGGATGGTCTAACGAGAATATTATATCGTTAGGGGTTGGGTTCTCGACTTCTACTATGCCACGGTTACTTACAACGGTTGTTAAGCATTCATGAATAGTACAGTTACAGATAATCTGTTCGTTAACTAAAACTTCTCCGTCCTGTGCGTTAATTGGTAATCTAAGTAATTTACTGCTTTGAGCCGGGATGATATTTTCATACAAATTTAAATTGCTGGAGTTGTATATGTTAATATGATTTACCGCGAATTTCGTGGTCAACGTCAAATCTTTAAGGTCCAATTTCGCATGCCACTTTGCAAGTAGGTCGAATCCTATAAGACCATCAAAGTGATTATGGAATTTATATACGAATAGTTTTATAGGCTCTAAATCGTTGAATTCGGGGAAACATGGTATATTTATGGAGTGGTTATGCCTACTCGTCGCATGTACGTTGGTAACCTCGAATGGATCATAATTCAATGGTAAATGTGAAAAGTATTTCTCCACAGCATCCGGGCTTATGAAGGACTGGTTAGCGCCGGTGTCTATTAATAAATTTAAATTAGGGTTAGTAATATGAACGTATGGCAATTGTCGCTGTGTTTGAAGGTTCAATTCTATTTTGATTTTTTTGATTTCGTGACTCCCTGAAAATCCCCCTTGCTGGTGGAAGGCTGGGGCTGTTCATCTACCTGAGCGTTGCCGTCATTTGTCAGGTCAGTCGTCACTTCAGTCTGCGTCTGCGGGACGCTATCGTACGCACAAGGATAATTGCCGTAGTAGTCCATAGGATAATTGTTTTCATAGTAATTAGGCTCCTGCTCGTACACGTAATATTCGGGATAATAGAAATCTTCGTAACTTAGACATTCGTTAACATTTACATCGCGCGTTTTGAAGTAGTTCATGGGTGGTGGATTGCCTTGCCTAGACCAATCCCAATTATTACGAGTGGGAGGTAGTGGCTTAGCAACAAAGTTGCTCACACCACTCATGGGCTTGGGCCCTAGATTTTGTGGTGGGGGTCTTGGAGCCATTCCAAATGCGTTATTGTGCGGATTGTAGTTTGGGGGTGGAGCGCCAAATGTTCGTTGCGTATGCGAAGGCATACGGGGTTGATTATAGGGGGCATTAAAACCGGCGTTAAATCTAAATTGAGTTGGTTGCGGCAACTGCATCATACGTGGTTGTGCATAAGCGGGCGTGACCGGTTTAGGTAAGGGCATAGCATTAGTATTGCGTAAAGCGGGGAAGCCTGCATGCATGGGTGATGGGTTAGGCTGCGTCACAGACTTGGGATGAGTGTTAGTGAGTTTAGGCAAACTATCATTTCTCTGTTGCAGATACAGCACGTTTAGCTCCTCTTGTACGAATTGTAATGCTGTTTCAATAGAATCTGGCCGCATGCATCGTATGCGTGAACCTAAGGGTTCTTTGAGCCCGCGCACAAAAGCCTGCATTGTCAGCTTCTTATACAAATCGCGTTTAGCATTAATAGTTGTAGCCACTGTTTCATGAAGTGTAATATATGTCATGATGGTGCTAAATAAGGTTTGGCATCTATCATAAAGTTCTTGGGGCGTATCATTTCCCTGTGTCTGCAACGAGAGGTCATTATAGAGGGTGGTTTCATCCCTACGATCCGCGAAATTATTTATTAACACACTTCTGATGCCATTCCAGTTCTCGGGGATACCATTGGAATTGACAGTTCGCGCAGCGGGGCCCGTTATTCTATTTAGTATACCACTAATCAAGGACAAATTATTTAACTCATGTTCGGGACCCTCGCGTACATATGCATTCACTAACTTATCGCAAATCCTAATAAATCTAGTTAAGATATGGGGGTTCCCATCAAATTCTGGGACCAGGCGGAGGGCCTTCCAAATAGCATCGGGGTCATGTGCGGCATGTGCCATAGTGCTGTCTATATCTCTATTACTATCTACTAAATCTTCCCGTCTCAACTGTCTATAAGAAACAGCCTCACGGGTCCCTAAACTCCTAGGGTGAAAAATCTTGAAATATATTAAGGGTTAAAGGTAAGGAAAGCGACACCAGAAAGATTCTTGTGCACTTACTTGTACATTCCGGCTTCTCCTGAGCAGTATCAATGTCTGGATCTCCGCAGCTCTTCGACGGTTCGGGATACTCGTCAGAGGTGCCTAAGGCCACCCGGGCGGCTCACCTAATTTCTATAATCCGAAATTTATCTCGCGAACCGGCCCGCGAGTATCCTACCGACTGCGCCAATTATGTCGAACGCTGTCGGAGGACTCAAAAAAAACCGAAATTTCTTATAATTATTTAATTAATAAAAGTATTACAGAACTTTCTTATAATTATAATAAACCTAGTATATAGATTCGAAGTGGGAATCGGAATGAACGAGTTCCAACGTCACGTAGGCCACCGCGCCGCGCGTCGCTTACACGTGCCGCATCGTCAGCGTTTCCGTCAGCTTGCACAATTCTATGTATTTGTGTCGCGAAGGTAAACTTCCACCGTCGATGCACCGTCAGCGATATAGATATAGGGCTGGCGCGTAACACGCTCGTAAATAGTACATATTGTACTAATGCTATGTGGTTTTATTAGTTTTGCGTTAAGTATATACACATAATGTATTTAAAACCTTAAACAATATAGGTCATCGCTCGTTTTTTCGAACTATAACCATTTATTTGAAAACAAAGTTATGATTTATGGTTGCGTCATACTAACGAACGATTTGATTACATGAATACTATCCTATTTCAAACGAAACTCCGCTATCTTAAAGCCCCGTTCCTTACCATAACAAAAAACACAAGTGTTAGCACCATTCAAATAAACCCAAGTCGTAAAAATGCTTTGTTTACATTATCGGGCGGCCGAGCGGCGCCCCGCCGCGCCGGTGACGCATCTGGCATTCAGCCCAGTCTTTTTTTTTTCGCGCGCGGTTTCGGACGACCGGCAGTAATGAAAACAAATAGCCCACTTTTTGATAACCACCTGTTAAGTTTCCATAGCTTCGGAAAGGTAACTTCATTCTAAAATGCTCTCCTAGTACGTAGACCTAAGTGTTGAAGTCTAGCCTGGTTCGACGGGCGACGAGTTCTAGAGGTTTCTCCTTTCTTCTTGACGTTCGAAAGTTTTAAGAAATAGTTCTTTAGTGTTGAATATACTAACGAAAACAAAGCAAACATATTGATGCTGTAGAAAAAAAATCGGTCAAGTGCGAGTAGGATTCGCGGCCTGAGGGCTCAATGCTGCGCCTAGCTGACCACGGCACTCACTCGCTCACTCACGCGTGTGATAAGGCCTATGAGTTTTCAATTCCGGATTGATTAACTTTGTAGATAATATCACATACCTAAGTACTTGTTATTCATTTCTACTATACGATACCTCCTTATTTCTGCGATACCTCCACAAGTTCCTGAGAAAAAGATTCTTGGCAGACAGACAGACGGACAGCGAAGTGATCTTATAAGGGTCCCGTTTTTCCTTTTGAGGTACAGAACCCTAAAAATAGAACCCGTTGCTATCGTTTATTTATCTTATTTTCCATTATAAAATGTTGTAATGAGTAAAAAAAAACGAGTGTGCTTTAGACCACACAACTGAAGTAAAACTTCTTTAGCTCCATCCATATGCCTTCGCCTCGCCCGATCACACTTTTCGTAACGCTCTCGTCATGCATTCGCCAGCTTACTCCCCCAGCCAAGCGTGCCTAAAGAAGTTTTACTTCAAAAACATAAGCGTTGCCCGTGGTTACATTTAGGTAGTTGCATTGCTATTTTAAGCCCTCAACAGTTTTAGAAATAAAGGAAAGAAAGAAAATATAGCACAGAATAAAGGCACACAATATAATATAAATCAGATAAAAAAAAACTTGTCACTTTCGTCTCACTTTGCGGTATATCACTATCTTAGAGCATAGATCACTATTGACATGAAATCATACATGTGTGCAGTCGGTGTACTTTCGCGATATTGTTCACGATAGTTTTCACTGAAAAATAACTCTTCATTACCTGCTCTCTCCTAGTAACATCACCGGAGCGCTGAAGCCACAGGCTTGAAGCAACGGATGCAGTTTCGTTACTTTTTAATACACGTCTTTATTGTTTCTGAAATAAAGTATCAATTATCATGGACTTCAATGAAACAGTTAAATGATAAATGATTTTATTTCTGTACGTACGTACAAACACTTTTACACGTCAATCATATTTTAAAAACTAGATGAGGTCGGCTTTTCCTATCTGACTACTCTGAGAAGAAAGGCCGAAACAAACCCAGAGGTCACAGTCTCTTTTAAAGTCCAGACATAATCTTGGTCAGATTGGAGAGAGTTGGTATTGCTTTAACGTTTTTTTTTTAAACTTTATAAAAAAGATAGTTACGTAAAATGATTACTGGGGTACTAACATTTAGTTTAGAATTTCCTATATGCTGCTCTTGGCTCTTAAAATGTTCTATTAACCACAGATTAATTAAAAAAATCTATCTGGATAAAATTTCGTTTACAAAGTTCAATAACATACATAATGATTTTTATATCTTTTGTGTATTGCATTCTACTTTATCTTATCGATGCGAGTGACACATGTGGTAACTAAATACTAGGTCATATAATTTATATCTCATTTCCACAACCATTTCAGAGTATCACCTATCTCTCTCTCACTTCAACGTTTACCTGTGTTGCCATTAAATTATGTCTGTGTGCAGGCGGTGTGCTTTTACGTTAGCTTTCACTGAAAAATACCTCTTCATTACGTGATCTCTTGGTAAACATGACCGGAGCGCTGAAACCTTCCGCCTGTTTGACGGTCGCTACGAATGTGGTGTAGCTACGTAGCAACGAATTTAGTTTCATTACTATCTTTTTACTTCTACTTCTACTATTACTATTTTTACTTTTTTTTACTTATTACTATTTTTTTGATTCTGAAAAGCAAATTTTTTTATAAAATATTGTTACTTATTAATAAATACAGAACAAGTATGACGTATATAAAAAATATTTAAACTGAATTCAATAAAATATCATACAAGATAAACGAATCGCTCGTCGCGACACCTATACGACAACATGGAAACTATGTAGACTTGAATAGGTAGTCAGTTGGGAACCGCAAGTATTGTAGATGGCGCCACAAGTAAAACTACGTCACACTGCCTCTTCGTTTAAGCCATCCTTAGAATAATAACTAAAGCAAAGCCATCACAACTATTAACCTAGGGGTCCTGGGTTCATATTCCAGGTCGGGCTAAGCATTATTATAATTTCCCATTAAGGATATCTCAAAAGCAGTCTGGATTTCTGCTCGGTTGATAGCAAAAAGCACGCTCTAATAACACGACATTTAAACCTAATTGGGGTGTATTCTAGGTCTCTGTCTACCCCAGCAGGAAATACTGTCGTGATGTTATGAAAGTTTAATAGCTTCTGAAACATTAACCCCTTTAACCGTGGGCTCCTAGTACATATGACCGAAACGCTGAAGTTCCGCTCGTTAGACGGTCGCTACGAATGTCGCGTAACCACGTGGCAAGGACTCAGTTTCAATATTTGAAACTTATTTGATGCTGAAAAGCTTCGCTGCAAAAGCAACAATAATAAAAATAAAAACATTATGAATAGTTTAAAAGATAAACAAAAGCAATGTGTTTATACTTTAATTAAAATATACCACCTCAAAAGTATTTTCATTCCTTGTTGTGACTTTAGGCATACTTTAAAACCGAATAAAGTTGTAATAATAATAATGTTTATCGTGGGCATATGAGGTTTGGGTAATCTATCTATCAAATTTGTTTTTTTTTTTCAATTGTCTGTATTGTCCCATTGCTTTTCCTTTTTCTAAAAGAATCTATACTTACATACAATACAATGAAAGCAGTGTTAAAACTGGAATTTGATTATTATGAAGAATGTAATTGCTACGAGGTCTGGTAACGATTCTAATGCCGAAAATGTAGTTAATATAGTTATATTGTAAAATAGTTTGTCTATTTTTCTAAATGTATCCAGCATCACGCAAATCCCACAAGAAAGATTCTGTTTAAATTTTGCAAAGATAATCCCTAGAAGTCTGATCAGTTTGTAAGCTATAAATTATCTACCTATTTGCCATGGGGGATGAGCAATAATATTATTTTAAGTCTGTTAGCTTATATATTTCAATATATATTGCATTATGTTCGTATTCTTCTATACATGCCGCAAACTATAAAAATACGAGCCAAAAGGTTAGAACATTGCAGATACACACATCAAAAGTGTCTAGGGATCAACATATATTTTTGCAATAACTTTTCTCCTGATTGATATTAATTAAAATTTTCTTTAAGGATTCATAAAATAAAGTGTTTTCGTTTGTCACAGTAACGATAAACCAAGTCACCTTTGCATTAATAAAGAAATTTGCCATTTTCCTAATAAAGGGATTTTTGACATTTGAACCACTAACACAAAAGTTCGAAAAAAAGACTGAAATAACAGTTTTCTTTTAAAATTTTATTGGGTAACTTAAACAATTAATAATCCGTGTTTCTACCGCGAGCACTAACAACACAAGAACATCGGTTTGGCATACTCAAAATGAGTTCATCCAAATCACGCTGTGGAATGGCCGCCCATGTTCGTTGCAACAACAAAAAAAGGTCTTCTTGCGACTGGATACCCTCCATATTCGGCAGAGCTCTTCTCTGTAGCATATCCCATGCATGCTCAATCGGGTTCAAGTCTGGCGACTGAGCAGGCCAGGGCAGGACATTGATGTTAGCTGCGGCGAGAGTCTGTCTTACAACTCTTGCGGTGTGCGGTCGTGCATTATCATGCATTAACTGAAATAAGGGACCGATTTGCACTTGTAGAGGAACGATGACGTCTGATACAATCGTCTCAGCATAAATTTGAGCGTTGAGGTTGCCTCTGATCCAAATCAACTCAGTTCTTCCGCCGATCCAAATACCCGCCCATACCATGATGGTTCCACCACTATAAGGATGGACTTCCTGGCAGGATTTTAATCGCTGTTGGCGTCCAGGGGTTCTCCAGTGTCGTATACGTCTTGTATCCGGTCTCATACCAAAACGAGACTCATCAGAAAAGCACACGAAACGCCATTGTTCTTCTGCCCAATTTCTGTGTTCAAGAGCCCATTGATATCGAATCCTACGATTGTGCATTGCTATAGGTGGTACCCGTAGCGGTCTTCGGGAATGAAGGTTCACTTCATGCAAGCGGTTTCTGACTGTTTGGTCGCTAATTAAGTTCCCTGAAGAGTGATGAAGCCTCACGGCTAACATCATGGCGGTTATTGTTGGAGCTCTTCGAGTTAAGATTTGAATGTATCGGTCTTGTCTCCGTGTGGTGCAGCGATACCGTCCTCCATGGCGCTCAGCCACGGTACCAGTGCTTCGGTAACGTGTCCAAAGTCGACTGATAACACTCTGACTTGTATTCAGAGCTAAAGCCACAGTACGTTGCCGGGAACCAGCTTCTATCATTCCCACGGCTCTGAGCATTTCTTCCCTGCTTAAATGACGTCGCCGCTCCATAATAACGTTGGTTTTAATCAGTAGTAGGGAAACAGTAGCACTAATAATGTCTTCAATGCGTTGTATGTTTTTATAGGGAAAATATTGACAGCTGATTTTCATCTTTTACTCGAATTTGATTCACAGTTCCTGATTCAAATTGTGAAATGCACCAAAAAGGATCCATATAAATTTATAAAATCATAAATTTATTACAAAGCCACATCTTAATCTCAAGAAATCCGCATAAAAATGCTTGATCCCTAGACACTTTTGATGTGTGTAGTTACAAATGCAACCTTTTGATGAATAAATATCATCACGCTATTATACCTTTATGGGGGTTAAGCAGTTAATCATGGCATAATACAAGAATGCCAACATTAGTTAACTTTCATCAAAGCAAAGCTTAGCGGTTTCGTGACTGCGTTTAAAACCTGTGCCTGTGGTTGGAAGTTCGAATCCCAAGTATTGAAATTTCCATATTTTTTCATATTAATATAATGATAGTTAAACGTAAAACGTACACAGATTAACTTACTTAGTAAAAGTTCTCGAAAAATCTATGAAAAACAAAGTTATTACTGCAGTTATCGAAAGGGGATAACTCAAAACTATTGACTCCAATTAAAAAACACATCATAATCTTTTTAATTAAGGGATCCAACGATACACACGCATAGGAGCACTGAATTTTTTTCATCCCTCGGTGACATGATCAATTTAAATCGATATATGAGATCTATCTATTCAAACACGAAATAGTTTAAGTGATACATCTATTGGTGGTAAAGGTTACATAACATCGAATTTTTTTTTTATCGATGTAGGTAGGTACCTTTCTACTTGATTTAAAAAATTAAATAATATTAAATTACTTGACACACATAATAAATACTGGCACCTTCTTAATTTTGACATGCATTCTGTGTAGGAGGAACCGCACGTGGTTGTCGAGGTATTTGAACGGCTATCTACCTCCCACCGTATGAGTATTTAACTTTCTCCCTTTCACTGAAGGTTCATCATTGTTGATAAATAAGTGTGCTTTCATGAAAGCATCTTACCTTTTAATAAACTGCTCTCCTAGTACACATGACCGGAGCGCTGAAGCCTTCCCGCTCGTTTGACGGTCGCTACGAATGTCACGTAGCAACGGAGTCAGTTTATTACTTCAAAGCTCGTATCAATGTTAATAGCTGATACTGTAAATTATTATTATTAAAGCATAAATTTACCCTCAGATTTACAAAAACATTACAGAGAAAGAAAAATTGTTGTTGTTGATGTTTAAACAAATACATATTATGTATCACTGTATAGGGAAAATGTACTTATTGTATTTTCTGCCTACCATACTAAGCACGAAAGCATGTATGGTATACGTTCCAATAGTTTTGTGCATGCATGCATTTTGTGAAATGACAGGAGAAATGCACGTGGTTGACGATGCTGTTGTACTGCTATCTCAATCCCTCAACCGTTTCAGCATACGACTGTCTCCTTCACGCTGGCGGTTTACCTGTGTTGAAATACTCACATCAAAAGTGTCTAGGTATTTAAAAAATATATTTTGTCGTCCTATTGAAATCAAAAAAAAATGTCTATTCAGATTGATAAAAAAAAATATAAGATTTCTCATTCCGGCCGAGCAGGTTTTGTTTTTTTTTTTTTAAGTAGCTACCGCATCCCCGCCAAAAGCGACAGACTTATTTCTTCAGAATGTTGCGCTTATGCCTCCAGTGTTTTAATCTCTAAGCTCGTCGCCGACCTCACTCGCTACTTGTTGCTTGCGAACTCAATTTCAGATCTTGTTCTACTCGCTTTTCGCCGGGCGGTGGGACAGTTGCCATAGTAGTCGGTGTAGTTTCATGAAAGCTATAATTGCACATTTCTTCATAAAGTGCTCTCCTAGTACACATGACCGGAGCGCTGAAACCTTTGACGGTCTGACGGCCGCTACGAATATCGCATAGAGACGTAGCATCGCAATTAATTTCAATACTTTTGACAATACAACAATATACAGACAAATCGATGGCAGCAAAGTAGAAACGGTCATCTACAAAATCGCAATTTTACAGGAGAGCAGATTTAGTAAAACATTATTGTCATTTTGAGTGTTATGGACCAATAAACATGAAATTTTCTATGATGCGTTAAAATAACCTTCTCTATGAATTGTGTAACAGGTTTTATCGCTATGTCGTTGTTTTATTTAAATAATGTAGATGTCTTTTTTACTCTGAAAGAACTTTGACGTAGAAGAAGACACCTGCCTGCTATATGTTGTGATAAAAAAGCGCCTATTACATTTAAAATATCTAATAAACTAAGATAATAATCTCCAGTAATACTTTTAAGGATATTTAAAGAAAATCTAAGCCACATGTAAACAGTATTTCTCTTTTTTTTACGAAATTTTGTAGATGTCTTTACTTACTTTGCATTTAACATTTTATACACTATCAATAAATGAGTTATCTACCACAAAACTCTATCTATGTCTATCAGGTAAACTAATTTATTTAGTTCCCAAACCACGTAAAATATATATTTTTTAATAAAAATGCAATATACATATTACTATGTTTTATTTATTAAAATCGAATGTAGATGTCTTCATTTACGTGCCAGAATATCTTCATTATTTTGAAATTTGAAAATAATTTTAATACGGACTTATAGATAGGGCGATTATAGGCTCATTTTTGTAAAAAAATGCATTTTCACAAAAATGTACATGTCCGTTTCTACTTTGCTGCCATCGAAATATCTACAATAAAATATAACTTATAATATAAACTGTAACTTTATTAAAAAAGTGCATTTTCTATTTAACAACCACTTACTAGAAATACACAACAAAGAAGAATTTGTCTAAATTCTGCAGGCTATTTCCATTAGTTGTATGCTGCCCCGCTACTTTTCAGTCAAAGTCACGGTACCGCCATCTACAAGCGTTGACGTTTAACTATGAACTACATAATTATTACGAGACCATACAAAACATTGGTGTATTTTGAACCGACTTCAAAAAAGGAGGAAAACAATAGCTTTTACTTAATATTCTCAATATTTTATTTAGTCTTTACTTTTCCCTACCCTTTCTAGGGAAATTTTCTGATAGTATAGGTAATGTATTTCGATTAAAAAAAAATAAGAAAATGTGTGTCTGCTTGTTAACTTTTTGCTCATCACCATTCTTCTAGGATTTGAAAGCACTCATGAACTCTGAAAGCGATAAAGCTTTTTATTACAATCTAGCATCCATTAAGTAAATTGGCAACAACTTATAAGGTAATAAACTTAGTATCCATCAGGTAAGTACATTTTTCCACTGTAGATTGTTTACATTCATGAGTGTCTTCTCTCCCTGAAAGCAGTCTGCATTCATCATAGTCGGCCCGGTTACCTTGTGTGAATATACTGAAGTCTATTAACGGTAGACAGACAGTTTTCTCTGTCTACGCTATTACCATTAGGTTTATACTGTCCTAGTACCTCTCAGTAGTAAAGCGGCAGTCGAGCGCTGAAACCGTCACGACGAGTGGAGTACCTACGAGGAAAGTTTTAGATTTTAGTACCGGCCGATCTACAAACAAACGCAAAATTCATTAAATGATTTTATTTACAACTACAGAAAATCTGGAGTACACTGTGACTGCAGCCGCCAACGTTTTCCAACACTGCTATATTTTTCAGGGGCGTTTTTCATTATTTTACTATAAAGAATGAAAGTCATTATTTCAGTTCTTTGCAGTTATTCTAATGATTCTGATTTATTTAACGTTTAAATTAGGAAAATCAGTCTACTTGTTCTGAAGTTACGGCAATTTCTTCATTATTTCATGTATTATGCAAATACATTATTTGATTTCATTTGATTTCTTCAAGTTTTATGACAAACGATCTGAAAAACTTGTCGAAGTCATGACATTTGTAACGGACAAAAGAAAGACATATGCTTTAAAAATATAGTGCTTACATTCATTTGTGTAGGATAGTTTATCATTATTATTATTAATCATTTAGAGCATTACAAATAGTCAGCCACCTTGACCCAGAAAGAATCAAAAGACATTAATGGATCTCAAAATATTACCTACAAAAAAATTCGAGTGCTGATTCAGGGGGTCTACTCATTTGAGGCGGCGGCCAGCCCGCTGGTTGAACGCGCCCCAAAGGGTCATGGCCACCCGGCTGGTCCGGGGATACCGTACGGTCTCCGGTGAGGCGGCGAGCCTCCTTGCCGGATTACCGCCATGGGATCTGGAGGCAAAAGTCCTCGCGCACGTTTGGGAGTGGCGCGAGGAGGCGAAACGCCGGGACGTAGCTCCGCTGCCGCGAGAAATCACGGTACAGCGGACAGAGCTCCGGCGGGATCTCAGGGCGGCATGGAGAGTGCGATTGTCGCAACCCAGCGCTGGGCACGCCACAATTGCGGCGATAAGTCCCCTCTTTGAGGAGTGGCTTGAGAGGCGCCACGGCGTCCTCACCTTCCGCCTGACGCAGGTCCTCACCGGACACGGTTGTTTCGGGAGGTTCCTGTTCCAGATAAGGCGGGAGGAAACGCCCGGGTGTCACCATTGTGTGGATACGGTGGAGCATACGGTGGAGGTCTGCCCGGCTTGGGCGGAGCACCGCCGTGTCCTCGTGGAGGCGATTGGCGGTGGCGATCTCTCGCGTCCGGCCTTGGTCCAGGCCATGGTGCGGAGCGAGAGGGCTTGGGAAGCCGTCACCTCCTTCTGCGAAGCAGTAATGTTCGCGAAGGAGGAGGCGGAACGCGTGAGGGAGAGGCAAAATTTGCGCCCTCACGCCCCTAGCCACCGCAGGAGACGCCCTGGGCGTCGGGAATAGCAGGCCGATTCCCGGCCACCGTAGGCGCGGGCTAGCGAACGGCGAGCAATGGGCAGCTCGCCGTTCGATAAGGACCAGGCCCGGGTCGACGGCGCGTTATGTTCCACGCGCACCTCAAAGAGATGTCAGCACCAATGACGGGGTTTGCTAGGACCGATGCCTGCTAGGGTTGCGGAAATGTCCAAGAGGGTTACCGTGGCCCCTGGCACAGGCAACTGAAGGAACACGGGTGGGTTTTAGTCAGTAAGAGTCTGACACGCCCTCCTGCTCTGTCCAGAGCGGGAGAAGTTATTTGATGATTTCCCACCCACAAAAAAAAAGGGGGTCTACTCATTTAGCACGAAAACCTTAGTTTTAGCCGAAGTAACGGGCTCTTCTTACTCCGTATCACCTATGGACACAATATTACTTCGGAACCCGAACTAAGAATGAATGACAACACGATTTGACAGTTGTCCTTACTCCCGATGTGTTTTACCCTCCCGACAAAGTTTATTAATCGGGACTAGGGTTCATTTTGATGTATCGAACTAGTTTCTGAATTTTCGTTGACCGAATTAGACAGTAGGCCCCCTGGTTTGTTTATACTAATAGATGTAAACGTCTGTAGATACAACTCTACTTGACGAAGTTCTCGCCACGAGCGCTGAGAACCTTCACTGAACTTCAATGCGACACGTGACGTGCCATATCCTCGTGATTTATGATACCCTAGTTCTTTTTACCGGAGAGCTGAGGCCATCCCAGAGATTATATTACGTCATATTTGTGACGTCATTTTATTGAACTTGTCGGCGTCGCGTCGGTGCTACGAGATCAATGGGGATAAAAACTCTTACTCTTTTTCTTGTCTCTCTTCTTTTACGCGTAATCAATAATAATATGCCCCTTTTCACAGCGGCTATCTGCATAAATAAAGGGTACCCTGTACTTGCCAAAGATGTTTTCTCGATGTTTTCACTACAAAACCGATCACAAAGGACGTATTTTTTGCTTAGAACCAAAACAGTTTTTGTCTATGTTCGTCAAAAATAATTTACGTAAATTTGCTAGTAACTAGTCAGCGCGCCGGCGCCGTTGTGATCGGTTACTAACAGGTGGATTTAGTACTGCACTATACAGAAACAGTATTTTTGTAATGGCTCCGAAGGTCTATAATAAATTACCAAAATGTATAAGGAGTGAAGATAGTGTCCGCAAATTCAAAACTAAATTGTATTTACTTCTAATAGATAAGACGTTACTCTACAGACTCTATCGAAGAATTTTAAATGATAAAATATTGCATTTTTAATATTTAATACAGTTAACCGTTTAATATAATTTACCAGTGACATGCATGTAAAAATAAATTATAATTAATGAATTAATTATTAATAATACATTTCATTGACTTTATTTACTCGAACGTGACTTTGTATTGTATAGATTTAGACTTAATACTAAAAAAACTAATATAATTAAATTGGTTTTGGTGTTTTATACACCAATTCCATTGGTAGGATATAAAGCTCGACTAAAATGTATACATAAGACATTTATTGTAATACCTGTGCTCACAAATAATGATTGATTAATTGACATTTTAAATTTTATATTAAACTTAATGGGAAACATTAAATCTCAGGTTTAATGTTTCCCAATTTTTTTTTAATAAAATGTATGCATTCAATCAAAAAGATACTGGCTGAAAATAAAAATCTGCTGAATAAAACCAAAATGGTGAAAAAAAAAACAAATGGCGCGCATTTTGTACCATTGTAAAACTTTATTACTTCATATTTAGCAAGAAAAGTTTGAAAAAATGGAAATACACAGCGAAAGCGATATGAATTCAACTCCAGAATAATTATTATTCACAAATAAACCAAACAAATTCTAGAATAAATGTTCCAAGTAAAAGTGCAAATTTCACTTTAAATAACGGCACATTTAATACTTTTATGTTTTAAGCTTCCCTTTTCCTTAGCTCGTCTTTTAATCGTGCTATTCTCCAAGTCGCATAAATGTTTATCTAGTTTTCGTTTAGTTTGTGATTGACACTTCAAAAGTAAACATAAATAAAACATTGACGGTTTGTAGACGGGCAGCAGTGCTGCCACCTATGACGAGCTTTCAGTTCTTAACCCTATTGCTACAGGATACCTATGCGTAGCCTTTGCTACGCGTAGCCATCGCTACGCATGGTTACGATTTTTCCTATTTGGAAAAATTATATGGTTATTGGATATATAATTGTATGATGTCTGTGTATGTTGTATGAAATTTTTGTGTAATTTTGCGTAGAGTTATTGTTTGGTTTTTAACCCCATTGCTACGGGATACGTATACGTAACCACTGCTACGCGTATACGTAGTCATTGCTACGCGTAGGCATCTCTACGCGTGGTTGCGATTTTTCCTAGGTAGAAAACTGATATTGATATTGGATGTGATGTTGGTGGTTTTTTTTTGTGTCATTTGCGTAAAGTTCTTGTTTTGTTAAACCGTTAATTTATTGCAATTTTTCATGCATATTATTTATTTTAGCCTATCTTGTCCCACCTGTAGGGCAATACCTACACGATCATTGATTACTTTAACAAGCAAAATATATATTATTTATTAATTAACGTCATGACCATCGCGCATCTCTCACAACAATGAATGGCGAGAAGGGCTCGGGTTTAGCTTTCCACGTGATAGTGTAGCTTTCACTTTCCACGACATAAAACGTCAGTATCTTTAAGTTCATGCTTCCCTAGTATGTACAGTATGGCCGGAGTACTGAAGTCTTCGGCCGTTTGACGGTTGTCGCACCAATCGCGTAGCAACGTATTTAGTTAAGGCCTTAGCACACCTCCGACGCGAAGCCACTAAACGAATTCCGCTGTTAAACATTACAGTATTATGACGCATTTTGAGTAGCGGAATATCATCGATCAATAGGTGAATTTTAGCAAAACGTCTTCGCTTTCTTCTTAGGAAATAAAGTATAATTCTACTCCACTCCGGACCTCTTGTATTTGTTTTACGTAAAATCAACATCCATTTTTACAAAAAATAGGTGTTCCGTGTTTAAATTTGTCAACTGCCACAGATACACGCGAAATAAACGGGGCACCTCAACAAAATGGCGGGCTGAGTGTGGATGTGAAACCGGCTTCCGAGCAGATCAGCGAAATTATGCGTGAAAGTGATAGAATCATAACCAAACCTATATGTTGGAATAGGCAGTTTTACATCTGTTTCGCTTAATGGTAGAACTACTGCGGTTTCGCTGCGATGCTTTCGCGGCGGAGGTGTGATACCTGCCTTAATATTTGTTACTTTTTACACACTGCACTGTCGTGTTATAAAAGTATTAGTTAATTAAATCTTGATTATTGAATTTCGATCGTTTTATAGTCGAGTTCTAATGATTTCTAATATCTGTAAAGAGCAGTAAGGGTCAATATTTGATTTTCTGCTAAATTTAAAGAAATATGTAGATTGGTAAATGAACCTTAGCTACCACACGACTCCCGAGCGAACAAATTTTTGTTGTATCCATGTATGTGTCCGTGTATCTTGTACGAATATTCTGTTCTGTGGATTTTAGGATACAATTGGAATGGAGATAATTACAAACCACCTACCCAAGTACAGTTAAATTCATAGCAGCCAATATGGCCCGTGTTCAGCTTTCAGGCGACTGTCCATCACTTCGGAATAGTTAACTTCTTTCTAAAGTGCTCTCCTAGTACGTAGACTGGAGCGCTGAAGTTGAGTCTGGTTTTACAGGCGCTACGAATTCTAGCTCAAATACGTTTTAACTTTCACTTTTAATAAACCGTTAAGACTCTTATTGTGTATTTTCTGCTAAAAAGTTATTTTATCTATCAACAAGGCACAACTTAAGAACACAAATTATAATACAGTACCTATTGTAATATAATGTTTTTGTACCAACGAGCAAAATACAACAATAATTTTTGACAATTTAATGAGTTTCCGACTGAAGTAAAATACATTGTAATATTGCTGAGACAAGTAAAGGAAGTCTAAGACATTTAAAATTTTTTGCAAAAAAAAATGTTTTTCCAACTTAGATTCAAAACTTTTATGACGACTGATAATGTGAATGATTCTCGTAACTCGAGTTTCCTAGTAGGTATCTACAATACGATTACTGACCTACCACACTGTAACCAGAATTATTCCCTATCGGTAACCATAGCTAGAGTAACGATAACCTCTTCAAACATGCTCTCCTAGTACACATGACCGGAGCGCTGAAGCCTTCCGCTATTTTGACGGTCGCTACGAAGGCCGCGTAACGTATTCAGTTTCATTACTTTGGAACTCGGCTATCTATAGTTTTGTTGTTGAAAAAGAAATAATATCGATTTGTCATTTCATAATATACTGATCTCAAGATTTGTGTATTAATAAAATAACAGGAGAACGAATAAGCAAAAAAACTAAAATCATTGCAGTGAAAGTTCTACTGAACTAGTCATCAAACAAAATGGCGGTGAAAATGAATCATTCGCAAATGATATCATTTCTTAAAGTTGTAAAAAATAACACTAACGATAAATGAACAGTGAGGTTGAGTTACTTTTTTATCACTTAACACTTTTGCTTTTTGGAAATCGCAAGTGAGACAGGAGAAAAGCACGTGGTGGAGACAAGGTTATTGAACTGTTATCTAAATATTTGATTGTTGTTAGGTTACCTGAATAGTTACAACTTATCACTGTCTCTCTCTTAACACACGTCACACCCAAATACACACCTAACATTAAATTATACAAATATGCCATCGCTGTGCTTTCACGATAGCTTTCACTGAAAACTACCTTTTCATAGTGTGCTCTCCTAGTACACATAATCGGAGCGCTGAAGCCTTTCATCCGTTTGACGGTCGCTACCAATGTCGCTTAGCTACGTAGCAATGCTTCATTACTTACTGAAACTTATTTGATGTTAAATAAATCACACAAAAAAACCTCTGAGAAAAAAACTAAGCGCTTGTCGCGACACCTATACGACTACATGGAGACTAGATGACGTGACCAGCTAGTGAATTACAAGTGTTGTAGATGGCGCTACAAGTCAAAACCAAAGTCAAACTGCCTCGTAGGTTAGTCGACGCAACTGTTAACTTTGGGTTCCTGGGTTCTTACCCCAGGTAAAGCTAAGCATTATTAAAATTTCTCATAAAGGATATCTCAGAAGCAGTCCGGAGTTTGGACTTCTGCTCGGTTGATAGCAATAGGCCCGCCCCTAATTGGGGTGTATTCTAGGTCTCTGCATACCCCAGCAGGAAATACTGTCGTGATGTTATGAAAGTTTAATAGCTTCTGAAACATTAACCCCTTTAACCGTGGGCTCCTAGTACACATGACCGGAGCGCTGAAGTTCCGCTCGTTTGACGGTCGCTACGAATGTCGCGTAACCACGTGGCAAGGACTCAGTTTCAATACTTTGAAACTTATTTGAAACTGAAAAGCTTCGCAGAAAAGGCAACCATTATATAAATAAAAACATTATGAATAGCTAAAAAGATAAACAAAAGCAGTGTGTTTATAATTTAATTTAAAATATATGATCTAAAAAGTTTGGTTTAAATATAATAAATTTCTTGTTGTGACTCAGCATACTTTAAAGCTGAATAAAATTTAACATGTTGATCGTGGAGGTTTGGGTAATCTATTTATCTAACTTGCCTGTACTACACCACATCTCCCTTTTCTTAAAGTATAATTAAATACCGATTGTATTTTTTTACGTTTTATTTATTTAACAGCTGTGCCCACGGCTCTTATCACGTGACTGTTTATTTTTTAGTCGTTGAAGTTATTGCGAACGTGAAGACATAGTATTTTCGTAAGAGATTCATTTTTTGACAGTTGATTTTGTTAACATAAACTAAAACTTGCTAGTACTCCTTTGGTTTAAATAATATATGAACGAAAGAAAATAATTATGCTAACTCCAAGGTACAGGGAATTAAAATGTTCAAATTTAAGAAAACAATAAATTTGTTTTAAGATTATCACTGGCATGAGAATCTGATCAGCCGATCGAATAACAATACAAAAAAAGCGTTAGAGTTAAATTCTGTAATCGCTTTAATTGAAGGAAATTGAATATGTATTTGTAAAGAAACAAAATACGTGGACGTGTAGGTCATTGAACTGTTCTCTCACTCCTTCAACAGTTTCAGCCTATCACTGTCTCCCTCTTACTTAAACAGGAAACCTTCGTTATGTTTACGCAATTTATATCTGTGTGCAGTCGGTGTGCTTTCACGAAAGCTTTCCCTGAAGACGACTTCTTGCTTACCTGCTCTCCTAGTACGCATGGCCGGAGCGCTGAAAGTCTTTCACCCGTCTGACCGTCGCTACGAAGAGCGCGTAGCCACGTAGCAACGGGTTTCGTTTCATTACTTTGAAACTTGTCTCTATGGTTGGGGCTGAAAAATGCTATAAAGGACAATGGGAAATGAATGTATGGAGTCTGGGCCCACCCTTCAATAGTAACATCTGATATACCGTTGGATAGGGCTTTTTAAGTGGAACATTAGTTACTAATATAACTATGGTCAAATGTTAGTACTTTCGGAGATACGACGTCTTAAAGTCGTCAGTCTAACATATTCTTTATGGATACTTATAAGGTAAAATAGTAATAATAAGTACACTTTAAAACAAAAGAGATTTATTATTCGTCTTGGACATCAAAGACAATTACATCATTTAAAAAACCCACGGGGGCCACGAATGGTACTGATGTCTCCCAACCCCTAGGTACCAAATCAAAGAAATAGTGTGAGCGCAACTTCCTACAGTTCGCCGTCCGGTCAAGCAAGAGCAATAATATTGTGATATCGCGTTTCTTCCAACTTGGTTTCGATCAATTAATATATAGCAATAGTATATTCTTGCTCTTACGTGGCGTGACTGTATCCTACCACGCAGCAACCACACATTCTCTGCTGGTATATTATATTCTATTAAATCATGTAAATCGTTTTGTCTGTACATTTTTCTATAACGTATAAACCGTCTCGAAGATGTTCACTGCAATATGACTGATCGCCATTTGCAAATGCGCCCGGGCAAGCGGCGGGCGCAGCGGGTAGGGTGGGGGCGCAGGTAAGGAGCAAGCAGATAGGTGCCGTCCGTTTTGAGTCTGGCCATAGTTTATCTTATAACGAAGTAAACTACGATCACTTTTATGGATTATGGCAGTATAATAAGTAGTATAACTCTGAAAGTACTGACTTTTGACCTTAGTCGTAATAATAAGTTTTATTCTGCATAAACATACCTATTCATTTATGAGTGTCTTATTCCTATTGGGAGGTGGGCCCATCATTACTCATTCTCCTTTTCATTGATTTTGCATTCACGTGTTCGAAATGTTTATAGAAAAAATAAAATAAAATAAACCTAAAACAAGTGAGCGTGTTTTTTTTTTAAACAAACACATTTATCGTTAGCAAGGGTAAATGTACCTGCTGGGATTTCTGCCTATTTCATGTGAAAGAGAGGTAATACTTTATCCGTAGTTAAAATAAACTATTTATATGTCAGTAACTAATCTGTCTCTGACATGCATTTAGTGTAAGTTCAGGAGAAACGCACGTGGTTGACGTGGTTTTCGTACTGCTATCTCACTCCTTCAACTGTTTTAGCAAATAACTGTCCCTCTCTCACTGAAGAGTTTACCTAAAATGGAATGGAATAATATATTGTAAGTAATCGGTGTGCTTTCATGAAAGTTATAATTGGATATTTAAGCCTCTTCATAAAGTGCTCGCCTCATACACATGACCGAAACACTGAAACCTTTTGACGGTCTGATAGCCGCTACGAATGTCGCGTAGCGACGTAGCATCAGAATGAGTTTCAATGCTTTTTACTGTTTTTTACTATATTTACTTAAGCGTTATTTTCTTAGGAAAGCGGCTCCGTCATATTATAACGGCAGTCATGAAATTCTGTAAATTTCACCAGTATCTGACATTACAGTGTCAAAAAACGCGTTATATTTATACAGCTGTTAAGCTGCGGTTTCCTACAAGAGCGGTGGCCGCCACATAGCGTCTGCAATTTACCGCCGAATGACGTCACTGAAAGTTTCATATGAAAGTAATTTGCTCTTTTTCTAGACAGCGTTTTTGACACCGTAAAGCTAAACCCCGCTGCCGAAAGATTAAAACGCTAGATCTGCCCTCACCGTACTTAGTCACGCGAAGAAGTGTGCATACCGTAGACAGAGAAACTAATAGACAAAGGGACCCTGTAACCGCAGTCGAGACAGAGATAATATGTCAATGTGTGCGTATAATGTTGCCATAGTAACTGCATTCCCCTGTTTTTGGAGTGTTATTAGATGAAGTAGGGTAAATTATTTTCAGGATTTAATTGAAACGAAACGAGTTTTTTAATTAAGATTTATTATACTTACTACTTAAATGATAAATGATTTTATTTCTGTAAGTAGGTTTGAACAAACACTTTTACACGTCAATCATATTTTTTTTTAAACTAGATGAGGTCGGCGTTTCCTATGTGACTACTCTGAGAAGAAAGGCCGAAACAAACTCAGAGGTCACAGTCTCTTTTAAAGTCCAGACAAAATCTTGGTCAGATCATGTGAAGGCTATGTAGATCGGTGTCTGCAATGGTCTTTTGAGGAAAGAACCACACATATTGAGTGGACCTGTCCAGTCAGTGCACGCATTTGTCAGTAACCGTGCAGCTCAACTCAGAACTTAAGGAGCTCAACGATTCGACGAACAATACCAAAGAAAGGACATTTTGGTAGGCCGCATCAGCTACTCAAACTGCCAGAACATGATTAAAACTGGAACAAAAACACACATAGTCCTCACATTCACAATAATTTAAAATAATATACCTAATACTTTGTACAGTAAATATTAGTGTCATTGTATATGAAAATAAGTATACATACTTATAGCAAAGATTAAAAGTAAAAATAGTTAGCGAAATAAAATAAATTAACATTGCCTGTGCTTTATTGGAGCAACTCAATCCCAAGCCTTTTTGTCCTCAATACATATAGTCTTTGACAGTATAATAGGCATTCTGGCATAGTTTCCTTTTTATAAAAGATTTGAATTTATTAAGGCTTAGTGCTTTAATGTGGCTAGGAAGTTTATTATAAAAACGTATACATTGGCATCTAAACGAGCCACCTATTTTCCGCCGCATTTTTTTTTTACCCGCCTTGTAGTAGGAACAACAAATTTGTGTTTGTTCCTAGTATTTAAATTATGGATATCACTGTACTTTTTAAACAGATTAATATTTTTATGTGCATACAAAAGATTTTCATAAATATACTGAGAAGGCACAGTCATTATATTAATCCCTTTAAATTTGTCTCTGAGGGAGTGTCTGGGACTTAATTTATAAATTGAACGAATTGCCCTTTTTTGTAATAACAAAAATCGTCTGAATATCGGCGGCATTTCCCCACAACAGAATACCGTACGACATTACACTATGAAAATAACTAAAGTATACTAAACGGGCTGTCTCTAAATCAGTTAAACCACGAATTTTCCTAACGGCGTATGCTGCAGAGCTAAGCTTCTTTGACAATTTATCTATATGGGGGCCCCATTGAAGCTTGGCATCCAAAGTTTTGCCTAAGAATACTGTGGTATTTTCGGGTTTCAACTCTTAACCCTTTATGAGAATACTTGTTTCTACTTGTCTACCATGAGGTATCGTAAACTTATTACATTTCGTTTTTTTCTCGTTAAGAAGAAGGTTATTAACATTAAACCAGTTAACTACTTTTGCGAGGGCACTATTTATATTGTCAGTAACCAGCTGCTGAAGTTTGAGTTTAAATAAAAGTGAAGTGTCGTCTGCAAACAGCACTATATCATGTTTATCCTTTATGAGGTAACTAAAAAAAACACTAACACTTAGAAACTAAACACTCCAAACAATTTGAAAAAAACACATTATTGATGTATATACATAATATATATACACATATACTATGCTATTATTTGATCCAATATTATTTGTTTTTATTACATTGTAGAGCCAATATTTTTTATCGTGACTCGGGGCATTTTTGAGCTGACGCTGGCAACACTTACATGATATAATTTATCGGTTATGAATGTTAAAAACTCGACAAAATCCTATTATCTTCAGTTTTAATGAGACATATCGTTCCGTCATGCTATGGCATAAATAATCATCATTTAAGAAACTATAATTAGGTACAAAACCGTCGTACTTACGCGTGAAAAGACACACCGGCAATTTTCTTCTCACTATCGCTTTTACATGAAATAACACGACAACGCACCATTGTATAATCGTCGATGTGAAATACGGATAATTTCTCTGTCTTCTCACTGGATTAAAATCGTTTTTTATCATAAAAATAAGCAAAATTTTAACACCAAACACAATGACGGCACGAAGTGTCAAAGTTTGTTTTGCAATTTGAGTTGCGGACCTTGAAAAAACAGGTTACACGGTAAGAGACAAAAAAATTGATAGTTGTATCTCTGTCTAAAACATTCATAGCGTAATTTTCGCTCTCTTTCTTGTGTAAGCGAGAAAGGAATCGTCACTGCGTCTATTAGTTTCTCTGTCTACGGTGCATACTGAGGAGTGAGCTCACACGTTATTAAATAGAGTTTCAATGACAATCCAGTCAAGTCACTGCGTCATTGTGTGTCAGAGATGTCAATAAGAGTGCTGCTGTCATAATTTTCATGACATTTTGTGGCGGCCACCGCTCTTCTAGAAAACCGTAGCTTACTTGTGTGATCGTTCACCGTTTTCCTAACTTAACTTTGAAAAATAGCAAAATCATTTTACATACATTGTGAATGTGAACATTATGTGGATTATTACTTTTTATATTTTGTTTCTTAGTTAGTTTCACGATCTGGCAGCTTGAGTAATTTATGCGGCCTACCCAAATGTCCTTTCTTTGGTATTGTTCGTCGAATCGTTGTGCTCCTTAAGTTCTCAGTTGAGCGGCAAGATTACTGACAAATGCGTGCACTGACTGGACAGGTCCGCTCAATCTGTATGGTTTTTCCTCAAAAGACCGTTTCAGACACCAATCTACATGGTCTTCACATGATCTGACCAAGATTATGTCTGGACTTTAAAAGAGACTGTGACCTCAGAGTTTGTTTCGGCCTTTCTTCTCAGAGTAGTCAGTTATGAAACGCCGACCTCATCTAGTTTTTAAAATATGATTGACGTGTAAAAGTGTTTGTAACAAACATAAAATAACAAAACTTACAGAAATAAAATCATTTATCATATCGCAGGGAAGACCATTTTGGCTGTGTTCAAGCGGACGAAACAATGATTAATTAATTATCATATTTTTTTTTATAATTAAGAAAACATTAAACGTAGTGTCGGGAGCTTGTATTATTATTATTTTATTTAAAACTAGCTTCTGCCCGCGACTTCGTTCACGTGGAAGTCGTAAGACACCACAATATACACCACCACCACAGCCACCTTTTTATAAAACATCCCCGTACACTATGTTAGTACTTTTGGTCTCAGCAGCCAAAATGTACAGAGAATCCAGACTGGTGTTGCAGGAGCAAGCGATGTACTGCTGTCCGTGTGAGAAGCAGCTCGTCTTTAGGTGGACACCCACAGCCTTCAGTAGCAATTCCCCATTGCTTGCAGTTTATCATTTTTAGTGAATTCATTAACTGCTTTCCTGCATATAGTTCCTAATGGCTCAACCCTGATACACGGAATAATGCATTCTAACAGATTATTCCTGACGAACAGCTATCACTAAACTAAACTTTGTTTTTTGTGTGCGTTCTACAAACTTTAAATAATTAAATAATTAACAAAAAAAACAGGATTACAAAAAAAACTGTCGGGAATGGACCTTACAACGACAGGTTAGCAAATCAGTCGTTGAACCGCAGAGCTATTTGCTACGATAAACATTAACTAAAATAGCTGTTCTTATAAATATCATAAGAAAAAATCGCAAAAAGTCTTTATTAATGCAAAAGCAGAGAGTACTTCGTCGATCTACACATACGAAAACGTTTCATTTAATCAATCGTAAAGACATTTTTATTTAATTTCAATAGGGCATTTTTGTTTTTTTTATTCCTTGATCCCTAGACACTTTTGATGTGTGTTTAAGAAGATGCTTTAAAAGCGTCTTTCCGTCCACAACCCATAAATTTAATGTACGTCGTACGTGGTACGTGTATGGACGGCCATCCATGATAATATCGCCACGTAAGAAATGATGAAATCACACATTTGGGTAATAAAAAATTAAATACTGGTGGGTTTTTATTTTATATATTTTACTTATTTATTTTGCATAGTGTAAGCGAGATAGAAGCAACACACGTGGTAGTGTAGGTCATTGAACTGCTATATCAGAGCTTGAACAGTTTAAGCCTATAACTG
Source organism: Brachylomia viminalis (assembly GCA_937001585.2). Taxonomy (NCBI): domain Eukaryota; kingdom Metazoa; phylum Arthropoda; class Insecta; order Lepidoptera; family Noctuidae; genus Brachylomia; species Brachylomia viminalis. Next base: position 5,370,633 of record OW443301.2, read on the forward strand.
TATTTGTCTTACTTGTGAGTTCACTAAAGACGACTTCTTGCTAAAATGCTCTCCAAGTACAAATGATCGAAGCGCGGAAGCTCTCACCCATTTGACGGTCGGCACGAAGACCGATACTAGTTACTTATCAACGGATTTATTATAGTTCATTACTTCGAAACTCGTCTATATGTTTGTGGCTGAAAAAGCTGATAATTATTATTGCTTTTGCATACATTCATCCTCATTTTCATATATTTTACATTTATAGCAAAAAAGCTTCAAAACATATGAGTTTGTTTTTTTTTAAACCAACAAATATGTCGTTTAGAAGGCAATATGTACCTACAGTGATTTCTTCCAAACCCATGAGAAAAAGAAACTAGCGTAATTAATTGTCGATAGGGAAATTAAAATTATAAACGTTCAATGATTACTTAATTGTCGTTTGACTTTTGTGTGATTTCAGGAGAAACACACATGGCTGTCGGGGCACTTGAACTGCTATTTCACTCCCTCAGTGGTTTCAACATTTAGCTGTCTCTTTTTCATTGAAGATTTACATGTGTTTATATAAATCATATCTCTGTTTGCTGTGTTAGTCTGTATGCTTTCAATGAAGCTATTATTTGACATTTTACCTCTTCATAACGTGCTCTCCTAGTACAAATGTCCGGAGCGCGAAAGCCTTCCCATCCTTTGACGGTCGCTACGAATGTTGCGTATCCACATAACAAAGGATACAGTTTGATTATTTTGAAACTTAATATTTGATGCTAAAAAGCTTTGCTGAAAAAGCAACAATAACATTTAAATAAATAGAACAGCTGAAAAAGATAAACAAAAACAAATGTCTGTCTTATAATTTTATAATAATGTCTTATTTTTTGATTTTGGTATAATTCTTGCTTTTGAATATGAACATATTTTTAGAACCGATTAAAAGCAAGCAAACATGTTTATCGTGGGCATGAGACGCTAGGACTACTTATAGAAAGTATAACACGTGACGTCATAGCTCTATAGTATTGCTAAAAGTTTCGTAGCAGAGGGTCCTTATATTTCATGCTTCCCTAGTACTTAAGACTGGATATGGAAGTTTTCAGATGCGATCGAGATGTCGCTGCGAAAACAGAACGCGGCTCGTAGCTACGAAACTCGTAGCAATCATATACTTCTGAAATAGTAAAAGTGTATCTGTATGTAGTGTGTAGTTTAAACTCGTAGTACAGTGGTTAGTTTACCTTTTCAATCGTCATAATTTTTTGTCGTACCTAACACATGTGAGTTTTTACCTCATGCGTTCGTTTTATCTTCCGTTATAAGATAAGCAACATTGTACATTATTTTCCGCTCACCAATTTACTGGGATCAACTTTTTAAATGCTTAATTTTTCGTGGGTACCAAAATTCAGTCTACGTAATACGGTAATGAAACACGTTTTGCTACTACTTCTGTTTGTTTATGCGACCCTGGTATGTTTGGAGCGCAGAAAGCTTCGTTCGCAATCGACGCTATGAAAACACGACAAGGGACGGCGCGCTACTAGCTACGAGTTTCGTAGCGCCATCTGTATGAAAATTAAGTTGTTAGTTGCTACGAGCGTCCAATCTTCTACGCTCTCAAAGACATTAAATTATACTATCTCTTTGTACGCTCTCTAAGATTCATGTTCTCGCTACGAAGTGCTACGACAATTACACATGCGGCGAGCGGCGCCACATTCTACTTTCTAATAGAGCACATTTGGTTGTTGGAATTAGCATTTTTTTATGTAAGATTATTCCAGTTTTTGTTTTCCATTTGACATGTTATTCTATTTGACTTTTTCAGAGACAGTCGTATGATTTTTTTATCTTTTGAGTGTTTTTCTTTTTCCAAAATAATTATGCAAAAACATCAATTTATGAACAAACGGACTCATAACATATTATTTTTAGCCATGGTAGTATGGAGAAAAAACAATAGCTGCCATGACTGTTACCGTAGCAACAACCTTCAACATTTCACCGTTGATGTTTTCCTAGTACGTTTGACCGCAGCACTGAAGGCTTCCTTCCGCTATGGTTGGGTTTACTCAAGGGTTTACTAGATATGAACTTAGTAGCGCCATCTGCGATGAACTTGAAATATGATGGAACTATTTTCTTAACACCTGAAAAATTATAGGCGTTTTCCACTTTTTTGGGCAGAAGCGTTCAGCCTTTCAGCAATAATTCATTACAGAATTTATAGACCTATCTATGTATATGCATAATAGTCTTGTTGTTATAAATATATTCTTTTTTGTTCATGTACTAAGACAAAATTGAATATGTTTTTTTCTATATTAACATAATAACAAGCCTGAATTGCTCGAAGGGTTAGGTAGACGTAGTCCAATTAGGACACCCATATTTTTCACATAAAGATAGTTGTAAAGTAATAAGTAAATATTTGAAATACTTTTCATTGAATCTCAATTTCTAAAGCAATATAAAAACTTTTACGACTGCTACTTATACCAATAATAATACATTGTTTACCAACAAACGCGCGTGTTTCCAAGGCGATGAACTTCGGCCTCTTAGATATCATGAAACCCTAGTGTCAATGGCCTAAGCAACAGCGCCATTCGTCACGGCCGAGGCTACGAAACTCAAATGTTCAGTGAGGTTAGTGCCATCTGCACTAAAATGGAATGTTTAATAACTGTTTTAATAATGTTTTTATTCATTTATTATAAGTAACTGTTAATAAATTAAGTAAATAAAATAAAAAAAGTATAAATCTTAAAAATGTCTAATGCGTTGAACGGAACGTCGGCCAATAGAGATTGACACTACTCAATAGACTTATCGACAAAAAAATTGATGAATCGGAGCGGCCATTTTGTAATCGCGATCGTCAGGTTATGTTTATCACCCGTGTTATGTCAGGTTTTTGCTCTGCTCCCGTGATGTTATGTAGCCTATGTCTTATTCTGATGTATAAGGTATATTACTGTAAAGTTTCATTAAAATCCGTACAGTACTTTATGCGTGAAAGAGTAAGAAACATCCACACACACACAGACATACTAACTTTCACATTTATAATATTAGTAGGAAGTAGGATAACCAGTTTATTAAAAAAAATATTTTGATAATCTAAAATCGATAATCCGATTCCATTTTCTTTGCCAACTGAATCAATATTATAAAAAAAAACGATTATATTTCGTTAGGTCACGTCGCTACAATTGTCAGACAAGAACTGTCAGGGAACTCATCATAAGGCGAAAACACTTTAGTTAGTAAATTAAATGATCAACTAACTAACTGTACAAAAAAATACAAAAACAAAAGAACACTTATGCGTCGATGTAGGTACTCGTCCGCATCGCTGTCATCCGAAAATGTGCCCAGAAGACTAGCAGCATTGCCACGTTGAATGGCAATGCTAATTATTTGGACAAAGAACAAACCAGCCCCTCTGGTCAAGTGAAGTGTCGACCTGTCTGCGAAAAAATACCCTAAAAAGGAGACACGCACTTGGGCCTCAACAGCCGAGCGTTTCGACCCCAAACAGCTCAAAACTCCAGAGTTGAGTTTTCTGATTGCATGGAAGAAAATATGCTTCACTGGAATTCCCAATTGCGAAAATTTTGATCTAATTTCTAGAACTAGAACGAATTCGTGTTATAATTTTGACAAAGCGGTTTCATAGCTGATTACTTACCAGCCTCCAAGCGCGTTGCCATAGCAATGAACTTGAGCTACTTACATTTCATGCCACCCTGGTACCTATGACCGGAGCAGTGACGAGTCTCGCAGGGTCGTGTCGCTGAGCCGACAACTTTAAAGCGCCATCTAGGAATAGTACTTAACTAATAGTGTTTGGTATGTTTTGAAATTTGCTTTTCACGCAAATGCTTACGGGTTGTTTCACATTATTTTTTATAATCACACATTTTTAATTTCTCTCTGGACCCAACTCAGAAATCCATGCAGACAAAGTCATAGGCAGAAGCTAGTTAGTAATAAAATTTCAATGGAGGTGTGGAAACAACATCTTCTTTAAGTCCGACGCAAACCTGGCGAAGCGCAGTGCAGCGTGGATTTCACAGTCAAACAATTATCAACATTTTAACTCTCAAAATAAAGTCGAAAAACTGTTTGTCTGTCCGCCTTATACTCTCGCGGGCTTGAGGGAGATTATTTTATTTCAACTGTATTTTATTAAAATAAAGTTGAAAAAAAATATTTAAACAAATATTATTATTATTATTCAATTATTTTGATTTATTAAATGCAAAGTTCATAATTGTTTGGCAATGAAAACCGCGCAGCGCTGCGCTTCGTCAGATCTACTGAAAACGAAATGTTGACCCATTTACTTTTATGTAGTTGCTTTGAATTCACTTCGAATTCGAGTTTGCACTTGGAGTCCTGTCTCTATTTTAAAAAGCTCACTAAAGTTTTCATACTTTGAATACCTCGTTGGTGGAAACATACTGTCAAGTACTACACAGAGAGAAGGACGCTGTTATACGCGTGTTTCCTCGAACTGTCAAAAGCTTTTGATCTCGTGGCATATGACGTACTTGGCATATGACGTACTATGGGAGAAGCTGGGCAGCACGGGTGTAGCGGTGGAATGTACCTCTCTTCTCAAGTACTCGTACTCAAGTCAGAGAAATCAGGTGAAATGTACCGGTATATTATCGGACGACTACAAATTGGAATGTGGTGTGAGAATTGTTTTATTTATATGTCAATGAGCTGATTAAGCGGCTCAGTAGCACTCATGTGTTAACATTATGCTATGCAGACGACATGGTGCGGTTGAGCCCCACAGTAGTGGATTATGGAATCTGGTGTCTTAGTGTGAGGCATTTGCGATGTTGAACTGGCTGAAATACAACTCCAAAAATAGTGAATTACTTGTATTTAGAGCAGGTGCATACTATACCGCATATGTTCCTCCTGTCATGCTTAACGGTGCAGCCTTAAAAGTAATGGATAGGGTTAAGTACCTATCTGGGTCACATTGTAACAGGTGACCTTAAGTATGACGAGGAAATAGAGAGCGAGCGCACAGCTTTGGCGGTGAGAGGCAATAAGCTCGCTTGCAGGTTTGCACGTGGCACCAAAGAGGTGAAAATTACACTTTTTAAAGCGTTCTGTAATCGAGTAGCCTGTGGGTGAAACATACGCAGTGAACCTAATAAGCCCGCGCACCCAGTATAATAACGCTTTTAGGATACTGTTGGGAGGCTGCCGTGAAGCTGCAGCGTGTCTGGTATGTTTGCTGAAGCGCGTACCGATGGCTTTCAAGCCATCATACGCAAGAAAGCAAACTCCTTGCTGCACCTTCTATGAAGCAGCGGCAACAGCATTCTGAATGCGATTGCTGCCCCTTTTGACTGTCCTTTCCAGAATCAGTGGATAATGACAGCCCTATGGCCAGCCATTATTCACTGATTCATTACCTATGTATCAGCTAGGTATAGGTACTAATAATACTAACATAATTTTAGGTACAAATTTTGTTATAACTAACACACAAACATTTTATGATTTTATGTGTTTGTGATATGTATGATAGAGATTCTCTGAAATAAATAAACAATAATACGACATAAAACTTGTTGATAAGGAAAACAAACACACATACATGATAGGTATAGCAGTCCCAAACACCAATAATATACAGAAAACTATCACAGATTTTTTTTTAAATATACAGAACTATAAGAAGAAATTACCTGAGTTTGGAAAATGAACAGAGTAACCATAGTGCCAATAGTGGTTTCAACGACTGGTATCACCCTGAAACCACTACTTATCAGTTTAAACGCAATCAATCTTTCAAAATATACATAATATCTTACTCTAAAGAAAGCAGCTATATTAAACACATGTCGCATACTTCGGAAAATCCTATAAATGATAAATAAATGATAAATGATTTAATTTCTGTAAGTAGGTTTGAACAAACACTTTTACACGTCAATCATATTTTTTTTAAACTAGATGAGGTCGGCGTTTCCTATCTGACTACTCTGAGAAGAAAGGCCGAAACAAACTCAGAGGTCACAGTCTCTTTTAAAGTCCAGACAAAATCTTGGTCAGATGATGTAAAGGCTATGTAGATCGGTGTCGGCAATGGTCTTTTGAGGAAAGAACCACACAGATTGAGTGGACCTGTCCAGTCAGTGCACGCAATTGTCAGTAATCGTGCAGCTCAACTTAGACTCAAGGAGCTCAACGATTCGACGAACAATACCAAAGAAAGGACATTTGAGTAGGCCGCATAAATTACTCAAACTGCCAGATCATGTTTACGCTGAGAATAATAAATTAAAAAAAACCAATGACCGACATAGTTCTCACATTCACAATAATTAGAATAATATTATAATAATCTTTGAGGACCATGTAGATTTGTGTCTGAAATGGTCTTTTGAGGAAAGAACCACACAGATTGAGTGGACCTGTCCAGTCAGTGCACGCATTTGTCAGTAACCGTGCAGCTCAACTCAGAACTTAAGGAGCTCAACGATTCGACGAACAATACCAAAGAAAGGACATTTGGGTAGGCCGCATCAGCTACTCAAACTGCCAGAACATGATTAAAACTGGAACAAAAACACACATAGTCCTCACATTCACAATAATTTAAAATAATATAATACTTTATACAGTAAATATTAGTGTCATTGTATATGTAAATAAGTATAGATACTTATAGCAAATATTAAAAGTAAAAATAGTTAGCGAAATAAAATAAATTAACATTGCCTGTGCTTTATTGGAGCATCTCAATCCCAAGCCTTTTTGTCCTCAATATAGTCTTTGACAGTATAATAGGCATTCTGGCATAGTTTCCTTTTTATAAAAGATTTGAATTTATTAAGGCTTAGTGCTTGAATGTGGCTAGGAAGTTTATTATAAAAACGTATACATTGGCATCTAAACGAGCCACCTATTTTCTTGAGCCTGGTAGTAGGAACAAAAAATTTGTGTTTGTTCCTAGTATTTAAATTATTGATATCACTGTACTTATTAAACAGATTAATATTTTTATGTGCATACAAAAGATTTTCATAAATATACTGAGAAGGCACAGTCATTATATTAATCCCTTTAAATTTGTCTCTGAGGGAGTGTCTGGGACTTAATTTATAAATTGAACGAATTGCCCTTTTCTGTAAAACAAAAATCGTCTGAATATCGGCGGCATTTCCCCACAACAGAATACCGTACGACATTACACTATGAAAATAACTAAAGTATACTAAACGGGCCGTCACTAAATCAGTTAAACCACGAATTTTCCTAACGGCGTATGCTGCAGAGCTAAGCTTCTTTGACAATTTATCTATATGCGGGCCCCATTGAAGCTTGGCATCCAAAGTTATGCCTAGGAATACTGTGGTATTTTCGGGTTTCAACTCTTCACCCTTTATGAGAATACTTGTTTCTACTTGTCTAACATGAGGTATCGTAAACTTAATACATTTCGTTTTTTTCTCGTTAAGAAGAAGGTTATTAACATTAAACCAGTTAACTACTTTTGCGAGGGCACTATTTACATTGTCAGTAACCAGCTGCTGACGTTTGAATTTAAATAAAAGTGAAGTGTCGTCTGCAAACAGCACTATATCATTTTTATCCTTTATGAGGTAAGGCAAGTCATTTATATAAATAAGAAATAAAAATGGACCAAGAATTGAGCCTTGAGGGACCCCCATTCTTACTACCGATCCGGGAGATCTTTTCCCGTTAACATCAACTCTCTGAATCCTATCACTTAAATAAGAAGTAAGAAGATCCAGAGAGGCGTTCCGGATTCCGTAGTGGTGCAGTTTCCTGATTAATGTTTCATGAAGAACACAATCGAATGCCTTGGACAAATCGCAAAAGATGCCCAACGCATCGCATTTGTCCTCCCATGCATTATATACATGCCCTAGAAGTTCAACTCCGGCATCAGTAGTTGAACGACCCCTTGTAAAACCGAACTGTTTGTTATGCAGTAATTTATGTACATTAAAAAATCTCTGCATTTGATTTAAAATAAGTATTTCAAAATTTTTACTAAATGTAGGTAGCACTGAAATAGGTCTATAATTAGTAGGGTACTACCCGATTTAAACAACGGTATTATTTTACTGTTTTTCATAAGATCAGGAAACTCACCATGGTCAATACAATTATTAAAAATAACAGCTAAAGTAGGTGTCTGGACAGGTCCACTCAATCTGTGTGGTTCTTTTCTCAAAAGTCCATTTCAGACACCAATCTGCATGGTCCTCAATGATTATGTCCGGATTTTATATACACATTGACATTAATGAATTTTATATACATATACTATGACAAGAGTATTTACTTTGTAAAGTATTATGCTATTATTTTAACTATTGTGAATGTGAGAACTATGTTGGTCATTGCTTTTTTTTTGTATTTTTACTCTTAGTGTAATCATGATCTGGCAGTTTGAGTAACTTGTGCGGCCTACTCAAATGTCCTTTCTTTGGTATTGTTCGTCGAATCGTTGAGCTCCTTAAGTTCTGAGTTGAGCTGCACGATTGCTGACAATTGCGTGCACTGACTGGACAGGTCCACTCAATCTGTGTGGTTCTTTCCTCAAAAGACCATTTCAGACACCGATCTACATAGCCTTCACATGATCTGACCAAGATTCTGTCTGGACTTTAAAAGAGACTGTGACCTCTGAGTTTGTTTCGGCCTTTCTTCTCAGAGTAGTCAGATAGGAAACGCCGACCTCATCTAGTTTAAAAAAAAAATATGATTGACGTGTAAAAGTGTTTGTAAAAACCTACTTACAGAAATAAAGTCATTTATCATTTACAATATTTATAATTGACTTAGCAACGTCCACAGAATTACCCCATAAATCTGCAGTCTTTTTGACATTTAACGTGTGAAAGGTTTTAATTATATCTTTAAAAGTCACATATTCGAAATGAAATTCAGAATCACAAACTGGAATGTTTTCTTTAAGTAAAGACTCTGCAGCAGTGGGTGAAGAGTTTAGAGATTTAGTAGTCGATACGGGAATCTCTGCAAAGAAATTTTCAAAGGCCGCGGCGACTCGAGAATCAGATTTAATTATATTGTCATCAATAGCAAGGCTGTAGTCACTACATCGGTTGCATGACCTTCCCGTTTCGCTATTAATGATACTCCATGTCATTTTTATTACATTACTACTATTTTTAATTTTTGAACTCAAATAACGTGATTTGGCCATACTACAAACTTTTTTAAATAATTTAGAATAATTCTTAACATATAAATTAAATTCAGCAGTGTTTTTACAGGTTCGTTCATCATACAATTCATAAAGTCGTTTTCTACTTCTATGTATACCAATGGTGGCCCAGTCACTGAAGGAAGCGTTACTATTAACCGAGAACGTCTTTGGAATGAACGTGTTATTGAATAGAGTGCAATACATATTAAAAAAATCATTATAATGTTGATTAGGGTCATCATTAGTCACCAAAAATGGTAATTTACTTAAAAGTTTAGATTTAAATGTATCCAAGCGATTAGTCGTTTTCGGGTTAACAGTGATATCTTTTTTAGTAACTTTTTTGTTTATATTTGAAATAGTTATTAATTGTCCGCAATGATCTGAGTCTATTAAATTAATAATTTCTTTGTGAGTTGGTATAACATCTGTATAGATGTTATCTAGGCATGTGGCACTAGTGGGAGTTATTCTAGTTGGCTCCAGAAATTGGTTAGCAAGATTGTATGACTGAAACAGACTTATAATTTTAATACTTAAACCAGAATTTTCTAACAAATTAACATTAAAATCACCACAAGTGATGATAGACTTATTTGAATTACAGATTTTGTGCAACACTTCATCCATAACCTTTTCAAAACAATCATACAATCCTGAAGGAGGTCTGTACACACTTAATATAATGAGCTGCTCCAATTCTACACAGGCTATTTCAATTGTCCGCTCAACAGAGAGGCTCACAATATCCTTGCGGTCTTTAAATTTAAGCTGGTTATTTACCAGAATTAATGAGCCACCATGTACAGCATGTACTCTGTTGAACGAACTACCAACCTGGTGATGACTAAAATTGAACATGAACTGATGGCTTTTAAGCCAATGTTCTGTTATACAAAGAATATCTATATTGCTACAATTAAGGAATAACTACTTCTAAATCTTTGTTCAAAAACCCTTGAATGTTTCGATGCACCAGATTGATACTATTTATTTTTTTTACACTTTCATATGCTTTATTCTTTGCCTTAGTTACATTTTTGCAACAGGCTAACTCCTTTGTCCTGATTTCTAATTTAAATGATGACCATTGTCATTAATTTTGACCAAATTATTGGCAGAATAATTTAAAAAGTCATTGCATTGCTCAAAAGAAGCAAGTTGTTTAGCCAAATTTTTGGCTGAAATAGAAAAATAATATGATAGCGACAATTAGCTTTAGACAATAATTTCAATGCTGTACAAAACACCTAATTTACTCAAACTTAAAATCTCACCTTGGCTTACACCCATGAGATTTAAAAAAATACCTGGTTCTAGGAACCTGAGAAAATAAAATTTAAAACAAAATAATAATAAAAATACTGTAGATAAAAAAATAGGTATAAAACCGAGAACAATGTGAGTGTGAAAAGTTGTAAAAACACAACACACTTTTTCTTTAACAGAGAAAAGGAAATTTATTTCTTTATACCATTCCCCCTCTAAAAAGCTTATTTTATTCACTGAAAACAGTGATTAGAAAGCACTTTTACTCACTGTTATATCGCTACACAAGTTGTCCATCCTAATAATAATAACAAGAAAATTACTCTTAATTTTAGTAATTGTTCCAATTTTAATGTGCATTTTAATTAATTTAAGCTTCCTTTTTCTTTATTAAATGTTTATTTTCGCTTAAATCTTTCTTTTTCTCGTAGTCATGGTATTTTTTTTTTTTTTGAGGATGGGAAATCATCAAATGACTCCTCCCGCTCTGGGTGGAGCGGAAGGGAGTGTCAGACTCTTACTGACTAAAACCCACCCGTGTTCCTTCCTTGGCCCTTTATGTTCCGGGTCAGCGGTACCCCTTTTGGATGATCCCGCTTTCCCGGCAGGCTTGGGCCCTAGTGGACCCCCTCTATGATGCTGACATCTCTTTGAGGCGCGCGTGGAACACGTACGCGCCGTCCAGCACGGGCCTGGTCCTGATCGGACGGTGAGCTACCCATTACTCACCGCCCGCAGGCCCGCGCCTACGGTGGCCGGGAGTCGTCACGCGGCTCCCGACGCCCGGAGCGTCCACCGCGGCGGCTTGGACGGGAGACTCTCTCCCTCTCCCGTCCCGCCACCTCCTTCGCTAGCATGACTGCTTCGCAGAAGGAGCCGACTGCCTCCCACTCCCCCTCGCCCCGGACCATGGCTTGAACCAAGGCCGGGCGTGAGAGATCGCCGCCGCTGCCGATCGCCTCTACGAGGACACGGCGGTGCTCCGCCCATGCAGGGCAGGCCCCCACCGTATGCTCCACCGTGTCCTCGGGGCGATCATCGCAGTGGTGACACCCGGGCGTTTCCTCCCGCCTGATGATGTGCAGGAACCTCCCGAAACTTCCGTGTCCGGTGAGGACCTGCGTCAGGCGGTAGGTGAGGACGCCGTGACGCCTCTCTAGCCACTCCTCAAAGAGGGGTCTTACCGCTGCTATCGTGGCGTGCCCTGCGCTGGGTTGCGACAGTCGCTCTTTCCATGCCGCCATGAGATCGCGCCGGAGGTCCGTCAGCTCCGCCGCGATTTGCCGCGGAAGCGGGGTTTCCCTCCGGCGTAGTGCCTCCGCGCGCCACTCATACAGGCGCGCGAGGACTATCGCCTCCAGATCCCACGGCGGCAGTCCGGCAAGGAGGCTTGCCACCTCGCCCGAGATCGTGCGGTAGCCCCGGATCAGCCTTACGGCTACCACCTTTTGGGGCGCGTTCAGATAGTGGGCGGCTCTCCGCCGCAGTGAACGCGCCCACACCGGGGCCCCATATGTAGCCATGGACCGCACGACCCCCGCGTACAGCCTCCGGCAGGAGGCGTTTGGACCCCTCAGGTTGGGCAGGAGCCGCTTGAGGGCGGCCCCAGTCCGTTCCAGTTTGGGGGCCAAACGTCGGAAGTGCTCCACGAAGTTCCACCGGCTATCGAGCACGAGTCCTAAGTATTTCATCGTGGACTCGACGCCGATGTGAACCCCTCCTGCCGTTAGTTGGGATCCCGATGGTGGCCTGTTCCGGGGCCCATGGAAAGACATGGCCTCGGACTTGTGCAAAGCCACCTCGAGACCCAACTGCCGGATCCTCTCCACGACTATCGCAACCCCGCGTGTCATCGCGTCGGCCGCCGCCTGATGCGACCTCCCCTGCGCCAGGACTAGCGTGTCGTCAGCGTAGGGTAGTCATGGTATGAAGTATAGTATGCAACTCTTGAATAAAATGGATTTATATCGAGGGCCATGAATCACTCGCGTCACTCAGGATTCTAATACTTGAATCACTCCCTACGGTCGTGATTCGGTCGTTAGAATCCTTCACTAGCTCGTGATTCATCTATGGCCCTCGCTTTAAATCCGTCCTTTATTCACTAATTGCATAATATACTATTATCACCCCGATGGGAAAAAAAATAAAAAAAAATGATTTTGTTATTATTGTTACATGCATTTTGTGTTATGTCAGGAAAAACACACGTGGTTGACGATGTTGTTGTACTGCTATTTCACTCCCTCAACTGTTTCAGCATAATAGTTATTTATGATACTAGTGCGGTAAGTCGGTTTTTACAAACGAATAGACGAATGTAAGCCCGAGACGAAGTCGAGGGCTTACCATAGTCACGAGTTTGTAAATACCAATTTCCGCGCGTGTGTCATACAACGTTTTTCAACACATTTGCGAGAAAACAGTACAATAGGTAATGCAACAAAAACTTTTGTTTATAAAAATATCAGTCAGAAAGTCGCAACAATACCAATCTTTGACGTTTCTAATATGAAAATGGCGCCATTTGCAAATGGCGCTACGTGCGCGTGGTGAAAATTAGAGTCGCAAAAAGTCGAATCGCAATAGTCGAGTCGAAAAGCATCTTTCGTCTCATTTTCTTTAATGCTAAAGTGAGATAAACGTATTGAGCAAAAGCGCTTCCAAGAAGGTTCGATCATTCAGCTTATTTATTCTCGTAATATGAAACTCCTTGGTGGAATTCTTATATATATTTTTTATGGTAATTAAAAAAAACCGTAAAGAATACGCACGGCGCTATACAACGAAGGGGGCGGTAAAACATGTACTTAGGGGAGAGTACTTATTTTACTGCCCGTTCCGTTGTATGGTGCGTATTTTTTAACTTTCGAACAATGTATACAGGCTTCGTAAATGCATTTTTTGAGTAAATGTGTTGAAATAATTATTTATTTCGTTCAAGTTCTAGTTCATACTGAAACTTTCATTGACAGTCGTGGCTACGAAACACGTGACGTCATAGCTCTATACTATTGCTAAAAGTTTCGTAGCAGAGGGTCCTTATATTTTATGCTTCCCTAGTACTTAAGACTGGATATGGAAGTTTTCAGATGCGATCGAGATGTCGCTGCGAAAACAGAACGCGGCTCTCCGTATACGGGCTTAGCTACGAAAGTCGTAGCAATCATAATTAAACTTCTGAAATAGTAAAAGTGTATCTGTATGTAGTGTGTAGTTTAAACTCATAAGTACAGCAGTTAGCTTACCTTTTCAATCGTCATAATTTTTAAGTCGTACTTAGCACATGTGAGTTTTTACCTCATGCGTTCGTTTTATCTTCCGTTATAAGATAAGCAACATTGTACATTATTTCCCGCTCACCACTTTACTGGGATCAACTTTTTAAATGCTTAATTTTTCGTGGGTACCAAAATTCAGTCTACGTGGTTACGAACCACGTTTTGCTACTACTTCTGTTTGTTTATGCGACCCTGGTATGTTTGGAGCGCAGAACGCTTCGTTCGCAATCGACGCTATGAAAACACGACAAGGGACGGCGCGCTACTAGCTACGAGTTTCGTAGCGCCATCTGTATGAAAATTAAATTGATTCTTGCTACGAGCGTCCAATCTTCTACGCTCTCTAAGATTCATGTTCTCGCTACGAAGTGCTACGACAATTACACATGCGGCGAGCGGCGCCACATTCTACTTTCAAATAGAGCACATTTGGTTGTTGGAATTCGCATTTTTTAATGTTAGATTATTCCAGTTTTTGTTTTCCATTTGACATGTTATTCTATTTGACTTTTTCAGAGACAGTCGTATGTTTTTTTTTAAATCTTTTGAGTGTTTTTCTTTTTCCAAAATAATTATGCAAAAACATCAATTTGTGGACAAACGAACTCATAACATATTATTTTTAGCCATGGTAGCATGGAGAAAAAACAATAGCTGCCATGACTGTTACCGTAGCAACAACCTTCAACATTTCACCGTTGATGTTTTCCTAGTACGTTTGACCGCAGCACTGAAGGCTTCCTTCCGCTATGGTTGGGTTTACTAGATATGAACTTAGTAGCGCCATCTGCGATGAACTTGAAATATGATGGAACTTTTTTCTTAACACCTGAAAAACTATAGGCGTTTTCCACTTTTTTGGGCAGAAGCGTTCAGCCTTTCAGCAATAATTCATTACAGAATTTATAGACCTATCTATGTATATGCATAATAGTCTTGTTGTTATAAATATATGCTTTTTTGTTCATGTACTAAGACAAAATTTAATACGTTTTTTTTTATATTAACATAACAACACGCCTGAATTGCTCGAAGGGTTAGGTAGACGTAGTCCAATTAGGACACCCATATTTTTCACATAAAGATAGTTGTAAAGTAATAAGTAAATATTTGAAATACTTTTCATTGAATCTCAATTTCTAAAGCAATATAAAAACTTTTACGACTGCTACTTATACCAATAATACATTGTTTACCAACAAACGCGCGTGTTTCCAAGGCGATGAACTTCGGCCTCTTAGATATCATGAAACCCTAGTGTCAATGGCCTAAGCAACAGCGCCATTCGTCACGGCCGAGGCTACGAAATTCAAATGTTCAGTGAGGTTAGCGCCATCTGCACTAAAATGGATCAACTAATAACGTTAGGAGCCTTTAGAATAACTAACTTTGCGGAGGTATTGGAGGGTTCCCTAACATTGCCGCACTGAGACTCAACGTTTGCACAGACATCGTGTTGAATAGAGAAATAATTTGGCACTAAGCTGAGCTTTGTAAATTTACTAGTCAAAATATGAATTACTAGCTGACCCCGCGAACTTCGTACCATTTTTTTTTTAATGTAAATTTTTCTCTCCGTGTGAAAATCCTCGTACTTTAAGGAATATTCTAAAAAAAGAATTAGCAAAACCGGTCCATCTGTTCTTGAGTTATAAAATTACAACGAAAGGTGGCATTGATTTTTATAGATTAAGGATAATGTTGCAAAATATATTATTTTTGTAGTCACTGCAGGATTAAAACTCAAAAATTTCTGGGCTAGCACTTACCTATTGCCTAGAGTAATATTGCTTAAGGATCAAAAACCTTTTTTTTTACAGTATTTAACACAACTAACTATTAATATAAATATATAGTTAGTAAATTAAATGATCAACTAACTAACTGTACAAATAAATACAAAAACAAAAGAACACTTAGGCGTCGATGTAGGTACTCGTCCGCATCGCTGTCATCTGAAAATGTACCCAGAAGACTAGCAGCATTGCCACGTTGAATGGCAATGCTAATTCTTTGGACAAAGAACAGACCAGCCCCTCTGGTCAAGCGAAGTGTCGACCAGTCTCCGAAAAATTTCCCTAAAAAGGAGATACGCACTTGGGCCTCAAGAGCCGAGTATTTTCCCTCAAACGGCTCAAAACTCCAGAGTTGAGTTTTCTGATTGCATGGAAGAAAATATGCTTCACTGGAATTCTCAATTGCTAAAATGTTGATCTTATTTCTAGAACTAGAACAAATTCATGTTTTAATTTTGACATAGCGCTTTCATAGCTGATCATTGAGCTAGGAAAAACAAGTCAATGTAGCTGATTACTTACCAGCCTCCAAGCGCGTTGCCATAGCAATGAACTTGAGCTAATTACATTTGATGCCACCCTGGTACCTATGACCGGAGCAGTGACGAGTCTCGCAGGGTCGTGTCGCTGAGCCGACAACTTTAAAGCGCCATCTAGGAATAGTACTTTTAACTAATAGTGTTTGGAATGAAATTTTTGAAATTTGCTTTTCACGCAAATGCTTACGGGCTTTTTCACATTATTTTTTATTAATCACACATTTTTAATTTCTCTCTGGACCCAACTCAGAAGTCCATTCAGACAAAGTCATAGGCAGAAGCTAGTTAGTAATAAAATTTCAATGGAGGTGTGGAAACAACATCTTCTTTAAGTCCGACGCAAACCTGGCGAAGCGCAGTGCAGCGTAGTTTTCACAGTCAAACAATTATCAAAATTTTTACTCTCAAAATAAAGTCGAAAAACTGTTTGTCTGTCCGCTTCATACTCTCGCGGGCTTGAGGAAGATTATTTTGTTTCAACATTATTTTAATAAATGCAAAGTTCATAATTGTTTGGCAATGGATACCGCGCAGCGCTGCGCTTCGTCAGATCTACTTAAAACGAAATGGTGACCCATTTACTTTTATGTAGTTGCTTTGAATTCACTTCAAATTCGAGTTTGCATTTTCCTGTCTCTATTTTAAAAAGCTCACTAAAGTTTTCATACTTTGAATACCTCGTTGGTCTAGCCATCGCAACTAGTTAGCGTCATGGATTCAATTCCCAGGTCAGGCAGTATTATTGGATTTCTACATTAGAATTCCTTAGTAGCAGAGCGAAGTGAGAGAAGGATTTGTGCCCGACTGATAGCAATAGGCTCATCCCCATTACATGGCTCTATAACCGGGTAAACTGTACGTCTCTGCGTATTCCTGTAGGAGAATACAGACGTAATGTAATGAAAGTTTGATGGATAAAAATGTTTTAGAAAAGCAATTTCTGTGTCTCGAGTTAATCATTTCAGAAAAGTTAAACCATAACCTACCTCAAATAGCTGTTGTTGTCAGACAGTTTCTGTAGCTACTAAAACGTTACCTTCTTAAAACGTGAGCTCCTAGTACACAAGACCGGAGCGCTGAAGCCTTCCGCTCGTTTGACGGTCGCTACGAATGTCACGTAGACACGTAGCAACGGATTCGGGTTCGTTACTTTGTGACTTATTTGATGCTGAAAAGCTTCGCTGATACAGCAACAAATATTATAAAAAATCTTATGAATAGCAAAAAAGAAATAAACAAGAACAGATGTTTTTTATCTGTTCTGTGATGTTTTTCATATTATATTCTTCATGACTTAAAAAAGTAAATCATTTTGATTTTGATATCCATCATGTTGATAACTTTGAGCATAGTTTAAAACGAAATAAAGAAAAACAAGTTTTCGTGGACATGAGACGATTGGCTTATAGAAAATGAAATACTGGTTGTTATTTTTTACACAATTTATTTATTATTTTGCATAGTGTGACTGAGGCAGAAGCAACACACTTGGTCCTGTCCTTTAATTGCTATCTCACTCCTTCAAATGATCGAAGCGCTGAAGCTCGCACCCATTTGACGGTCGGTACGAAGACCGATACTAGTTACGTAGCAGCGGATTTATTATAGTTCATTACTTTGAAACTCGTCTATATGTTTGTGGCTGAAAAACTGATAATTATTCTTGTTTTTGCATACATTCATCCCCATTCTTTCTTTCTACATATTTTTAATAAAATAAGTGATAGACATAAGTTTAATACAAGAAATAAAGATAAAATAGATCAACCATTTTTCAGATTAGCTAAAGTACATACATCTTTTATGGGGTACTGTGTTAAATGCTACAACAAAATACCTTGTAATATATTGCAATTAAATGAAAGAAAATTTAAAACTCATATAAAAAGTTCACTGTGTAAACAAGCATATTACAAATTAGAGGATTATATCCAAGATAAGAATGCTTGGAAACATGCTGGTCCAGCTCCACAGGACAACCTAGGGTCTTGACAAAATTAAAACTTGTTGCTACTTTAATTGTATGGTTTGTTATTTTTATGACATTGGTTTACATTCTGTGACTACTTTAACTCACACACTGACATATTAATTGGTTACATAATTTGGGAAATCGTATACTTTTACAATGTTTGTAAATATGTGAACACCATGTATAGCTATCATTTAATTAATTAATTTATCATTGCTACGTTTATTAAATTTATTTATTTATTTATTTAACACTTTAAGCACACAAATGTACAGAGGCGGACTTAATGCCATAGGCATTTTCTACCAGTCAACCTTTGGGTGAATAGGTAAATTCTTTTTACCTATTTTGGTAGGGTAATTTTTATTATAGGTGCATCGTCTTCACATATAATTATTATATAATTGATGTATACAAAGTATTGTAACACATTTTAAAAGAGTAACGATGGAGTTGCTTGCCCATCCTTCTCCATACGAAACTACCTTTTGGAAGGGCGACTAGAATCAATTCTATTTAAATGTAAATGTTGGCGTTCAAAAGTGCCTTTTATGTGCCTATTTGAAATAAATGCTTTAACTTTGACATTTTCATATATTTTACATTTATAGCAAAAAAGCTTCAAAACATATGCGTTTTTTTTTTTTTTTTAACCAACAAATATGTCGTTTAGAAGGCAATATGTACCTACAGTGATTTCTTCCAAACCCACGAGAAAAAGAAGCTAGCGTAATTAATTGTCGATAGGGAAATTAAAATTATAAACGTTCAATGATTACTTAACTGTCGTTTGACTTTTGTGTGATTTCAGGAGAAACGCACATGGCTGTTGGGGCACTTGAACTGCTATTTCACTCCCTCAGTCGTTTCAACATATAACTGTCTCTCTTTCATTGAAGATTTACATGTGTTTATATAAATCATATCTCTGTTTGCTGTGTTAGTCTGTGTGCTTTCATTGAAGCTATTATTTGACATTTTACCTCTTCATAACGTGCTCTCCTAGTACAAATGTCTGGAGCGCGAAAGCCTTCCCATCCTTTGACGGTCGCTACGAATGTGGCGTATCCACATAACAAAGGATACAGTTTGATTATTTTGAAACTTAATATTTGATGCTAAAAAGCTTTGCTGAAAAAGCGACAATAACATTTAAATAAATAGAACAGCTGAAAAAGATAAACTAAAACAAATGTCTGTCTTATAATTTTATTATAATGTCTTATTTTTTGATTTTGGTATCATTCTTGCTGTTGAATATGAACATATTTTTAGAACCGAATAAAAGCAAGCAAACATGTTTATCGTGGGCATGAGACGGTAGGACTACTTATAGAAAGTATAACACGTGACGTCATAGCTCTATACTATTGCTAAAAGTTTCGTAGCAGAGGGTCCTTATATTTCATGCTTCCCTAGTACTTAAGACTGGATATGGAAGTTTTCGGATGCGATCGAGATGTCGCTGCGAAAACAGAACGCGGCTCTCCGTATACCGGCCCGTAGCTATGAAACTCATAGAAATCATATACTTCTGAAATAGTAAAAGTGTATCTGTATGTAGTGTGTAGTTTAAACTCGTAGTACAGTAGTTAGTTTACCTTTTCAATCGTCATAATTTTTTGTCGTACCTAACACATGTGAGTTTTTACCTCATGCGTTCGTTTTATCTTCCGTTATAAGATAAGCAACATTGTACATTATTTTCCGCTCACCAATTTACTGGAATCAACTTTTTAAATGCATAATTTTTCGTGGGTACCAAAATTCAGCCTACGTCGCGTGGTAACGAAACACGTTTTGCTACTACTTCTGTTTGTTTATGCGACCCTGGTATGTTTGGAGCGCAGAACGCTTCGTTCGCAATCGACGCTATGAAAACACGACAAGGGACGGCGCGCTAAGCTACGAGTTTCGTAGCGCCATCTGTATGAAAATTAAGTTGATACTTGCTACGAGCGTCCAATCTTCCTTCTACGCTCTCTAAGATTCATGTTCTCGCTACGAAGTGCTACGACAATTACACATGCGGCGGGCGGCGCCACATACTACTTTCAAATAGAGCACATTTGGTTGATGGAATTTGTATTTTTAAATGTTAGATTATTCCAGTTTTTGTTTTCCATTTGACATGTTATTTTATTTGACTTTTTCAGGGACAGTCGTATGTTTTTTTTATTTAACACACTTTTGAGTGTTTTTCTTTTTCCAAAATAATTATGCAAAACATCAATTTGTGAACAAACGAACTTATAACCTATTATTTTTAGCCATGGTAGTATGGAGAAAAAACAATAGCTGCCATGACTGTTACCGTAGCAACAACCTTCAACATTTCACCGTTGATGTTTTCCTAGTACGTTTGACCGCAGCACTGAAGGCTTCCTTCCGCTATGGTTGGGTTTATTAGATATGATCTTAGTAGCGCCATCTGCGATGAACTTGAAATATTATGGAACTATTTTCTTAACACCTGAAAAAAAACTATAGGCGTTTTCCACTTCGCTACGAATGTCACGTAGACACGTAGCAACGGATTCGGCTTCGTTACTTTGTGACTTATTTGATGCTGAAAAGCTTCGCTGATACAGCCACAAATATTTATAAAAAATCTTATGTATAGCAAAAAAAGAGATAAACAAGAACAGATGTTGTTCATATTATATTCTTCATGACCTAAAAAAAGTAAATCATTTTGATTTTCATATTGATAAGTTTGAGCATAGTTTAAAACGAAATAAAGAAAAAAAAACGAGTGTGCTTTAGACCACACAACTGAAGTAAAACTTCTTTAGCTCCATCCATATGCGTTCGCCTCGCCCGATCACACTTTTCGTAACGCTCTCGTCATGCATTCGCCAGCTTACTCCCCAAGCCAAGCGTGCCTAAAGAAGTTTTACTTCAACGAGTTTTCGTGGGCATGAGACGATTGGCTTATAGAAAATGAAATACTGGTTGTTATTTTTTACACAATTTATTTATTATTTTGCATAGTGTGACAGAGGCAGAGGCACTTGGTCCTGTCCTTTAATTGCTATCTCACTCCTTCAATAGTTTCAGTCTATCACTGTCTCCCTCTCACGTGAAGGTTCTACCTGTGTATCACAAAGCTTGCCTGTGTGCACAGTCGGTATGCTTTCATGATAGCTTTCACAGAAAATGTTATCTCTTTATGACGTGCTCTCCTAGTATGAATGACCGGAGCGCTGAAGCCTTTCACCCGTTTGACGGTCGCTATGGATTGTAACGTAGTGAATTGAGTTTCATAACTTGAAATCGATTGTTTTGAAAATGTCCATTTTCTGCTGAGAATAATAAAACTGTTTATTTTGAATAGTAATCAACGACTATTAAAAAATCGGTTACACAAACAAAGTTGTTGGTATTGCGGCGAATAAAATAACTTTCTAACATGAACATGATGCAGGATAGGAAACGATCCATGTTTGTTTTCTTGTACATAAGTCATTAATCTTATGAAAAATTAACTTTTTATGTTAATTAGTTGTGTTGTCGTGTTTGGCAAAAGTAATGCAAAAGTTGAACATCAAAACCTAACTCCACCACTTGATGCTTTTCGCAGTTTCCATAGCTACGGATACAATTCGCTCTTAAAACGTGCTCTTCCAATGCACATGGCCGGGGAGCTGAAACCTTTCACCCGTCTGATGGTCGCTACTAACGTCGCGTAGTGACGTACCCACGGATTCAGTTTCTTTTCCTGTAATTGATCATCTCTTTCTTTTTCCATTATTTTTATTTATTTGCTAACATGTTAAAAACACGTTAGTAAAATATAGTAAAATACTGGAAGCCCAGCCATTGGAAAGGGCAAACATTACACTAAACATTAAAAAAAATATTTTTGCAAATTTATCAATTCGTTCTATAATTTTAGTCATATAGGTAATATAGTATATTTATTGGTTTTACTAACATCAATACTTTTTAAAGTTTTTTTGAACAGTTAAGAACATTCGAATATTAAAGTAAAAGGTCCAAGGAACAGAAGACATACCGCACCGACCCCAAATAATTATTTGGGGCAGCACGACATAATGCCGAGATGAGATAATAATATTTTCTCCTGAGGTTTAGCTTTTATTGTTATCAAATAACTATATAAACTAACCAAACAAAAATATAAAATATAATAACCTAAACTAACTAAAACTATTGACAAATTAAAATATGGCGTCCCAAAATACCCAAGAGACTGGCGGCATTGCCACGTTGTATGGCAATGCTAAGCCTCTGGCCAAGGTAAAGGCCAGCCCTTGGATCACGGGAAGTGTCAACAAGCCGTTTGGAGATTTCGTTGAACAAACCGCTTTTATTAGTTTACCGTGTATCGTAGGTTTTAACATTTTAAACCAGAAACGATTTTCCTTATTAGTAAGTTATTACGGAATAATAATAATTAATAGAGACATAAAGTTAACACTTTCAGCGGCGCTGGCAGTCCGAAAGTTTAAAGTGAGACGGCGCGATAACGTAGCTTGAAGGAATTGATAGAAGCCGCAGCCGTTTATACACGTTCTTTAAAGAAAGATATATGTATACGTGTCTTAAAGTTGTATCAAATAGCGTTTATACAATTTTACGTAATAAAACGTTGACCCGCTCAAAGTGTTAAGACATGATTAACGTCTGCTTAACCATATGTGACGTTTAAACTTCTCATATCTTTAAGCAACGTTTATTAAAAAACTCATATATAGTTGTCGTGTTTGGACGTGACCTACCTCAAATTTCCACTACTTGATGCATTCCACAAGTGTCCATGACAACGGAAACATTAACCTTTTCAAACATGCTCTCCTAGTAGCATGACCGGCACGTCAGCTACAGGCTGAAGCCACAGGCTGAAGCCACAGGCTGAATGAGGCCTCCACACGTTTGACGGTCCTTTAGCAATGTAGCTAAGGATTCAGTTTCATTACTTTATTAGTTGTTTGTTTAAAACTGTTATAAATTTTCAAACAAAATTAATGTATAAGATTTACAACTTTAGTAGCTACAAAAAAATGATTTTACTTTTCCCTTCCTTCCCAAAAGTTTGGGCAGAGGTGTACCTATAGTGAATATTACCGCTTTTAGCTATAAAGTAAAAGATAGAAGAACAAAACACTGACAGCAAGCAAAGGAAAAAAAAATACAAACACAACGGGAAGTATTAACTAACCGCTTTGCAATAATCCCTATAAAGTGTATAATTTTTAATTTTGATTGCTACGGATAGCCAAAATTGTATGGTTATCATACTCATCTTGTACCTATTCATTTAATCAAGATTTAACAAATTATATGTACCTAGTGGTCATAATATGTCGACTTTTGCTTTTTGTAAAGTTTTAAAGCGATGTGATATGTGATAGGCTGATAGCTTATGAAAACAAGTTGTGATTGTTACTACAAACACCTATACATGCGTGATGTTATGATACCTATGTTCCACCTGTTGTTTCTGTATCTATGTAGATAGGCTTGGGACGGTTTTCTGTATTATTTTCCTGCTGTCTCACTCTTTCAACCATTTCATCCCATCACTTTATCCCTCTCCTTTGTAGGTTTACCTGTGTTGGAATAAATCATAGCAGCGAGCAGTCGGTATGCTTTCATGAAAGCTATTACTGGATATTCTTACCTCTTTTAAAAGTGCTCTCCTAGTACACATGACCAGAGCGCTGGAGCCTTCTGCCCGTTTGGCGGTCGCTACCACGCGAAGAGCCCCGTAGCATTAATTGAGTTTAATTAGTATGATACGAGTCTCTCTCTCTCTCTATATTATCATTCGAGATCATTTTTACATAGTTTTCAAAGCACATACATGAAAAAAATAATCTTAATTTTGTTTGTATATTTTGAGCGATTAAACTTTTTTTAAGTTGTACTCATTTAATCCCAAATTGCTATAGCAATAGTTAAAGGTTTTTAATTTAAAGATCGTTTCGTTTCCCGATTTCAAATAAAATAATGCAAAGGACTAAACATGACCTACCTCAATCACCTGTTGCTTCCTGAAAGTTTCCATAGCTACAGTAACGTCAACCGCTTCTAACGTGCACTCCTAGTACACATGACCGGAGCGCTGAAGCCTTCCGTTTGTTTTGTTTGACGGTCGCTTCGAAGAAAGGGCACGTAGCCACGCCACGTAGTACCGGAATCAGTTTCATTGATTTGAAACATATTCGATTTTAAAAAGCAACAATAATAAGAACTTGAAAGTTGATAAAAAATACAAAATAACGTTTTATGAAAAAAATATTAGACTTTAAAATTACAGTGACTTTATTTTTGTTATATAATTAATGTGTACAAAATATTGTAACACATTTTAAAAGAGTAACGGTGGAGTTTCTTGCTCATTCTTCTCCATACGAAACTACCTTTTGGAAGGGGTGACTACAATCAATTCTATTTTATTATAAATGTTGACGTTCAAAAGTGCAGTACTTAAAATAAATGCTTTGACTTTATCAGTGGCAATATTTCAATACAAATGAATCGAATCGAAGATAGGTATCTCGATGATCGAAAACTAAAGTTCGTTAACTTATTTACGTATCATATCTTTTTCATCCCACCATCTCGGAAAGAGTATTTTTAATCTTCAATATCTGAGTGGAAAAGCAGTTTTTATTCTCTAGAGGATAAAGTAAATTGAATTTAGAACATCGTGTGCACTAAGTTTGTGAATTTAAAAAAACATTAAACCTATTTACTGCTACCTCTATGGTGCCGAATATATCATACAACTTTTTTTTAATTTGTTAAAAACTCAGACTCGGAACCTTCTTGGTGTTCTTTTTTCAATTTGCTTTGTACGCGGTTCTTTACGCGGCATTTTTTCACGTCATTGTTAAACCTTATATTAAAAACAAGAAACTTGAAAACAAGTGAAAAAACTAAAATGAGTGATTCTAGCGACGAGGAAGTTTGCTTGACGCCAACAGAATTGACTGAAACTGTTAATAATGCGCAAATGAGCTTTCTCCCTCAACAATCACGCGAGAAGTATTTAAAACAGTACGATATGTTCAACACGTGGCGACTAGCAAAAGGAGCCAAAACTTTCTCAGAAAACGTTTTGCTGGCATATTTTATAGAATTATCCGAGAACAAGAAAGCAAGCACTCTATGGAGTACGTATTCGATGCTAAAAGCAACAATAAAGATGAAAAAAGACAAACATATCGATACCTATCCTAAATTAGTGGCATTTTTAAAAAGAGCCTCATCTGGTCATCAACCAAAATAATCGAAGGTTTTCACAGTATCTGATATTGAAAAGTTTCTTAACGAAGCACCCGATTCCGTATATTTGGCGGCAAAAGTAAGTCAGTTGCACATTCAGTATCTACTTAAGTATATTAATCTCAATTAAATAGTATACTTAGTAGATGTTGATAGGCATAATTATGCGTTCATATCAATTTTATTCATTTATCTACTACAATACTCTTTACGTTACAGGTTGTTCTTATTATTGGAATAAACGGAGCATGTCGAACTAATGAACTAACACAACTTAATGTCAAAAACATTGAGAAACATTCAGATGACTTACTATTAATTAATTTACCTAATACAAAGACAAAAAGAGACCGCAACTTCGTCATTCGCAAGGAATACGTAACGATTGTTGAGAAATATCAAGCCTTACGCCCGCCTAACACTCCAATCAATCGATTTTTTCTACAGTATCGCAATGGAAAGTGTGTTAGACAGCCTATGGGTACTAATAAAATTGGCAGTATCCCACAAGAAATAGCAACATTTCTTGAACTTCCAGAACCCCTGTTGTACACGGGTCATTGTTTCCGACGAACTTCAGCCACACTTTTGGCTGATTCCGGAGCTGATCTCCTGTCCCTTAAGCGCCACGGAGGCTGGAAGTCCAATGCAGTTGTAGAGGGATACATAGAGGATTCCATCCAAAATAAGTCTAAAATATGTGAAGGCATCGTAGGAGCCATTACACTGAAAGAGCCTCAATCGGATCCTTGGACTGGCCCTTCTACATCAAAAATAAGCCGTTATGAAACACCTAACCATCTCCCTCTCTCTCCAACATTCACGCCAAGGGAATCCGATGAATCGGTACAACTATTAAGTATGACAGATAGTTTACCGAAAAACAGTACACAAGTGACTAACACCAATATTACAGTACCAAACAAAAATATTACACTCAATTTAAATAACTGTAGCAACGTTACTTTAAAATTTTCTTAATTATACCTTAGTATTATTTTGTTATAATTTAAAGATTATTCTGTAATACTTACCTGTCATAATGTAGTAATTAATACCTAAACTGAAATAAAAGTGTACCTATCTTGTGATTGTAAACGTTTTTTTTTTGCATTTAGTCATTTCCTCGCTGAGGTGGAATGAAAAGTTACGTGTTGCACTCGAGTGCAAAGATTTTTCACCTCGTGCTCTTTTGATTCCCTCGCTAACGCTCAGGATTCTAATTTTGAATCACTCGCTGCGCTCGTGATTCAATTTTAGAATCCTTCGCTTGCTCGGTCATCAAAATTGAACACGCGGTTAAAAAGCAACTTTGCACTCTTGTATAACAAATAACTATTGTCCATCCCTTTCAACATAGATAATGGTATTCTTGTATAATGTGTAGTATTTACTCTCGGTGAGAAGCACGTGGCGGATGAGGTCAATTAACTGCTATATCAAACCCCAACCATTTCAGTCTATCAAGTTGCTATGTCACTTAATGGTTTATCGGTGTTGACATGGATTATACCTGTGTGCAATCGGTCTGCTTTCATGAAAGCTTTTAGTGAACATGAATGGTGCGCTAAAGCCTTTAGACGTTTGTCGATCGCCACGAATGTACTCGTAGCTATGAAACTGATATTTACTTTCAGATTTGTAATTACGTTTTTTGCCAGAAACTTTTTTTTTGTTGCTGTCTTTTTTAGAGGAGTGAAGTTAGGGTTCAAAGCATTTTGATAAATATTGCTAGATTACTAAATTAAGGAGCAATAAATTAAAATCAATACTGACACCGTTGAACTTATCTCACTTTACTATTTTTATCGTTTTTTTTTTATGGGAAATTGCTGAAGGCGGTGGGTGTCGACCTCAGGACGAGCTGCTTCTCACACGAACAACCGTGCGTCTCTTGCGTCACCTGTCCTGACTTTCTGTATATTTTGGCTGCTGAGACCAAAACTACAAACGTAGTATACAGGAAAGTTTTCTATAAATGTCGCTGTTATTTTAGTATATTGTGTTGTTTTACGACTTCCACGTGAACGGAGTCGCGGGTAGTAAAATTTATGATTGAATATTAAATTTGTAAGGGTTGGCGCCACAAGTTTGTAATGGTGCGACGCGGGGCTCGTTCGAGCGTTCAGGCAGGTAGCCCCCAGACTCGGACTAAATAGGTCGTTGTAACAATTGATTAAATAAAAGTCCTATGGTGATTCGTAAACAAGTTGTATTAATGACCACCAGGAGGCTAACTCACAAGTTAAAACTAAATTTTTCTATCGTTATTGATTTACTTAAAATAATTTAATCTTTAAATTAAGCCTATCACCCTCTCGCTCACACTTGAAGGTTTACTTGTGTTGCCATAAATCATACATGTGCGCAGTCCGTATGCTTTCATGAACCTATTAGTGGAAACGTTTACCACTTCATAACGTGCTTTCCTAGTACGAGTGACCGGAGCGCTGAAGCCTTCCGACTGTTTGACGGTCATTTCCAATGTCGAGTGGAAAGAGAGTTTTATTATAAGGCCCTTATTACATGGGACTTAAAGAAATGATAGGGTACAGTAAGTTTAATTATGTATGTTATTAAGCCCGGTTCTAGTATTAACCCCGGTTAATGGTAATAGGCTTGTCTTATATTACTACCAAACCTACTAGTACAAATAATAATTAAAATCTTTTTTTATATCTGTCTGTTTTTATTCATTGTCACTTTACTACATAATTATCCCCTGCCTACCACCACCCTTTCGGTTATGTTATGAAAAGCTTACACCACGTGGATATTTGCGTCATATTATTTATGTATTTGTGTAGTCCGTGTATTTTCCACTACTAAAAATATTAACCTCTTCATAACGTGTTCTCCTAGTACACATGACTGGAGCGCTGAAGCCTTCCCGCTCGTTTTACAGACGCTACGATTGTGACGTAGCCACGTAGCAACGGAATGAGTTTCATTCATTTCTTTTAACTAATTTCTATTTTGACTACTAAGAGCAATTATATGTTAATAATTATTTCCAGTGCTCAAGCACACAATGTCGTTTTTTTTGAATGATTTCCATAAATAATCGCAAATTTAAAAAAAAAAGTTTGTTTCAATCAGTTTGTAAAGCAACTATCTGTTGTGCATATTTTATTTATTCAACATAATAATCACTGATTGGAATGTATGTAGGTACATAAGTATCATGTAAAAGAGTTTAGTAAATGACCTACCCCAATCAACGTAGGTACTTTATACGGCAAGTACGGCAACCTGTATACGCGCTAAATTAAGTTTCCATGGATACGGGAACATTAACCTCTATAAACGTGCTCTCCTAGTAACATGACCAAAGCGCTAGCTAGGCTAGACTTCAGCAAACGAGCAGAGTCTGCATATTCCACTCGTTTGACCGTCGTATTCGCCCGTAGCGATGCGACGCGTCGCTTCTTGTTGATATTTAATGATTTTTTTGAGGTATTATTGTATTTTTAATTAAAAAAAATCTAAAGGCAACTAATGCCAATAAAAAATATACACAGTAATGAAAAGATTTATTAAACGTTTGTGTAAATAAAAAAAAATTAAGTTTAAATTATTTACTACAACATTAATAACCTATAAGGAGTAGGCATAGTAGAAGTTTGTCACTCAAATACTTTTTATACATAAAAACTTATTAAAAAAATTATATACATATTTATTGCTAAGATTTCAGTCCACTTGGTTATAGTAACTAATTTTTTCACTATTCCTATATCAGTTGAGCGGAATATCTAAATATAAAAAATCATTTACCTGAATTTAAAACTCAGCTATTTACATTAATGCTGAATTTGTCATTTTATGGTTTAGTGAACCAAGGGTTTTCTTTTTCATAAAGCTTTTTTTTATAGACACTTTCCACATTATGAAAAATCATTTACCTGAATTTAAAACTCAGCATCAACGCTGAATTTGTAAATTTTTGGTTTAGTGTACCAAAAGGTTTTATTTTTCATAAAGCTTTTTTTTGGTACTTTCCGTCAAGATAGATTTAACTTTCAACCGGCTCGTGTAATACTCACCTCAGTCCACCCCCTTTGATTATAAGAGGGGTAACGTAATGCTCATATCCACCTGTTGAAGGATAAGGGTTAACGAACGTTGAACTTAATCTCCTATTTCACCCTCTCAACAGTATGAGCCTATCACTGTCTCTTTCTCCGTTGAAGGTTTATCTGTGTTGCCATCAATCAGATCCGTGTGCTTTCACGGTAGATATTATCATTTTAACCTCTTTATAACTTGCCCTGACATGACCCGAGCGCTGAAGTCCTTGCCCTGTTTGACGATCGCTTCGAATGTCGCGAAGTTACGTAGCAACGGATTCAGTACCAATACTTGTCTTTTTGACTCGTTTAAACTGTAGTTATTTTAGAATGAAATTACTAATGTGTTATATTTATATCTGTTATGGTTAGGTATAGTATTTTATTATAATATTTTTTTTTAAATACACATGTTGTCACGTTATTATAGATGAATCTTCATCAATAAATAAAAACTTATATATTATATTATATATTATTCCAGCCCGAAGTCGTCCACTGCTGGCCATAGATCACTTCGACTGGTTCTGTGCTTCTCAGATCCATCGGATTCCTGTAGCCTGCACGAGGTCATCGGTCCTCCTTGTGGACGGCCTGCCAACGCTACATCTTCCCGTACGCGGTCACTACTCCAGAACCTTTCGGTGCCATCGGACATCTGTTTTGCGAGCAATGTGCTAATGCCACTTAAGAAGTTTGGCAATTTTTCGGGCTGTTTCGGTTACCTTGGTTTTCCTACGGATCTCTTCGTTTTTTTATTCGATATCGTAGGGAAACTCTAAACATAGCCCTCTTTATTGACCTTTGACTTTCAGCCTTCTAATGAGACCCACTGTGAGCGACCACGTTTCAGTGCCATAGGTCATCACTGGCAACACGCTTTGGTCAAAGATGAATGAAAAGTTTTATTAGTTAAAGACTAAGACTACGGAAAAAAAAATTACACATACATCTCTGCTTACCCCTAAACATATTTACTATATTATGTAAAGTATAACCTTTCGTTTACTGTGTTGATGCACATAGTTGTCTACGTCATTTATCTGCTATCTCACTCCCTAAAAAGTTTCAGCCTATTTATTACTGTCTCTTTCACTTGAAGGGTTTATCTGGGTTGTCATAAATCATATCTGTGTGTCGTACGTGTGTGTTCTGTTACTGGAAATATTAACCTCTTCATAACGTGCTCTCCTAGTACACATAACCGGAGCGCTGAAGCCTTCCCGCTCGTATGACGGTCGCTACAAATGGCGCGTAGCCACGTAACAACAGAATGAGTTTCATTCATTAATTTTTACAAAGTAATATTATGTCTGCTAAAAACTTATTTACTGTGGTGAAAATATTTATGTAGTCTCAAACAGATACTACATTTTATTTAAAGATATACATGGTAGCTAGCGAAACTATACACACGTGTATAGTTAGTTACTAATGACAAGAAATAATAAATTAATATTTTCTTAACTCATAATTATTTTCATGTAACAATACCAACAGCTACTACCCCTTACTCTACTGTATCTGTACTTGAAATTATAAGTTGAAGGCATCTTTTTTATTTGTTTAATCATCACTACACATCGATACCCTGTGTGAATACATCTTAAAAAGAAATGATTTAAAACAGTTTGTAGAGATAACTATCTGTTGTTATTTCATAAAAATATGTATCATTGTTTGCAAAATTTCATGCAAAAGAGCTCAAAATAACCTACTAAAATCAACGTGGTTTACACGGCAAGTACGACAACCTGTATATGACGCTAAAATCAAGTTTCCATGGAAACGGTGTTACTAACCTCTTGAAACGTGCTCTCCTAGTAACATGACCGGAGCGCCAGCTACAGGCTGAAGCCACAGGCTGAATGAAGCCCCACTTGTTTGCTACGAATATCGCGTAGCAACGTAGCAACATAATCAATTTCATTACCCGTCTTTTTAACTCGTTTTCATAGCGGCTATTTTAAGATAAAACTAAGTATTTACTGAAAATATGTCATATTTGTCCAAAAAAAAAACTTATTACCTAGGTACCAAACTTATTACTTAAACTTAGTATTTATTACCTAGTTATCTGTGTATGGTGTAGAAATAGTAGAGAAGTATGTCACTCAAATAGTTTTCATACCGTAAAACTT
This sequence comes from Brachylomia viminalis, assembly GCA_937001585.2. Taxonomy (NCBI): domain Eukaryota; kingdom Metazoa; phylum Arthropoda; class Insecta; order Lepidoptera; family Noctuidae; genus Brachylomia; species Brachylomia viminalis. The sequence goes on from OW443301.2 coordinate 5,402,184, forward strand.
AATTCTTGTGGAAAAAGTAATGAAAAAATATAACATTTTGGTTGGTAGTTAATGTTGTTAACTGTCTAGATGCACGCAAGTGGGCGTCGTCATTCCTTATCTCATTCTTTCAACAGTTTCAGCCTATTTCTGCCACTCCTTCTTTTAAAGGATTACTTGTTTTGTCATAAATTATATCTGTATGCCGTCCATGTGCTTATCACGTTAACTTTCACTGAAAACCTTATTTCATTAGAACGTGCTGACCTAGTACCAATGACCACAATGACCGGAGCGCTGAAACCTTTGGACGTGTTACGGTCGCCACGAATGTCACATAGACTGGAAAACGTTTAATTACTTTCCAATCTATATTTATCATTAATTTATCTGTGTATTATTTATCTGTGTTTAACATTTTTAAATATTTTCTATAACTTTTTAGTGTTACCGACAATCAAGAGTAGCAATGTAGTTAAAAATAAAGTTTATTGGCAAATATCTGTTTCAAAAAACTTGGTTTAACCCAATTCAAACTTCTGTCGTATCAAATTTGAATTCATCTTTGAATTGATCATGATTAAATGTTTGAATTCATCTTTATTATAAGTTACTAACATTTAATGTTACGTGTTTGATTTGATGTGCACTTGTATATAACTAATTTTGTAGTATTAAATGTAATGTAACAAACAGCCATTCAACGTGGCAATGCTGCCAGTCTTCTGGGCACGTTTCCGGATGATAGCGATGCGGATGAGTACCTCGACGCCTAAGTGCCCTTTTGTTTTTATTTGTATAGTTGGTCATTTAATTTAGTACCTAGTGTAAATATGTCGTACTTGTGTAATATTTGTAATTGTAAATAGGAATTTTAATGTTTGAAATTTCAGTAAAACTGCGAATTCTAATAATATTTGTAGTATTCGTTTTTATATGTGAATTATTAAAGTTTAGTTAGTATTTTATCACGCCACCAGTTGTTGATAGGGGCGAAGCACGTGGTGGTCTACTTTATCTGCCTGCTATCTCGTTCCCCCAACCGCTTCAGCCTATCACTGTTTCCCTTTAACTTGAACGTTTATCTGTATTGACATGTATTATATAAGTGGGCAGTCGGTGTGCTTTTCACGATAGGTTTCACTGAAAATTATAAACTCTTTCTAACGTGCCCTCCTAGTACACATGACTGGAGTGCTAAAGCCTTCCGCTCTTTTGTCGGTCGTTACGAATATTGCGTAGCGATGAGAGCGTTTCATAACAATTTCATATTAAAATTCTTGATAAATAGACTGCAGTTTTACAATTAAATCATTTACACGAATTCAAACTTTAACTTTACCATTAGATTAACGCTGAGTTGTCCTTGTCTAGGTTTTGTTTTGGCCTGTGAATAGGTTTACCTCATATTACATGAAACTATAATTATTGTCAACTCATAGTTGTGCCACACACCTATGTCTATCCCGTTCGGGGAATAGATTTGTGAACTTATGTTCGGTTTCACCTGCTGAATGATTGGGGTAACGTACGAGGTTCGTTTGTTTCTGCTGCATGTATTGTATAGTTATTAAATTGTAAAAAAAAACCCGTAATTGCCTGTAAGACTAGTTTATATATTTTAAGATAACATTGCAAAGAGCTGTGGATTTTGTGAATAATGAATAAGTAAATAAACGTATTCTGCTATCTCAACAGTTTGGTTGGTTGGGAATCATCAAATAACGTTTCCCGCTCTGGGCCTGCAGTCTCGACATGACGCAAACGGCTGTCGCAAACTACCGAGCGATAAATAATAGCAAAAATAATTGTTTGCCGTAACGATGCTTACGACAAATGGAAGTCTCTACACCCGAGATAACGCGCAAGATCGTACATAACTTTGATAAAACGGTGTCGGTACGCCAGCGAAAAGCGTATTCATAGTACAGTTTTTTCGAAGACAATTAATGTCCGTAACAAATTCACCTTGAATACAGGCAAAATTAGTGAACATGATTTCATAAAAATAATTATTTTTCTGGAATATTTTATAGTGGCTATGTAAATCATATCTTGGAAACACTATTTTTCATGAAAACTATTAAGTAGCGATGACCATTTTAAAGAATTAAAATAAGTTGTTAAATATCTAAGGACATTAAAATCTGCGTCCTTGCAACATTATTAACCTAATGCCAAACTTGTCAAGTGTCAATGTCAAGTCATTATGGAATTGTAAATAGTTTATTTGTTGTCATTGCAAGCAAACAATGTATTTTCAATTCAATGGTATTTACTTATAATTGTTCATTGATGTGACAATGTTACAGCATATTATTACTCGGCTAACCCAATTTGGCTCAAGCGGCGACCCCACTGCTCAGAGTTTCTCATTAAAGTAATAGAGTTGCGTAATATGACACTGGACTACAGCAACTCTGTAATGCTGTAGCATTTGAAGAAATGGCTAATGTTTACCTAGGAGCTCGATAAACACGTCTCCTGAAATTCTGTAAAGATACGGAAATGAAAGATTTCAACGGATTTTCACTTTCGTGCGATTTGCAGTCTCATAACCATATCAAGGCTGTTGGAGGGTCTCTGAGGCAGCATGAAGCAAGCGGTCCACACTTCAGAAGGCCACATAGCTTGGAGATGCATCATTTGTGGTGGCTATCTCCTGTAGTGAGAGCACGATGTAGAAGAAGAAGAAAACAATTTGAACTAAGTGAATAGTGAAAGTTTACATTTTCAGTCAATAAATATTTTTCGATAGGTATGCAACATGCCCCATGTAAACAGTGTCTAGATTATTAGCATACATGAACTTAGGATATGATTGTGGTAATGGAAATTTAATAAAGTTGAAAACATGATTTGTGGTTGTGCGTTATTTATTTTTCAATAGAATATTTATTTACAAAGAATACACATACTAAAATCAGTTGTTACAGTTGTGAGGAATCCATGTACATTCTACCTAATATAGCAGGCTAATTTAGTAAATAAATTACAAAAACTAAATTTCAATACAGTTAACTTACCGGTTACCGGCTAAGAAATCTTGTACAGATTAATAAATAAATCTACTAATGATGTTGTTAGCTGTTTTCTACATTATTGAAATGGTAGATCTTTAATATTGCTAGGTACTTATTTTATTATAAGTTATAGGTGAGGTGCCATACAGATATTATTTTTTTCTTGAGTAAAGAAGTTATGAGTCCCGTGCATGAGTCCTTGGACATTGTGCCACCCTATGTAAAATTTCTACATATGTCTTTAATTTTGATGGTGTACATATTAAACAGTATCATATCTATCTATGTATTGAGATCTCATATCTGTAGCATGTTTTATAGTTTCATTAGAGGTAGAAAGTAGGTAGATGTTTATTAGTTTTTACAAATTTGGCTACTTCAATGATTTATAGGCATGGGAAGGTTAACAATTTATGAGACACCAAACCTTAAAACAGAAAGTAGGTACCAAACCATGGTAAGCAACCAATATTTTCGGCAGACTAACTTCTTTTTGATAAGTTATGCAGCTTACTCTTGTACAAATTTCCTCTGCCTGTGCCTTCCTCGTCAACTGGCTGTCAATTAAGATCCCTAAAAATGTTGTGATGGTTATACTCTTTTTCTAAAGTTTATACGGTTAACCATGGGTAAAAGTGTATGATTTAGGTTTTTTGGAGATTTTAATTAAATTTCATTATTGTCACTTTATTAAACTGCTGAGTTTATTGGTAATGTCATGCGGATAGGTGTGCAACATAGACATGACATGACATGACAAACAGAGATGTATAATTAACATTGTAAACATTGTAAACAGAGTGTCTAGAATTATAATGTGTGAACTTAGGAAAGGATAGTCATACTTAATGGAGATTTAATATAGTTGAATGATTTGCGGTTGTGTTCTTTATTTATATACCTACTAAGATCGGACAATTCGCTCCCTTCAGAAAGATTTAAAATGTCTTTGGCTCCTTCTAATGCGGTGATTGTCGGCGACGTTCGTTCGCACGTAAGTAGTATGTCCTGAACCTATAAATAGGTGGACTTAAAAGCCTCATTGGTACAGACACACAGACACACCATCGCGACACATAATTCCGCATAATTTTTGTTTGAAACTACTTGCAAACACCAAAATATTATAGTTTACGATGACAAATTGACAACGAATCACTTAGCGGGCTGTCAAAAATGGTTGCAAACTATAATCGTAAACACTAAAGATATCGTCACTTCTTCGACCAAGATTGATAAAATACCGGTAACAACCGATAAATTTGAGTGTCGAGACTACCAAATATCGTTACATCTGGATTGTTAGGACTTAGCAACCGAAAACGATTGTTAAGCGGTTTGCGTCAAGTCGAGACTGCAGGCCCTGGGCGGAGCGGGAGGGCGTGTCAGACTCTTACCGACTAAAACCCACCCATGTTCCTTCAATTGCCTGTGCCAGGGGTCACGGTAACCCATTCGGAGCTTCCCGCAACCATAGCAGGCATCGGCCCAGCGGACCCCGTCATTGGTGCTGACATCTCTTTGCGGCGCGCGTGGAACACAACGCGCCGTCGTTCCGGGCCTGGTCCTTATTGAACGGCGAGCTGCCCTTTGCTCGCCGTCCGCAAGCCCGCGCCTGCGGTGGCTGGGAATCGGCTTGTGATTCCCGACGCCCAGGGCGTCTCCTGCGGCGGTTAGAGGCGTGAGCGCGCGAATTTTGTCTCTCCCTCACGCGTTCCGCCCCCTCCTTTGCGAGCAATAGTGCTTCGCAGAAGGAGGTGACGGCTTCCCAAGCCCTCTCACTCCGTACCATGGCCTGGACCAGGGCCGGACGCGAGAGATCGCCACCGCCAAACGGCTCCACGAGGACTTCTCCAAACACCCTTTAAGGTTTACCTGTGTTGTTATATATCATATCCGTACGTAGTCAGTGTGGTTTCACGAGAACTATTATTGGACATTTTAACGTGCTGCATATGACCGGAGCGCTGAAGCCTTCCTTCCGCCTGTTTGATGGTCGCTCCTAATGTCGCGTAGAAATAGAGAGTTTTGTTAGGCTTTTACAATTTTTTTTATATCTTTGGCAGTAACAAAATTATTGTAGATTACTATTTCAACGCTAGCTTTTGCCCACAGATCGCCCGCGTGGATGTAGCCCACAGGAACGTACTACCGATATTAAAAGTACCCTTTGTGTTATTCCACGTTATAAAACTATCTGTGTACCTTAATTCATTCAAATCCGTTCAATCGTTTTTGCGCTAATCCGACAAACAGACAAACGGACAAAAATTCTAAAATCTATATTTTTGGCATCTGACACCACCTCGTAGCTAATGCTTTTATTAACCGACTTCAAAATAAGAGGTGATTCTTAATTCGGTGGTATTTTTTATGTTTGTTATCTCAGAACTCTGTTATTTATAAACTAATGATTTTTTATATTATTTGGTCAAGTTCTGACGAGTGGTTTTTGAATCAGCTTCAATAATAAGTATTTTGTCCACTTAGGGCCGATTTTTCAATCGTCGAATAACTGAACAGATAACTAATTAGCGAATTAACTTATCTGACTGTTAAAAGGACAAATAAAATTGTTGCATTTTTCAATGACCAGATAACAAGCTGATAGTTATCTGGGGATTTCAGTAGCCAACTTCAGTTGTAATCTTATACGAGCGAGAAACACGCATAGGGTGTAATGTGTGTTAGAAGAGGACAGCAAATGCTTTGACTTTCGATTATTTGACGTTTAAATATAACCTTATATATATAATACTATACCTACTTTTGTTTTCGTGGTGCATCTGTTCATTCTTTTCTTTTCTCGTCAATCAATTCTTGTGTGTGGTGATTTTGTAGTTTGGTTTTCGGTCTTTTGTCAGTGACTCGGTATTACTTCGATAATAATGGACTGGATGAATGAATGGATAATGACAACTGTATTTTGTAGCCTACCTACAAAATACAGTTGTAAATTATCCAAATTCTGCCTGCTTTACCACGGAGAGATTGCAAATAGCGTGCATGTGTTAGCAGCACGGAAGGAGGCTCAACGGAATACAATGTGAATGTGATTTTTCATGTAGTTATGCAAGTACGGTCAACTGCATGTCACAGTAAAAGTTTCACTATGAAAACAAGTATTTCTACGCGACGTGCGGGATGCCCCTACGATGCATTTGATATGAGTTTATTGCTTAAAATGCAACTCAAGACTGCACTCAGGAAAATATAATTAGTAAAATATTTTGTAGGTAGGTAAACAATAAGTAGGTATAGATTACTATTATTATTGTAAAAGCTATCTGGAACTTACCTTTGTGTTTCGTGCTTTATTTTATCACATATCAGGGCAAGCAAATATTGTACAGATTCTTTTAAAAGCCTGAATAGGCGACGAAATTCTTTTGAATCCCACATAGCAAACTGGTCGGGCCTTGGTCTGAATTACTCTTTGTTTTCTTTCATTACTTAAATATTCACACATAATAGCCTCTTCCTCAATTGCCTGGCTGGTTGTCAATAGTATCGAAAATATCCATAATTTCGATATAACTTTAGAAATAAGAGAAATAACCTCAAACTAAACGTCAATGGATCTAGTTGTATCTATCGAATAGACGTTTAACTGGCCGTCAAAGGGGCAGATAGATTTACGTTATTGGCCAGATAGAGCCTATCTGACGATTGAGAATTGCAATATTTTGTTAACTGTCAAATAAGTAGGTACTATCTAACTGTTTATCTGAGCATTGAAAAATCGGCCCTTAGTGTATATTGATAAATGATTTTATTTCTGTAAGTAGGTTCGAACAAACACTTTTACACGTCAATCATATTTTTTTTAAACTAGATGAGGTCGGCTAGACTTTCTTTAAACTAGATGAACTTTAAACTAGGTGATGTTGTAATAACTTCTTGTCACTGTTATATAGTAGTTTTTCATACCACTTTGTTTGGGGTAGGTACCAGACTTAAAATATCGTGTAGCCAACTTATTTGATGTTGAAAATGGATTATTTATAAAATCATATTTAATAACTTTTAATTTGTATCTATTGTGGCTCCTAGAATGCCTTGTAAATATTTATTTCCAATGCATAAAATAGACAATATTATTATGAATATGTTTTTCATAAATATTAACATAGATAAAAAAAATTGTTTTGGAAGAGTTTATAAAGAAACTTGTCTATGGTGCATATTTTTTTTTCATAAAAATATTGATAATTGATAACACATTATAAATAAAAGAGGTAAATGACCTATCACAATCAACGAGGTTTTCGCGGCAACTAGTATGTATGACGCTAGAAACATTAACCACTTCAAACATGCTCTCCTAGTAACATGATCGGAGCACCAGCTACAGGCTGAAGCTACAGGCTGAAGCCACAGGCTGAATGAAGCGTCCAATGGACGGTCGCTACGAATATCGCGTAGCGACGTAGCCGCGTAGCAACGTAGCAAACGTAGTTCTTTTTTTTACTCGTTTGAATTGCAAGTGCTTTATCATAAAACCAACGAATAAACAAAATATGTCATAATTATTATCAGCAAAAACCTAAAAAAAAATTAGCGACTCCAAAACAAGGAGGTCTGTATTCGACCTGGATGTATGTACATTATGTATGCTCTGCAGTCAAATTCTTCTTACAATGGTTATATTAGCTTGCTTAGTTCGTATGTTTCTTTTTTAATTTAGAAAGTGTAAAGCTAAATTTGTTACAAATCTATAATAACGTATAATTTGGCATTTAAATTAATTAATTTTTTTTTTGGAGTCTAGTCGTGGGCACAATAAGTAAATCTTTGTTTCTAGTATTTATGTTATGAATGTCGCTGTATAGTTTTTTATTTTTTTTACCTAAATCAGGTTCTCTTAAACATATTGAGATGCGACATATTGACATGTCTTTTTCCTTATATTTATCCTTCAGTGAATGCCTACAACTTAGGTTATAAATTGCTCGAATGGCTCGTTTCTGCAGCACAAATATAGCCTGAATGTTGGCTACATTTCCTCACAACAAAATCCCGTACGACATTACACTATGAAAATAACTAAAATACACTAATCGAGATTTTTCTACATCAGTCAAAAATTATTTTATTGACCGCGTAGGCTGCAGAGCTTAGCCGCTTTGACAATTTGGTTATAATTATGGGTCTCACTGTAGCTTCGAGTCCAAAGTGATAAAACTAAGAACACAGTGGTGTCCACAAGATCCTTAACACTAACTATAATAACAGATTTCCAAGACGGAACCGCTTTCCTAGAAAACCAAATCATAAAAGAACCTTATTGCCAAAATATCCATTTATAACATTTTTCCGACATCTATTTAACAAAGCAAAAAAAAAACATAAAATTTTTAGTTCATCTTTATTAGTAGTTACAATTATTTTTTATAACACGTTTGTCGTGTAGGGTAGGGCCGCACGTCAGTTATAACCAAACCAGTATAAACAGGCTTCTAATTCTATTAAAACTTCGTATTACGCTTAGCCAGCCCAAGGTCATTTGTCCAGCTCGGCCTAGTGTTCTTATCATTTGGCAGTATTATTTTTATAAGTAAAATATAAACATTGTTAAATTCGTTTTTACGCTACCCTTGTTGACAACAGCAACGCACGTGGTTATCTACACTATCTGCATGTTATCTCACTCCCCCCAACAGTGTCAGTCTATCACTGTTTCCCTCTAACTTGAAGGTTTATCTGTGTTGATATGCATTATAGCAGTGTGCAGCCTGTGTGAGCTTTCACTGAAAATTATAAACTCTTCCTAACGTGTTCTCCTAGTACACATGACTGGAGCGCTGAAGCATTCCCCGCCTATTTGACGGTCGCTACAGAGAGCAGCGGTCTCGTAGCGATGAAATAACTGTTTCTTTGCGTTTTGAAGTAGGTACTTCTATATTCGCCAGTAACACTGAAACTTACCTTTATCTACTCTAATATCATAAAATTCGAATTGTAAACTTCAAAACGAGTTAATATTGACATACTATTTAAACTTAAACCGAAATTTAAGAATATAATAAATAACCCTATATTATAACCCCTTTTCTCTAACAAAATAATGTTATAAAACAATACGATACAGGGCAAATACAAGAACGTAATAAATAACCAAGGAGATTCCACTTTTCTTTTCTTAATGGAACGCCTATGCGGGCGCGCTATTTTTATAGCATTACAAAAAAGTTTTTATTCTAATGTTTACTTTTCTGTGGCAGCGCCCGCTTTAGCGCATGCGCAGTGGTTGCTGGGTTTTAGAGGCATTCACACGATTTGTTGTACTGAATTTCGTGCGAAACTTTGATCTTTTATTTAGTAGGTTCAATCCCAATGTATGAGAGTAGATAAAGTAGTGTATGAATACACACAACACATAACTAGGTATTAAAACACTCATGTGATACTATTAAAAACCGAGCCGTAAACTACTATTTAACTCTTTTTGCAGTAGTCTAACGTTACAAGGAGCCTTGTAGTTTGTTAACCAACGCCCATAATGACATAATTTATAATATTATGTTGACTAGAAATTAAAGTTTCGTTTAAAAAAAAACTATGTCAATTATTAAACTCTATGCAATCTAAAAAGGTACAAAGGAGGGCTTAATACCTTCTTATTTGAATGTGAAGACATTCTAATAATTCTTCAGTATGTGAAGTAGTTAGTATGTTCTGTGGTATTTTTAACAGGGTTCGGATTTATTCCCGGATAATAACAATTGGCTTGTCCCTTAAAAATAAATAGCGAAATATGGGGGCGAGTACTCCACCTTATTTTTTTATTTATTATAATAACCTCACTCATACGCTCAACCTACACACTCTGCTTTTTGAGAAATAAAGCTGAGATACTAAGTTAAGTTTCCACGTGTTGTTTATTGTGTTTAGTGTTAAAAGGATTGGGAGAGACGCACGTTATTGTCTGGTTTCTCACTCTCTCAATTGTTTCAGCCTATCACTGTATCCCTCTTTCTTAAATGATCATACATGTGTGAATTAAAGTTGCTTCTCTGTGCTTTCATGAAGGCTTTCAGGAGAAAATCTAACCTCTTTATAACGTGCTCTCCTAGTACACATGACCGGAGCGCTGAAGCCTTTTGACGGTTGCTACGAATGTCGCGTAGCTACGAATTGAATTTGTCTACTTTAAGCATTAAAATATTAACACTTTCCGGGACAGACCGCCTCTAAACGTTATCTCGGTATATCGTTACGTGACAGTACGGCTAAGGGCGTTGAACTTTATTTCATGTAATTTGGCAAACCGTCGATAGCCGTTGCTTGCCCATAACATTCCTACGAAGCACATGATCTAGTGTCACATCACGCGACTTTATTCGTTCGTAGGTGTCACGGCAAACTCTTTTCCAGTCATTTTTCAACACATACATACGCAGAGCTTGTGCACCAAACCAACACGTTCACACCGCCGTTAGGCGTAGACATACCATACAATCTGCCAACGTGTCAACGTCTGTGGCCGTATTTGCTGTATCAAGAAATTAAGAATATAATTTAATATATGCATAATTATTTATCTTGTTTCGTATAGACAGAAAAGTTTCGTAACAGTTTTATCAGTATATGAACATTACTTATCAATGTGTAAAATTTTCTCTGTTATTACAAAAATGTCGAATCAAAGTTTGTCACACCAACTATATTATTTCGCACGAAAAAAGAAAAAAAAAATGGCGACACACGTGGATGTCTACGCCATCTATCTAGTATCTCGCTCACTCAACCGTGTCAGCTTATCACTGTCCCTCTTTGACTAGAATGTTTGCCTGTGTTGTGATAATTTATACTTGTGTGCAGTCGGTGTGCTTTCATAAAAGCTACTACTGGATAGTGAAACCTCTTTATAACGTGCTCTCCTAGTACGAATAATCGGAGCGCTGAAGCCTTTCGTCTCGTTTCAGGCGTTTGGAGTGCGCGACTGATGTTTATCTATCTATCTATCATGTTCATCATTACGCTTTATTTAAGTATGAGAGTCAGCAGTACTCTTAAGTTTGTAGTATTTTAATAATCTATTTTAAACTCGATACCATCTATAATTAACCTGGAAACATGGATTAAAATTAACGTCAGACTGACTTGACTGGTTCTATACACGGTGATTTTTAATTCACTGTTAACCTTGCAGGAGGTGAAATAAATCATGATTATAAACAACTCTTACTATGAGACCAACTACGAAATAGCAAAAAACATACATCTGTTGCATACATTTTCATCGGGTAAATATTGCATTTTGTATGAAACAGCTGATATTTTTTTCGGCATTTCAGAGTTGGTCCCATAGTAAAAGTTGCGCACAATCATGAGTACTTTCACCCCTGAAAGGTTAACAGTGAATTAAAAATCATCGTGTATTAAAAACTGTAAAAAAAAAAAAAACAAAAACTCTGCTCAAATAATGATATATGGCGTTAAAAAAATATTTCTATTATCAAAATTGCCCTTTTGTTTCCTCAAATGGTTGGGCAGAGGTATACCTACAATATACCCACATTTTGCCAGTTATGTTTAAGTTATTAACAGCTGAATATTTTAATTTAATTTGTTTTGTTTATTCTCGGAATGGAAACAGCAACCGAGTGAACAAATTCTCCATCTGCAGTTCTTCATCTATCCTGTAATCTAGTTTTTTACGAAATAAACTTTACTTCAGCGTCAATGAATCGTAGCAGCTACGTCAGTGTATACCTTACTCGTAGCAGCAGAGCCGTAGACTGCGCGTAGCACGTGGCCCGTAAACTGACCTCGACCGTGGCGCCAAAGACCTGCGCACTCGGGTGAAAACTTACTGGGCAAGCATAAACTTAAGGAGATGCTGTAAACTTCAACAGTTGTCAACTTATTTTTGAACTATTCGATGCCAAACACGGTTTTGAAAAACTCAAGTGACAATGAAAGTGATAATGCATCGCGATCGGTAGTTGTGCTTAAATTCCTTATTATGTCAGGTTTTTTGTTATTATAAAAAGCGAAGTTTGTAATCGCGCCTTATAAGTTCTTTATATTTTTAATTATTATGTAGATCAGATTAAGGAACAAAACACAATATAAGCAGAAACATAACAAAAACCTCAATAGGTTTGTTCAGATGTTGAAAAATTATTAATGTTCACATTAATCAAAAGAGAATAAAACCATTTGCAAACTATTAAAAAAGAAAACTAAGCATAAAGATAATTTGAAATAATCGTCCAACTAATTCGACACAATCTTATAAGAAAACAAAAAAAAAAACACTATTCAAATAGGACTATTCTGTTCAAGGGCGGGTATTTTCTCCAATGCCAGATGATAACATTAACCAACGAATACTTTTACATTTTTGACAGATTTTCCATACAAAACCGTCAGATGCCAATTTTATTACATCTGTAGTGGTTACCACTGCTAGTTTATTTATTAATCCCTTATAACTAATTGTAACAATTTACCCACATTCATTTTTATAGTCTTCGTTTGTCAACGTCAACTGTCATGTCACATTGACGTTTCGTTCTGTCATAGACAACAAACGAGGATTACAATTTATTATCTATTGCTTACCATGACAACCAAATTAAATATCACCACTCTTACTTATTCATTATATTTACAACACACACACTATCTTAAATAACATATTTAATTAAACAAACGATTATTTACACTATACATCACGATTGGGTCATATACTTACTTATTATCAATGAGAAAACGGAACGTGCGTTCGACCGTAAAATGAAACATCATGATGTTGCATTTTTCCATACCTAGAAGCAAATGACCTCAGGCGACCCTGCCAGTTGACCAAAATCCGAAGGTATATTAAAGTCCTGCGATTCGAACGCACGTCCCTTATGCCGCTGCAACTCTCAGCTAAAATATCTCCTCAATTAGCTCTCAATTTAGTTACCTTTGTGTCCAAGTAATCTGTTTTGTTTGTGCAAGTTTGTCCTCCGGCTCTTAACGTTTATTGTGTATCTTATAATAAGGAAGGGCCGAGGCAGGCAGTACTACAAGCCATATAACTCCCAAGTCGTTTATTATTTGTACTCTACCCCATAACACTTCACACCGATAAAAGATAACTGACGTTGCAAAAATCAGCCCACAGTAAAATTACGGCTATGGCGTATTTCACAAAAATTTAAGGCGCAATAGTGACGTCTTCTGGTCTATGTTACTCTTGTACTTTTCGGCCGAATATTCGATTCTTCGGCTGCAAACGCCAAGTTGCTACGAACAGCACGAGGCGACCGACCTCATCGGACTGAAACTTGATACTGACCACTGAGTACATTTTGTAAAACTGTAAATACTGATTACTGAAGCTGAGTGAAGCTTTGTTGTATCATTCACTATAACCATACATACTTGAAAATGCATTATATTTACCAAAATTATGCTGAGTTTATATTTACGCACTATTATAGAGTAGGTCATGTAGGTCATTATTTAAATACTTATGTATAAATAAATAAATAAAATATGTAATCTTTATATAATTATCTTATAATTAAAATAAAGTCGCTTTGTCTGTGTTAAGGAATGTTATAAGGAAAACCTATTGTTGTTAACAAGAAAACATCGAATGTATGTTTTCTCATCTGAAACAAAAACAAGTCCAAACCTGTAAAAATTACCGCGAGTCCTGCTCCATCCCGTAGCGTAGATAGCTACCATGCTACGAAATTCGTGGCGCTAAGAAAGACGTAGCGGGTAAAATCTTTCGTAGCAGAGTGCTACAAAGTGCTACGTGACGTAAAAGCGATGACGTTACCATGATGACAGGCTTCAGTTTTCCGACACAAAGTACCAGGATAACATGGGGTTCTAAACGGTGTAAGTTTAGAAGCCACCACTTGCGTTTAAAGCCTTTTTCACTCTCTCTACCACTTCCAATGAAACACTAGCCTTATCTCTCGTACTGTCTGTGAAATACCTTTGCTTGTGTATTATCTTACTATATTGTTTCATACACAGGTGGTTGTGCACTGAACCTACACTATTTTTTAGTCAAATTTTCATAGACAGACACAGGATGACACAGTTAAACTAAATATGTGGCAGACAATTTACTAGAAGAAACATTGTAAAGCTTTAATAAAGAAAGAAATAAATAAAAATATTTTATGTGGAACACGCACAGGCAATAGGTACAAACAGTAAAAAAAAAGCAATCAAAGCATTCAAACTACTTTATTCTGATAAGTTTTCTTTACAGTTTAAACGGGTGTCTTGCAAACCGTAGTCAACCAAATCATGCTGAGTTCGCTTTGCGCGCTGTTACAGAGTCTCGTGCGTGAGTTAATGTGTGTATGAACTGTTATTTATATCCATTTGCCAGTAGAACACTTTTTAGCGTGGCGATGGCAATCTAAATGGACTTGGCCCAGAATTCGGCTACGTGAATGACGCGATCGCCAGCGTCCATCAGTTCCTGTACTAGTGGTAGTAGAACACAGAATTAATTTGATAAACGTACATTCACACATACTTAAACTCACGCCTCGTTCCCATGGGGGTAGGCAAAAAGTACAGAATGCTACCTGCTACGATCCTAACATACTACTTTTACCTCGTTTGATAAACTTAATCTATACATTTAATAAAATAGGAACAAAGTCAAAACTGTACATTGAACATTAAAAAAAAGTGATTGCTACGAGGTGTGGAATCGATTCTGATGCCGAAAATATAGGTTTTAGAAAAACAATTCGATTGTCTGTTTGTCTGACGGCAAACTGACGGCAGAACTTGATAGTTTATAACCTGGATTTTGATTTTGGTCCCGGTAGTACGTCACGGTGGGATATTTTCCGACATCCACGTGAGCGAAGCCGTGGGCCAAAGCTATTAAATAATAAAACGTCTAACGAACCAGTGCTGCAGTGATTTCTAGTTTCCTGTTCCATCCCGTAGCGTAGATTGCTACGAACAGGGAACAGAAAAAAAATGGCTACGAAATTCTCGTGGCGCTACGAAAGACGTAGCCGGTAAAATGTTTCGTAGCAACGCTACGGGTGCTACGAAGTGCTTCGTGACGTAAAAGCGATGACGTTGCCGCGGTGACAGGCTTCAGTTTTCCGACACAAGGTACCAGGACAATATAAGGTTCCAAGCGGTATACGTTTAGAAGCCACCACGTGCGTTTAAAGCCTTTCTCGCTCTCTCCACCGCTGAAACACTAGCCTTGTCTCTCGTGATAGCAGAGAGCACGATATACCACTGCTTGTACGTTATCCATTATATTTGATAGCCATACACAGGTGGTTGTGCCAATCCTACGCTATTGTTTCGTCGGATTTTCACAGACATATGAAATACTTAAGGGTTTTTTCCCATTATTTTTTATTAATCACACATTTTTAATTTCTCTCTGGACCCAACTCAGAAGTCCATGCAGACAAATTCATAGGCAGAAGCTAGTTAGTTATATAATTTCAATGGAGATTTGGAAACTACATCTTCTTTAGGTCCGACGGAAACCTGGCGAAGCGCAGTGCAGCGTGGTTTTCTCAGTCAAACAATTATCAACATTTTAACTCTCAAAATAAAGTCGAAAAACTGTTTGTCTGTCCGCTTCATGCTCTCGCGGGCTTGTGGAAAATTATTTAATTTCAACTGTATTTTAATAAATGCAAAGTTCATAATTGTTCGGCAGTGAAAACCGCGCAGCGCTGCGCTTCGTCACATCTACTCCGACCCTTAAGCGACACATTATTGGTTTCCGACATCCATACGAACGAATTTTATTACAAATTTAGCATTGTTAAGTTTTAAGAAATTATTTAAACTACTTTAATGATGAACTTTCTTAACAGTTTAAACGGGTCTCTCTCAAACCGTATATTTCTTAATGCTACGGAACACGTAGCAACGAGCTTCAATTTCGTAGCCACGTTGATAGTGCTTTTCGTGGCTACTGCGGAGCTTTTTGTAACGTTTTGTCGTTTATGCGACCTTAGTCTTATTCTGCATGGCCCAGCTTTTCACTGTGGTAAATTCATATCCGACGTCACGTACGTAGTACTTACACGGCTACGAATATCGTAGCGTCGTAGCACCGTAGCACTGTCTCCTTGCGTAGTAAGTAGTTCGGGGTTACGACATGTCTACATTTACCAACTGAGGAGCTGGCGAACAAAACCGGATTAGTCCACGAAAATAAATTTTACACGGTAGCTAAAAAACTAATATCAGTATATGAAGGAGACTAATAGTATTACATTGCATTAGGATATGTCGGTGGATTAGTTCTATTATTGCATGAGGTACCTATTTTTAATTTACTTCTATATTCTGGAACTTATTCAAGAAATAAAAATGGACTAAACCGGTTTTGTTTGAAAAAGGTGGACTTTGGTGTGGTGGTGGTGGTGTTTCGTTTTTGTTAGACATTTCCTGTTTTGATTGAAAATGTGTTGATGAAATAAATACATTACAGGACAAGTTCGCTTTAGAATGAAAAAATATATTTTTTTTAAATCTTTGTGTTGGATATTGGACTAGTCCGGTTTTGTATGAAAATTTAGTTTTTTAAGCCTTTTTTAGCCTACTTCTAGCCGGTTTTGGGTGAAAATATTAACAGGGATCGACGAAACTAGGTCAAGACATCACAATTCGAAAAAAAAACATCTTTTGAATAGTAGTGGACAAGTCCGGTTCTGTTCGCCAGCTCCTCAACTGATATTATTTAAATATAAAATGTTGTTGTTGGTTTTGGAATAAATTTAAAATAAAATTGCGTCAAGAAACTTTAAAAGTATGTTTGTTTATATACAAGGTGTAACAGAATAAACGCAAATCCTGAAAGTAGTTTGCTCATAATTGACTACTGAATCGATTTCAGTAACTAATAATATAGGTTTTTTTTTAAATTTTTCGTATTTTGCAATACTGACCGCTGATTGAGCCAAAGAAAATTAAATCTTATTTCAAGGTGATAAGACTCAATTTTGATGTAAATTTGTAATGATAGATTCCACACGATTTTGTTAATAATTATAGTAAGCTTTAAAAAAAATTGGTCTTTGTACTATCCTTTTAACTCGATACTTTAATGTGGTTTATGAGAGACTAAACTCTGGTGTATGAGATCTTGCGTTAATTATGTTACATGTTGTATAAAATATTCCGTTCTTGGGACAAGTCAATCTGACAACGTAATATGTATTTTGAAACTGCCTGGCTGTGTGTACCGTAAAAAGGAAAAATGTAGTTTAAAAACAATACGCTTTATCAGACACAAAAAATAACGTCATAAAGAAACATCGATGAAAAATTGCATACTTTTATGAAATTTATTATCACTGAATTATTTTGTATAATACAACGAAGGAGTTAATTGAAAGTTCACGCCATAAACACAATATTAGTAGCACGGTACACTCAACCCGGCCGTTGTTTTTACACGATGGCATATTTCTGGATACCTATTCCAAAACAAGATGCTCAAAAAACAGCAATAATAACACCTTTCGGACTTTTCGAATTTAGCTGCATGACATTCGGTTTAAGAAATTCCGGTCAAACTTTTCAACGTATCACGCACGAGGTTCTACGAGGATTAGACGACAACGTATTTTGTTTCGTCGACGATCTGCTCGTACACTCGAGAAATAAGGAAGAACACCGCTGCCGCCGCCACTTAGCACTATTACTTAAACGCCTAAATACCTACGTCGTCAGTCTTAACATAGATAAGTGCGAGTTTGACAAGAAACGTTACGGAACGTTACACTTTTTCGTGCATGCAGCCGGTGTTCATCGATTTATAAGAGGTTATGTCGTCAAAAATGACTTGTATTAATGACGATATAATAAGTGCCTATGCATTTTACCCGGGCGCCGGCGCCGTCAGTAGGCACTGGTCATTTCTTAGCTGCCACGGCTTATTTTAATTCCATAATTGTTTTTATCTTTTTATTACGGACGCTTTTAACGTGCACGTGTTTCTACATCGTTCTCACATGTATAATTACAACATGAAAGATGTAACCACTTTTTTGTAACAATATTTTGATTTAAAAGAGTGTCCATGGAGTTTCTTGCTCGTTCTTCTCCATAGGTACCTACTACGCTTTGGAATGGGCAACTAGCTTCATCTTTCTGACTGACCGACCCCTTGACAATTCAAAAGTGTCTGTAATTGGTTTATTTGAAATAAATGCTTTGAGTTTGAGTTTGAGTTTGACCCTTGCCAATATTTTAACTTCACTGTAGAGTAAACGAAATCTTGTTTTTTTTTTAATACAATATGTGATTGATGATAGATACTCCAGGTAGTTTTAGTAAGCTCGTAACTTCTTTTATACCCAATGATTAATTCAAAAATTATAGTATTGTAATCCGAGCTTGAAGTTTAATTTCGATACGAAAATTAGAAGTAGGTTGAAATTGACTTCCCAGATTTGCTAACATTTTTTTTTTAAAGTTAGTAGTAGTTTTAACTTTTAGTTATAAGTTACGCTAATAAAAGCGTGTTAGTAAATAGATTGTCAAAAAACGTAAAAAAAATAAAACTGAAGACGTATTTTATTTACGATTTTTTCCGATTAGCGGATTTTGTGTCCATTCATTCCAATCCATTAAAAACATTGAATTTTAGAGTCTTGTAGTAATGATAAAACAACGTCTAGGAAAGCTTCAGCTTGTCACTTTGCCACGTTTTGTTTATTGATTTAACATGAAAGTTTCATGCCAACAGGTCCACCCATTATGGTTTATGCAAGCCTAGTACTTTTTATCGGAACACTGAAACCTCCAACGTAAACGTCGAACACTGAAACCTCCACGTCAACGTAAACTTCACGTTCAACGTCATCAAGCACCCTGACTACATAGAGCAACACGGACCACCGGTCCGTGTTGCTCTATGCCTGACTACAAAGCCTTTTCATACCCCTGAAACACCACCTGTGGCAGTTTATGCTACCCTAGTATTTTTTCCCGCGATGCTGAAACGTCCCGCAACGAGTACATTGCCGAGATGTCACTGTCACGGTGGGTCTACCCCAATGAATAAAGACTCTTTAGTCATTGGTCTACCCACTTAATATTGCGATTATCCAGCAGCACCAATGAGAACAAAATAATGGTTATGTTTTATTGTCTTATTGCAATTTCTGTTATTTTAAAGTTTAGAAAGAAATCTTTACTTTTTATTAGATTTTTTTAAGGTGATATATTTTTTTAAAAGCTTCGATTGTTTTTGCTATTGAACTTAGAAACTTAATTGATTAAAATTGTGTAAAAATTTCTCAAAAGTCACGTGTCTTATGGTATCAATGAAATTCGAACTGAAGCTTTCGGGTGATCCATCTTCCTCCGTTTATGCTATCCTAGTACGCTTCCCCGTTTCTTTCACGTCGAAAACGTCATTGTGACAACGTCACACAGCACTCTTTGGAAAACTTTCACTTGATTTTCGCGTCACTCGTCGGTGAAGCTTTCACTCAATTTTCCGATAAATAGAAATATGAATAATTAATAAATCTTAATTAGGTTAGACAATGAACACTAGCTAGTCATGTGTATTTCATTCAAGTCACGCAGAAGGCTGAATGCTTTCAGGTATTTCCAGGCAATTATTGCTGTGCACTGTGCATCTATTGTAGGTTATGATGCTCTAGTACCTTTTCGCGATGAGCTGATACCTCTCACATCGTACATCGAACATGTCTTATTAGCTACGTCTGACGATTTCTCGCAACTTTCGAAAATTGTGAAATACCACCTGAAAATAATGAAATTTAAAACTTTTATCTACACCCTTTTTTTAAGTGTTGGAAATCATCAAATAACTTCTCCCGCTCGCTCTGGGCGGAGCAGGAGGGCGTGTCAGACTCTTACTGACTAATACCCACCCGTGTTCCTTCAGTTGCCTGTGCCAGGGGCCACGGTATCCCTCTCGGACTTTCCCGTGGTAATTTTTTACTCGTTAATGGAAATTCTCGTAATGCTCATTAAGAGAGATTATACACCTAGACACGCATCATCAGTGATGTGTAGAATGGGTTCTTTATTATAAACTGTCGATCATTGCATAGTCCAAATTAACGTGTTTATCTACATCCATGCTATAAATTCTGTATAAAGGTTTCTAAATCAGTTAGCTTATTGCCAACATTAAAACAACCAGTGTCATAGTAACCATAATATCATCCAAATGAGTGTTATAAATGTTGTACTAAATTTCATTATGCAACTCGAATTCGATCCCTTCCTTACTCATCAAACAGACTCACTACTCAATTCGTGGTATCTTTATGAATTTCAAAAAAAGAACATTTTCATGCACGCGCGTTTCACTAAAACAGCTAATAATAATAAAAAAACTTATAGATTATTCGAATTCACGTCGTATCCCGCCATTTTTGTTCGATATTAGTAGGTATTGCGAAAAATTATTACTTTGTTGCTTACAAAAATGAGTGATACAAGCTTTGATAACACACCACCAGATATTTCTTAGTTTGTTTGTATTAGATACTCAGCAATTAAACTTACTATGAATTTACATAGGGTTCTTACAATAGTGTACAACACCCTATGGTTTCAGAATCTTTTATAGAGGATTCATATCATGGGTGAAGTTAGAGTCGTGTATGCCATTGTACATAATTAGGTTTTGAAACACTCATGTGATACTATTATCATACTCGGCTTCGCCTCATGTGATAAACCCACATTCGAGTTTTAATACCCCTTACTAGACAACAGCTGCATAAATAAATATAATGGAATCTCCTTGGTTATATCACAGATCAAAGAATACAGTTATATATTAAAGTTCTTGGATTTGCTCTGTATCGTATTGTTTTATAACATTACTTTGTTAGAGAAAAAGTGTAATAATAATTATGATTATATTTTTAAACTTCGGTATTGTGTTTAAAAAGTATGTCAATATACACTCGTAATAATATCGTATCTTATAATTCGAATTTAACAATATTATGAGAGTTTAGAATAAAATAAGTTTCGATTTCGTGATAAGTATTTATGAATTAGTCATAATGTTATAAACCCGACGGTAAAAAAAAATCTATTGAGTAAAAGTAAGTAACCTTTCCTTAGCTGTGAGAATTTATATTTTGTATATTTTGAGAATTTATATAATGTGGCTGTTATTTTAGTATATTGTGGTGTCTTACGTCTTCCAAGTGGACGAAGTCACGAGCCGAAAGACAAATAAGTTTGATTTTAAATGATAAATGATTTTATTTCTGTAAGTAGGTTTGAACAAACACTTTTACACGTCAATCATATTTTTTTTTAAACTAGATGGGGTCGGCGTTTCCTATCTGACTACTCTGAGAAGAAAGGCCGAAACAAACTCAGAGGTCACAGTCTCTTTTAAAGTCCAGACAAAATCTTGGTCAGGTCATGTGAAAGCTATGTAGATCGGTGTCTGCAATGGTCTTTTGAGGAAAGAACCACACAGATTGAGTGGGCCTGTGTTAGATACCTATTATTATTTATTTTGAGTATTTTTAATACAGGTAACCCTCCATGAATCGATTAACATGACGAACATTCGTGTTTGAAATTTTCAAACATAATTATTGAAGCTGAAGCTTTTAAGCAATTTTCTTAATACTGGTTCATTTTCCCGATGAACTGAATCTCCCGCAACGGGCACGTCATTGTCAACGTCACACAAGTGACAATAAACTTTCACTCATTTTCCTATCGCCAAAGAATGCCACCCTTAACAGTATATGCTATCCTAGTACTTTCCACTGCCTTGTTGCATTCTTCCCGCAAGTTTACGTCACCGCTCTGTCGTCATATCACTGGAAAATGAAAACAACGCCATCTGTCACGAGCGTTATTAAACCATGAAAAGTTGGACGCAAAATTAAAATGGTTAGTTAGGCCGTAGGTGAACAGATGGCAAAACTTAATATTAAAATATAATGTTATGTCAGTGGGCTATCTAAATTTTACTTTATTGGTTTTCACCTCTTATTCTTTAGTCATTGGTTTTCACTCTAGATTTAATTGTCTTCATTTGATCTACTAAAATCATTTTAGAGAGCAATACTAACTTACCAGTATTCTTTATTAGACATAATATACTTCTTTATACTTACTTAATATTAAAAACTAAAATAAAAAAAAATTATTCAGCCTATGTTGTCCCACTGTTAGGCAAAGGTCTCCCCCATAGCTTTCCAATGTTCTTTGTGCGTTGCCTACACCCGGCCAATCTCCCGTCATTATTATTACATAATATTTAATTATATTTATTTAGTTCAGGTTCTAGTTCATACTGAATCTTTCATTGACAGTTGTGGCTACGAAACACGTGACGTCATAGCTCTATAGTATTGCTAAAAGTTTCGTAGCAGAGGGTCCTTATATTTCATGCTTCCCTAGTACTTAAGACTGGATATGGAAGTTTTCAGATGCGATCGAGATGTCGCTGCGAAAACAGAACGCGGCTCTCCGTATACGGGCCCGTAGCTACGAAACTCGTAGCAATCATATACTTCTGAAATAGTAAAAGTGTATCTGTATGTAGTGTGTAGTTTAAACTCGTAGTAGAAGTTAGTTTACTTTTTGAATCGTAATGATTTTTAAGTCGTACTTAACACATGTGAGTTTTTACCTCATGCGTTCGTTTTATCTTCCGTTATAAGATAAGCAACATTGTACGTTATTTTCCTTTCACCAATTTACTGGGATCAACTTTTTAAATGCTTAATTTTTCGTGGGTTCCAAAATTCAGTCTACGTGGTAACGAACCACGTTTTGCTACTACTTCTGTTTGTTTATGCGACCCTGGTATGTTTGGAGCGCAGAACGCTTCGTTCGCAATCGACGCTATGAAAACACGACAAGGGACGGCGCGCTACTAGCTACGAGTTTCGTAGCGCCATCTGTATGAAAATTAAGTTGTTAGTTGCTACGAGCGTCAAAATCTTCTACGCTCTCTAAGATCCTTGTTCTGGCTACGAAGTGCTACGACAAATTACACATGCGGCGGGCGGCGCCACATTCTACTTTCAAATAGAGCACATTTGGTTGTTGGAATTCGCATTTTTTTATGTTAGATTATTCCAGTTGTTGTTTTCTATTTGACATGTTAATCTATTTGAATTTTTCAGGGACAGTCATATGTTTTTTTTATTTAACACACTTTTGAGTGTTTTTCTTTTTCCAAAATAATTATGCAAAAACATAAATTTGTGAACAAACGAAATCATAACATATTATTTTTAGCCATGGTAGTATGGAGAAAAAACAATAGCTGCCATGACTGTTACCGTAGCAACAACCTTCAACATTTCACCGTTAATGTTTTCCTAGTACGTTTGACCGCAGCACTGAAGGCTTCCTTCCGCTATGGTTGGGTTTATTAGATATGATCTTAGTAGCGCCATCTGCGATGAACTTGAAATATTATGGAACTATTTTCTTATCACCTGAAAAACTATAGGCGTTTTCCAAGTTTTTGGGCAGAAGCGTTCAGCCTTTCAGCAATAATTCATTACAGAATTTATAGACCTATTTTTAAGTATATGCATAATAGTCGTGTTGTTATAAATATATGCTTTTTTGTTCATGTACTAAGACAAAATTGAATATGTTTTTTTTATATATTAACATAACAACAAGCCTGTAATGCTCGAAGGCTTAGGTAGACGTAGTCCAATTAGGACACCCATATTTTTCACATAAAGATAGTTCTAAAGTAATAAGTAAATATTTGAAATACATTTCATTGAATCTCAATTTCTAAAGCAATATAAAAACTTTTACGACTGCTACTTATACCAATAATAATACATTGTTTACCAACAAACGCGCGTGTTTCCAAGGCGATGAACTTCGGCCTCTTAGATATCATGAAACCCTAGTGTCAATGGCCTAAGCAACAGCGCCATTCGTCACGGCCGAGGCTACGAAACTCAAATGTTCAGTGAGGTTAGTGCCATCTGCACTAAAATAGATCAACTAATAACGTTAAGAGCCTTTAGAACCACTAACTTTGCGGAGGTATTGGAGGGTTCCCTAACATTGCCGCACTGAGACTCAACGTTTGTACAGACATCGTGTTACAAATAAATACAAAAACAAAAGAACACTTATGCGTCGATGTAGGTACACGTCCGCATCGCTGTCATACGGAAATGTGCCCAGAAGACTAACAGCATTGCCACGTTGAATGGCAATGCTAATTATTTGGACAAAGAACAGACCAGCCCCTCTGGTCAAGTGAAGTGTCGACCAGTCTGCGAAAAATTTCCCTAAAAAGGAGACACGCACTTTGGCCTCAACAGCCGAGCATTTCGACCCCAAACGGCTCAAAACTCCAGAGTTGAGTTTTCTCATTGCATGGGAGAAAATTTGCTTCACTGGAATTCTCAATTGCAAAAATTTATATCTAATTTCTAGAACTAGAACAAATTCATGTTTTAATTTTGACAAAGCGCTTTCATAGCTGACTACTTACCAGCCTCCAAGCGCGTTGCCATAGCAATGAACTTGAGCTACTTACATTTCATGCCACTCTGGTACCTATGACAACACATATTGAGAATAAATATTTTTTTTGATCAAATCACAAGTCTCAATCTTTTAACTCGGGAACGAATGATAGGATGATGATTTCGGAACTGACTAGAAACACCGCGGAACTATTTGTAACTAGGTAGGTACTGCATGCCAGGCATCATTATTTGGATATTGCATGCAAACTTATCCGACTCTGGCACATTAATTTTCTCAAATAAAAACCATGAAATAACCTTAATTAAGAAGCTTAACAGCTACTTACCTATGTCTAAACAGTCATGCGTAGTAGGTACATTATCGGGAACGTAATAATTAAAAGTTTCAGAGTTAATAGAAGGCTTATGGCCATACAGCTCAAACAATCGTTCCCCTTCTTTTCCTGATACTTGTAGGCTGGCCAGATACAGACGGAATTCCATTTCGAAAATCGATTGGAGATTCCGAACGAAATATGAAATCTGGTTTCCGTTCGAAACCAGAAGTCTCCGTTGAGAGACGCTAGGTACTAAATGTCGACGATCTGGCTGTGAACATGGACATTGTCGACGATTTTCTGATTGCGATTGCATTGTTTATAGAAGATTCTAGCTAAAAAGAAAAAAAAACTCGCCTTTATTGGGTGCATCCCTTAAATACTCAATATAGCCAATTTTATATAAAAAGAGCCAATCCAGAGAAATTCTTTAAATATTACAGGATGTCTATAGATTGTTTCGAGGAATAATTCAGCAATAAGAGGAAATGTTCTGAAAAAGAAGCTCTAAATACACACACCTCCATTCTCTTCGTTCGTGCGACGCACGCTGAGCGTGTACCGTGTATGGAATTTACAAATGTGTGAAGCGACCCATACAAAATATGGAAGACTTGCATTCGGAACGGCTTTTTTCCGTGCAGGATTCCGAATGCACGACACCCGTGCGGAATTTCGAATCGGAGAACATTTCGAACGGAGAACTACTGTACGTGTGTGATATTCGTTGTTGATTATTGATGTTATATTAGATCCTTGATTTTGTATGGATTTGCTGCCTTTAAAATTTCGAAACGATATTTCGAAACGGGATTCTGAAACTGAATTCCATCTGTATGTGGCCAGCTTTAGTTGCTCAGTCATCGAACAAAAAAGTTGCCTAAATATTTTTGGTTTTCTCTTTAAAGTGTATTACTGAACTCGGCGCGCACTATCGAAAAGATTTTCTCATACAATTCATACATCGTTTATAATATGGCCCGGAATACTTAATTCACTAATGAAGTTTTTATTCAATCTGTGTAGATTGCTGGGTGTTATTTCTCTAGATTGTATCTGAATTTTATATAATGGTTAGTTGGACTCGAAAGCAACGGTATTTTCGTATCACCTTTAAAAACTATATAGCCGTTTTTCACGCAATTTGGTCCGCAGTGCTTCTCCTGTCTTTGAAACAAATCTATTTAACTGCCAACTGTCAACAATATATTATAGTGTCCTTTTTAAAAAAAGGAAAGTTATTTTGTTAAAGAACTAAAAAATATATCAGGAAATACATTTTCGCAGTAAAGTTATTAAGTTTTAAAGCACTAAGTAAATAATATTTAAAATATTATTGAATCTCAATTTCATCGAGCAATATAGAAATATTGTTTACAACAAACGAATGTTTCCATAACGATGAAATTCGGCCTCTTGGATATTATGAAATCCTAGTACCAATGCCCGAAGCGCCAACGACATTCACCACGGCCAAGGCGACGAAACTCAAATGGCGCGGCACCATCTGCACTAAAATGGATGAACTAACGTTGGCACCCTAAACTAACTTTGTGGGTTGTAATTAATCCCTAACATCGCCGCACCGAGGCTCAAAGTTTCCAGAAACATCGTACGAGAAATAATTGGTAAATAAGCTGACCATTGTAAATTTACTACTAAAAATATGATTCATAATGACTGAAATCATAAAATTATTATTTTTGTAGTCATTGCAGAATCAAAAATCATGACTTAAATTTTGTCATAGCAAGGAAGAAATTATGCTTCCTTGAAATTCTCAATTGCTAATTTAAATGTTGGTAATCTAATACTTTGTGCTGTAAGAGATTTAATATTCGCAAGGCTATTTTTTTATGGGACGAGGCTGATTTTCTGTTCCGATACAGAATGCCAAAGGAAACAGTTTATTGTTGCAAGATAAACTGACGCACAGGATGACAACTGGCATACATTTTAATTTCTTGTTATTCAGCGCCATCTATATACCAGAACATAAATTAAAAATGCACAGTGCTGCCAGCGTATATCCATGAAGCAATTGGTAGTGTATATTTTAGTAGAAGCGTAAGCGTATATTCTTTGATTTTGATCTTTTCTGAGTTAGTTATTTTCGTATATTTTGTGCATTTTTAAAAGTTCTCCACTAATAGTATTTGGTTAACATTTTGTTTATATTGTTAAAAAAAGAAACTATATTATATTATGTAGTATAGTATATAGTGTAGTTGTAGTAGTATAGTTGAATTTACAAATATGAAATGTCTTTACAGGCCACATGGTGCTTTGATCATTAATGACATTTCATTGCAAAAATGTCTGTGGTTGCGCATAATTGTAATTATTTCGTCTGCTTCCCGGTTTTGAGTGTAATTTACGTCAAGTTTAGCGCCCTGTGCTCCTCCTCTGTGATTTAATCGAACATAATTGCAGTTTGAACCATATTATTTACGTGTTTGTGTTTAAACAACAAAAACAAACAACACTCATGTGACTAAGAGAGTGATGGGTATGAATGTTGATGGAGGGAGAGGAAGAGGACGGCCAAAGAAAAGATGGATGGACTGTGTGAGAAATGATATGAGTGAAAAGGGAGTAGATGATGCCTTGACGTCTAACAGGGGAGAATGGAAGAAGAAAACGTGTTGCGCCGACCCCAAGTAAAATGGGATAAGGGCAGGAAGATGATGATGATGATGTGTTTAAACAACAATGTTTGGTTTTACTAATAAATATGAACATCCAAAGTTTGAATTTGTTTTATTTGTTTGTTTTGTTAACAATACTAATATAAGTAAGTAAGCTAATATTGTTGCTAATACAAGATATGGATTTTAATTATCTCAAATAAATGATTCTATTCTATTCTATTATCCTCGAAACAACAAGTTTATTGTAACATTGTAGATTTGAATTTTTAGGTTTAGTATTACTACAACAGACTTTTCAACCATTCTACTCGGTAAATCTAATTCGATGTTACAATAAACTTAAAAAATATATCAAAACTAGATTATATAATCTTATATAATCTAGTTTTGATATATTTTTTAAGTTTAGTTTTACTACAACAGAATTTTCAACCATTCTACATTATTCTACTTGGTACAATATAGCTATATCGTACTACGTAGGTATATTGACGGAAAAATAGTGTATGTCCTGGTAACGAGATGGCGCTGCCTAAGGAATGCATAAGTTGCCAGTCTATCTTTAGTCTTATAATAGTAGTCTATGAACTGACGCCAACCACTTTAAAGTAAGAGGAAGCTTCAGTTGGTATTTTACCAGTAGGTACCTACATAAAAAATACCACAGTTCATAATAATACAAAAAAAGTACTTAATATTTTTTTTTATTAAGCCTAACTGGAATGTATGTAGGGACCTACCGCATATGTATCCGCCTTAATTATCGACAATTTTTTACAGAGATAAAGCGTTAACGCGTTAGAGTTTTTTCTCTGTTTACGTATAAGGCTTACGAAAATAAAATGTACTTATATTATTATTAAATCACCATATCATGCACATAAACTTAGACCAAACATCCAACATGAAGTAATTTAAAACACCGGTAATAGCTAGGCGTCAAGTTTATGTCCACATTTTTTTCATCAATAAACACCATTTTTAATGTTATACAGTATTTCAATCCAATTTAAATAAAAACAGTACAGACATTCGAATTTACAAAGCTTTAAGCTGTGTTACGAAAGAACATAAGGAAGAAGAAAAACTTTCACTTTGACATTTGGCACCACTTGACAGTGTAATTGTAGTTGTATGTGGTTAAGTTTAATAAATAAATAAATGTATAAAAAATACTCCCGACGATTTGTTGGGAAAATTACGACGTTTGTGTAATTATAACTGTTTTCACTTCTATTATATCTGTTACTTGAATGAAGAAACACATTTGCCGTAGTATCAGTAAAGGTCAAGTAAAAGTCAATACTTTTACCGGTTACTTTAATAGTTAATGAAGAAACTGGCCGTAAGACGACAACTTTATAGCGCGATCTAGGAATAGTATTCTAAACTAATATTACTATGTTTTGATTTCATCTTTGCAGGATGCATAATGAGAGTGATGTACTCACTAATTCCACGGGTTGTAGTTAGTATAATTATCAATTAATGTGGGATGGTAGTTTACAATATGTGTACCAAAACGGTTTGATCCGCTGTACTTCACGCGTCAAAAATGTTGTACTTCTTATAGTATCAACCCTCTGCCTCAACAACGGTAATAAAAGGGACCGGTTGTAACTCAGATCAAATAATATTTGAGGACATGCGACCAATTCACAACATCAACATCAATACGTGGGTACACTGAAAGTTTTTAGAAAATAAAAACGGAATTACGTAGAAGAAGTCTGTCAATATGTTTATTGCTTTTCGAAGTAGTCTCCGTTCTTTCTAAGCACCGTCGCATGCAATGGAACAATTGACTGTTGCAGTGGGACCACTCTTCTTTAGGGATTTCTTCCATGCTTTTTCAAACGCAGCCACGGCATCTTCAGGGTTCATAAAACGAATTCCTCTAAGTTTACCTTTTATTTTTGGAAATACATAAAAGTCACAAGGCACCAGCTCAGGGTTGTAAGGAAGATGAACTTACTAATTCCACACTTTCGATATTCCGTCCGGCGGAGTGAGCTGGAGCGTTGTCGTGGTGGAAAAGGATTTTGCTTCTTGGGCGCTGCTGTCTAACATTTTCCAAGACAACTGGTAAACAATGACTGACATACCAATCTGCAGTAACAGTCTTTTTATCTTCTAGGACAATTGTTGCGAAATGACCCGTCTGTCCATAGAATGAGGCAATCATCTTTTTCCCTTGACTTCTGCCGTTCTTTACTTTTGTCGGCAAATCTTCGAATGGAAACATCCATTGCGCAGATTGTCTTTTGGTTTCGGGTTCGTAAGAATATATCTAGCTTTCATCACCTGTGACGATGTCATATATAGCATTCGAGTCACTTCCGTCATACTTTTCAAGCGTTGAGCGGCACCAATCCAACCGACGGCATTTTTGATCTGTCGTTAAAGTACTGGGTATCCATCAAGTATAAAGCTTTTTGACGCCTAAATGTTCATGTAAGACTATTTGTACTTAACTCATACTTATGCCTAAAGCGGCCCGAATCTGTTTATATGTCACTCTTCTATCAGCTTCTATCATTAGCCGCACAGGACTCACGTTATCATCAATAGTCGCCGTAGAAGGACGTCCTACCCGCGAATCATCAATAAGTTTGCTTCGACAACGTTTAAACTTATTAGACCAATAATTGTAAACAGTGGCACAATATGGGGCTTCGTCATGAAATGCTAATCGAAGTCTATCGTAACACTGTTGTTTAGTAAGACCGCAACGAATGTCGTAATAAATCATTGAACGAAAATTTTCTCTAGTCGAATCCATTTCGACGGAGCACAGACAGTTTTTTAAATTACCGCCAATTTGTAAAAACAAATGACATAATATGAATTCATTACACATCTACAGATTCCCAAAGTATTCCTCGTTCGAAATTTAAATAAATGTTTATTCGGCTGCTTTTCTACGAGCCTATTCTAAAAAATTTCATTGTGACTCCCGTATTCCTAAGGTGATGAACTTCGGTCTCTTAAATATCATGAGATCGTAGTACCAATGCCCGAAGAGCCAACGCCTCTCGCTACGGCCGAGACTACGAAACTCAAATAGTCTGTGCGGCGCCATCTGCTCTAAAATGGAGGAACTAATGACGTTAGCACCCTTCGAAAAACTAACTTTGAGGAGTATAATTGGAGGGTTGAAATTCCTAATATTGCCGCACCGAGATTCAAAGTTTGCAGAGACCTCGTGCTGAACAGTTAAATAATTCATAAAAATAAAAAATATGATTCAAAATATCGAAAATCATTGTTTTGTAGAATTAAAAACTCCAGACTTTAATTGTTTCATAGCAAGGAAGAAATATTCCTCTGGAATTCTGTTAAGCTGACAACCTTATTACCAGAACTAGAACAAATTTGCTTTAATTTTAACAAAGCACTTTCAGAGCTGTTAAACAGCCTCCAAGCGTGTTACCTCAACGATAAACTTGAGCCCCGTATATTTGATGGCACCCTGGTTCCTTCGACAGAAGCAGTGACAAGTTTCGTAGGGTTTTGGGCGCTGATACGGCGGCTTTTTAGCGCGCCATCTAGGAATAGTATTTTAAACTACACAATTATTCCTTATCTTGTATTGTATAAATCTTTTTCAGTTATTATTTATAATATTCACCTTTACAATATATTTTATATATTTGGTATTTGTAATGATGCTACGTATATTTTATCTGTAAAACCACCCACATAAGTAACAAAGAGATTTCGAGTGATTCTGCTTAGCTGGGTTCAGGGTAGGCAGGTTCAGGCTCAGGTTAGGTAGTAATAAGAGTAGTAAAAGTCAGCGAAAGTTTTGGCTCGCCCGGGATTACTGTCAAATTCCATAGAACCGTTTCAAACCAACAAAAAACGCGTATCTTTAGGTTATTATTTATTACAGCATGGAAGAAATACAGCTAAACAAATCAACAAAAAAAGGAAACAATTGTCGACAGAAAGCCAAACAAGTCTTTGCGTTTAGATTTCTAATAGAATTTGTGTTGTGAACATAAAATCAGTAACATATTAATATAAACTATATTTAATAGTTACAACTAGTAACCACTTGTGTTTTCAATTGAAAAGTGAGAGAAAAAACAATAAAAAAACACTGTGGTTATTTAAAAAAATTGAGGTTTAAGTACCTTCTAGCTGAGGTCACTGGTTGTAAAGAGATCCAAATCGTGTTGTGTAAATATTTTATTAAAATGTTTGCTTGCACGCACAATGTAACTGTTCTGACTATATTTAGTCGAACTATGAGGTACACGTAAGGGTTGCATAAATCGAAATGTTTTATTTGGAGCATTTAAATTTGATAATAACTCAGTACTAACTTAACAGTAACACTCTCAATACACATTATGCATTTAAAATGCCTTTTTATGTGGCAATCTGTCGTACCTACTGTAGCATATTTGAATGACAAGGAACAAAATTAATTATTTATTATTCTCAAAATATACAAAGGAAATTTTCTCAGAGCAAACTGATCTGTCTTCATCGAATATCAGAGAAGATTGGTTGGAACTATAATTTCTGTCATATTGAAGGAGCTCAAATTATTGTTATGAAGACTCATGTCTAAAAATAACTAAAACAGTACGGTCGATCATATTTGTTAATGAAAATTGCCGAAAAAAATGGTAGGTTTATGTATAGTCACAAGAGAGCCCCTATGCTTTTCTAATAAGTAATAATAAAAATAAATAATAATAAAACCGCAGGGCAGCATGTGGCGAGCTGTTGGGCAGTAGCGACCCCACGGACCCTACCCCCCGGGAGAAGTCTTGTTTATCATCTCTGGCTTGACTTTATTGGCCGGCTGGAGTGAACAATGACGAGGAACAGAGCTCCCACCTCTTTCTTGCCTTTATTGGCTGGCTTGAGTGGAGGTTCGCAAGAGCAAACGTGCTCGGAGGAAGGTAGTATTCCAGTAAGGTGCTGGTAGGGATCTTGACCGTACTTCCGGGATTGTCCTGATAGCCGTGGAATACCTCTCCACTCCTCAAGCACCTCAGGAAGTGGTGCCTCCTTGTTGCTACGTCACTATGTGCTAGCGACCGCTTTCGGGGGCCCATTATTGAGTGTGCAAGTCACCCCCTGCCATTTTATCCGTGTAATACACAACATTGATCAGGCAGGCGACATAGTCCTTCCATAGTCCTAGGTAATCAATCCACTACAGCCACCCAAACCCACAGCCCAATATGTTTTGTTCCTATATTTTGCAATAGTCCTGCACGAACCGGGGGTTGTCCTTGGGTACACTTGCATAGTGCATACAGGGATAATCGTCGGTTAGTGCCTCAACACATAAAATTGTCTAAGGGGCCTCTGCACCCGGCCACCGTAGGCGCGGGCCTGCGGGCGGTGAGTAATGGGTAGCTCACCGTCCGATCAGGACCAGGCCCGTGCTGGACGGCGCGTACGTGTTCCACGCGCGCCTAAAAGAGATGTCAGCATCGAAGAGGGGGCCCACTAGGGCCCAAGCCTGCCGGGAAAGCGGGATCATCCATAAGGGGTACCGCTGACCCGGAACATAAAGGGCCAAGGAAGGAACACGGGTGGGTTTTAGTCAGTAAGAGTCTGACACTCCCTTCCGCTCCACCCAGAGCGGGAGGAGTCATTTGATGATTTCCCATCCTCAAAAAAAAAAAAAAAAGGGGCCTCTGCATGTTGGCTTCGGCCCCTCGTACGCCTTCCAAAGGTCCGGGACCCCAGGGTCCCGAGAAATGTCAAGAAATAATAATATGAGACAACATCCACACAAGGTCTTCAGGTCTCGAACTAGGCAGAGCCTGTACTACGGTAACCTGATGACTGATATACATACTTATATACATATACACACCCAGACACAGGTCAAACAGACATGTTCATGCACACAAAATGTTTGACTTGTCCGGGGATCGAACCCGGGACCAGCGGCTCAGAAGGCAGGAATTAACGATTCGACGAACAATACAAAAGAAAGGACATTTGGGTATGCCGCTTAAAGAACTAAAACTGCATCATTAAAACTAACTGATGAGAAAAAACAAACTCATTTCTTCTGATCACTACGCTGCTGTGTTGTGCAGTTCTCAAAAGACAAATCTTAAACTATAAAAATAGATAGCTACTTTACACAAAACGGTTTGATCCGTTGAACTCACACGTCAAAAATATTGTACTTCATAGAGTATCAATCCCTCCGCACCAACGGTAATATAAATAAGGTGCTGGTGGTAACAAAAAATAATATTTGAGGACATGCGACCAATTCACAACATCAACAACAATACTTGTGTACTAACAAACGCGCGTTTCGATGAACTTCGGTCTCTTATTTAACATGAGATCCTAGTACCAATGCTCGAAGCGCCAATGCCTCTCGCCACGGCCAAGGCTACGTACGAAACTCAAATGTTGCAGCGAGCGCCATCTGCACTATGATTTATGAACTAATGACGTTAGCTGTTAACCCTTCGAATGGATGAAAACAAACTTTGCGGAATAATGGAGGGTTTTAATTCCTAACATCGCCACACCGAGATCCAAAGATTGCAGAGACATCGTGCGAGACACGTAATTATGCTGATCATTTTAAAATTACTATTGTGTTGTATATCGGTCTGGTGTCCGCAACTTTAGTCCAAGTATTTGTGCTAAGCGTACGGTGCGAAATTACTAGTAAAAATGTAGTAATGTAAAAAATAATATTTTTGCTGTGATTGCAGAATCAGAGCTCAAGACTTAAATTATCTCTATAAGTGCACTATTTATTTATTTACTAGAAAGTATTCATGTTATTACTTTAGCAAAACTATTTCAGAGCTGTTTACCGACTACCTCGCGCGTTGCCATAGCGATGAACTTGAGCTACAACTACCCCTATATTTCATGCCACCCTGGTACCTTTGATCGGAGCAGTGACGAGTTTCGTCGGACCGTGGCGCTGAGACGAGACATCTTTCTAGCGCCATCTAGCAATAGTATTTTAAACGAATAGTATTTGGTGTGTTTAGAATTTTACTTTGCGGTAGGCTTATTAGGTGTGATGTATTTATTATATACTAATTCCATGGGATGTGTCCATGTGTTCGAGTTTAGCCCCGGGATGGATGATGGAATAATTACGTCGGATCTGACTAGAAACACCACAGAACTATTCGTAACTAGGAGGGAGGGGGGTTCGTGCCAGGGATTATGATTGGATATTGCATGACAACTTATCCGACTCTGGCACATTAATTTTCTTAAAGAAAAACCATGAAATATTCTTATATATACCTTAAGCTACTTATCAGGCATGTACATAATTCATTTATTCAACATAAACATTTTATTTGCCAGCACAACAATTTTTGTTACTTATAAAGTTTTCGTACATTTCCGAGCAAATCCTTGAACATTTGTTTAACTGTCTATCTTGCATAATACCTGACGGAAGCCACCTAAATAAAACAAATCCCGAGATTAAGGAAAAAGCTGTTTCAGTATATTGTTTATTTTGGTATTTGTATTGATGCTTCCTTTATTTTTCATTTATCTATCATGATTGTAACAAAGGAAATTGTAAGTGATTCTGTTTAGCTGGATTCGATTCACTGTTGGGGTAGATAATATGAGAACTTATCTAAAAGTCGGCCCTGGTTCGCCCGGGAATGCTGTCAAATCATAAACAACAAATAAATGATAAATGCTTTTATTTCTGTAAGTAGGTTTGAACAAACACTTTTACACGTCAATCGTATTTTAAAAACTAGATGAGGTCGGCATTTCCTATCTGACTACCAACCGTTCAATACCAACGAAAAACGCGTCGTTATTTTTTTCCAATTTAACCGTAACTTACTCGATACACATACAATACATTATGCATTTAAAATACCTATATATGTGGCAATCCATCATTCCGCAGAGTATTTGTTATTTGAATGACAAGGAACAAAATTAATAATTTATTAATCTCAAGACATACAAATAGAAATTTTCTCTGAGGAAACTGATCTGTCTTCATCGAACATCGGAGAAGATTGGTCGGAACAACAATTTGTTATGTTTCTGTCATACTATTTGAGTTCAAACTGTTGATAAGAAGGCTCATGATTACAAATAACTAAAAATAACCTACCATTATTTCAGTCATTTTCTTTAACAATATAAGGTTAATGAAAATTGGTGAAAAATGGGAGGTTTATGAAATCACAAGAGCGACTAGAACCGTTGGGTTGGCAATGGAGGATGATGAGGAAGATTAGCTAGCAGTATTGCTGGATTGAAATACTGATTTCTTCTGATAATTAAGCTGCTAGGTTTCGCAGTTCTAAAGAAACCTTGGTATTATAAAAAAAATCGTTTGACTTACTGAACTTACGCGCCAAAAATATTGTTATTCATAAAGTATCAACCCTCAGCCGCAACAAAGGTAATAAAAGGGGCGGGTTGGAACAAAAAACAATTTTTGAGGACACGCGACCAATTCACCGTGATTCTCAGGGGTCTGATAGACCGGTTATTGGCCCAAAGTTTTTATGAACGAATTTATATTGATCTTTCGAGGCTTACTTTTAGTCTTAGGCTTTATGCTTGTTACTGTGCCCTGGTTGATATTTTGATAAATTGGGTAGGTGATGTGTACGTCGGAGCAGTCTGATTTTGTATAGACAACTAGGTAACTGAACAGACAGCTGTGCTGCTGGGGAGTTTATTCCGCCACTTCTTCTTCCCAGCTAAAGCACTAGGAAGTGGTGAAGGCCAAGCGTTTTGGGGGACTGTCTTATGTAATTTTGACGTTCAAAAAGTGCTGATTCTCAGCCTAGTTTGAATAAATGGCTTTTGATTTATAATGTTTTTTTTTCGTAAGTTTAAATTATTTTAACTAGAGCTCTGCTGTGTTCCCGCAGTCATTGGGCTATGCTATACTTTACACAGAGGCTGGGACGTCGACGCGAAATCTGTAACCATGACTGCAGCACTTGATTCTGAACCCCCCTGCATTGACATATTTCGTCTGTTATCAAAAATAAAAACTGCTGTTTTATAAAGAGTGCAATACCTACGCGGTCAAAATCTATGGAACTGTATTTTTTTTTAAATAACCGGCCAATAATTTCCACGCACCGAGTCTGGAGTCGTGTGCTGAATTCATGGTTACAGTTAGCGTATCGTGTTTGCGTTTCCATGAACAATTCTTCACATTAATTATACATACTAGATCAAACTAAACTAGAATCAAAACGCCTGTAGTATATTTTTGTATTAAGAAAATAAATAAATCTTGACTTTCTATTATAGCTTAATTTTTAAACACACAAATAAGGTCAACCTCTGTTCGTTCAACGCGACACCTAACTAATCGGATGAAAAGTTATCAAGTTCGTGACTGGAGAACACAAAATCATGGT
The DNA here is from genome assembly GCA_937001585.2 of Brachylomia viminalis. Taxonomy (NCBI): domain Eukaryota; kingdom Metazoa; phylum Arthropoda; class Insecta; order Lepidoptera; family Noctuidae; genus Brachylomia; species Brachylomia viminalis. The sequence goes on from OW443301.2 coordinate 5,439,013, forward strand.
TTTAGGCACTTTGGGAAGGACCTAACGCTTTGAACGAGCTTAATTTGAGCTTACAAGTAGGTACAAGAACTCCAGTTTAAAAGAAGATTATTTTAAACAATGTTTTGAATAGCCAATGAGGCATCTTGGTCAGTAAGCACAAGATTGAAGAAAAATAAAGAAAATAAATAAATTTCCTAAAGTGTTAAGTTACGGTTGCCTAGAATGGCAGCAGTGACGGCTGTCATGAAAATGATAGCAGCGGGGTTTGGTTTTACGGTGTCAAAATACACTATCTAGGAAAACACACAACTTACTTTCATAATTAACGTTTCTGTGACGTCATTCGCCGGTAAATTACAGACGCTATGTGGTAGCCTCCGCTCTTTTAGGAAACCGTAGCTGTACTTTTGTAAGAAAATACTTGTGGATACTTATTAGATAAGAAGATATATTTTAAATAATACCTAAAAGTTTATACTGCATAAGCGCTCACAAATCCGCAAATCTCTGTTTGAATATCTAATCACATTACCCAAAAACTTCAGCTGAAGGAATTATTATTAATTGAAGCCAATTGTTTTTGCCTCTAATTATAAACTTCTAAACAAAGTCATTAAAACTTAGGGTTAACCGAACTCTTTGTCTTAATGTTGTTACCCATTTATAGAATAACGGAAAGGTGAAATGTTTTTCTTTAGTATTGAGGCTTATTTATATTTATTTATTTATATATTCTTTATTGTACACCACAAAATACATAACAACAAAAAAAAATAACACTACTTAATATACAATGGGCGGCCTTATCGCTTTCTGCGATCTCTTCTTCTCTTCTGCTTCTTTCTTTCAAACAGGCGTGACACGCGGTGCCTTTGGGCCCGCGTGCGATTCGCGTCGCGTGTCGCGCCTGTTTGAAGGCGTTTTTACGAAGTAAAAGGTTTATAAACAGATTAATCCAATACTCACTTTTATTTTTTTCAGGTAAGCACATAAAACACGGCAGCAGTCCAGTACGGAAAGGTCTGACGATAACCCACTTGTTTGGCAACTAGTAATGTATGTAGGTACCTATATATACTTTTTTTTTCTATGGGGCAAACCTTCAAAAGGCGCCCGGGCATTGGGGATAAGACCGGGGAGTGAGGGATCTATACCTCATTAAAACCACTCCGGTGGTCACCATCTTCATATGCACCGCATGCTATGTGAACAGTTACCTGCCAAAAGACCGAACCGAAACCCCCTCTGTGCAACGCCTGTTAGGGCACATCCCTGGGGAGTATGTACCAACTGTGGTTATCCGGTGAGATGGGTCAGTATGGGGAAATCTGAAAGAAAAGAGTAGGCCTATCGCGCACAACGATACGAAGAAGTAATGTGTTACAAACTTAAATTACCCATCAGTATCCAAAATGCGACAGCACTAGTATTTCAATGGCGGTCCATAGACAACGCGACTTACGTGCGCGGTTGCTTTTGAGAAGCGTCATAGATGACGGGCCCTAGAGTTGATTCTAAGTTATTCTAGGGTTAAAAAAGACTTATCCGGAAAAATAATGTTAATATAATCCAATAACAATGTTGAAATAAAAACCATTCATCACCCTGAATATCCTCTGCCTCCTGTCACTCCAGACGAAGTGCACAGTATTATCAAGGCTCTTAAACCCCGCAAAGTGTGTTCCAACTTTTCCCTGCCCAGCTAATAATGCTAATGGCTACCGTCTTCAATGGTGCCTTGAGCAATAACATCTTCCCACAAGCGTGAAAAAAGACCACCGTCATCGGTATCCCTAACCTCGGCAAGCCCAAGTCCGAGCCCACGAGTTACCGTCCCATCATCCTGCTCAATGTTCTCGGTAAAATCTAAGAGAGGCTTAATTATAAGCGTTTCAGAAATTATGCTAAAACAAAGAGCCTCATCCCCAACGAGCAGTTTGGTTGCGAACTCAACACTCTTGCGTACAACAAGTCCACCGTATCATTGACCACATAAACGTTGGTTTCCAACGTGGTTCGATGACGGGTGCTGTATTCTTCGACAAAGCGAAAGCATTCGACAAATGAAATGAAATGATATGATGAAATGATTTATAATTCTGTAAGTCGGTTTGTACAAACACTTTTACACGTCAAACATATATATTTTTTAAACTAGATGGGGCCGGCGTTTCCTATCTGACTACTCTGAGAAGAAAGACCGAAACAAACTCAGAGGTCACAGTCTTTTTTAAAGTCAGACAAAATCTTGGTCAGATCATGTGAAGACTATGTAAAACGGTATCTAAAAAGGTCTTTGGAAGAAAGATCCACACAGTTTGAGTGGACCTGTCCAGTCAGTGCACGCAATTGTCAGCAATCATGCAGCTCAACTCCGAACTAAGGAGCTCAACGATTCGACGAACAATACCAAAGAAAGGGCATTTGAGTAGGCCGCATAAATTACTCAAACTGCCAGATCACGATTAAACTAACTGAGAAAAATACAAAAAAGCAATGACCGCCATATAGTTCTCACAAAGACAAAGTCTGGCACAACGGCTTGTTATACAATATGTAACAAAAACGCTGTTGTTCCTTTTACCTACGTTTTAAGAATCGGTATACATACGTAATAAAGCAAGTCATTTCTAAAAACGGTTCAAAAAAATAATTAAAATAAATATTTAATTATTAATATTTGTAATGTTTAACTGATTTCTTACCTCTGCAATTCTGCATGAAGCGATGACGCGAAACCAGAAAAATATAGAATGTTCCCGCCCACTCTCTTTGATCGGCGCTGCGCCGCCGCCGGTACACCGCCGCCACTTACCTAAGTACCTATTTTGCTACGAAAGTTCGTGACCTTGTCAGCTGTTGTTTTTCACTTTAACGAATGAATGTTTGAAAATGTTGGTTTACACGGTATTTTACACAATTGATAATTGTTAAAACTACATTTAACACTTCACTACATTAAAAAAAAACAAAGTCGCCGCGTCTGTCACTTAAAACCTTGTGTTTATTTGAATGCATTTTTTATTATGATGTCTTTGACGCCTACGTACGCTCCGCAGATCGGAGGTATCGGACTTGATGTGGTCAAATGCTGCTACTATCTGTGAACGCATTTCGAACTCCGTATCGCACGTTTTTTTGAACAGCTGTTGCTTTACTCTGCCCCAGAGGAAAGATCTAAAGGCGTCTGATCAGGTGATCTTGCAAGTCCAACACTTGCTCCTCGGTGTCAATGTCTCGAGTCCTCGGTCTGCCTGCGTCAGCTCGATGGTCTCGTCCGTGCACACTTCCGGTATTGTACGTACGTGCAAACGTTAGAATGCAATCGCCAATGGTAATGGTAGACTCGCTAAACGTTCTTGGTAGAGTCTGCGTGCACATCAGCATATTAAAATATTCTACGTTAGAATAGGACATGGTAAATAAACTACGTAAACAAATCACGTAGGTCAACAGTAACATCCGTTCAAAACTGTGGTGCGCGGGAGACTACGAAGTGATTCGCAGGGCGGCGGGTGGCGGGGTAAAGGGAGGGGGGGTAGGTAGGCACGTGGTACCGACACGGGGTCAAATCACAGGAGCGCTATGCTCCCCTCATTCAATACGTGCAGGAGTCCCTTAGGGCTCTGTGCTTGCTCCCCTCATGTTTAAGCTGTTCACCAGCCATATCCCAAAGAGTAAAAAGGCTCAGTTGAATCTGTTCGCAGACGACACGGCCATTTACTACACTCGCTGCGGCCAAGATTCGATAGCTCGCAATCTCCAAACCGCAGTCCACAAACTCAGCGCGTGGTTTGGAAAGTGGAGAATCGAAGTCAATCCCTACAAAAGTCAAGCGGTTCTCTTCAAAAAACCGCGACTCAGACCCACCCTCCCCCGACTGATCACCATGTCCGGCAAGCCGATCCCTTGGGAGAAGCGAGACAAATACCTAGGCGTTATCCTTGATGAGCATCTGTCTTTCACAGGGCACATAAAGCAGGCCCGCTCGCGCGCCGCATACGCTTTCGGTAGACTCCCCTCCGTTCTGAATGCACGTGGCAAACTGTCCCTCAGTTGTAAAGTGCGCATTTACACAGCGTGCATTCGACCAATAATGACATATGCCTGTGAATCTTCGCACACGCAAATCCCCTCCACATCCATAGAATGCAGACCCTCCAAAATCGTTTCTTCCGTAGGGCAACAGCCTCCCTTAGTTCCGTACGTAACGAAATCCTCTACCTTGACCTCAAAATTCCTACTATCCATCAATTCATGAAACGCAATTCCAAGCGTTTCTTCTATACCACCGCCAAGCATCGCAACCCTCAGGTCCGTCTGTTATGTCCCATCTAAAATGAGTCAAGCCCGCCGTCCAAGGCATGTCCTCGCCGACCCCGATGACCACAGTAGCTGAGCCCGTAGTTTTTTTTGCTCCGATAATAATAATCATCCAATCTTGATCCTATGTACCCCACAGGGAGCGTTGCAGTCGCTTAGTATTTTAAGAAATTCGCCTCTGGTTGGAGGCTCCCACAGGATAGTCCGGTGAAGCAATGACGACCTGTCCAAGTCAATTGCGAGATGCATAAAAAAAAACACACAGTATTCCACTAGCCGCTAGCGCCCGAGCATGCTGTATGTTTATGTTGCAGCTACAAACTAACTCACAAATATACACCAAGATGACTACGATTTCATATCGTTTTCATACCTTCCAACGTTCTACAATTCGCTAAGTAATCGTTTCCACTATCTACATAGGATGGAATGTCATCTATTCGCGTTCTAAATCTTCAGCAACTCTAGGAGAGTCCTTTCCTCGCAAAATTGAATAACGTCTGCTTCTCCTAGCTCAATGGCTTCTCCCCAAGCGAGTGACACTGACAAGATAAGTAGGTATAAACATTTTCTCTATCTACGGTATAAACACTTTCGATACAAGTTCAGAAACTTTATCCCGGTATCGAATCTCGCGGGATTTTTGTATTACCGCACACTGTTTTTCTTCACTGTAAGCAGGGGTTAACAGGCTAGTGATGGAATAATAATAATAATAACTAATAACTTTTATTTAGGTCCTTTTACAAAGTAATACATCTAAACACGTATAAGTACTTAGTAGTACCAAGTTCTTAACCGATTGGCTTAAATACTTATATAAAAGCTAGTTTAATTTACTCGTTTTTAATTACATATTATGAAAGGTGCGTTGATACTGACATTATATCTTGTGGCAACCTGCCTTTTTTTTTTGAGGGTGGGAAATCATCAAATAACTTCTCCCGCTCTGGGCAGAGCAGGAGGGCGTGTCAGATTCTTACTGACTAAAACCCACCCGTGTTCCTTCAGTTGCCTGTGCCAGGGGCCACGGTATCCCTCTCGGACTTCCCCGCAACCCTAGCAGGCATCGGCCCTAGCGGACCCCGTCATTGGTGCTGACATCTCTTTGAGGCGTGCGTGGAACACTACGCGCTGTCGACCTGGGCCTGGTCCTTATCGAACGGCGAGCTGTCCATTGCTCGCCGTTCGCAAGCCCACTCCTACGGTGGCCGGGAATCGGGCTGCGATTCCCGACACCCAGGGCGTCTCCTGCAGCGACTAGGGGCGTGAGGGCACGAATTTTGCCTCTCCCTCACGCATTCCGCCTCCGCCTTCGCGAACATTACTACTTCGCAGAAGGAGGTGACGGCTTCCCAAGCCCTCTCGCTCCGTACCATGGCCGGGACCAGGGCCAGACGCGAGAGATCGCCACCGCCAATCGCTTCCACGAGGACACGGCGGTGCTCCGCCCAAGCCGGGCAGACCTCCACCGTATGCTCCACCGTGTCCTCCGGGCGATCCACACGATGGTGACACCCGGGCGTTTCCTCCCGCCTTATCCGGAACAGGAACCTCCCGAAACAACCGTGTCCGGTGAGGACCTGCGTCAGGCGGAAGGTGAGGACGCCGTGGCGCCTTTCTAGCCAGTGGCGACCTGCCTGAGCTAGGTTAATAAAAACCTGTGTTTCAGGCCATCCCCATATTAAGCGATATACAATAATACTATCCTTAATAAACTAAAGCTAAAACTAAAGCTTAAAGGGATTTATAAGAATCATGAATTAAATATTTATTTACTAGCACAATATAGGTAATTTATAGGCTATGAATAGCGTCTTTATCTATCATTTCAGGCCGTAAACAAGTTTACGATGAATTCGTATGACGTATAAAAACTCTTAGTTATAGCGTTTTCACTAACCATTTTCTAAGATTCGTGATTTAAATTGTGTCAGTTTTAAATAATCGAAACCTTTGAAAAATTTAGTTTTTATTTGATCAGTATAACACTAAACCAACACGACGATACCAAGTACGATAAAAATATCCTGAAAAAATATAATAATAAGCCATTCCTTGAAAATAAATAGTAGTTTGACGGGCGTGGCTTATTTTCCCCGCACGCTTGAAGTGACGGTGCTATCTTCTTTGGTCGGCCGCCACGTCGCCGCCACAAACATGTCTGAACCAGTGTAACCCAAAGCGGAATAACTAATCTCCTTTATGTATTTATATAAAAAATGGAGCTTGGTATATATGACATCAACACTAAGCTAATTCATACGAATTAGGCGAGCAATGGGCAGCTCACCGTCCGATAAGGATCAGGCCCGTGTCGACGGCGCGTTATGTTCCACGCGCGCCTCAAAGAGATGTCAGCACCAATGACGGGGTCCTCTAGGGCCGATGCCTGCCAGGGTTGCGGGAAAGGGTTACCGTGGCCCCTGGCACAGGCAACAGAAGGAACACGGGTGGGTTTTAGTCAGTAAGAGTCTGAAACGCCCTCCGCTCAGAGCGGGAGAAGTTATTTGACGAAATTCCACCCTCAAAAAAAAAAAAAGGTTCTCCTTTTGGATATTGCAAATAATTGCGTTTTGATAGTCAGATTTTATAAAATAATAGTATAAAAAAAGGTTCTGCTTTTGGATATTGCAAATAATTGCGTTTTGATAGTCAGATTTTATAAAATAATAGTCTTTCTTGTTTTTATTTGTGCAGCTTAATAAAAAAAGCTAATGTATTCAAAGTAAAGCCCTGTTACTGTTTCATATAATGTATATACTACTTTCATTCATGAACGTTTCTGAAATCAAGCGACACCAAAACTGCCATTTTTCTTTGTGAAAGTGATTTACATAATATAATAAAGACTATAAAATTGTGAAGGCTTCCTACGCGCGGGGGTTGAAGTACAGTCAGCGCCGGCCCTAGCCCTTGATGAGGGTAGAGCGAGATTGTCTTTCGGTGCCCTTTGGTGGACGATTTCACTTTACGTAAATCCTACTTCCGTTTTATGTTAAATTAATAATAATTACCAAATTTTCAAAAATTCACTTTTTTTTGCAAATATTACTATAACTTACTGAATTTAAATTAAACGAAGTAGCTCTATATATTCTACTGCTTCTTTAACATTATGAAAGCTTTTACTGCTATATAATAAAATTAGTATTTGGTGTTAATTGTATTTCGCATTTTTGCTTTTGGGCGCCCCTTGCCATCTGGCGTCTAGAGCGACCGCTCCTCTCACTCTACCCCAAAGCCGGCGCAGAGGACAGAAGAGCCAAAAAAATTGCGATTTATGCCAGGCTCTACAATTAAATGTTCATAGCTATAAATAAAATACAATTAAAATGGAAGTCATTCACATTTTCTTCAAGGTTGATTTCGTATGGCAATGGTAATCTGCGTGATTTATGCCTTAATTACATGCCATTTATTATATTTTAGTAATTACATGTGACTCCAAGTATGCGAAATCAGAAATGTCTTGTTTATTTATATCTTTTTATATGGCATATTTGTCGCAGTTGGGTTTTAGTATTTAACCTTCTTTTTTATTTCAATTATTTTGGGTTTAGGGATCATTGAGTGCAAACGGAAATTGATACCAATAATTTGCTCAGCAGCCTTCATAATTGTTTAGAAATATATTAATAGAGTAATACAAATTCGGTTTGGTAGAATATACCCTTTTAGTGTATTTTTGAAAACACAGAGTTCGCAAAACCATAGGTTATCACGTGGTAGGTCTAAATTTTCTTTCAAGCAATAGTAATTAGGCGTAGTTGACGGAGCCTTCCCACCTCCGCGTAATAATTGTTGTTGTTGATGATTACTCATCAACAACGACAATTTGATTAAAACGATCAAAATGTAACAGTGTATACAAACATAGCCTGTTAAAATCATAACCCCCCTTTGGCTTTGCCGTATTCGGGTAAGAACTGACTTTTTTTCACAATTCAAATGCTACTCCATTCCTTTTTTGTGCTCTATCATTCGTAGCTATAGTAATTGATATAGCAGCTAATTGACTGTCCTGTGCAGATACTACTAACGTTGCAGATAGTGTTCAGTTTTAGTTTTTTATTTCTTTTCATTTTCATTAATAATTTAAATGTCGTCATTAAATAATAATAGAAAAATAATGTTATATTATTCAGCTACAAGAATACACACATACAAAGTGTAAATACCTATACAACACTAATTGTATGAAATAATTAGTTTGGCTTGCTAAACTACTAACTTTTTCTGTAGACACAATTATTTAAATCACGTAAATTAGATCTCAGCGATTACTTAACACCGGGCGGCTGATTTATGCACGATCTGGAGTGATGACATTACTTTTGATAGGCAAAAGAAGGGATCGAGATAATGTGTGTGCGCTCGGAATAAAACAACGTATGTGCCAAAACGAATTGCCATCTTATCTAATCATAATATATAAAAAATAAAAAACTGCATTTTTTATACTTTTTTGAGTATCACTTTAAAACATAGATATTTAAAAGTGATATTCAAAAAAGTGACGCCATGATACTCAAAAAAACATAAACATAAATATAATTGTGCAATTATTTTTGGTCGAGAAAATTTCATTATATCGTTTATTCCTGTAAAAGGGTGATACGTCATAAAGTCAACCGGCAGTAGTGAGGGCTATGCTAGCCGAGACAGAAAATTAGATGGAAGTAGCTTCCTTCTGTGAGGCCGTGATGGTCAAGAAGGAGGCCGCCGAGCAGGATCGGGAGAGGGCTGATTCTGGTCGGGGAAGGAAGCGTCGGAGAGGCAACCGCCTTGGCGCCTAATACGCCGAAATCCGCTTACCAGACAAGGTAGGTGGACCTTTGGGGTCGCAGGCGCACATAGTGGGGTCTCTGTTCGCCCACCGACTGACCCTAGGGGAGACGGTGGCACAGTGGTCACGTGCTGCCATGCATAGCGAGGCTCAGGGGATGCCCCTTTACAGTCTCCCCAGGGATGAGCCTTACAGACGTTGCACAGGGGGGTTCCGGAATTGGTATTATAAGAGGAACTGGGACCCCGTCTATGTGCTGATGGTGATCACCGGGGTGGTTTTAGTGAGGTAAAAATCCCACACTCCCCGACTTCCCTCCCGGAGGTCAAGTGCCTTTTGAAGGCTACCTCCCGAAAAAAAAAAGGTTATATAGTAAAAAAAACATACACCAAAATGTAAATACCTATTCCATATACTTAAAAAGGTACACTTTAAGGAACAAGCACTTTTTTTAAAGAACAGGCCTTTAAAGACCGCTGCCTAGTTATAATAATTAAAAATTCCCCGTCATCTTCAACATCTCAATGTGTTCCAACTTAATTATTTTGAACTTCCAAACAGGTGGGAAATGTGAGCTGACTTCTATAAAGTGAGTTGAACTTCTGTGACAGAGTTTGTTTAGACTTCAGACTACTTTTATTTATGTGGATTATTTACGTTCACCTGAACAGATTTTCCTGAAAGATAAGCAGGTAGATAGAAAAGATTCTATCAACGAAGTAAAGAAGTCAACAGAGTTGTGTGACCATTTTCCCATACCTCACCCAAGCCAGTCATCCATAGTTGTTACTTTAGTGACTCTCGTTGAACTCTTCATATCACACGACATGGAGAGTTCTGGTAAAGCTCGTATTGACAAAAGTAAAATTGAATAGAGGTGTTTCCAGAAAATGTTTTGTTGTTTTTTCAAAGCTCTTTCAAAAGCAAAAATCTTTCAACTCACGTCGTCACGTGTCAGTTAGAACAAGTACCTACTCATCACAATTAGTTTCTCTACATAAATCTCCCTTAGTTGAGGCCCAAATTTCTTAACTTTCTTTAAATATTTCCTTATGTGAGCAACACAACATGATTTAATTTTTTTTTATCTTCCCAACTCATTCCGTTACAATGTCATATCACGCCCAGATTCTTTAGATGTCATACAAAAACAATTTAAACGGGTCACAAACAGACACGGTAATTAAATTAAAGATAAAGCCTCCATACTGTATGAGGCAACTTTGAGAGAGTTCCCAGTGAAACTTTATGTAAATGAGAACTCACACAGGGGTATAATATTACGTGACTCCCAAGTTCAGCTGCTTCAATGCTTTGATGATAAAATATGAAAATATGGCCTCTTTTACTTACCTACATGCTTCTGAAAACTGGGGCTACGTTTATGGGATTTTTATGGAAGTATTAAGCAACAAATACTGAAATGGCGAGTTAGAACTCATGTCCTTTAGCTAGCTAATCCTCGTTTTAACCGCTAGGCTTTGCTGTGCAGATTCAGTTTTCTACAGTAGCTTTGACTTGGAGTAGAAAATAAGATCAAAACATCTGCTGCCATGAGCTTTCCAATTTCGTTCGTATTATGATTAGTGCATTATAAATTCTAATACCACGCAATAATACATAAGCGTGTTTTGATAATATCAAATGGAAAGTCACGAATTCGTGGTAGAAGCTTATTAAAGAGCTTACCCACACTGTTGCTCAACTTAAATACTGCTACGTAGTGAATGTGGTGGTTGCTTTTTGTGTGAAGTTGCTTAATTTACACAAATAACATAGGTACTGTGGCATTAAGGTACTTTGTTTATCAAACCGTGTATTATATTTTATGATTTTGCAACACGAGCCACGAGAAATAAAAACAATAAAAATCTGTTTATAAATAAAATGCTGAAGTTTCACTGTTAGACTTGAACCAAGGATCTTGCACTTAATACATAAATAGTTATGCCTAGCATTTAAATATCAACATCAGTCCTTCAAATGATGTACTCTTCCAAAATTAATAGATAAGTAGCCACAAATCTCTTAATCGATATATACTAGCTTTTGCCCACAGCTTCGTCCGCGTGGAAGTTGGGAATTATCCCACGAGGACGAACTATAGGGATAAAAAGTGTGTGTATTCTATATGTTAATCCAGGTTATAAACTGTGTGAATGCCAAATTTCATCGAAATCCATTCAGTCGTTTTTGCGTGATTGAGTAAAAAACGTCGACACTCACGATACGTCTGGTCCATAAATTCAAGGTCGCTCAGTGAGCTATGGAACGAGCTATGCTTGGAGTCTCTTTGAAGGAAAGAATTCGGAATGAGGTGATCCGGCAGAGAACCAAAGTTGTCGACATAGCTCACAGAATAAGCAAGCTGAAGTGGCAATGGGCCGGTCATATTAGCCGTAGAACCGATGACCGTTGGGGTAGACGTGTTCTTGAGCGGAGACCGCGAATCGGCAAACGTAAGGTAGGACGCCCTAAGGCTAGGTGGAGCGACGATCTTCGCAGGATGGCTGGTACCAGCTGGATGAGAGTAGCCGAGAGCATCGAGCTAAATGGCGTGCAATTGGAGAGGCCTATGTCCAGCAGTGGACTGCTGTAGGCTGATGATGAGTAACAAACATCCAAACATACAAACTTTCACATTCATAATATTAGTAGGATCATCTGAAATCCGCAAACATTTTAAATTCAACCGTTCTCAAAGTGTAAGATAAGAATGTCATATTTATAACAGTATTTCAGTTGTAACGGGATCTAACAAGATACTGATAGCACGTAGCGAACACACATCATATGAGAGTAACATGACATGTTGTATATTATCAGGGTTATCCCGCTGTTATTATAAGCTGGGTTTAATAGGATAGAAGCGGTGGATGTGGTAATAGTGGGCTGAGTTTGCTTCATTGATTTTAATTGTAGTCTAGGTGCAAACTATAAAAGTTGAAACTCAAATGTGATCACGAACTACGACACAGTAACACTGACTCCCGCTAAAACCTGGAAGGGGACAGTAACCAAATTAAAAACTCAATCAGAATCGGAATCAGTTTCAAGTGTATTGGAACCACCTTTATTAGCGACAAACTGTAGTGAGCCTGCCTATCCTAAACAAACGGCCCTTAATAACTTTTTACTATTAGGAAAATGAGATAAGTAGAAGTAAAATATCACTAATACAAAGTATTGTAACACATTTTAAAAGAGTAACGATAAAGTTTCTTGCCCATTCTTCTCCATACGAAACTACCTTTTGGAAGGGGCGACTAGAATCAATTCTATTTAAATGTAAATGTTGACGTTCAAAAGTGCCTTTTATGTGCCTATTTGAAATAAATGCTTTGACTTTGACTTTGACACTCTTGTATAAATGCCTTCTCCAAAGCTTTTTCTTCATTCTCAGAACCTTATTACGTTTTGGTAAATGAAATTTAATTTGATAACGTTGGCAAATTGCTTGATACACGCGTTTTACATGAAAAGTAACCAACAGAATGCCATCGAATGTGGTTGGATATTAGTAAAGAGCAATATTCACCAATTTTGTTATTATGGAGTTAAATTATGTTCTACAAGCTTTTGCCCTGAGCATCGCCCACGTGGACGTGTAAGTCCTTCTCCATTAAAAAAAATATAATTATGTATACTAACCATTGTTTGGCACATAGGTTCTCCATTAAAAATACATATAATTATGTATACTAACCTATGTGCCAACGGTCACGGTGTTTGATCAAACGGTGTTGGGGTTTACTCTAGTCTCACAAAATGTATTACTTACATTAAAAAAATTCTCTTAACACACTAGTAAAAATTGCTAATTATATAATTCAATCATCACTCGAAAGACATGTAGCGCCATCTAGCGTTCAAAAGCATTTGTGATCATCAACAGTTAATGTCGTATGTCGTAACGTCAAAAGTAAGTCGGATAGGAAACCTTATCTAGTTTTTAAAATATGTATGACATGTAAATAGTAGATTATTAACCAAGGGGATAAAGCAGTGTCTTCTGTCACGGGTGACGATTTAAATCGCGAGCGTAATGAAGGACTCGATGTTTACTCCCGAGCGTAGCGAGGGTGTTAAAAACTTAAATCACGAGCGAAGCGAGGGATTCAAGACGTATCCTGAGTGTAGCGAGGGATTTAAGTTCACCCAAGACTAAGACAGCTTTATCACCGAGGAAAATACTCTACTTTTCGTACCATTTGCGAAAAAATTAACACAATAATAATATGAGATAAGCATTTATTAAAAATAATGACAATTAAACGTATTTTTAGAACATTAACTTATTTATAAAAATAAATTAAAATAAACTTAACGTTTATGTATTTGAAGAAAACAAAAACGCGGCAAATTCCTAGACTAATATTTTTTGGGCGGAAAAGCAAAGGCATCAAGATCATACGGCCTCGTCGGTTTTCGTAATTTAATCCTATAATCTGCATAATAAATGCGTATTCCTTTTTCAAAAAGATGTTTAATGCTTTATATACAAACTCAATGGTGTAAACACAGATGTAGTTCAGTATAAATTTCGGTAAGTATTCCAAATTTAAATCACATTCTCCCCCTAGAGGATGAATGAAATTCAGTACAATTTTCTTTCCCTGTTTTTAACAGATTAAAAATGACTATTGTTTTATTCGCTTTTTGTGGCATAGAATGTCACTTTTTTGAGCAAGTGGTACGAAAAGTGTTTTTACAAACCTAATTACAGAAATAAAATTATTTATTATTTATTATCTGAGGTTAAATTATTAATTGTTCGTTAGTCTGTTACTGGCCAACTAGTTGTGCTTAATACTTGTATGAAATCCTATTTTTTATATTATAGTTCTTGTATTACTATAGGGTCATGAAATAAGAAATTAAAGTGCATACGAGAGTATTCAAAACTGCAAAAAATTAAAAAAATTGTTCAAGCAACTAGTAATACCATCATGAACTATGGTCCTATTTTTCATGCTCCAAGACAGTTAATTGAGTGTCACTCTAAGATGTAAATGGTTAGCACTCGATGTATCGTAGAAGCGGTAGTTTATAATGAGCTTGAAGACAACGCCATCTATCGCCGGGTTAAGAAGGTTATGTAAATGTAATCAAGGCTAAACTTGCGAGGGTTTTAAATATATCTGTATATTAAAAATCTACTGTTAATTTTTTTCTGCGCAAGAAAAATTATTAGCGTATCAAAGGACCAATTTCTTATACCTACTTACCTACCAAACAATATAATTATAATTATAGTGGTTCTGTGTGCAGAATGTAGAAAGATTTTAGCTAACGTAATAATGTACATAAGTGAATTAACATATCTACCGAATTATGTTTTAATTTTAATTTCTATTGTTTTGTTTCTATTATTATGTTAAGTTTTAATTTCTTTTATTTGTTGAAAAAACTACATTCAAGATGTCCACCAAGTATTCTTTTCTTTTTTTTTTCTTTTTTTCATAAATTTTTCTATTATTTTCAACCTGTATAATTACCAAAAATAGAGTACCTATCGCATCTGAAACAATACACACGCAAGAAAATAATATTAAAGACTTCTGAAGGCTAAATTAAAAGAAGCATTTAGCCTTGCAAAGATTCCAATTTATTTTGTGACAATTTTACCCACATCCTGTTCTTTAAATGTTCAGAGCACTTTTTTGTGTTTTTCACTTTCAGTGTTGTAAATAATAGTATGTCCTCTAGAAGTAGCCAAGACCTCTTGGCAAAGTTACAAATGTGCAGTCAACGGAAAACATTGATCTACGGAGAATAATTCAGTGAAAAAATTAAATATACATATTATATACTAATTGATTAATGGAAATAAGAATATAATTTAACAAACTAAAGTATGGCGTCAAATAACTCGTCCACATAGCTGTCGACTGGTAATGTACTCAAGAGAATACATAATTCTTTTAGTGTTTTGTCAGCTGGATGTCGACAAAACAACTTATAACTCTAACTCACAACCAAATACGAACATTATTTTAAAAAAAATTGGATTCCGTAACAGGGATATATTTATGTCCAAAATAGTCCAAAAAGTAAAACTAACAATACCACCTTAGCACGATATTTAAACTAAGAAAATTCTTGAGGTTATCCAGAAAAATCTACAAGGTTTAAAACTTCAAAGAGCAGCAAAGGTTGCCAGTTAAAAAAAAAACTTATTTCAACAGTATCATCGCATAACCTTGAAACATTTTGTCATAACACTCTTCCAATTTCTTTCTCCCGTAAATGAAAGCAATTCCGAAAGTAATTCGTACTTAGAACTCGACACAATATCACTCCAGATTTATTTTCCCACCATTTCATGTCGGTCATTTTTGATCTGACACTCGAGCTGAAATAAAAACTTTAGGGGACGTTAAATAGAGAATGACTCTCCTTTTAACGATGCAATAAAGATTACATTACGAAATAAATAAAATGCGCACGCGGCAAGCATTCTGTCAAAAATATTTTCAATGGCTTTTGACCCTCCATCTAGTCAAAGCATTTTATGTAGTATGTGGTTCGCTTAGGATTTATGAATGAAATATGAGGGGCCAAATGTTTTATGTCGGAGTTTTATGTAGGTTAAAATATTATAGGACCATTAGACACAATAGTGATGACAGTAAGTTTATTATGAGCTAAACATGTTGCGCAAAGTGATTTAAAATGATTCCTAGTGAATTCGTGTAGGTGATTATTATTATTATATTATTATTATTTTTCAATTGTTGAGATATCAACATTTTAATAGGTACTACAGATCAAATTACGAGTTGTAGGTCGTGGGTTCGAACCTAAACAGGCACTTTACTTTATGTAAATTATTTAATCACCACTGTTCTTTAACAATAAATTATTGTTATTCTTTGTTCTCTGAATGGCGAAGGAAAACATCGTGAGAAAACCAGCATGTCCTAGAACCAAACATTCGAAGACACGCCCACTACCAACACGAAACTGCGTGGTGGATTACGGCCCACTCTCTCTCATAGATAGGAGGCCTGTGTCCCAGCAGTGAAAACATTATAGGCTGATTAAACATATGATATGTACCTAGGTACTACATTAAGCATGCTGCTAATTTATAAGACTGCATCTTTTTTTAAACCTTATTGAATACACTGTTTTCTTTATAAAAAAATAATAGCTTGGCCTCGTGTAACTCGGGAGAAAATAGTTTACAGCAATTGTTTTAAACAAGCTGTTGATGGTTTTAATATAGTATTACACTACTTACCACCGTGCTAAAGTAAATCATACATAACATACATCTTACATAATACAAAGTTTATTGTAATACACAGAAAATTAAGGTACAAAAACATCAATGGTAGCGAGCCACTAACCAAACCTTTCCCACACACTTAGGTATTCACTCGGGCAAAACTAGGTCTCCGTTCCTAGTTGTATCGGGGTATACCTACACCCGCATTGAGACTAAAACAATAACTCAGAGTCGCTTTAGTAAGTCCGTAAGATGAACTACATAATAACGTCTAGCTCAATCGAATAAGCATCGACCTATTATGGCTGTGCTCATAAAGGAAACATAAAATTTATGCAAAGCAAACCGAGACACAATAATTTATATCAACTGGTCTTACTACCTAGTTCTTACAAACGGCCTAACTCTCGCATAGGTTAAATCATGACTAATCAGTTGAAACTCAGTGTTCTCTCAGTATATTCCTTTCAAATGACGGGACCATGACCCTTGGCGTCAAACACAGGATAAAACCTGTGTATCACGCTAGACGAGACCTCATTTATAACATCTATTGCGAGGCGGCTAAGCTCGGCCGCTTATGCTGTTAGAAAGATAAGACAGTTAACAGATGTAGAAACCGCGCGTTTGGTCTATTTTAGCTACTTCCACAGCATTATGTCGTTTGGCATTTTACTGTGGGGTCGAGCTGCTGACATTGAATCCATCTTTATTTTGAAAAAGAGTTGATTTACATTCTGTGATTACTTTAACTCACACACTGACATATCACTTGTTTAAATAATTTGGAAAATTTTATACTTTTACAATGTTTGTAAATATGTGAGCAACATGTATCACAAAATTAACTTATTTGTCATTGCTACATTTTTTTAAATTATTTTGACCTATTGTGGTAGGTTAATTTTGTTATAGGTGCATAGGTCTTCACGTATAATTATATAATTAATGTATGCAAAATATTGTAACACATTTTAAAAGAGTAACGGTGGAGTTTCTTGCCCATTCTTCTCCATACGAAACTACCTTTTGGAAGGGGCGACTAGAATCAATTCTATTTTAATGTAAATGTTGACGTTCAAAAGTGCCTTTTATGTGCCTATTTGAAATAAATACTTTGACTTTTGCTATTGTCACCTGGAGTGGCGAGCTTCCCTCATTTACCATCAAACGATTAAGTAAGGCCTTCTTCACTAACAGATGGCCACACCTCAAAGGTTAACCTCTAAATTGCCCGCACCCGGATCAATTCCAAATCATCTGACCACGGGGCTAGACCTATGGCATCACGTCTTAATCTCGCATCAGAACTATTAAAGGAGGCTAGCATAATCAGCCGGAGAAGGTTCAGGTTTTATTGGACTCATAGAAAACCCATCGGGTTATTTGGACACAGTGTGGTCATCCCAGAATTGGTCCCTCTCCCAAAACGTGTTCCTCGTTGTCATGCCATGAAGGGAAAAACCTTTCACCGTTTTGACAGGACCAACCTATCGACGTCCTTCGAGAATCCTCTGCCACAGACTTGTTAGAGGAGTTTGTATACCTCAGTATTCAAAGACTGAACTATAAACAAGAAAATTAAGTGTCAGTGTTTAGTGTTGAAAAAACAAAAGTATATTAGACTGACGTTGATGTGAGAGAAAAATAGTAATATAGAACCTTGTGTTAGTAACTAAGTAACCACCACTGTTTGTCTCTGCATCACCCAAAGGTTGACTGGTAGAAAATGCCTATGGCATTAAGTCCGCCTCTGTACATTTGTGTGCTTAAAGTGTTAAATAAATAAATAAATGTATAACTGTGTTGTGTAACCATAGGGAACGAACTAATAAATCAGACCCATCCACGCTCTGCTAATCGTAAGCACCACTCTTTAAGACTCAATAAAATTCTCATCTATTAGTCATTTCGAATTTAACAGACATTGTTTATCAATGGAATGTGGGAAATTATGTCTCTAAGTTTATTTTTTTCAAATAACTAATAAACATGTAATTAATTCGCATGACTCATTTCACCAGTGCCATCGTGCTACGAGCTTGAGCAGACCCACGAAAGGTGTCGCTACTAGTTGCTTTAATTAATTATTGATTTTTGCAACGTCACACTGGGCAATACTACAAGAAAGTATTTTATACTCAAAAGCAATCATTTAGTCGTAGCATTAAATAGCCCAGAAATAATTATTAATCAAAAAAGCCATTCTACAAGACTACAAAAATTCTCGAAACCAAAAATTGCAAGCTTCCGCCATTTCGAAACGTCATTTCAAACAACTTCCGACATTTCATTGTTATTGAGTCGTAAGTCTTGTGCGAAAATCACGTCTTAGTCTACAGTGATAATTCCTTTAGAAGGAAAACGTTCCAACTTTTAACTCCGCAATCCTGTTAACTTAACGCGCGGTGTTGATGAAGCTTCTATTCGATTTAAACTTCCTTACTTGTGGCATTGTTTTGGGTTACCTATTAGAATCATATTTTGTGTGTACGAGGGAAGCAAGTCAGCAAACGTTTAAATGTAAGCCGTAAAATGGCTGTAAAGTTTAAGCCTCAGTCTATATTATAAAGAGGTAAAGTTTGTATTTAGGAGGTGATCTCTGGAAGTACTGATTCGATTTCGGAAATGTATTCACTGACAGAAAGCTACACTAATGCTGAGTGCCATACGTTTAATATAGTTGACTACCACACGGGCGAAGTCGCGGGTAGAATCTAGTGTTAGAAATAAAGTAGGTAGTGCAGAATGGGTGATAGGTAAATTAACAATTTACATAATATTATCTGTTTATAAAGAATCATTCGTTTCTTAAATGAGAACAAAAAGTAAACTCCTGCGGTAGGTACCTAAAATAAATGAAAACATCGCACTCTACATCGCTGCAAAAAAAACAGCTCAACTCAAAAATGTACGTCTGTATCTTTACCGTCACAATGTTTAGATGGTAAACTGGAGGTAGAAAAAACAAGTCCACATACAAAATGCGGTTTCATGGCAGAGGGTTTGTAGGTATTGCTCTCGGAGTGTACGAGCTTAGAATTTATTATTAAACACGCGTTTTCTTTTGACCTTGTATATGATTCTCCATTTTCGAGGTCATGCAGTGATGTACCCGCAGATTATTTAGATAATAAATACAATATGAAATTCCTCGAAGGATTGTTGAATAATTCATTAATTTATATTCTTCATTCTTTATTATTTATTGTTTTAAAAATTCATTCATTATCTAAATACAAAAAATGAATGCAATATGCCAACGGTCAGAGTAAGAAGTCGACCCTACTCTTTGCAGCATTGATGAAAGCTCACTGACAGTATGCAGAATAATTTTTAGCAAAATGTATAGCCAGTAAAAAAATAAAATAATAACATTTTGCAGAACTTGGTCACGTTGTATCGTTACTTTAATTAAAATAACAAAAATAAAATGTCAAATCAAACCGCAGACGTTATAATACTATGGACGTCCTAGGTTAATAAACAACATAAATTTGCTGTCAGTACTAGTGACGCGCGCGGTTGGCTTAACCGAGCGTATGAAGAGGACCTTTATCAAGGCGCGCGACACCGGGCCGAGTGCGATTCACTCACGGCGACCAGCACATGCGAAGTCCGGAGCTCCGGTTGAAGACGCACGTTCACTTGATCCTGAGTCACTAGTGACCGTACATATGTGGACTCTACTATTTTAAAAAGCCTAAAGGATGCAACACATTTATTCAACAGACTCATATTAATCAACCTTATTAAAATCTGTGTTTTCATAACCCCATACTGGGGTCCGAAGTTCTGGCTACCATCTTTAAAGCCAATTCGAAAATATCGGAGGCATCCGGGCGCTGAGTTCCGGGCCACCAACTTCCGGCAATTCCGGGCAACCACAAGCTCCGCGCAGGGTACATATTGTACCCGCGTGGCCGCATCGAGCTCGCTACGGGTCTGGCAATTCCACCCGCCGACCGACACATTTCCTGGCGTCTACAGCGTGGCACACCGCTTCGGTTATCGTCACACCAGGCTGAGCCAGTACTGCGCTATTCCCAAGGAAATTTAAGAAATCTTTTGTAACCATAAACATTCCTATCCCCTTTATTTTAATTTGTGATTACACTTTTTATAAGTTGAAAAATTACGTGGTCTTATTTTAATCTCCACCACGTAAACCTCTTCCGTCACAACTTAAATCTTAAAAGTCATCATATGATCTAATATTCATTAGAACAGTATTACTTACATATGTTACAGAGAGCGACAGAGAGGCAAAGCGGAATGTTTTTGCATTACCAAAAAAAATTCTAAATGACTCAAGAAAATATTCAGCGCTGAAAAGATGTTTCCATAAGATTTACGACCTGAACTTGTCATAAATTATAATTATGAAACACCGCTAATTTTCGGCTAGCTAATAGGAAATCTGTGGTTTTTGGTAAAGTGGTTTTTGTATTAAACTTTTTGGTCATTGAATCATAAAAACTTCGAATCGCTAGTAAATTTGAAGTTTTACTTATAGTTGTCTTGAACTTAACTATCATATTTCTTACAGTTCCTATCAGTGGATTTAAAGAATGCTATGTTAAATGCACTGTATTATTTCGCATTATAAACAAAAAACTATTTTAATATCAAGCTTATGAAATGTCATACAAAACATAAAATGGCACTCTCCTAATGACGTCTATTCAATTCGTACTTTTTTCATAATTAAAACTAAGACAAAGGACTTGTCCAAGTGGATTGTTCAAGAAAACTTAGTAACACAATGGTGAAAGTCAGAAATTAAGTCGATGGCTTAAAGTATTATGAATGAAAATCGTTTTCTTAATTTCAAAAGGATAGCTAAAGGCTATTCAGTCTAAATTTGGTGTGCAAAAAGTTAAATTACAAGCATAATTAAGGAGATAATGTTGTTATTTAGCAGAATAAAAACAGTCTAATTTTTAGCCCATTTAGAGATTCAACCTAAGTTATGCCTCCATTTTGGTCTCTACTCATTGGCTTAACATTAATTCGATGTGGTACCTATCCTCATTATGATAAAGGTAAAGTAGGTATTATGTGACTAGAACGTATTTAATATTGTTTCATTATAACGATGGCTTGTTAATGTTAATATAAATAAAAACAAACAAATGACAATACCGAAATAAAATAAAGTGCCAAATATGTTAAACATGGTTCAACAACCCGTCTATTCGCTAGCATTTTATTCAGACAATTGTTCAAATAGCTCAATCTTGCTTCCAATAAAAGACTAACAACATATTTACCAACAATATTTAGAAGTCAACTTTATTTAGCACTAGCGACATGCCCTTTCTTCACGCGGGTTCAATCTCCTGATGTCGCGAGAATGTGTGAAAAAATCGAGCTTTCAGTACTATAGCAAAGTTACAATACATAAACCTTCCGGATTTTCGGAATAAATGCTCCAAATGATGATGAAAACCGCATCAAAATTCGTTCCGGAGTTTAGAAGAAATAAGGGAACCCACTTACAGACACGAAGAGCTATTTTGCTTATACCTTATTTATTTAGCATGTGCGCCGCGTCTATGTTTTTGCATAAACTCCATGCTGCGAAAATGACGTGTATTGGATTTCCATGCATAATGTACGAGATTGTATGAAGGATGGCAGATAAGTTAGCTTTATAGCTTAGACTTAAAGCTTCTGATGTTGATGGCTGTTGTGTCTTAGGGTGTTTAGAACTTTTAGTAAAATTAAGCCATCTCGGATTTATCTTTTTCATTATGTAAGTTGAAATACGGTCACTACTTAAACACATGCTTCAGACAAAATATCATACAAGGTAATAATTTAGTAGGCCGAAGTTGAGTTTTTTATTGTAAGTACATATTTTTCAAAGAAAATTAAACAGAAAACGGCCTTTACTGGTTTCTAAAATTCACTGACAATGCCTATTAAGTAGGTCGATTAGTTTTACTCTTATCATTCAGAGCCATAAACTTAAGCTAATCATCCATCGCTTTAGCTCATTGTTTTCCCCTTCAAACTCAAAAAACGTTCATCCCTATAAAAGCAACCCACACATTTCGCTTAAGAAAGCACAACCAATATCTCTAAAATTAAATACATGCCCTACAACATCGAAAATCATCTTTATATAATTTTCTTAACCCTACGTGTACAGACCTCTGGCGGCCTTGACCATAGTATAACGTAATGTCCTTGCATAAAACAGGCTTACATCCTTCTTGCCAAGCCAATGTTACTGCCAAGTACACGGAGAACTAAAGCTGGATGTGTTATCTCTATTGAGGTCGTAGATTCTCGATTTGATTCTCCTTTTAGTTATTAATTTTATGATTTTCACTGCAGGGAGGCATTTTCCTTGCTGCGAATTATTTTATAGAATTAAGTGGTCGGGTTTACTGTAAGCAACTTTTTTGTTTCCTGTCACTATTTTGCTCCATCTTATATAAGTCCAACTGCAGACAGGAACATAAAAGGCTCCTTACGAAACTTGATGTTGTTTGTTTAACTGAGCAGTTATTTTTCTTCAAAAATATGTCCATCCATGGAAAATAAAACTGTTGAACACCATTATTATTTTTTCATGTCCATTCTACTTTTATAGTTCTATGTAAAAGGAAAAGCAATAAAAATTCTGAGACTTGTTGGAAAAGCACGTCACGCATAGCATTTAAATCAGACTAGCGCCATATTTTATACTACTTTACGTAAATATTTATATCTGTACACTTTTGGGTACGTAGCCAAATATTTCTATAGTCTAAGAGCCGCCTTAGACCATGCATAGAATATAACACATTATATCACGCCTGTCATTCCAGAAGGGCTAGGCAAAGGTGTACATATAGAACACCCACATTTCACGCCAGTTATGTTTGAGTCCTATGTAATAGGAGGGTCATGTATTGGGTTGTGGAGGTCAGATAGGCTGTTCAATACTGGTATTCAGCTGTATCCAGTGAGACTGGAAGGCGACCCCAACGTAGTTGGAAAAAAAAATAATTGGCAGATGATGATGACGATCATGATGCAATAGAGAGCGAGCCTATTGCCATCAACCGTGGATAAATGCAAACTCCTGGCTGCTACAGAGAAATACCTGATGGGAAAACCCAATCACACTTTGCTTGAGAATCGAACCCAGGTGTGGTTTAGTGTGTCTACTGTAATTGTGTAATTTTTGTGTTTGATACAAATTTTCAGATAAGTACAAATTACTTGTTTGTTTGTTTATGAATAAATGACTAAATGAATAGGACCTAATGCTCAGCAGCAGCACTTTGCGACCACTACACTAACGAGACAGTCGACTATAGAAATATCCATGGGAAATATGATTTTTTCGTTCTATAATCAGCCTATAATATTCCCACTGCTGGGACCTAGGCCTCCTTTCTCTGAGAGGGAGTGGGCCGTAATCCAGCGTTGGTGGATGTCACGTGTCTTCAATAATTTGGCAATTCCCGGCCATCGTAGGCGCGGGCTTGCGGACGGCGAGCAATGGGCAGCTCGCCGTCCGATAAGGACCAGGCACGGGTCAACAGCACGTTGTGTTCCACACGCGCCTCGAAGAGGTGTCCGCACCAATGACGGGTTCCGCTAGGGCCGGTGCCTGCCAGGGTTGCGGGAAAGTCCGAAAGGGCTACCGTGGCCCCCGACACAGGCAACTGTAGGAGTACGGGTGGGTTTTAGTCAGTAATTGTCTGACACGCCCTCCCGCTCCACCCAGAGCGGGAGAAGTTATTTGCTGATTTCCCACCCTCAAAAAAAAATATACATGCCGGTGTGTCATCACGATGTTTTCCTTCACAGTTTTGAGAGCAGTGGTGATGAAATTGACTTGCACAAAGTAAAGCGCCTGTCTGGGTTCGACCCTATGACCTACAGCTCGTAAGTCGCAGCCGCTGATACCACTAGGCCACCACTGCTCTTTTTTTCGTTATGTTCATGCAAACATTAAGATGGAAATCAGTTGGGTATGGAGTCGGCCTGCAAATTACTTTGCTTGATTAAAATGAGGGATTGGATTATCTACTCAAGAAGCGGTTCACGTTTTAACCATCAAACGCAAGAATTATAGCAGTAATTTTGTTTATATGTGGTACTTTTGTGTATATTTCATGGAGTAAGTTTTGTTTGCTTTTTGAAATACTTATCTGCAATATTTTTTTTATGTTGGTCTGTGCTATTTTCTTGCTCCAAAAAAAACAGCGAAGTTATTGGAATTTGAACAGAAAGTTTGTAAGCGACAAAAAATCATGTTTGGAAAATTGTTGGAGTTTGCAAGACCTCCTCTTCCATACGGTTCTTATCTCTTTGTTTTATTGCTCTGCATTTTAATGGTTACAGTCTTTCAATGCTGTCTTTATAAAGGATAAAAAAACAGCTTTTCTCTCATTGTGTTCCAAGATCACAAAGACACGATAAAATAAGATGATAAAATGCATTTCCTTTTGTTGAACAAAGTGCCAAGATTATACTGAATGGTATTGTCTTGGCGCAAAATATTTTATACTAAGTTGTAGATTTACAATACACATTATACATATTTACAATAGTGTGAGCGCGAACATACTTTCTTATGTGCTGTGTCCACGCCTTATTTAATTTTATTCCAAAAATGCTTCGATTGTTAGCTCAAAGCTCAATAGGGTTTTATTATTATTATTGTTGTTTAATAGAACGGTAACACCAATTACATTAATTAACAGAAAGGTATGGTGGGTATACAAACATATTTCAACTACTAACATATAATAGAGGACACCCTAGCATACTTCTTCTCACAAAACATCAGACATACACGCATAATTCTACTCCATTCATCGGCAAACAGATCACATTCAGGATTGGTGGTCAGGAGGGCATTAAGCATCCTTAAAGTACGACACAGAGGGGACTCAGCTCTGGCGACAGTTTTAGATGACGGCGCGGTGCGAACAGATTGTGTCGACGGCTTTGGCGATGTCCGATGTATTTGTCGGGAACAAATAGCCGACAGAAAAGATCATGGAGTTCGGGACTGTCGATGCGTCCTCTGAGACTTTTGCAGGCAACTGTGACCTGTTGAAAGCCACGTCTAACCTCCAACGAGTTGAAGCCCAACACTCCTATGAGGTAGTTAGTAGGGTAAATGAAAGAAAAGTAGTGATTTTATAAAAGAAAAATAACAAATGTATAAAACTAAGAATTTAAGTTGAAAAGAGGTATAAATTTAAATGAAAAGAACTCGTCCCTCATACATTAAAATAACGATAGAATAACTCTATCGAATTCATCATTATGTGCAATATCCACAAGAAAAATCTTCATATAATGGCACAGTACCTATACATAATGTACAGCATAGATTAAGCCGTTCTTTTCTGAAGCGCGAAACTACAACTTAATCCAGTCCATTTATGAAGGCTTGCGGTTTCAAAGCCGGGCTTCAGCTCAAAAATAAGGTTGCTTACAGCAAAAAACTTAGTAAGCTTACAATTTTATATTGAAAATTAAGCACGTTGTTAAGTTTTATGTTGACGATAATAAATTCTTTAGAAATGCTACACAATCCCTTTTATCGTAAAACGGCGCGTTCTGAACATCAAATGTACAAATTAAAAGTTAGTTTATCTTAAGAGGTTCAATACCTAAGGTTTACCTATTTGAATAATAATACTTTATATTAAAACATTTAAACGCACTCTAAAACCCAAACCCATTACCATCTAGAATACAGCCACTGACTACCATCCGCACCACACAATCCTTTCAACAATTCACAACGATATTTCAACGTACAACCGAAGACAAGCCACTCAAAAATACCAAAAAAAACACGTCCAACATGTTCCATACGGCACAAACACAGTAATGCTTAGTCCCTCCACAGTCCAAGCAGCTCAGAATAAGCCTCTTTATCTGAACAATGCAGGGTGCGGTCGCGAAAAATCTCCAACGTTCTGAAAAGGACGAGTAAGCTTCATGTTCACTGAAATTCAGATAACATTCCGATTCAGTACTGTGACATATTTGCATGGATACCTTGGAAATGGGTCGTTGTTCTCTACTTTTGTGAATACTTAAGGGTTTTCTAAAACATGCTTGGAAATTTGAGCATTATTTTGACAACCTTCGAGATAAATCGAAATTGCTGTACTGGCCAAATACATACGAGCAGCGGCCGGCAAAAGTTGTATGAAAATCCATATCTGTCGTGGTTTAGCGGCCAAATAAATAACATAGTAAAGTCTTAAGTATCGAGTAATTTAAAAATGGAACAATCTTTTACTCCGAAACATTCCAAGGAGGTAACTTAACAAAAGTTTTATTTATATTTCAGACTGGCTTGCAAATAGAAAACTGTTTATTAAAAATAAAACAAATGAACACTTTAACGCGGGAAAAAATATTGTTGTTCATTGTTCGTGATTGATTTATACTTAATTGTATTTTAATTACCGCGCATTATTTGAGAAAAGTACTATACAAGCCTTGGCTACAACTAGGCATTGATGGACTTACGTATGTGTGCCTCGGCTTCGCCTCTGCCCACACACGTTCGTCCATCAATGCCGCTTTTGCTGACCGCTGTAGTAATGTACTATTTTTGGGAAGTTGTAGCAGATAGTGTAATGGTTTGTGGTTAATAAGAATAACACATGTGTAAATCGATGTTGAAATGATTTTCCGAAAAAAATCCGTAGCAATAGCATGTGAGTGCCACAGTCAATACGACCGACCATCTGCTTGGGACAGAATATTATCTAAGTTTGACAAGCTTTAGGGTTAGTTAGAAACCCGAAAGTCTGCGAAGCTCACAAAATTGCGAAAACGTTGTAATGGTGGACGTGCGACTGCAATAATTTATTTACAGAGACAAGAAGCGGCGAGGTTACAGTACACTTCTTTTTTGCCACTTTTTCTGCCTCGCTCTATTCTATCGCGCCTTCGTCGCCACATATTGCAGAAAGATAAAAATATTAATAGACCCAATGCCTATTTATTTTGGTTATGTGGCTTTTGGCAAGGTATTGTCACGTAGATCCTAACGCCATCTGTTAGCGAATAGAAGAACTACACGTTAGACGCTAACGCCATCTGTTATCGAATAGCCGAACTACACTGGACCGTTCCCGTAAGTACTAGAATGTTCTGGTATTATGCTAGAACATTCTAGTAACTTACACTCGCCATATAAATAAGGGGTTGACAGCGTTGTAGGACAGTTCAGCTTAGAATGCGAAACAGTGAAGAACAGCTAATAACAGTAAAAGTGGACTAATAGAGAACTACAAGTGATTGTGTTTAAAGTTTCTGATTACTGTATTTGTGATTTTTAATTATAGTGTGTTTTTCGTGTAAATTGGTATACATTTATTTATCCCGAACCCCAGCTCGTAACATTTGGTGTCAGAAGTAAGGGATAAATTATGCCAGTTTTTCCGAAGGACGACACGGAGGGTATCCGTACCCGGAGTCAGCGCCAGCAGGAGGTGGACCAGAGGCGGTTTGAAGGTTCGCCGATACAGACACCTGGTGGTAATCAGCCGACGACGGTGCCAATCTCCGAAGTACCATCTGGAGTTCCTACAGCATCACCAGCCATGGATCTTTCCGCTCTGATGGTGATGCTGCAGGAACAGGCCCGCCGACAGGAGGAACAAGCACGCCGACAGGAGGAACAGGCCCGCCGGCTGGAGGAACAGCTTCAGCGTGACAAGGAGGAGCAGGCCCGCCGACAAGAGGAACAGGCCCGCCGGCTGGAGGAACAGCTTCAGCGTGACAAGGAGGAACAGGCCCGCCAACAAGAGGAACAGGCCCGCCGACAAGAGGAACAGGCCCGCCGGCTGGAGGAACAGCTTCGGCGTGACAAAGAGGAGCAGACCCACCGCCAGGAAGAGCAGATACTCCTCATTAAAGATTTACGCGCGACGTTTGGCAAGGACATCACAGCCGTGAAGGAGAAGGTTCAGCTGCACGAAAATCGTATCTCCGAGGCCGAAATCCAGATCGCTGACATGAGAAAAGCGTTGGGGAACCTGAAAGCTGGACACGAGACTGCGACTTCTGTAGTTGCTGCACCTTCGGTGCGCGGGTTTAAAGTGCCACCCTTCGATGGAACATCTTCGTGGTCGGCATACAAAATCCAGTTTGAAGCTGTCAAGGAAGCAAATGGGTGGACAAAAAGGCAGGCCATGACCGCACTTACTTTGGGCCTTCGCGACCAGGCCTTAACCATATTGGAAGCTCTCGGTAAGAATGTGACTTACGAGCAGCTGCTTGAGGCGTTAGAAGCCAGATACGGTGACGCACACTTGGAACACGTATTTCGAGCCCAGTTAAAAGATCGTGTGCAACGCAGTGGTGAAAACCTGCAGCAGTGGGCCCTGGAAATTGAAAAGCTGGTTCGAAAGGCGTACCAGTCTGCGCCTGCACCCATCGAGGGGATTCTGGTTCAAGCATTCATCGATGGTATACGGGACCTGGAAGTTAGAGCTGCTGTTAGACTTGGGCACCATGAGACGCTGAAGGACGCCTTGGCCCATGCATTGGAGGTGGAGGCAGTAAGGCACGATCATCGAGCCCACCGCATCAGGGAGGTTGCGGAGTTACCAGGACGTGACCGCACTAGGTACAGCCCTAGATGCTACACTTGTGGAGAAAAGGGCCACCTCAAGTCGAGTTGCCCGAAGCGAAGCAATGTCCGCGAAGATCACACCCAGGAAAGAAGGGCGGCTGATGTCACCGCCCAGCAGCAGGGAAACGAGTAAACGCCAGGACTGCGGGGCGGGTGCTGGCTGGTGTTAAAAGAGCCCCAAGGATTTCGATCTCACAAGCCCATGATGGGAACAGCCTTATCATCAAAGGTGAAGTGAATGGAAGACCATGTAAGCTGACATTGGATACTGGAGCTTCTCGCACGGTTGTCAGTTCCCAACTAGCGAATCATTTTCTTGGGGACTTCTTCGGTAAGCATGACCGCGTAAATTTAGTAACAGCTACCGGTCAGCACATACCCGTCCGAGGAGAGAAAGAGGTGGAGTTAAAACTGGGTAACACAATTTACCGGCATAACGTCATCATGGCTGACATAGTAGATGACTGCATCCTAGGTTTGGACTTCATGCGACAGCACTGTTGTGAGATCGACGTGAATCAAGGAGTCTTGAAATGTGGTTCAGAAGAAGTGTTCATGGAAGGTGCACCATCGGGCGAAGTGTACTGTTTAAAGAGGATGGTTCTTCCTCCCCGGTCGGAAACAATAGTTCCAGTTATTCTTCCACATAATTCTGGACAGAAAAATCGATGTATTCTCATTGAAAGATTGGACGAAAACCTTCCATGGAAGATGGCGCGGACCTTGGTTAGGGCAATCAACGTTGCTGCCGTACGCATACTGAACCCAAGTGAAAGGGAACAAGTAATCAAGAAGGGTACGTTGATGGGTACCTGTGAAGAAGTGGCTTGGTTGCGTAAATGCCAACATCAGCCTTCTCGGAATAATGTCCAAAGTGCAAGATTTGACATGTCAAATCTTTTAGAAGACTGTCGCAAAGATTTATCGGATGGAGAAATGGAGAAGGCTAAGAAGATGCTACTTCAGTACGCCGACATTTTCTCTGCAAATGATGCTGACATAGGGAAGACTGGATTGGTTCAGCACAGAATTAATACGGGAAACGAGTTACCAATTCGTCAGCGACCAAGAAGAATACCAGTGGCAAGAGAAAAGGAAATGGATAAGATGATTGAAGACATGGTAAAGGATGGAGTTATAGAGCCTTCATCTAGTCCATGGTGTTCTCCTGTGGTCCTGGTGAAAAAGAAGGATGGCAGCATGCGGTTTTGTGTGGACTATCGTCGATTGAATGACGTTACAAAGAAAGACAGCTATCCACAACCCAGGATCGACGACACATTGGACACGCTGTCAGGAATGAAGTGGTTTACCACGTTAGACCTAAAAAGTGGCTACTGGCAAGTGAAGATAGATCCTAAGGACAAGGAAAAAACCGCATTCTCTACGGGAAAGGGACTATGGCAATTTAACGTCATGCCATTTGGATTGTGCAATGCTCCTGCAACTTTCGAAAGGCTTATGGAGCTAGTACTCACCGGATTAATTGGAGACGCCTGTCTTGTCTATTTAGATGACATCGTCATCGTAGGCCGCACATTCGAAGACCACCTCCGAAACTTGGAACGTGTACTGTCAAAAATCCGAGGAGCCAATCTTAAGTTAAGTCCGAAAAAGTGCTCATTCTTCAGGAAGCAAGTAAGCTTTTTGGGACACGTGGTCTCGGAAGAGGGAGTACAAACTGATCCAGAGAAAATCGTCGCCGTCAAGGATTGGCCAGTTCCGAAAGACAAGACGCAAGTCAGAGCATTTCTGGGTTTGTGCTCGTACTATCGACGGTTTGTCAAGAATTTTGCTGATATTGCCAAACCTCTACACAAGCTTACTGAAGAGAAGAGACAGTTCTGTTGGGATGAGAGCTGTGACATGGCTTTCCAGGACTTAAAGAAACGTTTGTGCAATACCCCAATTTTGGGCTACCCTGACTCAGAAAATGAATTCATAGTTGACACGGACGCTAGTAATACTGGAATTGGCGGTGTGTTATCCCAACGGAAAGGAGATCATGAAGTTGTGATAGCTTATTTCAGCAAATCTTTATCAAAACCAGAGAGAAATTATTGCGTCACGAGGCGCGAGCTACTTGCTGTAGTGAAGACATTACAGCATTTTAGCAAGTACTTGTTGGGACGTAAATTCCACCTGCGAACTGACCATGCTGCATTGAAGTGGTTGTTGCAGTTTAAGAATCCAGAAGGACAAGTAGCGAGATGGATTGAATTGCTACAAGAATTTGACTTCGCAATTGAACATCGCAGTGGGAAATCCCACGGTAACGCGGACGCTTTATCAAGAAGACCTTGTCCTGAAGACTGCAAGCATTGTATCAGACAAGAAGCTAAGGAAGCGGTACCTGTCAGGATGGTAAGAACGCACCTTAGCGACGAATGGAAGAAAACTCTACAGCATGCTCAGCGAAGCGATACAGATATCAAGCCAATTCTCGAGTGGATTGAAGCTAATGCTCCTAAACCGAAATGGTGTGATGTTGCAACGATGAGTACAACCACAAAGAGTTATTGGGCACAGTGGGAGAGCTTGGTAATCCAGGACGGTGTCTTGTGCCGCAAATGGGAAAATGCCCGAGGGGACAGCTGCCACCTGCAAATGATCGTACCTAAAGCAAAGGTACCAGAGGTTCTACAGCTCTACCACAATGGATGTTCAGGAGGTCATATGGGAGTAAAAAGGACTCTATTGAAGATCAGAGACCGGTTCTACTGGATCCATTGTCGAGAGGATGTTGAGGATTGGTGTCGCAAATGCACTAGTTGTGCTGCGGTAAAAGGACCTCACACACGCAGCAGGGTTGCATTGAAAGTGTACAACGTAGGAGCCCCCTGGGAACGGATAGCACTAGACGTCGCTGGCCCTTTCCCTGAAAGTGAAAGTGGAAACAAATATTTCATGGTTGTCATGGATTACTTCACTAAGTGGCCGGAAGTCTTCGCCATTCCTAATCAAGAAGCTACGACAGTTGCTGATAAATTAGTCCACGAAGTCTTCTGTCGGTTTGGGGTACCTTTAGAAATCCACAGCGATCAAGGACGAAATTTCGAGTCTCAAGTGTTTCAGGAAACATGTCGGGTGATGGGTACTCACAAAACCAGAACTACTTCATACCACCCACAATCTGATGGAATGGTGGAAAGATTTAATCAGACGTTGGAAAGATATCTGGCAAAAGTTGTAGCAAGCAGACAAAAGGATTGGGACAAGCACATACAACCGTTTCTCCTGTCATACCGAAGTGCAGTTCACGAGAGTACGACTGTGACACCAGCCTTCGCGAACTTCGGAAGGGAGTTAAGGCTACCAGCAGATTTAATTACCGGCATCCCCCCTGATACTCCACGCAGTTTAACAGATTATGCGAATGACCTGCGCAACAAGATGAATGACGTATATGAGCATGTCAGACAATCAGGCCAACAGATGTCCGAGAAAATGAAAACTCGTTATGACCGGAAGATGAACAATAGTGGTTTCGACGAAGGTTCGCTAGTATGGTTGCATAACCCAGCCCGCAGCAAAGGGAAGTCCCCTAAGCTACAGGCAAAATGGGACGGACCGTACAGAATCGTGACCAAGATCAACGATGTCACCTACCGAATTCAAAGGAATACGCGAACTACTCCTAAAATTGTTCATGTCGATCGATTGGCACGATATTACGGGAATAATGATGCTCGGGACGAGCATGTCTTAGGAGGGGGCAGTGTCACGTAGATCCTAACGCCATCTGTTAGCGAATAGAAGAACTACACGTTAGACGCTAACGCCATCTGTTATCGAATAGCCGAACTACACTGGACCGTTCCCGTAAGTACTAGAATGTTCTGGTATTATGCTAGAACATTCTAGTAACTTACACTCGCCATATAAATAAGGGGTTGACAGCGTTGTAGGACAGTTCAGCTTAGAATGCGAAACAGTGAAGAACAGCTAATAACAGTAAAAGTGGACTAATAGAGAACTACAAGTGATTGTGTTTAAAGTTTCTGATTACTGTATTTGTGATTTTTAATTATAGTGTGTTTTTCGTGTAAATTGGTATACATTTATTTATCCCGAACCCCAGCTCGTAACAGTATTTATTCGATTGTGACATCTGGATTCGTAATAAAAGTGGGGTGACTTCAAACTACAGATATCATTTTAGTTGGGTCGTTTAGTAGTAGAATCCACCGCGCTGTATCATCGAAAAATGATGCGATTTTCTCCTAAAGTATTGATAGTTTTGAACATAATATTCTTGAAACAAGACTATTACGAAATAGGTATTTTCTCAATCGTTATTTTACGAGAAAATCGCTCTTGGATGTTGCGTAGGTGAAAGGTATTTATACTCGTGACTGTAAGTAGGAACAAAATATCTAATCAAAAGTCGTCTACGTTAAATAAAACAAGCTCGAGCTAGAACAATTTCAACCGCCAAAACGACGACTCTGTTCAAAGGCCGAAATAGTATTTTTCCCAGCAAAAATATCAAAGTAAAGTTTATTTAACCCAAGCAAACCTAATATAAACGCTCAACAATTTGTCCTACAGACAATATTATTAAACCAGTATTTTATTCTATTCAATTCATTTATTGCATCAATTATGGTAGGTACATGAAGTTCTTATATAAAATATTTAGTAACACACATTTGGCCAATATTTAGCATGCAATAGTAGGTACACGTTCTTACATTTTTGATATTAATTAATAAGTATACATTCGGTCAATTTAAGTATATACTTAACAGTTAAATATATCTGTGCTTTAATGTATAGAATTTACAGGGACACTTAAGGACTCATCTATCGAATAAAAACTTTCTTGTAACAACCACTTCCGCAATGTAACACAAAACTTATTGAAGGGTAGTTGAGTAATTGACCTAGGCAAAGTATTGTAAATTAGGGGAGCCATGTAAACGCAGCTCCGACGAAAAAGTTCTAGCTTTGGAACGGGCATTTCAAAATCTATATGTGTAATTTTCCTTTTATTTGTGTTATCTTTCCGTTCAAATAGTTCAAGATTGGACCTCACATACCTGGCAATTTCATAAATATAAATGCGTGGGACAGTCAATAGATTGTGCGACTTGAATATAGGCTTACAAGAGTCAGACCACTGCATTTTGAATATTGCACGAATACACTTTTTTTGGGCGATGAATATCTTCGCCATTTCGGAAGAGTTTCCCCACACAACTATACCATATCGTATTACCTAGAAGACGTATGCGTAATAAACTATTATGGCGCACAGTGGTGCAGGTAGTACGGGCATGCGGAAAATATTATTTTTAAATGAAAAGACGTTGCGTTTCTTCATAATACTTTATTAAAATGATATAATGGATGTACCAGTTTACAAAGAGAAAGATATAACACGTATTTTTTTTTTATTAACATGAAAATATTCATCAAATTTTTTCACATGAATTTCATATAATTAAATCAGCATTTTTAAATAAATAAAAATTAATAAACTAAATATTAAATAGAGAAGACATTGATTGAGAGATGGGTGCTATCCACTAATAAAGCTTTGGCATCATCGTGAAGAGGATAGTATTTTTTATTCGGTACTGCACGTATACTGTTGATAAGGGGATCTGAGGTAGCTAAGAGCATATTCATAACATCTTCATTACATGATAGACGAGAACATTTTCTTGAATGACCTAACCTATAATTGCGGTAATCTTTATTTCGCGCTTCTTGAGCTTCCTCAGATAACATCCCAATAGGTAAGGCAGCAACACTTATTATTTCTTTGCCATGCAGCAAGATTTTATGCACAGTATTTGGCATATTATACCAGCTGTACAGGCTTACGTATAGTTCAGCAGTCTCGTAACAATAACTACCAAACTTATCCGAATCAACTAATGCACTAGAATTAATTGTTTGCAATATTATACCAAACCGATGAATAAGTTCTTTATCGACTCTTGTGACTTCAGCTACAATGTCTGCATTATTGAAAAATCTTCTAGACGTATTTCCATCGTTAGATGTTCCCATTCCTTGCTTTACAAAATCCACTTTTAGACCTAAACGTTGAAACAGCTCACTTTGGATTCTTTTCTTCTCTTCATCTTTTTGTTGTTTGGTAGTTGCGTTCGTTCTCCAACTGGTAAATGACATATTGTACGCAATATGTAATATGCATTCCATAAATTTAATCCGTGCGTGAAGCGGGGATAAACCGACCTTGAGAGCCTCCGTATCCACAGTTTTATTTCGCACTTGGTCAAGGTTATTCATTTCTGATGGCTTTGACTTGCATATAAAACACACTGCACATGATGATGTGTCCGTAACTGTCTGCGCTATTTTGCCATCTATCATTGTGAACACAAGTTTATGGTAGACTTTGTAAGTCTTTTCCTTTAAACTAATAACAGTTTCATTTAAGTTTGCTATTTCAGACTCCATTCTAGCAATTTCATTTTTCGTAGATTCTGTAGTTTCTTTTTGAAATTGGAATTGTACCGGGCGACAACACCTTGTAGAAGAAGGAGTTGCATTTGTCCAATACACAACAGATTTATTTTCCTTTTCATACAGACGCAGTGGAACTAATGATGTCAAAAACATATATGAATCTGACACATTTTCGTCGATAAATGACTGTTTGTACTCAGCATGACCTGATGATCCGTCACATCCCCACTTGTGTAAAAACGTTGAATTTACACTAATCTGTGTAAGGTCGTCTTCAGACATTACTTCAAATAATCTTCTGGTTGTGTGATCCAGTAATGACTGCAAACTTACACAAGCGTAGCTTTCCGTTACATCAATATCCGTGGGGTAGCATTGCCTTTTTACTTCAAGTACTTTATGATAATCGGGAAAAATATCACAACCAATACTTTTTGCTGCATTTCTCAGTACTTGATATTGATGTTTCGAAAGTGATGCATCAAGTAATAATGCCAACGCTTTTTCTGGAGTAAACTTGATAGTATCCGATGATCCTTCTTGTACGAGTACCTTAGAGGCAGCTTTCTTAATCATTTCTTCAGGAACGCTTTTCTTTTAACTTTATATCGCTTTGTTCGATCGCAACATTCATCAAATGATTTTTCTGGTCGTCCTCTATGAGAGCGTTTTGATGGCCCTGGAACATTACTGTCACAATTCACCACATCAGTCTGCACCGAAGATGTCTCAACGGTAAAAATATTTTTCAGCCACTGTTCATTTTTTGCCATAAAAGCATTTTTATTTCTCGCTGCAGTTTGCCACTTTTTTGTAAATACGGGTAGAAAATTACGGCTTAACTTTTCATAAACTTGATTCCAAACACTTTCTGTAAGCTGTGGAACATAAGTTTTAAATTTTCGAGGCATTTATGTATCTCACGATTACTTGATATTATGATTTCCACTAAATCGGCATAGACAATAGTAAAGCTATCCATCACTATAATAACACTGTTATCGTAAGAGAAAATAATTGTAAGTGAAGTTAAAACTACCATTCAATGCTATTTATACTTACACGATATGATAAAATGTTAATTACCCTCATTAGAAACACTTATTAATATAATGCACTTTTTCTTAATTACAGAGCGTCATTAGTTAAGGACCTGGTATTTCCAAGATCGCAGGTTATCGCAGCCAAAACTAATGTATTCTTAATCTATAGGGTCTAATTAATCTCCGAAAGTATATTATTACGTATCGGTCGATAACGGAGATTAGTTATGATCTCATGATTGAAAACAAAAGGTTCCAAATGACCTTCTTCACTAAAAATGTAATAGTAAGTAATTATTCATTATATTATAACATTATGTTTACTATTTTATTAGTACACACAATAAACTTATGACTAAACTAAAAATGAAAGTTGATAATTATAGTATTTTGGTTCTATTCATACTTGAAATAACAATATTTTTTGCACGAAATTTGTAAATTCTCGATCACCCTACTTTGGCATCATATAATTAAATACTAACATTCTAGTATGTGTGTACCAAATTGTAGACATTTTAAACAAGGTTGAAACAAAGGACTTTTTTCCGCCCTTGTACCAATGTGTGGCGGTACGCAAAGATGTAATATTTTTAATTATTTTTAAAGCAAATACGAATGGATTGTTTTTTTTTAAATTATTTCGATGTGATTCTTCCAAGTAAAATGCTCATTAATTGTTACACCCAGGAACTTTCCATTACGTACCTGTTCTATATTATTATTGTTAACCACCCTTAACCACCTGACATACGTCTCTCAGACGCAAGGAAATTAAAATTGTTAATATTTTGGCGCGCAAAACACGTATCAACTTGCACGTCCCTGTACCTTCCCGCCGCGTCCCTCAGTGCCGCCCAAGCGCTCGTCGTTGTTGGAGGTGCGCGCGTTTGTCACTGGTAAGTAAAAAATGGTCGTGTTCCGTCTGTGAGACGTATGGTAGGTGGTGGCGTGACTTTTTTGAAATTGTGATTTATTGTTTTTATTCTGTTTCAGTTTAAAATGGCTTCTAGTGATAGTGTTATTGAGCGTTGGTTGGAACAAGATGAATCTGACGACGAAAACCAACCAAATGATGAAGGCAGTGATGTCGATTTGGACATTGGCTTACAGCATTCTTTGCAGGATAGCTGCGAATCGAATTCTGAAGGTGAAGAATCAAATGCTGAGGAAAATCATGACATTATTGTATCTCAACCCCCGGTTTTACCTGCAGAGCAAGAATTTTCGTCTGAAGATGAAGAGCCTTTGATACAATATCAAAGGCTCTTCGCCTTTGATACAAATGCGTTCGAGACCACGAAAAAAAAAACTATTTTGGTAAGAATCGCTTTCGATGGTCTTCTGCTCCACCTACATTACGATCGAGAACATTGCAACATAATATAGTTGAGGAAAGAGAAGGTATAAAGCCACCGTACCGGAATATACTGAATGCTTCTTCTTCACCGCTGGATATTTGGCAGACATTTTTCACAGACGAAGTGCTTGAAAAAATAGTTCGTAACACAAATGTGAAGATTCAACGAAATATTCGAATCGCACTTCGGCGCATACTTCACTGCGGCAATGACTCGAACCCACTAGCACTACCAGGTGGAAGCAGTTCCGAAGACAGATTGGCTTCTCGAAAAAACTGTTCGACCTGCGACCCTAAAAGGAAACGCAGGACACAATACATGTGTTTTGTTTTGAGTGCAAAAAGCCGATTTGTATCGAATGCTCCCAAAAAATGTGCATTCACTGTCGGGAAAATCTATAAGATTGATGCCCTGCAATTTTGCAAAATATATCATTATAATGAGAAAGTTTTGATTATATATTACTAGTTGATTATTATATTTTTATAAACAGAAATAAATAAGTTCCTATGTCTTGTGATTATTTTTGTAGATCTCGTTGTTTGAATAACAATATTTTTACGTTAGAATTAAGAGTTGTTCCAAACAAATTAAGATTTTAAGAAAATATGTTAATGTTTATGTGCCTTTTTTGTTTTAATAAAGACGTTGATATATATTTTAATTGATTTTAATTAAAAAACAAACCTTTCACCCTTAGGTTTTACATACGAAAGTCATTTTACTCGCCCGTCTGTGAGACGTATGGTAGGTGGTTGTGTAACAAGATTAGGTGGTAGGTGGTAGAGGGTTAAGTGCAACATTAAGGCGTACGGGCTTATTTTTAAATGTTTTGCAATAAAGCAGATTAGTTTTGGAAATATTTATTTTTAATTCATTAATATCTAACCATTTTATAGTGTCATTTAATGTTTGCTTAATTTCAATGTAAAATTTTTGTAAATTCTTATATTTAATAATAATATAGATGTCATCGGCGAACAATTTATACACACTGATGTTTTGACTGAGGCAAATCATTTATGTAAAGAAGGAACCAATAATGGCCCTAACATACTACCTTGTGGTACACCACAGCAATTAGTTCGTGCTTCAGAATCAAAATCTTCTAAAGTATTACTTAATTTGTTTAATTTTGTTATCCTCGTTACCTGTTTTCTGTCAGTCAGATAAGATTGAAACCATTCTTTTGCGGGACTTCTGATACTATATCTTTCAAGTTTTTCTAGAAGCCGTGTATGGTCCACACAATCGAACGCCCTACTTAAGTCTAAAAGTAATGCACAAGTAGGTATTCTATCATTAATATTCGTCATCATTGCTTACACTAGCGTAAATATTGCCAAAGTCGTCGATTTATTTTGTATAAACCCGTATTGCTGGTCAACAAGAATGTGGTGTTTAATAAGAAATTTCATCACTCGCCTGTACATATTTTTTTTTTGATATAATGGAGGTAAGAGCGATAGGTCGGTATTTGTCAACGTCTGATTTTGACCCTTTTTTGTATAGCGGCTTTATCAAAGACAGTTTTAGCCTATCAGGAAACCGGCCCTGTTCTAATGATAAATTGACAATATGAGCCAATGGCGATGATATATGCTGAGAATTTTGTTTTTACGAGCTCGGTTATCATGTTATCATACCCGGCCGATTTCGTGTTTTTAAAGACATTATGATACCATATACTTCAGAGTCGTTAGTAGGTTCTATAAATATACTTTTATCATTTGATTCTATTTTATGTATGTCAGTTTTATTATTTTTAAGAGTAGAGCAATTATCATTATTTAGAAATGTCAACAAAGTGATTATAAAATTTATTAGCAATGTCAGATCCAGATGTCAACGTTATACGGCGCTGTCAGTTGGGACTGGTCATCTCTTAGCCACCACGGCTTATTTTTAATTATTTTATTATGGATTGTTTTGTTTGAATTTATATTTGCTGTACACTGGACACTCAATGTGTACGTCTTATTTACATCGTTCTCACATATAATTATACCTATATACAAGATTAATGATGTAACTAATATTTATGTAACAATATAATTTAAAAGAGTGTCCATGGAGTTTCTTGCCCGTTCTTCTCCATAGGTACCTACTACGCTTTGGAATGGGCAACTAGCTTCATATTTCTGACTGACCGACCACTTGACAATTCAAAAGTGCCTGTAAATGGTTTAATTGAAATAAATGCTTTGAGTTTGAGTTTGAGAATACTGCCATCAATAATTTTACTGATATATTCCCTAAGCGGTTCATTACCCATGTTGCGCTTCACAACATCCCACGTGGCTTTAATTTTATTACGAGAAAAAGTTATGTGACTTTCATTACACAAGGACTGTAACTTGTTCATGCACTTCCGTAATAATTTAGAATATGCTTTATACTTAGTCTTGTTTTCATTATTTTTATTTAAGTAATACTTGTACCTTAATGACCGCTTAGTATTACAACATTTATTTATGCCTTTTGTTATCCATTTAGCTTAACCACTATTGTGTTTCATTTTAACTCTAATACAAGGGAAACATAGTTTATAAAATAATGTCAACAAATCATGAAACTTGTCGAAGGCTTCATCGGTATATTTTATGTCATAGATTTCACTAAAGCTTATGCAGCTGATGTAACAAAAAGGAAGCTGTACTCCGTGAATAAATACATCTGAAAACATAGACAAAGGGTTTGTTTATAAGTCTCACAAATCCGTCATGGAGGTACAGACTTCGGGGCCTATAAAATAAAAAAAAACATTTCATAGCCATCGATCGCACGTCAAATCCAAACACAATACAGACTTTCTTATTCAATTTTGCTTAGGCTGTGTATACAACTCGTAGAGGAACACATATTTCTCTCATAGGGTTAGTAAAGTCGACCCATATTCTGCACGTCAGTGGTAACAAAACCAGCTTAAGCTGGTCTGTTTTTCTATTGAAACTCCTTACTACGCTAGGCCAGCGCAAGGTCAAAGTGTTATCACCGACGTGCTGTCGACTGTCCTCATCATCATTGGCAGCCTTGTTCCACCCACTGCTGAGTACAGGCCACCGCCCGTTTGTGTCCTCGACTGTATATATCGTGGGCATGTGGGATACACAGGCGTGTGTATGTAGTAGATTCTAGATTCTAGCAAATAGGACCTACTAATACCCGTCCATTTACTTACGATGGTTTCCTTACACCATTCATATTTTAGTCTTGTACTTAGTTATATGCATGTTAGATGTACCGGATACAAGCTCCATTATGGTTCCAAAGAGCAGTCGAAGTTTGGTCGATACCATTTCCTACTAAGTAGTTCCGTACGGTCCTCGACTTAAAATGATTCATCATATAACTACCCAGTGTAATAAATGGCCACTAGTACATAATATAGTAAAAGATAAATAAGCAGCAACATTGTCTAATTCAGTGATTTTACTTTATTCTATCTAATCTTACTTTGACAAATCTTCTTTATTAAGATCTGTTTGTCGTATGGTTTTAAAACATACGTAGAAGACATTTTCATCACGATTAAAACCCTGATTATCTTTTCTACCCCTTTGTTAACAACAGATACAATTACTTACAATCTTATACTAAAATACATATATGATGGAGGAGGACCCTCTCCATCATCATTAGCACTCATCGTTGGTCCTCTTAACTGTGGGCGGCCGTCGGTGAGTAGTGTTGGATGAACCTACCTGAGACCTGTATTTTATTACCTATGTTAACAAATAAATTATGATTTGATTTGAAAACACATTCGTATACTCAATCAGATTATAATTCCAACAGTTACAATTACAACACAGTCGATAGGTAGGCTATATAAGCATATAGCTAAGTATGTACATATCGCGGAACGCGCGATGGTTCGGTGATGTGCGCACGCGCCGCCCGCCCACAGAAAAACTAATCAAGAATCGATCGAAAGCGCGCGCCCCACCAACTGCATCGAGCGCCACCAGATGGCGGTGGTGCTGGCGTACGGGATACGATTCGATTACAGCACATATTATGTTTAAGCATATACAAAAGGGAAGAATTCGTCCGCATCGGTGTTAATTTTTTGTATAGTTTCAGTTACACACACGTATTTTTTGTTTTGGCATTGCTGTAGGAGTTTGCTAGATAAAGGTCTATACATATCAGGGCCGGGTCCGGGACGTGGAAGGACCGTGATCCGTCAGAGGCTAAAAAAAATATCGCTGTGTACATTTTATATGAACTCGTTCACACACGTCCGTGTCCGGGCCGGCGACGGAACTTCAGTGCCTGCCCAGTGTGTGCCACGACCCTGTCTCGTCCCGGGCACGGCCTTGATATGTGTGGATAGACTTTAATACGAGTACGCTTTAAGTTGGAAATGACCGGGGCGTATGGCGCGGAAAAAATCCGAGCTCGCGTGTGGACGATAGGCGTAGCAGCTATTAAACTCCGAGTTTGACCGCTTTCACCTAACCAGCCTAACCAGTTAGTGGAAATGTGTAATGATGAGGCAGCTAGAGTGGACCCGGTGGCATTGAACACCACTCAATGTTCTTGTCAAGAGGAATCCAACCTTGAGGCTCTCCAACCTAAGGCAACGGAGGACCCGTCCCAGTCAGGAAGTGATCAGGCATCGATTCCCAATCAAGATCCACCAGATATTGAACAAGGTACATTGGAAGTAGTTCAGACAGAAGTTAGCTCCATTATGTTTTCTGATAGTTTTGGAAAAGGGTTAGGAAAATTACTTAGCATCAATCTGAGTCATTCTTCTCAAAACCATTGCATGCCTCAGACTTCCTATAAAAAAATTATGTCTTCAATAACTAGGAACGAATTTGATCCAAATGCCATTATTACTGTACATATAGGTAATAGTTTTAATGTTACAAAAGAAGATATCACTAATAGTGTCACCAAACTATTGAAGTTAAATTGTAAGAAAATAATTTTGTGTGCTTTTCCATACTTTGAGCACTTGTCAAATAGGCAAAACAACGACATTCACATGTTAAATAATTACATGCATTTCCTAGTTAGTCACCATAGTGACAAGTTTATATTTTTTGACACCAACATTTTTGTTGATAAGCTAAGATCGACTAGGGATACTGTGTATCTGCCCATTAGTTTTAGACATCAAATAGCTAGGCTATTAGCTTTTAATATTAACCCAGACATAATTAGTATGTCGAAGTCTTTATTTAGCACCACAATTAGTAATAGTACTAATGTTAAGGTGATTAGCTCAAATATTTTAAACTAGTTTGTAAGACAACAGAAGGTACCACTAACAGTGTAGTTATACAAAATAACAAAAAGGTATTTTCTAGCACTAAACTAGATAATTGTAAAAAAGGGGCTAAGCAGAAATCCTTGAAATTATTTCATCAAAATATTCAAGGTTTTTCTTCGAAACAATTGGAAATTGAATTGTTTTTGGAAAAAACAATGTTTGACATTGTTTGTATATCTGAGCATTGGTTAAAAGATTCTAAAATGTTAATTAATTATGAGAATTATAGTGTGGCCAGTTGTTTTACCCGAAAATCAATGCTGCGTGGTGGTTCACTAATCCTAATTAAAAGATGTATTAAATCTAAAACTCGTAAAGACATAGTTGAACTATCGGTTGAACATAGCATTGAACTGTCTTGTGTTGAGCTAGATAAGCATATTATAGTGTGCGTTTACAGACCCCCAAATTATCAAAACTACGCTATATTTGAGTCAGTAATGGAAGATGTTTTGGCAAAACTTGCAACTGGCAATAAATCAGTAATTATCTGTGGTGACTTTAACATTAATATTTTAGAAAATAATTCAAATACCAGTAGATTATTAAATTTGTTTAAATCATTTAATTTGTCAAATGTGTTTGTAGAACCAACCCGAATAACTACAGCTACAGCTACATGCATTGATAATGTTTTTTGTTGCTGCGACTATTTAGATAAAGCCATCGTTAATTATCTCCCTTCCGATCACAGTGGTCAAACCGTAACTTTTGAGTCCAACATCCTAATACAAAAACTGCAGATACAATCCAGACCAATAACATCTGTTAACTTAAATAATTTTAATAACAGTTTAATTTGTAAGTTAAGTAATCAGAACCTTACAATGAACAATGTTAATATTTTGTATAAAGAATTCTTTTCGGTAGTCCAAACAGAGTTCAATTATTCTTTTAAGAAGAACTCTAAAAGTATCAGCCCTAAGTTTTTATTTAGTGACTGGGCTACTAAAGGACTTAGGAAAAGTAGGGAAATACTTTTTGAGCTATATGGCCTTAAGCCTTATAATAACACGGAAATTTTTAATAAGTATGTTGCTACTTACTCTAGAATTTTTAAGAACACTTGTAAGGCAGCCAAAGCCTTATACATTAGCAACAAGGTCAAATTAGCAGACAATAAAATAAAGACTGTTTGGAAAATGATTAATAATGAAACGAACAGGAACAAAAAGCATAATTCTGATTATACACTGGAGACGACACGTGGTCTCATTTGCGATAGCAAAGAAGTTGCTCAAGAATTTGTAAATTTCTTTACCAGTATCCCAATTAAAACTACTGACACTTTAAATTCCTCGCCCACGCTCGCTTTTGATTTAGTAAGGGCGAACGTTTCGGTCTGCCCGATTGAATTTAACTTTAAGCATATTAACCCCATAACAGTAATAAAAGCTTATAAGCAAATCAAGATCAAATTGACTGAAGATCTTTGGGGAATGTCCATTAAAGTCTGTACATCTATAATTGACACT
This sequence comes from Brachylomia viminalis, assembly GCA_937001585.2. Lineage (NCBI taxonomy): Eukaryota > Metazoa > Arthropoda > Insecta > Lepidoptera > Noctuidae > Brachylomia > Brachylomia viminalis. Next base: position 5,483,573 of record OW443301.2, read on the forward strand.
ATAGCGCCTTACTTAGCCTTCATATTTAATTTGTGTGTGGATCAAGGAGTCTTCCCGGATTTAATGAAATACAGTAAGGTAATACCACTTTTCAAATCCGGGGACAGTAAAGACACCAATAATTATAGACCCGTATCCGTGTTGCCAGTTTTCAGCAAGGTATTTGAAAAGGTAATGCTTAATCAAATGCTCTTTCATTTTAACACCAATAAAATCTTACACAATCAACAGTATGGTTTCACCAAGGGACGTTGTACGACTGACGCCGGGGTCACCTTATTAAAACACATATTTACGGCGTGGGAAGAGGCCCAAGACGCCATAGGAATCTTTTGTGACCTCTCCAAGGCATTTGATTGCGTCGATCACGAAACCTTGCTCTTGAAACTTGAGCATTATGGACTTGGAATACTTGCGCTCAGTCTAGTAAAATCTTATTTAAATGATAGGCAGCAGCAAGTTCAAATAAATGGTGTCAATTCACTTAGTTTGAAAGTAGAAATGGGAGTTCCACAAGGCTCGATATTGGGTCCTTTCCTCTTTTTAGTGTATATTAATGATCTACTCCATTTATTAAAAAATCAACCACAAATGGTGTTATTTGCTGACGATACTTCTTTAATTTTTAAGGTAGAAAGAAGTGCTAAAAATTTTGACGATGTTAATAACGCCCTAATGCAGGTCCATAATTGGTTCACTGCTAATAATTTAGTATTAAATGGGAAAAAAACTAAGTGTATACGATTTTCTTTACCTAATGTCAAAAGTAGTGATTGTGAGATAGTATTGAATCAAGAGAAACTAGAATTCGTCGATAAAACTGTTTTCCTGGGGATCACGCTTGACTCGAGGCTACAATGGGGTTCTCATTTAACATCTCTGGCGGGACGGCTAAGTTCAGCAGCATATGCTGTCAGAAAAATCCGTCAATATACCGATGTTGATACCGCGAGGCTGGTCTATTTTAGTTACTTTCATAGTATCATGTCTTACGGTATTTTACTTTGGGGACGGGCTGCAGACGTCGATTCTATTTTTATTCTGCAGAAAAGAGCCATCAGAGCCATTTATAATCTCCGCAGGCGCGATTCTCTAAGGAAACTGTTTAAGGTTATTAAGATCTTGACGGTACCTTGTCAATATATCTATGAAAACATCATGTACGTAAGAAAAAATGTACATCTTTTTACTAAAAGAGGTGATAGACATAATTATAGTACCAGAAATAGGGACCTATTAGTTCAACCAGGTTTCAGACTGGCTAAAGTAGACTCATCTTTCATGGGGTACTGTTTAAAATGTTACAATAAAATACCTCCCCACATACTTCAACTCAATGAGACGAAATTCAAAGTTTGTATAAAACGCACACTATGCAGCCGGGCATATTATAAGTTGGGGGATTATATCGCTGATAAAAATGCCTGGCTCAATGCTGGTCCTGCTCCACAACCACAACTAATTGATTAACATTTGAAAATACTGTTGGAGCTGCTGAAGATTGTAAGACTACCTTTGCTTTGTATAAACTCAATCTCCTTTGTATTATATAATTGCATAGAACAAGTGTGAGTACTATGTACTATCGAGCTACCATTTACCGGGTAATGTCTTTCATTGACTTGAATGTGCCCTGGCGGCTGATAGATGTCATGCTCACTCAAATGTCTCGCTGACGGTGGCGCGTGTGTTGGATCATTTAGCTCCCTTCAAAATGGTTGAGCTGAATGGTGCTGATCCATGCGTCATGTTCGTGAACGGGCGCTGTCAGTTGGGACTGGTCATCTCTTAGCCACCAAGGGTTATTTTAATTATTTTATTATGGATTGTTTTGTTTAAATTTATATTTACTGTACACTGGACACTCAACGTGTACATCTTATTTACATCGTTCTCACATATAATTATACCTATATTCAACATTAATGATGTAACTAATATTTATGTAACAATATAATTTAAAAGAGTGCCCATGGAGTTTCTTGCCCGTTCTTCTCCATAGGTACCTACTACGCTTTGGAATGGGCAACTAGCTTCATATTTCTGACTGACCCACTTGACAATTCAAAAGTGCCTGTAAATGGTTTAATTGAAATAAATGGTTTGAGTTTGAGTTTTGAGTTTCAGTTAGAGTCTGACCTTCAAAACTAGGTTTAAAGTAAAAATCCGTGATTTTTTTAAATGACAACTTTAAGACGCCAAGTCGTTCGCTTCCTACTCCTTTGCAATTCTACAGCGATTTAGGTAGAGTCAATATAAATTCTTCAGTAAATGAACTTGTCAGCTGTCTATTTTCATTATACCCAGATTGCAGGCTCAACGAGATAGGTTTTACGGTACAGCGGCCGTTGTTTGAATAGCTTTGTTGTGCTAAGCCGGGTTCGGATTAGAATTAAACGATATAATCGGTATCGTAGTTCCACAATAGAGTTCGAGCTGGCTATTGGGGGCTATTTTAAGTACGGAACAAAATTATTATCTCTTGTCCTATTCACGTTCTGGGCAAATATCTAGGAACTAGGCATCTCAGTTTTGCTTACAAAGAATGGACAACCTCTTTGCCTTAAGTGAGTTTTGTCAAAGACACGGTAATTACGGTAAAAGGTGACTTTAAAGCATAAGCATTATTATCATTCTCACTGCTAGGACACAGGCCTCCTCTTAGTGAGAGGGAATCGGCCGTAATCCACCACGCTGGCCCAGTGCGGGTTGGCAGATGTCACATGTCTTCGAATTTTTAGTTCTAGGACATGTAGGTGTCCTCACGATGTTTTCCTTCACCGTTTTGAGAGCAGTGGTGATGACGCGCCTGTTTGAAAGTTGGGGCCGTTAGTAGCCAGTTATCTCGCAGAGTCGTCTCGTCGAACGTCTCGTTGGCGCACTATCATAAACCAGAAATTGGGACTTATAATAGCTATTTTATTCACAGTGATTTTTTTGTAATTTCCCAGCAATAAATTATAAGAATTACTTCAATTGTACCGGATAAGAAAATATTTTAAATAAAGGCACACAATTTTAAGAGTATTCGCGTTTTTTGCCCTACATTCACAAATAGGTTTCCAAGTAACGCCACATTTGGGATTACATAAGCCTTATTTGTTACCCTCCTCTAAATGCACCCGTTACACAAAACTGGTGCTGTAAACCTATCATTTTATTAGTCCTTTGTTGGAAGAAATTAAAATTACATTCCAAAAATAACGGGCAGATTTTTTACTTAGAGATGATAATTTTATGGATTTTAGTTTCTCAAAATATTGTTTAGGTTTTGAATTATGTATCCGATTCGGGAGCACGGTGAACAAACCTGTAAGGACTCCCAGGTCGTGTTCGAGTTTTGAACTTTCAGATCCACTTCATATGGTTTGAGTAGGAAGATATGAATTGACTAAAATTCTCTTATAAGTGTCACAATACTTTCTCACATTACTTAACTTTTCTTACTTTATAACATTCTTAGATAGTAATCTTTCACTAAAACTATCAACTTCATGATAATTGAAAGGCAGAGAATAATGTGCAAGTTAAGCTTCTGTGTCATTGTATGGAATGTAATAAATAGTAAAGCGGCCACTGCTTGGGAGTCTGCTCAAACTTCACACGCTATCTAAGCTTGAAGGATAAGTGCATTGGCACTCAGATTGTATTAGATTAAACCCCACGGCATTACAAAATCCAATATCTTTCAACATATCCTTAGAAGTTATGAAGTCAAAGCGGATGACTTCTTCTCCATAATTTCCCTTTGCTTTCCTCAGTATTGGGGCTGGTTGGCTTAAATAACCCGTCAACGATGCCTGCTGGTGGTTGCACATAAAACTATAACACCGGAGATTGGTGAAGTCTGGAAATGACTGGTGAAAACTGGACCAAGATTTGCCCTATATTATTCAGCGATTGATATGTGTAATATTAATTCATCACGATCAACAGATAATGTAAAAAAATATTAAATACTCTGGATATCTTATAAACGCTGAAAATACGGGCAGCTCATAATAATCTAACCACGCTGCAAATCTTCACAAACATTTAACCCCTCGACCCTCTTCAGAATGTCATTATGCAATCTCGGAGCTCACCAGAAGATACGTGTTACCTTTTTATGGGGGTATAGAGGTAAATTATAGAGTTATAAAGGTATATGTGACGGGTACAGGGACTACAGTGAGTCACTTAGTATAATTGGTTAAATATTATCGTATTCCTGTGTTGTGTTGACAAGTTTTATTGATAATTTCCGCAGTGAGAAAAAACAAAACTAAAACCTGATAACTTATGAAAAAGAAGCATAGGTTATTTGGTCCTATTATATTTTTATTAGCATACGCACAATCAGCCTACAGTGCTTCCACTGTTGGGACACAGGCTTCCTCTCTATAAGAGGGAGTGGGACGTTATCCACCACGCGGGCCCAGTGCGGGTTGGTGAATGTCACATGTCGTCGATTTTTTGGTTGTAGGACATATTGGTTTCCTCACGATGTTTTTCTTCACCGTTTTGAGAGTCAAAGTGAAACGCCTGGCTGGGTTCGAACCCATGACCTACACAAGTCGTAAGCCGGGCCACCACTGCTCTTATTTTTATTATCAATGTACAATCACTCAGTAGCTTCTTCTGCTTCTGTCAATTTATACTGCGTTCGCGATTTAGTTTTCAAACATATAAACGAATATTAGTTACTGGGAAAATCATTTTAATACACAATATCAGTTTGGGTTTGACGGCGTTTGAGACTTTAACGACTATCAACAATCATTGAAGACCAAAATTAAAGAAAGATTCATAAAATTTTAATTAATACGTAACTTTACCTAACTTACAAAGCCTCGATTTGTTCATAACATTAAGTAGATCGAGCCAAGATTATAATGAATTTTACAAACTTTGTTAACTTGCTTCACCGCTGGCGAGGTTTAAAAGGCAAACTACTGTAGGTAAGCTGGTGACTTACAAACGGTAAGTTTTCTTAAAATATCATTTTATTTGCATAGAAAATTAGAACAGTGTTTTAAAGTGATTTTGGATTAGTCGTCAAATGCAAAATACTGATATCAACAGCAAACTCAAACTCAAAGCATTTATTTCAAATAAACCAATTACAGGCACTTTTGAATTGTCAAGGGGTCGGTCAGTCAGAAAGATGAAGCTAGTTGCCCATTCCAAAGCGTAGTAGGTACCTATGGAGAAGAACGGGCAAGAAACTCCATGGACACTCTTTTAAATCAAAATATTGTTACAAAAAAGTGGTTCCATCATTCATGTTGTAATTATACATGTGAGAATGATGTAGAAAGACGTGCACGTTAAAAGCGTCCGTAATAAAAAGATAAAAACAATTATGGAATTAAAATAAGCCGTGGCAGCTAAGAAATGACCAGTGCCTACTGACGGCGCCCGTTCACGAACATGACGTATGGATCAGCACCATTCAGCTCAACCATTTTGAAGGGAACTCAATGATCCAATACACACGCCACCACCAGCGACACATTTGAGTGAGCATGACATACTCTCAGCCGCCAGGGCACATTCAAGTCAATGAAAGACGAACCCAGTAAGCTTTATAGTGGGTACATAGTGCTCACACATGTGCTATGCAATTATACAATACTAAGAGATTGAATTTATACAATGCAAAGATAGGTTGTACAATCTTCATCAGCTCCAACACTATTTTCGAATGCTAATTAATTAGTTTACGCGCCCTTGTGGAGCAGGACCAGCCCTGAGCCAAGCATTTTTGTCAGCGATATAATCCCCCAACTTATAATAATATGCTTGGCTGTATTGTGTGCGTTTTATACAAGATTTAAATTTTGTTTCATTCAGTTGGAGTATGTGGGGAGGTATTTTATTGTAACATTTTAAACAGTACCCCATGAAGGATGAGTCTACTTTAGCCAGTCTGAAACCTGGTTGAACTAATTGGTCCCTATTTCTAGTCCTATAATTGTGTCTTTCACCTCTTTTACTGAAAAGATTTAAATTTTTCCTTACGTACATGATGTTTTCATAAATATATTGACAAGGTACCGTCATGATGTTAATGTCTTTAAACAGTTCCCTTAGAGAATCGCGCCTGCGGTGGCTGTATATTGCTCTGATAGCTCGTTTCTGCAGAATAAAAATAGACTCAATATCGGCAGCCCGTCTCCATAATAAAATACCGTAAGACATGATACTATGAAAATAGCTGAAATAGACTAGCCTCGCGGTATCTACATTAGTAAATTGACGGATTTTTCTTACAGCATATGCTGCTGAACTTAGCCGTCCTGCAAGAGATGTTAAATGAGGACCCCATTGCAGCCTTGAGTCTAGCGTTATTCCCAGGAAAACAGTTTCATCGACAAATTCTAGTTTCTCGTTATTCAATACTATGTCACAATCACTACTTTTAACATTCGGTAAAGCAAATCTTATGCATTTCGTTTTTTTCCCATTTAATACTAAATTATTAGCAGTGAACCAATTATGTACCTGCAGTAGGGCATTATTTACGTCGTCAAGATTTGATGCACGTCTATTTATCTTAAAGATTAAAGAAGTATCGTCAGCAAATAATACCATTTGTGGTTGGTTTTTAAATAAATGGGGTAGATCATTAATATATACTAAGAAGAGGAAGGGACCTAATATCGATCCTTGTGGAACACCCATTTGTACTTTTAAATGAAGTGAATTGATACCATTTATTTGCACTTTTTGTTGTCTATCATTTAAATAAGAATGTACTAAACTAAGCGCGAGTTTACCTAGTCCGTAATGCTCAAGTTTTAAGAGCAAGGTTTCGTGATCAACGCAGTCAAATGCCTTGGAGAGGTCACAAAAGATCCCTATGGCATCTTGGGCCTCCTCCCACGCTGTAAATATGTGTTTTAATAAAGTGACACCGGCGTCAGTCGTACAACGTCCTTTGGTGAAACCATATTGCTGATCGTGTAAGATTTTGTTGGTGTTAAAATGATTAAGCATTTGATTGAGCATTACCTTTTCGAACACCTTGCTGAATACTGGCAACACAGATACTGGTCTATAATTGTTGGTGTCTTTGCTGTCCCCAGATTTAAAAAGTGGTATAACCTTACTGTATTTCATTAAATCCGGGAAGACTCCTTGATCTACACACAAATTAAATATTAAAGCTAAGTATGGTGCTATAGTCTCGATTATTGCTGTACAAACTTTGATAGACATTCCCCATAGATCTTCGGTCAATTTGATTTTTATTTGCCGAAAAGCTTTTATAACTATCATAGGGTTTATATGTTTAAATTGAAATTCAACCGGGCAGCCTAAAACGTTCGCTCTTAATAAATCAATCGAGACATCAGGTGAGGAATTTAAAGCTTCCGTCGTTTTAACTGGTATATTAGTAAAGAAATTTACAAATTCTTGAGCGACTTCTAAGTTAGAGTTTATGACACCACGTGAAGTCTCCAATGTATAATCTGTGCTACGTATTTTTTTCCTACTAGTTTCGTTATTTATAACTTTCCAAACCGTTTTTATTTTATTTTCTGCTGATTTAATCTTGTTGCTAATGTACTGGGCTTTAGCTATCTTGCAGGTATTCCTAAAAATTTTTGAATATGTAGCAACATACTTGTTGAAAGTTTCAGTGTTAATGTAGGGCTTAAGGCCGTACAGATCGAACAGTCTTTCCCTACTTATCCTAATACCTCTAGTTGCCCAGTCACTAAAAATAAAATTAGGACAAATATTTTTTGTTTTCTTTTCAAAAGTTTTATTGAATTCATTGTGCACTACTGAAAAGAAATTCTCATACAATTTATTTGCATCGTCCATAATATGACTCAGAACATTTAACTTATTGTTTAGGGTACTATTGAATCTACTTAATTTGCCAGTCGTTATTATTATATATAAGGTGTTTTAAACTTAAAATTTACCGTTTGTCCACTATGATCAGATGGCAAATAATTTACGATGGCTTTCACTAAATAATCACAATCGCAGAAGACATTATCAATACAAGTAGCAGAACTTGGAGTTACTCTAGTTGGTTCAGTAAAAACATTCGATAAATTGAACGATTTAAAAAGGCTTAATAATCTACTGCTATTCGAATTAATTTCCAAAATGTTAATATTAAAATCACCACAAATAATTGCAGCTTTATTACTGGATGCAAGTTTCGCTAGGACATCTTCCATTATTGACTCAAATAAAGAAAAGTTCTGATAATTAGGGGGTCTGTAAACGCACACTACAACATGCTTATCTAGCTCAACACAGGACATTTCGATGCAATGTTCAACTGATAAACCAACTATGTCATTCCGTTGCTTAGATTTTAAACAATTTTTAATTAAGATTAGAGAACCTCCACGCAGCATAGGTTTACGGTTAAAACAACTGCCTACACTGTAGTTCTCATAATTAATTAGCATTTGATAATCCTTTAACCAATGTTCAGTAAAACAAACAATGTAAAACTTTGTTTTTTCTAAAAACATTTCAATTTCTAATAATTTGGAAGAAATACCTTGAATATTTTGATGAAATAATTTCAAGACATTTTGCAGATGTTTTTGATAATTAATTAATTTAAAGCAAGAAGATACCTTGTAGTTGTTACGTATAGGAATATTCTTACTGGTACCTTCTGTTGTCTTACAAACTAGTTTAAATGATTATCCGGAGTTATCCCCAATACTTCAATGTCATCACCAGGCAATGAGCTCCTAGTGAGTGAGGGGCATGGAACCTCCTTCGTACAATTTGTAACTCAAACTCAAACTCAAACTCAAAGCATTTATTTCAATTAAACCATTTACAGGCACTTTTGAATTGTCAAGTGGTCGGTCAGTCAGAAATATGAAGCTAGTTGCCCATTCCAAAGCGTAGTAGGTACCTATGGAGAAGAACGGGCAAGAAACTCCATGGACACTCTTTTAAATTATATTGTTACATAAATATTAGTTACATCATTAATCTTGTATATAGGTATAATTATATGTGAGAACGATGTAAATAAGACGTACACATTGAGTGTCCAGTGTACAGCAAATATAAATTCAAACAAAACAATCCATAATAAAATAATTAAAAATAAGCCGTGGTGGCTAAGAGATGACCAGTCCCAACTGACAGCGCCCGTTCACGAACATGACGCATGGATCAGCACCATTCAGCTCAACCATTTTGAAGGGAGCTAAATGATCCAACACACGCGCCACCGTCAGCGAGACATTTGAGTGAGCATGACATCTATCAGCCGCCAGGACACATTCAAGTCAATGAAAGACATTACCCGGTAAATGGTAGCTCGATAGTACATAGTACTCACACTTGTTCTATGCAATTATATAATACAAAGGAGATTGAGTTTATACAAAGCAAAGGTAGTCTTACAATCTTCAGCAGCTCCAACAGTATTTTCAAATGTTAATCAATTAGTTAATCAGTTGTGGTTGTGGAGCAGGACCAGCATTGAGCCAGGCATTTTTATCAGCGATATAATCCCCCAACTTATAATATGCCTGGCTGCATAGTGTGCGTTTTATACAAACTTTGAATTTCGTCTCATTCAGTTGAAGTATGTGGGGAGGTATTTTATTGTAACATTTTAAACAGTACCCCATGAAAGATGAGTCCACTTTAGCCAGTCTGAAACCTGGTTGAACTAATAGGTCCCTATTTCTGGTACTATAATTATGTCTATCACCTCTTTTAGTAAAAAGATGTACATTTTTTCTTACGTACATGATGTTTTCATAGATATATTGACAAGGTACCGTCAAGATCTTAATAACCTTAAACAGTTCCCTTAAAGAATCGCGCCTGCGGAGATTATATATGGCTCTGATGGCTCTTTTCTGCAGAATAAAAATAGAATCGACGTCTGCAGCCCGTCCCCAAAGTAAAATACCGTAAGACATGATACTATGAAAGTAACTAAAATAGACTAACCTCGCGGTATCTACATCGGTAAATTGACGGATTTTTCTGACAGCATATGCTGCTGAACTTAGCCGTCCCGCCAGAGATGTTAAATGAGAACCCCATTGAAGCCTCGAGTCGAGCGTGATCCCCAGGAAAACAGTTTTATCGACGAATTCTAGTTTCTCTTGATTCAATACTATCTCACAATCACTACTTTTGACATTAGGTAAAGAAAATCGTATACACTTAGTTTTTTTCCCATTTAATACTAAATTATTAGCAGTGAACCAATTATGGACCTGCATTAGGGCGTTATTAACGTCGTCAAAATTTGTAGCACTTCTTTCTACCTTAAAAATTAAAGAAGTATCGTCAGCAAATAACACCATTTGTGGTTGATTTTTTAATAAATGGAGTAGATCATTAATATACACTAAAAAGAGGAAAGGACCCAATATCGAGCCTTGTGGAACTCCCATTTCTACTTTTAAACTAAGTGAATTGACACCATTTATTTGAACTTGCTGCTGCCTATCCTTTAAATAAGATTTTACTAGACTGAGCGCAAGTATTCCAAGTCCATAATGCTCAAGTTTCAAGAGCAAGGTTTCGTGATCGACGCAATCAAATGCCTTGGAGAGGTCACAAAAGATTCCTATGGCGTCTTGGGCCTCTTCCCACGCCGTAAATATGTGTTTTAATAAGGTGACCCCAGCGTCAGTCGTACAACGTCCCTTGGTGAAACCATACTGTTGATTGTGTAAGATTTTATTTGTGTTAAAATGAATGAGCATTTGATTAAGCATTACCTTTTCAAATACCTTGCTGAAAAATGGCAACACGGATAGGGGTCTATAATTATTGGTGTCTTTGCTGTCCCCGGATTTGAAAAGTGGTATTACCTTACTGTATTTCATTAAATCCGGGAAGACTCCTTGATCCACACACAAATTAAATATGAAGGCTAAGTAAGGCGCTATAGTGTCAATTATGGATGTACAGACTTTAGTGGACATTCCCCAAAGATCTTCAGTCAATTTGATCTTGATTTGCTTAAAAGCTTTTATTACTGTTATGGGGTTAATATGCTTAAAGTTAAATTCAATCGGGCAGACCGAAACGTTCGCCCTTACTAAATCAAAAGCGAGCGTGGGCGAGGAATTTAAAGTGTCAGTAGTTTTAATTGGGATACTGGTAAAGAAATTTACAAATTCTTGAGCAACTTCTTTGCTATCGCAAATGAGACCACGTGTCGTCTCCAGTGTATAATCAGAATTATGCTTTTTGTTCCTGTTCGTTTCATTATTGATAATTTTCCAAACAGTCTTTATTTTATTGTCTGCTGATTTGACCTTGTTGCTAATGTACGAGGCTTTGGCTGCCTTACAAGTGTTCTTAAATATTTTAGAGTAAGTAGCAACATACTTATTAAAAGTTTCCGTGTTAATATAAGGCTTAAGGCCATATAGCTCAAAAAGTATTTCCCTACTTTTCCTAAGTCCTTTAGTTGCCCAGTCACTAAATAAAAACTTATAGCTAAAAATACTTATAGCATTTGAGCTACATTTATTCAAGCTCACCACCTTATTATTAGTACTATTACTAACCATTGTGGTGTTAATAACACAAGACTTCGACATACTACTTATGTCTGAGTTTATATAAAAAGCTAATAGCCTTGCTATTATGTGTCTAAAACTAACAGGCAGATACACAGTATCTCTAGTCGATTTTAAAGTTTCCACAAAACTATTGGTGTCAAAATACACAAGCTTGTCACTGTAATGAGTAACTAAAAAGTGCATATGGTTATTAAGCATATGAATATAATTGTTTTGTCTTTTCGTCAAAGTTTCAAAATATGGGAAAGCACACAATATTATTTTACTACAATTTAACTTTAACAACTCAGTTACACATTCAGTGATTTCTTCCTTTTTGACCTTAGCACTATTACCTACAAATACAGTAATAGTGGTTCTAGGATTAAATACCTTTCCTGTTACTGATGCCATTATTCGTTTGTAGGTTGACCCTGGCATACAATAATTGTGGGTAGAATAACTCTGCTTGTTACTAATTAATTTACCTAAACCTCTTCCTATACTATCTGAGAACATAACTGAATTGTAACAATCATGATTACTGAAAGCTGGACAAGTACCAATCTCAGGCACTTGGGATAGATGTTGAACTATATCTGGTTTATCTTGGTTGAGAGTACAGTCTTGAGACAAACTCTCAGTCTGGGACGGGTCCTCCGTTACCTCAGGCTGGACAGCATCAGGTTTTGAAACCTTCTGACAAGTGCACTGACACATAACTAACTCATTAGCAGCAAGAATATGTTCTTTAATTTGGTTCTGAGAACCCACATATTTAATGTAAAGGGAACTGAGTAGACCTTCAAGTACCTGTAAGTCAGTCTGTAAGCGCTGTGTATCAATTTCATAGATTTTTTTGCTGTCCTCTAATTTGATTTGATATTTGTTTAATTTATTGATTAGCTCAACACGTTCTTTTCTCAGTGGAATATTTTTGAAAAAGTATTTGTGTTGTTTCCTAACTTGGTTACATTTTTTAATTATTCTATTTAGTTTTGCATATTTTTTTATTTTGTTATGACTAACTTTGTTATTATAATTCTGTTTCAGCAAGGAATCTTCAGTTAGGTCAATAGTTGTTATGGAATGAGGGTTACATTTACTATTTATTAACTCATTATACAAATGGTTAGTTTCTTTAACCTGTGTATGCTCTTTTTCTTTCTCTAACCGGATAATATGACTATTAGCATAACTCAATTCATCTTCTATTCAGCTCTCAATTCAGCTCTTCAGTTGTGCCATCACGAGCTATGGCGATCAACAGATCAAGAGAATACTTTGCAATAAGATAAGCCAGACTGGTTACCATTGTCGACTTGAAAATCTCTAAATAGACTTCGAACCCAAGTCGGCCGGAACAAAGACAATCTCCACAGATGAGGGTGCATGGACGGCTCAGATCTCAAGTGCGTATGCGGCATCTCCCCATAGCCCACCCTCCATCGCGCGCCGCATGCCCTCTTACCTGTGCACTTGATGACCTTATGACTGAGTCAGTGAGTGCAGTTCGTGTAGCTGAATTTTGGGCAAAACATATTATTATTAACTTTCTGCCATCGATACCAAAGGGTATAGGTAACTGATTGACCAAGGCTAGGGCTCCCGAGTGCACAGCTAAGTGCTCATTTACAATTAAATTATTCAGGCGTGAAATAAAGTTTAGTTATTAATTAAAATCACTTGAAATCATTGTTATAAATTTTCGATCGTGCAACGTAAATAATTAACATTTATAACATTTTTTTCGTCATGGCCTAGTGGTTTATTTATTAGTTATGAAACTTTTATGGACAAGTAAAAAAATATACTGCACAAAGGCAGACTTAATGCCAGAGGCATTTTCTACCAGTCATTCTTAAGGGGATGCAGAGATAAAACATGGCAGGTGCAACATACGGGATAAATAGCTCAGAAATAACAGTAAAACACAAGAATAAATAGTAATACATAGATACATATAAACAAAAAACCTTGTCGGGAGAAATAACGACCGGTAGAGGAGAAAACGAATCCAGCAACTTAGCGCTGGGATGTTTCGGCGAACTTATGGCGGCTTCGTCTCTCCTGCACTTTTTCAGTTAATCTTGGACATCACTGAAATCGGTGAAGGAAAAACATAGTGAGGAAACTTGGACTTAAAGTTAATCTAAGTCTGAAATCGCCAACCCGTCTTGAGGAAGTCTGGTGATCAATGCTCGTAGCTTCTCTGTTCGAGATAAGGCCTTGCCCTGCAGTGGGACAGTAATATATAGGCTGGTATTATAACATTTTTGTAATAAATACTGAGCCAATGTTGAATTTATAGCACGCAAGATTTTTATATGAAACGTGATGCGTTACTTTTTATTACTCGTTGACTATAAAAATCCCATAAAAACCGATATTACTGTGTCCATGGTATGTCCATTGATCCAAATGTCACTGGTAAATTTTCAAGTTTGACGACTTTGTGGCCATCGTGAAATATTATACGCTATATGGTAACCATTTATTTGTGGAAATTCACAAAAAAAAAAAACAGTTTTATATTGATTATTTATTAAGGCACGTCAAATCTATGCCTATTATTGCAAGCATAGTTTGGATTTCACTATCATTAGAGATAACCAAATAATTTAATAGATTGTAGGGTGCACTTCACGAGTATCTGGGAAAGCTAGAGAAAATATATTTTATTTAGGTCTGATTTTTACAATATCAGACATCTTTTATCGGCAGAGTATAACTGACGTGTAAACTGTTACACGTCAGTTTCACTCTGGGGATATGGAAAAACTGACAAAATGGATCAGATTTCAGAAAACTATCATTGGAAAAATCAGACCTTCTACTGCCTAATTTGCCGATATCTTCTATTTATATTATAGAGGTATGAGGAACAGGGTGTAAAGTTTGGCCCCCAAACTGGAACGGACTGGGGCCGCCCTCAAGCGGCTCCTGCCCAACCTGAGGGGTCCAAACGCCTCCTGCCGGAGGCTTTACGCGGGGGTCGTGCGGTCCATGGCTACATATGGGGCCCCGGTGTGGGCGCGTTCACTGCGGAGGAGAGCCGCCCACTATCTGAACGCGCCCCAAAAGGTGGTAGCCGTAAGGCTGATCCGGGGCTACCGCACGATCTCGGGCGAGGCGGCAAGTCTCCTTGCCGGACTGCCGCCGTGGGATCTGGAGGCGATAGTCCTCGCGCGCCTGTATGAGTGGTGCGCGGAGCCACTACGCCGGGGGGAAACCCCGCTTCCGCGGCAAATCGCGGCGGAGCGGACGGACCTCCGGCGCGTTCTCATGGCGGCATGGAAGGAGCGACTGTCGCAACCCAGCGCAGGGCACGCCACGATAGCGGCGGTAAGACCTCTCTTTGAGCGCGGGAGGAAACGCCCGGGTGTCACCACTGCGATGATCGCCCCGAGGACACGGTGGAGCATACGGTGGGGGCCTGCCCTGCATGGGCGGAGCACCGCCGTGTCCTCGTAGAGGCGATCGGCAGCGGCGGCGACCTCTCACGCCCGGCCCTGGTTCAAGCCATGGTCCAGGGCGAGGGGGAGTAGGAGGCAGTCGCCTCCTTCTGCCAAGCAGTCATGCTAGCTAAGGAGGTGGCGGGACGGGAGAGGGAGAGAGTCTCCCGTCCAAGCCGCCGCGGTGGACGCTCCGGGCGTCGGGAGCCGCGTGACGACTCTCGGCCGCCGTAGGCGCGGGCCTGCGGGCGGTGAGCAATGGGTAGCTCACCGTCCGATCAGGACCAGGCCCGTGCTGGACGGCGCGTACGTGTTTCAAGCGCGCCTCAAAGAGATGTCAGCATCGAAGAGGGGGCCCACTAGGGCCCAAGCCTGCCGGGAAAGCGGGATCATCCAAAAGGGGTACCGCTGACCCGGAACATAAAGGGCCAAGGAAGGAACACGGGTGGGTTTTAGTCAGTAAGAGTCTGACACTCCCTTCCGCTCCACCCAGAGCGGGAGGGGTCATTTGATGATTTGCCACCCTCAAAAAAAAAAAAAAAAAGTTCACTCATACCCATAGTAAATGTAGGATCCTCCTACCAGACTCGTGTCGTATCTGGTGGGCAACTGCCCGACGATTGATGTCGGGATGTTGTATATATGCTAGTTGCGTGGTAAACTCTGCTTGCGCGATGCAGGATTTTGCGTGACGTCAGTGTGATGCGTAGTTCGCATGTGGCGATGTAGATACCGCTACAATATCATCCCTAGAAAACATTTTTCAACCTGACGCCATTGAAGTAAAAAGCCTAACAAAAAAAGGAGTCATAAACAATGACAATTTTCCTAATAAAAATTGCCATAACACATAGACATTTAATCGAATTCATGCAGTCAAGCGAGACCACCAGTTGTGTACCAAGTACGTTCGATTGAAAGCCTCAGTTTGATAGGGGCATAAAATTTCATAGCTTTCAAATGTTATTGCACGGGACGTTGAGTTGAGGTCGGAGTTGCGGACGTACCTATCTAACACGCGCTATTTATGACATGGAGGACGTCAGGAAAAGTGCAATTGGTGGCCTGAAATCGCCAATGTGCGCTTTTATAATTTCAACGTGACGATATTATCGTGGGCGTCCTCGGCATCACGATAATACAGGAAAGTAAAATGTATGGAAATATAATGAAGACACTTACACCACGTAATGTCGTCATGTTGAAAATTATAATAACGCACATTATAAGTGAGCAAGCGTGATGAACCAAAAGCTGATGAATTAATTCTTTGAAAAGCCTAACCTACTAAGGTACTTTTAGATTTAGGGCTGATTTATCAATAGTCAGATAACTTTTATCTGAAGAATAAATCTGACAGTTTGACATATTTTCCATACAAAAGCTGTCAAACCACAATATTTTATTCCTCAGATAAAAGATATCTGACTATTGAAAAATCAGCCCTTAGTAATATGTTTACCGATTGAAAAGTTATTATTCTTCAAACTTCCAAGAATAAGGTCAATGCTAAATATTTTGTGGATAATTTGTTACCCGTTTAATTTTTAAATTCTGGAGTGGCATGGAACTAGCGCTGCCCGTTTAAAATACTATAAAGCAAGTATTGCTGCCCGTATAAAACAAGTGATTGTTGAAAGTTCAATTATCTCTGTATCAGATAAAACTTCATCCGGTTAGACTGGAAGCTGACCCCAACATTGTTGGGAAAGGGCTAGTCAGATTGATTTTTTTATCTGGGTATCGGTTAATAGAATTAAAATAACAGCCTTAATAACCCCGGTTTTAAAACGCCCAGAAAAATTCTGGCGGCTAGATTTTTCAACAAAAGAAATACAGAGGTATTATTTTGTTATTGACAATGAACCTGATTCGTTTTTGCGTTTGCAAAGAATGTTCAACAATAGAGCTATTTAATAAAGGCTCTTTTTCAACCTAAGGCTTTGATCTAGACATCGAATCTAGATTTATGAGCTCAACGTTTTTATTTATTTTTGGCCACAATGGAGAATAATATTTATTGATAATGAAAAATCTAAAGAATTTAAGAGAAGTTTTATTATAACCATGCCTTAACGATGAAGACAAAGATTTAAAGTTTAAATATAATATATTAAAACTAGCTTCACATGCAAGCTCGTTTATAAGGTAGAATAAAAACATAATGAATCTTCATTTTTTTCGATAATCTTCAAGTACCCTCATGTAAAACAAAATTACGATTTTGTTACTGTATGTAACCTACACCTGACTAAACTAATTACTGATCTACGGTATGAAGTGTATAACGTGGTCTACCCTTCCAGGTTCTGAAAATAAATACCCAGCCTTGCTGGGTGTATTCCACTGAGAAAAGAACGTGTTGAGCCAATCAATAAATTGAACAAATATCAAAACCGTCTCTATTTGTCATAGACTAACAAAACTACAGTACCTAACTATTAGTCGACTCCACTTTGAATAATATACTGCGTCCCTAATTCAGAGACATAAAAGTGTCGTGTCTACACACATACACAACGCACATGACAGTACACGTGTGTGACTACAACAAAAATCATTGCCATTTAGAAAAGAAAGAAAGAAAGATTTTTTTTTTTTAATTACTCAAAAACAGACAAACAGACATTAAAATAGAAAGAAGAAGAAAGAAAGAAAAAATGTTTATTCTGCACAAACAAAACGCACATTACAAATAAAAAAAATTAAAAAAAAGACAAGTATACACATCTAACGTTGTCAAAAGCCTCATATTCAAGCATACATATTGCCGACAATTTTGTCCATTGCTTGATGTGTCAGTGCCAGAGACCAAAGACAAGACACCTTAGTTGACATCTCTAAGTAGTATGTGATATTGACAATACAAAATAGTATTGTGTGCCTCACGGCTGCGCCAAATAGGCCCAGTTGACGGCACAAATCTATCACAATCAAAATAAAATGTTTTGAATTCAGTTCATAGTAAAATAGAGAGTCTGTAGGTACTTGCGGGTCTGTCACAGTCATTGACCATTCGATCTGCGGTCGGTGCAGCGGAGGCTGGATATTGTGTGGTTTCGGTCCGGTCCGAAGTTCAGAGGGACGAAGATTAGATTTAAAATAAAATATTCAGATTCTTTTATGGTATGTAAAATTAATTTCTGTAATAATCATTAGTGAAGAACGGCACTCACCGCAAGCATTCGCTTCGCGACTTTGTTTTGCAAACATTCGTTCCGTTTAGCTTTTGTTATGCAACGAACATTCATTCTCTTAAAATTATTCTAGAGACAGTTTTTATGACATTCATTGACGAGAGGCCCGAAAAAGATAGAATATTCCAGAAAAGAAGCCACCAATACCCACACCACTATTTGCTAGCTCATTTTTAACCATGTATTAGAACTTAAGTACAGGACAAACCTTAAAAATATATAAAAAACAAGCAAAAACGCATTAAAACCCACCTGACTCGAAAATGTCACTGCCATTTCAAATAACCAATTAAGGGTGAGTTCACACAAGTATCTTTTGTGTGTACAATGCAAGGCTCCATATATCCGGTGTTCGGTTCGTCGCGTTCATCGGGCTGTGAAGTAAGCTGTTCCGGTTCAAAGGCTCCGGATTGCGCAGTTTGCGTTTAGGTGGACCGTGGACTTATTTTGATCTTTATAATGTGATAAAAAACTTTGTCGTCATTTGTTTTAGCTCAATGTTCTCGCGATTCTTGCGTGTTTCATGACTGAGTAATCATCTAGTGCCCCCTGCCCTGTTCTCGTGTTCCTAATTTATTTGAGACCGGCACAATATATATAGTTTTTTTTCAATATTTTCTGCTGCCGTCATCTAATTTTTTACTAAACTACTGGTAATAGTAATAATATCATCTTTCACACAGACTAGTTATCTTTTCTTTGGCTCTACATACATACCTTACACTTTACTTTTCACTAAAAGTTCCTTTCCGAGTTTATCAGGATTTCTCAAAAGTCGACCTCTCTTTCATGCGCTACTACCATGACTACACCTGCAACTGCCATAGACTGAGTGTAATCCATCAACCCTTTCTTGCCAGCTGTTTCCATTTCAAGGAAAAAATTAGAGAAAAGTATTACAATACAATACTCTTTTTTATGTACACCAAAAACAAACATTACAGATATAAATGTAGAAATTTTACATAGGGTGACACAATGGGCGGTCTTATCGCTAAAAGCGATATTTTACAGACAATATATTACATTCTCCAACAGATAAACGTTTCGGAATTAAATGTTTTAATTCCTTTCCCAATAAAATTGCTTTAAACTCAGCTCACCGAACTACGTTTCAGAAAACAAGTAAGAACTTGCCTAACATAATTATTTGCTGAGCTAGTTCATGAAAACATTTCGAAGCTGGTTCAAATCCGATCAATCGTGGGATCACTTGCGTGAGAATAGCACTGGCATTGCCTGAAATAGTTTATTCTTTGAAAATTGTTTGAACTATGTACCTATTATTTTAAAGTGAGGGCTTAGGATCGTTTGTGGGTATTAAGAGTAACCTGAACTAACAAACCACCAAACGGTAGGTACCTACCCAAAATTTACTTTTTCCTTATAAATTACTGACCGACTCTTCTAGGCTCTTGAGAATAATATTCAGCACGATTACTATAACTCTTGATGGCTTTCGAGTTCTAAGCATAGATTATATTGCAAAAAACTATTACAGTTTGGCTTCAAAATTGGCATCTTGGGTGGGATTAAACTAAAGTTATGCGACCTACCAGCCAGATGTGATAAATGCTTAGAGTCAATTTCGTAAGAAATAGGTTATTTTACTGTTGTCTACAACAAACTACAACAAAAAGCTATTTCTCAAAAAAAAAAAAAACATCCAAAACAGTTCACAAATCAGGATCTTCCGTTTACCAAGTAAACTTCTTTCTCAGAGTTTTCTTTGCCTGGACGATTTCCAAATACTTTTCCGCGCAGAATAAACATGAAACGATTTCATTCGGTACATTCGTTGTTAAAAGTTTCGTAAACCATCATTCCATTAGTTACTTATCCACCGAAGACGAGAGGAAGTTCGTCCATAGATACGTCGAAGCAATTTTATAAGAAGTAGGATTATGTGAAGAGATTTTGACGTAGGGTTTATGTTTGGTGAAGTACAGATAACAAAGTAAGCCTACATAACCAATTAGATAACCTGTATTTAACCAGAAATCTGACCGTTACTGATAATTTTCTAGTGGATAATCTGTAAAAGACTTCCGATAGCACGACCTGAAAATCACTCGCTCAGCAGTCGCTCTTGCGACCACATGACAAACCAATAATCGAATATGTACTCTCAACAGTGGTAATGTAACTAATTGCCTACTACTGAACCGATCATCCTGAAATTTTGCTTATACGTTGTCAGGGGTACCTTTTATCCCGAAAAAAGTAAGTAGTTCTTATGATAATAGATGGCGCCACGTGTAGTGTGTGGTGTAGTGTGTTAAGACTTTATTTTATTTTTATTTATGTACCTAATACATTTTGTGAGTCTAGAGTGTCGATAGGCCGGTTTTTCATCCTCCTAACTATAATATCATAGATACGAAAGAAAGTTTGTTTCCTTGATACATTTTGCATATACGTTGTCAGGGATACAGAAAAAATACCCCAAAAATACTCCAGTTTCCAATAAAACTAAGGTTTGCTATTACAATTAATAAAACGTAAGGGCAAAAATTGCAGGTAGCAGGGGTGCATTTGGAAAACCCATGCTTTTCCCATGGCCAGCTATATGTAGCATGTTCGCGTGTGTCGCAGACTACAACGCGAATTGATGGTCAAATTCTAGATTATCGCAAGCAAAGCCGCGGGCAAAAGCTAGTCTGCTTGTGCCATCTCACTCTCAATACAACGGCATCTAACTTGTAATACGCCTTTGATTACGTACTGTATTGAGCATGATTGAATTGAATAGACACGTCCAATCCAATCATCACATCTGCTGGTAATCGGGAAATTGATATATTTTAGTAATAATATAAATGGAATTATGTATGTGATTAAGAATATAGAGTAGGTACATTGCATCGAAATAATAGGCTATGATCATATGTTAGACTAAAGATATGTTTTTGTCGCTTTGGTTTGCAAGACAAGTCAGTTGATAAATATTGCTTCAAAAGCGTTTTGTCGACACACGGTTTGTTCTTTCTCTAAAAAATATACCGCTGACACGTGTATTTTTTTGGAAAATGGATGATTTTAGGCGTATTTGGTTATGTCTGACTAACTAAGATTTTTATTGGTTGAAGTCACCATTGGGATTGGTTTTGCCTATTAAAATGACTTTTACAAAAAAATATGTGCATGGTAGCTTGCGTAGTTGGAAATTGATTACATAAGGTTCTAGAATTCTAGATGGAAGAACATTAAGTAAATACAACAGTTAGTCTAAGAAAGTTCTTGAATCTCGGTCATTCGATTCTCCCGACTACCACGTTAAGCAAAGGAGGGTCTTGAATTAAAACTAATTTCCTCCTAGATTCCAAAGATCATAATATATCTAATTCATTCTAATTCATAAATCTATGGAACTAATATTGCGGTTGTTATAATTCATTAGCAACAATTATAGATAATAAGGGCGGACACAAAGGCTTTCTGATTACGACTGTCTATTATCCGGGAATGATCCTAGACTAATATTATAAAGAGTTAATTTTTTTTTCTATATTTAGCTAGTATTTGATATATTTGGCACGGAAGAGCCAGTTTGATACGATGATTATGTTTGCATTGCAGTAAAGCTATACTATGATTTTCAAAAGCCAAGTCATATTAAATTAACATTATGTTGGTGTTTGATGACAACGTATCGATTACGAATAAGACGTATAACAAAAAGTGAAACGCTGCTTTTGAAATCCAAATTACACTTTCTCAGGGTTTACAAAAAATGTAACTCTACTGGTCTTTCAGAGATTGACGTCATAACAAAATTATGTATCTCACAAGAAGCTTGAGCCACTAAATAAATAAATAATATTTTATTTCTAAGTATATGGTACATTGAGATCTTAAATTAAACATTGATTCACATAATTATACTACCATTGCTGGTGTACAAAAATTAAATAAGCTATGTGCATGCAAATCGTAGACATTAAAATAAAAGTTAGGTAGCTATATTAAATTAATAAAATTGTTTTGAATTTATATTTTTACTTTGATACAATAATACTGATTTATATTAATTGAATAGGATTATTTGTAATGTCAAAATATTAATCATTCTGTCAAAAATAAAATACAATAAAAATGTCATGTCAAAAATATAAGTTCAATTAGTATGTATGTGTATGTGTTTTGTATGCCTCAACGGCGGGACATAGCTGAACTTATTTTAATTATTTAAGACCTACATGTATGATGTATACCTATAGTCCACAATAAAGATGATTTGATTTGATTTAGTGTCAAAATATTAATTACTATGTCAAAAAGTATGATTTAAATATTCATTAACGGAATAAAAACAGTAAGAGTAAACATTTTACATTTGAATTTATTAATTAGGAACATTCTCAAGCCAGGTGGTAATTTATTATAATTTTTTACTGTCATATAACTGGCATTTCTACTGTATATTTGCAATCTCTTAGGAGGTACTAGCAATTTCCCGCCATTTTTTTATTCAGTTTTTGGGAGACTTGTTCACTTATAGTTACTAACGATTATCATAAATTATGTGAAGCAATCAGTAACGAAGACAAATGTACGACACACAATCTAGTGTCTTTGAACAGCTAAATGTACACCGACAAGGGACAAAGACCTTTGATTACAATTTTCAATTAGCAAGACAAAATAATGGGGTTACTCGCCGTCTCCTACCCAATTGCTTCTATATAGAAATAACATTTTTTTTATTAAAAGACTGAAATTCTTTTGGGTCTAACTGCCTCGAATTTGCGGACAAGTTAAAAGTTAAAAGTTGACGGTTCGAAACTGCTTTTGGGGTTAGGTATGTACCTACATTATTTCTAAGGCACCATTGACGATTGCTGACGATAGACATTATGAAGAAAGCTGGACTAAGGTCTGATATCACCTCGGGAGGAGGCACGGCTCCTTGTCGTTTCGGGTGACGCAGGTGCTCTCAGGGCATGCCTGCTTCGGGAAGTACCTGTGTCGCATAAACAGAGAGCCGGACGCCCGGTGTCACCGCTGCGTCGACTGCCGGGAGGACACGGCGCGGCATACGCTGGCAGAGTGTGCCGCTTGGGAGGAGCCGCGCCGTGCCCTCATCTCAGAAGTAGGCAGTGACTTGTCGCTGCCGGCCGTAGTCGAGTCGATGGTCGGCAGCGACGAGTCCTGGGACGCGGTGGTTTCCTTCTGTGAGACAGTCCTCTCGCAGAAGGAGTCTGCGGAAAGGGAGAGGGAGATCTCGTCCACTCACCCGGTCCGCAGAAGGCGCACCGGGCGTCGGCGGAGGGCGGACAACGCCCTCTTCCAGCCCCCCTAAATGGGTCCAGGGGCGACGGACTCGGGGACGTCTGTCGCCACCTACACCAGGACCCGAGGTGGCGGCGCGTAGTGTTCCACGCGCGCCCCTCTTAGACGTCGCGGGGGGAGTCAAACACCTCACTCCCCCCCAGACCCGAAGAGGCCCGCAGTGGCGGGCCAGCACCAGTCGGGGGTTGCGGAAGGATCGTACGTTCCCGCGACCCCCGGCGTAGGTGTGAGATGGAACACCGGGGTGGTTTTTAGTCAGTAAGAGTCTGACAGACCCCGCCGTCCGCCCCAGGGCGGCGGACATCCATGAGGATTTTCCACCCCGGAAAAAAAAAAAAAAAAAAGGTCTGATATCACCGGTAAGCAGTCTGCAATTACAGGCTTGTTATATGAAATTGTTCATTTCGTGATTGTCCGTCAGTTTGTTTGCTACATCTCTCTGACAAAAAGCCTGCCAATTTTCATATTCATATATCCTATAACATTCCCACTGCTGGGACACAGGCCTCCTCTCTTCTAGAGGGAGTGGGCCATAATCCACCAAGCGGGACCAGTGAGGGTTGGCGTATGTTACGCGTCTTCAAATTTTTGATTCTAGGACATTCCGGTTTCCTGACGATGTTTTTCTTCACCGTTTTGAGAGCAGTGAAATAATTTACACAAAGTAAAGTGCCTGTTTGGGTTCGAACCCACGACCTACAACTCTTAAGTCGTGGCCGTTACCACTTGGCCTATAAATTGGTAAAATAATTTAAAGATTAGATTTCAGGATATACAAATTAGGTATATCTACTTAATGTATAAGTTATGATATTCAAAGCCAGACAGCCGCCAAAGTGAGAAGTGTCATTGAACTCAAACTATCTGTTGAGCATAGATAAGGGGTTGCATTAAATGCATCTAGTGAGACGCAAAGTCAGGCTTGGCGTCGCCTCAGTTGTGAGACATGATTGATCGTTCTTAAAATAGATAGGTTGAGATCTAAGTAATTGACATAAAATGACTGAGTGGTTTTCTACAAGGCGTAGAAGCGCAGACAAAGTTATAATTTACTAACGAACCGTCCCTGCTTCGCACGATTTTTACGACTTCACAAAACAACAAGGTTTCTTTATTTTAAGTAATGTAAGTTTAATATTAGGTCGGGAAAAAAGTTCTCTCGTATTTTATATACAAGTTAAAGACTAAGAGCACGTGTGGCATGACAATATAAGCTTTTTTGTATACCCAAATTTTTTTCAAATGGGTCATAATTGTTTTGTTGTCAACCCCTAATTCTTCAGCTATGTCGTTACTTCTAACAACATCTAACAATCTTGCTCTACTTTTTCAAAAATTGCTTCGACTTTATCCGTAACAGGGCGACCAGAGCGAGCTGCATCTTTGACATCGAAATTTCTGGAATGAAAACGTTTGAACCAACTTTGTGCTACTCTGTCTGACACTGCGGTAAATCCGTAGACGGAACGTATTTGTTTCGCGGCTTGTGATACATTTCTCAGTAATAAAACTTCAAAATGTATAAAATTTCTTCGTTAGATTCACTGATTTTGCCGGACAGAACAGCTATTGAAAAATGGCGGGAAATCATTTTTACTTTTTATTCTTCTTTTTTTAAATGTCATCTATTTAATGGTATCAAAACCAGCCAGATACAAACAGTACCAAAGAGATAGCAGAGTTAGAAGAGTAGCCAAACAGATTTTACTACAATTTATCTATAAAATACATCTTTTGGTTCTTTCCTCAAAAGACCATTTCAGACACAAATCTACATGGTCCTCAAAGATTATTATAATATTATTCTAATTATTGTGAATGTGAGAACTATGTCGGTCATTGATTTATTTATATTTATTTTTGTATTTTTCTCAACGTAATCATGATCTGGCAGTTTGAGTAATTTATGCGGCCTACTCAAATGTCCTTTCTTTGGTATTGTTCGTCGAATCGTTGAGCTCCTTGAGTCTAAGTTGAGCTGCACGATTACTGACAATTGCGTGCACTGACTGGACAGGTCCACTCAATCTGTGTGGTTCTTTCCTCAAAAGACCATTGCAGACACCGATCTACATAGCTTTCACATGACCTGACCAAGATTTTGTCTGGACTTTAAAAGAGACTGTGACCTCTGAGTTTGTTTCGGCCTTTCTTCTCAGAGTAGTCAGATAGGAAACGCCGACCCCATCTAGTTTAAAAAAAATATGATTGACGTGTAAAAGTGTTTGTTCAAACCTACTTACAGAAATAAAATCATTTATCATTTATCATTTATCATTTATCATTTACAAAAAAAAAATACATTTTTACTCGGCCTATTATTAATGAATTAGGTTAGGTATTCACAAATCTTATGGAATACACATAAACCTCGGGCCTGCGGGCGGTGAGTAATGGGTAGCTCACCGTCCGATCAGGACCAGGCCCGTGCTGGACGGCGCGTACGTGTTCCACGCGCGCCTCAAAGAGATGTCAGCATCATAGAGGGGGCCCACTAGGGCCCAAGCCTGCCGGGAAAGCAGGATCATCCAAAAGGGGTACCGCTGACCCGGAACATAAAGGGCCAAGGAAGGAACACGGGTGGGTTTTAGTCAGTAAGAGTCTGACACTCCCTTCCGCTCCACCCAGAGCGGGAGCAGTCATTTGATGATTTCCCATCCTCAAAAAAAAAAAAAACACATAAACCTTCCGGAATAAACCCTTTAAAAGATGGTGTAGACCGCATCAAAATCCGTTGCGTAGCTTAGAATAACAAGGCAGACACACATACAGACACGATAAGCGACTTTGTTCTATACTAATGTACTCTCAACAATGAGGCATACATGAATGATGCCATTCAAATTATAACACCATTGCAATCACCAATAGCTTATCTGAGTCGTCAATTAGAGTGGTAAAGTATAAGACCGTATTTAGTTACTGTAAATGGTGACTTGAATTCCTATTCATGCCAGAATATTTCGGCACTTGAATTACACGATGTTTTCGAAGTTATCATAAAGTTAAAAGTTTAATTTGTTGTTTGGTAACTTAATGTCGTGGAAATTCCAACTTTGAACTTGAGATACAAGTTAGAGTATATCAAAATCAAGCAATTAATACTTTGGAATGACTTCTGATTCCTAAAAAGTAGTCATAGAAGTTGTTGGGTACGTCTAACGGAAGGCTATCCCAATATTACGACCACATTTTTTTTTAACATCGGCATTTACTGATTTATTAGGGTAGGTTCAGATGACAAGCGCTCAGCGCGCGTTGAACGCGCGTTGAATTTTTGTATAGTGTTCACATGGTGCGCGCTTGTCAGGCGTTAAACGCGCGTTGTTGCGGCCAGTTTGAGTTCTACATTTGTCGAAGATGGACGTAGAAACAGTTTTATCGGTGATTTTATACAGACGGCAGAAACGACACAACAGAAGACGGAGATATTGGGTTCACCCAATTTTGTCAACCAGGCTGACTGAAAGTCAGTACATTATTTTATATCCTAAGTTAAGGCAATTTGAGCCCAAATTCTTTAACTACTTCAGAATGTCCATCAAGTCATTTGATGACTTACTGACTCTCATAAACGATGAACTCGTAGCAGATAAAAACGCTGTGCGATATAGCATTTCACCGGAAGAAAAACTCATAATTACATTGAGGTAAGTTTTTTAATAATCAACATAATCTATAAATCAAATAAATCAAATCAACTTGTTTAGGAACAATTTTTTTAAAGAAAAAATAACATTTTGTTACTCGCAGAATAACTCTAACTCTGATTCATTGCTGACATTAGTTGGTGCTGGCGATGGAGTAGGTGTTACTGGCGATGGAGACCCCATTGCTGTAGTATAACCATAATGTGCAAAATTATTTGACACACTAGACTGCTGTGATCTATAATCATGATAACGAAAGCCTTCAACAGAAGCTGATGACTGATGACGCTGCTCTTGTGATGAATAATTTCTTCGTTGTGATACCGGGTAACTTTGATTTTCATATGTCTGTTGTTGTGGTCCTTGAAATTCATTTTGGTTTTGCAAAATTAAATTATAAATGGCAATTTTAGTTTGAAGTCGCCTATATTCCGGAATTTTTTTAATCTCTTTAACGAGTGACAAACAAAACAGCTTGTCTTCATCGTCATCTTCTTTTGGATGAGACACATTTTTCTGTGCTAAACTCTGCTCTAATATGTTTGCAAATCTATCATCAGCAGGATTTAATTTTTGTTTTTTTCTTGAAGTAGATTTAGGACTCTTAAAGCCAGAAGTTATTTCTACTTCAGCAACCTCTGACGAAGTTGATGCATTATCTGCATCGAAACTACTTTCTGTATCTTTGTTGGCAATTGATGCCTGTAGAAATCGTAGTCTATTATAATGAATATATGTCGAAGTTTTGGAAGCTCCTGATCCAGATTTGACAGTCTTTATTTTCTTCACCTCTCTCATATAATTATCCCGTAAACTCTTCCACTTTTTTTGCAGGGATGACGCTGAAAAAAAAAACAGTATTTAGTAATAGTTTATGTTTGTTTCCAGATATTTGGCCATTGGATGTTCATTTGGGACATTAAGCTACGACTATAGAATTGGCAAATCTACTGTGGCTACTATAATACCACATGTATGTGAAACTATTTGGAAAAAATTAAGGCCCGTTGTTATGAGTGAACCAACGAAAGAAAAGTGGTGTGAAATATCCACGATATTTGAAAAGAACTCAAAGTTTCCCAATTGTTTGGGAGCCTTGGACGGGAAACATATACGGTTAATCCAGCCTGAACACACGGGTTCTATGTATTATAACTATAAAAATTATTTTTCGCTAGTTTTATTGGCGCTAGCGGATGCAAACTATTGTTTTGGGTGGGTTGACATAGGTGCCTACGGTAAAAACAGTGACTCAGGTATATTCAAGAATTCTTCATTGTACAAAAAGCTGACAGAAAGGTCATTAGATCTACCTGAGCCAAAGGCATTGTTAATACAAAATAGACCGACAACGTTGCCATATGTGATAGTGGCTGATGAAGCTTTTGGCATGATGGAGAATTTAATGCGTCCATATGGGGGAAGGTCACTAACTTATGCTAAAAAAATATTTAATTACCGTTTGACATTAGCACGCCGGTATGTTGAATGTACTTTTGGCATAATGTGCAATAAATGGCGCATTTTACACAGGCCGTTAGATGTTAACATCGGTTTTGCAGAAAAGATCGTAAAAGCGATATGTACACTAAATAATTATGTCAGAATCAGGGATGGCTACAATTTTGAAGACACACTTTATACGCCACCCCTGGAAAATCTAGCCTCACATTATACCGGACGTGCTGTGCGACAGGCGGATAATGTTCGAGTACATTTAACAAACTATTTCATTAATGAAGGAAAAGTAGATTGGCAGGATCGTTATATTTAACTTGTAACACAAACCGATTGTAAATGTAAATAAATATATATACTCACATAATATTTTCTTCTTTTCTTCATTGTCATGTCCTTCACAAAATATAAGGACGAGTTCTTCCCAAGCCCGTCTTCTCAAATTCTTATCTGAATAATCGCTACTTGTCATGTCCCATATCGCAGGACGTTTCTCTATTTCATCAATTAATATTTCCGTATTAAAAGCTTCGGTTTCCATTTCGGACGATTTTCGGACGAACTTGACGAACCCTAAAATACGTCTATCCGCGTCGAAAGCGCGCGCTCAACTGAACGGAAACATAGAAAACCAATGATCTCAAAGCGGCGTTGACGCGCGCTGACAACAGTCGAGCGCTAGCGCAGTGTTGAACGCGCGCGTTACTAAAACGCGCGTTAGCATGTGTACGGCCTGAATAAAATGTATGTAGTTGTAAACGCGCGTTATCAAAACGCGCGTTGAGCGCTTGTCATCTGAACCTACCCTTAACAAAATAATGAATTTTAATAAGAAATACCAGCCAGATCACTATGTATGGCAAGCCGATCCCTTGGGAGAAGCGAGCTAAATACCTAGGTTCTCCTTGACCACCACCTCCTTCAGTGACCACATAAAGATGGCTCGTTCGCGCGCCTCTTTCGCTCTCGGTAGGCTTCACTATAAATTAAGTATTCACCTATGAAATTGTCATTTAGTATACAGAATGTTAAAGTAATTGTTAGATAAATATTTTTTATTTCTATCAATCAAAATATTATGCACCCATGCTATGGATGCATCTCTGCCAGTGCAGTGGTCATTTTTCGATGCCCTTCTTGAAGAAGTCAGGTGTACGGGAGCCAACAAACTCTTCAAAGGCATTTTGTACTGCCTCTCGGGTATTGAACGTTTTCCCTGCTAGAAGTTGTCGAAATGTTGGAAAAAGAGCAGCGGGGACGAGCGATTAACCAAGGCTTGCCGCAGATTTGCGAGCTTCTCCATCATTATGTCCAGTTCCTCACAGGACACATCCGCAGTAATGCTGGTGCCATTTGGTAAGAAGCTGTGATGAATTATTTTAATTTTTTTATTTTATTCGTGAACCTTACAGCTATAATATACAGTGTATTTAAACAATATGCAACTGAAGGCCATTTACAAGTTTCCACAGATAAACACAAAAATTAAAATTAAAAACGAAAAAAAAATACAAATGTCGGTACAAAATACCTTTTACATAAATTAGGAAAAATAGTATACGAACGACATGTACAAACTAAAAATAATTAAGACGTAAACAATTACTTTTCCGTAAAAAAGCTTTCCACCAACAAATGCTTAAAAGCCGAGAAACACTGGTATTGAATATATCCAAATCATGTTCACCAGACAGTTTAATAAAACTTCTGCTCGCACGGATCAGAAACGAATTCTGCTTGTACGTGGACTTGGAATGAGGGACATGTAACAGGCTAGGTTTGCGAAAGAATTTGCAGTGTGCACTAGACCACCAAATAGTAACCATGACTTTATATTCAGTTCATGCGGCACCCACTTATCAAGTTTTTTTACCTTGCCAATTTAATGCATATGGACCAATATTGTTTTGATGCTAACGTTGAAAGCTGCTGCTAACTCAGCCGTAAATTTAGTATCGTCAGCTTCTACGATGTTCAACAGGAGCGGGCCAACGACGGATCCCTGTGGAACGAATGCCGCATGTCATGTGGCGCTAGTTTTCGCCATCATGTCCTATGTTGGTGACACACCTCTCTGCCAATTAAGCCTCAACGATGCGGCGAAGGCATCCAATGATACCGCAGTGCCTCCCGAATGCAACTCCAGGTCAGGGTGTTGAAGGCGTTGGTGATGTCCAAGGACACTGCCACCACGACTGACGGGCTGCGACTCTGCAGCCCCCCCCCCCCCCCCTTTCTGAGCAGGACCAGACGACCAGATTTCCACAGAGTGGGAAACTGGCCCTGCTCAAAGCACGCTGTGTAGAGTCCTCTCAGCTGGGGCTGCAGCTCCTTCAGAGCGAGGGCTAGTACTAGGCCGTGGACCCTGTCGGGCCTCAGCGCCACGTTTTTGCCCCGAAACCGCATCCAGACCTCCCCCATTTGCCGGAGGCTCTACACGGGGGTCGTGCGGTCCATGGCCCTTTACGGGGCACCGGTGTGGGCGCGTTCCTTGAGGCGGCGGCCAGCCCGCTGGTTGAACGCGCCCCAAAGGGTCATGGCCACCCGGCTGGTCCGGGGATACCGTACGGTCTCCGGTGAGGCGGCGAGCCTCCTTGCCGGATTACCGCCATGGGATCTGGAGGCAAAAGTCCTCGCGCACATTTGGGAGTGGCGCGAGGAGGCGAAACGCCGGGGCGTAGCTCCGCTGCCGCGAGAAATCACGGTACAGCGGACAGAGCTCCGGCGGGATCTCAGGGCGGCATGGAGAGTGCGATTGTCGCAACCCAGCGCTGGGCACGCCACAATTGCGGCGATAAGTCCCCTCTTTGAGGAGTGGCTAGAGAGGCGCCACGGCGTCCTCACCTTCCGCCTGACGCAGGTCCTCACGGGACACGGTTGTTTCGGGAGGTTCCTCTTCCGGATAAGGCGGGAGGAAACGCCCGGGTGTCACCATTGTGTGGATCGCCCAGAGGACACGTATAATTACTGACTAAATAAAGGGGTAACTCGAGTAGTTGGACGGAAGTTATATTGCTTTTATTGTATCTTGTACTGACTCTTTTGTATCAAGGAAATACAAAAGAAACATCGTTAAGACCGCTCACTCCTGAGAAAATCTTCAAGTTCTTGACTGAGAAAGATAATATCCTAAATAAATATTCGAATAGAAAGAGCCCAAGACTAACGAATTTCTCAAGAAAAATTAAAATCGGAGCAATGTTTTAAATGGTTCATTTAATGGGACGGTCCATACTTAAGAGGTACTTTGTGTAAAAGGTATTCTTAAGCATCAATAATGTGGTGATAAAAAAAGTGATTAAGTACCCGTTTTTGGTATCAAAATAAACTCTAAAGCTACGGTTTCGTAGAAGAGCGGTGGCCGCCACAAAACAGCCGCAGTTGCGGCTGTCATGAAAATGATGGCACCGGGGTTAGACTTTACGGTGTCAAAAACGCTCTCTAGGAAAACTCACCAACTTACTTTCATAAATAACGTTTCAGTGACGTCATTCGACGGTAAATTGCAGACGCTATGTGGCGGGCACCGCTCTCCTGGGAAACCGTATCTTAATGTCAATGGTGACAAATACCACCGTACCACAAATATTTTGAAACAAAAACAAAAACACACAAAACAAACAAACAGTCACTAAATACGGCGCAATAATTTAGGAATGCCCACTGAAACCCAATTAAAACGTGTCCAATTTATTTGACAATTTAATTAACTGAATGCTATTTTATTAAAACTAATTGCTAAAATTTTATGTTAAAATTATTTGCTGCAACGCTATTATTATTTAGCTTCTTGTCAAATTAAATTTTGATCCTGAAAAAACAGACTTAAATGTTTATATTTATGACATTTATTTGATTCGTGATTTTTCACACGGTATCATTTTGACACTCACTATTTCAACGAAAAGTTTTTCTTCAAAGCTCACCAAAACCAATACTGTACTGAAAATTTACCATACTTAATGTTCTGCATTCGCCTCACGAGGTTTCGCCCCACTTATGATATTCCATGTTCGCCCCACGTGTTATTTATTTTTTGCCCCGATAATATCCGTGGTTCAGTTTCTCTACGTTTTAAACAACCACACATAATTTACACCTTGTAATATCACGAACATAATACAGCACTTTCTAGAACATTCCATTCAAATACCTAGGCGTCCTTCCGTCCCTAAATCTGATAGTCTACCACGTGCATTTGTACAGCAAATCACTTTATACAAAGCCTTCAGTACAATTTCCAATCTCATTCACGTCATTTTGTTCCTTTCACGCCGTTTCAAATAGGTAAGCTTTCAGCGCTATTCATTTGTCTGCCCCACTTTATTTTCACTGACCAGATGCCGCTTGTGTTTTGTTTTTTTAGATTTTAAGAGTTATTTAAGTGCAGTGTTCTTTGTATTTTTTTACATTTAATTATACACAATAACAATATATATATAATAAAAAAATAGTTTATTGGTAAAACAAGTAAAGGTATTAACAAAATTTTGCGATTGCATCCTCCTTTTAGGCAGATAGTGCTTGCGTTAGGAGAGTCCGCTCTTCCATGGCAAATCGTGTTATACAAAGAGCGAAACGTATTATATTTTTATGTTCAAACTATTTAAATTACAAATTACTGTCTGTCTGGCTTGTCAAGTTTTGAGGTTAACTGTTTGTTTTTTTCTTAATATATTATAATAATTATCACGTAAAATGTATGTTTAGATTTCGCGGGACCATAGGATTCCGGTCCTTTGGAACGAGGCCCCTTAAACAGTTTTAAATGTAATGAGGCATCAACTGGCTAAAATGTGGATGTACTATTAGGTACGCCTCTGCTTAACCCTTCAGGGAATACAAGCGTGATGTTTTGTTATGTTATATTGTGCTATGTTATGTTATATTATGTTTTGTTATGTTATGACGTAATGTTATGTTATATTACGTTAAGTTATGTTTTGTTATATTATGTTAAGTTATGTTTTGTTTTGTTATGTTATGAGGCACCAACCGATGATTATCCCCATTTTGTTAAATCATATAAGTAACAATTTATGCAATTATAGCATTTTATCTGGAATTGCAGAGGTCGCATCAAACTTCAAGGATTTTTTTTCGTAGTTGAATTTTTTATTAATATGATCTAGGTATGTTCATTCTTTATTCCAAGTTAGTTCTAAATCACCTGAGGGGCAATTCCCGTATTTTTAAGACCGTTCACATTCTAATCTCAGTCTCAATCTGTCAAAATTACAATCAATTTACATACATTTTTGCCAGGTTTTTGACATTGATTGTCGCTGAGATGAGATTGCGACTTGAATTTGAACGTTTTTTAAGTACGAGAATTGGCCTACTGAGCTCCTCCTGTTTTCAACTGTTTCGCAAGCCGGCGCCAAAAGTTTTTAATACGACTTGAATTTCAATAAACCTGTTTACCAGTATTATAAAGAAGAAGACGAACTTTATTGTTAAACAAAGATTGATGAATCTTTTATTATTGTAGAACTAAGTCTAATTAGTTTGAATGTTAATTAGAATAAAAGCCAACATTTAACTACTCACGACTAACATAAAGTCTTTGCTATCTTTACAGGTAATTGCAGCATTCATTATTTGAAGGAGAAGTCTTTATTGCAAGGCGTAAAAATGGAAATTCAACTAAATCCTAAATGGATTTAAGTTTTTAATTAGTGCAGCAATCATTGAAGCAAACTGGATAAGAACAGATGAAAATGTAAGTTACTTTTATTACGTACATTCCATAGTCTTCTTTAATCGAAACTCAGAATACCCTGATACATGGCATTTAGCATGACTTGTTTATAAGTTAGATTTGAGTGTTAAGCGAAGCTACATTGCTGTGGATATTTACCACAGACTAAAAAGAGTTTGCCGAATCGGAGGCAGTCTATGAGCTTTGGTTTTAATTTTGAATGACCATCTGTACGTACCCTCGATTTTGTAAACAACACAGCACACACACCGCGCCACGCCTCGCCCTCTGCGCCTATTGTGTGTAGAGCTCCTTACAAAATGTGTTTTTGTTTCTTTTGAAAAGAGCTCTGAATTGCCTGCAGGGACTCGAGGGTAAACTCTACATACCTTGCCAATGCGCACTAAAAATAAACTAAAAATTCACGGTAGTTTTTTTCACTTCAAATTATTCACATATTTATCATACTTGTACACTGGTACTTATAAAACTATGTTCTCAATTAATTCATAATTACCCTACACAGATTAGCGGGTCTGCAAGACCCTCCGATTAAATTTATTTCTCATCTACCCTCCAATGATTTGCGGGTTGAGATAAGTGGCTGAAAGGGACCTACTTTCCTTTAACGATAGCAAAAAGGATAGGGGAATGAGGATAAAGTGATAATAACGGTGCCTAATAAAGAATAGCTACTAAATATTATGTGACACTATTCGTGAAATAAATGATACAAATCCAATGTTTCATATCCACCAAGACGAGCCAAGTGAAGCGCAAGGGCACTACCTACCTTTTCTCGAAGTGTTTCGTCGTTTTTTTGAACCCTCATAGAGTTGGTTTCCGATGTACCAGATAGTTTATATTCTCAGGATATGATGTCAATAATAGACTAATTAAACATACAAAGTCTCAATTGAATAGCTCTAATACTTTAGATTTTATTGATATCTAAAATACATCGATTTCGTCACTGACACACTCACTGATACACTGACACACTGATGATCATCAAAATGTTTGGCTACTTCCTGAAGTGCTAGAAAGCTGAAATTTGGCATGTAATCTAAGTTTAGTATACAACCAACAAAAAAATTCAGAAACTTATAACTTTCGCCCCATCCCCTAAAATGGGGGGGGGGGGGGTGAAAGTTTGCATGAGACTTCAAAATGTTGGGGTAATTCCTGAAGTGCTAGAAAGCCGAAATTTGGTATGTAAACAACGTTCAGTATACAAAAAAACACTACCGTGCCCCCAGATAAACTTATAACTTTCGCCCCCCATTCCCTAAAATTAGGGAGGGGGGGGGGATGGTTGAATGAGACTTTCACACATTTTATGAATTAGGACATGAAAGTTTACACGGGACTGTAGACAGTAACTAAAAAACCTATTAATAAGTACTTACAAGAACCTCCGCCTTAATCAAGAGTCTCATGGTAGGTCTCAGTTATTTACGCCCTTTGACGACGAGGTGAGCAAATCGACTGTAAGTATCAAGAGTCTCATGGTAGGTCTCAGTTATTTACGCCCTTTGACGACGAGGTGAGCAAATCGACTGTAAGTATCAAGAGTCTCATGGTAGGTCTCAGTTATTTACGCCCTTTGACGACGAGGTGAGCAAATCGACTGTAACAGTCAGCTATAGTTGAATATAATCGCTTAAGAGCGAAATATCGCCCGGATTTATCGCTATGGTAATCAGTAAGCCATCAAAGAAAAAAGGCAAAGACAGAGAATGGGCTGTGAAAACCGGCACTGCTGATGTGCAAGAAATACACACCAAAAAAAGAAGACAAAAAATAAACACTAAAAATACTGCCTAGCAACTTACAAAAAGAACTGAAATCCCCCAAAAAACATTTCATGTAAAATGTTGCCAAGACGACCACTTAGGTTAAGGTTAAGGTTACTTTAACTAAGGTTTGCCCTGTGAAAAAGATATCAGATCTCATGTAGAGCCAAGCTTCTGAATCTACACGGCCTAAATCTACCGACCCTAACTTCACAAATTCTACATATCAGTAAAAATGTATGGCTTCGCCGTTTCGCTACCGTCGTGGAGGTGATGCGAATATTTAGTTTCTGAAGTAAATAACGAAACAGCCAAGCCATACATTTTTACTACAGTCTACAGTCTATCTACACAGTCCCGTGCAAACTTTCATGTCCTAATTCATAAAATTGGTGAAAGTCTCATTCAAACTTCCCACCCCCCCCCCCATCCCCTAAAATGGGTGGTGAAAGTTATAAGTTTATCTGGGGGCACGGTAGTGTTTTTTGTATACTGAACTTTGTTTACATACCAAATTTCGGCTTTCTAGCACTTCAGGAATTACCCTAACATTTTGAAGTCTCATACAAACTTTCAACCCCCCCCCCCCATTTTGGGGATGGGGGGGAAAAATTTATAAGCTTATGAATTTTTTTGTTGGTTGTATACTAAACTTAGATTACATACCAAATTTCAGCTTTCTACCACTTTAGGAAGTAGCCAAACATTTTGATGATCATCAGTGTATCAGTGAGTGTGTCAGTGACGAAATCGGTGTATTTTAGATATCAATAAAATCATATCCTGAGAATATGAACTATCTGGTACATCGGAAACCAACTCTATGAGGGTTCAAAAAAACGACGAAACACTTCGAGAAAAGGTAGGTAGTGCCCTTGCGCTTCGCTTGGCTCGTCTTGGCGGGGGCACTACCGTGCCCCCAGATTATGTGACACTATTCGTGAAATAAATGGCACAAATCCAATGTTTCATATCGAATTATCCGAATTTATTTGAGGCCGCTCAATAACGTGTTTTTCCTTCGTCTCTATCATCCGTCATCTCAGTGTTTTCATCCTTCGTTGCCATATAACTAAACACATCCAATTCTTTGTAAGGTTCATGCTTAATAATTTTGTAATGTATCAAAATTATAAAATACGACACTTTCCTACCATTGGTTATTTTGTTATTATTGCCAAACAAAAATATTATACCGGGTGGGTAGTACCCATGTATACAATTTATTCGTAGTATATTAATCCTCAAACAGTTTACTAACATCGTGATTCTTGACCTGAATAAAGGTTTCTACCCTTTGATAATATCTAGCAGCGATACACTGTTTGCCAAAACAAACACTTGCCGTTTCAACCACTATTAGGTACTACAAACTATCCAGATTTGTCTTAGTAGATCTACTAAAATTGCGATTTACTTTTTAAATGTTGTGTGAACTGTACATGTCATTCTTTATTGAGTGTGCAGAATGAGATACTGCAGAAACTAACAGCGCAGAATATTTATAAGACGCAATTTTAGGAATATTAAAGAAAACTAAAATTTTGTACCTTTAAATATCTAAATGCAGCCCTGACGCTATCTAATGGGGCAAAAATATCCACAAAATGCCAAAGTCTTACAAAGGAAATCCCTTGTCGTTTTTTATAATCAAACCCTCTAGTAAAATCTTAGAAAATCAATGTTTTCTACCAAAACCCTGAATTAATTTATGGAGTTAAAGAAAAGCATAATTTACATTAGGCATCTTAAGTCTTTGGTCTAAAAGAACATCGCAAATTTTATACTTCTCTAATAATTCGATAGTCTCAATAATCAATCAAGTGAGAGACTAAAAACTTAGCAATGGCCCAAATTCTGTTTGTACACTGTACTCTTATCGTGTTACAGATGAAAGACAAACTGGCGTCTTGTGTCGATTAATGCAGACTGTCGGTTTGAGGAAACACAATCAATATTGTACTTTGATTAGTAACAGATAGAGTTGATTTAAGATTGGAGTAATATCATATGTCCACTTAGTAGTTGATGTGATGCTATACACAAGATTGTGGGTAAGACCTAGATATTATGGCTTTAAGGCCTATCATCCAATATCCGTGTAAGCACAGTCACTGCCCGAGTAGACACTCTGTCATAGGAAGTGCAAGGAATTAATGAGACGACTATCATTCAAAAGTAACGTCATTATTCACACTAATTCGGAAAAATCCTGAAATGAAATACGTTTTTGTTAGCTTAGAGTTTTACACTGATTTGGTTTCGAAACAGTCAGTCAGGTGCTGACCTACCCACGCCAGTAGTAAAAGTTAATTGAGGAAAATGGGTACCTAGTGTTTGAAAGCGTAGGCAATAATGTAGGTACTAGTTATACACTGTTAGGCCTAGTACACACGGGCATACGAAACGTGACGAAGATTAACTGGAATAGGGGTTGTCTCTTTTTTTTCGTCTGACGTCAGATTACGTCATGTCCGTGTCAAGTTCACGCCACATCCGCGTATGTTGAAATGCTTTGCCCTCACAGAGAAATGCCGTTTGAAATAGGACGGCTCATTTATGAAATAAACATTGATGAGATTCTTACTACAGCCGATATCAGACGCTTCACTTTTCGTTAATTTTTGCCTTTCATTGGACAACTTTTACTCGAGCTGAAGCGTCGGAACACAAAATGCAAAAGTGTAAAATTAATTCACTAACGAAACAATCCAACGATGTTATATTTTTTCACTCTTCTTCCGAATGATCGGAAAATTAAATGAAAGGAGCGGATGAACGTTCATTCCTATATAATTATGTCGGTGTCATCTGAACGTGAAATGAAACAAAAATGTACCTTCACTCGAGTGAACCATTAACCGATTTTTATCGAGTGATAGCTACGTTTCATAAAAGCTACCAATCTGAAAACATGACATATACAATTGCTTAGAGTGTACATACAAAGTAATCAGAAATATATTATAAAGTTACACATATAACAAAGGGTGAAAAAGCATAGCATTTTAATTGGTCGTGTTAATTAAGATACGCTCAAAATAAAGGCACTGCAAGATAAAAGTAAAACAGAAGAATTGTTTTTATCATACCTTACAAAACAATGTTATTTGATACAAAAGAGGTTGTAGACATGATAAAACTACAAACTTCATTGTGGGCATATGATATTACCCTTTTGGCATACCCTTTATATCAAGATATAAGGATTTCAAACGAGACAATAAGTCTCTATCATATTCCGTTAGGGTTTGACATAAAAATATGAGGGTCAAACGTTGGGATTCTGACACGATTCGCAAACTCCTTTATCTTGTAAGAAAATATTATTAGTGTCCAGATACATTTACCTATTTTAGAAGTATCAGAAATGTTTCAATGTCTCAATATAATTTTGTTTGCTTGATGCTTCGATTACAAATCAGTGCATAGAAACCAGTAACGCAAACGCTGTTTAAAACATAAAAAAAACATGCAACATTTTTTCCCTTTCCAACCCAAAGTTGGGTTCCACTCTATCACACCCAAAACTCGCTGAAAACACCGTTGATATTTCAAAACGACTGTTTATAAAATTCGTCTGCGTCGGAAACAGACGGAAACAAAATAACTCCCCTAATTTTCATTAGCGGAAAAACCTTACGGATGAAAAAACCCGGCATTAATTCACCGGGGAATCCAGGAAACGATTAAATTACCACAAAAGGCGAGGAGAGCCGAATGACTGCAATAAAGCTATATTATGTTATGACTCTGGCACTCAAATCATAGCTATTAGGCGAAACGAGTCCTTTATTAGGTGGCTAATCCGCTTTACAATGATTAAAGAGGTAAAATGGGATACAGGGATAAAAATAGGTAAACCTATCAACTGAGATCATCCTATGCTAGTTAGTTAGTGGAAAAGGATTATTGCAGTACTCGTTACGGCGATAACAATCCGCTTAAAGTAACTCCGTCGAGTTTAATAATCGCAATTATGAAAGCCACGCGCTACGGTGAAGCTGCTTCAAGCGGCGTTTCGATTCGAAGCTTTATTCTCATAACTATTAGAATGAAGATAAGAATTAAGTAGCAATAATGAGCGTTTTGGTTTTGTACGAGCGCAATGCAGTTATAGAGGTAGTTGTAAGGGGGTCGGCGTGAGGCGAAATCGCCAGACGCGCCGATAACGCTTTAGCGAAAGCACGGGCCGCGGAAACGTGAGCGATCGTAGTTACGTAAACGTGTCGCGCTTTCGTGTGAGCGGTGGTTTTAAATGCAAGCAAGTGTACTCGAGTGAACTAGTTGAAAGATACTTTTTGTGTGCATTTTTTTGGATTATGTGAAGGTTTGTGATATTTTCTTTCTTCATACAAAAAGTTTTTGAAATTTGTAAGTTTTATTCAATTGAAAGTTTGGTCAATAATATAGGATGCTACATGGTACCTTTATTGTCACCGGCGTTGGGAAATAAGGGAATAAATTATGGTAATATCTTAGTTTTTAAGCGAAAACTTATTCGGCTTTTTTATTTATGCAAATATTTCAGGATTGCCTTTTTCCCACTAATTGAAATATGCGAGAGCGTTGTTGAATCTTAGATATGAACTAATTTTTTAGTGTATATCTACCGGACTTTTGATTATTATTCTAAACACGAATAAATATGTTTCATAGATTATATTCTAAGACATAATAAGACATTCCACAGTAAGAGAAAATAAGGCTCCTGGCCTGCAGTTTTACGTAAGTACTATATTATTTAAACTTTTTTGTTTTATACATCCAAAACAAAATGGTCTGCAGAAATTCTTTATTGTAAGGCAAAAATAAAGAATTCCCAAAGGCATTATTGGAACTGGGCAAGCACATACCATGTACTATAAATTACGATACATGGACGAAAATAGAATGAATATTTTGTAAAGCGATTACATAAAGTTTGTTTAAATATTATCATTAAATGTTACACATAAACAGAATTATTTATAAGTTAATGTCCATTCATAACCCACTTTCAGAGTCCCTTCTTATCAATCATGATGTATTTTCAATACCGAAAAATTTACATAAGGGTTCTATTTGTGCCTACATTTCCGTTTTAGAAGTTGTATAGACTAGTCAGCATAGCTTTTAAGCTTTTTTAAGCCTTTTTTACGTGGTCCACTTAATAAATCTACTTAATAAAAATCTTAAATTCATTCACTGTTTAAGAGTTCTTCATAATTATATCGATGTCTTCTGTTTTTCGTTTCTAATGCTACTAGGCGGGATTAACGTAAATTCATCCTCAAAAGGGGTTAAATTTGTATTGAGATGAAATCGTATTACGAAGGGAAATTGGGCGCACAGCTAGTTTTGATAGAAAGTGTCAGATATTAACTTTTTGTGACGCAATATTTCATTATTTATACTACTGTAAAATAATATTAATCATACCAATGAAAAATTAATGAAAATATACTTACTATTATGATGACATAAACTATGACTAAACAATGATAAAGCCGCCATTTTGTCTTAATACAAAACACTACATTAACATAAAAACCTACATAAACATTACTAAGCGTAACTTCTCTAAATATGGAAATAATCGTATTTGCGAAGCTGTAAGCATCTGCGGGATTGGTTCATAGGAATTCTATTACCAGATCAAATTTCTCTTTAAGGCACTACGTATCTCCGGCACATTCTTCCTGTGTCATATTACTTCTAATGCTCAA
This sequence comes from Brachylomia viminalis, assembly GCA_937001585.2. NCBI lineage: Eukaryota > Metazoa > Arthropoda > Insecta > Lepidoptera > Noctuidae > Brachylomia > Brachylomia viminalis. Next base: position 5,525,346 of record OW443301.2, read on the forward strand.
AATATTTAGGAGATGAATGAATAAGTACCGACAATAAAGGGTTGATTTAGAATGAAGGCAAAAACTTGTGTGCTTTTGCTACTTTTCGAATCGAATATTAGTTTTAATTTTCTTTTTTGTGCTTTTTCAGATAGGTAGATGGAATGGATAGGAGATAGGTAAATGGACATAACAGTTTTGACTTGTATCAAAATTGGTTTTAATTAAGCCTACCTACGTTTCGACAATTTTGACTTATACTACATAATATTATATAATATTGACTCAGTTTGAACACAAAAAAAAAGAGTTAAATAATATCAAGCTAACTGCTTTTTGTGGTTTTTGACTTTCCAACATCGTATTGTCGATGTGTCCCAGACTACGGCCTCCTGGGGCTTATTAATATTTTGGTATATATTATATTTTTTATAAAACAAGTAGTGGTATTAATGAAATACGAGGCAGTTTTTGCCACGAGAAATTAATTATAAATAAAAAAATATAGGGATTATTTTTTAACTCCCTAGTTAATTATGATTAACAAAATATTGTATTATTGTGTCAATATTGCCCATTACGGCCATTTTGCCAAGGGTAAGGCGGTCGTGTCCGTTCGATAGTAAAGTGAAGATAGGTCCTTGTAACTTAATTGAGTATGAAATTAATACGGTGGTGAATATTCGACACCCGTGGTAATCTGATCGAACATCAGGCGCGTAATAAACAGGGGTATAGTAGATAAATAGGTTTGACGTGATTTCCTTTGGCACACAAGAGCTTTTATCACTCCTCAAAAAGTGTAGTGAAAAATATGTTGTTATGTACCTTCTACAAGATAAGAAAATTCAAAACACGACATAATTTGTCTGAAATTATCGTATTAGTATTAAAAAAATCTCATAAATGAATAAAGATTTAAAAAAAAATAGTAATAATATCTATCGCTTGAAAATCACGTTGTAATCCAAAAATTGGTAGGTAGGATTAGGTAGGTGAACTATTGAGTGACTAAAAACTAGCAGAAATCCACCTATTTACATTTATAATAGTTTAATCATTTCCGTCAACGTTCGCCTTCTCCGAACGATTCCTTTAACTCAAAAGAGGAGTTTGCTTACCATGTTGGGGGACATCGATCACTATATTGGTTGACAGCTACAACCGCCAGTGATGGATTGATCAGTTTCGTCTCTCGCTTCTAATAATTGTAAATTATTTTTATGTATGTTTCATGGCGTGGGTTCTTTGAAGAACGAAAAAAATATTTTTTACCTTTGGATCATACTTAGATGGTCTTACCTACTTTTTTTTTTTTTTTTGAGTGTGGGAAATCATCAAATAACTTCTCCCGCTCTGGGCGGAGCAAAAGGGCGTGTCAGACTCTTACTGACTAAAACCCACCCGTGTTCCTTCAGTTGCCTGTGCCAGGGGCCATGGTCTCGGACTTTCCCGCAACCCTAGCAGGCATCGGCCCTAGCGGACCCCGTCATTGGTGCTGAGATCTCTTTGAGGCGCGCGTGGAACACAACGCGCCGTCGACCCAGGCCTGGTCCTTATCGAACGGCGAGCTGCCGAATTGCTCGCCGTTCGCAAGCCCACGCCTACGGTGGCCGGGAATCGGCCTGCGATTCCCGACGCCCAGGGGGTCTCCTGTGGCGGCTAGGGGCGTGAGGGCGCGAGTTTTGCCTCTCCCTCACGCGTTCCGCCTCCTCCTTCGCGAACATTACTGCTTCGCAGAAGGAGGTGACGGCTTCCCAAGCCCTCTCGCTCCGTACCATGGCCTGGACTAGAGCCGGATGCGAGAGATCGCCACCGCCAATCGCCTCCACGAGGATACGGCGGTTCTCCACCCAAGCCGGGCAGACCTCCACCGTATGCTCCACCGTGTCGTCCGGGCGATCCACACAATGGTGACACCCGGGCGTTTCCTCCCGCCTTATCCGGAACAGGAACCTCCCGAAACAACCATGTCCGGTGAGGACCTACGTCAGGCGGAAGGTGAGGACGCCGTGGCGCCTCTCTAGCCACTCCTCAAAGAGGGGACTTATCGCCGCAATTGTGGCGTGTGGTCTTACCTACCTGACGGTTGGTTTTTTTTTGGGAATTATTTATGAGTTGAAACCAAGAATCCGTATTAAAAACCTGAGACACTCATTTTTAGCTGAACTTACAAATTATCGAATTTTTGTTCTACATTTTAGCAAAATATGAGTACTTACGTGATATGATTTATTTATTTGCAGGTACGTACATATAATATTTTCCTCAACTAAAGTTAAACCAAACCACATCAAACTTTAAACTAGCTGAGACATCTATTTTTCAGGCAAGAAACCACAACCAGTTTTTCATTATTCAAGAACCAAGTACTTACTTTTAAACTATTATTCTTTATGAATGAAGCTACGAACAGAATGTTAGCAGACATCTACGCGAGTAAAAATCGGTTGATCCGAATTTAATGTCCAAGCGTCTTGTCAACACACTCACTAGTACCTTACCTAAACGTGTTGTATAATCGGAGGTACAGATGGACACATAACATAATTTTCAACCTAGTAGGTATTTGCTATAATATGTATCAAACTACCTGCTTCTTCAGCACTTTAGAGATGAAAAAACTTTCACAAATGCAGAAGGCATAGATATAACGCAGTCTATTAGCACCACGCTTTAGCCGAGTCAATCTTTTCACAGTTAGTCATCCCGCCATATCAGACCACAACTTTAGGCAATAAATCTCGAGGCACTACAAATGCGAGCTTCAACCACTCAAACTTATGTTTGAATATATTCGAAAGAGTCTCTAAAAAACGTTTTTCGTTATATTCGATCGTAAATTTTACTTGATGAATAGGTCTCGTAGTGTTTTGAATGTATTCAAAAATTGAGAGAAAAGATATCTTTTATATTTTGTGCTATAAATTGATGTTTGATTTTTCATGACGTATTACAGCCAAAGCTTTATTTAATGGTGCCAACGGTTTTTCTATGTTATCATTAATATTAAACTACGAACCACAAAATGGAGGGTGGTTTAGGCAGTGGCAGGGATAAAAATACTAAGAAGTAATTTTAAATATGTCATTTTTTATTAGTAATTATGGATAGATCAGAGTAGGTGGTTTCTGCCTACCCTCGTTTGAAAAAAACGTGAGTTTAAAGATGTAGGTAGGTATCATGCTCTTGCCTCCCAAATTTTTTTTTTCTTCATTTGGAAATCCAACAAAAGCATTTGAAATCTTTGTTTAGGAGAGGCGTCTGAATTTGAAGACACAAAATAAAATTCATTTCACGCCTGAGTTCCCCGAAGACATAGATAGACAGAGAGGTGTGTAGTTCCCTTGTAATAGAGGATGAGCATTCTAGAGACTCCTACATTAATATAAAAAAAGATTTTACTTTTCTTTTTCCTCTTCGGTTTTATATCAGATAAATCAGACGTTGTTCCCGGAGGGACCGAATTCGATTCACCCCTAAAAAGCCTACATGTTTCTTCCTCTGAACACTTTTCTTTTCATGTAAGCAGAGGTGAGAACACGATTAATTTCGTGTCAAATTCTATTGAAATGTTTGAAAACGTTCTTGGATTATCTGTTACACAAACTGGAAATAAAACCATATTCATAAATGTTTATGAAGCTTATAAAACAACTGCAATGTGCCACGATACTTAAAAAATACATTATACTATCACTGTTAGTTCACAAAAACAGTTCCAATCATATGTAAACAATATTGTAAAATATTTATCAGACTCGCACAAGAACAGGTCCGTACCATGGTACAATATTTAACACTACATAAAAACACGTTTCTTGTATGGTTATGTAACAATAAAATAAAGTTGAAAATTAAAGGGAGTCAGTCCCCTTAAATTTTTTACATTATTTTATTTTTATTATTTTGTTGTTATATCGGCAATAGAAATACACACTCTGTGAAAATTTCAACTGTCTACATATTACGGTTCATAAGATACAGCCGGCTGACAGACAGGCGGACGGACAGCGGAGCCATAGTAACAGGGTTCCGTTGGCACCCTCTGGGTACGGAACCTTAAAAAACTTATATAAATCTACCTAGCCTTTTCCGAACTTTATTTGGGTCGGCATCTAGTCTAACCGGATGCAGCTAAATACCAGTACTTGGAGCGACTGCCTATCTGACCTCCACTAACCAGCTACTGGCTTACTTGGTAGGTAAAACCTTGGTAAAACTTTTGGGCTTCTAACTACCCGTAACGACGGTCAAAGATCTACGAATGACAGCCGTGCTTTCCGAGGGTCGGAGGGGTCTCAATATGTCATGCATGGTCACCTGCGAACACCGTATTCTATTCAGTGTGTGAGTGAGATGGCTTGCACACAACTTTACGGTCAGTTCAATCATCGAACGATGACCAATTCAGCGGCAGTGTCTAAATCGCGGTTTCCAAGAGTGGCCTATTGCAGATTCTCACTAGGCTTCGCTAAGCTAATACGTGCCCGCAACCCTTATCAAGTTCAGCTCCAGCTCAAGGGTGTATAAGCCAAAGCAAAAATACCACGAACCGACTTCGTCAAGCGTAGCTTAATCTTCGATCGATTCGTGCTAAACTATTAAGGCCAAATAATTTTAATCAGCATAATAAATAACTCATAAAATATTGCGTATGACTAAAACTAATATGGTTAGTAAGATAAACTAAATCACAAATAGTTTTATAACCACACCTAACTAAATCTTTACTTTCATTACACTAATGTTAATTTAGTTATGTTAAATAGAACGTTGTAGGCCTTGTTGACCATAGATTTGTAAGCCATTTTCTATTTGTTATGTACGTGGTACGTGTTGAAAGGCCTACACTGTCCTCCAATACCTATTAACACTGTAATTTGAAAACACTGTAAAGCCAATTATTTTTAATAGAGTAAGTAACCATGGAGTTTCTTGTCGGCTCTTCTTCGTAGGACACGACCAATTCAAACAGTAACTACCCCTTTTTTTTTTTTGAGGCTGAGAAATTATCAAATAACTTCTCCCACTCTGGGAGGAGCGGCAGCGCGTGTCAGACTCTTACGGCCTGGGATTCCTGACCCCAGGATGTCTCCTGCGGCGACTAGGAGCATCTGGGCGCGAATTTTGCCTCTCCCTCACGCGTTTCGTCTCCTCCTCCGCGAGCATTACAGCTTCGCAGAAGGAGGTGATGGCTTCCTATGCCCTCTCGCTCCGTGCCATGGCCTGGACCAGGGCCGGAAGCGAGAGATCGCTACCATCAATCTCCTCCACGAGGACACGGCGGTGCTCCGCCCAAGCCGGGCAGACCTCCACCGTTTGCTCCACCGTGTCCTCCGGGCAGTCCACACAATGGTGACACCCGGGCGTTTCCTCCCGCCTTATCCGGAACAGGAACCTCCCGAAGCAACTGTGTCTGGGGAGGACCTGCGTCAGGTGGAATTTGAGAATGCCGTGCCGCCTCTCTAGCCACTCCTCAAGGAGGGGACTTATCGCCGCAATTGTGGCGTGCCCATCAAACTATGCACCTAGCTTATAACGTTTCATAGGTGCCCATGTAGGTTTATGTGAAACAAAATATTTTGATTTAGATTTTGGAGATAAAAGCATTTTATTATCACTTTAGTTTAATTTTATCTTTTAATTATAATCAACAGGTTAAATCTTAATAGCCTCGTTAAGGGCTTGAGAAATTTAATTACCGTTTAGATTTGTTGATGTTGTTGTTGAAAGTATAGGTCATATATTCAGTACTACGTTATTAAAATAAGGCCCCGCTGGTCTCGTGGTTGCAAACGCGACTACTGAGCGTGGTCCTGGGTTTGATTCCCAGGTCGGGCAGTTTTATTGGATTTTTCCATTAGGATATTTTTAGTAACAGCCCGAAGTTTGGAAGTCGGTGGTGTGTTTCCCCCGTGCCTCGGAAAGCACGTTAAGCTGTTGGTCATGCGCCTGATCTTTCTCCGGTTGTGTCGGATTGCTGTCCTATCGGACTATGGAAGTGAGAGTTAAAAGAGAGTGCACCTGTGTCTGCGCACACACTTGTGCACTATAATAACTCCCGCTCCGAAGGCTAGTCTCCGTTGAGATTGGCCGCCATGACCGAAATACGGTCAGGAGGACTGTACAATGTGGAGACAACAATACGACAATACATGAAAATACTGGCAATACTAATGCATAGGAGTATTTAGAAACTATCAAATGAATCCTAACACCGAAATAACAAAAGTGATTTTTTCAAACAAACTAAACAGTAGTGATGGGCGGACTATGGGTTTTGCCAATCTTTGACTAGCTATAGTGACTAAACTATTGGACATATTTGATTGAATTTTTGTATGCAGGCTGGGAACATCATTAGATATACGCAGTTTAATGTATTGTCGTCTCCACCTTGTATATTAAAATAAGGCTTATATTCAACCTCGGCGTTGATGAACCCATATCGCAGTGCGGCGTTGTTACGGTGGTAATGTTCAAATAACAGTGACCTATGGCACATGTCCCACCGCTGTCGATTAACGAGAAGGGAGTAGAGCTAACAACTAAAAACGAGCTGGCGAACAACGTGCAGCGAGTCTGCGACGGCGACAAGCAATTACTCGCTGTTATGCGTATGTAATGTAGTGAGTCACTCAGCGAGTATTCTGCCCAAAAAACGAGTGTCGCTGAGCGAGTACTCTTTTTGATAGCTCTTGTCGTTGCGACAAACCAGTACTCGCGTACTCGCCGGCGCGGGGTGAACAGTCAGCGATCAGCTATTAATATATGCATCTCTTTTACTTATTGTATAGGACCTACAACCTTTTGTACGTTTCTTGAGTAAAAAAATCGTTTATAGCTATTCGCTTCCTCGTCGGATATGGGGCGGGTGCCTATAGTTCATTCATTCAATTTCGTTCAATTTAAAGAAAGTGAAATCGAAAAGACTATTTGATACTGAGAGGAATGCGATACGGACACTACACAACTCCTGTACATACTACGCATTACCTTCGCTTAGGTATTCGGCCGGCGCCTGCGCTTACCAACGCCAGCACGATAATACCCCAAACATAAACACTACGTTTTCTTTCATCCTACTAAATCTCAGACACGATCCCAAAAGAAACTACATAAATTAGCCTAAAGACACACATTAAACATTAACTAAATCGCAACAAACTAATTTATTTCTAAACTGATTCCAAAAATTGCACTATTCAAAGAGAAACAGACACCTTGAAAGATTCTGTATGTAGTATTTGTAGAAAACAGGCGTGAAAATAGTGATATAAATAACTATAAATCTCGACTAACTGAAGATCATAAACTTTCCAAATCGATATTCTCGAGTCAAATCTGTTCAGCCGAACCGGGATTTACGGCTCTCCGGTTATTTTTAGATACCGCAAACGGATCTTAGAATGGGTCTTACTTATTAACACAACATATTTTTATTGATGTCCATCACATCTGTGCTTTGTGAATGTTAAATCCGACTATCGCATCTCGTGGAGTATTGTAATCCTAGTCTCACTTGCGCATTTAGTCGGGTTAAATGAATAAATAATAAAAAATCACATTCATAAAATGTAGTCATACCGCTTACCTATCAACTAATGTTAGCAACTTCTTACCTACCTAATATTTATTTGTATAACTTCACCAACACGCACCTGAGGCAAAATGTATTTCACTTAGATTTAAGCAATTACTTTGTATCTCATTGTAAGTGAACCTATAATATATTGTTCTTATGAGAATAAATTCTTTAAACCTAAATATGTTGTAATGAGTTTGTAAACTCCGAGATAAGTAATTAACATTTTAACTCTTATTACGCGTTGCGCCACTAAAAAGTAACACCGGGTTAGTTAACTAGACATTGAGTTGGGAACATTGCAGTTCAATCGGCGAAACATAAAATAGAATTGCAATGTCTGTGCCCTGCGGGGTAAGTACCTACGTAACACACTTACTAATGGCACTTTATTTTGACAATTCAACAACATTCATTGCGTTATTTACCTTAGCGAGCAGATACATTTTTCGAACATTTTCAATGGATTAGAAGATGGATTATTTGGAATGATTCAGATTATGATTGATAGAGTGTTACGCAATTAGGGTGCTGATATGTAATCCGACCAAAAAATAATGAACGAACCATTAACGGAAATTGTATACCCATCTCTTTTACACTACACTACGACACATAATACTTTCTTGTCGTCGAATTTTATAACATGACATTTCATTTCAATCATATTGTATGTGGTTCCGTGGAGATTTAGTTTATTGACTGACGAAAACGTCAGGTGAGGAAAAATATGTGTTATAATTTGTATTTATTTAAATGAGTTCATGAATATATTGCCTGCGATATAGTACCGAATTTTCACTTATTACAACGTCGAACAATATTAAACACAAAATAAGTTATCAGCGGTACCTCTCACCGTCAATTTATTTTGATATTACTAACACTAACCTAGAGTTTAACGACTTAACTCCCCCACATCGGTGGGTTTAATATTTAAAAGTTTAACTCTAGGTTTACCTTTAACTCTTGGTGGTGCTAGATGAATAAAATTGTTAGACTAACCCTGAGTTAGCAGTTAACTAAGAGTTATTTAGGATAACCAATTAACGTGGGCCTTACGTAAATTTCCCACGACTGAAGTATAACTATACTTCAGTCGTGGGAAAGAACCTATTCCTTGACAAATGATTGACGAGAATGAGTAAAATAGCTCTAGCGCTTTGAATAATGAAAAGTTTTAAAATATGTCAATGAGGTCTAAATATGTGTAAGTTTTGCGTTAAGAATTCAAATCATCTTAATGCAGTAGAACTCCCGGTAGGACTACGGTCGATACTGACGATGATGGCATTCCAGTGACAAGAGAACTTACAATTGAAAACATTTTACAGTCAAATTAGATTGCATGATGCCAAAAATAAAACGCGCTGGTTTCAAGTGTTCCAAATCTGATCCATGTATGAGAAGTCAATTTCACAAATGCTACAAAGCGTTCCTTGATTAGTGTACTACCCAGATAACCTATAAATCTCTTGTTAAAATTACAACTAACAGAACGATCGTTGACAGGGCCGTTGGAAGTAATCCCGGATTATATAGGACAGCATCCACAAAAAACTGGACTGAAATCTACCACTGCAAAGGTCAGGTCGGAAGGCGACATTAAGGATGCATGACTTGGCAGTAAAAACAGGATTATGATCTTTAGCTCCAAAGCATGAGTGAATAATTTCGTGTAACTTCAAATTCATGATAATGTATGCATGATATTTTCTGTCCAGCTTATATTATACAAAGTTAAACTTGTTTGTTAATACACTTGACATAGATTTATTAACAAACAATTTTAGCTCGTATATACATAGTATAAAACAAAGTCGCTTTTCGCGTTGGTCAGTGTGACCGCTTCCTTCTTAACTTCTTTTTTTAAATAGACCCGGAACAACTACTTCTAGGTCATACAAATATTTATTCCGTGCGGGAATCAAACCCGCGACACCTAGCACAGCAGTCAATCGCTAAACCACTGTGCCAACAGTGCCGTTATAACTACACAATGGATGTTGATGTGGTTTTCACAATTATTTAAAAGATTTATTCTGGAAAGTGCATGTGTGCAAAAGGTACGTTCATATTAAATTTAGGTAGATATAGGACATTCATCTCAATGTTTTGATTTGATACATCGCCACATCAGTTGATCGTAGGTATGTAAAGTACAAGTACGGCACTTAAAAATTCAATCACTATATAAATGGTACCCACAGATATAAATATTTATATGATAGTACCTAGTAATCCATTTGTTCTTCTTCTAACAATACAGTAATAATCTAAAATTGACATTTGAAGTGAAATCACTAGATTTGCTCTACCCAACGAAGCAACTACAAACAGTCTTGAATCAGACAACAAACTTAATCAGAGCCACAATAGATGCCATTCTTGAGTGTAGTAATTGAAGCCTGTTATTGATTATATCCCTAGATACTAGATGAAGCAATAAAGCCTGATATAGACGATTCTATTTAATTACTTGTAGTATACCGTAGATTGAAGAAACTATAAGAATTGCACCGTATGAACAGCTTTAGACGAAGCAAGTTATATGTTGCTTCACTTTTTGGTGTATTCCACAAGCAAGAAACCTACATCATCTAAATGGGGCTAAACTTAGAAACTAAGGCAATAAATAGGGTTCAAAAGGGTTATAACTTTCAGCGTAAACGTCGATTTAACACAAAATTCCCCAGTAAGTTGCATGATCGACTTCTTTTCTTGGTAAAGTCTATCAATCAAATACAGAAACAAATCTTGATGAACTTCTGCTGATTGATTACAAAAGTTAGAGATTTCAAGAAGCACTAAATGGAATCTTTCGTCTAGATAAAGATTTGAAATTGATTGAAGCCGCGAATACACACGCCTGTAACTTGCACAGAAACACGCACCCTCCATATTTTAAATTGTATTATTATTATCATCAGCCTATACAATAGTCCACTGCTGGACATGGGTTTCTCCAATTTCGTGCCATTCAGCTTGATTCTCGGCAACTCTCATCCCAATGCCAGCTTACTAGTCTTCCAGCTGCTACATACATGCTAGTGTGCAAATTACAGGCGTGTGAATTTGAGCCTTTCATCGATTTCTAACCTTGTCTATTACATTATTTTAATTTAATTTTATACAATTTTTGTAATCCTGAACATGAAACCAACAAATGTTATACCAAAATATATGTTATATGTATTTTGTTCTCGGCCGATATGGTGCCAATTTTAGGAAACCTATGGATTTTGGCACACGTATTGCCAAACTTCGTGTTTCGCATGAATAGGTTTCCAACGACCCAAATCACTTGATACTTGAATAAACTTGGACGTAAGAGACCATTTTAGGTGAAAACTGGAAGAATAGAATTTATTAAATAATCTTAAAACGCTTACAAAGTGCAACTTATTTATATATATTATAGTGTGGTGATTAGGCTATCACATTAAGTGAAACCACGTTTTCTACATAATATTTTAAACATACCTACACAATTAAAATAATTACTAACAATTATCATTCTAGCCTTGGGACCCTTTTTTTCGGTTATTATTTGGTAACAATACCATACATTTTGTGTTGAATTGTTGATACCATCGCCTCACTCGTGTCTAGTGCCTTATTATCAAAGGTAATTTATTTCGTGTCAATGTTTACGCTATTATATATTTTTTTCAAATTCCATTTTCAATTTTTAGTTAGTCAAGGTGTTTATTTTATTATTTTAGTAGAACGATAACAAGTTGTAATAACTGGTGTACTATTTAATATGTTAACCAAATCGCCACTCGGTATATACTTTATTGTACACCAGAAAAAAATACAAAGAAAATAAATTGAATACTACAAAACATAGAATGGGAGGCCTTGTCGCTGACTGAGATGTCTTCCAGGCAACCTTGGAATGGACAGTAATTGCCCGGATACAAAATGGGGTTGTCATAAGTGCAAATAAAAAGTATAACGATACTATACAGGGTGGAAACTTTCAGCGGGGCAGTAAGGGGAAGTACCTTATCCGTTGTAGCTACACAAAAATGGTCTTAGGAGACTATCCATAATTTTTCATGGAATTTTGATCCCCATTCACAGATTTTCAAAAAAAAAATACAGTTAGCAAGAAAATAGCCATTTCACACAAAAAAAAATTTTGATGCCAATCGATCCTGTTTTTAATACTGATCAAAAACTTCTATAGGACCAACCATCGTCGGAGTACTCAAAAAGTCACAAATTGCAAAAACTTTTCCCGTATATTTATGTGTGATAGATACACAGATATGTATATATATAATAGAAACCTAAATACATACATAAAATTAGCAAATTATGTAGGTAGGTGTATAATAGAAAGATTAAATAATGCTTTATTGTATTGAGAATTGTAACTAAGCTCGCATTGCCCTATTGATTGCATTGCAATAAAGTTTTTTTTTATATTTTAAATTAACAGAACATTTTCAAAGTAGCTTGCATCAAATGATTGTTCGGTTGATTAACTTTTTTTATTCGCCATCACCACTACGATCTTTGACTACGAGCAAAGACATTAAATTATACTAGCAATTTAATCTCTTTGACTACGAGCCACACTAATTTCTAACCAACTAAAAACTAGTTTACCATCATAACATTTATTTCTAACCAACCAAACTGTAAATTCCAATGAATCCGGATAAAGCATAAACATTTCAAAAGTAGGAATTATAGATTGACAATCTAATATAGACCTGTCAGACTTGGCATTTGGTTTCTAAGTAGGTACAGTCGAACAAAGAAATTGGTATACCTACAGGACAAAGAATTTGGGTATATTTTTACTACACAGCCAATAATAAAGAAATACGGAACATCATACAGTCGATGACCAGGGGCAAATCTCCGGGTCACGATGGCCTCAGCATAGAACACTTACAATATGCTGGTCCGCATCTCCCAAGAGTCCTATCGATGCTGTATAATCTTTGTGTGAGGCACTCGTATCTGCCGACTGACCTTATGAAGACGATAGTTGTGCCCATAGCCAAGAACAAGACCGGCGATGTCTCAGACAAAGATAACTATAGGCCGATATCGCTGGCCACTATAACAGCAAAGGTTCTTGATGGTGTGCTTGAGCGGAGAGTAACTGGACAGCTCAGTCTTCATGATGCACAGTTCGGTTTTAGAGCTGGGTTGTCTACGGAGACTGCTATTCTGGCGCTCAAGCACACGGTCAGGTACTATACTGATAGAAACACACCTGTGTATGCTGCTTTCCTGGACCTCTCGAAGGCGTTTGACCTGGTTGATTATAATACCTTATGGTTGAAATTGCGCGAGCAAGGTCTTCCTAATGAACTTATTAAGCTCTTAGGCTACTGGTATGACCACCAAATCAACCGGGTCAGATGGTCGGGTGCTTTGTCTGGAGCGTATGGGTTGGAGTGTGGGGTGAGACAGGGAGGTTTGACTTCCCCGGCGCTCTTCAATCTTTACGTCAATGAGTTGATCGGGGAGCTCAGCAGCACTGGTGTCGGATGCTCTATTGATGGGAAAATGATTAATAGTATAAGTTATGCAGATGATATATGGTGCTGCTGAGTCCCTCGATTGATGGACTCAGACGGTTGCTCGAAGTATGTGAGAGATACGCCACGTCTCATGGTTTATTATACAATGTACGGAAGAGTGAGCTTGTGGTGTTTAGGGTAGGTACTGTCCCGGTGCTACGGTTACAGCTACGCTACTTTATCCTACCTAACCTAGGCACAGGTATTCCTAGGAGGATATTAAATGAAAAGTAGGTAGGCAGTAAATTGGAACATTTATTAAAACTAACTCGGTAGGTAGATGAGGGTCGATAAAAGTTGGGGTTAGGGCCCCACGTTGGGCGCCAGTGTCCCGGTGCTACGGTTACAGCTACGCTACTTTATCCTACCTAACCTAGGCACAGGTATTCCTAGGAGGATATTAAATGAAAAGTAGGTAGGCAGTAAATTGGAACATTTATTAAAACTAACTCGGTAGGTAGATGAGGGTCGATAAAAGTTGGGGTTAGGGCCTATACAGCGATTAACCTCCTCACTGGTCTAGCACTCCCCTGACGTCACTGGCCGCTGCAGGAGACGAGTGCTCGCGCGTCGATCGCCAGGTCCAACTGCTGGTGTAGGGTTCGCAGGTTGTCCCGCTACTGTCCACCACGGGGAAGCAGGGAATTAAGGTGTACGTGAAACCCCAATCGGGGTTTAATTCACACACACAGAATATGTTTGAACGTCGATTATTACTCAGTATATTTCTGATTTAGGTAGGTACGTAATTAAATGTCGAGGGAACGGTAGGGACGCCTTAAAAAAAACTTAATCGCGATTACGATATGAATTCGTATTAGGGACCGTGAAAAAGTCTGACGTGCGCTCGCCTCGACAACCAGAATCGTCCTGCCGGCGGCGACGTGGAAGTGTCTGTCCTATGGACCTTGCCCCCGCGCCGAGAACAAAGAAACTAGTTTCTGGGTGCCTAATATGTCGCCTGTTTTAATCGTGCGTGGTGATAAACTGTAGCTGGCCAGAAGTCTGATTTGATGCGTTCATTATTAGTTTATTTTTTTATTTTAGTATTGTAAATAGTTTTTTTTTTATAAATAGTATTATTGTAAATAATTTTCTTATGTTTATTTTTTTTATTATTATTATATTATTAAGAATTAAGACATGTAACAATTAATGTTACAGTACTAAAAAGCCTAAGACAGTTCCTCCGGTATTTCTCTATGGTGTACCACTAAATAGAGTATCACATTTTAGGTACCTTGGCCACATATTAAATGAGGACTTAAATGATGATAGTGACATAGAAAGGGAGCGAAGAGCGTTGTCGATCCGATGTAATATGCTGGCCCGTAGGTTTGCACGATGTACTAGAGAAGTGAAACTCACTCTTTTCAAGGCGTTTTGCCAGTCGTTTTACACGTGCAGCCTGTGGGTTAGACATACGCAGAGGGCCTACAACGTTCTTCGCGTACAGTATCACAACGCTTTTAGGGTGCTGTTGGGGCTCCCGCGGTTCTGTAGCGCATCGGGCATGTTTGCTGAAGCAGATACAGATAGCTTTCAAGCTATTATGCGAAAAAGAACAGCATCCCTGATGCGAAGGATTCGGGGGAGCACCAACAGCATTCTAAAGGTGATAGTGAATAAGCCTGATTGCCCGTTCCTGGGGCACTGGACCCGTATGCACAGCTGCAGGTCTGGTGCAGCGGGAAGCGGTCATAATTATAGGTTTTTGAACTAGCTGTATTTCTGTTTCTGTTTTGTTTTGTTATATTTATTTTCATTAGAAATGTTACTAACATAGTTTTATAAGGATTACTAACAACAATATGAATCACGTGTGTTCGATTTAAATGAATAAATAAAAAAATAAAAAAAAATAATCATTTTTAGCCGACAATAAAAATGGTGTTCTACGTTCGTATGTATGTATTTTCATGGATGTTCATCGTTATACATTTTTTAATGATATACGAATTTTTGTGGGGTAGGTACCTACCACAGCTAAAAAGGGAAAAAAAAACCTTTTTTGTTTAGGATTATGAATACTCAAGAGAGTGATGTAAGAGACTTAACACCTCACTCTCACAACATTGTGTGGATGTTGTCTCATATTATTATATTATATTGTTGAAAATAGTTGCAAGTTAGCTGCCTGTACGTGTATCTCTTTGTAGACTGGACGAGCATAAATGCTTACGCAAGATACAAAAGCGACTTTGTGTTCAACTATTGATAGAATTTTTAAGATATTACGAACATAGTATTTTCGAAACCATACTATTATGAAATAGATTTTTTCTCAAAGATACACTCGTTCATTCACGAGAAAATTGCTTTTGAAATTGGCATAGGTAAGTGTAAGGTTATTATGCTCGTGACTGTACCTACTGAGGCCTGCGGTTTGCCAGCACACTTCATGTTTGATGCAAACGCTGGGAAATTCCACAGTCTCTCTATATACACAACTACTTGGGTAGCAACCAAGTCTCTGTAGGGGTTCTGACTTAAATTAGCTTTTGAGCAAAAACTGGGGTATGTTTGCAAGGGACTGGTTTTGAATTAAGTTGTAGGATGACGTTAGATTAAACAAAAAATTTAAAAGTATTTTTAGATGTGTTTTGTTTAGAGTAGATTATCTTTATTATCTATTGCCATCTAAGCCGTTAAAATATTAATTTGGACGCGTTGCTTGGTGCATGATTTTGATTAAATGGTCATAGAAATATAAATTACTTTTAAGGCACATGTAATTTGTCATGTTAATCATAAATTATAGCGATGGCCTTAGTCTCAATGAATATCTACCATAACATTAACTACCATGACTAGCAAAACGTTACTATGTACTTGACTACGAACATGACGTACCTAAATCTGTTTCAGTATCTTTGTTATATTTGGTGTGTTTTTTCAATACTTTATTTAAATGAAAACAGGCAAAATATTTGTTCAATCAAGTACGGTTTGTCGAACGAAGTCAATTCATCGAACTCAAACAAAAGAACCCAAAACTCGCTTTCGTACATATTTTCTTCAACAACAACGTAATTGTGAGGCATCAAATTTCTATAAATATCTACGCAAAATCGGAACTGTTCAATACAATTTCGCGTTTTCACTATCCTTAGCGCTACGGCACGATGTTTTCAAAACATCGTTCTCTTCATATTTCAATTTATTATGGACCGATGCAAAATATCCTTTTATTTTATTTACCACTCTAGCAGTAGTTATATTAGTTTGCAAATCATTCAAGAATGAATCCTGAAGCAATATTAATATCATTTTCAAACCTTTCTGTATGCATCTTCTTTTATAGTTGCTTGAAACTTTTCTCGTATATTCGTATATAGCGTTCCTATTTTAAACTATTAAAAAAATATATTATCATCGACTTTTCGTCACATTACATATTATCTAAGCGATATTACAACCAACAGTCAAAAAAGAACCTCGTACTCGTATTGTATAAAGTATCTGATTCTGAACTTTATGAGAGGTTTCAGTATTTGAATTCGGTTTTATTTTTATTCGTCATAACCTTTTGTCAATTCTATCATCGCCAAAGTGCTAAATGGAAAGTCTATTGCCATCCTAACCCTTTAAAATATTGACCTAACTATTTATTAGCCTCATAAATTGGTTATAAACGCTATACCTGATATAATCTCAAAGCTTTATGTAATGAGGAAGAGCATTTTATTGTTATCCATTTTACGAGACTATAAAATCTGTAGATGTGTTATCTGTGATAGAGGGTAAAATATCAAGGTCCAACCAAAAGGATTCCTATAACTCCAAGAAAAGGTTTAAACGGAGGAATGGTGACATGACTTAAATTCATTTAATGTCCGGCTTTGAATGCGGTCAGTTCTTTGCTGACGAAAACGTTATTTATTTTGAGGCATTGTTATTTCTTTATTTATATTGTTTGCGTTAAGTGCAGTTGGTACTAAAACATTATGATTTTATTAATATCAGAAGTGCATGTATTAACAGCCGCTTTGGATCGCTTTCAAGACGTTTTTATGACTTGTGAATAATTTGAAATATTCGGTCCTTTTACACCTACTTAATTTATATAGCTAAAGTATTTACATCTTTTGTGGCGTACTGTGTTAAATGCTACAATAAAAACCTTGTCATATATTGCAATTAAATGAAAGAAAATGTAAAACTCATATAAAAAGTTCACTGTGTAAACAAGCATATTACAAACTAGGGGATTATATCCAAGATAAGGATGCTTGGAAACTTGCTGGTCCAGCTCCATAGGACAATCTAGGGTCTAAACAAAATCAAAATGTTTGCTACTTTAACACTCTCACCGCCATGTGGTCTGCTGGCCGCCCACAAAAATGTCAGTGCAGCAAGCCACTATAGATTTGTACATCTTTACCAGCAGGCCATGTGGTCCGCGGTGATCCCACAAATTCATTTATTTCTATAGAGCTTGGCTTGCTAGATAATAATTTAATAACGTATCTTGCCGGCCGTCCACATGGCGTGCTGCAATAGCCTAGCGTGGCGTGGTGTAAAAGACATTGCATGGCCCGCGCGCCGCCCACATGGCCTGAAGTTCTAGAAAAACCTTAAATGTGTATGGCGGTGAGAGTGTTAATTGTATAGTTTATTATTTTTATGACATTGATTTACATTCTGTGATTACTTTAACTCATACACTGACATATCGCTTGTTTACATAATTTGGGAAATCAAATACTTTTACAATGTTTGTAAATATGTAAGCACCATGTATACATTTATACACATAATTAACTTATTTGTCATTACTACATTTTTTAATTCTTTATACCTGTTGTGGTAGGTGAATTTTAATATAGGTGCATCGTCTTCACATATAATTATAATTATATCATAAATGTATACAAAATATTGTAACCAATTTTAAAAGAGTAACGGTGGAGTTTCTTGCCCATTCTTCTCCATACGAAACTACCTTTTGGAAGGGGCGACTAGAATCAATTCTATTTTAATGTAAATGTCGACGTTCAAAAGTGCCATTTACGTGTCTATTTGATATAAATGCTTTGACTTTGACTTTATAAATGCAGATCATGATCTTTTCGTTAATTTTTTTATAATGGTTGGCTTCATTTCAAAACGTATACATTGAATTTGAGGTCGGTTTCGTCCTAAAACCGAAGGTCAACAAGGATGAAACTTTCCGGCTGCCACCGGCTACAATTCAATTCAGTTCATGGTAGCTTCATTAAAACTGTTATTTTTAAATGAAAAAGCTCAACCAAAATCAACTCTAATTAACGATAGGTACCTACCACGTACCTACAATGGAAATTCGATTAGCAGTTAAATGCAATATAAAAAATCACGGTCGGAAAACTCAATTAATGGATGTACGTGCTTCGAATGAAGTACGTTACAAATGATTTAAATACATACGTGTACTATTTTTATACCAGCCCTAAAAATAGCTCTGATGCATTTGCCCTCTGAAAACGTAGTACCTAAACATTTAATCAATTGGAATAATGTGAATGTTGTAAAGCGACAGCTAAGGCTTGTCGCTTACCTTTCGGATGCAAAGGGAAGAGATCGGTGTCTCCTGGTAATCTGCAATCCACAGGTTGTTTGCACGAATGCCCAAAAACAAAAGATAATTACATACGCTGTTCCTACATTTCTGTGCCGAATTTAGAAACTTACTAACCTTTTCGCACTATTCCGGCTAATCAATCTTGGGAATCTTTAATAAATATTGAATTTATTATTCATTTTAGACACAGTACCTACCTACTGAATTATTCATATTGTCTTAAATGATACAATTCTAGGACCTTTCGTTTCCTCAACGGCAACGGTTCGTTAATTCAGTTCCAAATGAAGACACAGCTAATTGGAATCCGCGGGGATTATTAACTTCCTCAGAAGTGCCATTCTTGAAAGGCTCAGCTTTAAAAAGGACTCGGTTTTCATTTGTTTTCATTCTTTTCGATGTCTTTGGCGCTTCTAAATTCAATTTGCGTGGGACCAATGATAATGCAGCTTTTAACGGTTTTTAAAACGAAGGTTGTTAATACAACTGTTATAATTATTGGCCTCGCGTTTATTTTTTGTTAAATTAATGTTCGATAAGTTTATTTACGTTTCTTCTTTTTTAATTGTATTGCTTTTTGGAAAACATATCCATTCAACGAGTAGCTACTGAAATGTTCCATGATCACCACAACCAAAACTCAAGTTATCGACCCGCCATATTCAATCAAAACTTCATTATTAAGCTTTATCAAGTACACCGGCGTAAGCCGTCTCCAAGGGAATTTCTTAAGTCGTAACTAAGCCGGGAACTTGTCGCAAACCACGAACTAACTATAAAAACTCTACACACCTACGAAGGCGTTCGCGCGTTCGTTCACTAAGACTGCTTGGGCCATTGTAAAACTGTGGCTCGAACGGAGCATTTGTATATGTGTAGGACACATCCTAAGGTGATGTACGCGAGATGGTGAGGTATTATACGGAAACGCGTGACTAAGCTTGAGTGTAAACAACTTAAAGGAATTATTAGGCTACGAGGATTTACAAATACTGCAAATAAACTGATACCGTGAAATTGTTTGTAAGAATTATCAGTAGCTACACCTGTGTGGCGCTTTCTTCTATTGCTATTCTTAGTCCTTCAGCAATTATATGCTTATTTTTAAAGTGAAAAAGTTTTATGTGGTAGATAAAGCCCAGATTCATTCGGGCTCTTCAAAAATCAATAAACTCCAAAAATAACAAAGAAATTAAGTCAAAGTGAAAAATTGTGTAAAATTATGAATGAAAGAACCGAGAAAAGTTAGCATCTAGTCTAATATAAATCATAGATGCAAAGAACTTAAATAGATCTGAAATATAAATAAAACGAATGAGTTTACAAACATCTCTATTCGGTGACGTCAGAGATTTGGAGATTTTCTACGTCGCTGTATCAATATTTGATGTATTTTATTGGACTGCATACCATCGTACCGATATTTTAGTATTTGTTGTGGATTTTAGGTATGTATGTACATACCTACCCAGTAGGATACCACGAAGTTTGCAGTAGTTCACTTTTCAAATTTTAGAACATTTCCAATGTCCTTTATACCGTTTTATAATAAAAAAAAACGTGTGAAAATAAAAAGTAGAACAAATATTTAAAGCATCAATCAATTTGCTTGGCCTTTTCTCAACTATAATCGGCATTGTTTCCAGTCTAACCGGATGCAGCTGAATACGAGTATTTTTCATAGAGCGACAGCCTGTCTGACTTCCACAACCCAGTTTCTGGATAACACGATACCCGAATATAGTAGCAATAGTTCTAGTTTATATTATTCTACCTCGTTTTATAGTAATTTGGTCCCTAACTTCTCACTACATCGCCTCTTAAAGAGTTTTGTTGAATGAAAATGTCACTGGCGCAGTGGTTATGCGATTGAATGCTGCGCTGCGTATCGCGGGTTCGATTCCCGCACGAAACAAATATGTATATGACCTAGAAGTACTTGTTCCGGGTCTGGCTGTTTGTGTATGTGACTTTAAATGTTTGTTAACGCACCCGCAATCCAGGAGAAATTCCTAGAGTGAGGCAAAGTTTAAAAAAAAATATTGAATGTGATCTTCACACACTTCTAAGCCAAAACCACTAACCTATTTATGACCGTTACTTCCAAACCAATTTCTCTTTGTTATGTTACAAGGTAGTCAATAACATCACTAAGGCACTAAGTGCTAACCATAAAACAAGTTATGGCTGTCGTAGTAATTGCTTCAGCAGAAACAGTATTTGAAATGTGAATGAAATTGCTACCTTCATCCGACCGGCCATCATTCGTCTTTGTAGTAAATGTCGAGTAAAAGCCTTTACTATTTAAACGTTTTGTTTGGTCAGTTATAATAGGGTAATTATGCGAAAATATGAAGAGAATTAATAGAGGTATACTTACATAGTTGCCTAATTAGTATAGTTTTAGCAAACGTGACTTCAGTATATTTTTAGGGCTTATTTATTATAGCAAGTTCGATTCAGTAAGTTTAAAAATCTTTGATATCAATTTGAGTTGCATCGGTCTAAAGATTGCTTTTGCTGACTAACACTAACGAACTATACAATGCAGAAACTCGAGTTCCTACCAGCCAGATTTTGACTTCTTTGAGGATGCTAGAACAGTTCCCAATATCCTAAAACTTATCTCGTTTTTATCTGCGGCCTCCCCCAAATATCTTCGGGTTGTGTTTCGGTCTTACGATATGTGGCTGAATATAAAGTAGATAGAGGTACAAGCAGCAACCAACTGATTTCCATGACCTGAAATTGTAAGGAAAGGAAACACAATTTTATTTCACGCATGATCTTATCCGATTAAAAGTAGGCGTTGTTTTGTACAAAATTAATGGTAGGTCAAAACAGTAATTTTTTATAAGGCTCGGGACATAGTAATTAATAATTCTGTACTAAACAGAACGGTCAACAATAATGAATAGGCATTAGAAGTTAATTAGTCAGCCCTACAGTAAACGCGTGAAAGCATAATTATGAAAATATCACTTTGAGAAGTAAGTGCACTATTCCTTTTTTTTTAATCTTATTTATTTAAGAAGGTTTTATTCTAGACAGATTATGCCACCCTCATCGTTACAAATCGACTTTACATACTACTACACAACTAAAAATGATCTTACACTACCTCTGCGATTGATACCAATGTTTACGAGCCTGTACAGCATCCTGGCTGCTTCCGAAGCAGGAGCAGCAAGGACGCTGTTATATAACCCAATCTCGCAAATACTATTAAATATTGTTAACAAATCTCGTCTTTCCGGTTCGTTCCGGACACATTCCATGATGATATGATAGACATCTTCAATTAAGTTGCATTCCGAAGTGCACTGTTCTTATAGCACTGTATTACCTTAAAAAGAGTCGCTTATGTGCATTTGCTTATGTATGTAGAATACGTATTTTACTTACACATACAAAATGCTTTTAAATCTTATAATGCTTCGATTTACGATGCCTCTTAAAAGTCTTTTTCAACAACTCACCATTCTGCATCTTTCAGTTACTAACATTTGTATACGTAAGTACTACCTACAAATATTTTAAAGAAGTAAAAGGAGGATGGCGAGGTTGCATGTACAATGGGACCCACTGTTAGGAGTATCGTACAGTATGGAAACTTCTAACTTGTTGTAGAACGTTATTTAACTAGCAAAAAAGCAAATGGCCAGTAAATCGTAGAGGCTGGCAGAAAAAGATATGCAAGGTAAAAGATACCTATAACGAATCTAATTGTGCAACTATATAATTATATTATTATATACTATAAATATATATATATATATATCTATGCAGCCAACTCCTATTGACAGCATAACATTCCATTCTACGTTATCACAAATAATCGTAATAATTATAATATTGTTGGTAACGGAAGGCGAGATGACATCATAAAGACGTCAGGCGATCAGCTGTCAACCGATGGGAGGTTATAAAAGGAGGCACATGGTGTGGCAACGCTCTCTTTTTGCCTGGACGGGGCTCGGAACGGACGTGCTACCTGACCGTTATAGTGTGCTTGTGATTCTTTTGATATTTTTATGATGTTGTAACGTGTAATTTAAAAGAATTAAAGATTGTTTATTTTTTTAACTTATTTCCCTTCGATTCCTAACAATATTGTATATTTTTGTATAAGAAATGTGAATGCATTTTTAATATTAACTTTTGTATGTTTTTAAATTGAGAAGCGTAAACGTCTACAAGTGTAAGAACGTAAATCATTGAGTAGGTTAGAATGTAATACGAAACACGGTGCGTTTAATAATTGCATGATGACTTATTTTTAAGTAAATAAAAATGATTTCTAACTTTTAATTCCCATCACCTAGGGACTCAATATTTTTTATATAACCCTCTTACAAATTCTTAATTACAGTCAATATGAACAAGCAAGTGATTTTTTTTTTTTGTATGGCGTCTCGCAGTTGGCCTTGACAGGCCGTGACTGCTTAACCGGTCAATCCTGTGGTACCTTCGAGTTAACTCAAAGCCTCCAGCCAGGGGACTTGCAAGTGAATGACACTTCGTTAATTTATAAATAACGTGGTCCAAACTCGCCATCCTCCTTTGTGATTGTATATGTCGAGGGTAATCTTCGCAACTGCAGATCTGATTCCAAAATTTCTTTCACTAATGGGAAGCTAGAGTATTGTTAAGTGGCATAGGATATATTTTATGTTAAAACAAGAAATTACACGCGAACGAAGTCACTGGCAGAAGCTTATCCTTTATATGAAAGCCATTTATATGTAAACATGTCACTCATATCACTCTCAAAGATCCCAAGTCGGGACAAGGGTCAGGGTCAACATTGATCATTTTCTAAATAAGCTGCTTAGTATGCTGTCCCGAGTCTGGCCTACCTGTCCCTGTTAATCCGTCCTTGGTTGTGCTGGCATGATTGTTTGGTTTGAGTTTAGGTTAACCAGTTCATTATAGAAGAGCCGTGAGATATGTAGCTACAAGTCACGTTTTTTGGAGTTATTTGTGAATAAAAACATTGGCATTGACCTTTATAATTATAAAAACATAATAGAAAAAATTGGCAAGTCTTGAAAATAAAATTGGCTCGTAGATAGCTAATTGGCTATGCTATGCAAGAATTTTCTGATGTGCTCAATGGAGTCAATGAGGTTGAAACAGGCCTGACTGCCCAGGGTGCATTTGAGTGTTGTCACGTAGTGAATTTTTTTTATTTAATAATTCGCGTAAGTGGCCGGATCTCCGCCCTGGGACCTAGAGGCGAAAGTACTCGCGTCATTACATCGATGGCGCGAGGAAGAGCGGGCACGGGGCTCGAGGCCGGTGCAGCGGCAGATCGCGCTGCGCCGAGAAGAGCTCCGTCAGGTCTTGGTGGCGGAATGGCGGCAAAGGCTTCTGCGCCCTACCGCCGGCCTCGCTACCGTCGAGGCAATCCGGCCAGTACTCGACGACTGGCTCGGGAGAAGGCACGGCTCCCTGTCGTTTAGGGTGACGCAGGTGCTGTCGGGGCACGGCTGCTTCGGCAAGTACCTGTGCCGCATAAACAGGGAGCCGGACGCTCGGTGCCACCATTGCGTCCATTGCGGGGAGGACACGGCGCAACACACGCTCGCCGAGTGTGTAGCTTGGGAGGAGCAGCGCTGTGTCCTCACAAATGAAGTAGGAGGCGATCTGTCGCTGCCGACCGTAGTGCGGAGGATGGTCGGTAGCGCAGAGTCGTGGGACGCGGTGGTTTCCTTCTGCGAGGACGTGATGTCGCAGAAGGAAACTGCGGAACGGGAGAGGGAGATCTCGACTCCCTTCCCCGGCCGCAGAAGGCGCACCGGGCGCAGGAGGAGGGCGGACAACGCCCTTTTCCGGCCCCCATGAATGGGTCCAGGGGCGTGGGACTTGGGGAAGTCCTCGCCCCCTATTTGATGGACCCGAGGCGAAGGCGCGCGCGGGTGTCGGCGCGCGCCTCTGAGGCGATGCACGGGGTAGTTAAACACCTCACTACCCCGTGCAGGAGACGAGGCCCGGACAGACCGGGCCAGCACTAGTGTGGGGCTGCGGAAGAATTT
The DNA here is from genome assembly GCA_937001585.2 of Brachylomia viminalis. Taxonomy (NCBI): domain Eukaryota; kingdom Metazoa; phylum Arthropoda; class Insecta; order Lepidoptera; family Noctuidae; genus Brachylomia; species Brachylomia viminalis. Next base: position 5,550,063 of record OW443301.2, read on the forward strand.
AGATTCCCGCGGCCCCGCGCGCACGTGCGAGGAGACACCGGGGTGGTTTTAGCCGGTAAGAGTCCGGCACGCCCCTCCGCCTTTTCCCCAGGCGGAGGTAGTCCATGAGGATTTCCCCCCGTAAAAAAAAAAAAAAAAAAAAAAAGGCCTGACTGCCCAGGGTGCATTTGAGTGTTGTCACGTAGTGAATTTTTTTTATTTAATAATTCGCGTAAGTGTCTCATTTAAGCTAAATTAAAACCTGAATTGGCTGAAGTTCTTCACAGATTCTTCAATAAAATCACAGGCATTTGCAAAAAAAACCCTCCATTTTAAGGCCCACCCAATGTTTTATTCATAGGAATTTCAGAGTACTGATGAGAAATTACATAATAGGTGATGCTACAGCGGTTTTGTTTATTTTTTTATTAATATTATACTCGAGTTTTCAACGTTTCCCTTTGTTTTGTGGTTTCGGGGTGTTTTTATATTCTGGTCTATTCCTATGGTACACTGATTTCATAATTGAAGACGGAGATAGGAATCAGAGCGTGTCGACTGCTGATTATGCTAAATTGAAAGAAGAAAGAACACGCGCTGATGAATAATAAAACGATGCGCAGAAAAAGTGTGAAAACACAATAAAGTTGAATAGTCATTGAGTATTTTGGTTGAAAAAATACGCAGTGACTTGGATAAAAGGACCAATACGTGGACTTGTGTTAGCTTGGTTCTAAAATTAGGTTCAGGAAAACCTTAAATTTACATAATAAAATAACAAAATTTTTAAGCCAGATCAACTAAAGATAAACTGAAAATCTGTCCAAATCAAAACATAAGCGAACACTATGACAGATGGTTAGACTATACTACCAAAATTCAATATTTAACCCAAGTCGTTATACATAAACCCGTGTAGTTTACCACGCGTATCGTGCAAACCGTAGATTTCTAAAACCTAACAGATTTCGATTTGACTGGTAGAAAATGCCTCAGACATTAAGTCCGCCTTTGTACAGTATTATTTTTTTACTTGTGCATAAAGTTTTAATAAATAAATAAATAAATTTCGTGGTTCAAATGCAGTGTTTGTAGTCAGTTAATGGTTCTCTGTAATAGCTACTGACTTAGAGTTAATTTAGGGCGCATTCACAATGTTGAAATGTATGAAGTTTTCATAATCGATAAGAGAACATACTACTCGTATTTAAATCTAATTACCGCGTGTTTTCATGATGACAAAACTTTTCACTTTAGACAAAAATGAGACAAAATTACCTTTAAAGGTGAATAAGATAGATAAATGATTTTATTTCTGTAAGTAGGTTTGTGCAAATACTTTTACACGTCAATCATATTTTAAAAACTAAATGAGGTCGGCGTTTCCTATCTGACTACTATATTACATATTATTTAAGAAGATTTGACAAATATATATTTTTCAGAATCGATTAAAATGGATCCTGATTAGAAATTGTAAACAAGTAACAATCTCAAAATGTTCTATCAGCAGGTTTTACAAAAGTTGTATTCTTAAATGATTACGTAAATTCCAAATTGCTTTGGAATCCATGACGTGCGCCGGTGACGTGGTCCGTACGTGCTCAAAAAGAAGAAAAGGTACGAGGTGTAGTCGGAAGAAATATCGATAAGTAACTGTATCTCACAGCTCCAAAAACGAATCCGAGGACACAATCGTATCTACACTTTAGAAATTATTCCTTTTGTACGAAAATGAAATAAAAGATAATACAGGCACAAAATATACCTTTCCAATATAAGAGTAGATACCATAATGACGTAACTCAATGAAAAACATACAATAAATATTGGGAAAATGCTTTCAAAAGGTATAATAGCCGTCTTTTTAATAATGAACTAGATTACGTTATCAAACTTCGTTATTAAGTATTAATTAATCGATAGCTTTGTGCCTAAAAGCAGAATCCCAAACAATAGTTGTCAAAATTTAAACAACAGCATCATCTGAAGCTCATAATGATGTCTTTATAATTAAAGGGAGACACCTCAAATAAGAACAGAAGCCATGCTTTGCTTTTAACCCCCGACGGAAAAAGAGGAGTTTTATAAGTTTAACGTATGTATCTGTCTTTTTTTTTTTGTTTCCGGGGTGGAAAATCCTCATGGATGTTCGCCGCCCTGGGGCGGGCGGCGGGGTCTGTCAGATTCTTACTGACTAAAAAAGATGACCTGATGTGTGGGTAGCGACGGACGTCCCCGAGTCCGTCGCCCCTGGACCTATTTAGGGGGCTGGAAGAGGACGTTGTCCGCCCTCCGCCGACGCCCGGTGCGCCTTCTGCGGGCCGGGTGAGTGGATAAGATCTCCCTCTCCCTTTCCGCAGCCTCCTTCTGCGAGACAACGTTTCGCAGAAGGAGACCACCACCTGTGTATCTGTCTGCGGCAACTTAGCTCGCAAACTTAGATTTTCTTTGTTTTGTTTGAAAAAAAAAATAAAAAAATAAAGAAGAAAATCAGTTTAGACGTTTTTAGAGGTATTTGTTTGGTTCAGCGGTTTTCTAAATTTTCAATTTAATATTATTAGAATTTACAAACGATATTTAAATTGAAAATACAACTAATCTACAGTTGACATTTTCGCTACAGGCATATTTTTAGTTACATTTTTGGCGATAAGCATAACTTGTATCAGCAATAGCTATGAATAAAGTCTCGACAATAAGTTATTTATTATTTAAAGCCTGTGGTGTCCCACTACAGGACAAAGGCACCCCTACTCTCTTTCCACTTCTCTCTGTTTCAGTTTTTTTTTATAATAACTAAGTAAATATTATGTATGAAACGAGATTTTTTTAAATTTAAAATCGCTCGAATTTACATTACGTCTTCTCCACGCGTTCGTCCGGAACCCACTATTTACAAGTATGGACCTAAATTTTCGCAAAAAAAAAAAACTTTGGAAACGCGTGCAGAATTAGAACGCGCGGTAAATTCCAATCGCACCATTCATATTCATTGGACCTACCGAGCCACATACCCAGTTTAGAAACTGCTTTGATGTCTTTATGAACTCGTCGATTTTTTGGGTACTGGAAAAAACGTGGGTGACGCATACGAAATTAGAATAGGTATACGGAAGGCCCACCCCAACCCTAGTCTGCAAGGGCTACACTAAACCGCGATTAGTTTACAGAAAATGGCGGCGATGACGTCACTGAACGACAAGTTGCGTAGTTGCGTATAACAATGCGTTATAGACTATCAATTTGATGATTAAACATCTACATCGCTAATTAAAGTCCCGCTGTGGGTGTAGACATGCTCATTCATGTTTCGTATTAATTAATCAACTTTCACCTTCATAAACGTTATAAAATATTTTGAATAATTTTAGTAAGGGATCGAAACGAAAATCTACTTTCCTTTAGTAGTTAAGCTCTTGACATTATGATTTAAAGTTTATTTAGTTTTTCTCATGGTATTAGGGTAGCTTTTCCTAGAAAAGTGCTCCATTAGCTAAATGAGTAATTTAAAATACTATTTTCTTTGAATCAGCTTTAGGCCAATCGTTTGAAAGAATTTGTGAAGGCAATACAAAAAATAACGCAAGTTTCCTCGCCTTTATACCTACTTTTGGGGTACCATAATAGCCCTCCACAAAGCGGCTGGCGATGGAAAGTTAGCCCCGCCACAAACTTTGTTGAATGGTTAATGTTTTCACGAAGTACGAGGTACTCTCAAAAAATAAGAAAGGAGATATCCCATCAAGAACATTCGTGTCAAAATCATGCCCATAGCTTGTGACTTTTTTATCGTATATAAGTATATGGATAAACTAATCACCTTTGGCTCACAATTTAGCATACTGCTTTAAGGTTTCGTGTTATGTTTCACTATCTGTACGCGGCATAACAGGTATTGACAGTCAAAACCTTATAAAATATTTTGGCAGATACCTAAGTTAAATTCAATAAAAAAACATATCCCACTCTGTCTATTTCTTTGCCCCATTCAACTGTTTACGAAAGCAACCACGTCATTGTTTAACCTAAAATGACTCAAATTTTACGCTTGTAATTCAGCCAACAGTCCGCATAATAAAACGCTTGGCCCCGGTCACCGGTTTTAAAAAAATTGCTTTGTAGACACTGCCAAATTAGGCTACGCTTCATAATCCCACGCCGTTGAGAGGTGTCGATCAATATGCAGCTCTCAAATCTGTGTCACAAAGCGTGTGTCCCGGCATTTATTTGAGTGAGGTTGGTTGAGTGGGTGCCCCAAATTTTATTTCGAAAATAATATTGAATTCCCAGTTTTTTGTTAGTCCCACGAAATAAACCAATTTAGGTATGTAAATAGGAGCTAAGGTTTATGTCTACAATATTATTATTTTGCACTATTAATTGATTAGCATTTCAATGAGTCTTCCTCACTGTACCTTTTAATTATGTACTCTTTATTTATTTTGAATTCCTGCAAACAAAGTTTATACTCCGATACCTACAACATAATCGGTTAAGCTAGCTATTAATACATCAACTGATGATTGATGTATTGATAGCTAGCTCCGATTATTAATTATAAAGTTATCTTCGTCAAGCCCAAAGGTCAGTCGTTTCCAACATTTTAGCGATTGAGATGTCGATTTTCTTTTGTCTTTAGTAAAATTAATAATTGTTTCGAATACTCCCGGGATATCTGGTCCCGGAGATTAAAGTCAACCGTTGTCGGAAGCAAGCTTCGGCTGTTTAAGACAGTTCCTAGATGGTGACTCTAAGATGAAGATAGCGGCGAAGATCTTCGCTGTCGACGGCAGTCTTTACCTGTCAGTGACTATGAACCTTGCTTGTCTTTGGCAATCGTCGCTTACACGTGACTTTCGACTGTAACGTCCTTACTGATTACGCGGACTATTAAGACCAGCGCTCACTAGACGGCACGTCACGTCGTGGCATGACAAGGCAAACATTTGTATGGCCGAAGCCTTTCGCGGCATACCATTACATCCCGCGGTATACTCGAGTCCCCTTGTGACGGTATCAATTAAATTTGAGTTCCAAAGGTATGAAAATAAGATTCAAAATCATTTCCGCTTACGAAAATCCTTTGCCATGCTGCGCCGTGCCGTGATGAGCCGTTGGATGTGTTTTTTTGTTCTGATTGGCTAATACTGCAGCGTAAACCAATCAGAACACGGAAGCTAGAACACTTCTAACCATCGCATGTTACTATACCCGTGGGATAAAACAGCCTATTCCTGGTTGGGGAGTATTTTTTTCGGAAAGACAAATGAATATTCATGCCAAATTAATATTTTAAAATTGGCCGATGACCAAGCCCTTTGGTAGTAAACGTACCTATTTCTTTGAATGACGTCAGCGCTAATTTCGTTTGATTACAATTTACTTTTGCCTATGTGAGTAATGACGTGTCATAAGTGGTATTGGTGGTACCTTCAGCCGTGGCCTCTTTGTTTTGTAATAATGAATGATAGATAGACAGTTGTACCTAATTACTGCTTTCATTAAATTTATCTGAACTCGAAAGTCACTGTCAGCGTGCTGAAGCAAATAGTGAGATCAAAATGAAAATCCAAGATGACGTCTACAAAAATGTTCAAACCTTTGCAATGGTTGTCGAATTTCATGGTTTTCGAGGGTACTGAAGCCGAAAAATACCTGTTTTATGCTGGCAATTTCTACATTTATATCTGTATTTTTATGGTGTACATAATAGTGTTCTATTGTATTCTATGCTGCCAGCCGGCTGTCAAAATTTTGGTGTTAGAATAAAATTGTAAAATTAATATAAATAATAAGGATTTGTGTTTGTGGGTAGGTACTTACCAACTCAGATCAAATTTAACAGTCAGACTTCTGTTAAATTTAATACGAAACCCCATTATTATCCTTGCCTTTTAACTTTGGCGAGATGCCAAAAGTTTTTTGCCATTTGTAATTTTAGCAATTCGGACAGTGCGAAAAAGGTGTTATGTACAGACACCAGCAGGTCAAGCTACCCGAAACTGTCAAATTTTCCCAATCAACCTTGAACCTTAATGCTTTAGCGATAAAGTTGAAAATCTATTAAAGAAATTTGACAGATTGTAGTAGCTTGATGTGCTGGCGTCTGTACTTAGGTAGATAGAGTCTTCTATTGCCTGTTCGCTTTAAGTTTATGTTTTAAACTAAATGAACTGATGCTTCTTTCTCCGAGTAAAACTAGTTTAGACAAATTTAAAAGAGACGGAAACTTATATTAAAAATTACAGAGATAATAAAAATTCAAACAGATTTGAGTAGTGTGTACCTTTCATTCAAGGACGCACAGAAGAAGCCTTCATCTCCATTATTGCTCATATTTCCTGCATTTTAAATTACCTTTTACAACACCCGCATTAAAAAGATGTATATTGTTTGCCAAAATACAAAGTATGAAATAATAATACAAAGTAATACTAGACTATGTTCAATTACAAAGTAGGCTAAAGTGCAAATTATGTTTGTCGAACACACTAAAATGTTCGTCAGTAGAGTTAAGTAGTTGACTAACTTTTTATTGCTCCAGATGTTTAGCGATAACTACTCAGTAACAAATAGCTCCTTAACAGATTGTAATGTGTGGAATGATGGCCGTCTGAATGTTGTTATGATTAATTTCTACACCATAAAATAGGAAAGTTTTGTTATTTTTTATCTACAATGTTGCATAGACTAACCTACCGTGTGTAACTTCTGGGCCTGCAGTCTCGACATGACGCAAACGGCTGTCGCAAACTACCGAGCGATAAATAATAGCAAAAATAATTGTTTGCCGTAACGATGCTTACGACAAATGGAAGTCTCTACACCCGAGATAACGCGCAAGATCGTACATAACTTTGACAAAACGGTGTCGGTACGCCAGCGAAAAGCGTATTCATAGTTCAGTTTTTTCGAAGACAATTAATGTCCGTAACAAATTCACCTTGAATACAGGCAAAATTAGTGAACATGATTTCATAAAAATAATTATTTTTCTGGAATATTTTATAGTGGCTATGTAAATCATATCTTGGAAACACTATTTTTCATGAAAACTATTAAGTAGCGATGACCATTTTAAAGAATTAAAATAAGTTGTTAAATATCTAAGGACATTAAAATCTGCGTCCTTGCAACATTATTAACCTAATGCCAAACTTGTCAAGTGTCAATGTCAAGTCATTATGGAATTGTAAATAGTTTATTTGTTGTCATTGCAAGCAAACAATGTATTTTCAATTCAATGGTATTTACTTATAATTGTTCATTGATGTGACAATGTTACAGCATATTATTACTCGGCTAACCCAATTTGGCTCAAGCGGCGACCCCACTGCTCAGAGTTTCTCATTAAAGTAATAGAGTTGCGTAATATGACACTGGACTACAGCAACTCTGTAATGCTGTAGCATTTGAAGAAATGGCTAACGTTTACCTAGGAGCTCGATAAACACGTCTCCTGAAATTCTGTAAAGATACGGAAATGAAAGATTTCAACGGATTTTCACTTTCGTGCGATTTGCAGTCTCATAACCATATCAAGGCTGTTGGAGGGTCTCTGAGGCAGCATGAAGCAAGCGGTCCACACTTCAGAAGGCCACATAGCTTGGAGATGCATCATTTTGTGGTGGCTATCTCCTGTAGTGAGAGCACGATGTAGAAGAAGAAGAAAACAATTTGAACTAAGTGAATAGTGAAAGTTTACATTTTCAGTCAATAAATATTTTTCGATAGGTATGCAACATGCCCCATGTAAACAGTGTCTAGATTATTAGCATACATGAACTTAGGATATGATTGTGGTAATGGAAATTTAATAAAGTTGAAAACATGATTTGTGGTTGTGCGTTATTTATTTTTCAATAGAATATTTATTTACAAAGAATACACATACTAAAATCAGTTGTTACAGTTGTGAGGAATCCATGTACATTCTACCTAATATAGCAGGCTAATTTAGTAAATAAATTACAAAAACTAAATTTCAATACAGTTAACTTACCGGTTACCGGCTAAGAAATCTTGTACAGATTAATAAATAAATCTACTAATGATGTTGTTAGCTGTTTTCTACATTATTGAAATGGTAGATCTTTAATATTGCTAGGTACTTATTTTATTATAAGTTATAGGTGAGGTGCCATACAGATATTATTTTTTTCTTGAGTAAAGAAGTTATGAGTCCCGTGCATGAGTCCTTGGACATTGTGCCACCCTATGTAAAATTTCTACATATATGTCTTTAATTTTGATGGTGTACATATTAAACAGTATCATATCTATCTATGTATTGAGATCTCATATCTGTAGCATGTTTTATAGTTTCATTAGAGGTAGAAAGTAGGTAGATGTTTATTAGTTTTTACAAATTTGGCTACTTCAATGATTTATAGGCATGGGAAGGTTAACAATTTATGAGACACCAAACCTTAAAACAGAAAGTAGGTACCAAACCATGGTAAGCAACCAATATTTTCGGCAGACTAACTTCTTTTTGATAAGTTATGCAGCTTACTCTTGTACAAATTTCCTCTGCCTGTGCCTTCCTCGTCAACTGGCTGTCAATTAAAATCCCTAAAAATGTTGTGATGGTTATACTCTTTTTCTAAAGTTTATACGGTTAACCATGGGTAAAAGTGTATGATTTAGGTTTTTTGGAGATTTTAATTAAATTTAATTATTGTCACTTTATTAAACTGCTGAGTTTATTGGTAATGTCATGCGGATAGGTGTGCAACATAGACATGACATGACATGACAAACAGAGATGTATAATTAACATTGTAAACAGAGTGTCTAGAATTATAATGTGTGAACTTAGGAAAGGATAGTCATACTTAATGGAGATTTAATATAGTTGAATGATTTGCGGTTGTGTTCTTTATTTATATACCTACTAAGATCGGACAATTCGCTCCCTTCAGAAAGATTTAAAATGTCTTTGGCTCCTTCTAATGCGGTGATTGTCGGCGACGTTCGTTCGCACGTAAGTAGTATGTCCTGAACCTATAAATAGGTGGACTTAAAAGCCTCATTGGTACAGACACACAGACACACCATCGCGACACATAATTCCGCATAATTTTTGTTTGAAACTACTTGCAAACACCAAAATATTATAGTTTACGATGACAAATTGACAACGAATCACTTAGCGGGCTGTCAAAAATGGTTGCAAACTATAATCGTAAACACTAAAGATATCGTCACTTCTTCGACCAAGATTGATAAAATACCGGTAACAACCGATAAATTTGAGTGTCGAGACTACCAAATATCGTTACATCTGGATTGTTAGGACTTAGCAACCGAAAACGATTGTTAAGCGGTTTGCGTCAAGTCGAGACTGCAGGCCCTGGTTTCGCGTGTTTGACATACTTTTAAATAAGTAAGTTTACTTGCAGTATACATAGATTAAGTAACTAGAATAGAAATGAATACTGTACTAGTAGATATAGGGATTATTGCAGGAGTAACACATCCGTACCCCATGCTTTAGTGGATTTATTTTAATAGTATTTTGGGACTTATAATTAAGACTTCTGGCTAGCCAGTCCAACCGCATTTTAAAATCTAATAAGAACAACCGATTGTCGGCATTGGTCGAAGAATAGCAGACTGTTAACGCGTTAGCAAAAGTTTTAAGTTTTTTTTTTACTAAAAACATTGTTTGTGGCATATGTGGTTCGTAGATTGATAAGCCAATGTTGTCCTTTCCATATTAACGTGAAAATTTACCATTAAAATTGACAGCCCTAACTAAATGATCGATGTAACGAAACCCGTACATAAAATAAAGATTGGGTAAAAACGAGACAAAAGACTGATGTCGCTTTTTGTTTATCTTTTTTCCTTAAAAAAGGTCACCCCTGAATATTATTTTCGTGTGAATTGATTCGTATGATATGTCATTTGTCGAAGTGTGAAGGATTTTTGTGACGTTGACTGAACATTTTCATATAAATATCCAATGTTTTTGGTTAACATCAGCACTGTGAAGTAATACTTTCAGTTGTGACTGAATGATTGGAGTAATTATTGACGTTCATTGTTGATTTTTTTCTCCGTATTCTTGTCATGACGAGTAAACGAATGGTCATTAGAGTAATTAACATACTTCGTCTGCTTGAGAAGATGTAGATTATTCGAATTCCTTTCCAGTATCAGTTTTGAGTAAACAATAAAAGTGATAAAATGACCTTGTTCCACCCAAGTAACAAAAATGACTATCATATTTTAAGACCTGAGACCACCCATGAATATGAACAACTTTTAGTAGGAAATACCAATGAAGTTATATAATATTTATGGATTTTATTTTAATTTAATGTAATTGACATTAATTAATATTGGTGTTAAAATACAAACAATCGGTACAATATTTTTTAGCGAATAATATCGACATCATTTTACTAAAGACACGATGCTATAGTTCGAATGGTATCAAGATCAACGTCAAAAAAGCAAAAAATAACCTTTCTATGAGCCAATCTTCTTGTGAACTTTCTTTCATGATAATAGCCAATAACAGATCCTCAAATAGCAAGTTAAAACTCTCAAGTTAAATCAAACCAAGTACCGCTGCAGAGAAGATCGCTGATAAATATTCTATATCTATTCTTCAGTATTCCATTTATTATAATTATAAGAAACTGAATAATTACTATAATCAATTTATATAATATTGTTATCCCGCCTTCTGCGGGCTTATTTGTTTTTATTATCGAATAACTTAATTTATGCTAAAAGTATTGCAGTACATATTGCTTAAGTGATCTGCCGCTGATCCATGACTTTTTTTTTCCTAAAAAAAATACCAAAATGCTGTATTACCAAAATCACAGTCATCTTCGCTTTTGTTGCTTTTACTAATTAATACCAATGTAAGTGTCAACCTGTCGATTACTCGCTTATTGTAATGATCTATGCAATCAATGACTCTTGGTCATGTATCTATATATTACGACATCTGTCGAGGAATCAGGACTAAACTACATATTGACGCATACATACGACATCATTGTTTTTACCAAGGCTTGACCTGACATTTCAGAAAACGAATTTATTGACGAAAATTATGTAGTATACAGACGCGATCGTGATCGTACAGCTAAAAAAAAATATGGTGGTGGTGTCTTTATAGCAGTATCTCGTTGGTTTCAGCCATCCTGTGTCTCATTATCACCAACTTTAATTTAACCTGAGCATAAAGTAATGAAGTATCTTCTTCCAATGGCAACTGTAATTTAATATGCGCTACTTACATACCTCCAAACACAACAGAAGACTTATAAATACATTTTCTTAATTTTATTCTCTTTCAACTTTGCTTGATGATCCCTTTATGGATAATGTTATTGTTAGAGGTGATTTTAACATGCCTCAACTTAACTGGGTCAGTAAACTATCATTCGTGGAATGTGATACGAAATAATTAGATTGCATACGTCCAAACGTAAACAAAAAAAAAACCTATCTGGTTTACACATTCACTCAGACGCATTTACAAGAATATAACTTGTGCATGTATTAAGTGGAAGAAACGTGAGCTTATATCCATTCTAAAAACTGCATTCAAAAGGGAGACTGATAAATGTTATAAAAGATATATGAAGTCAGTTGAAGATAACATTTCCACTAATATTAAAGGTTTTTGGTCTTACGTCTCCAACTGTAAAACCACAAATAGAGTTCCTGACATTATACACTATAAACAAAATTATAACTATAAACAAAATTATAACTATAAACATGTAATTTATTCTCTAGCTTTTTTCACTAGGTTTATGAACCTTCCACAATTGACCCTGATTCGTGGGAACCACCATCTACAAGTGCTGATCATGGTATCAACTTATCCAAATTGTACTTTCTCTTAGATAGTATTCGTAAAGAATTAAACATTCTAGATTCTTCCAAAAGGTATACCCGCGATGTTTTAAAGAAATACTTATAGTACAGTATGCTATCCCATTTTTATAATATTTAACAGGTGTACGAGTATTTCGTATGGTGTCTTTTCTGATGTGTGGAAACGCGCAAATATAGGACCAATACACAAAAGTGGTTCGAAGAACGATGTGGAGATGTATCGCCCTATTGCTATATTATCAGTATTTTCTAAACTCTTTGAAAGCATTGTTAATATTGAGGTCTTTATTAAGGAGCAGCATGGTTTTGTTAAAGATAGGTCGTGTGTAAGTAATCATTTAATATTTACAACACAAGTTTTCGTAACATGTAACAAACTGATGCGGTATACTGATTTTTAGAAAGCATTTGATAAAGTTGATCATAGGTTGGTCCTTGATAAGATCGCATACAATGGTATCCAAGGGAGTCTCCTTCGCTGGTTTATATCCTACATAACAAATAGAACCCAGAAGGTTGTGATTCATGGCTTCGATTCTAGCTGCATTTAAGTCACAGGAGTGCCACAAGGTTCAATTTTAGGGCCTTTATTATTTATTCTGTTTATAAATGATACAAAACATTGTCTCCGAAATTCTGAATTTCTTATAAATGCTGATGACTTAAAAGTTTTGAAGATAATTTCTAATGAACAGGACTGTATTGACTTCCAACAAGACCTTCAGTACTTTTCAAATATTGCTCTTCTAAAAGGCTATACCTTAGTCTGCCTAAGTGTCGTAGTATAACGTTTACCAAAAATCTAAATATTAATCAATTCAATTACCGACTTGCCAATAGTATTAACAAAGCTACATGTCGTGATCTTGGTGTGCAACTGGACTTCATCTGAATATCCATATTGAAAATATTAATGATATATATCTGATGACCAATTTGCGCAATTAAAAACGTTCAAATTCAAGTCGCAATCTCATCTCAGCGACAGTCAAATGTCAAAAATGTAGGTAAACGCTAAACCATTTTTGAAAGATTGAGACTGAGATTGGAATGCGAACGGTCTTAAAAATACGGGAATTACCCCTCAGATGTTTGGTTTTGTGATGAAAGTATCTAGAGAATTCCATCGTTCCTCCACTTTCTTACACTTGTAAAAGTCCATAGTTAGACTGCAATTATAATAATCGCTACCGACTTGAAATCCCTATTATGCAAAATATTATGAAATTATAGAATTAGTTCGGTAAGTACCTTCGTGCTATGCAGTACAGATGTTTCGAAAAAAAGCAGGTTACCAGTCGCTTTTTAAAAAATAGAAATATACTTAAATATACTTACGTTACGTATGCTGCTAGAAACAATGACTTTAATTAATGTATGCCGAAATTAGTTTGATTATCCTGATTTGGTGTTACCTGGTTCTTCGAACTGTGTGTGTTGGGAGGTGCGGACCAGGAGACTGTTCACTACTGGCATCTGTAAATCCAAAGCTGGTGTACGCTCATCACGCTTAGTCCACACGTATAATGCGCGATTTAGTGAAATAAACATACTATTTCTTAACCGTAATACTTTAAAAAATAATATAGTTAAATTTCTGAGGGACAGCAGTAGATTCCGTATGCTGACGCAAATTATTATTAGTATTTTAGAACCAGTAGGTTGCAATACACAAACAAGAGTTTTTATTTGTTATTTTAATGACTTTTGTTGTGCATTTTATGAATATTGATTATTTTTGATTTTGCCCTTACTACAGTTTCGTTTGCCATCAGTTTGTAAATATCTAAGTTGAAAATTTTGTGGGTGGTTTATTTTGTAAGTTAAACGTTAAGTCATTACTATTTATTTTAATATACTACTGTTTGTTTTCCCTGATGTACAAAAAAGAAAACAACTTAAAAATTAACACACCACTCGAGTACTCGACAACAAAATTTTTTTGTATAAAAAAAACGACTGCTTATCTTTCCATCCATTTTCGCGCCGGAAAAGACTTGACTGTCACATTTACGTTACGAAATGTATACTACCCTGAGTTGTGTAAGCCCTGAGATGTCCAAGAATGCCCTCCCATTTTATACGAACATTCCAATTTCCTGCGTCAGATTTTTTTTTATTTATCTACTTTATTGAACACGGTTTGTAGGCCGCTTATTGTGCCAGAGATATATGTTTGAGTGTGCTCCTGAAAAGGCCACTATGTTCAATTGAGGAAACTATTTCGTATTCTTTGATACTGTTTCTGAGGAAATTAAATAAAAAAATAGCTACGATATGGTTTCTGTCGGGCACTGACTTTACGTGAAGACTGAACACACTATCGTTTTTAATTACACCTACCACGATTTATGACAGCAAATTCTAAATGGGGAAAGCTAAATGATATTATAAGATCAGAACCTTTTAAGATTTTCACGGAGCGATGAGTGTCATTGCGGTGAAATCGGATTCTCGAGTTCATAACGACGGAACACCGCCAATCAGGACAAGTACCTACCAAGTATATTCTCAGTACGGCGCTGAGAATATACTCATAGCTATTTAGACGAGTAGTATCTATAAAAGCGTGTAGGTAGATGTCTAGACTGGAGCTCTAGAAAGGGATTTTTAGAAAAATTGCGGTCAATCTGTGAATCTCCGAAACAAGAGCGCCTAGATATCGCTTTTGGTTTCTTGACACGCATAGACAAAAAGGGGCGAATACTGTTTAAAGCTGTAGATTTTAGGTGGCGTTGAACCAAATTGAAGATAGATGTGCAACATTTGTTGATGGAATGTGTTAAGAGCAAGAATGAAAGGGAATTGATTATAGACTTTGAATTAAACATTTTGGACGTTGGGTTAGTTCAGAACATTTTAGCGAAACCAGGATCGGCGATTGCAAAGAGGTTGTGTGGTCTGGTGAAGAAGTCTAATCAATGATTTTATTTATTTTAGGTACTTAATAATAGTATGTAGTTATTCTATTTAAGTTAATAGTTTAATAAGCTACGATGGGGTTGGCATATCCGTGTGGATAAAAACCCCTTTTAATAATAAAGAATAAAAAAAAAAAAAGGTGGCGATGTTTTTTTTTGCTACGGAGTCTTATTTTATTTCTCATGTCATTAGGGGTCTAGCTCAACTTAATTAGAAATCGTGGCATTATTACGTGGTCTTCACTTCCTTTTACTCTCCTTAGGTTCATATTTGGTGGATGATCTACAACGTAGAACACCACTAGCTTATCAGAAATCAATTTCAGCATATCAACTCTTTCTTAATAAACAACCAGAGACTGAAACAAAAACAGTGGCCTATTAACTCTATGAAAAGTTTGTACACAAACGGCCAAACTTTTTCAAATGAATATCCCGTGAGCGACTTGCCCCCCGCTGCCTTCATAGCTCAATTTTTAAGCCTATCTCCACCATCCTTGCGCACAAGGTGGAATGTACTCGGCTGTTGGTAATGGCCCGGTCGATTACTTGTCGTATATTAACTATGTTCACACGTGCGTCGAGCCGAGTGCCTACCGCGGGAAATAGCTGAGATGTGCAAGGAAATTACCTAGAAACACACGGTTGAAATTCGAATTCAATATCCATTGCTGCATTTGTTTTTGTATTTGAAATGAGAATTTTGAGAAATAATGAAGTGTACGCAAAATTCTAAATTCATTCCTTCAGGTGGAGTTTTGTTGTAAGTGGTCGTGTGAAAATGGCTGCAAATGACATTAAGGCGGGGTGTTATCTCAATTTTCCCAAAAATTGGTTTCTTAGAACGTCGAGTATGACGTAATGTAATAAAAATAAGTAACGCGAAAAATACAGTGAACAGAGAAGGGTATAAAGAAGAATTTAAACCGAACAGAATAATAAATAATAGTTTGATATTCCCAATAAAAAATTGGGAAGTTGTAGCACAAAAATAAACTTTGACGTCGAAGATCTCTGTATTTCCAGCGATAACAACAGTTTTTTTTTTAAGAATTTAGTAGGTTTTCCATTTTTTTAAAACTTTAACCAAACCATTATTTAATTTTATGTCTATATTTTAAATAATCTAAAGAAAAGCAGTAAAATAAATGCCCGTTCGCAGCTTACGTCACATTTCAACACAAATATCATTTTCAATTTTCAATCTTATTGACGCTCCATAGTGGTGACAATAGTTTACGCGGTCATACTTTAGTCGTCGGGCAGCGCTCGACTTGGATGGTTGGCACCGGACGCTCTGTGCATAATTCGATTGTAGTTTTCAAGTAATTTATGACTGAAAACAGTGTGTGAATTGAACTAAAGTTCTGTGGCGGACTACTAAGGCTACTCACTGCCTAATATTGAAGTGAAAATTCAGTCTCAGTGGAAATATGGGCAATAAAAATAAAATGTTGCGAAAGAGTTTTACAAGAAAAAGACGAAAAACTCGAAAAAATGATGGAATGTTTGGGTAAGTAGGATGATTACGGTATTGTATCATAATAACATTTGAAATTTGTATTTAGTTTAGTATACTTACGAAACTGTATAAATCTATAGAAACGGTATTGACAATTTCTACAAACATTTTGCTAAATCCAAAAACAAATAGGTGCACTCTATTTTGATGTCTATAAAATGCATATTTGAATGCGCCTAGTGCAAACGTCTCTGGTCGAAGCAACCATCGAGGCGATAGCCATATTGCAATAGTAGGTATAAGTAACAAAAACAAACTTGCAGATAAATCAGAGTGCGTTCGTAATTATTATAATAATATAAATATTGCACTAGTTATATAAAAAGCATTTTGATTCTTTTGTAAGATTATTTTTATAATATTTATTGAGTCATTAGACCAGTGCCGATAATTTTTGAAAACGAAAAAAGTCACCGTAGGATGAAACCCATTGGAAAAGAAAGAGAATATAACAAAAATGAAAGGAAAAATAATTTACGGGCGATCCGAGGTCGGGAAGTGGGGGTTATCTCGATTTCCGGCAAAACTACAAGTCTTATGGAAAAAAGTGTAATAGCAAAGTTGTAGGTAATAAAAAGATCTACAACTTTTGTATTCACACTTTTTTCAAGTAACCTCAAAGTTTATGTGAAAAATTCAAATAACCAAGTTCTTGGTTTTTTATTTTTATCTTTTACACAGCAATTATTTTTTTTACCGAGTTTTTAAAAAAGCAGATATTTTCACGTGAGAATTTTCGATTGAAAATTAGGGTGCTTTTTCGATATTAGGTCAAAATAAGGTGAAAAAAACAAATATTTTAAATCAATAAAAATACAGTGTGCTTGAAACATAAAAAGGTAAGTATTCGGCAAATTTCGCGAAAAAAAAAATGCTTTGTAAAAGATAAAAATATAAAACCAAAAACTTGGTTATTTGAATTTTTCACATAAACTTTGAGGTTACTTGAAAAAAGTGTGAATACAAAAGTTGTAGATCTTTTTATTAGCTACAACTTTGCTATTACACTTTTTTCCATAAGACTTGTAGTTTTGCCGGAAATCGAGATAACCCCCACTTCCCGACCTCGGATCGCCCGTAAATTATTTTTCCTTTCATTTTTGTTATATTCTCTTTCTTTTCCAATGGGTTTCAGCCTACTGTGACTTTTTTCGTTTTCAAAAATTATCGGCACTGGTCTAATGACTCAATAAATATTATAAAAATAATCTTACAAAAGAATCAAAATGCTTTATACAGGGTGGCCGGAACATTGACGTCCAAAAATAAAATTTCGGTCCCTCGTATCGTGGGGTATTCGAATCACCCCCATGTATGTTCCGCGACTTTTCATAGTTTTCGAGTTATGAATTTTTTTCTGAATGTTTGAAAATTTTCGACCTGACCAACCTAAAAAAATTCAAAAAAAAAAGTAGAGGGTTTTATCGAGTTTCTTTTTTTGCAACTGAATTTTCATAAGTAGTACTTTTATGCATAAAATAATCAGCTTCGTAACTGTGGTGAAAGTTATGAAAATGTTGATCTAAAGTGAAAAATTTACGTTCGGTAAATTATGACTTAAATTTTCAACTTCAAATTAAAAATCTAAACAGGTGACTTCATGGTTCTCAAGTAGGCTTCAAGAATGCGCCAGACTCTCAGCTTTCATAATCATTAAAAAACGTAGGACTTAATGGGGCTAACTTTGGCCTTAATCGGCCTTCAAAGACTGCGAAGTGGAAAATTCTTAAAATTAGCTATCTGATTAATAATTTTTTTTTTTCCATTTTCTCGCTCCTAAGGTTATTTAGTTTGCTAACCAAAAATTACTGCAGGAAAGCTAAGATTTAAACACGGAGATTTTTTTAAATGTTAGTTTAATGAATTTTGCGCGATCCGTTCTCGTGGACTATGGGTTGTAAACGAGGGTGCAACTCTTTTACCTGCAATAACAATGGACCGAGAGGAAAAGAGACCGAATTATTGCTATCTCTCTCACGCAAGGCGCGCAACCGAAGCCAACGCAAAACAAGTACCTCAGTCGTACTCACATTGTGTTTACTGCTATACGCGTGTCGCCATTTTGTCTTTACCACACTCGCTTTGCCCACGGACTCCGCTGCCTACTTGTTTGACTACTTTGCTCGTTTATTGGACTGTGTTTTGCATTCTAATTTGGACTTTTTTTACGTGGAAGTGTAAAAAATGAGTTACACGTTAAGTGAATATGCAGAAATGCATTATTTTTATGGAGTTGCACAAGGAAACGGCCATGAAGCAGCGCGACTGTATCGCGAACAACTTCAACGTCGTGGTGGGCCGCAACCTGAGCGATATCCCGACCATCGTGTTTTTATTAACACGCACAACACTTTGATGGCAGGCCGCATTCCTGGTCGACGCGGCAGTCATGAAGGAATCCCTAGAGCTAACCCGGATCGCAGAGAAATGGTGCTGGAAGAAGTTCAGCGAAATCCGTCTACGAGTACGAGAAGTATGGCTCGTGCTCTGAACATCCCAAGGACTTCTATCCAAGACATTCTTCACGATGAAGAATACCACGCGTTCCACATCCGACGAGTCCAAGCTTTACTGCCTACAGATCACCAATTGCGCGTTGATTTTTGCCAAACCATGTTACGAAAAGAG
The DNA here is from genome assembly GCA_937001585.2 of Brachylomia viminalis. Lineage (NCBI taxonomy): Eukaryota > Metazoa > Arthropoda > Insecta > Lepidoptera > Noctuidae > Brachylomia > Brachylomia viminalis. Next base: position 5,568,987 of record OW443301.2, read on the forward strand.
CAAGAGGATCCTGGATTTTTCAATAAAGTTTTATGGTCAGATGAGTCACGATTTGAGCGATCCGGAATATTCAATATTCATAATTACCACACGTGGGCGAATGAAAATCCACTCGAAGTGAGAGCTTCGACATTTCAACATCGCTTCAGCGTTAACTTGTGGTCTGGTATTCTCAATGGCGAACTAATTGGTCCGTTTGAACTGCCGTCCAGACTTGATGGAGAAACATACAAAAACTTTTTGGAAAATGAACTTCCATTGTTGCTGGCAGATGTGAATCTCGAACTCAGACGAACCATGGTGTTGCAAAATGACGGCGCCCCGTGTCACTATGCAACCCAGGTCCGAAATTACTTAGATGAAACATACCCCAACAGATGGATCGGACGCAGCGGACCAATTAGGTGGCCTCCACGCTCACCTGATCTCAACCCCATCGATTTCTTTATTTGGGGCTATTACAAGGAAATAGCATACGCCCGAGACTGTTCAAGTGAACAAGAGCTGAGGCAGTTGATTGCAGAAGCTGAACGTGTTGTGAGAGAGAACAGAGACGCTTTTAGACGATTGCCAGACAATTTCTTACGTAGGTGTAGAATGTGTATTGCTGCTGGTGGTGGCCACTTTGAAAACCTTTTCTAAATGTTAAAAATAAATTAAGTACTTTTTTCACATTATCATCTGTGTTTTATTCAAAACCACTTTTTACGTAAAACTTTTCTTACCCAACTCTGAAACTATTTGTTGGTTAGTTTTCAGTATTCTTATCATTAATTAACCTTAGGAACGAGAAAATAGCCAAAAAAAAATAATTACTCAGATGGGTAATTTTAAGAATTTTTCCACTTCGCAGTCTTTGAAGGCCGATTAAGGCCAAAGTTAGCCCCATTAAGTCCTACGTTTTTTAATGATTATGAAAGCTGAGAGTCTGGCGCATTCTTGAAGCCTACTTGAGAACCATGAAGTCACCTGTTTAGATTTTTAATTTGAAGTTGAAAATTTAAGTCATAATTTACCGAACGTAAATTTTTCACTTTAGATCAACATTTTCATAACTTTCACCACAGTTACGAAGCTGATTATTTATGCATAAAAGTACTACTTATGAAAATTCAGTTGCAAAAAAAGAAACTCGATAAAACCCTCTACTTTTTTTTTTTAATTTTTTTAAGTTGGTCAGGTCGAAAATTTTCAAACATTCAGAAAAAAATTCATAACTCGAAAACTATGAAAAGTCGCGGAACATACATGGGGGTGATTCGAATACCCCACGATACGAGGGACCGAAATTTTATTTTTGGACGTCAATGTTCCGGCCACCCTGTATATAATTAGTGTGCAGTATTTATATTATTATAATAATTACGAACGCACTCTGATTTATCTGCAAGTTTGTTTTTGTTACTTATACCTACTATTGCAATATGGCTATCGCCTCGATGGTTGCTTCGACCAGAGACGTTTGCACTAGGCGCATTCAAATATGCATTCTATAGACATCAAAATAGAGTGCACCTATTTGTTTTTGGATTTAGCAAAATGTTTGTAGAAATTGTCAATGCCGTTTCTATAGATTTATACAGTTTCGTAAGTAAACTAAACTAAATACAAATTTCAAATGTTATGATACAATACCGTAATCATCCTACTTACCCAAACATTCCATAATTTTTTCGAGTTTTTCGTCTTTTTCTTGTAAAACTCTTTCGCAACATTTTATTTTTATTGCCCATATTTCCACTGAGACTGAATTTTCACTTCAATATTAGGCAGTGAGTAGCCTTAGTAGTCCGCCACAGAACTTTAGTTCAATTCACGCACTGTTTTACCAATTTTAGCAAATACCAACTAATATTCAGCCAGCAGCAGCTTCCATTCCCGTGGATGATCCCTCTATCGTCTAAATTTTTCAGAATTCTAGCTTCCGTCCCGGCTCCGCATTTTCTTAGAAACATTATGGCATTTGTCACTTTGGAGCTGTGATATTATTGCATTTATTTAGAGTTTATGTGATTTTTAAGTGGTCCGAGGGCCTTTATGTTGGTTTTGTTTTCAATTTTTTTACCGCACCCACTAAGTACCTATCTAAAACACAAACATTAGTTTGAAATGGCATAACTACCCATTTAATTAACCCTTCCATCCCTGATACTGACTTACACCCGAAAAGCATAATTCCCCTTCTAGAGCAGTCGGGTAAAATTCGGAATGTTTATATTTGACCTGTTTATCATGTACTGTAATAAAAATAAACAGTAGTGATGTTTTTTTTTAAATTGTTATGTGTAATTATTTATTGTATCATATTATGAACCGACACTGTAATTACATCGAATTTTAGAACGCACGTCATAAGTAAGTATATTCAACAGAAAACATCTGATTTCCTTACGTATACTATGCAACTTTCCTTGAGCACACAAACGCCCGTGTTAGCGTTTGCGAGTGTGTGCATAATTACCGTAAAACGCGCAGATGCGGTTGTGTGAGTGCGGTAATAGCGATTAAAATCGTAGTCGGTCCGCGCCTTAAGGGTTTAGTTAATCGCGTGCTGCAATTTGCAAGAGATTTAAATTAGATTATCGTTTGCAGTAAAAGCTTGTGGGCTTATGCAGATTTTATTTGCTAATATAATACTCAGTGCTTTGCGTTTGTTCAAGTCTTTACCAGTGACCTTTTTTTTTGTGGGTGGGAAATCACCCTATACCTATATACAGGGTTACTGGTAACTCGACGTATTCCTTGCACGACGTCATAGTAGGGTTAAAATGCAACAAATTAAGCCACCAAATGTTCTACTGAAGTTCAGTAGTTTTTGAGTTAATTACATTTTCAGTATTTTTATGAAAAATCCCAGATTAAATCATTTGGAGCCAATTTAAAAATGATTTACAGCGCGACTGTACTGAAATTTAACTTAATATCATAGTTGATGCCGTAGCAGATCTTTGTTCATAATTAAAAGTTCGAAACGTCGTACAAACGCAGGCTTGTGTGCACCTCTTCGTCGCCTTACGAGCAATTTTAATAAGAATTTCTGCAGTTTGGATCTGTTTGCTTTGCCACATAGTAAGTTTAAACTCATGTTACTTAATATATTGAAAAATGAATGTGAAACTTTTGTTCCGCTTATATGCGGCATCTTTAGCGGCTTTGTTTTGTTGGTACTTTAATATTAATTTTCCTCTTATTTATTGTTTACAACGCTAGTCTTTAAATTTACCAAATTGTCTCACTGTGTATCTGTGGAGAACGTGGTTGATTTCACATTTGTATCATTTCTGTATCCTATCTTTCTGTATTTCTCAATGTATAATTGTTTGTTTTCCTTAATAAATAAAAATTAAAAAATGCCAGAAACCTTGGAAAATATCACTAAAAAAACATTTATTTTTTTGTGATTTTTGCTGTTACTTCATACAAAATGTTGTCTAGTGAACAAAAAAAATTATAAAAAAAATGGCTTAATTAGTTGCATTTTACCCTATCCTGCAAGGAATACGTCGAGTTACCAGTAACCCTGTATAATTAAATAATAATATAAAGTAAATATATATATATATATATTTTAAGTGGTAACTTATAATATATAAGCTACCACAATAGGTAAAAAGAATTTAAAAAATGTAGCAATGACAAATAAGTTAATTAAGTGAAAGATACATGGTGTTTGCATATTTACAAACATTGTAAAAGTATACAATTTCCCAAATTATGTAAACAAGTAAAGTAAGTAAGTTGTCAGTTTGTGAGTTAAAGTAATCACAGAACACCACAACAAACACCAAACAAATCATACATCAAATCTTTGTATTTCCTGTGCGTGTCCCAAATAAAATATTTTTCTTTCTTTCACAGAATGTAAATCAATGTCATAAAAATAATAAACTATACCTACAATTAAAGTAGCAACAAGTTTGATTTTGTCTAGACCCTAGATTGTCCTATGGAGCTGGACCAGAATGTTTCCAAGCATTCTTATCTTGGATACCTATGATTATATCCAAGATAAGAATGCTTGGAAATATTTACTACAACAAAATACCTTGTCATATATTGCAATTAAATGAAAGAAAATTTAAAACTCATATAAAAAGTTCACTGTGTAAACAAGCATATTACAAAATAGGGGATGTTTTAAATTTTCTTTCATTTAATTGCAATATATGACAAGGTATTTTGTTGTAGTAAATATTTAACACAGTATGGGGTACTGTGCTAAATGATGGAAAAAGATGTATGTACTTTAGCTAATCTGAAAAATGCTTGATCTATTTTATCTTTATTTCTAGTATTAAAATTATGTCTATCGCTTTTTTTATTAAAAATATGCAGATTTTTTTACATGCATAATATAAATCGTCAATCACAACAACACACCTAGCAACACAGGTGTTGCTAGGCAGTCTATTGAAACAGATTACAAGATACGTTATCAACACTTGTGAAGGCACACAACACGCGACAGAAACTATCAATACTTGCTGTATACCTATTACTATGGCATGTTCACGTGAAGTTGTAGTACTAACTAATCTTTGTACTATAGTTTGGTCGTAGTTGTGTTCGTGCCTCGGATCGCATAAAACTTTTCGAGGATGTTCTGAAGTTCTGAAGGATGGAAAGTACGTACAACTCGATGTTTTTCTATTATTTATTCGTTATAGATATCGTGGATATCCGTAGAAAGGTGGATGCTATTATTATGTTTCTTTATATGTAGTCCAAAAGAGTTATATAAAGATATGTACATATATGTATACAAACGTATACCATACAGCGTAGATAACAAAAAAACCGATGCCCACAAAAAAAGAAATGATAACATTTTTATTTACCTAAAGGATAATTTTCAACATCACTGGCCACCTATATCGAAGCTTCACATTGTTACTGAATACAGACTGACAACAAATATTGAACACACTAAGAAATATTATAAATCAACGTACAAAAGTACCTAAACATAAAAATACTTTAACAATCGTGTAACAATTTTCTTCACAGCCTGAAAAAAAAGGAATGTTCTCCCCTTGAAGGTGGCATACGTGTTTATCGTCAACGGTTTTATTTATGACGTGAAAACGCGCACACATCTGGGTACCTGAATATTTTTAGTCCCCGCTGCATGCTACGCAATCCATCACTACTTAATATCAGGTTGACACGCAGTTATAGCTTATTATACTGAGTTATAAGCATTTGTTTATTTATGTTCGTTTATACCCTAGAGACGAGAAGTCGTGGGCACCATCGATCATGTGACGATATCGGTGATAGTAGACTTGGGCAGTTTGAAAAATGTTGAAATCGACCGCTATAGAGTTCGGAATTGCTGTCAGAAAAGTTTGAAGGATTTTCTATTAGGGTTTAACTAAACATAATTATCGAAAAAATACAATTGTACCGTTCGTAATGCCTAAAAACATTTGGCTATACTAAAAATCGATCGACTTTATGGTCTGCGGCTAAAAACATCATTACGTTACCAAACTAAAGAAAACGGACCTAATCAAACAACAAAAAGCAAACATTTAATAAATCCAAAAATAAAACCTATTTTGAAATAACGAGAGTCAATAACCCTTAAATCACGACCCCCCGGTCCTCCCTTATTTCTAGTCGAATTTGATCGCCCTTCATTACGCTCTCGATAAAAAGGGCTGAATGAACATCATAAACCCTTGACATGACATTTGTAAACAAGGCCTTTCGTTTAAGTTTTCGTTTGGTAACAATGACAGACAAGCCTTGACGTCAGGTCTCCGGTCTCTGGGCACGCCACAATTGCGACGATAAGTCCCCTCTTTGAGGAGTGGCTAGAGAGGCGCCACGGCGTCCTGATCTTCCACCTGACGCAGGTCCTCACCGGACACGGTTGTTTCGGGAGGTTCCTGTTCCGGATAAGGCGGGAGGAAACGCCTGGGTGTCGCCATTGTGTGGATCGCCCGGAGGACACAGTGGAGCATACGGTGGAGGGCTGCCCGGCTTGGGCGAAGCACCGCCGTGTCCGTGTGCAGGCGATTGGCGGTGGCGATCTCTCGCGTCCGGCCCTGGTCCAGGCCATGGTACGGAGCGAGAGGGCTTGGGAAGCAGTAATGTTCGCGAAAGAGGAGGCGGGAACGCGTGAGAGAGAGGCGAAATTCGCGCCCTCACGCCCCTAGCCACCGCAGAAGACGCCATGGACGTCGGGAATCGCAGGCCGATTCCCGGGCACCGTAGGCACGGGCTTGCGAACGGAGAACAATGGGCAGCTCGCCGTTCGATAAGGACCAGGCCCGAATCGTCGACGCGTTGTGTTCCACGCGCGCCTCAAAGAGATGTCAGCACCAATGACGGGGTCCGCTAGAGCCGATGCCTACCAGGGTTGCGCGAAATTCCGAGAGGGATACCGTGGCCCCTGGCACAGGCAACTGAAGGAACACGGGTGGGTTTTAGTCAGTAAGAGTCTAACACGCCCTTCCGCTCTGCCCAGAGCTGCAGAAATTATTTAATGATTTCCCATCCTCAAAAAAATAAGGTCTCCGGTCTCGGAAGGTCAGATTTCAAAAGGTTTTTAAGTATTACAGGCAGGTGCAAGTATGGTTTCCCAATTTCTAATTTCTGTTTGCGTTCTAGCCCACGCTCGTAATCTAGAGTCATCAGATACAGAATAACTATTTCTGATTCTGACGTGCCCTAAATCGACATGATCGAATCGATCATCCATTCATTTATTCAAAAAACACTCCTTTATTCTTTTAAAACTTTAATAAATAAAAAAATAGTAGCCCAGCGGTATTGGGAACAGGGTTCAAGCTACCGGCGGCGGTCAGGGCTCCAGAGAGAGGTACCTGCTAGCAATACGAGCCGACGTGTCCAGAAGTAGGTACCGTAGTAATAAATATGGATGTCAATATATTGGATGAACTAGAAAACATTATATCGTCATTAAGGCGATAGAGACAAAGAGAAATAATTTTTCACATTTCTCGAAACACATTTGTTTAGCAACCGCTTTTTGGCTTCCGGGGACAGTATTATATGTATGTGAAGGCTGTGGTGGTGAGACCAGGTCGTGAAACTTGAAGAAGACAATCAATCTTCAGGGTTTCCTCTGTTAAATGAGTGTAAGTAAAGTTTTCCCTTTCTTATATGACTAATATAAATGGACTAAGCGTAGGCAGTGTGGTCGCAAATTCCGTAAAAAAAGTCCTTCTTTGTCATGGGAATGAATACTTTGGAATGTGTCTATTCTTCTTTTGACAGTTTGAAAGAACAAATAAATGGACTTAATAAATTACATTAATGTGTTGAATTTGGCCAAACCTCTGTCGTCATCAATTCGAAGTACCTAGTCACTCAAAGCCTCGAGCACTTTTTATTTGCAACCTACTTCCAAGTAAAAATTTCAGGCCCTCTAATATTATGTCCAACTGCGTACCTATTGATCCTTTCCATCACCATCTAAAATACAAGCACCATACCATAGCGTTTGCCGAACGGAATCTGTTTCCACATTGCTTATAAATCCTCAACACTTCATGCACACGTCACAACTATACTTAGGCACGTATACAAGAATGCTTTCAACTACATACAAGTACATTACAATACGCAAACGTAAGACATAAATACACACAACATGTTGAACTCACGACACGCCACACATGCTCGTTCTCATGACCTATCTTCGGGAGAAAAACTCATTTTTTTCGTTAGGTGTTAACGTGTTAAGTGAATGTATTAAAAAGATCGAAGGAGTACTTTTGGGAGTAGCAATGGAAGAAATTAAGTGTTTCGTGTTTTTGTGTTCATACTTAGACTGATACTTGCAAGGTGTTTTTTTTATGTGGGTAGATATAATACTTATCATAACAATATGCCTGAGTTCTTCGAAGAGTTGGGCGGAGGTGTAGGTACTTTTTTAGTACACCCGCATTTCGTCGGTTTTAATTAAGTCACATAAAATACGTCCCATATTACAATCAACTGGGCACAGATTAACTTTTAACTGAAAATCCCAATAACACTTAGCCCGACCTGGGAATCGAACCCAGGACCTCAATTCCTGCAGTAGCTCTTGCAAACACTAGACCGACGACGCACGGGGCAGATAAACGAAGTTTGACGGCGTTAATACACCTACATAAAATAGCTCAATTCTCGCTTTGTTTATGCCTAGATATAAGCCGGGCTTTATAACCTTTATCATAAATTTCAATTATCGCATTATATATCTTCTCTAGATATATAATGCGATATAACAATAACAATCTTGTTATATATAACAATAAGAGCCCGACATTATGTCCAAAACATTCAGAACAATTATAAATTCGGTTGTAATTAATTGGAGTAGGTACATTAGTACAGAGTATAATAAGAAAATGACAGGTTACTAACTTGTACAACAGAACAAATGATGACCCTACAGCTTTCGCGCTATAATGACAATTGCTTCAGATAATTAATTCTAGCATTATCAATCATTATTTTATGTTTCCTAGCACTTTCAGAAACCAATAAATGTATGAAAATGTTGAAACATCGAACTTGTATAACTTGGTTCAGAGCGAACTTTTGCGCCATATTAACTATTGCTCCAAATGGCTACTTCTAGCAATAACTACCATTATTTTTTGTAGGCCCAAAAAAATTACTTCCTTTTTAACCTACTCTTAAACCAGTTCTCTAAGATTATAGAATGCAAAAAAAACTTTGAGTCTTTTCGTTTTTAAAAGCCATTTTCTACATAAAAAGGTGTTATTAAACTGCAATTACTACAGTTTTAACGACAACCTACTAATTGCAATAATTTGGTAGCAAACCAATTATTTTGTTAGCACTTAGGCTAGTGGTGTAATTACTTAACTGTGCCCTCTAACCGGGCATCGGTAGAGCTAATTGTGCACACAATACACAAGGGAATAACAAACAGGGTACATTATACGCCGTTATTTTTTGTTGAATACCTACTTTACTTTGTATTTTTTTTTTATAAGTCCATCACCAAAAGCCGTGTACATGTAACACCAGTTCTGAAAATAGCCAAATTTGATTAAAAAGGCATGAATTTTCTAAAAACCGCAATCAAATCCAATTGCGTGTTGAACCAGAAGAATGAAATATATGTAAGGATCGTAGCAGGTGGTGTTCTGTAGTTTCTGCCCTCCCCCCATGGGAATAAGGCGTGAGTTTATATATGTATGTATGTACGGGGTCACATTGATTTTTTTAGAATAGGCCATTAAGAAATGCAGGCGAAGATTTTTTTTTTATTTTCTAATTAAGATCTCTTTGGGAATCTGTACATATGTAATGATTTCTTGTCATTTGTTTTTACAAATTGGCGGCAATTTCAAAAGTGTCTGTCATGCATCGAAATGGACTTGACTAGAGAAAATTTTCGTTCAATGATTTATTACGACTTTCGTTGCGGACTTACTCAAAAACAATGTTACGATAGACTTCGATTAGCATTTGATGACGAAGCCCCATCCCGTGCCACTGTATACAACTGGTTTAAAGAGTTTAAACGTGGTCGATGGAAACTCGCTGATGATTCGCGAGAAGGACGTCTTTCTACGGCGACTACTGATGATAACGTGAGTGCTGTGCGGCTAATGATAGTGGCATATCAACAGATTCGGGCAGCTTTAGGCATTGTTATGAGTCAAGTACAAAAAGTCGTACATGAACATTTGGGCTTCAGAGAGCTTTGTACTAAATGGATACCTCATAATTTGACGGAAGATCAATAACGCCGTCGTTTGGATTGTTGTCGCTCAATGCTTGAAAAGTATGACGGAGTTGACTCGAATTCTGTATATGGCATCGTCACAAGTGATGAAAGCTGGATATATTGCGAACCTGAAAGCAGAAGACAATCAGCGGAATGGATGTTTCCATTCGAAGATTTGCCGACTAAAGTAAAGAAGGGCAGAAGTCAAGGGAAAAAGATGATTGCGTCATTCTTTGGACGGACGGATCGTTTCGCAACAATTGTCTTAGAAGATTAAAAAGACTGTTACTGCACATTGGTATGTCAGTCATTGTTTATCAGATGTCTTGGAAAATGTTAGACAACAGCGCTCAAGAAGCAGGCTGCTCCTCCACCACGACAACGCTCCAGCTCACTCCGACAGACGGACTATCGAATATTTGTCTATCGAAAGTGTGGAGTTAGTAAGTCATCCTACTTACAGTCTTGACCTGGCACTTTGTGACTTTTATTTATTTCCAAAAATAAAAGATAAACTTAGAGGAATTCGTTTTATGAACCCTGATGTTGCCGTGGCTGCGTTTGATAAAGGCGTGGAAGAAATCCCTAAAGAAGTGTGGGCCCATTGCTTCCGTCAAAGGTTCCATCGAATGCGAAGGTACTTAAAAAGGAACGGAGACTACTTCGAAAAGTAATAAAAATATTAACAGGCTTCTACATCACTCCGTTTTTTATTTTCCAAAACCTTACAATGTGACTCACGTATGTATGTAAATGTCAATTGAATAGGTTTACTACAGATATATGGTCGGGGACAAAGTTATGTCGTATTTTATATACAAATTCAAGACCAAGAGCTTGTGGCACCCATATATCAAGCTTTTTTGTATACCCAGACTTTACCATATAGGTCAAAACTGTTTTGTGGCCAACCCTTAACTCTTCAGCTATGTCGCAACTACTAATATCTTGCTCCACTTTTTCAAAAACGGCATCAACTTTATCTGTGACAGAGCGAGCATAGTGAGCTGTATTTTTAACATTAAAATTCCCGGACTTATAACGCTTGAACCAACTTTGTGCTACTCTTAGTGACACTCCGTTAAGTCCATGAATGTCCCATATTTTGTTTGTGTCGCTTTTTCCGTTTTTAACAAAACTTCAAAATGTATCCAATTTCTTCGTTAGATTCACTAATTTTGGCGGACAGAAAAGCCATTGAAAAATGGCGGGAAATTGTTTTTACTTTTTTTATGTTTTCTGTTGATTGGTATCAAAACCAGTCAGATACAAAGAGAACAGCCAAAGAGATTTTAATACAACTTTATACTTATTAATTAAATACGAAAAAACTTTTTCCCCGACATATTATTTACCTTCTTGCTGTGATTGCTGTGAACATCACAAAACCAATCGTATTACGACTCGTACCTCATCGCTATGTAGTTCAAACATTATAACAGCTCTTCCAAGACAAACATAACTACAATTACAACTCCATAGCGTATGATCTGAATTATCAGAAGCTCCACAAAGGCTGTGAACAAAGGCAGACAGAGCCATTGTCGCAGACCGATGGAACATTTTAATGATGCCACTACGCCCGGGTAAATTGTGCACGGATAATGTTCGGGGTACATCTGAAATGCATGGTTTTAGTTTCGTATGTGATTTTAATGTTAATAATTATAATAGTGATACCTCGTGGCCAAGTAATACCAGCCACTCGGGTCAATCAAGGTTAAGATTGGCTTGTCAAATTCAGTCCATAAGTGGGTGACCATTCAATATATATACAAGACTCCTCCGTACCTCTAACAGCCCGTTTGTTGGTTCCGGCTGCCATTCGTAGATCAATGACAGATTTTAATGAATAACTAATCTGTGACTGATCTTTGACTGTCAAAGATCTGCGAATGACAGCCGTTAGGGGTAGTATTTGAAGTGTTACCCAGTAACTGGGTTGTAGAAGTCAGATAAAAAATCTAAAAACCCATCCTATTATAGTTAGAAAAAGGATAGTAGATGATTTTAGCGATAATAATGTAGGTGATAGTAAAAGTGTTATCTGGTATTATGATATAGAATACTTGCAGGCTACTTTCGGCGGCTTTGATCAGTGTACCTGTTGTAATTATTGTGGTCTGCAGAATCACGTTTCTAAATAAATTAGTGGAAATAGCGAAATGAAAAACTTGTAAACGTACGATGGTTGCTATTCAAACTTAGAACACATATCCTTTTTTTGACATTAGAAAAGACATTTAAAACCTATCAACAAAATATCATAACAAGTAGGTTTTACAACAGTACCTTATAAAGATAACCTAGCGGTTGGGTTGTTATATGTAAGCAATTAAGCACCTGCTTGAACTACTATACGTTGTACGTTCCTTAATTTTCTAAGGAGACAGAGAAGAAGTATTGAAAAAATATTTGCATATTATGTTTTCTCCATTTATTTATTTTCGCGTCTCCATCCTATGGAGGGCAGGCAGAAACAACAGAACGTCACTTCTACGATCCTTACATACACCTCTCTCGTCTTCACCTTCTTTATTAAAAACTTTATAATAGCGTACAGCATATAATACAAAATAGAACGAACATATTGTTATATGTATACAGCTGACGTACAACGGGCGGTCTTATCACAGTGTCGGCAATCTCTTACAGACACCTCCATCGTCATTCACCCAGGGTTTCCTTATGATCTACCTTCTAAGAATGCGTCTTCCATTTTCCCCTGGCAATTATCTTCAAGTCAATACTTTTTCAAATATTCACAAAATAAATGGGAATTTAACGTGAACTTCTCGTTAGATTGGCTAAGCTTTATTTATAACAAGTCTTCCTTGCAAAATACTTGTTTCATCTTCAACCCAAGCCTCTTCCATTCTGTTATCCCATCCAATAAGCTTAATAATGCTTGTTAGTTGAACGGTCCCCGGGTTTTGAATGATCTCTTGAACGCCAGTGGGCGAGCTCGTTATTGTCGCTTTATTATGAGGATGTATCGATGATGGGACCTTCTGCAATTTCATAATGTCTATTCAAAGGGTACGAGAAATAAATGTTATGTATTTGATGGAAAAATATGAGTTTTATTAGTTGATGGACTTCGTTAGACACGGTAGAATTATCTAGGTACCTACTGCATGTGTAGGTGATTACTGACCAACGAGACTTCGTAAAATCTAGTAAGTATTATTTTAAGCGGTTTTTCTTTGGAATGCGCTCCCTCTGAACATCAGGACGGCAACCAGTCGGTTATCTTTTATATTGAAGGCACGTGATCATATCCGTCAGAAGTTGGCCGAAACACCCCAGCGCAGCGCTGAGTTGCTGTATTCGTTTTCTCCTCTATCGGTCGTTATTTCTCCTGACAAGGTTTATTTTGAATATATCTATGTATTAGTATTTATTCTTGTATTTTATAGTCAGTTCCGAGCTATCCATCCAGTATGTTCCACCAGCCATGTTTTATCTCTGCATCACCCTAACATTGACTGGTAGAAAATGCCTCAGGCATTAAGTCCGCCTTTGTACAGCATTTTTTTACTTGTGCATAGTTTTAATAAATAAATACTCTTAATACATTTTGTTATTGAAAAAGTCTAAATAAATTCAGGTTAATTATGGTATTTAGAAAACGGTTATTCTACACGATATACAGGGTGTCTCACGGCAGAGTTATTTATTTAAACTTTTCGCCCAAAAGGTACAAAGGCGGACTTAATGCCTTAGGCATTCTCTACCAGTCAACCCAGGGTGCTGAAGAGATTAGATGGCAGGTGCTTTAATTGAAATGAACAATGATAAAAAAATTTACTACTATATAACAACGTACACAAATAAGTCCTATACACATACATACTATTTACTATACTATGAACTTACATAAATACATATATATATATACAAATTCAAGGAAGAGAGATGTTGAGATGACTCTACTCTATTTGTTTTGAAAATAACTCTGCAATTTCCGCTTAAATGCATACCGACTGGTAGCCGTCCTGATATCAAGAGGAAGCGCATTCCAAAGAAGAATGGACTGAATATGAAAGGAAGAATGAACAAAGTCAGAAGTATGAGAAGGACAGAGTAGAAGAAGATTGTTAGAAGAACGCAGATTCTTAGCGTGAGAAGAAAATAAGTATTGAAGTATTTGAATATTTAAAAAACCGTTGCAAGTAGGCGCGGGGGGAGGAGCGCAGTAGCTTCGTCGTTCGTGTGGATTCGTTAGTCACGATGTCGCAGTGGTCGGGTGAGCACCGCGCGTTCACTATCGAAGCGTTTTTGAAAGGTGGAGAATCGTACGTTGTGTCTCGGAGACAGTTTTGTTCTCACTACAATATCAGACGTTTACGCGATGGACCAAGCGAAAATTTGATTCGTAAATGGATTATCAAGTTTCGAGCTACCGGTTCCGCTATAAATCAACCGCGTCCGGGCCCAAGCAGAACTTCAAGGACGGAAGAAACAATAAACGAAGTGGCAGCTAGCGTTCGTCGTAATCCACGCTTGTCAATACGCAAAAGGGCGGCTGCTTTTTTTAGTTGCAGGTTGCAGTTTTTATACCCCAACTTCAAGAGCATCCAGCCTACAGCTCAAGAACGTGGTTTCAGCAGGATGGAGCCACTTGCCACACTACAAGAGCCATGATGGCCCAACTTCGTGAATTGTTTCCTCAAAAATTGATATCCCGCTTTGGTGATATCGCGTGGCCTCCGCGATCACCAGATTTGACCCCCACGGACTTTATCTTATGGGGGTACCTTAAGAGCAAAGTTTACGTCAATACTCCGAGGAATATCGCTGAGCTAAAACAAAATATCCAACGAGAAATACGCGACATCGAGCCGGCTATGTTTAGGTGCGTTATGCAAAATGCGATGAATCGAATCCGCGAGTGCGTGCTACGAAATGGAAGACATCTGGAAGATGTCATCTTTAAAAAATAAAATCCGCATTATAGTTCAATAATTTTCAATATAAATGTTTTCACAAAAATATGCAAATTGACTTTTATTTCATTTCAAAATCCTAACTCTGCCGTGAGACACCCTGTATAATATAATAATAATATTCTTTATTTAGTTACCTAGTTATCTGTATTAAGGAGAGAGAGTTTGTACATAATTATAGTTTCACTGCAACTTCATAATTCCTTTTAACAATGATGCCAACTAAAGTCCCAAAATCCAAAACCAAATCAAACGTATCACTGAATCCACTAATACCCTTTACTGGACAAAATCTACGTACTACCTTGCACAAGGTAATGATACGCTTTCCGCCGTCCGGCTTCAACTGCACAGTTCCTATAAGCCGAAGTCCAACAGTATTACTGAATAGTTGTCCAATACCTTTTGTGTGCGACTGTGTAGAATGTTTGAATGTCATCTCCTTCGAAAAGTACAGTTGGCAAAATTTTTAGGGAGGCAGGCAAAACATATAAATGTCTCAGCACTTTTTGCGTTACGTTTTGGGTACTGATCCGGCTCGAAG
Source organism: Brachylomia viminalis (assembly GCA_937001585.2). NCBI lineage: Eukaryota > Metazoa > Arthropoda > Insecta > Lepidoptera > Noctuidae > Brachylomia > Brachylomia viminalis. Next base: position 5,584,204 of record OW443301.2, read on the forward strand.
GACCAAAAACATGTGCGACTTTCATCGTTTTCAACTTGACTGATTGATAATCTAAATTAAGGGATTACTAGAAATTTTATGTGTATAGTGTGTACATTGCTGGTAACAAGTACCTATTGCTTTTAGATCCTGGAACTACACAAGCTAAACATGTTTGCGCTACGAATGACATCACTGTATTTGGGCAACGCCACTTAAACATATACCAAAATTACGAGCGTGATAACTTTTTACGCTTTAACTAAATTTATAATGTCAAACAGTGTCGGTGTTAGAGTCAGGCAAGCGATGTCAAAATCTTTACTACTACACGCGAACAACGTCGATGTTTGGTTAAAACTAATTAAAGCTAGCCCGCACACTTATCTATTTTGTTGTCAGTACTTTGAAAGTTAGTTCGTAGAAACGTTTGTCGACCAACGTCGACGTAAGTGACGGTCGTCATGAAGTAAGATTAATTGTTCGGTTGTCGGCTCTAATGCGCGCCTAGTGTTGACCGAGTTGGAAACTTTGGCTTCTTTTGTATGGCTTTGTCATTATCACAAGTCCGTAGAGTGAATGATACTGAAAGGCTGGTGTGGTTATGGATTTACAGATTCATTTGTGTATACTTGTGTATCAATTCGGTGAAACGACAAATAGTTTTTCCGCGAAGCAAAACGAGTAAGTAAGTTCGGGAAGGCTTGAGTTTATGTATGTATGTATGTATGTGTTTTTACATATTAAGTTCTTAAGGCCATTATTGTTCCGTTGCAAATAAGGATGGTGATATTCGTACTGTTAGTACATTACGCTCTCGCTAGAATAATGAAGAATAAACCATGTCATACCTGACCAAATTCTGCTACTAAGGATACTTTAGGTTTAAGTCAAAGAAAACTGCGAAGCTATAGAAGAGATGAACATTAAAGTGCCTAAGTTCTGAAATGTGAAACATCATTAATTGCCTTATTAAACTTGTTAATAAAGAATTCCAGAACTTTTAAAACTAATTTTCGTATCGCAAAAATTCTCTAAAAATTGGGTACCGTTCCCAAAGAGTAATATGCTTATGAAACTTCAAAGGAAATTACTAACCTGTAGTCACCAAATAAATATTTATTTTACGAAACTTTTATGAAGTTTGGAGACAAGGTTTCGTATTAATATGATAAATATTAAATCTTGGGAAAACGCAGTACCTGCGATTTTATATTAAACAGTTTAGGTAGCTAATAAACTGAAAATTATTTTATGTTACATTTATTCTTTCGGACCCAAGGCACCCCTGGGGGTGCCACGGAAACTGAAATTTGGACTCGTGGCACCCCCAGGTCCTCAAATCCGTACAACGATGTATTGAATAGTGATGGGACAGATGGATAGTGACAAAAGTAATTTCAATAAATTTCCATTTGGGTCAAATAATTTACAGGCAAGTACTGAAGTTCTTTATTCCTACTAAAGTATTTTTTTTTCTATATAATCTAGTCGTTTCTGGCAATCGCCGGCCACTGCCGCGGCACCGCTCGCTTCGCTCGCTCGGATCGTGCGTAGGGGGTCGTGGTTTTAACCTAACCATTTTTTTTATCTTCTTAAGATAAAATTAAATATGCAAGCACTGCACTAATTGACCTGGGGGTGACACGGGTCCGAATCCAAGTTCTCCACGGGTGCCTTGGGTCCGACGCGCATCTATTAATGGCCCGATAAAGCTGAATTCGGTTATTAATACCAACCCATGTTTTTATGCTTAAAAATCTCAAGTTGTAAAACTATTATTCTCCTAACCTAGACCACTTGTGAATCTGAGAAAACTCGATCTGACACGTTGCCCTGGTAGTTAGTAACAGTTTGAACGCTTCATCCGATCCAAATTCGATTTGTTGCCGAGTTTTCTCGGACCGTCCGGTTTCGAAACATTCTTCACGGATTCACATTCAGAACAGTATGCTAGCGTTTCAAACAAAGATATAAAATTGTCATGAGCTAGTATTGCTAATAAACTTGGTAGGTAGTTCGGACAATATGTGAGTTAGGTACATGATACGTTTACTACAGTGAAACTGGTTTATAAAGCAAGGGAAATTAATTGTTTAGCTAGTTGGCTACCAACTTAAATTGGTCGTATAATTATTCAAATCACAACCATCATTCTTTTACAGTTGCGTTACCTGACTGTAACACTCCAAATTGACGTAGTGTCAATTTCGCAGCAGCAGGTCAAGTTACCACAAACTGTCAAATCTTCTTATTCGATTTTGAACATAACAGTCAACATTTTAAGGCGTTCAATCATTTATAATATTATTATAGTTAGGATTGCCCAGTCTGCGATAGCTTGGCCAGCATCTATCATCACGCCTGTGTTCCCCAGAGTTAGGTAGAGGTCCATCTATGGGACTTAAATATAAGTGGCAAAATGTGGGTGCGCCCCACATTTTGCCACTTATATTTAAGTCCCATTTAAAAGGGGGCGAGCCTATTGCCATCAAACTGGCACAAATCCAGACTCCGGCCAGTTACTGAGAAATTGGAGATGGAAAAACCCAATAACACTATGCCTAACCCCGGAATCAAACCCAGGACCTCATGCTCAGCAGTAGCGCTTGCGGCGACTGGCTTGGCTGAGCTTGGTCTGGTCAATTAAAAATAAAACATGTACTTATACTATAAAAAACTTTTTAACAAAAAAAAAACCCGACTACCAAAAAAAAAACACTGGGTTTATTATTGGTAGTCGGGTTTTTTTGTTAAAAAGTATTTTAGGTTTCACTTTTTAGTTATGGTATCTACCTACCCCACACCAACATGAAAACGATCTTCTTACACGTCAACGTCCGTTTGAAGGCGGTTTTTTTTTTATTTAAAAATAATTTATTGTTGATATATTTAAAAACGCTTGACCGATTTCGATAAAATTTAAAAGGGACCATACGGGAAGCACCAGCTCTGAAATAAAAAAATAATCATTAAACTCGGTTCACCCAGTCGAAAATTCAAGGTAACAAACATAAAAAATACAGTCGAATTGAGAACCTCCTCCTTTTTTGAAGATTTTAAAAATAATCTGACCGCGTACCTACCAGTGTATTGAACCTTGAATGGATGTTCTAGTTCTCGTAAGGAAGTGCGCACTTTAGTAAAACAGTTAGCCGACTTTACTGAAGTAGGTAGGTACTTTGAAAGTCAAATCAGAGAAATGTGCAAATTTCCATGTACCCACCCATTTTCGCACTCATTAGCAAAATGAATTTAACTTGCAAGAATATCAAACCAACTTCTGCCAACGATACAGATCTTTGCATCCAATTTATAACCAAATTCAACATTTACCATACCGCAGAAGTTAACGAAAATGGTGTGAAAATTAAAGGAAATTCAAACACGTGTTAGGTGTCTTCCTATTTATGCCATAAGAGCTATTGTTGTCTGAAATTCTGATAGAAGTTAAACACAATACGAAAGTTTAACACGAACGTTCTTTGTGTGTAAGTTTGGGAAGTGTCCTTGACAAAAAAAGGTTTTTGAAGCTGTTATAAGAAAATTTGGTAGGTATATGACATCTAAGTTTACTTTTATGAGATGAAATGCTGGTATAATCTTCAAATTCAAATTCATTTATTCATTTTGTGAACATAGGGTACAATTATCCAGATGTTATACAAACACCTCAACATTATTTCTCGTAGCAGACACGAACTTAAAGGTGTCTCTGAATGGCTTCAACTACTAGACTATCAGAAGACGCAAGACCTACTGGCATATATTGCGTAACATACATCACACAATGCTTCTAAACAATCTACATCACACACACACATCTGTTAAACGTAAACTTAATCATAATTAAAAATTTGATTGTAGAATAAGAATTGCCGAAATATCATAAGAATATTATAAATCTCCTGCAGCGACATTCAATCCAAATGTATTCGTATTTTATTATGTGATACTTCCTGAGGCTGAACACAGTTTCCCATAATACAAGCTCAAGCTAAGCTTGGGAATCAGTAGCAGTACTTTTATGCAATACATCAATACGATGCATATTTTATTATGTTAGATTATTCTAAGATAAGACCAATGTATTAACAGGCGACAGTAAGTCATTTTTATTTTTAAACAATTTTGGTCCATGCTATGTCCCGCCAAAAGGCATACAAATATCTGAGGTAATCTTCTAACCTTATTTTCTCTTATTTGTAATAATACCCTAAAGTACGTATAAAATATCCTTCTATTTGATTACCTATGTCTATTTTTCACAGTAATAATAGTAAGATTTGACGTAATCTATAATGATTAAGGGCGACGATAATCAAAGTTCTGCACATTGCAATGTCTTAACTCAATTCTGAATAGCCTTAGCATTGGAAAGCTTCTAAGAAGTTTAACACAGTTTACTACGTATTTCAAAACAATCATGTTTTCGACCATTTCTGTGTTTATGTTTAAACACTAACCAGTAGTAGTAATTATTCCAGTAACCGCGCCCTCCTAATTTCTATAGGATGACGTCATCACACACAATGCATCGCGTCCCGCATAGAAATTCTATTGGAAGCCTACAATAGGCATACTAGATACATATCTAGCTTCGTTAGTTATATTGACTTGCTTTGAAAACTGAACTTAGGGCAACAATACTCTGACATGTATGACATATTGATTGTTATCAATTTTCAACCCTACTGCTTTGGTGTTGGAGTTTATAATTCAAGGGTGAATGTCAAGTTTTGTGTGTGTATTGGGCTTTATCGTGAAGAGTACGGAAGTTGGCACTCTTTGAGAGAGTGTGAAAATGGTCAGGCCATATTAAAATTTAACTTGTGCGAAATTAGGTGCAAATTTTTAGAAGGATTTATGTTTTTGTGATATCTTTAAATAAGTAACTTTACTTTATTATTCTAATAAAATGTTATCCCTTTTGTAGACTGCGATGCCATGAAACAAAATATAATACAAAAAATCCACCAATAACGTCACGTATTCCTTACATTGCTAGCTTGCTAAAGATGTTGAATACACTGTGTCCGACTTCTAATATTTTGACCTCACTGTCGAATTTGGGAAAACAGATGGGACATATGACGCATGTACAGTGTCGAAATATTAAATGATTTAATGATTTTATTTCTGTAAGTAGGATTGTACAAACACCTTTATACGTCAGTCATATTTATTAAACTAGGTGAGGTTGGCATTTTCTATCTGACTACTCTGAGAAGAAAGGCCGAAAAAAACTCAGAGGTCACAGTCTCTTTTAAAGTCCAGACATAATCTTGGTCAGATCATATTATGAAGACCATGTAGATTGGTGTCTGAAACGGTATTTTGAGAAAACCAGTCAGTGCACGCGTTTGTCAGTAATCTTGCAGCTCAACGCAGAACTTATTCTACTATTATTGTTTGTATTTTGTGTAGATGTTCGTATACAATAAGAAATGAACACAAAATGATCATTGAAATGAACACACCTTTTCCTGTATAAACATTTTGTATTTCAATTCTTGCACACATACAAACCTGGTCTAGAGCAATATTTGACCAATTATTTAATTAGGTACTCAACTATATAGACTTCTTAAAGACCACCTCTCGATTTCGAAGCTCTAAGAGAACTAACTTAGAAACTAGGCGATGCTCCAACCAAACATCATATTTCCATTCGGTTTCATTATAAAACCAGTACTTTTTAAAGAACAATGGCAGCTGCCCATACATCATTTTATTTGAAGTAAAAAAGCTTGTTACATTAATGAAAACTACCGTAAAATGTTCGTAATATGTTCCTAGACTTATATTAGAAAAGATTTTCAGCAAAAACCTCCGTTGTTAATAAATATTGCGACTTTAGTCTTTTTGGCGGGAATTTTGAATTTGAAACTCTAAACTCTAAATGAAAAATAATGATTTATTAGAAAGAAATAAAACAAGTCATTTTTAATACATTTATTCTTCATCATCTTCTCTAACAATAACGTTATCTAAAAACTGCGCCGGAGCTAAAATACGTTCTTCATGCCTAGCCCACCCCAGATACCATACAAGCGTCATGACATGAGCGCAACACCCGACTGTTCGCCGACCCACCAGACAATTACAGCAGTATTCTGTTATTCCAGTACGACTAGGAATATTATTTTCAATTATTATATAAACAAAGTAAGTTCGGCTGGTTATATGTCGCGACTTAATTCTACCCCTTATTAATGTTGTATTACCACTGCCTCTAAGATTATATTGCTCTGTGTTGATGGGTTCACTACATACCTCAATGGTATATCCACCATGGGAACGTACATGCTCGCCATAATACGAGCGAGCTTGACGTATTTGGTATGTTCCCAGGGCGAATAAAATGAGGTCTCTGTATTCCAGGGTAGGGAAGTATAATAAATTATCTGCATCTGCAGTTATATTTGTGAAGAAGGATGTTCTCCTGTTCATATTAATTGCTTCTACCATTTCTGCCAGATTGTTTTGAAGAAACATTCTTTGTCTTATTATTTCTAAAATCTCACTTGCATAAATATTATCATGAAAGCAAACACCAAACTTATTTAACAAAGCTGCCGCTATTTTAAAGTTTTCAAACATATGTGGTAGGGCCCGATGAAAGTATTCTTGTCTGAATATTTTATAATCTCTCTTAAAGTGTCCATTCACGGCCTCTATCACCCATCTACAAATTGTTACACAGCGGCTTCGGTTAGCTTGGGCTGTTGTGAGTTGGTGTTCGCCTTCTAAGAGACTTTCAGGCATACATGTTTTATATCCACATCCTTCTAACAAACTTATGCTATCCCTAAAACCTCTGTCCAGAATGAATACATCATCACTTTGAAAATATGATCTTAGAGCAGATCCTTCTTCGAATAGGCCATTCATAATGACAGCATCCGAGGTAGTGGCTTTGTATGGACCATAACAATCCAAAATATAGCCATCGCAGGCAACAAATAAAAAAGGTTTTAATAAGTTCCTGTATTTATGTAAGGAATAGCTTTGTTTTTGAAATAAATAATTGGCACTCTTATGTATGTAAATGTATGTGCCATCACATATAACAATTACATTATTTGGATTGTTTTGGTATAGCCCTACAGGAATCAATAAATTATGTTGTAAGAGATCTTCTCTTGATAAATGGTTGATTCCCAGAAATCTTGGTACAAAATGTTCTATTAGTATTGCCCTTATTTTGCCCATTAAGGTTTCCAAGGTTCTTCGTGGTACTTGTACTAGTGATGAAATTCTTTCGTCAGAATCGCCTGTCCTCAATTTTAATAGCAATGCTGCTAGGCCTAGCTTGCCTCTTTTTATTTGGACAATTTGTGGTATGTCTTCAACTAAATTATTGAACTTTTCTTTACTTAATCCCATCCAATATTGGAAAATCACTTCATCCATTTCATCTATATTTTCAAAATCTAATGATGGATTGAAGGCATTTACAAATGTAAATACATGTTGTATTTGTTCAGCAGTAAACAAATTAATGCTGTTTTCTTCATTTAGAGATTCCCAGGAATTGCTAATTAAATGCTCATCACACACTCGAGCTAAACTTGGCAAGTAATATTTGTGATTTTTCAGGACAATAGCACGCAATTTGTCTGATATTGTACGCAGAGTGGTACTAGTGCAGCCTATAAAAACACAATGGTTGCTTGTATTTGCTGCTCTTCGGTAGTCAGGCAATATTATTTGATTTGTGGTTGTACTGCGGGTACTTTCAACATGAGCTTGCGCACCAGATGGTTGATGTGTTTCTTCGTGTGTATCAGAATGGCGGGTGTAATTTCCAGATTTGCCTAAATTTATTACAGTTATTTGGTACCTTCTGTGTACCTTTACGTACCTCTCTTGAAAATCTGTGTACCTACACCCGTATGATGATATTTTAAAAATTAGGTACACCCGCCATCCTGATGTCAGAACCGCGGGTGTACTGCTAACCAATATATGTAGCCAAGCGTACTGTTTATGTAAATTTGGTACCTCTTGTGTACCTGCAGATAAAAGTATTAAATAAAGGAAATACTGCAAGGTTGCTGCAAAAATAAAAATAAATATTTTCTTTCTTCGACGTATCTTTTAAAATAACAATCTACGTATTGATAACTTATCTTAAATATTAAAAAAAACTTTATGTATACATAATTACAAAAACAACATATTGCCCATTTTAGAATTGTGAAGGATTTATAGAATTAGGATGTTTGTCTATCAGTGTTTCCAGATACAACCGCGTCCTTGCATCAGAGTAATACAAATGCATCAAATAAAAATAGTTTAATTGTAGAGTGGTCCAGTGGTCGTAGTATGCGACTGCTGAACACGAAGTTGTGGGTTTGATCTCCACATAAAACAACAATTTGCGGATCACATTTAAAGTGTTGTCCTGAGTCTGTGTGTAAATTGTGTCCGTTAATTTCATTTCCGATTCCCGGTATAGTCACGCACGCAACAGTGACTAAATGATACACGGAGGTTTGGGATTACTATTAAAGATATTACACATTAAACGTATCTTGGCAATATGTTTAATATGGAGGTTCTAGGTTCAATTACCGAAGATTGTTATTATCCTTTGACGTCGTTACTATTGTTAGTTAGTATTATAAAATACAAAGTAACGTCGTGTAATAAAAAAATATTTTTTTATTTTTCGCAGCAACCTTATTATATACAGTATTTCGTTTATTTAATACTTTTATCTGCAGGTACACAAGAGGTACCAAATTTACATAAACAGTACGCTTGGCTACATGTATTGGTTAGCAGTACACCCGCGGTTCTGACATCAGGATGGCGGGTGTACCTAATTTTTAAAATATCGTCATACGGGTGTAGGTACACAGATTTTCAAGAGAGGTACGTAAAGGTACACAGAAGGTACCAAATAACTGTAATAAATTCAGGCAAATCTGGAAATTACACCCGCCATTCTGATACACACGTTTCTTCTGTTGTTTCTATTTCTTCTAATGTTTCCGATGATCTGGCATCATCGAGAGTATTAATTCGGCTGACTTCTCTTTGCACACTTATCCAACATGATTGGCACACACAATCAGATGGTGTTATCTAGAAATAAAATACAAACTTAAGATAAGAATTATAATATTTATAATAAAATGATGTAATATTTAGATGCAAAACTTTTGCTAAACAGTATTATTTTCATGATGCCCACTTTTTATTTTGATTATTTTACTAGTTTTAGTTTAAACTTCTTAATAACGGAGTGTAAAAATGAAGATTTAAATTCATACCACTGCACCACCTGGGCCTACCCTGAATTGGTGAATAACTTCTAACTTTATTGCTCTAGCTAGAACATGTTAATTCCCTCACAACAATTTTATTAACCCGTCGCACTCCAATTAGCAGACACAATAGATTTTTTATTGTTATCTGAACACCTGAGTGGCAATCGACGTTTAAAGTGTTAATGTTCAATGTATCTGCCTAGCCTTTTCCCAACTATGCTGGGGTCGGCTTCCAGTGTAACCAGATGCAGCTGAATACCAGTATTTTACATGGAGCGACTGCCTATCTGACCTCCATAACCCAGTTACTGGGTAATACAATACCCCTTGGTAGGACTGGTTGTCAGACTTTCGGGCTTCTGACGACCCGTAATGACTGTCAAAGTTCCACGAATAACAGCCCGGACCAACGGCTTAATGTGCTTTCCGAGGCACGGAGGAGTCTCGGTATGTAAAGATGGTCACCCATCCACTGACCGACCCCGGCAAGCGTAGCTTAGCCTAACGGATCGACCCGTGCAGCTGTTTTTACTTCGCCACGCCGTGCTTGCTGTTGTTAGCCACGAGCTTCTCAGAGAGTTAATGTTATAACATCATAATTATTTATTATTAGCTTTTACAAACCTGTCTCGGTGCTATCCTGTTCTGTATAATATTGATCATGGACAAACGCTGTTGATTAGGATTTTGTATCCATATTCTATTACTTCGTCTTCGTAAAATAGAACGACCACACAACTGGCATACATTAGTGTGGCCTTGCTGACTTGATCCAGCTTGTTCATCACTATTTGACACTTGTTGCTGTAGTCTCTGATTTAAGCTTGACATCACAAGATCTCGGCAAGCTTCACAGATAAAGTCATCTGCAGTGATCTGTAAAAGTATCATTGTATTTGGTTGAGAATTTAGCTTACTGCACAATCTTAAAAATTGTGCAGCTTAATGTTATTAAGTTACATTACAATACCAGAGATTTATTTAAATGTAAGTAATTATTTGCCCGCTGACGTTGCCAGTTACTCCACAATCGTCAATAATGTATGTGTCATCAGTATTTGAAATTATACTAGTAGACCTTAGTTATTAGTAGGTAATCTTTGTAGGTACTCACGATTGCTGGATATACCCAGCTGCAGAGTAATGCTGTTACTCTCGTATCAAGTTCCAATGCTCGATATCGACGTAGATAATTAACGCAGATGTTGCAGTTAATGCATAAAATCCGCGGACGACGAGGTCTCTCGCTGTCTCCCATTGTGATGGTGAAGTAAAGATCCAACACCAGTCAGACAACAGAACCAAGTTGTGAAGCAAAATCAGAGTCCAGTTATGAAGGGCACAATGTCGTCACGCAAAGAAGATAATCACAGTCCAAAAGCACGCACGGGTCACACAGAGGAAGAATCGATCGAGAGTCCATAAAACAGTCCGGGTCAAATAATATTCCAAAAATCTATACCAATCTAAAACACACGAAACTCAAACACAATGACAACAACAGCGGCTCGAGAGCATCTGTCACTGTCAGACCTGTCAGTGTTGCTAACAACGCAAACTCTGAGTCGCCATTTTTATCATTCTTTTCGGTACAAATAAAACAAGAAATGCTACATCTTTCAAACGACATAGTATTAAAAATAAATAGGTATGTTGTATAGGTCAATTTATTTATTTAAAATACCACCACAACACCTATTAGGCATTTTTTAGACATAATAACTGGTGCTGTACAGCAAAAAAAGTGCTAGATCTGGCGCGAAAAGCATGCAGTTGGCAACATTGTTGTGATTACCCATTAGAGTTGCTTTAAAATTCATATTTACCGCTAAAAAAACTACAGAATGAAACTGTCAATATTTATTAACCACCGAGGTTTTTCTTAAATATATTTTCTATAGTATATTTAGGAATTAGTAACAAACATTTTACAATATTTTTTATTTATGTAACAAGCTTTTTTTGTTCAAATAATTAGCCGCCAATGTTCTTTCATGACTACACCGATACAAAAATCATTTGAGGCAAATCACATACTTTCAAAATGTATGTTTAGTATTTTAAAATCACTACAAATCTTATTAATGTTTGGAAATCATGACACATCATCTTCCTCCCTTCACTCATGTTACTTGGGGTCGGCGCTACACGTTTTCTTTTTCATTAAGGTTCCGTCAAGGTTAAAGTTCAAGTAAATGGCATACACCCGTTAGGGTCTGAAATGGCAATGGGCGCTCCACAAGGTTAGATATTGGATCCATTCCTCTTTATCTTTTAAAATAGACCAACGCGACGGTCACAAAATCTTGACGACGTGAATAACTCTATTCTTCAGATCCAAAATTGATGTACGGTAAACAGTACCAAATGTACTCAATTAAATAAATAAAAATAAGTAGGGTGAGATGTCCAACAGTGAACCAGTGGTACACATTGAACCACCTTCTTACTTTGTAAACGCGACGTTGCCGAACCGTGCCGCGGACACGAAAGTATTCAGTTTTTACCGCGACGCCCGCTCCCCAGTCGCGAGCGAGCTAGCGCCAAAAACACCCGCGTGGTGGACCGCATTATAATTTTCGGCGACAAAACAAAATAAAACGTAAGTACTATCTTTTGTTATTACCTCTGATATGCATAGTTTTTCTGTGTGACATTTATTATACTTATTAAAGTGTTTATTGGGGTATCGTATAAAACTGAATTTACTACGATAACTCTTTTTTTTTTGTTTTTAACATAACCTTAAATGTTGAATGGTGGCTGTAGTACACAATGAACCACGAACGTAGTTTGAACAGTGAACCGGTTCACTGTGTACCACCTCTATATTGCTACTTTATGTGGGTAGGTTTTGAATTTTTTACATAATTTATATTGAGTTGAAACATTAAATTGTATTAAGTATAATGCTATTGTTTCAGCATGGGGCGAATTAAAACAGCGCAAAGGAAAATTGGAGGTCATACGAAAGAAGAAATGTAGGCTATCATGCTTGTAAAAAATGGACAATCCATTCGTAAAGCAGCAAAAGAATGCGGATTAGCCTACCCAACTGTAAGGAGATATTATTATGTAGAAAAATTTCAGAGCGATGAAGCTACGAATTTAGTACCGAATTATGAGGTAAATGCAATTTTTACACCTAACCAGGAAAAAGAATTAAAAGAATACTGGTTGACTGGTAGAAAATGCCTATGGCATTAAGTCCGCCTCTGTACATTTGTGTGCTAAAGTGTTAAATAAATAAATAATACATCGTAGATTGTTCGCAAATATTTTATGGGCTTACTGCTAAAGATACTCGACGATTAGCTTACCAAATGGCATTTATTAACTGTTCCTTCTTCATGGGAAGAGAAACATATTGCTGCAAAGGAGTGGTTAAGGTCATTCAAAAAAAAAACACACGGATTTAAGTCTGAAGAAACCTGAAGCATGCAGCTTGGCACGAGCCTCGGCATTCAACAAATATAATGTTCAATACATTTTTTTAAAACTTAAGAGAAGCTATGCAACGGTCTCCTAACTTCGGTAACGGAACACGCGACTACAATTTGGGTGAAACCTCAACCACGACGGTACAACGCCCGCAAAAAGTCCCAGCTCTTAAAGGGAGTAACGTATCCAAAGTTACGAGTGGAGAGAGGGGTTTTCGCGACAACTTGCCGCATTGTTTCCGCCACCGGTCATGCTTTACCCCCAGCAATGGTCTTTCCAAGAAAGTGGGCCAAAGATATTTGTTAAATTCTTTATAACAATAAATATTTTAAACACATTGTTAAAACCATTTAGGTTTAATAAAGTTGATTATTTATATACAAGACGTTTTATTTCTTTACCTTTAGTTTTGTAGCATAAATAGTCATAATTTACTGTAAAATAAAAAGGATGGTTCACTGTGTACATATTGGTTCACTGTTGACCTAGCCGCCGGTTCAGAGTGTACCACGAGGTGGACTCAGTGAGCCATTTCCCATCTTTTAAAAAAACATAAATATATCCTATCCTGTTACGTTTGGGTCTAAAATTAATATGCAAAATTAAAGTCAGATATATGAGAAGTAATTTAGTAAAAAAAAATCTTCATTGTGTTTAGAAACAGCTGAGCTTTGAATGTGCAACTTTTTCATGGTTCACTGTTGAACACCTCACCCTACATAGACTTTTTTTTTTTTGACGGTGGGAAATCGTCAAATAACTTCTCCCGCTCTGGGCAGAGCAAGAGGGCGTGTCAGAACTAAAACTCACCCGTGTTCCTTCAGTTACCTGTGCCAGGGGCCACGGTATCCCTCTCGGACTTTTCCGCAACCCTAGCAGGCGTAGGTCCTAGCAAACCCCGTCATTGGTGCTGACATCTCTTTGAGGCGCGCGTGGAACACAACGCGCCGTCAACCCGGGCCTGGTCCTTATCGAACGGCGAGCTGCCCATTGCTCGCCGTTCGCAAGCCCACGCCTACGGTGGCCGGGAATCGGCTTGCGATTCCCGACGCACAGGGCGTCTCCTGCGGCGGCTAGGGGCGTGAGGGCGCAAATTTTGCCTCTCCCTCACGCGTTCCGCCTCCTCCTTCGCGAACATTACTGTTTCGAAGTACATAGACCTAATGTTAGAAGTAGCGAATGTGAAATCGTATTAAATGGAGAACAACTGGAATTTATTAATCAAACGGTTTTCTGAACCTAATATAACATCTCTTATGGAGCGGCTAAGCTCGGCCGCTTTTGCTGTTAGAAAGATAAGACATTTAACAGATGTAGAAACCGCACGTTGCCTTATTTTAGCTACTTCCACAGCATTATGTCGTATGGCATTTTACTGTGGGGTCGGGCTGCTGACATTGAATCGGACTTTATTTTGCGAAAGAGAGCTGTCAGAGCCATTTATAATCTACGAAAGCGTTAATCTTTCAGGGTAGTATTTTAAAAGTTTAATATTATGATACCTTGCCAATTTATTTATGAAAATGTTATGTATGTAAGGAAAAATCTGATTTAATACTAGAAATAAAGATAATATAGCTAACCATTTCTTAGATACAACTAAAGTACATACATCTTCAACGGGTTAAATGTTACAAAAAAATACCTTGTGATATGTTGCAACTAAATGAAAGCAAATTCAAAACTCATTTAGAAAGAACACTTTGTAAACGTATTATAAATTAGAGTATTATATCCAAGATAAGAACGCTTGGAAACATGCTGGTCCAGCTCCATATGACAATCTAGAGTCTAGAGAAAATCAAACTGGTTGCTAATTTAATTGTATAATTTATTATTTTAATGACATTGATTTCCATTCTGTGATTACTTTACCTACAACACTGACATATTACTGGTTAAAATTTTAGGAAAATAATACTAATAAATAATACGTTTATTTATTTTCTCTCACAATGGCTTTGCAGCATTTAACAGTGGTGAGAGCTGGTGCCTGGTGTAGGTTTAGGAACCTGTGTTACAGGTCACCAGGCCCCACTTAGTGGCCTCATACAAATGACAGGCATTATTTAAATTAAAATCGTATACTTTTACTATATTTGTAAGTATGTGAGCACCGGGTTTATCATATAATTAATTTGTCTGTTATTGCTTCATTTTTAATTATTTTTACCTATTTTGGTATAGTAATTTAGTCATTTTATTCCATATGCATCGTCTTCACATATATTTTTATTAATTATATAATTAAAGTAAACAAAATATTTTAAAACATTTTAAAAGAGTAACGGTGGATTTTCATACGAAACTACCTTTTGCAAGAGGCGACTAGATTCATTACTATTTTAATGTAAATGTCGACGTTCAAAAGTGCCTTTCATGTGCCTATTTGATTTATATGCTTAGACCACTCTCCCCTGTCAACCGTCTCGCTATCGTTGATTCCCTTCTCTTTGTGTACAATAATAATATTATTATAATAGTGAGCCGTATCTCTACGTTGACGTCGTAGTGGGGCTTGCCGAAACTCTACCGGTACTGACCTAAAGATCAGGGGCGCCCTGATCTCTAGGTATGTCCCGGTAGAGTTTACTTTGCCGAAGCAGATCTACGGTGAGGAGCCAGACCAAGAGAGATACAGAAACCCGCAGGGCAGCATGTGGCGAGCTATGGGTAGTAGCGAACCCTGTTTTTTTTTGAGGGTGGGAAATCATCAAGTAACTTCTCCCGCTCTGGGCAGAGCGGGAGGGCGTGTCAGACACTTACTGGCTAAAACCCACCCGTGTTCCTTCAGTTGCCTGTGCCAGGGGCCACGGTATCCCTCTCGGACTTTCCCGGACTCCTCCTCCTATTCCTCGGACTTGGTAAAAAAACCAAATGCATTAAACTTAAATTACCTAATGTAAGAAGTAGCGAGTGTGACATCATGATCATTGAATGGAGAAAAACTGGAATTAATTAATCACACAGTTTTTCTGGGAATCACGCTAGACGAGAAATTATAATGGGGACCTCATATAACATCTCTTGCGGGGCGGCTAAGCTCGGCCGCTTATGCTGTTAGAAAGATAAGACAGTTAACAGATGTAGAAACCGCGCGTTTGGTCTATTTTAGCTACTTCCACAGCATTATGTCGTATGGCATTTTACTGTGGGGTCGGGCTGCTGACATTGAATCCATCTTTATTTTGCAAAAGAGAGCTGTCAGAGCCATTTATAATCTACGTCAACGCGAATCTCTCAGGGAACTATTTAAAAGGATTAATATTATGACGGTACCTTGCCCATTCATCTATGAAAATATTATGTACGTAAGAAAAAATCTACATCTTTTTAATAAAATAAGTGATAGACATAATTTGAATACAAGAAATAAAGATAAAATTGATCAACCATTTTTCAGATTAGCTAAAGTACATACATCTTTTATGGGGTACTGTGTTAAATGCTACAACAAAATACCTTGTAATATATTGCAATTAAATGAAAGAAAATTTAAAACTCATATAAAAAGTTCACTGTGTAAACAAGCATATTACAAATTAGAGGATGATATCCAAGATAAGAATGCTTGGAAACATGCTGGTCCAGCTCCACAGGACAATCTAGGGTCTTGACAAAATTAAAACTTGTTGCTACTTTAATTGTATGGTTTGTTATTTTTATGACATTGGTTTACATTCTGTGACTACTTTAACTCACACACTGACATATTAACTGGTTACATAATTTGGGAAATCGTATACTTTTACAATGTTTGTAAATATGTGAACACCATGTATCTATCATTTAATTAACTTATTTATCATTGCTACGTTTATTAAATTCTTTTTACCTATTTTGGTAGGGTAATTTTTATTATAGGTGCATCGTCTTCACATATAACTATATAATTAATGTATACAAAGTATTGTAACACATTTTAAAAGAGTAACGATGGAGCCCATTCTTCTCCATACGAAACTACCTTTTGGAAGGGGCGACTAGAATCAATTCTATTTAAATGTAAATGTTGACGTTCAAAAGTGCCTTTTATGTGCCTATTTGAAATAAATGCTTTGACTTTGACTTTGACCCGCAACCCTAGCAGGCATCGGCCCTAGCGGACCCCGTCATTGTTGCTGACATCTCTTTGAGGCGCGCGTGGAACACAACGAGTCGTCGACCCGGGTCTGTCCTTATCGAACGGCGAGCTGCCCATTGGTCGCCGTTCGCAAGTATGGTGGCCGGGAATCGGCCTGCGATTCCCGACGCCCAGGGCATGTCCTGCGGCGGCTAGGGGCGTGGGGGCGCGAATTTTGCCTCTCCCTCATGCGTCCCGCCTCCTCCTTCGCGAACATAACTGCTTCGCAGAAGGAGGTGACGGCTTCCCAAGCCCTCTCGCTCCGTACCATGGCCTGGACCAGGGCCGGACGCGAGAGATCGCCACCGCCAATCGCCTTCACGAGGACACGGCGTTGCTCCACCCAACAACCGTGTCCGGTGAGAACCTGCGTCAGGCGGATGGTGAGGATGCCGTGGCGCCTCTCTAGCTACTCCTCAAAGAGGGGACTTATCGCCGCAATTGTGGCGTGCCCAGCGCTGGGTGGCGACAATCGCAGTCTCCATGCCGCCCTGAGATCCCGCCGGAGCTCTGTCCGCTGTACCGTTAATTTTCGCGGCAGCGGAGCTACGCCCCGGCGTTTTGCCTCCTGGCGCCACTCCCAAATGTGCGCGAGGACTTTTGCCTCCAGATTCCATGGCGGTAATCCGGCAAGGAGGCTCGCCGCCTCACCGGAGACCGTACGGTACCCCCGGAGCAGCCGGGTGGCCATGACCCTTTGGGGCGCGTTCAACCGGCGGGCTGGCCGCCGCCTCATGGAACACGCCCACACCGAAGCCCCGTAAAGGGCCATGGACCGCACGACCCCAGCGTAAACCCTCCGGCAGGAAGCGTTTGGCCCCCTAGATTGGGCAGGAGCCGCTTCAAAGCAGCCCCGGCCCTTTCCAGTCTGGGAGCCAAACGTCGGAAATGCTCCACGAAGTTCCACCGGCTGTCGAGGACGAGTCCCAGGTACTTCATCGTCGACTCGACGCCGATGTGAACCCCTCCTACCGTTATTTGGGAACCCGAAGGTGGCGCGTTCCGTGGACCATGAAAACACATGGCCTCGGACTTGTGCAGGGCCACCTCGAGTCCCAATTGCCGGATCCTCTCCGTGACCCCTGGGATCCTATCTTTCGAGAGAAGTCTAGTTCCTCACGTCTGGCCACCTCTTTCGTGCCTTAATTGGCCGGCTTGAGTGGAGATTCGCAAGAGCAAACGTGCTGGAAGGAAGGAAGGATTCCATTAAGATGCTGCTGCCAGGGATCTAGACCGTATTTCCAGGATTATTCTGATGGCCTTGGAATACCTCTACACTTATCACTAGCGCCTCAGGACATGTTGCCCGCGTGCCCCTCCTCTACTTTATGCTAGCGACTGTTTTCGGGGGCCCCTTGTTGAGTGTGCAAATCTACTCCTGCCATTATAACTTTCTATTTTTACAAAAAGGTCAGGCAGGGGACATAGTCTTTCTACAGTCCTAGATAACCAGCCCACTACCAGCTACCCAAATCCATAGTCCAATATTTAGGTTTTCATATCCTGGAATAGTCCTACACCAACCGGGGCTGTCCTTGGGTGTACTTGCATAGTCCGAACAGGGATCATAGTCCGTTGGTGTCTCCACGCTCAAAACTGTTTAAGGAGCCTCTGCAAGTTGGTTTCGGCCCCTTGTACGCCTTCCGTCCAGGACCCTAGGAGAAATATGTAAAAGATATTAAAGTAATAATATTGCTATAGTTACATATTTAGTTATTTTAATGCTTTCCCCACATGCCCACCTTTTGACATTTGAAACTAGTATTACCTGCGCTATACACCTGTAATCGTAAGACACCGCAATATGTTCACACTCATAACTTTAACTACGAGAAACCACGACAACTGCTTGATTTTACGTCTTATGGAGAATTTCTAGACCGAAATACTTTTTCAGAATAACAAAAAATATATACCTATATTGGCAAATTTGGAGCCTGATAAGATCTAATTTGCAGATTTTCAGAACAATTTTGGGAAAGAAAAAGTAAAACAAGTGTTTAAGGCAAAAATGGTCATTATACTAACAAGATTTTGATCCTTTTGATAGAAGAGAATTTAAAGAATAAATTGGGTAAATTCAGCCTAATGTCATTTGGGTAAGACAAAAAGTTAAGTAGAGCTTCTTGTAACTAAAGAAGCATCTCATTATAATATGATCGAGCTGAAGTTTATAGGAACTTCATTGTGTAGAGTTAAATAGATTTTCGGACTTGGGACTGATATTGCATAATTTAATATTGAGACATACATGGGTGGAAAAATAAATTTTGATAACGGTTCAACAAATAAAATTAATCCAAAGCTTTGCATAATGTTCACAATGCATCACAAAACCTTCGAAAACAGATAAATTTTCCCCGAAACCCTCCATTTATCCGCATTTTTCTTAACCTCCAATGTGGTAGTAAACAGCTTGGCACACAGATACGTACCTACACTTGCGTTCATCGGGTATCCACGGTTTCCATTACGTCGGCACGGCTTCATTGAGTTCCGAATATTTTATAACCCAGCTCCAACCCTCCATAGCTCTATCAGTGCAAACCTTTCATAATTTAATTTCAGGTGTTTGGTTGCAAAAAAATTCGTTGGCAATTTGTGAAGAAACATTTTCCGTGTTTCGTAATTTTAGATAAAAAGATTTGTATTTAAGTGAAGAAGTTGAAACACTAGGGCCATGGGATCCAAGTGCCCACTTGGTTTTTCCAGACGTCACCAAGTAGTTTGTAGACTCTCTAAGTGACCAGAGCAGCACCAAATCAGGTTATGCTGCGCTTGCCGCGGTCGGTCCGAGGATGGGTGACCATCTTTAAATACCAAGACACCTCCGTGCCTCGGAAAGTACGTTAAGCTGTTGGTCCCGGCTGTCATTCGTGGATTTACGGTTCGTCAGAAGCCTGAAAGTCTGACAACCAGTCTTACCAAGGGGTATCGTATTACCCAGTTACCGGTTACTGGTTGTGGAGTTCAGATAGGCAGTCGCTCCATGTAAAACACTGATATTCGGCTACATCCCGTTAGACTGGAAGCCAACTTCAACATAGTTGTGAAAAGTCTAGGCTGGGTGATATGAAGGCCCTGTTTTTGGGCCAATCAGTCAGCATTGCCATCCAACGTCGCAATGCTGCCAGCCTTTTGGGCACTTTTCCTATTGACAGCAATTAGGACGAATTTTTTGATGCCCTTTGATTCTTTTCGATCCCTTATTATATACTTGTAAATATTATTATTTTAAGACTTTAAGCTTTTAAATTTTATTTTAAGCTTATATATTATTTTAAGCTTTTAAATTTCGGAAATATTATCTTTGATATTGAATAAAAAAAATAAACAAGTTATCGTTCAGTTGTCTTTGTCTAATCTTAATATCTTATTAAACAGTAGTGTACATTCGTTGGTACGGCCTCCATACAGATCGTAATATTCTTAGGATTTGAGGGAGCATCACAAAAAAACTCGAATACTTGACTCAGCAAAATAATCATGCCTACTATATAACAAAAACCCGCGCCACAGCATCTTAAGCGGGAAATTGTATGAAAACTCATTTACGTAATAGTGCGTTCAACGTGGGAATTCTTATAAAGACACATGCAAAATTAGATCTTGTGGTATACTTACAACGTAATAGGCAAGCGGTACCCTTGTGGTGCTCTACGTAAGACGTACGCTCCTATGAGAAGCTTTTATGATCAAGCTTTGTCTGGATGATGTCTACTTGTAATGAATACCCAAAAGGCTCTTTATTTAGTAAATAAATACTGATTCATAATTAATGTAGTTGTACTGTTTCTATTATTGGTAAATAAACAAAGTATTTATAAATTGTGTTTTTATTTTTTGGTTCGACTTGTTGTGATATCTCTTTTCTTTTCTCCGTCTCCCCGATTCTTTATTTCATGGTCTCATCTTAGCCGCATTCTATGTCCTTCCGAATAACCCTTTGCAAGTTTCTAAATCAATTGCCTCTTCTTCGACTTATGTTTTTTTATTTGAAATGTGTTTGCTCTTGACTCTAATCTAGGTCAGTGGTGACAGAGACAGAGTCGACGATGGAGTGAGCTTACCCAGAAGAAGCATGTTCACTCTCACTTTGGGATTAGGGTTGTATGCGTTCGAAAACACAGATGCAAGTAGAGTTCCATTATTTTGCTGTGCGCATAATAAAAGACATTTGGAAACGTTTAGTGCGAATTGGTGGAATAGCAACTAGGTATGGATGGTAATTTGCAGTGCGTCTAGATGACCGATGGAAGAAGGGGGCCGGTGGAATGAGGTCGTGGAGTTCTTGGGCACACTCTCCGAAGTACAATCTGTAGAAGACCGACAAGCAGGCGGCCTTGCGGTGATTATTTAGGGGCAATAATTGTCATCGCACCATTCTTACTATAACATTTGAGAACTCTTGGCTGTGCGGCCTAGCTCTCAGTGCGTTATTTGCCTTAATGAAATATAATGATTATGTGACGTCATAGGCCCGTTGGAGGTCACTAGTAGTTATACTCGCCCTCTATTTCATAATAATACGTTTAGAATACAGACGTCATAATGTCTGTTTATTAATCATTTTATTCATTTTGTCGGCGTATTGCCAAAAAACGAGAATGCTGCTATGTAAGGAGCACTACCTCGTGAAATCTCTGGTTAAAAGAGGGTCCATATTTTGGACATAGAGTCCAAAATATGGACCCTCTTTTACCAATTATATAAACATGGCAGCACTGGGCATTTGAATAGGTTCTGAAACTTATTAAAAAACGATTCTAAAGGCAGGTTCACACAAGGCTGCATGTCGCGATGCATCAGCACCTAGGTACATATATCAGAGTGATATATTTTGATGCCTCTGTAATATGAATCTTAGTTAACGTGTCTAGTTGAGAAAAGTCTTCTGTTTTAAGCTTTTAGACACCTCGATATATGTACTTAGATCAGATACAGAATTGTTAATTGTAACTAATAATATGCATCAGTATGCCTGCCTGCCTTACCGACTGCCTGACAACTTAGACCTGAAACCCATGAATCTGGCACGCACGTTTCGGGCCATTCATGCAGTGAATGCTGACTAATCTCAACAGCTTACAAGGAAATTCAATATGCCGCAGAAGGCAAATACCCTGATTGATTCAGCTGTTTCAATAGTCATAGAAAACCACTTCACGATGTTTTCCTTCACCGTTGAGAGCAGCGGTGATTAAATAATTTACACAAAGTATAGTGCCTGTCTGTGGGCGAACTTACAACCTACAAGTCGCGGCCGTTTACACTGGGTCACCACTGCTTCCAGAACAGATATAGGCCAGATACAAATAGACCATCCACAATTACACATATTTTAAGTGTTGAAGGAAGTTATAAACATTGTGGAATGACTTCTGGAAGTAAAGGATCGTTACACTAAGAAATATGTGACGTCGCGAATTGTTTTACGGTGTTAAATGGTGTTAGTAGTGTGTCCACCTGTGACCCATATTGTATTGAAGATGTGAGTGAAAATATTGGTTGATTAGATTGAGATGTCTATTTAGATAGGTGCTTTAAATAGTCAACAGAATAACAATAATGATGCTAATAGTTTGTGTCCGTTTGATGGCAATAGGCTCGCCCTCTATTACATGGGACTTCAACACAATTGGCGAAATATGGGTGCACAGCATATTTCTGCCTAAGCCTTCGAAGATTACAGGCGTGATGTTATGTTAGTTTTGTAATGTTTTATAAGTTCCGTTGAGTTTATAATCCTGTTATTTACTACTAGACATCAACATTTCATGATACTGTGCCCCAATAGTATCCTACCTATGGTAGTGTCGGACATTCAAGTGAGGTGTCGCGTGAAATGGATCGCGCCCTTTTCTAGTTTATGCTCAATATGTTTCTGCAAACTGTTTCGCCTACGATAGGTACCAAGGTTACATTCTAGCTTGATCTTTTAAGTCTAAATGATCAATTCCTAAAGAAATCCAAAGCCAAATCAAATACTAATTTTATAAACCATCCCACAGGAATTCACCGTGACATTTAAAGTGTCTTCCATCCAAGAACCCTAATTATAACTTCAATGGCTTATCAAACCATTATTGAGAATTTGGACAGCAGTCTTCAAAAGGCTCATAAATACTTATTTAAATTAATTCGGAAACCGCTTCCGATAACATCGAAAGAAAGGATAAATTGTGGTGGAAATTCGAAAGTGCCGAGAAGATTTATCTGGTTTGAGCCCAATATCGGTTAGGCCCATTAGGGAAGGCCGGAGAATGGACTTCTATCCTATTGTCGTTTACAAGCGCCCCCGTTTTTTTTACTCTATAAAATATAAATGGCGGGTGAAGGAATAGCGTGGGTAATATATTGAGTATCGTTATCAGTTTGAGAAGTAAATGGCATGTTATGAAAAACGAGGTGTGAACTCGCTGCTAAAATGTTGTTCATATTATGTTGTTAGTAATTGAATTATGCGACCAATTCGGAATAACTTATTAGAGTTAGTGCACCTCTAAAAATTATAAAAGCATATTATTCTACTCGAATTTGGTCTTTAATTAATAAAGCCTTATTCTGCTAATAGGTATAGACAGCGACAAAAGTAGAGTAACACTTCCGTATTTTATGTCTTAATTAATGAGCTAAATGTTAAAATCGGAACAAAAGCGAAATTAAAAGAATGTTAACTCTTAGCTAGTATATTATAGCAAACTGTTCCATTTTGACTGTGTAGGTCTCAGATCATTTAAACACAGGTAGGTATTGCACTTTTGAATGAAACAACAGATTGTTTTTAACCGCCTAAAAATTAAATTAAACTTTGTGGTCTAGAATCAAGTGCTGAATTTATAGTACCTAATAGTTTGCGTGTCGATCTCCCTTACAACGTTTATTACAACAGCATAACACTATATATTTGTATGTATTTACTACATAAATAGGGATATACTAAAATGGATGGCTAATATTTTTACACGTGTTTCGTACGTGCCCATTAGGGGCATTATGGCATGAATCATGCTTGCCAAGGTCGTACACATCGCTTGGGATTATAGTGAATATTTTAACCTATTTAGGAAAAAGTTTTGTTGCTAGCCTGGTCTGTTTTCTCGCGGTTATTAAAAACGTGGTTCCGAGTTTTTTTATCACCAGAAAATTTAAGGTAGATAACGATAGGCTCGTTGTCAATCTCAAGAAGATTGTGAAGACTGTTGTTCGGTTGGCATACAATCATAGATAGACCATAGACATCATATTACTTTCCAGCTTTCTTTTTATAATTATTATCAAAAGCAAGCTGAGGTCCCTGCCCTTTTTCAGATTAATTACAAAACAAGAGTACAATAATATTCTCCGTTCACTCCAAGATGTCTTGAATTACACATGCAATGTCATCATTAAATAAAAAGAGAATACATTTATGTACAAGTACCTACCTATTTGAAAAACATTTTGCTATAAAGGGTGGTTGTACTCACAGTGACGTTTATTCAGGTGATAACTAATTCTATTTGCTATGCTATCTGTCATCTCGCGTGCTGAAACATGCGTCGTTCGGAGTAACGACTTAGTACGGGGTAAATAAAGGTTAGTCGGGGTGACTGTCTATCTGTCTCAACAGATTAATGATCGGCACTTTAAATAAAAAGTATTTTTGTGCTGAAAATATAAATAGTTTGTTCAACTGATACTGAAAATACATTCAATATTTTTTTTTATACCCATTTTATATACAAGCTATATTAACAGAACGTACTGACGTATGCATGTTATTTATTTGTCTGTTTTAGGTAGGTACAATAAAGCGAATTTCTGTTGTACCCCATAAAATACTTAATGGTTTATTTTATTAGGCTTTCTATTATATAAGCTCCATTAAATTGTCCTTTTAATTGATTTTGGCTAATTATTCAATCACTTTGTTCAAGGTAGGGTAACTCCGAATAGTTGTGGGATAAATACAGGATATTTTTGCACCGCTGCGCGCTGCTGCCCAAAGTTTTCCGTAATCTCGGACAAAATGTAAGCTTCGTCATAATTATTCTCTAGCAACAGAATGTTTGCATTTAAACTAATAAAAAAAACCATTCTGTCCGTCAATAATACCTACACCTAAGTCACTTACCAATGTCAATATATTTTTTTTGTGACTGTGTGACTGATTTAATCAAAACCTTAGACACCAAAGTTCTCTTAGTTAGTTTTGCCTCCAACCCTGAACCTTAGAGTAACCTTGTTCCTTATGTAACATGGATCCTGGTTTAAAAATAGTAGTTTATCCGCTCAGTATACCTTGTATAAGCCGGGATGTAACAATATATACTGCTTACACACTATAAAGTTCATAACAATAGGAGAGCAATCTGTTACCCAAAATGTATGCACTATTGTTTGGTTTAACCTCAAATGGATGAGTGGTGGCTTTTAGCAGTTTGTGCGTTGTTAGTTTGGTCATTATTATTAACCATTAGTAATTATTGGCCAAATTATATAATTTAGTAATTATTGGCCAAACAGTTTCCTATAAATAGTGTGTGGTTATTTTAGTAGTTATGAGCAAAATGGTTTCCTATATTTCAAACAGTTTTCTAATAAAATAGTTCGCATTCACTTATAGAGATTCAACATAAAATAGGTATATCCTATGAAGCTACACGGGTACTGACAAATGCGTGCACTGACTGGACAGGTCCACTCAATCTGTGTGGTTCTTTCCTCAAAAGACCATTTCAGACACAAATCTACATGGTCCTCAAAGATTATGATTATAATATTATTCTAATTATTGTGAATGTGAGAACTATGTCGGTCATTGATTTATTTATATTTATTTTTGTATTTTTCTCAACGTAATCATGATCTGGCAGTTTGAGTAATTTATGCGGCCTACTCAAATGTCCTTTCTTTGGTATTGTTCGTCGAATCGTTGAGCTCCTTGAGTCTAAGTTGAGCTGCACGATTACTGACAATTGCTTGCACTGACTGGACAGGTCCACTCAATCTGTGTGGTTCTTTCCTCAAAAGACCATTGCAGACACCGATCTACATAGCTTTCACATGACCTGACCAAGATTTTGTCTGGACCTTAAAAGAGACTGTGACCTCTGAGTTTGTTTCGGCCTTTCTTCTCAGAGTAGTCAGATAGGAAACGCCGACCCCATCTAGTTTAAAAAAAAAATATGATTGACGTGTAAAAGTGTTTGTTCAAACCAATGACTAAGGTTCAAACCTACTTACAGAAATAAAATCATTTATCATTAATGACACTCGGCGATATTGTGGCTTCCCATTATTGAAAGAACTTTCGAAATTGGGTAAGCAGTTCCGAAGATTACCCCTACATACAAAATCACAAACTTTTAGTTGTGCGCATGAAATTTCTTGTTCCCCCGACACGACCCGTGTCGCATCGCCACCTGCCCGCGCTATCATTTCGTTTTCGCTCAGCGTTCTTTCTGACTTTTTTTTATTTTTGCTCAGCTTCTAAGAGTCATAGCATGATGTTAAATAATCTATAGCCTTCCTCAAAAATCGGGCTATCAAAAACAAAAAGGATTTTTCAAATCCGCCCGGTAAGTCCAGAGATTATCCCCTAAATACAAACTTACAAACAAACAAATTTTACATCTTTATAATATTATAGTATATAGTATAGATAACATCACGCCTGTATTCCTCGAAGGTTAGGCAGAGGTGTACCTATAGTACACCCACATTTAAGTGTTTATAATATTAGTATAGATTTAGCAAATTGGACAAAAGTAGGCATTTCATTCTGCAAAATCTATGGTCACCATTGACTAGCAACAGTTAAAACAACTGGGCGCATATTTTTGGATTCTCTAGATTTTACTTGAATCAACTCGCTTACCGATATAGTATATATATATATACCATGATGCTCTTCATGCATCCATGTGACAAAATATTTAATATATTAATATTTATTTATTTATATGAGACAACATCCACACAAGGTCGTCAGGTCCCGAACTAGGTAGAACTTGTACTACCAACGCTACCAACTGCACCAACCGGTCAGTCAAATAATATACAAATGAACTGTACGTTACACGTGCTTCGAATGTACTATAAACCAAACAAATAAACAGAATGATCTACCAAGAACTATTGACGGACATCACGATGATAAGCAGTTCCATCACATGATGTTTACTTTTAGTTGCGAAAGCAATTATTCAGTGTAAGAGGGTCTTTGAAGAAGACGTATTGAACACGTAATGACGACGTAGTCTATGTAAGCAGGTATCAATCACGGTGTTTACGAAGGATCGGTACTATAAATCTTATGCGTTAACCTTTGTATGTATAGGCAGGTGTAGGAAGATGAGTATTTCAAAAGAAACAGTGTAAATGCTTGTAAAAAAAATGTAAGCATAATCAACCTATAATGTTCCTACTGTTGGGACTCAGGCCTCCTCTCAGTGAGAAGGGAGTGGGCCGTAATCCACCACGCGTGCCCAGCGCAGGTTGGTAAATAACACATGTCTTCGATTTTTTTGATCTAGGACATGCCGATTTCCTCTCGATGTTTTCCTTCACCGTTTTGAGAGCAGTGGTGATGAAATAATTTACACAAAGTAAAGCCAGGTAGTAGGTTTCAGCCTACGGCCTGTAACTCGTAAGTCGCGGCCGTCACCACTGGGATAGAGGTGGTCTTGCAAAAAAAATGGCCGATTAAAATTTTAGGCGTGATATGTTGTTGTGAGCGTATGATTGAAAGAAATGTAATATTTGCATGTGAGAAGTACTCTCTTAATTTAAACCAAATCATTAGGCATTCCTCCTACATCAAGAGTGCGTAGGAGTATGTATAATATGAAACCAATTTATCATGCACAAACACTCAGATCCGGAACAACCTATCTGTATGCTAAACAAACATTTATTTCAAGCCGGAACAAATTTACAATTAGTATTGCGAAAGCACATCGTCCAATCACTGCGCCAAGTGTGACGTCGTATACCTGCTGAACTATTATTTAACAATCTCACCGTGAAAACGTAGGTGAAGTGAGCTTGAAGTGAGCTGTCTATAGTATCAATCCCTAGCTTCAGAGGGACACATCCAGTAGTTTAAATAAGGATTTATGAATAGTTCTAGATTTAGACTTAGATATCTTTAGATATTTCTCATTATCTATACTAATATTATAAAGGGGTAACATTTGTGAGTTTGCATGTAGGGGATAACCTTCGGAACTATTCATCCCATTCCGAAAAATCTTTCACTAATGGTGAACGATTTTTCGGACTCGGAAATAGAAATGATATGGCAAATGATAAAATGTTAAGTGATTTTATTTCTGTAAGTAGATTTGTACAAACACTTATACAAGTCTTAATGTTTTTAAACTAGATGATGTCTGCGTTTCCTATCTGACTATTCTAAGATGAAAGAAAGGCCGTAACAAGCTCAGAGGTCACAGTGTCTTTTAAAGTCCAGACATAATCTTGGTCAGATCATGTGATGACCATGTAGATCGGTGTCTGAAATTATATTTTGAGGAAGATACCATACAGATTGAGTGGACCTGTACAGTCAGTACACGCTTTTGTCAGTAATCGTGCAGTTTAACTCAAAACATAAGGAGCTCAATGATTTGACGAACAATACCAAAGAAAGGATATTTGAGTAGGCCGCATAAATTACTAAAACTGCCAGATCATGATTAAAACTAACTGAGAAAAAACACAAAAAAGCAGTGACCCATGTAGTCCTCTCTATTCACAATAATTAATATAATACATATAATACTTTACAAAGTAAATACTCATGTCATAATAAATTCAACTTTATATAACATTCGAACTATATAATAATTTAGACACAATCTTTGAGGATCATGTAGATTGGTGTCTGAAATGATCGTTTGAGGAAAGAACCACACAGATTAAGTGGAGCTATCCAGTTAGTGCACGCATTGGTCAGTAACCGTGCAGCTCAACTCAAAACTTACTTGGCACTCGGCAATATTGAAACTTAAGCATACGTTTTATATTAAAACAAGAAATTGCACGCGGAAGAAGTCGTGGAATAGAAGAAGAAGAAGCTAGTTATTCTTATAATAGAAAAGGATTCTCGCCAGTAGTGCAACGGACGCAGATCGAATCCCAAGAGCCATACTGGCGTGACACGACACGGCACGATTGGCGTAGTGGTTAAGCGATTGATTTGTAAACGCACCCACAATACAGGAGAAATTCCTAGTGAAGGGAAATGTTTAAGAAAAAAAAAAACAGCTACTTATAGCTGAAATATTTAACTTGGTGTGTACAAGTAAATAAACTCTCGTTATGACGAAGTTAATTGATTCTGTAAGTCAAGTAATAGGGTTAGCTCTCTTTTGTTTATCTTTGTCAATACAGGGGCGTTTGTAAGCGCGATTTGATTAACTTTGGGATGAATTAAGCCCAATATTGTATTTATGTTATTAGTTTCTAACATAATGCCTACAACATACAAAATATATTTCTCTTTCTTGCTTACTGATCTACCTACGGTAATAAGAAAAATATGTATTGTCATTTGTTTAATTAAATATTTCATATTTTACGTTTCTTCTCACGAATCAATAATCACAACCACAAATCAACAGTAGCCTGAGGACCAATATGTAATTAAAGTATTGTCAATCAGAAATATCCAATGTTGGCGTAGTTGGTAGCGACCCTGCCTTCTGAGCCGCTGGTCGATCCCCGGACAAGTCAAACATTTTTGTGTGCATGAACATGTCTATTTGACCTGTGTCTGAGTGTGTATATGTATATAAGTATGTATATCAGTCATCAGGTTACCGTAGTACAGGCTCTGCCTAGTTCGGGACCTCTATGGGATGTTGTCTCATATTGTCTCTCTCATAATTACGGCGCGGTTGGCGCAGTAGTTATGCGATTGACTGCTGCGCTGCGTGTCGCGGGTTCAATGTCTGCACGGAACAAATATTTGTATGACCTACAAGTAGTTGTTCCTGGTCTGGCTGTTTATGTATGTGAGTTTTAAATCAAGCCACCCTTTGGAAACACAGCCGGGTCCCCCCCTCCGGATCCTAACAAGCGATCATTAATCACATCATGCCCATCAATATCCCACAAAACGTCCTTCGCTAGTCGACAACTATATGTTGTAAGTTCTCTTATCTATATAGGAAGATCAGCAAAAAAGTTCAAATAAATAAGTTAAATAGATATGAAGCTAAAACTAAATAAAAAAATTGGCTATATAAATTGGAGTATTCTAAAACAGAACATCTTTCCTCGCTAGTCTCGCAGTTAAATATACAATCACACTCCACTACGCTTGCATTCAAACATGCTTAAACCAATTTATTTGTCTTGCTAAATTAAACCATTCCACTCAAACATAATTGTGAATGTTAGTAGTATTTAACAAACACACACAACACTTACACACACACACACATCACTTACACACACACACTCAACACTTATACACACATATAAACACGCGCACTCACTCACACTCACATGCATACTTACACACGCAATCAATGTAACAAACTACATATTCATATTAATAAAATAAAAAGTTTGAGAAAAAAACTCATGTTGCACTGAATAAATGAGCTCCTTTTAATTTCACTGCCATTTTCAGGCATGAGTGCGTCGATTATCAGTAAGTACCTACCCCTGAAACCACTTTTGCCAAGAGACTGTACGGTTTCTCAAGATGCTAGTGGTCTTGAAGGGTACGGTACTTCAGTAGTTTGGGGTAGAACGAGTCTTTAAATCATTATTATCAAAGGAACGGTACCAAAATTATGTATAAAAAAAGATTTTAAAAAGCTATTCTTATACATGAATAATAAACGCGCAAAAAAAAATCTCTTTCAGTGACAAATACTTGCTCACTGCATGTGATTTTATTGTGAAAATATAATTTTCTTTCCTTGTGAAATTCTGAATGAACACAATTTACTTTTTTTCCTCTACGCAACAATGTTCAGCACAAAACTCCATAAAAATTTCATGCATTTAGTAATAGGATTACTGTGAACTCATATCGCTGTGGAATCCAGTTCAAATAACGAATAACCTTAGTCATAAGCTGACTGGTATTTCTATTGCCAGACAGTACAATAGTCATACAATGTTTGGTATATATTGAAATACCATGACACGGTTTTTTTTTTCGTAGTTAGTAAACTGCGAACTGCAGTCTATTTTATAACTATTTAGTAAATTGCGTTGTTTAGTAAAATAAATATTGTTGGTTGTGCTTTGGTCCCCACCAAAGCACAACCAACAATATTTATTTGGGTTTCGCTAGTGAAATTATTTACTGTAGAATATTTTTGGTAATGGTCGTCTTAGGCACTCTGAAATACGGTTAATTCATATAACCTACTAACAGGTAGATGAGAGTTCGGAAAATTAGACTCCTGTAAATTGTGGCCAACGATTAATCACAGAATTGTAGAGGTTCTGTAAAGACAGTGCTCCCTCGAATAAGCTAACAGTAACTATTCACAGGGACGCCCATAGTTGGTTAGGCAGTGGGTACGGTAAAATTTTAATTCTCAAGAAAACCTTCAAATAAGAAAATATAGTCTTTACTTTATGACGCAGAGAAAAACAACACAGTATATTTATAGCCGCAGTAAGGGTTAACAAAACAAACATTATAACACAGGCAGAAACCGGACGCGGATCCAAATTGATACCGACCGATTACTATTGAACATCTGATGAAAATACTAACGCTTCGGTACAGTCACGAACACAGGCGATACGAAATTACTTTCTTGGGCAATGAAAGAAACTAATTTGTTCTGTATTGTGTTTTATTTATTTTATTTTGTTTTATTTGTTTTGGGACAATAAACAGCTACAATATAAAAACATTACAAATAATAATATAGGCTCATAAGTAGTATGTTGATTGATGGAATATTATTTCTTTTGTGGATCGGAAGATGATGCGTGGGTGGGACACCCACTTGATGTATATTTCTGTCAATGTTAGGATTCTGGAAGTGATCACTGATTTCGGTAGTGGATAAAAATTGAATTGTGTAAACAGAAGCCGGATTCAATTTAGAAATCACGTGTCTTCGTAGGATGTTTGGTGTCTCGTGACTTCGGATGTTCACCCAGCGACTCTCGGGATGACGACAGCACGCGGTAGTGGTTACGTACTGCCGTAAGCAGGCAAAAGTCCATAAAATAGGCAGTCAGATTTTTTACTGACTGTCCTCTTGGTTTAAAAACATTTGTCGCTCGTCTACCTAGCCTTTTGTCAATTGTATTTGGATCAATTTTTAGTCTTACAGGCTGCAGCATTTTACATGGAGCAACTGCCTATCTGAACTCTACAGCCCAGTAACTGGGTAATCTGATACCTTCTGATAAGACTGGTTGCCAGACTTTTGCGCTTTTGACTACCCGTAATGACTATATAAGAAAGTAAGGATAGAAAGAAAAATTAGTTTATTTGTCACAGAAACATGTGCATACAAAAAAGATAATTAGCTCTAAAAATTAAGAAAAAATAATAACAAAAACTATTCTAGCAAGACCTTGGGTCTCTTGAAGTGTCTGCTCATGAGCAATTTTGATTCCATCTCTACTCACGTAAGTCTTGTTTGCCGCTCAATCTTGAAGACGTCAGAGACCAGCGTTTTCTGTTGATGTGTTATTTTAATTGAATGGTTTGAAGTGTCCGACTCAGATCCGTCAAAGGTCACTTTATATCGATTGATAAGCTAGTTAAATATGTTTTAATACGCTTTCAGTTCATTACATTATAGCCCGAAGGTTAGTTCGTGAACCGACTAAGTGCGAGGATGAGATATCAAATTGACGTGAACTCAATCCCAACAGTCCTATAATTGCAAGCACTTAAAGCCAGCATGGGTTTAAGCGCACGTTTAATGTTTCCATGCAACTTTTCAAAAGCTGGACGCGATGGTCATTGCAACAAAGTCTAATTTACACGACGCAAATTATCTGCCTGAAGCATACAATAAAATTAAATGGAATACAAATTATTTGCATTATTTTAACACTGTATAGACGGTGCAACGGCCACAGGCAAGTTTTTGGTAATTAAACTTTACTTCATTATAATAATAATAATACTTTATTGATACAAAAACCTTACAATATTAATGCATAATATCTAGCAAAGTTCACAATAGTTAAGGCGTACAAAAGCTGAAACCCTGACTCCTAAACTAGGGAAACCTGTGACTTAGGAGTCAGTGTTCTACTGCCACTTGACACTATTTACCCTAAGGAAATTGAGAGCTGGTAAGCTGATATTATTCGTAAGAGTATATTATTAAAAAGTGTTATAAAAAGAAAAAAATATTAATAAACTAGAAATAAAAGTTGAAAATTGAGTTTAAAAAACAAAACCTAAATAAACATTATATTTAGATCACTATTCGTTACTACATAGGTTTAGTAGAAACTTTATTCACTGCAAGTTTAGCGCTATATAAATAAATATCACGCACAGTAGAACATAAACCTTAGTACATGTTTAGTATTTGTGTTGAACCAAGCGTGATTGATATTGACACGTTGGCGCCTAGCAATGACTTGATATTTAGTAAATAAATGCTTTATTTATTTATTAAAACTTTATGCACAAGTAAAAAATAATACTGTACAAAGGCGGACTTAATGCCTGAGGCATTTTCTACCAGTCAACCTTAGGGTGATGCAGAGATATACCATGGCAGGTGCAACATACGGGATAGATAGCTCAGAAATGACTGTAAAATACAAGAAAAAATACTACTATATAGATACATAGATACATACATATCGTATACTTTATGATCGGACGCAAAAATCTTGAGCAATATTATGACGTTTAAGTACGGTAGGGCGCACGTCAGTGATAACACTATGACCTCGAACTGGGCTAGTGTAGTGCGGAGTTTCAATAGAATAAGATGCCAGTTTATACTGGTAAAACGATAGAGAAGTCCTTTCATGTGGAATTGATTAGGTTATAGAAAGTTTACGAAATCGTTCCCATGATGGCACTTTGAAATACTGTAGAGATTTTAAAGACAAGAATACTAAAAAGCGGCCAAGTGCGAGTCGGACTCGCCCATGAAGGGTTCCGTAGTAGCAAGTAAATGTTTTTTTTTAATATTTTTAGATTTGAGTTGATTGAATGTTAAGGTAAATTGCGGTTAAAAATAAACTAATCACTAGATCTCGTTCAAACCAATTATGGGTGGAAGTTTACATGGTAATGTACATCATATATTCTTTTTTGTTTTATCATTCTCTTATTTTAGAAGTTACAGGGGGGGGGGGGGGTCACATTTTACCACTTTGGAAGTGTCTCTCGCGCAAACTATTCAGTTTAGAAAAAAGTGATATTAAAAACCTCAATATCATTTTTGGAGACCTATCCATAGATACCCCACACGTATGGGTTTGATGAAAAAAAATTTTGAGTTTCAGTTCTAATGGGGAATCCCCAAAATTTATTGTTTTTTTTTCTATTTTTGTGTGAAAATCTTAATGCGGTTCACAGAATACATCTACTAACCAAGTTTCAACAGCATAGTTCTTATAGTTTCGGGAAAAAGTGGCTGTGGCATACGGACGGACAGAAAGACAGACATGACGAATGCATAAGGGTTAAGTTTTTTGCCATTTGGCTACGGACCCTAAAAATACAGTTTCCGTTATTCCATAGTAAGACACGGGACCCTAAATTATAAAAGTAACTTTTATCAAATGATTTCCAATAAGGAAAACGCCAAATTACGAAATCCAATATCAAAGTTTTTTAAAAGAGTACTCGGTCCACCGTTATTTATAATTTTTGTATAGGGTAGATCTTTTGCAATGAGATGTCGTAAAAGAACTCAAAGGAAAATATCAAAAAGATGACCACTACATCAGTGAAATCCTCTTTTCATAATTATTATTTTTTTTTGTATTTTTTTTTGTTTTCAAAAAACGTTGCCCCACACTAGGAATTTCTCCTGTATTGTGGGTGCGTTTACAAACATTTAAATTCACATACACAAACAGCCAGACCCGGAACAACTACTTGCAGGTCATACAAATATTTGTTCCGTGCGGGGATCGAACCCGCGACACGTAACGCAGCAGTCAATCGCTTAACCACTGCGCCAACCGTGCCGTCAAAAAAAATTACGATAAACGCGGATCTCCAGCTGCGTTTGTTTCGTAGTTTTTACAACCTTAAAGGAACTTGTTTCGTAAGTAGAGGGAATATATGAATAAATGGGTAGAAGAAAAACATAAGACTTTCTTTCCCTGAAGTTGAACTAAAATTAGACGAGTCCAATGATCCAAGATTTTCTGTCAATCTAAATATACAGTATACAAATATACAGTCTATATATATGTAGGATCAGGAGTGATCTCCTGATCCTACATATATATAGACTGTATATTTGTATACTGTATATTTAGATTGACAGAAAATCTTGGATCATTGGACTCGTCTAATTTTAGTTCAACTTCAGGGAAAGAAAGTCTTATGTTTTTCTTCTACCCATTTATTCATATATTCCCTCTACTTACGAAACAAGTTCCTTTAAGGTTGTAAAAACTACGAAACTGTCTGTGTCCTCGCGAAATCTTCCGTCCCCGAGAAGTAAGACAAATAGTAGGATAAAAGTCGAGTAAACGTTACTAATGAAATAATAAATGGGTTTTCACCAAAGAAAAATGAAAGTAGACAGGAAATTGTGAAAAATGTTTCATAAGATATAACAAGGTTTGAGAGGATTAATTGTTTTATTAAAGTTTCAAAGTCTTTGAAAAGACACACGTGCGAGTTTATAACAATACTGAGAATAATATATACATGAATAATGAATATGACAATGATAATGAATATGATGATATGTGAATATGGACATTTGTACCCAAGTCATGGATGTATATTTATAATATGTATGTATTTACGAAAAAAAAAATGTATTTAAGTAGTGTATCAACCATCTGGTATCCATAACACAAGCCTTAAGTGCTTAACTTGGAACTAGATGGTGCTGTGTGCAATGTCGAACGATATTTATTTATTTATTTAATTAAATAAGATTTTTAACGCTAAAGGGCTGGGGATGGGTGGGAGGTCTAAATTAGCCGCCTCGTCTTTCGCATGTCTTAGAAGTCGTGTAAGGAACCATGTAGGGACGTAGTCAGGTAGCTGATAACATTCTTGTGTGAACATAATTTCCCTAAGGGCTACGCACATTAGTAGCTACATGCTTTTGTGGTAGGCGGTATGTATATTGATTGTGTGACTCCAGAAATTGACCATCTCGCGGAGGACATTCATGAGGTGCCCAAAGATCGAATACTTTTTATTGTACTAAAAGGAAGACTAACGACTACCTCGTAACTGATGGATTTATTATTTATTTTTCTTGAAAAGGCTCACTGAGTGGTGATGCGTACTTTCACCTCATCTTAAGTCGTTGACCCTGCCATCAACCTGATTCGTTGGTTAGTCTTCTATGACCGCCTATTCTTCTTAAAGACATATTATACAGGGTGGCCAAAAAAGTGACGTCAATAAAAAATATATTTCCTCATACCTACTTATCCTAAAATACCCATGTATGTTCAAAAAAAATATCTTCATGTACCATTAAAGTTGATTTTTCAATTTTAATAATTACCAGTAGAACCTGAAACAATAGTTAGCATTTTAAAAATTGAAAATTAAATCAATTCAATTCAATTCAATTCAATATTTTATTGCATACCATATGTTTACAATAAGGTGTTATATAACAGAACAGGAAAGTACAATATGGACCCTGTCGGGCACAGCAAAGATTAGAAGAGAGGAAGAGAGGGCTATATTATATCCTTTCATTAAGTGGGTATTAAACTAAGTTTTTGCACTTATACTATAATTTTAAATTAGGTATTTATATATTATATTTATTTTATTTATTTATTTATTTATTAAAACTTTATGCACAAGTAACAACTGTACAAAGGCGGACTTAATGCCTTGGGCATTTTCTACCAGTCTACCTTAGGGTGATGCAGAGACAATACGTAGTAGGTGCAAAAATAACTTAGAAAATATTTATAACTAAAAAAAAAAAAAATAAGAATAAATACATATATACATACATACAACAAAAAAATAAACTAAAAACATTATGAGAGTTAACAAGAAAACCAACAACAACTTAATTCAGAGACGAATCTGCCAACTTCTTGCGTATGTGTTCTCGAACTTTCACTTTAAATGTGAACTGATTGGTTACCGTCCTGATATTCTGAGGGAGCGCATTCCAAAGGAAAACCGCCTGGACAAAGAAAGAAGACTTTATAAAACCAGAGCGATGAGAAGGACAACGAAGAAGACGATTATTTTCAGACCGAAGATTCTTGCTATGTGCAGAGCATAAATATTGACAGAGAGAGGTCAGATAAGAAGGAGAAGTGGGTTTGTGAAGGATAGCAAACAGGGTTGTCAAAGCCCTCAACGCTCTGCGCTGCCGGATGGGTAACCACTTTAAAAGCGATCGATGTGCGGATACATGATCGTACTTGCGGAGATTGAAAACGAATCGAATGCAGCTATTAAGAAGTCGGTCAAGTTTATTGAGGAGATCTGCATTCAGGTCATAGTAGCACATATCACCATAGTCAATTATGGGGAAGATTAGGGACTGTACAAGCATTGCCTTAATGTGTGATGGGAGAATATTTTTTAAGCGATAGAGCGACCGCAACGTTCCAGTGACCTTCTTTCTCACAATCGCGACCTGCTTACGCCAGTCGAGGCAAGTGTCAACATGCAAACCCAGATCCTTGACGTCAGAGCTAAACGGAATCACAGTGCCATCAAAAGTAACAGGTGGCACCGTTAAACCATGCAGCCTCCTCAAGCTATAGGGGCTCCCCACAATGATAGCCTGACACTTGCTTGGGTTAACCGCCACCCCAAAACGATCAGACCAGTTTTTGACAACACGTAAATCCCGATTTAGATCCTCGACCGCACGGGTTAAGCTGTCAACACCTGCCTGACAGTAAAGCTGTAAGTCATCAGCGTAGAGATGATACGCACACTGAAGCAGGGAAGTTATGAGATCTATAAAGATAGAGAACAGAAGTGGAGATAAAATGCCGCCTTGTGGGACGCCAGTTTCCAGATCGCACCAGCTGGAGTTAGAGTCACCAGCAAGAACTGATTGCTGACGCCCCCGAAGATAGGAAGAAAACCATTCCAAACACTCGGGAGAGACCATGCGATAGGAGAGGATGGATAAAAGGACTTCATGACTGACGGTATTAAAAGCATTTGAAAAATCGATCAACACTAGAACCGTAACTTTAGTGTCTTCCATTCCTCGCCTTATATCGTCAGTCACTTTGAGGAGAGCAGAAACGGTACTGTGCCCGGGTCTGAACCCAGATTGGAGCGGACTGATGAGAGAGTTTTTGTGAATGAAGTTGGAGAATTGTTTATGTACACAGGCCTCAAGTACTTTGGACAAAAAGGGAAGGATGGAAATTGGACGAAAGTGACTAAGAAGAGTGGGATTAGGGATTTTTGGTAGTGGTCGAACATGGGCTTTCCGCCACAAGGAAGGGAAAACACCGGAGAAAAGGGAGAAGTTAACTATATGGGAAATTGCAGGAAGGAGCTGATCAACCACTGTCACGATCATGTGTCGACTGATGTTATCACAACCAACGGCTTTGGATTTGATGGATAGGATAATCTTTTTGATCTCTCCCGGGTCGACTGGGCTGAAGGTGAAGGGGGTAATATTGGGTCGCGTCAGACCAGCAAGGTAGTCAAGAGTTTGACATTTGGTTGGATTATCAAGGGTGGGAACAGTAGAGAAATGACGATTTAGATCGTCCAAACCAAATGTGCTAGGAAGGTCTGAATGTCGCGACTTGCCGATACCTAGAGTTCCAAGGAATTTCCAGATATCAGCAGGAGAAGAAGAAGTGATGTTACTAAGAATGTGGCGGCGTTTAGCGTTGCGTATCATCTGATTACAACGATTGCGAGTAGTTTTGAAGAGGCTCCAATTATCATCTGACCGATCCTTTTTATACTTCCGAAACGCGCGGTCCCTTCGTCGCATCGCCATCCGAACTCCCACATTCATCCATGGCGCAGGTGGCCGCTTTAGCTTGACTCTCCTGATAGGAGCGTGGGTGTCGTACAGCTTAACTATAATATTGTTGAAACACGCTACTTTATCGTCAACTGTAGCGGCTTCCTCCATGTCTGTCCAGTCAACAATAGAAGCATCTTGAGTAAGCTTTTCACAATTCATCCTCGCAAAGGCACGCCTGTACTGGAATGTAGGTTTGGGTTTAGGGGCTTTAAGGACATAAGACAGGAAAATAAGGTCGTGATGGTCTATATTTATATGTTTATAACATAAAGATATTTTATTTATCTCAATGATTTATCATCAAAAAATTCCGTTAAGGTGTAGTATGCTTTATTTTCCAGAAATACCTTAAGTTTATGGGTAAATGTGATAGTTTTGTTTTGTTCTCTAATATCCTTAGGTAAATTATTATAATTTTTTATAGACATAACTAAAGGGCTCGTGGAGTGGATTTTGAGTCGAGATGGTGGCTTATTTAATTTGTTTTTATTTATGTTCCGTAATGTGTATTTTGTTCGTGTTTCCTCGCATTTTGTATAGAGTGTAGGGTTGTTTTTGACAAATTTACATAGTTCTAGAATATACAAGCAGGTAAGTGTTAGGACTTTATGTTGTTTAAAATAAGGTTTGCAGCTGTCTGTCGGTTCTATATTTGTGAGTATTCGGATAAGTTTCTTTTGCTGGATAAAAATAGTATGGGAATCTGTGCTGTTACCCCACAATATAAATCCATAACTTAGTCGTGATTGGGCATACGCATAGTATGCTACAAGCGCAGTTTTAAAATCGGTAGTTTTTTTTATTTCGCGTAAGGCGTAAGTGAATTTGGAGAGTTTTGTTTAGTTTTCTGAATGTGAGATTTCCAATTTATGTGCGTGTCAATACAACTTCAAAGTGTCAAATCAACTTTTAATTGTATGAATGTAAATTTCTCACATTCGATAAAAAAAATGTATAATAATAATATAGGATAATTAGGAAGATATTTTTTTATACATTAAAGTGTATTTCATGATAGTCCCATCGCAAAAAAAATACATAAAAAGAGGTTGTCAAAGAATAGTTATAAATTTTTAAAGATGTCCCCGAAGAATTTCACCAAAAATTTAAAAAAAATATTCATTTATCTCCTAAACTATAAAAAATCGCGGAACATACATGGGATATTTTCGGATACCCCTAAGTATCAGGACAATTTTTGTTGACGTCACTATTTTGACCAGCCTGTTTAAGTTACCATAGTAACGTTCTAAGATTAACTGAAAACTATCTTTTTCTCCTTCTTTGTGTCACTGGCTCGACATGTTGGCCCAAAACTTTGCCACTTCCACGACGCTGTCGGTGAAGCTATACTTATAAATTCGAAACTATAATTTTAAATACCTAGCCGGCCAAGTACAGGCTAGTCGCGATTAAAGCAAGCAATTTATATTTTTTAATAAGTTTATTTCAAGATGACGACGACGGGAATAAATTGCGTTATAATCTACCGTCAGCGGGCGTCCAGGAAGTAATGTCCGCAGTTCCGGTTTCCGGGAATTATGTACCTAATATTAAAGGTTTTTTTAAAGAAAGTTATTCCTATTTGTGAGATGTGTTTTAGTAGCTTTTAGGTTACTTATTTAAAAACGAATCTATATGACTTTTTGAGTACAAACACATGTTTATTTATATTGTTACAAAAACATACCCCTCTAGATAAAACTGATGTAAATATTTCTTAGAACTCCAGCTGCATTAGATTGTTGTTCTGCATTCAAGTTTAAAATGCCTTTATAAATGAAGGTTTACCTTTATATATGATACTTTTCAATCCGCCATGTTCCGTTCACACGTAAAAATAAAACATTACACCAAACACAAATTTATAATTTTAACGTCCTGCCTCCCGAGTGTCGGTAACCCAATCCCGCGGCCATATTGGACGGCCCCGGGGCTCTACAACGAGATATAAATTTTACACGTAAGCCGACTATAATGAAATGCCTGCCCCTACCTGGGAGTGGGTTAAATATGCTGAATTACGGAGACTTATCTACTAATTATCTACTAATAGGGGAGGTCGGAAAAATTAGGTGATTTTCTTAGTTAAGAGGTAGAATTTTCTCAAGTTACATCTTCAGGCAATTAGTTGATCGGGTGTTTTTAAATAGGGTTATTTGATTTTAATCGTAATTGCGAGTAGGTTTCAACTTACAAGGGGTGATGTGACGTGACTAAGGAGAGGTATCCAGCCTGCCTGGTGTGCGATAGCCTGGCGTGATTAAGCATTTGGGTCGTCCGTTATCTAAGCAATAAGATGATTTCTTAGATTCTGCAGCTACTTTGAAAAGACGTAAGTACATTTTTGAAAGCCATATTAACAATGCCGTACTCTACCACCAACCATCGTGTTGGGTAACCCTATAGAACGATTCATCCCCTGAGAGTCCGTGGAGTGCCTTGCCCACTCTTCTCCATAGGTACCTACTACGCTTTGGAATGGGCAACTAGCTTCATCTATCTGACCAACTGATCTTTGTGCCTGTCCTTGGGCCTAGTGCCTTTAATGGTTTATTTGAAATAGATATGCTTTGAGTTTTAGTTTGAGAGGCCGCCTGCTTTCGGTTTTTTATACGTAAGTCGGTATTTTGAAATTTCATAGACGCATAGTCATCGGGTTGTACCTACCTACACCTGCCAACTCAGGATATCCCAAGGCAAGGCGTTAGAGTGTAACCCCGCGCCCGGCTAGCTTACACAGCTACCGAGATTTTGCCTATGCGATCGCCTGGGAGGCGATCATAAATACTATAAGGTAAATTTTTGAGTGAACATTTGTACAACATTTTTTTACACTTTTGAAAGCTTCTGAACTGCTATTTGTTATGTATTCAATAATTTATTCATTATATTATAGCGTCTATGAAAATCAGCGTTCACAGACTTGTAGTTATTTTTTAATAAAAGATTTGCATAAGGCTGTGCCAGAAGGCGTTACACGATATTTAAGGTTAATTTATGGACTAATCAGAGTTTCTCTGAAAAAAAAACTTCCTAATTAAGAAAGGTAAAATTATTGTCTGTTGTTTCGTTAAAAGATTATATTTAAGTAAAAAAAATTAAAACAAAATTTCGCTTTATTTATAAAATGGCGTCCCACGCGACCATTAGTAATAAGCGGTGATAAACTAAGATTAGTATTCTAGGTTTAAACATCACGTGGGTTTTTACTTGAAGGAATATTTTACTTTTAAATAGACCATAAAGTAGGTAGGTATTTTAGTATTTTACTGAGCAATCCATACTATTATATTTCTACACTAACATTATAAATTCGAAAGTTACTCGGTCTGTATGTTACCTTTTCACGCCTAAACCGCTGAACGGATTTCGATAAAATTTAGCAAGATGATAGATGGCATTCTGGGGAAGGCTGTTTGTACCAGCAGCACGTTCCCATGGGATAATTTCCGGCATCCAGGCGGGCGAAGTTTAGACTCTATAAATCTAATATAGCTTGTTTAAAAGATTAATCTAATTACATATGCATCGGTAGGTACTAAGAGCTGATCATAACATACCTACAACAACCGCTCTGGAAAGGCAGTTATTGTAGATAAAATAAAATAAAAATAAAATAAATATCGTCTGACATTGCACACAGCACCATCTAGTTCCAAGTTAAGCACTTAACACTTAAGGCTTGTGTTATGGATACCAGATGGTTGATACACTACGTAAATACATTTTTTTTTTCGTAAATACATACATATTATAAATATACATTACCATTACATTATGCAGTATTTTGTAAGATACCTATAGGTTGCAGGGTGGCTGGGACATTGACGCGCAATCTGAAATCATGAATTCAGCACGTGATTCTAGACACCCTTTTTTTTTTTTTTTTGGGGGTGGGAAATCATCAAATAACTTCTCCCGCTCTGGGCAGAGCAGGAGGGCGTGTCAGACTCTTACTGACTAAAACCCACCCGTGTTCCTTCAGTTGCCTGTGCCAGGGGCCACGGTAACCCTCTTGGACTTTTCCGCAACCCTAGCAGGCATCGGTCCTAGCAAACCCCGTCATTGGTGCTGACATCTCTTTGAGGCGCGCGTGGAACACAACGCGCCGTCGGTAATATTCCGTCGGTTATCAAAAAGAAATGATAAATGATAAATGATTTTATTTCTGTAAGTAGGTTTGAACAAACACTTTTACACGTCAATCATATTTTTTTTAAACTAGATGGGGTCGGCGTTTCCTATCTGACTACTCTGAGAAGAAAGGCCGAAACAAACTCAGAGGTCACAGTCTCTTTTAAAGTCCAGACAAAATCTTGGTCAGGTCATGTGAAAGCTATGTAGATCGGTGTCTGCAATGGTCTTTTGAGGAAAGAACCACACAGATTGAGTGGACCTGTCCAGTCAGTGCACGCAATTGTCAGTAATTGTGCAGCTCAACTTAGACTCAAGGAGCTCAACGATTCGACGAACAATACCAAAGAAAGGACATTTGAGTAGGCCGCATAAATTACTCAAACTGCCAGATCATGATTACGTTGAGAAAAATACAAAAATAAATATAAATAAATCAATGACCGACATAGTTCTCACATTCACAATAATTAGAATAATATTATAATAATCTTTGAGGACCATGTAGATTTGTGTCTGAAATGGTCTTTTGAGGAAAGAACCACACAGATTGAGTGGACCTGTCCAGTCAGTGCACGCATTTGTCAGTAACCGTGCAGCTCAACTCAGAACTTAAGGAGCTCAACGATTCGACGAACAATACCAAAGAAAGGACATTTGGGTAGGCCGCATCAGGTACTCAAACTGCCAGAACATGATTAAAACTGCAACAAATACCTACGCACTCGAAATTTATGACAGAGCATTTTTTTTTAAGTAATCGTTGATTTATTTCTACGCTAGGGTGTCTAGAATGATTTGCTGATTTAATGGTTACTGCTCGTTGATGTCCCTGCTATCCTGTATTAGTAGTGTGTGAAGCGACCTGTTTCTAGTACGAATAGTATTTTAATGGATGATTGCTATTCGGCGAAATATTGATACAACCTACTTTATGTATTTATTGAAACAAGTCACAACTTTAACGAGCACTATAAATTTCTCAAGCATAACACAATTTGCCTGCTAAATAAATCAAAGCTACTACAAATCGTTTTGAAAGTTTAAAATTGAAATACCCAACTATTAACGACTTTTTAATTACAGAAGAAATT
Organism: Brachylomia viminalis; assembly: GCA_937001585.2. Classification (NCBI taxonomy): domain Eukaryota; kingdom Metazoa; phylum Arthropoda; class Insecta; order Lepidoptera; family Noctuidae; genus Brachylomia; species Brachylomia viminalis. Next base: position 5,628,404 of record OW443301.2, read on the forward strand.
AATTTAACTTAAACCTTTTATTTTAAATTACTTGCAATGAGTTTTAAATTGCCGTCTGAAAATATTTTTAAAAACATTTAAGTAATTTACTTTCGGCAGTAAAGACAAGGACCTTTTTATGTTATGAGACATTTTGTTGATTTTTACGCTTTCGCAGTTCTGTAGTCGTTTGAAAACTCTAAACTTATAAACAAACAAGTTATTTTTGTGGATGTTCGTGAAGACAGGTCAGGAACTAAGCACGAATATAAATAGAGGTTTAATTCTAACAACACACGAACTGAATATTCATGTAACTTTTGAGCTGCAAGTCGTTTTTGGAAATGTTTGCATTGTGTCGCAGTTGGCGTAAGGATTGATTGTACGGTGCAACCTACGGCTTGTAGGTTCGATTTCCAAGCGTAAGAAATATTTTAGACTATAGTTACTTGCACCAAACAATGTTTTCAAATCCCGCACAAAGCCAAAAATAAATATTAAAGGCATAGTGGTATAGCGGTGAGAGACATAAAATAAATCGCTGATAAAAATACTGTACTTATAAATCCATAAATTCGTCACCCGAGAAAGACCACGTGCTTCAAGTGACAAGTTTTATAACACTCACTGGGACCTCAAACCATCCTCGTTCAAGTAAGATATAATCGACATGACATTTTTGGACGAAATATTTACACACAGAGTACATAAACTTACGCCTTATGAAATATTACGAAACATTTATTTGGAATAAAACCATTGAAATTCCCCGTCTGCTATCTACTGTAAAGAAATCATACACTTCAACTATTGGTCAGTATTAATGTTTATTCACTTTTTACAACACAATCAGGTAATTATTAATCACATAATAATCTGTATGAATATAACTAAAAGAAAACAGATCCGTCAGTTCAAAGCCTCGAAATAAATACTATCTCCAAGCAAATCAGTTGCACTTTAAACGGAAGTGAAAACTCAGCCGGTTATACGACCAATCAGAGCAGACTAAACTGTACGTAAAATCACTTTACCAACTAATGCATTACTTTCTTAATTTAAACAATAACGATTTATTAATTATACAAAACAAATATACTATAATACCGATTTTATCTACAATTAATACCTAAAACGGATGTACAGCTTGTGCAACCACTGCCGCTATTTGTCGCTTGTCTTATTCTCAATGAATAGTTTACAAAATCATTAATTCATTACACTATCTATTACACGAAGACATGCTTATATAAATTAATTAATTATTCATTTACAACACAAATAATATTAGAACTCTAAACGCGGAGACTTGTAATTGGCTTTCTGTCGACTATTGTTTCCTTTTCTCGATGATTTTTTTAGCTGTAAGTCTTCCATACTGTGATAAATAAATAAATAAATGAAAAGTTCAAATCAGTGGGAAGCCTCCACACATTAAAGCAAGTGTGACGTAATTAATCGTTCCACGTCTGAAGTAGTACTACTTCTACTACGGGCCGTTTAAAATCACAAATAATAGTTAGGGAAGCGCGTCGTTTTGTTTGTGTTTACATGTGCGACCGATACGCGAATGGGTTTGTGCACGCGAGGCTTAGTTTAAGGGGAAGTTGAGTGATTTTTGTGATTCCTAGTATTGTTTGTAACGGGTTTTGTATTTACTGAGCATATACCTACTATCGCACATGGAAAATGATTTACTTTCACTATTATCTAGATAGCGTTTTGTACTAAATAATGATAAATCTATATATTCTAAGCTTTTGACTTTTATCTGCGGTTTACATACATTTTCGCAGAAACGATGGAGCACTAATGCATGTTGTTCAATAGGTGCCCTCATTATGTTTGCATAAACACAAAGGTACTTCTGCCTCACAACAAATTTCCCAAATTAAAACAAGTCAGTATTTGTAAGCACGTAACCTGAGGGGCAATTCCCGTATTTTTAAAGACCGTTCGCATTCTAATCTCAGTCTCAATCTGTCAAAATTACAATAAATTTACATACATTTTTGACAGATTTTTGACATTGATTGTCGCTGAGATGAGATTGCGACTTGAATTTGAACGTTTTTTAAGTACGAGAATTGGCCTACAGATACACAAGGGGTATCCGTGGATTCCACAATCAAGATATTGATTGCCACGAGATTGATTAGAGGCCGACAAAAAAGCAACATTTTATTTTCAAATCAACCTTCTATCTCTCTCTCTTTTACACGTTTACTTGTCAGCCGTACGATAAAGGTTCACTGCGGTCAAAGACGACTTAGATTAAGATAATTCCTGTAACCGAGGGCGCAGATCAAAGTGAAGCAGAACTGGGAATGTTCCTTAAAGTCACGTCGCGTACAGAGACGGAATTATACGATGAGTTTGTGTGTACCTCACTGTAGTAAGTTTGTATTCAAACGAGGTATGTAGTACATAGGCATGTACATATTTACTCGACTGTCCTCCCCTGGCTGGAGGCTTTGAGTTAGCTCGAAGGCACCACAGGATTGACCGGTTAAGCAGTCATGGCCTCTTAAGGCCAACTGCGAGATGCCATACATAAAAAAAATCGCCTGCCCGTGCTAATAATTCGTTTTCGCTTTGAGTTCTTTCTGACTTTTTTTTCTTTTATTTTCGTTCGGCTTCTAATAGTGATGTTAAACTAGCCTATAGCCTTCCTTAAGAATTAGGCTATCAAATTCAAAAATATTTTTGTTAATCTAACCGGCAGTTCCTGAGATTACCCTTTACATACAAACTTACAAACAAACAAATACCTCTTTATAATATTAGTATATAATAACAAAGACCAAATTTTGGTATAGCCAGTAATAATTACGCGATAGAATTCCTCGCAAAGTCTTCTATAGGCATCTACTCTTCCGTGGTAGAAACCAATCGTTGGGGGCTTTTGGTGAAACATAAGGCCAGGAATAAAATCATAATGCCTACCAAAGCTCGCAGAATCTCTCAGTGAAACTAAAGTGAAATGAGCTGCCAATAGCGTCAATCCTTAGGGCCGACGCAGACTAGGCGAAGCGCAGCGCAGCGATGTTTTCACTGCAACGAAATACCAACCTTGTAGCTCTCAAAATAATGTTGAACAAAATAAACTGTTTGCCTGTCCGCTTCATGCTCTCACGGGCTTGAGGAAGATTATTTAATTTCAACTTTATTTAAATTATTACAATGATCATATATTTGTTCGGCAGTAAAAACCGCGCTGTGTTGCGCTTCATAAGATCTGCTCCAGTCCTTAGAATCAGGTAAAATGACAGATCACTTCACCTAAGTTTTTACGGCGAGATTTTTACAGAATAGGTTTAGTCACAGCTTTAATTTCAATGATTATTATTTTTAAGATAATATTTATCGCTCGCAAATGTAGTTAGATTAAACATTAGGCCACCCCTCTACCAAGTATTATGGCCTTGTCTTATAAATTAAGAAGTACCTAACTTCACCTTTAATGAATATTACACTTAATATCCAGCCTCTTGTATTCCAAGTAGGTACTTATAATCTTGGGTGGGTATTTTGTACAATGTGCTAATGAAAGACAAAGTTTGCCTAATTTAATTAGTAAAATACCTTCATAATAGAATATTTGGTATTATTTAGTAAGAACATTTTAGTTACGAAGCTCGAATAAGCTTGATTTTCAGTGAGAATTAACTAAATTGTCAAAGTTTAGAGATGTTTAAGCAACTGGCTACTTACCTATTTCAAGAAATGGCTTCATCAATTTCTTTTGGCTTTGTAAAATAAAAAGGTATTATGAAAATGTAACTAGTTTCAGAAAGTTTTATCAGCGTAAAATAGTGTTTAATTTCGAAATTTAAAGCGCAAAATTAGATTTATTTTGGATAAAAACATACCTAATTACGGCCTTCATTGACTGGATGAGACTGGATGGGGAGAGCCGAAGATCGGGCTCAGTGGCGTTCACTAATAGGAGCGGCCTACGTCCAGCAGTGGACGAATATAGGTTAATGATGATGATGACGGCCTTCACTATTATTTAACAAAATGATGCCAAAATGTTGTTATATTACTTCACTATACTTTCTAAATCGATCTGTTATTTGAAACTCTAGTTTTACTTCGAGATAACCACCGGAAATTGTTACTGAAGTATGAAAAGAGAGCAACCGTTTAGTGCTCAATATAAAGAGTTCTAACACAGCTCATCCGCTATTTGTACATACTTTTCGAAGCTGAAATCACTTTCTAAAGATTACATTAAGTTTATTTTCATTTAATTCATGTTAGCTATGTTTATTAAGCAGTCGGGTAGGTATCGTGTTCAAAGCGAGATTCAGAGTCAATTAAAACTATTTAGGTAGGTAATTAGGTACGCCTACTTATCTACACCTACTTTATTCATTTAGATACAGTATCTTTATTGCGAGATTTGTTTTAATTCCCAGATTTAGATTTTATTAGTAGTCAGCAACACGAGTAGGTTAACACTATCCAAAGTTACGAAGGCTATGAATTCCGGCAGAAGATTCGCTGAGAAATGACAAAGTCGCGTACAGACGTAGTGAGGCATGCTTGCCACGTACAGGTATGCCTCAGGTAGGCTGTGTGGAAGAGTTGCTCACTGAGAGCATCAGTCGATGCGACGAATTTGGATGACTAAATGTGGCGATTCGCTGAGCCTGTAAGTATGCGAGGCAAACCATACATGGTGCATGCCCCACGATGTCTGTGCACGGCTTATGAAAATTATATCACTATAAATATACTGGTCTGTTACTATTGCACTTCAGGGCAAAGATCTCTTCTAAAATGAAATTGTATTTTTCTTCATTGTCAGTCAGTAATGTCAAAGATTCATGTTGTGAACTTTGATAAGGAAAATTCTTATCAATGTTTGCCAAAATACGTTTTTCCTGGAAATTTCTCTAGTCTCGACCGATAGCTATTTACATATTTCTAAACTGTTGTCAAACAAAGTGACAGGCACTTCAAGTTAATTTGAGGTACTTGGGTAAGATCAAAGTACGAAATACTTAGTTCGCTATTAGATATAGTTTCATTAATCGGTTCAGTGATTTTGGAGTAGGTAATAGGTAATACGGGCTGGTGTCCGCAACTCCACGTCAATGCGCGTATTTTGCGTACGGGTGGGAAAATCGGTTATTCGATCCACCCCAGCTCCTCGAGAAAGGCCAGCAACTAAATGATAAATGATTTTATTTCTGTAAGTAGGTTTGAACAAACACTTTTACACGTCAATCATATTTTATTAAAACTAGATGGGGTCGGCGTTTCCTATCTGACTACTCTGAGAAGAAAGGCCGAAACAAACTCAGAGGTCACAGTCTCTTTTAAAGTCCAGACAAAATCTTGGTGTTGCTGACAATCTCACGTAGGGTACCTGGGTTACAGAAGTACTTTGCCCTGTATGTGGTGACCACCGGGCAGCTTAGAAGCACATGGGCTGCTGTCTCGTCCTCCTCTATGCAGGCCCTGCACAGCGGACTGTCCGTGACTCCTAATACAAAGAGGTGTTTATTAAATGATCCGTGACCAGTTACGGCTGCTGTGACTGTACGCAGCTGTTGCTTGGTTAGACGGAGAACCTGTTTCGTGAAGCGGCCATCGATTGTGGGGAGTGCTTCCCTAGCCTGCCTGCACTCTCGTTGGTCCACCCATAGTTTGTGATGTTGGTCCCTGGTGCGTTTCCTTACCAGAGTGCGTATGTACCCGAAGGGGAGTGGCACGATGGGTTCGGGACCCACTGGTACAACGTTCGACCCCCTTCTGGCAAGTTCGTCGGCTGCATCGTTGCCTAGCGAGCCGCTGTGTCCTTTGATCCATTGAATGGTTATGTTATTGAGGTTGCCCACCTGGTTGAGGCGCTGGTGGCACTCGTATATTAGCCCAGAATCAACTGTGACTGTTCAGCGCTTGCGATTTTGGAGTAATGTCTGTAAGAAAATCAATCAATTCACCAACGTAGCTACCGTGAGATTAATCTATTTCAGTTATTTTTATAGTATCATGTGTTATGGTATTTTATTATGGGGACGGGCTGATATTGAGTCTATTTTTATTCTGCAGAAAAGAGCCATCAGAGAAATATATTGCCTGCGCGGGCGCGATTCTCTAAGGAAATTGAAATGCTAAGAGTTTAAATTTGATCTTGTCTGTACGTCAGTCAGCCTGTCAAGACCCTTTTTTTCAGGAACGCGTGGAGGTGTCAAATTGAAATTAATATCAAATACGTAGGTCTACGGTCCCTTGGAGCTCTAAAAATCAAGCTTTTAAGTCAACGCAAGAAAAAAGTACTTACGGCCATTTATGCGACATATTTTGTCACTCGCAAGTAAATCAAAACCTATAGGATACTTCCCGTTTACCTAGAATCATGAAATTTGGCATGAAGAAAGGTATCACAGCAAAAGTGAAGGATAAAGTCTGAAAAATTTTAACTTGTAGTTTTATCACAAAAAAAATTTGTTGCGATTACAAACTTAAATTTGCAATTGTAGAATTAAAACAACGAATTGTGGTATTAATAAATAAGTGCGGAAGACGCTGACGACAGTGACACAGTTTATACTAGTATAGTCGTCGACGAAATCTCTTATAAATATGTATTTACTGCCATGATTTTGTACATAGACTAAGAGAAATTTGTAATTTTAGGAGTGATAAATAAACTATTACTATTAATTAACCGTATATCGCTGTATGGGAGAACTTATTTTTCAACAGCAATGTTAAGTTTGTTTTTGGGATAAAGTTATTCCAGGGAACCCTTAATTGTGCGTGGTCCGACACGCATCTGGCCGGTCTCCGAGTATAGTAAGATAGGATAAGTAATCTGTTTAGCAAAATTTTAAGGATTTTTTTTCTTTTGATTTAAAAACCCAAGTTTGTGGTGTCTCATTACTATGCAACTAGCTGTAATCCTCGACTTCGTTTGCATACAAACTCCAGTACCCCGCTTGTGAAGTTCAGGGATAACGTTTTATTAAATCTTTATACGTAATAAGTATTCTGTATATTTTTTATTTGATGAACTTTTAATGAAAAATAATTTCTTTCTTAATATGAAGGATGGTTAGCAAAACTGGAGATGATGCCAGAAAATGATAGTGCGGCGGAAAATTTTCAAAAATATTTTACTGAGCAATGCTAAAAAAGTATTTCTCAGGACGTGGTGTTGTGCAAATGAATGCCATCGTACCACTAACGCAGTCGAGGCATCGCATCGGAGATTAGGGATTAAAAACATAATATTTTCATGTACCTAAGCATTTTAAAAAACAAGCGATTTATTATTTAAATAAAGTTAAAAGAGAAGATGAGACGCGGAGGAAAACATCCAACATCATAAAATATGCCAAAAAAGTAAAAAAAAATAGTGAAAATTAGTTAAAGTGTTTAAAACAGTTGTTGGGTATGACTTCTATGTAAATAAATATGAATTGAATAAATGAGTTCATAAACAAATATCATAAGGTACTTTAATTTTTACAGTTGATTGTACTTAAAACAACTAAATACTTGACCAATAGCGTATTTGGCAAATTTCGTAATTGGACAAAATTGGTTTGACAAACTACAGCTTTGACCAATATCAAAGGACATCGTCGAAAATGGCCCTAATGGCATCTGACGTCCTACATAATAATTATAAATATATTTTATTATACTAATTGCAAATATCTGTATACAGCGGACATTCTGCGTTCCTTAATGAACAAAATTAAAAGAGCTGTAACGATTTACGACATCACATCAAAAATGCTGCCATTTTTGACAATTTAAATTTATTAGAATTCATTTCACACAGATTACTTGAGTTGTCCACCTGCTGACGGATGTCATACGCATCCGTATCGACGTACTTTCCTTTTCAACCTTCTTCGCTCTTGGGTATGACGCTTCTGTAGTGATTTGTGCGACTTTTTTATTGGTACCATACAGATTAGGTGCAAAAAGAACTCAACAACAAAACCGATTTTCATATCCTAATCCATGCATCCTAAATAATTGATTATCATTTTCTATACAATTACTATACATAAAGGCGTTTGTGCACTACCTCCTATTCGATTCATATTCGTGTTTTTTACGAACAGCATACATGCGGATCAGAAATTCACGAATGGGCGCTGTACACTCACTCGTAATCGATTCGTTTTGTGGAATTTATCATAGTCTGTTTTAAAAATACGAGTACCAATTGAATACTATAGTCCACGTACTTACATTGTACGTGGACTATCGTATCGTGTACGTCGTACACCGATTCGAGTATTCACTAAAAACATTTCGTAGGCAGAGATCGCGTTCATAATGTGTGCAGCATTTCGCGCTCAATCATATGTACTGGATTCGTATTCGTGAAAAACACGATTACGACACAGTGCACAAAACGCTTTTAATTCAGCACGATGGCTCCTTCGATCCGTAAAAACTGACTCGATGTGAGAAATACACGAATACAAAAACGAAAACGAAGCAGTGCACAAACTACCATACATTTTTTTTTTTTTTTTTTTTTTTTTTTTTTTTCTATTTCGAATTGTATTTAACAAATTACAAATATAAACCGAATACGAGGTAATGCACAAACGCTCTAAGTGAGATGCATTGTAATATTTCAAATAGAATAACACGCTGGGTACTGAATGGTCCCCCGACTGTGACCTCTGAGTTTATTTCGGCGTTTCTTCTCAGAGAGTAGTCAATTAGGAAACGCCGACCTCATCAAGCTTAATAATAAGAAAAATCTGAAGATGGGAAATCATCAAATGACTCCTCCCGCTCTGGGTGGAGCGGAAGGGAGTGTCAGACTCTTACTGACTAAAACCCACCCGTGTTCCTTCCTTGGCCCTTTATGTTCCGGGTCAGCGGTACCCCTTTCGGATGATCCCGCTTTCCCGGCAGGCTTGGGCCCTAGTGGGCCCCCTCTTCGATGCTGACATCTCTTTGAGGCGCGCGTGGAACACGTACGCGCCGTCCAGCACGGGCCTGGTCCTGATCGGACGGTGAGCTACCCATTACTCACCGCCCGCAGGCCCGCGCCTACGGTGGCCGGGAGTCGTCACGCGGCTCCCGACGCCCGGAGCGTCCACCGCGGCGGCTTGGACGGGAGACTCTCTCCCTCTCCCGTCCCGCCACCTCCTTCGCTAGCATGACTGCTTCGCAGAAGGAGGTGACTGCCTCCCACTCCCCCTCGCCCCGGACCATGGCTTGAACCAGGGCCGGGCGTGAGAGGTCGCCGCCGCTGCCGATCGCCTCTACGAGGACACGGCGGTGCTCCGCCCATGCAGGACAGGCCCCCACCGTATGCTCCACCGTGTCCTCGGGGCGATCATCGCAGTGGTGACACCCGGGCGTTTCCTCCCGCCTGATGATGTGCAGGAACCTCCCGAAACATCCGTGTCCGGTGAGGACCTGCGTCAGGCGGTAGGTGAGGACGCCGTGACGCCTCTCTAGCCACTCCTCAAAGTGGGGTCTTACCGCCGCTATCGTGGCGTGCCCTACAGGGGGTGCCCTTAGGTGATAGTCGCTTAGTAAGTAAAAATACGCCCCTGGCTGGAGGCTTTGAGTTTCACTTAAGGCAACCACAGGATAGTCCGGTTGAGTAGTAACGACCTCTCTAGGTCTACTACGAGATGCCATAGTTAGGAAAAAAAAAAAAAAAAGGTACTGAACGGTACCGATTTAGTTGAAAATATATCGATACGGATCTAATGTATGAGCATCCCTAATCCTTACATGTCATGTCAATCAACTCAACTGTCAAATGATTGCACGCACATCACACTCGCTCGCATTCCTTCGTGATTACATTGTGTAGTGTATTCAAATTGTTTTATTTAACACCAAAAAAGATAGGTAAGTGGGTACACGTGTACTGTATGCGCTATGGCCCTACACAACATCGGTGTCAGTCAAATTTAATTCTAAAACATTCCATGTTCCCACCCCAATTAAAATGCTTTTACCTAAAGGAAACACTACATCATTATGCGTAAATTTCGTCAAAGAGAAATTATTATGTGTCTAATTAATATGGCGTCTTAGGTCAAATTATTTAACCGTGCAGGCGTTAGACCTACATTTATAAGAACGTGTATGGTACCTTTAATAAGCACAATAAGTAAAAGCTTCGAAAATAGCAGTTTTAATTTGGAAAACGCATTTCCTATTTATGGAAAATCATTTCATGAAGATGTCTAAATATTAGATATTGTACAAATTCTCTGCACATAAATGATTCTTGATTGCATAATAAAACCGTACTTTTCTGTTAAGTATAAGAAACTTGCTGAGACACATTGGGCTTTCTTATAAAACGTGACGATGATATTATCGTGGACGTCGACGGCATCACGATTACACAAGGAAGTAAAATGACGATAACGTTGTAACGTGCACGTATTTCCATACGACGCGCGACGTCCACGATAATATTGTTACGTTAGAAATAATATAAAAGCGAACATTCAAGTTGTTATTGTAGATGACTTTAATAACGTAGATATGTATTTGGGCTTCAGCTTCAGTTTTGGACCTAACTAAGCCATCACATGGGCAGGTTGCGAGCCGAACTCACATACTACGATAAAATTGAAAACATCGCACCTGCCTGGTATTGATGACCTTCAGCATATTTTCCTCTATGGGCATGCGGTAAATCTACCGAAAAAAGTTTTCTCATATTATGTACTGCCAGCAAGATCTCGTAAAGTGCTCCCTGAGCACTCATTCCTTTGGCTTATTCTAACACATAATCCGTTAAGTTTATTTCACCAAGCCACCCCTGCCTAAGAAAACCGCGATTTTATTGGACTTAGCCTTGAATGTTTATTTAAAATTATGGCACGCCGTTTTGCACTCGTATCATGTCAAATTCAACAACAGTGTGTGTTAATTATTATTTTTTGTAATTTAAACAAAATCTAGGACCGGTGTCCTTTCAACCGGAATGGACATCGAATTTAGGTACACAAAATCTCTAAACATGGTACACCGATGACGTAAGAAGGGCAAAAAAAAATTACAGACAGAAATAAACTCGATGTATCACCGCTATTGTAAACACATCACCTTTATATACACAGTCTGGTTGTTAAACTGTATCGGAATCATTTAACAGCCTGTGTTGTGCAACTTTCTGGGATTTATTGCTAAACACTGTGCCTTGTAAAAAAATACAGCAATAGCCCAGCGGATGAAATGTTGAACTGGCGCAGCGGTTGTGGTTTTTATTCCCAGCAATGCTTACTACCTACATTAAATTAAGTCTCATCTCAATGTATGGAACTCATTCTCAGTCTGATTTACAGTAGCAATTTGGAGTTCAAAACAGATTCTGAGCACCTGCTAAGAATTTTTTAAGAGAAAAATCCAAAATCACTTTTTTCCTACCCGGGGCACACAACTAAACCTACTCAGTAGTCGCACTTGATCAAGGAGCTAGTATTAGTAACACCGTTTAAAGTATGCATGAGATCCATCTTTACGTTTCAAAACATTGTACGACAATACGTTTTGACGACACGTTTGGTGTAGTGGCTACAGTGGCTAAGTGTAGTCAGCGAAACCAAATGTTCCTGGGTTCGAATCCCGGTAGGGGCAAATGTTTGTATGATGAGACATTTGTACCCGAGTCATGGATGTATATTTATAATATGTATGTATTGACGAAAAAAAATGTATTTAAGTAGTGTATCAACCATCTGGTATCCATAACACAAGCCTTAAGTGTTAAGTGCTTAACTTGGAACTAGATGGTGCTGTGTGCAATGTCAGACGATATTTATATTTAAAACAGAAACTACATAACCTCACAAACCTAACTAACTCTCTAATTCTCACAGTCATGAAACTAAATAAATGGAAACTCCTGGAATATCCGTTTAGAGCAAAAATCCATAATTTCCTCCTAACTGGCTCAAATGATCAGAATAGTACCACTCACTATGCATACTAAACAGCCGCTTAATATTAATAACTCCACGTAATCAAACTTTAAACGTGACTAAATTTCTAATTTATTTCTATTCAGTGGTTATCAGAAATAAACGTTTGAGTGGACAGGCAATTTCCAAGTAAACCTCCTTTTCATGGTACCTTTCTAAATAGACTTCTCTCCTTTAATATTGTTTTTTTATGTAAGTATTTATTAAGGTACTTTGAAATTCGTCCCTATTCAAAATAAGATGTTTCATTTTGATGTTGCTTTTTGTAATTATTATGTAATGGGTAAGATAAGAAAATAATAGAATAGGGTAGGGGCATGAGATCGATGATGAAGGAAATGTTACATAATTATCAAGTTATCACCAGAATAATGGCTAATGGCTGGCTAATGGTTTACGTGGCCACAGATTTATTACTCGTAACATATCTTTGAATATCATTTAAAATTGGCGATAGAGCTGTTGATTACAGAGCAATAAACAAAATATAAATCTTATCTAATATTATAAATGCGAAAGTAAGTTTGTTTGTTACGCTTTCTCGCTAAAACGCCTGAACGAATTTGGATGAAATTTAGCTCATTGGTAGAACATGACCTAGGTTAGGACATAGAATACTTTTTATACCGATTTTCTCACGGTATCAAGACTTATGCGGGTGAAACCAAGGGGCGCAACTAGTAAAGTATAAATTCAATCGCACATTTATGTTTGTAGCCCAGCAATGGGAACATTATATAGACTGATTTTGACCTTGACAAATCTTAACGACTAGAGATTGTCACAATAACCGAGTTGGAAAAACCTGTTTATTTAGGAAAAATGGTCGGAATTACACTCAACCATAAAAAACAAACACTTAAAATACCCTCATGAAATCTTACATATTTACCCTTCATTAAGCTTGGTCCCTCACTTTCCTTAAAAAAGCAGTTTCAGCAAAAAAGGTCGCAACATTTATGCTGTAGTATACTTAAATTGAGGTAGGCAAACCGGCGTTTAGCATAAAACTGGCACAAAATTTCCTGTAATGCAACCTCTAGTTATCTTTTCCGTGTGAACTACAATTTTTAGGTTGCTAGGTGTATATTTGTAGGTACGTTGCTATGACGCTACAACGTTTCCACATGTAGAGGTCTAAATGTTTGCTACGAAGGTATTTCGGGTAATCGTAGCATTGTCTAAGTGTCTACGAATTTCGGGAACGTTTAGGTTCGGTGGTTGTATACGGAATATGGTTGTATAATTATGGTTTTATATCGAATAGGTAGTTGTGAAATAGTGAACTTGTACAGCAGCACTATTCAAAATGATTTTTAAATAACAAAATAAACCGGCTTAGCGATGATTACACAAGAGCATTAAACATGATAGATTAATATTGTGACACTTACTAATTACCCCGGCTTAATACCCCACAGCTCAAACCCAGAACATAATCAATCCATCAATAATCTCATCCAATATATATAAAATATAATGTTCATTACATCTTCCCAAGGGTCGTGCTTAGCAAACTTTCAAACATCCATTAGTTGATCACAAATTCGCAGAATCATCGCATTATATTTGGGTTGCTTGAGACATGAAAAGGTGGAATTACTAGAAAAAAACGGATGGATTTGCGAATAGAAAACAAAATCTTAGCCTTCGTTTTTGGTTTGTAAACACTATTTCAAGATGAAAAGTCTTTACCTACGAATAATACTGATTAGGTACTGAATAATTGTACGGCAAACGCTAAATTGTAATTAAAAACGCATTACATAAAAATGGTATGCCTTTCAACGAATTATAAAGAAATAATACTTTTAAAAGCAGTTGTGGCCCAATGGGCGCTACGGTCGTGACTTGTAGTTTGTTGTGGGTCGTAGGTTCTAACCCAGACAGGCACTTTACTTGGTGTAAATTATTTCCTCACCACTGCTCTCAAAACAGTGAAGGAAAGGTCAATCATGTCATAGAACTAAAAATATGTAGACATGTGACATCTACCAACCGGCCCGCGTGGGGGATTACGGCCCACTCCCTGTGACCTAGAGGAGGCCTGTGTCCCAGCAGTGGGAACATTACGCTGATCATGCAATCCTTTTCTGATTTTAGGTTCCACGTTTAAACTTCAGAAACACTTCATCTGTTACAAGCAAAGCGTTTATCCCATAACATATATTATACTACCTACTCAATACTTTCATAAATAATTCACTAGTCGATATTTCTACTTTATCAAAGCAAAAACCATAATTGACTTCCTTCTAAGTAAGTAATTACCACCTTCTTAGCTTTCGAGGTTGAAAGATTAATCTATCAATCCGGAACCTGCTTCATGGTGAATTATATTATGTAGGTAAGTACCATGATGTTACCGAAAAGTATGCTGACATCATCTGCCTGGATTTTTCCCTACTACGCTAGTTTTCAGTCTAACCGTATGCTGCTGAATACCAGCATTTTACATGGAGCGACTGCCTATCAGACCCCCACAACCTAGTTACTGGGTAATACGATATCGCTTAGTAAGAGGAGGTTGTCAGACCGAAAATTAAACTGATAAGTTAGAAAATTCGTGGGATAAATGTGAGAAGATGTGTTTTAGATATTGGTTGGTGAAACATACAATGCAGAAAAATATCTAAGCTTTTTTGCTACAACGAGCAGCTACAATATTCTTACAGTACCTACATTGTATTATTAAAAGTCTCCTCAAGTAACAATAAACCTGAACAGGCTTGCTGATAGCCATAACTTTTTAACTTGATATTATTATAGCTATAAAGGCTCGTGGCGACACAAGAAAAGAAATTACCTTCTTCTGTTGTGTGCAACTTTATTGCGGGCAAAATGTTTCTGATACTTATTGTAAATAAATGATACTGCATTTATACTGAAATTTCTTCTACCGTGGATTAACGTGACCTGAACCCCAAGCAACGTGAGATCAAAGTATCTGATCGTCCCGAGGACACGGTGGAGCATACGGTGGGGGCCTGCCCAGCATGGGCGGAGCACCGCCGTGTCCTCGTAGAGGCGATCGGCAGCGGCGGCGACCTCTCACGCCCGGCCCTGGTTCAAGCCATGGTCCGGGGCGAGGGGGAGTGGGAGGCAGTCGCCTCCTTCTACGAAGCAGTCATGCTAGCGAAGGAGGTGGCTGGACGGGAGAGGGAGAAAGTCTCCCGTCCAAGCCGCCGCGGTGGACGCTCCGGGCGTCGGGAGCCGCGTGACGACTCCCGGCCACCGTAGGCGCGGGCCTGCGGGCGGTGAGTAATGGGTAGCTCACCGTCCGATCAGGACCAGGCCCGTGCTGGACGGCGCGTACGTGTTCCACGCGCGCCTCAATGAGATGTCAGCATCGAAGAGGAGGCCCACTACGGCCCAAGCCTGCCGGGAAAGCGGGATCATCCGAAAGGGGTACCGCTGACCCGGAACATAAAGAGCCAAGGAAGGAACACGGGTGGGTTTTAGTCAGTAAGAGTCTGACACTCCCTTCCGCTCCACCCAGAGCGGGTGGGGTCATATGAAAATTTCCCATCCTCAAAAAAAAAAAAAAAAGTATCTTCGCCACGAAAAGGTTTTTTCGAATAAAAAACAATAATCGAAATCGGTCGACGTGGTAAATAATTATGCCCGAACATACTTTAAAAGAAATATTCCGACGAATTGAGAACCTCCTTATTTTTTTTAAAGTCGGATAAAAATAAGACGCAAACCGATGGGCGTTTGATTTACATTAGTGGCTACTTCTTGTGCCAAGCATATTCTTGAAAATGTACGCACTGCAGATTTTATTCTGAAAGTCGAATAAGTTGCCAAAAAATACCTACTTTTTAACAAATGACCGGGTACCATGTAGCTCCTGTAAATTATTTACATTTTACGTAGAATCACTTATTAAAACTTTGACTTAGATAAGTTAATTATCTACGTCAAAGTTTTAAAAAGGCGTTTTAAAAACGTTTTGAACTAACGGCAACATATTTGCATACTTGCCAACTACATAAGCTAAACTACCAAATTTTCCTAACATTTTTATCTTTCCTTCCAGTGACAAAGTGTACTGTGACGAGTGATGTATAGTGAACAGTGATCAAAATGGACAAGAACACGGCCGAAGCCAGCAAGGGCGGTCAGTTATGCGGGCAAGTGCGTCGGTTCCGAGACAAAACGCCCGATTTGTCGACCGACTTATCGTTCGAGGAGTTGAGGAATAAGTTCGATACAACTGCGCCACGCGCGGCAAGGAACGAAATCGCTTCGAACCCTGCCACGCATGGCAGCGCCACTAGACAGGTGGTCAGTGGCAAAATCTTCAAGAAGTGCAAGAGTGCTACATTTCAGATAGATGGCGCCACATACACTATTGGTAAGTAGGGATCGAGTTAGTTCGGTTTTCCGCCGCCTGTTTGAGGGTGGCGCTTGTTTACGGAGCTTTGTGGAAGCTTTTGAAACCGCTCTGTTTTCAGATGATTGTGTGTTTATACAAGAATTGGTTGAATACTATACGGTATTTAGAAAGTGCTCTATCTTTATTGTTTTGTCTAATTCAATGCCAATCCCCTGGAAAACTTTAATGTTTGTTTTTATAAAAAAATAAGGACACTTGCACATTTGAAGGTTGTAACGTAATAATTAAGTAGATATAAAGCTTGTAATCACTATTAAAGTAGAAGGTTTTAATCACAACAAGGCATAAAAATAGTACCTACTTCAACACTTACATACTTTTATAACCAGAAAGATATAAAAGTTATACAGATGTGATGACATAGGTACAATATAATCATTTTGTTGATAATTTTGTAATAGGTAATCGTGAAAGATAATAAATATGGTTGCGTCATTACTTTATTATGATTACTTATTTATTTACTATTAGAATGTAGTAACAGCGATGGTAATAAATAATACCGCAATAGAACAATAAAGAAGTTATGTTTTACGATAGGTTATTAAAATCGAACTATAGTTATATTTTGTCGCAAGTATTAATAGTGCGCCATCTGGCAAAGTAATTAAATAGCTACTAAAACTTTTATTAAATTCTTCCTGAGATTTTTCAGTAAACGTTTAGTTCATTCTGATGACTAATTTCTCAATATCAAATTTCAACATCTTTTTTATACAAAAATAATATAAAAATATAAGTAAGTATTTAATTTAATTTTATATAAAATTACATTATTTACGTATGTTTTTTTTAAACAAATCAATCAATTTACAATTATTGCATTCAGGAGTAGGTATCGATACAGTTTAGGATCTCTTATTATATAACATATTATCTCGCTTGTAATACCCCGAACGGCTAGGCAGAGGTGAACCTACAGTACACTAAGCACTAAGGTGCATTGAGAATCTTTAGAGATCATGATTGTAAATTGTGGGTTTTTATATTTATTTTTTCAATGTATGTTAATTGTTCTTTTTCCTAATTGTATTTTTGTAAGTGAGTTATAGGTAAGATGTGTATCTTGGTACTAACATCGCATTGGCGTTATAGCTGTTAAGGTGTTATTTGCATAATTTTAAATAAATAAATAATAATAAATAATCCACATTTCGCCAGTTAGGTTTATGTGCCATGTAATAGGGGGTGAGCCTATTGCACAAATCGAGACTCCCGGCTGCTACTGAGATACGGTGGGGGTCTGCCCGGCTTGGGTGGAGCACCGCAGTGTCCTCGTGCAGGCGAATGGCGGCGGCGATCTCTCGCGTCCGGCCCTGGTCCAGGCCATGGTACGGAGCGAGAGGGCATGGGAAGCCGTCACCTTCTTCGTTCTCTCTGTCTCCGTCAAATTCCGTCTGTCAAATTTCGTTACGATCCGTTCAGCCGCTTTTGCGTGATTGAGTAAAAAACATGCAAACATACAAACTTTCACATTTATAATGATGTAGTCCTCCAGACCGTATTTCGGCCATGGCGGCCAATCTCAACGGAGACTATAGCCTTCGGCGCGGGTAATATTGTAGTGCACAAGTGTGTGCGCAGACACAGGTGCACTCTCTCTCTCTCTTCCCTCACTCTCACAGTCCGATGGGACGGCGATCCGACACGACCGGAGAGAGATCTGGCGCAGGAGCAACGGCTTAAAGTGCTTTCCGAGGCACGGGGGCATCACACCGCCAACATCCAAACTCCGGGCTGTAACTAAGAAATTCCTAATGGAAAAACCCAATAACCCTATGCCTGACCTGGGAATTGAACACAGGACCCCACGTTCTGCACTCACGCTTACAATTACGAGACCAACGGGGCAGTCACACACATATAATTTATAATATTAGTAGGGTGAACCATGATATCGCGTGCGTCGGTACGCATTCTACGGAACCGCAATATCTGATATTTCTAATTCAATAGAATTGATTTATCACAATGATTACCTGATATTGATCATTAACTCATATTTGGAACACGCGTGTAACTATATTTTGTAAGGGATTTATTTGTTATTATTTATTTATTATGACGCAATGTATTGGAACTATTGTATGATTATAGATAACATCTGTTAATGTGTGGAATGGTACTCTCTCTCACTACCATTAGCTATAACAATAACTTTTGTAGTAATTGTAATGGCAGAGAGAGTGGGTAACAATAATAGATTTACGATTATTTGCTACCTCATTGAATAATACCTAATAATATGTATATATATTATTATAGGTACGCAAATACCATTATATTGAGTTCCTACTTTATTCATATTATCTATAGACTAATATTAATTTAGATAATCTTGACATTTTTGGTATCAAAAGCAAGGTCTTGACGAGCACATTACAGATACTCCGATGTATATAATATTGTCTAAGTAAATAAACATCTATAAATTATAAAAAAAACAAGCAAAACTGAGACCGCTATATACGGCGCGACTGTACAATTATTCATACATAATATACTTACAATAAAAACAGAAAAATACAAAAGTATAAAATAAAAAAAATATTGTTAAAACTGTAACCCGACCACGAAAAAGTAAAAGTGATTAAAAAAGTACGAAAGAAGATCATATTTCAGACAGAAATCAAGACAAAATAAACTTAAGCGGAAAAATAAAAGTGTATATAACTTACACTTTTTACACTTTTATAAACTTCATTTTTCCTGTTGATAGCGATGCGGACGAATTTTTTGAAGCCCTATGATTCTTTTCCTTCGTTTCTTTTGTTATATACATGTAGGACTTATGTTACTATTACTATTATTTGAATACTGTTAGCTTATATATTATTTAAATATTATCTTACTCAGTAATGAAATGAAACAAAATGTTTATTTCTGTAAGTAGATCTTTTAGGAGACTTTTACACGTCAATACTGTAAAACTAGATGGTGCCCGCATTTCCTAGCTGACTGATCCCTAAAAAGAAATGTCGAAAGCAACTCAGAGGACATGGTCTCTTTTAAAGTCCAAACATTTTATTATTAGGGTTTTATGTGAAAAAAAAACCCCTAATAATAAAATGTTTGGACTTTGTTGATGTTTGTTTGTTTGTTTGACACGCCCTCCTGCTCTGCCCAGAGCGGGAGAAGTTATTTGATGATTTCCCAACCACAAAAAAAAAAAAAAGGGTTTTATGTGAGTCGAACAATGCAAGGGCCATGTCTGGAAGGGCCTTTTGAAGAAAGAGCCATTGCAGCTTTGATTTGACCTGTCCTAACAGACGCCATGCATGCATCAGTCATCGTGTAACTCAATCCTATTTTAGGGAGCTCAACGACCCGTCACACGACGCTACTAGATCTGCAGAACATTTGCGTAGGCCGTATATAAAACACTCAAAACCGCCAGACAGCTATTAGTCATGTATTCTATCTAGCCTGCATGATACTCACATTCAGTCAGTTTCCCCCCCTCCCCCACCCACCTTCTTCCATCGGTCATCTAGACGCACTGCAAGTTACCATCCTTACCTAGTAGCTATTCAACCAATTCGCACTAAGCGTTTCCAAATGTCTTTTGTTATGCGCACAGCAAAAGAGTGGAACTCTCTACCTGCGTCTGTGTTTCCGAACACATACAACCCTAATCTCTTCAAAGTGAGAGTGAACAGGCTTCTTCTGGGTAAGCCCACTCCATTGTCGACTCTGTCTCTGTCACCACTAGCCTAGATTACAGTCAAGAGCAAACCCATCTTAAAAAATAAAAAAAAATCATCAAAAATATTTGACTCGAATCAGTACTCGAATAAATAAAATTGTTATTTTCCCATTTGGTAGAAGCAAAACATACAACCTTTATTTTGGATACCACCCCCGATGTTTATATTACGTTTCAACGCGTTCTCTTTTAACTTTAACCCACAAAAAACGGAACACCACAAAACATATTTAAAACAACAACAAAAAAATAAAGGGAAGTACAAAAAGGCGGGGAATTTCCACAACCCCGAGTTTATCTTGTGCTACGATAAAACAAATTGTTGCCGTGCCTGGTCGAAATGAGTTGCGACACGCGAACTAAGGCTTTACTAGGCTGCTGATCCAATTAACGCGAATGTGAACCTGGCCTTATGTTACACGGTGCTCTTTTAATTATATGGAGCGTTTTATTCATTATTTGATGGTGTTTTTATTATAAAACACGTAAAGAGGTGTTAAATACATCGTTTTATTAAAACGTGAAAAGTGTTGAACACATTTATATTGCGGATTCTCACGTGGGAAGTTACTTAACGTTCTACAAAACTTTATGCCCCTTAATATCAAATTGACTTCTGCCCACGATTAGCTCATCCGCGTGAACTTTCTTGCTTTAACATAAATGTATCCTTTGACACTAGCCCATACTGTAGCTTCCCATTCGTTTAAGAATTTTCGGAATCGGATAAGTAGAAAATTACCTCCTACATACAAACTCACAAATTTGACCTCCGTAAAATATTATATCACACATTTGGCCAGAGACTAAGCATTGCCATATAACGTGGCAATGCCATGCCGCTAGTCTCTTGGGTACCTTACCAGTCGACAGCGATGCGGAGTAATTTTTCGACGCCATATTCTAATTTGTTAATAGTTTTATTTAAATAGTTTGTTAGTTTATTTAGTATAAGAAGTTTTTGTGAATAAATAAAACACATGTAATCCTTTATATCAAACTAACGACACAACCTCTTCAGGTGGAATTTTGGATTGCGTAAAAATATTGACACATATCATGATATCAAACAGATATTGTATTTTCATACTTAAAGTTGAAGCTAAAGTTCACTTCAAGAATAACAAGCGACTCTGCCAAAAATAACTCAGTATCTATTGTTGTTATTTGTTTATATATTCTTTATTGTACACCACAAAACTGAACAGAACTTCTTCTAACTGAACAGACAGCAGTGCTGCTGGGGAGTTTGTTCCGCCACTTCTTCTTCCCAGCTAAAGCACTAGGAAGTGGTGAAGGGTGGGCGTTTTGGGGGGACTGTCTTATGTGATTACGACGTTCAAAAAGTGCTGATTCTCAGCCTAATTTGAATAAATGACTTTTGATTTTGATTTTGAAAATATATAACAAAAAGTAAATCAAACACTACAAAATATACGATCGGCGGCCTTGTCACTTTCTGCGATCTCTTCCAGGCAACCTTGGAATGGACAGTGTGATTTGCCTGGACATACAATAACTCAGTTTCTATTGTTGCTTTTGCGTTTGCAACGTATCGTAGTCCTTGCTACCACAATACGTAACATCTCTATGAGACAGATTGAGCCAAAGCATTAATCTTGTATATAGGTATAATTATATGTGAGAACGATGTAAATAAGACGTACACATTGAGTGTCCAGTGTACAGCAAATATAAATTCAAACAAAACAATCCATAATAAAATAATTAAAAATAAGCCGTGGTGGCTAAGAGATGACCAGTCCCAACTGACAGCGCCCGTTCACGAACATGACGCATGGATCAGCACCATTCAGCTCAACCATTTTGAAGGGAGCTAAATTAAGGAGGGAAATTAAGGGAGTAATTTATGCGGCCTACCCAAATGTCCTTTCTTTGGTATAGTTCATCGAATCGTTAAGCTATTTAAGTTCTGAGTTGAGCTGCACGATTACTGACACATGCGTGCACTCTCTGGACAGGTCTACTCAGTTTGTGTGGTTTTTCCTCATAAGACCATTTCAGACACTAATCTACATAGTTTTCACGTGATCTAACCAAGATTATGTCTGGACTTTAAAAGAGACTGTGACCTCCGAGTTTGTTTCGACCTTTCTTCTCAGAGTAGGCAAAAAGTTATCTAGTTTTAAAAATATGTTTGACGTGTAAATGTGTTTATACAAACCTACTTACAGAAATAAAATCATTTATTATATTACTGAAGCAGATCGCCGTGAGTGAGCCAAGAGACCACGATATTATTTTTCCCGGTTTTAGGCCCGCAGCTCTTCTTTCCTGATACATGAGCGAGCCAAACATTTGATTTATAGAGCACTAGCTGCCCGACCCGAACCCGTGACTTTGTCCGCGATCCAGGATGAAAATGTCCTTACCCAGGTCACGATCTATATGTGGGGATTTACCCTGCAGTAGATGTTGTTTATTTTTAAGTTTAAATTTTGGATGGTTAAATTAGTGTTTATGATTTTGGGTTTCTTTGAGTTCTTTGTTTTGGGATTAAGTTTACCGTCGACCGAACTACCCATCTGTGTGGGATTTTACTAAATTCCTATTTCTCGAATTTCATATTTTGTTTTGTCGGGTTTTTTCTTATCGCAGTTTGGTTTACAGCTCTAAGTATTTTCAAATCTTGGTTTTTCCCCAAACAGATGGACAATTCCAGTCGACGGATTTTTGTGTCCCACTTTATGACTTAAGACAAAAGGTCCTAAGCTTGGGACCTCCCTACTTTTAACTTTGTAGTTGTAATTGTGATCGATTATATAGGAATGGATTTCCGATGTATCAATCAGGCTTGTACGCAACCTCGAAACACTGAACACTTGGAGTGTTCTCGCGATTGTCTCCTCGTGTCCGTTTGTTCTGGCGGGTCGAGACGCCGCGCGCCGTGTTTATTCTATCGTTATGTTTTTGTAATGGTTTTTAGTAAGTTTATAAATAAATTATTTAAATAAATTCGGTGTTTGTTCAAACAGTTATTATCGTCGCCTTGTTCCAACATATCTATGTGCTAAATTTAACGCAAACAAACTTACTTTCGTATTTATAATATAAGGATGTATGAGAAAGGTGTGCTCATATTTGATGATGAGATATGAGATGTTGGTCTCATGGAGGAAGTTGTTCTGTTTCATGGTCTTCACCACACCTTTCTGGTGCATGCTGCATAGTTTACTACCGTTTGCTCGCGGCTTTGCTCGCGTGGATGGCGGCGTTTATCCCACGGGAACGTTTATTTATTTATTTATTTATATATTCTTTATTGTACACCACAAAAAACATAACAACAAAAATTAAACTGAACACTACTTAATATACAATGGGCGGCCTTATCGCTTTCCGCGATCTCTTCCAGGCAACCTTGGAATGGACAGAGATTGAACGTTCTACCGGGATCAAAAGTATCCTATGACCAACCCAGGTCATGGTCTATTCTATGTTTCCTGTGTGCCGAATTTCACTGCAACCCGTTCGGCCGAAAACGGTGAAGAGGAACAGACAGACAGAGTCACTTTCGCATTTATAGTAGTATCAGTATGAATGGTATAGATGTAGCGTTTCATGATCATCAGACTGAACTGAAAGACATCCACGGCTTGACCATAACCTTCCTCAAGTATCATCACGTCGACCGGCCCTGTGCTTGTCGCATACAGCGGATTCCCGCGACCTTCATCAGGTCATTGGTCCGCCTTGTGGGGGATCGACGCTGTGCCTTCCAGTACGTGGTCGCCCTCCCAGGAACTTTCGGCCCCATTGGCCATCAGTTCTGCAAGCAATGTACTCATTTAATAGCAATAAACTGTATTTAGTTTCATACAGTACCTAACTAGGAGATGACCGGTTGTATAAATCGTATTTCCTATAAATAAAAAGGTGTACGATCAGGGGTCTCCCGTCAGAGGGCCTACTCATTAAGTCCGTCAAGTCAAGGATACGGGCCCATCCGAAAGTAGTTCGACACTTAAAAGTGAACCCTACTCCCGATTAATTAAATTTTCCAGACGGGCCAAAACTCATCGGGAGTAAGTACAACTGTATAAACGTTTTGACGTTTATATTAAATTTAGTTTGGGCCCCGGACTAATCTTATGTCCATAAGTGATACGAAACATACGTAACTTCGGCCGAAACGACGGACTTCATGCTTAAGGGTAGGCTCCCTGGAACGAAACCCTTACGCGATACTCGCACGCACTCACACTCTTGTATGTCGAAAGAGATAGAGGCGACAAAAATTCAATGTAATACGCTTTTTTAATACAGAGCCTCTAGTATACGTTTTTAGAAGCTCTCATATAGTGGTACTATTGATGTCAGCACCTTGAAGACCATGAAAACTACTGCTCTCTCTCTCGAGAGAGAGAAAGTCGCATAACGCTTTTTCGTTGCGTGACAATTTCTACCACTTTTACTCCTAACGCAAGATGCGTTAAAGAACTTCGTTCTAAAAATGCAAGGCTAAACTGAAAACCTACTACAAGTTAAGAATTACACCGAAATCTTTTTTTTTCATCTGAAAAAAAAGGGTATGGTAATATTTCAGATTTACCGAAACAAAGACCCAAAAACAAAACTATAACAACTACATACCAACTACTCATCGTCCCGTACATTCTCACACGTCCCTTAAGTTGCTTTTCGAGGGTTGTGTAGGGGCTCAAGGTTAAGGTCCAAACAAAGGGACCCGCTCAACTGGAACTGCGTCGTCACTTGTTAGCTAGTTCCCACTTCGTCTTGTTACGAGATCAAACTATGTAGGTACCTACGTAAAGAATAGCGTTTTTTCTAACAAATTGTTATAGTTTCAGAATGTAGGGATGAGTTTGTTTGATGAGAAATAAATAAAGTAAGTACTCATCATCAATCTCTTGCCCTTATCTCAATTTATTCGGGATCAGCGTTACATTTGTCTTCTTGTTCCATACTTCTCCATTAGTCGTCATCTCGATAGTCATCTCTACCGAGATGCCATATCATCTTTGGCCATAATTATCATCTCTCACACCGTCCATCCATCATTTTCATACCTACTCAAAACTTTCCTCGCAACATTTTGCTCGTTAAATTACATCTGTAAGTAACTGATTTTACATCCATAATAATATTATAAATTCGAAAGTAACTTTGGCTGTCTGTATGTTAGGTACCTTTTCACGCCCTAAACCAATGACGTATAGTTTTATACATCATTGCCCTAAACCACTGAACGGATTTCGATTAAATTTGGCGAGGAGATAGATGGCATCCTGGGGCCTTCCCCAGGATGCCATCTATCTCCTCGCCAAATTATTAGATTATTTTTGAGACAAAAAGTAACCTATGCCCTTGCATAGGTTACTTTTTGTCTCAAAAATAATCTTAAAGTGGGTGGGGGAGGGTGGTAAGGTATTGGGGATGAAACTTTGTATGGGAAACTTAGCATTTCTTAAGTAAGAGACATGAAAATTTAAACTTATGCTTTTTGTGAGAAATTTAAATTAACGTGTTTCAGCGTTCTTGTAAAATCACCTCCCAAGGAGTAAAACAGGGGACGATTATGAAATTCATTTTTTTTTTTGAATTTTTGTAATTTGAGATAATATTTATTTTAGTATTTATTTAATTAAAAAGCCGGTCCACCCGCTTAAAAAATACCTATATAGTATATAGACCTGGGTTAGGTTACTATTACTATTACTATAGGATACTTTATACCTCGGTAGCACGTTCCCGTGGAATAATTTCTGACACCCCTGCGGGCAGAGGCTAGCAATAATATAACATCACAGAGATCGGATATAGCATAGATAATAATAATATTGCATATTTACCTAAAGTAAATTTTAAGCTATGAATGTATGGAAAGCGACTTCTTAATTTTTTTTTTAATCCCGGTATGCCAGGAACACCGGCAATTCATAACTTGATTTGACTGACCGGTGGGCGCAGTTGGTAGGGACCCTGCCTTCTGAGCCGCTGGTCCCGGGTTCGATCCCCGGACAAGTCAAACATTTGTGTGCACATGTCTGTTTGACCTGTGTCTGGGTGTGTATAATATGTATATCAGTCATCAGGTTACCGTAGTACAGGCTCTGCCTAGTTCGGGACCTGAAGACCTTGTGTGGATGTTGTTTCATATTATTATTATTATTAATTATAATTATAACTAGTCGAGTGTGGAAGCAACGTCTAAAAAAATATTTACTTACAAAAAAAAACCTAGTTATTTCAATAGGTACCCTACATGAGTTATTCTAAATATATGTATGTAGTCCGTTATTCCGTTAGTCCATCTTCTGACGACCCATAATGACTATTAAAGACCCACAAATGACAGCCGGGGACCAACAGCGTAACGTGCCTTCCGAGACATAGAGGGATCTTGATATGTAATAAAAATTAGGTCGGTAAGTGTGACAGCATAAAAATAAAAGGTATAACAGGTAGGTACCGTGGTAGGTATAGTCTTCCTCGTAATCGGTTTACCACTCTAAGATTAAATGTCACTTGAACGTCATAAAACTTCCAGGTCTATTTTTGCTCTAGGACCAATGTGATAGTTAGATAGTTTCTTATTGAAGTTTCAATTTACTGGCAGTTTTGTCAAAGTTTTATCTGTGAATAAACACGCCCTAGAAAGAAAATGACAACACTTTGATGAACCTACGTATTATTGGCAACATCTTGTTAAAAGGGAGGTGCCAGCGGAAAAGTCCAAGAGGGTTACCGTGGCCCCTGGCACAGGCAACTGAAGGAACACGGGTGGGTTTTAGTCAGTAGGAGTCTGACACGCCCTCCTGCTCTGCCCAGAGCGGGAGAAGTTATTTGATGATTTCCCACCCACAAAAAAAAGGGTAGCCTGCAAAATTTAAATTTGAAAGTCAATGAATGACTTTTTCATAAAATAGTCATTCAATGGGATTATATGAACTTAGAGGGTTGTATTGATAATTTTAATGATTCTGATTCTGTAAATACACACATCAAAAGTGTCTAGGGATCAACATATATTTTTGCAATAACTTTTCTCCTGATTGATATTAATTAAAATTTTCTTTAAGGATTCATAAAATAAAGTGTTTTCGTTTGTCACAGTAACGATAAACCAAGTCACCTTTGCATTAATAAAGAAATTTGCCATTTTCCTAATAAAGGGATTTTTGACATTTGAACCACTAACACAAAAGTTCGAAAAAAAGACTGAAATAACAGTTTTCTTTAAAATTTTATTGGGTAACTTAAACAATTAATAATCCGTGTTTCTACCGCGAACACTAACAACACAAGAACATCGGTTTGGCATACTCAAAATGAGTTCATCCAAATCACGCTGTGGAATGGCCGCCCATGTTCGTTGCAACAACAAAAAAAGGTCTTCTTGCGACTGGATACCCTCCATATTCGGCAGAGCTCTTCTCTGTAGCATATCCCATGCATGCTCAATCGGGTTCAAGTCTGGCGACTGAGCAGGCCAGGGCAGGACATTGATGTTAGCTGCGGCGAGAGTCTGTCTTACAACTCGTGAGGCTTCATCACTCTTCAGGGAACTTAATTAGCGACCAAACAGTCAGAAACCGCTTGCATGAAGTGAACCTTCATTCCCGAAGACCGCTACGGGTACCACCTATAGCAATGCACAATCGTAGGATTCGATATCAATGGGCTCTTGAACACAGAAATTGGGCAGAAGAACAATGGCGTTTCGTGTGCTTTTCTGATGAGTCTCGTTTTGGTATGAGACCGGATACAAGACGTATACGACACTGGAGAATCCCTGGACGCCAACAGCGATTAAAATCCTGCCAGGAAGTCCATCCTTATAGTGGTGGAACCATCATGGTATGGGCGGGTATTTGGATCGGCGGAAGAACTGAGTTGATTTGGATCAGAGGCAACCTCAACGCTCAAATTTATGCTGAGACGATTGTATCAGACGTCATCGTTCCTCTACAAGTGCAAATCGGTCCCTTATTTCAGTTAATGCATGATAATGCACGACCGCACACCGCAAGAGTTGTAAGACAGACTCTCGCCGCAGCTAACATCAATGTCCTGCCCTGGCCTGCTCAGTCGCCAGACTTGAACCCGATTGAGCATGCATGGGATATGCTACAGAGAAGAGCTCTGCCGAATATGGAGGGTATCCAGTCGCAAGAAGACCTTTTTTTGTTGTTGCAACGAACATGGGCGGCCATTCCACAGCGTGATTTGGATGAACTCATTTTGAGTATGCCAAACCGATGTTCTTGTGTTGTTAGTGTTCGCGGTAGAAACACGGATTATTAATTGTTTAAGTTACCCAATAAAATTTTAAAGAAAACTGTTATTTCAGTCTTTTTTTCGAACTTTTGTGTTAGTGGTTCAAATGTCAAAAATCCCTTTATTAGGAAAATGGAAAATTTCTTTATTAATGCAAAGGTGACTTGGTTTATCGTTACTGTGACAAACGAAAACACTTTATTTTATGAATCCTTAAAGAAAATTTTAATTAATATCAATCAGGAGAAAAGTTATTGCAAAAATATATGTTGATCCCTAGACACTTTTGATGTGTGTACATACTTGTTACAACCTGACACAGACTTGCAAATTGCAAAAAACGTAAGAAAATTAGAATTTTGCGTTCTACCGTGGCGCTTCCCTGAAGCTATTCAAAAGCCTTCTGAAATCTATTTATTATTTTACTAAGACTTAATTTTAAATGATAAAGTACCTACGTGGAATTTTAATCTATAATGTACCTAATTGGCTCCTTTTGAAGAGTACGAACCTAATTTATAATTATTTTAATGGGCCTAATTGAAAGCTTAGCCTTTTCAAGCTTCGTAAATTGATAAAGATTCATTGGGTATTAATTAATTAATTAAACCAAGAACGATATTAATTTACTTTACTTGGAAAATATTTGACAAGTACTGGTTTTTGAAGGTTTCAGGCAGGATTAAAACCCAGTGTCTTCCACGAAACGTGATAAATAGTGTCATGATTTAAGTATAAAAAAAAAAAAAATGTATGTTTGTTGTGTGTGTACCAGAAGGCAACACGGTGTCTTATGGACGAATACCTATCTTGGGTTCCAAATGTTAATACGTTTTGTAGTGATTTTTTTATATATAAAATTGAAAGTACGTGATTAACCTCAAATTAAGTTTTAAAGTATCTCATTTGACGGTTACCGAAAAAGTACTGTTTTTTTAACGAAACGGAATGGAAATATGATGTTTCGAGCATTCGCCTAGATTTCTAAGTTATTCTCTTTGAGCTTCGAAATCAGAAGGTTGTCTTTAAGAAGTCTATATTGATATTATGTTGAGTACCTAATTAAGTAATTGGTGAAATATTGCCATTTACCACGTTTGTATGTGTGCAAGTTTTTTTTTTAAACGTTACCCCACACTAAGAATTTCTCCTGTATCGTGGGTGCGTTTACAAACATTTAAACTCATATACACAAACAGTCAGACCCGGAACAACTATTTGCAGGTCATACAAAATATTTGTTCCGTGCGGGGATTGAACCCGCGACCCGTGACGCAGCAGTCAATCGCTTAACCACTGCGCCAACCGTGCCGTCGAAATTGAAATACAGTAATGCCTATACTGGTAAAGGTGTCTTCATTTCAGTAGGTAATAATAATAATAATAATAATATGAGACAACATCCACACAAGGTCTTCAGGTCCCGAACTAGGCAGAGCCTGTACTACGGTAACCTGATGACTGATATACATACTTATATACATATACACACCCAGACACAGGTCAAACAGACATGTTCATACACACAAATGTTTGACTTGTCCGGGGATCGAACCCGGAACCAGCGGCTCAGAAGGCAAGGTCGCTACCAACTGCGCCAACCGGTCAGTCATGATGACAATAGGCTCGCCCCCTATTACAAGGGACTTAAAGATAACGAAATGCGGGTCTACTATAGCTACACCTCTGCCCATACCTTCGAGAAAACGAGGCTTTACGTTTTGTAACAAAATTAAATATAAAAAAAATATTTTATATTTGAGAATGATTTTATGTCCAGGAAAATCTCTGTCCATTCCAAGGTTGCCTGGAAGAGATCGCAGAAAGCGATAAGGCCGCCCATTGTATTTATTAAGTAGTGTTCAGTTTAATTTTTGTTGTTATGTTTTTTGTGGTGTACAATAAAGAATATATAAATAAATAAATGATTGTGAAAAACGTGTAGGTAAGTTACACGGCTTCTTTATTATCTTGAAGTACCTACAATTCAAAAATGTCAATCCGAAAAAACAATTGAAATATACAACGTACATGATACATGTAAACAATAGCAACCTTCATACATATTAATGCATGAGTTACCTTTTTCAAGAAATAGCTATATGTAAGAATGTTTCAAGTTTATTACCTGTACTTGTCAGCACTGTACTTGTTCATCTATCAATTTAATAATAAATATAAATAAATAAATAAAACATTTATTTTAGATTGATGTGGACCCCTTAGCGCTAGTAACAATTTACTTACAAAATAGTATTTACAACAAAAAAAAATACACAAAATTATGACCTATACAACACACTTAGTAACCGTCATTATTATCTTCAGGGAGCAACGGTGGCCCAGTGGTATCGGCCCCGACTTACGAATTGTAGGTCGTGACATCACCACTGCTCTCAATGCGGTGAAGAAAACATCGTGAGGAAACCGGCATTTCTAGAACCAAAAATTCGAAGACATGTGACAGCTATAAACCCGCACTGGGCCCGCGAGGTAGATTACAGCCCACTCCCTCTCACCGAGAGGAGGCGAGTGGGACCATTATAGGCTGATTATGCATTATCATCAGCAAAAAAAAAACAAAATAATAATCCTAACTATCAGAATTTTCTTAATACAATCGAGATGGTTTTCTTTTTAACTGCTTGAAAAATGAAACATTTAGTAATACTAATAAGCCAACGTGTCCGATATCGTTGAATATCATCCACACTTATATTATAAATTCAAAAGTAACTCTGTCTGTATTTTACCTTTTCACGAATAAACCACTGAACAGATTTTGATAAAATTGGGCAAGGGGATAGATGCATGACATTCTGGGGAAGGACAAAGGCTACTTTATGTCCCAGTAGCACGTTACCGTGGGATACCTTCCGACATCCACCCAGGTACGACCGCGGGCAGAAGCTTGTTTTAAATATAATTTACATTTTTGTAATCATATTTCTATAACCCTGTTAAATGGATTTCATATTGAATATTGAACAAAAGTTTAATGAGTTATTTCGTTTCTACATTATTTGAATATAAACACGACACTGTAGAAGAGCCTTGAATAGTCAAAAAAACAGAGTATATAAACAGCTTAAATCGAATAAAAGTTAAAAGTTGCCTAGATGAAAGTCATTGTGATTTGAACTAGGTGAAAATCTATTAGCAAACTTTTATCAGTAGCAAATGTTGCATTAGCATTAAAATTTTACAAAACATTGATCTCGGAACGCAGGCAATGCACAATCTTTGTTTGCAAAACTTGGCAAAATTGGGGCGATGAGACTAGTTCATCGATAACAACTCAACTTTATTTGCACAAGGTCTTCTCCGTCGGTACGTCTAAAATGCTCAACGCAACTAACTGGCTTGGGGAGAAAATAATATATCCCCAAGTACCTAACTACTTGGGGATATATTTTGTCGTCACTTCAAAGCTGAAAACTTTCAGGATGTTAAAGAAAACAAATGCTATGCTCCGAGCTTAATGTCCCCGGGATTTGGAACTGTAAGTTTGAGTGCTAGCACTAATGAGCAGCTACCTGTAGCGGGTCATGTGGAGCGAGCGACAGTCGCGCGCAGGCTTCCACGCGGTTCGGTAGCGCCGCCATGCCGCTCACCGCTCTCCGAACGCTCCGTCCGAACATGTCCGAACATATCTAACCGACACAAATTTCAAATCCAAAAAAATAAATTCCCACTTCGGTACAAGACAAAGTGAGTTCAAAATTCGGTTTGTTGTCGTGAATTTAGGAAGGAAACCACCTGTTGGTCGCGGTTTGGTATAGTCCAGCGGACAGCGTCACAATCTGTTTACAAGAGGGGGGACCACCCCCGTGGGTCATGACGCAACGTTTTATGGGCGCCCTGCGTTGCGTTACTATGGCGGAAAAACAACACTCGTAACTTGAAAATAGATTTCCGTGTTTCCACCTGCGGCGTACCAAACATTAATTACACAGTTTAGTTGGAGTCGGATAAATTACGATCTGCTTAAAAACCAGCATTCTCGCGTGCGTAGATATAAAAACTGTAAGCAACACATGACGTATTGTTTTAGTACCCAGCGCTGTTAATTTGTGAACGCTAATTCCGCGGCTAATTTATAACAACAGAGATTCTTTCAGTCTCGCACAAAGAACTGTTTGAACTGTTGGAATTAACAGTTGATACGATAGTTAAAGAAGCACTCATTCACTAAGAGCACCCGCTGAGTTCAAGGTTTGATCAACAGTCAGGTGATAATTACGTCTTCAGATCTAAAGAGCTCGATAATATAAACAACGGAAAATTAGATGAAATGCTTAGAGAATTAAAAATAGTTCAGTTTCATTGAACCGGAACATCTATCTATAAATACTTTGTACCAGAACGCATTCATCATAAACTTTATGTGTGATAAATGGCTACTCAATGATTTCAATTTACCGCATGATTGTTATCTAATAGTTATAAATAGTAATACTATATGACACGATCGTTAATCAGAGATAGTTAATCCTTCCTTACTTATTATCAAATTCAACTAGGGATAACTTAATCTTTCCTCGTTAGACCTACATAAATGAACACCGTTCCAAACTGCCATATCAAAATCCTGTCTATTAACCTCCGTCAAAAATAAAGAACAGTTTGAGCTTACAATTTATTAGTTTTAGGTCGGCAAGTAATGAAAATGTCTAAAACATACTCTTAATTTACGCGAGTGCTGTACCATATCAAAACATATGTGCTGAACATAAACATATCCAAATTTTTGAATGATCGATTAGTGAACGAGTGTGAAGCGAACATAGTGACGTGATTTAGTGACGAAGTGTTTGTGACAGTTTGTGCGGAGATAGCGTATGATGTGATGATGAGGCGAGGAAAAGTGCTGCTCGAGGGCAGCAGACAGGGCTCTGTCGACGGCAAAAGCATACCTGTGGCTAATGATAAGGAGCTGGTGCATAAATGCCATAGCGACCCTGGTGGTGGTCGTGCTCTTGGGGCCGCCCCAAGGACGCACAGGCATCGATCTGCGTCAGGAGCGACGAGGAAATGCGTGCTGACGCTCGATGGATACTCATATGTCATTGGTGAGTCGGTTCTTACCAGCTGCGAGCACTCGTAACAGGTTATTTCTCTTAGATTTGTATCGCGCGTCTCGTTACCAATTAATTTGAGTCCAACAGTAGCGGCACTTCTAATGAGCGCTGATTCGTGTTTTAATTATAATCATGTGACTTCATTTATACCAGCTAGTGCTACAGGTCTTATTAATACTGTTATTTTTATAAAAATTCTCTCTTCAATTTATGGTATTATCAAAAACAGAACGGTTTTGTGAAGCTGCTCAAATCTATTGACGCACTTATTTATTGACTACCAGATGTTGAAGGTAAAAATACGAGTGTATACAAATTAGCATTTTTTAGTTTAGCAAATATAGTTTCAAAGAGAACTTACATTGTATTTGAACACCAATTCAAGCTACGCTCAATGTTCGTGTATGATAATTATACCTACAAAGGATTTCAAGAGACCTGTAATATAAGTAAGTAATGACAAGTTGTTCGTTCCAATCCGATACTGCAGCGTTTAATTCCTTGAGCTTATATCGTAAATTCCTTGGAATAATAATCCGTAATAGTATGTGATCTTCTATAAAAGTAATGCAACAAACACTCAATAAAAATCTAAATCTGATGTGATGATGTTAAAAAAAGTAGAGAGTTGGACGACTAATTCTAAATTATGTAAATAATTGCACTTTCGATAGTTTCTAATAATGAGATTTATTCGTACAGAAATCAATACCAATGCAGTATTTTCAGTAAACATTAAACGAATAATAAACGAAATACTAAACAATTTAATGCTTTCCACATACACCACAAATCACTAAGTGATGTATTACTTTTAGGCATTTTAGCCCTTACAAACCGCATTCTGAACTCCAAATTTAAGATTTTTTTATAAGCAGCCTATATTTATGGAAGTTGAAAAGAAAAAGGACGAAACCCGGAAAGGTATAATAAACTTTCCGACAGGCTAACTTGACCCTAATTAAAGTTCCAACTTGCCCTATTGTGCAACATTGCCTTGTCATCAAATAAAGTCTTGTAAAAGTTTCATTATCAGCCTGTCTTTGCCCCACCGTTTAATAAGTCTACCTAAGATGAATAAAGTGACTTTCAGGACGTCAATTTGGCCTACCCTTGGTATATTACTATTTTTGTGGTCCTACTAAGATCTTTCTATGAGGTCTTTGTATTCTGAAGTACGAGTAGGTCTCTATGTCTAATATATTTCTTTCCAATTGTTGGGATAAATATAAAAGAGAACAGTATACAATGCTTCGAATCCAACGAACAGTAGGAACGGAGGACGGAGCTTGCTTGCTTGTGTATAAACGTTATTCTTTCTTTCTTTCTTTCTTTACACGCTTTTTTACTATAGTTTTTGTCTGACTTGCAAAATTGAGGCAGCGGTGGCGATAAAAAAAATTAAACATCATCTCATCTACATATAATACTGATAAGTTTTTTAATGTCACTTTAATTTCCATTTACAGTTACGCCATATATCGGTACACTTATCTATGTAACCTACATTCAATTCATACATTCATTCATTCAACCTCCTTTATATCACTCCAAAGTAAATTATAGTCAAACAAGAAGCAGCTGTTAAAAAGCCGAATTTAATTCCATATTCAATTTTTTTTTCTTTTAGTTTAGTTTAGTTGGTCTAAATATCAAACGGAGACCGTTTGATATTTAGACCAACTAAGCGTATTAAGAACCAAGGTTCGTTTAACCGTTTGTCGTGGCCAGTTTCTTTTTATGATCAGCTTTAACATCAAAAAGGATTATCTTTCCTTTTTCATAAACCTAGACTAACCTTCCAAAAGCAAAGCTGTGTGATTACGATCAGGAACTTTGTAACTGGGTATACTATTATCTTTTATCCCTTTGACATGTTTCTAGGTGTTTTTTTGCGATATAAAATCTTTGTTTGTATGTTTTTAAATACCTAGATATAAAATGTTAATGTTATTTCTGTATACAACTGTTCCTTTTGTATTGTGGACAACTTCAAGACTTAATAATAGAAGAAAGCGTAGGAACGCCTTTCCTTTCTCCATTTATTTCAGCCATCAGGCTTATTCATAGCGAGAAATAAATGGAATGTAAGCAATTGCACAAACAATTGTCTAGAAGACTGAACTGGATTATTTATTTACTTTGCGTAAGCTATGGAATAAGATATGAAATATTTTTGTGACTTTCTAGAAGCGAATATTAGCTCTATTTAAGAAAAAATATAGATTCAGTTCTAGTAATAATGTCTCGAAATCTGTAAACTTTAATCAAACTCAATTTCCATTTCGTTTGTTTCTAAATAAACTATCGAATATTATATAGATTTCAAGGTCTCCACCATATTTAAAGATAGTAAAAGCAAGACGATTTTGTCAACTTCACTTAAAAAAATATATGTAGGCGTACTTTACT
The DNA here is from genome assembly GCA_937001585.2 of Brachylomia viminalis. Classification (NCBI taxonomy): domain Eukaryota; kingdom Metazoa; phylum Arthropoda; class Insecta; order Lepidoptera; family Noctuidae; genus Brachylomia; species Brachylomia viminalis. The sequence continues at coordinate 5,664,197 of OW443301.2, forward strand.
ATTACTATTTTTCTTTCCTTTTTTCAATATACCACAAACAAACTCACAGTTCAAACTCACAGTTCCACAAACAAACTCACAGTTCCTAAATGCTTTTATTAATAATTCTCAAAGAAAATTCATCGAAATTAAGCTTATTTAGATCATTTTGGAGCAAAGACGACGCATGCCATGTTAGAGAGGATTAGAAGATGACAATGCCTTTAATCTTATGATGTAGCCCACTTATTAATTTAATCATCCTTCTAAGCTCTTTGGGACGGAAACAGCGAAGGCCTTTTGGGACTGAAAAAACAAGATTGATTTGGTTAATGTACATTTTGGCTTTTTGCGACGACACTGATCTTTATGGTCGTTAGTACATTTCCAAACCACCGTATGTATTTGCTTTAATTTCTTAACATGTGTTAGTTACTTTAATAGAAGCAAACGGTTTAACTATCGGATAGTTATTGCTATATATTAGACTAGCTTCCAATAAAATAGCCACGAAGGCTAATAATTTCATTGTCGGTTCGGAGCTGCACATTTTGCAGAGGAAGTGAGGTGACTATTTGTAATTGGTAGTGGATAGCGTATAAATAACTGAACGCGAAATAACGATCAATTTCCGCTCTTCAAAAGCGTTTATTGAAAGCACCTTTGAACGATTTGGAGCTTCATTCCAACTTTCAACAAGTTTTGCTGTTATATCATCGCAAACATTTCAAAAGCCAATGATGCGCAACTAGTAATGGAAAAATAATTATGTGTTCCCCTAAAATATGTGTAAGCTCAAACTCGGCTGAGCGTCGCTCCCTCACATCGTCAGTGATTATCAAAATCTGGCGTTGTATCTACCGTCTGCGACTACGCGTTTACCTCGATGACGTCATGAAGATAAGTGATAACTAAGCGATAGCGCGTTATCGGATAACCGTGATGTATCACTAATCGAATGTGTTTGTAGTTTTGTTTTACCAGCTCGTAGCTGATAATAATGTGAAGTCTATGTTGCGACGTGTGTTGTATGGAAAGTTTTATTTAGAACGCAACACGTGGCGAATCATGGTTTCTTTATTTTTATGTTGTACGTATGAAACCTTCACGCTTAGTTTTATACATTAAAGCAAAGCCATTCAGTTACATACAAACAACATCAGTACTCTCCGAAAGTAAGACAGTATAATGACGTCAGAAGTATTTTTTTGCAAATGACAATATTGCGTTGTATTGTATATCGAGCTATGACGATATTTACTCGCATGAGATGATAGAGAAGATGGCAATAAGTAAGCCTATCCCTCCTTCTTATAAATCAATACATAAACCTGCTTAAATGTCGCACAACAAGCCGAAGTAATTGACAATATAACCATTATGATAGAATATGCAAACTCAATAGTAAATTAAACAGATCCAAAGTTTGTTAATCGTGTGTCAAACACAATTATGTTTAGGCGACACAAACCGCTGGAGGGTAAACTGTAGCGGGAATGAACTTGCTCCTATTGATCTATTGCGATGGAGCAATTTCAAACGTAAACACGTTTTGCTTAGTTGTAAAACGTTTATATTAACGTTTTTGTTAGAATATTAGGAATGTTATTTCATAATATTTTTCCAAATGACGACAAAAGAGATAAGTAAGTTAAGAGCTCAGAGAGATAAGTGAAGCTAACTACAAGTGCTCTTAAATCCATGTTGTGCGTATGCTGAGCTGTCAAGTCTTTAGCATCACCGTGCTACGCAAAAATTCTTACGCATGCAGTGAATATTGCTCGCAAGGCTCTAAGACGTTTTTGTTTTTCCTGTATATTGAACTCTGTTGCAGTATGTCTACGTGTTTTTATATATAGATAGGGATTTCCAGTAATATCTGAGCCTAATGCTGTGAGACACACACTATTGTTGTTAAACCGTTATTTTCACTTTTATTTTGTTATTTGTATTCTGTGTTTCACGAACTGTGTCCAAATAAACGTTATTCTTTCTTTCTTTCCTAATGGTAACTTCAGAGGAGTATTTGTTAAACCAAACAGATACCTAGGTACTATCCCACAGACAACTATAAACAGAAACGTCAATAACCTATTAGCGAATTGTCAATGCCCTGGTTTGTTATGATTAGCCGATGCACCATATACAGCTTTATCAATATCGAATATCAAGTCTACACCAACTTCAATTTCAAATAGAGCTTTGACACTAATTGTATCTACAAATGACCTGTTGGTCGTGTATTATGTATATGTATATGTCGTGTTGTATGTATGAATTATCAAAGGCGTAACTGCGTCGAATTGAATCAAGCGGCCATTATTGAGAGGTGGGTCCGCCTTCACTTCATAACAGACAATGCAATATTTTGACGACCCAAGACTTGCATCTACTGTCAAGTTATTTAAAGGTTAGGTGCTTGGTTCGTGCTATGAAAGATCACGTTACAGAAGAATTTTATTAGTGTAGTTCGACAATAGAACTATACTCAGTCACAGGCATACAAGATTGGTACCACGGGGTCTTTTTCTATTGATCACGACATTGACTGAATTAACACGTGAATGTAATATCAAAATAATTAATGAATCGAATTAAACATATCTACTTATATTTAGTTTACCTAACCGATTTGAAAACACTTATTTTTAGCTCAGACAGACTATTGCAGACTCAGACTACACTTGCCTGCGCGTATATTTAACCTAATTTTCAGACTAAAGATCGAACTATAACCGGATTACCGAACCTAAATGAAATTATGACCGAATGTTTGGTGATGTGCGAATAATTATCAAGATCATATTTTAATGATTGAATCGAATTTGGTAACATGATTAATTTACACCTATAATTTAGTTTGGAAAGCAACGATTTTGGGACAAGTGTGTTTAGAATTCATATATGGACCAATATTCTCCAATAATGTGATTACGTGAACTCCCAGTGTCTCTCTCTTCTGTCGTTATCTTCATTTACGAAAGATCTGTTCTTCAAACCATGGTCCAGCTGTTCCACTATTTCAACAATGCTGTCATATCCTCATTCTCAGACCTCGTATAAATACAATGCCATCGACAAGTGTGGGACTGGTCTGAGCTGAAATAAAAACCACTTTTTACAACAAAATTAAATTCACCCTTCATTTCAGCATTCCGCTAAATGATTTCACTCAAAACAAAACTGTTATTAAAACGGTTAAAACCTAAAATAAAAGAAAAAGAGCTAATACGAAACCACAAATTTGGCTTCAGGGAAAAACACTCTACGATAGACCAAGTACACAGGATAACTAACATCATTGAAAAAACACTCGAAAACAAGCAAGTCTGCGCCACCGTATTCCTAGATGTCGCGCAAGCTTTTGATAAAGTTTGGCACGAGGGTCTGGTATATAAACTCACACGCACGGTACCTCTAGAATTTGCAGTCATCCTACAATTTGTTTAGAATAAGGCAAGAGGTTGCATATTCCGAGTTAAAAACCATAAAAGTTGGGGTGCCTCAAGGAAGTGCGTTAGGCCCATTCCTGTACTTGCTACACATGTTTGTACACTTGGAAAACAACACCAGTGCTACCTTTACAGATGACACTGCTATTATGGCTACCGGATCAAGGCACAAAGAAGCAGTAGAAAAAGTTCAACTAGCTGTGAACAAAGTTTATAACGGGACACAGAAGTGGAAGAGCAAACAGAATGAGTCAATATCAATCCATATTGACTTCACTAAAAACACTGCGATTACCACCCAATCTATATAAACGGCATGCAAGTGCTTTATGCTAATACAGCCAAATACTTTGGCATAACTCTTGACTCCAAACTGCGTTGGAAATCTCACGTCAAAAAGAAAAGACAGGAACTCGACGTACGTTATAAAAGTATGTTTTGGTTACTCGGAAGGAAATCCTGCCTATCAATACATAATAAAATTATATTGTACAAGCATTATTCTTGTGCCAATTTGGACGTATGGCATCCAACTTTGGGACTGTACTAAACGAAGTAACGTTAAAATAATCCAATAATTCCAAAACAAAGTACTCAGGGATGCTGTAAATGCATCATGGTACATTAGAAATGACGACCTCCACCGTGACCTTAAAATGGAACTCGTCACCACCGACATCGCGACATCCAAAAATTTGCGGCAGCCCACGAACTCAGACTTCACTGACACTGAATGTCGCGGCAATTCAGCTATTAACATCAACAACACGGACATAGTACGTAGGCTAAAGAGGAGTAAACCATTTGAGTTAGTGTTTGATTTTGTTTGACCTGTGTCTGGGTGTGTATATGTATATAAGTATGTTTATCAGTCATCAGGTTACCGTAGTACAGGCTCTGCCTAGTTCGGGACCTGAAGACCTTGTGTGGATGTTGTCTCATATTATATTATTATTATATTATATTATTATATTATTAGTGTACAGGGTGTGGCGTAAGTAGTGGTCCACCGTTCAGGATTCGATAAACCAGATACTTATTATAACAATTAAAATTTTTAACCACTTTTACCCAAAGGTTCCGAAAATATTTCTTTTTTGTCTTGTATTTATTTACGAAATTTCTACCTTTTATTACAAATTTGTTAGTAGTTTCAACAAAAACCATAATTTTTTGCATTTTGATTTCTGTTAATTACTGCTGAATACTAGAGCTATCATGATAAATTATGATTTTTTGTGTAAATTCAGCTCTTTTGAAGAAAAAGTTGGTTCTTTAACCCTAATTTTTAACACACCATCATGTGCAAGAGCGATTTTTGTACAAAAAACTTACAACCAAAAATGGTTAAAAAATTTAAGTATTTAAGTTACTCGTAAGTCACTTATTAGTGTATTAGGCTAGATTGTAATAAATTATTAAGAACATTAGTTCTTATATCTAAAAACATAAAAAAAAAACTCGAAACAAAAGGTTACACTGGAACAATTATAGAAATATTCCATAAATCAAGTTCACAATTATATACAACTGAAGTCCAGCATAACGCGTTAATTGCAGCCGAATCGTTTAAATTGGATAATTTACTGCATTCGTTCAATTAGTTTTTAAAGGTCACACTATATCCCGATCGTGGAAATATTTTTGTCGATGAAGCTGTTTTGATTGAAGTCAATGATATTTTAAATAGACTTGCACTTGAACAAATAGATACAGGTAACGTGGTTAGCGTAACGTTAGTAGTTTTAGATGAGTGTAGCCGTTTTCTTGAAAAAGCGTACGACTAGATCCTCAAAAAGTTAGAGTAACGAAGACACCTATAATAATACCATATTGAAAATAGCAATGTATTATTTAAATACGATAATTCAACTGATTAATATTAAAGGTACTATACAATCACTACTACAAGTACTATCGGTACTTCAGTCCATACATTTAGGTAGGTATGTCTTCATTGATGGAAAGAATTCGTATTAATATCTCAATTTCCACATGAATGAATAATCCACATGAAAATTTCAATCTGTATCGAATATTAATTAACTAATTTAATGACTCATTAACATTTAAAATATATGCGTACCCACATAATCATTTGATCACATTATAAAATATTAATTTTATCAAGCGACCCTTTAACTTTTTAGTTTATTAATTATATGACAGGATAAGGACCCCAAGGGAAGTAGTCTCCGACCAGTCTCCGGTGTAATTCTTCGTTAATGGTAGATAGGTAGTTGGTTTGTAATCATACACAACATTTAACTCAAAGCATTTATTTCAATTGAAACATTTACAGACACATTTGAAATATCATGTAACAGGTAATCGTTCAGTTTGAGTTAGTTAGGGAGGCTATTCGCCCATTCCAAGCCGATGTAGGTTCCTTATGGAGAAGAACGGGAAATAAACTCCATGGACACTCATTTAAATCAAAACAGTTACGGAGATTTCTTGTTTGACAAATACAATTTAAGTCCATTTTACTGAACTTTTGATCGCGATACCACCCGCCATTATAAACGTGACTCTGCCCTAAATTGGGCGGACGTACTGGCTACCCAAGAACAGAATCTTATTACTTAGTTAGTTTAATAAAATTAACTAACAATGCTAACATGCTTATCAGTTAATTCTTTTATAATTAAAGAATGCTAATATTCACAAACGCAAAGGCGTTTTAAGATGAAAGTTTAATTAGTAACGTCATTACTTTTTACTACTCCAATGTTACCTATCTACATTTCCGGCAGTTCAAGGAATTTAATCAAACAACAGGCTTTCATAAATAAAGTGTGTGTATAATAATCTTGTTATTTTATAGTTTGTAAATTATTATTGAAACTGATTTAGTTCTCTTATTCAATTATAAAATTCAGGTATTAACCATTAAAACGTAATCGCCGCCATTTTCTATATCATTGGGGCGCTGTATCATAAACACTTACTCTGTCAAATGTGGAATAGTTAATATGACTAAAAACCAAGTCATTAAATAAATGCTTCCTTTTCATTTTAACCGGAGTTTTAACGAGAACATCAGAATTAATTTATTAATGAATCCCAAACAATACTATGTTTCTAGTTTACGTAAAAGCTAATAGATGGCACCAATCCGAGGGCGTAATAAAATTAGCAAGATTATGATAAATTTGAATAATATTAGTTAGTTAAGAATACGAATATGTAATAGTCGTGACAGGTAGACGCTCTTGCGGCGACATATACATAGATTTTATCCAACTATGGAATAGCCTAGGAAAACAGGAGACTAGTAGTTATTGTAGGGTACTAAAATATATTATAAGATTTTTTTAATTCTCAGTATTCTAAACTAATATTAGACAGAGAAAAAAAATTATTTGTTGTATGTTTGTTTGTAACACTTACACGCTAAAGCGGCTAAACGTATTTTGGTGGAATTTGGTACTCGAGTAGACCATGACCTGGATAAGGACATAAAATACTTTTTGTTCCGATATTCCCACAGGATCGAGACTTATGCGGGTGAAGCCGCGGGGCACAGCTTGTGTTAGATATACATAATAGATAATCTTGTTATATATTTTCTTTCAAAGAAAATTAGGTACCCGTGATAATAGTGAGTGAATCACGATTTTAGTTGGACTAACAATGTTTTCAGTAATAATACCCATCTACCTAAATGACGCAAGCCTACACCGGTCGAGCCAGTTCCTAAGAATAAAACCACAAAGCTACTACTTGGCGAATATCATGTGTCACATAACAATGGTAGAATGCTACTAAATGATGTCAAACATATCGCAACAACACATTGTATGTTAAGAAGTGATATTTTGTACTGATATGCCACTGAAGACTATACTTAGGTTGGGTGCATACCTGAGCCAAGACTATCTTGGGACAGACTATTGATATAAGATAACAATGACTCTCGCAACAAAATTGTCTTGGGAAGACAAAACTATTCTGTCCACAACAACAAAACCGTTTTGACTCTGTTGTGCGCACTGTCTTATAGCACATAGTCATTTATGGATTGGTATGTGCATATTTAACCATATTCGCGGAGAAGAATATAGGTTTGTGCAAATGATTGACGTGTGACGTCAAATGCATACGATTTTGCGTATTTGTCAATGCGGTCACCATCTTCAATTGTTTGACAGTTTCGGCTGCATAATGTAAACGAGAATTTATTCTGGTAAATATTAATTATTAGCAGGTTTTTCTCGTTGTGGTTTTTAAAGTCTTCTTTTATGATGGTTATAATGTGGCTTTTATATTTAAACCTAGTTATATTATATAAAGGCTCTTTTTTTGTTCTTATTTTAAAATAAACATCAGTATTTTTTTCATTTAAAGTTTGACAGAAGTTCCTTAAGAACTTACTGTTCAAACAATTTCTAAATTAATAAAACATTGAAAGTTAATCTTAAGATTGCTTTTAAGAACTTTATTTAGAACAAAACAACTGGACTATTATTTTATGGAATTTAATATAATATTTAGGAAGACTGAATTATTACAGGTCGTTTTAATTAAATGTTTAAAACTCATTTTAAAACTTATCATCAGCAGCATCTTAGGTAAACATATAAAAAAAAAGTTAGCTGTAATAATGTAAAAAAAAACACATTAGATAATATTTTTAAAACCTAGGTAACGTGGTAAATAACCAATGTAACCAACCTATCTGCATAATTTTAAGAATTTCTTTAACGTACATACAAATAAAAAAGTTAGTAGGTAAGCGCCTGATACTTCAGGTGGTCACGTCGTTTGGAACATGACAGCTCACGCTACCAATTGACAACTTAAAACAAAAAATCTTTTTACCGTGACATATGACCTTATTTGACAAAACGTTGAACGTACTCACCGATCATGTAGGTAGGTATTAATGCCTTAACTTTATTTATTACGAAATTACGTATGATTGGAAACGAGCCATGAAAAGAATGATGCCGAACATCTGTAATAACAGCCGAAATACTTTTTTATAATTAAATATTGTGGATACCTTCACCACCAACGATTTATGAAGGTATATATTTCTTAACGAGCTTAATTAATTTAATGAATGCAATCAAAGGAAAGTTGGTGAGACTGGTTTCTTTGCTGATCTAGACTTGGTTTAAGATGGACACGGTTAAATTAATGGAAGCTCTGTACTTTATGGACCGGCGTTTATCGTAGTAGCTATTATTTTTTTGTGTATTTTTGAAAACTAGCAAAACCATTCGGTGCCGGAAAAAAATCGCCAAAAGATTATTTTGGGACTGGTGGGATAGTGGGAGTATTAAGGGCGGGGAAGTTCACGTGGCGGATCTGCTTCCATGTAATAATAATAAGACGTAGTCAACAACTTCACTATGGTTAAAAAAAAAACCACGATGGGATCGCGGGGTCTTTGTTCGCTCGCTTTGCTCATTTTCTTCACCCCGCCATCCCCTTCGAACCTAACCTGTCCGAGTCGGGGTGCCTCAAGTCTTGAGCTCGCTTCGCTCGCTCTTGCATCCTAAGTTCTCCTAGTAACATTGCTGTTTGAATAAGTCGAGATGTATTATTTTTGTATATTATGTTGGTTTGGTGGGTAGTGTAATAGGTTCGGGGTCTTCAGAGACGCCATGGTGTTAATCAATCGTTGATGCAAACAGGAGAACGAAAGCTACTCTCGACTGTGAGTACATACAATGAATTACGATGAGTAACAATGTCAACTGTCCTGTCAGTCAAACGTTAGGGTCACTTATATTCGATTAAGTTTCGTTATCCACGATCGTTTAAGAGTATAAATAAAACTTTATTATTTATAAATTAATTAATTATATTTTCGCTTCATAATTGAGTTTATTACGGTAGTAGTTATTTGTAGTAGTGCTTACTCTATATATACCAAAAACCATTTAAATTCGCCGTCACTTTGTTTGATCTTAAAACGGAACAACCTAGGCGGGAAATTCGTACATTTTCTGTGGTAGTGTCAATTTTATTTTGTTATTGTTCTGAGGTAAATAAGTAGATTTTTTGTAAACATTTGATATTTTTTTGTCGAAAACTAGGCTTTTGCTCGCTGTAACATTTTGCAAAAGCGTTTTAAATGAAGACATCAAATTAATACGGGAATTTTTTTTAACTTCGCACGCGGGGTCCATAAAGTACTGTGGAGTCAAATTAAACCTAAAATTGCACCTTTTGAATTTCAATATTTCTTTGTAGTCCGTTCGCACGTTTTATTCTTAACCTAGATATACGGGGAAACTTATTATTAGACATACAATACTGTAATACACATACTCTATAACATACTATGTGTATCGCTGTTTGCTAAATAAGGAAAAATAAAATAAAAAACTACTTATATATTTTAATATTGACAAGCGAAAATCAGTCACCGTTTGTTGATATTCAAATTCAAAAGCCTTAAATAAGTAGCTACCTATGTGGATTCAAATGAATAAGTATTTGTTAATGTAACTTGTATGATATTTTGCTTAAAATCAAACGAATCTGGTGTAAAATCCAAAACAGCCTACTATTAGTACTTAGAATGTATAACATTTTGAAATAATACGTTCTTCTATGAAAGTGTTTGAGATTTAAAAAGAGCAACGTATAAAACTTCTTAAATGAACTTCAGGAGATTCATCTCAAGTTTTAAATAAGCTACGAGTATCAATAGAAACACTTAACTGGAAGAACTTATAACATGCTAAAAACTCACTTTATTTTTATTATGTTCGTCGCTTGTTAGCCAATAATCTTTTTAAAAGGAAATCATCGCCCTTCCAGCCGAAACAAAGACCACATACATCCTCATTGGACAACAGCACACCGCAAACCGTTGTTTGAGGCAGCACGTGACCTCTTGTTGACATTTTCCGCTTGATTTTATGTCGCTGCAGACCGCGCTAGATTGACAATTTGAACCGTGTGCAGCACCGTTCCTCTATTTGTTTTGAACGTTCCCTTTACTGACGAGATTCCCAAAATGATATTCAGTATATCAAAGGACGAATTTGGTTTAAAAAGCTAGTTGATCTCGCTTTGAGAAATTAATTTGAAGTGAGTTCGTTTAAATTCGTCTTTGTGTTGGTTCGAGTTTATGCTCTGCATAATAGTTACAACGTGTCTGTAGCAGCTGCTTAACCAATATACTTGTGAATGTTGTACTTACGAGTACTTGGCGTAAATCGAATTAACTTAACAGGGTATCGAATCTAAGACCTCATTAAGTCCTTCATCCATCCAAACTATGTTGAACTCCCACTCCTATCTATTGATTTTACTTTTAAAATCTTCTCCTCTGGTAAACATAATTAACTTCCTTAGACTTTGATTCAGTTAACCTAATATATTTTTCGTAATCACCGACTACTACTCAACTCAATACACAATTTGTACTCAATTTCCGTAACTTACGTTCATATTGCACCGATGACATTCATTTTATCGACATGAATACTCTAGTTAGTATCTACATGCGGACATCTGTACGCGGTACACAGTTCACACCCCCTCTAGCGTTTGACATCGGCTGTCATAATATCGAACACAATCGGCTCTTATAAATAGACCGCCGGTTCTGTGCGCAATACAAAACGTAGGTACGTACACGTCAATATAGAGGTTATTTTTGTATGAAATGTATTTTGATAAGCGATTTAATGAGAAAATTGTGCCAATATAATTTCTGTACGATGCGATATTGAGTTTTAGTGGGTGATGATTGAGAAAAAGGTTATGCTCGTTTCAGATTTATGACCTAACTGCCGATGTTGCGTTAACGCCTTCTCTGTTTATTATCATCAGCTTCTGGTATTTAGATATTGGGATACAATGTATCAAGTATCAAACCTAAAAGGTACATATAATTGATTTCGGGGAAATGCTAAAAACTTATACTCGGTGTCATCTAACTCCCAGGATAGAAAGTCGCCTCCTCCAAGCCATCACCTCCTTCTACGAAGCAGTAATGCACGCGAAGGAGAAGGCGGAAAGTGTGAGGGAGAGGCAAAATTGGCGCCCTCACGCCCCTAGCCGCCGCAGGAGACGCCCTGGACTTCGGCAATCTCAGGCCGATTCCCGGAAACTGCAGGCGCGGGCTTGTGGACGGCGAGCAATGGGCAGCTCGCCGTCCGATAAGGACCAGGCCCAGGTGGACGGCGCGTTGTGTTCCACGGGCGTCTCAAAGAGATGTCATCAACAATGACGGGTTCCGCTAGGGAAGTCTGAAAGGGTTACCGTGGCCCCTGGCACAGGCAACTGAAGGAATACGGGTGGGTTTTAGTCAGTAAGAGTCTGACACGCCCTCCTGCTCCGCCCAGAGCGGGAGAAGTTATTAGATGATTTCGCAACCTCAAAAAAAAAAGAAAGAAGGATAAGGGTAGACTGGGCATAGGGTTCCCCTACTGCATGTTACAGTATTTATTTAATTACGACAGACAGAACATTGTTAAGAAAAGTTAGAAGGTAGAGGCGATGAATGAATTTTGACTCGCAAAACCAGTTTGTTACTCAAGTCCTAAACGTCAGGAACGGAAAACATTTTGAACTCATTAGGTATAGTAAGCAATATTGCTCTATTTACGAAACTCAATACACTTTTGATCGCCGATGCGTGAGTTTTAACGCAAATTGCAAACTAGTTTGACTGCTACGTAGCTCGTTATATGCTAGATAAATGTTTATGTATGAATGGATGTTGTGTATTTTTAGTATTTGTTTTTGTGGGGTATAGGGCGTTTGCAGTAAAAGGTATATTTGGTTTTAATTGGTCGATAGTAATTCAAAGGCACTTTATTTTTATAAAACAACGATTTTCTGGAACAGAGGTGGCCGCCACATAACGGCCACCACAGTAACGGCCGGCATGAAAATAATGGCAGAGGGGGTTTGACTTTACGGTGTCAAAAAATGCTTTCTGGGGAAACACCAACTTACTTTCATAAATAACGTTTTAGTGACGTCATTCAATGGTGAATTGCGGACGCTATGTGGCGGCCACCGCAGTCTTATGAAACCTTAGCTTTAATTATCCACTTATAGAACACTTTACGTCTATCAGTATCAGTGTCAATTGTGTGTTTACGAGATCATTAAAATATCAGGATTAATAAACAATGAAAAACTATAATAGACACAACATTGAGAACAACTCCTCAACCAAACTACACATAATGATCTTTCATACAAATCTATTGATTTACAAATTCTACCGGCGTTTATCAAAGTCAAACCACGCATCGGTGATCACTCTCATACATCGAGACCCCCCAGTGTTTTGACATACTTGCTAGCGGTGAGTCGATCCGGATGGACTATTAATTACGCATTTACATATTATTTTAAGCATGAATTCGCCTGAAGTGTGAAAGCTCCATAATTATTTCAAATACTTGTACGTACAAGTTTTGTCGGTACTTCTTGTATATAACTAGATAAGTTAGTGTTGTCTCTTGCCGTCACCTTTCAACGTTCTCAAGCAATTGCAAGTTTAAAGTTTAGATTAAATAGTAGGTATTCTCACGATAAGGTACTCTCCTACATGTATTGATAAAGTTCCAGAAACATCTCTACTTTATATCTAAGTACAATTTTCATGATTCTTTTCTATATCGATTAATTATAATCATCAAAATAAGCAATACAATCCTCCAAGTTCATATTGCCCTACAATATGACTATTTCATGAAATCATAACATTTGAGGTCAATTAACTTAGAGGATTGTATTGATGATTCTTATGATTATAATTCGGGGGTTACTCTGGCGCTTTTACCTTAAACTTTGTATATAGTTTAAAGAACTGTCTCATTTTTAAGGCAACCCCGTAACAACCAAACCACAAAAAAATCCAGCGTAGTATACACGGTGACATTTGAATCACAGTTTTGCTAGAACAAACGTTGTTCAGACCATGGTCTACTACCATTCTAAAGCATCCAATAGAAAAAAATCGTCATTGGTTGTCGAAAAAAACACAAAAAAGGCAATGGTAAAAAGTCGGGATTATCGTTACGCCCTACAACACAGACACTGCGGCCCGCGTTGAATGCCATATCGCTACTGCGATGAGTACTTTGATGTTACGGTTAATGTTTCAAACATTTGAGCAACTTAAGAATAATTTGAGAACGTATAGATTAGTTTGTTTTAATAACATATTTGATGCTGTAGAATTGTAGTAGACCATGGTCTAAACAACGTTTGTTCTAGCAAAACTGTGATTAAAATTTCACCGTGTATAACCGTAAACTACCAATTACAACCTCACATAAGAATCCTAGCGCTTTAACAAATATAGGTAGACACACACAGTATGATGACATGGGCGTGTGACACACATTTCATGCAACTAAGCTGGCCGGATTAAACCGCGAGTCATAGAGGATTAATTTAAAAATTGACGCACTGTTGTACGTGCTCTGATGTTTATAAATATTTCGGTAACTAAGGTCCGTATTACAGAACATTCCTCAACTCCAGTTTGATCGTCAATCAGTCGATCACTGTTTCAGTATAGAATCAGTACTTGAGCATCGTTCTTATTCCAAACAGAATCCATACTTAGCTGAATCCAGGCTCAAATCGAGCCTCAAGCAGAAATGTGTATTGTCTATGCATCAGCCCGTTTTCGTTTACGATTTATTTTATTTACCAACTTTGTGCTGATCTTCACAGAATTAGAAATATTGAAATGCATCATATGAACCCCAATATTTAGGAAATCAGCGTTCTTTTGTCAGTCCCGAATAGTACAATCGCACCACACACCAAATTTATTGAAGTTAAACTGTTTGGAGGTATTTTGTAAGCAAAATTGACAGATCAGCAAGTTTGAATTGATTAAAAAACCTTTGTAGAGTGCTAAAAGGATCTTTTGGGGTCTGAATGATATTTACAGGGGGGCGTTGTTGGGAAAAATTTTGTGATTTTTTTTACAGAAATTGTGGTTACAGTTCTGATTATGACCACGCGCCAATAGAACCTTGTAGCGTTGTATCTATTGGTATTTTGCTAATCGCAATTAATCATCTTAATATATCATTCTGTTTCGTCAGTTTGTACGTTATCTTAATACCTCTATAAAAAGGCAGGATGAAAAAAGTATTTCAGTCCAATGGAAAAAGCGTGCTAATATAAATTCTAAATTCTTTGAATCATTGTTGAATAAATTAGGTATTGTAATGTTCTACTTCTACAAATATATTTATTTTGATAGTAATACTTCAATTCCACAAACTCAAGAAAATGCAGATAACTTGAAAAGAACAAAAATGTACATGATATGCTCAAGCGTAGTCTCGACCACACTTAGGTGATTACAGATCCAAACACTGCTTGGGTTCGATGCACGAACTGCGTAACGATCTAGAATAAAGCCAAACTCAGCTCAATAAGTAGAATGAATCTATGATTGAGGAACGTTCTAAAATTAAAACTTGACCCAAAACCAGTTTTAAACAGCGATCAATGCTTGAGTTTCCTTCTATAATACAATCCTAAAAGGGCTCGTAGCTAAATAAAACAACCGCTTGCGGCTTTTTGTTTTTTTAACATTGTTTTTGTAATTTTCCATCGACCCCTGGGTCGATCGTAAATTAAGCTATGCTTGTCGCGGTCGGTTCGTGGATGGGTGATGGGCTACCTACACGTCAAGACCTCTACGTGCCTTGTAAAACACTTACGGTCTTATTACAAAACAAGGTTTTTCTTTGGACATGGTTTAAACCATCGAGCCTGTTTTTGAAATAAGAACCTAACAGAAATCGAAACACAGTTCCTTTTACAAAACTGACAACTTAGTCCGGTCTTAGATTGTCAATTTTGTATTAAGAACTTTACTAAAGTCGGCATAAAGTTCCAAATACAAAAACTAAATCGAATGTGTAGGTTGGGGCTAAAGTTAGATCGTGTTTTGTAATAAGACGGTTTAGGTTTATGTTCCCGGCTGATATTCGTAGATCTTTGACAGTCGTTACGGGGGTATTCAAAAGCGTAAAAATGTGACAACCAGTTTTACCAAGGAGTACCAGTGTTACCCACTCACTGGGTTGAAGAGATCAGAGCTCCATGTAAAATACTTGTATTCAGTTGCAACCCGTTGGAATGGAAGCCGACCCTAACATCGTTGGAAAAAGGCTGGGCCGATTGATTGTTTTTCTTTATAATAAAATCAGCTGCTATCTATATTGCTTAGGCTACATTCAAGCAGTTATTTATGACCTCTTCAATAAATAAAACATAGTAATTTTGTGGCTGACTGTTTAGAAACCTCGCACATTGTAATTCCCGACGATGCTTGGAGGTCCCCTCGTCTGTCGATCGAACTGATTAAGTTCGGTGACAACAGAAAAGTAATTATGTGACAATAGCGACGTTTGATATTATTTTCTTAAAAACTTGTGATCGAGGGTGCCTATGATATGATTTGTCTAAGTGACACACGCGGAAATTGTTTAGTCGTGAGCAGCCACATGTTAGATGTCTTATAAGCACATAGTGATTTATCGTAGGTAAATATATCAGTGCCATCATGCAAATGAAGCATGCTCTCTGTCACTCTCACTAATGGGCTGATTATGTTTACAAACTATGCTTACTTTTTTAGTATCATACAAATCATAGAATTTATACACATCTCACTTGCAAAAAACACGCTCTCTCGTTAAAACAGTTTGCCTCATATTTATTTAACCATTTACGTACACACATATATAAACAGACAAGAAGAAAATAACAGAAAAATAGGTACAAAGGTGATGCTTATTTCTAATGAAATCTCTTCAAGCATACCTGCGATAGGATAGTAGATTTAGAGACGTAGACAGCGTGTGTAAGAGTAAAAGAGAAAATAAAATATAAAAAATCAAAAAGAGTTCACTTAATAAAATAAAACAAATAATATGAGAATATACGTATGTACTTTCTCCCACATACAAACAAACATATATACTTCTAAAATAAATAACACTAGAATATTAATACATACGCAAAAAAAAAAAAACTATGACGAAGTGGAAATATAAGTGTTCCTTCACTCTTCTTTTATAAACTGCAACAGTTTGGCAGTCCCTATTGTCAGGCGGAAGTGAATTCCACAACCGCACCGCGTGCACAGTGAAGGAGTAGGAGTAAAAGTCAGTGGAGTGGGGAGGGGACTTAAGGAGGTTTCCAAGATGCGACCTGCAAGGCGCATCTGAAGGTCAGGCTTAGGAAAAACGCTCCCGCAGATAGGATGGCGTTTTAGTATTGTGAAGGAGGTTGAATAGCAGAAAAATACCCAAGAATGTCATACCTCATTTAATAGAACTTTAAGCGCAAAAAGCCAATTCGCTGCGCTGCCAATGCGCTGACTCTGACAATACAGTCGTTTGTGCCACCGTCTTTTGTTTTTCCAGTATTTTTTACAAAAATATGTAGACACAAACATGACGAAACACACCCGTGTGGGCCTTATTAGACGGACAGGCCTTATTAGAGTAAAGGGTCATTTATAAAACGTTTTACGTCATTCCGGCGAGCTGTCGGTAAAAGCATTAGTTGATTGGCGATTCCGTCAGGTCATATAACTTTCTTACTTAGCCATATTGCTTTTTAATTGTCCCGTTTTTTCCATGGATTGCGAAAAGGAATTGGTTTTTTCTACATTTTGCGTCTGTTCCATCGTTTAAGCTGAAGTAGTTCTAAGTTAAGATAGGTGTTTTTAATGATTATTATGTATGTATGTGGACTCCATTGTAATTGATTAGTTTCAGTGTAACTTTATTTCTTTGTAAACGCTTTACATACTTTTATTATCAATGTGAATTTAATATTTTTCGTCACCTCTACTTGTTGTAAGCTTTTATGAAGGTATGTGTGTGCAATGGTAGGCGCGGCTTCTCGGTCAATTGGACCATTACGCTGTAAAATTGCGTCCCCTATTAGATCCGACGTCATTGGTCCATATTACTCGACACTTAAAATAGTCGGGTTAACGTTTAATGGTCGCCAAAGATTAACGGATATTGAGTTTCGAAATTGGAATGTTGGATGTTACTGATTTCCATTTAGGGCATTGGAATCGAGGATGGTGAATTAAAATATTTGTGGCGATGTGACTTGCTTGCAGTTCCGTGATTTAGAAAATTAACGTTTCTAAATAAATTGGTATTAGCTCTGAACCTACATGTTTTGACAAATTACTGTTTTATAAAAATGGCTCGCTACATGGTATTCACATGACATGCAACCTACATATTCTCTCAAGCGAAGCTAAAAAGCAAGGAATCTAAAGTAATTTAAACCAACTTAGCAACTCAATTTCACCGGATTAAAGCAATGGCTTACTTTAGTTTTCCAAAACTTACCAGTCTCCAAATTGTCGATCAATCAAATCTAAAACTGAATACCGTCCATTACAAAACGCTTCAATCCCATAACTAAATCATGTTACAAACACAGCGTAGAACCAGTCGTTGACGATTTAATGACATTGCATCAAAGATAAACGGATATTAGAGGCGTGAAAGTTAAATATAAAATGTTTTGCAACGATGTTGTTATACTCTGTTCATTTTACGATGATATAAATGACACATGCCAAATATTCGACCTGTGGCTTGACATAAATCCATAGTTGTGTATTCAATTATTGTTTATTTTAGAAGTAGGTACTGAATGTAAAAGAATAATAAAGGTTGTCTATAAAGACAGTGGTTCAACTTATCGTATTCAAAAAGGTAGGTATAAACCTACCTTTTTGAATACGATAAGTTGAACCACTATATCACGTGTGGTTAATAAATGATGCAGTTGACAATAATGCATGTAGTGCATGCTTACCTAAAAGCAACCTGTTAGTCCCTGGCTAGACGATTCCGAAGCCAGAGATATCGGGAAATACGCCCAATAAAAGTGCTTCCAACACGTGTTGTCATGCAAATTATTATAAAACGAACACAGTATAGTTAGTGAGCGGTACAAACAGTAACTATATTGATTGTATATTATGTTACGAGACTATACGATTGTAGATTATATATCTTGGGCATTTGGAAGACAAATGGTGTTTTTGGAATTGAATCATTGCTTTCTAGTGATAACATTTTGATAAGGAAATTAAATGTATGGAGCGTTTAAGTTTAAAGAATATTAAATGTTTCTTTTGACCTGGCATCATATAATTGCGTTAAAATATCTTTTTATTTTTTATTTAGAAGGAAATTGGTTATGTTTAGTTAGTGTCGAGAATACTTCATCCGTATTATGACATATTCGTCGTGATATACGGTAACTAAAAAACTTAAAAGGACGAATAAATCATTCACCAAACACAATTGATAATGCACTTGCTAATCAAAGTTAGTTCAAAACACAATATAGTCAGTCTTAGTCCGATAAACAGTTATCAGACTACATAGTTTATAATTATTGTTTCTTGGAGAAAAAAAGATGCAAGGGAATTCGTTTTCTCAAGAGAATAAGTACAAATTATCAAAAATTTAAGAAAGTTGGAACAACCCACAAAAAATAAAATTATTACAAGGTCTCCTGGTATCAAATGAGCCAAAAAAACAAATTGTCTTAATTAGAAACGACCATTTCAACTAAATTCAATCGAAAGACAACAGATAAACAGTGCGGCTAAGTAGCAAATACATATTATTTCAAAACCGGTTCACTTAATAGTGCAATAGCATGTATCTAACAGCTCGCTCTACGAATGTAATTTAAAATGACGTCGTACAAGATCAGGTAGACGATAGACGGGTATTTACGCATTGAATTAAAATTCCTATTTATTCTGTAGAGAGACCAATTTCTTTGCTTATACAGCATGTATCAGAAAAGTGTAGTAAAATTTAAGGATGTGGTACAGACCATCGAACTGAACAACCTTTTCCATAGTACCAACATCGTAATCGCGAAAAAAATATCAACTGTCCCATACAAAACTTCAATACCTACCAATTCGACCCGAATATATAAGACGGCTGATAATTTTTTCGCGATTACGACGTTGGCACAGATTACTAAATAGTTACTACGTAACAGATACTTCACTCAGTAGAAAATTTCCAATACCTATTGAGATAATAGCCTACTCCGTCGCCTCAACAACCACTGCATGCTAAAATGTGCCTAAATGCTCAAGCGTACAGTTGTGATTGCTTCGCACTGCGCGATCCTACAGCAATCGCAGGGAACCGAATTTGGACCGCAAGCGGTCCGAGAGCGCTCGCTCGAGCGGTAGGTAATTATAGCGCGCAAGTACATGGAGTGACGGAGGCCTGACGTTGGTTTCATGGAGAAAGTTATTCAGTTTGATAGTCTGTACGATAGTAAAAGCTAGTAATCAATAAGAGTTACTTAAATGTTGTTAAACATTTTACTCTGAAGTTACGTTATGTATTTAAGCGAACGTCAATCATTGAACCTCGTTAAACAAGTTTATCAGAGCATGACACGAATTTTCATGACAGACGCTTGGAGGGATAACAACACCAAAAGGTTTTTTTTTTGTAATTCGGAAATAGTGAGTATTTAAGAATAATAACTTACCAGTATTTCTATTTTACGCTACAAAAATTGTTGTCTCGATAAAAAAAATCCTATGGCAATCGTACAAATAACTAAAACCACTTTTTTTTTCATCCTTTTAATCATTTTGTTGAATTAATTACTTTTAATGATATCCATAGCTTTATTGAAGTGCCAGCTACAATATCATTGTTTAATGGTAACCATTGGATATTATGTTTTTTTATTATTTGGAATTACCTGTAAAATTTTGGGTAAATATCGCAAAACCCTCAAAATTCAAATATCTCGAAAACTATTAAATTTTGGCCATACAAATAGGGGTTCAATTTGTTGCATTTTGGCCCCCTATCAGCTGTTGACGGATAAACGTCGAATTACAAGTAATCCTGTTTATACAACGCTCCGACAACAATCTTTGGGCAGTTGCCCCCCAGACGCGACCCCCGTCTGGTCGGAGGATACTCCCTTTTCTATGGAGGTATGAGTGAACTTTACGCCCTGTTACTCATACCTCTATAGTCTACTGCGTTTACGATAACATCATTTTTAAAGTCGATTGTAAGAATTACCGAACCGTGGTGTTTTTCTTCCGTTGACTGTTGTTACATCACTGAAACACAATTTAGTACTTAATTCCTTGATTTGCGGGAGTTACGTGATGTGAATTAAAGTAATTATTACTTGGCGGTTGTATTTTAAAGTGCTCTTTGCGCCCATACAGCTGGAGCTTTGCTTAATTTTCGTTCATTACGTTTAAACGAGCTTAACTTTTGTTTTATTTTAACCCTGGTAAAATTAAACTTTTCTACCCAAAAATCGTTGAGTTAATTCATGTACTAGACTTTCTGTGACTGCCAGAGCGTAGAATAGAAAAAGTTAATTTTGTTTTTACATAAAGCATTTTGTTTTATATTACTGTAAACGCTGTTATACAAGGTAGGATAAAATTATCATTTTCATCACATTTGAAAAGTTCTACAACAAAAAAAAAATGTCTGAAAAATTTGACGTTGACGTGAAGAAACATTAAAGTCAATAAAACACGAGTTGCAAATTATTATAAACGAACATTTCTCACTCTACCACAGACTGTGCTTCAACGAGTTACAACTTTATTAGGCATAAAACAGATAACAAATCAATCACTTAAAACATCGATATTAATCTTTGATCTTTTGCGGCATGTGTCATTAGTGTTGGGTAAGTCAGTGCGTTGGCGCAGACGTTAGGTGTCGTATTCAATTAATAACGATCTACGGTTAGCCTTGGCGGTAGAATATAATTTTATTTTCAGTTTGAACGGTAGTTGCATAGATTACTTAGTAAATGAGACGTTTGACTTACTTGATGTTTTTTACTGATAATGGGTTGGATGATAATGGATAACTGTTTATCACTTTATACACAATATTTTTTTTTCTAACATTTTTGATACTTCGCAAAATGTAAATTCTTCTCTTGCTTTCCAAGAGAATTTACGAACATATTTGTTTGTAGTCAGCAGAACTCTTACCGCCTAAGGTTGTCCTAAACAAAGTTTATAATGTGACTCCCCCAAAAATTACCGTACCTACCTACACCATCAAACCTCTTTTAATTATAAATTATCTTCAAGGAGGCTGCTTCTGATCTTAATAAATTAACCATAATAAGTTACTGCACAATAAGATCAAATACAAACATTCATCAAGGAAATTCGTCGGAGGTTAGCTAATTTATATTTGCACGCCACATCATTTTTCATGTTTGCCCCTAAATTACGTGTAACGGGGTGAAATGGGAAATATGTGAACACGAACGAGCTTTTAGTCTTTAAGTAAGATAAGCTACTAAATAAATATGCGCTGTTATTGGAACATTGACGTAGTTTGTCGAACTAAGCCCAAGTCTCATCAACAAAGCAATCAATGTTCAATTTTGTTACAAATACTTAAAACCTATGAAAGAAATTTGCGCTAAAACTAAACTATTTATCCTTTAAAAATAATATACTTACACACATGCATACTAATAAAGAAAATTTTACCAAACAAACACAAATTACTTTCAAACACAAAACTCACACACTACATGCTACACTAGGAAAGGGATAATATAGAACTGCTTTCAATTAGGACTTTGTGCGGAAGAAAAACTATTCAGTTTGAGGGAGCGCAGCAGCTGCGCTCCCTCAAACTGAATAGTTTTTCTTATAATAATAATAATAAAAAAAAATACATCTTAACCTATTTTTTTTACTTACTATAAAGCTGCTTTATAGTAAGTAAAAAAAATAGGTTAAGATGTATTTTTTTTTTTTGAGGGTGAGAAATCATCAAATAACTTCTCCCGCTCTGGGTGGAGCGGGAGGGCGTGTCAGACTCTTACTTAATACACTGTAATGTTATGTTATTTTCAAATAAAACGTTTCATGAGCTTTCAGATACTTTTTTCGACTAACATTTCCGCGCTGATCTATAATGGAATAATACGCTTTTCTGTGCTTCCTCTCACGCAAGTTGAAAATCAATGAGGGAAGGATGTCAAGGATCTGAAGGATGTTATTTTTTCGACGTGAGTGGTAAGAGGTTGTTAACTGACGGCCTAGCTGGTGATGTTGCGAAAACAAAAGTTTCAATATTACTCAATGGTGATGTAAAAAAAAAATTATAGACAATAAAAATAAAAAAATCTGCTCCCTCATCGACGGAATCTATAATCTCCAAAGTCAAAACTTCATTTTTCTAAGGCCGATTTGTTACACCTGTCGTGTTGAGAATTTCAAAAACATCTGTACAGAACACAGTTTCTTTTTGTAAAGATTACATCAGTATTATGAACGTCAACCGTGTCAAATGGACGAAATTATGATAATTTTTAAGGGCTTACGACAAATGAATATCACATCGAGGCGGCCATCTTGCTGTAGGTACCTTCTGCATTCTGTAGTGACGTACTTTTGTATCCTTGTAAAATATATCTACATAAACATATTATAAATTAAAGTCGCTTTTCGTGTCTGTCTGTATAACCACATTGTTCTTCTAATATCATTCAAAGAATTGATTTCAGAAGGTTTATGAGTACAATACCTACATTAATATTAAACATCATTTAAAAGAAATCTCGATATTTGTGATATTTGCCGGGTCGCTATTTTTACTATTTTAAATGCGAAAGTAACTCTGTCGGTCTGTATGTTACCCTTTCACGCTCAAACCACTGAACGGATCGTTATGAAATTTGACAGATAGGTAGGATGGGACCTGGAGAAGGACATTATGCTGCTTTTCGCCCTGGATCGCAGACGAAGTCGCGAGCAATAGCTACTATAAAATATGCTTATGACCGTTATAGGTAGTAGCGGTCATTGGGAGGCCAATACATAGGCTGATAAGATAATTTGAGTCCCGAAATAATTGAGATTGTATTTATAACTTGTTATGATCCCGATTATTGCGATATCTAAAAAGGAAAAGATAATCTACTATCTGCATTATGCCTGTATTAACTTACACTATACAATTGTAGGGTGGTCGATTTTAGGGCAATAATGCTATAGATACCTACACTTTATCGATTCCGTTGATGTTTTTTTGTAGTTATTTCCTTAACAAAAAATAAAAAAAAAAACAAATAATTGTGTAACAACACTAATTCATTTTCATAGACGATACTCTCAAAAGGTTTCAGAATTTTCAAAGTAAGGAAGTGTTAATAAATTGCTCTAGGAGACAATTTAATTTGAAATTCAAATAACTCCTATAAGTTTATGCATAAGTAATTATAATACAATGTCCGTAGACGGAGAGCTAATAGAACAAGTGAAAATGGAACAGAATTTGACGTAAAATATATATACTTATTTATGGTCAGCTTAGGAAAACATTGACTATACTTGTGGACACCATATTTTACATTGCAAAAGGTGACGTCAAAAGTTTGACGTAATGGGGGACCATCAATTGACAAGTAATGAGTTTAATGTGACAAAGTCCAAAAGTGATCATCGTTTTTGTACATTGACCGTATATATTATATAAGTCTGTAGGGTGGAAATGTGTGGTGTACAGACTGTACACTTGTGGTATTATTTTGCTACACAAAACACATATTTTGTTCTATTTGTATATTAAGCATTTAATGAGCGGTTGTGCCCAACAATTGATGTTATAATACAGTACCTAAATCTATGTTTTCAAGTATGAAATCGTATGACACTCGTTTAACTCACTTTTTATAGGTTTTACATTTTATAGGTTCTTGAACACTGTTACCGCTGAAAAGCTAACCTTTGACTGTTTTACACCCAAAACTGTATTTCAAATTATTAATTTCCTCCTTTGTTATACATATTAGAATAATTATATACTTCGACATTTTCATCAGTCACTTCTGTCAGATAATCAGATTTCTTTTTCTATGAAGCTAACAAGTAAGGCCACGTCTTCACTATAAAGTTAGTGTGATAAGGTCAAGTTCTCACTGTAAGCCGTTTTTATTATTTCTGACAATCAATTATGAAGTAATTTAAATTATGTTAAGCCGGAGGGCTATTAATGTATGTCAGACCATACTTTTTTCACATTTTCTTTTATCTCTACTGGGTGTACTGATGCATGCACTCTTACAAATCAAGCACCCACGGGTGTCATTCAATCTTGTCGTTACACAGTATTGTTTAATGACGAGGATTATTTGCAGTAGGTAGCGTTTTACGGGCTTGCAATTACACAAATTCATTAGGTTCAAATTCATTTGGTTCAAATTCATTAGGACAAGAACAGGACAGGAGATATGGCTGACAAGACTAATTATAGGCCAAATTCCTTGGCGACAGTTACTGCCAAGGTACTAGACAGTGTGCTCAACTCACATTTCTCCAAACATTTTAATTTGCACGACGCCCAGTTCGGGTTCCGGCCTGGGTTGTCCACAGAAACTGCAATATTTAGTTTGAAGCACACTGTCAAGTATTATACGGATAGACATACTCTTGGGTATGCCTGTTTCCTGGATCTCAGTAGGGCCTGTGATCTAGCGGCATATGACGTTCTGTGGCAGAAGTTAGCAGGGACCGGGGTGCCATCGGAGTTGTCATCACTCCTGAGGTATTGGTATCTCAACCAGGAGAACCGTGTGAAGTGGGTGGGTGAACTTTCGGATACGAGCAGGTTGAAGTGTGGGGTGCGACAGGGAGGGTTGAGCTTACCCTTGCTCTTCAACCTGTACGTAAACGCCCTGATGGAGGAGCTCAGTGGCATGCATGTCGGATGCTACGTGGACGGTGTTTGTTGCAACAATTTCAGTTACGCGGACGACATGGTGCTGCTGGCCCCCTCAATCGGAGCTCTCCGAAAGCTACTCGCAGTTTGTGAGTCTTTTGTAGCTTCACACGGTCTCATGTACAACCACTTATTCTGAATGGTTAGTCTTTAAACAGAGTATACAAGTTTAAGTAACTCGGGCACTGAGTGACCGATGATTTAAAAGATGATTTTGATATGGAGAGGGAACGCAGAGCGTTGTCAGTTCGGGCGAATATGTTGGCGCACAGATTCTCCTGGTGTACAGACGCAGTCAAAATTACGTTATTTAATGCGTATAGCACCTCACTGTACAAGTATACACGGGGAGTCTGTAGGCTAACTACACGCAACGAGCGTACAATGCTCTGCGGGTCCAATTTAATAATGTTTTCAGGGCGCTGTTGCGGCTTCCACGTTTCTGTAGCGCAATGTCAGCAATGTTTGCTGATGCACACACAGATGGCTTTGCAGCTTTATTGCGCAAAAAGACCGCGTCATTCATAAGCCGCTTGCGTGGAAGTCGTCACAGCATCTTGAGTGCCATTGCTGCTAGGCACGATTGTCCCCTGACATGGATTTTAGTGCAGCGGACCAAGTCCCTGCTTACTATATTGTACTAGTTTATGTCTCATGTCCGGATCAAAGTTATCTGAATAAATAAATTTATTATTATTATTATTAGGTTCAAATTCATTAGGTTCAAATTCAAGTATTCCTAAATGAACAACAACATAACCTATCATCACGCCTCCTATGGGTTGGGCAGATGTGCAACAACATTCCGCCAGTTCGGTATGTTTTTGTTTAAGTCCCATGCAGCAGAGGACAAGCCTATTGCTCGTAAAACCAATACAGACACCGGGTTGCTCCTAAATGACGTCGCGTCGGTAAAAAAATGATCTGTATTTGATTCCTGTTTAGATTTTTAAAGCATCATTCATATAGGTACACTTTCACATACAAAACATCAAATACATTTTCTTTCAATACAAAAATAGCAAAGAAGAAAAACATCTCTCCTTATTTATATCTACGATAACAACCAACAAGTAACGCCTCACGCCTCATTTCACATAGCTACTTTTGGAGCAAATGATCCGCGCAAGACCGTTGTCTCGCAAAGTTCGGAACACGCCTTTGAATCGCATCTAACTACGCTTTATAAGGTAAATAATGTATTGGATGGGTTGAACATCGTTAGTGAGTTAGGATCCAGCTACAGTTTAGGCTAGGCGAGAAATTTGGGGTTTACTATCAAATCTATACGTATACATGCAAATAAATAAAATTGAAGTGTCTGTTTGTAATGTCAAAATAACAGCTTTTTACTACATCTATGAAAGTATATACGGTACATATAATAAAATAAAAAAAATTGTGGTCTGTCTTTGAGTTATAATATTTTAATGATATAATGTAAATAAATAATTAGGAAAAGACACTTTATTGTTTTCCGACATCCACACGAACGAAGTCGCGTAAGAAAACAATATATTGCATTTCATGAGTTTAATTTTTTTTGCGTGGCACCTTATATCTTTTTTAAACTAAAAGTAGCCCAAGTTACATTTTATAACATCAGCTATCTGCTAATGAAATCCCGTCAAAATCAGTCCAGCCGTTTCGCAGATTAGCCGGAACAAACAGACAGGCACACATTTTTTTAAATTGTTTTTTAAATTTACCGTAGGTATATACCTACTTTCATAATATATGCATTTAGTAAACAGCTGTTACTGTGACATTACATGCATATACTTCGATTTTATTTGTTTGTATATAGAGTACCTATAGATGAGGCCTAAGACAAAACGAGCGTAACCAGACTTGTTCAACTTTGTGTTCATCAGCCGCGCTTGATACCTACAACAGAACCAACAAAAATATGGCAGCAGGACAAGAGTTTTCCTAGTCTAGATATGTGATACTGGGTGTGAATAACATATGGCAATAAGTAATAGAAGAAACAGAGACAGGGTGATGTTTAGTAAAAGCAACCCAGAACTACGAACTATGTGCAAACAACAATTAAATCCGACTCGGATTCGCAATCCAAACATAAATTTTCTGACGGTGGTTCAAAATGATTCAAATTTAGCGACAGCTGAGGATTATGATGAAAAATTACATCTCGATTGTAAAAGCATTTTCCAAACACATAAACTTATAAACCCATCTGAAGTGTATTTTGGAACTACTAGCTGAATATAGCTAGAATATCGGGATAAAAAAATCGGAGTAAAAAGTTAAAACCGTTTTAGCGTAACATACATACAAAAATCAAATCTTTTCTCTTTTTAATATTAGTTTAGATAAGCCATCCAAAGATCCATAGATTTAGAAAGTCTAGGTTTTTAATAGTAGTTACCGTTAGCTGAACAGCAGCGCAGTGTATTTATAAGCTCATTTTATTTACCTTATCTCTAGATATCTATGATCATTACAGACAAGCAAAAGCTATCAGTAGGTCAAAAAAATGTTTGGTTGGTTCATTGACCCTGCGCATAATGTGCACTATTTATTGCGTACATCAAGTCACCAAACTAATCAATTACCAAAGCAGATATTATTATTTACCCATTAGCTATACCTGGAACGTCATCTTAATATTCATAAAAAACCAAGTCAGCCATTTGATTTCCATATACGGACACAGTGTCAGCTTAGGCAAGGAATTTGTATAGATGTTATCACACTGTGTCGATATGGGCTTCACGCGAAAAATCCCGCGTTAATTGACACGTCTTGCCTTTTTCAGATGCAGGCCTATGTCTGCTAGATTTTTTTTCTAGGCACGTCCGATTAGTGATTTATTAAGCCGTTAGATATTATATGATACTAGGAGGTAGAATGTCATAAAATATTTGTGGTCTATCAATCTGGATTACATAGCTCCCGTGTTATGGAGCGCATTCTACGGCGTTAATAAAAATAATCTTTAGTATCTTAAGATTATGAGACCAGATAAAGTTACATTCTTGGTTTTAAAAGGAGGTGCTTCGTCATTTTTGCACTCAAAGGCGCAGATTTCTAGTTTATGGATGGTTGTGAGACGATATATTTATTTCGTAATCATTGAATTGATTTCTGAGCTTTTAACGTTGCTTACTGCGTTGGACTTAGACTACTCTCTAAAACGGCATTGAAGCAGTTTAGATAGGAATGATCCTGGTTTTAGCATGGCATAACTGTTGTAATAAAACATCCCTGTTGACGGAACGTAGGGTTTATTCCACATGACATAAATAACTAATGTCATAAAGCTCTATGGTTACCAAGAAGGTAGTATACAGGTAAAATAAAACCTACATCATTCTCCCCTTCATAAATTTGTTTCGTAGTCTAGCAGATGAGTTGGCGGACGCCGGCTTCTTTCAGAACGTCGAGGGTCAGGTGGAGGAAGTGAAACAGATTCTTCGGTGTCATGAAATTCCGCATCTTCAGAGTCTGAAGTTTCGCTAACATCTGCGTCTTCGCCTTTTGGCGCCAAATGTCTGTTAGATATCATAATTTCTCGTCCACTTGCAAAACGCACCCTGCTGCTCATTGGTGCCGGTTCGATCATCTCAACCTCTTCCACCAGCGGATCATACTTGCTGCGTACAGTTTTCTTCAGAAGCACTTTTTCGTCCTTGAACCATGATGGCAGTGATTGTCCCGAGGACGATCGCTTTGGATGGACAAACATCCGTTCGTGTGGAGTCATGTTGGTTGCGGTGCAAAGAAGTGATTGAATGCTGTGTAAAGACTGCGTTAAAACATTCTCCCACATTTATATAGCCATGTTCTTTGTTTTCAGTGCAAGACGTATTGTTTGCCATAGCGCGAGCGTTCCGTTTAAGCGTTCTACTTGTCCATTACATTGAGGATTGTACGGTGCAATTCCTTTTGCGTTTAAGAAGGCTTTTAATTCTCTGGACATAAATGCAGCTCCTTGATCTGTATGTATCATACATGGCATTCCAAAGATTGAGAATAATTCGGTTAAGCTTTCGATAACACTGTCTGAGCTTGTGTCTTTGCAGGGGTATGCGAATGGGAATCTCGAATATTCATCAATTATCGTAAAGGATATATTTGTTTGCGGTGGAAGATGGCATTGGCCCTTTAAAATCTAGAGATAAACGTTCGAAAGGTGCTGTTGCTTTTATCAAAGTGCCGAAAAAAAACCAAGATTCAATAGAAATTTATCTATTGAATCTTGGTTTTTTTTCGGCACTTTTTCACGTTACTCATATACCCTAGCTAGGGAGTCTATAGAGGCACGGGGAACTGGGTGTTAAGTTCACTCATACCTCCATAGAAAAGGGAGGATCCTCCGACCAGATGGGTGTCGTGTCTGGTGGGCAACTGCCCGACGATTGAGGTCGGGAAGTTGTATATATGCTAGTCGCGCGGTAAACTCTGCTTGCGCGATGCGGGATTTGCGTGACGTCAGTATAACGCGCAGCTCGCATGTGGCGATGTAGATACCGCTACCCGCTCGCTTGCTTTTGATTTTAATAAAACCGACGAACTTTGCTCACAAAAATTAACAAAAGACGCTCGGCGCAGAAGCAATTCAGAGGCTACAAGTCCAAGGCTACGAGTAAGTTCGCTGATACGTGGTCTTGGCTCAAAGACTAGTCTTGTCCAAGAACTATCCATCCCTCTGCTAATGTTGCCATAGAAACCCATGCTACTGCTGACTCCTCAGGCATGTCATTGATACCGATTGTTATCCCTTCGGATAATAATAATTAACTATCGAAATGAATACTTAAAATAAATTATAAATATAGATTCCTTTAAATATAATTAGCTGAAATAAACAAGACAGAACCCACACACACATCTTTCTTGATATTTATACACTGGCTTATTTGAGTTCATTTGAAAAAATAAATAAACAGAAACACACATACTATAGTAAAGGTGTCGTGACGGTAACAATCTACACTTTTTTCGGTCTCTTGTGTGCACAGTATGAGGAGCGACAAGGAACTTCGTTCCAAAAAAAATAACAGGCGTATATTTTATTAAATACTGAAGGAAGAGACGGACATTACATTCGTGTCACGTCACACAAATGTAATATTGAATCTTTGTAAACACAAACGAAGCTTTTTCTTTAATGTCCGCCCATACAAAGTCTCAAAACCTTCTAGTCTTTTATTGGCAAACACACTTCAGCTCATCTTTTACATCTCTTATATAGCTCGCAAACCTTACGTCAGATCCTATGCGCTAGACACTCGCTAGAAACTTCCCTAAAACTGCCTTCATTTTGTCTAAATTCATGCCAAGTTTGTACGCAATGCTCTTGAACTGTCAAGAACAAATACTTTACTAGCTCATGAAACTTTGACTGATATGAACTCTGGCTTATATGATGTAAAGTTTTTGATAGTTCATGTGATATGGAACGTTTTGTATGGAACTAGTGTGTGTTGAACTAGGGAACCTGGTGTCTTTCATTTTGTTTCTGCAAATTTATTCAATTGTAAATGTTTATTTATCACCATTACATGACAGGATTGTTTGTTTAAATTGTTTTCAACCAATCAGAATATCAATTTGGCAATTTTTTTTATCTGGCAGCAGAAATGATCTTCGGAGAATGAATGAAAGAGCTTAAGAGGTTATCAGTAACCGAGGGTTAATTTCTATGTCAGAGACACAACACATGCATACTCATGCATTTTTACGAAGATTCATGTATGGCAGCTCGATGGGACTATTATTCGAGATACGATTATCTATATTGGGCTTTTAAGCTTAACGATCAGCACCATTAGACTGATTAATCTCTCAGATGTCTACGGATGTATTAGGATAGATCGCACATAGCACACGTATTGTATCACATCCAACCTTTAAAAGTAAACCATAAACGATACTCTTATAATGAAATGTATGGTCTACCGTATAACTTATGATTGCAAAAATAGAGCTTTTTAACCGACTTAAAAAAGGAGGAGGTTCTCAATTCGTCGAAATCTTTTTTCTTTTTTGTGTATGTTCACCGATTCCTCGAAGACGCCCGAACCGATTTGGAAAATAATTTTTTTTGTTTCAAAGGGTATACTTCAAAAGTGGTCCCATTTAAATTTTATCGAAATCGGTTTAAAAAGTCAATAATAAATTAGTTTTGAATAAAAAAAACACCTTCAAACGTACGTGGACGTGTAAGACGATCGTTTTCGAACTAGTGTGGGGTAGGTACCATAACTTATAAGTGAAAAGTAAAAAACTTTTTTACAAAAAAAAACAACGGACTTCCAAAAAAAAAAACACTATAAAGTGAAAAATTACTTTAATTTCGGAAGTCGGTGGAAAAAACTAAAATACAGATACAAAGACACCGACTTCCGAAATTAAAGTAATTTTTCACTTTGTAGTGTTTTATTTTTTGGAAGCTGGTGGTTTTTTTTTAACAGTTTTTTTAAATAATCAATAATAGCCGCCTATATGGGTTACATTACTAATTTCCTTGCAAACCCCAACTTAGACTTTGCATGATTATGATTAAGTATCAAATAAAATTAAACTCAAATCGTAGGCCTGAAGTTAGGTTCTAAGTCATTAGCAAGACATAAAGGCATACTCTGACAGCTTGTAAAGGTAGGCTTTCCATTGTTTAGTCATTTAATTAAGGATCAAAAGGTACACTCGTACACTTGTGGGTGACCTTTGAGAACTGAGGTTCGTTGCCAATTAACTAACAATGTGAATTTAGTCTGTATAATACTGCCTTTGTAACTGTTACTTAAAGCTGCTCTTGTTATTTTAGGGTTTCTACGTTTTTCATGTAGATATAAGACAGATCCTTCAAATGTGAGCACATACTTACCTATTCTTTAGATTTCAACATGACCAACGGCAAAAAGGATGCTGTTTGCCATTTAACTTGTTGATGCGCGTTGGAACCCTAACAATAAATAATTGGCCTAGATTTAATACGTTAAATAACTGTATGAGTCATAATTAATGCTGAATAAAAACACAAACATCATAATTCTGTGCATCACGTAGTCCACAGCTGGACATAGGCCTTTCCTATTTCCCGCCACTGAGCTTAATCTTTGCATTCTCGTCCATACATTTACAGCTATCCCGCGGAAATCGATACTGAAAAGTTCCTCCAAAACAAAAAGTTTGTAAACTCGAAACTCACTAACTAATAACGCTAAAAGCCTAACTGTCAATAAAAACGGAGACTCCAAGCCAGTGAAACCGGCTCAACAAAAACTGGGGCTCTATATAACATACAAATTCTATTCGATACGCTGTCGATCGCAGCGCATCGGAGCTCGGAGCGCGATTTTGCTTCACCCCATGCGGTCTAGAGCAACAGCCGTACTCCGTGGTTTGACATTGTTTACATGTACGTAAAGGTGTGTACGCACATTCCGTAAGCGTATTAGAAGACACGAACACGTTACAGAAGACTCGAATAATTTTGGAATAGCGTGGAAACTTGGGATGTACGCATAACTGAACATTGATTACGAATGTTTGAATCGTATGTTTGGACATAATTAATAAGCTTTAGAAAGTATTATCGCACGCAATTAATATTCGATAAGAGCCGAATGTTTAATTGAATGTTTGTACCTAAACAACTAGCTTTAAACAAAAACTTTAGATGAGGTTTTTCCGAACTCCAACCACATACCTATATATAATAATACCATACCTACGTGTGAATGAAAAAACGGAACCCTTATGGGTTCTTTTTGTGGATCACTCGTATGTCTGTCTATTTGTCTGTCTGTCAGAGCCAATTTGCTCCGAATCTAATGGACCGATTAAGTTGAAATTTGGTTCACATATGAATTTATGTGACCTAAACATGGACGTGTGGCGTAAATGAATAAATTTTGATTATGGGGAAAACCAAACACTTTTACCTTGCACTCTGTTTGGTGTTTCTCAGCGAACAATTTTGTGTTGTAACAAACAACGAATTTTAGAATTCGTATTCGCAAGTGCGTACACACCCTTACTATTCGTGTTAGGCACGGTGCAGTGAGCGAGTGCGGTGGCCGCGGTCAACCGAACAATATTGTATCTTTACCGCGTTGCAATGTTCAGTAAATTCTACGTCAGATGATTTGAGCTCAAACTGTAGGTATTTTGTACAGCCTTCCTGAGTTCTATTGTCTTCAATGTTACGTTTTATGCCTTCTGCATAAGTCTTGCTGCAACAAGACCATTTTCATAGGGCAGTTTAAGTGGATAGATACCTAATATTCTTTTAAAAACGTGACCGATATAACTTCTCTTCTTGGGGTTTCTTTGGTAAATGTTGTAATCTGAAACTACTATGACCACCACAGTGGTTAGAAAAGCTGTAATAATTATTTTGACTCGCACTGTAGACGCTAGGTGGCCTGTTTCTGACATAAAAATATCCAAATTAAACAGGCTTACGTTAATATAAACCACATGTACAAATATAATTTAGTGAATATTTAAGTACCTCTATGATTTCAAATTAACTCATAAGTTCAAGAGATAATTATGAACGACATATCACTATTAGAGTCAAGTGTTACATATATGCAAATAATCGTGTCGCAATTACATAGTCAACACTAATCCGTCGCCCTACACAGCTAATCCATAATTAATGTATAAATGCTAATTAATTTCTCAATAGGTGCCTAAATTTCGTTCCCTTCATCCGGAGTAAAGATAAAACAATTTTGCGAAGACGTCACATTTTGTTTCCAAAAGTATGAAGTGCTGGCATAAATAGGAGGAATAAAAATTTCAGTGAATACCACTTCAAAACACAAAAACGAACGTTTGATAACATTTATAAGTTGTTACAGCTGTATTTGACAAAACTTGATTCGTCCAATCTTCAGGATATTTAAATAGGTAAATGTAAACCGCAGTTGTTATTCATTAGTTTAAAGAAGTTTATCAAGTTGATGATAGTTACACAACTTGGAGCACTAAAGATTCGCTGCCGAGAATCTCCACTTTGTTCGCTTGAAGAACATCCCTGGAAAGATGAAATGGAAAACTGGTTATGCATATTAATTAACAAACGAATACAAAAGCTGAGTAACCGAATATCTTATTTCTTTGAATACAAGTAGGACTAGATCTAAAAGGCAATAAGGAAAGCAGTGATGGTAAAGATTACCATGTTACCGTTACAGTTGTAATTCTGACAAGAAATATACATGTAAACTATATTGATGGAGCATCAGTCAATTTTGTTGACTGGTCTAATTGAATTAGGAGTTAGAGAGACAAGATAACGTGACAATTTCACAACTGTTGTAATGTGGTACCTAAGACTTTAATACCTATTTTTCACAACACGACATTCGTATTTATCTTATGCCTCTGGTAAAAAAACGCTCTAGCAATTCTCTGTAAAGTATTTCAATTTTAAAATAAGGTATTTTAACAGTCTCTTAAATTTTTGTTGGAACGAGTTTAAACGAAAACAATGATTAACAAAATTTTGCTAAATTTTTGAATAACTTTTTTCAAATATTGCAGTCTTGTCCTCTGAGTTTTGCCCAGTAAGTAACAATATCTCTTCTATTTTGATACTTTTTTGCACTAGAATCGATATAACACAATCTAATCATTTGAAATAATCCTAAGCATGTTTACCGTATACTTTCTACGATTAACACCTCCATTTAGAAAAGGGTTACATTTTCTTGTACATATATATATTAACATTAGAATTGAGAAGATAAAACTATTTTTATTTATGGTATTGATTTAAATGGTACTGAATATCATATTATAAACAAATTTGTAACCAAAAAAATAAAGTAGAAATGAAGGATGAACTCAGGGAACCACTTATGAAGTTTTGGCACATAACAAGATAATCATAATGTACGATTTTGCTCCAAATTCTAGTGTATTATAGAGTGTGTTGACCTTTTGCAAACTGGCATCATGCCCAAACTTCTAACTTCCACAATATGAGAATTCTCGACTATCATCTTAGCCTTGCTTGGATTTACTAATAACATTGTCCTACGCACTTCTATCGTTAAATATCTGTACCCATGGTATTGTTAAGTTGGTTACCGTACTACTATAATATTATTAATTCTCACCTCGAACTTTTGGGTGACTGGATGCCGCTAATAACAACTTCAACTTTCTTGCTGACGCCTTCGAAGTAGGTGAGGTCGATAGTGTATTCGTCTTCTCTGAAGTTGATGACGACGATGTACGCTTTCTTGTTGTTCCACCTGGAAGAATAAAAGGTGATGTCGTGAATCTTTTCAATGATCGTCCATGTTTGCTCGACAAAAAGTAAAATGAAATTCCATTGAAAAAATATTGCATTCTGATTGCGCCTAGCTTCAACGACGCTCGTAAAATGTTCAACACGATCAACTATCTTATAATTATTGGTCAGTGGTGTTCCGTCAATAAATTCTTTGGTGACTGCAAGAGGCTAGAATATCTGAGGGCAGAGCGGATAACTGGATGAACAATCCCAATTTGCATTGACGACGTTGTTATAGTGTTATAACACAATATATACACAATCCTGTGTAGGAGGAACTACTCAATTAATAAATTTGATACACGCAACATGTATACATATTCGTACATTAATGTCACATATTTAATTACTGTTGGCGGTTTTTATACCAATTTCGTTGTTGACCAGTATTGAATGTTCGTTTAGATATTCATGTATGAGGTAAGTGTTTTCAATGAAAAACTTATCGTCACGCGATGTTGTTTGTTGACCAGTTCAAAGACATCTAGGTCTCTATTTTGTAATAGTATCTACATGAGTTTCTGTATACTTATGAGCATTTGATGCAGTAAAAATAATTTACAAATAAAAAATATTGTTTCCTTAATTTTCTGCAAATACACATGTATCTTCTTTTACAGCATCATGCTGAGTGGAAGCCTACTTGACATAGTCATCACGTGCAGCTGTCGACTATTTCTGTTTTGTGCTCGTGATTAGAGATCTTTTTTTTTTTGTTTTTAGTTTTTCTTAATTAATGGAGCTTATTTTATGTTACTATTATTATCTTTTTTCGTATGCACTTGTTTCTGTGACAAATAAACCTATTTTTCTTTCTTTCTTTTATTAAAATGCCGACAGAAATACGAATAATAATTTCTCCAAACGTAACGCCACTTTCCTGAAAGCACGTTGATTGTTATTCCAGTAAAAGAAATTCACCGAAAAGTTGATTAATTTAAATGTTCCGGTCGACCTCTGAGAACCCGTGAATGAAATAATGAATGTGCTCCTCGATTTCAATATATTATGTTGAGTTTTTGTGGCTAAGTAATAACAGCCACAAGGGTCGATTGATCAGGTTGAGCTACGCTTGCCGCTGTTGGTCCGTGGATGGGTGACCATCTTTACTGACCGGTTGGTGCAGTTGGTAGCGACCCTGCCTTCTGAGCCGCTGGTCTCGGGTTCGATCCCCGGACAAGTCAAACATTTGTGTGCATGAACATGTCTGTTTGACCTGTGTCTGGGTGTTTATATGTATATAAGTATGTATATCAGTCATCAGGTTACCGTAGTACAGGTTCTACCTAGTTCGGGACCTGAAGACCTTGTGTGGATGTTGTCTCATATTATTATTATATATATATATATATATATATATATGTAAAGATATCATCTGCCAACCAGTCTTACCAAGGGGTATCGTATTACCCAGTAACTGGGTTGTGGAGGTCAGATAGGCAATCACTCCATGTAAAATACTATTATCCAGCTGCACCCGGTTAGACTGGACGCCGACCCTAACATAGATTAGAAAAAGCTAGGCAGATTTATGTTGAATCGTCGATGCAAACATATCACAAAAACCTATTTATTTATTTTATTATTTATGTACACATAGTAAAACAGATACAGTTACCATGGATTCAGTGCATGATTTTGAACCCCCCTGTACTGAAACAATGCGTAAGTTATTTTAAAAAAAAAAACTCTTCTCTACGAAACAGCAGTTTTTTTTTTTATAACCGTCGAAAAAAATCTACGCTATGGGTCTTGTATCATGTGCTGAAGTCATGGTTACAGTTTGGCGCGTCGATGTCCCTGCTACCCTGTATGAGTATTAGGTACAAAGGTACGCAAAATACGCGCATTGACGTGGAGTTGCGGACACCAGCCCCTATTACCTAGGTACAAAGGTACTGGTTATTTCTTAAGAAATTTCTTCAGACTAACGAAAGGAGAAATGATGAAAAAGAAATGTAGACAATAGTGTGTGAGGACAAGAAGAGAAGAATATGATTATTGTTTATGTTAAAACTTTGACTTAAATACTGTAATGCCAATCTTTAACAAGGACGCTGCATCAATTTCCGCATTAAGACAAATATATATACAGGGAAAGCCAGTCAAGCCTAAAAATAACGTAAATAATGTGTATTTTCTCAAACATGCTTGGAAATTTGAGCATTATTTTGACAACCTTATTCGAGATAAATCGAAATTGCTGTACTGGCCAAATACATGCGAGCAGCGGCCGGCAAAAGTTGCATGGAAATCCATATCTGTTTTAGTTTAACGGCCAAATAAACTACATAGTAAACTTATATCTATCGTGTAATTTAAAACGGAAACCATATTTTACTCCGAAACATGGCATCCGAGGAGGTAACTTATAAAAGGTTTTATTTAAATTTCGATTTGGCTTGCAAATAGGAAGCTGTTTATTGAAAAAAAAAAACAAATGAACATTTTAAAGCGAGATAAATTATTGTGCTTCATTGTTCGTAATTGATTTTGAAAAGTAATTGTATTTTAATTTCCGCGCATTATTTGAGGAAAGTACTATATAAACCTTGGCCACAACTAGGCATTGATGGACTTACGTATGTGTGCCTCGGCTTCGCCTCTGCCCACATTAACACGTTCGTCCATCAATGCCTCTTTTGCTGGCCGCTGCAGTAATGTACTACTACTTATGACATAGGGAACTCTAGTATCCAGTTTAGATCTACAAATGTTTACAAGTTGCTGTATTCATATAAACATTGATAATATCATGTAATCTAACGAATTTGATAAATGGATACTTTGGTCATCTCAAGTGCTTAATATATTGGTTATGTTGGCGTTTCAAAACTTCAGTTGTCAAGATAATATCGATAAAAATATGAAGACTCTTTTATCTTTACAATAATTTCAAAATGCAACTTGTGTTTACGATGATTTGATAGCAGAGGCGTAAGGCAAAAAAGGCGGTATTTTTAATTTAAAATCTTTTTTTTTCTTAGCCGTGATGACTTTCGAGAGTAGACGAAATGTAGCACTCACCTTCTGAAAGCGAAAACTCCTTCATTGTAAGCAACAGACTCGTATCTGCCATATCTGAAAACCTTGTCCGTGCGAAGTGCAGCTAAAGCCTTGTAGACGTTCAAGTGAGAATTTTCTGTCAGGCTCTGTACTTCGACATTCAGGTTTTCAAAACCAGCTGCTACTGGAAGCCAGGTCTTGTCGCCGTCTGTGAAACCTGTGGAAATATATGATGTCTATAAGTTAATTACCACAATCAAAGAAGTATCGTTGATTAATTTCAGTTCCATTCATAGAAACAGCCATAATATTGTCATCGTCATTTTGGTGTTTTTTGGTGGAAATATGGTTCTCTCATACCGGCATTCTTATCGGCACTCCATTGGAATGGTGTACGCTCAGGATCTCTGGAAGAAATCCAGTAGTTGATAGGGTCATCAGTGTTGCAGCCACTTGGGTCTACGGTATCTTCCCAGCTTATATAGCCATCGACCATGCCGATTTCTTCACCCTAAAATATACATAACTTATTGCTTAGTGTTTTACTTAAATGATAAATATTTTCACATATTTTTTCAACTTAGATTTTGCTTACCATGTAAGTAACACCAATACCAGGACTCAATAATGTGATCATATTGATACCATCAACTAATTCAGGACTAAATCTTGAAGCTACTCGGCTATTGTCGTGATTTCCGGCCTGAAAAGTAATAATTATCATATTGGAGCATATATCTTTAAGCAAAACATGACTGTTTAAAGGTTGAAATCTTACCACCCAGTTTGCGTGCTGATCAATAGGTTTGAATGTGAGGAACTTATCCAGAGCATATTTAACCTCAGCAGCACTTGAACCACCATTTACATCAGAAATCAGCGCAAAGTTGAAGGGCATCTGGGCACCTTTGCGATCACCTTCACCAAAGTATCTCATCGTCATCTGAGGACTAGAGTATGCCTCAGTCATCATGACTCTACTTAATCCATCTTTTTCTATAAACTCATCGAAGACTTCCCGCCATTGGTATACCATTTCTACAGTTTCATCAAGGTCAATGGTGTAAATGTGGGATAAGTAGTCGTAGCTATCGGGGTCATCTGTTTTGCCTGATAGAGGCTCATCAGGATACTTTCCACCGAAATCTGCCTTGTCAACTTCGAACAAATGGGCAATAGCATCTACCCTGAACCCTGCGACGCCTTTGTCTAACCAGAAGCGAATTACATTTTTCATTTCTTTGACGACGTCGGGGTTACGGTAGTTAAGATCTGGTTGTCCGATCACGAACTGGTGGAGGTAGTATTTACCGACTTCTTCTCTGTACTCCCAGGCACTCTTACGGAAAACACTAACCTTAGAAATGAAATATTTGTTTAAATTTTTTTCATAGAGCTTTTTTAATCAGTCAGTATTATTGTTAATATCGTCGTATGTGACATAAAATTAATTACTATAGAATATATAAATATCAAGAGGTTTATCCACCATAAATAAGATATTTATAATTAGTCATTCATGTGCATCATCAATTAAACTCGCAACACGAATTATGTTCAGATAAACAGGTCGTCTTTGCCGTAATAACGGTATTATTAATTATACTTTTATAAAAAAAAATATTAAACTTCCAGTGTATGCTTACCCAATTATTAGGCGGATGCATAACCCCATTTTCGTCTACAACTCCGTCCTCCCAGATAAAGTAATCAAAATATTTGTCGTGACCTCGCAACGCCTCCTCAAACCACATACTTTCATTACTCGTGTGGTTTGGTACTAAATCCAGAACTATTTTAATATCTAGAACGGTAAACGATAGGGTTTGTATTTCTTGTTTGTTTGTCGGAGAGATAGTTAGCAAAATCTCAAAACTCAGAGCAAAATAATCAAATTACTTTTGTTTGTAGACCCTATACATGTCATTGAAGTTTTTATTTCGTTTTTAATCCTTATAGGTAAATAGTCAGTATTGGTTTTACAGTTCGTTATTTCGAATTTTCTCGGAAAGCGTTCGTTGTTGGTAGCATCGAATGCGTTTTTAATTCGTGTCTTTAAAACTCTTTCCTATTTTATTCACAAGTAAATAAAATCCTGGAAACTGTCTGTTTTGTAATTAATGAAACATTCCATTTATTTGTTATATTGTATTTACAGAAGCTGACTTCTCTGATAGAAGTTAATGAAATGATTACTATTTTATTATTTGCCTTCTTTTTCATATAAACTCATAAAAATAATATTTACCTAATTCCTTAGCTTTAGCCATAAGATTTTCGAAATCCTCCATAGTACCGTATTCCTCATGAATGGCATAGAAATCAGCGATGTCGTAGCCAAAGTCGTACATTGGTGACTTGAACATAGGTGAAAGCCAAGTAGCTCCAATACCCAGTTCTTTTAAATATTCCAGACTTGCCGTGATTCCTGAAGACAAAAAAGTGATAATGAAAAAAACTCCCTATGTGGGCTAGCTATATTTAAAGAAATAGGACAGAGAAATAAACTTAATAATTTGTAGTGTTACCATTTAGGTCTCCAATGCCATCACCATTGCTGTCCTTGAATGACCTTGGGTAGATCTGGTAGAAGATGGTGGTCTCCCACCAATCAAGTTCCTTGTCATTAGAGTTACCACTTAGTGCTAGTGCGAACAGCACTGGAAGAACTAGGATACTCTTCATCCTGACACTGAGGAGAAGAAAGAAAATGGCGAAATAATTAAATATTGATACTAAGGGCTATTGTCATAGTCTATGCCTATGAGAATTCAAAGTGAAATCACACATTGAATAAGTAGCTGGATGATTAGACATTGACAATACTCAAGTACTACAAGCACGTTAGTCATAAACCGATGCACTAAAAGTGGGACACGGTGAATATTTGCACAAATCGATGCAAATTTCAAAGGCGTACAATAAAAATGAGGGAAATTATGAGTGCAGCAACAAAAGTATTCTTTAGCACCTACAACCTAAAGTATTTTTTTTTTGTATGTAATGCAACGAGTTAATAGAATAGCTTCTATTATACATATTAATTCATCATCTTTACTATTCCAACAGAAATCAAAAAACCAGCGTCAAATTACGAACGTAAATTAATATGACTCAGAGCTACCGAT
The DNA here is from genome assembly GCA_937001585.2 of Brachylomia viminalis. Lineage (NCBI taxonomy): Eukaryota > Metazoa > Arthropoda > Insecta > Lepidoptera > Noctuidae > Brachylomia > Brachylomia viminalis. The sequence goes on from OW443301.2 coordinate 5,705,829, forward strand.
AAGTATATTTACTTCTGAATTGATAACTCAGCGACTAATGTTGTAAGTGGGCTACTTTATATATTTTAGATATTCAACATCGGTCTGATAATAAAATCAAATTCCAGCCTCTAAGTTGGCCATCAAACTTTTTTATTCAACAACTAAATTAATAAGTCATATTATTTTTCCTTGAGAATTAGCAACGCAAGCGCGAACATTTTGAAAGAATATTTTCTATAATGCACATTTGAATTCATATTCAGTGTTACTATACTATTCAAAATCTATACCTAAGTAACGTTTAATATAATTTAGAAACGTCTATTTTGCCTTGTATATTTCTACTGTTAAAGAGTCATTTGGGTTAGGTTAGGTTAGAAAGGTGACCATTAACCGCCAGATCCCCTCTATTGTTGGTGAATAATTTGGGTTAGATGAGGTTATGATAGTATGATGTTACTTATTTACTTATTCATTACAGAATTTTGGCTGAAAATGAGTAAATATGAAAATTAGGTCAACTGAACGTTATATATAATTGGGATTGGGTAGGTATAATATTCAAGTCCTGAATTACTTATCGTAACATTATAAATAGATAGGAAACTACATGAAATTAGAGCTTTCATTGGCAATTATTTGATGACAATACTAAGGTATTTTTTTGTTGATTCACTCACCAATTACTTATTCTAACGTATAAAAATATAGGTTACTATATGAAATTAGAGTACGTTGAAATTATTTTACAGATGCAGTCGATACACTAAATTAAAAGCTGGCAATGCGTAGACATATCACACATTTAGTTGCCTAAGAGTTATCGTCAGTATTGCATCATATTAACAGTAGCTTGTTTTACAATATAATGGTCGCTTGAAAAGCATTTATTAGACGCTAAAAGTTCGTGGCTGACCTATTAATTTATTAGACAACTAAAGATATTTGAAGACGAGAATGATATTTTAAAAAATCTGCCTTAATTAGCACCCTAAAAATACTATGAGTACTTACACAACTGAGAATACATAAAAAAAAAGTATCACTGCATCTTTTCACCAACTCTCAAACACATAATTTGTTATCTACTTCAAAATTGCCATCAAATAAATATTTGGCATGCAACACCGTTCAGTGAGCATGTTCATGTCATAGTCCATTTACACATAGATTCATTACAATACTAAAAATAATAAGGAAATTCGTAGTTATAATGTATCTTACCTATTTCTAATGCATTATTTCTATTCTGGTCATATATTAGACCTTTTATTATTGTTGTCATGTATTATTTTGATATGACGTGTTAAGAGGGTGAACGAAAAGCTATTAACAAACGAATTTATGAGGTGGCTGTTAGTAGAAAATTAGGGAGGGGACGTTCCAAAAAAGAAACATTTATATGTATACCGATCGTATTGGTTATGTCCTTCAATAGGATCAAAAGCGTAGCAAGTACTGGTTCAAAATATTGTTCTATTAACAAGACTTATGAACGAGGACGAACGAAAAGAATGGTTGTATTAAGGTTCAGTAGTTTCGTCTAAAACCCTTAGAAACAGCGTAAGATTATGTATGTATTGTTGTTATAATGTTACTTACCCCATTATATCTGCTACTGGGTAAAGTGTACGCCCTGCATCAGTCTTTATAGTAAAACATATCTTAAATTCGAGATAAAATATGTACAAAACACTTCGGTTTTATCTGAAGTTTCATAATACCACATAGTTTTGGAAATCTATATCTTGTGATAATGGCCACTATTATCGGTGTAACGATGTCAGTGACAATTTCGATAAAAATACCACTCTAATAATTTTCTTCGAAAATAACACATGTCATGATAGCGGGTCATTTACAGGGCGGCCCGTGAAAAGACGTCCAAAATATATATTTCAAAAGCCTCTCTCCGGAACACCCCTATGTATGTTCAGCGATTATTAATAGTTTAAGAACTACATGTTTTTTTTAATTTTTTTGGGAAATTCCGACTTGAAGTCTGAAGTCAAGAAAGCCTAGGCAGATGATGAGTACTTATGGTCGACTTTAGAATACTTTTACCTAGTTGAAACATTTGCAAATTTTTATTCTAATTCTTATATAATATCACAGCAGTATTGATTGTTTTATACTAATATATATGTTGTAAATTATAATTATTGATATTATCGACAAAGTGTTTTTCTATTAGTATTATCATCATTTTACATAGTGCGATATCTTTCTGCTTTTAACAGACACGTACTCTTAGTGAATAGTGCAGTACCTAATACTAACAAAACAGGTCTGTGAAGGCAAGAACTGTTTTTCTCGTACCTACAAAAGAGAAGCAAGCATTGATTACTTTTCTACACGCATTAATAAATTAATTACTTACGAATAAGGTGAAGGAAAGCTATTTGGAAGCACTTCTTTTGTTAATTTCGATCATACGTAACTTTACTGACCAAAGACTTTTTGAACATTCATTAACGATTTTGCTAATTCACTTACAATTATTATGAACGTTGGCAGATTGGAAAGCGTTGATGTATAGGTAGGTATAAGTGTTTTAAAATTCAAATTAAAACCAGGCTTTAATGAATTCAATTTAATAAACAAAATACTAAGCAAATAACAGTAACAAAATGAATACAATCGTTTTTTATTTTTATTTAGTGCAGTTTCAGTACAAGTCCTTCGAAGCCAGCGACTGGTACAGATGAGGCGCTGAAGACGTCACTGCAAAAGAAACATAAAATTAATAATCATAAAACAAAATTGAATGTTTAACTTTCTAAACAATAGTGGATAGAAAACATGTACCTATGCATGGAGGTATTAAATGAAGTTTTTTTTAAATAATCCTGATATTCGTTTCACACAAAAATCTTTAGGTTTTACGGGTAGAATTACCTTCTAATGCAGGTATAATACTAATAAATCGCCAGCGTGTGGCAAAAGAGTAATATATAATGTTGGAAAATTCTTCTGCTATAAAAATTAACCTAACTACCTCAAAGCCATTATTATCACAACACCATCTAAAACTTATTTGCAGACTTCCATTAACGAAGCTGTAATTAAATACTTAATTTTTATAACCTCAACTTCAGTAGATTCAAGTATTTTTTAAACTCACCCTTCGTTCTTAGGAGACTGAATGCTCCTTAGGATAACGCTGACGTCACCGGCGACGTTTTCGAAGTACGTCAGATCGATGACGTGGTCAACGTCACGCATGTTAACCATGACCAGGTAGGTCTCACCATGGTACCATCTGTAATTAAAAAAGGGTAAATAATAATTTATGAAAAAAACTTTGTCATGGATGGACCGCAGCAATATTTTTTGACAAATGCAGACAAAATTTCCACAAAATCAAAATCAAAAGTCAATTATTCAAATTAGGCTGAGAATCAGCACTTTTTGAACGTCAAAATCACATAAGACAGTCTTCCCAAAACGCCCACCCTTCACCACTTCCTAGTGCTTTAGCTGGGAAGAAGAAGTGGCGGAACAAACTCCCCAGCAGCACTGCTGTCTGTTCAGTTAGAAGAACTGGATTCTATATAGTAATAAGCAATTAACATTAAAAAACACAGAAATATTAAAATTATTTGCCATATTATGTCAGCTAGCACACGCCAATATACTCAAGCAACTACTCAACTATACCCAAGCAGAAATAAATAATAAAAACAAAAACGCAAACAGAACTTAATACACAATTAAAAGCCTCCTGGCATAAAGGGCGTGCCCGCTTACATATGCAATGCTGCATTATGTTTTTATATGTATATAGCTGTAACTTGTAGCCACAAATGATAAACTAGGACCTTCGAAGTAAAATAAAGAAACATTAATTACTAATAACAATAACAAAACCATAGTCAGCAAGATGACCTGTCACCACAAGCAGCACCCGTTCACGAGCATAACGCAAAGATCAGCCATTACCCCCCTCGCCATATTTGAGGGAAGGAGGCAACCCGACCCCCGACGCTACCGCAAGCATTGACATCTAAGGGAGCATGACGAACTTGCTGCCGGTTGCTCAAAAGAATAATATGATCAACTGTCGAGGTCGCTAGCTAACCATATATTGCAATACAACTCATTAAAAAACATTGAATTGAGTAGATTATGTCAATAATAAATTAAAATTAAAATAAACTAAATTGACTAATATAGTCAAATAAAATAAACAATTATATGAACTCGTATAACTTGTCAGTAGGTAAGCTAATTTTGGAGAAAGAACATAAACATTGTCTTGAGTTAATCACAGCGACCAACTATTTTTATCGTTTAAGTAATCGTTGATTGAATAGTATGCCTTTGAACAAAGGTTGGATTTTACTTTAGCTTTAAACGCATTAAAAGGCAATTCTAACAAAGAAGAGGGAAGCTTGTTATAAAAGTTTATACCAAGCCCAACAAATGAGTTATGGACCTTATGAAGCCGGTGAAAGGGAGCACGTAGTTTGTCCTTGTTTCTAGTGTTAATATTATGAATATATTGCCAAATTATTTATATTTTATTATTATTATTTTTTTTATTTTTTTTTGTATATAAGTGTATATTTTGCCTAATATATAAGATGTTTGCGAAGATGTTTTGTGAGGCCACCGTGAGAATACCAATCTCTTTAAAAAAATCTCTCACAGTAACTCTAGCACCTAGCTGGTAATTTGCTCGTACAGCTCGTTTTTGAAGAACAAATATATTTTAAATATCAGCGGCTTTGCCCCACAGCAGAATGCCGTAGGACATGACGCTATGAAAATAACTGAAATAGACTAGCCGAGCTGTATATAACAAAACTGAAAGCCGTCCATGAGTTAAACGCTCAATAGATTACGTTGAATCTCATATTGATAATGATAAAATATTGTTTTTGCATAGATATGGATTTACTGTAAAGTCTATTAACAATTCAAAGTAGTTATATCAAATCAACGTGTTCAACGAAACTGGCCAGTGATTTATTCCGTTACGTCCGTTACGAAATTGACAATAGTTTGTAGAATTTGTTTCTGTCAAATCATTGCCTTGAAAAATGATTAGTAAATAAATTCATACCTTCTGAACACAAAGACATCTTGGTTCATAGCTAAGGAGTCGTAACGTCCATATCTGAAGACCTTTTCTTGGCGAAGATCAGCTAAGGCCCGGTAGACCTTCAAGTGGGACCTCTCAGCGGCTACCTGGACATCGACGTTCAAGGTCTCGTAACCTTCGGCTACTGGTAGCCATGTCTTATCAGCGGTCGAGAAACCTATGAAATATGACGATAAATAATTTATTGTGCTCCCGTTATATACTACAAAATAATGCAGCCCATGGGTTATGTTTTTTTGTATATTCTGTGAGATAAAGAATCACTCATGAATGAATTCTTGAAATATGACATAGCTTTATATATTACTAAGAAATTCCACCAACTCCGTTATTTAGCCATGATAACTTTGCAAATTTTGCAAACTTTGTCTTAGAACCAAAAATTCGAAAACGTGTGACATCTACCATTCTGTACTGGGTTTGCGTGGTGGATTACGGCCCACTCCCTTTCACAGAGAGGAGGCCTGTGTCCCGCAGTGGGAACGGTATAGGCTAGTTATGTAATTTCGCTAAAGTAAAGGCTTCGTGTTTACCTATATTAATGAAGATTATCTTAAGACTCAATGCAATGGTAACGGTAATGGTAATGTACATGGTAAACTTCACCAATTTCTTAAACAACTAACTTCCACTATTTATTTACGCAAATCGTATTTACATCCTGGTTATATATCATCAAAAGCTGTCCATCGTCTCTTCCAACAATAACATTGATACAACTCAGATCCAGTGCGGAATGACTAGTGAACTCAACATCTCTGTGTTTTTCCGATCCGTGGTGAAAGCGAATGTAGCTCGTGTTGATTGCATTTATTCAAACGTATTGTGAGTATTTCTTCCGTATCTCGACGACAGATATTCGGCTTCTTCAAATGTTGCTCTTCTTTAAAATAAACTACGGCACGATTGACTGTCATAGATATATAGATATACAGTATACGAAAATTGTAAAACAGCTTATATAATATGATTACAATAATTTTTTTGGTACAATGGCGGTCTTATCACCATCATCAAACTCAAACTGTAAGCATTCATTTCAATTACCATTTACAGGCACTTTTGAATTGGCAAAGAGTCGGTCAGTTACTCAGAAAGTTGAAGCTAGTTGCCCGTTCCAAAACGTAGATTTCTATGGAGAAGAACGGGCAAGAAACTCCAAAGACAGTCTTTTAAATCAAGATATTACAAAATCCTGAATTCATTATTCTTGTTGCTTCTTTAAGTGAGAACAAAGTAAAAAATAAAACTAAGAAACAATTGAAATAGTCAAGTTATTATTATCATCAAGTTTTAATTGTTGAATACTTCACTGACTATATAGGTATTCAAAAAAAAAAACAAATAAATATTTCGTAATGTCAGAAAAAAAAGGAAGCATCCCTTCCCTTCCATTAAATTAAAATTTTTACTAGTAAGCCCAAGTGGCTGTGGAGCCGGACCAGCACTAAGCCAAGCATTTTTATCAGCATCACCACTGTCATCAATCGTCATTTGCGATAATTTTACTGTGAAATTTTCTATTGAACAAATTTCTATTCTACACTAAGGGAACAGTAAAAAAATACAGTCGTCTATCTGAATGGTACTTTACCAGCGTTTTTGTCAGCGTTCCATTGGAATGGTGTTCTTTCTGGATCACGAGATGATACCACATAATTGATTGGGTCGTTAGTATTACATCCAGAAGGATCAACTGTATCTTCCCAGCTGACGTAACCGTCTACTAATCCAAGTTCTTCGCCCTGGAGATTAAAGTCTTTGTAAGTAAATATTGGAAAACCTTTTAGATAGTAAAAGACAAACTAATTTCTAAAAAGTAACAAAAAAAAAACAAAGCCAGCAGACCTTGTAATATCTTGTTTTTACCGACTTTTTATAAACGGAACATGTACTTTCAGATTATTTTATTTATTATGCTTTCCTAGTTTTGAGAACCAGATAAGTAAATCTGGTAGGAGCAATTTAGCGGATGTGGTTTGGTTTCATGAACATACTTTAATTTATATTTCACTAAGCGAACCATAGGTTCAAATGTGGTTTTCAATAAATATCAAAAGCAAAATCTTACCATATAAGTAACTCCCACTCCAGGAAGCAACAATACAACCATATTGATTCCGTCGACCAAAGGCGGGCCGTATCTAGTTGCCATTCGGCTGTTGTCATGGTTACCGACCTGCCAAATATTCAATTCTTTTTGGTACTCTTATTACTTCCTTCCTTGTTTAACACATTTGAGTTAATCGTTACTGAACACTTACCACCCAGTTCGCGCCTTGATCAACAGGTTTGTAAGTCAGGAATTTGTCTACTGCGTATTTGATGTCAGCTGCCGATGATGAGGCATCAACGTCGGTGATTAAATCGAAGTTGAAAGGCATTTGTGCTCCTAGCTTCTCACCTTCACCGAAATACCTCACTACGTCTTGAATGGATGCGTATACTTCAGTCATCATCACTCTAGTTAGGCCGTCCTTTTCTTTGAACTCATCGAAAACATCTCTCCATTCGTAAACCATGTAGTAAGTCTCATCTTGGTCTTTGGTATAAATATGACTGAGGTAGTCGTGGGATTCAGGATCAACGTTGACATTACCGGAGAATGGTTCATCGGGATATCTGCCTCCGAAAAGTTCTTTGTCGACTTCGTATAAACAGTTGACAGCGTCCACTCTGAATCCTGCTACACCTTTGCCTAGCCAGAAACGGATAATATTCTGAAAAAAAAACCTATTTAGTGTACTTAATTCAAGGCACTACGAGTACATACATAATATATAAAACTACTAAACCACGAAAGGTCCTCACCTTCATTTCTTCAATAACATCAGGGTTGCGGTAGTTCAGATCAGGCTGACCAACGACGAACTGGTGCAAATAATATTTTCCAACTTCCTCTCTGTATTCCCAAGCACTACCTCGGAAATGGCTCCTCTTAAAACAGTGTATACAATATACAAAGTTAATTAAGTGTTCTAATATTCATTTAATTTTGGTATATATTTACATCAAAGAGGGAATCTTGTAAGCGTTAAGCATTCATAACATTCCCCTTACCTCCTTCCTCACTTTCTCAATTAATTCCAAGTTCAAAGGATGAGATTTTCCTTTCAAAGAAAATGGCACCCAATAAACTTTCTTCACTGCAATCATTAAGTCCACAGATAGCAATCTTAGCGCGTCTCATTATACTAAAACTCTTACCCAATTATTTGGTGGCTGCCTATTACCGTCTTCGTTGATCACTCCGTCTTCCCAGACGAAATAATTGTAATACTTCTCATTACCATTTAGCGCCTCTTGGAACCAGATACTTTCATTTGACGTATGATTTGGCACCAGGTCCAAAACTACTTTTATCCCTGTTGAAAATAGACTTTGAATATTATTTTCGTTCTTTGTCGTACCTACTTGAGACTTATCGTCAAAAAAAACTTTTGAGAATGTTTTTAAGAATATTTTCGACGCCTCCATTCAGATTTTTTTTTATTATTTCTAAGAGTTAAATAGAGACACTTGCAACTTCGTCATATTTCGTATTCATTCTCTTTTTCCATGAACATTTTGTACATAAATTTTCTATTATTTAACTTTTCCCTTTCACAACCTTTATTTTAAATTTATCTTCATTGTATAATACCTATCTACTTTTACTTTGTTCTTATTGTTTTTTTTCTAACAAATTGATCGCTATTTAGAAATAGATTATCTATTTAATTACCATGTTCATTGGCCTTGTCAACCAAAGCTTCAAAATCTTCCATAGTTCCATACTCATCATGAACAGCATAAAAATCAGAAATATCGTATCCAAAATCATACATAGGCGATTGGAACATAGGAGACAACCAGATAGCGCCTACACCTAGTCCTTTGATGTATTCCAACTTTGATGTTATACCTGCCAAAGACATAAAACTTCAAATTCTTGATAGCTTTTAACTCAAACTCAAAAAAAAACATTTATGTCAAATAAACCAATTACAGGCACTTTTGAACTGTCAAGGGGTCGGTTAGTCAGAAAGATGAAGCTTGTTGCCCATTCCAAAGCGTAGTAGGTACCTATGGAGAAGAACGGGCATAAAACTCCATGGACACTCTTTTATATCAAAATATTGCTACAAAAAAGTGGGTTACATCATTCATGTTAAAATTACACATGTGATTACGATGTAGAAAGACGTGAACGTTAAAAGCGTCCCTAATAATAAAATAACAACAATTCAGGAATTAAAATAAGCCGTGGCAGCTAAGAAAAGATCAGTGCCTACTGGCAGCACCCGTTCACGAACATGACGTATGGATCAGCACCATTGAGCTCAACCATTTTGAAGGGAACTAATGATCCAATACACACGGCACCACCAGCGACACAATTGAGTGAGCATGACATACTCTCAGCCGCCAGGGCACCTTCAAGTCAATGATAGACGAACCCAGTAAGCTTTATAAAATAACATTTATTGGAGATTGAATTTATACAATGCAAAGATAGATTTTACAACCTTCATCAGCTCCAACAATATTTTGGAATGCTAATCAATTAGTCTATGCTCCCTTGTGGAGCAGGACCAGCGCTGAATGCATGCATGTAGCGCATAATCGTTCCTGTCGTTAACATACTTGAATATTTTCCAAGGGTACTGTTTCACAAAGCATTAAATTATAGTTTTAATTTGTGAAATGTGCCTCAAATGTCAACTCGGGAAATAGGGCAAGCTTGTATCATTGTAGGTGTGGGCTTACGTGAATTCGGATCATTCAGTGAAATTAGAGACACTGTGCGGAGCAATTAATCAACTTAGCTAATCGCACTACCTATATAGGCATTGAAGTACAGTATAGCAGTACAGTGTAGTTGCAAAATCCGAATGCAGGTAATTCATACAATACAACAGTAATAGATTTTCTGCAATCATTAAATTCTGGGGAATAAGAAATAGCATTGACTTTTCTAATTAGGTAAAAAAGTAAGAGCACCTACCGTTGAGGTCCCCAATTCCATCTCCATTGCTATCAGCGAAAGAACGGGGATAAATCTGGTAGAAAATCGTCGTCTCCCACCAATCTAGCTCTTTTTCTTCATGTTTCAAAACACTTCCACTACAAAACACCAAAAAAATTGGCAGCAAAATTACTGCCCTCATTTTAGAAGCTTATAAACCCTTTAAAGCAAAGTCTGCTTCTGAATATTAAGAATACATAGGTTTATATAGAAGATTCTGTATCTATTATCTAAATAAGATATTAACTGAGTGGTCTGATAAAAATGGATCATGTGGACATATCTTGAGATTATAACACACAAACATGTTGAGCAACGATTCTAGCAGCGGATTTTCTTATACAGTGTAACCTTTCATTTCTATGAATATTATTTTTTACTAAAAACTAACCTAACTTGCCTAACTTATCTAGCAGAATCCAGTGTCTTGGTCACATCTTTGTGCTAACAACAAACAAATGTTTTCTAATGTAGGAAGAATATCTACAGTTTCATATATATACCATGTTAGATCACCCATTTATTACGTCGACTGTAGGTTTGTTTGCCTACTAAATACATTGTGATTCCGATCCTCTTTTAAAATACGTATAGTATACCGTACGTACTCGTCAATGTATCAAAACATTTCAATTTGCTAAAAGTTTTTGTTCAGATTCATATACCACTCATACTTTCAAATGACAAAAAAATCAAGGACAGACATGGTATCCAGTGAGTGTATATCTCAATTTTTTAAATAATATCGATCACGCTAGACACGCTCTGGTAGGTCTCACTTATCAATGAGAAATATGATAAGTAAAGCATGCTCTACATTCTAAATAACATTAATCTTACAGTAAATCCGATGTCACTCACGAGTTTCTTGCAGCAGGAATTTTAGTTATCATATAATATTTGGATGATCCGGGTGAAAATGCTCATGTTTGAGCCTTATATAATTATTTTTCGTATCTCGTATCTTGAACAGTATAAGAATAACTCGTGCCGTAGAAAAAAATACAGCTAGACATCAAGCATACTAACTACACTTCTGTGGTAACAACACCAGTTTAGGCTGGCATCTTATCCAAAAGCGGTACCGCTGACCCGGAACATAAAGGGCCAAGGAAGGAACACGGGCGGGTTTTAGTCAGTAAGAGTCTGACACTCCCTTCCGCTCCACCCAGAGCGGGAGTGGTCATTTGATGATTTCCCATCTTCAAAAAAAAAAAAAAAAAAGGCTGGCATCTTATTGTATTAAGGCGCGGTAAGAAGCAAATTTTTTAGAGCATCGCAGCAACAAATATGGTTCAAAACAGTGCAGCGATGCGTTCGATGTTAGTTGAATCGAATGACCACCAAAATAAAAGTAATGCAGTATTGCAGTTTTAATTAAATTAAAAAATTAATGCACGGCTCAGTGGAATAATTGTTAGGTATTTCTATATCAGAATGAATTCCTTTTATTATCAATACATAAAATATAGTTTACGCTCAAAATTTTGAGAATACGTAAAATATTTTTTTGAGCTTATATAATTATTTTTCGTATCTCGTATCTTGAACAGTATAAGAATAACTCGTGCCGTAGAAAAAAATACAGCTAGACATCAAGCATACTAACTACACTTCTGTGGTAACAACACCAGTTTAGGCTGGCATCTTATCCAAAAGCGGTACCGCTGACCCGGAACATAAAGGGCCAAGGAAGGAACACGGGCGGGTTTTAGTCAGTAAGAGTCTGACACTCCCTTCCGCTCCACCCAGAGCGGGAGTGGTCATTTGATGATTTCCCATCTTCAAAAAAAAAAAAAAAAAAAGGCTGGCATCTTGACGTATGTAGTATTAGACCAAAATAAGAATTTGACGAAAGACGAATTTGACGAATATCGTGGCTACCATCTTATTGTATTAAGGCGCGGAAAGAAGCAAATTTTTTAGAGCATCGCGGCAACAAATATGGTTCAAAACAGTGCAGCGATGCGTTCGATGTTAGTTGAATCGAATGACCACCAAAATAAAAGTAATGCAGTATTGCAGTTTTAATTAAATTAAAAAATTAATGCACGGCTCAGTGGAATAATTGTTAGGTATTTCTATATCAGAATGAATTCCTTTTATTATCAATACATAAAATATAGTTTACGCTCAAAATTTTGAGAATACGTAAAATATTTTTTTGAGCTCTGTTTTACGATTTTTTAATCATGATACTTTTTTAATTTTATGAAAAATTTTGAATAAGTCTTTTCTTTGAACATTTGACAATACAATAAAAAAAATATGGCTTGTAATATGTACCAATACGCCTAACTGTGCAACAAAAAACTGAGCGTTTTCGGTGTCCTACGTTTGGGCAGCGCCTTTAAACTCCTTACCTACTACGTTAGGCCAGCTCGAGATCAAAGTGTTACCACTACCGTACTGTACTTTAAGAATCATCTACTATTTGTACTTTAAGAATCATCACTCGTGTAGACTATTTTAATGCCAACATAGTATGCATATAGTCGCCTTCACCGTATCTGGTGATAGCGATCCAAACTAATTGTCCATCCTTTTGTGAGCTCTCTGAAGACTTATAGTAAACAAATCATGCACCTACATAGTAATTATATGTTGTCATAGAATTCACTGCACAAATAGTCTAAAAAGCCGTAATCGAAAAAAAAATACATATATATACAAAATACATACGCATTAGTATCAATCTGTCAAAACCAAATTACTCATGAAGCAAATTACGCCAATAAGCTTACCACCTCGTTGAATACTTTCCGAATTGATTGCCAATCAAATAATATAGGTTTGACACGTTTGATTGCTATAGTTTCCGCTCAAACGCGTTTATCAATTCAAATTCTTATACTCCATTTGTGTGCTTGGAATCTTTGAAAAATGAAGGTTGTCCCCAAAGTTTTACCTTTGAGAATAGATAGTTGAGAAGTTAGCTGAGAATTTATTTGTTGGAATAAAGACGTACCCTTGAGCTTCTTATATAGGTCAATGGTCACAAGCTGGCTTATTGAATAAGTGTTGTTTGTAAAAGTTTGAAAAAAAAAATTCAACTTTATTTTTTAGGGTGATGACTAATAATATAGTTTAAAGAAATTATTTTTTATTCTATTGGAGAAGTGGAAAGTATTCACATATTATTTTATCAATAGGCGTCAACTGACCCGTCACAATAAAATTCCATTTAGCCATCGAAAAGAGAATTTACATTGGCAGGTTATGATTAAGAACGTTAACAAAAATAACGAATTGTCAGATCATGATGAGATTAAACCACTAACAGAATATTTTTAACTAAGAAACGATTTATCTCGAATCAGAATGCTCAAACATTTTTTGAGGTCCGAAATAAACGGTAGAATATTCTTGAAGAATATCAAGGTCCCTTCTTCCTTGTCAAAACATTATGTAGGTATTCTATCCAGGTGCGGAGGGAGTAACTGCCTGTAACTTACTGATTTGTAGCGAGACTTAATTACATGAATTATTATTTTAATAACACTTTAAATATTACGTTATTTCGACGCTTATTTCTTTGACCTCTGAAATTATTCAGTATTTGGTAACATAGTAAAATATTATAGGATTATGAAAGACATATAAATATGAATCGTAGCTTGAATAAAATCCATGAAATAATCTGTAAGTTATTAGGATTTATTTATTGATAAACGTACAATAAATTAACCTATATTATTTATAAATATTCCCATACTGCTTACTTCAGACCTGCATCCGAAGTACAAGAGCTTCGTCTGCCGCTAAATCCAAGTAGTTTGCTTGGACACTGTCACTGCAACCAAAATGTATTTTTTAGTTAATCAATAATGGCGCGAATCCTTAGGAACCAACGTTAGGTCTTAGTCATACGACGGGGTCCACTAGGGCCGATGCCTGCCAGGGTTGCGGGAAAGTCCGAAAGGATTACCGTGGCCCCTGGCACAGGAAACTGAAGGGACACGGGTGGGTTTTAGTCAGTAAGAATGCCCTCCCGCTCCACCCAGAGCGGGAGAAGTTATTTGATGATTTCGCAACCACAAAAAAAAAGGTCTTAGGAATTTCAAGGTGTTTTTGAAAATAGGAGAAGAAAACCAATTATTGTTTTTAGAGGTAAAGCAGGTGTGTCTTCTGTTCTTACTGCAGTTTATATTGGAAAGTATTATAAGAACTCGCTCACACCTGAACCCCAGAGGACCTGAAGCCGACAATGATAATGCAAGTCGCTTGGCTAACTTCTGAGCTAAATTAATTTAATAATATCAACACGATTTCAAATACTTAACTTATAATAATATGACTAACTACTAAACATACAACCGCATTAGCAAGAACATCAATTAGGAATACGCAGTCACACAAATTAACGAAGTTCCTATACAAATGTAGATTTATGGTTGGATATGTAAAACTTGTAACAATTACCTTCCTATATTCTTAATGCTAACACTACTCTTACTATACTCCTGGACATCAAAAAAATTATAATTAAGTAATATTTAGTATTTATTTCTGTACAAGTGATTTGTAATCTTTAGAAATAAATGAATTCAAACCGTATATGTAGTCTTTTACTCTATGTGTGTAGCTATGATAACTACGCGATGTCTCATTTGCCAAAAGCGTATAACAAAAATTCTAATTTCAATTATTTACGAGTACTATAGGTTTTTGTAGACAGGATACTAATTAAGATTTGTTACAGTTCTAATGGCAATCATGTAATTTGGTTTAAATAGGCTTTTATTTTTATTTATCTTTCATAGATTCTTTTATATTTTTTTAATGTGAGAACGTTGTAGGCCTTTTTTTTTGCCTCCCTTGTAGATTGTAGATATGTAGTACGTACCATTTTCTACTTAGTTATGTACCTGGAACTTGTTGACAGGCTTACACTGTCCTCCCATACGCATACCCATTAACACTGTAATTTTAAAACATTACAAAGCCAATTATTTTTAAAAGAGTAACCGTGGAGTTTCTTGCCGGCTCTTCTCCGTAGGAAACAACCAGTTTGAACCGTGCACCTAGCTTCTGACGTTTTATAAGTGCCCATGGAGGTTTATGGGAAATAAAATATTCTGATTTTGATGAAAGGCCCGGAGAAAGCTTGGAAACTAATTCTACAAATATACGAAAGTGTTTTCTACACATTTTTCCATAGTCGAATACTATCAGCTAGTACCTTTTCAGCTTTTGCAATAAAATCAAGTAAATTTATTATTCGTTTGTTTTACGTAGGCAACTAATATTACTTGCCGTGTTTTGGAGTTCCTTTTCATTAGTTACTAAACTACCAATATCATAAAACAGCTAACTACAGCTACAATTTGTGGCAACAATGTTCTTGAGACAATATTATCTGACTGATTTATAACACAAGGTCTTGTATTTTTTTACATAATTAGAAAGATGAAAGATTCTTTACCTGTACGTCCTGGAAGATAGCACGCTGCTAACTTCAACCTCTAACTGTCCGAAGATCAAATCGAAAGCAGTCAGGTTGACCACGTGGTAGACCTTGCCCACGTTCATGACGATGACGTAGGTGTCATCGTTATACCATCTGAAATAACAAAATAAAAATATATAAAATTAGCACCTATCGGTACCTACACTATACAATTTATTGCAAATAAATTGGAATGAGGGTAGGAAGATGATGACGCGGTCTAAAAATTTAAAAGCTAAACTAAAAATTTAAGTCTTTTGATGGAGAAATTACCCACATTAATAAAACCTTATGTAAACATGAGTCTAGAAGACATTGAATTAAAAGCCAAAAACGGAACGTTATCTTTAATTTAAACTCCAAAACAAGTTTTACGTGTAACACTAGAGTACGTACAAATTATGTATCAAACCTCTTGAATGCATAAACATCGCTGTTGAGTGACAAAGATTCGTATCTGCCAAGTCTGAAAGCTGGTCGCGTGCGAAGAGTTGTCAGGGCCCGGTAGACTTGGTAATGAGAGCGGACTGCCGACCTCTGGGCAGCCACATTCAAGTGCTCGAAACCTTCAGCTACTGGCAGCCAGGTTATGTCAGCATTTGAAAATCCTGAAGAACAAACGTGGCGTCATTAGATTGTTTAGAAATCGTCATGACTTCAGTTAAAAGTCGGCCACTGCTGGACGTAGGCTTCCTCAAGCATCGCCATGATGATTGGTCCCGTGTTTTCTAGCAACCTTCTCCAGGCTTTCGGTCCTATGAAATGAAATAGTGAAGAAATTATATTTATTTCTGTAAAAAGATCTTTTAAGCCGTCAATTTTAAGGCAATATTTTAAAACTAGATGGCACTATCATCAACTATCGGCAAGAAATGCCTAAACAATATCTGAGGTGGTCTCTTTTACATCGTCTACTTGTTGAGGGATCTACCCACGCTGCATAAAACTAGTTCAAATGTCTTAGAAAAAACATTCTAATTTTGAAGTCTCTTAGGATTAAAGATGACGTAGTAAGTTTTTATTAAGGCCCTCACTTTCGAAGAAGCTTTTTAAGAACATTTATTCAAAAGGTTTTTTTAATTCAAAGTCGGATGATGTGCCTACATAATATGCGAGGCAAAGTGTTTTTCTTACTGGAATAACTCTTCAAGATCTCATGTTAAGAAGGCTATACTCGTACCAACATAAACCTTTTTAAACTCGCAAAGATTTTGAGACTTAAGATTGAATTTTTATTACACGACCAAGTTTAAAGAAAAACTTGAAAAATTGTCTAGACAGTTTCACAGTTTGGCTTTAGCAGAAGGTTGGGTCCATAAATATCAACGAAAGTCCAATGGTGGAATGAATAGGAGCCTAGGAGTGTTGATTGACATAGTAACCTTTTCATATAAAATTAAAGGTACATTTTGTAGTCAGTTATCCCCGGTATTATTCATGTGGAAATGAGAAATATTCAAAAGGTTGAGTACCTGCGTGTTTTCCGTTGCTCCACTGGAACGGGGTCCGGATAGGGTCGCGGGTCACATCGATGAAATTTACAGGGTCGTCCGTATTGCAGGCCCGAGGATCCCTCGTTTCGCTCCACGGCACGAATCCATTTGCCATCCCTATTTCTTCGCCCTTCAATATTTATGTGTAATTTGCGTTAGAATTAATTATGCATATATTATTAATGATACATTATTATAGTGTATATGAATTTTGGCTTTAGCTAACGGAATTTTTAAGAAGGGACAACACGTGTGTTGATCCTATCTGATTAAGGGGCGTGGCGTGGGGCTCAAAGGTCAAAAGGGTACTACAATGTAAGAGTGTCCTAATCTTTAACATAAATGTGTATTTGCCTATCTACATATACCCTTAGTTCGTTATACAAAATATCATGTTCGTGAACGTAATTTATCTTTCAAACGAGGAGTCAAATTAGTAAATAGCTGGTAAGTTAAAAGTTGAAGTAGCAGCTGTTTACCATGTAAGTTATGGCGATCCCAGGCAGCAACAGCACCAGCATATTGAAGGCGTCTACCAGTTCAGGTCTGAATCGTGATGCGACTCTGCTCTTGTCATGATTGCCGGTCTGGAAGATCAAGGAAACCATTGAGTACGATATTTTATCTATATCTATTCATACCTCATAAACAGGGTTATTGATAATATATCGGCAAACAATGAATGAGATTTAGGGTAGTTCATTTGCAACCAAATTACCCCTTATGACTCTTAAGCAAATGTCAACCATTTTTGAGTAATTTGACATTATATTTTTTTTTGTCAGTACACAACTTCGAAAATGTATAAAAAAAACCGATGAGGATTTTTTAAAATGATTATTATCTGCTTCTACTTCAATACACAACAATCAAACATAAAATGACAATTATCTTTAATCATTTTTAAATCAGAGCTATTTGACTAAAATAGTCGATTTCTGCAAAAAAACACGGATGTACTATCGACAAACACAATAAGGTACCAGATATCTTCAAAACAAGATAAAATGTCAAATTACTGGAATATTGTTGACATTTGCATAGGGGTCATAAGGGGTCGGTTGGTTGCAAATGACATCCCCTACATCACCTTAAGGGACTGCCCACATATTACCAACAACCCTATATATGTCGCAGACGGATTGTTGAATCGGCTGTTTAACATATTAACCGCTAGCCACTTTACAAAACACCTCCGTTATGTAAAACAGCTGAGTGACGTTTAGCGATAATCCATAATTTCCGAACTTTAACACGCAGAATTGCATGAACGTTTTGCATTTATCAATGCAGCGGGACAACGATTAGAGGCTATGTAAAACAGCGTGAAATGAGACGTCAGATCGTAGATTCAGTTCAAAATTTTGAAGCTCGTGGCTCTGTGTGTCCTAACAACAATAGCGGCGTTCAAAAAAGAAAAAAAATCAACGAGTAATATGAGTGAGAATTACCCTTACTCAAGTGAAAACCATTATTTTATGGACAATTTTAATCATTATAAGGTTTTCAGAGTTTTATGAAAGTCAGTCCTAAAAATACTAAATACTCGTAGCTAAATTGAATAAAAAGGGTAAAAGCCCTGACAGAGTGCCTCCTGTACTTCTGTACGGCACACCTTTGCAAAGAGTACAGAAGTTCAAATACCTTGGTCATATATTGACCCCTGGCTTTAAGGACGATGATGACATTGAGCGAGAGCGGAGGGCAGTGTCGGTTAGAGCGAACATGTTGGCTCGCAGGTTTGCACGATGTTCACTTCCAGTCAAAGTTACGCTCTTTCGAGCGTACTGTACTTCATTATACACGTGCAGCCTGTGGGCTAGATGTGCGCGAAAATCGTACAGTGCTCTCCGCGTTCAGTATAATAACGCGTTTAGGATGCTGGTGGGGCTGCCCCGCTTCTGTAGTGCGTCGGGGATGTTTGCGGATGCGCATGTGGATTGTTTTTATGCAACAATGCGTAAAAAGTGCGCTTCCCTGGTGCGCAGGGTGTGGGGCAGTACCAACAGTATCTTAAGAATGATTGCCAGTCGTCTGGACTGTGTTTATGTGGGTCGCTGTTGTGCAATTACTCATGGGTTGTCGCAGCAGTGATCCACCATTATTTGTT
This sequence comes from Brachylomia viminalis, assembly GCA_937001585.2. Taxonomy (NCBI): domain Eukaryota; kingdom Metazoa; phylum Arthropoda; class Insecta; order Lepidoptera; family Noctuidae; genus Brachylomia; species Brachylomia viminalis. The sequence continues at coordinate 5,724,978 of OW443301.2, forward strand.
GTGTTATTTGTTTATCAGTGTTTACTAACATAGTCGTAAGTTATACTAACAGATGAGTCATGGATACTCGAATAAAGACAAATTCTATTCTATTCTATAGCTAAACTTAGTAGTAGCGCTCGCTCGGCTCGCGCGCGGTTGGTCACAGTTCTATCCAAACCAAAACCAGATAGTCAGGGTGCCCTAGCTTAGTTACTGCAAACTTTTTGGCATTTGAAACGACACCATAGCTTATTGTTACTGCAAATAAGCCATTTTGCATTACGTCTAAACGTGGGTAGCAGTTTTGATAAACGTAACGCAATGATAATCCAGCTGAACAGTTTTCAGCTATTTTATATAACGGAGCTGTTTTGTAAAACGGCTAGCGGTTTAACAACTGATTCCACAATCCATCTACGACATAAATATACCTGTAAACATTATTTTCATCTGGAGAGTAATGTGGGAAAACTTATTCATACAAAAAAAAATTGTTACACCTTATAATTTTTTTCTTTTAATCAACATAATTGATGTATTCGTCTAGCTAGGTTCATCATCTTTACGCACATCACAATTCTATATTGTATCTGAATATCAACCAGTAACCTTTCCATTATAGAAACACATTATCTGTTGACACATAACTCGATTCCCGAGGCGTTCAATTCGCAACAACATCGATCATAATAATTATCTTATTATGTTCCACGAGTAGAAAGGAAGGCCTTTTTAATATAAAATAGATACGCCTACAATATAAGCTAAATAAACGAAATTTGCACAATCCCTTAGGCTAATAGATATCAGTCAAATTGGGTATTACGAAACGGCTTATTTTGTTGACCTTGTTACATTTTGTTGACATGAAGCAATTAATGTCAGTTGTTGTAACACTTTTCCCCATAGAGTAAATGTACCCGAAAATTAGACGACACCGTTGGAGATCGGAGGCGGCTTGATAAAGTTCACAAAGTTGTAACAAATATCAATTTGTAGGCACACCTTCGCAGCTTGACACATTAGCGGTACTTATATGTTGTGTTAGCGTTTATTTTAATAAGCGTAATTGTTTGAATAAATTTGTTGCCTTATTATCTCAAATAGAAGTTGGAAAACTGGTTCCTTACGCTAACAAAGTGTATTAACAGTAGGGGATAGATATGGTCATCTATGAAGACCACAATGAATGATGAGGGTTTATTTCAACCACCAACCGGTAGTCAAAAGGAAACGTGTATTTCAAAAAATATTTTATACTCACCACCCAGTTGGCTTGTTTCCTCAAAGGTTTGTACGTCAGCCATCTATCTACCGTGTATTTGATATCCCTAGCGTCAGAATCTTTGTCTAGGTCTGCCATGAGAGCAAAATTGAATGGAATATGAGCGCCACCGTGGTGGCCCGTGCCGTAATACTTCACTGCATTTTTGATGGTCGTACTAGCTTCAGACATCATTACTCTAGAAGATAAATATAATTTATAACGCTTTATGAAGGAAACATACTAACTTATGTGATTTGGGCATCGACAAAAGAGATGTGAAGGGAGAATATCGCTCATCATTCCTCAAAGTAAACGTATTTGTTCAAGCTGATCATAATAAATCTTCTCACGACCATAAAAGTAGATGAAACTTTTTAAGATACAATAATAGGTACAATACGCGAATTTGCAGCTATAAAACCTAATATTTATTAGTCGAAACAGATTTTGTTATACAATTTCTCACCAATAGACGCATATACGTCGTCGTGTACCTACACGCAAAGTGCGTTTGTAAATTAATTAGCACCAGCATACATTTTCGTTGAGTCCAACAAACGACATATTTTACCACACGGATTTTGAGGAACAAAATTCAAAAGTATTTTATTTACAGACAGTTTATCATAATATCAAATACTGGATAATATTCCTCGTTTTCTGGCAAGAAATTCCAGATTTTTTGAGTTATTGAAATTGTAGTAAGTAGGATATCCTCTAGTTGTTTATACTACGGAGTAATTACCACTAAATCGTAACCCATTACACTATCAAAATTAGAAAAACATTTTCAAAATTAATGATTTGCAAATGTCTGATCCATCTGATTATTTACTCATTTTGTTTACAGTTATATTCATTTAGATGTCTCGAGGACATATTTCTCAAGGGAAGAGAGAGATATATCCTTGCTATTTTTTATTTGTATTACTTTTCATGTTTACGAGAGTTATTCCCTACGCAGCTATTTCTAAATTTATATTAACCTGAAACTGTCTGTTAGTACCTACAGTTGAACTTTTATTTTTTCCACCTACCTCGTTAAATTATCCCTGATAGTGATAGCATCAAATACATCTCGCAATTGAGATATCATGTCATAAGTTTCTTCTTGGTCCTTAGTATAAATATGGTCAAGGTAACCATAGTCATCTGGTCCAACTCCTGGTTTACCAGTAATAGGTTCATTAGGGTATCTTCCACCATACACATCTTTATCAACTTCAAAGAGGTGATTGACAGAATTAACTTTCATTCCTGCAACCCCCTTTTCTAGCCAGAATTTTATGATGTTCTGTAAGAGAAAGGCAAAAATTTTAATAGAGTAATTCTCTGTTTCTTTTCTTCTCTCTTTATTGTGACGCAGACGCAGACAAAAGAAAAAGACCAAATAAAAAAAAGAGACTGTGACGTGCCGCGAGTATATTTACAAGAACCATCTTATGCAATATTTACCATGAAACACATGGAATTTGTTGCTTTCTATAGTCTAACGATCTCCTGGAATTTGACACCCTTTTTTTTTGAGGATGGGATATCATCAAATAACTTCTCCCGCTCTGGGCAGAGCGGGAGGGCATGTCAGACTCTTACTGACTAAAACCCACCCGTGTTCCTTCAGTTGCCTGTGCCAAGGGCAACGGTATCCCTCTCGGACTTTCCCGCAACCCTGGCAGGCATCGGCCCTAGCTGACCCCGTCATTGATGCTGACATCTCTTTGAGGCGCGCGTGGAACACAACGCGCCATCGACCCGGGCCTGGTCCTTATCGAACGGCGAGCTGCCCATTGCTCGCCGTTCGCAAGCCCGCGCCTACGGTGGCCGGGAATCAGCTTGCGACACCCGACGCCCAGGGCGTCTCCTGCGGCGGCTAGGGGCGTGAGGGCGCTAATTTTGCCTCTCCCTCACGCGTTCCACCTCCTCCTTCGCGAGCATTACTGCTTCGCAGGAGGTGAAAATTTGACACCCTTACGTCAACACTTATTAAAGATATGGTGGACATGCTGGTGGTGTAATTTTCGTGATTTTTAATTAAATAACCAAAAAAGCTTATTTAACGTTAAAAGCTTGCTTAACAGTACTTTTATTTAGCGTTAAATACTAAAGGGTTCAAACAGGTTTAATTTCAAAAGGCATAAGTGATCAAAAGCTGCCATCACTTATCCGAGTGACCATAGAACCCAACACTTATCCCTCAGATGGCAACCTGTTTATTTATATTCCTCCAACTAAACATTTTATTATTCTGTGTAGCTTTTTCAAATATTTAGGGTAGATTACAGAGAGCCGTGGACCACGAAAACATTCATCTTCATTACACGTTGCCGAGTCACAAAATTATGTTATTTACAAATCTGAATCTTTATTTAGATACTGTCTGTAGTAACTATCTGTTTATAATGTTGCCTTGTGAATTTACAAAACAAATGTAGACAGTAACCAAACTTTTCAGCCGAATGGTTCACGTGTGTAAATAGTTTGAATTTGTGAATCGACGGTGTTAGGAATTTTCCATAAAAAATAAAATTATTTAGAACGAAACGAATTGGCCAATTTGGAGGACATCTCACTTAACGAGAAAGCTATTTGAGTCAAAATATGCTGTTTCAATATGATTGATTTGGTCAAGCTACCTGAAAAGTTTTCAGAATAAGTTTATTATCAGCCTTCGTTTTATACCATTTAATTATGAGTACTTCAGCAAAGATGCTCTAACTTGAGTTACATTTCCAATGAAAATTAAATTAAGTTTCTTAAAATATATCTCATAAGCAATAGGAGACACTTCAAATATAGGTGAAGATTTATTTCCTGATTATTAGGCCTCGGTTTAGGGACCTACCTTCATCTCTTCAACAACTACAGGATTTCTATAATTGAAATCAGGCTGGCTTGATCCGAACTGGTGGAGGTAGTACTGATCACGAGACGGCATGTAAGTCCAAGCACTTCTCCTGAATACACTGACCTGAAAATGTTCAATAAATATATATTAGAAGCAGGTGAAATTACACTTAAGAGTTATCTTTCATTTGGAAACGAAGTCTACTGAAACAGAAAAGGTAGTCAAGACCATTTTAATGAAATAAAAACAATGTAGAATCTGACAGCCTTGTTGGTCCAGTACCAAGCGGTCACAAACGCTACTGCAGAGTATAAGGTCCTAAGTTAAATTCCCAAGTCGGGCAAAATGTAATTAGGTTTTTTCGTTAGAAACTTCTTAATGCAGCGGTAGCACAGGGTCTAGATTTGTGGCCGGTTGATGGCCATAGGCTGGCTCCCCTATAACGTGGGACGTATACATAAGTGACGAAATGTGGATGTTAATACACCTCTGCCCAAACCTACGGGAAAAACAGGCGTGAAATATGTTACGAGAGAGAAAGAATTTAAGTTAACCCATTTCCTTACCCAATTATTAGGTGGGCTTTTCTGACCACGATCATTCATGTGTCCATTTTCCCAAATATACCAGTCGCTGTAGTATTCATCTTTGTTCGAAGATTTAATGAACCAATCGCTCTCGTTACTGGAGTGGTTCGGCACGACGTCTAGAATTACCTTTATATCTGGAACGAATATTCGACAGTCCAATAGAGGTATGAGAAATGACTTGACAAGATTAATTTAGTAAGTGAGGTGGTAATTGTGTAATTATAAACTCAAACTCGAACTCAAAGCATTTATTTCAATTAAACAAATTACAGACACTTTTGAATTATTGTCAAAGAGTCAGTCAGTTAGAAAGTTGAAGCTAGTATTTATTTATTCAACGACTCGTTCCCATGAAGTTTATAAAATGTACCTACTCGTATGTATTTTGAGCTCCAGTTACATGAAGTCACTTGCGTTATATTTATCATTGTTAAACATAATAATAAATCTACTATATTTTTTATCTAAGGATCTTGAGTACTGGAAAACATTTAAATTTATCAAATCTTTGCGAACCCATCTTGATTTCGACACAAAAGACCAAAATCAACAGAGTATAAGTGCCTAACCACTCAGAACTACAATTATTGTTGAAACCACTCCCGAATTTCTCGAGCCATTCAATCAGAAACAATTACAATCGAAGAAAAACAACACCAGAATAAATTACACAAACAGGCAGGCTCTTTCGAATATAAATTGTAAAAGGAATCTTATTAAGAAAGTTCAAATAACCGATTCGCTGTGCTATCGAATTTCGGTAAAAAAAAACGATAATTTCGTTTGTGGGTTATGCATAGATTCATAATAATTTCAATGAATCATAATTTGGGCTTACTTAGCTCTCCAGCTTTTTTGAGAAGTTGTTCAAAGTCTTCCATGGTTCCATACTCGGGTTGGATGGAATAATAGTCGGAGATATCGTAACCGTAATCATGCATTGGAGATTTGAAAATCGGTGATATCCACGTAGCGTCCACTCCTAATTCTTTCAGATACTCTAGTCTTGATGTGATTCCTGAAAACAAAATAGTAACGTATACTTACTGTATTCATCAGCAAAAGCAACCTTGTCAGATTCCATATGATCGAGCTATCTCCACTTTACGGTTAACAGGTTTGGTTCCAAATCACACAATTTTTCAAGTCCAAAGAATACTTTGGGATAGTGGTCCCTCTACCAACCAAATAAAGACGTTTACATAGCAATCCTTACTTTGTCCGTTCAAGGTAAAAAAAGTAATTACTAAACCCTATTTTTAGTGTGTCTCGGTATGCGTGCTATAAATTTCTGAGTAGATAACGAGCCAGGTAAGGCTGAGTATCAGGTAGATTAAAGAACTCGGATGGAATAAAAACGATAAGCAAAAACCAACTGAAACGGTGTTCCATTTTGTTTTTCATTTAAAAAAGGCTTCGTGATGTAAAAGTAAAAACGGTTTGAAATTACGTTTATCTTTGGAAGATTTGGTTTGGTTCGATGTCACTTAAAAAAGTCTTCAGCCATTTAGGATTTTTGGTGATTAAAATGTTGATGAAAACGTTGTTTCAAAGTTTCAAATACATGAAGCAATAAGTCATACGTCTAAAATATTTCCTTATAACCACTTCTTAGTAACACAGAAAAGTCGCTCACCATTTAGATCTCCAACGCCATCTCCATCGCTGTCCATGAAGGATCTTGGATAAATTTGGTAGAAGACTGCAGTCTCCCACCAGTCCTGCCTCAAGTTTATATTTTCATATCTTCCCTGTGCCGCCAGCACTACGGTGCCAATTACTAGTAACTGCCACATCACTGGAAATGATTTTATGGTCCAGGTATATATCGGACGAACATTGAAAATTGGTGGACGGTAATCACATACAGTGAAAACTTACGAAAAAAACTTTAAAACCAATAATTAAATATAATGAGCACAAATCAAAATTAACTAATTAAAATACATTAGACACAACATCATCTGCCTAGCCATTTCACAACAAGGTGGGGGTCAGCTTCCAGTCTAACCGGATGTAGCTTGTAATACACTTAAAAGCAAATTAACCAAAGGAATACCTAGCAAATAATTCATGGCTAAGTTCTGCGAAAAAATAACAAAATTAACACAAAGTTTTGTACTGAATCATTTTAAAACGTATTTTCAGGATAAATGGCTGGCGCTTACTGTTAGAGATACACTGCTGGTATGGCAGCAAATGAAATTTAATTTCCAACTATAGTAAGGAAAACTTGGCTTGATAAACAAGAAACATTGGACGACTTCCTATCATAATATTTAGCCTTAATTAGTGCAAAACCATAAACTAAATTTTAATAATATTGTGAATACAACTTGATCTCTTGCACCAATAACTGCATTTGGTTAAACTGAAAATGAAAAGAAAGACTTTGAAGTTACTTTACCTATAAGTGAAAGAATAAAAGAAAATACATTTATTTAGCACGGACTAAAAGGCACACAATTTAAAATCAAACAGATAAAAAAAAAAGAAAATGTAATGTTTGACGTAAGAAATTAGCAGGGAAGTGTGCCTTACGGCTGTGCCAAAAAGGCCCAGTTCAGCAAAAACACCAGACAACTAGTGCCTGACAGTTTTCAACTGGACCTGAAGTGTGCGGTGACGGATGCAAATCAGTTTTAAACTGCAACGTGACGTGTTTTGCTTACTTAAATTATATAAATTTGTGTCTTCTATAAATAGTAACGAATATGTACATAAATAATATGATATTGAATAAAATTGCAAAACAAAACAAAAAATACTGATAAATAAATGCGACGGACGCATGATATAGTGTTGCTGGATAAGTGCTGGATATGAATAATAATTAACAATCTCAGAAATAAGCTTAAACCAAAATGCTTAATTAACAACTGTTCAATAATTGATAATAGTGAACCTAAACCACTTGCATTCTGTGAAGAGAATGCAGAAACGCTCGCGTATAATGGAATAAATTAATAGCTGACAAGCTGAAAGCGCGCCTAGGCTGTGGTTAGACACAGAGTAACAAAGTGAAACTTAATAAGCACTGGGGAAAATTGTATGCGTGCCCGATAAGCTTGTAGAGTTTAAACTGAATCGCAAAATTCAAATAGTTTAATAATAGCAAACCAGATATTGTTATTTGAATTCAATGCTCCTGTAACATTTTTAGATCATTCCTTTTTTTGAGACCTTGCTACTCATCAATACATTAAGATATTTGAAAGCATTGCATAGTTTATCTTACCTAGAGGGCTAGGGTTTCACTATATACTTCTTTGAACTCAAAAACACTGTTTTAACACGTATTTTTTTAAAATCGCAATAACCATTGGAATCGGTATTCAATGAATTCAAAGTGAGAATCAAAAGAATTTCTAAATTAACCGTCACTCCATTTTTAGAACTGTACTGAAATGAACCTCCGAGTTAGGGAGCCGTGCCTTTATATTATCAGAGATGACAATTGCTGTTTGAAAATAATCTATTATTTATATTGAATTCGCATTTGAAAATCCATTGTTATGCAAGGGAGTTTCTAAAACAAAGTCATTGTATACTCTTATGATGTCAGTCAAATCGTAAGTTCTGACATAAGTTGTGATAACAGTACCTTCTTCATTTAATATAGCACTGGGACCTGTGCCTGCTGGTAGTTATGCTCTTTCATCACTATATGGATTGTTTTAATTACTGCACAGTCTGTGTGAGATGTTCTACTAAATTGTACCAAACCAATTCTACAGTTTGTAATTGCTTACTTTTTGGCTGTTCATTTTAAGAGTTTTTCTGCAATTGTTGTTAACAATGTTTCTTTTTCTTTTGCAGGTAAGCAGACACATTTGATATGTCTTCGTAAGTAAACTTTGCTTTGGTTCTGTTCGAACAAAACCTGATTAAAATGATGTATAAAACTTATATCAGTGAAGGATTACATAAAGAGTAACAGAGAAATCAACAGCCAGTAGTTTGGTCTCTTTCCTTCAAAACTGGGTCAAATTAAAAGGTAAAATTCACACTAACTTTGTGGAGTTTATCCAAAAATTTGCATTTCAGTGAATTTCAACAGTTAATTAATTCATAAGGGTTTTGGTTTTATAAACTTAAATTGAACATTTTGATTGGCTTTACTATTTAACCTAATTGTTATGTTAAAATGATATTGTACGTCTACTAGATCTGTCTTTACATCTGCACCGTTTGTTAAATATCTATCTGTCACATGACTTGTAACCATGATACTTTTTATAAATACGTAGTTATCGGAAATAAGTTTATATGAGTATTGAAACTAATGAAATCTTTTGTTATCATCATTATAGTGTTGGCTTCATAGGAAAAATAAAAATAAAATTTATTTAATTCTGCTGAAACCTATAATACTTCAAATATTGTAACTGAATAGATTAGAACAAAATAAAATTCAGTGACTGCCGCATTAGACTAGTGGCCGCAGGCGCTACTGCTGAGAATGAAGTCCTGGGTTCGATTCCCGGGTCAGGCAATTTTTTTAAATTTTCAAACTTGTTATTAGAGTTTTTCATATAGTATTTCTCAGCAGTGGGCCGGAGTCTGGATTTGTGCCGGGTCGATGGCAATAGACTCGCCCCTATTATATGGGATTTAATCATAACTAGCGAAATGTGTGTGGACTTTAGGTGCACCTCTGCCTAACTCTTCAGGAATATATAGGCGTGATGTGAAGTTTAAGTGACAAAACATATTGCTGCATACAGGAGTGTTTTTTTACTCAGCTCTTAGGCTGGTGTTAGCACAGGCAACTGAAGGAACACGGGTGGGTTTTAGTCAGTAAGAGTCTGGCACGCCCGCCCTCCCGCTCTGCCCAGAGCGTGAGAAGTTATTTGATGATTTCCTACAAAAAAAAAAAAAAAACAAACAAAAAAGAAAAAAAAAGGCTGGTGTTAGCTACATTTACGGGCCCAAACCAATTAAATGTTGCGTGTGGTGTATTTTATGATGAAAGTGTACTTTATTATTATTATTCATTATCATCTGCCTAGCCTGGGCCTGTACTATGACGTGTTAATTCCAGCGTGAAAGAGAGACGGAGCTATACATGACCGATAGGACTATCTCTTTTTCGCAACGGAATCGTGATGGTGTTAACACGTCATAGTACGGCCCATGATCCCAGCTATGTCGGCTTCCAGTCTAACCGGATGCAGCTGAATACCAGTATTTTACATGGAGCGACTGCCTATCTGAACTCCACAACCCAGTTACTGGGTAATACGATACTCCTTGGTAAGACTGGTTGTCAGATTTTCGGGCTTCTGACGAGCCGTAAATCCACGAATGACAGCCGGGACCAACGGCTTAACGTACTTTCCAAAGGCACGGAGGTGTCTTGGTATGTAAAGATGGTCACACATCCTCGGACCAACCGCTGCAAGCGTAGCTTAACCTGATCGATCGACCCGTGCCGCTGTTATCGAGGAGCCAGAAGCCCCCACAATTTATAATTATTATGATCAAAAATCGTACAATTTTCTAATCTTTGCCACGAAAGCCGGTACAGATTTGTTATCGCCTAAATTCACTGTAGCCTATAAATCCTGTTGCCTCTAGACTCCATTACTATATTTATGAGGTCTCCACTCTGATCTCCCTTTACAGATTAAGTTTACGCGTGACCCACAGTTTTAATATTTCATAGGATAGTTCGAAATAATTTTCTTTTGAATAAAAATGTCCTTGGTTTTTTTATTAAGTCCCATGCTCTGCATACAAATCAGATGATCAGATTATTATGGGCAGCATTAGGTGCGACAGTGTTATTTTAGAGCGTATACTTTTTGTTGAAACCTTTTCAATAATAACATAATAAAAAAATATAATAAAAATCGTGGCTTTATTATAACCGTTCCGGTCGAATTACGCTTACTGTGGTCATCCGGTACACCGTTGAACATTCTTTACTCATTGTGACCACTTTATGTCTTGTAGAACATGTTAAAATTAGATTAAAACTACACAATTTATCACTGTTTCTGGTGTACTCTCCAATTTACTGTTTGCAATGAATGTACTGTAGTCTGTAACATAATATTTTTATTTATTTATCCTCGCCAACCCTTACACCATTATATTTGTAGTCGAGGCAATTGGTACCTACTTATATTTGTTCAGTACATCTCTATCAGCTAGCATCTCACCGTACCTAACTATCCATAGCGTCTTTTGCACGATAAATTTTCTTTGATCGAATCATTTTGGTCCTTAAATAATTTGCCAGTTTCTATTTAATTTACTTACCACGTCAACAATGTGTGAATAAAACAACCATCTAAAAACCACATATATAAATTATGTTGATCTCTAGTTAAAGGTTCAGAATAAATATAGGAACTTGGAATTTTTTCGCGATCGTCTTTACAAAACAAAGGTGACCTACATTCAGCTTTATTTTCCGCTTGTCTTACTTGAAGGTCGTTGTATGGTTCCAGTATTAAACAGCTCCTGCATGTCTGTGGCTGGAAACGTTTTTCCAAAAATATTTTTTTATAATAAATTACGAGGCTTGTAATTATTTAAGTTTAATAAAGATACTACTAAATCATATTTTTATCAGTAAATAAAATGAAAAGAAAAACAAAGAAAAGAAAGAAAATACGTTTATTTGCAGTAAACATCACGACATAATACTGCAATGTTCATTGGCTGACCATAGAGGAACTTTGAACATATGTATTTACAAATATATTACAAATATACATGGTAAATTTAGTTATTAAAAATGTAAAATACAGTGAAAGTAACACATGGTCAATGCTAATGCATGTCAAATACTGTGAAATTAATACATGGTCAATACTAATACATGTCAAAATACAGTGAAACTAATAAATGGTCAATAATTCAAGAAATCTTGGATCGTGTAGTATGCTTTATCAATTAAAAATGTTCGTAATTTATTTTTAAATACTGGAAGTTCCTTAGTGTCTAGAATGCCAATAGGTATTTTGTTGTATATTTTTGATGCAATGCCAAAGAAGCTTTTGTTAAATAGAGCCGTTTTATGTGGTACATTAGCAATTTTTAACATATGTCTTTTTGATTTGAGTTTTCCAAATAGATTTTCATTTGTTTTTATAAATACAGCTACTTCATAAATTTAAATTGCAGGGAAGGTCAATATTTTTAATTCTTTGAAATATGGTTTACATGAATCTGGAACACGGATACCAACCATCGCACGTACACATCTTTTTTGCGCTCTGAACACTAAATCCCTGTTAGTTGCATTGCCCCAATAAATGACTGCATATCTCAGTGTCGCCGAAATATAAGCATGGTATGCGGTCAAAAGAACTGATTGATCAACTATTTTGGATAATTTATATAAAGCATATGACTATATGATAGCATATGACATTTGACTGATGAAAGCATATGACATATGACTATATACTGGTGCTGTACCGGTACTTAGCGGTTCTTGCCATTTCGATACCTGGGTACCGGTTTCAGACGGGTACCGGCACTCCACCTAACAAGTACCGGTACCAAATTCAGGAACCCAGTGTGTACCACAAATCGCTTATTTGTACGAGGAACTTTGTACGGTTGGCAACTTTGAAGTTATTTATCTAATGCCAATTAACTATACTTTTTACTTACAATATCTGTTTTCTCACTGTATATCGATACACTGTACTGTCGATATTTGTTTGGTACTGGTTTTGGAACCGGTACAGTACCGATACTAATAGTACACGTACTATGTCTGGTACCGGTACCAATAGTACAGGAACTATTCTGATACCGGTATCACACCAAGGCCAATAATACCGGTTCCCAAAAACCGATGTTTCAAGCCCTGGGAGGCAGACACATTTTCTCTGCCACCCAATGGACGAGAAAGTTATCGCATCTTCGTGAAATTATTAAAGTTTTTGCTCCTCGATATTGCAACTTTAAAATTCTTTGACATTTTGGGTTCACGTCATGAAACTTTATACCTACCTAAGAAATTTAATAAGCACGTGTGAAAGTGAACAGGATTTATAACATTATGAGTCCAGTTACTGAAAATCCTTTAGTTCCATTTTCTATTTTGAAACACTTCTCTACAATCCATAAAAGTGTACTCTAATTTAGTAAGTTAGATTAGTAGCACCTGTATCTAATTAAACGCATCGCTGTCGAGTGCTGATCATCCTCTCCCAGCGTAATCAACTTATATTGTTCCCACTGCTGAGACACCGACAGGTCTCTTCTCTTTGAGAAAAAATGGGCCGTAATCACACATCACAGGTCCTGTGTGGGTTGCTGGATGTGACGTGTGATGGCTTCAAACGTTTGGTTCTAGAACATGCCAGAAATAAAGAAAGAAGAAATAAAATACGTTAGTTATGTAAGGAACATAAACACAAAAAATAATAAGTTGAGGAAAAATATGTGTCACTTCCACGCAAAATGGACTGGTTTTCTCACGATGTTTACCTTCGCTGGTTTCAGAGTAACCTCCCCCCGATTTTTGAGAAATTGTAACGAAAGTTACCTCTCGTAAAGTGAAGATTACGTGTTGTTGTGATCTTGTTCTCGTAGCTGTAATAATCTGTAGTCGTCATTTATTTTCGTTGCTTAGGCATTCAGTATTTATATATCTATTATATGGCATTTATACATGTATATCTATTGTATTGTATCTATATAGGTACTTATTATTTTGCACCAATGACAACCCCATTATTATGTCCACGCAATCACTGACCTATCCAAGGTTGCCTGGAAGAGATCGCAGAAAGCAATAAGGCCGCCCATTTTATGTTTTGTAGTGTTAAATGTATTTTATTGTTATGCATTTTGTAGTGTACAATAAAGTCTAAATATATAAATAAATATAATTGGCACACAATTTTGTACACTTCCTTTATACTAGTTAAAGTTAATAACTAATATTTAATTATTACAAAAACACCCTTAGGAAAAACAAATGCCTATTTTCAACAATGCTCATTTCCTTCCTGTTATCCCCTCATCTCGGTAAGATTCCATCCGACACACTTGTGAGCACGGGAAGGTTAACAAGTAGGAAATAATTACTTAGACCACGTGACCTCGAGACGTATTAAGTTGCAACCCTTTCTACAAGGCTGTTTATTTAGAAAATAGAATGATTTCATGTTATTTTTGTAGATATTTCATGAAACGAGAATCTTCTCAATGCATCAATTTTATCAGAAAGCCAACCATACATTTTGGCTCCTTTTTTTTTTTTTTTTTTAGGGTTGGAAATCATCAAATAACTCATCCCGCTTTGGGCAGAGCAGGAGGGCGTGTCAGACTCTTACTGACTAAAACCCACCCGTGTTCCTTCAGTTACCTGTGCCAGGGGCCACGGTATCCCTCTCGGACTTTTCCGCAACCCTAGCAGGCATCGGTCCTAGCATACCCCGTCATTGGTGCTGACATCTCTTTGAGGCGCGCGTGGAACACAACGCGCCGTTGACCCGGGCCTGGTCCTTATTGAACGGCGAGCTGCCCATTGCTCGCAGTTCGCAAGTCCGCGCCTACGGTGGCCGGAAATCGGCCTGCGATTCCCGACGCCCAGGGCGTCTCCTGCGGCGGCTAGGGGCGTGAGGGCGCAAATTTTGCCTCTCCCTCACGCGTTCCGCCTCCTCCTTCGCAAACATTACTGCTTCGCAGAAGGAGGTGACGGCTTCCCAAGCCCTCTCACTCCGTACCATGGCCTTTTTTTTTTTTTTTTTTTTGTCGCTGAGAAATGCTTTATGCATGGTGGGGGACGAGACGGGGTATGTGGGACTCCTGTCGAAATCCGCAACCGACAGTATACCCACTAAAACTCAGCGGTGTTCCCACAACGCCGTGATGGGAGGGCTATGGGAAATCGGCTCAGCCTCTACTTCCACAGCCCTCCCGGTGCATGCCCGCCTAGTTGACGGGCCCCGCATGCCCCCCATTTAACTGGGGGGCTACGGGAATGGCCGGGAACACCCGGCCACTCCCGTCCGACACTGGTGGAGGCCCGTGCAATACAGGCAAAAGGCGCCCCCGCACCCACCGCCTGCTGGCCTCCACCCGGGAGGAGCCGGAGGTGACTACCAGACCGGCGTCTTCCTCGACCCCTCCCCTCTCCGGAGCGGCGCCACGCGAGAGAATCATCCGGGACACGACCGCCTATTCCGCAGCGGCGGCTGTGCCCAGTCTACGCCCACTCACCTCCCTCTGTAAGCAGAGGAGGAGTGCGCGTATCTGCCCTCTGTAGCCCGGTTCCCTTCACCGACCATCAAGCATGATCGGCGATTGGAACCGTGACCTTTCCCCGCTTGTTGAAGATTAGCCGCCAGCCCCAATTGTCCCCAAAAACCACACTGGGAGAAATTGGAGCCAGCGTTGCCCAGGGTGCGCCACGAGGAGGCTCTTCAACATGCACCCCTCCGTACCATGGCCTGGACCAAGGCCGGACGCGAGAGATCGCCACCGCCAATCGCCTCCACGAGGACACGGCGGTGGTCCGCCCAAGCCGGGCAGACCTCCACCGAATGCTCCACCGTGTCCTCCGGGTGGATCCACACAATGGTGACACCCGGGCGTTTCCTCCCGCCTTATCCGGAACAGGAACCTCCCGAAACAACCGTGTCCGGTGAGGACCTGCGTCAGGCAGAAGGTGAGGACGCCGTGGCGCCTCTCTAGCCACTCCTCAAAGAGGGGACTTATCGCCGCAATTGTGGCGTGCCCAGCGCTGGGTTGCGACAATCGCACTCTCCATGCCGCCCTGAGATCCCGCCGGAGCTCTGTCCGCTGTACCGTGATTTCTCGCGGCAGCGGAGCTACGCCCCGGCGTTTCGCCTCCTCGCGCCACTCCCAACTGTGCGCGAGGACTTATGCCTCCAGATCCCCTGGGCGGTAATCCGGCAAGGAGGCTCGCCGCCTCACCGGAGACCGTACGGTATCCCCGGACCAGCCGGGTGGCCATGACCCTTTGGGGCGCGTTCAACCAGCGGGCTGGCCGCCGCCTCAAGGAACGCGCCCACACCGGTGCCCCGTAAAGGGCCATGGACCGCACGACCCCCGCGTAGAGCCTCCGGCAGGAGGCGATTGGCCCCCCTAGATTGGGCAGGAGCCACTTTAAGGCAGCCCCGGCCCTTTCCAGTCTGGGAGCCAAACGTCGGAAATGCTCCACGAAGTTCCACCGGCTGTCGAGGACGAGTCCCAGGTACTTCATCGTCGACTCGACGCTGATGTGAACCCCTCCTACCGTTATTTGGGAACCCGACGGTGACGTGTTCCGAGGACCATGAAAACTCATGGCCTCGGACTTGTGCAGGGCCACCTCGAGTCCCAATTGCCGGATCCTCTCGACGATTGTCGCAACCCCGCGTGTCGCTAGTTCGGCCGCCGCCTGGTGCGACCTCCCCTGCGCCAGGACCAGCGTGTCGTCAGCGTAACAAACCACGCTGACGCCGCTAGGGAGGTCGGCGCGCAGCACCCAATACATTAGGGCTCCTAAGGCTCTATTATTTTACAACGTGAAAAGAGAAATTTAATTGTAAATTCAGTTTACGTTTTCAGTCAAATGTTTAAGATTCTACACTCAGGCATCATGTTATATTATTACCGCGGCCCTAAATATCTCGTGAAATAAGTCTACTATATACGAACGGAACATCGTGACACAAACTTTTACCATAGATTCAGTAAAACACGAAATTGTCTGTTGGTTATTAAATAACATCTGCTATTTCATACAAAATTGCAATACCTACGCGGCCAAAGTGTATTGAACAGCTCTTTTTTTATATCCGACAGAAAATTTCTTGCTTTTGCTGACTGCATGATAAAAGTTTGAGTCACGATGCTCCCTTTCACCGTGTATAGTAGACTTATTTCACGAGATATTCAGGGCCGCGGTAATAATACAACATGGTGCCTAGGTGCAGAATTTTAAACATAATTATGTCTGAAAACGTAAAATATCTATAATCCAACGTGTAGTTTTTGTGTACTTTCCCTTTATTTTACCCAAATCTCAGTACCTAAATATTATTAGGTCTGTCAGACTCAATTCACGGTTAATTACCTACGTACTAAGTAACTAGATTATTCTCAAGATTTGGTTGAAATTCCTACAACTTAAGTCTTGGTGCCGAAGGAAACTAATGGGCCGTCTCAAACCCGCTTGATATAATGATGTTTGTCCAAGTGACGTTTGAGCGTTTGTTATATGTCTGTTTACAAAGCGGAGAATTGTGGGCGAATTATATTTCGGAACTATTAGGATTTGTGAGGGATAGCTAATCCTACCCGTTGGTTTCTGGTAGCCTGATCGGTTTATCAGTCTGCCGTTAAATTTAATTATTCTAAACTTTTGTGATTGGTTTACCAAAATAACAACAAAACCTATTGTAAAATGGCTTTGAAACTTTAGAAACCATTATTGTTTGAATTTGGACCTCATAATATGACAGTTTAAAATATTATCTTTGTTTGAATATAAAAGGTACTAAAATATACCAGTATATTCAATTGTCACGTTTGCAGCCTTTGTAAGAAAATGTGAAATAATTTACATTCATATTTTATAAAAACTTCAGACGAAAATGGTAAAACATGTCGGTGCAATTGTCACGTCGACACAATTGTCGACGTGACAATTGCACCGTTCTCTTTAATATATATAACCTAAATATTATACAATCATATATTTCTTCACATTCATTTTTCCCTACTCAGTTTCTGTGAAAGTATTTCCAATTTTAACCAATTCGTTAATTCGATACAAACGTAATCCAAGGCGCACAATAAATTCTCGCCGCCGAACGACGACATTTTTGGGAATTTTGCGTATAAAAATTTAATTTATCATCCCCTTTTGTGCGGTACAAAAAATTCCTTTTCTCCCCCTTGAGGCAAATTTGTTAGCGATTTCACAAAGAAATTTCTACCATCGATATTATTGGGATAAAATAATGTATTGTCTAATGTCTTTTCGACCCTTTTGTATTTTTAGGCTTTCATCTTCACAGGACTTCGAACAAATTGGATTAGCCACGTAATGTGCTTTGTTATTCCTAAAAAACCCTTTCAAGTTTTTTCGAAAAGTTGATATAATTTGGGTTAGGTAAAGCGGTTTTATGATCTAAAAGATTATTGTAAATTGTTAACATACATAAAGTGGGGTCTTTTAAGAGGATCAGTCCTTTCAAAATGTTGTTAATAGACTCCTTAAACAAACTTATACTAATCTTGTAGCCCTACTAATCCTGTGCCCTCAAAGGAACTTAAATACAACCTCTACTATTCACACAAATCAATGTCCCAACATCTTAATACTTGCCTCCACATAAACATGTATAGCACCTCAACCCAAGAACAGCCCGTCAACGCTTCACCGAGGGGATGTTTACGAATTTTCAAACCTTCGTTAGGAAGACGTTTAGACGCTCTTTTGTTTCAACCCTCACGGTAAAGTAGGTAACAGAGATTTGCAGTGGAACATGAGATACAATCCCGTCACTGGTTCCTTAGAAAAACGGTTTAGAGCTTTTTATTATTTCTGGGGGAGATTTTTTTGCGATAGCTCTTTGAAGGTTTTAAGGATTAGGGACTGTAGATAAATTAAGACCATACGAAGAAAAAATATTCTTGCTTGAGTTATAATAGGTAAGATTCTAAACTAAAGGTTCCGTTCATGCTCATCTACTTTGAAATTATTTTGAATAACTGAAAACTATTTCTTTATTGATAAATTCTTACTTAATTGAAGGAAAGTTGCTAAAGCCTCCAGTTGTTTTAAACCAGGACATACATTTTTCAGCTTAAAAACTTTATCGCGAGCATTTTGTCGAGTCACTTTCTGCAAAAGCCCACCTAGATAGAAAAAAATGCTCACCCAGCATTTTACTCTTAATTCTCCTAAGCTTTCCAGCAAACATGACGCAACAGCTTTCTCTTTCGCAAGAAACACCCAACGCAACAACAACGGGGAGCATTCTTAATTCGAAATTAAGACAAAATGGCCGCGTAATCAGAACTGCTCGGCAAGTCAGTGAAGTGAAGCTATTAACAGAAATAAGATACCGCGTCGTTAAGTGCACTCCTGACGCCGACGTTTGACGTCGACGTCAGCCTTACATAACGCTCTCAAGAGCGGGCACTGAACGGGGCTGCCGAAATAAAAATGGAGGAGCTGTAAAGGGAAACTGCAGCGAAGAAACTTCAGGCAAATGTTTCTATTTGGTACAGAATTTTTAAGGCTTATCGTTGATACAGACTTTTGGCTTTGACTTTGCATATTATATTCTTGATAACTTTCAGGTTTGTGAAAACACCTAAGTGTCCATTTGAGTAGCATAATCAGCCTATAATGTTCCCACTGCTAGGACACAGACCTCCTCTCGGTGAGAGGGAGTGGCCCGTAATGCACCACATGGCTCAGTGTGGGTTGATAGATGTCATAATTATGTTTTCAAATCGTTGATCACAAGATGTTCTCCTTCACAGTATTGAGAACAGTGGTGATGAAATGATTTACACAAGGTAAAGCGCCTGCTTGAATTCGAACCTACGACCTACAACTCGTAATTTGCGGCCGTCACCGCTGGGCCACCACTGCACACTGCTACCAAAACAAGCAAGTTTCCATTTGAGTGTCTTACCACAATTAAAAAACATTATGAGTGAATCTAGACTTGAAATTAAGTTATCGAAAAGCATCTTTCCTGTTCGATTCTAGTACTAAAGCTTTAAATGAACGTGGCTGCAATAATTTTTCGCAAGTATTTTCTTTGTCGTTGTACAACAGAATAAAATAAATAATTACAAAACTATCCTTCGTGATATTTACGCTGAAATACAAGTTTTACGCCAACGCTACTCAATACTCTAAAGGACAAAGCACTGCAGAGGAAGACTTCAGAAACGATAATAAAAACTTATTGTAATTTTGTTGCGGTTATATCAGGTACCTACAACACATCTTCTCAGACATCTTCCTTTCGAGTTTTAACTAGAATAATGAAATCGCAAAACTATGTCTCGTTGAGCTCGTGACATAGTGCAAAGATTTAATTTTATCTTGCTGCGTACATTATGCTGACAAAACTTAACGCCATGTTCGCTTTAACATTGTTCCCCTTAAAACTTCCCAGTAAAATTCTATTTGGAGTGGAATTTAATAAAACTCTTGTTATTTTCAAGAAACACTGCGTCCTCATATACAAGGATAAAAGACATACTGAGCAGTGAGGACCTACCTACGTATTACGTTATGCTGAACAAGTTAGTCAGGAACCGGCATAATTATAGACAGGAAAATCCCGTTGTAACAATAGACGCTTGTAGATGAACAACCGGTCTTGAAAGCGAAGTCTATCCTGAAAGTAGGCCGGCAACACTGTGCATTGTTTGAAGATTAGCTTTCGTCATTGTAGAAGAAAACAGCTTTAGTTGAAGCGAGTAGGATACCTGCATTAAGGTTTATAAAGGTTATGCTTGAGATTGCAGTAAGCAAGCCTGAATAAAATTATACTTGATTAAGTTTTACTGTCATTTATTTGGCTGCTTTTACATGGACCGGCTGCCTATCTGACCTCCACAACCCAGTTACTGAGTAATAGGATACCCCTTGGTAAGACTGTTTGTCGAGACTTTTGGGCTTCTGACGACCCGAAACGCCTGTCAAAGTTCCACGAATGACATGACATGTATTTCATTATAATAAATGCGCATGACTTGATTGGGGTCACTACCAAATCATGTCAACATGTCAGACATTTTACCATGCTACATTAGAATACATAGGCAGTCATGTTAGGTATAAGACCGTAATATCCTCTTTGTTAAGGCTTTCGTTATGTGGCATGTGAGTGTGTGCGAAAAACTTGACACGAATTTACTTGCATGCCGTAAGACTGGTCATCATTCTCTTGTCCGTAAACAAATTTATTTGGGGCTGGCGTAACATGACGACTTCTTCCACATTTCCCCGTCATCTCAGTAGTCCCCCCTTATAGGACAGGTCATCTTTCACACCGTCCAGCTACCGTTTATTGGTAACTTAATTGAATTCATAACAAAATATCTATCTACAAGCATACAAAATCTATTTGTAAAAGAAAACTACGGTATTTGGCTATTAAATTTTAACTACATTGCCACTGAAAACTTATTAAAACCAGTGTCTTAAAGGGACTACATGACCTAAACGCAAGTTTTACAATGCCTAAAAGTATATGATCCACTGCAGTAAATAAAATCAGAAATATATATGATATTCTTCAGGATATAAATATGCTAGTTAGATAGTGTGTTGAAAACATAATACAAGTCATTTGTTACGATAGAAAAAACTCACGAAGATACCTCAAAAAAAATATTTTAACGATTAAAAACCACACTAATATGTACTCGTACATGCAATTATTCTTCAAGCAACTTATTAACGTGATAGTGTTTTAATGTTTTTGTCCAATCAATAGATTTTTTGCAACTATAGAATTGCTCCACATTTTAAAATAAATTACCAGCTTTGTGTCATCGCGCTTCTCTTTATTTTCTATGCAGTCCGACAGTGACCTCAGTGACCTTTAGCTGTTGTCAGCCCCTTAATAATACATTTATATTTACACTCACACACCTACACTTAAAAAAACCTTACACACAACATTCTTCATTTCCCTATTTCCATTCTTATTTTTTTGTTATTTTTATTATTATTTCGTTTTATTATACATATAGATACCCAAGGACGTATCACTGAATAATATACAAAATCTGTTCATTTCATTGCATTTTATGATTATCTTGTTTTTTTTTTTTATTATTTTACCTTTTTATGTTTTGAATTTTGTAGACTAGTAGTAACTGTAAGTACCTACTGCTTTCGAACTTTTATTATAAAATATCCTGACTTTAACCGTTTTGTAAATGAACATGACGTCCTATCTAAGAGAGCCGGGTAATCTGTAACTCATGACCCTCCTATCTCAGACACCTTTCTGTATTTAAGATTGTACATTTTGACAAGTGCCTGTATTATGATGTTGAGATAAATAAAGATTTATGAATATGTTTATCGTCTTTGGTCTCCCCTACTCTTATAGAGTGACCTCGACAACAAGCGAGACCACCTCAAGAATAAGGAATCCTCCAACTTACATTACCATTACCAAAATGGTATCCTAACGTGTCCGCATGTGCATGTAACTTCTCTGCCAAGATACGCTACATTAGGCACATATATTATGAGCGCACGCTTGTGGAGCTGTCAAAAACAGTAATGGTCCCCGTAGCCGAAATCGGCATGGAATATACAGGGCGGCACAGACATTGACGCGCAACCTCCAACCTATTACCATAGATTCAGTACATGATTCTGGACCCCCTGTGATGAAGTATTCGTCGGTTATATGGTTACAGTTATCGCGTCGCGTCGATGTCCCTGCCACGCTTTTTTTTTTTTGGGAATTCAGCAAATAACTTCTCCCGCTCTGGGCGGCGCGGGAGGGCGTGTCAGACTCTTACTGACTAAAACCCACCCGTGTTATTTCAGTTGCCTGTGCCAGGGGCCACGGTTACCCTTCCGGACTTTCCCGCAACCCTGGCAGGCATCGGCCCTAGCGGACCCCGTCATTGTTGCTGACATCTCTTTGAGGCACGCGTGGAACACAACGTGCCGTCGTCGACCTGGGCCTGGACCTTATCGGACGGCGAGGTACCCATTGCTCGCTGTCCACAAGCCCGCGCCTACGGTGGCCGGGAATCGGCCTGGGATTCCCGATGCCCAGCCCAGGGCGTCTCCTGCGGTGACTAGGGGCGTGCGGGTGCGCATTTTGCCTCTCCCTCCTGCGTTCCGCCTCCTCCTTCACGATCATTACTGCATCGCCAGAAGGAGGTGACGGCTGTACCCTCCTGTGTATCATTCGGTTAGTGAAAAAAAAAAACAACTGAACCGACGCAAAATGTCTACGCGAGAGGTTCTAGAATCGTGTGCTGAATTTATGGTTACAGTTTGCGCGTTGATGTCCCTACCAGCCTGTATATAGCGATCCAAATTCATACCCAAAACTTTCCTCGCAACATTAGGCTGAGCTCTGTAAAGTCCGAATCTCAAATAACATCAGTATTATTCTGATTAATTGCTTCTACAAAAGTCATCAAATCAAATAATTCAAAGAGTGCCAAATGTCTCAGATTTGTCAAACTTCAATTATTATAATTTGAAATTAGAAGCTCCTGAGATTTTGTAGACTTAAGGGGGATGCGCTAAGGTAGCTCGCGAAATTAAAATTTACTACAGTTTTTTGCAATTTGCAGGTCAGTGTCAGGTGGTTTGTGCATCAAAATATGATTCGCGACCGTAACAAATAAGGCTTTACATAATTTAAATTATTAGAATCAGCAATACAACTCCTTAAGTTAGAATCGGCCTCAAATGTCATGAAATAAGAGATGTATTGATGATTTTTATAATTATATTTCTACAAATAAATATTTGTTACGGCCGCAAATTATATTTAGATCTACATAGAACCTAGGACCTGCAAATTGCAAAAAACTTAAGTAAATTTGAATTTCGGGGCTAACCTGACGCTTTCGCCTTATACATAAATTTATAATTCATGAAATTCGTAATTAGATATTAGTGATTCATATTACGTAATGCTTAGTAGGTGTCAAGTGTTTATTTAGTTTCCGATTAGTGTTTAATCAGTCAGCATTAGGACAAAATGAAATCTCTCATTTCAACTAGACTATTGAAAGTAATTAATTAGTAAAATAACCCTAACTGATATTATGAATGCGAAAGTAAGTTTGTTTGTTTGTTACCTTTTCACTCCTAAACCACTGAACCGATCATCCTGAAATTTTGCATATACGTTGTCAGGTGTACAGAAACGGACATAAGGTACATTTCATCCCGAAAAAAAGTACTGTTCCCGAGGAAAACAATAAAAACGCTCTTATGATAATAGATGGCGCCACGTGTAATGTGTTAATTTTATTATATTTAAGTACATAATACGTTTTGTGAGTCTACAGTATTGATAGACCGGTTTTTCATCTCCTTAACTAAAAAAAAATGAACATGCGAAAGTAAGTTTGTTTGATTGATATATCTTAAATTAACATCAGTGAAACCGCGGGCAAAAGCTAGTAATCTATAAATAACAAGCCACAAACTTTAATCCCCTATATAACTCCTCAAGGGGATTTTTTTAAACTCATCATCGGTCGTCTAGACGCATTGCAAGTTACCATCCTTACCTAGTTGCTATTCCACCAATTCGCACTAAGCGTTTCCAAATATCTTTTGTTAAGCGCACAGCAAAAGAATGGAACTCTCTACCTGCGTCTGTGTTTCCGAACACATAAAAACCTAATCTCTTCAAAGTGAGAGTGAACAGGCTGCTTCTGGGTAAGCTCACTCCAACGTCAACTCTGTCTCTGTCGCCACTGACCTAGACTAGAGTCAAGAGCAAACACATTTTAAATTAAAAAAAAACTCCCTCGTTATTGCACATGCAAAAGTTTATGCTTCTAGACACATCGGCTTATGATGTTGCGTTGTCTGTCAGTAAATGAATGAATTTAAGATTTGTATTACGTACAAAGAAACGAGATTACTCTACAAGTAATCTTCCTAAAGAAGGTCTTATCCCCCTATTATTGGTAAAAATGTCGGTGTGATATAATCCCACCTCTCTGCCCACCACTTCGGGGAGTTCGGGATTGACGTTATGTTGTATAAGTATATAGAGCACAAATAAACAAAAACATTCTTCTATTTTCTACTTAGATTTAAATTCTTCTTCAAATTTTCAATGACAAAGCAATTATACTAATTAGGTTGAAAGGGTTGAATCCTGATAAATAGGTACTAGTTTTTTTGAAACTCATTGTTTGACTATGGTGTTGGTCTTCATATAATAGCATAATCAGCTTATAATGTTCCCACCGCTGGGACACAGGCCTCCTCTCTTTGAGAAGGAGTGGGCTGTAATCAACCACGCAGGCCCAGTTCGGGTTAGTAGATGTCACATGTCTTCAAATTTTTGGTTCTAGTACATGCCGATTTCCTTACGATGTTTTTCTTCACCGTTTGCGAGCAGCGGTGATGAAATTATTTACACAACGTAAAGCGCCTGCCTGGACTCGAACCCACGACCTTACATCTCGTAAGTCGACCTACCTCTTCGCAGATTATTTCACTGTAATAAATCCAAGGTATTTGAAACCGAGAAGTTGCTGTGAGCCAAACATTACTTAGTGGTTCTTTAGGCTAAGATTTTCATACCTGAAAATGATATAAAAAGAAAAATTAATGCTAGCTGAGCTTTTTTCCCTCCTCTAAAATAAAATGTTGCTGCACTCAGATTAATAATAAAATTATAATAGTCGGTCAAAAATGAAATTGTTTATTTAATTTTTTGCACTCATTTTGTACTTTTCCGCTATTCCGATTGCATAAAATGGTACATTACAAAACAGTTATTAAGTTTTTTTGTCTAGTATTTTCACCATTTGAAATGTTTTTCAGCTAGATTCAAACTCAAGTACAAAGTATTTATTTCAAAAAATTTAATTACAGGTAAGTACTTTTGAATTATCAGGGAGTCATTCAGCCAGAAAGATGAAGCTAGTTGGCCTTCCAAAGCATAATAGGTACCTGTGGAAAACGGGCAAGAAACTCCACGGACACTCTTTTAATGTAAAAATTGTTACAAAATATTAAGTCTCATCATTCAAAATAGAGATTTGAGAACGATGTAAGCGTCGAAAAGCGTCAACAGCCAACTTAAAAAAAAAATAAGATATAGCCAGTCCCAACCGTCGACGGCGCCCGTTCACGAACATGACGCTTAAATCAGTACAACCATTTTGAAGGGAACCGAATGATCTAACACATGCGCCACCATTAGCAGCGAGACATTTGACATACTCTCAACTGCTAGGGGGCCCATTCAAGTTTATGAAAGACGTAATCAGTAAATGGTAGCTTTATAGTACCTACATAGTACTCACACATGTGCTATGCAATTATATAAAATAAAATATTCTATATAGCACTCCTTGAACGTTCCCAAAACAGTTTAAATCCAACAAAATCTAACTGCAGATTCACTAAACTTATAACATGAGTTAGGTAACACGGTCCACAAAACACTGTTGCAACAGACGTTAATGCGAAACTATTAATAATTTTCATAAATTGCTTTTCCTCGAACAATTTAGCATTCGACCATTATGAGTTGTAACAACGATTTACAAAATGTTTTCCTTTATGAAAGTCGAGGATCAGAAAATCGTATGCAAAAATGCTTAGTTTTTCTGAAAATTAGTTTAGCTCTGTGGTGGTATTACTATGATGTCAAAAGTTATATTGGTTGTTGTAATCGTTCCGTATTAGAAGGACAATCTTGTAAAATGCCCTTGTGGGATAAATGACAAGTAAGTAATTAATATATTTAAATAATAAATCGAAAGTGAGTAATTTTATTTAAAGTTATATGTTTTAATTGTTACTATTAATTTTGAATTTTTTACAATAACTCGAAATTCTTCCCACTAAAGTTAAAAAGCTATAAACATTGTAAACCTACATTCTGCCAAATAAATGTATTTGATATTTGAATTTGAATATATAAAAATACATAGCCACTTAATTCAAATAACATTTTCTAGACATAAAGTGAAATTCCCCTCCGTCACGATTGCTTTTTAAATCACGTCTAATGACGCCGCAGCACACGAAGGATGCTAATGCTGTCAAACCGATATTTGCATGTCGACAAACTCCCATAGGACTTTATGAGTCGCAATGCGGGAACCAGGCAACTAGCCGCATTCAGCTTGCGGAATAATACTAGGACTAAACTAAGCGCAATGTACACTAAATTAAAGGGTTGTTTTTCATCTAAAAGATCATTTATTAAAAGTGTATTTTTGACTAATATTCACTTCTTTCTTTCCTAAATCAGTACAAGTTTTCAGTTAGTATTACAAGTCAGACCTGTCTTATTATTTATTGTAAGTAAACTGTTTTGTGAGGCCCCAACAACATTGACATTTCGACAATTCAACAATTTGTTGCGTTATTTACGTTGATGCATATTTACGCAGGTGAAATTGTTCAAGCATAGCAGTGGATTATGAAATTCATACAGAATCTTAAATATAGGTAAGTATTACCAGTTGGTGTATAAACTGCAGGAGCAACTCAATTTAACACTGTGTAATGCCCTCTTTATTTCCGAACGCTTATTCGCAGGGGAGGTGCAATGCGCCAAAGTAAAACATTTAAAAGTTTAACGACTGTAATAATAAATAAAGTGTTTCCTGGATTCATTTTAGTTATTCGTTGAGTTGAATTACCTAGTTCAAATTGAAGCAATTATAATTATATTTCCGCGTAGTTTATTAGTTTTTCTAGTTATAAAAAAAAGTTAATCCTAACTTAATATTATAAATGCGAAAGTAAGTTTGTTTGTTTGTTACGCCAAAACATCTAAACGGATTTGGATGAAATTTGGCACACAGATAAACCACGACCTGGTTCAGGACATAGGCTACTTTTCATCCTGGATCGCAGTCGAAATCAAGGGCACAGCTACTAGTCAATAAAGATAACTACTTATTGCATTTAGATATGAAACATTGCCAAAGGCATTTCTAAAGAAAGCTGTTGTTGGAGCTGCCTTTTTGGTATGATTTTCAAACTAAGCCTTAATAAACTAATTCTAATGCATATGGAACGTAGATCACCATACCTTAGTCCAGATCTACTTACAGCTCTTTTCCTCACTTGCGTTTATTCTGATCAGTGCCTGTGTTTGTTTTTTTACTTAAAGGCTTTTTACTACTATTTGATTTGTAATTAATACAAATACAAAACGTATAGTTTAAGTAATGGCTTCCTTTTCGGACTTTTTACTTTTAGAACAATGGTTCTCGGAAATGAATAAAACTTAGCTAAGTGATCCGTGCCGCGCCTGAAGGCTTTGTTCGAGCGAAAGTTCGAACATTTGAAAGGGATGATTGTATACTCGGCACGTATATTCAGAAATAGGAGGAGAAACAGAGTTCTAGTGACAACTATTAATTAAACATAAGTTCTGTCGGTAACGTAAATATCTCTATGGTTTATCGTTATCAACCATATAATATAGGAATATTATACATCATGCCCGCAATCCCTGAAGGTCAAGGCAAGAGGTGTACCTATAGTGCACTCACATACAGGGTGTCCCGTAAATAATGGATCAAACGTAATGGGTAGGTAGCTTACCTCATTTCAAACAATTAATTTGAACAGTTAAAAAAAATCGGTAAGGTAACCAAGATATTTTTTTTTTCGAATTTTACCATTTTCTCTAACAGCATTCAGTGTTTGCTGCAACTAATAACATTTTTAGGTATGATTTTTGTCAAAAACTTCTGAATAGCTTATTGTTAATATTTTCTTTTTCAAATATAATTTTATTTGCCTTAGAAAAAAAATGTTCAATTGATTTTTTTTTTCAAAAATTAGTTGTTGGAAATGAGGTAAGCTACCTACCCGTTACGTTTGATCCATTATTTACGGGACACCCTGTATAGTCATCTAAATTATGTTTAAATTTTTCCATACAAGAACCTGTGAAACGTCAATTTTATCCACGGATAGAAGATTGTAGCGGCATCTACATCGCCATATGCGAGCTGTGCGCCATACTGACGTCACACAAATCCTGCATCGCGCAAGCAAAATTTACCGCGCGACTAGCATAAGTATATACAACTTCCCGACATCAATCATCGGGCAGTTGCCCACCAGACATGACACCCGTCTGGTCGGAGGATCCTCCCTTTTCTATGGAGGTATGAGTGAACTTTACACCCTGTTCCTCGTACCTCTATAAGATATTACAACGTATAAAAACGCATCCCAAACAGTCTAGTTTCTTCGCAAATATCAAAAATTTGGTGATTATCATTGAATACTAAGCTTCATATTTAAACTATTAATAAAAAGTTACGATTGGTTAAATTAAGATTTTCGAAACCTGGTATACTTAAACCCGGTTTCTGAATTGAGAACTTGACCAACTAATAATTTTTTTTGCACTGATCCTTTGAAAATTTAAATTTCACGGGCTACCTTAGCGCACTGCGATTTCGTCAAGATAATCAAAATTTCTTACGTATTTTTTTTTTTTGATAGCTTTCTCATTAAATAATGCTAAAGTTAGACCAGTTCCCATCTTCAAATTCTCATTTCAGAAACCAGGTAAGTAGAAACACCTAGGTAATACTCGCTTAGAGAAACACACCACTTACATTCATAGTTTATCTATGCTGCCGAATGCACGGTAGGTACTGATACCTTATAATCTCAAACGAATTAGCGGTAGATATCTAGAGCACCGCAGGTATTTCAAAGAGTTTCGTATAGCTATTTAGTTTACATAAGACATACAGCAGATAATATTAAGCTCAGCCTTCAGCTCTCGAACAGGTTTCAGGTGCAGCCAGGGTTGTCACTTTGTTTGCCATTTTTGTATTTTCTACTTCAAAATTTAGGTTTCACTAATGCATATAATATGTAGTTCTCGTGTATACTCTGCATGTTTTACAGAGCTGTCGAGGTTTTTTCATTTTTTTTTTTGTTGTTAGCGTGTCGATGGCAATCTAAATAGACTCGGGCCAGAATTCGGCTACGTGTTTGGCGCCGTCACTAGCGTCCATCATGCCTGTAGCGTGCAGACGACTGGACACACAGGATATGATATTAAGTTCGTTTGCGGAACAGCGCCACATTTGCAATAATATACATTTGTCATCATCAATAAAATGGGTTAAACGTAATATTAAAGCATAGACGAATTAGAAAAAAAGAGACTATAACAGGGAGATTACTTAGTTACTCTCGTTTTTTTTTTCTTTTTTTTTTTTACATGGTTTTGCTCTTGACTCTTGTTTAGGTCAGTGGTGACAGAGACAGAGTCGATGGTGGAGTGAGCTTACCCAGAAGAAGCTTGTTCACTCTCACTGTGAAGAGATTAGGGTTGTGTGCGTTCGGAAACACAGACGCAGGTAGAGAGTTCCACTCTTTTGCTGTGCGCATAACAAAAGACATTGCGTGCACTGACTGGACAGGTCCACTCAATCTGTGTGGTTCTTTCCTCCAAAGACCATTTCAGACACAAATCTACATGGTCCTCAAAGATTATTATAATATGATTCTAATTATTGTGATATGTGAGAACTATGTCGGTCATTGGTTTTTTTATATTTATTTTTGTATTTTTCTCAGCGTAATCATGATCTGGCAGTTTGAGTAATTTATGCGGCCTACTCAAATGTCCTTTCTTTGGTATTGTTCGTCGAATCGTTGAGCTCCTTGAGTCTAAGTTGAGCTGCACGATTACTGACAATTGCGTGCACTGACTGGACAGGTCCACTCATTCTGTGTGGTTCTTTCCTCAAAAGACCATTGCAGACACCGATCTACATAGCCTTCACATGATCTGACCAAGATTTTGTCTGGACTTTAAAAGAGACTGTGACCTCTGAGTTCGTTTCGTCCTTTCTTCTCAGAGTAGTCAGATAGGAAACGCCGACCTCATCTAGTTTAAAAAAAATATGATTGACGTGTAAAAGTGTTTGTTCAAACCTACTTACAGAAATAAAATCATTTATCATTTGGAAACGTTTAGTGCGAATTGGTGGAATAGCAACTAGGTAAGGCTGCTAACTTGCAGTGCGTCTAATATTTATAAGCCTGCATGTACATCAATCAGGTAACTAAACATTTCATTTGAAACCAAAAACCCGACACATACCTAAAATAATTAGTTGTGTCTGTGAGTAGGTAAGTGAGTTTGCTCCCCCTATGTCTAGTTTCATAGGCTTTGAACTACAAGTCCTTTATAACCAACAATAATCTTAAGCCGGAAAATCCTCTTTGTTTTTACCTCAAACTGTGACAGCCCTAACCTTCCTCGACAAACTTAAGCTCTACATCGAAAACGCTAGATTATATTCTCACCGCTGCTTAATAAGTTTTGGATGAAGCTATTAGTATGTTTGATATGCTCACAAGATTAAATTAGGAGTTTGTATTCCCATAAATGGTTGTGAAACTTTCATTTCGTTAGGCATTAAGATTTTTGTGTAATTTAATTAATAAAGTCTGAAAGATATGCTAAGGACAAAGCATCTTAACACTACTGTTTTTTAATATCTACCAGAACACTTAAATCACTGCGAAAGCGAAAATATAATAATAGAAAAAAAATATATAATAGAAAGGGGGAGTCCTTTCTATTATATTTTTATGACATATCTCGGGACCCAAGGGTCCCGGACCTCGGAAAGGCGTACGAGGGGCCAAAGCCAACTCGCAAAAGCCCTTTAGACAATTTTAAGCGCTGTGGCAGCAACCGACGATTATCCCTTTTTTTTTTTGAGGGTGGGAAATCATCAAATAACTTCTCCCGCTCTGGGCAGAGCAGGAGGGCGTGTCAGACTCTTACTGACTAAAACCCACCCGTGCTCCTTCAGTTGCCTGTGCCAAGGGCCACGGTATCCCTCTCGGACTTTCCCGAAACCCTAGCAGGCATCGGCCCTAGCGGACCCCGTCATTGGTGCTGACATCTGTTTGAGGCGCGCGTGGAACACAACGCGCCGTCGACCCGGGCATGGTCCTTATCGAACGGCGAGCTGCCCATTGCTCGCCGTTCGCAAGCCCACGCCTACGGTGGCCGGGAATCGGTATGCGCTATGCAAGTGCACCCAAGGACAATCCCCAGTTGGTGCAGGACTATTGCAGAATATAGGAACAAAACAAAATTGGACTATGGGTGTGGGTGGCTATAGTGTATTGGTTACCTAGAACTATGGAAGGACTTAAGCCTATTTTTATTCCGCTTAACCTTCGCCTGTTTGTTACATTATACCCCATTGCATGGTGCAAGTTTCTGGAAAGTTCAAGATCAATAATCGTATAAAGCACGTTCAACTATTGCCATCCAAGAGTTGCATGCAAGTGTTTACATGCCTGCAATTTCCATAAATGGCATACAATAATTGAATGTAAGTTTTGCCAATAAATAATCGCATGCGACTTCTGTTTACACCACGGAAATTATTGTATGCGAGTTTTGCCTCGTCGGGACACAGAGTTGCACGTCCTTGTACAATTGATTCAGGTATTACCCGTATTTGCGCTGCAAAATATTTCATAAAAATGTATTAAACGTCTTCACAAGATTGTTTTTTAACTTGTTTCGTTGGCTCATGTTTGAATGATTGAAACAATGTATGCCAGAATAGAATGCGATTGTATTGCATGTGCAGTTTTATTCTGCGTGCTGTTTAAACCTATACCAGTTTTGAACGGCAATTAACTTGCCCGTATCGTGCAACTATTGTACGTGTTGTTTAGACAGTGCCAGTCAATTGTGGCTTCAATTTTACTGTGTAAAGGCAATAAACTTGCCCCGTGTAAATGGAGCTTTAGGAAGAAGAATGTTTCTAGTACATTCAACTTTTTCACTCACATTGAAGCAAAGAGAAACTTTCAGAACTGATGTGTTGTACCTATAAAATAATAATTAAACATACCTCAACTTTTATGGCGATAATAAAAGCTTAGAGAAAAGGGAGTTTCACATTAGAGCAATTCATCACACGAAATAGTAGTAACACAGAAAGAGTTTTCCATATATTTTAGATGGCTTGGTGCACTATAGCAATTTAAAGCATAGCGCCTCAAACTAAACATAATCGCTTTTATTTTTCGCTTAATATACATAATCGCTTTTTTTTTCGCTAATCGATTTTATGTATTTTTAGGACCTTTCCTGTATAATGGGCTGAACAAGGTACTACTCCTCTATAGTGTAATGCTATAAAAAATGTAGTATAATGTTATCAGAATATTTAGTGACGCTCAATTACACACACAGAAAATTTTCTAGAAATGATTTCTTGATGATAGATTTTGGTAATAATGTACCACTACCAATATTCTTTTTCTCATAGTTCTTAATTACATTATTTTTATATCAGTTTTACTTCTAACTTTCATGTCCAATTGTAGTGTAAAGTGATGAACTGAAACACAGATTTTAATAAACCTAAATCGGGAGGGTCGCTAATTTAAACTAATTCCGAACCATAATTAATTTCTCCTGATATAAAAAAAAAGAAATAGTGTAGATTTAGTTATTTAGTAGGCAATTACAATTGTATAGGATATTTACTACTGTTTGACTAAATGTACACTTTTTGTAAACGTTTTTATTTTTATTAAAAATAAAAAATATAATTTAAAAAAAAGCGTAATAATTGCGTCTACGAAGCCACAATAGTCACACTAATAGTAAAATCTAAATGTTCCAAATGTTTTTTATCACTATAATGTTAACCGTATAGCCGTATCCAACTACGTGGCTTGATTGGCCCTCCGCGCTTGCGGCGGCATCAGTGCGAAGCGACACAAGTCTGTTTAGAAGTGTCACAAGTACCCTCGCTTTGTGACTAGGATGTGAGACGAGTGTCTGTCTGCCCGTGACGTGTAGTTTTAAATTAAAGCACATGTCTTAAGAACTGTTGTTTCAGGTTTCTAAACCGGGTGGGAACATGACACATCGATTTTTCAAAGAGCTGGCATTTTATAGCCGATTACTGTGTTGGTTTTCTTTGTTAATTTTTTTTTTTGGTAGCCGACCCTAACGTTCTCGGGAAAAGGCTAGGCAGAAGATAATGTTGATGATGATGATTGTTTTAATCAACCGTTTGTTATAAATTATTCTTGTGTCCGTTTTTCCTGCTTCAGAACGAGATGCTGAATACAATAGTTCCCCTTTAAAGAAAAGGATTAATCATCGCTGGTGGTGGCGTGTGTATTGGATCATTGAGTTCCCTTCAAAATGGTTGAGCTGAATGGTGCTGATCCATACGTCATGTTCGTGAACGGGCGCCGTCAATAGGCACTGGTCATTTCTTAGCTGCCACGGCTTATTTTAATTCCATAATTGTTTTTATCTTTTTATTACGGACGCTTTTAACGTGCACGTGTTTCTACATCGTTCTCACATGTATAATTACAACATGAATGATGTAACCACTCTATTGTAACAATATTTTGATTTAAAAGAGTGTCCATGGAGTTTCTTGCCCGTTCTTCTCCATAGGTACCTACTACGCTTTGGAATGGGCAACTAGCTTCATCTTTCTGACTGACCGACCCCTTGACAATTCAAAAGTGCCTGTAATTGGTTTATTTGAAATAAATGCTTTGAGTTTGAGTTTGAGTTCACAATAAAATAACCAAAAACTTTTGCACTTCTGGTCTTCACAAATAACACTTCATATTACAACCCTATTGTTAGAATATGTCGACTTTACAATGAAATCTCAAGGGAAAATAACCTTATTGACATCTTCGATTCTCGTGCCGCTACTTTCAAAAGACATGTATGTACTATTTCTTTTTAAATAATGTTACTTTTTAACTTTGTATGTACTCTACCTGGCGTGTTTGGTCTCCCACACATTTCCTGCCTCAGTAGGAGTGTGTCGGAGGGCAGACGCACAGACTTTGTGACTGTAATTTTGTGAACTAAGCTTTTAACTGTAGTTGTCATCATTATTATTGTTGTTGCTAGTCATATTGTACGATTACGCTTTGGGTGATAATCAGGTCGAAACCTATAATGTGAACCTAGTGATATACTGTGATTGTTACCAGTTGTAGTTGCCTTGTGAATAAATAAATAAATAAATAAAATACTTTTTACGTAGACCCTGACCAACCATTGTTTATCGATGGTCCATAAATGTTCGCGATGTCGTTTTTTTTTTTAGCAAATACCTTTGGAATCCCGCCCACAATGCAGCGGACCGCAAAAACTTTTTAGGAGACATGCTAACTAGTGCCTATCTTAGTACTCAGTACTATTAGTAGCATCAATTTAATTTGGTCGAACGTAACATTTTATCGAATAGGTACAGATAGATCCAATTAATATCCCTGTGACGTCCACGCAAAAATGTGAAAGCCTTTTGGTACTAACACTGATTTATTTTGTAGATTAATCGCAGAATACCGATTTCAGTGTTGATTACAAAGCACTTGTTACTTATTAGTTATAATGCTGTACGTTTTAAGGCTTCTTCAAACAGGCGCGACACGCGACGCGAATCGCACGTGACACAAAAGCACCGCAAATCGCTTGACGAGCGGTGCCTAACGCTATCGTCGTGCGGGATTCGCGTCGCGTACAGCAGTTACAGTAAGTACATCATAACATTATTTTTAACAATTGTTGGTACTTAAATATTTCCAATTCTAAAACAATGTTATATACATTAGATAGGTAAATACAATGATAATTCAATACTAGGATTTTGTATCGTAGTCATAATAAATTATAGGATGGAAAAACACACCACTGCATACATGCTGTATGTTAACATATGGAAGAACTTATTACGCCTTTTTTTTGGTTGAGAAATCATCAAATAACTTCGCCCGCTCTGGGTGGAGCGGGAGGGCGTGTCAGACTCTAACTGACTAAAACCCACCCGTGTTCCTTCAGTTGCCTGTGCCAGGGGCCACGGTAACTCTTTCGGACTTTTCCGCAACCCTAGCAGGCATCGGTCCTAGCAAACCCCGTCATTGGTGCTGACATCTCTTTGAGGCGCGCGTGGAACACAACGCGCCGTCGACCCGGGCCTGGTCCTTATCGAACGGCGAGCTGCCCATTGGTCGCCGTTCGCAAGCCCACGCCTACGGTGGCCGGGAATCGGCCTGTGATTCCCGACGCCCAGGGCGCCTCCTGCGGTG
The DNA here is from genome assembly GCA_937001585.2 of Brachylomia viminalis. Classification (NCBI taxonomy): domain Eukaryota; kingdom Metazoa; phylum Arthropoda; class Insecta; order Lepidoptera; family Noctuidae; genus Brachylomia; species Brachylomia viminalis. The sequence goes on from OW443301.2 coordinate 5,760,476, forward strand.
GCTAGGGGCGTGAGGGCGTGAATTTTGCCTCTCCCTCACGCGTTCCGCCTCCTCCTTCGCGAACATTACTGCTTCGCAGAAGGAGGTGACGGCTTCCCCAAGCCCTCTCGCTCCGTACCATGGCCTGGACCAGGGCCGGACGCGAGAGATCGCCACCGCCAATTGCCTCCACAAGGAGGCCACACACCACACACACTCCAGAGGTTATTAGGCCTACTTGCTCGTTTAGTCGGGTTAAATTAATAAATGTAGAGTTTGTAAACTCGAAGTTAAGGAACTAACATTTTAACTCTTATGACGCGTTGCGCCACTAAAAAGTAATAAGTACCGGGTTAGTTAACCAGACATTAGTGTTTTTTGAGTTGGGAACATTGCAGTCCAATCCTGCTGTCATAAGAAAGACGGCCGTAACTACTGACGTCAACGTTGATTCCGAGATAATTTAAGTTTTATGTAAAATGAAGGCCCGCGATTTACTGAATGGTTTTGGTTAGTGATTCTTGTTTTTTAAGACGTCAAAAAATATAGGGTTATATTTTGAACTATAATTGACACAAATGGCCGTTATTGTGTAATTATGGCTTTTCAGATTCAAAAACAGAATTTATGTCGTAGTTAAGGCTAAAACTTAGAGCATTATTAATGCTCTAAGGGCTAACATCCTTATGATATCTCTAATCTAATAAGAGTTACAGCTTTGTGTGTAAGACCATAAGATAGCATTTTCTTTGCTGATTCCGAATATGTTAATATTCTTCTTTCATATGACGATAGAATCAATAAGACATAGAATATAATTGCAATGTCTGTGCCCGTTATGTAATCCGACCAAAAATTTATGAACGAACAATGAACGGAAATTGTATACCCATCTCTTTTACACTACATTACGATACTAAATACTTTCTTGTGTTTGAATTTTATAACCGGTCATTTCATTTTAATCGTTTTGTATGGGGTGTCTATTGAGATTTCGTTTCTTGATTGACGAAAACGTCAGTTTGTATTTTATGTGGGTTCATGAACATTGTGCCTGCGGATATATTACCAAAATTTTACTTCCTATAACGTCCACAATATAAAATACAAAATAGGTTATCAACGGTACCTCATAAACGTCAATTTATTTTGACATTACTAACACTATCCCAGAGTTTAGCGGCTTAACTCTCCCACATCGGCGGTGGGTTAAATATTTGAAAGAACTATAAACAAGATACATTATTTTATTAACCCTGAGCTAGCTGTTAACTTGACTGAGAGCACTGGTGGCCCAGTGGTAACGGCCCCGACTTACGAGTTGTTGGTCGTGGGTTCGAACCCAGGCAGGCGCTTTACTTTGTGTAAAAAGTTCATCACCACTGCTCTCAAATCGGTGAAGGAAAACATCGTGAAGAAACTGGCATGACCTGGAACCCAAAATTCGAAGACATGTGACATATACCAACCCGCACTGGGCCTGGTGCTGGATTACGGCCCCTTCCCTCACAGAGGAGAGGCATGTGTCCCAGCAGTGGGAACATTATAGGCAGATTATTGGCCGTTAACTCCGATTTATTTAGGATAACCCATGAATGTTTTAAAATATTTCACGTTGAAATAGCACCAACGATTCTGACATTCAGAATTCTTAATTCTCTCGAAACTTACATATGTAGGTATATGTAAGTTTGTGTATGTGTATGTTTTGTGTCTACACAAAACATAAGATCACGCTTGTATTTCCCTGAAGAGTAAGGCAGAGGTGACCTTCCATTTCTATGTCACAAATCCACAACCGTTCTTTTAGCATAGGTATATCTTTTGTCACATCACTCAGTTTTACCTCACTCACTGGCTCTATCGTTCAAATGACAAAAACATTTCTACCCTCACTCAAACAATGACATCGCAGAAATCCAATAAATTAACTTAACACCTTTCAGGAAACCTTCATGTAAAATCAAAGGGAAAATGTTTAACCTTTGTTTCGCCGTTTGACAGACTTTTCTCATTGCTGTGGAGTACCTACGGAATCATGTATTGTCCCAGTAGAGTAAAACATCTCGATGTTGAAGTTAATCTTTTTTGAGATACTCTATTTTAGGTTAACAAAAGGAAGAAATAAAATAATGAGCTCCTTCGTATTGTATACAGTGGACAGTCAACTAAAAACCTGCTATTTTCTCTTTTGTTTTAAATGGCACGATTTGGTTTGACTCGTGCTGAAATGAAAGTAGAAAAAGTAAATAGGCACTTACTTGGTTAGTCTTACATATATTTTGTTGCAAGTATTTATCAATTTCAATACATGGTATAAGCAATGTCGATTTTCATGTGTCTGTGTGACACCTAGTTTTTTTAACCGACTTCAAACAAGGAGGAAGTTCTCAATTCGACTGTATGTTTTTTTTTGTATGTTTGTTACGCGATATTTCCGGCAATTGTGGATCGATGTCGGATAGGGTATGCTTCAAGGGTGGTCCCATATAAATTTTACTAACTTTACTCCGATAGTTTAGTCAGTTAGCTTCAATAATACGTATTTTTCCACTGAGTGTATATTGATGATGTTATAATAACTTCCTGTCACTGTTATTTACCAGTAGTGGTATACGAATGTGTGAGGAGTAGGTACCAAAACTAAAAAGTGAAAAATAAAAACTTTTATAAAAAAAAAGAAACCGACTTCTAATAAAACACTACAAAGTGAAAAATAACTTTAACTTCGGAAGTCGTTGGTAAAAAACGAAAATACAAAACCAAAGACACCGACTTCCGAAATTATTTTTCACATTGTACTGTTTTTTAGAAGTCGGTTGTTTTTTTTTTTTTGTATAATCTAAACTCCACAATGGGTTCTGATGTAGGTTTCACCATCATTTAGACCATTTATTCCGGAAGATTTATAAATATAATGAATCAATGATCAATCTTAGATATAGCCTATGAATCTAGATTTTTTTACATATCGCCACGCCAGTATATTGCAACCGTGTAAAGCAGCGCTTGGGTCGCTAGTAGGTACTGAATAAAATGTTGCTGCTCAAATTGCTGAAATTATCTACAAGGTATTTTACAAAGATAATGAAGTTATTAAATTTTGACCCTTCCACGACTTTTATATTGTGACATTTAACCCTAATTTTGCGAATGTTGTTTCTAACTTACCCGGCCGAACTCTGGCACGAAACCCCGCCGCCCGTCGTCAGTTTGAATAAAACATGGCGGCTGTACTTGGCCGCAAAATTGTCGTTGATGGAATATGGAGTGGGTGTGCTCATGATAGATGTAAAATTGATGCGATTTATGTACGCAACCGTATTGTGTTGTTAACAAGCATATCATTTTTCTGGAAATAGGTTAAGAAGTGTCATTATTTTTTTCAGTTTTAGATATAAAGAATCAGAATGCCGTGACTATACCTTGTAGTGAAGCGTCTAGCGTAAATGAAGCAGCAAAAAAATAACTTGATAGCTGTCGTTTCGTCTATACTCAGGACAACGATACGAGATAAATACGTAAAATTGGAAATTATACAAATATCAACTTTAAACTTAAGTAGTCTAAATTGATTTTTGAATGAAAAAGAACTATCGTTAACGGCATAAAATAATTTTAGTTGCAATGAAAACTGAACTATACCCAATTAAGTTAAAGTTTTTAATCCCAAAGCATGGAATTTATCTCGTCTCGTTGGCTTTAGTTTAATCACTTCATAGCTCTTTCTAGTATCGAGTAGGTCTACCTACCTACATAATATCACTCTATCTTTTATTTATAAGTTCGTGTCACTGAAAATAAAAACACCTAAAATGTATTTTTATTTACATTTCAAATAGGTATTTTACATAGGTTCATTCGATTAACAAATTAATGAAGGAGAAAATACCATGGCGTTTTATTTTCAGTGAGGTATTATACATATTTGAAATTAGAATTGATAGTCTTCTATGAGTTTTGATCTACTCTATCAAAACTCATAGAAGACTATCAATTCTAATTTTAGTAATTTCAATATAAGCTGATTTCTAGTCTAGAACTTACCACAGGCCTCAGGAAAATTCCAATAATTATTTTCTAGTTTCAGTTTCTATAATTATATTTAACGTCGGTAGCTCCAGGCCGAATTTACAGTAAATAAACGTTACTTTTTACATTTATATAGTTATCGAGATCGTAATAATGACTAATTTTTCATTACAATAGGCACAACAAAATCTGATGAATACATGTAGCTTCGATAAAATAAAGGTGGAACAAAAGATCCATCCCACATTAAAATGCTGTCGCTGTTTGCAAGCGGATTTCTGAAAGATAACGCTACCTCAAATGTGTAAGTAATTTTGGAGAGATGCTTAGCGTAATTAACAGTTCAAAAGTGGCACTAACCATGTTTTCAAAACTCAAAGCATTTATTTCAAATAAACCAATTACAGGCACTTTTGAATTGTCAAGGGGTCGGTCAGTCAGAAAGATGAAGCTAGTTGCCCATTCCAAAGCGTAGTAGGTACCTATGGAGAAGAACGGGCAAGAAACTCCATGGACACTCTTTTTAATCAAAATATTGTTACAAAAAAGTGGTTACATCATTTATGTTGTAATTATACATGTGAGAACGATGTAGAAACACGTGCACGTTAAAAGCGTTCGTAATAAAAAGATAAAAACAATTATGGAATTAAAATAAGCCGTGGCAGCTAAGAAATGACCAGTGCCTACTGACGGCGCCCGTTCACGAACATGACGTATGGATCAGCACCATTCAGCTCAACCATTTTGAAGGGAACTCAATGATCCAATACAATTTGGTTGCTAACGAAACATCTCCTACAAATATGACGCTTAAAACCCTATTGACGGAATCCGTATCTCTGTCGTTGACACCACGGGCAAAGCCCCAATCTTGTAACTTCACAGGGAAACGGGAGAAGATACATAGGTACCTAGTTGACGGTTATATAGGCGACCAGTTTAACTGCCTGCAGGTGGAGTTTTGTTACCGTTTCTTCTAGGTAGAACGGGTTACCGAGTGTGCGTTTTTCGCCCTGTCCCTTATAAGGGACGAAGAAGTTATAACTTCTGTATTTATACCCTGCTTATTATACCTTTTGTTTAAATTGCGATGCTGGTCGCAACAGCAGGCGACTTGTTCCGACAGACGTGTAATGAGTCTCCTAACTAGTTCTTTATTAAAACCGAGATCGACAAAGCGGCGTTCAGAACACTATTTAGAATTATGAAAGAAACTGTTTGAGGTGAATGTTCTGCAAAAATGTAGTGAGCAAGATTTTATTTATTTAGTTGGATATTCTGGATATGCAAATCTTTGTATTTAGTTTAAGTAGCCGTCAGGACAAAGACCTTTTGAGGGTTGCGTACAAAAATAGTAAAAAGGAACCCTTATGTTTCGAACTCTGTTTGTCTGACTGTGTGAAAGTGACGTATCTCTACTCATAAATAAGATAAGCATCCACTACACCTATTGGGGTTGGCGATATTAAATCATTTCTTGTCATCACAACATCGTTTTCACTACGAAAAATTGAATTGGAAAGTCAGATGAAAAATAAATTGCTTTCTAAAGGATAAGTTTCTACTGCATATTATTATATTGTTTCAAATTAACTCTGGAATTCAGCTGTCACCAACAAAGTTGTTACCGTAGTTAATGGTGAAGCAGGGCTTAACTTTTGGCGAATATATTTTGGAACATACGGCTGAGGTCCAACCGATACTAAGTAGTGTATTTGTACACGGTAACAAAATTACTATGTTTATATTTTGATGCACTGTAAAACGAAAGTGTGTTACCATAGTGACACAGAAGGAGCCTGCCCCAAAAGGTGGGTAATTATGGGCTATCTTGGAAATGCTTAGTCAATCTGTATTTCATTTTACCGAGCGCAAGTCATCCAACCCTTTCTTGTTTCCATTTTCATTAGACAGAGCTGCTATAAGTTACTTATTAGAATTATTTTGGGGTCGATTTAATACTGAGGTCAAAGATATTTGTTATAACTTAGTGGTTATCTACATAGAGTATATAAGGAGTATCTTACCTTGCCAGATTTTCTTCATAAATTATGAAGCTAACATCGAATTGGAACCATATACCAGCTAAATATGCATAACTAAAAATCTCCTTTTATGATTATTACTTACTACATTCCGAGAACATTGAAAATCAATATTTAAACCTGTTTTGATCAAAGTCTAGTATACAATGTGATACTTTTTAAAGAGACTTATAAAAGCATAAAATTGTATTTCATAAGAACTTCTCCCAATATATCTTCATAAATTGGAGGACAGCGTTCCAATATATTCCGTTACTTTCAGATCTCCATGAAAACGATACAGAATTTTAAACGAGTGGCTGTTTTATATGATACTCTCTCTCTCTCTCTCTGGGGATGTTCTCCGCTCTAAAGTTGAGTGGTCTACAAATCTAAATCGATTGTAAACGTGTAGTTCAGACCGGTTCATATTTTGAAGAGAGAGCACTACGGTAATGTTTTAAATTATTCTTGCTTATTATTTTATTTTTGCACTCATGTGTTTGAAAAGCCTAAGTTCAATCACCGGATAGTTACTGTTTTCAAAGTTAAATTAAAACGTTTTGTTTTTTCTATCTGAGAGGGCTCATAGCATCTAGTTTCATGACGTACGCACGTCAGTGGTAACAAAACCAGTATACGCTGGCCTTTCATTCCATTGAAACTCCGTAGTACGCTAGGTCATTATGTTACCGACGTGCGGCTGACTGTACATATTTGGAACAACATCATATTTTTTTTTAAATTATTTATTTAAAGAGCCTTGTCGCTTAGCGACCACATCGCCCATCATCATAATGAATGCTTTCATTCTTAACACAGGCCATGGTTCCTAGAAGGGTAGACTGTAACCAATCGTCGATCATGCTTGACCTATGTACATCATCATCTGCCTCCCTGCGAATGTTGGGGTCGGCTTCCAGTCTAACCGGATGCAGTTGAATACCAGTATTTTACATGGAGCCACTGCCTATCTGACCTCCACAACCCAATCAATGGGTAACACTATACCCCTTAGTAATACTGGTTGTCAGACTTTCGAGCTTCTGACGACCCTTAACGACTGTCAAAGATCTATGAATGATGGCCGACACCAACAGCTTAATGTCCTTTCCGGGCACGGAGGAATCCCGTAATGTTATATATGGTCACCCATCCATGGATTGACCTCGGCAAGTGTAGCTTAACCTCCTATCAACCCGTGCGGATGTTATTACGTAGCCGTAGTACGAGCTCCTCAGTCGGTCGATGGTACCAACATCAGACCAGATTCTCCATAAAACACGTTTTGTAATCAATCAGGTACCCACTTATTCCAAAAACACGTCGTTATGAAAACAATACAGAAAACCTGTGAAATATTGTGTTCACGTGAAACGTTATATATCCAATTAATTAGAGTTAATTGGTTGCTTTTATCATAATAATTACGTTTATTGTGTGGTGTCGGATTCCTTTTAATGATCTCATATCAATACTTATTATTAATGGACGTAAATATTGCTGTGTTTGTTGTGAAAAAGTTGGACTGTGTTGTTTTCTTTTCGTCTAAACTGATATTATAAAGAGAAAAGATTTGATTGTTTGTATGTTTGTTTGTAATGGATAAACTCAAAAAATCATTAACCGATAAAAAAAAAATATTTCACCTATAGAAAGCCACATTACGCCATGCGTAAATGGGCTATTTGATTTTTCAAGAGATCCCTATGAAAATTACAATAACATATCCAAAGGTATCAAAAAGTTGCCTATAAAAGTCATTAATTAGCGTGCGCTGCGAAAACTATTGATTATACGTCAAATAATGTACTACATATTTATAGTACTCATCATTACCCACAAAAACGTTTCCGAGGCTATCTGTCTACCCATTATAGTCAAGACACAATAACCGTTTTTTGTCCAAATTAGTCAATCAAAATACGTGTAGAATCGAAAGATGATGACATTCGTATTATGACGGTAATCCTTATTCAACGAAATAGTTTCATAATCAAGGTTGATTATGTAAATTTCGCTTTAAATTATTTGAATCGGACCTTTCGTTTAGAAGTTACGACGGGTATAAAAATGCAAAAAAGTAAGAAAAATGCCGCGGTGAGCGAACATCCCTACACCTACACTGCGTAAAAACTAAGGAATAGCGCAGACAGGAAATGTGGCTGTTATTTTAGTATATTGTGGTGTTTTAAAACTTCCACGTCCGATTCAAATAATTTAAAGAGAAATTTACATTTTTTTTATTTTTTTTTTATTAAAGATGGGTTTGCTCTTGACTCTAAACTAGGTCAGCGGTGACAGAGACAGTGACAGAGATGGAGTGAGCTTACCCAGAAGAAGCCTGTTCACTCTCACTTTGAAGAGACTAGGGTAGCATTTCATAATCAATCTTGATTATGAAACTATTTTGTTGAATAAGGATTAATATCATAATACGAATGTTCTTTCGATTCTACACGTGTTTTCAAACGAAGTCGCAGACAGAAGCTAGTTTTCTAAACAAATTTCATCGCATGGAACCACAGTTCATGTTTTTCTTTATTTTGCGTTTTAGATTACTGTCCCTCTTTTCACCGATAACTGTCTACAGATGTTTATATTCCACCACAATACTAGAAGAAGACAATAAAGTTGAAAAAAAAAAACTTAGAAACAAAAACATTAAAAACTCCTCAGTATCGAATGATATCCTTCGAGAGTAGTCACAGATGCTATGTGTAAGTATATCTCGCCTTACACTCAAAAGGAAAGGCAAGAGACCTAAAAAAAAGTAATCCTTATCTGCTTACTCCATAACATTGACACGACTCAACGTTATTACGAATCTTGTAAATAACAAATGGAGGCCCACGCATGTTTACACAGAGCATCAACTTGTGTGTACTCGGCTCAAAATAACTTCAGCCCAGTCCTTTTTGTACGTGACTTGGTCGTTTTAGGGCTCATGCAGACTGATACACACAGTTTCAGTCTTATAAAAAAAATCTGATTATGTTACTGACTACTAGCTATGTGTTAAATTTTTATTCATTTAAACCACGCCTTTATTAGAGCGAACATAACAAAAACAAAAACAAATCGGTTAAGCCGTTTTTGAGTTTTAGCGCGACTAACGAACATCAATTGATTTTTATATCTATGAAGAATAGATAGATAGACTTGCTTAATGCGTTGCAATGCCTTTTCTATTTTCTAGGTGCATGGTTCAAATTGGTCGTTTCTCCCCTCATCTGTCGATCGAACTTATTAAGTTCGGTAACAATAGAAAAGTAATTGTGTCCCATTAGCGGCAGATGAGCTCTGGAGGAGATCCGGCAAGAAACTCCACGGCTACGTTTAAGTTGTGCTGATAACCGCTGCGAATGGCTAGAATGGTCTTGCATGTTCACGTCTCGTCGACTTATCAATTACATTGGATAGAAAGTTGGTACCAAAGACTTAATCAAACCAAACAGTTTAGTTGGTTGGTTGATCTGCGGGAACCCTTGACTTAGACCCTTTTTAGTGTAATGCTGTCTGTATTATGGTGTATACAAGTAAAGAGGTTTTAGCCGTAAGCACTGTTTCCGTAGACAGAGAAAACTTGTCTACGACTGTTTCAGTAATATTTATTTAACAATTCTGACGACTCAATCAGCGCATTGGCTGCACTACCAGTCGCTGCATCGAGTTATGCCTAACAAAAACTACTATAATGTAAAATTTTACTACGAAAGAGGCAAAAATAGTTGGGTAAATAATTCTTAATACTTTTAACATTTTTTTTACAAAAAAAAAATAAAAAGAGAACATAAGTAGGTACAGGCTATGAATCAAAATTGATGAATTAGCATTGTTTGTAGTAAGTAGCGTGGTTGTGTATAAGATTGTGAAAAATTACAATCACATGAAAACCACGCCACCACCATCAAATCTTTATTCAATTCTAATCAAAATAATTTTGAAATTAGGTGCAGTAACTTGAATAAGGTTCAAACTGGACTTTACACAATAATTGGTACTATAGGCAACATTACTATAAGTATCACAAAAGTAGAATCATCATCAGCCTACAGCAGTCCACTGCTGGACATAGGCCTCTCCAATTGCACGCCATTTAACTCGTAAAATAAATAAAAGTAGAATACAACAGACCAAACCATTCATCATGCTAGAGCGTAGAAACTGACAGCTGCAGTTGATGAAACAAAATAAATAAATTCCATCCAAACAGTTTCCAAGAAGTTACTCTTCAAAGTTTCAACACTAAACGAGTCATTCAGGGATGAAAAAAAAAATCTTCCTGAATACCTGCGATAACAAAGTAGATAAAAAGAAATGTAGACACCGAGTGTAAAAGTCGAAAAGACAATAAAACCCTTACATATAAACGATTCACTAATTTGAGTAAGCATTTACCTGCTGCTGGCATTTCCTTTTATCTGAAAAACCAACACGACCTACGAATCGATTACTCAGAATACTAACCCGAAAAAGTGTTTCATTTTAAAACCTTTGCCCCATAAATATCAAAATAAATTCTGTGTTAAATCCAGCAATAATATTTGCTTTTTATTTTCCGTCAGATTGCAAGGTACACACCTCTTATAATGCCAGAGCTTTATGCTAATAAAACGAGGGAAGTATTCAAATTTTAACATCACAACACACCCCTGGCGAGACTCCAAAAGTTTCGGCTAAATGTAACAAATTTCTTTGCTGTTCAACTAAATTAATGTCTTAAAATATAGTTTGCGGGGCACCTTGATTTGTAAGGCAAATACAAGAAATAAATTATGTTTATTTAACGTAGACAACAAGGTACAATAGTATATTATGCAATTAGTGAATAAAGGCCGGATTTAAAGCGAGGGCCATAGATGAATCACGAGCTAGTGAAGGATTCTAACGACTGAATCACGACCGTAGGGAGTGATTCATGAGGATTGAATCACGAGCGTAGCGAGTGATTCAAGTATTAGAATCCTGAGCGACGCGAGTGATTCATGGCCCTCGATATAAATCCGTTTTATTCAAGAGTTGCATACTATACTTTATACCATGACTACGAGAAAAAGAAAGATTTAACCGAAAAAAAACATTTAATAAAGAAAAAGGAAGCTTAAATTAATTAAAATGCACATTAAAATTGGAACAATTACTAAAATTAAGAGTAATTTTCTTGTTATTATTATTAGGATGGTCAACTTATGTAGCGATATAACAGTGAGTAAAAGTGCTTTTTATTCACTGTTTTCAGTGAATAAAATAAGCTTTTTAGAGGGGGAATGGTATAAACAATATTTTAGGTCAAACCAAATGTAGCTAAAACATTAATTAGGTATTGTGTGCCCCACGGCTGCGCCAAATTGGCCCAGCAAAAATTCCCGACTGCTAGTTCCTGATGCTGGTTTTCAAGCAGACCATTTAAGACAGTTTTTTTTCAAATGTTTTTAGTAGTAAGTATGTTTACAATACGCTTACGGTTCAGTTCTCACAACAAAGTGAAACAAATAAAACGGAATAATTTCATGGTAATTTAGTATTTTTACCACAAATAACATGTGCAACTATTTAAAAAATAGAACACGATATCAAACTTACAAATGCAAAGAAATAAAGATGAAAATACATTTCACCAATCACTGTTCGCTGTGCGGCGATGGTCGATTGACGACCGTTATCGTACGCGTACATCGCATTCAATTAATTAAAGCCGTAAGCTAATTATCAGCTTTCCGATAATTTTCCGTCGTTTTGAAATTGCATTTGTTTAGGTTATGCAGCGTCGTTGCTGACTAACCGACGATAGGCAGTCTAAGCTACTGATGAATGAATATAAATGTATTGCACATCTGACGGAAGATGCCTCGGGCGTAACTTCGGTCACAAATATTTGTTCGCTCGACGCACGGACGCATCATCGGTTGAGTGTGTAAGGTTGAATGTTTTATTATCTAATCGTCCCTTCTGACGTTACGCGACCGACGATACGCAACTCATCTTCCGTCAAATGTACGACTACCCGTAGTGATATGATTGATTCCGGGAAAGTGCTACAGGCTCATTTAGTCAGTCTTTTAAGGCACTAAGCTCGGTCACTGGCATTAAAGTGTGGCCGCGAGCATCATTACTATTGTGATATGATAAACAAATATCCTGCCGCCTTAACCCCGGATGTGTGAGCCTTACCTAAATGATAAATGATTTTATTTCTGTACGTAGGTTTGTACAAACCCTTTTACACGTCAATCATATTTCAAAAACTAGATGAGGTCGACGTTTTCTATCTGACTACTCTGAGAAGAAAGGCCGAAACAAACTCAGAGGTCACAGTCTCTTTTAAACTCCAGACATAATCTTGGTCAGATCATGTGAAGACCGTGTAGATTAGTGTCTGAAATGGTCTTTTGAGGATAGAACCACACAGATTGAGTGGACCTGTTCAGTCTGTGCACGCATTTGTCAGTAATCATGCAGCTCATCTCAGAACCTCAGCCCTTAGAATTGAGCTCAGTTTCCCCGGGCAATGTTTTAACGCGACGATTTTTTATCGCGCACTGTATTTTTAACACTCGGTGTTGAGCCAAGCATTCAGAATCCAACAGATTGTATCCCAGCGCGTCATAAAAATACTTTGTTGGATTTTCAACACATACCGCTGAGCCGTGCGGTGAACATCCAATGCAGGGTTAAAAATCGCCGCGGGATAAATCGCCCGTGGGCACGAGGGCTTAGTTGGAGTGGATTCTACTTAAAGACTTGATCTATCCAGCATTTCTTTATGCTTCTGTTGCAAAAACATGAATATACAAAGCCATGAACATGCAAACCACTCTCTGCACTTACACTTACTTTAATTTTTATTTATTTATATATAATATATTGTTTTTGCATGCTGTGTCTATAGCCTAATATTGTGATCTTGGCTTGTATGTTTGCTTGTGTAAATTTGTTTAAACAGTGTAACGATTGTAGATAGACCAATTAATATATAAACAAAAACAAAAATGAGTATAGAAAAACAAAACCATGACAACAACAAATCCACGTGCTTTTGTCTGCATAAATATAGATTTGTTTCTATCAAGGCTTAAATATTATGGATTTGAACAAAATACGATACACTGGTTCCAAAGTTATCTCACCAACCGGCAGCAGCGTGTGGAAATACGATTAAACAATGGCTCATCTCTTGTCTCATCGCTCTGTTTACAGGGGACTCCCGCAAGGCTCAATACTAGGCCCCATAATCTTTATCTTGTATTGTGCAGATATCATAAATTCCCTGAAGCGATGTAGGCACTATATTATGCTAATGATGTACAAGTCTATATCTCATTTAAGCCAAGTGACTATGGCTTTGCGATACAGGATCTAAACGATGATCTTGACAGGATAGCATATTGGACTGAAAACAACAGTTCGGTACAAAAACGAAATGTAGTGCCGGCTACACTCAACGTTACCCTGCTGGGTGAGTCGGTCGGTCGAAAGAATAAATATGACAGTTTGACATTTATTTTCTATACAAAAACTGTCAAACCACCATATTTTATTCCTCAGATAAAAAATGTGTGCCTATTGAAAAATCAGCCCTTATTAAATTATTTTTTTTTTGGATTTTAGAGGATTTTTGTGGATTTTTGTGACGCAGCAGTAAGGGTCTGTGAAAATGGACCATTTTCTTGCAGTCTACCTATACTTTTTTTTTAACTTGTGATGCTGATCAAAATGTCTCAAACTCTTACGGACAGTCTCCTAAGACCATTGTCCGTTAGTTACAACGGTTAAGGTACCAGCCATTACCGCCCCATCAAAAAAATCGATCCTCTATAATCATCATGATCTTCAACATTTCAGTCATGCTGTATACTACTGGGAAGGAACATTAGGTATTTATTATTATTTTATGGTTTAATAAAACAAAACGAAACGTTTGTAATTTTTATTTCAATTTGAAATAACATCATTAAACTTTGGCTGTAAAAAAAATGTCGGATTAAAAAAGTGGTTATAATGACATTAGGTTTCATTCTGATTTTAGTAGCTATTAGAGCTATAATAATTGAGGGTAAAGCGTGATCCAGTGTATAAAGTTTCTGACATAACATCACGCCTGTATTCATGAAGGGACAGGCAGAGGTGTACGTATAGTACACCCACATTTCGCCAGCTATGTTTAAATCCCATATAATAGGGGGCGAGCCTACTGCCATCAATCGGGCACAAACCCAGAATCCAGGCTACTATTGACAAATTCCAGATGGAAAAACCCAAAAACAGTTTGCACGACCCGGGAATTGAACCCAGGATCTCTTGCTCGGCTGTAGCGCTTGCGGCCACCAGACCAACGAAGCAGTCAAAAAGTCAAAAAGATTTTTTTATCTTTAAACACTTGGGAGCAAATAAATCGAGCCACTTCCTTTTTTCACGTATAATGGTTATTATTTCTGATATTATGGAACGTATCAATTCGAAACATATACCACCTTAAAGTTAATTTATTAACCTTTATAATTAGGGTAGTTTGTTGTCAACTTTTCATTTTTTTAAGTTTAAAGGTGGGTAGGGTAGGGTAGGGTATCTTCGCATTTAATTTGCTTATAACAATTTGATTGTACTCCATTAACCGCTCGGTCGCAGAGCGCGGGAAAAATAATGAAAAGGTTAATTAGGGGTTTTGTTTTTGTTTAATTATTATTTATTTATTTAATTTTGTTTTTGATTGTTTTTTTTTCCTGGACATTTAAACCCTAAAAAAATTCCTATCAAAATTACCGTTTTTCTTTCAGAGCCAATACTTTATAATTCAATAAGGTTTATCATTCAATAATTTACCCTCATTATAAAGGTTATTAAATAACCTCTTAGGCGATATATGTTTTGAATTGATACGTTCCATAATACCAAACCTAATAACCGTTATACGCGAAAAAAGGAAGTGGCTCGATTTATTTGTTCCCAAGTGTATTTCCTGCTACTCTATTTGCCTTCAAACTTCCAAGAAACGCCCTATGTCACAAAATCCAAGTTATACTAAATACAACTTACAATTTAGAGATTTAATTTGTTTGAGCATGTTTTCGTAATAGCTGAGTTCGTCTTTTTCTGTAACATCATAAAATTAGGCGGATTTTATATAAATATTCAAATTGAAATAACATGTTATTAATATTATATTCAGTTATCATTACCTTCTTTACTAATTTGGTGTCCTAAAATTCGGAAGTATGTATAATTATGTAAATAAATTATTTATTATTCACTCAAATAAAATATTTTCTTTAATATTTATGTATTACTTACGCATAGCTTTCTTGTAAACATGTACTTCTTGTTGCGCTAAAAGTTAATTTGCGAATAAATAACTGTGAATAAGTCTGCGTGGAAAATGAAAAATAAACAGACAAATACCTCCATATTGGTACAAATTCAGCTGAGCCCGCGATTCCCACCGCGTGGATGTCGAAAAACATTGAGTGTACTTAATTAATATATACAGATACGCTATATTATCTACGAGATAATATTTAAAGAAAAAACATATTTACAAAAAAAAATCACGGACTTCCAAAACAAACATTACAAAGGGAAAAATAACGAATTCTAGAAGTCGGTGTCTTTGGTTTTTGTATTCTTTGGAAATCGATGCATTTTTTTCTAAAAATGTTTTTATTTTTAAATTTTTAGTTGTGGTACCTTTTTTTTTTTGTTTCCGGGGTGGAAAATCCTCACGGATGTCCGCCGCCCTGGGGCGGGCGGCGGGGTCTGTCAGACTCTTACTGACTAAAAACCACCCCGGTGTTCCATCTCACACCTACGCCGGAGGTCGCGGGAACGTACGATCCTTCCGCAACCCCCGACTGACCCCAAGCAAAGTCGTATACTACTACAGTGACAGGAAGTTATTACAAAATCATCAACATACACTAAGTGGAAAAAAATATGTATCATTGAAGCTGACTCTAAAACCACTCATCAGCACTTGAACAAATTTATATGGAACCATTATGGAAATATATCCGTTCAAACAAAAGATTTTTTTTAAATCGATTTATAAACAGCGGAGTTCTGAGGTAAAAAAATGTAATATACAGCTGAATTGAAAACCTCTTCCTTTTTTAGAAGTCGGTTAAAAATATCGAAAGTGATGATAGTCTTTTAAAAGTAATGTAATAACTAGCGTGGAGTAACGTTTAAAAAAAAAATACCTATTCTGTATAACTTAACTTACCCATTTTGTTTAGATACTTTTTGATTTCTGTAAAAGAAGGAGTGCATAATTTGCAATCATTAAATACACAGATTTACAATTTAGGTATTTCGGATCAACTGCCTCGTTGGTCTAGGTGTCGCAAGCGCTACTGCTGAGGATGAGGTTCTGGGTTCGATTCGCAGGTCGGGCAAAGTGTTATAGGGTTTTTTCCATGATGTGTATCATATAACTGTTTATTTAAATACAGGCGTGATGGTTGTTATGATGTGTATCATAGAACTGCTTCTTTAAATACAGGTGTGATGATTGTTATGGTGTGTATCATAGAACTGCTTGTAAAATACAGGTGTGATTCGTTCAATTTATAAATTAAGTCCCAGACACTCCCTCAGAGAAAAATTTAAAGAGATTAATATAATGACTGTGCCTTCTCAGTATATTTATGAAAATCTTTTGTATGCACATAAAAATATTAATCTGTTTAAAAAGTACAGTGATATCCATAATTTAAATACTAGGAACAAGCACAAATTTGTTGTTCCTACTACCAGGCTCAAGAAAATAGGTGGCTCGTTTAGATGCCAATGTATACGTTTTTATAATAAACTTCCTAGCCACATTCAAGCACTAAGCCTTAATAAATTCAAATCTTTTATAAAAAGGAAACTATGCCAGAATGCCTATTATACTGTCAAAGACTATATTGAGGACAAAAAGAATTGGGATTGAGTTGCTCCAATAAAGCACAGGCAATGTTAATTTATTTTATTTCGCTAACTATTTTTACTTTTAATCTTTGCTATAAGTATCTATACTTATTTACATATACAATGACACTACTATTTACTGTATAAAGTATTATATTATTTTAAATTATTGTGAATGTGAGGACTATGTGTGTTTTTGTTGCAGTTTTAATCATGTTCTGGCAGTTTGAGTAGCTGATGCGGCCTACCCAAATGTCCTTTCTTTGGTATTGTTCGTCGAATCGTTGAGCTCCTTGAGTCTAAGTTGAGCTGCACGATTACTGACAATTGCGTGCGCTGACTGGACAGGTCCACTCAATCTGTGTGGTTCTTTCCTCAAAAGACCATTGCAGACACCGATCTACATAGCTTTCACATGACCTGACCAAGATATTGTCTGAACTTTAAAAGAGACTGTGACCTCTGAGTTTGTTTCGGCCTTTCTTCTCAGAGTAGTCAGATAGGAAACGCCGACCCTATCTAGTTTAAAAAAAAAATATGATTGACGTGTAAAAGTGTTTGTTCAAACCTACTTACAGAAATAAAATCATTTATCATTTGATGATTGTTATGATGTGTATCATGGAACTGCTTGTTTAAATACAGGTGTGATTATTGTTATGATGTGTATCATAGAACTGCTTGTTTAAATACAGGTGTGATGATTGTTATGATGTGTATCATAGAACTGCTTGTTTAAATACAGGTGTGATGATTATTATGATGTGTATCATAGAACAGCTTGTTTAAATCCAGGTGTGATGATTGTTATGATGTGTATCATAGAACTGCTTCTTTAAATACAGGTGTGATGATTGTTATGATGTGTATCATAGAAATGGTTCTTTAAATACAGGTGTGATGATTGTTATGATGTGTATCATAGAACTGCTTCTTTAAATACAGGTGTGATGATAGTTATGATGTGTATCATAGAACTATTTAAAATACTAAAGTTATCAAATTTGACTGTGGTCGTACCTTGGCTATCCATTGATTTATCATCAGGATCATCTGATGATAATGATGATGAACTTCCTTCAGCTCCACCCAGTTCAGCCAAGCCCGCCACTAAAATATATATGTATGCAAGGACTAGTTTCTTAACAAGAGCGACAGTAAAATTGGTTTTTAGGTACAATAAGGGAATGCCTTTATTAAAGTGATGGGAAATTATACTCGCGGACAAAGAATACGTACGGGTCAGTACGAAAAACTAAAATTACTCTTAAAATAAAAAAACTAGCGGCATTAATTAAACTTTATGCTATAGATTATTTAACAGTTAATAAAGCAACACCAAATGTTGGCAACAAATTATGTCCAATTGTCAAAAAACAAAAAAAAACTAAGTACAAAAAATTTCTTCGTTGAAAAATAATAATGGTTGATACCTATTGCACAACACAAAAACGAAATTTAAAACAAAATTAACACTTTGTATTACCGCCACGGGCTCTTTTCACAGCTGATAGGCGACTAGGCATGCTGTTTGTTAAGTTTTTTTATGCGATGTTACGGGAAATTGTTCCATTCTTCCACTAACGCATGTTTGCGAGTCTCGAAGTATAGCTGGGGCGGGTTTCTTACACACCTCCAAGCTCGTCTCAAGCGTGTTCAAGAGGATTCAGGTCTGGGCTTCTCACGGGCCAGTCCATGCAATTGATGCCAACGTCCTGAAAATACTCATTTACGATTTGAGCTGTATGTGGCCTGGCTTTGTCATGCATGACTATTGAATTTTGACCCATAATAATCAAATATAAGCTGACATGCTCATTAACAATTTCATCCACATATATTGCACTAGTTAGCGTACCATTTTCTATTAGCACTAACTCCGTGCGACTCTCTGAAGAGATTCCAGCCCAAACCATAACAGATGCACCGCCGAACGGCACTTTTTCCTCAAAACATCACTCTTGTCCATTCTTCCTCTCCCCATTCTGCGTGTTCGCGGGCGTAACGTAATCTTGCTACCCGATGTTCCCTTTCATGTTTTGGACCATTTGCGAGTCTATGTGGGGTCAAATTAGTCCCAAGGAGCCGCCGCCTTACAGTCCGCTCGCTTACGTCGTCTCTACGGGTCTCCCGAAGTTGATTTGTTAATGCAACTGCCGTGAGGTGCCGATTGCGGAGCATGGTCGTAACAATAAATTGATCCTCTCGAGCCGTAGTAGTAGTTCCTGGTCCTCTTATGTTCTGTCCAGTTTCTCGGAAACGTTGGACGACTCGCTGCTCTGTAGAAAGTGACACACCTATTGTTCTTGCTGTACTTCGCTGACTTCTGCCTTCTTTTAACATCGTGACGACACGTATACATTCTTCTGGTTTTAGCGACAGGATAGTAATTCAATAATGATGGTGAAAGACGACAACGACCGCCTTTTATCAGTTTGATTTGACTGATTGAAAACAAAAATGAGAAACAAGCAAAAGTAAAACAACCGCGAATTGAATTTATTTCCAAACTCGAGGTATTTTTAACTTTTTTTAATTACGTTGTACATCATTTAAGGTTCTATTTCATACTTTATTAAAATACTTTGTAATATAAAGTTAGTTTCTTCCATACTTATACCATTATTAATTTGCAAGTTACAGGGTTCTTCGTCTTCGACCCGTGTTATTTGATTGTGAGTGTATATGTTTGCGTTTTTTTTTTAATTTATGATGGGTTTGCTCTTGTCTTTAGTCTAGGTAAGTATAAGTTTATCAATCTCACCTCATCTCGTCTAGCATGCTCTTGTAGGTATGCTCATGGTTAAACAATTGAATAAACAAATCTTATCTTATCAAATCAGTTCCAATTCTGATGTTACAGTAAACGCAGAAAAATATCATCATCAATGCCCATACAAACTGTAATCATGAATACAGCACATTGATCAAACCCCGCGCGTCGATCAAAATCAAAATCAAAAGTCATTTATTCAAATTAGGCTGAGAATCAGCACTTTTTGAACGAACCAAAACGCCCACCCTTCACCACTTCCTAGTGCTTTAGCTGGGAAGAAGAAGTGGCGGAACAAACTCCCCAGCAGCACTGCTGTCTGTTCTGTTAGAAGAACTGGATTCTATGCACATAGTAATAAGTAATTAACATTACGAAACACAAAAATATTAAAATTATTTGCCATATGTCAGCCAGCACACGCCAATATTTAAAACTATACTCAAGCAGAAATAAATAATAAAAACAAAAACGCAAACAGAACTTAATACATAATAAAAAGCCTCCTGGCATAAAGGGCGTGCCCGCTTACATATGCAATGCTGCATTATGTTTATATGTATATAGCTGTAACTTGTAGCCACAAATGATAAACTAGGACCTTCGAAGTAAAATAAAGAAACATTAACTTCTAATAACAATAACAAAACCATAGTCAGCAAGCTGACCTGTCACCACAAGCAGCACCCGTTCACGAGCATAACGCAAAGATCAGCCATTCGATCGATTCACATCGATATCCCGGCCGCCATGTTATAAGTATATCTTGTTATGTGATATTGTTATAGCTACGCCATAAGTTGAGGCTGTTTATAAACAGATTAACAAATTAGATACTTACACAGTACTTCAAGACGATCGTTTTTACAACTCACATAATATGTTTGTAAAACGAGCTGTAAAGGAAAGGATAAGTAAATTATTCTTCCAGCAGTAAGATACATACCTATTATTTAATAACTTAAAGCCTAAAATAGATGTTAAAAAGGGATATAAATAAATCGTCTATCGTTGTTGGTTTCTGGGTAATATTTAGCTGCCCGGCTGCAATTAAATATTTAGTTATTAAATTCGCTGTCCGGTTTTAATTTTAGATATTTTTTTGGGTGAGAGGTCATGCCGTCACCGCCTTCTGCGAAGCAGTAATGCTTGCGAAGGAGGAGGCGGAACGCATGAGGAAGAGGCAAAATTTGCGCCCTCACGCTCCTAGCCGCCGCAGGAGACGCCCTGGGCGTCGGTAATCCTAAGCCGATTCCCGGCGACCGTAGGCGCGGGCTTGCCAACGGCGAGCAATGGGTAACTTGCCGTCCGATAGGGACCAGGCCAGGGTGGACGGCGCTTTTTGTTCCACGCGCGCCTCTAAGAGATGTCAGCACCAATGACGGGGTCCGCTAGGGCCGATGCCTGCCAGGCTTTCGGGAAAGTCCGAAAGGGTTACCATGGCCCCTGGCACTGGCAACTGAAGGAACACGGGTGGGTTTTAGTCAGTAAGAGTCTGACACGCCCTCAGAAGCTGCCCTCAGAAGCAGAGGCAGAAGTAATTTGATGACTTCCCACACTCAAAAAAAAAAGGCTTTAATTTTAGTTTTTATTTTCTTTTCGGGTAAACCGGTAAACAAGCAGGTACTGTACTTTCCGTACCACATTTATTTAATACACTAACTGATCTAGATATAATAAATAAATAAACTCACAATAGTAAATAGATAGAAGTGGAAATACATTACAACGTGAACGAAGGTTTACCTGTTTGCGAATGATTAGTCGGCGTTACACACGCGTTCAATTAATTACTGCAGGTAATATTGCCTGCTTTATTAAGAACCGTGGAACTGCTTTCCGATACGTTGGCGTAGTTATAATTAAATTAAGACCTAATTGAATACCTACTGCGAAGTGAGCTATGTCTGATATTGAACTAGTTTTAATGTTGGTTAGTTTTAAACGACTTCAAAAAAAGCAGGTTTTTCAATTCGACTGTGTTTTTTATTTAGGTTACAAAGAAATACTATCAACTAAACAATACAATTATTAAAAAAAAACTGGTACAGTGTCGAAAAAACACAAAAAAAAAGTGAATCCTGAATATTTTGAAAGACTAATAATTGCTTTCTACACAAAAATATTATAAAAAGCCAGAGATCGTAAAACAAAACAAATTAACTTTTGTTTAATTATCAAAACGACACGGAAATTACTCGAGAAGTTAAATTTTCATAATTGCTCAAAGACAATTTAGAGCAGAGATGACATGAAAAGAACGACCCTTGAGTTAAAAGATTATAGAATGCTTTAGATTATTTAGAGTCAAATCAGGCTTTTGATGAAACCCAGCTAATTGGTAGAACTTCTTTTTAAAACAAACGTAGTTCAATCATTCAGTTTTGGGACGTATCTACTGTATCCATGATAATGATTTATTATGACATTACTTAAATATATTCTTGTGTGTGGTGTATTGTATCTACGTATCAAAACAGAAGAAAACTATTATTTATTAAATAATAGTTATACCTATTTTGATACGTTATAAAATAATCAGATTTGAACATATTTCTGTGGTTTCTTGTTTGTATCATACAAACAAGAAACCACAGAAATATGTTCAAATCTGATTATAAACGTAGCGTGCTTCACCGAGGCTATGAATGCCTGGAGACTTGCTTGCCCGAACTCAGATCCACCCGATAATCCATCTTCCCAGAGACTGTGGGATGAGCCGCTCTGCAGAGTAGTACAGAACAATTTAGGTACTTGACACGTCTGCTACTACTGTGGAGCGTACGCGCCTGCTGGCTGTAGGTAAGTGGGAGTCGGGTCTTTGGCTTTATGCACTACCGTCGTCGAACATAAGCACTTTGTTGGACGACACTACTTTTCGCCTCGCTGCTTCCTTACGACTAGAGGCTTCATGTTGTTCTCCTCATCGCTGTCACTGTGGCAAAGTTGTCAACAATCTCGGACACCACGGCCATTCTTGCAGCCGAACTGCGGGCCGCTTAGCGTGGCACGCGATTATTGAAGTCATCGCCCGACGAGCTCTTGTCACCGTTGGCGTTCCAGCTGTATTAGATCCCAATGACTTGGTACGCGATGGTGGCATGTCTGTTTTTCCGTCGAAGGTGGGTCACAACGTGCATTGATACTCTTACGCCATTCCATTGTACTGACTCTGCGTGCTGTGCTGGCGCTGCTACTGCAGCTGCGAAAAATCTCAAGCGGAGGAAGTTCAATAACTTATTGGTAATTATATTTTCCAGCCGTTTGTAGTTGCAAACCTCGGACCTTGGGGTCAGAGTGCTCATGGGCTCTTTAAGGAAATCTCCAAACGGCTGGTTGTGGCCGACTTTTACCTTGGCCAGAGGCTAAACATTGTCATTCAACTTGGCAATGCGGTCATCCGCCAGTCTCTTGGGGACCTTACCAGTTGACAGCGATGCGGTTGAATGTTTCGACTCCATATTTTAGCTTGTTAATTAAAAGTTTTAGATAGGTTAGGATATTATACTGTTATTTTTATTAATTCATTTGATAAAAGTTGTTATTTATGTACGTATTATTCTGAATAAAACATTTTTATAATAAGTTTGAAGTAGATTAGTTGTCCATTAATTTTACAGGTTAACCGTCGATATAAGCACTGACATTTTTAATACATTTCAGAAAAATCAAATATGCATACAATACAGTTTCACACGTGAAACGTGTTAGACCCAATTATTGAAATTAGAACCAATTATTATTTTACTGGACACATCCACAAAACGAGTAACATTAAAGTTTTTATCACACTTCTACAGTTTCTTGCAGCGTATGGAAAACTGCACGTGAAGATAACTGATCCAAGTAATTGCAGGTTATAATTTACCTTGTTACTCTAAGTTCTTCTCGACGAACTTTGTGCAAGAAACTGTCGCATCTGTGGACCGACGCGACGACGCGATGTGAAATCGAGAGTAAATGTAATGATGATGTGATGTGATGATGTGTGATGAAATGTATTATCTCTGGAAGATACGCCTCACGGTTCTTTGAGAATGTGTACCTACTCTGAAAGTTGGCAACGTAGCAAATAGCAATTCATAATCAATATTTCAACCGTTTCAGCGTGAAAGCATAACAAACAAACATACAAAAAATCAAATCGGTTCTCTTTATAATATTTGTTTAGATAGGACTTTTTTGTCAAGGTTCGATCCATTTTGACTGACTAGTTTAAACAACACTCGTCCGTTTTATAGTTTAGGCTTGTCGAAATGTATCTAACTTCAACTCAGTAAAGCAAATTCTACAGCCACCCGCCAGGGTGCCTACACGACTGAAGAATTTGTTTTGCTGTGGTAGCTGTCCTCCATTGAAAAGTTTGTTTCTGTAACTCTTTAAGTCCTTCACAATGGTCTGATAAAGAACTTAATACTTGCATACGCGGCCAATTACCAACTTGCCAATTGCCAACTTGATGTTATACAACTTTAATATTCACAGGGTTATTGGTAATACGTCGGCAATCCATTACGGGCAAATGTCAACTATTTCCGAGTAATTTGACATTTTATATTTTTATGGCGGTATACAATTTTTAAAATTTATTAATTAAACAAATCGAACAAATGCCAGATATCTTAAAAAAAATACTAAATGTCAAATTACTGGAAAATGGTTGACATTTGCATATGGATCATAAGGGGTCATTTGGTTGCAAATGACCTCCCCTACATCCCCTTGATGGATTTCCGACGTATTACAAATAACCCTGTATAAATATAAACTACCAAAAGATAAGGTAATAAAACAAAGATTAACGGTCAAATTAAAAAACTTCTTCATAAACAGAACACAACGTTACGCTGTATACTCCGAAGGGTTTAGGCTCCCTTAAAAAGTCGCATAGAACTACCTGTGTACTTTTCCATATCAGAATTAAGCGCTCTATTCACCCAACGTTAATAAAAGTCCTATTCATAAACCGACTAACAAAGGAGCTTTCTCATTCTTTTTCATCACGGCTCTTTATGCACCGGACTTGAGTCTTATCACTCGTTTTATTATCGCATATTACTTCTGAGAACATTGGTAGTAATGAAGCATGAACACTCGTAGCATATAATATTATTAAAATCTAGGTGGCGTTGAGAGGACCGATCGATCTACAAGATGAAGCTGCTGGTTTTTCCTGGGTATTCTAAGGTTAGCCTTTACATTTAAAAGTAGCAGCAGTTTGGATTTATGCCAGGTAAATGGCAATATGCTCGCTCACTAAGCATCATCATTTTTCTAGCTTTTTCTCAACTATATTGGGGTCAGCTTCCAGCTGAATACCAGTATTTTACATGGAGTGACTGCCTACCTGACGTCCACAACCCAGTTACTGGGTAATACGATACCCCTTGGTAGGACTGGTTGTCAGACTTTCGGGCTTCTGACGACCCGTAACGACTGTCAAAGATCGACAAATGACAGCCTGGACCAACGCCTTAACGTGCTTTACGAGGCACGGAGGGGTCTTGGTATGTAAAGATGGTCACCCATCCACGGACTAACCGCGGCAAGCATAGCTTAACCTGATCGATCAACCCGTGCGGCTGTTATGACTTAGCCACAACCTCCTCGCTCCAGGCTCGCTCACTAAGCATGAGACAAATATGGCGAAATGTGGCAGGACTCTACACCTCTGCTTACGCTTCGGAGAAAGACAGGCGAGATGATGTTCTATCAAATCTTGACATAACATGACGTGCCGCAGAACTTTAACACGAAGAATAAAGATGAACAACACATACGTTGTACAATTTTACCCGTATTTATTCACCCTATTATTTATTCAGCTCATCCAATACTCTAACTTTATTCGCGTCAAACGTGAGAGAAATTCTGTCGAAATATTCACCGTTGTTTTGTAAGGTTCAGTCGCGATTTTGCTTGCTCTTGCAAGACGAATTTGGGTAAACATTAACGGAGGGGATGTCGCCCCGTCTCGTGTGGAGGTAGTTAAGTTGAACGTTGAGATTTGTTGGCAATAGTTTATGCTGGTGTTTAATAAAGTTTGTGTGTTGCAAATGGCATTGCATAATCAATGTCGTATACACTTCGTGCGTCTACTCGAGTAAACGCACTGTTATGTCGCCTACGTCGATCTTATAGCAAGCAGACAAGTGCGTAGACGCCCGGCTACGTGCGTAGCAGTTACATTTGAAGATCTACACAAATCCGTCGTAGCGCTTTTTCGTACGATAAAGTACATTGAGGGCACGGCTTTGAGAATTGTAGCGGTATCTACATCGCCACATGCGAACTGTGCGTCATTCATGACGTCACGCAAGTCCTGCATCGCGCAAGCAGAGTTTACCGCGCGACTAGCATAATAATATATACAACTTCCCGACATCAATCAAAGGGCAGTTGCCCACCAGACACGACGCTGGTCTGGTCGGAGGATCCTCCCTTATCTATGGAGGTATGAGTGAACTTTACACCCTGTTCCTAGTGACTCTATAGAACCAACAAAGAGACATTTCTCATATTTATTCAAGAAAATAACAATCTGGATGAACATCAGAATTTTTTCTGTGATATTTATTCTTAGTTTTATTCGCCGAAGTAATGTAATCAGTCTTTGCCTTTGCCGCCCTTTTACTATTAAAACTCCACTTCTGAAACTCATATAAGCTGACGTCAGGGTTGCAAAATTCCGTGGAATTTTAAAATTCTTTAAAATCTTTTCACATTTTTGGTACATTTTTGTGGCTTGTCCAAGAACTTGGTTGAAATATATTGCGAGAATCAAGATAAATAATGGTAACTAAGTTGGAAAACAAACATGGAATAAGTATTTAAATAAATGGTTTGTTCTGTGAAATAATTAATATTTAGATTTGATTAATACGCTGTAGTAAAAATATTATGATAAAAACAAGATTCTATAATTTGCTTTACCATGTCAAACTGTACATTCTTAACTTTAGTTAGTATTAACGAGTAAAGTAAACCGGAAAAGAAAACACATCGTGCGCTATTAAAATAGTCATCCACCAAGTAATAACTTAATGATGTAATCAAATAGCATCGGCATAATCAGCCTATAATGTTCCCACTGTTGGGACACAGGCCTCCTCTCGGTGAGAGGGAGCGGGCCGTAATCCACCACGCGGGCCCAGTGCGGGTTAGTATATGTCACATGTCTTTCGAATTTTTTGGTTCTAGGACATGCCGGTTTCCTCACTATGTTTTCCTTCACCGTTTTGAGAGCAAATACCATCGGAGTCAACACAAACTACGAGACATATTTTGGAATTTTTGTGTAGCTACCCTAACCACATTGCATAATAAACATATATTTTATGCATGCGTTTTGGTGTGTTGTGCTAGTGTATGTTTGCGTGTGTGTTCTTTAGTCGTCTTAAAAGGCACGTTTCTTTAGCGCCAGCGGTGCCGACGTGCAGTGTTCAATTGAGTGCACCAAAATATAAATTGAGATTAAATGTTGAAGTTGTATGTTTATCTTTGTAATTTTTGTTTGTAGTTTTGTGTATGACTGTACGTATGTTATTTAAGTTTTTTTTTTGTTACGTTAGGAATCTTGGTGAGAATTCAAGTTCAATTAAATGTTTAGATATTTTAAAAGACATACCTCTTATTAAATTCGTACTGTTCTGCATTCCTTTAGTTAACTTCAAATCTCAATGTTCAGATAGCAGCTAAACTTGGCTTCAATTTCCTGTCACTATTTGTCAACAATCGCGTGAGAATTCGCACTGACCCGACGTGGCGGCGCGTTGTCGTAATCGTGTAAACCTATTTAAGGTCAAGTGTGGGCTGAGCACTGACCTGAACTCAATTTAGGTAGGTAGGTACACGATAACAACTTGAATAATGACGTCTATCAGCTGTATTGGGATACCCGTAAGATTATTTTTAAGATTCCCAAGTTGAAGTCAATGTAAGTTCTTTTGTCAGATTTTTCAGTACCTATCTGCAAGGGTGCATGTTTGCACGTTAAATGATAATAGTTTTGCCGTTTGTATAAATCACTTAATACGATATATGTTTTATGAGGTTTAAGGTCAAAGTCACATAAAAGGCACTTTTGAACGTCAACAAATTTTACAAGAATTGATTCTAGTCGCCCCTTCCAAAAGCTAGTTTCGTATGGAGAATAATGGGCAAGAAACTCCACCGTTACTCTTTTAAAATGTGTTACAATATTTTGAATACATTAATTAAATATGTGAAGTCGATGCACCTATAATAATAACCCTACCACTATACACAATAGGTAAAAATAATAAATAAATGTAGCAATGACAAAAAAGTCAATAATGTGATAGATACATGGTGCTCACATATTTACAAACATTGTATAAGTATGATACGATTTTCCAAATTATTTAAACAAGTAATATGTCAGTGTGTGAGTTAAGGTAAGGTAATTTGAATATCTGGTTCGTTGATGATTGTTCTGACAGCTGTGCTGCTGGGGAGTTGGTTGCGCCACTTCTTCTTCCCAGCTAAAGCGCTTGAAAGTGGCGAAGAACGGTCGTTTTGGGGAACAGTTTTATGTAATTTTGACGTTCAAGAAGGGCTGGTTCTCAGCCTAGTTTGAATAAATGACTTTTGTTTTATGATTTATATTAAATCCAGTAGCTACCCGCTGTCTGATGATAATAGACTAGATTCGCCGCCGATTGCTAGGACTTAAACATAAGTAACGTTTGGGTGCTCTAAGTACACCTCTGCCTAAACCTTTCGGGGTGAACTGGCGTGATGTTATGTTATAATATTAAACCTGGCTGTCGATAGCAACTACTTCAAGTAGGATATTTTTGCACAAAAAGTACTTCAGGACGATAATAATAAGGCACTTATTTATTTGAACATTTTATCATTGCCATTTTGCTTTCCTAAAAATATTATTTAACACTCTAAAATTATGATTGTGTGATTTTGGGGATCTAAAAATACTCAATAGCCTTGTAACTGCGACAAACTTGGATGTAGCGCTCGCCAGCCGGTGCCCCGGCACAATATAAATAAAAAAAAATATAAATAAATATTATTATTTATTTTTTAAATAAATATATAAATAAATATTTAGAGCATCAGTTAAATATTTCCCTAAAAAATAGACCTTTAAAATTGCCATAAGAGCTAAAACATAGAACTAGAAGAGTATTAGCTTAGTGTAGCGTCTACGCCTACCACTCGAAGAGATTGGTAGTGCACTCGCTTCCGTGACGACACTTCAACACACCAATCGATTGAGGTCTTTGCACTCTGAAGGATGTCTCAGATAAAGTGCTTAGCGTTTTGTCGTGCGTCATATTTCGTATCAGAAAAAGCACTTGCGACTACATTTTGATAGGGATGTAGATCAAAATCGTACTATCATCATTAAACTAGTCAGGCAATGAATTGTAGATAAACACAGGGACAAAAACAGATAACATATGAACGTATCCCATCATTACCTATTTAGGTAAAATGGAATGTCTATAACCAGTAACATTTAGATCGCCAAAAAACGTTAAGAGTTTTATACATTCAGAAACAACAATTAACATTAATCATTATCAGTTTGCGGCGTCATGTCAGTTAGAGTAAAATAGCTCTTAACGAAAAGCTACGGGAAAAATGCAAGGAAAAGAATATAACTAGATCTTTTATTTATTGTACTAGGTGCTGCCCTTCGCTTCGCCCGCGTATATGTCGAAAAATACTCTGCGGAAACTCGCTACCGGGACAAAAAGTAGCGTTTTGTTACTCCTTATATATAACATCAGAGGGGCAATTCTCGTAATTAAAAACGTTCAAATTCAAGTCGCAATCTCATCTCAGCGACAATTAATGTCAAAAACTTGTCAAAAATGTATGTAAATTGATTGTATTTTTGACAGATTGAGACTGAGATCAGACTGTGAACGTTCTTAAAATTACGGGAATTACCCCTCAGCTATCTGCCAGTGAAAGTCCTGTTAAAATCGGTCCAGTCGCTTCGAAGATTAGCCGGAACAAACAGACAGAAAGACATACAAAAAAAATTAAAATAGATTTTTTTGTTTTAAGTACCGTATATACTTTCATATACATTTAGTAAAAAGGTATTATTTTGACATTACAAAGAGACACTTTAGTTTCATTTGTATATACGAGTAGTATAGGTTCATTCGAGTTGGATACCTCCGCTTGAGTGTTCCCACTTCAGTCCTTTTAATTACAGCTTGGAGTTTCAACGGAAACATTTTTCAGCGAGAATACTTTCTGCTGGGAGGAAATTCATTTAAAAAATTTATAAATCTTTTAGGAACAGTTTATATTACTTGCGCATCAGTAATGTTTGATGTTTTATAAGAATCACTTCCAACTTTTAAAACAACTGATTAGAGATATACAACGTGTTGTTTTGCATCCTCGTCAAATTTCAGGAGGCTGTTACGAAAGACATAAATAATCAAATAAAATTACGATCCTGCTCAATAATTAATACATACTTGTTTTTTTAGATAGGTATTTAAGTTTGACAGTATTTCAGAATACTCCACTTTCAAAGAACAAAATCGCCCCGTTGCGTATGCGGTAGGCAGTGTCGTACGACTATGTCGCTGTGTACATGCGTTTCAGTTACAGCGCAGTTACAGGGCGGAATCACACGGGCCCTACACATGCCGATTTCCGAAAAATGCAAAAAATAAAAATAAATACCTACATATTTTATTATTGATTCGTGTCGAGAATCATTAGCATAGTTACCTCCTCGAATTTGACGAGGATGCAAAACAACACCTTGTATACTCATCAGAGACTTTTATCTTAATGTCATTACTTCGCTATCAGAAATATACACTATTCAAAGTGTTGGAACCCTTAGAGCGCAAGTCC
This sequence comes from Brachylomia viminalis, assembly GCA_937001585.2. Taxonomy (NCBI): domain Eukaryota; kingdom Metazoa; phylum Arthropoda; class Insecta; order Lepidoptera; family Noctuidae; genus Brachylomia; species Brachylomia viminalis. Next base: position 5,791,067 of record OW443301.2, read on the forward strand.
AACTTGGGCTTCCTTGGTTTCTTTTAATAGACAAGAGGTTACAAATCCTTTTCCTGAATAAACGCAACGAAAACTAAGATACCATTTCATATCATTTTTTCTTTTTTTTAAAAAACGTTGCCCCATACTTGTAATTTCTCCTGTATCGTGGGTGCGTTTACAAACATTTAAACTCACATACACAAACAGCCAGACCCGGAACAACTACTTGCAGGTCATACAAATATTTGTTCTGTGCGGGAATTGAACCCGCGACACGCAACGCAGCAGTCAATCGCTTAACCACTGCGCCAACCGTGCCGCAATTTTTCAGAAAATTCGGATTCCCACTTCGAAACACCATTTCGACCATGTTTACGCCATCAAAAAGCTATTTACTTACAGAAATATAGAGATGTAATCATACAATTTCATTTCCCTCTGTGTATTGATATGTGCCTCAATATTGAAGTTTAAATTGCCTCACTGAAACTTGCAGTCCAATTTATGTTTTGAAATTATCAATTGATCTCTTCTGTCTCATGAAGTCATGAATCAATGCCTGCGGGATCATTTCTGTCACGTTAATGTGATTTGAAAACCATGTGCTTGTTCAGTGAGTTTAATGTTCAAATTAATGAGCAAAGTAGGTACAAAGTTACTATAACCACAAAGTGATTTAATAACGTCACTGAATCGTTTTAAAAATAAAATCACTGAAAATCTTATAGGCTAAAAGCCTTTTTATCAGATTAACTAAGGATAACATGAAAGAAGGGTCTCAAAAAGGAAAATTCCACTAGTATCTTATCGTATTTTTACTACCCCAGACATTTCCCTAAATGAGCTGCTCGTTTTTAAGCCGAATATTTTTTTTTTTAAACGTTGTCCCACACTAGTATTTTCTCCCGTATCGTGGGTGCGTTTACAAACATTTAAAGTCACATACACAAACAGACAGACCCGGAACAACTACTTGCAGGTCATACACATATTTTTTCCGTGCGGTAATCGAACCCGCGACACGCGGCGCACCAGTCAATCGCTTAACCACTGCGCCAACCGTGCCGTTAATGAAACCATACATGTAAAGGACCACATGGCTTTATATATTTACCACCAAAAATAACAAATTTAACTAAAAAAAGGAATCAAGTCACATTATAAACCACAATTTTTATCGAGCAAACATCAAGGTTCTGCCGTACCATCCCTTTCATTCAGCACACCGACCTCATTAACCCGCAGAGTCCCTAAAGAGCACTTTATATGGGAAACGTGCCCAAACTCCGACTCCGAAGTACCACAAAAGGTATTATAAGAATAATGCTACCTGGGCAGTGTAATTTATCACTGATTTATTAACTATTTGTAATTTTTATTATAACGGCCACGTTGGTTTAGTGGGCGCATGCGTTACTTTTGAGCATGAGGTCCTGGGTTCGATTCCCGGATCAGGCAAAATATTATTGGGTTTTCCATCTCTCCCTCTCCCGTCCCGCTACCTCCTTCGCTAGTATGACTGCTTCGCAGAAGGAGGCGACTGCCTCCCACTTCCCCTCGCCCCGGACCATGGCTTGAACCAGGGCCGGGCGTGAGAGGTCGCCGCCGCTGCCGATCGCCTCTACGAGGACACGGCGGTGCTCCGCCCAAGCAGGGCAGGCCCCCACCGTATGCTCCACCGTGTCCTCGGGGCGATCATCGCAGTGGTGAAACCCGGGCGTTTCCTCCCGCCTGATGATGTGCAGGAACCTCCTGAAACATCCGTGTCCGGTGAGGACCTGCGTCAGGCGGTAGGTGAGGACGCCGTGACGCCTCTCTAGCCACTCCTCAAAGAGGGGTCTTACCGCCGCTATCGTGGCGTGCCCTTCGCTGGGTTGCGATAGTGACTCTTTCCATGCCGCCATGAGATCGCGCCGGAGGTCCGTCCGCACCGCCGCGATTCGCCGCGGAAGCGGGGTTTCCCCCCGGCGTAGTGCCTCCGCGTGCCACTCATACAGGCGCGCCAGGACTATCGCCTCCAGATCCCACGGCGGCAGTCCGGCAAGGAGGCTTGCCGCCTTGCCCGAGATTGCGCGGTAACCCCGGATCAGCCTTACGGCTACCACCTTTTGGGGCGCTTTCAGATAGTGGGCGGCTCTCCGCCGCAGTGAACGCGCCCACACCGGGGCCCCATATGTAGCCATGGACCGCACGACCCCCGCGTAAAGCCTCCGGCAGGAGGCGTTTGGACCCCTCAGGTTGGGCCGGAGCCGCTTGAGGGCGGCCCCAGTCCGTTCCAGTTTGGGGGCCAAACGTCGGAAGTGCATCTCTGGTTACCCTTCGGGGGATAATATTCTGTTGTTTTTTTTTTGCATAAAATCTCGTTTGGGAAAAGTTACAGCTACGTATATGGAAGCCTTGAATAAGCAGAAGTAATTTATATTCGGAATTTATTGTGAATATTTGGCGAGAATATCAGCACTCCAGGATAATTAAACATAACTGTTGTTATGTTTAATTATCCTGGAGTGCATGTTATTAACTGTAGGTATTTATGGAAATAAATAATTATCATAAATAAACATATAAAAAGAGCAATGCTGGCCCAGTGGAAACGGCCGCGACTTACGAGTTGTAGGTCGTAGGTTCGAACCCTGACAAGCGCTTTACTTTGTGTGAATTATTTTATCACCGTTGCTCTCAAAACGGTGAAGGAAAAAATTGTGACGAAACCGGCATGTCCTAGAACCAAAAATTCGAAGACATGTGACATCTACCAACCCGCACTGGGCCCGCGTAGTGTATTACAGCCCACTCCTTCTCACAGAGAAGAGGCCTGTGTCCCAGCAGTGGCAACATGGTAGGCTGATCATGTTATAGGTACCTAAACATATAAACACAGAGCTATACTGATCCGAGACTTAAATAAGCTTTTGCGGGTCCTTAACATTTTTTAAAGAACCAGAGTTCAATAAAAGCACAGTTACAACTTTATTTTGCGTATGTATTCAAAAGAAAGTTTTTTCGTCACCACAATATTTTGATGCCATCGCCAAAATCTTTAAAGATTCCTCTTTTCGGCAACGAGACACGAATAATAAAAAGGTGACTTCATTCCTTTGTAAAAACGTTGAGAATTGTAAGGTTTGTCGAAATAACGTAATGAACTGTTAAAGGGTTATACTGGGAACCATAAATTGACTACGGGGTAGATTCGACTTGATATTTTAGCGTGAGCAGACTCGTATCAACCTAGGAATTGATTTTCTTTTTTTGTTGTTACACCTATACCTGCATACGTGCTTAAACTTGCGATACGTCCCATTTTTTGCTTGATAGCTAATATGAAAATATTTGGTTCAAGTTAGATATTTTAAAATTTTACACTTCAAGGAGTCGGTCGACAAAAAACTTGACACGAAGTTAGTCAAAAATGTGTTATTAATATTAGGTCTTTAACTATGAAATTGCCGTTTAGTATACAGAAAGTTAAAGTCATTTTTATATAAATATTTTTTATTTCTATCAATCAAAATATGCACCCGTGCTATCGATGCTTCTCTGCCAGCGCAGTGGTAATTTTTCAATGCCCTTCTTGAAGAAGTCAGGTGTACGGGAGCCAACAAACTCTTCAAAGGCATTTGTACTGCCTCTCGAGTATTGAATTTTTTCCCTGCCAAGAAGTTGTCCAACTTTTAGATAAAGTAGAAGAAGACGAAGCTGTTGTGGTGAGCGTTAAATCATCTGCGAAGTTAAGCTCACGTAGGACCGCCGCCGCCGCCCGGAGCCCCGCAGCGCCTGAGCCGTGACAGAAACCATGCCTGCTGCATGTTGCGTGTTCGCTTGCATGCTGCATGCTGCATGCTTGGTTACATGCTTCTTACAAGGAAATAAAAACCACACGTTCACAATCAACTGTTTTATTGAGTGATAATACATGCAGCGCCGGAGCCGTGACAAAAGCCATTTTGCTTTTGCATCTTTACTATTTATGTATTGTATCGGTTGTATTGTAACATTACATAATTTGAATTTAGGACATATAACTTTTATTGAAAACGGTTTTAAGCTATATATTATTGATTGTAATATTTATGGCAAACAAATTTATGCCATATTGTATTTAGGGATTTCAATTTTATGGCATGTGATATCATTCGGACAAATGATGATTAGGACAAAAAAAATAATGACACTTTAGATTATGGATATAAAAGTTAAGGAACACAATAGAGAACAGTTCAAACCAATAACGAGTCAACCAATAACGAGTCGTGCGTTCGTTTGTAGTGTTCTCTCCGTACACGTAAATAATGTTGCGAGCCGTTTGTGCGGCATTGCTACCACGATGGAACTCGTATTCCATAATTACTCGTATTTTTATCGTGTCATTGATGAAAATCATACAAATGTAGTGAAAACAAAACACTAATCAATAAACAAATGACTGAATTTTAAAATAGATTTCCTTAATAAATGAACCGAATATTTGAAAAAAAAATTGAAACGTAATTTATGTATGGCTGGCAATCAATTTTTTTTTCAAATATTCGGTTCATTTATTAAGTGTTGTTTATTTATTTAGTGAAATAGACGATGATTTATAACGAAAACGAGCGTAAAATTTCATGAACAGACCTTTGGGCTTATAGACATTATGAAAAAACTGCTTTATGTATTTATTCAAAATAAAGTTATTTGAAATCTTCAATAAATTATCTATCCCTAGATGGTAACAATTTAGCCACTTTCATAATATGCGAGTTATTTATTTACGCCCAAAAATGCGTTGAACTATGGAAGTTTTGACGCTCATAATTTTCAAACCAATATTTTTTTACCGATTTTGCTTCCTTATATGTCTATATAATGGCAAGACGAATTGATATATTTTTTAGTTTTGGACTTACGCCGTCAAATAAACGAACAATCACCATATTACGTTTGTATGGAAGAATGACCCACTAGCGTGTCCTTAATAGTTCATAACAATAGACCACGAAACCTGGACGCCTACAACTATCTGCTATAGAAAAGGCCGAGGACAGTATTAAATTCACATGCATGAAAGATTGCACCACAAAATTACACACTGACGACCTTAGGAGTGTCACATTATCTTGTCATGACTGCTTATTACGAAGACCGGTCCGCACGATGTTTTCCATTCCATGTATAATGATTGTTTATAGCTAGTAATAGCCAGTTAGCCTTTGTAGTTACTATTTGATGTTGTTCTGGAAAATTATTGAGGTTAATGCAAAATTCAAAGATAAGAGGTAGTCCGACATTGGTTGAGGTGAAATGGTTATACATTTTGAAGGACAATATGCGTTTAAAGCAAAATTGGATAAGCTGCAAGTGAAAGACAACTTGATGGGTGTTAAAATAGATGGACAGGGGCATAAAAAGGGCGTTTCCTATTAAAAAAAACTTCACACTGCGAGTTTTTTTCTACATAATTGCATTAATAGGACCAAAGTCCATTTTAAATCAGGACACGGTTTTGTCAAAAACTGAAAGAAATCTCGAAAATTCCGTACTCTATGTATATTTTTCATCCTACAAAGCCTTCACAACCCAAAACCAAGTACCAGGATATTAGAACATACACGTAACACGACATTACGCGTGTATACTCGGAAGAGTAAGGCAGAGGTGCACCTATAGTACATCCACATATAGCCCGTTATTTTATGTCCCTTGTAATAGGGGGCGAGCTTAGTGCCATCAACCAGGCACAAATCCAGACTCCTGAAAAAAAAAAAAAAAGGCTGCTACTGAGAGATTCCAGACGAAAAAAAACTGTAGCGGTATCTACATCGCCACATGCAAGCTGCGTGTCATACTGACGTCACGCAAATCCTGCATCGCGCAAGCAGAGTTTACCGCGCGACTAGCATGTTTACAACTTCCCGACATCAATCGTTGGGCAGTTGTATATATGCTAGTCGCGCAACAACACTTTGCACGACCCGGATATCGAACCCAGGACCTCATTCTTACGAAGCAGTCATCTATTATCACGGACAAAATGCTAAGCCGAAACGTAATCCAGTTGATACCGCGACGACTTGACGTATACATTGTTCTCTTTGAGCGGTATCCAAGCGTTCAGTTCAGGCCTCATAATAGCGGTCCTTTGTTATTTAATCCGTCGCCTTTGTTTGGTACAGACGTTCTAGATTAAATAGATAAGCCCTTTTATGTATATACATATTCTTTTGTCTGTCTTTCAAAAATTATGATTTTAACGAATAAGTTCGATGTTTGATCTTAGACGAATCCAAGGCAATGTCTTGTATTCTTTGAGCTGTGGCAATGTTATATTCTGAAAATGTATATTTAAAAAAACTTTCGCTTGGTTATTTAGTAACCACTGCTAATCATACGTAAGATTTTTGAGTAAAGCGTCTCCTGTTAGGTAATGTCCAAAGCATAAGGTTGTTCATTGACAAACGTTGGTATATCAATAAGCAAGTGTTGGAAATCGAAGAAAAAATAATGAAAGAAAAATAGGTTGATTTGTCACAGAAACACGAATGTTATGCAGTAACCCTTAGAGCCTTTTAACCCTTTTAACTGTCTATTTGTTAGTTGATTATATTTAAAATTATCTCACTGTTTATTAAAATGGATACTGAGATTTTACTTTCAAGAAATAACGATACCCTGAATACTTTTTAAATCTCTGACGATCATCTTACTAGACGTCTACGTCTAGTCGCTTCAATATCAAGATTTTATAGAAGCACGTTTTTGTTTTATGATGTCGTTGAAAAAAACGTTGGGTGACTATCGTTTTTTTTTTTGGTTTATACATAATTATATGAACTTAACTTCGAGTTTTTGGAGAAAGTCATTGAAGGATTGAGATGCAATGGAAGCAAATCGAATAGAGATTTTAATGATTATTTAAATAACTCAACAGTTGAAATATGTTGCAAAGCAATAGCTTTATAACTTTGCTTGCAAATTATAATAAATATAAATTCAAAAAGTTAATTTTTATGTTGAACTAGCTGACCAGCCAGACGATCTCTTGTCCTTGAATCGTGAGTAATGGTCTTGAGTTCATACAGAAGTCCCATAAGAAAGGACGTTCAGTTATGACGAACATTTTCCGTAATTTTTTTCCAATTTTTCTTTCATTAAGAACCTAGTTCGAACTACAATAAAAACAAAAAATTGCCAGACCGGTCAAGCCGTTCTCAATTGATGCGCTTACCAATGAACAGGTTTTCATTTTCATTTATACATTTAAAATCAACCTTCTGACCTGTTGCTAGCTCGACTGTTAGGACCAGAAATGTTTGTGTTCTTTTAGATTATCTTTTAGAGCGTATTTTGGTAAAATACGCCTATAAAATAAACCACTATATTTCATTAACAGCCTCGAAACGAACGAGAGCGCATTGTCAACACTTGGCGGCCAGCCACATGACAATGGGCCTTTGTATACTTTGTCCACTTAATTAAAACACAATCAAGTCATAACCATCACTGATTTTCGAAACCTTTTTGTTTAATAAAACATAGAATGTATTGTTCCTAGGCGAATAGAAGTACAATGGAGCGGTCTCTGATATATTGTCAATTTATTTTGTGTGGAAATTGTAGTCATTTTATACATGTGTAACGTTGTCTCGCGCTGGCAATATTTCAGGTTTCGTGCGCAATATCATGCTGCTTTATCGAGTTCATCTGAAATCGGCAATTTTCGGGGCGTCTATATAAACTACTAGGCCCTAAGCAATACGTAGTTTTATTTGTATCATTACTTTATTTTCTTTTATTTATCAAACTTATTGTAGCCGGTCGCCTGCACGGCTGCGCCACAGAACACTATTTACTCCTAGCGGGGCTGCGCCCGCGTCTCTACGCTTGTCATAGACTATAAACAATAGTCTGTAACATTGATAAGTGATGTTGGAGCGTCGGCCGTTGGTCGATGATTCATTGCACATACATTGCATTGCATTGCATATTGCATTGCAATTATGGTTTATATTGCTTTATTTTCTTATTATTATTTTCTTTTTGTAATCCCCTAGTGGGATGTATAGAAGTCCGTAGGTGTGTCCGTGGCATAACAGCGGGTCCTATCAAAATACCAGCGCTCTGCGTTATTTATTTTTAATCTTTTGACCGCTTGTGTCGCATTTATGCGACACATATTTCCGTGCCCCCTACCGCTCGTGTCGTATTTCTGCGACAGAAAACATGCATGATTTATTCGTTCTAAAAAATTATCGATTTGTAGCCGCGCGCTAGGGGCACGGCAATTGATATTTAGCCCAAGCGCTTAAAAGGTTAAATATCTTCGCACGGGTCTTTTATTTTATATTTTCTTGTTTTTTTTTTATGTTAATTTTGTTAGTTTTAAATGCTCGTTTATTTTTTTACTTTTTGTATTGCCTGTGCATGTCCCGAATAAAATATTTTTCTTTCTTTCTTTCTATACGTCGAAAATATCTTACTAGTTGTATATAATTAACGTTATATTGCAAAATACTGCCTCGTTGGTCTAATTTATTAGGCTTTTCCATCATGACTTTTTCAGTTGCAGTCAGGAGTTCGGGTTGGTGCCCGGTTGCTGGCAATAGGTTCACCCCTTATTACATTGGGACTTGTGGGTATAAGTACTATAGATAGGAATACCTTTGCCGAATCCGTCGGAGAAAACAGGCATGATTTTATGTTATGTGGGTGACTTACCCATACCGATAAGGAAACTTGTTACTTAAAGTTTAAATACAAGCTTATTTTGACACTAGGATGATCTGACACATTTTCTAGGATAAACTAACATATGCTACAAAAGCTCCTTCAAGGAGGCGCGACGCGCGACGCGACACAAAGGCCTGTCGCGCGACGAGCGGTGCCTTTGAGTCGCGTGCGATTCGCGTCGCGTGTCGCGCCTATTTGTAGGAGCCTTAATAACTACAGCATAAAATGTTTTCATAATTATGTTGTTGATACTTGACTAGTCATCCAACATAATTAATTGCCGGCAGCATCGTTTGGAGGTGTCACTTGGCGCTGGGTCCCGTACGGCTCGACGCGTCCCTCATCGAACATCAAACGACAGGCACGGTTGATTGCGCTCAGTATTTTCTATTAAAATAATGTTGTCATTCCTGAAGCTGATAGGTTGCAGACTTTTCTAATGGTTTACATAAAATGTAACATCGTCTCGACTGTTTTACCTAAGTAGGTCTGGAGGTACATCGTTAGTATGGTCATTGCGTAATATTTAGAATTGTATTGTACCTACTGTGAGCTGTGAAGTCTTCCTTTATATATAGGGTGGCATAGCCATCGACGCGCAAACTGAAACCACGAATTCAACATATGATTCTAGATCACCATCATAATCATCATCAGCCTATAATGTTCCAACTGTTGCGAGACAGGCCTCCTCTTGGTGTGAGGGAGTGGGCCGTAACCCACCACGCGGGCCCAGTGCGGGTTGGTAGATATCACATGTCTTTCGAATTTTTGGTTCTAGGACATGACAGTTTCCTCTCGATGTTTTCCTTCCCCGTTTTGAGAGCAGTGGTGATGAAATAATGTTATAATTTTATTGTTATCTACCCATCGTCATGCAAGAAGACTTTTGCCCGCAGGACGTGGTGTTCCGTCGCTTCCGCGGAGAATTACCACAGGACAGCACAATGACAAGATAGTAAAGTGCTACTAACATACTTTTAAGTTATTATTAACGCAAGTTTTGTTTTATATAAGTACTTTATATATGTTAGTTTGTAAGGTATATGTCTATGGGCCATTATAGTCTGAAATAAATGTTTTATTATTATTATTAATCATCAGCAGTCTATAGCAGCCAACTGCTGCACATAGACCTTTCCAATCGCACGTCATTTAACTGCAGATTTAATAAAACTATGAAATAGAAACAAACAATCACAAAAAGGGAATCGAATAGTGTTAAGTAGCTAACACCCATCAAAGGTAATAATTTAGCTCAGGCAATTCAGATAAACATATTGTATATCGATTTGATAAAGTGTCCTCCGATTTACTGCCTCATTTCGTTCCCTGGAGGAAATATAAATCTGTTCTATTATTTCTTACTTTGGCGCCGATTTTGTGTCGTTTCCTTCCACACGATTTGACAGCGGTGATAATTTACTACTTACAAGTTGCAGGAATACTAGGAAACAATGAACATAGGTTTTAAGACACTTGTTATGACTATTGTACTTACCTATAAAAGTCTCTTAGACACGGTAAATGTCAAATGCTGGAACATGCTGACAGTCCTTAACTTACTTGTAGGTGACAATATTTTTAGCGCTAAATTATCAGTGTCCGTTACTTATGGTTATTGGTTTAAATAGCCTCCATTGGCAATATGTTGGCAATATACCACTGTTCCTTTTGTTTTGCCTTCTTCGGCCAATCTTCCGTAAACGTATCTAAGTCATCACGACAGCGTTTTCTAGGCCTGATAGATAGTCTTAATAGCATTTCAAAATATGCTTTTAAATATTACTCTAGGGACCAGTTTTTTGCAAGCAAACCCTCAAAATAGTAAAAGCATGGTATTGCCATCAAATGCCGCTCTGAAAGCTTGTAGGACAGAAACGGGAACTTCTACCCGTATTTTTTAGACTAACGCTAAACTGCACGGGGACTTCAAAAAGCCCAGCAAATCCATCAATTCACTAACTGCAATATCGTCGGCCATTTTGTTATCAAAGCTTTTATTCCATTTGCACTATTTTGTCAGCCGACATGATTGAAATGTTTCACAATTCATGTGAGAATTAAAAATAAACAAAGTTTCTATGTCCTTTGTTTATTTTAGTTTGGTCATTGGCATCGTGTTATGGAGCAACTTTGTATGGAAGGAACGAAATGTGCAGTTTGTGAAGCTTCTTTCAATAATTGAACATTGTCGACACTTTTTTTTTTTGAGGATGGGAAATCATCAACCGATGACCGGTTGGCGCAGTTGGTAGCGACCCTGCCTTCTGAGCCGCTGGTCCCGGGTTCATCAGGTAACCGTAGTACAGGGTCTGCCTAGTTCGGGACCTGAAGACCTTGTGTGGATGTTGCCTCATATATATATTGTCTCATATATATATATATATCAAATGACCCCTCCCGCACTGGGTGGAGCGGAAGGGAGTGTCAGACTCTCTTACTGACTAAAACCCACCCGTGTTCCTTCCTTGGCCCTTTATGTTCCGGGTCAGCGGTACCCCTGTCGGATGATCCCGCTTTCCCGGCAGGCTTGGGCCCTAGTGGGCCCCCTCTTCGATGCTGACATCTCTTTGAGGTGCGCGTGGAACACGTACGCGCCGTCCAGCATGGGCCTGGTCCTGATCGGACGGTGAGCTACCCATTACTCACCGCCCGCAGGCCCGCGCCTGCGGTGGCCCGGAGTCGTCACGCGGCTCCCGACGCCAGGAGCGTCCACCGCGGCGGCTTGGGCGGGAGACTCTCTCCCTCTCCCGTCCCGCCACCTCCTTCGCTAGCATGACTGCTTCGCAGAAGGAGGCGACTGCCTCCCACTCCCCCTCGCCCCGGACCATGGCTTGAACCATAGCCGGGCGTGAGAGGTCGCCGCCGCTGCCGATCGCCTCTACGAGGACACGGCGGTGCTCCGCCCATGCAGGGCAGGCCCCCACCGTATGCTCCACCGTGTCCTCGTGCGATCATCGCAGTGGTGACACCCGGGCGTTTCCTCCCGCCTGATGATGTGCAGGAACCTCCCGAAACATCCGTGTCCGGTGAGGACCTGCGTCAGGCGGTAGGTGAGGACGCCGTGACGCCTCTCTAGCCACTCCTCAAAGAGGGGTCTTACCGCCGCTATCGTGGCGTGCCCTACATTGTCGACACTTGACTTGACTTTACGTGGGTCACACTGAAAGTTTTTAGAAAATAAAAAACGGAATGACGTAGAAGCCTTTTCATATTTTTATTACTTTTCCTTCGAAAAGCAATAAAAAATATGAGCAAATAAATATGATAAAGCAATAAATAATAGTCTCCGTTCCGTTCTAAGCACCGTCGCATGCGATGGAACCATTGACTGAAGCAGTGGGCCCACTCTTCTTTAGGGATTTCTTCTATGCCTTTTCAAACTCAGCCACGGCATCTTATGGGTTCATAAAATGAATTCCTCTAAGTTTATCTTTTATTTTTGGAAATAAAAAGGGACTAGGTCAGGACTGTAAGGAGGATGTCTTACTAAATCCACACTTTCGATAGACAAATATTCGATAGTCGATATGGCGGAGTGAGCTGGAGCGTTGTCGTGGTGGAAGAGGATCCTAATTCTTGGGCACTGCTGTCTAACATTTTCCAAGACAACTGATAAACAATGACTGACATACCCATCTGCAGTAACAGTCTTTTTATCTTCTCGAACAATTGTTGCAAAATGACCCGTCCTTCCAAACAGTGAGGCAATCATCTTTTTCCCTTGACTTCTGCCGTTCTTTACTTTTGTCGGCAAATCTTCGAATGGAAACATCCATTGCGCAGATTTTCTTTTTGTTTCGGGTTCGTAACAATTTCTTTCATCACCTATGACGAAGTCATATGTAGCATTCGAGTAACCTCCGATTCCAGCATTGAGCGGCACCAATCCAAACGACAACGTTTTTTACCTTCCGTCAAATTATGAGGTATCCATCTAGTACAAAGCTATCTGACGCCTAAATGTTCATGTTAGACTTTTTGTACTTGTCTCATACCAATGCCTAAAGCTGCCCGAATCTGTTAAATATGTCACCCTTCTATCAGCTTCTATCATTAGCCGCACAGCACTCACGTTATCGTCAGTAGTCGCCGTAGAAGGACGTCCTTCTCGCGAATCATCAGTGAGTTTGCTTCGACCACGGTTAAATTCATGAAATCAGTTGTAAACAGTGGCACGGGATGGGGCTTCGTCATGAAATGCTAATCCAAGTCTATCGTAATATTGTTGTTGAGTAAGACCGTAACGAAAGTCATAATAAATCATTGAACGAAAATTTTCTCTAGTCAAATCCATTTCCACGCACAACAGACACCTATTACATTGCCGCGAATTTGTAAAAACAAATGACATATGAATTAATTACACATCTACAGATTCAGATTATTCTAATTGTTGTGAATGTGAGAACTATGTCGGTCATTGGTTTTTTTTATATTTATTTTTGTATTTTTCTCAGCGTAATCATGATCTGGCAGTTTGAGTAATTTATGCGGCCTACTCAAATGTCCTTTCTTTGGTATTGTTCGTCGAATCGTTGAGCTCCTTGAGTCTATGTTGAGCTGCACGAATACTGACAATTGCGTGCACTGACTGGACAGGTCCACTCAATCTGTGTGGTTCTTTCCTCAAAAGACCATTGCAGACACCGATCTACATAGCCTTCGCATGATCTGACCAAGATTTTGTCTGGACTTTAAAAGAGACTGTGACCTTTATTTTTCTTTTTGAGCATGGGAAATCATCAAAGACACTGTGACCTCTGAGTTTGTTTCGGCCTTTCTTCTCAGAGTTGTCAGATAGGAAACGCCGAGCCCATCTAGTTTAAAAAAAAAATATGATTGACGTGTAAAAGTGTTTGTTCAAACCTTACAGAAATAAAATCATTTATCATTTATCCCGAAGAATTCCTAATTCGAAATTTTAATAAATTTCTCATCGGCTGCTTTTCTTACTGGCCTATTGTAAAAACTTTCAGTGTGACCCCCGAATACGGGTGTTGAATAAAATACTACAGAGAGCTATTAGCATAATATTGTTTGGCAATAACTTATTCATGAGCCCGTGGACGCTGACTGAACGATTAACTCCTTATTGTCGGATATACGTAAAAGTGTGTGAAGTTGTCATTCATAATTTACACTATCGTCAAATGGATTAGTTGTCTTACTAAGTAAGTTCGGTTTGGTAATAAAAGCTGATGATGAGCAGCAATATTTCAGGCACCGTTTCTCTTCAGATATCTAACTTATCTAACTCTCACTCTCTGTTATCTAACTTTAGATGTTAACATTTAATAGAAAAGTTAATTTCCGGCTTCCTATGACGTTCAAAGGTATAAAAACCAGCGATAAAAAGGACAATCGCTAATCGTAAAACAAGAACCGTTAATTTTTTACGTTTTAATGGATATTTCTACGATGGTAGCAGCAAATAACCGACCGTTAGTACTATAATTCATTAACTAATTGCACTATTTGCTTTTGTGATAATGTTTTAAGTTATTTCAGGATTGTAAAAATAACATATTATGCTACATAAAATACGAAAATATGCAACGCACCAGACGTACATATGCTTAAACTTTAGGCAACACGATTAGGTACATCCAGAAAAGTAATATAAGATGTAAGAATATGTGGAAAGTTAACATTAAAAAGTTATCTCATATTAAAGTACATAAGTTATCAATGTGAAAATAACTTATATCTGAATTCAAAACTTTATAAAACAACTTAGAAATAGTAGGTAGCTGTTGAACAATATATGCCATCAAATAGTTTCAGGTAATATCTTTCTCAAAGTTATCTCGTATGAGTTTTAGTGTTTCTGGCAGTTGACTTTGAGGTTGCAGTTTTACTTGACTTGTGATATTACAATTGCATTTTGGTTCCCTTGAAAGACGATGAGGTCGTTGAACTCTCCCGGATTTCATTGTCAGTTTTCTTTAAATTTGCTCAAACTCTTGTGGTTACTCTGTTTCGTGTTGTTGTAGTCTTGTAGCAGTTCTCAGGTCCTAAGTCAGTGTGTGTATCTTTGTGAATCCATAGCTATTTAAATAGCTAACGAAACTACGTTTAACATTTTGACTGAAAAATCGTGTGACGTGACGGGTTAAGATGAAATAAAAAGATTCGGTTCCTGAGAAAACTTCTCTTGGAGTCATCCTAAGACAAGTATCATTTGTATTTCGTTGATTACGACCGCCGTTGGCTTGCCGTACTTTACGCTGACAAGGGTGGCATTGGATATCATATGGCTAGCCACGAATCAATTGTTGTAAAAATAGTTTGTTGCCCATAGATTGATCAGTCAGTGATGGCCACGTGTACCTACGACCATTGTTTTTGACATTCAAAAGTGCGTTTAATGTGACTTTGACTTTTGTTATAAACCAAAAACATAATTAGGTACTGAATGAATCTAATAAATCTGCACCATCACGAAAGCTTTTTCCCCCACACCTTGTTCTTCATAATTATTATTAAAGCGGTAGAACAAATCCAATTGGTACGTAAATTACAACGTTAAATCCCTCAGGAGATAATAAAAGTTGTTCTATCCGCATTGTTGCCCAAAGCTATCCACCGAATCAAACTTTTGCGTAATTTAATTGTTTTCTTTATTGTTTGCCGTATATTTTACGTGGATTATATTTAAATTACTTTATGAACAAAATGGTTTTAGTTTTCTTGTACTGTAGAAGAGCTGTTATTACTAATAATAATGGTAATCACCCCAGCGCTGTATCTCTACGTTGACGTCGTGGAGGGGCTTGCGCGCTTCTGAATTCTAGGTCTCTACCAGTAGAGTTTACTTTGCCGAAACAGGTATAAAGTGAGTAGCCAGACAGGCAGTAGCGCCCCATGGACCCTATCTCCCGGGAGAAGTCTTGTTCTTCACCTCTGGCTTGCTTTTATTGGCCGGCTGGAGTGAACACTGATGAGGAACTGAGCTCCCACCTCTTTCTTGCCTGTATTGGCCGTCTTGATTGTAGATTTGCAAGAGCAAACGTGTTCGGAGGAAAGAAGTATTCCAGTAAGATGCTGGTAGGGATCTTGACCGTAGTTCCAGGATTGTCCTGATAGCCATGGAATACCTTTCCACTCCTCATAAGCACCTCAGGACATGTTGCTCCCTCGTCGCTACGACACTATGTGCTAGTGACCGTTATCGGGGCCAATTATTGAGTGTGCAAATCACCCCCTTTTTTTTTGAGGTGGTGAAATCAACAAATATCTTCTCCCGCTCTGGGCGGAGTGGGAGTGCGTGTCAGACTCTTACTGACTAAAACACCCGCGTTGCTCCAGTTGCCTGTGCCAGGGGCCGTGGTAACCTTTTCGGACTTTCCCGCAATCCTGGCAGGCATCGGCCCTAGTGGACCCCGTCATTGTTGCTGATATTTGTTGAGACGCGCGTGGAACACAAAGCGCCGTCGACCCGGGCCTGGGGCCGTACTATGACGTGTTAATTCCATCATTGTTCCAGCGTGAAAGAGAGACGGAGCTATCCATGACCGATAGCACTATCTCTTTTTCGCAACGGAAACATGATGGTGTTAACACGTCATAGTACGGGGCCTGGTCCTTACCGGACGGCGAGCTAACCATTGCTCGCCGTCCGCAAGCTCGCGCCTACGTTGGCTATCGGCTTTGGATTCCCGACGCCCAGAGCGTCTCCTGCGGCGACTAGGGGCATGAGGGCGCAAATTCTGCCTCTCCCTCACGCGTTCCGCCTCCTCCTTCGTTAGCATCACTGGGTCAACATCAGGTGACGGCTTCCCATGCCCTCTCCATACCATGGCCTGGATCAGGGCCAGACTCGAGAGATCGCCACTGCCGATCGCTTCCACGAGGACACGGCGGTGCTCGTCCAAGCCGGGCAGACCTCCACCGTGTCTTCCGGGCGATCCACACAATGATGACTCCCGGGCGTTTCCTCCCGCCTTATCTGGAACAAGAATCTCCTCAAGCATCCATGTCTGGTGAGGACCTGCTCAAATCACCCCCTGCCGTTTTATCTATGTATTTTATATAAAACATTGGTCAGGCATGGGTCATAGTCCTTACTTATTTGTAGGTAACCAGGCCACTTTAGCCACAAAAATCCATAAGCCAATACATTTATATCCATAACCTGCAATAGTCCTTTTTTTTTTTTTTTTTTTTTTTTTTTTTTTTTTGTTTCCTGGGTGGAAAATCCTCATGGATGTCCGCCGCCCTGGGGCGGGCGGCGGGGTCTGTCAGACTCTTACTGACTAAAAACCACCCCGGTGTTCCATCTCACACCTACGCCGGGGGTCGCGGGAACGTACGATCCTTCCGCAACCCCCGACTGGTGCCGGCCCGCCGCTGCGGGCCTCTTCGGGTCTGGGGGGGGAGTGAGGTGTTTGACTCCCCCCGCGACGTCTAAAAGGGGCGCGCGTGGAACACTACGCGCCGCCACCTCGGGTCCTGATGTATGGGGGGCGACGGACGTCCCCGAGTCCGTCGCCCCTGGACCCATTTAGGGGGGCTGGAAGAGGGCGTTGTCCGCCCTCCGCCGACGCCCGGTGCGCCTTCTGCGGGCCGGGTGAGTGGACGAGATCTCCCTCTCCCTTTCCGCAGCCTCCTTCTGCGAGACGACTGTCTCGCAGAAGGAAACCACCGCGTCCCAGGACTCGTCGCTGCCGACCATCGATTCGACTACGGCCGGCAGCGACAAGTCACTGCCTACTTCTGAGATGAGGGCACGGCGCGGCTCCTCCCAAGCGGCACACTCTGCCAGCGTATGCCGCGCCGTGTCCTCTCGGCAATCGACGCAGTGGTGACACCGGGCGTCCGGCTCCCTGTTTATGCGACACAGGTACTTCCCGAAGCAACCATGCCCCGAGAGCACCTGCGTCGCCCGAAACGACAGGGAGCCGTGCCTCCTCCCGAGCCAGCGCTCGAGTACCGGCCGGACCGCCTCGATGGTGACGAGGCCGGCGGTAGGCCGAGAAAGCCTGTCCCGCCATTCCGCCACCAGGACCTCGCGAAGCTGAGACCGACGCAGCTCCATGTGCCGCTGCATCGGTCCCTCGCCCCGCGCCCTCGCTTCCTCGCGCCACCGATACAATGACGCGAGTACTTTCGCCTCGAGGTCCCAGGGCGGGGATCCGGCCAGTACGCAAGCCGCCTCGTAAGAGATCGTGCGATACCCCCTGATGACTCTGACGGCCATCCATCAAAACTACGATGCTGCCGGCCGTCAGGTCAGAGGCCCACACCGGGGCCCCATACAGGGCCATGGATCGCACGACCCCCACGTAGAGCCGCCTACAGACGGCGCTCGGGCCCCCCAGATTGGGAAGCAGCGTCGCGAGCGCGCCAGCCGCGCCCAGCAACTTGGGCGCCAGCCGTCGGAAGTGGGGCTCGAAGTTCCACCGGCTGTCGAGCACCAATCCTAAATACTTCATGGTGGACTCGACAGCGATCCGAGCCCCCCCGACCACGATGTGTGAGCCGGGTAACCTGCAATAGTCCTATGCTAACCGGGGGTTGTCCTTGGGTGCACTAGCATAGTTTGAACAGGGATAATGGTCGGTTAGTGCCTTATTTAATTAACAACATCTAACGAGCCGCTGTGAGTTGGCTTCGGCCCCTGGTACACCTTCCAAAGATCCGGGACTCCAGGGATCCGAGGAAATCAAGACAAAAAAAACACATTGAAGGTTCACTAAAACAATTTTCCTAGTAAAGAAGGTACTCCAAGAAGGGATATCTTTTTATGATCGCGATCACCACTATACATAGAGCCTCAAACTAGACATGCGTTTCCTAATCGATTTTATGTGTTTTTAGGACCTTTTCTGTATAAAAGGCTCAACAAGTTACTAACTTTCTATAGTGTAAGTTATATAAAATGTTATCAGAATATTTAGCGATACTCAATTACACAGACACAAAAAAAATACTGGAAATATTGGAATTATGATAATAATTATATTCCCTCGTATTTACTTTTGTATGTTTTCATAGTTTGTAGGTATTAATGTAGCAATATGCTTTTTCTCATAGTTGTTAATAGATTATTTGTATCAGTCCAACCTAAATGTTATTATCCAAATTTAATTGACATTTAAAATAATGGCCCGGTTTGAATTAACCTAGATCGAGCGGGTCGCAACCTTGTGTTATAATTCCGAACCATCATTACATGCTCCTGTAATAAAGTTTTAGTTTATTTATAGGCACTATAATTGTATTGAAAATCTAACTACTGTTGGCTAAATGTACACTTTTTGTCAAAGTTTTTATTGTTAATATTATTATTAGAATAGCATTATTAATACTGA
The DNA here is from genome assembly GCA_937001585.2 of Brachylomia viminalis. Classification (NCBI taxonomy): domain Eukaryota; kingdom Metazoa; phylum Arthropoda; class Insecta; order Lepidoptera; family Noctuidae; genus Brachylomia; species Brachylomia viminalis. The sequence goes on from OW443301.2 coordinate 5,810,077, forward strand.
TTTATGTATATAGTCTTTATTATACACCACAAAATACATAACAAAAAAAATGTTTACGCTACTAAATATACAATGGGCGGCGGCTTTATATGGAAATAAACGCATTTTCTTTTCTTTCTTTCTTTCTTTTTTATCGCTTACTGCGATCTCTTCCAGGCAATCTTGGAATGGACAGTGATTTGCCTGGACATAAAATGGGACTGTCGTTGGTGCAAATAATAATTATCTATACAATACACTAAAATAGATACACAGTATACATATCCTAAATAATAGATAGGTACATAGATACGTACATACTAAATAATTATAAGCAACGAAAATAAATGAAGACTATATGTAGATAATTACAATTACGAGAAAAAGAGCATAACGACAAGTAATGTTCCTTCACGAGTCTTTTAAACACAAGCAACGACGGCGCGCGTTTTATTTCACGGCGCGCATTTTATTTCAACTGGAAATGCATTCCTCAAACGATATCACGACTTATATGATCATCATCCGTTTTTTTTTTTTTGTGGCAGTCTGTAAATTGGTGTCATAAACCACATGCTACAACCTTTAGGATGTCACGACACCGGGAGGTTCCTGTTCCGGATAAGGCGTGAGGTGCCACCATTGTGTGTATGTGCACGCCCAGGTGTCACTATTGTGTGGATCACCCGGAGGACTCGGTGGAGCATACGGTGGAGGTCTGCCCGGCTTTGGCGGAGCACCGCCGTGTCCTCGTGGTGGCGATTGGCGGTGGCGATCTCTCGCGTCCGGCCCTGGTCCAGGCCATGGTACGGAGCGAGAGGGTTTGGGCAGCCGTCACCTCCTTCTGCGAAGCAGTAATGTTCGCAAAGGAGGAGGCGGAACGCGTGAGGGAGAGGCAAGATTCGCGCCCTCACGCTCCTAGCCGCTGCAGGAGACGCCCTGGGCGTCGGGAATCACAGGTCGATTCCCGGCCACCGTAGGCGTGGGCTTGCGAACGGCGAGCAATGGGCAGCTCGCCGTTCGATAAGGACCAGGCCCGGGTCGACGGCGCGTTGTGTTCCACGCGCGCCTCAAAGAGATGTCAGCACTAATGACGGGGTCCGCTAGGGCCGATGCCTGCTAGGGTTGCAGGAAAGTCCGAGAGGGATACCGTGGCCCCTGGCACAGGCAACTGAAGGAACACGGATGGGTTTTAGTCAGTAAGAGTCTGACACGCCCTCCTGCTCTGCCCAGAGCAGGAGAAGTTATTTGATGATTTCCCACCCTCAAAAAAAAAAAAAAACGGATGTCACGACACCCACACAATCAACGTTGCATCGATGCCGAAGGTTTGATCTGTTGATCACTCTGAATTATTAGTTACCTAAACCTGGCGATCAAAACGTCAATCGAATTTGATCGTGTAGGTGAAATATTACCTACTATCAAAACAATAACAACTCCTTTTGCTATTTTCACATAATGTCTTGACATGTTGTGTAGGTATAGCTTTTCATTTGTTTTATTTTCTCCGTCATTAAGAGCGATATCGTGTATATAAATGCACAACAACATTATCTAGATGCCCTTTAAGGAGTCTTTTCATGGACCTATATTAATATTTATATTTGGAACGTAAGTTTCATAAGGCAAAGTTAATAAATAACATTCCATTTTCATTGAGATATACCGCTGTGATGAGCATGTTTACTAGGGATGTCTGCTTAGTATCCTCCAGGGATATTTGGCGGTGTACGAGTATTTTCATGTTGTGGAGGTATTATGTTTTCTAACGTAGAATTTGACTTTTATTTGTATCTAAGGCGTAAAATAGCTCAATTTATATGAATATCGTGATTTTTATCTTACCAAGCTGTGACACAAAGTAAAATATATGCGATTTTCTTTCTCTTCTTCTTCTTAAAACAGACTGTCTAACTGGCCGGAGTACGCCAGACGTACGGATGTATCGCCACTTGTTGAGGCTATATAAATACCTACAACTCATTCACCTGCAACATGGTTTTAAGCTTATGTCTAAGTTGTGAAATGAGGAGTCTTTATCGGCATTGGAATGTAGTTTCCAATCCCCGTCTTTCAACCTTTCCTTCCAAAATACTTTTTGATTAAGACCTTTTTTTAAACCACCTATGTCACCCACAAATCGTCACCACAGCGACCTAATACCAAGACGAACAGTACACCAACATATACATCGTTCGTACCCACATCACGTCCTACAAGCGTCGGACGTGAGGCGCCCTCAGTACATATTAGATTTGCGTCCATTATGTGGACGTATTATGTCCCGGTTGTTATGGACTGTTTGTAGAATTAAATCATGCGGCCATTTTTAGTCCATTTGATTTTTCGTGACGGAATACACGACGGTATTTGGGTTGACGGTTGGCGACTCCTTTTGTGTTCAGTGATATTTAAAATTGGATACAATATGACGGTTGCCTCCTAAGTATATTTTTTCGTACTAGCTCTTTTGTAGGAGAGTCTAAAGTTAGGTTTAGTTAGAGGAAATGAGCGTTGTAATTTCACGGCACATTCACGGCATCACGATAACAAAGGACATAAATATATAAAGACGCTTTTAAATTCCCGTCCACGATAACTTTATAACGTGTGCGTATTTCCATAGGTACATTTATTTATTTATTTATATTTTATTTATATATTCTTTATTGTACACCACAAAAAACATAACAACAAAAATTAAACTGAACACTACTTAATATACAATGGGCGGCCTTATCGCTTTCTGCGATCTCTTCCAGGCAACCTTTGGTACATTTTATGGACGTGGACTTCCACGATAATATCGTCACGTTAGAAATGATAAAAACGCACATTCAATTAGTAAAGGACGTGTACATACTCGTACATTATGAAACATCCATAGTTTTATAGTAATCGCCTGTCATGGCTAATTTGGTACAGTCATAATTGTGTAAAAACTTTATGTACAAGTAATACAAATTTAGATCTAAATAAATCCTCGACTTTCAACGATTTTATCACACAACTTCTCAACTGGAACCGGGACTATTGTCGGTATATTAATAACACCTAATTTGGGAAATGTGAACGATGTGTTAAACGGCACTGTACATTCTGAAAATCCTGCCTTATATTATACTCCACTAAACTGTACGAAAACATAATAGGTGTTTGCGTCCCCGTTACAACAAAACACAGGCATTTTAAAAGCACATTACTTTCTGGCGGACCCATTAAAAATTACCGAGGAAACGGGTAGGTACTACACTGAACACAAGGGTAGAAAGGCAATACGTAGGTACCTAACATTATGTATTATTCCTTAGATGAGCATTTCTGCTAATTATAATATACCAATGCTATTCACAATCTAGGCTACGAGTCACATATATTGTAATTATTATGAACTTTTCATGTTTCTGGAAGACTAAGAACAGTTTCAGACGTACGACAAAACGTAGGTAGGTATACGGAGTGACTTGTAATAGGACGCATTCCTTCCAGGACATGATAGTGTGGGCCCTGTGTAACAATTAAACACCCCATGTAGCCTAGGTAAATATCCGTTTCTAGAAAAACAATTTTAGTACTTTTTTGTAGATCTCGTGGGCAGAATTGCCTCTTAGTCGGGCTTTAAAACGAGCTAGCGTGGTGTATACTATGACTTTTTGATAACTGCAGCAATTGTTACATTTGAAGGCCTATAAAAACGAATAGGTAACTGAACACTTTGGTATGTAATTACTCTATCAACGTTCCTAATGAAGAAACCACCACAAACCGTGCACAAACACGCTAATATAACTGAAACACCCGTCAGTTTGAATATAAACTTTAAATGAATTTCTACGGCGCCTTTTGTTCTATCGCTGTAATTAAAAGTTGTCGCGAAGAGATGGCCTTATCTCAACAATGTGACGTCACTAAATCCTTTGCACTTTGTATGCAAGATAAATGAAGAGCGCTAGATAGCGATTCAGCGCTATCTAGCGTTGATAAGTATTTTTCGTATGACTCGGAGTTTTCTTTGAGGCGCTTTATGGAATTCCAAGTACACACATCAAAAGTGTCTAGGGATCAACATATATTTTTGCAATAACTTTTCTCCTGATTGATATTAATTAAAATTTTCTTTAAGGATTCATAAAATAAAGTGTTTTCGTTTGTCACAGTAACGATAAACCAAGTCACCTTTGCATTAATAAAGAAATTTGCCATTTTCCTAATAAAGGGATTTTTGACATTTGAACCACTAACACAAAAGTTCGAAAAAAAGACTGAAATAACAGTTTTCTTAAAAATTTTATTGGGTAACTTAAACAATTAATAATCCGTGTTTCTACCGCGAACACTAACAACACAAGAACATCGGTTTGGCATACTCAAAATGAGTTCATCCAAATCACGCTGTGGAATGGCCGCCCATGTTCGTTGCAACAACAAAAAAAGGTCTTCTTGCGACTGGATACCCTCCATATTCGGCAGAGCTCTTCTCTGTAGCATATCCCATGCATGCTCAATCGGGTTCAAGTCTGGCGACTGAGCAGGCCAGGGCAGGACATTGATGTTAGCTGCGGCGAGAGTCTGTCTTACAACTCTTGCGGTGTGCGGTCGTGCATTATCATGCATTAACTGAAATAAGGGACCGATTTGCACTTGTAGAGGAACGATGACGTCTGATACAATCGTCTCAGCATAAATTTGAGCGTTGAGGTTGCCTCTGATCCAAATCAACTCAGTTCTTCCGCCGATCCAAATACCCGCCCATACCATGATGGTTCCACCACTATAAGGATGGACTTCCTGGCAGGATTTTAATCGCTATTGGCGTCCAGGGGTTCTCCAGTGTCGTATACGTCTTGTATCCGGTCTCATACCAAAACGAGACTCATCAGAAAAGCACACGAAACGCCATTGTTCTTCTGCCCAATTTCTGTGTTCAAGAGCCCATTGATATCGAATCCTACGATTGTGCATTGCTATAGGTGGTACCCGTAGCGGTCTTCGGGAATGAAGGTTCACTTCATGCAAGCGGTTTCTGACTGTTTGGTCGCTAATTAAGTTCCCTGAAGAGTGATGAAGCCTCACGGCTAACATCATGGCGGTTATTGTTGGAGCTCTTCGAGTTAAGATTTGAATGTATCGGTCTTGTCTCCGTGTGGTGCAGCGATACCGTCCTCCATGGCGCTCAGCCACGGTACCAGTGCTTCGGTAACGTGTCCAAAGTCGACTGATAACACTCTGACTTGTATTCAGAGCTAAAGCCACAGTACGTTGCCGGGAACCAGCTTCTATCATTCCCACGGCTCTGAGCATTTCTTCCCTGCTTAAATGACGTCGCCGCTCCATAATAACGTTGGTTTTAATCAGTAGTAGGGAAACAGTAGCACTAATAATGTCTTCAATGCGTTGTATGTTTTTATAGGGAAAATATTGACAGCTGATTTTCATCTTTTACTCGAATTTGATTCACAGTTCCTGATTCAAATTATGAAATGCACCAAAAAGGATCCATATAAATTTATAAAATCATAAATTTATTACAAAGCCACATCTTAATCTCAAGAAATCCGCATAAAAATGCTTGGTCCCTAGACACTTTTGATGTGTGTAGTTTTATCTTGACATGCTCGTGCATGCACTACTTTCTGTCGCTTTGCACGCACTAGTGTTATTGACAGCTGCTGCTAAGAAAAATAAGATTATAATTAAGATAAATGGCTTCCATTCTCAGAAAATAGTACCACAAATGTGGTCAGAAAACGTATTTTATCAACAACAAATGAATAAATTGACCACCATTTCGGTCCTCATTGTAATTGTATTCATTCTCATAGGTCAATAGGAAATTGCGCTAAAAATATAATAACAATCTATGTCAATACGCATTCCATTACTGGATGATTTATTCCACACGTTTTTTACAAAATATTTAGATTGTATGTTACGCAAATAGGAAATCATACGCGAAACTGAGACAGCAGGTGGCGCCACCTAAACGCCACGTAATCAAATACGCGTGGCAAAATTTTGCGAGATCTGCCTTTTAATTGAAAATACGAATTTAAAGAGAGTAAATAATGGACCGGCTAATGGACAATAATGGATACCTTTTTTTTTTGAGGGTGGGAAATCATCAAATAACTTCTCCCGCTCTGGGCAGAGTGGGAAGGCGTGTCAGACTCTTATTGACTAAAACCCACCCGTGTTCCTTCAGTTGCCTGTGCCAGGGGCCACGGTATCCCTCTCGGACTTTCTCGCAACCCTAGCAGGCATCGGCCCTAGCGGACCCCGTCATTGGTGCTGACATCTCTGTGCGGCGCGCGTGGAACGCAACGCGCCGTCGACCCGTGCCTGGTCCTTGTCGGACGGCGAGCTACTCATTGCTCGCCGACCGCAAGCCCGCGCCTACGGTGGCCGGGAATCGGCCTGCGATTCCCGACGCCCAGGGCGTCCCCTGCGGCGGCTAGGGGCGTGAGGGCGCGGATTTTGCCTCTCCCTCACGCGTTCCGCCTCCTCCTTCGCGAACATTACTGCTTCGCAGAAGGAGATGACGGCTTCCCAAGCCCTCTCGCTCCGTACCATGGCCTGGACCATGGGCTGGACGCGAGAGATCGCCACCGCCAATCGCCTCCACGAGGGCACGGCGGTGCTCCGCCCAAGCCGGGCAGACCTCCACCGTATGCTCCACCGTGTCCTCCGGGCGATCCACACAAACTTCGAGAACCCGGTGCATCCCATAAAGAACAAAAAAAAGATCTTATTAACAGGTATAAATGTGACTGTGAAAATTCAAAAGAATAATTGTTACATGCAGGGGTTATGTTAATTTACTATAGTATAGTTAAAATCTCGCTGCAGACTTGGTCATAAATCATAATCGGAGTAGGGATGTGCGCTAGTTGCGCGCGCTCAAGGCCATTATCGATAATGTGTTTTTTTTTAATTTGTTTAAATTCTATTTTTAGTTTTATATATACGTTCTTTTGTTTATATATTTAATATGCTTTGTAGTAAATTTGGTAATAAAATAAAAAAAAACGTGTATTTATTTCTATCACCCACTAAATATATAAAACTATCGATATCACTCATCGACTGCAGTAATACACAGGACTACGTGTGGGCGTGGCCTGCCCATAAGGCCCGTGACTGGGAAAGAGAGCGAAACACTCGAATGATTTATGACCGAGTCTGCAGCGAGATTTTAACTATACTATAAGTAATGAGATAAATGTATTTCTAATTAGTATTGAAAAGTTCACTTCCAGGCCCATTTTATATGACACTATAACTTTTCCGTAAGCTTATTGTTATTGAGCACTTGATGGACTTATTGCTTACGCGGGAGCAGCAAAAATTTCGTAACGGTACTTCGGGTCACGTCAGGTCAATGAACATTTTAGAAATATCAATATCCGAAAGTCAACTTCCGATTTACAATAAATAAATTAGTCAGGCTTATTTTAACTTATTTGACATATTTACGTGTATATATTTATGTGCCTTAACTGTTTGAGATGCACAAAACAATTAAATAATCAATAAAAGTTCCCTATTAGCTAGATGACCATCTTCACATCACAATAAAACCTTCACCTACACTTTGATGTCACTATCCTTGTTATATCGATGTATTATAATAATATGTCAATTCAAATAACATTGTTGCAAATTAGTATCATTAGAAGCTTTGCATCTTTAATTTTATGCTAATATCACCATAATATAGTTAGAATTACTAGTAATCCTGCTCATAATCAGCCTATACTGTTCCCACTGCTGGGACACGGGCCTCCTCTCAGTGAGAGGGAGTGGGCCATAATCCACCACGCGAGCCCAGTGCGGGTTGGTAGACGTCACAAATGTCTTCGAATTATTGGTTCTAGGACATGCTGGTTTCCTCACGATGTTTTCCTTCACCGTTTTGAGAGCTCTGAGCTTTAAATCCTGTTCACCTTTACAAAATAAGCTAAGTATTGTTGTGTTTCGAAAGGTGTCCTTTACACTACAATACATCCTTAAGTAAGGTGCAAACTTACGGTATTCATTACGCAAGTCAGATTCTATATAATCCTAGAAGTAGTTCGTTGTTTATGAAATCATTTAAAAGAAAATATTACTTGAACGATCCATTGTTCGAAAACCAACCATACGTTTATTATTTTAATGATGATTGACAAACAATAAGCGAGAAGTGTTTACAAAATATTAATTATTGATATCTGTTCGTCGATTTATTATTATGCACGGCATTATGTGAATGTCATTTGTTTGCCTCCACGAGTGGCAATATACGACCGACGACGTAACCACTAGTACCTTGATAAATTATTTTCATAATTAAACATACCTAGCTGGATACTTATTCCTTTTTAATGGTACAACATTATCAAAACAAGGTGACGAGATACTGTACTCAAGTATGGAAAAATATTCTAAGGAAACCTTAGATTTTTTTTCTCTATATCGTTGAATTAGTCTTCAACGGTTTAGTTAATTAAAGATCGTAAGATGTGAACTTTGTGAAAAGTCCGTAACCGCGGTTGCACGTTGTGAAAGTGTCGCAATCAATTCATTGGAATGAATGGTTTTCTTAATGGATTCTTTATTCCGAAATAAAAATCAATATTATTATTATTAATGGGCATTGATCACCACTCTTCTTTATATGAGAAGAGGCTTTTGCCCTGAGTGGGACAATTACAGTCAATATTAGTACGTGGCTCTATCAATAAATGTCAGCCAACTGCGCTCCATGACCCGTAAACAATATTCATTTATTTTCCATTTGTTTTCAATTACTTTCTGCCAAATCACTCGAGCCCAGATAACATCTTAATGGGAATTTCACTCATGCAAAAGGAGTGTTGAAAAAAATATTCTCTCTTATTAATGTTTTACGGGAATGAGGCCTCCAAGATTAAGTGGGAATATCAAGGGTCTGTTGAAGTTAAATTCCTTACAAAAGATTAAATCCCATATTTTTTATGGATGTCCTCCTTTAAATTTGAATAGTCTTGAGGACAAGACGTCTTATTTTTTACTGTCTTAAAGAGCCTTCACTAAAGCAAAGGAGCTTAATTACCTCCCTTCTTCAGTAAGGTCCCCCGCAACTTTACTGAGCGGGCAATATTTTTCCCACGGCACGGTATAAGATAGGTAGATCGATAGAAAACTTTTGCTTGAGGCTTTTCTTGTATACCGATACAGAGAACAAAACAAATGAATGCACACCAATACCTCTACACAATTTCCTGTAAAGATATGTACATGACAATGGACAGAACGCCTCGCAAAGCTGACTAGGTTTTGTATATGCCACGGCGTAGTATAACCTCGTCTCGTCGATACAATCGTCGAATGAATAAACACTAGTACCTACCCCTGAACTAAAATGCATCTTTACAAAGCGATAAGTATCTACAAATACAGCATGTATCAAAAAGGTGTAGTCATATTTAAGGGTGTGAATCAGACCAGAGAATAATCAGCCATCCCATACATTTGATTCGAGTAGGTAGGTATAAAAGTTTTGCACGGGACAGTTGATAATTTTTTCGCGATTACGATGTTGATCCCTTGGGGAGAGTAGTTCAGTTTGATGGTCTGTGCAACACCCTTATGTATGACCACACATTATCTAATACATGTTGTATAAAACCTCAACTTGCTTTAAAAGTTCACATCGACACCATGTGCTATAGGCAACTAGGCATCTACAAACTAAGGTAAGAGTCCCGTAATGAGTTTAGACGAAGCAATTAAACCTGGCAAAGTGGGTCGACGGGTCCAATTTGTACTACTAAGTTATAGCCAACTGAATAAGATTAGTAACATGAGGTACTACTAACAATGTTTGTGATGAATACAGTTTTATAGGATGTTCTTTTGGGTTTGGCCTAAAGGACCAGGAAACATTAAAGGCCCTCTGTTGAATAAAGCAAAGAAATAACTAAAAATATATGGTCAGGTTTCTAATCTATCAGTTAGGGGTTTGATTTACATGATAGCCACATTATCAGTTCAATTTTTATTTGTATCTTCACGACATGCGACAGTTTAAAGAAAACAGACGATGAAAGGATCTTCTTATGTTGTGTGATAGCCGTGAAGCCATAAGCTTATCAGGGTCTAGCAAAATATTAATATTACATCAGCTTCGAATCGCGTTTCAAAATCAACCCAAATCATAAATTATTTATTCAAATTAGGCCGATGACTGTCTAATGGACTGTCTTATGTAATTTTTTGAAGTTCTACAGAATCAGTAGTTTTGGACGTATTTTTTTACATAAGACAGCCCTTTAAAACTCCCCTCCTTTACCATTTCCTTGTGTTTGAGCTGCGAAGAAGTAGCGCAAAAAACTGCGCAACAATATATTTGCTTTAATAATCAGTACACACGCATTCAAAACCACGACATGATCTTTAATTTATGACGGAACTAGTTAAAAGTTTGATGCAACCATCATCATCATTTGCCTAGAATTTTCCCAACTGTGTTGGGGTCGGCTTTCAGTCAAACCGGATGCAGCAGAATACCAGTATTTTACATGCAGTGACTGCCTATCTGACCTCTAAAACCCGGTTACTGGGTAGTACGATACCCCTTGGTAAGACTGGTTGTCAGACTTTCGGGCTTCTGATGGATGACCCGTATCGACTGTCAAAGATTCATAAATAACAGCCGGGACCAACGGCTTGACGAGCTTTCCGAGGCACGGAGGGGTCTTGATATGTAAAAATGGTCACCCATCCACGGACCAACTGCGGGAAGCATTCCTTATGCTGATCGATCGACCTGCGCAGCTTTTAATACTTAGCTACAAGCCCCTGTCTAGTTTGATACAACCGTCTCCCGCAAAGCCTTACCATCTCCTATTATGTAGAGGCCTCCTTTCAGTCAGACCGCATGCGGTAGAACGCCAATATTCTATCCAGAATGACTGCCATTCAACCATACTGAAATCCAATTATTTAGGAATATCTATAGGTATTGTAAGATCACTTCATGTATATAAGCTTTACATAGATTAGCTAATCTTGTAGCTTTTGACCAACTGGCCTTAGATAGTTGAAAATTATTTGATGTGATTTTAAGATTACTGTTCTCAGTATAATGAATTAATCATAGTACCTAGATTTTGGCGTGGAAAATAATAAACGCGGCAAAGTGCGCGCCAGACTCACACACGACGGGTTCCGAACCACCGTACAGTTTGTAACGTTTCTTGGGGGACCCCTTTAATATTTAACTTTATTTTATTTTTATTATTTGTTTTTATAGCGGCCATAGAAGTAAATATACACTCTAAGATTTCAAATGTCTGCCTCTTACGGTTCAAAAGATACAGCCCTGTGACTTACGGACGAACGTACAACGGAGCCTTAGTAATAGGGTCCCGTTGGCACCCTTTAGGTACGGAACCCTAACGAGAAATAATACTTTGTAATGAAATTAAACTCTTGTTCCGCTCGCATTCAATATTGCGCTAATAATCTTTAATTTCATACGCACAGTCTCGCTTAAACGAAACAAAATTATTGCTATCTATTATTTTTCTATTGACGATAATTTGCCTCAATGCAAACTATCACACTGTCAACATTAACCTATCCTTTCAACATAATATAAAAAGATATAAGCGTCGCCATTTTCATAAACATAGCGATTACAACCACAATGTCAGCTTAGCAGGGTACAGTCGTGTAGAAAAACGAATGGCCTGTAAAGCTGTAATATTGCAGACACTCCCTATAATATCGTCACATCACTTACGAGAGGGCGCGCCGTGAATGTGGTCATAACTTGAGAAGATTGTTATTAAAACGTTGACTAGTGGAGAAATATTTCGTATTGTAGCAATGTTACTAATATGAACGTGGACAAACTCATGATTTAATGTTTATTCACGTTCGCTGACTGTTCGCTAAATATTTTTTTTTGTTTTAATATAAAATGGGTTTGCTCTCGACTCTAGTCTAGGTCAGTGGTGACAGAGACAGAGTCAACGAGGGAGTGAGCTTACCCAGAAGAAGTTTGTTCACTCTCACTATGAAGAGATTAGGATTGTAGGCTTTTGGAAACACAGACGTTATAAACAATTATGTCAGAAATACATTCTTATGTATTTCTGACTTAATTCTCGCCGGTCAAGCTATATTTTTCATTTTCTGGACACGTCTTGTATTTAGTTAAAACTTAACTTAATTATCAAAGTAACTTCTAAGTCTTCAAAGTTTAATAATTTTTTTTTGTAAAATATTTGAAAGTGCTTTGGATCGTTGATATTTAAAATGTACCTACCTGTTTTAATTCTATATTTTTGTTGTTACAAAACTGAGATTTCTTAACGTACCGTGAAAAGCAACAGGCGTTGTTTTTTTGAAAGCTGTGACGTGTGTTATTTACACATACAACTTAGAAACCTAGTAAGATGATAAATAAGTAAATAGTTACGCTTTTAACTAGATAAAACAGTTGTGTTTACATCAGCTGTCACAAGCGCTGTTAGCTAAAACAACAACGCGTCGGCTCCATCTAATTGATTAAACGTTCTGTAATCGACTGTACACTTGACATCAACATGTGGGCTCAATTCTATCTTGACACTTTCATTAAAATATTTATTTTTTATAGTATAAATAACTTTTTGTAAAGACATCGTAGGTATTGTGTAACTTAGGTATTTTTCATAAGTGAGGTTTTGTAAATTCTTGAGATGATGATTTCCATTATACAATGTCCAATTCAACTGCTTTAATACACTCAGAAGCTTCTAAATCGAACCACCTTGCATTGCCATGTAAGGTATAAAGGCGTAAAATAACAAAAGAATAACAGTTTTCACGCATTTCAGCCGAAATACTGGCCATTATTTTGGTGACATCATTGTTTCGAATTTTGAATTCACGACCATACAAAAATGTACAAACAATGCATGGTGGCTCGATTTAGGAGTCCATGAGTGTGCTTTTTATCATCAAAATACGATAAAAACTTCTACAATTTGGTCAGGTTATTTTAGAATCCTGCATTATTCACGAGGGTTAATTAATTTTAACGGGACTTTTTCATGTTACCAATGTTTCTATGAATTATTATTGTTTTGTGTCCGTGAGATGTTTGTAAAGATAAGCAAAATAAAAACCCAAATTATATTTCCCCTAAAAAAAAAAATTTCCATTGCAGGGCAAATGTTTGTTTTCATACAAAGAAGGATCAATCAGCACACGCATGCTTCGTGGGGGTTGGTGATTTTCCAAGGTTCATCACGATGCTTACATATACATTACACACACAGACACACACGCAGTGACGATGTATACTTATTTAGAAATTTCTTTAAAAAATATAATAAGTTAAATAAGTACAGTTGCAAAACCATAACCTCATGATTGAAAATCGGATACCTTTCGGCCTATAGTTGATTGAACCGGATTTATTTTTGCAAGGTAAAACACCGACATAGCTCGAAAAATTACCAAACTTAAGTGGTAGTGGGCAATATGCCCATATTGCTAGCAGAATAGGTGACCAATGGGGCCGGAGATTCTGGAGTGGCGACCTCGTACCGGAAGATGTAGTGTTGGAAAGCCTCTCACAAGGTGGACCGACGACCTGGTGAATGTCGCAGAAATACGTTGAAAGCGAGAAGCACAGAATACGAGCAGTGGTGGCCCAGTGGTAACGGCCGCGACTTTCGAGTTGTAGGTCGTAGGTTCGAACTCAGACAGGCGCTTTACTTTGTGTAAATTATTTCATCATCACTGCTCTCAAAAACGGTGAAGGAAAACATCGTATGGAAACCGGCACGTCCTAGAACCAACAGTTCAAAGTCATGAGACATCTACCAACCCGCACTGGGCCCGCGTGGTGGATTACGGCCCACTCCCTCTCACGGAGAGGAGGCCTGTGTCCCAGCTGTGGGAACATTGTAGCCTGATGATGACAAGCACGGTCGAAGTGGCGATGCTTGGGGGAGGCCTATGTCCAGCAGTGGACGTCTTTCGGCTGAAATGATGATGATGATGATGATGATGATCAATATGTGCACTCATGCCCATTTGAAACACGATCATTTGCAATAGTTACTAAACAATTTATACGATTTAAACTCAAGCGAAGGAACAACATTGTGCTAGCGTCTCATTCCCCTTACGAAGGCTGCTTGTATTTACTATTGTATCTACTTGCATTATGGAAATGGCACAAACGGATATTATCTTATATTGTTCCAACAGAACGTAGGAAGCATCCAATGTATTGTGGTTTGGTCGCAATAAATGTAGGTACACAAGCACTGCTGTTGAGTCAAGCTATTTCCATCTTTAATGAGGGGTATTAAAATTTATTTTTATTGGACGGTACCTAGCTAAAAATAGCCTACCGCAGCGCTTTCGTGGGTATTGTAGGTTGCATAGAGACTGTGCCAAATGAATAAACAGTAGTACCTGTTTAAGTGGAAACTGCTACGAATACTTTAAGCAATAAGTTAGTTACCAGACAGTAAATGTTAACTGCATGAGGGTCAACAAATTACCTTTAAAATGACACTGTTCGAATTTCAAAGTGATGTTCAGAGTAACTATTCACAAACATTTCCACTTTTGCCCATAAAATTGCTTTACCGAGAATAAGTTCCAATAAATTATAATTTCATTTAGGTTGAAACTAAAATGGAAACAGTATCTAAATATAACATGTTTTGTAAGCCAAAATATAGCGCTTCATGGTTATTTTGGCGCGTGACCAAAATCGGAACTAAGGTCGCCATCTTGTTTTTCTGATTTCAAGTAATATTTTACAAACCAATTATTACACAAATGCTTACCAACAGCGCCCCATTTCAACGTCATTCGAGCGCCAAAAGATCCTTCTAGCGGTGTCAATCACGCGCCACGCTCCAGTGGCTATAGAACCTTTCATTAACACTGTGTTTGATAGGTAATTACTTACACATCAATGTCGGTACTAGTAAAGGCGAAACTCTTTACTTACGAGTTTTAAACCTTGTCATTAAAACTGTAAACGTCTTCTTACAAAAACCTACGAGAGTGACACAAAAACTAACAAGTTGACAACCTCATCTGGTTTCAAACAGCAACCCGTTTAGTCAAACGAGCTTGGACTCAGGACTCATATTATTTTTTAATACGAAACTCCACGGACCAAAACCCGAGAGTAGTTTTCAAACTACGCCACTGCATCGTTTCTGTGTTCAGCTGCACAGTTTTTTGCTTTTTCAGCCGACCATAAAATTCAGTATGAAATTGGTTTTCGTTGATACATGCATAAAATCACGTTTTCGATCCCTGGTGGATATGAGGAAATTCAGTTAAATTATTCAAAGACCTGATGGATGGGAATTCATTGGCCTAGTGATTTTAGTCACACAATTTTATCCCACTTTTGGTTATTTTCATGTTTATCTTCGGCTTTCGTCTCATAAAAGACAATGACCAAATTGGTAGTAGCAATGGAGGCAGCAATTCTGATCATAGTCTTTTAACTTACTTATGGTACAACTATAGGTTTCACAGAGATCAATATTATTGTTTTTTTATTTCCTTTGAGTTCTAGAACTGCAAAAACATCATGAAGACGTTTCAATCAAGCGAATAGTTCATCCTCAGTTGATACATACCTCTCAAAATGTCCAATAAATTATCATCATTCTTCCGTAGTGGTATATATATAACCTTCACCTAAATAATACTATGTCACAGCCATCATAAATGTATATAAACGTGTATATCTATAGGCTTTCCGTTAACAACTTTGGAGCCATTACCGCCTAATCACCTTTAATGTGCAATGTGCCATTGATTAGACCGATAGTGGACGTCAATTACTAAGGAAATGGATCTTGTATGATGTTATGGAGGACGTTGATTGACTGTAGTAGTGTGTAAAGCGTTTGGAGTTGAGTCGAAGTTTGTTATTAGTTTTAGTAATGTTGTTACTGTAGGTTTGTATTACAAGGAGTTTAGCAAAATAGTCCGTTCCAAAAATATCTGATGAGCATGTAAACAAATAGATCATTAACCTGTGGATGCCAATTTGTAATGCGACGTACAAATTGAGTGCTTCGAGTTGCTTATTTGAATAGTTGAACTCGAAATCCTATTTACATCACCTTAAAGACGATTTTCATTTGGAAGTCGAGGTTGATTTTATAACCTCAATTTTCTCCGTTTATTTTTCAATTACAATTTAATAATTTCATATTCAAACAATGATTGTTGGAAAATGTGGTGAGATATGAAGATGAAACCTTCTAAATACAGATGAATGTGTTACTGCAATTCCCTTTAGTGATTAATTGCTTAAGACTTTCACCTGAACAGGGTTTGTTTACACTTTCGTCAGATACTCTTGGAACAGACCATAATTTAAAACGTTCGTCAGATACTCTTGGAACGGACCATAATTTAAAACGTTCGTCAGATACTCTTGGAACAGACCATAATTTAAAACGTTCGTCAGATACTCTTGGAACAGACCATAATTTAAAACGTTCGTCAGATACTCTTGGAACGGACCATAATTTAAAACGTTCGTCAGATACTCTTGGAACAGACCATAATTTAAAACTTTCGTAAGAAACTCTTGAAACCGACTATAATTTTAAACGTTCGTCAGATACTCTTGGAACAGACCATAATTTAAAACGTTCGTCAGATACTCCTGGAACGGATCATAATTTAAAACGTTCGTCAGATACTCTTGGAACAGACCATAATTTGAAACTTTCATCAGATACTCTTGGAACAGACCATAATTTAAAACGTTCGTCAGATACTCTTGGAACAGACCATAATTTAAAACGTTCGTCAGATACTCTTGGAACGGACCATAATTTAAAACGTTCGTCAGATACTCTTGGAACAGACCATAATTTAAAACGTTCGTCAGATACTCTTGGAACAGACCATAATTTAAAACTTTCGTCAGATACTCTTGGAACAGACCATAATTTAAAACGTTCGTCAGATACTCTTGGAACGGACCATAATTTAAAACGTTCGTCAGATACTCTTGGAACAGACCATAATTTAAAACTTTCGTAAGAAACTCTTGGAACAGACTATAATTTTAAACGTTCGTCAGATACTCTTGGAACAGACCATAATTTAAAACGTTCGTCAGATACTCCTGGAACGGATCATAATTTAAAACGTTCGTCAGATACTCTTGGAACAGACCATAATTTGAAACTTTCATCAGATACTCTTGGAACAGACCATAATTTAAAACGTTCGTCAGATACTCTTGGTACAGACCATAATTTAAAACTTTCTTCAGAAACTCTTGGAACAGACTATAATTTAAATCATCATTATATAACATCATATATTTTGATCATATTTTAATTTGGACGAAGTCAATGAGTTTAATGAGCAATCATTGCAATAAAATTGTGTCAATCTTAACACCACTCCCCTGTGAGACAGTGACGTGTTCTCTTCGCTTGGCTACGCACTGCGCTACGGCGTAGCTTTTACTTTGCTACGCTCGCGTAGTCTACACACATTCACGATATAATTATTTTTAGGCAGTTGTATGTGTTATACATTATTTTTTTAAGCCTAGATATACAAATCTGACCATCTGCTACTATGTATAAATATGTAAACATTAATATTGCTCAATACAGCCATTAATTTGCCAGTAAGTAAACTGTACAACATCCTAATGAAAAGCTTTTCGAAACATTTCAGTGGTTCAATTCATCCTAGATATTGAAAGCATCGGTATGTACATGTACTGAACTGTAAACGTAAATAGCATAGCATAGGACAGCCACCCTATAATGTTGCTACTGCTGGGACACAGGCCTCCTCTCTATGAGAGGGAGTGGGCTGTAACCCACCACACGGGCCCATTGCGCATTGGTAAACGTCACATGTCTTCGAATTTTTGGTTCTAGATAAGAAACTAGAAGACGTAAACAAGAGACTACATACATACATAAACTCACGCCTTCTTCCCATGGGGGTAGGCAGTGACTACAGAACGCCACCTGCTACGACATACTCCTTTTGCCTCGATTACGTTGATACACCTGGTCATACATGCACGTCGGTTGGGAGTACTACGCAGCTGGCCTTTCTGAAGAACATAAGAGACTATTATTAAAATTCTAGAAATAATCCTGCAAACCCACACTGACAATTGTATTCTTATTTTTTTTTTTAAAACGTTCGATCCACAGAAGGAATATCTCCGGCATTGTGGGTGCGTTTACAAACATATAAACTCACATACACAAACAGCCATTCGGCAGGCAGGTAGCTAGTTCAAAACAAGTTTTCGTTTGTTTTCGGTTTCCGCAACTAATTTTGAACTTCATAATACTATAATGCCTTAATCATTATCAATTTTTTATTTGTGTAACATAGGTAGTGAATACAGGTCTTAAATTAAAGTTCATAGGTCGCTATGTTATGCCAGCAGGCGTACAATTAAGGTTACATGCGAAATAAAATATTGATCATGCGAGAGGAAAACATTTAACAATAAAGAGATATCCGCCGTCACGTAAACGTAATTACAATGACAATTTTAACTTAATTCAGCCAGACGTGTTAAATTAAAACAACATGTTTCTTGTACATTGTGACAAGTTCAAACCACAAAGGTCTCAATGATTGGCACTTAGTTATTAAAGTCTGCTCATCTATGAAATATGGGATCGGATTACGAATACAATGACTTCTTTGACAAATAATTTCTCGTACACTTGCCTAGAGGTAATTCCCAAAAGGGTAGACGATGAACCTGTTAACGTAAACTTAGAGAGAAGACCAGAAGAAAAGTTATAAAAAATAAAATTGCACCTAAACTTAATGTTAAAAACATTGCTCTAAATACCAAGCAGCAGAATAATTTAATAGGTTGCCTACTGACTTAAGATCGTTGATTTATAAAGGTACCCTAATCAAAGCTAAACTTAAAGCATTCCTGGTGGACTAATGTTTATATTCTCTATCTGAATTGGTGACAATGACAAATGATAGTAAATAATTTTATATTTAGTCTTTTTTTTATTGCACCCACCATTTACATAAGACATTAAATACATTCAACACATTATTAGATATTTGCATTTTAGAGAATATATTAAATCAGTTGACATAATAATAATAATCATTTATATAGTAAATATTTAAAACCTGTTGACCTAATATTATATCATAATATGTTATTAATTATTTTTAGTGAACTTTACTGTTTGAAATTCATTTTATTTTTTAGCTTTAATAATTAATGTACTACAACATCATTCAAACACAATGCGAATTGTTATATGAATAAATAAATGCTATAAACCACATTTCACCGCTGAACGAGCATTTAATTTCCATGTAATACATACCTAGGTAAAATTCAGAATCATATTTGTTTTTTAAATATGGATTCATTTTCATCAACACAACATGCAACAAACAACATTGCTCCCGTTATCACGAATTATATTATTTCCATTACATTAAAGATCTTGTGAGATAATTGGCAATAATACTTCCACGACTGAAACATTTGCATCCAACAAATACTAATAAAAAACCTTCGTTAGTCTTCTGAGCACGAGCTATTCTCGTTACTTCGTTTGTTTTCGTTCGTTCTTCGTTTCTTCTTCGTTCGTTTCGTTTCGAGGTGATTTTTTTTTATTTGTAATAAGTACTTTTATATTATTTTATTACACACTGGCTTTTTCCCACGGCTTCACCCACGTGGATGTCGGAAAATATCCCACGGAAACGTACTACCGGGATTTAATGTACCCTAATCTGTTAATCCAGGTCATAAACTATCTGTGTGTCAAATTTCATCCAAATCCATTGAGCCGTTTTAGCGCTAATCTGAAAAATATATATCCAGATAAACGAACAAAAATTCTTCGTTACTATTTTATTACACACGAAACATTTAGTTCCAGAAAATAACTATTACAATAAATATTTTTAAACACAAAGAAAAAACAGATTCCAGTTTCAATTGATATTCCGAACAAACTCATACAGAAAAATAACAAATACAGTGAACAGAACAGAAAAATGTAAAAATATTGTGTGTATACCTTACAGTTTATATTTTCAGTAGATAGTAGATTTATTATTATTTATTTGAAAACAGTGACAGCTACAATTTTTTTTTATAATTTGCACGTATCTTCATATCGTATTTGTATCGTTTTGCTAACTGCAGTTGCAACAAAAACGTCAATTCTCAGGTTTTATTTAATAACAAAAAAAAACACCAAGACATTTTAAATAAAGAAGAGTTCTAACTGCTATCAAGATAACCGACGTGTAATAAAAACCATCGGGTGGGGGAGTGAATGCGAGACGTTGGACTGACTGACGTCGACGACGCTGATAGACGTTTAAGAAGGGAGGAAATTGCCTCAGCGAGGTTTGTAAGTGATAAGTGCACGATGAGATCAAGCTCGACAGGATTAGAAAATCTAGGGTTAATGCGGTAGTATTGAAGTACTTTTAAGATGTCAGATTTTCAGATGAAGATGCTAGAAAAAGATTTTGGGAATTTATAAATGATAAATATTTTTGTAAGTAGGTTTGTACCTACAAATACATACACGTCAATAATATTTTAAAAACCAGATGAGGTTGAATAAATTGATTAATATCTCACGTTTTTGAATGGTCTATCAAGCTTCTAACGTTAGGAGGCATACTATATGTAGTTTGCATACCGCGTATCACTGGTCAGTTTCACTCACGCGTCAGTTTTTTGAATTCGCCAGTTTTGTTGATTAGTCAGTTTCGCTGATTGGTCAGTTTTGTTGATTAGACAGTTTCGCTGATTGGTCAGTTTTGTTGATTAGACAGTTGCGTCAACTTGACAGTTTCCAGTGTTCGCCAGTTTTGTTGATTAGTCAGTTTCGCTGATTGGTCAGTTTGGTTGATTAGACAGTTGCGTCAACTTGACAGTTTTCAGTGTTTGCCAGTTTCCTTGATTCGTCAGTATGGTACACTCAAGGAAAAATATATAATTACGTTTAAACCAAACACAAGTGGATAATGTAAGGAATATACACAAAAAACACTCAACTTTAAACATCATGTAACTGAAATCTAATAGGCAGATCTTAACACATTTTTATCTGAAACTGACCAGTGTAAAGCGGATTCATTATATTGACTGTTATCTTTCGGTTTGGAAAAAGCACCCATTCATTATTCACTTGGCACATCACTTTTCAGTAACAGACACTGACAGAACATTTACTTTAAAGTCAAAGTCAAAGGCACTTTTGAACGTCAACATTTACATTTAAATAGAATTGATTCTAGTCGCCCCTTCCAAAAGGTAGTTTCGTATGGAGAAGAATGGGCAAGAAACTCCATCGTTACTCTTTTAAAATGTGTTACAATACTTTGACATTAATTATATAATTATATGTGAAGACGATGCACCTATAATAAAAATTACCCTACCAAAATAGGTAAAAAGAATTTAATAAACGTAGCAATGATAAATAAGTTAACTAAATGATAGATACATGGTGTTCACATATTTACAAACATTGTAAAAGTATACGATTTCCCAAATTATGTAACCAATTAATATGTCAGTGTGTGAGTTAAAGTAGTCACAGAATGTAAACCAATGTCATAAAAATAACAAACCATACAATTAAAGTAGCAACAAGTTTTAATTTTGTCAAGACCCTAGATTGTCCTGTGGAGCTGGACCAGCATGTTTCCAAGCATTCTTATCTTGGATATAATCCTCCAAATAAAAAAATAGGTATTTGCTTCAAATCGTTAAGATATCATTTGCATTAATTTGTAATTACATTCATGTACTTTGTGACTAACATCCCAAACTTTTCATCGGTCACTTAACTATTAAATTAATGATCTCACCCAGTTTTAACCCTCAGATCCAATGAAGATTGTGAACGGTTAGTTTATTTATGAAACTTTAGAAATTCTAAGCAGTCTGAGCATAACTCGAGATTTGAGTAAACAACACAAGTGTTTCGAATTTCTAAATGTTATTATTTGGAACGCAATTGTTTGGCTCATTATGGACCAATGAAATAATTAATATTACGTCTGGAAACTTGGAATCAAGGCTTCACAGAGAACTTCTTTATTATGATACGGCATAATATCTAACATTAATTGAGGACCTTATACCTAATCTGCCTGTGGATTTACTGTTTTACTTTTGATGAAGTAAGTAAAAGTAAAGTATAAATCGTTTATTATAACATTAAAGCTATGTGGAGATAGCGTTGGTCCCAAACTAGGCACAGTCTGTACCTTGGGCAACATTTTATTTAAAAAAAAAACGGTTATTTTTAAATACTAGTTGAAATTGGTGACTGTTAAGCTGGTTAGCTTCTTTGAGCCTGCAAAACTAAAATATTATTAAATTTAAAATTATTAAAACCCCTGACACAAACAAAAACCTCTAAAAACGGCTGAACAGATTTTTAATCTTTTTTTATTCATTGTTTTAGGCTAAGAACACTATCATTTCAGTCAACAAAACAAAATCGGTTCAGCCGTTTGGGAGCTTAGACGCCACAGACAGACACACAGATACCTACACGTTAAAATTATAACACCACTCTTTTTCCGTCGGGGGTTAATTACAAAAATAAACGAATTGAGGTAGGAAAACTAAACTCAATTCTTATGGATAAAATATAAAAGATAAAACTTGTTATAAGTTCCATTTAATGGTCCTCCATAGAATTTTAAGTTGTAATAATATCTGATCAAATCGTATCGCAACCGTAGTTACCAACCACTTCAATAATCTCGGTCTTACCCAATACTCAGTACTCCTATTAGACTCAATACTTCACAGCTTACTGAAATCGCACCCACTTTAGTGCCATTAGGAAACATACCCGAGATACGACTAATCACTTCGTCTTCAGACACATCGATAAACTCCATGAGAGTATTAATTATTCAATGTTTGTATTTAGAGCTAGTACCTATTGCAATAGACGGCTCGAGCCACACAACACGATGCCATGGCAACGACTAATCCACTTATTTAGAAGTCTCTTGCACGAGTTTGGTATTTGGTGCTCAAGTCCTGCAATTTCGAAATGCAGTATTGAGGTCTGTATGATGAATAACGATGACTGATGGGTGTTCGTTTAACTTGTGGAATTATATTCCATTTTGATGCATTAAAAAGGAAGATTTCCTAAGTTTATCGTGGATGCTCGAAGGACCAGATTCTTTTGTCAACGTGACTTTTTGAGTTTTATTTGAAACTTTGGACACTACTTTTACGGTTAACGAACATTGTGAAAAAACCTGGTCACAACTGTTTAAAATGGTGAGTTCGCGCACTTCTTCTTTCGTGGTAGAGATTTAGTAATTTATTTATGAGAAATGTTTGTTCAGTCTGTGTATAAGAAGAGGCCATAATCCTAAAAACCTAGCAGTGTCACAACATACTGATATTATTTTGATGGTATAGTATTTTTATCTGACGAAGTGACGCACGCTTTACTTGTGGTTGCCAAGTGTACAAACACGTATGCGTATCCACGCACACTCGGCTTCACGAGTACCGTCAGCACATAACACAAACACGCACACAAACACACACACTTCTAACTTCGCCATTGTCTCGTACCGAGAGCTCCTGCACACACACATTCACAGCGTGTTCGTACACTTGGTAACCACAAATAAAGCACGTGTCGCTTCGTGAGCTAAAATACTATAGTAATTAAATGTTTTAAAGGGTCCATAATATTGAATTACTAGATTTTTCAGTTTTTTTTTATTATACTCCATATTTATAAAACATGGCTTAAATAAGTTTGTATTTACGTAACGAGGTAACTTCAATAAACTCTCATATAAGTAATAATGGCATCTTGGAAACTTTTACGTACCGTAGATATATTTAATCATATAATTTATTTCGGCTCGTATGCTTTTTACATATGAGTAAACATTTCTCACGTAAGAAACTTTACCTTTTTCGTGGAAAGTGCTAATAGTGCCTAAATTATGTAGGTGGGAGGAGATTTAGTGGATTTACCTTAAGATAAAGAGAATAGAGAGAACAAATTGGGGTGCTAATGGAAGAAAATAGTGACTAAAGCGATGTCTGTTTTTAGGTTTAAGAAACAAATGCTTTTGCTGAACCTTTTTTGTACTCGTGTTGCGGTACCAAAAAAATGATTTTGCCGTCATTGTCTTGACGTAAGCAGCGGTCGATTCTGTAACAATTCATCGTGATAACTTAGGTGAAGTGAGCTATCAGTCCACCTGATGCTAGGGATTGACACTATCGACAACTCACTTCAAGCTCACTTCACCTAAGTTATCACGGTGAGATTGTTACAAAATAGCTCGGCAGGTGTCTTTTAAAAGGCTGTTTGAACATTTATTTTGATGTTATGTAATACTTATTTTTTTATGAACTGCTTGCTACTACCCGCGACGCGTCGCATAGCATCGCCCGGCTACACTGTTACTTCGTTTTGTCTTTGCGTTATTTTTTACTTTTTTCTTATTGCTCGGCACCTAAGGGTCGTAATGTGAAGTTACGTAACCATCCTCAAGAATTGGGCTATCAAAGGCAAAAATATTTCTTCAAATCCGACTGATAGTTCCAGATATTATTGCGTTCAATCAAACAAAAAAAGATTAGAGAATAGATTTACATGGTCCTTAGATTATAATTAGTAAAATTTATAACTCATAAAGTTTTGGAGCATATCTACATTTAATAGTACATTACTGCAGCGGCCAGCAAAAGAGGCATTGATGGACGAACGTGTAAATGTGGGCCGAGGCGAAGCCGAAGCACACATACATAAGTCCATCAATGCCTAGTTGTGGGCTGTGGTGTGCTTTTATAGTACTTTTTTCAAATGATGCTCGGAAATTAAAATACAATTACTTTTCAAAATCAATGACGAACAACGAACAACAATAATTTTTCTCGCGTTAAAGTGTTTTTTTTTTTCTATACTTATACAGCTTTCTTTTTGCAAGCCAGTTCGAAATTTAAATAAAACCTTTGATAAGTTACCTCCTTGGTTGCCATGTATCGGAGTAAAAGGTCGTTCCATTTTTGAACTACACGATAGAGATATGAGTTTACTATGTAATTTATTTGGCTGCTAAACCACGACAGATATGGATTCTCATACAACTTATCCCGGCCGCTGCTCGCATGTATTTGGCCAGTACAGCAATTTCGATTTATCTCGAAGAAGGTTGTCAAAATAATGGTCAAATGTCCAAGCATGTTTGAGAAAAATTAGTTTCCGATATCAATCCATGTGGACAAACTGAATGCACATACGGATTTCTCGGTGTAAAGTCAAGGTTTATTGTAAACTATCAGTGACTGGCGTCTCGCCCATCACTTACAAAACAAGTATAGATTACAACAGTATACATTACAACTAAATCATTATGTTCTACTCGTCACTCCAAAAATGTGAATATTTGCGACCCTCAAACATCATAACAAACTACAATAGAATTACACAGCGTCTAAAAGTATCCCTCCCATCAATCAGTGTTCTATATTATCACATCGCTGAACAGAGACCGGTGTCGATAACAAGGCGTCGAGATAAATTTACGAGGGGTCCAGCGCCCGCTCCTTTTACAACCTGATGCGGCCGTGATCGGTGCTATCACGATCGCTGATAAAACGGCCTTTATGGTGGGTACTTCCTAGTTTGTAGGACAGTGAGGTTGTTTTTTAGGGTACCGTAAGCAAAGGGTGCCAACGATACCCTATTACTAAGCCTCCGCTGTCCGTCCGTCCATCTATATGTCTGTCAGCGGGCTGTATCTCATGAACCGTAATAGTTAGACAATTGAAATTTACACAGAGTGTGTATTTCTATTGCTATAACAACAAAACATAAAAATAAAATAAAGTTAATAATTAAACGGGGTCTCCTTACAAGAAACGTGTTTTGGGCGTTTTTTGCCTTGTGGTTCATCTTGCTCTTGCAGCTTGCCTGATCTTGAACGTTCATCAGTAATGATGGCATTTTATTTTATACAACGTGTAACTTAATTAACGCAAGACCTCATACACCACAATTAGAGTATTGAGTTAAAAGCATTGTACAATGACCAAAACATTTTTTTAAAAGCTAACTATTATATTCAGAAAGTCGTGTTGACCCTAGCATTACTTTATGTATTTTAAAATTGAGTTTTAATGCTTTGAAATAAAATTTTATTTTCTTTGGCTCAATCGGCGGTCAGTATTGCAAAATCCATAATTTTTCAAAAAAATACCCATGTTAATAGTTAGTAAAATCGATTCAGTTGTCAATTATGGGCAAACTACTTCAGCACTTGCATTTATTCTGTTACACCTTGTAAATGTACTAGCGACCTGCCCCTGCTACGTACAGTTTTTACGACTTGTCAAACCATGGAGAAACTTTATTTGAATGTTCGTTAGAATGTATTATCCTTACACATAAATTAACCTTTCGGAATAAATCTTCTAAATGAAAAAACGGAACGAACGAACTTTGATGCGGTTATGCATCAAAGTTCGTTGTGGAGCTTAGAAGAACACCGTGGTCATACAGACAGACACAAAAAGCGACTTTATAAATATGTATCTATACAGAATTTGGCATTTTGTAACTTTGATGTATGCAACTCTACTTGCAACGGCAGCACCACGATTACATTGTCTAGAACCGGTTGTAGAACAGTAACTTACTGCAGATATCCAGATTTAACTGCTAGTAATAAAAAACAGACAAATATAACATCATGATAAAACAAACAACATGAAAACTTCGTATCTAGTTCAAAAGAAAAACCTGTATAATATTATTTATAAAGTTATTTTGTAAAGTTCTTGTCATTCCGAAAAGACATAAATTCGTATTCCCTTAAGTAAAATCTAAGAACCAGTCTGTCTAGAAAATGGAATCTTCACAAGCTCGTATGATGAGAAATAACACAATGTTTTGAAGTGTAAGCCCTTGGAAAGCATCTCGGGTTTGCCGCTAACGTAAATCTTATTGGTATAACGCGGCCGCCTTCTACTCGTAAAGCTTAGTTCAAAACTCAAGGAATGGCTCGCAAACGGAGAAGCAAAAAATAAAAGGGCTACGGTGTTAGGAACAGGCGTTTGTGTAAAGATAATTATAGTTTAAAGTTTTTCATTCAAAGTTATCTACATATTTCCGAAGCTATGACTTTCACTGAGTTATTTATAAAATATGTGAGCAATGCTGCTTGCCGGCGGAAATAAAAACAGAGTTAGTACTTGTCTATAGTACTGCTTCCCAGTAAGGTGCCACACACCAGGGGGCCTACTCTCTAAATCCGTTAACGAGGATACGGGCCCGTCCGAAAGTAGTTCGATACTTAAAAGTGAAATGAAATGAAATATTTATTTCTGTAAGTAGATATTTTAAGACACTTTTACACGTCAATATTTTAAAACTAGATGACGCCGGCATTTCCTAGCTGACTGATCCCTGAGAAGAAATGCCGAAACAAACTCAGAGGTCCTGGTCTCTTTTAAAGTCGAAACATTGTATTATTACGATTTTATGTGAATGCAGGGCCATGTCTGGAAGGGCCTTTTGGAGAAAAAGCCATTGCAGCTTTGAGTTGACCTGTCCTAACAGACGTCGTGTAGCTCAACCTTATTTTAGGGAGCTCAACGACCCGTCACATGACGCTACCAGATCTGCAGGACATTTGACACAGTGAACCCTACTCCCGATTAATTACTTTTCCGGACGGGCAAAAACGCATCGGGAGTAAGGACAACTGTTTAAAAGTCTTGTCATTAACTTTTAGTTCGGGCGCTGGACTCATCCTATGTCCGTAAATGATACGGAGTAGGAAGCATCCGTTACTACGGCCGAAATGACGGACTTTGTGCTTAGAGAGTTGCCCGCAGGCACCTTCAAAACAAATGGCATCTTATATATGAAAGGTGCAACAAATTATATACCTACCTAATATTTCTTCTTCCTATCCAGTTGAGCAGATTAATAATTTCAATATCACATGAGAAGTTCTGGCACTTGAAGTGTTCTGTATCGCGAAACACTATTTACATGTGCATGACTCGTGCCAAAGTCCAGATGTGGTTTTATTCGTCCTACAATGTTTCGTAGTAATATAAACCCCGCTGGCTCCCATAACTTGAACAAACTCGAGCCTTTTATTGGCATTTTTATAGTCGCTGAGAAATCGCGTCTCAGCCACGTAAACTAGGATTTGGTTTTCTATCTCGACTTGTTGAAACTGTGTTTTGTATTTCTTGTGCTTGCTTATTTTTGTGAGAAAACTACTGAGGAACTATATTTTCTGATCAGTTAGTCATTTTCAAAACTTTTCTTTCTTTATAGATTTTTTGCCAGAATAAATGATAATTAGGTACTAAGGCGGGATAATACTTACCTACTTGCTATTCTAGACAGATTTCCGTTCTTTCATGCTGAACATTAGGCTATTCAGTGTCTACTACTATTCAGAGGGGCTCGTGGCTAAATAATAAAAGCCGCACGGATTGATCGAAAGTTGAGCTACGCTTGCTGCGGTCGGTTTGTGGATAGGTGTCCATCGCTTACATATCAAGACCATTCCGTGCCTTGAAAAGCATCCGTAGGTAGATCTTTGACAGTCGTTACGGGTAGTCAGACAACCTGTCTTACCAAGAGGTGTTATACAGTAACTGGGTTGTGGAGGTCAGATAGGCAGTCGTTCCATGTAAAAAAACTGGTATTCAGCTGCATCCAGTAAGACTGGAAGCCGACCCCAAGATCATTGAAAAAAGGCTAGGCATGAGTCATGAATTCAGAAAGCCTAAACGTTTAACTTTTATCTTTCTTTTTTTTTTCGTTTACTTTTTTTGTGTGTTTGTTACGCGATTACACCGCCAATTGTGGACCGATTTTCAAAATTATTTTTTTGTTTGGTAGGTCATACTTCAGAGGTGGTCCCATATAAATTTGATCAAGTCCGGAAGAGCGGTTTAAAAAAAAAACAACTATAAATTAGTTTGAAATAAAAAAAAACCGCCTTCAAACAGACGTGTACGTGTAAGACGATTGTTTTCGAATTGATGTGGGGTAGGTACCATAACTAAAAAGTACAAAATAAAAACGTTTTTTAACAAAAAAAAACACTACAAAGTGAAAAATAACTTTAATTTCGGAAGTCGGTGGAAAAAAACTAAAATAGGTACAGATGCAGACACCGACTTCCGAAATTAAAGTTATTTTTCACTTTGTGGTGTTTTTTTTTTGGAAGTTGGTTGTTTTTTTTTTGTACAAAAAGTTTTTTATGTATTTTATGATGAAACATTTGGTATGTTTACAGGTACCAAAGCCGCACAATTCAAAATCTAATTAAATATAACCAAGCTATTTAGCGTTAACACTAGGGCACTGGTTTTCACATTACAAGCATTTAGCTAGATTTATTACCAACCCGAATACCTCACACATACTACCTGCGTTTTACCTCGCCACAAGTAGAACCTACCTTAAGTAAGGTAAATAGGTTTATTGTGGTGCTCCTTGTTCATTAAGAGCCAGCCTGGTACTTGTGACATAGTTACGTGACTAAACGATGACCTTTGAACGACTCACGTTTTCCTTACACGTGATTTGACACGGTTTCGTTCTACTTTGGCTTGATTAGGAACCTTGATTGTCGAGTTGATGAAATGGAAAGTTAGAGCTTTTCATTAACTTCTTCATTCACAATCTTATTTCTTAATAAAGCTTTATGGTTTCCTAAGAAAGCCGTGAACGTTTACACAACGGCTGTCCAAATACAGAGATTTTGACAGACTTTCATGACGGACGTTATAAAATGAAGGAGCCGCTCTTCTAGAAAACCACCGCTTTAGTGTAAAAAATCTGTGTTTCCACAAAAAACATATAAATAAACATCCTCGGTCTTATTACGAAACAAGGTTTTTCTTTAGACATGGTTTAAACCACGGAGCCTTATTAACCGACTTCAAAAAAAGGAGGAGGTTATCAATTCGACTGTATTATTTTTTTTTTTTTATGTTTGTTACCTCATAACTTGCGACTGGGTGAACCGATTTTCATGATTCTTTTTTTATTTGAAAGCTGGTGCTTCCCGTGTGGTCCCATTGTCACCATTTCAATATCTGATGATGGGATCTTGTAGAAATCGGGGGAACTCTTCAATGAATAACAGCAGATTAACCGCGATTGTTGCTATAGCATATCTAAGCATTATTTACGCCATCACACAACATAATATCACGCCTGTACTCACTACAAAGGTTATAAAAACTATTTCGAAAAAAATACATGTTTTTAATAATAAAAAACCGCCTTCGAACGGATGTGGACGTGTAAGACGATCGTTCTCGAATGGGGGGTTAGATACCATAACTAAAAAGTGATAAATAATTTTTTTTTTACAAAAAATAACAACCGACTTCCAAAAAAAAACACTACAAAGTGAAAAATAACTTTAATTTCGGAAGTCGGTGGAAAACGCTAAAATACAGATAAAAAGACACCGACTTCCGATGTTTTAAGTTATTTTTCACTTTGTAGTTTTCTTTGGAAGTCGGTTGTTATTTTTTGTAAAATTTTTTTTTTTTTGAAATAAGAATTTATCAAGAATTTTTCATACGTCATGGTCGTGAACGGGCGCCGTCAGTAGGCACTGGTCATTTCTTAGCTGCCACGGCTTATTTTAATTCCATAATTGTTTTTTTTTTATCTTTTTATTACGGACGCTTTTAACGTGCACGTCGTTCTACATCGTACTCACAATTATAATTACAACATGAATGATGGAACCACTTTTTTGTAACAATATTTTGATGTAAAAGAGTGTCCATGGAGTTTCTTGCCCGTTCTTCTCCATAGGTACCTACTACGCTTTGGAATGGGCAACAAACTTCATCTTTCTGACTGACCGACCCCTTGACAATTCAAAAGTGCCTGTAATTGGTTTAATTGAAATAAATGCTTTGAGTTTGAGTATCACAAATCGAAATACAGTTTATTTTTTCAAAACTGAAAACTTAGTCCGGTCATAGGTCGTCAATTTCGTTTTAAAAACTTTACTAAAGTCGGCATATAGTTCGAAATACTAAAACTGGCTGGAAGGTTTAGGCTCGGGCTGAAGTTAGATCGTGTCGACGGTCTATCTTTTCACTAAAACTCCCCTAAATTAATCTCAAAACTAAACACGAAACAATGAAACAAATAACTGCCCACACAGTTTCACTTATCTTTATTTTATTCTCTTGATCTTAACGATTCTTGTCGCCGAAGTTGCTATACAATAATTTCCCTTATACAAACCACGGGCCACTTGTACATGTGAGAATTATTATTTGATGAACGTATTTATAACTTGTATGAAACACTTGTATTGATAAAGAAATACATATGTTGAAGCTGAATGTGCTGCGACAAATATGTTGGCGTAGGTATGTATGTATGTTGAATGTATTCATGTTGTAATGGGCTTATTGAAGGAAAAGGTTATAAGAATATTTTTGGAGTTGTATATGTTACGGACGGCAGACAGACTTAAAGGTCAGATGAGGTCATTCAGGAAAGCTACAAGATTAAATAAAAAAGCGTATTGTGTAGTCATAATTTCTAGTCCTTTCCGTAGGAACCGAACCGGCTGATTTATCTTTATAACACGTGCCCTAAAATAGATTTTTTCAAATTAAAAAAAAACATGAAAAGGCCAGAAACCGTAAAAAAAACATAATATTCAGTTTCATAAACAAATACACATTAACTGATGCAAAAAAAATCTGGCAAATTAGCTAATATTTGCTCAGAATAATAGCTCAGAGGATCGACACGTGACATGGGATAAGTCGCACTAAGCTTTTCACGGAAGTTCCTTTCAGAAACCTGCCCGGGGTATTGATTTTTCATGAACATTATTAGCTTTTATTCCAGCCAACTATGCTACCAACGAAAGGCAGAGCATTGTGTTTTCGACAATTTTTCTTACGAAATCGCATACGTACTTTTTGTTAGACTAAATACTTTTTAGTAAAAGGACAAATATTTTTTGTTTTCTTTTTAGCCGGCAAATTGATCGGCACCTTTTTATGTTTGCTGTCTGTCATCTTATCTTTTTCTTCTTTTATATATTAAAAATAATTGCTGTTCGTTAGTTTCGCTGAAACTAAAAATCAGTTTAACCAATTTGTAATTTCAGGGCGTAGCTCCGCTGCCGCGAGAAATCACGGTACAGCGGACAGAGCTCCAGCGGGATCTCAGGGCGGCATGGAGAGTGCGATTGTCGCAACCCAGCGCTGGGTACGCCTGACGTAGGTCCTCACCGGACACGGTTGTTTCGGGAGGTTCCTGTTCCAGATAAGGCTGGAGGAAACGCCCGGGTGTCACCATTGTGTGGATCGCCCGGAGGACACGATGGAGCATACGGTGGAGGTCTGCCCAGCTTGGGCGGAGCACCGCCGTGTCCTCGTGGAGGCGATTGGCGGTGGCGATCTCTCGCGTCCGGCCCTGGTCCAGGCCATGGTACGGAGCGAGAGGACTTGGGAAGCCGTCACCTCCTTCTGCGAAGCAGTAATATTCGCGAAGGAGGAGGCGGAACGCGTGAGAGAGAGGCAAAATTCGCGCCCTCACGCCCCTAGCCGCCGCAGGAGACGCCCTGGGCGTCGGGAATCACAGGCCGAATCCCGACCACCGTAGGCGTGGGCTTGCGAACGGCGAGCAATGGGCAGCTCGCCGTTCGATAAGGACCAGGTCCGGGTCGACGGCGCGTTGCGTTCCACGCGCGCCTCAAAGAGATGTCAGCACCAATGACGGGATCTGCTTGAACCGATGCCTGCTAGGGTTGCGGGAAAGTCCGAGAGGGATACCGTGGCCCCTGGCACAGGCAACTGAAGGAACACGGGTGGGTTTTAGTCAGTAAGAGTCTGACACGCCCTCCCACTCTGCCCAGAGCGGGAGAAGTTATTTGATGATTTCCCACCCTCAAAAAAATATATATATAAAAAAGGGGTGGTTTAAAAATATTCAAAGGCATTAATTACACCGCATTAGCTAGTAGTCGATAAAAACGATTGTTTTATTTTTATGTTATTTTTGCTTTATTTTATTTATATTATATGACATTTAGGTACTAAGCACATAAGGGTTTATTCTGAATTAAAATAAAATGTGCATAAATAACAAGTTTTACCTAATTAATTGATAAAAATATTTTTATTCTTAGGTACTTATATATTATTACCGGGTTGTTTGATTAGTTTGGTATTCAAATGAACCCTTGCTCAATAATAAACGAGGGTTAATAATTGTCCTTTATATTCCGGAATTAAAACTTTCGCGCAGGCTGAGTCACTTCCACACGCAATCACATTATATGCAAATTTTTTGGTAATATTTTTTTGTGTGGTTCTGTTTGCTACGTTGTAGGCACACATACAACATGTAACTTAATTAACGCACATCCTGAAAATAGTTTGTTCAGAATCGTTTACTGAATCGATTTATATAATTTTTAATATAGGTAATTTTTTATCCCAAAAATAATTAAAACTACGGATATTATTGTCATACTAACCCTGTACAATCAAAACAAATTGGAATGGACCGTAAGTCAAAGTAATAAGACTTTTAAAATCGCAGTTTTATTTGTATTCATAAAAATTCCATCATTCAATACAAAATAAAGAAAAATAAACCTTATTCCAAGAACGTTAACAAATGCATTGTAAACATAGCGATTTGACCGCACGCACACACTAACAGGAACTGGACAAAGGACAATTGCTCCGTGGATAAACCACCTACTTACTTTCGTTCCCTTTCAAGTTTAGTCAACTTTCAACATTAGTCACGCGCGGGCAATATTAGTGGAAAGAAGTTACGTAGTTAGTGTTATCAAATAATTCTTTCGCGCGCAATGTCTTTCCAATACACTAATGTTCAGTATACCGAAATGGTGAGGACTTTGGCAACGTGTGGTGATAATGTGGCTCTAGCTTGCAGAACATTTAACCAAAGGTATGGTACAAGAGTGGACCGCAGGACAATGTTAGCTGCTACTCAGCGGCTTCACGACCACGGAACGTTCCGTCCAAACACAGCCATCGATAGGGGAGCCAACGTGCGTACACGTACTCGTCTTCAAAACGAAATCCTGGACTATTTCGATGAGAATCCCCATGCCAGTACCCGAGAAGCAGCGCCACACTTTGAATGTAGTCATATGCATGTGTGGAGAACACTTCGTGGTGATAAAGAACATCCATTCCACCTCAGAAGATGCCAGGAGTTGACTCCAAACGATTACGTACCACGTTTGCAGTTCAGCCGCTGGTTATTAGAAAATTGGCAGCGGAACATAATTTGGACCGACGAAAGTACATTCACACGCGTGGGGATGTACAATCAACATAACACACATTTGTGGATGCACGAAAATCCTCACGCATGCAGAGTGGATTCCTTCCAACACCGTTTCTCAGTTAACGTCTGGGCCGGTGTCATTGGTACACACATACTGGGGCCAGTCTTCTTACAAAGATTAACAGGAGACGCATATTTACTGTTTTTACGAGAAACTCTACCTACGCTGCTAGAAGACATTCCTCTTCATAATTTACAAGAGGTATTCTACCAACACGATGGTGCCCCTGCCCATTTCACTAGAAGTGTTCGGCAGCACCTTGATGAAGAGTTTGGAGAGCGCTGGATCGGTCGCGGCGGCCCTATCCAGTGGCCCCCCAGATCAGCTGATTTGACGCCTCTTGACTTTTTTTTGTGGGGACGAATTAAATCGTTAGTTTATTTTAGTGATACAACAAGTGCCGAGGACCTAAAAAATAGGATAGTGAACGCTTTTGAAATAGTGAGAAATGACACTGAAGTGCTTTCTAAATTAAAACATCAATTAAGAAAACGGGCATTAAAATGTATTGAACAAGGTGGTGGACATTTTGAAAGTGTGTTAAAAAGACAACGTCGTATGAGTGTTTAGGCCATCAGTATGTAAGTTATTTGATTTTTTAAATTACTTTAAATATTTTGATTCAATCTTTTAAACATGCCGTCTCTGAATAATGTTGTCGTACCGCCTCTTATTTTCAGCAGTTCATTGCCGATTGGCATTGTATCATATTCAATAAACGAAATTATTCAGAGTCGACAGTCCAAAGCCTGAAAAGTGTGATGGAAAGACGCAATCATAATGTTTACTAGACATAGACCGTAAATAAACAATTCTTTTCTCGGACGTCGTCGGTTAATGTTTCATAATATTTCTTTAACGTAAACAATCGTGTATCAAATTGTCGGCTTTTTCCGTAGTTTCGTTGTGTTGTGTCGAGCGGCGCGGTAGCTGCTTGTGCGACTGTGTGCGCTGCGTGCGTAGTAGTATGACCATAAATTTCTCCCAGAATTGGTATAACTAATTTAATAAATAACAATGCATATACATGTTAAATTAAAAATGAAGTGTATATATTATGATTATAACATAATATTCTAATTGGGGTGTGTGAGGGTGTGCGTTAATTACGTTACATGTTATAATAAGGCACATGTCATCTGAAAAGGATAATGTGGACTTGTAACAAATGAATCGCTACATTGAAACGAATCGTTACATTATTGAAATTGATTGTGACTCATGTTTTGTATTTCTTTGTTACAGGTAAACATCATTCTGCTATTTTTGGCTGCATTCAATTTGTGAGTAACAAAGGGTTTATGTGGGATGAAACTGGTGGAAATATAAAAGTGAATAAAAAAGGGAACATGGATTTGCAAGATACCTACCACAAAATAAAAGGACAAAATAGAGTGAGGTCATTATCCACAAATGTGACAGCCTTTGTGTGCTACCAATTAACATGAAATGTGAAGAATTTTAATATGTCATGTGTAATCATTCAGAAAATTAAAACAAAATGACTTCATTATTTTAATGAAAGCTTGTCAGCATTGGTAACTCACGGTTACCATGACTAGGAAATATTTTATTGTTAAATATTTGCGAAATTACAGATAGGTTGGCCCATTCGACCACATACAGTTATAGCATTACTATAAACTAGTTTATTCAGTAAAGTTACAGGGATATTATAGTTTCCACGAAAGTTATTTCGCCTCATTTCCACGCATGACGTTTCTACGAAAATGGGAACAGTTTAAGGCACACTGTGGATCAAATATTCAGTCATATTTTTACTGCAAAAGCTGAATAAGTTTACTTCTCCATTTTTAACAACAACCATATTCAAGTGTCGTGATGAACGTGTCAGCATAGGTTATAAATGAGTGCTCATACGACGCTAGACTGCCAACAGCAGCAGTCCAACAAAGTAATATACTGAAAATAACTGTTACTGTGAAAACAATGATGATACGTGTCCGGTTGAACAGGAAGCATACCTTATTTTATTTAGGAAAAGGAAGAATAGTAGGCCCCGGTTACCGAAAAAAATGCTTTGTTTTGTAATCTGATGTTATCATTTCAATTATTTTGATTAGTTCGAAAGAAAATAAATTTATTTGACCCAGGTTAAAGAAAGAAGAAAGAAAGAAAATGCGTTTATTTGCGGTAAACATGACGCAAAAAATAACACAAACACAAAAAATATGAAAAGGTTGGGGGAAACATGCGTCACAGCAAAAAATAAAAATAAATAATAATAATAAAGCACACAATATTACACAAAAACAGACAAACAGTACTTAAATATTGTGTGCCTCACGGCTGCGCCAAATAGGCCCAGTTCAGCATAAATGCCAGACAACTAGTGCCTGATGCTGGTTTTCAACTGGACCTTATGTTACGAGGACGTCTTACGGGTGTAAATCAGTTTTATAGTGAAATATTTAAATAAAAATAGATAGATATTTGTAACTAATAATAATAAAAACGATTAGGTATTTGTATTTGAGTGGTGTAGGTATAGAAAAAATAAAAAAAATGGAATGGTTGCCCAAAAAAAACAATGGACTGTCGTTGTTGTTATCTTAATCAACCAATCACAGGAGCAAACAAATTTGGCAACACACATGATCTGAGTAACAAAAAAAAAATCCACCGCTGAAATTGTTTTATTCTGAAAAAATAAATTATGTTGAGACCTGTTTGGTAAGAAACATTAAAGTTATGTTTCTTACCAAACAGGTCTCAACATAATTTATTTTTGTTCTGTTTGGTAAGAAACATAACTTTAAATAAATCATGACTATGATGGCTTGTTAACGAAAATGATGATCTCAATACTGGTTGTAGTATAAACAATAAAAGACAGTAAATACCAATGATGATCAGAAATAATAAACATTAGTATTGAACATGAGAGACAACTGAAAACAACATTATAAACAGAAAATAAAGAACATCTTAGTTATAAGCGAAAAAATATGAAAGTTCTTTTATATTCTTTGAAAGTTGCGACGTTGAAATAACACATGACTATGATGGCTTGTTAACGAAAATGATGATCTCAATACTGGTTGTAGTATAAACAATAAAAGACAGTAAATACCAATGGTGATCAGAAATAATAAACATTAGTACTGAACATGAGAGACAACTGAAAACAACAAACGACATTATAAACAGAAAATAAAGAACGTCTTAGTAATAAGCGAAAAAATATGAAAGTTCTTTTATATTCTTTGAAAGTTGCGACGTTGAAATAACACATGACTATGATGGCTTGTTAACGAAAATGATGATATCAATACTGCTTGTAGTATAAACAATAAAAGACAGTAAATACCAATGATGATCAGAAATAATAAACATTAGTATTGAACATGAGAGACAACTGAAAACAACATTATAAACAGAAAATAAAGAACATCTTAGTTATAAGCGAAAAAATATGAAAGTTCTTTTATATTCTTTGAAAGTTGCGACGTTGAAATAACACATGACTATGATGGCTTGTTAACGAAAATGATGATCTCAATACTGGTTGTAGTATAAACAATAAAAGACAGTAAATACCAATGATGATCAAAAATAATAAACATTAGTATTGAACATGAGAGACAACTGAAAACAACATTATAAACAGAAAACCAAGAATATCTTAGTTATAAGCGAAAAAATATGAAAGTTCTTTTATATTCTTTGAAAGTTGCGACGTTGAAATAATATGACCTGTAAGTTTCCACAAGAACAAAGCTGTCGTCGATCAAATATTGGAAACCACTGGCAGTGAGGAGGAAATTGAAATGGCTGATCGCGGTTTAGTGCAACAAGCAACCTGAAGATGGCAGGTGGGAAATGTTATGCTGTTAAATACAATAGTATTGTATGGGAAATCTGTGAGGGAACACGATCTTAATAATACGAAATCGTTCACTAGTGAACTCAAAGAACTGATGTGGGAAAATTTTGCTACATTCACCAAATTATTAGATGACATTGATGGTGATCGATATATGTTTTACAACGTATATACATGTACATATTGGGCTGAAATCATTGAAATATTTAAACATTGTTGCACCCTCAAAAGTTTAACATGTTTTTTCACTCTTTCAGAGCTATTCTTAAAGTTTTTGTTCATAATTCATATTCATGCGTACTTTTCAGTTTCTGGAAGGATACCAAAGATTTTAATTTCTCTGGATATATTTTTCATCGAATTCTAAACTGATGAACTATTATTACCTATCCTTAACTACACATACCTAATCATATGATTATAGATAGCACCATCTCATTTATCATTTGATAAAGTAATTAAATTAGTTCACAGTACTTCTTTATGCATTCACGATCAAACACACATTTGGTGATCCAACTATTAATACCGTGCAAGCTATGAAATTCAAATCTGGATTTGTTTTAATATTTCACTATCCGCAATGCTCGTGTTTCATAATGTGAATGTGTCTATGAATAAAATAGCACGGATAAAAGAGATTCATAAAAGTTGCATGAATTGACACAAAAGGGATCATGAAAAGGTTAAAAAAACTGTTTTTTGTGATGTGAAAAGCTTTTAAAGTGATACAAATTATTTAAGTGCTAAAGTGCTTGATTTCAAAATGTTCAATGTAAATCAAACTTTACCCATGAGCACTCAAAGAAAGTAATTAATCAAAGTAATACAAAGAACAAAAGACAAACCTATCAGATATTGCAGCATTTTCACAAAGATGACAACACAGTCTAATTTCACTAAGCAGTTGCATTCTACCCGTTCTACCATTAAGGCTTCCATTTCAATAATTTACCAAAGATATTGAATTCTCGTCGATTTCGGCTGCAAACAAACTCCGTTCAATGTTTCGAATCAGAAACCATGCTAAATGTAAATATTATGACGGTAGATTAAAAGGCACAGATAAACTAAACTGGCATGCACAGCAAACAAGACACTTTTCACAGAATTCTGTTGACAAAGCTTCGTAATTTAGAATCGAGCTAATTGAATGCTGCCCAGTATTGGCATTGGAACGTAGGAATTCTAATAAAGCTAACGACATTTCAATGGAGTTCAGTGCTGTTTGTTTTAGAATATTCAATATTTCACCAAAAATATTTTGCTGAACATATTGGTAACATCTGTTTCCTGACGTTTGAATTCGTGATTTATATTTAAAGTTTCAGCTCAAATCTTAGCAATTTTGGCTTCAAGTAATAAACCATTTGACGGTCAGTATGGGGCATATTGTTTTGAAAGTCAACATGAAATTGCGTTATAAAAATGAAAAGGTGGTTCTGAAAATGTTAATATTTCGCTGATATATTCATGTTTTGAGGAAAATAAACCACAAGGAACATTACTATTTGGTTTCTCAAAAACGATCAACTAGCCTATTTTCGTGATGCCCGAAGATAATTGTTTAGTGGGTTTGAAGAAGCAATTTCACAACTGGATAAGCTGTTGACGGGTTGACGATATATATTGCCCGCTAGTCTAGAAGTAGCCTATTGAAAACCAAATCTGTATAGCTATCCATATTACCTCATAACTAAATACCTGGGTTTACATAAACCAGTTATGTAAACCCAGGTATTTTCAGGTAACTATTTAGGTATAATAGAGGTACATTTTGATCCTGCTCACGTATCATTTAAGCCGAGTCATTAAGAGAGTACAGTAGCTTCGAATTTTATTATATATCGTTTCGGCGAAGCAGAGTAAGCCGCTTATACGTTGATTCGTCAGTCAGGAAACAGCTTTATCTTCCAGTTTATGTAACATTGATATTTTATTGATTATTTTAGGTTCAGAGTTAGGTAGGTTGTTAGATTTAAAATCGAAAGCGTGCAAAGTTTCATTATTGACATAGAAAAATATTAAATGAAAAAGTACTTACAATTACTTCTAAGAAATTCTAAATATTGGATTTGGAATAAGAATAGCTGTTTCACTACACAGAAACTTGAAATCAACAGATACTATTGTTCTCAAATGTAGAAACATACAAATTATTTTAATAAACAATTATTATTGTATATATTATATTTTCTATATTTTTTTTCTCTCCAGCAGAAAGATATTCAAATTAAAACACACCTATAAGACCTTTATGGAGATGAAGATAAGTCTAAATATTTGAGTAGGTACTACCTTTAACGTTTTCGCAACATCCTCATAATATTTATGAAACACACTCAAGTTAGCTTAAAATATTCAGGAATACATAACTCTTATGTAGCATAAGTCTGTTCCCACCTTCAATTATGCATAAAGCTCACATCAAACAATCCGTGTGATTGAAAATGTACACTGAAGTAACTAAGTTAGAGTTAAGTAAGGGGCGACGTAGTACGAAATGTTATGTAGCAAAGCTTAGACGATCGAAGTGTGAGAGCTGTTATTTGCTGGTCGAAGACTGTAGTCAGTTAGATATCAATCACTACTATAACATTATATAAGAGCTGTTCCAATTTCGGCGTACAATAAAGCATATTTTATCTAACTTTAATCAAATATTTAATGGATTTATTTAGTCGACCCGTAATCACACTTGTCTAAACAAAATAAGACTATCACATACCTCAGTTTTATGTCCATCATAAATCAAGCTTAATATTGTGTTTTTTTTTTTGCTATAGAAACAGTGAAATAACTTGGACGGGAATAACACTAACTTAAACAAAAAACCATTATGCTTGATGTCGGTTAGCATAACAAAAGTGTTTGCTGTTTAAAATCCTTCGTATTTTCCACTTTTTATCTCAGAAAAGACGGATTAAAAAAGTACCGTATCTATAGGCGTAGAGCATTATCATTCACCTGTGTTATCATTAACCTGTCAATTAAAGTACTTTACATCAAAATCAGTAATCTGTCTGTAAATGACAGCACCATTATTGTAACCACAACCTGTCGATTTATTTTAATTGATACTACAATCAGTTCCCAGTATCAATCATGTTGAACATCTAAATTATTCACTTTAATAACAAGTTTGATCTGTACAACTCTAAGAGTTTAACACCTCAAACAGAGTACGATGCGGAAATGGATAATGACCCTATCATAGTCCACAATTGGGCTAAAATGTCTTACAAGAAAGGAAGCATTACCTCATATAATCAGCCGAAGAAGGCAGATTGTACTCATACGATCCATAATCACTTCCATAACAAACTTGTAGTTTCATGTACTTAGTAGAAAATTGGTATCCATTTCGTATCTACATAAGGCGACTCATTAATCCAATACTTCATGACGAAGCATTTTTCGACTACTGCAACACATTACAAGTAATAATAGGATTCAGCCTATGACAATTTGTGATGAGTTTTTCCGAAGACTTAAAAAGATCAAGTATCCTGAAATGTTTTAAAAGGTGACGCAATACTTAACATCCACGTTGGTCTAGTCATCGCAAGCACGACTGCTGAGCGCGAGTTCCTGGGTCCGCTTCCCAGGGCGGGCTAGTTTGCCCGACCTTGGAATTATAGGGCTTTTCCCCACGAATATCTCAGTAGCAGGCCGGAGTCTAGATTTGTGCCCGGTTGATGGCAACAGGCTCGCCCCCTATTATATGGGACTTAAACATACCTAACTGGCAAAATGTGGGTGTTCTATAGGTACACCTCTGAAAACAGGCATCCGTTTCTGAGTCGCCTTGTGGCCGAACACACTAATGCTTCGTAGGCAGTAGGCACATCTTTCAACTTAATGTATCATCTTCTTCTTTCATAAGCTGTTGGTTGATGTTGCAGTGGCGAGTCCACCGGGAGGCGCGGGCGCACCTCGGGAGGAAGCGCCGCCGAGACCCCCGCCGCCTCCCGCGCCCCGCAATGGCACCCCTCCCAGTAAGCACGGTCTTAGAACGTTGGCGGTTGTGGCGATAGGGAAATAGTTTTTTTTATTCATACTTTGTAAATAATGACTGCCAAACGAATCTAAGGGTAATACTGAATAATTATTACTAATAATATGATACGAATGTAAACGGA
The DNA here is from genome assembly GCA_937001585.2 of Brachylomia viminalis. Taxonomy (NCBI): domain Eukaryota; kingdom Metazoa; phylum Arthropoda; class Insecta; order Lepidoptera; family Noctuidae; genus Brachylomia; species Brachylomia viminalis. Next base: position 5,852,482 of record OW443301.2, read on the forward strand.
GCAAATGGAGTATGATAGGATCGTTGCAGGTGGTTTCTGCCTAATCACTTGGCGTGAATTTATGTATGTAAAGAATATGATATGAATCAAGTGGCCAACTGCTAATGCGTTGCTAACACAGAAGCTGACAGAGGTTGCTAGTAATTGTACTATCTGACATAGGTACCTAATGTCCAATATTGTCAAACTGTCCACCACCGCCTCCGCCCCTGTCTTAACAACTTATAAGGCACATACTGTCAAGCGTGAGTTTATAAGAAATATAAAAAAAAATCAAACATAAATATTTCTATTAAACTTAATGAGTATCAGGCTACGCTTGCCGCGGTCGGTTCTCCGTGCCTCGGAAAGCACGTTAAACCGTTGGTCCCGGCTGTCACTCGTAGATCTTTGACGATCGTTACGGGTCCAGAAGTCCAAAAGTCTGACAACCAGTATTAGCAAGGGGTATCGTGTTACCCAGTAACTGGGTTGTGGAGGTCAGATAGGCAGTTGTTCCGTGTAAAATACTGATTTTCAGCTGCATCCGGTTAGACTGGAAGCCGTAACCAACAAGTTGGGAAAAGGCTAGTGAAATGGATATTGAGTAGGAACGCAGAATAAATATAGTGACTTACAATCCTAAAACTTTCAAGAGCGGAACAAGCTTTTTTTATTGGATTCTATTAACATGGTAAAAACTGCTACAATCTAAGTACCTGGGTTTCAAACTGAAGGGTTAACATTACTAGTTTCACAGAAGTTAGTCAACGGATTTGAGAGTTAAAATACGAAAAAGAAGCGTGTTCGGAAATGTAAATATTTCCGCGCTCGTGACTGAACATTCTGGTTGGCAGTTCGTAGCAAAAAGAACAAAAAAATCATAAAAAATATAGACGCTCTAACCAGTGTTAAAGCATTTTTTAGAAAAACTATTTAACTAACTTAGATTATTAAATTACAAAATACTGGCGGTAATTAATAGAAAGATAGGCCATGGCCAGAAAAAATACTGATTAGAGAGATAAGTGTTCAGTTCTGTGGAAGAACATACAAAATAAAATATAAACCAACATAGTTGTAGATACTATGTATTTTGGTTTAATTGTTCATTTATTTATTTAAAATAAATAACCTGTCGCCACAGCCGCCACGTCTCGTGCACGTTTCGTCTGTCGTCGTTTGTTTTCGACTCCCGCGCATCCAACACTTCACGCTTGCTACATTTTTTTTTACAGTACCTACCTCTACACAATGGCCGATGCTGGCACATTTTGAGATTATATATTTTTTTTCCACGTTCAAATGAAATTTTGCATCAAAATGTGGGTGATTTGGGCCATTTTGTACAAAGCCTTTCTAGAGGTACCTTTACCTTTAGTGTTTGTTGGGACATTCATACCTACTAGATACCTTCTTCTCATAATACACCTTTCAATATTATCTTCTACCTTTGTAGTATTCAATACCCAACTATTTATCTTTCACACACATTCGTTTCTAGACATTATTAGCTTTAGAACTAATCAAATTACTTACATTCTAAAATTATTGCAACCTCGTAGTGTTGTATTGTGTTCCTTGTCGTTATGAAATGTGTATCTAGGGTATCTTCTCTTGCAACTTCTTTATAAATAAACTGCTATTTATATTAAAAGTAACCTAATATATCACATACACCTCATACTCCAACTTTAGACGATAGTTAAAAAACAGCACCCGAGATTTTCATTCAACATTATTCACAGTAGAAAATCAGAACGAACTGCTCAAAATCAACACCGATCCGCATTAATTATACAGTAATAAAATAATACCTACTTACAACAAAACGACAACCAAATAACATTCCAACAAAATATCTCTAAAGCATCAACTAAAATCAACATTAAACATTCTCGAACACAAGGTATTTTAATGTTACACTTTGCTACATTTCGACTACTCACAATTAACAGGCAAATACAGTGGCAGCATATTTAAGTACTCTGTGCTGGCACCCCAGATGTTAACTGACTGTTCTACATTTCAATACATTGTTTATTCAAAAGCCGTATTGTTAACAGCTGCAATAAATAAAGGAAAACAATAAAACATCCCATCAGAACATACGCGTTTTGTGTGGCTGTGATTTAAATGTAGGACTGCTTTTTGAAGTATACGTTTTTAAACTTTATTTTGTAACTGAAACACAAATCGAATTACTTTTTTTATAGTTTTCTGTAACCTATGCTTTCTTGGTTGGTTTGTACCCTATTTTTTTTCCGATTCCTCTGATTGTTGTTTTATGTCTATTTTTTCCATAAAGCTTTTCTTACTGTTTTTTATCTTGTTATTTTATCCTGGCAGAGGTTGTTGTAAATAATAAATAAATAAGAAATCATATTTGTTGCCTTCTTCTTTCTTATGATCGTTATGATTGTCTTTGTCTTACCTTTCAGTTCTTCCTTTGTCTGTGATCTGTGTATGTCGTTCTAAAATTGTATTTTTAAATATATTAACATTCTCTCTGTCGTGTTGCATGAGTTTGAGTGTGTGAATGTTTTCTTAATCAATTTTAATCTCTTACTCTGTGATTTTGTGTGTTTTGAGTAACTTGTTTATTTCTTTAGAAAGAATGACAGAAACATGTGTGTAGAGGCTGATAATCGTAACCCATACTTACTGTTTTAATTCCCAATAGAACTTGCTTGCCGTTCCTTGGTAAGTAAAAATTAGCAGCATGCAGCATATTGTTTAGCATAAAGACCATTGAACAGCACAATCTCTATACTTAATTTTCTCTCGTGTGGCGGCATCTACATCGCCACATGTGAACTACGCATCACACGGACGTCACGCAAAATAATGCATCGCGCAAGCAGAGTTTCCCGCACAACTAACTTGTATATTAACCTGTATAGAGTGGCAGAAATATTGACGCACAACCTGTTACCATAGATTCAGTACATGATTTTGAACCCATGCGTTGAAATTTTTATTCGGATATTTATTTATTTTTTGCTCTGCCGTACATTTTGACCGCATAGGTAGTGCAATTTTCTATGAAACAGGTGATTTTCTTTTTGATAACCGACTAAAATTTCTACACTAGGGGGTCCAGAATCATGTGCTGTGGTTTCAGTTTGTGCATCGATGTCCCTGCCACCCTGTTTACAACGTCCCAACATCAATCGTCGGGCATTTGCCTACCAGACCTCTCTGGTCGCTGGATCTTCCCTTTTCTATGGAGGATGAGTGAACTTTACACCCTGTTCCTCATGACTCTAATCGATATAGGTAAAGGTAACTCATGCGCCCGTGGAAATATTATCCTGTCAGCAAGATTGACTGCCTGTTTTGTGTTTAAGGTACGATAAATTTACCTCATTGGGGATACTTTCTCGTGAAAGCTCTGTGACCTTCTTTAAGGAAGCAACATTCTTGACAATGGCTTTCTCAGAAAAATGAGCCACTGTCAAACAGTAACAATTAGGGATAAGTGGAAGGAGGGAGAGGAGGCTTTTGCCCTGCCCCGACAGACCATAGGATGATGATAATAATAATAATTAGATACTATCAGATAACTCAGATCAACCCTGACAAGCCAAATTTATTGATGACATAAAAAATCTGGACGCAGATAAATCCATGCTTTTTTGGTAACTCCGGTTGGTGTACGGATCGTGTCCCCATAAACGAGGTTGTTAAAAGCTTAGCACTCAAAACAAACGGTTTTAACGACCGTTTTAATACCCAAACGTGAAAGGTAAGCTTTCCGACAAAATAGGGGGTGTTTGGAAAGTAATTTATTGGGTATACGAGCCTTCAAAAACGGATAAAGATGCAGTGCCAGTTTTTTTTTTACTTATCGTTTTTCTTCCGATATCAAAATGGGTTTCCTACGTTACAGTTGAGTTGAGTTGACTCATACCCGATGACTTCCCGATCGTACATCCCAAAAACCGATTGGCCGATCAATTATTTCACCAAAAGGCTTTCAAAAAAACCTACCCACATATAATACATCTATCAAACGAAAGCTTCTAAGACACAGAGGATGCCAAATCTTTAAAAATAAAGGGAGTGCGACGACAACCATGACGTGACGCTGGAAAACGTTGCAAGTTATTTGCAAACCTACGAAGATGCGCATTGTAGTCGGTGACGTCAAGGACTCTTTGGTCTTCTTAGCTAAGGAAGCATCTTGAAAGTCGAAGCGGTTCCCTGAGCTGAACTTACCTTAGCTGGCCACGCTATGATGACCTCAAGCTTAGCTTAGCTACGCTGTTGGCCTTCAAGTTTGGTCATCATTGCAGCCCTTACTGTCCGCGCTATAAAGGCCTCGACCTTCGGTCTACGCCTTTATTCCAGCTTTTCCATCATGGGCTGCAATGCTGATGTTGTTTTTCAGAAAATAGCTGGGGTAAACAATGCACTGCCCATGCAGCTGCCGCTTTTGCTTATTCTTTTCCAAAGAAATGCAATTTTGGGAACCATCAGACATTGATCATGTGCTTATATTTTGGAGATGCATTCTAAGTGCCGTCTCAATCCGTCGATGCAACTGGACTATCTAGCCACTGATGAATTGCTCCAAGAATTGGTCATAGCTATGGCTATCTATAAAGATATTCTGGTATATTATATAACCTGCCATGGTTTATCTCTGCATCACCCTAAGGTTGACTGGTAGAAAATGCCTCAGGCATTAAGTCCGTCTTTATACAGTATTTTTTTATTTGTGCATAAAGTTTTAATAACTTAAATAAATAAATAACATTCTTCGAGCCAAGCATTTTACAACGTTTACAGCATTTCTTTCTGAGTACCGAGCACAAGGCATTGTAACTACAGAAAATTCCTATCATTAACAAAGGCCCAAGATCGTTTCCGTTTGATTCACATTCAAGGGGGGCACAGACCATTTACTGAGCTAACGGCAATAGGGTTGGGTTCACCTCATTGCAACATGACATTATCTTGCAATGACCTAAACTGACGGGATATGTCGAAGGCTCTGCTGTTTACAGATGGCAGGCCTGGTTATCCCGTAGAAATTATTTGTTACGACAAAAAACATTAATTGCTTGAATCTTATCCAGTAATATTATCTCGCCAGTTTATGTTCAGATTTAACCTCTCATACTTGTTTTAAAAAGTAAGTTGAAAGCATACTATGACGAGATCTGCTTTATTTTTGGTGGCGGGAAGAATTCCAATTGTGTGGGTTTCCATATATTCATAATATGGTCATTTGGTGTAAATATTTGCCAGAATTTAACTCACCAACCGGAATTGAACTACTAGAAAACGTTTTAACATGTACTATACATGAACATGATGGCAGACTCACCGCCATTCGACACACATGCTACAGTAGTAACAGAAACCCCAGGACGTGCAGGTTTACTTTTCCAAAACCAAGCTCAGAACGTAAGGTAATATTGAATGTCTATAAACTATCTAAAAACTATAAACTAAAGAAAGTCGAGAAGAAGCTATGATAAGTAATTACAATTAAAGTTTATAACGGTTATGGGGTGGAAACATCGACATTCAACCAGTCGTGTCAGCTCTTGGCGGTGTGTAATATATCGTCGAATTTATTGCATAATTCGTACCAGCGAACTTATGAGCGAGAGATAATATCAAAATGTTATTTTGATGTTTAGTGGACGAAAGTCCAACAACCCGAAGATTATTTACGAATAGATAGTCGATAGTCGTTTTAACAGCCCCAACCGGTGTCGCTGCAAGATTGGTCAGAGGGTGCACTTTGCACAGTACTTTTGCCATCTCCATCATTCTCTAACCCAATTAATTTGGGGTCACAAAAGGACGATATGTCACATTGAGACTTTTATCAGGATACCTTTTATAGGACACGGTTGTTTCGGGAGGTTCCTGTTCCGGATAAGGCGGGAGGAAACGCCCGGGTATCACCGTTGTGTGGATCGCCCGGAGGACACGTTGGAGCATACGGTGGAGGTCTGCCCTGCTTGGGCGGAGCACCATCGTGTTCACGTGGAGGCGATTGGCGGTGGCGATCTCTCGCGTCCGGCCCTGGTCCAGGCTATGGTACGGTAGCGAGAGGGCTTGGTAAGCCGTCACCTCCTTCTGCGAAGCAGTAATGCTCGCGAAGGAGGCGGCGGAACGCGTGAGGGAGAGGCAAAATTCGTGCCCACACGCCCCTAGCCGCTGCAGGAGTCGCCCTGGGCGTCGGGAATCCCAAGCCGATTCCCGGCCACCGTAGTCGCGGGCTTGCGGACGGCGAGCAACGGGCAGCTCGCCATCCGTTAGGGACTAGGCCCGGGTCGACGGCGCGTTGTGATCCACGAGAATGAGTGTTATCTATGTATATGTATCGTGTGATCCAAAGAGATGTTAGCACCAGTAACGGGATCCGCTAGGGCTGATGCCTGCCAGTGTTGCGCGAAAGTCCGAAAGGGTTACCGTAGCCCCTGGTACAGGCAACTGAAGGAACACGGGTGGGTTTTAGTCAGTAAGAGTCTGACACGCCCTCCCGCGCCGCCCAGAGCGAGAGAAGTTATTTGAAGATTTGCCACCGTCAAAAAAAAGGCTTGAAGAGCTGAAACAAAATACCTGTGTCTTTGGAGGAGTTAATTTAATAGTAGTCGGTGATCTGATGCAATTACTACCAGTTTCTTCAACTATTGGCGGGACTTATTGGTTTTATTATGCAACCGAACGTTCTCACAGTAGAGCCACATTTGTAGAGAATGTTTGATTTCTGCGAACTGACTTGAAGTAAGTGCTAGGACCATGATGCCACTTTCGTCGACCTGGTAAACAGTATCAGAGTGAGGAGGTTGTCTGTGCCTCTTATTGTTGTCGTGACCAAGTGGAGCATGGAGAACAACAAAGCGCAGTTCTCATTCAGATCGACGAAGCTAGTTTAAAGCCAGATGATATAGAAAGACTTGATAGAATAGAACCCTGTTAGACCGGATCTGACGGAGTAAGAGGATCAGGAAAAATACAGCGCAAAATGTTACGAATCATCCTCTCTTGAGGTGTACATAAATTACAGGAATATACTCTAGAAAAAGCTGTCATTGAATTGGAGAAGTCACTATTTGACAAGCCTATGTTGCCTTAAGTAGAGTGAAATCACTTGATGGCTTATCAATAGGTTCTATGAATCACGACGAATTACTGGCAAATCCTCATGACTCACGATCTCTTACAGAATGAAAGCGACTAAGTGGTCTCAGAGAATTACATTAAGGAACGGTTCATAAAAAAACAGTAACAGTTGAATTTTCCCGAACCAAGTGGATAGGTTTAGTGGTACATACAGTATAAAAATAAACTTTAAAAAAAACTACATAAACGCCAACTAAAAAGGTATAAACAAGACATACAAAAGTTAAAAATAAAATCGGTTTTCGTGCAGCGGGACTCACACGTTACCTGTACGATATACATGACATATTTAGTTATAACGTGTGAACGTGAGCCGTGGTCGACTAAAAACACTAACTAGAATTGTCACACAATTACCTATTAACAGCAATATTAAAATAAAAGTTTTCAACTCGAGTAATCATGCAGATACCGTCTTCTACAAATATAGAGAATATCTTGAAAAAAAATTACACGATACACTTACGTAGCTCCTAAAAGTCAAAGAATGAGAGCCGATGACTTTATTAAAGTCAGCACATACTCATACAGTACATATGAGGAGAAATAAAAACAGCAATTGGGAGAGAACAATATGATCATGTCACCGGGGTCACCAACGTTAGGAAATGGGAGGGATGTTAGAACAAATGATAAGACATTCTCGTTGTGAACATATTAAAATATATATAACATGTTCAATGTTGACATGACAACCATCACAATATACAGTCCCTTCACAGCGTCGTTTCATAGTCTGTTTTTTACATCCTCGTAATCTTTTCCTCGTTGCTGTCAGAGGTAAAATAACTATGAAAGGAATATAACAGCAAAGCAAGACGTGACAACTTCATTTTCGCCACTGAAATAAATAAGGTTGACGTTGATGTCGCATACATTTGTATCATCAAAAAAGGTTTTGAACTTTTGAACGATTTTTACTGTTGTAATATATTTATATTTCTTTTATAAATAATAACTAAGCATTTTTTGATGCATTAGTGATTAAAACAACAAAATTCTTCATTCAATTGTTCATTTAATAAATATAAAAACAAATAAAAATAATCCACTATCTTCCTATTTTTGTAAAGCAGTAGCACAAAAGTATCGGAAGTTATTTCCGTTATTCTGAACAAGATTGCTTCTTCACTGAAGTGTGGCGACTGATGTGTCGTTAACCCCATTTGGCGGGTAGTTGGATACTTTCTTTAGGATAGATAAAGTAATCGTTGGGCTATTGAGATAGAATTCATTCTAGTTTGAAGATATTTTTTTTTAATTATCTGGTTCAAATGATTGCAGATATATAATCGATGGTTATTTTAATTTTGTCCGGGAAATTGGAAATGCCACAAGATAATTTTATTATTGACACTGATTAAATGAGATAATACTCATAGAATAACCAAGACAGTTTAGTTAAGGCCACTTCCCGGATTATTAATTAACTGTTACATAATTTATATTGCGTTACACTCAGTACTGAGCAAAATCGATCAATTACAGAAATAACATACTAATTTATATAATACAAAAAAAATACAATTCAGTTTGAGAATATACTAATTAAAACAGATAAAGAGGACATCAAAGCTACATGCCAGCTTACAAACAGTATTTTTACATTTTATCATTTCCCTTCAGCATAGGAAATCTTCTTTAACTAATTATTCTTGCCTACTTACACAATTATTCAAGTTTATGAACAGAAGTCAGAAAAACATCAAATAAAATACTTGGTGCGATAAAACAATTCTCATATCAGACTTAATTCCCTTCATGTTACTCGTACAAATAAGTTATTTGTAACAAAGATTGCGTATTTTCTTTGAGATGGACTGCGGAAACTGTTCTATATAGTTTCTGATAGGGTTATGATAGATATTGTTTTTATTTTCCTGTTATTTTATTATAGATTGTTCTATTAATAATCTAAACGTATATGTTGAGGTTTAATAACTTTACTGTATTAACAACGTGATTTTATTTGAAACATATTTGGTACGTTGAAAAAATACAGTCGAAATCGTAGTAGACAGTAGAGAATGCTTAAAATAAATGACAGTTACTTGGCTTCTCACTTACCTACTTATTGAAAAGCAATTGAAAATCAAATATAGACGGTCTTTATCTCCGTGCGAATCGTCAAATATAGAATTGTCTGCAATTTATTTAGTCTTAAAATATTCTTTGGTGAGAATAAGCTGTCTGTCTACAAAGCAATGACTTCAACTTTCATTCTATGTTTGGTTTTTTTTTTAAGTCTTATAAATATTAGGTAGAATATATTTGTAACTATTTAATAATATAGATCATTTTATATCTAAACACCTAAGAAACATTTTAAGATGAATTCAAAGTGACTATTGCCGTGTGAATTTTCGAATCGCAAATGTCTCAGGAAATTCTTAGTCGTTTTGATATTCTTAGCTGAGCAGCCCCACAACATCACTGGAACACATTGTGACTTAATGTTTCATGAATGGCATACAAGAAAGGCACGTGATCAAATTTCGTTCCCTGCTCTATGAGGTTCAACCTGTGCCCCTAACGGTTACAGACTTAGGCATGCGGACGACGAGCAATGGGTAGCTCGCCATCCGATAAGGACCAGGCCCTGGTCGACGGCGCGTTGTGTTCCACGCGCGCCTTAAAGAGATGTCAGCACCAATGACGGGGTCCACTAGGGCGGATGCCTGCCAGGGTTGAGGGAAAGTCCGAAAGGGTTACCGTGGCCCCTTGCACAGGCAACTGAAGGAACACGGGTGGGTTTTAGTCACTAAGAGTCTGACACGCCCTCCTGCTCCGCCCAGAGCGGGAGAAGTTATTTGATGATTTCCCACCCTCAAATAAAAAGGTATATTTCTCTTATTATGTTTATAAAATGATCGCACCCTTCTCCGAGTATCTCCATAAAACCCATTTTCTCCAGACTACGTGTTCAAATCGTGGAAAACATTACAAAGAAGCATTTCACTGGAAATAATATTCAGTGTGCAATCAAATTACAATTTCAATTTGTCTACCGCCCGGCAATGCAATTCTGGGTTGCCTCCCGTTGCCATGGTTACGAGGGCGTCAACAGACAGAGCGGTAGATACGATCTTGGGTGAAATTTATGCCGAGTGAATTCTGAGGTAGAGAAACACGAGACCAGACCTAGAGTATAGGTATTATAATTTAGTTTAGACCGATTTTTCAATATTCAGTTCATCTGAGGAATAAAAATAGCGATTTGAAGCTTTTGTTCTTATAGAAAATAATATGTCAAACCGCCTTGTTCAATTAACAGTTTTCAGACGATTGAAAAAGCGGCTCTTATATTCTTATAGGACTGGTTTGACATCACTTTATTTGGTTACCACAGAAAATATTAATGAAATAATTTAATATAAATGATGTATTATTAAAACAAACAATTTAATAACTCGCAGTAATCATAAATCTAAGCAAATATAATTGAACAATAAGTACGTTTCTAAACAAACACTTATTTGTAAGAGATTTAAAACAAAATTACTTTCGGAATCCTAAGAATAACGTAATTGTATTTAATTTTTTATTATGGTACTAAAAATAGCTTATTTTAAGGACAATTCCAAATTGGGAGGCTATTATAGTGGTGGGACTATTTAGGATAATGTTGTTTTACAGTGTTCATAAATACATAATAAAATATACGGTTTACAATTTGGCAATTAAGTGTGGAATAACGGCTGAGTATGAGCTAACGCATAAGTATTGGAGCCCATTTATCGACCTTTTTTATAACGTTTAGCACAAATAGTTCTGCTAATCAAGCTCCATTTCTATAATGATTAGTCTAAGTGCCAAAAATATAGCTTCACATTATCCCATTTTGCAACCAAAAACAATTATAAGTTTTAGTACCGAGCGATGCGATCTCTTTTCCGAACAACTCAGCACAGTTCCTTCTTGGTTTCCATAATATACTACTTATAAAACTATAGACAAACGCCACTAGACAAGTCTCATGAGACTCTAAACTTTCTTGGAACCAGCAAACCCAATTAACCCGTACAGAAAATAGTCGGAATTTAAAAGAAAATCAGTTTCCTCTTCCTTTCTAGCAAGGCTATATAATTACATCATCTTAGTAGTCACTAATGGGAATAAAAACATCTCTACATTGTCATTTTCTTTTCTCAGGTCAGCACGGAAGTCTTATAGAAAATCGTGAGTATATCATTGCAAAAATAGAGAACTTTTATAACCAATTAACATGGAAATCTATTCTTATTAACACACTAACAAAGAGCGCTTTAAAAAAACAGCATCACGCACAATCCTGCATGTGTTTGCAGTTCACCGAACTCGTGTAATCAAAACCTATGAATTCCGGTTTATTTTGGGATTAAAAAAAAAAACGCTTGTGTACTGGCAGCTAACAAACGCACGTTCTGAATATGAAAATTGCACGTGCCGTTGTGTGAACCCCGTAAAATGAACTGACCAAATCCGCGGAATCAATTATCGGGATTCAAGTTCCGAATACCGCATTTAAAATGGCGGATTGTTCAGTTCATAGGATTCATAAGGGTGCATTCTGCGTTTGGTTTTATATTCGCCATTTTGCATGGTGCCATATGGCATTTTAATTCAAGTTCACTTTATTATACTGAGGAAATTATTTAACATTAATTAATATTATGCTAGAAGTTCCAGTTTACGTAGAAATTTGATTAAATACGAGAACTTAATTAATTAGTGCCAAGCAATTTCTATGCTGCTATGGCTTAAATTTTCCATTATGTGTACAGAATGTTGGAGTCTTTTACGTAGGTACGTTTAAAATTCTATGTAATTTGTATAATGTAATAATTAAAATTATTAAATAATAATTCGTCGTGAACGTTTAAATTTAAACTTCATCGGGTAATCATAATAACTGATTTTTAATTACCACTGAATAAAGTATACCGTTTTAGTATACATATTACCTATGTTTGTCGTTTATCGAAATTTATTTTATGCGTCATGAAAGGCGGACGACGATTGACTACACCTATTTCCCGTGTTATATATTTATTTTAATTTGGAATGACGGTGAATGTGCATGTTTTAATAAAACTTTAGGTACTGCTCGAATGTGTAAATAATTATTTGTAAATAATTGATTTTTACCGTAGGTATTGTGTGTAAAATAAATTTGCATGCGAATGATTTTATAGTGTAGAAACTCGTTTCTGTTATTATCAAATATGTGTCTCTTCTTGAACGTAATTTGCATTAAACTGATGGTTTATATAAAAAAGCAATGTTTTGGCCAATTTTGTTTAAATATGTATTCATAAAACATGTATGACGGTAGAACATGGAGAACTATGATTATAAATTATAATTGTAAAAACATATTTGTAACACTTGCCCATATTTGCAAAGAATGGTATGATTTAAATAAAATATAAAAATTAAAATTCTAAAATTTGCTTTTTTATCGTGAAGGCGTACATTCTATTCCATGTCCAACTTTATTTTAACCTAACCTCCTTTGTCCTCAGAACAAGGTGCACTCACAATAGTGCGTCGCTCCTCCAGCCGCAGTAAGGCAGAAAGTTGTCCAACACCCACTGATGAACAACTTGACTCCCTCGACTTGGACACCGAGCACTTGCCCGCCGTCGACACGCCCGACGCGTGCGATAAGGCCGCCCTTAGGTAATTATATTCCGTTTATTTTATTTTAGTCATTTAGAAATTAAATATTATAATATAAATATAAAACAAAAACGTTTTTATAAAAATATATTAAAGTACAAAGTGTTCCAATGTCCACTTATGAACAACTTCTGGCTCTCGACTTGCACACCGAGAATACACCGGTCCATTGTCGATAGGTATGCACAACCGATGCGTGCGACACTGCGGCCAACTATAATATTAAATTGCCCAATACTACAATCTAATGAATAACTTCACAATATTGAAATTGACACCAACCTCATACCAACTCACCCCTAAAAAACCGCCTATAAACCCGACAAATTCGTGCAACAAATCCATTCTCAAATAAACGAAAAAAATATAAGTCCACTGTTTAACCATCAATAAGTTGGTGATCATTCGGCCATTTTAATTGTAAAAAAACTACTATTGACGTCGTACTTTAATCAAAAGCGTAGTAAGAAACTCTAACAAACGACATATAAGTACAAAGTAATTGGAAGTACATACCTCCTTCTACTTCCAAAGTCGACGCACAAGTCACCCGGATACACACTTATGTTAGCTTAGGACGACTGCAAACTTGGTAAGCCTTTTATACTTTGAATAACCACGATGTCTTTAATATACGGGTTCTAAGATCTTTGTCAAATAACTTTAGCACATAGCAACGAGGAGAAGTGTAATATACACATCAAAAGTGTCTAGGAATCAAGCACGTTTTTGCTTGTCACAAAATCAGGTATAATTAAAAAATTTGTTTTTTTAATTATATGTTTTGTAACTCTTAAGGATACTTTTTAGTAAATTTCGTCATTTGAAAAGGGAATAGTTTTTGAATTTCGGGCATAAGGTGGAAATCTGTCAAGTCGTATTCCTATATAATTCTGCAACGGGTTTGAGGTCAAATCAGTAAAATTTCTGCCATACGTAATAATACGTGTATTTCGTAATAATTCGTTCTTTTGTATTGATTTCACTCAGAAGAGTGAAATCAATACAAAAGAACGTTATTATTTATGGAGAGAAGACGTCATTTAAGACGATAAGAAATTATCAGAGCCATGTGAATGTTGGAAGCTGGTTTTCGGCAACGTGCTGTGGCAATCGCTCTGGGCACAACGCTGAGTGATATAAGTCGACTTTGGACACGTTACCGAATCACCGGCAGCGTAGCAGAGCAACATGGAGGACGAGGTCGCATCACCACGCGCAGACCCAGATCGTTACATACAAATAACTGCTCGACGAAACCGTACAATGACCGCCATTATGTTGGTTACGAGGCTTCATAGCTCTTCAGGGATGTTAATAAGCGATCAAACCATAAGTAATCACTTGCATGAAGTCAATCTCAGTTCCCGAAGGCGCAGTGTGATTACAGTCTACTATTTTTTACGAAAACAAGTTTTAAATATTATAAAATAACTAGAATACTCCCACGAGCCCTGTATCGTTGCATGCACCCTTAAGCACAATGCTTGGCATGCGTTACGTTGCGCACTACTGTAAATTGCGAATTTTCACACCAGAAATAAAAGTTGTTTCTCAAAATTATTTTTGCAAAAAGTTACTTAGTTTGTTTTACAGAATGCGTAGATGACGGATTCGTGATGGGTATGTTTACATCCTGTAGGTATACAGGGTGGCCCAAAAGTCGTGGATCAAACGCAACTAGGGGTTAGGTGGGGTCATCAGCTGCAAAAAGTTGTTCTACGGGAGGTCCTTATGGTCAACCCCTGCAGAGTATAATTTATTTTGAGTTTTTATGAGAAAATTGACTTTTTTTAACTAATTCTTATTGAAATTCGAAAAAATCTACATCCTGTATCTTTTTTATAATTTTCACTAGATTGGTACTGATGAGTACTTTCCTTAGACATGCTATTTATGGTTGTTTATTGGGTGTGTTGAAGATAATATTAAGTTTTACGAATTTTTTTTTCTCAAATCATAACTTTTCATTTACTTTGGACCCCACTGTGAAAAAAAAATACTCTACCGAAAAGTGACCCTGTGTTACAAGTTTTGGCGCATTTAATAGGGATTCCGAAAAGGTATTACACATGGCCATGAGTGGCTCTAATATCTTTCTAGGACGAAAAAACAAGACAACGATTGTGAAAGAATTGTTTTATTAAGCAAAACATTTTACAATAAATGCTCAAAATTCCTGCCTCTGACCTTAATACATAATCTGCACCGTCTAATAAAATTCCTCCGTAACTTACGGAATGCACCTCTGTTGTTAGTAACTTGTAACCTAGCAAATTCGAGCTTTTGTCGTAGTTCTTGTTCGCTATTGTTCTCTCCTTGGTAAACTATTTCTTTAAAATAGCCCCAAAGAAAAAAATCTAATGGATTTAAATCGGGCGACCGTGGTGGCCACGCAATATGTCCGCCTCGACCAATCCACCGGTTGGGGAAGCGCTCGTTCAAATGATCTCTAACTGCTCGAGCGTAGTGAGGCGGGGCGCCATCATGTTGCAGCCACATTTCTGCTATTCTTTCTTCTGGAACTTCAGCTTCGTTAAGGATATGGTTTAAATTATTTTGCAAAAATTTTTAATACTGAGCACCATTCAGCCTTGCTGGCATTTCATGCAGCACCAACTGCTGGCCAATTATACCAGCCCACATGTTAATACCAAACAGATGCTGGAATCTATCATTTCTTATGATATGGGGGTTTACTCTGGAGTAAAAATGTAGATTGTGGATATTGAATACTTTGGCCTTGCTACGAATAATCGTCCTTGAAAGATGTTAGAGCCACTCATGGCCATGTGTAATACCTTTTCGGAATCCCTATTAAATGCGCCAAAACTTGTAACACAGGGTCACTTTTCGGTAGAGTATTTTTTTTTCACAGTGGGGTCCAAAGTAAATGAAAAGTTATGATTTGAGAAAAAAAAAATCGTAAAACTTAATATTATCTTCAACACACCCAAAACAACCGTAAATAGCATGTCTAAGGCAAAGACTCATCAGTACCAATCTAGTGAAAATTATAAAAAAGATACAGGATGTAGATTTTTTCGAATTTTTATAAGAATTAGTTAAAAAAAGTGTATTTTGTCATAAAAACTCAAAATAAATTATACTCTGCAGGGGTTGACCTTAAGGACCTCCCGTAGAACAACTTTTTGCAGCTGATGACCCCACCTAACCCCTAGTTGCGTTTGATCCACGACTTTTGGGCCACCCTGTATAGTTTTATTTAATTTGTCAAGGACCCCGATGGTCAAGGGTGTAAAGCACTTTTCTGACACAATACCTACCCTCATATGGCAAAAGGTTCTTCTCATAAAGTTTAAATGAGTTCAGATAAAATAATATCCTGTAATAAAAAGATCCGAGGTCAAACTTAATCATAAAATCTCCTTTTAATCTTAAGACTACAAGTACCGCAGGGAGATAGGTACTCAGTATAATTTATAGTTTAATCCCGACAAAGTTAATGAAAGACATTTGAAACTAGCTTTGTTCTTCTGAGATTACATTTATTTGTCACTACTACGTTTCTAGGTTCAGACGTAAGGGATTTATAAGCAAGAAGAGAAACAATATTTATTTTATTAAATAAACTTAGAGAAGTTATTTTTTTTTACGCCTCATAACACTATGAGGCGTAAAAAAAATAACTTCTCTGTATTGTCCCGATTATTATTATTATTATTTCCGTACGCAAAATACGCGCATTGACGTGGAGTTGCGCACACCAGCCCGTATTACCTATTACCTATTGTCCCGATTATGATAATGATGACAACTAATAGAAAATAGAAGAAATATACATGTTGTGCCGACCCCAAATAAATTGCGATAAGCTCAGGAGAATTATGAAGATAATATGATACAAATATAATTAGGTTCTTCTTAACGTGAGGAAAATAAACAATAAAATGTAATTTATAAAACCCCCAACCCAAACAAAAATCTATAAAACCGGGTGAACAGATTTTCTACTTTTTTTTCATCTAAGAACACTCTCGATCAAATCACCTTTCAAACAAAAAAAAAAAAACAAAATCGGTTCAGCCGTTTGGGAGCTACGATGCCGCAGACACACAGATACCTACACACGTTAAACTTATAACATCTCTCTTTTCCCTTCGGGGATTAAAAATACGATGTTTTTCCATTTCTTTATAGTAAAACTATGTATCGATTATGCAACAAAGAGTAGCCAAGTAGTTAGGATACTAGGATTTCTTTTATCGAAAAGGCGACGAAAAAGACGATGAGAATTGGTGAACTTCATAATTTTTGGCTAACTTTTTACGGCCCACTCCCTCTCACCGACAGGAGGCCTGTGGCCCAGCAGTGGGAACATTATAGGCTGATTATGATGAACTTTTTTCACAATATACTTACCATTCTAGCTATGCTTCTATAATCAATTTCAGCTTACGGTTACTGACAAATGCATGCACTGCAGTCAGTGCACGCATTTGCTTCACGCAGGGAAGAAGCATAGGGATTTGAGTGTTTGAGTATGATTCTTCCCTCAAAAGACTATCTCAGACATTAATATAAAAGACTGTGACCTCTGAGTTTGTTTCGGTCTTCCTTCTGAGAGAGGTCAGATAGGAGACACCGAACTCATCTAGTTATCGTACTACTATGTATGAGTATTTTATAATATTATAAATGTGAAAGTTTGTATCTCTGGATGTTTAGATGTTTGGATATTTGTTATTCAATCACGCAAAACAGCTGCATGGATTTAAATGAATCTTGGCACACATAACCAGGATTAACACATAGGATACTTTTTATTCCGGTAATACGTTCTTTTACGTACGTACGGATTATTTCCGACACACACGCGGGCGTGTCCGTGGCAAAAGCTAGTAAAACATAATTTAATGTTAACGTGTAAAAGTGTTTTTATGACCCAATATACAGAAATAAATACCATTTATCAAAATTCATTTAATTCAAGAAATAACACCAGAATTGGAGACATCCTAATAATATTCTGATCTTCCCAACGGCAAAATGAAGTATGCGGTACACTCGGATATTTCCGTCCAATTGTCATGGCAATTAGGTCAATTATTCCGGATGATTTCGTCCGGTTTCGTGGGGGATCGGAACGTAAACCGGATTGCTTTTAAACAGCTTATGATGCACACTGAATGTGTATTGCTGGGTGGAAGGAAGGTACTTTACTTAAAGCTCATTTTGTTTTACGAAAGAAGAATATGAGATTGTTATATTTGTTCCTTCAGCTTGAGGATTAGTAATCATAATACAAAAAATAGCTTTTTAAACTTTAATGAGAAACCAAGGAAACAATAACAAATTAGAAGAAAGCAACAATTAATTAAGCGTAAATGTCGTTTTGCAAGTAAATCAACAATTCAGAATTCAATTTTGAACATTTTGACATGACAGTTTAATCATTTTGGCAAACTCACTGATGTCTGCACTTGTCACAAAATTCTACTCGCTAAAATAAGTTTTAAGGGACGTGCTGGTAAAGAGCACGTAATTAAAAAAAAAATGGAGAGTGGTCAAAGTAACTAAAGAATATCATTGTAAAATGAATCCTTACTATATTGTGCCTTAACTAGATAGTACTTTTATATCCGTCTAAATGAAGACGCTCCTCTATAATGCGAGTGGAACCGTGGCAATTAATAGTTATTTTATAAAAGTATAAGTTAATACAAACTGATGCAAAGTAAGTTTTCTTCGTTCAAAACCAGACTTACCCCTTTTTCTCTCTCTGGGCAGAGTGGGAGGGCGTGTCAGACTCTTACTGACTAAAACCCACCCGTGTTCCTTCAGTTGCCTGTGCCAGGGGCCACGGTATCCCCCTCGGACTTTCCCGCAACCCTAGCAGGCATCGGCCCTAGCGGACCCCGTCTTTGGTGCTGACATCTCTTTGAGGCGCGCGTGGAACACAACGCGCCGTCGACCCGGGCCTGGTCCTTATCGAGCTGCCCATTGCTCGCCATTCGCAAGCCCACGGCCAGACTTACCCCACGCTTTTAACTTCAAACTATTTGCAGTCTGATAAGATTTTACTTAACCTCGGTACAAAAGTCCCAGCACAACAATCCAGAATATTTTCTAAGCAGCATTACTGAACCTTTCGAAGGACTTGACCTCAAAACACGGCCCCTGACTACTTGAGACTATTTGTATACGTAGCCAGAAGCTGCGTGGGCTGGCTAGTGTTGTTCTCAATTTGTATAAAATCTATAAAAATTCTTCGCTCACAATTAGAGTGCTTAGGGGCCCACATTCTACGGCGATGACCAGGCATGGATTTCAATTGAAAACTAGATTTGAGTGGAGATTATAATCGTTTCTACCTGAATATACCAGAATATTCGCCACATGTATCTACTTTCAAAGTAACTGGCATCAGATCATTTCTAGATACAAAAGAGTGGAACTCTCTACCTGCGTCTGTCTTTCCGAACGCATACAACCCTAATCTCTTCAAAGTGAGAGTGAACAGGCTTCTTCTGGGTAAGCTCACTCCATCGTCGACTCTGTCTTTGTCACCACTGACCTAGACTAGAGTCAAGAGCAGACCCATCTTAAATAAAAAAACAATCAATAAAAAAGAAAAGTAAGCATGCCGCTACATTTAGAAACCATCACTTTGCCATTGCCATCACCCATTTAGTCGTTGTGTTTTGAACACACGCAAAGCAAATCATTCCAGAATAATGTAAAGATTATTATTTACAGATATATGTTATACTATTTCCTTTAAGTACCTTCAATCCAACCAATATTGGACCATTACATACGTGGGTAAACCAGCGAATCCTCTGAGCTGCAAACAATAGCAGGTATTGGTGATCACAGATCAAACGACTGGATGTAACGTAATTGTGAACGGCTCAGTGGTAGCGTCACAATAGATATTACTAGTGGATATCTACCTGTATATAGGTAAGAAGCAATTGAACCAGTATTAGGTATTATTTCGATTTAGTTAGGTCTCGGCAGGTAGGTAGTTGTGGTTGTTAAAATTAATGAGGTCAGGATCCATATTATACAACTGTGTATTCTTACCGAGATTTAAAATAGAAAATACTTACCATATCGCATTATGGTATCTGAAATTCAGTCGGCATTCAAAATATTTACATTATTTCTAGATATTCTTATACGTTTTATTCTTGTGGGCAGTCTCATGTAAGTGGGTACTTTGAATTTCATATTTAAGAAGGTAATTTCTATGTTAACTCACAATCGAAGAAAATTTTAGTTGGCGGAAATCATTGTGAGGAAACCTGCACTTTGCTAAAAACGTAATAAGTACTGAAGCTGTCTCATCAATGATCATAATGCTTCCCTTAGTATGAGCAAATGGCTTAGGCTATCTGTCTACTTGAGCAAGAAGGGGCGAAACGTGTACACTGTGTACAGCTAGTAAAACATTAACCAATAGAATTTCAACAAAATTCACGACCTTCATGCTTCCGTGGGCAGGGACACTCCGCAACACTGCTTCTGTCTACTACTACCTTGCCCTTCAAAGCTTTAGGGATGATTTATGCAAGACCGTCACGGACGCCAGCCGCGTCCGCGTCTGTTCAATTTATAGGGATCATGACTCGGACGGGACGCGGACGCTGCACGGTGTGGCAGAAACCGCTTCATATAAAATGTTCGTGAAGTTTTGGATCCAAGTCTCGCCCGCGCCTCGTACATGGGAGCCTACTCTCTAAGCCCATCAATGAAGATACGGACCCGACCGAAAATAGCTCGATACTTCGAAATGAACCCTACTCCCGATTAATCAACCTTTTTGGGCGGGTAAAAACACATCGGGAGTAAGGATAAGTGTCAATACATTTTGTCATTCATTCTTAGTTCGGGGCCCGAACTAATCTTATGTCCGTAGGTGATATGGAATAGGAAACGCCCATAGCTTCGACCAAAACTACGGATTTCGTGCTAAGAGAGTGGACCCCATGAGCATTAATAATTATTTACTCGCTCCGCTAATATAAACAGGCAGCACCAGACGTTCGTTAGAATAATTTACAGGCTTAACCTTAGTACTTTTCAGTTGTTAGTTCTAGACATTGGTATTCATAGAATTCCTAACTTATTAATTACTGCGAACTTTATCTTCTATTTCAGGTAGTTTAACAACTTAACTATCAATGATCTAAATACGAGAAGTGATGTTATCTAAATTCATGGAGAAGATGGAGCCTGCATCTATACCACACATCATAATAGTAGTTATTTAAAATCATATTGAATCCTTAAAAACCACGACATAAAAACAGGGGATAAAATGCCACAAAAAAATCCGTTCAAGATTCAGAGAAATTGCATTGATGCAATATCTTAAGAAATAAGCAATATCTTTGTACTCAATTCTAACAATGTAGTATCTGTATCTGTTTTACTGTGTGTACCTATAATAAAATAAATAAATAAAGAACAGTTCAGTTGACGGCACGGTTGGCGCAGTGGTTAAGCGATTGACTGCTGCGTTACGTGTCGCGGGTTCGATCCCCGCACGGAACAAATAGTTGTATGACCTGCAAGTAGTTGTTCCGGGTCTGGCTGTTTGTGTATGTGAGTTTAAATGTTTGTAAACGCACCCACGATACAGTAGAAATTCCTAGTGTGGAGCAACGTTTTTTAAAAAAAGAAAGAAAAGAAAAGTTTATGCACAATGAGTTTGTGAGTTGGGAGCCATTTCTTTTAATTTATACAGAAAAATAATCAAAGCTATGAACATTTTATTTGCTAGATTAACGCACAGAGAATGCGTTTGTGAACAATATGAAATACATAATTCAACGGCTGCCAACAATTACAATGGGACCGCATAACAACACTGAATGGAAGAATGAGTGACAAACAACGGACGCCCCGTCAGGAGATATATTAACATCGTCATCTGCCTAAACTGTTCCAACTATTTGGGGTCGGCTTCCAGTCTAACCGGATGCAGCTGAATTCCAGTATTTTACACGGAGCAACTGCCTATCTGACCTCCACAACCCAGTTACTGGGTAATACGGTACCTCTTAGTAAGACTGGTTGCCAGACTTTTGGACTTCTAACGACCCGTAACGACTGTCAAAGATCCACAAATGAGAGCCGGGACCAACGGCTTAGCGTGTTTTCCGAGGCACGGAGGGGTCTTGGTATGTAAATATGGTCACCCATCCACGGACCAACCGCGGCAAGTGTAGCTTAACCTGATCGACCGATGCGTGCAGCTGTTATTACTTAGCCACAAGGCCCCCCAGAGAGCCCCCAAGAGCTATAATATTATCATGTAAATAAAAATAATAACAAAATCGTTTGAATACATACCTAATCCCACAATAAGGGAGCTCGTCTGGTACCGCTGTAAAAAAAACGGTTAAGAAGAAAATCAACAAATGAAGAAAATAAATAATTGAATGAATGGGGAAAGAAGTGAAGATCTGTACTCCATATGATAAAAGATGTTCCTTCATTTAGTGGACAGGAGAAGAAGACGCCACCCTGTCCCTAAATGGGTACAGGATCTGGAAGGCAATGCAGAGATTTGTACAGCCATTATTAGCAACAGCTGCAGTTTAAGACATGGGAAGCCAAAACGTGCTGGCAAAAGAGTTCACGGATTAGATACAAAGACGGTCCACAAAATGATGAACGCACGTTAGAAAAAATCCGACGAATCGACAAGAAATCTTATCGTTGTTGAGAAAAAACATTGGGGCTAAAATAAACAGATTTCGTTGGGCGCAAGGCCTTCAATAATAATAAAGTTAAACAGGCCAATAAAACGTGGAGAGCAATAAATTTGTTAAAGAAGACAATGGAATCGTTACCACTCAAAGCTGAGGATCGATCGCATGTTCGAGCGATGCCCTGAATGAAATATGAGACTCGGAAAGCCTTTTAAAACATTTTCTTTGCTCAAAATGCTTGAAGAGTTTTCTTTTAATATTTACTCTTTTAGCTTTAGGCGATTTGAAGAAGAATTACGTGTCCTACACTTTGAAGAAAATCTTGTTCGACTATTATCGGGTTTCTTTTAAACAAAAAAGGTAACAAAGGAAAACAATACTATCATTTCACTATGTTTTTTTATCGAAAACTTCTTTCACGTGGAAAGATGATCATTTTTTTAAATAATATTCCAACTGTGTAAGCAAAGGTATTTATTTGAACCTCTTATCACAATGGAAGTCTTAGATCATATTGTTTATACGCCGAATATCTTAGATTCTGCGGGTTAGTCCCGCTATGGTATGGTCCCGGTATGGCACCCTCTTAAAATACCTATCAAAAAGTCCCGCTATGGTACCCTTCAGTTTTTGGTACTGTTGTAAAGAAAAGTTATACAATGCGTTAAGAAAAAAATAGTATAAATAAAAAATATCTTTTCTTAACTATTATAGTTAAGCAAGATAATATTTATTAATACTATTTTTTAAACAAATCACGCTCGGTAATTGTCGTTTCACTTCAGGTAGTTACCTGACCAACCGGTTTTTTCGTAAAACAATAGAGACGAGCCCTTCCTCGAATTCGTATCTAGCTCTTCCCTTTTGTTTTTATGAAAATAGAGAGAGACAGTATTATTCCGGGTTTAGTTTGCTATTTGCAGCTGTACTTTTGCGATATGAGTAATTAGGATAGCTTGTTAGTTTATCTATTGCAATGTCTGGGTCAAGTAGTTCACGTGGTGTAAATTTAATAATTATTGACAGTCGACGCGGTGGAAAAACTTTATTACGTGCCGGACATAAATATATTAAACGCAGAGAAAATAAAAATTCAAGTACTTGGCATTGTGTAAATAGGAGAAATAGTATTAAATGTAGTGGATATATAACTATTGAGAATACCAATAATACAATAATTAAAGATTATAAACACAGTGATCAGTGCGTGCCACATTTTGAAGACAATGAAGTTCAAATGGCTATAAGTGAGTGCAAAAAAGAAGTAAATTCAAATTACGGATCAGTACAGAAAATTTTCGAAAAACACATGGGTAACTTAAAAGACAAAGGGTTACACCTTACAGGAAATGTTCCTGACTATAAAAAATTAAAAACAGTATTATACAGACACCGAAATAAGTCGTTGAACGTACCAAAAACACAATTTAAGAATGTGGAAGAAATTATAATACCAGAAGAATTTAATAAGTATGTATTGGCTGATTATTGTAATGAAGACTGTAATCGAATAATTATATTTTCCTCGACAGAAGTAAAGGAATATATAAAATGTGTAACGCATTACTTTGGTGATGGCACTTTCGACGGCTGCCCAAACCCATTCGAACAAGTTTATGTCATTCATGGAGACATGGGAAGCACTGAGTTATCCACGAATGTAGCACCATTATTTTATATTCTGTTAAAAAACAAAGAAGGGAAAACTTATGAAAAAGTTTTCGAATTGATTAAACAAACTTTGCCCGAATGGCGTCCATCGAAATTTACCTTCGATTATGAAATAGGAGTAATAAATGCAGCAGCGAAGATTTTTCCTGATATCAAAATAAATGGATGTAACGTACATTTTCAAAAGAACGTTATCAAAAAAGCGAAATCTTTAAATCTCATGGAACACGAAGAGTCCTCGAACCATGTTAAGCAATGCATAGGCTTGGCGTTTTTGCCAAAACAAGATATTGAAGACGGCTGGCTGCATATAATGGAAAATAGGTATAATATCTTGGTTACTTTCCAAAATGATGTTTGAGTACTTAACTCTAATTATATGGCAAAAAAGTAAAGAACAACAATATCAGTAAGGACCTGTTAATTTCATTGCTTTACAAGTACGAACGTTTAATAAGTATTTTTTTCAGTTTCGACGATGAAGCTATGACCAAATTCAATGACTATTTTGTCACTCAGTGGCTTGAATATCCAGACCTCATTTGGTGTTGCCATAATGAACGCCATAGAACAACTAACTTGGCGGAATCATGGAATGGCAGATTCAACAAAATTATTGGAAAAAATCCCAGTTTATTATTGTTTCTGCAAACAATTGGCAACGACACATGTCACTTTGATATAAAACAAGCCAAGTAAGTTGTATTTTTTAGACAATATTTTTAAGCAGATATAATATTTTTAAAAGCAGATATATATTTTTTTACATAATACGAGTACATAGAAGAATTTGAAAATGGATTTGATTTTATTTATTTTGGTAGATATTATTGGTTGTCGCCTTCTATTACAGACGGTTACTGAAAAAAATATAGCTTAACTTAAATAACTGATGATTTTTGTTATAGCTTTCGACTAAAAAGATCACCTATAAATTCAAGAAAAAGAACAAGTATAGAAATCGACCGCCAGATTCAAAAGCTAACAAAAAGTTACGAAAATAAAGCTATCTCCATTGGTGATTTTCTGATTAACATATCAAAGTCAACATTTCGATCAGAACATTTAAAAAAATAGTTTATTTTAATTTTGTTTTTAGCCTATTAAAATGTTTAATACTTTTTCTCGATGTTGATTATTTTTTGTAGTTTATGTTTACAATTTGCGCCTTTTTCTCCATGTTGATTATTTGTAATTAATATATTTGTCTAGTTGGTTGTTGATTATTTTTGTAGTTTATATAAATTTACAATTACTGCCTTTTCTCAATGTTGATTATTTGTAACTAATATTTATGTCTGGATGTTGTTTTTATTTGTAGTTTATAATATTTACAGTAACACTTTTCTGAGATGTGGATTTTTTATATTTTTTTTATTGTTGATTATTGGTAATTAATATTGTTGATTATTTTAAAAATTACATTGCAATTAATATTTCGTTTTACTGTTTGATATTTTTTTATAAATATTTTGAATTAATAAAAGACTGATTTAATATCGCAAACAGACGTTTTATTGATACACTCCTAAAAGTATTTATTTATAGATACACTTTTCTTTTCAGTTGTACCTTCTATTGTCTAACGTAGATCTAAAAGATGGGTACCATAGCGGGACTTTTTGATAGGTATTTTAAGAGGGTGCCATACCGGGACCATACCATAGCGGGACTAACCGGATTCTGCTACCAAAAGCTTGTATCCATTCGCGTTAAGCGATAACCGCGTTTGAAGATGTATGCAAATATATACTGTAAAACTCTAACCATGCTGTAGGCAAATTCGAGCCGTGCATAATAATTTTGAACCTTCCCCACGCGAGCTCCTCTAAATTCTGATTCCATCCTTTTGTTTACTCTCTCAGATTGAACCTGTTATACAGGGTTATTGGTAAAACACCATCAACCTCTTCTCATAGTACTCATCATTATGAACAACTTTTACTATGGGACCAAATATGAAATCGCGAAAACAATATTTTCACTTTTTAGTTGTGGTGTACACCCCAAACAAAGTCGTATACCACTACTTGCAATACAGGAAGTTATTACAACATCATCAACATACACTAAATAAATAAATAAGTATTATTGAAGCTGACTCAAAAACCAATCATCAGAACTTGACCAAATGTATATGGGACCATCTGGGAAGTACACCCTTTGAAGAAAAAAAGCAAAAGAAAAAACATAATTATTTCGACGAATTGAGAACCTCCTCCTTTTTTGAAGTCGGCTAAAAATGGCTGTTCCTAACCCATTATCGAAATCCAAGTCATTTCTCAAGAAAGAAAATAATAAAATGAGACTATTCAACTTGCTTAAAGATCACTTCAAAGCAGCTGATACTCCTACGAAATAAAGTTCAGATGAGGCCGGCGTGCTAATTGAGACAACTGCGATTAAAATACGAATAACTGTGAAGCTGTTTTTATTTTCGGAAATCTCGTTGACCTTTTAGTTATTATTTGTGATTAAACGACGAAAACAAACGTTTGTCTCAAAAAACCCGGAAGCGGGAGCGTTTTTTACAAGCTATTATTGCACGAAAATCTTTTTCAAACCTTCTATCAAAAGCGGACATTATGTTCATTCATACTAATAATATAATATAATAATATGAGACAACATTCACACAAGGTCTTCAGGTCCCGAACTAGGCAGAGCCTGTACTACGGTAACCTGATAACTGATATACATACTTATATACATATACACACCCAGACACAGGTCAAACAGACATGTTCATGCACACAAATGTTTGACTTGTTCGGGGATCGAACCCGGGATCAGCGGCTCAGAAGGCAGGATCGCTACCAACTGCGCCAACCGGTCAGTCAAGAAGCGGTTGTGATACTAAGTCTGTAATGTTATGGCAAGGATAAAAAATGCCAAATTTATCCAAAATATCCCTAGCGTTGAGGAGCTCCTCAATGTTTTTCAAAACCTAGAAAGCAGAACCTAGCTCAGTGGTTGAAACAAAAGACAGATTTTTATGCACCATAATTATGCATGTTGTTGAGAAACGGAAGTTTGTTCATAATCAGCCTATAATGTTCCCACTGCTGGGACACAGGCCTCCTCTCTGTGAGAGGGAGTGGGCCGTAATCCACCACGAGGGCTCAGTGCGGGTTGGCAGATGTCACTTGTCTTCGAATTTTTGGTTCTAGGACATGCCGGTTTCCTCACGATGTTTTCCTTCACCGTTTCGAGAGCAGTGGTTATGAAATAATTTACACAAAGTAAAGCGCCTATCAGGTTTCGAACTTACGACCTACAACTCGTAAGTCGCGGCCTGTTCCACTGGGCCACCACTGCTCTGCACTGCTGAAGTTTGTTCGGTATTCTTTATTTGCCAAATATATTTTTTTGCATCATCGCGGCTTCGGGGAATGTAGTTTTTTTTAATTGTTGATTGAAGAGCTACATAAGTTCAAGTACACGATAAAAAAAAACCGCTTGATAGATTTAATGCAAGGTTGAAAGTGAAACGTTATCCAATGTCACTATCATACAAATTACACAAACCATCATATCACCATTATCATACAAAATACAGTGACAAAAACTATTTAATAAAGATAAATTATATCGATACTCGCGTCTCCAATGCCATAAGTAGTGTAAAATCTCTTCAGCATCCTATAGATAGTGTACTTTATCGATTTCGTCATCAATCACTGGCCCCTAGCGGCCGCGTCTAGACAAGGGTATCCAGCACTCTTGAGACAAATTGCCCCATCCAACTAAAAGACATTTATTTATAAAACTCGTTACCCATTTCATTTTATTACATTTTAGTTCTATGATCGATTTCAGGCCTTCATTTAAAGACCGATTATGAGTGAGAAAAGATCTCGTACGGAGACTTTTGTGAAATATTTTATAGTTCTGGTTTATGGTATAAAATTATGAAGAGGAGTTCTAAGTGCCAAGAATTTCTAACAAATGTTCATCTAACCATCACAAATCTATTATACCTGAATGTCGATATTTTACTATAAAATCGCCTTCCTGAATCGGGTGTATTTTTCTTTTAATAAATAAGGAATAAAAAATTTGCCTACTCATATCCAAGTCAACCACATATTCACCAATCTGCTCAAAACAAATCCCCTTTACCAACACCCATCATTAATAGGACATTCAATTAGACGGATGACAGTTGCGTCCGTCTTTTTTATAATCCCCCGGGGTGCCAACACGAGTACACTCAATTCTTTTGAATTTCGATTGCGGTTCCCGCGTTTTATTTTTCCTCTTTCGCATACGAATAGGTGCATCGTTCCGCTTGTCACAGGCTCGCCGCAGTTCAGTGGTTTTCTGAATAATAGTGGTGTTAAGGGCTTGTGAGTCGAATGATTACTGCTTTCGTATCTTTTTCCCAAATTTCAGCGATATATTGAGATCGAACTGAGTAATTTATTATTGAGGTTATTCTGGGTTACAATAAAGCCCGTCACGCAAAATTTCTTCGGAACCGGGAAGATATGAGTGAATAATTTTTGTATTGCATTTCAGTTTGTTATATGTCTGTGTGGAGACTTTTAATTTTATTGTATGTTATTAATTTTGTGCCTACTATGATCCTTCGTTGGTAGAAATAAACGTATATTATAATTTCGTTTTAGCATGTTCAACTACATTTCAAATCGTTTAATGGAAAGAAGTTTAAATAGGGTAGCAGCTGCAACTGTCATCTAAACATTAATATGACGTTAGACATCCTCAGCGTAAATAGCGATTATCTGATCGCGACCTCTGATAGGCACAAGTAGGTACTATCGAGGAAGTTCATATCTATGCACCTTTAGGACTATTTTTCCCTGTAGCGCTCGGGCGCTAACAGTAACTAACGTAAAACAGATGCGGTCATCGTGTTCACGGGATTTTGTTCTAAAACTGCTTAGATATGAACTTCCTCGATAGTACATAAGCACACTAAGCACAGTATGACATTATCAGTTTACAGGCACATGCTGCTGGATTAATCTCCAATACACGCCGCCGTCACTGTCTTGGATTGCAGGAAGACAATAGAAGCTTAGAATAGATTGATATGAACACGAAATTAGGCTGTAGCCGAGTTGCATTGAAACCTAAGCATGCTTGAACGACTCAATCTGATACACATCATTCTGTACCACACAGTATAATGTCCTTTGTATACGCCATAGACACAGGTATCGTGATGACGTAACACAATCTGATACTGATGATAATGACCCTAAACAGAATAGCATCCTTTGTAAGGGTTCAGTTAGCAATGCTTGAACAACTCAATCTGATACACCAAGTATCGATCCCAAACGTAATAATGTTCTTTGTACAGGTATATTAAAATGAAAAGATATTGCAATAAGAATCACATTACGCGCGCTTGTGCCAAGACTATATCTAATATTGCTCGAGCATGCTTCCAATAAAACCTGAGAATAAAAGCAAAACAAAGCTTCCAACCTTCTCTCATCTCAGTGAAATGAGAATTATGCACGAAAAATTAGTTACCAGTTGAGTTTCAAACGACTTTATACCTTGAGAGAGACGATACCCAAACGATTTTTTTCTCTGTTTTTTTCCTTTGTTGCCATCCGGGCTTTTAAATTATTTACTCTGCTGCAACTAGAGCAGTATCTGTTGATCGGCTATTGTAACTCTCGTAATGAACATGAGCGAATAATAGAGTTCCGGGCCGTTTTTCATACTAGAAAAGTTAATTTTCTTAGACAGGAATTGAACCCGTTAATTTTGGAAAAAACCACACCATATAGTTTAAGCACTTTGTGATAGTGTCGCTAATGAGGATCAGAGTCTGTAAAGTAATATCAAATAGCAAAACTAAAGGAAAGTGTTGACTTTTATAATCAAATGAAATCAACGAAGTTAAAAGAGTGGATATGAATATCTATGATACATAATTATGTTGAACCATATATTAAGACGACGTATAATATGTAAGACGGCAGCATAGACTCCTCTGCTACCCGCCTACATGGCGTGCTCCCCGAACCAACAACACACCCACTGCTAGAGCAATTAAGTTAATAAATGACTTTCTAAAGTATATTCCTGAGGCAGATCTATTTTTTGACTCTCGATCGACAATCACTTAACATGTGTAGGTATATTTACTTAAATATGAAGAAATAATTGTTTAGTTTCTAATTTTATGTATAAGGTTGTTTTTTGTTTACAAATTTTATGTTACTCCGTTAACCGTCCGTCCGTCTATCCTATCTTGCTGTGCCCGACAGGGTCCACAATGATCCAAAATTATGTATATTTTATAATGTACCTACCACCTAAGTTCACATTGTGGAATGCAAATAAATATATTGAGTATTGAGTTTAATTTTTTAATTTTATTTATTTTTTAGTCTAAGAAGTTTTAATTAAAAGTTTAATGTAATTTTGTAGAATTAGCATAGATATAAGCGATTTGGTGTAAACTGTTAGCTTATAGTTTATGAAGTCTTGAATGATGAAATGATGAAATGTCTTGAAGACCTTTTACAATCTTTAATTCATATTCATTTAGAATATGAATTAAAGATTGTAAAAGGTCTTCAAGAGGCAATAGTGCTAATCACCAGAAGTATATTATCAAAGGAGAAGATAAACACGACCGCAAAATTTCCAAAAAGCTTTTCAGAATTCAGAGTACAGGAAGAAACTTAACAATCTTTGATACATTATTGGAAAACGCTACACGAAACATTTTAGTTAAGAATTCCAGTAAAACATTTTTATATGTGACAGAAAATGAGCTATGCATTACTTTCACAAATAATGGCATCGCTTACGAAAATGATTTAACATGCGGACGTGAAGAAGCCGATACTAGGCTTATTTTTTATCGCCCATGTTCTTCTGCGATCAATCCCTGGTAATGAGCAGATTTTTTGTTGGATTTGATAATGCAGATTGGGTTCTGCAACGAGATTTCCCTCTTTCCATTTCATGGCAGCATGTGCTAGTTGGCATCGGCAAGGTACAGCTAACCTTTTCAGCCGCCTTTAAATGGTTCGACTTTGTAAGCGCTTTCGCCAAAGGATTTAGATGATTCTGAAGGCGTGTTTTGTAGCGTTCTGCTCAATTTTTCGCTTCCTGATGCACTGTGTTTTGGTTAAGGTATTCACGAACCTCGTAGTTTCTTGTAAACCATGGTGCATTGTGATGTTTTTAAGGACGACATTTTGAAGTCCATGGAGCATGTTGATATTAGAGACACTAGCAGTTCCCCATACTTGAATGCCATATGTCTAAATTGGCTTTAAGATGGTATTGTGGTGATGGTGAATTCATTGTCTATCGACAAGACAGTTTTTTTTACATATGTATGTAAGGTTTGAGAAACCTCAAATAATCCAACAAATAATGTCGTAATTACATCTGACATTGATGTCTTCATAATATTGCCCAGATCAGAATAGAAATCGGGTAGTCATGGTATAGCATGTTACACACAATTTGGTGAAGTGAACCAGATAAACATAATTGCAATAGATGATTTTTTTTCTTGTCGCCGACTTCTACGGTACCAGTACTGGTATATTCGTGTTGCTATGTGAATTGTGATCGGGCTATGTGATTTTTAAGAACGTACGCATTGTAATTTTTCTCAATCTGTCAAAAATACCTATAATTAATCTACGTACGTTATTGCCAAGTTTGAGGTAACTAATTAACTTTCCTTACGTCAGTGTTATGAATTAGGATGCAACGCTGTTGTGGTATCATTTAACACAAAGCGGAGAAACTATTTAAACAAAAGAGAGAGTGGGTCTCAATATTTGACAAAAGATAGAAAAAATGTTTTTGAATAATGTTTGCATGTAATTGAGATTCAATAAATTAATAAAATAAATAAATACCATAAAAAGTAATAAAGATTATGATGAAAATTGTCAAAAGCCAGATATGACAATTTTAGGAGTACACTCACTATAAAGAACACCTTTTGAGACCGAACTTAGAGGAAAGTAGAAGAAAAGAAGAAACATCAACGATTTTTCAACAACATTAAAGCGAGTGGTTAGAACTCAGAAGGATACTTCTAACAGCCTCTAATTTCTCCGAAGTAGTCGAAAGGCGTCAAAATATAGTCGATTACTGCAGCGGCCAGCAAAAGAGGCATTGATGGACGAACGTGTAAATGTGGGCCGAGGTGAAGCCGAGGCACACATACGTAAGTCCATCATTGCCTAGTTGTGGCCAAGGCTTGTATAGTACTTTTCTCAAATAATGCGCGGAAATTAAAATACAATTACATTTCAAAATCAAAGATGAACAAAGAACAACAATAGTTTTTCCCGCGTGACAGTGTGCATTTGTTTTTTTTTTCAATAAACGCCTTCTATTTGCAAGCCAGTTCGAAATTTAAATAAAACCTTTGATAAGTTACTTCCTTGGTTGCCATGTTGCGGAGTAAAAGGACGTTTCATTTTTAAATTACACGATAGATATGAGTTTCCTGTGTAATTTGTTTGGCCGATACCACGACAGATATGAATTTCATAGAACGTTTGCCGGCCGCTGCTCGCATATATTTGACCAGTACACAGATTTCGATTTATCTCGAAGAAGGTTGTCAAAATAGTGCTCAAATTTCCAAGCATGTTTGAGAAAATAGTATTAAAATATTTGAAATCATCTTATCTATCAAAAAAAAAAATTAAGTAATCTGCCGTTCATAAAACAATGAACTGGAATAGAAAACGAAGAAACAGCCATGGAACAACTGGCATCACGATTTAATAATAAAATGGAGCCTTACAGATAAAAGTTACCTTTTTTCTAGGTGCAACTCCGGAAGGAGTTGTGCAGGGAGAAAACACAATAGTGTATAAATAAAGTGACCAATTTCTGCAATAAGGACTTCATTGGCCGAACCCATAGATAAAAAAGTTACGTTGTAGAGGAAAACGGCAGATGGACTTTAATAAACGCAAAACATCCTTCGTACAGACAGAAGCAGGTCAATTTAACACAAACTGTCAAATTTTCTCATTCGATTTTGAACTTAACATTCAACAGTTTAAGGTTTAAAATCATTTGGAGAAATTCGACAGTTTCGTATAACCTGATGTGCTGGCGACTGTACATTCAGGTACAGGGACAAGCCTTCCTTTAAAATTTCTGGCCTTATCTCACAATTGGTCGCAGTCACTAAGCTAGGATAACCTTTCTAACACGAAGGTATTACGTAGCCAATGGCGGAACTAGAGTAGGTATTACAAATTATTGTTTATTTTAAGACAATAAGAATCATAAAATTCTGTCTCATTTTTTTTTAACCCGTACAAGTGTTAGTAGGACTCGCGCCCTGTGGGTTCCGTCTCAAAGCTGTGCTTGCTCGGCAGCCCGAATTTCCAATTCCGTATTGAACTTAACTTTTCAGTTGAATAAATATTTTTTTGTAGAGTGGAGTGGACCGATTTGAATGAAATACAGACTAAATGTTACTTCATGACAGATTGAGGAACAAACTTAACTTTGCGGTTGTTAAATAACTATAAATGACCAATTTTTGGGAGTTTTCTCTTTACGCCTTGCTTTTCGCCAAACTACATGCTGCTAGGTCAACGGGAAGGACCATATAGGCTTTGGTTTATTTGCGAGTGTCAAAATATGCGGCATAAATGGTCGTATTTTTTATGGCGTTAACTTGGATGTTAGATGTAATTCTTTACAGGTCCAACGGCCCGTAGATCTAAGTTTTTTATATCTATTTCAACTTGATAACTCTACGCGTTCCTGAGAAGAAGGACCTTCACAGACAACGAAATCATACTATAGGAGTTCCAATTTTTCATTTTGAGATACGGAACCTTAAAAAAATATATTTGTATTTATTATTCTGCCTGCCTGTCTGTTGCCTTTTTATGCCGTAACGACTAAACAGATTTAGATGAGAGACATACGGATAGGCCTGGATTAGGACATAGGATACTATGCATCCCGGTAGTACCTACGTCCCTGTGGAATAATTTACGACTTTTACGCGGGCTAAGCTGCTGGCAAAAGCAAGTATAAAATAAATTATGATTAGGTTAGGTTACACAATATGTTCTGTGTATGGTCGGGATGCAACAAACAGATCAAATCGGAAGTTACATATACAGAGAGATGATCTTTAAAACATTTTTCCATGTCATACATGTTGTCAGAGTTATGTGGCCCCAGACATATTCGAAACATGGCAATTAGGCATTTAAGGGATTTTACATAAATGTCACTTTCTTCCTTCATAGAGTTTGACATTTCATTGTGTACTTGAAAACTCATAATAATAATTTCATTTCTAAATTGGTTTTAATTTAAGTAAGTAAAGTAAAGTAAGTTTATATTTCAAGTAGATATGACTTTATTTCTACCGTTAACATCTACCCGTCACTTCTCGAGTGGGAATCGAATAAAAGAGCAATATTAGATTTCGGAAATCTCAGACAAATGCGTGTAAGGTATTAGGACGGCAATCCAATTTATGTAGGGTAGTGTGAACTAGGACCTTTCGACGCCCACGGACGATTGGCTGCGCTTAGTGTTAGTAAAGGATGGAGTTGGGTTAATAACATAGAATGTTAACAAAATATACATTATGAAAAAAGAAAGAAAGAAAGAAATTTTATTTGCTCAAACATGTGTATACATACAGAATTAAAATCAATTCATGCATGCCAGATCTTCGAAAAAATAAGTGGCTCACGACGTCATGTCTGCCATTTCTCATGGCGTGCAAATATATTTGTACAATTATTAATACTTACTGAATTAATGATTTTTAACTAATATACTTATACATATCATTGTATTTACATTATCCAATTATTATTATTTATTTTCCTTGTCGAATATTCCAGATTACAATTATCATAATAAAGATTTATATTACTTTTAATAGACATTCATTTATTTATTCAGTAAGAACATAAGATTTTTATATTTATCCAGACAATTAAAAATTATATACTGTTCTTTTGTTAGAAGCCACTTGGAATACGCGTCTGAAAACTAGAATCCATGTTGTCACAAGTACATTGATCGTATAGAGAGCATCCAGAAAAGGTTCATCAAGTAATTGTGTTATCATCAGAAAGTGCCCTACCGGTCTGAAGGTTACCTCAACCTCTGTAAGAAGTATCATATATTACCCCTAATTAATCGGCGGGCAATCTCTGACTGCATTTCATTATTTAAATTGTTCAATAATTCTATTATTAACTCTGAAATTCTATCCAAATTTTATTTGAACGTTCCCGGAAAGTCAAAGCGATGGAACGCACCGTTGCGTGTTCCATTTACCTCTACAAATTACAGGCAAAATTCATTTATAGTGCGAGCAAATAGAAACTTTAATAACATGTGTGTAAACAGCATAATTTTGATCCATTCATAACGGTGTGTCCTCGGCCAGAAAGTGCCTGAGCCTTAGCTTTTTTAATTAAGATTTTGTACGTTCAGGTTTTTATTCTTGTATTGATTATGAACTGAATTTAGTTTAAACTTAAATGTTATACTATTTTTTTCTCTTTTTTTTGGTAGCTGTGTTGTGTTGTTCACACTCTTTCTTTCCAATCTGTTTTAGAAGTGAAGACTTTTAATTGGCTGTCAGTCTCACGTACTATTTTTTATTCTGTTTATTTTTGCTGTAAGTCTTCCATAGTTAATAAATAAATAAATAATATGTAGTATTTAAGATCATTTGAGTGTGTTCCATACAGATGGAATTGTCGAACTGAGTTAATATAAACATATACGATGCTGAACTTCTTACACTAATATCTTTGAAAAGAGCTAAATGTTTTCTTTATTTTGGTAAAACGTACTTCTGCTATGAGCAGTGGTGACCCAGTGGTAACGGCCGTGACTTACGAGTTGTAGGTCGTAGGTTCGAACCCAGACAGGCGCTTTACTTTGTGTAAATTATTTCATCACCACTGCTCTCAAAACGGTGAAGGAAAACATCGTGAGGAAACCGGCCATGTCCTAGAACCAAAAATTCGAAAGACATGTGACATCTACCAACCCGCACTGGGCCCGTGTGGTGGATTACGGTTAACTCCCTCTCACCGATAGGAGGCCTGTGTCCCAGCAGTGGGAATATTATAGGCTGATGATGATGACGACTTCTGCTATCGGAAAATGATAGCAAATATTCTACAAGTATACAGGCTGATCCTAAGAACACCAGAAATAAACAAAGTACAATCAAGCCAAAAGAAAATTAAACACATTCTCTTTCGACGCTGTCAGCGAATAATCCCCAACACGAGTACACGACCAAGCACCGCCATAATTAACCCGAACCACTCCAACACATAAAATGTACCTCATAATGAATTTCCTGTAATTAATTATATTTTCTCTTTGTTCACAGATTACGCTATCTCCTAAGACAATTGAATAGGGGTGAAATATCCGCAGAGACTTTACAAAAGAACCTACAATATGCTGCGAAAGTTCTCGAAGCAGTCTACATTGATGAAACCAAGTATGTATCTTGCTCTTAGGGTTTTTCTGGTAAATAGTTGTGGGTTAACAGTTGAGGAAGACTATGCTTCAGTTTTTTTTTTTGTTTTGTTGAAAGATATATGATATGGTAAAGGGAACTTACAACTGAATTCATTGTTAGTATGTTGTTGGTTTTAAAGAATAGTTGGAGTCAATTTAAATTTCGAAACAAGAAGACTGCCTCAAAGCCTTTTTGAAAGATGTTGCATTGCTCCACAAGGCGAGATGCAATTTACTAGGTTGGTACTATTGGTTTGATTAGGGTTTACAGATAATGCACGATTACTGACAATTGCGTGCACTGACTGGACAGGTCCACTCAATCTGTGTGGTTCTTTCCTCAAAAGACCATTGCAGACACCGATCTACATAGCCTTCACATGATCTGACCAAGATTTTGTCTGGACTTTAAAAGAGACTGTGACCTTTGAGTTTGTTTCGGCCTTTCTTCTCAGAGTAGTCAGATAGGAAACGCCGACCTCATCTAGTTTAAAAAAAAATATGATTGACGTGTAAAAGTGTTTGTTCAAACCTACTTACAGAAATAAAATCATTTATCATTAAATACAATCTGCACCATTGCTACCGGGTCATTTAAATTGTTTACTCTATCAAACTCGACTGGATCGAAGATAAATAGCGTTACTTTTTATTTATCATCAATGTTCAGCATGACATTTTCACAGTTGCAAGTTTCCCTACGAAGCGTAGTTTATCTCAACATATAAATTGTATAGTCTGAAAAAATCTCATAACTTATATGTTTCAGATTTGTGTAGCAGTTCCTATATTTTACGTCGTGATCATAAATTTTATTCATGACACACAAAACATAGTATTCATTTTTCGTTGTGGAAGCGGTTGCTTTGAAGTACCATTTCTTTCACCCACCAGTATTTCTATTTTGTTGTGTCGGAGCGTTTCGTTTTTTGAACAAAGTAGCTTCTAGTGGATGAACAGGCGTGGTTTCTTGTTTGAATATTTTATTAAGTGTTTTGTTTATATTACCAAAGCTTCGATAATAAGCACCTATTTACTTTAATCAATTAATAAAACATTATTGGACGCTCGCTGCTTTCAAATAATGCGTCAATTGTTAGGCTAGGAGTGGGGCTTGTGGCTTAGTACCTAATAACAGCCGCACGGGTCGTCTGATCAGGTTAAGCTACACTTGCCGCGGTTGGTCCGTGGATGGGTGACCATCTTTACATACCAAGACCCCTCCGTGCCTCGGAAAGCACGTTAAGCCGTAGGTCCCGGCTGTTATTAGTGGATGTTTGACAGTCGTTACGGGTCGTCAGAATCCAGATAGTCTGATAACCAGACAGAGGGGTATCGTATTACCCAGTAGCTGGGTTGTGGAGGTCAGATAGGCAGTCGCTCTATGTAAAATACTGGTATTCAGCTGCATCCGGTTAGACTGGA
Source organism: Brachylomia viminalis (assembly GCA_937001585.2). Taxonomy (NCBI): domain Eukaryota; kingdom Metazoa; phylum Arthropoda; class Insecta; order Lepidoptera; family Noctuidae; genus Brachylomia; species Brachylomia viminalis. The sequence continues at coordinate 5,890,566 of OW443301.2, forward strand.
AGCTGACCCAACACAGTTGGGTAAAAGCTAGGCAGATGATAAATATTATTTATAGTAGATATGATGTGTGACGTCAAGATGTATTACAAAATGTGCCTTTGACTACTTTCGGATATTGGATGAATGTTCCTTGCAATATCTAAAGTGGTCTACTTCAATATTGCAAGCTCTTATCGAGAGTCCACTCCAGCGACAAATGGGCTATTTATCCAAGAAAATGGCTTACAAGCAATATTTTAAAGATATCTGGTCACAGAATCACTTCTGTGGCCAGATATCTTTAAAATATATCTTCATTTTTTTTATTATCAATCCGTTTTCAGAAATTGCATCGTCGCAAAATTATTTTGAAGATAATAGATTAAAACCACCTAAAAGACATTACATATACACATTTTTACTCATATTTTTATAACTTTAAAAAGCATAACTTATACTCCATCAACTGCTAGCTCTAGCTCTGCGTAAACTTTATTAACTTGCGTAAATTAATTTGTAACGGATTTGTGGACTGAATCCTCCATACAAACCTTATCTTATTATTTCTCGCTCTAAGCAAAACGTTTTATTATAAATAAAACCTGTGAAAGGTACCTAACCGACCCCTTAATGAACCCGTAAAGGGAGGAGCTAATTAGAGTGTCCCTAATCACGACAACAAGCTGGTCATGTTAATTAGGGAGACAAAATGGTTTGTGTCAGTGCCCTTGAAAATTTTACGAATAAGGTTCTAGAGGCGTAATAGGACTTGCAACGCTTGGCTTTATTTTTGTTTTTACTAATTTCAAGAAGAATCATTTATAAAACTTCCCTTTGCTAGACTAGGTTAGGTATATTATTTTAATACACTTATTTTACTGGCAAGTATTTCGTTTCCAAGTTTGTATCCGTCTCGTATAATTTGTGTTATTAAGTTATTTTAAAATTGTTTTTTTTTTGTTTTTACTTGTTATAAGTATGTACTCTAGACGTTTTTAACACACGTTTTTACACGTTAAAAACGCCCATCCCCATCGCCCATTGTATATATATATACAATGTGGAGACAACAATACGACAATAAATGAAAACACTCGCAATACTAATGCATAGGAGTATTTTGCAACTATCAAATTAATCCTAACACCGAAATAACAAAAGTGATTTTTTCAAACAAACTAAATAGTAGTGATGGGCCGACTATGGGTTTTGCCAATCTTTGACTAGCTATAGTGCCTAAACTATTGGATATATTTGATTGAATTTTGTATGCGGCCTGGGAACATCATTAGATATACGCAGTTTAATTTATTGTCGTATTGTCGTCTCCACCTTGTATATATGTATTAATCGAATTTATAGAATAGAATACTCATTATTATTTACACCATAAAAATTACAGATATAAATGTAGAATTATACCTATATTTTATAATTACATTATTGATGTAACAAACTTTATAAAAAATAAGTCATTTTTTTTTTACCATAATTTTGTTATATTATCTAATATTCATATCAATACATACCTACCTATTTGGTTGGTGTCCTGACGAAATCAAAGAGGGCTATAACATTTGTCAATAACTAAGTTCCACGTTTATTTTGCTACTCATGTAAGAAAAAGTGGCGCCGCCATCTTTTGTCGAGAATTTTGGTTCTACCAAATCATTTACATAGATTAAAAAAAAATGTGATGTTCTTTGTTAAGCGCATTAGTTGAGAACGGCTGGACTAAGTTGGCTATTCTTAGTTTTAAAATGTTCGTAATAAATAAAGTTTAACAAGTTTCCGTTTTTTTTACATTTCGGGAAAATCTGAACGCTTTTGCCGGGATTTTTACATTTAAATTTGGAGAGGACATCATCTGTCGTGTCAGCTAGTTAGGAATACAATTACTCACAGGTGAAGTGAGGTGCCACTCATCAAGAGCACTTCTGCCGACCACGTTTAAAAAAAAAACATAGGTTTATTGATCTGTTGAAATGAAGGGCAAACCTCAACTTTTACGGATTGCGATTATTTTTCTAAGGCCACCTCATCGGTTTAGTTAATTACAACTACTTACAACAAACATTTAAAAAAAGAGATTAATTTTTTTTTGGCGTTGCGTCACTCTATTGTTCCACCCATCTAAACGGATCACCATAGAGAGAAAAACAAAGAAAATAATAACATTTGCTGAAACCGTGAATGACAAAAGTCCGCAAGACGAGCGGCACCTCATTTCATCTGTAACTATTTTCATTCGTAATTTCGAATAATCTTTTCCCTTTGTGCCTTCTATCAATACTCATCGACAAAACATAACATGACATCATTCAGAAGGCTTAGACAGGGGTGTACCTATATTACTCCACATTTCGCCAGTTATGTTTAGGTAAGTAAGGTAATAGGGGCGAGCCTATTGCCATCTATCGGGCAAAAGACAAACCCGCACTGGGCCTGCGTGGTGGATTACAGCCCACTCCCTCTCACCGAGAGGAGGCCTGTGTCTCAGCAGTGGGAACATTATAGGCTGATGATGATGTAACAAATATTTTATAACAATAAAATTTAAAAGAGTGTCCATGCAGTTACTCGCCCGTTCTTCTCATTGCGTACATAAATGCTTTGAGTTTATTCGTTTCATTCTACCAGTTAATCAGTATCTCACAAAACTTTCGAATGTAATAATAATAATAATATATATGAGACAACATCCACACAAGGTCTTCAGGTCCCGAACTAGGCAGAGCCTGTACTACGGTAACCTGATGACTGATATACATACTTATATACATATACACACCCAGACACAGGTCAAACAGACATGTTCATGCACACAAATGTTTGACTTGTCCGGGAATCGAACCCGGGACCAGCGGCTCAGAAGGCAGGGTCGCTACCAACTGCGCCAACCGGTCAGTCAATGTAAAACAAAATTTCAGTTTTCAGTGAAAATACATTGTTTTAATTGAAAAAAGTAATATAAGTGGAACAATTTTACACACTGCGACCGCACGTGTCTAGTAGTCCCTTTTCGATTGCATGGAGCTCATCTTTGCCATCAATATCTTGTTCAAACGAATCTTAAATATGACATTAACTTAAAATCTCTATAATATTAGCTGAAATTTAATTTTCATTGACAAAGGAATCTGTACATGTATAATATTCATCAAGACAAAGATTGCTTTTAGGCGCCTAAGCCTATTTGTCCATTAGAAGAGAATTTTCGAGACGTATTTAAACGCGTTATTGTCAAAGGTTTATTCACATTATAGCTTAAAATTATGTAATACCTACATAATAAATGAACTTACGCTGTTTCTGTATTCATATTTTAGACAATTATTCATTAAAGTTCCAGACTTTCTAAAATATAGACAAAGTAGTTTATATACAAATGGAGTGTGGGTATTTCAAATTCTAATCTATTATTAAAAAGTATCAAAAATATTCCAATACATACGTGTTTTTTGTCAAATATCATACAAGAATAATATGAATGTTAGGCACACTCACAGAAATATTAAAAGCAGGGCACACTAAAGTTATCTGAGCCGAGCCAAAATGAATTCAATTTTTATCATCATATGTAAATAAAAAATTGTTTCTCCTTTCGAAAATAAAAATGGCACGTTAACAACATCTGCCGCGGTACTGAAACTATCAAAACAAAAAAATACAATTAAAACGAACCAGCACATGACACATGTTACATTCAAGTGAGCGTTGACTCTACGAAATGAATTGTGTGACTCTATGCGGCTTTATGTAGAGCACAATATAGAGCAACGGCGGTATCAAAAGGGGCTATGAAGCTAGGTTCTGTGTAGAGGCAACAGCGAAAAATTTAGTTACCATACGTTGACTCTTCCATCTGGGCTTGGTTACTGAAATTGGTAATTAAAGAAATGAAGCAAAGATTAAATTAAGGGAAAACTAGGTATAATTTGTCGATGGTGAAATTAATTTCTATTCAAATGTGATCCTGTTGCATGTTTTAGGGTTAGTTTCCAAACTAATGGCAACTACTGTGGATTTTATCACAAAAAAAGCTGGAAAAGTTGTTTATTTTTATTTAACCCAATTTTGTTCACATCTGACATACGTCAAGAAAAACTTGCCCTATTAAAAAAGGTATGAAAACATTATTGCGTTGCACATACACACAGTATGTCCCAAAGTCCATGTTTCGTAAAAAAACGGCCGATGACGATAAAGTTTCAATATTCGAAGTAGCGAGGCCCTTCATGCAATGTGCACAATGTACTCAGGCAGGTCTAAAATATCATTTATTAACATTCATTTTAGGCTCGCTCATTGAAAAAAAGAAAAAACTATTTTGAAAGGTGGGTAAATTACACGAGAATACCAACTTATCAACTTACAGCTAAAACCTTAGACCCTGTCTACCTATCCGTTTCCATTGAAGCTTTTGGATTTAAACAATTTAAAAAAAAACTATGTACCTACCTAATTGTTCAATAACTAATAATTTAATATGTAGTCGCACTGAGTTGCCGCGTCTGGCCATACCGCTGTTAAACCCGCGATTGTTTAAAGTTTAACAAAATGCATGTAAACTGTATTTAAGATTAAAAGACAATGAGAAAAAAAAAAAGAAAAAAAAATATTTTCCAATTGGATAAACTGCACAAACTAATGGAAATAGCTAGGGATTATGTAGGTAGGTTGTACGTTTTGACATTTGCACCTTCTGGTGAGATCACTGTCTGATTTTTCACAGAATTAAAATAAAATCACGCCAATACAGGGTCTCAAAAGTGTAAAAGTTAGTCATAAAATCCCTTCTGAACAAAACCCGTACCAGCCAAATTCCAGCAAGTTTGAAAATTAACAAACAAGGAGGTACAGAATTTTGCGTACTTCTCGGAAACACAACTGTAGCAGGGAGGGTTAATAAATCAATAACTATGAAATATTCCTACCGTGAACCGGCTTGGGACCTAACCCCTTTGTATAAATTACCAGCACCTTTAATAGATAAGCCAGACTGCCTCCGTTTCCCTTCATTTTAGTACAATTCTGACCAAAATGATGAATCACGTTACATCTTAAGGAAGAATGCCTTGTACACGTTATCACCTACGCGGCAAGCCCCGTAATACACATATACCAGTGGCTTGAACAAAACTATACAAGTAGCATAATACCTTCTGATTGATGAATGTCACAATGGTATGACAATTTATCGTCTGCACTAGTTATTCTCGTATAGTTTCCCTTATTGTTATAGACAGATGGACATATATTTCAGCAGTGTATTACTCGTGTCTTATAATCTTACCTAGCCTGTTTTATTTAGTGATTAAGATTATTCTGTCACGACATGACACTTTACAATGTTTATTCTTTTTATGTATATTTTATGAAATATGTTGTTTTTTTTTTGTTTCTTTTATAATTAAAAACCATGAAACTAAACATCAATAGCTGTCGCCACATCCATCCATCCACATACCTTACATGCTCAATAAAACCAATAACAACTGCCTACAATTGACAAGCACTAACTGTGTTTATTCGCAACCTGACATCGAGTTAACGTCAACGCGACAGTTACGTCAACACATGAGCTAACGTCAACACAAGATGTAGCCTCGATTCCGGGCACGGTTAGAATATAATTTATAACTTTAGATACGCAGAAGGCATTTTTGAAGCTAAAATATTCAAGCGGGTGTTTGTGAAGACTGAGATTAACAATGATGTGTTATAGCAAAGTAACAGTAAACTTTTTGCCTTCCGTTAACTTTTTGGTTGGAAATCATCGCGAATAATTGATTGATTGAATTTTATTGTAACTGAACAGACAGCTGTACTGCTGAGGAGTTTGTTACGCCACTTTTTTTTCCCAGCTAAAGCACTAGGAAGTAGTGAAGGGCGGGTGTTTTGGGAGACTGTCTAAAGTAATTTTGACGTTCAAAAAGACGTGCTGATTCGCAGCCTAGTTTGAATAAATGACTTTTGATTTTGATCAATTATGCAGGATGGCCCGTTTACAGTGGCTCAAAACGATTTTGTTTTCTTCTCCCCAAGGGGTTTATGCCCTAGAAACCATTCACAAGTAACACGAAAATTGTCTCCAAACTTCTAAAAACAGTAACTTATCACTTACCATCCACAAAGTACCAAGCAAACATAAAAAATAAGAATCATATTTCAACGGACACACGGAGCTTTCAGCTCAGCGGCGCAGACAGGGTGACGTCATGCGACGCGACCGACGCGACGGTTGACAGCAGGCGACGACGCGTGACGTCGCCGGTCTCCGATTGAAAATTGTGGTTTCCGATGCAAGCTTTCCATCGGGATTTGTAGTGTTTGAGTGGCGGTTGGGTTTTCTTTCACATTATTTTTATTTCAAAGGAAGATACCGATATTTTTGGGTAGTCAAATTACGGGGAAAAGTGACGTTTTGATGAAAAGTGAAAAACAGATAGGTGTACACATAGATTTAGTATATAACGCTACGTTACAACAAGTTGCCAACTGCAGAAAATAAACCATCATTATTATCAGTTTATTATTTGGAGTTGACGCAGCATGTCTGAAAAAACATCGGCCACGTCCTATTCAAAAGCGATCGTCCGTTCATGTAACTTTTTGTTCATAAAACTGGAAAGCGCCCTCTGTTGGCGCAACCACGCGTTCTAGTTCACCGAACAAAAAGTGACTTGTGAACGCGATAAATAGGACGCAGGGTTAGAAATTATATCATTAAGAATTATATGATACAAGAAAGAAAAATCATTACTTAACTATTGCAGCAGCTTGTCATAAGTTTATAACACAAGAAATGGTCCTCCAAGGAAATCGATTACTTCAGTAACACTCCCTACATAACGAGCGAACAGAACATTTACAAGCAGTAATAAAAACCTAAGAGAAACGAAACGGTATAAAAACGTTCCCGACCGTAAAAACGATACGTAACTATATAAATATATAAAGACCCATTCTAGCTTACATAAAGGGTAGTTATAACTGGTAGTTACAATAGGGAGAAAACGTAATGATATTTTTACAACTTCACGACTCAGGTAAATGGAACAAAGTATAGATATTGCTAGTAAACGTTTTATTTTTAAACGGTAGTTAAAGTTTAACGGTGGGGACATCTTATTTTAATTTTGAATATTTTCTAGACAGGTCGTAGTCGTAAAGGTTCTGTAAAAGAATTTTAGCGATACCTAGATGAAGAATAAGCTTTTTTTTTTAATTAACTACCCTTTTACAAATAATTTTACGTAAGTAATTGAATTCTGACTAAAGTGAAAGTGTTGCCAATTACTGTACCTATTTCTAAATATTGATCATCTTAGCCAATTTAAATAATAAAACAGACCATAGAATACTTTAATAATGAAAATGGGCTGATAATCTAAATTTTAAATTACATTAAATCGAAATTACCCATTTAAATATGGAGCTTAAACATAAAATGGCGAAGTTAAGCTAAATTAATTAAACTATGAAAATGGAGATATTATTATAAATCATTTTAAGCCCCTAGTGATTAAATATTAACTGTTCGAGCTTTTAGTGATTCAGTTTCAATATAAATACTTTCTCAATAAGCGTGTGTCTGCATTTCAAAGTCCTTTAATAGAATGAAACTCAGCTTCCAGGAGATTATATTTTAATTTTAGTGATGGCAAAGTTGGTTGGTCAATGTTTTATTTATTATTTATTTAAAATTATGCAAATAACACCTTAACAGCTATAACGCCAATGCGAATGTAATGTATGTTGTCATATACAAGAATTTATAAAGACGAAGGAACATGAGAAAGATAAACCCACAACAAAAATCTAGAATCACATAGAACGAAATTGTGAATGCAAAACAAGACCCAGCAAACGGTAGCCCGCTTACTTATCAACGGGATTCCTAAAAATCTGTACCCTTGTTAAATCTGACACGTTCTATTATTCTTCAACCGTGTACAAAACAAAAGGATTTTATTTCGAGCTTGTAGTACCTTGTTTTGTGAGAAAATTGCAAAATCTCTTATTACTAGAACTGGGAATAATAATGATCTTACTTTTTACTTGACTTCGTTTTACGCTAAATATAATAGGGGTTAAAGTATGAAATTGCCGTTTTATTGTATTAGGTACTTCGAATTGACATAGAACCTTCATGGTTTGAGATTTTTGAGTGAAACTTTATTCACGTGGTACCTATGAAGTTCTTCTTTTAAAAAAATGTGCAACATTCGATTATCGACTTCCAGTTGTTTTTTTATTCAGCTTAGACAAGAAAGATGGATACTTCGAAAATTCGAGTTATTTTTTAATACGAGTTCCGACGCGGTACTAACGCGGCAGAAACAGCTCGCCATATCAATGTTGCGTTTGGAGAGGGGACTGCTAATGAACGCACCGTGCGATTTTGGTAAACGCTTTCGTGGTGGAAACTTTGAACCACGTGGAAGACCACCCACACGGGTGAATAACAATAAATTGATAGAGACGGTGGAAGCCGATCCGAGCCAAACTACCAACAATATTGACTCATTTGCGTCAAATCAATCAAATAAAAAAAAATGAGAAATGGGTGCCTCATGATTTGACTGATCTGCAGAAAGAAACGCGTGTTGAAACTTGTGTTGTCTTGTTCAATCGAAACAGAAATGAAGGAATATTGGATCGAATTGTGACCATGCGATGAAAAGTGGATTCTTTACGATAACCGTAAGCGAAAAATACAATGGCTGACCCCAGGTAAACGCCGCAACAGAGTCCTAAAGCAAAGCTTACCAATAAAAAGGTAATGGTAACTGTTTGGTGGTCTCAGCATGGTGTTATTTACTATAGCTTTCTCCAATCTGGTCAAGCAATAACGGCAGATGTCTACTGTGCCGAACTCCGAACAATGACAGCAAAACTAGCAGTGAAACAGCGCCGACTCATGAATCGATCTTCACCATTATTGCTCCATGATAACGCGAGACCTCATACAGCACGAGAAACCGTTTTAACTCTACAGGAACTGCAATTAAAAACCATTCGTCACCCTCCGTATTCGCTTGACCTTGCTCTAACGGACTACCATTTTTTTCGTGATTTAGACAATTTTCTACGTGATAAAAAGTTTTCTTCTCAGGAGGCAGTACAAAATGCTTACACACAGTTTATCGAATCTAGATCACGAGATTTCTATCGCAAAGGCATAAATGACCTTCCTATTAGATGGCAGCAATGTATAGATAATAATGGTAATTATTTTGATTAAATAAATATGTTAAATTAAAAAAAAACTAATTTAAATTTGTCAATACAAATCGGCAATTTCATACGTTAACTGTGGTCATATTGTCAATTTGCCTGTTTAGTGTGACCGCTATCGCTATAGTGTAGGGTTCTGGATTAAATTCCCAGGTCCGGCAAAATGGCAATTATTGGGTTTTCTAGATATAAATAGATTATTTATTGCCCTTCAAGATTGTTGATAAATCATAAACTAATTACTACTATAAGCCAACTGTTTTTTTTCCCGTTAGGGATAAAGGTTTGTTTTTATTTTTGCAAACAGGCATACCCGATTTTGTTATCTATAAATCAGAACAAAATTACTTGTAATTTGTTCTTCTATTTCACATAAATAAATAATAATAAAACTAAACTATAAAAAATAAAACTAAACTAGTTTGTTAGATGTTCTTCGTTTTGAGATGTATATAAAGCACAGGGATTTTATTACTAGTCTCCTGTGATACCTTGTAGAGTAAATTGGAAATTCTCGTATAACAATAACGGCAAATTGGAATCAATTTATTAGGTACTCCACCTCTGTTCGATCAAATTGCTCAATTTCGGCCATGTGATGCTCGCTTCTGTAATAATTTAGTTCGATAACAATGTGATACGATAAACACAGCTAACGTTACTGACGTCGTGAGCCCGTAATTATACGTTGTTAATAATTTCTGTATCGATTCATTTAATTCCTAACACTGAAATAATATACTAGTAATTGAACTGGGTTGTAGAGGTCAGATAGGCCTATAAAAGGCTAGGCAAATGAATGATGGTGTAAGTATCACTAAACTAAAATGAAATACACTTCAATGTATTCTATGTCTATTGAAATATACCAATACAGCAAGATGAACTTGTTTTGATCTTCCACAAACTTAGTAACTAATATATATACTATAAATATATAGAAATAAAGTCCAAAATGTCCACAATATTCAAGTAAAGTTTTACAAAAAACATCGTCAGAGCGATGTAACAAAGATAATATAACAAAAACAATAGTGATAATGCAGATAAAACAACACTTTATCTAAAAACGAGCGAAGACAAAACTCCCTAATAGCTGCTGACATAAATGGTGGAATCATTTCCCGCTCACTGCTAAATAAAACTTAAAAAGCACTATATCGAGTGGCATACCGTTTGTTTGCCATGCCTTGACAGTCCCTAGAAATGCTCATTTATTTAGCTTCGTTCGACTACGTAAGCAATGCAGGTTTTTCAATTGTCATTTACTGCCCTCTGAATGAGGCTCTGGGTTTTATTGGTATTTAAATCAATATTATGTAGTCATTTGAAATCCATTGTTAGGCGTAAGTTTCACCAGGTTTCTGTTGAAAGGCTGTTTATACACAGAGTAGCATCAAAACTAATGAAAAGTCATTTATTCAAACTAGGCTGAGAATCAGCACTTTTTTAACGTCAAAATTACATAAGACAGTCTCCATAAACGCCCGCCCTTCACCACTTCCTAGTGCTTTAGCTGGGAAGAAGAAGTGGCGCAACAAACTCCCCAGCAGCACAGCTGTCTGTTCAGTTAGAAGAATTGGATTCTATACAGTAGTAAGTAACTAACATTACGAAACACAAAACATTAAATTAAATTATTTGACGTATGTCAGCTAGCACACGCCAATATACCTACAAACAAAAATATTGAAAAATATACTAAAGCAGAAACAAATAATAAAAACGTAAACAGAACGCCTCCAGGCATAAAGGGCGCCGCACCGTTAAACGCCTTGACAGTGGATCTCGCTCCAGGAGCGAGACGTCAAAAAGACACAAATTACCTGAACAAGGCGAGCAATGAAACTTAATACATTCTTAACCTTCGTTCCCTAGACACGTCGTGTAACGTAGTTCTCTTTATTGAATTTGTGCATGAGCGCAACGAAGCGTCCCAGCCAATAAACCGCCATGGGGTGATGAGACACGATGCATACTGGTTGAGTGCCAAGCTTTCAAATATTATTTGCTATATATTATTTAATAATATTATTCAGAGGTGTCCTGTCGAATAAAAATAATCCGTCAAGTAAGCAACTTGACTTATGCATCAGCAGCTTCAATAAAATTTTAACGTTGATTATGAATAGGTAAAGATTTATTGTCAACGTTAATATTATGAATTTTGTTAAGTTATTCGAATTCAAAACATTACAAATAGATTTGAAATTGATAATAAAAACGTAAAAAAAGAAAAGAAAAAGCATTAGTACAATTTTACGTGAAACACAAATTGTATAAATGTTGAGTAAGACAACAGGAAGACAACAACTGCTGCTAAAGCCACAATGGACTGACAACAATAGAAAAACAATTCAGTTTCACACCTCTAACACAGAACAGGCTTCGCGAACTATTCAGACACACTACTCGTACAAACTTACACAGTGACAATTTCCTGATTGTGTTAATTTGAGAAAAGAGCAGTTAGAACTACCCATAATGTGCTAGGGAAAATTGGTTGTTTGTAAATTAATGTTTACAGAAAACTAAACATCGCATCGTATCGATTGGTCAACTTATTAATTTGCAAAAACATACATTAAGTCTGCTGATTGCATTAAGTCTTTCTTTTTTACAAGTGCATAAAGTTTTATAAAAAAAAAAACTGTATGAAGCTATACAGCCTTTTACGATATCGCTTTTTTTTCAGTGACTTAGTGTGACTTATCTTCAATTATTTAATTACACAAAGTAATAATGCAAGTCTCAATCAGATTTTAGTAATTTTACTTTAAATTTCGTAATTCCAGGATATCGGAACTTTGCAGGACCAAAATAAAAGTTCTTCTTAATGACAGCTGTTAATAGAAACGAGAAAAAAGACCATAGACAATGACCTACTTTATAGAGTTAAAAAAGTTCCTTTCACAGACTAACAATTTCGCACCACTAAATGATTTATATGGAAGCACAGTGAGACAATTTGCATATGAATTTTATATTTTGCATAGATATTCCGCTTCAAATTCAAATCCACTTTTCATTGGATGTTACAGAGGAAAATTACTTTTACGAAGTAATTAAACTTCTGAAAATACATGATGAAATATTAAGTATTTATAAGAGGAAACAAAGTTAATTAAGTTCGATCTAGTTTATAAACTATGAATCAAAGCAAACTTTAAAGGTTTCAACATCTTTAACGTTTACGCTTGAAACGAATCCTTACAAATCTTTGATTCAAATTAAATTAACTTGAAACCAAGTAAATGTTGTTATTGACTTTGTAATTAATTTTATTTATTTATTTCTTATATTTTTCAATTTAAACGAAAACGCTCCGATACATAAAACGCTTTATTTATTTGAAGACCAAGCTTTTGATGATTTAGTTTGTGAATTCATTAAAGATCATAATCGCGACTATTGTCTCCAAAGCTAACAATTCTAGGGTGTTTATAACAATGGGTGTGAGCAGATGTGTCGTCGCGCCGCCAGTGATTATGTCTAACGCAGGGATAGGAGAGTGGCGGAGCAGCCGCGTGCGCAGCAGTCGACGCTCCACATGCGCCGCCTGCGCACCCCGTGCTGGGCGAGGTGCTCAGTAGAGAAACCAAACGAAGCAAAGTTAATACCGTTACAACACCGCCGACAATGGCCAAGTAGTCGCGCCTCCCTTCTGTCCAATCTGTGCGATTAGGTCTTTCTTTTCTGTTTAAGCTTCAGTTTATAATACTCTCTCAGTTACCTGTCCTCTGTTAGTTTAGTGTTTCACTATCATTTGCTGTTTTATTAGTTTGGATTTGTATCCAGACTGGTAGTTTCAATTTTTAGGTTTTATAGGTTACTTGTTTCTTTGTAAACGATTTTCGGTGAACAAGTTACGTGCTACGTATCTTGTCTTCGATGTGCTGCTACATTACTATGCATCACATAAGTAAAGCGTAACTTGTTCCCAGGTAGAAAAGCATTTTATCTGCGTCTATATTGCGATTAGATTAGCTCTGGAACTTAGTCCCGTGTGCCGTTTGGACCCTGTGTGATTCGTCTTTGTGATCGTCCCAGTCTTCGCTCCGTCTGTGTTTGTCCTTTCCTTAGGCATGTTCACCTTTCATTCTTGTGTCTGGGTGACCCCTGTGTAGCGTCATTCCATCAAGCTTATCCTTTGTTTTTATTAAATATTTAATTTTCTTTATCATACCTGTGGATTCACTCTTTACTCTTGGTGAAACCTTTTATATTTATGTACACGTGTTATTTTATTTCTAGTTGCTACCACTGCTTCCAAATATTTTATTTATACATTTAAGATTCTTTATTCTAGGTATTTTTTCAACTAGCTTGTTTCATATTTTGACTATTTGGTATTGTATTTTATTATTTTTAAATGTGTGTATGGTTAATTTTGCAGGTGTCTTTGTTTTTTATAAAATCCATATGCCGGTGGTGTTCATCATTTTAAGTTTTGCCGTAACTACGTAAAAATTTTTTAGTGATTTGATGTCAGTTTTTACAATTTGTATTGGTATTTGTTGTAATTATAATTCAAATGGTGAACACCCAGTTTTCCCACAAGCAAAAGTCGTTCGCGATTGTCCCGCTCCTTGTGTGATCCCTGACTCTGTCCCAATGACGGCGTGTTTTATTTTAGACCTGCAGTGGCGCGTCAGCAGTCGGCCCCAACCCTGGTGTTTAGGTGTGTCGATGTTATCACTTTTTATGCCACTCACAACGCTTGGATCAAACCAGAATTCGTTATCAAAATTCAAAATTTCTTCATATTCGAACATTTTCATCGATTCCGGTTTCATTCAAGTAGTAATGACAATACGACCCCGAATTAACCTTGAGCATCCCCAGAGATTCGCTTGTTTTGTCGTGTGGCTGTTTGTGTACTGTATTGCTTTCCATTGTCTCAAAGCTTGTGACTAACATTATACACGATATATCCCAATGTGAGCTGAAAAGCGCTTTGAATATGTTAATGATATGATTAAGATGCTCGATATGAAGCGAAATTATGTCCTTACAGTTAGGTAAAACATCTCTATTTTTAACATGCATAATAAAAAATAAAGCCTCGACGTTAATATGATAGAAAGCTTTCGTTTAGGCATTTTTTTTCGTGATCTGTTTTCTTCTGATTGAAAATAACTCTTGAGAGTGTTATAATTCTCAGGCTCTTTATTTGACAAAGCGTTCGCGAGATAAATTAGCACCACCCAGATGCCACAAGATCAAAACTTTCCTCAATATTTCGAAATACTTTGATTATATCAATGAAGCAGAGTGTTCCAATGGAAAGCAATGTAACAGCATTACGAATTCTTGAGCACGCTGCATGTAACATAGGTATCCAATACCCGTAGCTAGTGTACCCGAAGTAGCATGATCTGAAACCTGCCAACTGTCTACTTCGTCACACTTGGTTTGATTGGCAAACAAAATATCTACACATCGGTATTCTAAGCCCAATACTTAGAAAAAACTACTGTTCTCAATTTCAGGACCTTGTTTTTTTTATTTGGACTTTTTTTTTGTTCGCAGCAAAAGAAGTTTCACTAGAGTTCTGGATAAAATTCTGACATATTGTTTTGCAAAGCCTCACGCAAAGGATTGCCTACCTTTACACGTTTTGTATTTACAAAAATATGCCTGATTTGGAATCTTTTGGATGGGATTTTGTATACACGGTATTTTTATAATGCAAATTTTGTACGGTTTGAAAATATTGCAAAGAAAATCACTTTTTTTTTACTTTGGTAACTTTAAATAAGTAGTTAAATACCAGCAATTTATTAATTTTTCACACCCATACTAACAAGATAGTTATAAGAATAGCTGTAGCTGTTAGTGAGTTAATTAAGATTATATAACTTGATAGACTAACAATGTACAGCATTACATAGTTAATATTAATTAGATTTAAAAAGTTTGCTTAGATATAGTTGTATGATACGAAATAATAAAAATCTTGAAGCAAGTATTATTAAGAATGAAATGTTGTAAGTGTGTTAACAAGATAGTACAATAGGATTCGAAGGTAATTTGTTTTAAATAACCAACGTTTTTTTTTATGTTAGTAACGAAAATATTTTTTAAAGTTTTATTACTTTAACTGAAAGTTATGGATCCGACTGGTGATATCGGCTGAAATGAGGGAACGGCGTCATTAAAGGGTACCTATCCGAGAATACCCGTGGCAATAATATTTGAATTGCAGCGTTGATTGTCATAACGGTGTCCTAACAGCTTCGCAGCTTTCAATGGTAAATGGAGCTAATAAGGACAAGACAATAATCGAGCTAATGTTATACTTGGACGTAAAGCTTAAGCTGCGAAAATAAGCTTCTAGGCTAAAGATTTTCCAAAAACTAACTTTTATTTGTGCTGTGCACAGGCGGCTGGCTGATGAGGATGACGAGCTGTCAGAAGTCCAGCCGGATGCCGTCCCTCCTGAGGTACGGGAGTGGCTGGCTTCCACCTTCACGCGGCAGCTGGCGACGGCAAAGCGGAAGTCAGACGAGAAGCCCAAGTTCCGGTCGGTTGCGCACGCGATCAGGGCTGGCATCTTTGTGGATAGGATCTACAGAAGGGTAACCAGCACTGCGCTCATGCAGTTCCCTCAAGATGTCATTAGAGTGCTTAAGGTAAGCGTGATTGATATAACAGTATAAACAGTATAAAATACCCTCTATATTCATTTTTTTCTCATTCAATATGGCTTGGCACGATAGACACCTTTCTGCACTACGCAATTCGTCGCTGTTAGGCTTGATACACAGTCTGAGCAAACACAGATTGAAATTCTATCACTAGTCCAAATACACTGATATCACCTTCAAAGGAAAATTCAAATAAAATTCCTTTACAAATATTGAACCACGTACTCCAGTCCCTGTTTATTCAATATCTCGAAACTAAATTAATAACCACGCGTTGAATTCGTCCGTTGAAGTTACATTTTGAATTCGAAGTGAACAATTAGAACGTTAGGATACGTACCACACGAGTGTTACTGAACAATCCAATTAGTTATGGAGGTTTCCCTTAATGAGAATGTTGGTTTAGCTAAAAGCGATAGGTGTGTTGATGGTTATGTGGTTTAGCTGATGGTGGTCTATTTATGAAGAAACTTAATGATGTTGAATTTTTTATTCTTTTTGCTTTTTAAGCAAAAGGCGTTGTATTTCTCGCATTCTTGTTTTTTCGCATACGCTAGTTAGCCTAAGAGTTGGTTGACGTCGTACTGAGTTTCAAACACTCTGCTTTTTGTCCGCCAGTCACATTTCACTGCAATTCGGCTCTTTAAGTTACCAGTGGGCTACTGTCACTTAAGTAGTCATTCAATTTGTTGGTAGAGCGATGAGTAAAAGTATAGACGGATTCACATGAGTGAATTTTAGAAAATAGCATTAGGGCAGTTTATTCCACTTTCCACCAAAGCCGGAAGTAAAAATGTTACTGCCCTGACTTGATTTTGAGTGCTTCAACACTTTGTGCCGTAATGGAGCTCTGCTTTCAACATTTTGTGAGCGACACGTCCAGAGAGCGGCCTTTTGCTGCGTGACCCAATTTAAGGTTTAACTCCGCTTATAAAAACAGTGTCAGGATGTTGGAACTTTTTGAAAAGAGTATTATGGCTTTTTTCCTCTTTTTCTTCTTTGTTATAGACATTTATTTTGCAAATATGTGTAATACATAATAGGTGATAAGATACATTCAAGTTTAGCCATATTTCACCATTTGGCATGCTTTTTTTTTTAGGGTGGGAAATCATCAAATAACTTCTCCCGCTCTGGGCGGAGCGGGAGGGCGTGTCAGACTCTTACTGACTAAAACCCACCCGTGTTCCTTCAGTTGCCTGTGCCAGGGGCCACGGTATCCCTCTCGGACTTTCCCGCAACCCTGGCAGGCATCGGCCCAAGTGGACCCCGTTATTGGTGCTGACATCTTTTTGAGGCGCGCGTGGAACACAATGCGCCGTCGACCCGGCCCTGGTCCTTATCGGACGGCGGGCTACCCATTGGCGCCGTCCGCAAGCCCGCGCCTACGGTAGCCTGGAATCGGCTTGGGATTCCCGATGCCCAGGGCGTCTCCTGCTGCGGCTAGGGGCGTGAGGGCTTGATATTTTCCTCTCCCTCACGCGTTCCGCCTCCTCCTTCGCGAGCATTACTGAAACGGTGATTCGCCCAAGCAGGGCAGACCTCCTCCGTATGCTCCACCGTGTCCTCCAGGAGGTCCACACAATGGTGACACCCGGGCGTTTCCTCCCGCCTTATCCGGAACAGGAACCTCCCGATACAACCGTGTCCGGTGAGGACCTTCGTCAGGCGAAAGGTCTTATCGACCATTTGGCATATTTATCATTTACCTACTTAAAATAAACCAAAGGCCAGATCCATCAAATCCAGAGCAACTCAGGCAATTTTTTTCTCTGATAAAAACTCAGTCACGCTGTAGTACGTTTTATCCATTAAAAACGTACGTAGTCTACTCTTAAACAGCACTATTGTCAAGTCTTTCCCGCAACCCTGGCAATTCATTGTAAATAATTGGGGCCATACAGTAAACACTTCTGCGCACCAAAGTAGTTTGACACGGTAATTGACATAATTTTGTTGTCATGCCTATTGTTATTTGCTGTTGTCGTTTAGTTTTTAATGTCATGTCCTAAGAACTTTTAAAATAATTAAAATATTAATTTGATACCATTAGGTACATAAAACAACTTAAAACAGAATAAACGATAGCATGGATTCTTGTAAATAATCAATAGAAATAAATGATTATAATCTGTAACCTTTCCGTCCATTCGCACAACGAATAATTATTTATTAATTACAAGCGGTTTATGAAGACGTCATTTTAATTACCAATACAAATATCTATCTCAGTTGCTTGGAATACAATTTCGTTAGTAATTTAATCATCACCCGGCCGTAAATATGGCAAATCGAGTCTTAGACTACGGTCTCCTAGAAGAGCGGTGGCCGCTACGTAACGGCCGCAATGACGGCTGTAATGAAAATTATGGCAGCGGGATTTGAGTATACGGTGTCAAAAAACACACCAACTTACTTTCATAAATAACGTTTCAGTAACGTCATTCGCAGGTAAATTGCATGTGGCGCTATGTGGCGGCCACCGCTGTTCAAGGAAACCGTTGCTGAAAATGTTCGGCTTTGTAAAGCGTCGTCTATGTCATTATAAATGATAAATATTTTTTTTCTGTAAGTAGGTTTGTACAAACACTTTCACACGTCAATCATATATTTTTAAACTAGATGAGGTCGGCGTTTCCTATCTGACTACTCTGAGAAGAAAGGCCGAAACAAACTCAGAGGTCAGTCTTTTTTTTAAATCCAGTCAAAATCTTGGTCAGATCATGTGAAGGCTATGTAGATCGGTATCTAAAATGGTATTTTGAGGGAAAAACCACACAGTTTGAGTGCACGCAATTGTCAGCAATCGTGCAGCTCAACTCAGAACTTAAGGAGCTCAACGATTCGACGAACATTACCAAAGAAAGGACATTTGAGTAGGCCGCATAAATTACTCAAACTGCCAAATCATGATTAAACTAACTGAGATAAATTTCACATTCGTAATATTTAGAATAATACCATTGATAGGTACATATATGTGACAGTCTCTTTCTAAAGCTCTATTTGTGCCCGGGTACAGCACATAGTAAGGCTGCAGGGCTAACCTAGTAACCCAGTAACCTTTAATATTCGAGTCGGCGGCACTTCGCCTGAATTCTATGAATTTCTATTTATAATGCTTTCACAGGAAACTGTGCAGAACTAAATGAACAGGCTTGCCAATTAGGTATAAGATAAGGTCAAGGACTAACGAGCCCAAAGTCGACCCTTTGCACTTTTGATGTAAACACTCTCTTAGCAGCAGAGCAGTGGCGGCCTAGTGGTAACAGCTGCGACTTGCAAGCTGTAGGTCGTTGATTCGATCCCAGACAAGCGCTTTAGTTTGTGCAAGTTATTTTCATCATCACTGGTCTCAAAACGGTGAAGGAAAACAACGTGAGGAAACCGGCATGTCCTAGAACCAAAAATTCGTAAGACGTGACATCTACCAACCCACACTGGGCCCGCGTGGTGGATAACAGCCCACTCCCTCTCACAGAGAGGAGGCCTGTGTCCCAGCCAGCAGCAGTGGGAACATTATAGGCTGATTATAGACTCTCTTAGCACAAACTTTGTTAGAGGGGTAAACAGGAATATCTGTACCTGTCTTTTGTGCAACTAGGGTTACCAGCCCTACTATATTATATAGTACCCTACTGTATTAAAAGGCCTAAATAAAAAAAAAAGTCGGCAAATTTACTATAATATCGATGAAAATTTAAATAACATAATTTTATTATTATATAATAAGACAAACAAAGAGCTTAAAATAAATCCTCTCACAATGAAAGAATCTAAAAGTAAGGTTAAATCATGGCTACTTACGCATGACTACGAACGAACGGCACTTGTTTTAAAATAGTATATTCTCTAACGTCACACACCACATACCAACATTACACATTCACACACCACAAACACTACACACCATATTCATACACTATACCACGAACACTCTTATAAATTACTCCACGTTGGGAAATGTTTCTCATGTTTATAATGTTCTCTATGTTCATTTTTTACTGTAATCTTTGTACTTGTGTGTTTTTGATTAATTCTTATTTCATAAAACTCGACTCATACCTTATTGGGAGAAGACACTGGCTCCTGTAACACAGGTACTAAACCTAGCGCAGGAGTCAGGGCCTCACTACTTTTGTTAAAAAAATACTTATGTCAATAAATAATTTATTTATTTTATTATTCAAATAGGTGTAAAACAAAAGGAAGCCGTAATATGTTTTTCACTCCTCTTGCTCAAAAAGACCGTCATTGTGGCGTACCAGAGCGAAGAAAAAATAGCAATTCTTCCTCTAGGGGAAAAAGTTTTTTTTTTTAAATGTTTGTGTGGCAAATGACCATGAGCCTACAAAAACGAAAAAGTATTTAGTCATAAGTAGAATAATCATGAATATAGACTCGACTTATTACTGTTTCATAAAAAAGAACTTCATTTTATTTTTGAAAATGGAACTAAAATCGGCGATCTCTTTGGTAGAATGCATGCAATGCGTTGCGGCTGCAGAAGAAAAAACAAAAAAAAGATTGTTACCGGGAAAAAACATCTCGTTTAATATCCAGAATTGTACAAATTGTACATTTAATTTTTAATAAAATAAACTACATATTTCATATTGTATTGGATTGTTTTATTTTCTCGCAATCGTAGTGAAAAGTAGAGTGTAACACACGGCGCTAAAAACCCATTAAAACTCGGTTTCTATTTACTCCCTCGCTAAAGCTCGGGAGTAAAACTACCTCGTATATAATGGGTCATTTTAGCTCCTTGTATAACAATCTACTATTTTTAATTTGTATTCAGAAATAAATCAGTTTAATAAAATTCTACGTATTGCTCTTTCAGACCAAAAATGTGTTGCTAAATATATTGCTGAAAAATATCAACAAGTTGTTCGGACTTTTCTTATATTTTCAAAATAGTACCATTTCTTCTTTCTATGCCAGCAACTTCAGCTATCACTGAGCGCATATTTGCAGTGATGAATAAAAAATGGGAGGATGAGCACAATAGGGCCAGTATTAATCTCGTAAAAGGTGAAATAAAGGTAAATGATAAATGATAAATGACTTTATTTCTGTAAGTAGGTTTTTACAAACACTTATACACGTCAATCATATTTTTTTTTAAACTAGATGAGGTCGGCGTTTCCTATCTGACTACTCTGAGAAGAAAGGCCGAAACAAACTCAGAGGTCACAGTCTCTTTTAAAGTCCAGACAGAATCTTGGTCAGATCATGTGAAGGCTATGTAGATCGGTGTCTGAAATGGTCTTTTGAGGAAAGAACCACACAGATTGAGTGGACCTGTCCAGTCAGTGCACGCAATTGTCAGCAATCGTGCAGCTCAACTCAGAACTTAAGGAGCTCAACGATTCGACGAACAATACCAAAGAAAGGACATTTGAGTAGGCCGCACAAGTTACTCAAACTGCCAGATCATGATTACACTAAGAGTAAAAATACAAAAAAAAGCAATGACCAACATAGTTCTCACATTCACAATAGTTAAAATAATAGCATAATACTTTACAAAGTAAATACTCTTGTCATAGTATATGTATATAAAATTCATTAATGTCAATGTGTATATAAAATCCGGACATAATCATTGAGGACCATGCAGATTGGTGTCTGAAATGGACTTTTGAGAAAAGAACCACACAGATTGAGTGGACCTGTCCAGACAGTGCACGCCCTACCTATTTAATACTTACGGGTACCTATTTAATACTTAATATTTATGAGACATTTAAAAACCCTGTTATTATAGGCTCAAAATAGCAAAAACATGTTTATTTTTAACATGCCTTCTATATATATATATTTTTAATACCTAGTAAGGTATTTATTTATTTTTTCTAAAATAATATATTTGATATTAACAAATAGTTGGTAGATTGTTAGTAATTTTATTTTACTCATCTTATTCAATAGAAGCCAGTACACTATCGGCATGTCTTTTCGTGTGCCCTGATTTGTAACAGTACTTTAGATATCGATACCCATATCGTCAGCGGAGTTTCGCTAGATAATCTAATTTGACCCTGTTTAAGTCCCTATTTCGATAATTAATAAAAAATTAAGTATCGGCATGGACTATAGATATCTCATGCTGTGGTACAAATATTAGCGAGTCAGCAAGGTGGTAATAGGGCTGGCCCAGGATGAGCTGGAAGTTACATATGAGTATTAGCAGCATCTGTTCAGCTATTCGTGCCCAGAGTCTGGATTTATGCCCGGTTGATGGCAATAGACTCGCTCGCTATTACATGGGATTTAAACATAGTTGGCGAAATGTGGGTCAACTATAACGGGTGTAAAAAGACACTTAATTAAGAGGGCTATCACAATTTTTCTTGTATTTGAGTGTTTGAAGAGTCACACAATCATATACAAGAAAAAAATTGATATTTATTTAGAGCACTCCCGAGAGAAATAATCAAACTTTCTCAGGCATATTTTGTTTTTAATTTTTTAGCCATATCTAATATATATCTAAACCATAATCACACATCTAAACTTTTTTTTCAATTTTGTGGCCATATCTAAACCAGAATCACACATCAAAACTTCCAGTTTAGATGTGTGATTATGGTTTACATATGGCCTCAAAAAAAAATTATGCTCGAGAAAGTTTGATTATTTCTCTCGGGAGTGCTGTAAATAAATATCAATTTTTTTCTTGTATTTGAGTGTGTGACTCTTCAAACACTCAAATACAATAAAAATTGTGATAGCCCTCTTAACGAATCCAACAGTCACGTACTCTCCGTCATTATAATCTTTTTTTTTTTTTTTGTACCGGACCACACCTTTCACGGAGATAGTGAAGGTAAAAATTCCAACTTTTGACGTGACCCCCTAACTCGAAAACTGCATTTAGCTTTACCTAAATTACCAGTTATCTCAAAAAAGAAGCTTTCAAAAAATTTAAACTCAAAGTAGTTCTCAACTTGTCAACGACTCGTAACCAAAGTCCAGAAATACGAATACTCGTAGATTATTACTGTCTCCATTTTAATAAACGCTTGGTTTAAAGTTAGTTTTGTTCGGATCACAAATCCGTTGTGACACTGTCGTAGAACTGATATAAAGTAAGGCCAACGAGACGAGATAAAGAATGTAAACAAACTTCCATTTTTATTTAAAGAAAGTTCTTTCGTGATGATATCTTTCAAAGGTTGTCTTGAGCTGCTAGGCTGTGATTCCATAATTAAAATCAACAAGAAAAACTAATAATGATGAATTAATAAATCAACACGACAATTAATAACATTAGCTGCACGGTTACTGACAAATGCGTGCATTGACTGGACAGGTCCTCTTAATCTGCGTGGTTCTTTCCTCAGAAGACCAGTTCAGACACCAATTTACATGGTTCTCAAAGATTGTGTCCGTACTTTTATATACACATTGACATTGATGAATTTTATACATACAATAACATAAGTATTTACTTTGTAAAGTATTATATTATTTTAATTGTTGTGAATGTGGAGATTATGTGGGTCATTACTTTTTTGTTTTCTCAGTTAGTTTTAATCACGATCTTGCAGCTTGAGTTATTTATGCGGCCTACCCAAATGTCCTTTCTTTGGTATTGTTCGTCGAATCGTTGTGCTCCTTAAGTTCTGAGTTGAGCGGCACGATTACTGACAAATGCGTGCACTGACTGGTCAGGTCCGCTCAATCTGTATGGTTTTTCCTCAAAAGACCGTTTCAGACACCAATCTACATGGTCTTCACATGATCTGACCAAGATTATGTCTGGACTTTAAAAAAGACTGTGATCTCTGAGTTTGTTTCGGCCTTTCTTCTCAGAGTAGTCAGATAGGAAACGCCGACCTCATCTAGTTTTTTAAAATATGATTGACGTGTAAAAGTCTTTGTACAAACCTACTTACAGAAATAAAATCATTTATGATTTAGCAAAAAAATAAACAAATACGGAAACGAAAACATACGCATCACTTCAAACGCAATCTAAACAGGAATGAACTAAAAGGACCAAATTTTAATGTTGAAAGCTGCTATACCGACTGCTTACCTGTACCACGAATCACAACAACGACAGCCGTCGTCGGCCAACTGACGTCATTATTGCGTGAGATCGTAATGTAGCTCAGTAAAGGTTAGGTTGCTTCCATTCTTTATCTCGTACCGTTTTCCTTATTTTAGGTGAAAACGTACTTAATGGAAATGGTAAAGTGCTGTTTCGAAGATACTCAATATTTAAAATAATCAAAGAGAAAAATAACGGTAAAACATCTCGCCTGTAAATCCCGGAGGTTTAGGCGTAGGTATTATCTACTACTATCGTTGAATTTTAAATATTATAACTTGGCATTTCATAGAATTATATTTCTGATCGGATACAAGTCTCTTGGACATAATATAGTCTTCAGATTTTAAGGATAGCTCAACTAAACCCATATTGTAGATGAGATGTAAAGTAAAACCTAAATAAACAAGTTACTTCACTCCGTAAATGGACTTAACAAGGTCTCCAGCTGATGGCTACGAATCCTGCCCAGGTATCAAATATTCACTATCAAGTAACTAAGGGTTGAACAAATTAACTCTTACAAAGAGCTAGATTAATTTGTGCACGTGAACATTTATCTTCATTCAGTGAATTACAGGCAGAAGAGCGCGCAGTCCGTTGTAGTGGAATTTATGGAGTGACCCAACCATCCGTAGCCGTCGTAGTACAGCATTTTATCTATTTTATTTTAAAGGTACAATAAACAGCTGCGATGTCATTGTAAAATGTTTACAAATAACAATAATATGGGCTCATAAGAAGTATTAAAAATATTGCAGCCAGTGTACATTAACCGCATTACATTATTTTATTTGCGAAATATTATAGTTAATGAATGGACGGCCCGGTTGGCGTAGTGGTTAAGCGATTGATTGCTGCGCTGCGTGTCGCGGGTTCGATTCCCACACGGAACAAATATTTGTATGACCTACAAGTTGTTGTTCCGGGTCTGGCTGCTTGTGTATGTGAGTTTAAATGTTTGTAAACGGACCCACAATACAGGAGAAATTCCTAGTGTGGGGCAACGTCTATATAAATAAAATAAAAATAGTTTAGTTGAAAAGATTTGACACAGTATTTTCGCCAAAATTGTGTTGCGTATCTTTTAATATAATTGAGGGAGGATACGCTAAGATAGCCAGGGAAATTATTTTCTTATGTTTTTTCAATTTGCAGGTCTATATCCGGTTATAGATATAATTATGTTGATCAAAATAATAGGTAGGGCAAAAAGATTTTTCGTATTTTTTAGGTACCACAAAGTTGTAGTAAAATCTCTTTGGCTGTAACTATTTCTATCTGAGTGGTTTTTATACCATTAAACAGATAACATTTAGAAACTAAAATAGATTTCCCGCCATTTTTCTATTGTATTTCTGTCCGCCAAAATGAGTGAATCTAACGAAGAGATACATTATGAAGTTTTATTACAATCAAAGGGAAAAACGCGACACAAGCCGCGAAAAAATTTTGTGACGTTTATATATTTACCGCAGTGTCAGAAAGAGTAGCACAAAGTTGGCTCAAACGTTTTCATTCCAGGAATTTTGATGTCGAAGATGCAGCTCGCTCTGGTCGCCCTGTTACGGATAAAGTTGATTCCATTTTTGAAAAAGTGGAAGTAGATATCAGAGCAGCATATTAGTAGTTATGACATAGCTGAAGAGTTAGGAGTTGACCACAAAACAGTTTTGACCCTTTCGAATAAGTCTGGTTATACAAAAAAGCTCGATATTTCGGGGCCACACACGAGCTCAAACTCAAACTCAAAAAAGTCAAACTCAAAGCATTTATTTCAAATAAACCAATTACAGGCACTTTTGAATTGTCAAGGGGTCGGTCAGTCAGAAAGATGAAGCTAGTTGCCCATTCCAAAGCGTAGTAGGTACCTATGGAGAAGAACGGGCAAGAAACTCCATGGACACTCTTTTAAATCAAAATATTGTTACAATAGAGTGGTTACATCATTCATGTTGTAATTATACATGTGAGAACGATGTAGAAAGACGTGCACGTTAAAAGCGTCCGTAATAAAAAGACAAAAACAATTATGGATTATGGAATTAAAATAAGCCGTGGCAGCTAAGAAATGACCAGTGCCTACTGACGGCACCCGTTCACGAACATGACGTATGGATCAGCACCATTCAGCTCAACCATTTTGAAGGGAACTCAATGATCCAATACACACGCCACCACCAGCGACACATTTGAGTGAGCATGACATACTCTC
Organism: Brachylomia viminalis; assembly: GCA_937001585.2. Taxonomy (NCBI): domain Eukaryota; kingdom Metazoa; phylum Arthropoda; class Insecta; order Lepidoptera; family Noctuidae; genus Brachylomia; species Brachylomia viminalis. The sequence continues at coordinate 5,916,718 of OW443301.2, forward strand.
AGCCGCCAGGGCACATTCAAGTCAATGAAAGACGAACCCAGTAAGCTTTATAGTGGATACATAGTGCTCACACATGAGCTTTTTCGTAATATTTAATTGTGTATACTAAAATACGAATGAACTTTTCCACTACCTAATATGATTCACTACCGTAACAAATATTTATTTAGAATAATAATCATAAGAATCACCATAGAACTCTCATGTTAGAATTGGCCTCAATATCATGAAAAAGTCTTTCAATAGGGTAATTTGAATATAGATATTGAGAGTTGTATTGATGATTTTAATTATTATAATTCTGTAAGTGCATATTTGTAACAGTTGCGAATCATATTTTGATCAACATACAACCTAATACTTCCCTGCAAAATTCAGAAAACATGATTTCGCGAGCTACGCTGGCGCTTTCGCTTGAAGATTTAATTAAGAAACCGTACATACCTCAAGCTTAATGTCAAGGGCGCGATGAAAAATAAATCCGCATTCACAAGACATTTCCCGAGAGTCAGTAATTCATTCAAATACTTTGGTAACCAGTCTTGAAGTTAAAATGATTTGCCGATGGATTGCCCGTCACCTAGGTACCGTCTTGGCATAGGTGACGGTTTTTTATTTATAATCAATCAATCAATCAAATTATTTATTTCGGGTTGCATAGACCCATAGATAAATACCTTAACCTAAGTATACATATTATTATCAACAATAAGTGTTAGTAAATAAAACTTATGCCTATGTTACACTTCACTAGCTAAAAAAGTAATTTCCTCTTGACTCTAGTCCAGGTCAGTGGTGACAGATACATGTCGACGATGAGGGAGTGAGCTTACCCAGAAGAAGCCTGTTCACTTTCACTTTGAAGAGATTAGGGTTGTATGCGTTCGGATACTCAGATGCAGGTAGAGAGTTCCACTCTTTTGCTGTGCGCATAACAAAATACATTTGGAAACGTTTAGTGCGAATTGGTGGAATAGCAAATTATAATAACGAAGGTTAAGATACGCTGGCCGCGGTCGACTCGTGGAAGGGTGACCATCCATTACATATCGTGAATTCGTGACCCCTCCGTGCCACGGAAAGCACGTTGGTCCCGGCTGTCATTCGTAGATCTTTGACAGTCGTCACTGGTAGTCGGAAACCCAAGTCTGACCAAGGGGTATCGTGTTACCCAGTACCTGGGTTGTGGAGGTCAGGTCAGATAGGCAATTGCTCCATGTAAAATACTGATATTCAGCTGCATTCTGTTAAACTGAAAGCCGTCCCAACTTAGTCTAATGTCTGCCACAGCTGTGTTCACTTGTTAGTTCCACTTCATCTTTAAGTGAACCTAACAATGAAAGAAAATTTTAAACTCGTATAAAAAGTTCACTTTGTAAACAAGCATTATTACAAATTAGAGGATTATATCAAAAATAAGAATGCTTGGAAACATGCTGGTCCAGCTCCGTAGGACAATCTAGAGTCTAGACAAAATCAAACTGGTTGTTATTTCAATTGTATAATCTATTATTTTTATAACATTGGTTTACATTATGTGATTACTTACTCACAGACAGAATTACTACTTGTTAAAAAAAAAATAGGAACGTCGTATACTTTTACAATGTTTGTAAATATGTGAGCACCATGTATCTATCACATAATTAACTTATTTGTCATTGCTACATTTTTAATCCGTTTTACCTATTGTGGTATAGTAATTTTATTCTAGGTGCATCGTCTTCACATATAAATATATAATGAATGTATACAAAATAGTGTAACACATTTTAAAAGAGTAACGATGGAGTTTCTTGCCCATTCTTCTCCATACGAAACTGCCTTTTGGAAGGGGCGACTTGAATCAATTTTATTTGAATGTAAATTTTGACGTTTAAAACTGCCTTTTATGTGCCTATTTTAAATAAATTCTTTGACTTTGATGGTATACAATACCGTGCACACTATACGTTTTAGAATAATTCAGGAGGCAGCGTTTTCATCAAAAGTCGCTGCTACTAAATCACTTGAACAGTCACCGTTGCTACTAAACTGTCCCAGTGTTATTTAGTTAGTCTTTTAATCATTTGACTTTGTAAAGTCGTTTGTCCCTTTGAGCTCCAACACTTAAATCACTTCAAGCGATTCAATGTTTTTAGCACCTTCAATGGACGTATATTGTCATAAACTAGAGACGTAATGAATTTATATTCATTGAAGATCAACTTCTACTGAAACGGAAAAATTATACACAGAAGAATGAAAGAAAAACGAATAGGTACAAAGAAACTAATGTTGCAATGCTTAGCACAAGAGCTAGAGGATTTCAAGAATTTTACAATACTTTTGCCAGCTCACCTTTGAATGTCCATGTTGAAACACATTATTTTGCATTGTTTCTACGGCAAACACTTCTCTGACACGGCAGTGCAAACATTCCTGAAAACTTGCATTTGATTCGAATAGTAAATGATGTAGGTAGTTGTAAACGTGTAACTATTGTTTATTTATTTATTTATTTAAATAACATGGGAGACTTACAGCTAAAACAAACAGATCAAGGACAGTACATTAGTCTGAAATTAAATTAATTAATTTTATTAAATTAAACAATCGATAATAATAGACACTCCATAATAGTCCCTGCGGCTCATTTCATTCGTCACTGTCACTCCCTGTTTGGTATAATTCCCTAATTATATCCTACTAGTTAATAACTTCTATTTTCCTTACCTACATATTTTTGAATAAATATAATACTTGGTACAGCTCGCGCGATAAGAGTTTGGCTTTGACCTTCGGATTTTTGAACTTTTGATTGTACAACAGGAGTGCGCGGTACGTCGTATCGATGCGAGAGGCAGGGAACGACTGGAGCGCCATTAGCGCCAATCAGAGCACCGCGTGCGCCTACACATCCGCCCCGCACCCCGCTAATTGCCCGTTGATACCCAATTTCTGATTTCTGCGTAATAACGGTCAAAGCCAAACTCTTATCGCGCGAGCTGTACACATGGGTTCTTAAAACGTTGGCATTTGGTTCAAAACTACACTCAGCGGTACTAAATGTGGCCCCAAGGCCTAATCGCGAAATCTTGAAGAAACTAAACCTGTTTTATGGGTTTTCTTACTGAGAATATATGCAAAGTAGCTTCTCTAGTTGGTTTAAGTGATTAATTTCAGAAAAGTTTAGATTACAATTGACTTGTGTAAAAAATATATTTAAAACGACGACTGATCTCTGACCCTCCAATTGCTACTGAATATTGCAACTGCATAGTCGACGGTATGTCTACACCACATTCTTTGGTTTCAGACGCTGGATGAATGGTCTTTCGACGTGTTTGCCCTGCACGAGGCATCAGGCGGAGCGCCTGTCAAGTACCTTGGTTACGAGCTCCTGAACAGATACGGCATGATACACAAGTTTAAGGTAAGGGCATTATAATTGAAATGTCCATGCGCATTATTATTTGTTCTTAGCCAGCTGATACAGGTGATTGTTTTATTTAATTTTTCCTAGCGCTCATGCGTAACGTGCTCGTACCACAGGTTAAATAAGGACAAGTCCTGTAACAAAAAATACAAACTGGCTGGTTATAATAGCAAAACACAAATTCAGTTCGCAAACTGAATTTCCGTTTTACTAATAATAAAAAAAAACTGAAGTACCGTACTAATGTATAGAAATAATATTAGGTAATCAAAAACTTTAAAAAGCCTCAAAAAACGGCTGAACAGATTTTTTTCGAACACCTTAGGCACACATCAATTATTTCATCGCCACTGCTCTCAAAACGGTCAAGGAAAATATCGTGAGGAAACCGGAAACCGGCATGTCCTAGAACCAAAAATTCGAAGACATGTGGCATCCACCAACCCGCACTGGGCCCGCGTGGTGGATTACGGCCTGTTCCCTCTCACAGAGAGGAGGCCTATGTCCCAGCAGTGGGAACATTATAGGCTAATTATGTTAAGGCACTTGCGATCAAGTCACCTTTCAAACAAAACAAAAAGAACAAAATATACCTACACGTTCAACTTATAACAACCCTCGTTTTCCGTCGGGGTTAATAAAATGATCAATAGAATAAGCATTTTTTTTATTGTTAAAATCTCGATTATGATTGTAAATGTAATGCTTTGTCAATCCCAGCACCAATCAGATGGGATGACACTGATAGCCTCATCCAGCTCACTTCACTCGAGTTTTCATGGGAAGATATTTACAGACTGAATAGCTCTGCTTCTTTCAAAATTACAACTCGTTTCAGGCAAGGCTCTGCGTGTTTGAAACGAAGTTGTTGTAGACGTTGTTTGTTTGGAAGTCTTAACGTTTTGTGCGAATAGGTAACCTACTTCTGGGCAAGCGTGCACTATCGGTCACTGCATCTTCGCTTACCCAACAGCAGAAGATCTATCGTGTAAACGTAGGTGAAGTGAGCTGTTATTCCATCTGCCGGTCGATTCTGTAAAAATCTCACCGTGAAAACTTGCGTGGAGTGAGCTGTCAGTGTCATCCCACTGACGCTAGGGATTGACCAACGTTAGATTTACAATCATAATCGAGATTTTTAATATTTTTTATCCAAATTCTATTGATCATTTTATATTATTTCAAAGCTAGTATGTAGTTAAGTTGCTAAACATTACTATTTTTGATGTATTAAAATAAAACAGCGAAACCGAAATTAATTTAGAAACTCAATGTAGTTGTTTTTTTTTTAGACTCTTCGATACTAGCTGTGAAATAATAGAAAATTATCGATTGAATTTGCGTAAAAAATATGATTAAAATCTCGATTATGATTGTAAATGTAATGCTTGGTCAATCCCTAGCATCAGTGGGATGACACTGACAGCTCACTCCATGCTCACTTCACCTAAGTTTTCACGGTGAGATGATTACGGAATAGCACTGCAGATGAGATAATGGTGATAAAAACCAAAGCTATATATATTTTTTTACCCACAACAAATTCTTTCTTAAAATATTTTTATGTAAATATAATTTGAAAATGAAGCTTCAGCAATGATTGATAGTGCTGTTGAGTTTGTAGAAGGACGGAGACATTACCATTAATCAAAATCATTTATTTTATTTTATTTAAATTGTGAAAATACTAAATACCGTGTCAATTTTGAATTCTTAAACTTTACTTGTGAACCTTTTCATCTGTTTTTGTCGGCTTCCAGTCATAAAGTAAGGATAATATCTAATATGTTGAAATAAAAGAGTCTTTGTTACCTTTACGAGAGTTCAGTTGCTTTTCTCATTTACGTTAAGCTTGCCTTTTTTGAATAACTTGCTAAGTAACAACCAAAATACATGCAATATTTATCGATACTGAAAAACATAACTAATTATGTAATTAAAATTTTTAAATGAAATGTTACCTATTGTAAGAACGATAATAAATTCTAAGCTTAAACAAATCAAGCAAAATGATTTGGAAAATCAATTGCCCCAAATCTACTCAGAAATGTCGGTAAGTTAAAGTAACCTTCGTTTTGGAAGACATTAATCCAATTTGTCGGTTTGTTACTCCCCAGGAAGTTTGCCTTAATTTCGTTTATTTATCTTTTAAATAATTTGAAGAAACAAGCTCAAAATATTCAACTAAGTGAACTCAAGTAGTGTCATCACATCTTTTTTGTACTTTTGTGCTCAGTTCATGACGATTTGTATAGTTCTCTCTAAATGATAGTAAAAACACCTATAGCATGTCAAATAAATAATACACAGTCATGGTTAATTGATTGATTCTCGATTCCCTTGATTCCCTTCTCCTTGATTACCCAATAACAAATTTATACTTTTCTAAAAATAACATAATTATTCAAAAAGTTTCATCTCGCTATCGTATTAATATTAGAGTTGTGATTTCGGGAAAAAATCTCCAGAGGAAGTCTTGATGGAAGTTGTAATAGACTCTCAACGTTAACTTAAAAAGTTTCAGAATACGCGTCGGAGGTCATTTTCGACGAGGGCTGTATACTCTTTTGTGGGACGAATTTTAATAAAATAATAGCGTGGGTAGACTTTCTAATAACGGCTTACAAATAGTTATTGCTGAATACAATGTTTCCAAAGAATCCCCTAGGGTTTTTATTACAGTATCATTGTTGTCAACTGCTTTTGTTATTCAAATATCTTTAATTTTGATGCCACGGGCGTGCTGCGATATTAAGTTTTAAATAAATTGAGGATTTCCTCAAGGGAGATTATTAGGTCCAAAAAGGTATTAATTTTTAGGTATTAAAATAGGTACGGTTGTATTTAAATTACATGAAGAGTAACAACTTTTCATGTAATTTAAATACATTCTGCATTCAAAATATGATGTAGTAGAATTACGTCTCGAAAGACTTTATAATAGAATATCTGGAGCATTTCAATTTCTACATCAGACCAAGGCAAGTGGAAAATGTCGTAGAAAACTTCGGTACTTACTATATCTCCTGCGTTTGCGCCAGTTCTACGTGGTTGAATTGAAATAGGATTTCCGAGTGTCTAAGTTTAGAGGATGGCATTGCATGCTGGAAACTTACTTACAAGTGGGTCTTCTATTTGAATAGGAAGACCTTTTTTACGTGTTTAGGTGGGCGTTGCGATTAAATTACTTTCAGGATTCAACTTAAATTACTGAATTGTATTAAATATATTTTGATAGTTGAATATCAAGTAGTACATACCTTTATCTGATTGCGTATTTTATTACGACTTAGGTACTATATTGAGAAAAAAAAAACAGAGAAATTTTCCTGACAAGCCATGAACCCAAAATTGCATGACCCATAATCATTTTTAGGTTCCGGCTGAAACTAATGTTCAGATAATTTCTCTGTCTTCGCCCAATTTCGTGCGTCGCTCGTTGGCGCGTTAGGAAAAACCAGCTTTGATTTGGTCTGCTGGTAGAAATTTCTTAAGAAATAGCACTACCTTTTACTCAGTCTTTATTCCACTCTTGCTTCCTTTCTTTGCTGTGTGTACCTACATAAATTGTTCATACAGGTACAGGTGGCCAGAACATTCAAGTACAAAAAAAAAATTAGGTCCCTCGCAGCGTGGGATATCCGAATCACCTCCATGACATATGTTCCGCGAAATTCATAGTTTTCGGGTTATGATTTTATTGAGATTTTTTTGAAAAATTTTCGACCTGACCAACATAAAAAAGTAGCAGATTTCTTCGAGATTTTTTTTTTGCATCTTATGAGTATTCTTTTTATGCGTAAAATAATCAGCTTCGCAACTTTGATGAAAGTTATGAAAATGTTGATCTAAAGTCAAGAATTTACGCTAGGTGAATTACAACTTAAATTTTTAACTACCCCACGATACGAGATCAAATTTTTTTTTGGACTTTAATGTTCCGTCTACCCTGTATAAACAATCAGTTCTAGCAGGACAAGGGTTTCCCATACCGGGCCTTACGAACCTGTAGTTTATAAGTCGTCTGCGGCTAATATTTCAGCATAAAACTATCATCGTTTCCGAAAGCTAGTGTTCCGTATTCCATTCAAAACAATCTGGCTTCTCTTCATCAGGTCCCGCCCACGACGCTGGAGAACTTCCTCAACAGGATAGAGGAAGGATACTGCAAGTTCCACAACCCTTACCACAATAACCTCCACGCTGCTGACGTCGCACAAACAGTCCACTATATGCTGTGTCAGACTGGACTGATGGTAAGCAAGATTATAAGGTAGATACGGTGGGATTTAATTCCCTGTGCCATAACGTAAGTTGAAGCAACAATAAAAGTTGCCTGTGACATACCGTATGTTGAAGCAACAATAAAAGTTGCCTGTGCCATAACGTAAGTTGAAGCAACAATAAAAGTTGCCTGTGACATACCGTATGTTGAAGCAACATTATAAGTTGCCTGTGACATACCGTATGTTGAAGCAACAATAAAAGTTGCCTGTGCCATAACGTAAGTTGAAGCAACAATAAAAGTTGCCTGTGACATACCGTATGTTGAAGCAACAATAAAAGTTGCCTGTGACATACCGTATGTTGAAGCAACAATAAAAGTTGCCTGTGCCATAACGTAAGTTGAAGCAACAATAAAAGTTGCCTGTGACATACCGTATGTTGAAGCAACAATAAAAGTTGCCTGTGACATACCGTATGTTGAAGCAACAATAAAAGTTGCCTGTGCCATAACGTAAGTTGAAGCAACAATAAAAGTTGCCTGTGACATACCGTATGTTGAAACAACAATAAAAGTTGCCTGTGACATACCGTATGTTGAAGCAACAATAAAAGTTGCCTGTGACATACCGTATGTTGAAGCAGCAATAAAAGTTGCCTGTGACATACCGTATGTTGAAACAACAATAAAAGTTGCCTGTGACATACCGTATGTTGAAACAACAATAAAAGTTGCCTGTGACATACCGTATGTTGAAGCAACAATAAAAGATGCCTGTGACATACCGTATGTTGAAGCAACAATAAAAGATGCCTGTGACATACCGTATGTTGAAGCAGCAATAAAAGTTGCCTGTGCCATAATGTATGTTGAAGCAACAATAAAAGATGCCTGTGACATACCGTATGTTGAAACAACAATAAAAGTTGCCTGTGACATACCGTATGTTGAAGCGGCAATAAAAGTTGCCTGTGACATACCGTATGTTGAAACAACAATAAAAGTTGCCTGTGACATACCGTATGTTGAAGCAACAATAAAAGTTGCCTGTGACATACCGTATGTTGAAGCAGCAATAAAAGTTGCCTGTGCCATAATGTATGTTGAAGCAACAATAAAAGTTGCCTGTGACATACCGTATGTTGAAGCAGCAATAAAAGTTGCCTGTGCCATAATGTATGTTGAAGCAACAATAAAAGTTGCCTGTGACATACCGTATGTTGAAGCAGCAATAAAAGTTGCCTGTGCCATAATGTATGTTGAAGCAACAATAAAAGTTGCCTGTGACATACCGTATGTTGAAGCAGCAATAAAAGTTGCCTGTGCCATAATGTATGTTGAAGCAACAATAAAAGTTGCCTGTGACATACCGTATGTTGAAGCAGCAATAAAAGTTGCCTGTGCCATAATGTATGTTGAAGCAACAATAAAAGATGCCTGTGACATACCGTATGTTGAAACAACAATAAAAGTTGCCTGTGACATACCGTATGTTGAAGCGGCAATAAAAGTTGCCTGTGACATACCGTATGTTGAAACAACAATAAAAGTTGCCTGTGACATACCGTATGTTGAAGCAACAATAAAAGTTGCCTGTGACATACCGTATGTTGAAGCAGCAATAAAAGTTGCCTGTGACATACCGTATGTTGAAACAACAATAAAAGTTGCCTGTGACATACCGTATGTTGAAACAACAATAAAAGTTGCCTGTGACATACCGTATGTTGAAGCAACAATAAAAGATGCCTGTGACATACCGTATGTTGAAGCAACAATAAAAGATGCCTGTGACATACCGTATGTTGAAGCAGCAATAAAAGTTGCCTGTGCCATAATGTATGTTGAAGCAACAATAAAAGATGCCTGTGACATACCGTATGTTGAAACAACAATAAAAGTTGCCTGTGACATACCGTATGTTGAAGCAGCAATAAAAGTTGCCTGTGCCATAATGTATGTTGAAGCAACAATAAAAGATGCCTGTGACATACCGTATGTTGAAGCAGCAATAAAAGTTACACCGTCTAAACAGTGTTTATACGATGCAAGTAATTTCTTGCTTTATCTTTATTGTATGCTACGGGCAAGAAACTTGCATCGTGTATTGGGGCTTAAGGAAGGCAGAAATTGTTTAAAATGTTGAGCCACTATTTGACATCAAAGTGATTAATGTAAACCCGTCTGATTCCAACGCTAACAAGTAGTGGTTTGACAATAATAATTATTATACAAATTAGACCATTAAAGTCCAGAAGACAAACTCACTAACGAGCAAACTTGACCTGCTTAAAATAGCCAAAGTTATGGGTGAAGTTAGAGAGCTCAATTAACAAGACAATTCTAAACTCTAGGACAAACTAAAGGAACCAAACCAATTTAACTAGTTTAATCATGGTGTTAAGACCCCATGGCAAATTTAACCGATGCTATTTACTTTGGCGCATAAGATGTAACTTGTAAACAAACTTTACAAAATTATCTCAAAAACTTTCCCTAGAACACTTTCGGTTCCGGCGCAATTTGGACACAATTTCAGCTTCTTTAACCCAATTAAATATTCCCAACCGCTTCTTCTTATTCGCTTCTTAATACTATTGAATGACAATTTCATAAAATGTCAATCAATAGGATTATATGAACTTGATGATTGTATTGATGATTTTAATTATTATAATTCTGTAAATATACACGGTGACATTTGAATCACAGTTTTGCTAGAACAAACGTTGTTCCGACCATGGTCTACAACCATTATATAGCATCCAATAGAAAAAAAACGTCATTGGTTTTCGAAAAAAACACAAAAAAGGTAATATTAAAAATGTCGGGATTGCCGTTACGCCCGGCCCTACAAAACTGACACTGCGGCTGCGACGCGCGGCGCTCGCGTCTTGAATGCAATATCGCTACCGTGATGAGTATTTTGATGTTACGGTTAATGTTTCAAACATTATTTTACACGTTTGAGCAACATAAGACTAATTTGAGAACTCCTAGATTAAATTGTTTTAATAACATATTTGATGCTGTAGAATGGTAGTAGACCATGGTCTAAACAACGTTTGTTCTAGCAAAACTGTGATTCAAATGTCACCGTGTATAGTTCCCCCCTAACACTCCAAATTTTAAAAACTATACCGACCTTTTTATCCGCAGAACTGGTTATCAGACTTGGAAATCTTCGCGACGTTGATAGCAGCCGTGGTACATGACTACGAACACACGGGAACTACCAACAACTTCCATGTGATGTCGGGATCTGACACCGCCCTGCTGTACAACGATAGGGCCGTTCTCGAGAACCACCATATAAGTGCTGCTTTCAGGTAAGGATTTGACCTTTTAGATGCTGTAGATTATGGAGATGTTAGCTCGTGTGATAAGTAATTTTGAGTTTTATTTATTTATTTAGGATCTCCAACAAAAGATGTACACAATACATGACACATAAATAAAGAGTTACATCAGGTAATAAGTAAGTGTACTCCTTCACTTATAGTTTTAAATACAAGTAGGGATGGACAGAGAATGCATTTAAAAGACAGATGACCGTCATAGAGTAAACCACGTGCATAACACAATTGACGGAATGAAGTGCGACAACAAAATATTAGATGCTAAAGGAAACTTCATAAAAAGTTTGCGATTCGGTACACACTACAAGACCTAGAAACATGAAGATATATTTTGGCATTACAATGATACTTGAAATTAGCCTTATCCGTATACAGCAAATTAAAATAAAGGTAGATGAAACAAAGAAAACGATGATGTATTCCATAACTCGCGGTACTAAAATTTCATTTCAGCGAACTGCACCCAAGGCCAGCTCTGTATATTAAAACTCTTTCGGTACCCCTCGGTAGTCAGTATTGTGCGTCGGATCCCGCCGACGATTTACATTTTAATCAAATACAAGCGCATTTTTCTCCTCGATATCTTTCTAGACGTATATTTCAAAGAAAATATTGTAATTTTATGTTGGAACGGTGCAGTTGACAATCCTTTGAGAGATTTTCCCGAAAGCTATTGCATTATTTTGAGTATTTTTGCCTCTCTTTTCATCTTTGAGAGGATACCTGGTAAAAAGGAAATTCGTACTGATAGGGTAATTCTGTTTCGGTTAAATAGTAAAGTTTTTCGCTGGTGCTTTAAATGTGTCAAAAAGGTGCCTGCCAAAATTCTGTTTTGTACATCTTATTCCGCTTCCATAATATAACGCTACAAGTTATTTTTAGCACGTAACGAATAGTTTTAAAAAATCAAAGAATTTTCTGGAACAATTTCTTTTGCAATCAAGAAAATACAAAAGCTTTTCCATAAAAAAAACATGCCTTTGCCTAATAATGACTAACGAACAACCAGATAACAACCCTTTCATTGATTTATAATGACGTCAACTTTCAATACAACACATGCTGAAAATATTTTAGAAAAAAAATATGAAAAGCGAAGGTAACTAGATAACGATGGAAAATCCGAGTGAGCTAACAAAAGAAACTCGCTTTAAGGCTGAAAATGCGTCATAATACGTTATTATTTCCCTCGAGACACGAATGTAGCTATTTTCACTCGAAATGTGCCCAAAATATGTATATCCGAAACGTGATGGGTAGTGCCATAAAAACATACCTTTTATTATCACACGTAAAGACCGTCTTTAATAAAAACCGCGGTAAAATATTGTTTCTTTTTTACGCGGATTGACATAAATTTTGAAACGATTTTTGCGTATCACTGATACATAAAGTAACAGAAATCACCTACTTAGATTTTAGAACTTGCGTTAAAAGAACCTACCGTCACGCCGCCGTGTATTACCTACGTATTGACACCAGATAAGACTCGATCGTGGTGTTAAATAATTATGGCGATATTTCAAGCGTTAATATCAGTCTATGAGGTTCATCAGTCAATATAAAGCAGTGAGTCAATAAAAGAGACAGTCTTTCACTCTAATTGCCGATTTCAGAGTACCTAATATGGAACGCTCAATATCCAAAACCCTTAATAAATTATAATGCTGCGGCTTCATAGTCGAGATAAGACGAAGACGACTCAGTGAATTGCTTGTCTCGACGTGTCTGGACAAGCAATTCGTCACATCGCGATTCATTTAGGCGAACTTGAATGCCCTTCGCGTGGCTGTCGATAAATTGCTCCACATCAAAGGGTTTCTACCGCGATAATGTTCGTGCGGTTGGCTAAACTTCGCGCCCTCTCTGTTTACAACGAGACGTCGAGCGGTGTGCACGGATTTGTTTGTGTAGTAAAAAATATGGACTGGAGTAACGAAAATATTTTGGAATTTATAGAAAATCAGAATCCAGAACCACTTATATGGAACCCCCAAGAGCCAAATCTCAAGAAAAACAGTTAAAATACGACGCACGGTTGGGGATTAAAAATAAAAAAAAATATTCATACAATTTCAAATAATATCGATGCAACAAATAATTGTATTTCTTTCTTATATTTTATCTATTTTCTTCCCGCGTCTATAATAGTTCAACTAAATTATCGCGAAGTTTTTTTAATAATGTGGCCAATATAGTTAGTCGTAGATTGAACAATGTGGCCGTAGTATTACAAAAACACCAATTTCCCTCATATTCTTGTAAAGGAAACAACTTTTAATCGATGGACAGTACCGACTGAGTAGAAGAGGATATTTAATCAGTTGAAGGACGCTGAACGAGACACAACACACTTATTAATTAATTTCGCTTATGAGCGTTTAGTAACCTCAAAGTGCTACAACATAGTAATTGACAATTCTAGGGAATTCGTTCACAAAGGTACAGAGCAAAAGGGAACCAAACGACTGTGACCTTTTTAAACTTTAGCTGCATAAGCAAAAGAAGTAAGGAGGGATGTTGACTTGTTACCACTTTGTACGATATGGTATGCTAAATTATTTTATTTCTGTAAGTAGGTTTGTACAAACACTTTTACACGTTAATCATATTTTTTTTAAACTAGATGAGGTCGGCGTTTCCTATCTGACTACTCTGAGAAGAAAGGCCGAAACAAACTCAGAGGTCACAGTCTCTTTTAAAGTCCAGACAGAATCTTAGTCAGATCATATGAAGGCTATGTAGATCGGTGTCTGAAATGGTCGCAGAAATGTCGCAGAAACTTACTGTCAAGTATCAGAATCCATATCGCATAGTAAAAATACTATAGATCCCTGCTTGGGGAAAAACCTCCGATTCGTAAATATATGAAGGGGCTATTTGAATTAAGGGAATTATGAAGCTATTGACAAAGTTCAACCCTGGATGAATTTTAACACAGATTTAATGTGTTCAAAGACAAGGAAAATCCAGCAGATTAATTGCTATAATTTTGAATATTTTTAAGTATTCAACTATTACATTAGTAACTAAAATGAATAAGCAAATACTGTTGTAAAAAAACGTCGTCATCGTCTCATAGTCAATAGTTCTATGTACTTACTTAAATCAAATCCTAAAATATCCTCTACTAAATATATTTTATTAGGAACAATGTGCTTATACGCCATACCGTCTTTAGGATACGATTAATTTATTAAACCTTTTATAAATTGCCATATTCTCGCGAACAATACTTGCTTATAACTTTAACGTTCCACATGCCTTGAAAAGCAGCGAGACGCTACACTCAAGGAACCTTCAGTTTGCTTACAGAGTACTTATCGCAGGCTATTTTCATAGAAATAGGATACTTTATCTTCCGACGACGTCGCGTGATTGATGAACGATGACATCAGCTCGGCATTATGCAAATTTTTTACTCTGTGTCTACGAGGCGACGTAAACAGCAGTGGGGATAGATTTCTTGACATTTTGATCATATAATGCTAAATGCAGATAAACCTATGTGTAATTACTAGTTACTGGAAGCAATAAGAGGTTGACATAATTGAATGTCGCTTATGCTAATTAAAAATGAATCACTAAATCAGGGCTAGACCAAATAGGCAGCGACCTGAACCCCACTAGAATAGACACCACTCTGAAAATATTATTCTACAATGCTGTCTATAGTGAAGTTTGTGCATGAGATAAAACCCTTATCCGAAAGAGAAGCAGCAACGAGTACCTACCACGGTGGAAACACCAGCAAGAAAAGATGAAGAAAAAGAAATACATATTTACCATCGTGTACTAGACCTTAAACCAGGAAAGAACAACCTCAGTAAAACAGCAAGCAGTCAAAACTCAAGCGAACCCTTCTAAACATTCTGCTTAAGGCAAGGAAAGGAGGACGTATCAACGTAGGGTCACATACGAACTGGTTTCCCAAAAACACGCCAATAGCTGAACCATCTTACACATTAGCAACGGCAACTGCACCAGCAAAAGCAGAGAATCGGCTGAAGCTCATGAAGAACTTCTTAGCTGAGGATACCAATGACGACAACGCCCGGCAAAATACAATCAGAAGAAAATCGATTTTCATTCCCGACACCCAAAACGACACAGAGATGAAATTACTAACAAGGCCTCCGGAAATGACCATCTAACCGAAGACAAGTGCAATAAATTCTATTCTAATAAAGATGGAAGCAGTTTTTCGTAGTGTATTAATATGAATGAATGTACAGTATCAAGAGATAGCAAACATATTCAAGTTTAACTCAACACACTCATTCTAATAACAAGATTTTTGTTTTTACTTAAACCTCAATTTTTTTAATGGACTGTTGGTGAGGGTTTTAGATTGATAAAAGTTCATAAAGAAAATAAAAGGACTTAATAACTGGCGAAATGTGGGTTGACTAAAGGTACACTACTGCCCAACTATTCAGGAAAACTAGGCGTGATAATATGTTTTGTTAAAAGGAGATAATCTCGATTGCGTGAATCGACAAAAGATACGTTTATATCATATATGATGATATGTAAAACAAATATTTGAAATAAATGCTTTGAGTTAGAGTTTGATTTTGACATTATAAATAATATCCGCCCGTCTCTCTTCATATCCGCCATAAAAGAAATACGGAATGCGCAGATCCTGAACCAACTCCGAAGATCGCTTGAAACATCCGTTACCTATATTAGAGTTCATGAAAGCGTACATATCTCTTAATCAGCTAGCTTCAGAATAGATACATAAACCTACTCGTACATAGCTACCGTAATGACTAATAACAGGTAATATCGATACTTTGAATCCCGATTAATTTCAACATATTGGTTTGCTCCTTCTAAGCGTGGTGCAATTACATCAATATTAAACCCGAATTTAATTTAAGATTGTTCAATGTGTCGTATCATATCATTAAGCCTTCCTTTCCTCCTCGATCCGTTCGATCTTTGGCTCGATCTTCGACCGCTCGCATCCATCGGCATAACATTTACAAGTTTAGTAATAGTTGCTATGTTTATAAAGGGCAAGATGACATTACCGATAAACAATAACTAGTCACAGAGTTCAGTAGACATCGCTGTAAAAAATACCTACAAACAAACCAACCATACAACCTAAACGCTTACCAATCTAGCGCCTCAGATTACTACAAGATAAGGTCATCCTTATCTTGTAGTTTAGAGATCAAAGGCCCTGTGGTTGCTAGGCATGGAAAAATACCCAGTAAGCACCCCGAAAATGCCATGAAAATAGAAGTAAACTAGTCTCGTCCCTTAGGAGGATTACATGCTTAACCTTTTTATGTTACCTCTGGCACTAACTGCGAGACCACGCTAGATAATTAATTGGGTAGGTTTTAATTAGGCAAATGCACTCCTTGTGGACATTGTTAATAAATTATAGTGTGCTTACTGTTGTTTATTTAGTTAATGTATGTGCCAAAAAGATACAATTTTCGTAATAATGTTTTACTACAGAACATGGGCCTCTTGGTGTAGGTACGCCGCAACATGAAAATGTTTGAAATATGCCCCTTTGTCTAAAGATTGGAAATATTGGTATGTTCTTTTGACCAGAAAAAAGTAGACACAATGCCCTCCAAAAGTTTGTTGAAATTAAGCCACTTCAGATCTAATGGCCATCCATAATCCTTGTATCAAATGTTTAACTGTTCACTGTGATGTTTATTTTTATTTAAGATGGGTTTGCTCTTGACTCTAGTCTAGGTCACTGGTGACAGAGACAGAGTCGATGATGGAGTGAGCTTACCCAGAAGAAGCCACTTCACTCTCACTTTGAAGAGATTAGGGTTGTATGCTTTCGGAAACACAGACGCAGGTAGAGAGTTCCACTCTTTTGCTGACGCATAACAAAAGATATTTGGAAACGCTTAGTGCGAATTGGTGGAATAGCAACCAGTAGGTAAGGATGGTAAGTTATATAGACTACTTACTTTTATAGACTACCTATCCTATTGTCTATGAATATAGGGAACTAATATTTTGTTTTAAATTAAAAACAACAAAAAAAATAATGCAAAACTTCTTGCCGCCAAAATTCAGTTAAACTAAGTATAAACATTTCCGCACACCTTCAGTGAAATATCAATACCGACTTTAAAAACTTTATATTAGCTAGCACCACGGTAATTGACTTTATTCTGAAGTAATTGTGGTTTCGAGGCGAATACTAACTAAGCATAGAGAGAAGAAAGAACAAGGATTATGTGTGAATGTGAAAATCTAAATAACTTACTTGCTTTCGGAAACTTGTTTAGAATCAGCACGGAAGGTGTCCGAAAAATAATAAAAAGGGGTTTTGAAAATCCTACTCTTGCAAATAAACCTCGGCGGGACGGCGGATGCACAACGCTAATATACGACGTCTGACGTCACATCGCCAGGAAGAAACCTGAATCGTCTATAGAAGACGTTGATTAGATTTAACTAGAAAATGTGCGGACAAGTCACTGGATTTTCGGAAGAGTGATTATAGGTAGCGGTAGCGTCGAATCGAAGTTTCTATTTGGAAATCGACGTCAGCAAACTGTATGGCGCAGCAGCAGCAGAATTATCCCGTACAGTGACAAGTAGTCTAAACCACTGTTAAACACTACAGTGGGAGTGTGATTGTGTGGGAATACTTTTCTTGGCATGATGTAGGCTGATTGCAAATAATTGAAAACAGAATGACAGCAGACTCGTGCAGGCGATTGGCGGTGGCGATCTCTCGCGTCCGGCCCTGGTCGACCCTGGAGCGAGAAGGCATGTGAACCCGTCACCTCCTTCTGCGTATCAGTAATGCTCGCGATGGAAGAGGCGGAACGAGTGAGGGAGCGGCAAAATTCGCGCCCTCTCGCCCCTAGCCGCCACAGGAGACGCCCTGGGCGTCGGGAATCACAAGCCGATTCCCGGCCACCGTAGGCGCGGGCTTGCGGACGGCGAGTAATGGGCAGCTGCCCATTACTCGCCGTCCGATTAGGACCTGGCCCGGGTCGACGGCGCGTTGTGTTCCACACGCGCCTCAAAGAGATGTCAGCAACAATGACGGGGTCCGCTAGGGCCGATGCCTGCCAGGGTTACGGGAAAGTCCGAAAGGGTTACCGTGGCCCCTGGCAAAGGCAACTGAAGGAACACGGGTGGGTTTTAGTCAGTAAGAGTCTGACACGCCCTCCCGCTCCAGAGCGGAGCGGAGACCAGAGCGGGAGAAATTATTAGATGATTTCACAACCTCAAAAAAAAAAGGTCTCTTGGCAGGCACACAATCTGCCTAATCCATGAGGCTCGGTTGCCCAGTATTCAAATGCCCGGAGGACAACGATACGCGTACGACTAGGAATTAGGATGACGAACGAATATTTGGAGGAAAATGAAATGTAATAGTTGGATCGGACTTCGATGTCAACTGATCTAAACACCATCGAGCACACATGGGATGAGTTTTTGTTTCAGCAAGGCGCAACAGAAATGTGTTTAAAAATAAAATTACTGAAACGTGCTCCGCAATACCGGATAATACTTCAAAAAACACACACACACAAACACTTCGAGGAAAAGGGTGTAAAGTTCATTCATACCTCCATAGAAAAGGGAGGATCCTCCGACCAGACGGGTGTCGTGTCTGGTGGGCAACTGCCCGACGATTGATGTCGGGACGTTGTATCTATGCCAGTTGCGTGGTAAACTCTGCTTGCGCGATGCAGGATTTTCGTGACGTCAGTGTGATGCGTAGTTCGCATGTGGCGATGTTGATACCGCAACAGAATCAATGCTTAAAAGGCTTAAACTATGTTGAAAATTAAAGCCGAAAAATAGTTGTTGCGGTGAACTCTGTGTTTTCTGAAGAAAGCTAAAATGTTTATTTATTTTTATTGAAAATCAAAAAAAAAATGCAAGGATTCATTCTCCCTTCTTCTTCCTGTCTATAAATTTCAACTACTGGTGACGTGACCTTTTGTTATTAGATAGGTACTTGTAATCATTTCACTAGAAATGATTCTTTGATAGCGAGAGATATTAGAAATTGATTTAATTTCATAATCAACAATGGTTGAAACCAAGATAGCATTAGCTTTATTGTATTAAACAGAGGTTGAAACCAAGATACCATTAGCTTTATTGTTTTAAACAATGGTTGAAACCAAGAAACCATTAGCTTTATTGTAGGTATTTTACTCATTAGTTAATCATTTTGACTTCGTACGGGACAAGACTTCTAGGCCCATTTTTTGCCTAGAATAAATTGATTATGTACACCCACTTACTCCTATCATTGTGACAGCAGCTTCACATTAAGGGTCCAATCTCCCGAGAATCACGGAAGGGTTAATCCGTATAGACTGTTTACGATCCGATCATAGCGGCCATCCATCAATCTGGCAACCGTGACGTCACCTACCAGCCATTATACAGGGTCAAATTAAATTAGCCGGCGGAACTCGACAGACGGGATGTGTATCGATATCTAAATACGATAAAATACAAAAAAAAGAGTTGATTTAAGTCTCACTTTTGCAACACTGAAAAACAAACATGACCTTTGAACGTTAGTTCCTTAGGCCGTTATCCATAAAAGTTACTTAGCAGGTGCTTTGGCTTAGAATAATCCCGGTCTCTATTGGCACGTGTAATTTGACAATTGGGCGACAGTGAGAGGAATAACGCTTAGCAAAACTACGTACTATATAACGTTTATAAATCTCGGCCTTAGAGCTTGAGGATTTTACCAAGCGGGTAACTACAACGAGGTTTAAAGTTTGTAAAGGCTAGTGATAATTATACAGCTCGTCTATTTACTACGATTCCAGTTCAAGCCATTGGTTACGTGAGTCGGGTACCAGGTACGATGCTGTTTTTCACAATGATTGGCAGTAATTGACAGTAGCAACGCGCTATGAATTTTGAGCGAGTTGAAGAAATGTCCCGACTATATTTCACCGTCAGTCTAACTAACTGACGAGTTAATTTAGGAGGGTATGTGTTATTTATTTGTAGGTTATTTCCTTGAGATATTTCTTTGTCGGCGTTGTGTGGAGTGGAAGTTTCAAAACCGACAGGAAACAGCCAATTCAAAACGTTGATTTGAGATAGAGCTAAACTGTATTGATAAATAATGACCAATTATTAATTTTAACAAGTGGCAACATAGATTAATTTAAAATTATAGATTTTAAATTATGTATTATAAAGCTAAGCGCACACTACGATAAAATCGCGAAATCAAATCGCTAACGAAAATAGTTTTTATGCGAACTCTCAAGCGATTTTTTTAATGCAGTGCGCGGTTTCTTTATTGGTATTGTCCACAGATTTACGATTATTATCCGCAACGACTAATATTCGTAGTGCGCGCTTAGCCTAACAAAATTATGGTAAAGTAAACGAAAGCTTCTCGGAAAGCCATATAAGGCCGGATACAGCCTACAATGTTCTCAGAGCCATAATCCACCACGCAGGCCCAGTGCACGTCGGAAGAGTCAGATCGCCATGTTGCCTACAAAGCATTTTTAACAAAATGCTCTTGATTTTTTCATAAACAGTTTAGGTCCCGGTTTTGTTATGGTACAAAAGAAGAAATAAAACGTTTTACGTTATTTACTGATTTGCTTTGCAAATTCTATAACCTGAAGAAAATATTTTAATATTCAACGAAGCAATTTTATTTTACGCTCCATTTAGTGGTACTCGTAGTTACGTGATCATCCATAAGAATGGGGCATCGATACCAATGATCGAAAACTAAAACAATGAGGCAAGATGGAGTAAATAAATATCTATTTAAATAAATATAATACAGGGTGGCAGGGGTCGGCGCGCAAACTATAATCATGAATTCAGCACATGATTCTAGACCTAGAAGAAAAAAAAAAAAAAGAAAAAAAAAAAAATTCGTCCGTCATAAAAAGAAAAATCTACTATTTCATAGAAAAGTGCAATGCCTACCTACGCGGTCAAAATAATTTTTCAATCATTCTTAAAAACAACATGTCATTGAAATTAAAACACCTTTTTATTATAAGCATTTCTGTATTTCAATTCTCAACATAATATAGACAATAGTCTCAATGTAGACTTCATGAAGACAACCTTTTGATTTCGAAGCTCGAAGAGAACTAACTTAGAAAACTGTGGAACACCATTTTTTTTTTTTATATCCGACGAATACATTCAGAATCATGTACCTACTGAATCCATGGTACATTGAGATATTTTTTGTGGAAATCCCTACTGGAATACATAGGTCACAGTTACAAGAAGAAGGGCGATATACAAGGTGGAGACGACAATGGTGCAGATTCCCTTGTTCACAAACTAAACTAAATTTAAGTTGAGTGCATCTTTTTCTTTCTATTTCATTAAGAAAAGGACAGAAGATAAATATTAGTTTAGTCCTGTCAAATTAGTCAGCACCTGACGTAATTTGATGTAATTTTAATAGTCAACTTTTTAATCACGTCTAAACTTGTATGGAGTAGTGTCAGGCGCTGATTAATTTGACAGGACTAAACTAAAAATTCATCTTCTGTCCTTTTCATAATGAAATAGAAAGAAAAAGATGCACTCAACTTAAATTTAGTTTAGTTTGTGAACAAAGGAATCGACACCAAATATATGACAATAAATGAAACTGCGTATATCTAATGATGTTCCCAGCCTGCATACAAAAATTCAATCAAATATATCCAATAGTTTAGGCACTATAGCTAGTCAAAGATTGGCAAAACCCATAGTCGGCCCATCACTACTATTTAGTTTGTTTGAAAAAATCACTTTTATTATTTCGGTTTGATAGTTGCAAAATACTCCTATGCATTAGTATTGCCAGTATTTTCATTTATTGTCGTATTGTTGTCTCCACATTGTAATATATATATATATCTTACATAATTTTACCAACCATATACTTATAATTGGCTATATATTAGCTTTTATACGACGATTGTGTTTTGTCATAAGTTACAATTTTATCTCCAATATGATCGGCAAATCAATTTGAAACCAGTCGTAACTTTAATGTTCCATAACTTTTACAACCTATAACGACTAGTTGTACCGTCAGTACCACACACAACTGGCTATTTCATGCAATTGGGACACCGGTGTCTATATATTTACATTTTTATGGTGCAATTATAACACTGACATAGTTTGAAACGACCGAATTTGCTGTCCTAAGTAAATTTGTTTAGAAGGTGGAGGTTTAATCTCCTGAATGTTTATCCAAGTTCTTATAACTTAACTAGTTAAATTTAGGCGCCATGGACCAACCGACAGTTCCTGCTTGTCTACTTGTAGCTAGTTGACCACCAAATAACAACTTTCATTCACCCGATTCCAGGCTGATGCGCGACGAAGAGTGCAACCTACTCCAGAACTTATCCAGAGAAGAGTTCCGGGAGTTCCGGACCCTGGTCATCGACATGGTGTTGGCCACAGACATGTCCTTCCACTTCCAGCAGCTGAAGAACATGAGGTCTCTGCTGACGCTCGCAGAGCCTACTGTGGATAAGTCGAAGGCAGCCTCCCTCATTCTACACTGCTGTGATATTTCGCATCCTGCCAAGGTGAGCCCATTTGATAGTAGTAAAGGTGACAAGAACTAAGCTACACCTGATCTAAAAGTACCAAGGAGCAAATATAGGATTTTGTGTCAAAGAGGGCAAAACCTTTGATGAACTTTTCCTGAGACACAGTTGAAAGATGAAAGATGTAGATGAAAGCAATTTACAAAATATTGTAAAGGTTTAAAAATAACTAAGTACCTAGAATGATCAATTAAAGACAGACTGTTAACTATTTATTTTCACATTTACAAGCATTTTATCGAAAACAATTGAATGAGACACGAGTTAATTCTTTTATCAAACTGTTTCAGAGATGGGACCTGCACCACAGATGGACAATGAGCCTCCTGGAAGAGTTCTTCCTCCAGGGTGACAAGGAGCGGGATCTGGGGATCCCGTTTAGTCCACTGTGCGACAGAAACAACACCCTAGTGGCAGAGTCGCAGATCGGTTTCATCGAGTTTATTGTGGAACCCAGCATGGGCGTGTGTGCCGATATGCTGGAATGCATATTGGGACCTCTACATTCCAGTAACAAGAACTCCACCAGTTCCGCTGAGCCAATCAATGAAGAGAGCACAGGTTCGAAGGACAGTAAGTATAATCAATACAGCAATTTATTAGACTGTACATTTTGTTTTGTTTGTACAACACAGACTACCATACTATTTTTTGTTCTGACATTCTTCTGTAAGGATATTTTTTGGTGTCATTGAACTTACTTGAGTTAACAATATTTTTTAACATTTAAAGTATGTTATTACAAAATATTTTGAATAGTAAGTATAACGGCTTGTTCACCCATGCATCCGTCATTGATTTGAAATTAATTACGATTCGTTAAAGACGAAAAGACGTTCACATTTATAAACCGAATCGTGATATACCTAATACGATCCGTCGTTGACGATTCACGACATTTAAAACCGAATCGTGACTTTCAACCAGACTTGGATTTACTTACTACCGAATAAGATGGACGTAAATAATACTCTAATTTTGTACTGGTATAATCGTGGTATTCATCGGAGGAAAACAAGAATACACTGGGTGCATCCGATTTTAAGTTAATAGGTACCTGGATTTGAAGCCTTTCAAAAATTAGTGATGGAGTTACGAAAAGACGAGTCTAAATTTCTAAAATAAAATCGAATATCCATAGATACTTTCGATTATCTTCTTCTAAAATTGGACGAGGATTTGAGAAAACACGACACGTACCTACACGAGAAAAGCCATGAGTGCTGAAAGGATTTTTCTTTTTTTTTAAACCTTGCCCCACACTAGGAATTTCTCCTGTATTGTGGGTGCGTTTACAAACATTCACATACACAAACAGCCAGACCCGGAACTGTTACTTGTAGGTCATAGAAATATTTGTTCCGTGCGGGAATCGAACCCGCGACACGCAGCGCAGCAGTCAATCGCTTGACCACTGCGCCAACCGTGCCGTCAATTGGCGATATGCATACGGTAAGAGAATGTTGTCATTCCTGATTCTGTAATAAAACAAATAGTTCATTGGTCATTTTTTTTTTAAACGTTTATCTAAATGTAAGATAGGTCCAAGATTGTATAGGACATAATAATAAATATAGGATAGGTCATAGGCGTTGGTACCGGTTCTGCAGAAGGGGACGCTGCCGCCGTTGATCGCGCTGATTCAGGTTGTGTAGAGGTGGACGCTGCTGACGGTGATTGTGCAGAACGAGGCCTGGTGTAATAACCTTGATTTTGATAAATATTAGAATTTTTAGGCCAATGAAATTGGTTTGGTTGTTTTTTCAAAAGTGCATGTTTAATTGAAATAGTTAAATGCTTTGAGTTTGAGTTTAATATTTTGTGTAAGATTTATTATGACCCTGGATTGGAACTCTAATGTTTGATCATCATCGAATAACTTAAGGGATGGCAGAATACTTTTGAAGAAAGTAGAGCTACGGTCATCATTTTCGTTTGGGCTTTGTTTCAATTGGTGATCAATAAGACGTAGGTAACATGTCGACCGCATGTGTTCGCATCGACTTCATTCACACTAGCCACTTTTCTCTTCCTAGTTGATACATCTAAACGTACATCTTGCTGTTCAGGTGCTTTTTATTTTCATCTTCAATCTGCTCACCGTCGTTTTCATCACTGATTTTTATCATCTTGGGACGATTGGCTTTAAAGTTAACTTTTTATCGTATTTGTAAGGTCTACCAGGATTCGTACCAGAGTCAGATTCCTAAGATTTTTTGGTAGTTTGCAGAAATTTCAGCAAAGCATCTAGCTCTTATTTGTGTCCATCTTTTAATAAATAAATAATAAATAATTACAAATGATCCTGAATAAAAAAAAATTGGTACCTAATTTAATGCTTTTTCAAATAATTTTAAAGATACAATTAAAAGCAACACAACAATTTGGAATTTATTGTTATAGTTTGTATATTTTTTTAAAAGTTATTTATTATTATTTTGTTTTAAATTATTTATTGTTTTTAACAGATTATTTTCTTTATTAATATTTGGCGTCAGGATGTTCCTACAAAGATATTCATTTTAGCTTTCGGATTGGCGTATCTATCAACCATTTCCAACATTACAGATTGCAGCAGAAGTGACGCAATGCTTAGGGAATAATTTAAATGAAGAATTTATGCCTGTCCTGCCGTGACTCAATGGGAAAAAATTGCAAAAGGATTTTATGAAAAGGGATTGGCAATATTTAAAAAGTACTTGGCAATATCCAAAACACTGGTCGCTCTTTCACTAAACTAATTATGACTTCTCGATCTATTAGGTCGTCGAATATTTTTCCGCTCTCCTTTCCGGACATAATGCACACGTGCACACGACGTCCTCTATAGAACCTATATATAAAATGTATACTCTGTGGAACCAACTGAGAGAGCCCCTGGCTGGAGGCTTTGAGTTAGCTCAAAGGCAACAAAGGATAGACCGGTTAAGCAGTCACGGCCTCTCAAGGCCAACTGCGAGGTCATAAAAAAAAAAACAAATGAGTGACTAGCGGCGACAAGAGAGCGTGTGGGGCGTATGAGCTTCCCCCTCCTCACCGAAAAATGAACATGAAACGATCCGTCAAATAATTCGAACGAACCGACGCGCGACGAACGATTCATCATTTTGAATTCGCATTTTTAGGACGTATTCGTGATTTTTCACTATTCGTGAGCGTGTGTATACGGCCTATGAGTTTAAACTGCCACTGACAAAATAAAAATAAATCGTATTAAATCACGATCCGGTAAAAATAACGATTTGTTGATGTATGTACCACGCCGTAACCTATCCTGTCCTGCAATAAAACTAAACGATATTTTGTTTAAGTTTTACAACACGTAGGTCTGTGTTGTAAAAACTTAAACATAATATAGGTACCATTATTCGTTCTTTATTGTTTGCAAGAAAGAAAATCATTTTATTGTTATCATGGAACTAACCTACATAAACTTAATTTATTTTTAAGTAACCACACAGTAGGTACGTACCTACTATTATCAACGAATGTGGTCAGTGAACTCACGAATATCTACTTTCTATTACAGGAAATGAAAACACCAACAAGTTCAAGATCAGGAAGCCGTGGGTCGCGTGCCTCAGCGACAACAAGAAGATATGGAAAGAGCAAGCTGCTAAGGGTAACTATCTTTTTATTTTCTAAATGTTCCAAATGCCGCAATAGAAAATACATCTCGGTAAGTCCACCCCAGTGAACAAAAATTCATAAGCTCCGAGCATGTTTTCTTCATAGGCAGGACAGAAGTGTATATTCGATCGTTACGACCGAAATTACACTTCTGTTTAGCGTAGGTACCTACCCATGATTCGATCGACAACAGAATAACTTGATTCTCATGAAGTCGTAGTCCTGGGCACCTGTGGTCACTTTTCTGACATTAATTTTGCCCTAGATTGATACTCACAATTTGAGAACGTTATAGACTAAGCTAAGCAACGACTAACAAAGTTCAAAAACATTTTCCAGATGCTGAGGCTCGAGCTAAGCAGGAAGAGGAGAACAACAGCGTCCCACCGACAACAGAGGAATAATATTTAGCCTCATTTGTAAATAGCGTTAGATCTAGGTGTTGCAACATGTTCTATTCATTGTTGAAGAAAAGCTAAAGCAAACTACATAATAAGTATAGGTACATGTGTGCAAGCTATATTATACGTTGCTAATCTATTAAAATACTAAATTGTTGTGTGTAACGCACAAATATACGACTTGGAAGCACAATGCGGAAAGCCTGGATGTATAAAGATTCTCTATGTGGAAGACAACATAGTGAGCTAATTCGAACAGGCGACATACCGCTCAGCGGTAACGCCAGTAGTGTAAATGATTCATTATTATTCGCTGCTAAGATTTTAGCCTAGCCTAAATATTAACTTTAAAAGCTTTGAAGATATCTCGTTATCAAGATTCTATTGCGAGGACAAGAACGATATTTAATAAGTTTAGGGTACCTATATATGATCCCAGAACTGTTCCCTGAAGAACACCTGTAGTAAATTACTCGCAATCGAGTCTTGGCTGTATATTTGAAGATGTATCGATAGATAAAACTATTTTCTACTCATAATTGAAATAATTAATGTGTAAAACTGTACTGAACTCATTTCAAATATAGTCGTTAGAGCTTAATGTATCTGTAAGTAACTATCAAATGCTGGTGACGGAGCAACAACATTAATTTATATAATCATAAACACATGTGCACTTCTCTTCAATCAAACACTGAACTATAACTTAAATGTAGCTTAATATTAGTCTTAAATTTAACCCATAATATGATGAATACGCTTATTAATTTTAATGTTTCCGATTAAATTGGAGTCTTGATATTCTTGACCAAATGTTATTTAATGTGAAATTATTTTCTAAATGATAACGCCATTTCAAATTCTAGTAAATAGGTAGATAGTACATTAGTAAATCTTCATGATACAAATTAAGATTTTTGTCTTTGTTATATACAACATAGCTAAGGATAATGTAGAATATCTCAAATATTTATTGAACTTCAAAGCTCGTGCTCAAGTCAGGGAGTCGATCAGCTTTCTGTAAACATCAACTATCTATTAGATCTATTAGACTGAAAGGCAAAGGCGTCACATCCAGAGGATGAACAGGAATTCTTAGCTAGGCTTAGACTTGAACATAACAAGCTTTTTTGGAGGATCCAAAGTAAATGTACCGTCCTTCAACTAGAGTACTATTGACGAACGGAATTAAACATTGAATTTATAATTACAAAGATATTAAAGGATTTTAGGCCAAGTGTTTACTCACAGATGCCAAATTTTCATCTAAAATCTGAACTGAATCTGCTTAACATAGGAATTTTTGTAACCATACAAAATTAATGTAAATTCAGAAACATTTCGAACGTATATCAGAGGCCTAGTTTTCCTGGTAGGTACGCGGGACCATTCTCATTGAATATCAAATCAAAATAATCCATAATCATGATCAATTAGGCCCCTATTTGATTTCAGGGATGGTAAGGATACATTTATAATCCACCTGGTGACGCTTATCGTAGTCAAATTTAACAATAGATTTTTTAATACTTATATGTATATTTATCATCTATTTTAATTATTAGAGATTTATTAAATTCTGTATATTGTGCATTTAGTGTACCTACTAATAGTTCATAGGTACTAAATAATAAGGATATTCAATATAGGTACATACCTACTTAATTTGAAATGTAGTCTAGTAATGCCATTCAGATTGGGGATATAGCTTTATAAAATTGTAGAGATTAGCATACTGAGCCTTATGTACATGAATATTAATTGTTGTTTCTGTATCATAGCTTGGAGCAGTACCTACATAGGTACCCTTGATAATATTGTAATCTCTGTCATATAGAAACTACTTTTGTACAAGTTATTGCTTTTAAATGTGACATTACAACATTCCGAATGTGTTTAGTATTCAATTGTCAATGTAATTAAGCTATTTAAAGACCTGTACACTGCTATGTTTTAAGATAGAAACAAATATTAATAAAATTGTCAGTACTACCTACCCACAAAATCGTCTAATATTTTTCACACAACAAATTGTGCTTACATAAAATATTACAGAAAATATTTCACACCATTATATTAAAACATACAAAACTAATTCATAATAATAATATTAAATGTATAAAGAAATATTGATTATAAAAATCGAAGTAAAAACCCTAAACTTTTCTAATAAATTATATTCCACATGATAACGAAAATATGAAATTGAAATGCAATTGCTAAAGATAATTTTCTATTTAAATTGTATGCGATGTGTAATAATAAATGTTTTATCTTAAAAAATCACAATAATTTTATGTAAACAACACAAAGATCTTTGTATGAAACTGCATTTTCTCTATAATAAAATGAAATCTCAACATCAAATGGTTTTTTGTCAACTTGACGAGTCTTTTTCTACATGTGTAAAATAGATTAAAACACCTTTTAATTATGTGTAAATTATGTGTAAAATAAAATAAAGATTTTCGTAGACGAAATGTTTACTTTAATACCCATAGATAATTAATTTATAACTAATATACATGAGGCATGAAAGGCATGATGCATGTTCTTATATATCTAAGAAATAGAAAAAAGGTTCATACCTACATACATAGAAGATAATTGCTTAATCGTAATTTTATAAGCCTATGTAATATAGTAGGTAATGGCAGCATGATTAAATGATTCAGATTACATTGATAGGAGATTATACATTGGGCTTTTTTTAGTCTACCTTTAGCAGCTATTTTGGCACTTGCTTCATTCAATATATTATGTATTTCATTAATATGTTCATAAAAAAAAAAACAGATTGTTTAATCAAATACACATTTCAAGTTAAAATGTCTTTGAAACAACAGACAGACCATAATCAGCTTATTTGATTATAGATTTATACAAGCTTCTTAGTGAATTTTCTATGTGATGTTAAAGCAAAAATGAAAACCCCTTTTTGTTAATTAAGGTTCCAATTCCAATACATGACGTAATGTATGCGAGATGATTGACATAATCTATGTGTATGATATTATAAATGATGAACACATTGACTCGCTGGTGAGTATCTCAGTTTCCTAAAATAGAGGATAAAAAAAGAATTCTAACAACACAACACTAAACTATCCTGCCATATTTAATGCTATCTCTTAGCTATATACGAACATATTATACTTAGAAGTACAGCAGAAATACTATGCAAATTATATTTGCAATTTAACAATTAGCAGAGGCACATCAAGACAACACAATGACACTTACAACAAACAAGAACTTACAAAATGCAATAGGCTTTCTAAAAAGTATTACAAGTAGTCTAACTTAATATATATTTATGACTCCTACCAAATATATTGATCTGTATGGACAATGCTCTTACGTCAGTTTTCTGTCTACTACAAATGATTGTACCTTCAATAACATCGCCTTTCTTTACCTTCTTACAATCTCTGAAATAGAAAACTGTTTGCTTCCAATGCGTTGGTGTTTTGTGAGGACCAGTTGAAAACTGTACGGTGTTTGGCAGATCAAAAAAGGTATCAAAATAACCAACAATTGAGGTCAAAGCGCCATCTTTTACAATAGGAAGTTTAAAGACAGACGTAAAGTCCATGACATCTATTTTACATGTGTTAATATCAATGTCCTTAACAACACAAGGTTCCGATATTATATTTTTAGATCCTACTATGTCAATACTTGCTTCCCGTACAACTTCAGATTTCATGCAATTCATTTTATATCCATAGACATCTGACCAATATTCAATAAGTTTTTTGTGCATATCTTCATCACCATTAGCGACAAGGCTTATATTACATCTATTGGGTAACAGCAGTCCACCAGGTTTTAGGCAGCGATCTCTTGCATAAATAACACTGTCTAACATGCCTTCAAACAGCAAAAAGTATCCCATCCATTCAGAGACAATAATGTCAACTTTTTCATTTAACTCTGTATCTTCAAGTCTCCCTTTGACTAGTTTAATGACATCTTGTAAGTTATTTTCTCTAACAATATCTATTGCGTGGTATATAATTTCTGACTGATCTAACGCATAAATCTGTTTTGCTCCAGCAGTTGCACAAAACATTGATAAGATACCAGTGCCACAACCAAGATCTAAGACTGTTTTATCTTTCAATGTCTCCTTGTTTTTCAATATTGCATCTCTATAAGATTCTGTGCGGATTTTATCTGAAAGCATATCATAATGGATACCAAAATGAGCGTAAGTACTAAAGTAGCCATCATCCATGTCTAGGGGAACACTTGCTACACAATTAAGTTTAGATGAGGGTTCATCATTACTTTTGCTTAATTGACCACCTTCTACCAATGTTTGCATTGAATCCTGCATCGTCTTGATGTCTTCCTTTGCATTCTTTAGAAGTGTGGCACTCTCACTCAGCTGTTGGGTTAAAAACTGTATTGTCCTTTGAAGTTCAGTGAAGTGTGCCTCTGAAAGGGTTACCAAGCCATTCTCCACATTGGCATGGTATGTTTTAGGTGAACTTGGCTTGTCAGTGAGACCATCAAAGTCGTACATAAGCCACTCATCCTGCACCACAGGCTGAAAATATTTGTCGTCGTCCCACAAGACCTTGTTGATGTTAGTTATAACCTCCGGGGTGGGTTTGTGCATTCTGACATAATTTATTAACTTGATGTATGAATAGCAGTCCATGTTGAACTTTAGTTTGAGTTCGTTCAAATCAAACTTATGGACGGACTGGCAATGCGCGATTCCTTCTTCAATATTCGATAAAACGTTAGGGCAAAATAAGCATGTTACTGTTGTATCGGTAGTTTCCATTTCTTGCCAGTCGTCATCCTCGAAATTGTCCTCGTCACTACTGAGGTCTGGCACGTCCGACATTGTTACGTTTTGTCAATCTAACACTGGTAAATCCTTCGTAATTTTAGAGTTAGTTCACAAAATTTAAGATTCACAAAATAGGAACACGAACATGTGAGGCTGAAATGTCATTCCGATCAGAATCAGATCAGACCATAGATAAAATAGTAAATGTACAAAATCAGACATTGATTTTAGATGACATTTCTCTTACTCTCGCTGCCGCGCTGTCAAAGATATGTAAGTACGTTTGAAAAGTTATCAACAACGTAGTAGCAACAACGTAACTCTATTTTTGGTTACTTGAAAATGTTCTTAGTAAAAAGTAATGTTCAAATAGAATCGAGAGAAAAATTGAAACGAATATTTCTTAAGGTTTTTAGAAACTCGAATGAATACCAACAACATTTTACATTTGCAACCCCAAGACATCTGTCTTGCGCACGCCGGGCGGCGCGGCGCGAAAGTTTGTTTTTGTTCCGTTGCCATAGCATCAGTTTAGAAAATAATTTAACAACAAAACTGTAAAGTAAACACAATTGAAATTGAACAATCATGAAATTAAAAATATCAACTTTCAAAGAACCTAAGCATACGGGTGTTGTTGTTTGCGTTAATTGGAATAATACCGAAGACGTATTTTCTTGTGGGTAAGTAAAAGTTCAGTAACCGAAATAGGGACGACTGTGACGGTTTCTTCCAATGATATTATAAGTAAAAAGGTGGTTTCTTCTTTTCTTCTATCCTTCGATGGTTTCTTAATCTCCTTGGTCATCTTTGTTTTCTCAATCATTAGTAGGTACTTACAGCTGCGCTTAATATAATAAAATTATGAGATAGGATTTTTTGTTAAGTTTTACAAATAGATTTCACCACAGACCGACTAAGTGCTGCCTATACATGATGTTTTAAGTATCTACCTATGAAGTGGATAAGTAGGTTTATAATCGCAGCATTTATAAAACTTTTGCAGTGACGATCACAAACTCTTGAAATGGAACCTAGTTAACAGCGAATGTATAGTAGTCACAACATTTCCTGATGATTTTTATCCGAATGACATGCATTTGTTTCCAAAAATCAATGTTGGCGGCAATAAACATCAACACGATGTGATTCTGATTTCGACAGCAGATGGCAAGTGAGTGTGATTTTTTATATACAAACAAACTGCCCTTCGAAAGGTCTTTAATCTGGTCTCATTGAACGAAATAGGTACCTACTCATTGAATGGAATAGTTAGGTACTCCTATTAATTTATTTATTTTAATATTTTTGTAGGTTCCATATTGTTAATCACAACGGTCGTATAGAGAAATCAGTAAATGCTCATCAAGGAGCTTGTCTCATAGCACAGTGGAGTCCTGATGGAGCTGGACTCCTGACAGGTAAAAAACCTAATAACAAAACAATGAAACATAATCTACGCCCATAGGGGGGTTTTTCAAGTCGTTTTTTTTTTATTTTTCAGCTGGTGAAGACGGTTTTGTCAAAGTGTGGTCTCGCAACGGTCTGCTACGGTCGACCATAGTTCAATCCGACGTGCCTTGTTTTAGCGCCGTATGGAGTCCAGATAGCAGTGCTATCTTACACACGAAGGGAAATTCACTCGTTATAAAACAACTGAATTCCAGTAATAAGATTACGAAAGTAGGTACCTATACCTACACTAACTACCTATCATGGTATTTTGGTAAAAAATACGACGAGTTGTCGAGGTTATTGTGGTAGGAATTTCCCAAAAACTGCTGTTTACAAACCACACTAATTGATAAAACGCAATCAGACCAGTGCAGCAGTGGAATATTTGTGGAAATTCTCTGTACTTAGTTATTAAATTATATTTATGCCTTAGTTTAAATTATTGTGCATTCTTCCTCGATTGAATTTTAAGATTGCTAACATAATATTAATGTTTTCTTATTCAGTGGAAAGCACACGAAGGCCTTATCTTATGTATAGCATGGAATGCCAATAACAATTTGATTCTGTCTGGTTCTGAAGATGGATATTCTAAGGTAATCAAAATCTTCATCTTATGTCTCTAATAAGTACCTACATGGTTGTATTAGAGTGCCTAATGTTAGTGAGAGTGTACTTTCATGCAGATTTGGGACACTTTCGGCCAACAAATTTCAGTCAGCGTGAAACATGATCAGCCTATCACAAGTGTTAGCTGGTCCCCTGCTGGTGACATGTTCGTCGTGGGAAGCTACAACCTTATACGTCTGTGTAACTCTAATGGGGTAAGAATTACTAAAACTTTTATATCATCGAGGGTTACTGGGACAAAGGGACAACTTTGGTTAATTAATTCCTCAGCTTGTTATACCGCGTGGAGGTTTGCCCTGCTTGGGCGAAGCACCGCCGTGTCCTCGTGCAGGCGATTAGCGGTGGCGATCTCTCGCGTCCGGCCCTGGTCCAGGCCATGATACGGAGTGAAAGGGCTTGGGAAGCCGTCACCTCTTTCTGCGAAACAGTAATGTTCGCGAAGGAGGAGGCGGAACGCGTGAGGGAGAGGCAAAATTCGCGCCCACACGCCCCTAACCGCCGCAGGAGACACCCTGGGCGTCGGGAATCCCAAGCCGATTCCCGGCCACCGTAGGCGCGGGCTTGCGGGTAGCTCGCAGTCCGATAAGGACCAGGCCCTGGTCGACAGTGCGTTGTGTTCCACGCGCGCCTCATAGAGATGCCAGCACCAATGACGGGGTTCGCTAGGGCCGATGCCTGCCAGGGTTGCGGGAAGGTCCGAAAGGGTTACCGTGGCCCCTATGGCACAGGCAACTGAAGGAACAAGGGTGGGTTTTAGTCAGTAAGAGTCTGAGACGCCCTCCCACTTCGCCCAGAGCGGGAGAAGTTATTAGATGATATACCACCCTCAAAAAAAAAAGCTTGATATGTACCGCACCCCTTGTAATTCTCAGGTTTTTTTTTTCAGTTATCCCACATTATCGTTTCTCATTGTGATTACCAATTGTTTCCAGTGGTCTCACTGCCTCGATCGTCCGTCAACGGGCAGCATTTACAACGTAGCCTGGTCTTCTGATGGTACCCAGTTGGCAGCCGCGTGTGCAAACGGACATGTTTTATTCGCTCATATTATTGATCGGTAAATTGAAGAATAGCGGAGAATACAATGACGTTTACAGAAACTTAATTCGAAAGAACAAGCATTTTGCTAAAATAATTTTTCTATATCAACTTTCAGAGAATACACATGGAAGAACTACTCCTGCAACCAAGTAGGTCGGAAAGTGATCGCTATAAAGGATATTATAAGTGACCAGAGTGACCAATTGGACTACCCAGACAGAGTTATCCAAATTGCTCTGGGCTTCAATCATATGGTCATCGCAACAGTGAAGCAATGTTTTATACACAAACTGACGTCGTGGAATACACCAGTGACGTTCGATCTCAAAGAAGGAACGATAAGCATGATATTACTGGCCGAAAGGTAAATTGTGGTACCTTTCAGTTCAGTGATAAGCTGCTGTTAGTTAGTATAAATTTCGCGACTGCAGCAGCGGTGCGCGCAAGGCTTGTATCCTTAGAGAAAATAGCACTCCAGATCTCTTCTTTGTATTCTCTACATTCACAAGAGATTTGATAACTAGGTATACTTTGATCGGCAATAAAGAGGACTAACCGGGTTTTTCAGACCGAAACATAAAATTAATTATCTAACAGTTGTTCAAGCTTACTATGAAAAGCAAATAATATTTTTCCAGATGCATATGCATAGTAGAAAGAGCTGGGCTATCGGTATACAGTTATATGGGCCGACTACTGGCCAGTCCCCGTTGGGGTGCCCGACCAGAATCTCTAGGACGTGCTGCTGTATCATTGGGACCAGATGCACTAGCTGCTATCGACCAGGGTGATAGAAAATGTACGTTATTTATTTTATCTGTAAACAAGAGTTGGCGACCACCGTTCATTTGTTGATATATTTTTATTCGTAATTATCTTCACCAGTGATCCACGTGTTCGACCTACCCACTGGCCTCATAGTTCGAAGCTCAGCAGACAATACGGTGACGAAGCTGACGCACAAGATGACAGTATCCAGCATCGCTCTCAGTCAAACAGGGCCTATAAATGAAAGACAACTAGCTTTGTTGGACTACAACAGGGATCTATATGTCGTTACTGTTAAGGATAGCAAGCCCAAGTTCATTAAATTGGGTGAGTGAATTGATTCTTAAGTGCTAGTGAGTGCCAGGGTTGCGGAAAAGTCTGAAAGGGTTACCGTGGCCCCTGGCACAGGCAACTGAAGGAACACGGGTGGGTTTTAGTCAGTAAGAGTCTGTCACGCCCTCCCGCTCCGCCCAGAGCGGGAGAAGTTATCTAATGATTCCCCACCCTAAAAGAAAAAATAAAGTGTTAGTGAGTGAGTATACATTCAGGCTTCTCGGTTTTCAACCCATCTTACAGGTTCCTACTATCAAGTCTATGGGTAAAAATATATATACGTAAATATAAACTTATGGCCTTATATCTCATAGACGTTATAATATCGATTCAGTGCTTCTTTAATTGCTTATTGCATAACAAAATAAAAAGATAAGTTATGGAAAGGTCAACTTCACATGCCTAAAACTTGTCATCATAAATTTTACTAATTTTAGCTGATGACCTAAGTAAGACGTTTCGGGGACTTACAATTTTTGAATCTGGTTTTGCTAAAGAACCGGAATGAGGATCATTTTAGTGTGGCAACAAGTTCACTGAAATCCCCAAGTTTTACAATTATTTACATATTAGAACTGTTTATTATTTAAGACTTATTATTTTTCTAAATCAAGAATTAAGTTGGTTTTCCACCACCCTGGATTTCCCCCTCGACGAGGCAGCTAGTCATCTGCATTTATAATGCCGGCTGCACACTGACTGGTGTCCTTCCTGTAGTATTTTTTTTTGTATTTTAGCTTTAACAGCTGACTGACATTGAATGACATGAATCATGATCATGAATGACATTTACTTGACCCTTTTATTTGCCAGGTTCTCAAATCCTAAGTATATGCTGGAGCTGCGAGACGGAGCTCCTAGTAGGCTTGCGTGCGAGCTCTGTAGTAGTCTGGTGCTGTCCGCGGGCAGCTATGCAACCAGACTGGCTTGCTCTCACCACCGTCAGCAAGGATGTCTTGTTAGTATTCAAGTTTTAACATTAAAAAACGATAAAAAGATCTTAAAAATTGGGTTGTTATACCTAATTTAAATTTGCTTTTTAGAGACCTAGGAAGAAACCCCACAATTCTTAGTATCGAAGATGGCGTAGCACATATATGCCGTGGCAATGGCTCAATATTACACCTGTCTATTGCCGCATTCCCTGAAAAGTTACTCAAACATGTAGTTGCGAACATGTGGCAGCCGGCCCTCCAGGTAAGCGAATCTATAAAATAGGTAAGTGGAGTTGTACAGACGCCAGCAGGTCAAGCTACCCGAAACTGTCAAATTTTCCCAATCAACCTTGAACCTTAATGCTTTAGCGATAAAGTTGAAAATCTATTAAAGAAATTTGACAGATTGTAGTAGCTTGATGTGCTGGCGTCTGTACATAAAATTTTCTGTTACTAGGGGCATTTAATAAAATGTTTTTAGCTCTGTCGCACCGTTGAAGACGAGACACTTTGGGCGTGCTTGGCAGTTCTTGCTTGGCAGAATCATCAACTACCCGTGGCAGAAGAGGCGTTTGCATTGATACGCCAATATCATCAAGTCTGCTATATTCAACATCTTAGAGTAAGTGTAACGTTTTCTCAAACTTGCTTGGAAATTTGAGCATTATTTTGACAACCTTCTTCGAGATAAATCGAAATTGCTGTACTGGCCAAATACATGCGAGCAACGGCCGGCAAAAGTTGTATGAAAATCCATATCCGTCGCCGTTTAGCGGCCAAATAAATTACGTAATAAACTCTTAATTAACGTGTAAGTACGTGTAATTTAAAAATGGAAGGATCTTTTACTCCGAAACATGGCTAGTGGCAACCAAGGAGGTAACTTATCAAAGGTTTTATTTAAATTGGGAACTGGCTTGCAAATAGAAAGCTGTTTATTGAAAAAAAACAAATGAACACTTTAACGCGGGAAAAATTATTGTAGTTCGTCATTAATTTTGAAAAGTAATTGTATTTTAATTTCCGCGCATTATTGAGAAAAGTACTACCTATGCAAGCCTTGGCCACAACTAGGCAATGATGGACTTACGTATGTGTGCCTCGGCTTCGCCTCGGCCCACATTTACACGTTCGTCCATCAATGCCTCTTTTGCTGGCCGCTGCAGTAATGTACTATTCTTCTCCCAAAAATAAAATGCATTCGTCCTGCAACGGGACATTGTATAGGTCAATGTGTATTAGTTTTTTGTTTCCTTTTCAGAGTAACATACCGGAAAAACTGACGACCAATTAGTACAACTTTTTCTAATAATAATAATTATATCTATGTCATTGAACTTAAGATATATAGAATTTTGTTGATTTCAAGTTGGAACTAACGGTAAAGGATGCCTACTTTTCCCGTTGAGGTAATGAAAACGTCATTCGCTTCTATTTCTAAAACAGCCTTGATATTTTTTACAATATCTGGTAGGTACAGGCAGGTACCTACCTATACCTAACCAACCAAGAAGACCAGGTACCTACCAAGAAGTACCTGGGTATGATTGACAACGAGACAAAATATTAACCGTGTGATGCGAAGGTACTTACACTTCCATTAGGTAATTATCTTTATTTGATTTACCTACAACATAAATTTGATCAGTTTTCTAAATTATCTTGTTCCCATTAATAATGATTATGGTGTTAACCTATAAAGTAATCAGCCGCTTGGAATTGCACCTACCTATATTTATATAAAATATGTTATTACATATTTTTTGGTAAATAAAATAATTTGTTAATAAGTCATTAGTAAATACCTATTTCTGTTTCAAATTGTTATTATTTGAAGAAATAATAAATGTAATACTTCGTTTTGTAATAAATTCATTAAACAGCGAGAATTATTTTATTTAATATTATCTAACTTATGTAGGTACCTATCTAGGTACAGCTGCTACGTAAAATAAGTAACAATGATTTGCCGAGCTTCATAGTCAAAGTCTAATCATATATTTTATTATGGCCTTTAAAATAAACTTTTGAACGTCAAAATGTACAAGATATCCGCCTTCCAAAAGATAGTTTCGTATCAAGAAGAATGGGAAAAAAAGCCACAGTTACCTACAAAAATTAAAGTCAAAACCAAAAGTCACCTCCGACGCTACCGCAAACAGTGACATGTATGGGAGTATGACGAAATTGACTAACATAATTAAATAAAATAAAAAAAATAAGTAAATAAAAATAAAAAAAATCGTTGATAGAATAGTATGCCTTTGAAGGTTGGATTTTAGTTTAGCTTTAAATGCATTTAAAGGCAAATCTAACAAAGAGGAGGTAAGCTGGTTATAAAAGTTTTTACCAAGCCCAATAAATGAGTTATGGACCTTATGAAGCCGGTGAAAGGGAGCACGTAGTTTGTCCTTGTTTCTAGTGTTAATATTATGAATATCGCTGTCTTTTGTCTTCTCCTAATACAAGCAATTCCTTGCTTAAAAGGAGATCTCCAAAAATATGTAGGTATCTAAATGCCCATTGTAATTGAAATAAACATTATTTTATATAATTATATTAAATACGTGTATGTTTAGCCTACTATATAAGAGGTTGGCGAAGATGAATTGTGAAGCCACCGTGAGAATACCACCTATCCGTACCTATTCGTATCGTACGAGTATAGGTACCGAACTGTAGGTACTGTACTGTCCTTTGATGCGGCAACTCTCCTTGCACGCTTTTCGCCGCTGGACATCTTGGCGGATATGGAGACGAGGGTCTATAACCAAATCCATGCCATCCGCCAAAGTTGCAATGACATGCCAGGAATCACTGTTGTGCGGCTGAGGTGGCAGGAATGACGACACACGCTCGAGCGGTGGCGTGAGCGGCTGTAACAGCCGCAATATTCGCGTAGGAACTTCTCCTGTATTGTGGGAGCGTTTACAAACATTTAAAGTCACATACACAAACAGCCAGACTTGGAACAGCTACTTGTAGGTCATACAAATATTTGTTCCGTGCGGGAATCGAACCCGCGACACGCAGCGCAGCAGTCAATCGCTTAACCACTGCGTCAACCGTGCCGTCAACTGTACCGTCCCTACCAGCAGTAGTTGGGTTTATGCAGGCGGCGCGGCGTCGGAGAACTGGAGGGAAATGGCTTCCTTCTGTGAGGCTGCCGAGAGGGACCGTGAAAGGGCGATCCTGCTAAGAGAAGATGGCGTCGGGGAGACAACCGCCTCGACGCCTAAGATACCAAAACCCCACCTGCATCATATAAGACAGGCAGGAATTTGAGGTCACGGGCCCTCAGAGGACTCTGTTCGCCCACTGAGTGACCTCAGAGAAGGGGGCGTATAGTGGTCACGTGCTGCCTTGCACACTTGCACACTTAGGTTTCGGGGAGACCTCTTTACAGTCTCCCCAAAGATGTGCCCTAACAGGCGTTGCACAGAGATGGTTTCGGATCGGTCTTTAGAGAAGTAACGTTGCTATGCAGATGGTGACCACTGGGGTGGTTGTAGTGAGTTCAAAATTTCACGCTCCCCGGTTTTATCCCCAAAGCCCGGACGCCTTCTGAAGGATTTCCACCCAAACAAAAAAAAGGCGGCGAGCTGAGCCTTATCCCGCTAGTCTTGCTATAATATGTAGTCCCCACTGAAGTTTGGCATCAACTGCCCAGAAAAACTAGTGAGTACCTATACAGTTTCAAGCACCTCTTTATCTAAGACGATGTTGGGTACCTACTACATTTCTAACATTCGGTAAGGCAAACTTTATACATTTCGTTTTCTTGGCATTGAGAACTGGGTTATTATGTGGTAAACCAATTCGTAACTATTGATAGTGCACTGTTTACGTCGTCTAAATCTTGTCTATTCCTGTCTACTTTAAAGATACGAGTGGTATCATCAGCAAACAGCACAACGTCACAGATACTCTGTATTAAAATGGTAAGTCATTGATATAATGCACCAAGAATAAGAATGGACCCAGTTTTGTGCATGGTAGCCCGGATGACATCTAAGTACACATTAGAGCCTATAATGTAATTATTATGAATACCTCCTCTTACAGAGCAAAAACTAAAAATATGTATTTTGAATTCAATAAGTAAATTGGTACCGTACCTACACAGTCTCCACATAGGTATGAAGACGATGTACCTACAGCAGCCAGCTTCAATAAATTAGCGTTCTATAATATCGGATAATACAGTACCTATCTATGTGTAGCTACAAATATGTACCCAATGTATAATATGTTTTGTGGCTACACACACATTAATACGTTAATTATCTACCGAATAAAATGTAATGATTTATTTGGGTAAACACTATTAATAAAAATACAATGGTAGGTACATTCGAAAAACAAGAAGCCAAATTCGTTTTCCGAACAGTAAAATGTTCATTCACTTTCATGTTGAAAATTCAATCAGTTCATGGTTTTAAGTTCGTTTTGTTACTTCGCTTCGTTAAAACTTCGTTTGGTATCGTGGTTCGTTCAAGAATTAATTTTATTCATTCATTCATTCATTCAGTGTATCTGTCAACGCGGGTTGCCAGGGGGGGTAAAGTTACCTTCACGTTCACAGCAATTTTTTAGGTGCGCCATCTATGAATCGTGTTCCATAACTTACGGCAAATAATTCACATATGTCGTACTAGATGTCTCTACAAAACGACTTAGACTTCATAGTTGTTGAAAATTGCTATTTTAATTCCTAATTTATTTTCTTTGTTTGAATTTAAATTTGAAAGTCTTAAATAACGGACAATTTTTTTTATTTTGGTTCATCGATTTATTTATCGATTGTTCTAAAAAAATCACAAATGTCAAATGTGAAAAGAAAATGGCCGATACGTTTTGCAATTTGCGTTGCGTGTACGCTGAATTGTTTTCGTGTTGTTTATGCTGTTTTCTTTGCTGCTTATACGTTGAGTTGAAGCTCTGCTCCTCCGTAAAGGCTTGAAGATTCCGTCATCAGATTCGTCAGTCCATCCTTGCGTTGAGTGTTTCCGCGGGGCGAAGGCCGACTGAATTCGGTGTATGTTTGCGATATTTGGACGCTATATTAGTTAAGGTGTTGCGGTATTGGACGCTATTAGTTAAGTGTTTTTACTATGCCTTCTACGAGACGATGTGTATTTGGATGCGACACTACAGGTAAGATTTCTCGCCTCCCTCCAAAACCCCTCTTCTGTATTATTATTGTCTCAGAAAAAAAAATTAATGAATATTATTATCAATGCTGTGCTATACATATGATGCATGAACAGTGTTTTTATTAATTATCAGACCCTAAGAAAGTCCTATGGAATTGTGGAAAACTGGAAATTGACACTATTCTTAGTTATA
Source organism: Brachylomia viminalis (assembly GCA_937001585.2). NCBI lineage: Eukaryota > Metazoa > Arthropoda > Insecta > Lepidoptera > Noctuidae > Brachylomia > Brachylomia viminalis. The sequence goes on from OW443301.2 coordinate 5,958,657, forward strand.
ATGTAATCTGTCACAAAAAATAATATGTTAAGAGTTAAATTGCTTATTAGTATAATCATTATAGGAACTTGTTCTTAAAATTAAAAAAAAAAAACCTATTCTTAATTGAATCGCATTGTATTATTATTCCGCTGGAAGCACAGAAACAGTTGAAGTGGAAGTGCTTAGGGAAGCCTATATCCAGCAGTGGACGTCTTTCGACTGAAATGATGATTATGATGGTACGATTCTGATAAAACATGGTATTTAAATAAATTATTTTAATATTGGTAGTTTAATTATTTTTTTAAATTGAATTATTCGCAGGTGTCACAATCCATACTTTTCCGAACCCAGGAGTCTTCCAAGAGCGCTTCCGGATATGGGTTAGCTTAGCTGGTGCCTCAGTTAGTGGACTGACCGATATGCAAATATATAATAACAAGAAAGTCTGTGACAAGCATTTTGCAGAAAAAGACAAGAATCGCAATAGTCGCTTAAATGCTCTAGCTATTCCTCACCTGCATATACCAAGTAAGTACCGTATGTGAATTATTCATACATAATGCATTAGTAAGAATATCAATTGCCTAAACTAGGTATTTAGTTTGTTCATTCACATTCTAGTATTATTCTGTACTAGCAACAACCTTAATTTAAATGAGTAATATAGGCAGCTAAAAAGTCCAAACTCAAGGTTTACCAATGGACGATGGAGCATAGTGTATTAGGTATTAAGCTCAGCGACCGAATACGTAATCACGATACGCTCCAAAACTGGAATCACCGATGCGGGAAACGAGTCTGCTAGGCTGAAGTGGGATTGGGTGGGCCATGTATATAGGATGAGACGATTGGTCAGAGTCGTCACGCAGTGACAGACAGGCGTCACAGCCGAGGGAGGCCGGGGAAACACTGGCGTGATGACTTACGATTGGCTGGAGACAGACAACACACAGGGAAGAGTGGAAAGCTGTGGGGGAGGCCTTTGCCGAGCACTGGAACAATATAGGTTGCCAAAAAAATAAATAATAATAATATAGGCAGGAACAAATTAGCAACAAACAAAAAATCTTATTTTCGATACTAATTATTTCATATTACTATTTCCAGAGGTGTCGACACCCATTGCATCTACAGGAAGTGTGAACCTACCATCTAATTCACCATCGGTTCAACTATCAGGTAAATAAGTAAATTCTATGTGTATTCATTACTTTTGTTTTGAAAGATCATTCCATCTTGCAAGCATAATCAGCCTATGACATTCCCACTGCTGCGACACAGGCCTCCTCTCCATGTGCCATAATCCACCATGTGGGCCCAGTACGGGCTGGTGGATGTCACATGTCATCGATTTTTTTTGTTGCCAAATGGAACCCTATTACTAAGTGTGTGCTGGCTGACTGTCCATCTGTCTATTAGTGGACTGTATCTGTAATAGATACACAGTTGAAATATTCACAGATTGTGTATTTCTATTGCCGCATTAACATCAAATAATAAATATAAAACAAAGTTTCTAGGTGACTCGAGGAATGGGTCTTGCGTCCAGGCTCCAGACACTATAAAACAAAGTTAAATTTTAAAGTGGACCACCTTTAATTTTTAACTTTGTTTTATATTTATAAACAATAAACTACTGATTTTGAATTTTTTTTCTTACCCTAGCATGTGGGGTCTTTGTTTAGAACTATCGAGTAGAGTACAAATATATATATATATTTTTTTTTCTCCTATCTCCCAGACGCAAAATACGCGCATTGTCACATCGTGGAGTTGCGTTGCGAGTATTTTATCTTTTTCTATCTTAAGAATAAGAAGTAGGGTTCCGTAAAAGTTGTCAGTTTTAGACATTTTTGTACAAGCTCTATCGCAATAACTAAATAAATTAGGAATTTGAAACTTCGGTGTATTAATGAACAAATACTAAAAACGCCGATTCATAAGGTAATTATTTGCTTAAATATGGGCGATTTTCTGCAACTGCAAAAAATAACTGTCTCACAGTATCATTATGAAATACTGAGTTATCTTTGCGATTATTAAAATTTAAGATGAAAAATATTCTTCATCTATATGAAGAATATTTTTCATCTTAAATTTGGTTCAGTTAAGAACCAGTTGGTTTGGTTTGGTTCTTAAGTTTGGTTGGTAATTCAGTTTCTTAGTTCAGATAAATGAAAAGACTATTCTTTTCATTTATCTGAACTAAGAAACTGAAGTGCGGAACCCTCGGTGAGCGAGTCCGGCTTGCACTTGACTGGTATTTTTTTTATTATTGCATGAGATCAGGTTATTGAGTAGTTTTTGTTAGAATTGACTTCTTTGATAATGATCTTCAGGAGGAACAAATCCAAAGTATGAAGCCCCTACTCATTAAGTTTAATTAAATGATAAACAGATTTCTTTTAAATCAATTTTTACACCTATTTCATATTATTATTTCCAGTGCCACTTCCGCCTGTTGCATCTAAAGCAAGTCTCAACCTGCAATCAGATTTCCCAAGTAAATCAGTTCAAATTTCAGGTAAATAAGTGTTTTGATAAAAACAGGGTGTAATTTTATTCACCGTTATCCTCTTAATGGGTCATTGTACTCATCATTATGGACAACTTTTACTATGGGACCAAACCTGAAATAGCGAAAAAAATCGCTACATTTGTTTGCATAACTTGTCAAAATGTAGGGAACAGCTGATTTTTTTTGATGTGATTAAAATTACAGACTGTATTTTACTTTGCAGTCTAGATGAAATATTTTATTAAAGCAACATCAATTAGAAACATTTCTGAAAATGTAATTTAAAATCTTTTCAGGAGCAACATTAACTCCTTCCACCCAGAAGGAATTTAATGTTTTCGATGATCCTGTGCCTACAACCTCTAAAGCAACACTTGCCTCGCGTAAGTAGTTTTTGGTATTAGAAGTTGTAAAAAAAAATTGAGTAGTCGCGATACGAAACTATTTTGTATGTATAGATAATATACATGAAAGGATGGTTTATTAAATTAAATAAATAAGGCATAATCAAAAAAACATGGCACAATGAAATTTAAATGTTAAGTTTTTTTTTTAAAGAAAAATATTAAGTTTTTTTTTAATTTTAAAAAATCTTTTCAGGAGCAACATTAACTCCTTCCATCCAGAAGGAATTTAATGTTTTCGATGATCCTGTGCCTACAACCTCTAAAGCAACACTTGCCTCGCGTAAGTAGTTTTTGGTATTAGAAGTTTCAAAAGTTTCAAAATCATAGCACTCGGAAATTATAGTAGGTACATCTTTCTGTCACTAAAACAATTTTCGAAATCGGTTCAGTAGCTCCAGAGATTACCCTCTACTAACTAAGTAACAACTTAACCTCAATTACCCATATTAGTGTTTTTTTTTTTCAATTTTCCAGGTTCAAGAACCACATTGTCATCAGTGCGAGTGGAGTTTTGGCAAAATACTCGAAAAGAGTTACGAAACCTCAGAAGCGAAATATGTCGGCTACGGAAAAGGGGACAAAATTTTAAGGACAGACTGCAAAAAGCTGAAAAATTGTCCAGTAAATATATGCTGCAAACATTAACAAAGAAAATGTCTTTACCAGCAAAAATTTTCACTGTTTTGCAGTTCAGGGAATGTGGTAAAAAACCGAAAGGACGTCGATTCCTCAAGGAAGAAAAAGTATTGGCGCTTTCTTTATATAAAAGAAGCCCAAAATGTTACGCATTATTGTCCAAGTGTTTTACATTGCCATCAGCAAAATCTTTAAAAAATCTTCTTGTTAAAATAGTGATTAAAGAAGGGGTTAATCCTATCATATTTAATAAATTAGCGTCAAATGTTAAAGAACTTCCAAATGACGAAAAGTTGTGCATTTTAATGTTTGACGAAATGTATATTAATCCACAAGTTCATTACAATGAAAGGGAGGACAAAATAAAAGGTATTGATTCATTCAATAAGCATAAAATTGCTGATCATGCACTAACTTTTATGGTGAAAACCATAAAAAATAATAACAAGCAACCTGTAGCGTATTATTTCACAAATTGCCTAAATGCAATACAGCTCAAATCCGCTATAAAAGAAGTAGTACATGCTTTGAATTCTGCAGGTTTAAAAATTTTAGCTACGGTTTGTGACCAAAGTCGGGTAAATATATCTGCAATTGACAGTTTAGTGGGGGATGCCAAACGGTCATATTTACGAAAAGGTATGGAATGACGACATGATATTTTCATTGTGGATAATGTATCTATTGTACCAATTTTTGATGTCCCGCATCTTATAAAGGGAATACGAAATAATTTATTGAATAAAGACGTGACTTACGTAGATATTTATGATAGTGATATCGAAAAAACGGTGAAATGGGAATATTTCCAAAATATTTACGAATCCGATAAAATAGATGGAGAATTAAAAGTTTTACACAAATTTACTGAGGAACATGTATATGTAGAAAAAATGAATAAAATGAAGGTGAAAATAGCTACGCAGTTATTAAGCCACAGTGTTGCCGTGGCAGCAAACCACTTAACCAGGAGTGGGCGACTGGACCCTGCATGTCGCCAAGTCATACCTTTCGTAAAAATGTTTGACAACCTGTTTGACTCCCTAAATTGTCATAATTTTTGCGAGGTCGATGGAAAAGTTTATAGGGCAGGGGTCAAACAAAATTCTCCCCACCACAGGTTGTGGACAGAAGCCATTAGATTTTTAAAAAAATTAAAATTTTTCGAAAAGAAAGTAGATGGCCAGAACGTGATGATGGTTGAGAAAAAAGATATACCATCAGTAAAAAATTTTGTTAAAACAATAGAGGGTATGCAGGCCATTTGGAAAGTTTTAAACAAAAAATATGGCTTTTATATCATGTTTTGTAGAAATTTTAATCAAGATCCAATAGAAAACTTTTTTGGCAGAATAAGAGGTGTAGGCGCTCGAAATGTGTCCCCTAACAGCATTTGCTTTGAAGGTGCCTATAAAGCACTTTTGCTAAATAATTTTTCGTCCTCACACTCCATAAAATCTAATTGTGAGGACGACATGGGAGCGTACTTCCAGTCCCTAGACTTCATGATGGACGAAAACGATGTAGAGCAGGATAAAGATTTTCCAAATCAAGAAATTGTTTTAAATGAGGAGTTATTGTTGGATACTACAAATGTTCAACCTATGCAAGGAGCCGGACAAAGAGGTTATGTTTGCGGGTGGGTTATCACAAAATGTTTGAAATACGTTTGTAAATCATGTAAAACATGTAAAAAAGATTTTCTCGACAGTCAAAACATTGAAAGCAATGCTTTAATAAGAGCTAAAGAATGTAATTATAGTAAGAAATGCCTTGTATATCCCTCGATCGAGGTGACAAATTTATTTGCAGAAATTCAAAAAATAACGGAATCAATATTAAAAAATAATGTTCCAATTAAAAATTTAAGAAATTATATAATAATGTTTGTTGACATGTTTGTCACTTTTACATTTAAATGCGAAGAACACAAAACAGTGTTAAAACATTTTTTTGTGTCTAAAACAATTAATGTTTTGATTTATAGTTGGTGCCGAATAATTAATAGAATATTAAACGGGAAAATAAAATATGATGGTGATGATGAAATGAAAAAATATGCTTACGAATACTATTGTAAACGAAAAAAATATGGAATTGAAAAATAAATATATTTTTATTATAATAAACAGGCTGGCATATTTTAACCTCACATGGACGGAAAGTACTTTAAATACCTACTGGAGATAGCTATTTTTATTTTAAATAATACCTACTTTGTTTTTTTTTTAAATAAAGGAATGTTTCCTTTGAGTGTAATTTGCTATCTCCAGTATTTAGAGTACTTTCCCTCCAGGTGAAGTTAATAAATTCCATCTTGTTTATAATATACAATGTGTTTTTTATTATATACCATAACTCTAGGGTATTAATGAGACCATCATTTTGAACAACTTTTATATGGGACCATTGGGGAAATCGCGAAAAAAAAATTTGCTGCTCCCTACATTTTGACGAGTTATGTGAACAAAAATGTAGGGAAAAGCTGATTTTTTTAAGTATTAATAAGAATTTAACATCGTTTTGTGACAAAATAATGTTTATTGACCAATACTTAAATATAAGACGACGACGGAAGACGTAATGTTGGAAGGCCTCCCACAAGATGGACCGATGACTTTGTAAAGGCCGCAGGAATCCGCTGGATGCGGGAAGCACAGAACCGGTCGAAGTGGCGGTGCTTGGGGAAGGCCTATGTCCAGCAGTGGACGTCTTTTGGCTGAAATGATGATGATTTATGATGACTTAAATATTGTTAATGCCAAATAAAGATTATAGGGGACACTTATTGTTGATAATAATATGTATACTTAGGTTAAGGTATTTATCTATGGGTCTATGCAACCCGAAATAAATAATTTGATTGATTGATTGATTGAAAATGAAAAATACTAGGAAAATGTGAAATGAAAAATTTGCACAACAGAACTATAGTAAACGTAAGCATTATGGCATAGTGAAATAATAAATACTATGGTATTCTTAACACCATCATATTTTAATATGCCGATTAAATATTGTATGTAATTATTTAATAACATTTTATGTACATACCTCGTTCGTGATGACATGTGCCTGGCGGGTGAGAATGTGCCAAATAAGAACGATCTCTTAGATATAAATACGTTTAAAGATTGTTCACATATGGTAAAATTAAGGATACCCTTTATTTTACAAAAATGTAGTCAAAGGAAGTATTCAAATAATTGTTATAACGTTAAGAGGGCTATTACAATATTAATCTTGTAATTGAGCGTTTGACTCGAGTTTTGATGTGTGATTAATGATTATGGTTTAGATATAGCCACAAAATTTAAAAAAAAATATGCCCAAGAAAGCTTGAATATTTCTCTTGGGAGTGTTTTAAATAAATATTTGAATTTGTTTACATAAATCAGTATAAACCTTGTCTCTGCAAAGGATGTTTCATAAAATTTTACTTTTGGACATGTTTTGATGCTTTGTTACATCAAAGATATAATAATTTATAAAAATATCCTAGTTACAATTGTACCTTCTACATTGGAGTGCTTAAGCCAATTTTGTATGCTTTATACAATAATACACCAAAAATAATTCCGTAAACCAGAAAGTAACTGATAATTTTTCGTCCGAAAATATTTTTTTATCTATGAATATGTTATCCAAATAAAAAAAAAAACTATTTAATAACTAAAGTTACTATATTACTTTGCTTGACAAAAAAAAACTAGTCTATTTAAAAGTCGAATAATATTTTTAATCAATTGTTGTATGCAGTGCTAAAATCAATATAAATCTCGGGACACGCGGTCTTTAGCTTTAGACGCCGACGCATCACATTATTTAGCATTTGGCAGTTGTAATTACCCTTATTTTGAGTCATATAATTATTATTTACTTATATGTTTAAAGTATGAAATTTCAATTTGTGAAAAAATCACGGTCAAAATGTAATAGCACCCCTAACGCGTACTGTTATGCGACGAACAGTCTGATGTTATGTATGTATGTTCCTAGCAAGGAACTTTAAACCGGGCCCTCATTGCACATTCTCATCCGCCAGGCACATAGTCACCCCGAACGACTGTAATATTGTAAATAATATTGTCCACGTTTGAAGTGAAAAATGTGCACAAGAGTAGGTAAAGTAAATGTGAAGAATATACGTTAACATACAAATAAATCTATTGAGTTTTCAACAACAAGCTTGTTTCTTTACTAAATTTTATTAACCTTTACAAACTATTTATGACAATAAATGTGCATATTTTCCATGCTTATAGATTGAATAAAATTCATGTGGAGCGGTTTTTATTTTCAAACTACTTTAAAATTAATTTTACACTATCAAACATGGTTTTACATAAATCAATCTATAACTAAGGAAAATATTTCGACGATGAACTACCAATACCTCCTAACTACCTTTTTTACGATTTTTAGTTTTTAATGCCAATCGACGTAAAATGCTATTTCACGTGTATTGGCACTAAAAACTAAAAATCGTAAAAAAGGTAGGAGGTATTGGTAGTTAATCGTCGATTTGCAAAAACGACCAAATGAAAATTAATATGGATATAGTAGGTATGTATAGTATGGTTAGTTAGGGAACATAAAATACAGATGGCGCTACAAACAGGTTGGCATTAAAATCCTGAGAGATGGCACTCTATACCAGTATATAGTAGTACTCTGTGCGGGTTGCGTTGAACGTGTTTCGTGTGCGCGCACTGACGTAATTTAGTTCGACAAAAAACTATTTAATCACGAATAAATTCAATCATAATAATTGTTATTATCACTTAAAGTTAATCAAATTCGCTGTGATCATTCATTGTGTAGTGACTTTCTAAGACAGCAATGCATACAGCGACGTGCCCTACATTAAAAACATAGGTTACCGAAAGAAAGTTTAAAAAGTTCTGATTTGTTGTCAAATGTGAAAATGTGGAAGATGAGTGTTTTGAAGGTGAAAATTGTGTTGTTACTGAACTTATTTCTAGTTAGTGGGGACGTGTATAACAATGATGTCAGTGAGCATTCTTTGGAATTGACCCAGTCCTTGAACTTGGCGCGGCAAGAGTTGATTCAGGAGACTTGTAGACATTTCCCTCCGAAGTACGGGTTGGATGAACTTCCTCAGAGCCAACTGGAGCATATCTTGATAGACGAGGAACACAAACTTCTGTACTGCTATGTGCCAAAGGTGAGTTTTTCAAGGTAAACCGGATTTTCGTACCTACACATGCCCTACATAGCTTAGGTAGATACTTAAATCGTTTTTGGAAGATGTCCATGACATAATTCTTGTAGTAGGTATTTACAGATTGTCATTGATTATGTTAGCTTCCTGACATTTTGATTTATGACTTCCTCAAGATGATCTTGATTTTGTAACAATTATGAGCAAGCTGTTGTTACTGACTAGTAGGATAAAAATTATGTTAAAATAAAATTCTATTATTATTCATAATTAATATACTAACTAATAAAATATACTAGCTGTCCCGACAGACGTCGTCCTGCCCGAACGCAGCGCCACCTACTGGGTCCAATTATGAATCGAAACTATTCTCGAATCCACTTGAACACTAACAAAAAATTTCATTGAAATCGGATGAGCCGTTAAGTCGGAGTTCCGTGAGTTCCATCACATACATACGCACAGAAGAATTATATAAGTATATAAAGATTATAACTTACCACACACACAGCCACTTATTATTTGGTTGACCTTTTTTGTTTAATAATTGTCTGTTCTGGCGTTACGCGACCGATAACATGCGACGCATCTTCCGTTAGATGTGAACCGACCCTAGATATTAATAATCTTTATTATTATTTATATTCAAGGCAAAGTGATCCAAAACATATGTACATAAATTACACTATGTAAACCTACTTACTGATTTACCAATTTTTATCTACTTTGTAGATTGTAAATATAAATATAAAATAGATCCCAAAAAAGTTCAATTGGTAGATGGTGTAGGTACTTTGTAAAATATTTAAAAAAATACTCATTTGTAGATAAAACAAGACTATAGAGTATTTTTAATTTCGCAAAAACTATTTAAGCTGCCGAAAAAAAATCTATTTTCAAAAATAATCAATCTTTTTTTATGCAGGTGGCCTGTACAAACTGGAAGCGGATCCTCATGATACTGGCTGGCAAATGGAATGACACAGATGTGTTGTCCATCACAGCCAGTATTGCCCATACCCCTGGAATGTTCCGGAACATGAGCACTGTGAGCCGGCCGGAAAGAGATTACATGTTGGAGAACTATCACAAGATGATCATAGTCAGGAATCCATTTGAAAGGCTGCTGTCTGCTTTTAGAAATAAGCTGGAGGGTGATGCTCCAAGTGCTAAGTATTTTCAGGTGAGCTTAAAATAATAATAAATATAAATATTTGAATTATTAAGAAGGTTGTGGTGTAATATTGGATTAGGCACATGGGTAAGTATCATATTGGAAATTGATATATAATGTAGGTCAAGTAAGTGTAGACTAAATAGTTCTCATATTTCAGGTAGGTACCTACCTATTTGTTTACTAAAACCTAGTATTTACTAGCTAGTGCAAATATATCTGTAGGTTCATAAATTAGTTTTAATTTATACTTCTCTAAAATAATGGCAACATTTTCGTTTAGTATGGAAATAAAAACTCCGACTGTATTGTGTTTATAATGAAGTAGGTAAGTAATTAAGTTAGATTTATTATTATCATTTGTAATGTAAGATGCACAAAATGGATGCAGATAATATTATATACTTTATACTACCTACCACTTTCTACCACCTATTAAAATTTAACTATCAGTAACTAACTACACTTTCACTCCTTCACAAGTTATGCACACTGATATTATTACAGATTATAAATAATAATAAAACATACTCCTAATTAACAATTAGGTATCACTTGACAGGCAATTCAGTGATATCACATTACCTAAATATATACTTATATCATAATACCTATGTCTACTGGAACATTATATTTTTATAAATAAATGAAGAAGTCTGTAATTATATACCTAAGCATGAATTGCGAATTTATAACTTGATATTATTGCCTGCTGGTTATTTCTGCCTGCCTTAATTAATGATGGCCAAAATACTGATGTAGGTTATTTTTTTCAAATGTTTTAAGTAAGTAAGTACCTACCTACCGTAGGTAACTTACCGTAGGTAACCTACCGTAGGTAACTTACCGTAGGTACCTTATAAAATCACAGGGTCCCTAGTCAGTCATCTAACTGACGACAATGCTTATTAAAATTACATTACATCGCATTAAATGAAAGTACCTACTTTATCAGTAGGTACCTAGTACCTATAATTTTCGCCTTAATAAAAACTATTGAGATAACAACCTACTAACCTACTAACTACCTATGTTAAGAAATGTATAGGTATAGGAACAAAAAATTTTATAACAAAACCCGACTTCCAAAAAAAAATACTACAAACCGACTTCCAAAATTAAAGTAATTTTTCATTTTGTAATGTATTTTTTGGAAATCGCTTGTTTTTTTTTGTGATAAAATGTTTATTTTCCACTTTTTAGTTATGGTACCTACCCTACACAAATTCATATAGCTTCACTTGATAAGTAAATAACAGTGACAGGAAGTTATTATACTATAACATCATCAACATACACTAAGTGAAAAAAATACGTATTATTGAATCTAACTTACTTGATCACATATCAGAACTTGACCAAATTTATACAGGACCACCTTAAAAGTATACCTACTTACCCTTTCAAATAAAAACATATTCTTTCAAATCAGTTTTTAAATGAGGGAGTTCTGAGGTTTCAAACACAAAAAAAAATGCTATCGAATTGTGAACCTCCTCCTTTTTTTGAAGTCAGTTAAAAATCGAAGCATCAGGCATAGTTACAGCAGCGGTAGGCATAGGTATAGCCCCAATATTTCAGTCTTAATTAATCAAGAATGTACAGTTTACATTGCTCACAATTTAAACGACCAATAAATGACGATCAATTCACTACTTACGACCTTACGTACGTAATTTACGCTGTCAATACGTCCCAATACGTCCCAAACGTAGACCAATGGGATATGACCACAGCCGAATTTATATGTCAACTTCTTAATTGCCTGATGAAATACCGAATATAACTCCCGCCAATTAAAACTTGTCTTAAAACATCCCACGAGTTTTTTGTTTGATCACAAAACTCGTTTTGAATTTAGTTTTTGCGTAGACTGGGTTTCATATAGAATTATGAAATAAATTGTGAACACAGAATGTGTTAGAATTATTAGAAAACTTGAAACAACACCACAGATTCTCTTGAAGTCATAAACTGGTCCTTATTCCCTACGATGTACCTACGGGACAGAGAAAAATAAACATAAGTTGCTCATTGCTTGCACTAATATTACCTATACCATACGAGTTTAGACAACATCTGAAATTATGCCACCTAAACAATCTTTGGTTTAACATTTAAGGCAACTTTCAAATCTTCAGTTCTCCGACGAAATTCTCTAAAAATATCAATGAAATACGATCTAGTTACTACTCCCTGTCAAACTCTAGGCTCCCGCTGACAATTCTCTAAGAAGTACTTAACACATCCCAAATTGATTTTGCCTAACGTGCCCGAACCAGAGACCTCGCGTTCGACCGACATTAACAAGGAGGTGGTCTTGAAAAGTCTTAAATCTTATTCGTCGTATGGTAGTTGTCTACTTAACCATTTAAAATATTAGTCGATACTTGTCGGGATTCCCAAGATCAAATCGCCATGAAATGAACCATGAATCAAAGTAGGTATCTACCATAAGGTACAAAATAACGTAGGTATCAATTTATTAAACATCAAACAAACAATAAAACATCAACTGATAAGGACGTCCGCTTAAAACCCCAGCAGCAGGAAAGTTTATTTTTAAATTAAAATGAAATGATAATAATTGTTTATTTGTCTTCTCTACTTTAGCATAAACACATCAGTTTATGATGCGGTGTATTTCTACTAATAATTGCGCTGTTAACGTCTGTCTTAGTTAACGTCCAAAACGCAGCGAATAATAAAGACTGGAACAATGGGCGTTCTACTGTTGCTTATGTGCCAAAGATCGCTAAGAGGATCTTGCGTGTTTTGCTCTTCGGTGAACTTTTAGTGGCTTTTCTAGTCTATCTGCCTGTCTATCTAATACTTATTTGGCAGGAAAATACCATCTTATAGACTAGCAGCTAGACAGCTGTAGAAAAGTCTAAGAAGTAGGGACGATTATGTCTAGCTGTCAGAAAAGTGGGCAACAGGATCAGGAGAAGGTGGGCACACTGGGATTAGCAGACTTTTTATACTGAGCCGGATTTTTCATTATCCCCTCGGCTCGGGAAAGGGCATTGTAGCGTTTTTTGGGGAGAATAAAGTTTAGCATTGGACGGTGGTCGGTGCGATGATGATTTCACTAAAACTTCTTAAAATATATACAGATTATCCAATGTGTAGGCATGTCGAGTCTTTTGTGATTACCTTCTTAAATATTCCACCCGGCCTTGCAGTTGTTTTTGTACGAATTGATAATAATTCGGTCGTCATTAAAGCTCGTTGACTTTTGACGTTAGTTATTGATAATGGTAGCAATATAGTATCCATGAACTTAGTTGACGGGATCATATTTGTAATGTCTATATTGAGCCGGCCTTTTGCTTGTAATGAACTATTAAACGTCTGTCTGTTACGTCCAGAAGATAATGAAAATTTTCAATTTTGAAACTCTTTCACCCTTATTGTTGTTACGTAACCCCTACTAAACCAAATGTATGTTCACAGGATCGTGTAGGAAGACGCATAATCAAGGCATACCGCGAGAACCCGTCTAACGAATCCCTTGAGTTTGGCCATGACGTCACCTTCAAGGAGTTTGCGCTGTTCCTCACCAACCGGTCAGACGAGATGACCGATGTTGTGAACAACGAACATTGGCAGCCCATCACCAATCTGTGCCATCCCTGCCTTATCAAGTACACTTTAGTTGGTAAGTCAACCCATATCCAAACTTAATATTATAAAATGCGAAAGTAACTCTGTCTGTCTATCTGTTATCTTATCGTGCCTAAGCTACGGAACCGATCGTTATGAAATTTGATTTGAGATAGTTGGCCTGGGACATGTAGAAGGACATTGGTTTTTTTTTTTTGTTTAAAACCAGTACACGAAATCGCAGGCAATAGCCACTATGTTTTAAAAACCCGAAAAAGCAACTAAAGTTGGGCACGGAAGTAATTAATACTGTACATAGTTTGTGTTGGTTTTGGGGTCGTAATGAAACGCGTGGCAAGCGAAGATTGGCTACACTCAGGGTTGAGATAATTTAAATCACTTGATGACATCGAATGATAAATAAATAAAAAACACTGGAATGTTTTGTGCACCGCAACAAAAACAGAAACCAGACAGAAGTTTTAATACAACCAAATGTCTGGAAAAAAAATCCTTTGGAGCAAGTTTATCAAGGCAGTGTGTAAATTTTGTAATAAATAATTAAGGCGACATTAACTGCCCGCGCCCTTGAGCGAGTGGGAGGTGTTTGCGTCGCGCCCCGCGACAAAAGTCAGACAAAGTCAGCGATACACTGCCACCCGTCGCCCGCCAGAGCCCCGCTTCAACGCGCACCAAAATTATTCGAAAAAACAACCCACCTTGATTTATCAAACACAATACAAATAAAAGCCGTATACTAAAATATGGGTCACTAAATTGTCTTTTATATGATTAAAGTTTCATGTAAATACGCCCCATAGTTTTTGCGTGATTATCGTTTTTTTGTCCACGTTAGACAATACTTTACAAATTAATTACACCATATATTAAAATATAATTTCACATTTTCACATATCAAATTATGAATAAAATTGTCTAGTATAACATATTTTTTTTTCAAAGAAATAAGACTACAAGTTTAGACGTGATGTTCAATATAAAATCATTAAAAGTCGTTTATCTGCGCCTTAATGGGTTTAATAGATAGTACCGAGAATGAAAATACTTGCAGTCACATTCAACAATGACAACTCAACTCTTATAACTGTAACTGTACCATCTCAAACCTGCATTACATTGTTAACAAATAAATATTTCTGATTCTGATAAATTTATAATAAATAAAATCATGTAAATTTTTTTTTTTGTCACAAACGGAGATCAAAAGTATTGTCCAAAATGAGTTGATTTGACTGATGCTGGCTGATTTGGTGATTGACTGACCGGTTGGCACAGTTGGTAGCGACCCTGCCTTCTGAGCCGCTGGTCCCGGGTTCGATTCCCGGACAAGTCAAACATTTGTGTGCATGAACATGTCTGTTTGACCTGTGTCTGGGTGTGTATATGTATATAAGTATGTATATCAGTCATCAGGTTACCGTAGTACAGGTTCTACCTAGTTCGGGACCTGAAGACCTTGTGTGGATGTTGTCTCATATTATTATTATTTCGCGGAGCTTATGCTTTAATTAAGTTTTTTGTTTAAAAAATTATGTGAAAATCAACTTAATAGGTATCGTTGATTTTCTGTTAAATAAGAGTAAAAGTGATTGAAAACCACAATAATTGTGTTTCACTTAAGCTTTACATCTTTGAATTTAATACCAAATTAAAAGCGTTAAAATTACTATTACAGTCAAAAAATAAAAAAAAATCATCTTTTTTTTTTTTAGTCATGGTTTTTTTTAACCCTGGCTACACTCTTTCATCTTTCAATACTAAATCAAGTAATGTCGGCAACCAATATACGCCTTTACATTTTCAATCAGGCCTCGGTGAAAGTTTTTCCATCGTTTGTGTCAAAATTTGCTCCAAGCTTCGTCGATATTGAATCATAATTAAAAAAGGATGAGCGCCATATGGATAATATCATGTGCTCATAATCATAAATTCATACCGAGAACATTAATAGTTCGCCTGACACAGTTATTATGACATTAACCTGTCTGGGTTCACACCATTGCATTGTACCCTAGACTGTTAGAGCTTAGAGAGGCCAACGTCCTATAACGATGTACTATGACCACCATTACAGAATTCAAAAGCATAGAGATTATAGATTATAGTTTTTTCAAGTGCAAAGTAAAGAACTTGAAGAGCCTACGACAAGGTAGATTTCTTAACGAGTGGCATTGGCAAAAAATGCGTCAAAAAACAGCTTAAAATATCTTATGGTTTCGATTACGGCACTGCTTATTGGCAGTACTATAAATTATATTATAGCATAGTAATAAATTGATTAGGTTTAAGGAAATGTGGTCATAAAATCAATATGCCTACTGACACAGCCTTGCAAGTAACAAGTAGAATCTGTTGAAATCTGTCTAAGCAGTTTAAAACCTCACGGAGACACAGAAATCTTGTAACCCATGGTGTAGTAGTTACGCTTTTTTACCAGTCCCCCATTACTTGTACCCAGTACTTGAGTTATATCTCTGTTGCCAAATAAAGGCTGTACAATTTTGTTTTTGTTCTGCGCTACTTAACCGATGTCACTCAACTTGAAACCTGAGCAGATACCTACCGGCTACCCAATAAACAACTATTATTAAGAGGGCTATAACAATTTATCTTGTATTTCAAATACAAGAAGAAAATTGATATTTATTTAGAGCACTCCCGAGAGAAATAATCAAACTTTTTCAGGCATATTTTTTTTTAAATTTTGTGGCCATATCTAAATCATAATCACTGAACGCCATGCTTATAGCTTAAGAGGGCTATCACAATTTTTCAGTAGATGGGTACATGACTAACGAGTCATGTACCCATCTACTGTTAGTACCAGTAGCGATTAGCGATATATTTAAACAAGTTCATGTTTCCGAATATTGATCTCTCTCACTTTAATAATAAGGCTAAACGTGTCAACATCAAACAGTCTCTACTTACATCATATTGTAATTTGATAGTGTTATGAATCACTGTCAGTCATTATTAGGTAGTGCCACCCAGACTGCGCAGGCCTCAATTTATTATAGTAGCGCATTTCAAATAAACGTATGACATAATGTTATAAGACGGACATAAGTGACCTTATGGCCTGATGAGACTCGCACACTAACACACTATCATTCACAATTTGAATCATTTTGAAGGATACTTATTGCCAATCCATTACTTTACATGTTCGAAAAATTTGTCTGCTCAACAACTTAAATAACGCAATGAATATTGTTGAACTGTCAAAATTAAAGCCTTCCCTGTTGTTAGTGGGTTACGCAGTTACCCCGCAGATAAGCATGGCACAACAGGGAGGAGCCCTATACCAATACCAATCATTGAACCTGACTTGGTTTCCGTACGTCCTTTTCGGGTAACCACTGAAAATCAGCGCTGTGCTGTGGGTCCCCCCATAGCACAGCATCATGCTGAGTGGAAGCTTTCTTCTTCTGTTTTGTGCTCGTGATTAGAGATCTCTTTGTTATTTTTACTTTTATTTCTATTTTCTTAATTATTAGAGCTAATTATCTTTTTGTATGCACGTGTTTTTGTGACAAATAAATCTATTTTTCTTTCTTTCTTTCTTTATACTCAGCAGTGGGTGGTACAAGACTGCCAATGATGATGGCGATAAAGAAGTGACCCTTTCGCAACTAGGATCGATCAAAATAGTAATCACTCTAAAAGCCACAGTATTTTAATCAAATAATTTAGGGATTTCCTTAAGCAAACAATGGTGCCGAATCTCTTGTACACTGAACTAAACTATCACTAAGATTCCTAACTTTTTTTTGGCTATGAGAATCTTATAGCTATTCTGCAAAATAAAATCTCTAAAATTAAAAATAATTTTGACACTCCTAAAATCAATTTTGGCAATAGCGACCCAACGTGGTACTTGTTTGCCATACCACGTGTTTTTTTTTTAGAGTCGGAGGCGCTCGTGATTTGCAGCCTCGACATGTTTTGTATGGAATTTTTCACTTTTTGTACGGAAAATATGAAAAATTATTACGTACATGTTGAGTTTTAGAGGTTTATGGATTTTATATACTTAGGGGGTCGTAATTTTCATTATTTTTGCGATAGGCACACTGTTTTCGAGATATAAGCAAAAGAAAAGAAACAGAAAAAAGATACAGTACTGTTTTTGCATCTGAAGTCGAAGTGTTTGGTGTGAATTTTAGTCCAGGACAACTAATTTTATTCCTCACCTTTTTAATCGCGATTAAAATAGTCAGATTTAGTAAGACAATCAAACTTTTAGGTGAAAACCGTGAAATTCAGAATAGCAAAATTGCCATTTTCACAAAATTATTATCTCAGTGCCATCTTAGTGCTGTCAAACTAAAATATAGTTAAGTTGTGTCACTTTAGTCAATTTCAGAATGGGAAATCGTCGTTTGACAGGAATAAACAAAATTTTGGTGATTTTTATTCTAATTTAGAGAATTTTGTGACAAGAGAATCGGCACCATTGAATAATTTCGTTGGCTAAAAATCTTGCATACCTACTAAAGAAATATTCGTACTTTGTTATTTTCGTACAGACACCTAGAATCGTGCATGGGTATGTAATTCAAATAGATACCTGTGTAACATAAAAAATGCAGTAACATAAAATTAATTGCAATGGAGGCGCAGCACATGTTCATTGGCCTCAATTTACTATTTGACGCATGCGTCATGTTCCTTAAAAGAGTTATTAATTTCTATATTTAGTGGTGGCAGAATTAATGGCGATCTTGCTATTTAATACCTTGTTACAACAGACATTATTAAATAATGTCTTCTTATTGACTGCAATGATTCTCATACCCTCAAACTATAGATGGACCGAACCTTTGAATATCTTCAACATTGTCATTGGCCGTGCACACATTTTTTACAGGGCTGGTGACCATGGTAGAATTGCTTTTAAAGCTCGGCCTCAAATCCTCTCGCTAAGCGATGACTCTGGGGCTCTGGCAATTGGCCGCACTTTTTTTGATAGAAGCTACAATCGCCGAATCAAACTCAAAGAATTTATTTCAAATAAACCAATTACAGGCACTTTTGAATTGTCAAGGGGTCGGTCAGTCAGAAAGATGCAGCTAGTTGCCCATTCCAAAGCGTAGTACCTATGGAGAAGAACGGACAAGAAACTCCATGGACACTCTTTTAAATCAAAATATTGTTACAAAAAAGTGGTTACATCATTCATGTTGAAATTATACATGTAAGAACGATGTAGAAAGACGTGTACGTTAAAAGCGTCCGTAATAAAAATATAAATACAATTCAGGAATTAAAATAAGCCGTGGCAGCTAAGTAATGACCAGTGTAGGCACTGGTCATTTCTGACGGCGCCCGTTCACGAACATGACGTATGGATCAGCACCATTCAGCTCAACCATTTTGAAGGGAATCAATGATACTAAAACTATTAAACTATACTATACTACTATAAAAAGACTAAAATTAATTTACCGTGTTATTCTGTATGTACCTATATTCTGGCCAATACTTAAATAAATAAATTTCACACGCCACCACCAGCGACACATTTGAGTGAGCATGACATACTCTCAGCCGCCAGGGCTCATTCAAGTCAATGTAGTAGGTAGGTACATACTGTACCTACATAGTGCTCTAACATGTGCTATGCAATTATACAATAAGTGCTAAGAGATTGAAATTATTCAATGCAAAAATAGATTGTACAACCTTCATACATTATATATAAATTTGAATATTTAACTAAGTAGAAAATAGTAGATTGTTATACAAGGAGCTAAAATGACCCATTATATACGAGGTAGTTTTACTCACGAGCTTTAGCGAGGGAGTAAATAGAAACCGAGTTTTAATGGGTTTTTAGCGCCGTGTGTTACACTCTACTTTTCACTACGATTGCGAGAAAATAAAACAATCCAATACAATATGAAATATGTAGTTTAATTACTTAAAAATTAAATGTACAATTTGTACAATTCTGGATATTTAACGAGATGTTTTTTCCCGGTAACTTAATTTCAGTCCTCTGTGAAGATGAATGTTGAGTGGTTCTTTTCCTTTCTCTTCTATTTGCAAATTAGGGTCTCCATTCTCACTAGATGATGACATTTTCATTATTGTAAAATTAATTACGGTCACTACGAATTCAATTTGCAATTAGAGAAAAATTATAAAGATTTCGCGCCAATGTCTTTTTTTTGTTTTTTCTTCTGCAGCCGCAACGCATTGCATGCATTCTACCAAAGAGATCGCCGATTTTAGTTCCATTTTCAAAAATAAAATGAAGTTTTTTTTTTTTATGAAACAGTAATAAGTTGAGTCTATATTCATGATTATTCTACTTATGACTAAAGACTTTTTCGTTTTTGTAGGCTCATTGTCATTTGACACACAAAAATTAAAAAAAAAAAACTTTTTCCCCTAGAGGAAGAATTGCTATTTTTTCTTCGCTCTGGTTTTTTCTCGCACAATGACGGTATTTTTGAGCAAGAGGAGTGAAAACAATATTTCTTATCAATCGTGAAGTAACCGGAGATTGGACAAAACAAAATACACCTTCACACAAAATAAGTTGCATGAAGCTCAGTACTTTGTTTACCAAAGATCTTATAATCTAGCATAATCTAAAAACATACAATAAGTCTCCTGTGTCTACTCCACGTCACACTTTAGGGAATACAATGCCACAAACTAACAGTGCTTCGTTATGATGGACACCATTCATATCATCAATTTATGCAGTAAATGCGTTTTAAACTGCACCCTAATTGAGTAGCATATTAACAATCACCATATGAACCATTTTGAAGGATATCGCTAATCCATTGCTGCAATGCTCGAAAAATTGGTCTGCTCAACAACGTAAATAACGCCATGAATTGTGTTGAACTGTTAAAATTTAACCGATTCCTACTGCGGGGCGAGTACGGTCTCTGTGATAGGCTTGAGTCACGCATTTTATCACGGTTTTTGCTCCCAAACTGAGATAAAAATGTGTGACTCAAGCCTATCACCGTAGGTCGTGCTCGCCCCGCTGATTGTGTGTTACGCAGTTACCCCGATGGGTCTACACTTGCTCATAGCGATTCAGCTTACTATTCGAATAGGCAAGCGCGAAATGTATGAATTGAAATATAATTTGATTAATCAGAATCCCGGGAAGAAAGTGTGAGAACGAGTATGTATGTATTTTTGTAATCAGAATCAAAGTATCCACTGGTGCCTATCTCCTTGATTAATTAGTTTAACCAGGAACATTGGCTTAGGTCATTCATTTCATAGGAAACACAGGGGATTACATAAAATTCGGAGGAGAAGGTATGATTCTTCAGCATTTCTCATTTAGGTCTTGTATGTTAGAAGATACTTACCACTTGCTTTTGGGACAATAGGAAAACGTTTCAAAGGAATGTTTTAATCTTAGTTAAAGCAACTGCTTAAGGTGCTTTTAATTATGTTCATAGCTTGAAAGAAGTGCCAGCTACAATGTCATTGTTTAATGGTACCCATTCAATATGTACCTCGTTTTATTATTTATTTGAATTTTTTTTAAATTTTGTGTAAAATGAAAAAAACCCTTAAAATTCAAATACCTCGAAAACTATTGAATTTCGGCTACTTATACATAAGGGGCTTTCAATTTGTTGCATTATGCCCCCCTATCAGCTCCTGGCGGATATATATATACGTCCAATTACAAGTAACCCTGTATTATAAAACAAAGTCCCCTCGCTGCGTCTGTCTGTCTGTCTGAACGCGATAAACTAAAAAAACTACCGAACGGAATTTCATACGTATTTCACAAATGGACGGAGTGATTCATGAGAAAGGTCTAGTTGTATAAATTATTAAAGTTTTGTGTAAATTGGCTGAAATATGACGATGATTGTTGAAGATGTCGGAAAAAGTCGTGCCGACTGGGAGCTTTACTGGCGAGCGCCCCGTAAACCAATAGAGTTGTATGAAAACAATGTATTACGGAAATAATACATTTTTTAACTGGATTAACACATATAGGGTACTTTTAATCCCGGTGTACGTTCTCGTGGGATATTTTCCGAGAATCACGCGTTTGAAAAAGAGGGCAAAAGTTAGTATGTTATAATAATGAGTTTCCACATTCCTTAATATAGTTATACTGCGTAAAACATTAATTATTTAAACCCTAGCTAAATCTTGTAGTGAGTTCTAGTGAATTCACAGCAATAGCATACATTGACCGTGCCCTGCCCAATCATCGACTAACCTATTGACAAAATGCTCATTATGCATAGCGACTAATTAAATTAGAATCAATTGAAACTGAAAACGTACGACATTTGAATGAACCAATGAACACGCTATAAATTGACACAGTCTATTTACCGTTATTGACGTTCAAAGTGAATGAGATAATGGCAGATATTATCAGCTGACTTACTTCGCTTGTCGGTGGATTAGTAATTAAAGTAGATTGGTAAATAAATCTCAATCAAGGAGTCATGGAGACAAGTCCTACGTAACTTGGCATTGGTAATTGGCTTAAAGACAACCTGGACATTGAGCGTGAGCGCAGAGCGTTGGCTGTCCGCTGCAATAATGATAGCTCGCAGATTTGCGACATGCTCGACTGACGTAAAGGCTGCGCTGTTTAGAGCGTATTGACAGTCGTTTTACACGTGCAGTCTGTGGGTCAACTATACGCACCCATATTTAATAATGCGTTCAGGGTGTTGTTGGGGTTGCCGCGCTACTGTAGTGCTTCCAGCATGTTCGCGGAGACGGCAATTGATGGGTTTTCTGCAATAATGCGCAGGCGATGCGCCTCCATCATGCACCGGGTACGCGCCAGCCCCAACAGCATCCTGAAAACCATAGTGGACAGGTGGGATAGCCTACATGCCAGTGGGGCGTAGGTACCTAATTAGATAGTTTTACTGGGTAGCTATACGTAGGTACTAACACTAGTTCTAAGTTTTTTATACAGGGTGTAAGGGGAACGCTTCCGAAGCCAGAACGTAGATTATATACTACCTAAATGCAAACGGATACCAATAACCTTTCACTTTAAATTGGTTATTTTCAAGACTTCATATTTCGTAAACACGCAATGGAAACCGTCCAAAACGTGAGGTCACTGACACGCAACGCAACATACGCGCCACCTTGCGTCCGCGTGTTTCGGGCGCCGAGCGCTCCGTACGGCCGAGTCACGGGATTTATACGGAATTTACAAACATCACTTTCAAAATGCCTACCTTTACAACACTTCACAAAAATTATGAATTTTAATCGCATTATTCGTAGCCCACTGTTAAACATTAAAGCTGACAGAGGCATTTTACGTACCTGTCTAAATCCTTTGCGACCTTATGAGGTTTGGCTCGAACTGCGCTCCATCCCTTTCAATACAAAGTCGGGCCCGTCGTTGTGTCGACCCGTGAACACGAGGCAATAGTGTAGGATCCTCAACACATTCTGCACGAAGTCTATCGAAAACACTCACTATTCTGCCCCGCATTTCATCAGCACTGTCACATTCCCGATTAAAAACTCTTTCTTTCACATAACCCCACAAAAAGAAGTCCAAAGGTGTTAGGTCAGGTGAACGAGCCGGCCAGGCGTGCGGCCCCATTCTTCCGATCCAGCGGTCATCAAATAGCTCAGTGAGACGCTCGCGGACAGGGCGCGTAACATGCGGTGGAGCACCATCGTGCTGGAACCATGCTCGACGAAATTCAGCCAACGATACATCATCTAGCATATCATCTAAATGTTCGTTTAAAAAAATAAGATATTCTGATCCATTGAGGCGCTGCGGTAGAAACACTGGTCCTAGAATTCGTCCATTAAAAACACCAGCCCATACGTTGACGGACCATCGGGTCTGATGGCCGGTTTCTTGAGTGGCGGACGGGTTCACGTCTGACCATACATGAGCATTCCTCCTGTTCCACATCCCGTTCCTCGTGAAAGTGGACTCGTCCGTCCAGATAATGTGCTCAATAAAGCCAGGCGCACGTTGTTGTTGATCTAGCAGCCAACGACAATACGCACGACGACGAACGTGATCGTTAGGTAGCAAAGCTTGTACTTTGTGTATTTTGTAGGGCCGCATTCTGTTCCGGCGCAAGACTTTGTGAACTGTCCAGTGAGAGACTGTCGGTTCGCCCCGGCGCCGCAATAATTTCGCTGCACTTCGTGTGCCCAGGCGAGGATTTTGGCGAATCAAATTTAAAATACGCTCCTCTGTCTGAACATTCACTTGTTGTCCACCACCTGCGGCTATCGGAGCAATCGGTCGATTTTCTAAAACTCGCTGAAAAGCTGCCGTTATCATGCGAGAATCAGACGGATGCCGGACGTTCGGAAATCTGTCTCGGTAAATTCTCAACGCAAGAGAAGCATTGCCACGGGCTTCTCCTAAACACATTAACATGTTGCCGTATTCACGAGCACTGTACACGTATGCATCAGGCATTGTTAAACACAACAAAACTGTACTTTAACTAAAAAACAATAAAACAACACTAAAAACGTAACAATAATAACTAAATACAAATTTAAAACTAACAAAACAGTATTAAATACGGTTCAATACCTATCGACCGATTAAACGTAACGCGCGTTCGCTCACGAACTGAGTCTGAAAGGAACTAACTAGATTACTAAGAAGTACTAAGAACATCAAACATGCCGCCTGGCCACGTGCGGCGGCGCCGGCCGACAAACGTACCGCCGCGCGCCACGCGTGTGTGCGTGGACGGGGAATCACATAGGTAGCGGTGTCTTTTCATGTGCAAAGATCAACAAATTACAGAAAATGTTAGAAGAATAATGATAACCAGAAACCAATTAATTTTAATTGATATGAAATTGTACTTTAAATGCTTTATAATTACAAGCTGTTTTCATTTTCTAACTTTTAAATTAGTTTTAACGAGTTTTTTAGATTAAATTAATTAAATTATCCACTTTCAATTGATTGGTATTACATACCTACTTAATGAAGGATACAGTTATAGCAATAAACGAGTGCGCGTCGTGTGACCCGTAATTACATTGACATAAAGTTCAAATTTAATTGATTCACGCGCGCTATTTGCTTGAAACGGTGCACGTGATGAAATTTTTTTTGTCATTCACAGGTAAAGTCGGCGATTTTTTACTTTATTTCATTCACTATCGATTAACGACTTACATACAAAACTGTTATTAAATGCACGACACGGCCCATTAATTTAAAACATTTGGAGCCTCTGTAATGTTTATTTTTCTTTATTTTGGCGGCGCTTTACAAAGGATCGCCGCCCACGCCGCGCAATAGTCGTCGAAGCTTCTCTCTATCAAGTGAAGTGACCCGGGTTCAAATCTCGGCCAAATACCAATGACTTTTGTAATCATTTACCTTGATTATCAGAATTCGACCGAATGTCACAATTATCTCTGTACCTCGCTGGAATGGTCCATCTCGCTTCCCCCCTTCACCTCCCCGTGTTAGCCTCGTCGCGTGACTCGTCGGCCGTCGCCTCAGTACGGTGAGCCTCTTCGTTACTTATACGCGTCTCGTTATTTTGCTAATTTTTGTATTATTATTGTTTTGATTTTGGATAGTTATTGTTAAGTTTGCCGATATGAAGTCGTCGACCCCAGATCTAGAGATAATCTGACCATGATGTAGGTAGGTAAACATTTCAATTTTCTTACTGTGCAAAATTTTATTGAACGAATTAACGAAAGTGCTCTTTCCCAATCACTGTAGGTATCTTATTATCTCTATTCGACATGGATCTCAAGGTTAAGCATAAACATCTGGATTTTTCTGATTTGTGAACATAATTTGCGAACATTCGGATCAAAATTGTAACCCGGTTCAAGGGGAAAATCATTACGAACCTTGCATGAATGGAATCCGAAAGTAGATATCCCAGAAGGTAATAGTGAACTGAAAAGATATTTGCTTCAACTTTGACGCACATCAATCGCGTGAACAAAGGGGTCGTTGGCCGCGCTGCTGTCGGCAAGCGCTCGCGCACTTTGAACTCGGGGCTATGCGCGATTGTCAGCTGATATTTATTTACGAATACATTGCTTGATAGAGTTGTAAAGAAAAAAAAATTGTTTAATGGCATATAATGGTTTCATTTAACTGTTCTCACCGCATAGTGTACGAAAAAGCTAAAAAAAAATAGTAAAATTGTAAAAAAAAAAAAACTGTTTTTTTTATGGTATCGTATCGAGAATCACTAGCCCTATCACCTGTCTTCGTTTTCGGAAGCGTTTCCCTACCACCCTGTATACTAACCAATCAATGGACTCTGTCTGAAATACAACATTTTTATTTTATTTATTTATATATTGCGTGCTGCGGTACCGCTGTATGTGAACTTGTGAAAATTCCATTGAGAGGAAATCATCGACTAGCTTGCAAACTAATAATGATTTCAAAGGGCTGTGTTGGATGGAAGAGCCTTACTAATTATCTATAATATCTATGTATACTTACATAATTATAAAACAAAGTAGGTTTTCAAATCTGTCTGCCTGACCGCTTGCATAATAGCATAATCAGCCTATAATGTTCCCACTGCTGGGACACAGGCTTCCTCTCAATGGGCCATAATTCACCACGCGAGCCCAGTGCGTGTTGGTGGATGTGTTTCCTCACGATGTTTTTCCTTCACCGTTTTAAGAGCAGTGGTGATGAAATTAAATACAGAAAGTAAATTAAGTGCCTGTCTAGGTTAGAACTCACGACCTACAACTCGACTCTGTCTCTGTCACCACTGACATAGACTAGAGTCAAGAGCAAATCCATCTTAAATAAAAATAAACTCCTAATTCGACGCCGATACCACTGGGCCACCACTGCTCTGTGACCCCTTAGATTTTCTAAACTGGACAATGGATTCATTTAGAGCAATTATTCGGAAGATTTGAACGTATAATACCTACATTCATAATGAGGAATGTTCATAGGAATGTAAACTCACTTGAAACTTCGTTACAGTAAAGCTTTTATATATACAAATACACAAGTTTTTGTCTTATTTAAAAATACCAATTAGTTTTGATTTTACAAGCATTCAAAGTTCGCGTAAATTTGTTGCCCCGCTAAAGGTCACTGAACCTTGTATTAATTAACCTACTTGTACATTTTGGCACAACACAGGATTTCCGAGAACTAGGATTGGACATATCCAATGATTTTAAGGGAAACGTAAGGCAGCGGTACGGAAGAGCGCGAACGGACTGAGCGATTGTTGGAAAATGACGTCATGAGGCGCGAGCGCGAGCTCACTTTAAATTCTATAACTTGGGAATTAATTATTAACGTATCAAAATAATTCTTTCACATGTATTTTTTTATTTTTGACAGAGAATACATTAAGCTAAAATTCAAAATTAGTGAATATTCTCCATTACTTTAAATTGTATAATTATAGCACATAAATCTCTATACTTTGACGCGTCGCCATTGCATCCGTGCGAAGGAAAGTCGGGTCGCTAGTGAAGCATATTATGGAAGGTTCTCCCACCCAACGCAACAGCAGTCCTCTCATACGAGCATTGAAATAGTAAAACGAAAAAATCTGAATGCTCATTATGCTCAGTAGCAAGTGTTACAAAACTCTCTGATATTTTAAATCGAACCCGGATACGCTCAAAATCATCTTCTAATGAATCCTTAAACCTTGACTGAGCAAAAACGCACTGTTTGCGGTTTGTGGTATACAACTTCATACAAGAAACATAATCTAATTGACTTGTAGAGGATGCCGATTGACGTGACCTTATAGGAGTGGCTAGAGGCACCACGGGACGGCTGCTTAAGGCTCCGTGCACATAAAAAATCCTCTTTTGTCTATTTCTTATCTAATTGTCAGAAAGCTGGAAATAATTGAAACATTATGTTTGTGTGACTACGAAAGTACAGTTTTCATGGCGCTAAACCATTCGTGTCAGTCACAGAACCTGTTAATAGTTTCATCACTTTTGCGCTCTCGAAAATATAGTTCTTTTTTACTTCGATTTGCTAAATGAAAATATTCTATAATCATAAAATGAAATTTTAATTTTATTTTAAGATAAGCTGAAGATTAATGTGTGATTTCTAAATTTCTTGAAACGGCTTGCTCAATAATAGGAAAAAATACATTACTACCAGGGTTTGTTTCGAAAAATAGGTTTTTTCAAAATTATTTTTCTGCTATATTTTGTATCAAAGTTGAAAAAAGTGGTCGAGCTATGTGCGAGTAGACCATATGTATATGTTGATGATATTTTTAATGTTCAAAATCAAACGTAGTTTCTGGTAATAAAATGATCAAACGTCAGTCTCGCGTCATTTTTTGGAAAATTTGTTGCGAATATTAGTGATTTTCCATGAATACTTAACTTATTTTAAAAATCCCTTTCAGCCACATGCAAAACGAAGAACTCAAGTTTTCGAATCACAAATAATTTTGTTTAAATAATGTTTCTCTTTGCTACAAATAATGCACAAAATTGATCAAAATCAGTCGATTTCGTGCACGGCCCCTTAAAGCGTTAGCTGTATTAAGTTCCTCACATAGGTTGGAGCATGCAAGATTCTGGGCAAGATAGGTAAAGGACAGCCTCTTCACTGTTACTAATAACATTTTGGTTAAATCAACAATAGCAGGCATGTAATCCCCGGCTTGGCAGAGTTGTACCTACCTGTAGTACACCAACATTTCGCCAGTTACTCGTATGTATAAGGCAGTGTTATAGGGGGCGAGCCTATTGCCAACAACAGGGCTCAAATCCAGACTCCAAGCTGGTACTGAGAAATTCGTTGCGAAAACACCCAACAACACATTGCCAGACCTGGGAATCGAAGCCACGACCTCGTGCTCACCAATAGCGCTCGCCACCACTAGACAAACAAATCATTTCTCTAATATCTTCGTGTATATTGCACTTTTCGTGCAACTAGTTCGCACAAATGACGAAATATGACTAGCATTTTGTGGCGTGTCAGGTCAAGGCACTCCAATATCTGAAGATGGTATCATTCAAATTATTTATCTCCCCTGAAAGTTTGAACATTCGTTGATCGGACATGGTGTTTATATTAAGGGGACTACATGACCTAAACGCATGTTTTATAATGCCTAAAAGTTTAAGACCCACTGCAGTAAACAAAATCATGATATTCTTCAGGATATATGCTAGTTAGATAGTATGTTGAAAACAGAATACAAATAATTTGGTACGATACAAAAAAGTCACGAAGATACCTCTAAAAAAATATTTTAAAGATTAAAAACCACACTAATATACAATGCAATCATTCTGTGTTTTTTGTTCAGATTGTCCTTCAAGCAACATATTAACTTGATAGTGTTTTAATTTTTTAGTCCAATCAATAGTTTTTTTGTAAATTGAGAATTGCTTCATATTTTGCAATAAATTACCAGCTTTGTGTCATCGCGCTTCTCTTTCTTTTCTATGCAGTCCGACAGTGACCGCGCTTTAGCTGTTGTCAGCCTCTTAAGTATAATCGGCGTTCTTATCTTAATTAAGTGATTTCTTCCAGCCAATCATATAGAAGATACTTACCACGATTTGATTCCGCATACCGTACTTTATTATTTGGCATGTAAGGTGCTAAAAATAGCAATAGATCAATCCTGTGAACTGAAGTTTGTTGCTGGGCCATGCATGTAATTTCAATTTGTTTAATGATACATAAATAATTGTGTGTAAAGAGTAGCGTCATTAGTAAATATGGCAACTTTATATCCCGTTTATTTAAGTACTTACTAGATAAACAATTATGGATTTTTGAAACCGAGAAAAAAGTCATGTAGGGACTTATCGCCTGTGCTAGTATTTGATAAAAACTTTGTATATCTCTTGCACTGGTGTCTGATAATGTGTGTCAAAGCCAGTTACCTTACTTCTACATATTAGTATTCAAAACCAGATTCTTATAAAGTCAGTAGGATTTTACTAGTTTATCAGACTGGATTAGCGCTCAATGGGGGGCCAGTCTTACAAACATTACTTACTATGCCTATATTTTGTAGATAAGAGGAAACGCGGTCACGTGGTCGTTGACGTCCATTACATACTGACGTATTCCCCTGTTTTCTCCCTGCGTGCGTAGTATGGCCGCTGTAGAAATGGAAGAAACGGAAGACAAAACGACAGATTGTAGACAGATTACAAAACGCGATGTCAAAATTCAAGAAAAGAATGACTTTTGTTAAGAAAGTGATTCGTCTTCTCTTCGTAGAGTAGAGATAAAAGTGGTTTTTAACGACATAGTGTAGGTATATCGGCGACTGGTTTACGAATATCCCTATGTTTTTTTTTTTGTGTAATTATATTCAGGCAGGGACAACGACGCGCAAACTACATATTATAACCAAGAATTCAGCATATGATTCTAAACACCACACTAAAGTAGAAATATGTGGTCGGTTATCAAAAAAAATAGCTGTTTCATAGAAAAGTGCAATACCTACGCGTTAAATGTACGGCACAGCAATTTTTCAACATCATTAGGTATTATGGTCTACTTGAACGTGGATGGAACACTTTTTTAACTTTGATACAAAATAAAGCAGAAAAATAATGTTGAAAAAACCTATTTTTCGAAACAAACCCTGTCAGTAATGTATTTTTTTCCTATTATTGAGCAAATCGTTTCAAGAAATTTAATAATCACACATTAATCTTGAGCTAACCATAAAATAAAATCAAAATTTCATTTTATGTTTCATTAAGTAAATCAAAGGCAAAATAAACTATATTTTCATGTGCTGTGACTGACCCGAATGGTTTAGCGCCACAAAAACTGTACTTTTGTACCTAGTCACACAGACATATTTTTTTTTACAACATCCACACAAGGTCGTCAGGTCCAGAACTAGGTAAGTAGAGCCTGTACTACGGTAACCTGATGACTGATATACATACTTATATACATATATATACACCCAGACACAGGCCAAACAGACATGTTCATGGACACAAATGTTTGACTTGTCCGGGGATCGAACCCGGGATCAGCGGCTCAGAAGGCAGGGTCGCTACCAACTGCACCAACCGGTCAGTCAATATGTCATAATGTTTCAATTATTTCCAGCTGTGTTAAAATGAGATTAGAAATTGACAAAAGAGGGTTTTGTACGTGCACGGAGCCTTCACATCAAAGCAAGTGGACATTTGCCATGTACGTCAGTGTGGGTATTACCCAGGTTTTCCTATAACCTTCACGAGTTTCGCAAAAATATCAACTGACACATATGTGTTTATTTATCTTTATGGGTAAAAGAAGTTGAATCATAGATATTGTAAGATTATGTTTAAAGTTATCTTTTTAGCTCCATCGCCACCGGTTAGGCAACGATAAAACAGTATGCATCATTATTTTTATCAGATATGGCTTCGTAAGCAATCGTAAGTTGCGTCTACACTTGTAAAAACATTATAACATACTTAGCAACTGACGTCAATACTACAAACCAGTTTTCTGTACATTTAGAGTCTACAGGAGAATAATTCTCGTTAAATAAGAAAATATAGGATGCGTCTATTAGGCATGTTTTTGAAAAAATCAACCATTTTAGTCAAATAACCTGCTCAAAATTATGAAAATTTTAAAGGTAGTTGTCATTTTATGGTTGATTAAGTATTGAAGTAGACTCAGACAATAGAAAATTAAAAAAATATGAATTGTTTTTTTAAAATAAATTTTCACTGTTGTATACCGCCAAAAAATATAAAATGTCAATTGACATTTGCAAAAGGGTCATAAGGGGTCATTTGGTTGCAAATGACCTCCCCTACATCCCCTTAACGGATTGCCGACATACTTATTACCAATAACCCTGTATACGGAGTTGATATGACAGAGGAGCATTAAATTACACTACGTATACTATACGTGTTTAGTATTAATTCAATAAGGTATAAAAATAAAAAGCACCAAAAATGGGAAAATTTGTTTTTTAAACAAACTAAATAGCTTGCAAATCAGAGTAAAACGCAACCAACCTTTGTATTGAAAGTGCAAGTGTGTGTGTATTTATTGCCATCTTTTTAGCTAAAATATTTGGTTGTACCTACTTGTGACTTGCGTCAGAGCGGCAACAACGCATCGTAGACGCATCGTAGGTTATACTCAGATTTATCGTTTTAAGGTGCATGACCTATGCGCATAGACATAATCAGCTGTTAGGAATGATACATCGTGTTCAAACGGGACAAAAAATTAAAAAATCATTTGCGACTAAACTACTGTTCCTATTTAATTGACTTTTGGTAGAGAGCTTGAAAATGGTACCTAGTATAGGTAGTTTAAAGGAAAGCCCCTCTGTCGTATCAACTCTGTATAACTTGATTATAAACCTTAACACGCAAACATGAGGTTTATTCCTATAGTTTACAATATATTTACTACTTCTATTGAAAAGTAAACGTAGTTTTGAAATAAGAACAAAAACATTTATGGAAAAATAAAACATAACTTCTAAGCAATAAGACCGCAACATTATTTGTGGAGTTTCCGGCCGTTTATGATGCGCTCATCGGTAATCTAGTATTATTGTTGATCGAAGGCTCGAAACTCTTGAGCCAGCCTTTTCCAATCGTTTTCAGTGGCGAACCGTCTAGAGATTAAAAATAGTCCTCACGGTCTCCTTGGAAAATAAAACAATAATAACAGACATCTTATTTTATTTGTTAGGGACAAAAAACAGTTACATGCCAAGCTTAACTAGATATTCATAAAATAGCACAAAACTTAGAAATACATTTATACACAGTCTATACCATATTTATATTATTATACATGTAACCCACAACATTATCCACGGATTCACAAAAAAAAAGTTAAAAGAAAACAGACAAAATAGTGTGCATCGTAAAAGCCTAATAAGAAAAAGGACAGAAAAAAAATCTTAATACCTATGTATTTTAGTGAAGTATGTTCATATTTTTTATTTTGCCCAAGGACCCTGGGTCATACTGTCATGCTTATGATGACATCAGGTTGGGAAACTCAAACCAGTTCGTCCGAAGTGTGTAGGTACAGTTTGGAACACACGTAAATCTCGGAGCTTTAGCTAACCCGGCGCCACTTGTAATAATTTACTACGGGGGCGCAGGAGGGAAATAATGTTATATTTAATTATGACGTTAATTCCTAGCGTTCGTGCTTACAGCAACCCACCTATGTGCTCACTGGTGTTTCCTAACAAAAACCTATTTCAAATAATTTGAAAGCTCATTCTAAATTCGCTTTACTGTTCGAATTTAGAAAGAGTTACTTTACTACCAGCCTGCACGATATAAGGTCGACTTTTGCAGACGTTTACGGCATGTACCTACTGCATCTATTAATAGGAAATAACATCAACACAATCAGCAAACATACTATTGGACCGTACTAACAGTTCTGGATTCTTAGTGTAAACAGGATGTCGGTATAAATCTTGATATTATTAGGAGATTTAACCATTTAGCAATTGTTTGAAAAGGTTGGAGTGTTTACTAATTTACAAATACAAATGCAGTGTTTGATCTTTTTTATTTGGTTTTGAGATTTTTAGTTTTTTTTTTTGTGCACCTGTTTAAGTATTGCGCAAAAGAACGAATCTATATCCATACTGAGTATAAATAAATAAATAAAGTAAGCTGTTCTTTAGTGAGCGCATCACTTGAGAACAGCTGGACCGATATTGCAACTTTTTAATCGACTTCAAACAAGGAGGTTCTCAATTCGGCGGTACTTTTTTTTGTTTGTTGCCTCGGAACTCCGTTATTTATAAACAGATTTGGAATTAATTTTTTTTTATTTGAATGCTACTTCCAGATTGGTCCCATATAAATTTAGTCAAGTTCTGATGAGTGGTTTTTGAGTCAGCTTCAATAATACACGGTATTTTGTCCACTTAGTGTATGTTGATGATGTTGTAAGTTGTAATAACTTCCTGTCACTGTTATTTACATTGTAAGTAGTGGTATACGACTTTGTTTGTGTACATCATCATCATCATCTGCCTAGCCTTTTCCCAACTAGGTATGTTGGGGTCGGCTTCCAGTCTAACCGGATGCAGCTGAATACCAGTATTTTACATGGAGCGACTGCCTATCTGACCTCCACAACCCAGTTACTGGGTAATACAATACCCCTTGGTAAGACTGGTTGTCAGACTTTCGGGCTTCTGACGACCCGTAACGACTGTCAAAGATCCACGAATGACAGCCGGGACCAACGGCTTAACGTGCTTTCCGAGGCACGGAGCAGTGGTGATGAAATAATTTACACAAAGTAAAGCGCCTGTCGGGGTTCGAACCTACGACCTACAACTCGTAAGTCGCGGCCGTTACCACTGGGCCACCACTGCTGCTGCTGCTGCTGCTGCTGTTTGTGTACCACAACTAAAAAAAGAAAAATAAAAAGTTTTATTTATTTATTTGTTGTGAAATGAACGTAATAGTCTGAATTACAGACGTTCATTTCACAACAAAAACTTTTTCAGAAAAAAAAAACCATCGTCTTCCAAATAAAACACTACAAAGTGAAAAATAACTTTAATTTCGGAAGTCGGTGGCAAAAACCGAAAATACAAAATCCAAAGACGCGAATACAGATTATTTCCTGGTAGACTTCTGTATTTTAGGGCAGTCGTGTATCTTTCTTAACAAATTATCAATGAGACCTAGATTGCCCTTTTCGGGTTAAAAGAATGAAAAACGGGTTCAACCAGTGTACACATCATCAAGTTATAAATAACCAATATAAGCTGACTTCTGATGGTACGAAAAACCTATAAAATGCGAGGTCAGCTAAAACTGGAAATATGTAGCTTGATGTGTAGCCGTGTGAACAAAGAGCTAGATCTGGCCCAACAAGGGCTGAGGAGGCAACACTGCGTATGCTGTGCAGTACAATGTCACACACTGGTGGACTCGCGCCTTAACTAATCATATTTGAACTGACTTAGCCTGGTATCTAACCTACCTGAGAAACCTCTAACATACATAATAATAATAATATGAGACAACATCCACACAATGTCTTCAGGTCCCGAACTAGGTAGAACCTATACTACGGTACCTAACCTGATGACTGATATTATACATAATATACACACCCAGACACAGGTCAAACAGACATGTTCATGCACACAAATGTTTGACTTGTCCGGGGATCGAACCCGGGACCAGCGGCTCAGTAGGCAGGGTCGCTACCAACTGAACCAACCGGTCAGTATGTGTTTTCCCGAATCGTCATTGCCTTAAGTACCTACCCTTACCTATCCAAATTTAGAGATGGGAGTCAGCACAGCATGTTGTCTTCTTCTTCGATATAAGTCGTCATCCCAGGAGTCACCCCTTTCGATATCATCTGTCACACAGTCCATCAATCGTTTTTTTTGTTGGTCTTCCCCTACTTTTATAGCCATTTACATTCATACATTCATACTCAAATCTTTGCTCACGACATTTTCCTCGTTCCTCCGCCGCCGCGTCGTATACCATGACAACTGATTTCCACACAACTTTTCAGACTTTGGAGCCTATGGGTGATAAACTGCACATTTGAGCAGCGCCGCGGTCTTAGCTAGTATCCAATAATTCAGTCTCTAAAAGTAACTTGACCTCATGGCCATTAGTTTTTGCACCCGATGTATTGCGCTCTGTTACACGAGCAACCAGTTTTACAAATAAATATTTATAAGTATAACCTTGTGATCATAAAAGTCTCGCTAATAGTGACCGAATATTTTATAGATGCCATCCGTGTTGATTGACAATTAAAAACTGGCATTTTTATGAAGTTGTCTGGCGGAATAACGAAGCTGTTACATCAAAAGTCTGGAAAATGGTCGGTGTTGGCTTACGTAAATCATGGCGGGGTGTTATCTCAATATTCCCAAAAATTGGTGTCTTAGAACGTCGAGTATGACGTAATGTAATAAAAATAAGTAACGCGAAAAATACAGTGAACAGAGAAGGGTATAAAGAAGAATTTAAACCGAACAGAATAATAAATAATAGTTTGATATTCCCAATAAAAAATTGGGAAGTTGTAGCACAAAAATAAACTTTGACGTCGAAGATCTCTGTATTTCCAGCGATAACAACAGTTTTTTTTTTAAGAATTTAGTAGGTTTTCCATTTTTTTAAAACTTTAACCAAACCATTATTTAATTTTATGTCTATATTTTAAATAATCTAAAGAAAAGCAGTAAAATAAATGCCCATTCGCAGCTTACGTCACATTTCAACACAAATATCATTTTCAATTTTCAATCTTATTGACGCTCCATAGTGGTGACAATAGCTTACGCGGTCATACTTTAGTCGTCGGGCAGCGCTCGACTTGGATGGTTGGCACCGGACGCTCTGTGCATAATTCGATTGTAGTTTTCAAGTAATTTATGACTGAAAACAGTGTGTGAATTGAACTAAAGTTCTGTGGCGGACTACTAAGGCTACTCACTGCCTAATATTGAAGTGAAAATTCAGTCTCAGTGGAAATATGGGCAATAAAAATAAAATGTTGCGAAAGAGTTTTACAAGAAAAAGACGAAAAACTCGAAAAAATTATGGAATGTTTGGGTAAGTAGGATGATTACGGTATTGTATCATAATAACATTTGAAATTTGTATTTAGTTTAGTATACTTACGAAACTGTATAAATCTATAGAAACGGTATTGACAATTTCTACAAACATTTTGCTAAATCCAAAAACAAATAGGTGCACTCTATTTTGATGTCTATAGAATGCATATTTGAATGCGCCTAGTGCAAACGTCTCTGGTCGAAGCAACCATCGAGGCGACAGCCATATTGCAATAGTAGGTATAAGTAACAAAAACAAACTTGCAGATAAATCAGAGTGCGTTCGTAATTATTATAATAATATAAATACTGCACACTAGTTATATATAAAGCATTTTGATTCTTTAAGATTATTTTTATAATATTTATTGAGTCATTAGACCAGTGCCGATAATTTTTGAAAACGAAAAAAGTCACAGTAGGCTGAAACCCATTGGAAAAGAAAGAGAATATAACAAAAATGAAAGGAAAAATAATTTACGGGCGATCCGAGGTCGGGAAGTGGGGGTTATCTCGATTTCCGGAAAAACTACAAGTCATATGGAAAAAAGTGTAATAGCAAAGTTGTAGGTAATAAAAAGATCTACAACTTTTGTATTCACACTTTTTTCAAGTAACCTCAAAATTTATGTGAAAAATTCAATTCATGTGAAAAATTCAAATTTGACAACAAACAATTTATGTGAAAAATTCAAATTTGCCGGAAATCGAGATAAACCGCTTTTTACCCTTAAACCCCCACTTCCCGACCTCGGATCGCCCGTAAATTATTTTTCCTTTCATTTTTGTTATATTCTCTTTCTTTTCCAATGGGTTTCAGCCTACTGTGACTTTTTTCGTTTTCAAAAATTATCGGCACTGGTCTAATGACTCAATAAATATTATAAAAATAATCTTACAAAAGAATCAAAATGCTTTATATATAACTAGTGTGCAGTATTTATATTATTATAATAATTACGAACGCACTCTGATTTATCTGCAAGTTTGTTTTTGTTACTTATACCTACTATTGCAATATGGCTATCGCCTCGATGGTTGCTTCGACCAGAGACGTTTGCACTAGGCGCATTCAAATATGCATTCTATAGACATCAAAATAGAGTGCACCTATTTGTTTTTGGATTTAGCAAAATGTTTGTAGAAATTGTCAATGCCGTTTCTATAGATTTATACAGTTTCGTAAGTAAACTAAACTAAATACAAATTTCAAATGTTATGATACAATACCGTAATCATCCTACTTACCCAAACATTCCATCATTTTTTCGAGTTTTTCGTCTTTTTCTTGTAAAACTCTTTCGCAACATTTTATTTTTATTGCCCATATTTCCACTGAGACTGAATTTTCACTTCAATATTAGGCAGTGAGTAGCCTTAGTAGTCCGCCACAGAACTTTAGTTCAATTCACGCACTGTTTTACCAATTTTAGCAAATACCAACTAATATTCAGCCAGCAGCAGCTTCCATTCCCGTGGATGATCCCTCTATCGTCTAAATTTTTCAGAATTCTAGCTTCCGTCCCGGCTCCGCATTTTATTAGAAACATTATGGCATTTGTCACTTTGGAGCTGTGATATTATTGCATTTATTTAGAGTTTATGTGATTTTTAAGTGGTCCGAGGGCCTTTATGTTGGTTTTGTTTTCTATTTTTTTACCGCACCCACTAAGTACCTATCTAAAACACAAACATTAGTTTGAAATGGCATAACTACCCATTTAATTAACCCTTCCATCCCTGATACTGACTTACACCCGAAAAGCATAATTCCCCTTCTAGAGCAGTCGGGTAAAATTCGGAATGTTTATATTTGACCTGTTTATCATGTACTGTAATAAAAATAAACAGTAGTGATGTTTTTTTTTAAATTGTTATGTGTAATTATTTATTGTATCATATTATGAACCGACACTGTAATTACATCGAATTTTAGAACGCACGTCATAAGTAAGTATATTCAACAGAAAACATCTGATTTCCTTACGTATACTATGCAACTTTCCTTGAGCACACAAACGCCCGTGTTAGCGTTTGCGAGTGTGTGCATAATTACCGTAAAACGCGCAGATGCGGTTGTGTGAGTGCGGTAATAGCGATTAAAATCGTAGTCGGTCCGCGTCTTTACTTCCACATGCTAAAAAAGAGAGCGCAACAATGCGCAATGGAACCAAAATAAAACAACGTAAGCGCCAAACCGAATAAAAATTGTTTAAAAATAAATTAAGCTATGTATCGAAAATATATTCAGCCAGAATTTTTAATTACGTAATACGCATATTTCGAATGCAACTTTGCAATGAAATTACTTAGGATTTTAGTATTACAGAAAAAATATAAAAAAAGTAGGAGGTCTTTTCGGAATTTAATTCTATCGAGGAAATTTAACCCAATTGCGTTTTCCTTCAGTCAGAGTATTAATCAAATAGTCAATAAACATACATCCAAAAATTAAATCCATATATATACTGTAATAGTGAAATAAATGGTTACGAAAAAGCCCCAATTTATTTTGGTATTGCCTTAGCAGAGGTCATGCAATTACAGATGTAGGATGTAGGTGACTTGTGACTTCAAGTCTTTAATATCATATGTCTGACTCTTTCGTTCTTGATAAATAAAGATGGCAATATATTACATAACAACGTCTGACCTCTTATCAAATTAATCGCGGAAAAACTACAATTATTCGATCATTATTACATTTTTATTATGAACGGACTAAAATAAATTGCCACGAACTTGAAATTAACATGAAAGGATTTCCTGACGTCTTCCTCAATTGATTTAGTTTCAAGGTATTAGTAAATATTAACCGGAATGAATATTAAACAAAGTGAAGTATGTAGATTAATTGTGCTCTTCCAATACTAGCTTCTCGACACGGTTTCAAATTCATGGAGAGTCCACAGGTTGACAGGAACCGTACATTTGTCTGGCATAAAAAGTACGCCATGTCAATCAGGAATAGTGTAGCTTTCTATCAATCATAGTGTTTTTTTTTTTGCAATCGGAACAGTTATTCCTGATATACAGGGTGGCCGGAACATTGACGTCCAAAAATAAAATTTCGGTCCCTCGTATCGTGGGGTATTCGAATCACCCCCATGTATGTTCCGCGACTTTTCATAGTTTTCGAGTTATGAATTTTTTTCTGAATGTTTGAAAATTTTCGACCTGACCAACCTAAAAAAATTCTAAAAAAAAAAGTAGAGGGTTTTATCGAGTTTCTTTTTTTGCAACTGAATTTTCATAAGTAGTACTTTTATGCATAAAATAATCAGCTTCGTAACTGTGATGAAAGTTATGAAAATGTTGATCTAAAGTGAAAAATTTACGTTCGGTAAATTATGACTCAAATTTTCAACTTTAAATTAAAAATCTTAACAGGTGACTTCATAATTCCTAAGTAGGCTTCAAGAATGCGCCAGACTCTCAGTTTTCATAATCATAAAAAAAATGAAGTACTTAATAGGGCTACTTTGTTTAAAATCGGCCTTCAAAGACAGCGAGGTGGAAAAATTCTTAAAATTACCCATCTGAGTAATTATTTTTTTTTGGCTATTTTCTCGTTCCTAAGGTTAATTAATGATAAGAATACTGAAAACTAACCAACAAATAGTTTCAGAGTTGGGTAAGAAAAGTTTTACGTAAAAAGTGGTTTTGAATAAAACACAGATGATAATGTGAAAAAAGTACTTAATTTATTTTTAACATTTAGAAAAGGTTTTCAAAGTGGCCACCACCAGCAGCAATACACATTCTACACCTACGTAAGAAATTGTCTGGCAATCGTCTAAAAGCGTCTCTGTTCTCTCTCACAACACGTTCAGCTTCTGCAATCAACTGCCTCAGCTCTTGTTCACTTGAACAGTCTCGGGCGTATGCTATTTCCTTGTAATAGCCCCAAATAAAGAAATCGATGGGGTTGAGATCAGGTGAGCGTGGAGGCCACCTAATTGGTCCGCTGCGTCCGATCCATCTGTTGGGGTATGTTTCATCTAAGTAATTTCGGACCTGGGTTGCATAGTGACACGGGGCGCCGTCATTTTGCAACACCATGGTTCGTCTGAGTTCGAGATTCACATCTGCCAGCAACAATGGAAGTTCATTTTCCAAAAAGTTTTTGTATGTTTCTCCATCAAGTCTGGACGGCAGTTCAAACGGACCAATTAGTTCGCCATTGAGAATACCAGACCACAAGTTAACGCTGAAGCGATGTTGAAATGTCGAAGCTCTCACTTCGAGTGGATTTTCATTCGCCCACGTGTGGTAATTATGAATATTGAATATTCCGGATCGCTCAAATCGTGACTCATCTGACCATAAAACTTTATTGAAAAATCCAGGATCCTCTTGCTCTTTTCGTAACATGGTTTGGCAAAAATCAACGCGCAATTGGTGATCTGTAGGCAGTAAAGCTTGGACTCGTCGGATGTGGAACGCGTGGTATTCTTCATCGTGAAGAATGTCTTGGATAGAAGTCCTTGGGATGTTCAGAGCACGAGCCATACTTCTCGTACTCGTAGACGGATTTCGCTGAACTTCTTCCAGCACCATTTCTCTGCGAT
The DNA here is from genome assembly GCA_937001585.2 of Brachylomia viminalis. Taxonomy (NCBI): domain Eukaryota; kingdom Metazoa; phylum Arthropoda; class Insecta; order Lepidoptera; family Noctuidae; genus Brachylomia; species Brachylomia viminalis. The sequence continues at coordinate 5,999,328 of OW443301.2, forward strand.
CCGGGTTAGCTCTAGGGATTCCTTCATGACTGCCGCGTCGACCAGGAATGCGGCCTGCCATCAAAGTGTTGTGCGTGTTAATAAAAACACGATGGTCGGGATATCGCTCAGGTTGCGGCCCACCACGACGTTGAAGTTGTTCGCGATACAGTCGCGCTGCTTCATGGCCGTTTCCTTGTGCAACTCCATAAAAATAATGCATTTCTGCATATTCACTTAACGTGTAACTCATTTTTTACACTTCCACGTAAAAAAAGTCCAAATCAGAATGCAAAACACAGTCCAATAAACGAGCAAAGTAGTCAAACAAGTAGGCAGCGGAGTCCGTGGGCAAAGCGAGTGTGGTAAAGACAAAATGGCGACACGCGTATAGCAGTAAACACAATGTGAGTACGACTGAGGTACTTGGTTTGCGTTGGCTTCGGTTGCGCGCCTTGCGTGAGAGAGATAGCAATAATTCGGTCTCTTTTCCTCTCGGTCCATTGTTATTGCAGGTAAAAGAGTTGCACCCTCGTTTACAACCCATAGTCCACGAGAACGGATCGCGCAAAATTCATTAAACTAACATTTAAAAAAATCTCCGTGTTTAAATCTTAGCTTTCCTGCAGTCATTTTTGGTTAGCAAACTAAATAACCTTAGGAGCGAGAAAATGGAAAAAAAAAATTATTAATCAGATAGCTAATTTTAAGAATTTTCCACTTCGCAGTCTTTGAAGGCCGATTAAGGCCAAAGTTAGCCCCATTAAGTCCTACGTTTTTTAATGATTATGAAAGCTGAGAGTCTGGCGCATTCTTGAAGCCTACTTGAGAACCATGAAGTCACCTGTTTAGATTTTTAATTTGAAGTTGAAAATTTAAGTCATAATTTACCGAACGTAAATTTTTCACTTTAGATCAACATTTTCATAACTTTCACCACAGTTACGAAGCTGATTATTTTATGCATAAAAGTACTACTTATGAAAATTCAGTTGCAAAAAAAGAAACTCGATAAAACCCTCTACTTTTTTTTTTGAATTTTTTTAGGTTGGTCAGGTCGAAAATTTTCAAACATTCAGAAAAAAATTCATAACTCGAAAACTATGAAAAGTCGCGGAACATACATGGGGGTGATTCGAATACCCCACGATACGAGGGACCGAAATTTTATTTTTGGACGTCAATGTTCCGGCCACCCTGTATTCCTTTGCAAACATACAAACAACGTAACCTCCTTATGAAAAGCGCACTTTAATAGCATGTGCGTTCGTCCAGTTTAATTAATTGTTTATACCTTATGAGTGGCAACGTCGCAATTTAGTGTCATATTTCGAGGTTTTCTGTTTTTATCATTTAATCGGAGCTATATTTAAAAAATCTGTTTAATTAACTTTTTAGAATTATGTGAAAACGGTGTAAAGGGTAAGAAATCGTTGCGTTTACAGTTCTATTTATATGTGTCGTAGGATAATTGATACTTCGAATTTTCGCGAAAATCCTAGGGGTTTTGCGAAAACGCGGATAATTAGACATAGGCGAAAAATTATCAAATCTTACTGGACAAAGTCAGGACCTAACCTAACCTAACCAACAATAGAAGGGTATCTGGCGCTTGGCGGCCGCTGCCGCGGCACGCTCGCTTCGCTCGCTCGCCTTCGCGCGCTAATGGTCACTGTTCTAACCTAACCTAACCTAAATTTTTCGCCTATGTCTAATTATCCGCGTTTTCGCAAAACCCCTAGGATTTTCGCGAAAATTCGAAGTATCAAATTATCCTACGACATATGCAAATAATACATTGGAAACTTGCAGGGCGTTATTTTCATTGTAAAATAACTGTAAGCATTACGGTTACTTACTTTTTAAACACTTTCACGTAATTCTAAAAAGCTAATTAAACTGATTTTTAAAATATAGCTCCGATTAAATGATAAAAATTGAAAACCACGAAATATGACACTAAATTGCGACGTTGCTCACGATACGATACTCATAAGGTATAAGCGCTCTTAATCTCTGAAAACAATTTATTACATAGCTCATATAACTTCTCGTCTCTTCTATTCTCTTCTCGTTTTTTATATCTGGAATTTCTCCGTAGCAGCCTTCGATCAATAATATTATAGTACTATTTTAGTTAGATTAAATATTATTACTAGTAAATATAGTACTATTATTGATCGAAGGTTGCAGCCCGGTCTGGAACAGTGGGCGACCAGAGGGTCTACTATAGGTACACCTCTGCCCAAGCGTTCGAGGATACTAGGCGTGATGTTATGCTATGTCATATAAAAAATGGAAGTTTATAAAGTTACATTAACTTTGGTTACAATTACGTTGCGTCTCGAATAGTCACGGTTCGCGATTGGACGTAAATGTTTGAATAAGTGACGTGTTTTAAATAGAGAAAAGCTTTATTGGTCGGCGATATCGTCTGATATTTCTTAGGTTTTTGGTTATCAGTGTTATTTTTTCGTTTTAAGTACCTAGTCTGGTAAAAAAATACATATTTACAGACTACAATAATCATTTCAACTCCATTTTTTTTTCGAGATTTCGTTACTTCTTGCCTCGTGTTCGACGAAAAATATATGCTTTAATTGTTTAAGTTAAACAACCAATGAATCTATCGAATCGATTTCGGGTCATAGGTAAGTATCTTGATTCAAACAAGCACGAGATGATTATGTTTTTGAACTATACATTTTGTGTGGCATCTGATAAAAAATATAACGAGAGAATGGGACTAGTAACTACAAACGTTAAAAACAAATAATTTCACCGAATTGTTAATGTCGCACGTTTTTCAACAACAATCACTCAAAAGATCGTAATTATTCCTAAATGACTCATTGGTCATTACTTCATCAGTGTAACAATAGGTACTTGATGCATTGAAGCTATCTCTTTAGGCACAGTATTTTATTGACCTTTAGGGAAACGATTACGGTCCCACTTGGCCATATCTATTTGCACAGTCCTCTATTAAGACATGAATACTATGTAAATAAAATAGTCGGGTAGTAAGAATAGTCCTAACCTTGGGTGCTGGGTCTTACTTATCACTGATGTGTCAGCGCATACAAATATTACCTAACGTGACGCAACTGACAGTGAAGTGTGTTTGACAGCTCAAACGTCACAAGTTGCGAAAAGTCACGCCTTCGGGTTCATATAATATTTTTTATTTAAGATGAGTTTGCTCTTGACTCTAGTCAAGGCCAGTGGTGACAGAGACAAGAGTCGACGGTGGAGTGAGCGTACCCAGAAGAAGCCTGTTCACTCTCAGTTTGATTAGGGTTGTATGCGTACGGAAACACAGATGCAGGTAGAGAGTTCCATTCTTTTGCTGTGCGTATTACAAAAGGCATTTGGAAACGCCTAGTGCGAATTGGTGGAATAGGAACTAGGTAAGGATGGTAACTTGCAGTGCGTTTAGATGACCGATTGAAGATGGGGGCCGGTGGAATACGGTCGTGGAGTTCTTGGGCACACTCACCGAAGTACAATCTGTAGAAGACCGACAAGTAGGCAACCTTGCGGCGATGAGCCAAGCATGATTGATTGCAAAGTACGTCTTCTTGTTTCTGTACCTAGATAATGTGTATCTCCTTTAAGCTAAAGTCAATGTTGGACCAACAACAGCTTCATTCCAATCAATTAAGAATCGTTATGAAGATGGATATAGAAACATGTTACAGCTCGATGCAAACTTTATGGCGGCTCGGAACATTAGGCGAGTCGCTGCGCAGTAACCAATTCCCGTGTCAGCGGGGGTGAGGAGTGAGGTACTGCGCAACGAGAAGCGCACTTCACAGCCGCCATAAAGTTTGAATCGGGCTATACCATTCACGATCCCGTACATTGTAAGATGATTCAGTCAATACCTGACTTTATTTTATTCTGTGTATACTTAAACGTTACATTGAAGATACTGTTGCTATCTCGCAATAATATAAAGCCTCTAACAGTAATTTCTAAACTGTAATCAGCAAAATGATGCTTCTCTTGGTATATTAAAGCTAACGTCACATTTTGTACGCACTGGTTTGGACTACAAACAAAAGAATAGCATTTTTTTATAAATGCTAATGTAATTTGGGGACTGCTCTATAATTATGAACAAAAAAATTAAATTGAAGTGTTCCGCAAACCAGTAATTTGCAGTAATAAATAACTCTACACCTTATTAAGTTCAGATTAGGTTTGTAGCCATCTTGTTTTGCATACTATTATTTTTGGACACTGTCGATAATTGCAGGATTATTTTACTGGAGTTTAATTTAAATAATTTGTTTCATAACTGGATCAAAAATAGTACTCACCTAATTAGGTTTACTTATCTAATCTAATTAGTAGGTAGATTCCATTGTTCCGCTGCCTGTTACCAGAACTTTTAATTAATCGGAATAGCTGCAACACTATTTTAATGATTATATTATGCACTAAATAATCGCGTCCAATTATCATATTCTTCTATACATAAGTAGATAAGAGTTTTTAATCCCGTAACTTTTTTTTTTTTTGGTATGAAATCATCAAATAACTTCTCCCGCTCTGGGCAGAGCAGGAGGGCGTGTCAGACTCTTACTGACTAAAACCCACCCGTGTTCCTTCAGTTGCCTGTGCCAGGGGCCACGGTAACCCTCTTGGACTTTTCCGCAACCCTAGCAGGCATCGGTCCCCGTAACTAGCACGGGTATCACAGTCAAGCACTATGCAAGTATGTGAGATTCTAACTTATCCATCAATGTGGAAGTTTTAACAGTCGTTCTCAATTCGTACATATCCTCGAAATGCGAAACTATGGCTCAAAATCTCACGACAGCGCACCAAAGTGACATTACAATGACGATTTTGTCATTGTGACTAAACTCACGCGTCTACAATAAAACGAATTATTAAAGGTTACAGAAATAACAATAATACTAATCAGGATTGACATGTTATTAATCAAATTACTTTTTTACGCGGGTTAACTTTTAGAAAGAAGCATAACTAGACGCTAACACCGAACAAAATAGTGCTCCGTGAAAAATAAGGACAAAGAAGGCCGACCCCAAGTAAACGGTACACACGGTACAATCTAGGAGCTAAAGGATGAAGACGGTTCAGCATTTAGCATAATGAAACAAAATATTTAAATATTCATTCGATTAAACGACAATACGACGAAATCAGACGAGAATAGCTTCAATGAATTTCGCAGATTGCTCTTCAAAATTGATTCCGCTCTCCCAAATCCGTCGACGCCACTTTGGTGGGAACAAAGTTAAGATTAGAAAGATCAGGTTCCACACTTGTTGATACTTGATATCACGCGATTGAACATGTTAAAAACAAATTGGGGACAGCGAATCACGGACCTCGGATCAACTGTCAAGGTTGACACTACTGGTCCGTTCACATCAGTCTTTTGTACGAATCTTGATTCTATTTCGTAGAGGCTGGCCGTCGCTTTAAAATTATCAAATATCATTTTTAGTTAGTCAAATAAAGTAATGGATTATTTTTTAAGTGGCTATTGTTTGAAGGTGATTAATCTGGCAAGCAATTAAGAACGCAAACTTTTTTAGTATTGCTTGAAGCGCTTTCATGATATAGTTTACTTAACGACATCGGCCAAATATTTCTGTAAAAAAAACAGCAGCCTATATTCATTATCGGTGGAAGTGGACAATTATGAATAAACTAGATGGGTGGGTCTATGTTTCTGCGTGGGGTCTCAGTCTGCATGGGTCAAGAGCGTTTGATGAGCTTTTTACGTTGTAGGCTCTGCAGCCTCATCATCATCCATAGCTTGACTTCATCCACTGCTCGGCATATGCCGCTCTTTACTGGTTTCAATCCCCAGGCTCCTGTGCCAGCCTACAACCTACAAAGTGTTTGCAAAAGGCCAACCCCGCCCATGTCTTTTTTCAAATACCAAAAATACTCTTTTTAACCTACGAAAATCGCATATGAGAAATTTTCAAATTGTTCGTATTCCATTAAGATTTCTAGGCACATATTTAACATAATTTATCACTCCATTCAACTGTTAAACGTAAACATTGTGAGGAAACTCACATGCCCATTATGTGCATACATAATATACTTCACTGAGCACAATATTCAAAAAATTGTGATAGGGACTTGAACCGTGAACCGTAACTGTGTCTGAAATAAGTTGCCAATAGTTGAGTAATTACAGATTAAGGAATAATAGAGCATATAGATGTCCAAGATTTGTTTTTCATTTCCCAAGACATTAAAGATAAAGAATTATTTAGAGATGACGCAGGAGCTATTATATACCAAGCAGTTTGACTTGTTCATTTAAACGCAAAAAAATCCTGTAAACACTATCATAATAACAAGACACACGATGTGTTTTTCACATTGAACAACGTAGAACAAAAATCGTCCGCCAGCAGTGTTGAGATTCCTAAAACTACAGCTGAATATCCACCTCTCGGAGACATGACAAACATGTATAATTGCCAAGGCAAGGAATATACACATTCGTGAAATCTACGGGATTGAAACTATCAATTTCATATTATCGAAATCCAATTTCTACCTAAATCCTAACTCATCTCGACTATCGTCTCGATTAATTTGGCAACTTTGCAAAACATGCCACGGTGTTCCTAAAGTACCACCCACAGTTATCTTTGTATTGAGATAGTTCTGAATTTGGACATGAGTTACACAACCTATTAAAATGCTCATACTATTTTTTTGATGACTCAGTTCCAGCCTTTGCGGCCACTACTACCAGGTCTAGATCTAGGCCACCTTCAGACCTTCACACGTTCAGGCCTTGCCTGACCTTTTATACAGTTATTAGTAACTTTTATCTCTTCGGATATCCAAAAGAGAGACTAAGAATTGGGTATTCTTTTAAAATATTGCAATAACATTATCATTCATAATAATTTTTGTGTTATGCTCATTATTATTTTTCGTTTCGCTTCGTTAGCATAGTTGATGTACCAGTAATTCGTCGGGTTCATTGTAACTGTACGTATTCTGTGTTGTGTGCATGCTGTCATCTACCTATAAATCAAGTCAACATAATATATTTTCAACGCAAGAGTTCTCATTTGTCTCAATAAATTCCTTTTTATTGGAATAAAAAAGTGCGTTCTAAATAAATAGCATATTATACCAAGTCTTAAATCTTGTACAGCTGATCAAATCGCCATCCTAAGCTAGCAGCTATCAAACATAAGGTTTTTATTCGCTGACAATTTTTTGTGCCTTCATCGGAACCTGCTTATTCGGTTGCGTCATCGTCATAGCTTCTACATATAATTAATGCCTCTTTTTCGGGTTCCGTGGTTCAGTGCTCCTCAATGAATCATTACTTATTGAATTTCATAAATGCACATTCTTATTCAAATGACGGATTATATTATGTGGTACAGATTTAGCTATTTTTGTGGCTTTCAAAAACCAACTTTCCAGTTTAGGTTTACATATTATAATAAAACTGTCTCGGGTCTCTCTAAAATTATGGCATATAGGCGGAAGCCTAGCCATGCCATCGTTTGTTTTGTTTCCAAATGAATTCGTTGATTCTCGGAATAAATATCAACTTCTTCTTCAAAAGAGACGTGCAAAATAAACTTACAAAAAGTAAAACTGATAACCTCAATATTTTAATCGAAGAAAGAAAACCCCATTTAAAGAAATGATTTCTAGTTTTCTATGTACACTTTGTTGGATGTAGGTCTTCTGATGTTAATACATTCTTTTATAATTTTTCGTGCTCATTTTCTGTCTTTTTCACCTATGTACGTCCATTAAGCCGGGGCCTCCCAACTGTTTACTTGCTCCATAATTTAATCATTTTTTTAACAGGTTTTTTCATAGTTCCTGTGGCTATAAACTTTTTTTCTTCTATCTACTATGTTCCATCGATATAATAATAATTATTTATTTATTTATTGTTCATCACAAATGTTGCCGACAGGTGTTAAATTAAAAAAAACTGGCTTAACATTTGTGAGAGACTGCTGCCCGAAAGAGGCATAAAATGCCTGTGTTACGGGTCATGGATTTCTAATGACTTCAAATAAATTCATATTCAAATTCAAATTCTTTATTGCGAACTAAGTGTAAGTACAGAATTTTAAAGATGTTAACAATCGTTAGACTTCAACCAATGTAATGTAACTACAGCCTATACACATACACAGCCTACTATGCCTTAGCTAGAGTGATAGCAGATTCCTTCACAAAATAACCTGTACTTGAATGTAGTATTTCATGAAATACGCTTTGCAGCTTTAACAGCAGTCTGACAGTACGACGTAGTAAATACAGGTTAATGTTGCCTTGACCTTTGTATAATTACAACAACCACACCATCGACGTCACATCACTCGTAACTATGTTGACTATTCCACGGCCTCTCGCCTCATCTAACGTAATAAGATGTTGTCTGTGTTTATCTCTCACGTTTACTGTATCTTTACTATGTGATTGGCTCATTTGACTGCAGTAATCAGTAATAGTCGCATGGATAGGACAAAATAGACAAAAAATGGCAGCAGGATGATATATTTACTTCTAAGAAGCGTTTTGCGATTTCATTATAGTTGCCTGGGTATACCTATATTATTTTAGTGTTAATTTTACGGTAAACGTCAAGAAGGAAGGTAATACAAAGGCTGTAGCATTATTTCATGAAACAAGGCCGGTCAAAAAACAGCCTTTGCCCTCTTCGTAGGCAAGCGGGAAACAAAAACTATACGCCACAGCCCCGTTGATGGTATAGTCATCAGTTTTGAAGACATTTGGGAGAAGCATTAGCAGCAGACACAAAAAAACACAACTTGCGTCATTGTTATCTTCAACACACCTCAAGGCTCCTTAGAAACAATTTTTTGAAGATCATTACTGAAACAAAATATACTTTTGGCGCGAGTTGTTCATTATTATTCCTATGTTTAGCAACTAGGCCGAATATTTTTGACGACGGTATCGCGTGTCACAATTCTAGGAACATTTTTAGGCAGTCGCAGCTGGTTGAATGCCTAAGTATTTCGGTAAGCCATTGCCAGACAGAAAAGGATGGTGTTAGGTATTTTGGGTTAGACAGAAAAGGATAGAATTATAGCGGTAGAACAAAGTAAGTGGCTTCAAAAAAAATTATTTAAAAATAGTGTTGGATTAATTTTTAAAGTTTCTACAAATTTTATTAGAGCGAGCAAGTTGAGTGTTTTAATGAGCAAAAGAGTTGGTTTTATTTTTAGATTTATCACATAGTTAATGGTCTAGATAAAAAAATTCTCTAAAATAAAATCGTGTGCTACAGTTAGAATGGTTTAGACGCAATTTATATCACATCTGATAAGACTAATAACGAGGATAAGGTGATGATGAAAATTACACCACAGCACTACACAATTTACGAGCTAAATAACCTGTGACAGGATAATTGTCCACATATTAATAAACTAAGGATTGATTCAGGCAACTGTCATCATTGATATTTCGTAGCCTGGTTACATATTCTTCTCTTTGTCGTTTCGATTATGTTTCCAGAATGGTCTGCCAGTCATTAGTAAATTTTTATATTTTCATCATAATGTTTTCCTTCACCGTTTTTTGATAGCAGTAGTGATGACATTAAATACACAAAGTAAAGTGCCCGTCTATTTTCGATTCGATTCATTCGATTCGTGGTTCGAATTGACGACCTACAAGGCGACCTACAAGGCTACAACTCGTAGGTCGGGGCCAATACCACTGGGCCACCACTGCACTCGTTATAAAACAGAAAGCTATAAAACTCCTGCTAAATCTCTTTTGCAACTTTAAAATAATCCAAATCGATCACCAAAATGTGTATTCTTCAGTTCCTGTCACGAACGCGCCTGTTTCAACGCCTAACATTGTTTTCTTAGAAACGGAATTTTGAGTATGTGTATATTATAATAACGGGGAACTCTTGACGATACGTCTTCCACATTCGCGCCCTCAAAATTTATATGCAGGCTAGATGCCTGCATATAAATTTTGAGGTATTAGACTTTTGGACTTCCTTGCCAAACAAACGATGTAGTTAAGTTCTGCGGTCTGTTGATATTTTATATCAATAATTTCAATTCCAGGTTTCGACACAATAGGTAATTCTTGTTAATTTACTCGATGTGCATTCTAATGCATAGTACACACGGCTACACATCAAGCTATACAAAACCAGTTTACGCTGGTCTCGCATCGTACGGAAATCCTATACAATGTGAGATCAGCTTATACTGGAAATGTATAGCTTGATGTGTAGCCGTGTGTACGTTGATGAGTATGTTTGTAGAAAGTGCTACAATTCATGATAATTGAATCTAACCGTAGAAACCACTTGTCAAAAAAGTTACGAAATATCTTTATAATAATTCAAGTGACTATCCAGTAACCTCGGTTCACTTAAATTTATGCACAAGAAGATGGTCTGGGTAGCAGACCATCTTCTAAAATCCCAATAGTTGTGTGTAACTGCTCTCGCTTTGTCCCTTGAAACCTTGAAATCAATGTCATTAACAGTTCATCATAGTGTATGTATATATATAGACTTTATCGTTAAAGTTGACATATAGTCGTGTGTTAGTCACGGGTTATTACCAAATACTTAATTAACTAGACCTTGTACTATGATGGCCCTAACAGATGATAAAGTGATGATGCCCGTATCTGTTTTGATGATTAAATATTCATGATGATCAAAAGTTAATTTAAATCTTCTGCATCTTCCCGTTGGAGATTAACCCTATTCGTATGCACATATTTAAAAGTTTATCTTTTGCTCATGATTTCATTTTCTGGTGTAAAATCTGGCGATGCAAAGCCGCCAGCTGTGTGCCTAAATACTATCTGATAGACAATTCGGCTTTATAAATTCTCATACAACGTTCGTTTAATTCCAGGTAAATACGAGACCCTAGTAGACGATTCGCTGCTAGCCTTACACACGATTAACGCCTCCCACATCCAGTTCCCACGCCTGGACCACACTTCAGGAACTGCCGAGAAACTTCACAGGTACTTCTCACAACTGGACCTGCCTCTCATCAGGCGGCTGTACAAGTTGTACAAACACGACTACAGGATATTCAACTACGATCTAGACAACATTGTGGGTTTTGATCTAGGGTAAGACTAGAATTTGAGATGTATGCAGAATGTGCCTAAGCTTTTAGAGCAAAACGCTCGACGATACGGGGTGACTGCGTCGGATTGACCTGCGACTATCAGTACTTAGTTTGACTCGTAGACTTTATTTGCCAGGTCAGACTTCATCTTCGTTCTGCGTAATTAGAGTTAGTTTTTTGATAGGAAGTTCTAATTTCAGTTTATAGTCTCTGTCGATAAAATCAGAGGTAGTTTTCCGGCATATCCGGTCAGACTTTATTGTTTAACTCTGAACAATAAACTGTAAAATCTGAATAGATAATCATGCGCCGAACGGTAGGTTTTTTTTATTTTTAAATAATTTTGTGTGAATTTCGTTATTGAGCTTCTTGATTTACTAAGTTACATTCCTGCTTAGTTCTCAGAAAATGGAAACTTTACGTTTAAGTATATTGTAGTAGACTAACTAACTAATTAAACTAGTGTTGGAATTGGAGAAAGTACATTACTTCTTAAGGCTCCCCTCCCGCACACAGGCGTGACGCGACTCTTGTCTATATCCACGAAGTTTTCATAGAAATTCTTCCACTAGAGTCGCGTCGCTCTGTCGCGTCGCGCCTGTTTGCTGGAACCTTTAGCATACAGTTTTGCTTGTTGTAGTCGAAAGTAGCGAGCTGTGGAAAAGTTTACCTTGTTTTTTCTACGTAGGCTCAGTCAAATGTATGTCACTCAGTCGTTAGATTGTCCGGTTAATCTGTCACGTTCTTGCCCCGGTCGATAAAATATTTAGAAATTAGAAATTAAGTAGAGTGTATAAAATATTGTAAACGCACAATGGGTACTGCATTGACATAATGTATTGAAACAATATTCAACTATTTATGTTCTTCAAGAGATCTGATTTAGTATGCAGTTACCTAGTTAGTAACGGTTAAACAAATCCATACGTTGTCATCTTCAAGAAATAACACTTCACGATAAATAATATTTTAAATAACTCACGTACATGGTCAGTCGGTAGATTCCGAAAGTCTGATATGATATCTTCAATACTTATCTAAAGTAATACATAAATACATTCAATGATTTCGGAGTAACTGACTGTTTCGATGGTGTGAATTTTGATGGAGGTATGATTACCCAGAAATTGTCGGCATTGTCAGTAGCCCCCGGTTAATATGAATAATGCAAATCATACATGTTTTAAATAAAATTACCAAGGTCATTTTTACCGGATTTGTCTACAAAATACCTTAGTTTTAACAGCTATAATTTGTTAGCTTATTATATACTTTTAAAACTAATCAAAGAGTACAATCAAAGACGAATTGTTGGTTGGAGGTAACGAATCAAACATAATTAATCTAGTCCCTACTTTAGGACTAAAATAAGCTAAACAAGCGTTCGCACTAATTAGTAATTAGTTACGGGACAAACAAATTGTTTACACAAACAAACAAATATTAGTTCTGATAATTAAAAAACCTCTTTTGTCACGGACTTCTTAGTTAGTAGAAGCGTGGCACTTAATATTTAGAAAGTTATAATTAGTTGTGTTTTATACTTGCATGTTTCTTAGTATGCAGTCTTTAGAATAATAAATAATTCTACGAAATATTATTTGTTTTTCCAATGACGATGCATCGTTGTAAATGGGTAGGGGCGTACAGCGAAACTATATTTGGAATTCGCAGTACAAGGGTCAACAAATGTTTCAGTTCAGAGGGACTAAGTACATGCTAGAATGATCTTGCAGCTTAAATGCAAAATCAATTAATTGAAGATATTTCATTTACTCACATAATCAGTCTATAATGTTCCCACTGCTGGGACACAGGCCTCCTCACTGTGAGAGGGAGTGGGCCGTAATCCACGACGCGGGCCCGGTGCGGGTTGGTGGATGTCACATGTCTTCGAATTTGTGGTCCTAGGACATGCCAGTTTCCTCACGATGTTTTCCTTCACCGTTTTGAGAGCAGTACCTAGCGATGATGATACTTTACTTTGTGTAAATTATTATCGATAACGACCTACAACTCGTTAGTCGCGGCCATTACCATACATTTTAGACAAAATAGTTTTTCCAATTTTTTGTCTCATTCAAAGGTTGTGTTTTAATATTTACTTTAAAAGATAATTCTACAATTATTGGCATTGTTTTTTTCATAGCCTCTAAAACTGAATTCATGAAGATGCATTTCAACATAATTTTAGTTTTAATTATTGCAACTGGTGTGGTCAGTAAGGATTTTTATGTTGGTATAGACAACATTGTTTTGTACCAAGTTAACCCTGTGGATGCTGTCGTCAAATTTTATGGCAAATGAAAGTAAAATTATTTAAGTAGTTATAGAAAAAGATAGACCAAGTGAAATCTTTTTAAATTTTTATTTCGAAAAATCATATCATTTTATTTTAATAATGTTGCTGATAACGTATCTATGGTATGATGGATTTAATTAATAATGATGGCGTTCATTTCGTATTAGGGAGATATTATTAACTAAAATATAGTTTATTAACATTCCACAATGATATCCCAAAGCTCCCTGTGATAAGCTCTGATGCAGTAGGCTTAATTAAATGTTTGATACCAATTGTTTTAATGACATAGGTATATTTGATAAGGATTTCTTATCATGTTTAACACCTTGCTTTCGAATTTTAATAATAAATTGGTTATAGTTGCTAATGAGAACAGCTATCGATATTACAACGATCTCTGTGCGTGCATTTTTATGTAAAAATATTATTTTCAATCATAGTATTATCATGTATATCTTCTATTTATAAGTTAACCATCTTTCCATCTGTTTTTTTACTCTGATACATATTATAATTAATTACGTGCGTTACCTATATTGTATAGTAACTTTATTTGTTTAGGTAAACAAATCTGTTAGTCAGCAATATTATACTTGAAAGTAAGTAGTCTTTTTTTTTCAATTATTTATTTATTTTTCCAATATAACTTTTTTTACAGCTGCAGTCATAGGGTTACCTATATTTTTCACCTTTCAAATATTACATCAGCTGTGACGAATAAAATCAAACACATCATTCTTGCATTCGCATGTGTTTTACCACAAGTAATTTTGCAATATTCATACGCTGCAGTTTGAATAAAGTACGTCAGACCTATATTTGATATCAGTACCTAAAATGGTTTTCTGATACAAGTGTTTAATATTGTAATACATAGGTATTTGTTTTGTTATCTATAAGAGGTCGCTACGTTTTTATTGCAAACAATGCACAATGTTCGAGAATTTTAATTCATAATTATCTTATGATCGAAGAGGCGTTTGTGTTATTTGATTATATTTTTTTCGGTCAAAGGTCTATTTAGTGATAACAGTTGATAATTTGTAGCTATTGGCTACGTAACAATATTAAATACAACAAAAGAATCCGTATAACTCTTCCTTTTTTATTTCATTCAACATATCCCCTTACCGCATGTGTTTTTTATTTTTTCCAGAAAAAATACATTTGATAGTCCTTGACACGTACTACTATTAAGTTAGTTAAGACAGTTTTCCAAAATCCGATTACTTTTCGAAATATAATAAATAACTTATATTTCCCATATGTGGCTTATTATGCAGTAAAAGCTATTTAAACTAATTTGACATAAATGGCATAATATGCATTGCAGTAAGGGCGACTGAAACTAATTGCCATATTTGGCATCGCATGATTTAAATCAATCCTTAGTACAAAATAAGGTTTTAGAAAATAAAACTGAAAACGTAATGAAAATATAAAATTTAATTAATGAGATCTGTTGCATTTAGGAACTTCACATTTTACACTTAGTATCTTATACCGATATACAGCCTAATAATTCACCAGTGGCATAGCGTGGATTCAGTCTCATTATTTCACCTTACGTGAGATGAAACAATTTAAAGCAATTCCTATCTTTATTAAGACAAAGGTGCATGTTACATTTCTCACATTTGATGTAGGATTTACCCGAGCAACCATACACCTTACAGAGTTGTCGTTCCTGCGTGTATGCTGGCAAATGATCTAAACCGTCATTGACAATTTCGGGGAGAGGTAAATCTATTCGTCGTTTTCTTCTTTTAGGTTCTTCGGCAGCAGGCCTTCCGCGATTTCGTGTCGGCGTGTAATATGCTTGGTTAGCTCTTGTTAGTGCTTCAGCCAATACTAACTTGAAATCCAGTAATGGCATGTAGTTTTCATGCGTTTTACGCCACAAAATCCAACTATTTACGCATGTTAGATCGATCATATGGAAAAATATTTTATGATACCATTTCTTGCTCCTCACTTTGATACGATAATAACCAAGCATGGAATCTAGAAGGTCAACACCTCCCATGTACCTATCGATTATATATTAGCACAACTTTTGGGCAAAGCACAGTCTGAAATATTTTTTTCTTTCTGTTGAATCTCTGAACCTCTCCGTCTGGATATTTACCAACATAGGTTGATGCCAAGTTGACAACTTTGTTATCCAGCCATGTAACCACGGATATATCTACGTCTTCTACCTCTACGACTTTCTCAACGCTATAGCCTCTTCCTTTTTTTGTCATTTGACTAGCATTTGGTAGATCATGGTTAGGAAGGCGTTTCCGATTTACAGTACCTAACGGATATATACCTTTTTTTATGTAATGCAGCCATAAGCTGCAAACTTGTGTACCAATTGTCAAAGAACAATTTATAGTTCATATTCTCTGGAATACTGCTTGATAAGCGCATGGCAACATTACTGCTCACTCCTAAGTCAGGTTGGCCTTCGAGAACAACATTGGACTGTGCCCCTGCATAGAGCTCAAAATCGTATGTCAGCCCTGAGGCACCACTCAAAACAAAAGCCTTATATCCCCATTTGTGTGGTTTTTTAGGGTTGTAGTTTTTTAAAGTAGACCTTGCTTTTGTTGGTATTACTTGCTCGTCAATTGCCAAGTACTCTTCTCTTGGTAAAAGCAACAATCTCTCGCGAATTTTATTTATAAGCGGTCTAATTCTTTGCATCTTGTCATAGTTGGGGTCATTAATCGGTAGGTACAGTATTTTCATTATTAGTAAAATGAAGAAACCTCTTCACTTCTTCAAAGCGATTGCAAGTCATAACATTACTTATTGGTGTGAAGTTAGAACAGCTATTCCAGTAATGTCGAGTAGTGGGGAAATGCATGATAGACATATAAATTAGTACACCTATAAACTTTTCTAATTCTTTGCCTGTCATTTCTAATGTCTGCTCTGAATAACGACGCATTTCTTGAGTTATATATTCAATCGTTTCTGGAGTGAATAAATATAAAAAAAACTGAAGAGGTGTATCTAAATCTTTAATTTCTTGAGGAATATTTTGTTTTCCCAAAAAGGCGCAATCAGCTTCATTATAATCTAGAGCTTTTTCCTGCCAATTTAGACGAATAGGTTTATTTTTGGGTATGGCCCGCGAACGCGATGTACCAGCAGCTAACGGATCAACAGACGCCTGCTGACTTTCATCTGACGAAGAATCCTCATCAGAATCAGAAGGATAAATAATTATGTTTCTTCGTCTCGTCCCACTGGGTTCATAGTCTTGATCATCCAGATCATCCCCCCCTACTTCATCGTCATCATCTTCGCTACCATTTGGTATATCAAGACCGTAGAATCGTATTGGATCCATTTTTCTGAAAAAATATCAAATAATGCTTCACTGCATAAATTCCCATATCTGTTTGAATGCAAAAATAACTAGTAATGCATACAATGCCAAATATGGAAAACTAATTAACACGTTACTGCATAATATTCCATATTTTGTCATGCTAATGTTTGGCATGATTGTCGCTAAACTATTACTTTTTACTTACATGTTTTCAGTGTTTTGAGACCATTGATAAGTCTTCTTAACGCCACGATATGAAGATTGAACGAAAGAACAACACACGATCACAAAACAAATTTTAAAAACTTAGCACACACTAACGACAAATTTCAACGGCTGCCGACTGTTTTGACAGGTTATAGTTTCGTTACGCGGTACACTAGATGGCAATATTTGTCATGCTAATGTTTGGCATGATTGTCGCTAAACTATTACTTTTTACTTACATGTTTTCAGTGTTTTGAGACCATTGATAAGTCTTCTTAGCACCACGATATGAAGATTGAACGAAAGAACAGCACACGATCACAAAACAAATTTTAAAAACTTAGCACACACTAACGACAAATTTCAACGGCTGCCGACTGTTTTGACAGGTTATAGTTTCGTTACGCGGTACACTAGATGGCAGCACTTGTATTTATATTGAAGCTTGGACGTTGCCAGATCTGTCTTGATATGCCGTAAAGAGTAAATTAACATACTTTTATAATTCAGAACGTTTGAAAATAAGTGCCCATATTTGGGTAGCTATGCGGTAAGGGGATATAGTTGTAGTAACCTGCTTATTATTTATGTTTTTATTTATGTTAAGTCAGGGAAATTAATTATTAGACAAATTGACTACCAATTTAACTTGTCCGTTTATTCAAATCACAATTGTATGACATGGCAATAACACGCCAAATAGACGAAGGGTGTCAATTAGCTTAACATTTAATTTCCCTTACTGTATTTAGGTACAATTTGATTAAACTTTTCTTCCATCATGTTGATACTCAATAATGGTGCTAATAAAATGCCATGTTAATCTTTATTGTATTGTAATAAAGTCTAAAATGGCCTTAATTATTTTAATTAATGTTTAAGTATAATAATTAAGTAGCTATTTGAACATGTGTGAAAATAAAACGAGGTCATCATTAAATGGGACAGTTATTTTATTAACCTATTGTAAAGGATATTTTTAGATTGAATGCAATACCTACCAATTAGAATTTATTTGAAAATACATTTTTTCGTTTGAAGTCTTCTCATTGTTTCATTTCGAACTGGTTTTCCTTGTTTTTTTTAACGTTATCATCAATACCAAAAGAGTTATTTTATTTGGAAAAAAGTCGAATTAATATTATTATTTCATTCAAATGAAATCAAGATAAATTCGAATGATTACTATGTACACATGAATTTGAACCTAACTATCTAAGATTGGCGTACCTAGTGATAAGTGATAGTAAAACATTATAAAAATGGTAACATTGGCAAAATATTATGAAGCATGTCATGGTATCAATACTTTCATGTAAAAATGCAGCTTACAGCCGGTTTCCAAAAGACTAATCAACATAAAACTTAGCTATCTAAAGGCTCATTTTCATTGGTCGATAGCCAGGCTCGTATGCGGGCAATCGTTTTCATGAGTCGATAGGGCCCGCATGTGGCGTGCTGTAGATTTCTGTAAAGCATGCCATACCTAGGTCCCGTATTCGAGGATTGCTTTTAAGGCTCATTTTCATTAGGTGTGAGTCTCCGCACGCTTTTTACCGACCGATGATTTTCATTGGTCGCTACGCCCGCTACGCGGATACCCCGCAGACGGTGTACCGACCGCTTTCGCATGCTGTACATCGACCATGTTATTGACTAATGAAAATGAGCCTTTAGGCTGCTTTTCCAGCGGGCTTGCGGACGGCGAGCAATGGGCAGCTCGCCGTCCGATAAGGTACAGGCCCGGGTCGACGGCGCGTTGTTCCACGCGTGCCTCAAAGAGATGTCAGCACCAAATGACGGGCTAGGGCCGATGCCTGCCAGGGTTGTGGGAAAGTCCGAAAGGGTTACCGTGGCCCTTGGCACAGGCAACTGAAGGAACACGGGTGGGTTTTAGTCAGTAAGAGTCTGACACGCCCTCCCGCTCCGCCCGGGAGAAGTTTTTTGAT
The DNA here is from genome assembly GCA_937001585.2 of Brachylomia viminalis. Taxonomy (NCBI): domain Eukaryota; kingdom Metazoa; phylum Arthropoda; class Insecta; order Lepidoptera; family Noctuidae; genus Brachylomia; species Brachylomia viminalis. The sequence continues at coordinate 6,018,234 of OW443301.2, forward strand.
GATTTCCCACCCTAAAAAAAAGGCTGCTTTTCCAACAGGTAGCTGCTGTGGGTGAGTTTGATATTCACCAATCATATTAATTGGTCCACATAGCATAGAACTGGTGGAAATAGGTTCAACTAAGCTATGTTTTTTATATGGAAGGTTGCAAGCTATGGATGCGCGAGTGGTGTAGCTATGTGCAGAGCAGAATACCTACAGTAGGCTCGAGTTTGTCATCGAAAGTAGACATGCCATCGTGAAAGCAAAAAGTTATTTTATAATCGCAATGTGTGAAAAAGAACTCGTGGAGAAAGATGTATTGCTGTTCACCTGTGTACTCCAACAAATAAAGCATAGATTCTGTATGCGAAATCATATTAAATATCTTTCCTACTGTCGATGCATCGCATAGCTCGAGCTGCGCATCTTCCTCGCTCAGCTGCCTCGCGGCGGCGCATCTCCATAGCACATCTTACTCGCTCCGCTACACAGCTTAGCATTAGTGGAAATAATCACATAGTTTCGTAGCTTAGCGTTAACATCTTCGCAGCATAGCTGCACAGCACATCCCTGGTGGAAAAGCAGCCTTAAGGTACGGATTCCTAGAAGAACAACGGCACCAGTGACGACTATTAAGAAAATTATTGCAAATATATATAATAGTCAAAAAACGGTCTCTAGGAAAATATACCAAACTTGTACATCAACACAATCTATGGATATTTCAGTTATTCACGTTTTGAAAAGAAAATACTTAGAAACTCTCACAGACTTATATCAAAATGTGGAAATTAAAAAAAGTAACATTAAAAAAAGGCTTTTACAGTACAAATTAAAAAAAAATAACAATGTACAAAAAAGCGTAAAAATTCTATTTTTGGTGATTAATTATAGAAATCAAATTAAATGAAACATTAAGTTTATAAAAAATAAACATTAATAATCTGTAAAAGCACCTAGAATGTTAATAACGTATCTGCTACGATTATTCATACTCATAATGAGGTTATCGATATCTCCTTGTGGGATACGGTCCCCGGTTCGACGAAGACGCATGAAAAGTTCAGTGTTACCAGATTTCGGGAAAGTTTTGTAAAGCCCTTCGTTGGAGCCAAAGGCATAAAATTATTTAGTATCTTGAATGTTTTTTGTTGCAGCACATCCCAGGCGTGCTCAATTGGATTTCTTTTGTCATTCTTTGGTTTTAGTTTGAATTTAGAATACAGAAGAGAAATGCGCCGAGAACAAATATTATTAATTTAGATCTTTTTTATAAGGCCAGTACTTTTAAATTTATGATACTAAATCTGAAATATCCCTAGACATTGTTGCTGTGTGAACGTACTTTCATTATCTTTATTTCATTAAATTGCGGACACTGGCGGCACCGCTCTTTTAGGAAACCGTAACTTAACGGACTGTCAAACTCATGTTAACTACTGCTATTGGCTGGCGGAAATAACAAAAGCCATTCCAAATTATGTCCAGTGGTGGGTGGACATCGTTCGGCTAAATGATGATGATGAATGAAATCGTTTGACAGCTAGTTTGCAAAGTTTCGTGTTGTTTAGTCTTTTAAAAACTCCGTGTGATGAAAATGTTATTTCCTTCGTATACAATAAGAGATCCTAAGAAATGACGATTATTACAATTCTATGTGCTGATTGGCCTGAGATAGTTCTGTCCGATCATGTCGGTTGGCAGCTTGCATTCCTTCCACGGCTCCGAATACACTGAGAATGGACCGGATCCGGGCAGTATGACTGGAAGGAGGTTAAAGCATTGTTAAATTAGCAGCATGTCACTTTTTTCTTCATCAGTTTGGTGCTGTATGGCTTAGACTAGGGAGTGAAATCTATGAGTAAACACTTAGTATTAGTTTATTTGTAGTTTATTTTCCCACACTATACACAAGCCTTCTTGACTCACCCCACCGCCTTCTATACTAACCCCACAGTCTTCCTTGCGTACCCATCGCCATCTATACTAACCCCATAGCCTTCTTTACTCACCCCATCGCCTTCTATACTAACCCCACAGTCTTCCTTACGCACCCATCGCCATCTATACTAACGCCACCGCCTTTTATACTAACCCCACAGCCTTCTCTACTCACCCCATCGCCTTCCATACTAACCCCACAGTCTTCCTTACGCACCCATCGCCATCTATACTAACCCCACAGCCTTCTCTACTCACCACATCGCCTTCCATACTAACCCCAGAGTCATCCTTACGCACCCATCGCCATCTATACTAACCCCACAGCCTTCTCTACTCACCCCATCGCCTTCCATACTAACCCCACAGTCTTCCTTACGCACCCATCGCCATCTATACTAACCCCACAGCCTTCTCTACTCACCCCATCGCCTTCCATACTAACCCCACAGTCTTCCTTACGCACCCATCGCCATCTATACTAAGCCCACAGCCTTCTCTACTCACCCCATCGCCTTCCATACTAACCCCACAGTCTTCCTTACGCACCCATCGCCATCTATACTAACCCCACAGCCTTCTCTACTCACCCCATCGCCTTCTATACTAACCCCACAGCCTTCTCTACTCACCCCATCGCCTTCCATACTAACCCCACAGTCTTCCTTACGCACCCATCGCCATCTATACTAACCCCACAGCCTTCTCTACTCACCCCATCGCCTTCCATACTAACCCCACAGTCTTCCTTACGCACCCATCGCCATCTATACTAACCCCACAGCCTTCTCTACTCACCCCATCGCCTTCCATACTAACCCCACAGTCTTCCTTACGTACCCATCGCCATCTATACTAACCCCATAGCCTTCTCTACTCACCCCATCGCCTTCCATACTAACCCCACAGTCTTCCTTACGCACCCATCGCCATCTATACTAACCCCACAGCCTTCTCTACTCACCCCATCGCCTTCTATACTAACCCCACAGTCTTCCTTACGTACCCATCGCCATCTATACTAACCCCACAGCCTTCTCTACTCACCCCATCGCCTTCCATACTAACCCCACAGTCTTCCTTACGCACCCATCACCATCTATACTAACCCCACAGCCTTCTCTACTCACCCCATCGCCTTCCATACTAACCCCACAGTCTTCCTTACGCACCCATCGCCATCTATACTAACCCCACAGCCTTCTCTACTCACCCCATCGCCTTCTATACTGACCCCACAGCCTTCTCTACTCACCCCATCGCCTTCTATACTAACCCCACAGTCTTCCTTACGCACCCATCGCCATCTATACTAACCCCACAGCCTTCTCTACTCACCCCATCGCCTTCTATACTAACCCCACAGTCTTCCTTACGCACCCATCGCCATCTATACTAACGCCACCGCCTTTTATACTAACCCCACAGCCTTCTCTACTCACCCCATCGCCTTCTATACTAACCCCACAGTCTTCCTTACGCACCCATCGCCATCTATACTAACCCCACAGCCTTCTCAACTCACCCCATCGCCTTCTATACTGACCCCACAGCCTTCTATACTAACCCCACAGCCTTCTCTACTCACCCCATCGCCTTCTATACTGACCCCACAGCCTTCTATACTAACCCCACAGCCTTCTATACTGACCCCACAGCCTTCTATACTAACCCCACAGCCTTCTATACTGACCCCACAGCCTTCTATACTAACCCCACAGTCTTCCTTACGCACCCATCGCCATCTATACTAACCCCACAGCCTTCTTTATGCACCCCACAGCGTTTTCCATTTAATCCACCAGCATTTATCCACTGTAGGTACAGCTCGCGCGATAAGAGTTTGGCTTTGACCTTCGGATTTTTGAACTTTTCATTGTACAACAGGAGTGCGCGGTACGTCGTATCGATGCGAGAGGCAGGGAACGACTGGAGCGCCAATCAGAGCACCGCGTGCGCCTACACACCCGCCCCGCACCCCGCTAATTGCCCGTTGATACCCAATTTCTGATTTCTGCGCAATAACGGTCAAAGCCAAACTCTTATCGCGCGAGCTGTACCCTTCCTTACCTTTTCTACCCAACCGTACTTCTAGAAAGAAGTACAGGAACACGCTGGAGGACGGTACAGGGGGTTTACATTTTATCAAAAATTTGTTACTTTATTAATAGTTTTCGCATCAAAAACTGACCTCCATACGCAGGAAATGTTACATAAGCACATCAAACGACCTTTGACTTTTAATATAATAATGATTATGACCTCACCTGCAATACCGGGTGCTAATGTGATGGTGTATTTGCCATCATTCAGTACTAATCGCCAGTTATCGTCCAGGGAGGTCACACTCAGTTTCGTTTTGTTCGTTGATATTTCTAGCGTTAGGTTTGCTCCGAGGTATTTGATACCTGAAAGTATTAATGAATAGCTTAGGTAATTTTGTTAATGTCGTTAATTTCATTTCTGAAAAGTGCTGTATGGCTATCTGATTTTGGTAATAGTTTTTTGCTTTGACTTTTGCCAGGATTTAAGGTTTCAATAGTCGACGGCTCGAACTCGTTGGTGGGTATGGCTAATATGCATACTATTTAGTTAATGTATTTAGTTTTATTTATTTAGTGAAATCGATTATGATTTATAACCAAAACAAGCGTAAATTTTAATGAACAGACCTTTGGGCGTATATATATTATTAAAAAACGACTGAATTTATATATTAAAAATAAAGTTATTTAAAATCTTGAATAAATTTTATATCCTTGTACAGTAACAATTTTACCATTGGCATACGTCGGGAGTTATTTATTTACGCCCAAAGATGCGTTAAAAAAAGAAGTTTCGACGCTCATAACTTCCAAACCAATATATTTTTTCCTTGTCTGCTTCCATACAGGTTAATATAACATAATGGCGAGAATATTTATAGGAAAAAACTTAGAAAGTTATGAACATGAAATAAACAATAGTTTAAGCCTAATTATTCAATGGCTAACCGATAACAACCTAAAAATTAATTTTGGAAAAACCCACATCATGAATTTTAACCAACGAACAAACTCTATTATTACAAATATTAAGTATGAAGATAATAAGATTGCTAAAATAGACAACACAAAATTTCTAGGGCTTTGGTTAGATCAGCACATGACATGGAAAACACACATTGATCATATAATAAAAAAATTAAATCAATATTGCTATGTTTTACACAATTTAAGCAAGGTTGCCAATCGCAGCACCGTTCTTACCGCATACCACGCATACGTCTCCAGCTCTCCACCACACTACGGTACGGTGTAATATTCTGGGGTAATTCTACGGATAGGGAATTGGCATTTAAAGCCCAAAAAAAGTGTCTTCGTGCAGTAGGTATGCATGATCCAAAACACTGACAGTTGCAAACCTTATTTTATTAATTTAAAATTATTAACACTTCCGTCCCTATATATTTATGAAATTGCCACGTTTATCAAAAATAACCATTACCTATTTGAAACCCTATCCACTAAACGCCATCCAGGTGCGCTTAAGTCAAAAACCCATCAAACCGCCCTATTCTCAAAAAGTTTCCTAGGAATGGCTCCAAAAATATTTAACAAACTACCCAAATCGATAACAGCTTCAAAAGACTTAAATACTTTCAAAAAATCCCTCCATAGGTTTCTGATACAGAAAGCATATTACACTATAAATGAATATTTAGATGAAAAATAAAATCTGTAATAAGTTTCTCAGAGTTATTTATTACCTACTTACTTTAGTTATTAAGTTTAATTAATAATTTTTGTTACCTCAATTTGTTATTATTTTGTTTATGTTAATTTTATTACTAAAGATTTAAGATGGTTACATAACATTATATAAAAATATATAGGCTATTATTACCTGTATACCTATTACCAACTGTGTAGTAATATTTGTACGCCTTGCAAGGCAGCACATAGTGACTCAATATTTTTCTATTTTTATAACATCGTGTACTACTACATTATACCTACCTATGTGTACAAATAAATAAATTTGAATTTGAATTTTGAACAAATTGATACAATTTTTAGTTTTGAACGTACACCGTCAAACAGACGAGTTATCACCATAAGTACTACGTTAGTATGGTAGAATGACTGACTAGCGTGTTCTTAACGATGAAATGCACGGAAAGTCTTCCGATAATAGTCGGGTCTTGCGTATAGAAAAGGGGCGTAAGAGGGTCATTTCAGGCCTTGAAATGTAGGATCTACAAAAATAGGGTAGGTGAGTACCTACCCTATTTTTGAAAAGCCAGGGTTCGCAAGAGTTTGCGAACCCTGGCTTTTCACCTTGATTCAGGGATTTTGACATAGTCTTCTGTAGCTTCCTCCAAAATACCAAAGCTATCTTATTGCCCTACCTCTAATCGTAAACTTAGTAGCATTAGGCGGCAGACGTGGCTTGTTGATCTCCAGCCGGTCCAGGTGAATGCTGACGCCTGCATAACCGAAGATCAGCGTCTGCAGGAACCCTCCCATGCCGGTGAAGAAGTTGACAGCCCCTGAATAAGGACGACGGAGCTCACTCCATACCTGGAAAGGGTATTCAGTGTTTCATATTATTCGTAGATATTTTTTTACTTTTAGTCCTTTAATGATTGGGTTGTGTAAGCCAGATAGCGACGCCTTAGAGTGAAAACCTCGTAAGTGTAATAAAAGAAGTAACTTTTCAGGAGGAAGAAAAATCTGCGTGCTGTAAAAATGTTGTACGGCGTCTCTTATGTTTTTTATTAATTAATATGTAAATTTAACCAGCTTTTATCAACGAACAAATTAGTCAGATCAGGGCGTGCATTGCGATGTTATCTTCCTAGAAAGGCAATAAAATATATTTGAGTAAAAATGCATTCCCGAGGTTTTCACTCTAAGACGACGATAGGCAGTTGTTTCAGGTATTCAGCTGCATGCGGTTAGAGACGGGAAGCCAACCGTAACATATTTGGGAAATGGCTAGGCTGACGATGATGAGTATTCTATTGTGGGTGATATCAGTCCTTCTTCTTGGCTTAAATGTAGCGACGATCTTTGGTTTTTTGGGTAACTTGCAAAGAAAATAGAAGTTATGACTAATATATAGTTACGAATATAAAAACTTTTCGAACTCAATTATAGGTTCATGTTAGCCAGGGTAGATGCAGAGACACAGCCAAAATAATAATTTTATATTCCTTACCTTAAAAGGTTCTCTAACAAATCCTTCATAGCTCATGTTGAATATAGCATTAGCCTTGCTGTCGTCATCCACCTGCAGATGGCCAATGGTGTGCATGCTCCACGTCATGGCCGGACCATTCTCCCGAGTCATTGATTCGTAGTATGTCAAGTCGTTGAGTCGTGTGGAACTAGAAAAGATGAAAATTTGATTTCAATTTGGAATTAAAGATTGCCTTTGTACACGTCGTTACCACACACCGTCAAGGGTAATATATTATTCCATTACCAAAAACTATTTTATCGCCAAAAAAAATTTGTTGTCAATAACTCCTTTGAGAACACCTAAGGCAGATGCAATTGTTCGGGTTTCTTGCTATCTCTCTTGTCCTCTTTCAGTAAAAGCTATTTCCCAAGTACTTAGGTATTTGAGATTTTTTCTCAGATTTTTTCCTTAGTGCTTGTCATATTGTCTACTCTACACCTCATAACGAAAGGAAGCAAACTCACCGAAAGACCGATGTTCTGTCAGTTTCCACTAGTTTTCTCTGTAGTTCTCGCTCGTTTGAATTTAATATTCAGCTTATTAAAGCTCAAAATCAGAAGATTGATAAATTATTTTATTTCTGTTAGTAGATTTGTACAAACACTTTTACATGTCAATCATATTTTAAAAACTAGATGAGGTCGGCGTTTCCTATCTGACTATTCTGAGAAGAAAAGCCAAAACAAACTCAGTGGTCACACAGATATACGAGACACTTACTTATTCATAGCATATTGTAGAGGGAAACCAAGCAGCACAGCATCAGCTTGTTTGATCTGGTCTCCTCGTTCGTAGCCAGAAAACTGCGGATGGTAATCAAACTCCTGGTCATACGGCAGAGCTAGGCTCCAGGCGATGTCAGCCCAGTGGTCTGGATCCTTAGCCATGTAGTAGGACTTGCAGAGACAGGAAACGTACCTTGAATTGATAAAAGTGTGATTTGTAGGTACCATACTGTGTTGATGGCCAAGTGGTGAAGGCCTCGCCTCTCATGCACGAGATTGTGGTTTTAAATCCAGACAATCCATACGTCCTTTCCAATTTTATTTATCTTAGACATCTGTGAGGAAGCCCGGACTTATATATACTGTAATATTATAAAGAGGTAAAGTTTGTGTTAGGGGGTAATCTCTGGAAAAAAAAATGCAAAAAGAATTTTTCAATTCTGATCAGTAGGATCAGAATTGAAAAATTCTTTTTGCATTTGAGAGCTCAATTTTTGAGGAAGGCTATATGCTTTTTAACATCACGCAATGACCCTTAGGAGACGAGCAAACATTTTTAAAAAGTGAGGATGAAGCCAAGCGAAAACAAAGTGAAAGCGCGGGCAGGTGAGGCGATGCAACGGGTTGGGTCGGGGGGCACGAGAAATTTCAGCAGACCAAATCGCAGGCAGAAGCTAGTGATTAATATAAGTCTGAAATCGCCAATCCCCCTTGAACAAGCGTGGTGATTAATGCTCGTGTCGTAAGAAAAGAGGTCTTTGTCCTGCAGTGGGACAGTTACAGGCTGGTATTTTAAGTGTAGATAATGAAGGATAATTAGGGTAAACGAATTGGTTTCGATGCCTTGTAATGATTGATACCCCGGAGCTTTATCCTTGTATGCTGAGAATGGCCACTTATTGTTTTAGGCAGAAACAGTCCGATACCTATACGTATTAACAGATAGTGATAAGCATAAATAGGAGGGAAAAGTATTGTGTTGTCTTATTTATTCCCAAGAGCTCCAAATCTATTGTTCTCTAAACAATTTCACTCCATATATTTATTACCAAGAGCTTCATAATTTGATTAGTTATATAGTAAAATACTATAATTGTTCCCAGCGGCTCCAAACCAAATTGCGCAAGGTCAACAAATCACAAATTGCTAACAATAATGTTATAATTATATACAGGGTGTCCCACGGATATGCTACGCGGGAAAGTACCTTGAATCTTGAATATTGTAGATGGAACATTTTACTGAAAGAAGACATTATTTGAATTTAAAAAAACAATTTTAACTGCATTCATAGATATTTAAATAATTACATGGTTGAACCGGAAATCGGACCCGTAAGGACATACAATTTTATTGACATTATCATAAGTAACTACCTATTACTAATATAATGTTCCTACTTGAGAAGTACGCATCATTTCCCTATTATAATTTAAGTGCATGATAAAATGGTAAAGAGATACGTACCTAATTAGTAGGTACAGGGGCAATTCTCGTACTTAAAAAACGTTCAAATTCAAGTCGCAATCTCATCTCAGCGACAATCAATGTCAAAAACTTGTCAAAAATGTATGGAAATTGATTGTATTTTTGACAGATTGAGACTGAGATCAGACTGTGAACATGCTTAAAATTACGGGAATCACCCCTCAGGTTGTATGCAACAAATCGAAATAATCAAAAGAGTGCGACTTTGTATTCAACAGGAAGGGACTCATTTTGAGCATTTGTTATATTGATTAATTTTGTATTAAAAATGTTAAAAAGCATGGTTTTTCTTTTATTTTTGACACTATGTTATTTAGCAAAAAATAATCCTTATGATGAAGCCTTTCGATCGGTATGATAAAGCGACAGGGTGATTATTTTTGTCATGTAACGGGTTCGATTTCCGGTTCAACCATGTAATTATTTAAATATCTATGAATGCAGTTTAAATTGTTCTTTAAATTCAAATAATGTCTTCTTTCAGTAAAATGTTCCATCTACAATATTCAAGGTACTTTCCCTCCATGTGGCTTATCCGTGGGACGCCCTGTACCTATACTGGTAAAAAGTTTCAGTACATAGGCAGTCACAAATCAATTTTATGCTAAGTACCTATGTACTTATACTTATTGTAAAATTGAAAACAATAATCTCACAATGCAGTTTCTGTCATCACAAATTGACTTTATGTCACACATGAAGTTAAAGCATTAAAAATTACCGTCTTCTCAATTAAATTGACCATAATCTATTTTAAAATAAATAAAAAATACGATTAAAGAAATGTTTTTTTGTGCAATTTGTTTTATAATTTTTGGAGCTCATGGGAAAGATTTTATTTATTATTATTGTATCGCTTTTTTTATTTGGAGCAGCCGGAGTAAAATTATGGAGAGCCTGAGAATAAGCTATCGTGTTTAGCTAACGAAAATACAAAAAATATTGGTGGTAAGTTTTAAAACTAGATTTAAAATTGAAAGCGTTCAAGAGATTATCAGATGTTTTACTCACTGTGCTAAATAAAGTGAGTATCCAGCGACAACGTTGGTGAATATTGAGTTGTTGACATTCCTGTGATCTTCGTCGGGGCCCATCACATCTGAAAACAAAATATTTTGTGGTTTTCATCAGTCGAATAATCAGATTATGAGGAAGGTGCAGTTCACAGTGTCCACATCGTCACACTGTCGTCATCGTTGTGTGCTAATTTTAAGAAGATCTGTATGATCTTACTTGAAATATCGTACAGGCCGGTGTTGTAATTGATCACAGCGCGGGACGCCCAGAAGTCTGCAATGTTTGTCACAATGTCACAGCCGCCGTGCTGAAAATTCAAATAAAAAATGTAGATGTATAAAATAAAGACGATGATATAAATTATTTGTGGGAGTGATTTGGGGGTAATTCGTTTCTTATTTCTTCTTCGGGGAATACTGGCGTGGTGTTATGCTAGACACTCAGCTTAAATTTGTATATATATATATATATATATATATTATATTTATGTAAGTATATAGTATAGTTAATAGTATGTATGTGTATAGGACTTATTTATGTATTTGTGTACGTTGTTTTGATAGTTTATTTTTTTATCATTGTTAAACATCGCTCAAAATCAATCCTTTCCTTTTCTTTCAATTAAAGCACCTGCCATCTAATCTCTTCACCACCCTTGGTTGACTGGTAGAGAATGCCTAAGGCATTAAGTCCGCCTTTGTACCTCTTGTGCGAAAAGTAATAAATAAATAAATAAATAAATGCTATGGTGTCTTCTTAGATGTAACGAAGGTCTCTGATACAGTTTCTGTTCCCAGACTTGTGGCCAAAATGGAATATATAGGAGTACGTGGTATGGCCATAAATATTTATGAGATTACCACAAGGGGCCAGTGTGTTCAAATTGACTCCGTTTTTTGTTACGAAGAGTTTATCAGCTACGGTATACCTCAAGAAAGTATCTTGGGACCCACACATTATTTCAAATATATATAAATGACCTCTGTCAATTACCACTCATTCATTGTAGCATTTTTACCTACACAGACCTCGACATAGCTAAATATAGAACTGAACTCACCTGGCGAACTGTTATGGACTGGCTTTCCTTTAACCTCCTGACGCTCAATGTATCAAATACTAAAGTAATTCAGTTTTTACTTAATTAACAGCCAAGTTGTACCAGTACGCCCAAGTAAGTAAGCCCAAGTACTGACGGTGAGAAAACTCTATGTCCTCCGACTCTCTTGCGTCGAAATTCCACGATGCCAATTCTGTGCAGTGTCATTCTGCGCTTCCCCGACGACACTATCGTGCCCCAAGCTCCCAAATGTACAATTAAATCAACAAGAAATATCAATTTATAAACTTACCCTGCATAATGTCAAGTAGAGTCTTAAACCATGGCTACTATCCCTCAATTACGACGAAACAGAGCAAATCTTATAACTCTTTCGTAACACCAATTGACCCTATGACAGGCACTCAACCTCACCCCCTACTCGCAATCCCAATGAACCTTTCCTGAACATTCAATTCATTTTACACACACACGCACACTACACGCATACTACTTTGTTAATCTTATTGCATAAGTTTTCAGTAGTATTTCCTCATGAAAGAGGGCACTGGCTCTTGTAACACAGGTTAACCACCTAGCACAAGTGTCATGGACTTCAAACAACTTGTAACCACTTCCCTATGTATTATAGATAAGATGAAGATGAAAGATGGAGATGGAGATGGTCTATGTAAGATAGTATTATGGTAAGCCCTATCGACTATCTTCCCAATAAGTATAAAAGTACCATGAGTATTGCATGATGTCTTTATCATGCTACTTAGGTAAATAACAGGATAGGTATTGCTGAGTTGGACAAAAAATATAAGAAGCTCAATCTAAACAAATTAAAGTGGCTTGTCGACTTTGTATGACCTCGTGGTTCTTTTAAACTACGCAACCGATTTGGATGGGGTTTTCAACATCATTTAGAGAATTTATTTCGAATGGTTAATTGTTGACAATACCTTCAACCACTCCTCATCCCTGGTGGTGGAGAGGTACTGCCTGATGGCAAAAGAGATACAGCCGCTGATGTGCTGCTCAAACATCGCCACGTCGGGGCAGCACGGCTGAGTAACCTCCACCCCTGTGTATGCACTCTCCCATGGAAACCTAGAAAGTCACCAGACAAATGGAGTATCAGTCCTCCTTGAAATCAGTATTCGTTTGTTTTGCCTTCTTATCATGGCTTCGCTCATTAGCGAGTAACTGGAGCGACTGGCATTTTACCAACAAATCTAAGGAGAACTAATTTCTTATAAGTTTACATGGTGACAAGCTATCTTACCTGTATCCTTTATTGCCAGTGGTCTTTGCCAATTCTGCAGCTACGTATGCCGTGTCCAGCCGGTATTGCAGCAACTTGTTCGCATACTGTGGATACAGCAGCAAAATTGACGGAAACATCCAGGTTTCCGTATCCCAGAAGTTGTGCCCTGAAATTATAAAAATGTTCTGATAAAGAAAACCGTGTGTCAGAACTGTAGAGTATTAGATTCATCAGAACCATCAGGTTCGCTGAAAGTTCTCTTTTCATTCTGGTGGCTAAAACTTCAGAGTTCATACCTTCATAATCTTCAAAGGTGCCTCCTCTCGCCAGACCCGTGGGACTGAGACCGTAGTACCGATCTAGAGGATGGAACGATTCCTCCGAGGGTAGGGAGCTCAGAAAGTAGTACCAGATGCCGCTCACTATTTTACCCTGAAACACGATATCAAAAAGTATGAAAACTATAATGCAGGCAGTTTGGTGAAGCAATGCTATGTCAAATTGCAATTTCGCAACTAAAGGTGACCCCAGTTAGGTAGGCTAACGATCCGAACAACAACCGATAAAGATTTGTTTGCAATGTAACTTAAACATGATTAACAGCCAGGCGATGGACGAGTGAGTGATGAAGAGAGAAGCGACAATTAGTTGTCGATTAGATGACCAATACATACACATTTTGAAACTGCAACTAGGTAGGTACATACTATTCTAATATGTAAACATTATTCAATTATGAATGATGTATAATATCAAACCATTATTTATAAAATAGACCAACGAACTTAATCACTCACCAGTTCCAAGTTCCCTTCAATATCGATGCCGCCCTGCTGGTACAGCTGCTGCCATTCTTCCACGTGCTTCTGGAACAACTCCTCGCCGTCCTCCTGCAATACTATGGAAGCGTGTAACTTTACCATACGTGGACACCAGCTCTTAATTCAAAAGAATGGAATAGCTTTTAAAAACGCTTGTTGTGCAAATTCAAGGTTGATATTCAGAATCGGAACTGTGTAATGTGGATAAAGGTGAGGCTTGGAACATAATGTCGTCAACAGCGAGTACATAGATATTATAAATTGTGTCATTCTCAATGGCAGCCGCGATTTCGTGGGTGTCATAACAGATGACAAAGAGATTTGACCAGAATAATGTACTGACACAGTTAACACTGCTGATGAATACCCGAGAAATTAGACATAGAAATCTGAATGGCCCATCTACATCAGGGGCATTTAAGAGGTGACATCACAAAATGAATTAAATCACAAATAACCTTTGACCAGCTCCTGTCTTGCGATAGTCTTATTTTTGTCAGCTGTCATTGCGAACGTGAAGACCCTGGATCCATGTTGAGGGACAACCAGATGGTCAGGAACCGACGTCCAGTAAGCACACACATCTATCGGTAATGGCTGGTAAGTCAGGTCTTCGGATTCTTTCGTCTGCCCACAGGAACTCCAAACAGTTCTGCCGTCAATAATTTCTGGTACAGGTTCTTGAAATGCAATGTCCTTGCTGTCTTCTCCAGGCATCAGTTTGATTGCTATCCAGATTTCTTGACTGACGAAGTTGGGATCTGAAATAATTTACGAAATTAATTTGTTGCTTGTTGTCAAATGTGCCCTAATAGAAGAGGCACTCATATTCGGGAATACGTACCTTTACAAAACTCTTCGTGAAAATATTAAAGGATTAACCATTAAGAAAAATCAAGAGACAATAATCGGCTACATGACTTGGTTAATACGATGTTTTATGTTACAAACGAACAGTTAATTTAAGCCTAAATAAAATATTTTACAAATCAAGATGAGACTTACTATGTAATACATACCATAATGCGTCTTAGAATCCACTTGAATCTGATTTACGATAGCTCTCGTATAGAATCTATGCGCGTAAATCCGTTGTGTCACCACTGATCTTTCTCTATCTACCCTTACTTTAAAGACTCCTTCTTTGGTGTCCAGGCTGTATATCGGACTATACGGGACGTGGGTCAAGGTCGAGTTGAGCCTGATGTTGGCCCAGCCTGGGATCCTGGCGCGGTGGCTGTAGCCAGCCTGGCCGTTGTACAGGCCATTCATATAGACTGTGTCACTGAAGATGTTGGTGGCTATGTGGCCATTCCCGACTGATGGCATGAATTTGTCGTTTGATGGAAGGCTGGAATATTTTTAAAGAACGGTTCAGAATAAATTACTGGCGATTTAGATGGTTTTATTTTGAAAAGAAAAACGTTTTAGTATCTTATCTACATCTATTTTGTGCATGTAGGTATTATTTTCAAAGAAGTTGAAGCTGTTAATTAAAAAGGAAGCTATAAAGTGGAAAAGACAAAAAAATAAGAGTACTTTTCGTGCTCCGGTTTGTATTATCAGAAAAATAATTCTTGATCAGATCGGCTGCACTTTTTTTTGCACATTTAAAGCGCCTGTACAATAATAATTAATTTGTTACAGTTAGTGTTTTCAAAGAACTCCTGCAGGCGCTAAAAAGTAGAAGCAACTACGATTGACTGCGATTACAGATTATTGCTTATAAAAATATAACAGGCGTTCCTACGTATATTTATTTATTTATTTAACCATTTATGTACACACTTATATAAACAGACAAGAAGAAAAAAACAGAAAAATAGGTACAAAGGTGATGCTTATTTCTAATGAAATCTCTTCCAGCATACCTGCGGTAGGATAGTAGATAGAGATGTAGACAGCGACAGCGACAATATATAATGCTGTGTTTATGAAAAAGTTTTGAAGATTCCTGCATAACCGGTATTTTTCATAAAAATTATAATCATACGATCATAATTAAGTACATAAGGTGCTCATTGCATGTTTAAGGCACATTTATCTTCTGGGTTTACTTTACCTACGTGAGATCTAGGATTTCATTAATTAAACTAACAAAGGATGACTTAAAAGAGGTATACATAATTATTAATTATATAGGTGGAGGTTTATATATACCTACTCCTATCTACTGACCTTGGGAAAAACTAGTTAGCAAAACTCATTAATGGGACCGACTCACTGCATAGAAATGCATTATAATGAAAAAATACCGACTCACTTATGTGTCGAGAAGACGTGACTCGCTGGACTGATGTCCTCAGTCTCCTCCATCCCGATGTCTTCGGCAGCATTACTGCCGCCCTTGGTGGTCAAGACGATCGCCACCACCGCCGCCACCGACAGCAAACCCAGCATCGCGCCCACCTGCTTGTTCCGCGACAAAAAGCTCCACATCCACACAAATGTTTAAAACCTCTTTGTAAAGAACTGACAAAGCGGAATAGCTTTACAATTTTGTGAAAAAAAAATTAAACGTCAAATTCAAAAAAGGGAATTGTTGGATCGAACAATTTAAATAACTGTCAGCTTTTTGGAAGAAGATTATGAAATACTTCAGAATATGTGCAGACGTTGGACTGCGCGGGAGAGTCCCGTGCGCTCCGGTCAACGACAATGTGTAGATTACGCGACCTACGACCTAACATGACACACATTAGAGTCCTATTAACAGAGATAATAATAATTAGGGTCATCTCTTTGTTTGAAATCGTTGTAACTACTATTTTATCTGGCATCATATTCAACCATGGACAATGAAAAAAGTTTCAACATGCAAAATTGAAATTATTTTTGCGCAATTGTTTTCCACTTCACCAATAACATCAATTATATAACATCAATTATACAGAAGATTTACGTGACATTTGAATAACTATTCATATCTCTATCATTCGCATGCTCATATTTCAAGGGTTTTGAAATATAACAAACCACTGTGGTTTTGTTTCTGACAGCCCTAAACATAGACCAGTCACTTGGTCTCTAATTCAATTGTCACTTCCTTATTACTGAACTAGATACTCTGCTTAGCACAAGTCATCTTAAGATTGGATTAATTGTCCCAATGCCGATTAAATAATTATTAAAAGTAGGTCCTGTGTACTTTAATATTATGCACTTATAACACACCATTGATTTAATAACGCATCCCAGACAAAAGGTGAAGATGACGATTTCAAGAGTATGACTTTTCGATGCTTACATTCGGTACAACCCTACTTATTGTGTTTTTAGGACATAGTATGCATAGGTGTAATGTGAGTAAACATTTTTATCTTGAATTCCGTCACTACTCCCACCACGCAAATCTGCAGATGACACCAGACATATGCAAATGATCCATTCCATTTATCTATTTAAAACAAATTAATATGCTCTTTCATATGACCTCAGAACTTACGAGTAACGATCTCAGTACAATAACCGGGCAAGTGTTATTTTTAATTACAATTATCATAAATGTCATTCATAGAGCGATGTTTGATCGTCCGATTGCCGTCGCTTGCGCGCGCGCATCAGACCGTGTACCCTCTAGTTACGCTCTGGTACTTCCGATGAACTGGTGGACACTTTTGGTACCGATTCGCTTGTTACTACTGGACACAGGTGTCATAGATCAACAATTGACTTAGTATCGAGGTCCGTTCACAGCGGTTGAGTAATTTTGGTAATGGCTTCGTAATTTGACAGGTGATCGATTTATGGAAAGGTGTGATATAATTGGGTCAATTGGTAACAAGGCAGGGGTTTAGCTTGTTAGAACAGATGTTAAGATTATTGGGAAATAATAAGGAACTTCCTTGCATTTTGTGATAGTAGTAAAGGGGACTGTAGGACGGGACATGCCAAAGAGAGGAACAGCATAATAAATACGTGTTGTAATTATTCAGGACCACCGTCTAACACATTGTCCCTAAACACTGCTCAGCTCATTGTAGCCGCTTACATCAATCAGACGGGCAATTCCCGTACTTTTAAGAACGTTCGCATTCTAATCTCAGCCTCAGTCTGTCAAAAATTGTATAGCGTTTACCTACCTTTTTGACATTTGACTGTCGCTGAGAGGGGCAATTCCCGTATTTTTAAGACCGTTCGCATTCTAATCTCAGTCTCAATCTGTCAAAATTACAATCAATTTACATACATTTTTGACAGGTTTTTGACATTGATTGTCGCTGAGATGAGATTGCGACTTGAATTTGAACGTTTTTTAAGTACGAGAATTGGCCTAGAGATTGCGACTTAATTTTGAACGTTTTTAATTACGGGAATTGGCCTTCTGAAGACATCTACAGACTAATAAGACATGAGATAGATTACCTCAATATATTCCTCGTCCTTCACACACTGTGTTCTAGTTTATTTGCGCGATTTGTCCAGACTTGCGTCTATCTTCGCAGATACTCGGTCAATGAGAGACGGAATGATCGGTGGCCAGCAATTATCGGAATTCACAATGATACTAGGCTACATCGAAACAAACATACTGTTTTAATCACGGTTACTTTAATTAACAACCGGTTGGTTTATAATGTGTCAAAGGAATCCTACCTATCATTTGGAAAAAAGTGCATTTCCATTAGTAGAACTTGAACCATCATTTAACGTGGCTTTGTTTTTTGATGGGATTGTTATATATTGATCGCTAGCCTGTGATCATCTTTTTAAACACCATCTTCATCTTCGAGCAATGATACAAAGTATGGATTTTATAAGTTTAAAGCATTTAACAACCCTTTGAAATCAACTATTTTACTACTATGACTTTATCTAGCTAATGACTTTGTAGCGGTATCTACATTGCCACATGCGAGCTTCGCGTCATACTGACGTCACGCAAATCCTGCATCGCGCAAGCAGAGTTTACTGCGCGACTAGCAACTAGCATATTATATAAACAGCTTCCCGATATCAATCGTAGGGCAGTTGCCCGGGTCTCCCCTGTTTCATCGAAAAGAAATTACCAAATTATCACTTCCCAAACAAATTTCCGCATAGCTTCATTTGCCAAATTGTTACCTATTTAGCAAAAAATCTCTTCACAAATAATTGTAACGCAAACCTAGTGTTTGGCAAGTGAACGATTAAACAATAATTTGTTTACCAACTAGTAGTTTTACCAATTTTTATGTGGTCAAATATTTCAGTTGGAATAACAAATTTTACGCAAAATAAAATTTGCCAAATATTAATATTAACTATTCTGGTAGTATTTTTTTTTTAGCTAGTACAATTTTTTTTAAATAATTAATCTCGTCTAACTAGTTCAGTTTCGGGTAGCCTGTTTTTTTTTTCCATGGTCACAGTTTTAATTTTTTTTTTTTTACGGGTGTAAATCCTCATGGACACCTCCTCCTGGGGAAAAGGCGCAGGGGCGTGCCGGACTCTTACCGGCTAAAACCACCCCGGTGTCTCCTCGCACGTGCGCGCGGGGCCGCGGGAATCGAAATTCTTCCGCAGCCCCACACTAGTGCTGGCCCGGTCTGTCCGGGCCTCGTCTCCTGCACGGAGTAGTGAGGTGTTAACTACCCCGTGCATCGCCTCAGAGGCGCGCGCCGACACCCGCGCGCGCCTTCGCCTCGGGTCCATCAAATAGGGGGCGAGGACTTCCCCAAGTTCCACGCCCCTGGACCCATTCATGGGGGGCGGAAAAGGGTGCGCTTTCTGCGGCTGGGGAAGGGAGTTGAGATCTCCTTCTCCCGTTCCGCAGTTTTGTTCTGCGACATCACGTCCTCGCAGAAGGACACCATCGCGTCCCACGACTCTGCGCTACCGACCATCCTCCTCGGTTTCGGGTAGCCTGTTTTTTTTCCATATTTTTTTTCTATATAGTCCAGTCGTTTCTGGCACTCGCCGACCGCTGCCGTGCCGCGGCGCCGCTCGCTTCACTCGCTCGGCTCGTGCGTAGGAGGTCACAGTTTTAACCTAAGCTAACCTTAATAATTAACCTACTCTAACTAGTTCCGTAAGTAACCATAAAATTAACTTGTTTCAGACAAATTCAAGCACATAAACTTACAAAGAAGTACGCAAATGACATAAAATTTTTGACTAAAGATTGTTTGCTGTAATAAATCATTTGATCAAAGACCAAATGCCAAATGACATTATCCTTGATAATATTCTGCCAAGTAAAAATTTTAACAAATGAAAGTGTGCGTACTTAAATCATTCCAAACATTGCATTGGTATAAAAGAAGGTTGCTAAATTTTGTTTGGGTAGTGAAATTTTGGCAAAATCTTTTCGGCAAAACGGCAGGATCCCCAGTCGCCCCCCAGACACGACACCCGTCTGGTCGGAGGACCCTATGGAGGATGAGTGAACTTTACACCCTGTTCATCGTACCCCTATAATTGACAAAAAAATATCTTCTACCGATGAAATCGAAATGTTATGACGTACGCTGCCGAAACGTGGACACTGACATGTGAGCTGGTCCATAAATTCAAGGCGCTCTATGAATCGGGCTATGCTCGGAGTCTCTTTGAAGGATAAAATCAGAAATGAAGTTATCCGAAAAAGAACCAAGTACAAGTAAGCAAGATGAAGTGCCAGTGGGTTGGCCATGTTTTTCGAAGGACCGATGGCCGGTGGAGCAGACCTGGAGTGAAGATCGCGAATCGGCAAGCGTTGTGTGGGATGCCCTCCAGCTAGATGGATCGATGATCTTAAAAAGTTGACTGGCACAAACTGGATGCGGAAGCCGAAGGACAGGGTGTTGTGGAGCAGCCTGGGAGATGCCTATGTCCAGCAGTGGACTGCTATAGGCTGAGTTGATAAATCGAGAACAGATAATTGTTTTAGTGTGAATGCCAAAGTGGTCATCATGGAGGCACTTAGTCATTTTACGTAGAATTCTAACAGAAACCATTGTTGTTTTGTTACCAACTGATCGTGTCAACGTATTTAGAAATTATTTTTATCTCGTTCTTCGAATTGAAGAGTTACGTGTGGTCAAGTGTATTGAAGGTAGCTGTTAAATCGCATACAATAGATTGTTCTGCATCCATACATCTTTCGCCCCAGAACCAACAGCAAAGGAAAATTACTTTGTGTTTTCTAAATTACAAGTATAGGTATACCCATTAAGACCAAGTTGCGAACAACTAGAAGAAAGCATTTATTTTCAAAAGAAAACAAAGATTTTGAGGTTATATTCAGTAAAAAACAATCCTTTCAATACTTAGAAACACATGCTAGTAAATCGCTACACAATATAATCACGAAGAAATGCGAGCGAGTGTGATGTGAGTGCAATAACTTGACAGTTGAGTTGATTGACATGACATGGCAAGCATTAGGGATGCCCATACACTAGATCCGTGTCGATATATTAAAAAAAAATCGATACCGTTCAGAACCCAGCGTGTCTATTTGAAATATTACAATGCATCTCGCATAGGGCTTTTGTGCATTACCTCTTATTAGTGATTCATTAAAATGCAATTCGAAATAGCCTTCATAATAAATGTACATAATGGTAGTTTGTGCACTGCTTCGTATTGTTTTTATATTCGTGAATTTCTCACATCGAGTCAGTTTTTACGGATCGAAGTAGCCATCATGCTTAATATAGGGCGTTTGTGCACTCACACGTATTCGATTTGTATTCATGTTTTTAAAACAGATGATGAAAAATTTCCCGAAACGAATCATAAATACGAATCGGCTACGAGTGAGTGCACAGCGCTCATTCGTGAATTCCTGATACGTTTTTATGATGTTCGTAAAAACACGAATAGTAGTGCACAATCGCACTTATGTGTAAAGTATAGAAAAAAATTGGATGCATGGAGTAAGATATGAAAATCTGTTTTGTTGTGGAATTCTTTTCGCACCTAATGTGTATGGTGCCAATAAAAACGTCGCACAAGTCACTACAATAGACCCTAGAGCGAAAAGGGTTGAAAAGGAAAGTACGTAGGTACGTATGCGTGTGACATCCGTGAGCAGGTGGTCAACTCAAGTAATCTCGCTCTCGATGTGTGAAATGAAAGATTGGGCATCACTAATTGTCATAATCAAATCTAATTTTCATAGATGGCAGCAATTTTGACATGGTGTCGTAAAATATCGTCACCGCTCTTTTAACTGTTCATTAAGGAACGCAGAACGTCCGTTTCATACAGATATTCGCGTTTCGCGTTTTATATATTTATAATAATAATAATAATATGAGACAAAATCCACACAAGGTCTTCAGGGGCCGTACTAGGTAGAACCTGTACTACGGTAACCAGCTAGCCTATTCTACTAATTTAAAACGATCAAAATCTAATCGCAGTCTCATCTCAGCGACAAACAAAATGTCTAATACTTGTCAAAATGTATGGGAAATTAGAGATACTTTTGACAGATTGAGACTGAGATCAGACTGTCAACGTTCTTAAAATTAGTAGAATTGCCCCTCTGATGACTGATATACATATAAACACCCAGACACAGGTCAAACAGACATGTTCACGCACACAAATGTTTGACTTGTCCGGGGATCGAACCCGGGACCAGCGGCTCAGAAAGCAGGATCACTACCAACTGCACCAACCGGTCAGTCAAATCATTATGACGTCAGATGATTGTTGATCCTAGGGCCATTTTCGACGATGTGCTTTGCAAAAAAAAGGAATCTCTCTAGGAAAACTTCTCCTCCGGTTAGAAATACTGCCTATGGTTACTGCTATATTATCGTATGGTAGTGATACTATACCTACGTTGTTCTTCTTGGTCATGATGAAATAATTGAAGACTGCAAAACAGGCATTAAAGTACTATAACGCAAGCAGCAACGAATTAAAAACATCATTCTATATCTGTCAATCATTTAAAGATGACAGAGACATAATGATGTTGTAGATACGTTTAGTGCTGAATGTATAAATACTGATTTCTGGTACAAGTGGGCCTGAGACTAGACCCTCATTAACGGACCCTGATACGATTCGGTATAGTTGGGCAGCAATATATATATTCGGCTTGGCCGTCCAGCCTGCGCCCGGGTGTGCTTGAAGATCTGAACACCTCTCTGTCTCTCTTTCTGTGTAGCACCCATAAGGCCCTCCGTAAACGGTTTGATTACGATACGACGCGCGACGCGCTAACTGCACCGTAAAATAATCGTGTGAGCTTGTATACGCGCAAACAACGACGGCGGCGCCGCGCGGTGCCGTAGTGTCGTCAACAAGCTTCCATAGTGACCCATACAACACTGACGACCATGCCTACAAACGGCGAATCAAACGTAATTTTTCACAGCAAACCATAGATTTTTACAGCAAGAAAAACGTGTGTGTATAAAAGGCCTAACACACTTACCAGAAGCCTACCGATTCTTACCCTAAAAGCATTTACAGGTGTCCAGCACAAAACTAACACAAAACTTTCCGTCCAACCTACTTGAATTAATAACCTGAGTCGTGAGATATGATTGGCCCAAGATCCAGTGTCATTACCGCGGCGCAGGCGGCGGAGCGTAGCGCCCTCCGCTCTGCTCCGGTTGTCAGGCCATCCACCTCGTAGCCAAGACACCATTCAGTGATTCTTATAAGATACCATGCTATGAAACAGGTAGCTTTATGGTGGTTTGGTTATCTCATAACCTTAGAGAGATAGGAGACTATTCGAGAAAACTAAAAAAAAAACTCATACCAGATTTGGAATGAGTAAGGTTTTCTGAATAGTTATGGCCTGTTATTAATTTATTTATTAAAACTTTATGCACTAGTAAAAACTGTACAAAGGCGGACTTAATGCCTTGGGCATTTTCTACCAGTCTACCTTATTAGAGAGTTATTATTAGTTAGTTATTAGTTAGAGGTGTCAGCTTACCTCTGGCTGGTTGAAAGCCACGTCATTATTTGACAGGTGTCTTTAGATACCAGTCGGGGGTGCGGTGAATTCAAAGTATTTCCCGGATCCCTAAATCATGGTAGTGAAAGGAACCGAGGGGTTTTAGTCGGTAGGAGGCCATCCAGACGGAGGGATGATGAATTGAATGATTTTCATGAAGATTTCCGCCCTAAAAAAAAGATTTCTCGAAGTATTTGGAACGCGACATATTGGTGTAGCATTGGCTTGTCTAAAATGTAAATTACAGAAGACTGACCGCAGTCACTCCATGTGAAATATTAATCTTACGAAGCCTTGTTCCTTGGACGCCCAATTTCTCTTCGACTTTCTCTATCTCTCTTGCTTTTAACACCTATATAGAATCTGGAAAATGCTACTGATCCTGTCTTTGATATACTGAGTAGAGTCAATAAAATACCTACTGTCAGCTTCATTCTTCCACAAATAGCTGTTATATGAACTATTGAACTTTGAACTTTGGATTTAACCTGTATTTTAATTGTGAACCTAACACTGACTTTACTGTTTTGTATTGAGCAAGTACAACAGTAGTTAATCGCAGCATAATATTCTCCTATCTTAACAATATTAATAAGAAGGTACTGGGTAAATGACCGCTTTATAATTGCAATCATGTATAATTGACGAGCAGTATACAATTATACATACGAGTATGACTATCATGCGAGTTTTTGTTTACCAGTTATGCATACTGGACTTAATTAACAGATTTCTGGGATTTCCTGTAATAAATCTTTCAAATTAAGCTATTGTGTTATGATTGTATTATTTTTTCTCGTTAAACATGATTATTTACCAAGATTTATAACTATATCAAGTCCAATACGAAAGACTTGGACAGAGTTGGTTTAAAACTGTGAAGAATGCAAATGTCATAACACGGAAAAGTTTATGCCCCGGAGTGGATTAGAAATTTTAAAAGGCACTTAGTCTACTGCTACCAAACTAGTAAACTTAGGGATAAATTCAACTTCTCTTTCCACGCGATATTTCCTAGCTGGAATGATTTCGAAACTTTGTACTCTAGACAGACTGATTTACGAAATCTATCTCAAAAACTTTTTAAGTTTACTTTAGTTAACTTTTTTTTTGTTCAACGGATGAGCAAAGACCTCCCTCAAATGTTTCCAGGTACCGTAAAACGGGGTTAATCGGCATGAAACTTTAAAATGGATTTTAACGTTGAAATAATATAGTTTGTTGCCAACAAGGGCACTTAATCGTTAATTATAATACAGTAAACGCATGAGTCCTTTTTGGCAGCAAACGATATTATTTTAACGTTAAAATCCATTTTAAAGTTTCGTCCCGATAAACCCCTGCGTCCCGATTAACCCCGTTTTACCGGTACTCTTTTCTAAAGGTGGTGAGATGTCCTTGAGGCACACCGCAAAGACTGATTCGAGGTGCCGCAAGAAATAATTAGGTAACTTGCGTTAGTTAATAATCTCATTCTTCTTTTTCGTCGTCGGTGACACGACAGAGTATTAAATTTTGTTGGCCCAAAACTTCGCCACTTCCACGGCATCGTCGGCGGCAGCGCTGAGGTCACTGTGGCTGCATTTATTGGGGTACAGGGAGTAGGATAGGAGGTGGGACCCAGTGTTGCGGGAAAGTCTGAGAGGGTTACCGTGGCCCCTGGCATAGGCAACTGAAGGAACACGAGTGGTTTTTAGTCAGTAAGAGCCTGACACGCCTTCCCGTTCCCCCCAGAGCAGGAGAAGTTATTTGATGATTTCCCACCCTCAAAAAAAAAAGAAAAAAAAAGGATATGAGGTGGGACACAGTTTGCACCACAGCTCAGCCACACCATGCTGCTGTGACGTCGAGATAACCCCACAAGTTTGTTCGTTCCCCGTTGGATGGCACGAAAACCTTATTTAAATTACGATATCATCGGTTAGCCGACGTTAAAACAAAAGACAGAGGTTCTAAAATAAGTGCACTTTTAATGATACCATCAAATTTATCTGCGCCATCAGTTACTTAAGTTTTAGTAAACGAGAATCATTTCCTGTTGTTTTATGGTTTTGATTTATTTGTTTTTTATTAGCAATCGACCAATTAAGGATTTTAATCAGGCCTTTAAGAAGGATCTATCAAGATATTTTATTTATTTGTACGTTAATGACCAATGCTTGATGATGATTTCGGTAGCCAAAATTATTTAAGGTTTTATAATGTTTATTATGATCTGACAGCATCTGAAAGGTGCAAAAGATAAAGTAAAAATAGTTTTATTCCCAATGAAAACAAGAAGAACTATTTGTCTAAATTACTAACTTCAGGGAGATAGTTACAATCTCAGTCATCTACGTAAAGCCTTCTAGCTTTAGTCCTGTACCTACTGCCTAACAACAAGAGCAAGAGCAATAAATCGCCAAATTCAGTAAAAAATAAAAATAAAACGTAATAAAAATAAATAAAATAAAATAAATAGTGTTTTATTGCAGGCAAGATACCCATATACAAAAAAAAAATTAAAACAGTAAAAACTTAAAACATGGAGGTATGTATTATGTACCTACCCATAGTCTTAAAAACAACATAGTCTTTCGTAATTTTTTATTCTCGTTTAGGTGAACAGAAATCCAGTGCACAAATATGGGGCTTGATAGGTTGTACGTGACAACCCTCAAAATGCTGTTACTGGAGCGTCTCAAACTTTGCCAAAAAGACGTGACCCTCGACCTCATGATGGCATAAAAGTCTGGGACCCTCGCTTCAGCAAACATGCTCGAGGCACTGCAGTATCTTGGCAGTTTCATAAAGGTTCGGTAAGCATCATTGTACTGGACCCTTAATGAACTGTACATCTTTTTTGTGAAGTTGCACCAAAGTTGGCAAGCAATAAGCTCTGAACAGGGTGTTCTTCACGTCTCTGGTGCACTTCACAAAATTGCGCGCGAGCTAGTTACTCCTCACTGAGAGGGTCCTATGCTCTCTTTCTCTGTCGCGTGTAAAAGGTCACGCTTATTGTCTTAGCCAACATCCTAATATTATCGTCGACTACCACGCAGTATAGTTCTTTCCGAACCGAAATAATCACCCAAACAATACACAAGATTGAACTAAAGAACAAAACACACAATTTCACAAAACTTTCTAAGAAATCAGCGAGGCAACAACAAAATAACTTCAGAATCAAAACAGCAATTTGGTATCTATTTAATGTTAGCTCCTTCAGTTGGTCTCGGGTGGGTGACCGTTACGCTCTGTGGACCGTCCCGCCTCGTGGAAGCAGGTGCAATATTCCTTCTTTATAATTGACTATTATGTTTATATCATGCTTACGTGCCCTTTAAGCCCTCGTTTCTGATGGCTTCAATTGTTTTATGACACTTTTATGAGGCAGTCAAGTGGGGAAGTGCTTGTCGCTAGTGCATGTGTGCTATTTTTGCTCCACTATGAATCAACGGTAGACTTTCGTGTAGGATGTGCGTAGGTATACTGGAGTTTTTGGAACAAGACCATCACTAGTTTACTAGGAATAACGTTACCGAAAAACGCCCTCTATTGACTATTGAAATGTGGGTGTAGGTACTGTAAGTACACTTGTGCCTAACCCATCGAGAAATACAGGCGTGATGTTATTACTCGTTGGCAAGAAGAATACATAACAAAAAAAAAACTGCTATTTTGAGTTAAGTATACAGGTGAACGCAGTAAATTTTATTATTTTTGCTATAAAAACAACATTACACTAAAGCCTAAAAATGAGGGAGCTAGAAAGATATGACTGTATGCTTCGTCGCACTCTTGCCGCTACTTTTAAACTTTTAAATCATCTTACCCGAAAATTGGTATTTTTTAAATATGTCAAGCTTTTCGCAATTGAATTGAACGTTAAGTTAAATTACCGAAAAATGTGTAGGTAGGATAGAAAGAAAGAAATACTAAATGTAATAGAAAACTGTAAGAAATTCGGAACATGCGCCAAAACAGTAACGTGTTAGTTGAGTTGACCAGATCAGCCATTAAAAATACAGGTTTATTTTGAATACGTCGGAAATCCATTAAGGGGATGTAGGGGAGGTCCAATCAATTTACATACATTTTTGACAGGTTTTTGACATTGATTGTTGCTGAAATGAGATTGCGACTTGAATTTGAACGTTTTTTAAGTACGAGAATTGGCCTACTGATATCTTATTGTATCTCGTGGGATAACTGAGGAGTTGTACATATTTTTGGAATATTCTGTCTGTCTATTCATGTTTTTTTTTGCAGAAATCAACTATGTCATTAAATAACCTGCTCAAAATATTGAAAACTTATTTTAAAAATATTAAAGATATTTGTCATTTTATGGTTGATTATTATGTATTGAAGTAGAAGCAGAAATTATAATTAAAAATAAATGATTTTTTTTATACAAAGTGGTATACCGCCAAAAAAATATAAAATGTCAGATTACTCGGAAATGGTTGACATTTGCATAGGGGTCATACAGGGTAATTTGGTTGCAAATTACTTCCCATAAATTCCCTTAATGGATTGCCGATTGCATTATAACCCTGTATATAATGCAGAGGTTGTTTTATTAGTGAGGATTTTCATAAGGAGTTAGAATTCAGTAGGGACAGGAAATTCCCTTCTTCCTTTCTCAAAGACAAAGACCTAGCTCATCAAAAAGGTAACGTAACACTCCATATAATGGGCCCAGTGACGCACACGAGATTGGACTAAATGGTCGTCAGTGGGTGGGCCACTGAGTAATGGCTAATAGTGGCTAGTCGCCAATAGTGGCTACCCACTGCGCTGATGATGTTTGTACTGTCATACCCTCGTTATAAAACGAGTAGGTGGTTATTTACCTAATGACTGCATTGGACAGTCATTTGGGCTTCGTGTTATTGGTAAGGCAGTGTCCAAAGTGCAGATTTTTTTAGGAGTTGGTTCGTAAGTTGATTTCGATGATGATGAAAAGCGGTGTTTTTGGTTTTGGTTGACAATTTAATACTTAGGTCAATACGGAAAAGTGTATTGGGTTATAAGTTAAATAGAGAAAAGCAACCTTCATCTTACCTCATGCCCAAAAGAGATGTCAATTTTATTTTTCCTTATTCGCCAGTGAAGTTCTAACAGTGCGTACGTCATTTTATGAGTGTTTTGGGATTTGAATGTACTTAAATGGATAGGTAATGCTTAATGGCGCGCATCGTATCGACCAATAAAAACACCATAACCTGACCAATAAGAACGCGTTATTTGAAAAATAGTTCCATTCCGTATCGTATGTCAGCCATTCACGTACAAATTCGTCATGCATCCAGTGCTCTGAGGGGCAATTCCCGTATTTTTAAGAACGTTCGCATTCTAATCTACTGAGATTAGAATGCGAACGTTCTTAAAAATACGCTGGAGAGCACTGGATTGACACTGGTCAATCTGTCAAAAATTGTATAGCACTTACCTACATTTTTGACATTAGACTGTCGCTTAGATGAGATTGCGACTTGAATTTGAACGTTTTTAATTACGGGAATTGCCTTCAGATGTTGTGAATTCGATTAAAAGGTACTATTTGCAATATATCTTTATGTTTAATTTCCAATACTATCGATTTGCGCTGTAAAGGGTAATCCTGGTGTCCTGAAACACAGGCCACGAGCCTAGCTTAGGCACCAGTCTCCCACAATATATGCTTACCTGAAATAAGTATCATTGTCGAATCTGACCTATGTAAAATAATTTATGTATATTGTGGTGAGAAAATAAAGTTGATTGATTTAATGATAGGTGGTCATCAAACGTAATATTGTCTTTAGCGTAAGTTAAATTCATTTCATACAGTTTTTATTTTACTTTCTTGTAAAGTAGCCATTTTTGACTTCCGTACTGTTACAACTTCACTGACGTTATGCTTTAAACATAAATGAAATCTACTAAGTTGAGCTGCACGATTACTGATAATTGCGTGCACTGACTGGACAGGTCCACTCAATCTGTGTGGTTCTTTCCTCAAAAGACCATTGCAGACACCGATCTACATAGCTTTCACATGACCTGACCAAGATTTTGTCTGGACTTTAAAAGAGACTGTGACCTCTGAGTTTGTTTCGGCCTTTCTTCTCAGAGTAGTCAGATAGGAAACGCCGACCCCATCTAGTTTAAAAAAAAATATGATTGACGTGTAAAAGTGTTTGTTCAAACCTACTTACAGAAATAAAATCATTTATCATTTACTTTTCTGAAATTCACGGCAAGGGAAATTGTGTTTTTTTTCTACTTATATTATAAGTACAATAGGAACGTAGGTACGTTGTCCTAGTGTAAGGATACTAGGAAAACGTAAGTAGGCTAGTGTGTAGGTACTCTGGGATCTGGAGAGTCACTCATGGGTCTAGATAAATATGACCACATGAATGATGTAGCTCTACAGATCATTACTTCGTTTAACCACGATGACTAGGTCACTTGATTAAGCAAGTATATTTAGTAACACCGTAATAAGGTGATGACATATCGTTCATTTGCGAAAAGCTTGACATAATTCAAAAAGAGAAATTTTTGGGTATTATGATTTAAACGTTTAAAAGTAGCGGTAAGAGTGCGACGAAGCATAAAGTCACAAATTTCTAGCTCCCTCATATTTAGGCTTTAGTGTAATGTCGTTTTTATAGCAAAAATAATAAATATTGCTGCATTCACCTTTACAAGGTGTACAGAATAAGCGCAAGTCCTGAAAGTAGTTTAGTGGTTTAGTAGTTACTGAATCCATTTCAGTAACTAATAATATAGGTATTTTTTTTTCAAAAATTATTTATTTTGCAATACTATTAAAATTTTTTTATTAAGTTTTTATTTATTTCTTAAGTAGGTATAATACTCGTACTGACCGCCGATTGAGCCAAACAAAATTAAATCTTATTTTAAGGCTTACTCAATTTTAAATGCTAGGGTCAACACGATGTTCTTAATAATAATAGTTAGCTTTGAAAAAAAAATGGTTTTGGTCATTGTTTAATGCTTTTAACTCAATACTCTAATAGGGGTGTTTGAGGTCTTGCGTTAATTATGTTACACGTTGTATAATTATTTAACTCAAAATTGCTGACTTTTTAGTTAAGTATGTCACCCTTCTTGCCAATGAGCGATATTTTGAATTACTAGACAAACACTAGGAGGTTATATTTTTTCAAGACGAAAATAAGAATTAAGTACCTACCTAGTTTTGTAAGAAAATTGTCCTGTAATTTTGGATTTTCAATGCTGAGATCAGCGCCGAGAATTGAAAATTCAACAGTGCGCTTTTATTGCACATACTTTTAGGTGCCGCATAGTGTTGACGGGGTCCGCTAGGGCCGATGCCTGCCAGGGTTGCGGGAAAGTCCGAAAGGGTTACCGTGGCCCCTGGCACAGGCAACTGAAGGAACACGGGTGGGTTTTAGCCCATAAGATTCTGACACGCCCTCCCGCTCCACCCAAAGCGGGAGAAGTTATTTGATGACTTTCCACCCTCAAAAAAAAAAAAAGGACTGCTCCACCGGCCATCGGTCCTTCGAACATGGCCAACCCACTGCCACTTCAGCTTGCTTACTCTGCAAGCTATGTCGGTAACTCCGGTTATTTTTCTCAGTAGTTTAGTCAGTAAGAGTCTGACACGCCCTCCCGCTCCGCCCAGAGCGGGCGAAGTTATTTGATGATTTCCAACCCTCAAAAAAAAAGGAATCGTGTAGTGTTAGTGAAAACAGGCATTTAATCTTTAGTTCCAGAATCCAGTACAAATATTAATTCAGTTATTCGTCTTCCAAATTAATGATCTAACTGTGGGTATTTAAACTACTTACCACCAAGGCAGTATCCTAAACAAACCAATTACAAGTACTTGCGGTACTTACTTGCAACAAAAAACGTCACATAATAAACAATGATTAAACTATTTAATGAAACCAACTACATCAGAACTCGGCTAGCAACACGAGCCTTCTCGACATTTCCCCTATTACTATGAGAATGTTGCCCAGAAGAAAATCAATAATTACCGGTGCTAACCACAATTGCGTGTGTACTCGTTCAATGCAGGGTGCGCTTAAATAAGCCGCGTGTTACACCGTAGCGTAACTAACAGAACACGAACACGAACTAAATATAGTTTTTAAACATATCAATGTTCAGACTTAGACAGCGATCCCTGGAGCTTGGGGCCAGACCCGCCCAGTACCGCCACCTTTGGGTCTCCAAGTGGGCCAAGGTCAAGAGAGCCTTTCTGACGTCAGCTGAAGACTTTCAAGTCGTTTTGAACAAGTTTTGTAAAATACTTGTCAAAAACATGTCTTATACATATTGCACTGACGTTGTTGCAGAGTTTCAGACATGTTAACTATTTTGCTCACCTTTTTGTGATTTGTGACGGTTTTCTAAAAACTTGTTTTACGAAACATTATTCACAACATGAAGAATACAAATGTTTTATACCTTGGTGTAAGCGTGGGGTTGGTATAGCATAACTCCTTTTTTATTACGTCTTACGTATTCTGTGATTAAAACTTGCTGTTATGATTTATTAACCATACCTGTGACTGACACACAGACGGCGCGGTTCGGGTGTATGCTTATTAATAGTTCCATTTTAACTTATTACCATTTAAGTTCGGAAACAAAGCCCTAAAATGCACTTACCTAAAATTTTAAGAGAGGTCTACAACTTTTTATTTTCGCAATTTCTTCTAAGAATCTAGACTCAAGCGATTGATAATTTCAAGGCAATAGCAAGGCTTTTCTAAGCTCGGAAATGTACTTACCTCAGTTTAAATTCTTCCATTTCTTATTCCGATATTATAACGGCGAACACTCAACAAAACCCGTTAATTAACACAACACGATACACTTCGGTGTGAGCAACACGCATGTTAATATATCGTAGCACGTGCGGTCTGGCTGCTCGTTAAGGCCACGTAATGAGCCGGCCATATTTACGAGGGCACCTATACCACGCGTCTTATCCTACATTACTTACGCAGCTATCGATTCGATACTTTCGCGGGATATCGATTATTTTGCGAATCGATTATGGAGGCTGAAGATGGTATTACCTTCGCCTGTTGTTTAGCGATTTTGGCGGGCGCAATAAAAAGTCACGCCTATTAAACATAGCTGCAACCATGTTTTCGCGAATTTCTATAATGTTGCTTGATTGTTACCAACTCAACCTGAAAGCAGGAATTAATTAATGCTGGCCGACAATAACAAGAAAAAAACTGTTTTATCGGAAAAACAAGTATTATTTACTGTCTCTACTTTTCTTCTTCGCGAGTCAGAATAGTCAGAATTGAATTATGTATTCTAACAGCACATCTTTGAAGCTTGAGAAATAGCTTAACCAGATACTTCCATTTCCAGCTCAAAATGCTCTTTGATAGTCATTCAGTTTTTACCGTTCATCGATTACTTTGCTCAATCGATGTTGATTTGAATCGATATTAATTTAGACGAGTAGTGGAAGAGATGATAGTGTCGCGGCGCCCAGTCTAATGGTGGCATTTATCTCAATTAGAGCTAGAAAATGTTGGCGCACACCTGCGTGCGATAGTTCCAGTCTGATGTACTTGTGGTTAAATGCCATTTCTTTGGTGTAGAATGTATGTTGTAGAGGCGGATATTTTAATTTTTTTTTGTTGCTTAGAAGGTACATGTATGACTTGTTATTCTCTGCAAGAAATATCTACCAATAAACAAAAAAAAACAAAGGTGTTATGAAAAAGAACAGACAGAAAATACAAACACAGAACATAGAATAGACAGCAAATCTCCTGCCTGCTAAAACAAAATCAATATCTACTAACTACAATCACCGTGTCTGGATGTGTATATGTATTTAAGTATGTATATCAGTCATCAGGTTACCGTAGTACAGGCTCTGCCTAGTTCGGGACCTGATGACCTTGTGTGGATGTTGACTCATAAAAAAAAAAAAAATAGCAATAAAAGAAAACAACTAAAGTTTGTCGTTGTCTTTTATTTTTATTACTGACTATCGATACCTAACCATTAAACAAGACCCAGTAAAAATAAAATGAAAGAGTACTTTTTGGCACTATCGTATGATGAGGCAGAAAAAGTTTTAATCGTACTAGCATAGCCAGGTTTCCTTTAAGCTTTACAACTTAAACAGAAATGTTTATACAACGTGTTCCTTTATTATTAAATATTCTATTTGGTTTAACAAAATTGTAAATTTTGGCTACAGTTTTCCAGTCTATTATCAGAGAGGTATGGCGCTGTATGCCGTTATACAGGTTTTTCACCTAGATCGGCTGCATATCCTCCCATTTTGTATTATTTTCTTTATAGCCTGAAATGTTTTTCTTTTATAAAATATGGTGTTTGTAATGATAATAGTTTTTGGTGTCAATACATAAATTATTATTATTATACTCGTATTATTAGGTAATCGCACGTTTTAACCTAAATTCAAAGTCCATCACTTGGATATTTTAGGTACAACGCGTGTATTAAAATAATTGGTGTATCATCAATAAAATGTAAGTCGAAAATGTGCCAACGTTCGAGCGTCTCGTTGCACAAACATTATTTCACTTAAATTGCGCTTGCACCAGTAGGTGCAAAATAAAACCTGTAAAATATGTCCACTGATTCAGCTATCGTTAATTTAATAATAATTGTGATAATCCCTAGTTCTCTTCAAAAGGTTTAGCGAACTTACTTAAGTTCGCGAATTAACTTATTTATGTAATTGTTACATGTTTAATTCTTTTTACCTATTGTGGTTTGGTAGTTTTATTATAGGTGCATCGTCTTCACATATAATTATATAATCAAGTATACAAAATATTGTAACACCTTTTAAAAGAGTAACGGTGGAGTTTCTTTCCCACTCTTCTCCATACGAAGCCCTTTTGGAAGGGGCGACTAGAATCAATTCTATTTTAATGTAAATGTTGACTTTAAAAGTGCCTACTTGAAATAAATGGTTTGACTTTGACTTTGAACGTTCCAAAGCTATAAAATAATCTATATATATATATTATATTTGTACTGATAGAATGGAGCTACACTCTCTGCTTTAGAAAACTGCATATTCACAGTATAAATACATAGATACCCCCTAATCTATATCAGGTACATTATCAATAAGTAAGTTGGCATATGACTCATGGAACTTGAACGGTAGGTAATAGACATCGGTTTCATTTGGCATTTGAAACCACGGCTGCACGGGAGAAAACGTCAATTTAAATCCACTGAGATTGATTTTGATGTTATATTATTAAAGCCGCAATCGTGTTGGACGAAGTTCTGAACCAAATAAAGACTTTTAATCAAAACTATAGTTATTCAATCTATACTAATACAAAGCTGAAGAGATTATTTGTTTGTTTGAACGCTCTAATTTCTGGAACGACCAGTCGGATTTGAAAAAATCTTTTTAATGATAAATAAATGATAAATGACTTTATTTATGTAAGTAGGTTTTTACAAACACTTTTACACGTCAATCATATTTTTTTTTAAACTAGATGAGGTCGGCGTTTCCTATCTGACTACTCTGAGAAGAAAGGCCGAAACAAACTCAGAGGTCACAGTCTCTTTTAAAGTCCAGACAGAATCTTGGTCAGATCATGTGAAGGCTATGTAGATCGGTGTCTGAAATGGTCTTTTGAGGAAAGAACCACACAGATTGAGTGGACCTGACCAGTCAGTGCACGCAATTGTCAGCAATCGTGCAGCTCAACTCAGAACTTAAGGAGCTCAACGATTCGACGAACAATTTTTGCATTTGTTAGTCAAATTACTTAGAAAGGTTATAGGCTATTTAACATAGGCGATACGAGCCTTAGGAACCGAGCAAAAAGAAAAAAAGTCAGAAAGAACGCTAAGCGATAACGAAGTAATAGCGTTGGCGGGCGATGCGATGCGGTTGGTGGTGGCTGGTGGCTGAGGGAGTTTTATAAAAATGTAACTGTTATTTTAGTATATTGTGTATCTTATAACTTCCACGCTAACGAATTAGCGGGTAGAAGCATCCTCATCAAGAAGCATCCTCCAGCATTCATGATGCTTGATATGAAGGCAATGTTATCGGATTTTGTGTCTAAGCAAGCGCAACAAAATATTAAAATTGACTCCCTACATTCGGCTCTCGAGGACATTAGAGCGCAAAACAGCGTGATTAGTAGGCAAAATGCAGACATTTGTACCCAGAATGATAAAATTCAAGACAGTATACAATTCCTATCTAATAAATATGATGACGCTTTAGCGGAGATAAACCACCTCCAGGCAGAATGTAATAACAATCAAAAAGTAATAAAAATGAGTAACATGAAAGCAGCTACAATCGAAATTAGTATAATATCCCAGCCTCAACTACTGAGACCAGGGAATCCCTTACTGGTTTAGTCCAAAAACGGGGAACTGTCATCAATCAACCTGTTCCTGTATCTGAAGTCAAAAATATATTTCGGTTGAGAGGCAGAAAAGAGACAGTGGGTACCTACTGTCATTGTAGAATTTACATCCCCAACAATAAAAGAACACTTCGTCCGGTCTACTAAAAACACCAATAAACTAAATGTTGAAAACCGTCTTAGCACCACTCACTTGCAAGCTGAAGTACCTAAAAAGCCAATATATATATCAGAAGCGCTAACTACTACAGCAATACGCCTGCATTACCTGGCAGAGGAGTTTATAAAAAGCAGTGCGTTCGAGCAGTGCTGGGTTGCAAACGGCAAAATATACGTCCGCGAAAAAGAAGGATTGCCCAGCATGCTGATTAAATCCGAGGAGGACCTGGCTAAACTACGCAAGCAGAAGTGACAAGTACTCTTACCACAGCACACCTTGTTATTCAAAAATGCTATGTCCCACCAATTATTGAACAACGCAAAATTATGTATAACTAACTCTAACTCACTAGTGATCAAATATGTACAGACTTACT
This sequence comes from Brachylomia viminalis, assembly GCA_937001585.2. Taxonomy (NCBI): domain Eukaryota; kingdom Metazoa; phylum Arthropoda; class Insecta; order Lepidoptera; family Noctuidae; genus Brachylomia; species Brachylomia viminalis. The sequence goes on from OW443301.2 coordinate 6,054,569, forward strand.
CGAAATCAATTTATACTACACGTACAAAAACCTACTCTCTTACATTCACATTTTTAAACAATAATTCACTACCGTTCTCATTATATAGTCACGTCGCTCCGGGCGTCGGGAGCCGCGTGACGACTCCCGGCCACCGTAGGCGCGGGCCTGCGGGCGGTGAGTAATGGGTAGCTCACCGTCCGATCAGGATCAGGCCCGTGCCGGACGGCGCGTACGTGTTCCACGCGCGCCTCAAAGAGATGTCAGCATCGAAGAGGGGGCCCACTAGGGCCTAAGCCTGCCGGGAAAGCGGGATCATCCAAAAGGGGTACCGCTGACCCGGAACATAAAGGGCCAAGGAAGGAACACGGGTGGGTTTTAGTCAGTAAGAGTCTGACACTCCCTTCCGCTCCACCCAGAGCGGGAGGGGTCATTTGATGATTTCCCATCCTCAAAAAAAAAAAAAAAAAAAAATTATATAGTCACGTAGCACATACCTATTTCTGAAATTTATCCGTTTTATTACCCAGTCAAATACACATGTATACACAATATATGACGGGAATATACGCATTTCACAGCCCAGCATTACTCTTCCCATGTGCCCTGTCCCTCTACTACAGCACTGACTCAAATGGCGAAACCCGGCTGACCATTTCTACCCTCACGAAGCACAGTAGCATAAAAAAAAAATATGTAAATATTCATTAAAAATAAACAAAATTCGATAACACCCAAGGTAACGTAAACAATATAGATTCTGTATCTGTATCGGACTCATCTACCTGTGACCTAGACAATTGCATCCCGCCCAACCTTAACCCTAATCACTCGCTCAAAATTCTGAACCAGAACATTACTCGTATGACAAAAAATATAACAGGATTTCACACCATACTCGCCAGAACAAGGATCGAGTGGGACATTATAACGCTGACCGAATGTTGGCTTCCTAATACACACAACATTCCAGACCTTCAAGACTACAATTATTTCAAAACTGCTAACAACTTCTCACAAAACGAGGGTGTAGTTGCTTATGTCAATAAAAAATTACAGTTTCCGTGGAAGAACCCTCAATCTTGGAAGCCAACAGTTTACTAATAAAAATTGACTCCACCACCATCCTCATAGCAATATATCGTCCGCCGGGATATAAAGATATTAATAAGTCCTTAAACTCACTCAATGTACTCCTGACAAACTGCACACACTGTTAAAATATTATTATTACCGGTGACATAAATATAAACATTCATGAACAATATCTTGACGCGGCCTCGCAGAGCTACCTAAACCTATTAGCCTCACATGGACTACTGCCTGCACTGCCTACGCGTCTCCAAGCCTGCCTTGACCATGTTGTTTTCTACTCTGCCAGCCTTCGCTTATGTGGCTCACTCTGCACTAACCGATCACGAAACTGTACTGTTCTTCCTAGCGAAGAAAATGCCCAAACCTGTCACAAAACAAACAGCCACACGTATTTATCATGATCAGCTTGACGCACAGTTAAAGCAAATTGACCTTGAGCAAGTGTACTGCACGCAAAATCCTCATGACGCAGCAGATCGTATGGTCAATTTAATCACACATGCAATTGAGTCAAGTTCCAAAACCGTCAAAAACCCAACCGGAAAAAAATCATAAAACCATGGCTCACTCCGGGCCTTCTACGATGCGTCCTACATAGAGATAATCTCCACAAAAAATTAAAAAAGTCACCTGCTAATGAAATTTTAAAAACATCCTTTATTAGATACAGAAACTACTGTAACAAGCTTTTGAAAAAGATCAAAAAAGACTATGAGAGGACAGAAATAAGCGATGCTGGTAATAACACCAAAAAAATCTGGGAAGCAATAAACACAATTACAAACAGAATCAAAAAGAAAGACAACATATCAGATTTATTAAATTCCTATGCTACTCCTCAGGAGTCGGTTAACAGAGCCAATAAATTCTTCGCAGAAATCAGCAAAAATCTCGCGGAATAAATATCCAATGGATCAAATAATAACGCTCGGAAAACCGTCAATCAAGAGGTAGCTCAATCTATGGTTCTTTTACCCACTGACGAACAACAAGTTGCCAAACTTATAATGTCACTACGTAGCGACGTTGCTGCGGGGTGGAACAGAATATCAAGCGGTCTTCTAAAAAAACACATAGACATCGTTGTACCACCCCTCACGTATATCTGCAACCTTGCACTGTCATCAGGGCAATTTCCCAAATCTTTTAAAAAAGCATTATTACACCCAATCTTTAAGAGCGGGGACAGAGGCCGTGTCAATAACTATATACCGATAGCAGTACTTCCGACTCTTTCAAAAGTACTGGAGCGGATCATGAACAATAGACTCGTGGATTACCTGGAGAAGTTTAAAATCCTTTCACCCGCACAGTACGGATTCAGGGCGGGCAAGTCCACGGCCGATGCAGTTCATGATCTGACCAATTATGTAATCACAAACTTAGATGATGGACAGAAAGTTTTAGGCATTCCTAGATCTTGCCAAAGCTTTTGACACGGTGTCTGTTCCTTCTCTGATTCGTAAGATGGAAAGCATAGGGATCAGGGATATTCAGCTCAAACTCTTTAAGGACTATCTGAGTGAGCGTAGCCAGTGCGTTAAGATATGCGATGCCACCAGTGACGAACGCACTGTCATAAGTCTGTGTCAATTAATTAATTCAAAGTCATTCAATGGGATTATATGAACGTAGAGAGTTGTATTGATAATTTTAATTACTGTAATTCTCTAAATATGTACATACTTGTTACGGTCGCGAATCATATTTTGTTCAACATACAAATACAACCTGTGACTGACCTGCAAATTGCAAAAAACGTAAGAAAATTTGAGTTTCGCGGGCAACCTCGCGCTTCCCCCTTAACAGAAGTAATTATGTAGACTACTAAACACGTAAATCTTCTTCCACGTGAAGGACTGAAAACAATTTACGAAAACGAACAATAGGTACCTACCAGCTCTAGTTAACGCCCACAACCCATAACATTGTCTATTAAAGAGACCATGTTTCGTTTTGACTATGAGGTAGACCACCATGATAATAGCCCTATCCCATGAGAACATATTAGTAGTTGATTACAATATGTACTCTGTTAATGTTATCTGATCTTAGAGGATTAAGAGCGGCGATTACAATGAGCGGTTTAATCAATTATGGGATATACTTTTGTGGTTAAAATAGGTTCAGTCAGCGGCAAAAAAACGATTAACACTTTAGTTTATTAAATCTCAATTATTGAGCTAATTATTTTATTGTTTATTATTTGGCGGCTCGCTAAACCAAATAAGTATTTTAGAATCCTGGGCATTTTGAGCAAATGTATGCGGAGCTTTGACGAGTGGTAGCCGCGATCAATTAGCCGATCAACGGTATTTATTATTACTATATTTGTTCCGTTTTTAATCGGTGTTCCGTTTTATATTTCTGTTTCGGGTATCAGAAAAATGTTATGATGTTTAATACGAAAAACTTTGTTGCTAAATGTTACCTATTCAAAATATACGGTTGCAGATGTAATTATATTTTATACGTAAAGGAAAAATTCGATTCGGCAGTACCTATTTGTTGCACATTAAGGCGATCCGATGCAATAATTCCATATTTATTTATTTGTGTACTTAATATACTCACATATTTAGTTTTTACAGCTCGTGCCGACCGGCCAACTTTGTTCGGCATCTACCCTCGCTTAGTTCGGGTCGGCTCGGTACAATTCGATCTGAGCCGAGCGGATTTTACCCGAACAGATTCTCATCATCATCATTTCAGCCGAAAGACACGTCCACTGCAGGACATAGGTATATCCCAAGGGTCGCTACCCTGATCGGTTCTGTGCTTCTCGTATCCAGCGGATTCCTGCGGCCCCATCGGCCATAATATGTTGTAAGAGCAATGTGCCCTGATTGGTCCCCCTGAACGCAATGGCATATCTGCATACATTCTATTTTTCCGCCCGTCTGTGCCGAATCATGCCGACCCGAATATGTTTGTAGTACTCATAAAGGAAGATCAAAATCCATTCCCATCGTGGTTTACCTGCATGAAGCGACACACTAAATCATCAACGTTTTGGTCTTAACAAACGTCAACGTTTAATTTCGCTCTACATTCTGCCTACTCTGCCAAGCCAATTTATTGTTAAACAAGCAATTTATTATTAAACGAATAAACTACTTAATTATCTTATTTTCTAAAATCATATTATTGGAGATACAGAAGCTAACTGTTATTGTTACAGTTCCACAAACCCTATCGCTGTGGGCAACATGAAAAGTGGGCTCAGATCGGCGCGGGCGCAACTGCGCACTTATCACTTATCTGCAAATCCATACATAATGCTGGCTCGGCTGGACTCAGATACTGCAACAATGCTACGCTATTAAATTACCAAATTGGGAAAAACTTTTAAACTTTCTGATTAATTTTTGTTATTTACTGATTGATATTTTAAAACGTCACGAGTCACTCTTTCTTCAAGTTTTTTTGTCACAATAAGTTTTGAGTCTTAACTCTACGGTCACAGGACACAATTCTCATCATTCGACACAAGATTTCCAGACCGCCGTGAGAAATTCTTTTAGCTCTTCACAATAGGTTTAAAGAGCTTTATTTTCTCATAAGAACATAGTTCACTTAAAATGAGATTCACGAAAATATCTTATTAAATTCAAATACAGCTTTAGTTTAGGGCGACCAGTTTCATAGTATTACAATTAAATAATTTTATTTCACAATCTGTTCAGCAATATCTCATTATAAATAGCGACTGTAAATATGCGATTTCAGTTTTTTTTTGTAAGATTGTCACACGTTAGGCAGGCAGGCTGTTGTAAAGTTGTACACCCTCAAACAGTATGTTTTTTTTTGCCGTAAGTCAGTGTACGTGGTCGAGTTGTTATTCATTTGTATCTGTTTCTTAAGTAATGTTTTTGTGTTTCTACATCCGATTTTACCAGTTGCTCTAAAAAATTACGACCTTACCCTGTTTATATTTAAATGAAAGCACTCTGTTCATAAAGTACAATATAAATTTATTTAATCAAAGAGAAAGAGCAAAACTATGAAGGCTATCTCGCTTTCTCGCCAAACCACGCTAACGCACAAAAGCATATTCTGCACTGCTCCACATATTAATTTTACTATTGCAGAAACGTTATCATTCAATCAATGAATATTTTGAAGGCTCCTGAGACCTTATATTTCTATGAACTCTTCTATGAACTTCTTGTATTTCTTAGAACATTTTTATACATAGTTTATTTTTGTATACCTTTAGAGGTATATTGTAGAGATACGTTTTTAATTCTGACTACCTATATTTGTTAACAACCATAGAGCAACACGGACCACCGGCGGACCGGAGCGTGTTGCTCTATGTTAACAACCAACAATATTACAATCTAATCTATGTACCTATTGTCTTTTCGTTCTTCCAATTTTTCTTTTCACCCCACTGCCCCAGAATGAGGGTATTGATTTTCGAGTCATTAATTGCCTCTATTTTTCCTTCTGTTACATTTTTCTACCCTTACATAAATACCAAAGCTTTTATTATCAATTATAGTGATGATAACGTTTTTATGTAGTACCTGACGGCGCAGCAAGTGGCGCTGTCTAGTTTTGTTACGAACTTACCGGAATCACCGAAAAGGCCAGATAAGATTGACACTGGCTGGTGACAGTTACTCTAGCAAAGCGCCGCATTGATGGTTGCGTGGTGGCCGTAGACCTCAGAACAATACTTTAGTTATTGTTCTGAGCCTTAGACAGAGAAAACGGTGGCTGTCTTCCTGATGACAGAGATGATGTCAAGGGAGCCGCTGTCGCACCACGTCCACGACGAACTGCTATATTCCGGCACAATCCTGATGATATTGAAGCTGCTGAACCACTAATACGATGAATACTTCTGGTAAACGCTATCCTGCGCCGTTATACCTATGTAGGTTGTACATTCGACTCAACCTGCCAGATAAATTAAATTTACAGCTAAAATAGATACCTAAACATGTAATACCTACACCTAAATATTACATAACGCTCTATGTCTAGAGCTAGTCGAGTCGCGGCAGGCGCCCAACTGTCTTGTACTGAGCATGGAAATGATTTAATACATTCCCGACTCCACGCCACACCAGGTTGTCACACCAGTGTGACGACAAGGATTTTTTAACTCGTCGTCACACCGATAGTTTTACTACACCTTTTGTATCACAACATTAATATTGTGCTTGTAATAGATAAATTCCCCATCTACCTATCCTATCTAACGCATATTGGTCGACTCAAGTACTGTTTTACTTACTTAATTTTGATTCAACTAAAGTTAATCGCACTAACGAACGACTAATGTAATGATTTTTTTAAGATATTTTAACTATGTATGTATGAAATACCTAATGGATAACTCGCCTATAGTTTATTAATACTGTGTATTCTAGTATTTTATGGCACTCGCCGGCCGCTGCCGCGACACGCTCGCTTCGCTCGCTCGGCTCGTGCGTAGGGGGTCGCTGAACCTAACTTATTTGCGAGTAAATATATTATGATAGGAAAAAATAATAGTCAGTTATGAATAAACAGTCCGAAAAGTGATTCGAGTACTTTAAAAGATACTTAGGTACCTTTCTATTATTTATAAAAGGTGTTGTAAAATCAACGGTGTGACGACGAGGAAAAAAAATACTCGTTGTCACACTGGTGTGGCAACCTGATGTGACGTGGAGTCGGTCGCTATTTAATATACTGAAGCAATTGTTAGGGGCTTTGCCGAATGATCATTTAGTACTTACTCTAGTTTGGTCGATTCTAATACAGAGAGGAGAGGTTTTTAGCCCTTGTTCACTTAACCACTTAAAATGTATAACAGGAGTTTTTTTGGCTACATATTAATTTACAACCAGCTCTGCCATAAAACTCTCTTTTAATCCAGACGAGTTTAAATGGATCGGGACTGTCGTTAGTATAATAAATAATATAAGTACTATAAGGAGCTACCTGATTTTAACGTTCAAAGTTTCAAATAATTTCAAAACCTATTCGATGAAATCTTTATACAAAGCATTACCTCTATAATTTTATAGCATTACTATGATGTTGTGCTAAATAAGGGGCATTGCGCTAGATATAAATATAAATCTGTCGCAACACGGCGCCCGGCGGTCTTGCTGGTCTGCGCCACCTTGTTACGTCACGTGGTACATATCAAGAAAATTCCCCTTGTGTACGCACAAGACTGGAATTGTAAACTAGCGATTTATACGATGCTGTAAACACTGAATATTCAGCGCGGATTTGGGCAGCTGTTGTACACGAAAACAAGGTTTGTAGGATACAGGGAACATAGGCATAACTATGTTGATATCTCTGTCTGTGAATGGAAAATTATCGAATAATATCTACATTGTACGCACTTCTGATGAAGATTGGAAACATTTCACGATGGTATTTCCTGTATTTGAAAATGTTTACAATCCCGCTTAGCTGCCTCTTGCCGCTTCTTTGAGGCCGAGATCTATAAACCTTACTTAGCATTTACTTAGGCTAAGCGTTATTCCTGTCACTGTCGCAAAAAGGTCAAAACTACAAGTGCAAGACAGAGACGGGAATGTGTCTGAGTTAAAGTACTCTTCTTTCAAAACGGTGCCGCATTTCAAATCTCGGCTGCATTGCTTTCATCATATCGGTATTTCTTTATATCATGTTTATTTCTTTATTTTCTTTTCAATAAGGCATTGAAATAACACAATTTAACAAGCTACTAAAACAGAAAATGGTGTCAATCTCGAAAGAAAACTTTACAGTGATATAAATTACGGACAGAATAACTGAACTATTATGGACCGAACAAAGATATTAGAAAACCACTTTATTATAATAACGAACACACAAGTTTCTAGGTAATCATCTAATAATTCTAATAAACACCGCGGCTTGTTCTCCAGCTCGTAAGTCCCGGAGACAAGATCGGCGTGTGTTCTCGAAAGCGGGATCGGCCGCGGGACACAAATCATGGCGGTCCCGCCCCGTTCTTACACAACGGAGTCAGGAAACTGGTCTGTTGTGGGCTAAAAAATTTGTTTAGAACTAGCTCGAGTTTTTGTAGGACAACAGTGGAGTACGGGAGAGAGGTAATCAATTAATCATCTGTGTTGGAGTGCTTTCTTTTGTCGTATCTGCAACGCTTTGGTAGCGGTGTTGTTGCTGCCACGCGCTGTTGTCGTTCCACGCCACCACTTTTCTTTCGTAGATAGGTAGAATACTCATTTACTATTTCAACAGAAATTAATTCTTGGTTTGGAGTTATCCCCTAACAGGCTTCCTATGAAATCAATGGCGCCGACTGTGTTTTTAGTTTAGTAAATATTAAAAGATATTTTTTTTTTGTTTATAATTTGATGGATATTATGCATGGAAACATAACAAAATAGCGGTAGCGGTTTCGTCCAGAAATAATTTATTACCTAAAAATATTTTATTTATTTATTTAACACTTTAAGCACACAAATGTACAGAGGCGGACTTAATGCCATAGGCACATAATAATGCCATAGGTATAGTATTTATATCCACATTTGTAAATACATCTACACATTCCAGCTCTCCTCCTAGCAAATTGCTTCATAATTATATTCAAATTAAACATCCTCGTTTCACAGCCATATTCAGCATCTTCCTACATCTTAGCTTTTATCCCAATATGGACGTCGATGGATCCTCACCACAATTTGTATGAAGCAACAGCTTGCTTCGAAAGTGAGTGGCGTCAATAAATTATTCGTTGTAACTTAGAGGGATATACGAGAACAACCCACTATTATTATTGTGAACTAATTTTGAAGAGTTATTGTAGTTTGGATTGTAATTGAAAGATGCCCACGCTATGACGTAGGACTTTCGATGTACGAGGATGTTATGAAATATGAACACGATATAAATATCTGCCATAAAATTGTTCAGATCAAAATGTCATTTTTGCCTATGCACACGTAGACCAACACAACTGTCAGATGGGTTCTATCAAGTGTAATGTTACTAAATCCAGAAAGAGTATTTACTTTTAAATATTTAACCCCTACAACACACAGGTACATCATCAGCTTCTAACAAGTACCAAACGGCTTTTGGATAAGACTACACAGTGGCTGAAACGCGAAAGAGAAAAGACCCAGTTAATGGGGAAGCGCCAGGTTGCAACATAAGTACCTACAACCTGACAATGACCTGCAAATTGCAAAAAACGTAAGAAAAGAATTTTGCGGGCAACCATGAGATGCAAATTGTATAATGTCTTATCAGCTATAGCTTAATATGACCCTAAAAATAAATTCATTTAAGCACAAGAGACAAAAGTTAAAACTACTTGCAATGGGAGCGACAACGAAGGTCAACAATGGGCTACCGGAGCTCATTCCCAAAATATGTAATTAAGTTATTAGACGTACTATACCGAATATGATTTTTAATACCGCAGTTTTCCATTTGTGATTTGAAACTACTTATGAACCAAATAATAACATTTCTCGTGACTAATCTTATAATTATATCCTGTCTTTGGTTCAAGTTTTTTTTAAGTCACCGAATTATAAAGGTTTGAATACTGCTAATCAACGGTCCAGATTGTTTCCTCCATACTTTTCTATAGCATGGTCAAAAGCGGCTAGTCTCGGGACGGTTATAAAATTAATAGCATAATCGGCCTTTAAGGTTCCCACTGCTGGGACACAGGCAGAGGGAGTGGGCAGTAATCCATCACGCGGGCCCAGTGCGGGTTGGTAGATGTCACATTGTCTTCGGGTTTTTGGTTGTAGGGCATGCTGGTTTCCTCGCGATGTTTTTCTTCACCGTTTTGAGAGCAGCGGTGATGAAATAATTTACACAAAGTAAAGCGCCTGTCTGGGTTCGAACCTACAACCTACATTTCGTAAGTCGTGGCTGCTACCACTAGGCCACCACTGCCAACAAAAGGTTCCCCTTCCAAAAAGTTTATCTATATGTTTTGAGTGCAATCGAGAAGATTTTCCCAGTCGAGCGTATCCGTTAGACTAGTAAAATAAACCTCTTTAAACGACTTACTAAATGAAAGTTTACCTAAACACCGCAAAACAGTCTCTTAATCCAAACATTCGTGACTAAAACTATCTTAAAACAGTTCCATACAGGTCAAAGATCAAGCTGTAAAATAAAAATTCTAAACTGTGCCGATATTCTGCATGAAATATTCAAATCTAGACAATTATTCGGCCGTTTAGACTAGAGAGATATCGTTGTGAAGCGTGTGAGCGTTATCTGAGTGTTTTGTGGTTGAAAACAATGGCTCCTAAGTCGAGGCCTCGGCTCCGGAGCAAGGCGAGGCAATCAAAGCTTGCAATAGAACGCTAGGAACCGGAACGCGACAGTTATTCCGCTCTTCTCCAACTAACGGTCCCACCATTTGCAGTACTTTTTCTTTGTGCTCGACTACTAACAGAGCAACCACGTTGTAGCTCGATTTACTATCGTTTAAAATTTTGGCATCACATTTCGTAAGTTTTTTAAATAGCTGACTGCGAAAGATTATGTAAAGATTTTGAAGCTGGTATGGCTATAATACCTTCTTTCTAAGTGTTTTGGTTTGGTTTACAGTACAGGATTTGTGCATCAGGAAACTCATGAAGTATCCAAATGAAAGAACTGAAAATGCACCTTTGTATGCTTTTTATGTTTCTACATCCTCTAATCATTGATCAGCATCTATTGGCAAATACTTAGACATTTAATTTAAATCTTTTGATCTGTTTTTGCACACTATACCTACGTATATGTATATTAGGATTAGCTAAAATTCTGTACCATCTAGTGCTCTACCATATTCAGACACATCAATATTATTGTTGATTTGATTTAAGGGGCTAATAAAAGCTAAAGCGCGGTCACTGTCGGACTGCATAGAAAAGAAAGAGAAGCGCGATGACACAAAGCTGGTAATTTATTGCAAAATATGAAGCAATTGTACATTTACAAAAAAAAAATTATGGACTAAAAAATTTAAACACTATCACGTTAATAAACGTTGCTTGAAGAACAATCTGAAAAAAAAAATTGTATGATTGCAGGTATATTAGTATGGTTTTTAGTCGTCAAAATAAATTTTTAGAGGTATCTTCGTGACTTTTATCTATCGTACCAAATTAGTTGTATTATGTTTTCAACACAATAACTAAGTAGCATATATCCAGAAGAATATCATATATTTTTTCTGATTTTTTTTACTGAAGTGGATCATATACTTTTAGGTATTATAAGACTTGCGTTTAGGTCACGTAGTCCCCTTCTACTGTTTGTCGTGTATTTGCGAGTTTTGCGAGTGAACTATGGTAGCGCAGTAGCGGGTGGAGTACATTTACCACGCTTCGTCGTTGGCTAGCAGTTTCGTTATTTTGGATTATTTTCTACTAAATCGTGTTTAGACGCTTTTTGATGACAATGTTGTTATTTTTGTTCGTTTTAGAACAAAATGTTTTATTAGAAAGATTGCAGAAGATGAAGATTTATTTTCTGTAAACGAGCTTGTACAGTTGCAATGATGCATCGGGATCTGTTGATGAATAATATGAAGCATAATGTGTTATTAAATATGTAGTAAATTATCAAGTTATTTAAACTTCATAATTTAATTTATTATATATTAGTTCCTACTATTTTAAAAAGACATCCCAATGCACTATTGATCAATAGTGCATTGGGCTAATAAACAATCGTCTTATGGAATATAACCATTTCATTTTCATCAAAAATACAATCACAAATAATATTACACTAGTTCCGTATTTATTTGCTACAAAAAAAGGAAGCAACGTGCCATCAATATCCTAGATATATTCTAGAGTATATGAAGAGAACCCGCGTGCTCTAAGTAAAGCATGGTATTAAGTTATTAGAAGGGTGTTTACTTTAAGTATGGTACTTATAGGTTCGCCCTGGGGCCACTCGATACCCCGTGTTATAAATCTAAGCTATATCATAAAATCTCAAATAACCACCGACTACCGACCACCGTTAGCTGCTGCCTAGATCGAGGATAATACTAAAAATAATTGTAGATTCTAAATTATGATGTTTTTAGTTTTGAGCCACTTTGTTGACTTGGTAGGTACTGCTGAGCAAAATCTAGAATGCAATGGCTTGTAAAGAAAGCACTATTTGCTGCACTTTCTTTCATGATCCAAAGGATTTCGAAAGAAATTCCATTACTTCATTATGTTTGCAAACAATCCATACATTCGACAGCGTAAATAACACAATGAAAGTTGTTGAATTGTCAAAATGAAAGATATTGCAATAGTAAGTTGACAGCACGGTTGGCGCAGTGCTTAAGCGATTGACTGCTGCGCTGCGTGTCGCGGGTTCGATTCCCGCACGGAACAAATATTTGTATGACCTGCAATTAGCTGTTCCGGGTCTGGCTGTTTGTGTATGTGAGTTTAAATGTTTGTAAACGCACCCACGATACAGGAGAAATTCCTAGTGTGGGCAACGTTTAAAAAAAAATTATAATAATAAGTGTGTTACGTAATTATCCCGCAGGATGACCACAGTTCGGATCCTTAGATCTGGGAGCTGCAGTCTGCTGATGGGTGACGACCGGTCCGCGACGACGTCAAGGTAATCCAGATCACAGCTATACGTACGTAATACAAAAATTTTTATAATCCGGAAAACTGTAATTGGATTAACGATCGAACATTATCGTTTAATTAATTGATAAGAGAGTATAGAGCCAGACGAACGAAGCCTCACAAAACCAGTCAGAATGATAGAAGCAAGGTTCATAAACATTTTATGCTTGATCAGTTTCGTTAAGTCTAAGATGGAGCCTTTTGTAGTCGGCGGGAATTACGCTCATATATCAAATTTTCCTCATTCCGCTTTTATGAGTGTTCATTGCATTGACGAGGACGAGTTAGCCTTGTCTTGGATCTGTGGCGCTTCTATTGTGAACCAGGTGACGACGCTGACGGCTGCGCACTGTTTGTTCGGGTGTGGGCACAATAGCTCCATCAGCGTGGCGGTGGGGCACTCCCACAGGGATCGGGGAGTGGAGTCCACAGTCCTCAGCTACCTGATACATGAGGACTATGACGTGCAACTGGTGAGAAGTGACATCGCGCTAGTGAGGCTTAACGCTAGGATTAAATTCAGTGAGAACGTGAAGAGGGTGCTGCTGATGAGGAACCCTCCGTATTTTGAAAAGGCGCAAATAGCTGGCTGGGGATTTACAGATGTAAGAATACTTTAGATTGATACTATTTCGGAATTTTCGTGATACGTCATCAACATTAGACGTTTGGACTGTTAAAAACTGCCATACCAGCCAGAGGCGTCGCAGATACATTGCTATCCCAGAAAAAAGCTGAAATATCATATGTGCCTGTAACTAGACCAGCATCGTATGCAGTTACGAGACGGCAATCATGATATCAGTAATGCTAAAATGTAAAATTTCACTTTATTTGTTTTTGACTTCGTCTGCGTGAAATTTCTTGTTCCCCGTCCCACCCCGTCTCATCGCATTGCCTGCTCGCGCTACACCTTCGTTTTCGCTTAGCGTTCTTTCAGAATATTTCTTTTTGCCCAGCTCCTATGGGTCCTAGGGTGATGTTAAATAGCATATAGCCTTCCTCAAGAATTGGGCTATCAAATATCTACAAAGAGAATTTTTGAAATCCGACTGGTAGTTCCAGAGATTACCCCTACTTACAAACCTACAAACACACAAGTGACACACATGCACACAAGTGATCTTGGAGCGTCGGGCGTGGGCCGACGATTCATGTACGTATACATAATTATGGTTTTTATTGCTTTATTTACTTATTATTATTTTCATTTTATATTTCCCTAGTGGGATTTATAGATGTCAGTAGGTGTGTCATCACAGCAGGCCCTATCAGAATACCAGCGCTGCGGTATTTATTTTATCTAATATTGCAGCATTATCCTGAGATAGGAGCCTTTTTGGTCTCGCACAGGTCTTTTATTTTATTTTTTCTGGTTCTTTTTAATGTTAATTTTGTTAGTTTTAAATGCTCTTTTATTTTATTATTTTTTTACTTTTTGTATTGCCTTTTTTTTTGAGGGTGGAAAATCATCAAATAACGTCTCCCGCTCTGGGCGGAGCGGGAGGGCGTGTCAGACTCTTACTGACTAAAACCCACCCGTGTTCCTTCAGTTGCCTGTGCCAGGGGCCACGGTAACCCTTTCGGACTTTCCCGCAACCCTGGCAGGCATCGGCCCTAGCGGACCCCATCATTGGTGCTGACATCTCTTTGAGGCGCGTGTGGAACATAACGCGCCGTCCGCCCAAGCCTGGTCCTTATCGGACGGCGAGCTATCCATTGCTCACCGTCCGCCAACCCGCGCCTACGGTGGTCGGGAATCGGCTTGGGATTCCCAACGCCCAGGGCGTCTCTTGCGGCGGCTAGGGGCGTGAGGGCGCGAATTTTGCCTCTCCCTCGCGCGTTTCGCCTCCTCCTTCGCGAGCATTACTGCTTCGCAAAAGGAGGTGACGGCTTCCCATGCCCTCTTGCTCCGTACCATGGCCTGGACCATGGCTGGACGCGAGAGATCGCCACTGCCAATCGCTTGCACGAGGACACGGCGGTGCTCCGCCCAAGCAGGGCAGACCTCCACCGTATGCTCCACCGTGTCCTCCGGGCGATCCACACAATGGTGACACGTGGGCGTACCCAGCCATGGACCACATGACCCCCGCGTAGAGCCTCCGGTAGGAGGCGTTTGTATCCCCTAGATTGGGCAGGAGCAGCTTCAAGGCAGCCCCGGCCCTTTCCAGTCTGTGAGCCAAACGTCGGAAATGCTCCACGAAGTTCCACCGGCGATCGAGGACGAGTCCCAGGTACTTCATCGTCGACTCGACGCCGATGTGAACCCCTCCTACCGTTATTTGGGAACCTGACGGTGGCGCGTTCCGAGGACCATGAAAACACATGGCCTCGGACTTGTGCAGGGCCACCTCGATTCCCAGTTGCCAGATCCTCTCGACGATTGTCGCAACCCCGCGTGTCGCTAGTTCGGCCGCCGCCTATTGCGACCTCCCCTGCGCCAGGACCAGCGTGTCGTCAGTGTAGCAAGCCACGCTGATGCCGCTAGGGAGGTCAGCTCGCAGCACCCAGTCGTAGCCGATGTCCCACAGATGCGGCTCCAGGACCGATCCCTGTGGGACACCGCACGACATCTCTTGCCGGTCCCATTCACTCTGGTGACCGGGGTAGATGATGGCCCTGTCCATCAAATAGGCCTCGACCACACGACAGAGCAGGGTATTGAAGGCATTGGCGATGTCCGCCACCGCCAAGACGACCTCACCCTGGGCCACAGCATCCTCCGTCGTGAGGATCATGATAGCGTCCACCGTAGAGCGCCCCCTGCGGAAGCCAAACTGGCTCTCCGCCAAATCCAGCCCACCCGCACCAGCCGCCCGACGACGCGTTCTGCAATGACTCTTTCAAAGAGCTTGCCCACCTCGTCAAGCAGCACGATGGGCCGGTAAGCGGATGTTTGTATTGCCTGTGCGTGCCAAATAATATATTTTTCTTTCTTTCTTTTACCTCTTTATAATATTACATAGATAAAGATTAAAGTGGATATTTTTTTTTTAACAACCAACGTCCAAGCATTTTGCACGAGCCAAAAAAATAACGTATGCATGGTAAATATTTACAGGAAATTAAGCAGACAAACACAGATCTACTGAAGTGCGTCGATCAATTCGTGTGGCCTGGCAACGACTGCCAGAAGTACATACAGAGCACGCCCAATGGCACCATCTGCGCCAGTAGCGGAAAAAATCATGATTATTCCACTCGGTTAGTTTCAAAACATAAAATTCCTTTTACTTTATTGAGTGGCAAACCAGAAGGTGATGATAAGTGGTGACATCTACGATAATGGAGGTGTCGCAGATGCGTTACCATCCCAGAGGACGGAGATGCATCATGAACTTGTAACTACACATGCACACATTCCCTTCCGGTTTGAACAACTGCAACTATTTGAGCCGCCAAGCAAGGCGACTCAAATAGTTAAGGCGACATTAACTGCCCGCGCCCTTGAGCGAGTGGGAGGAGTTTGCGTCGCGCCCCGCGACTAAAGTCAGACAAAGTCAGCGATACACTGCCGCCCTTCGCCCGCCAGAGCCCCGCTTCAACGCGCACCAAGATTATTCGAAAAAACAACCCACCTTGATTTATCAAACACAATACAAATAAAAGCCGTATACTAAAATATGGGTCATTAAATTGTCTTTTATATGATTAAAGTTTCATGTAAATACGCCCCATAGTTTTTGCGTGATTATCGTTTTTTTGTCCACGTTAGACAATACTTTACAAATTAATTACACTATGTTATTAAAATATAATTTCACATTTTCACATATCAAATTATGAATAAAATTGTCTAGTATAATATATATTTTTTTCAAAGAAATAAGACTAGAAGTTTAGACGTGATGTTCAATATAAAATCATTAAAAGTCGTTTATCTGCGCCTTAATAGGATATGGTACGCAAAATACGCTTTGACGTAGAGTGGCGGACACCAGCCCGTAAACTACTTATTAAGTACCTAATCAGGTTTAAATAAAAATTCTCAAAAAAGACAAAAGAGCCACTTACATAAGAATATAAGATAACATAATGTAATAAACTTATTCTAGGTAACAGTCACCGATACAATACAATAGGCTTAGAATTATTTTGTCTTTAAATTGGTTGGTTTACACGTTCAACTATTTTATTCTCAACTGGTAGGCCAGTAACATTGTTAGTGAGTGGTTTCAATTATGTGTAATAGTAATAGTAATATTTGATAGTTTTGATTTAAAACCGCTGAAAGAGCATACATTTTTTATGTGGGATGGTAAAATATTATAATATTACCTATTAGGGTATGGTAAGCATTTTCTAAAATATAAATTAGGTCTAACAAAAGTAGTGCCTTGATGTTGAAGAAGCTGCGGAACCCTTCGCTGTGCGTGGTTCAACATGCACATCGCCGTTTTATTTACAGCTACGAGCTAAAATTAATCAATTCGTCGTCAGAATCCAAGTTTAAACAGTAAGTAGGTACCTATTCGATTTGAACTGTTGAGAATTAACATTTTATTGCATTAAATGGTGTTTTTCTTGCTTTTGTTAAAAAACTCAAGTGCATAAAGATTAATTCACACAAAAGAACACTCCTGCAGAAGCAGCCCAAACTGTCACATTGTTTCAAACAAGCCTCGGTTGGAGCTAGTCTGATGGTTCAGAATAAATCACCCGTGAGTGTGATACCTGGAGACTGGAGTTCTCAGAAGACGTACAGCAACAGATCATCATCAGCTGCTATTTATTTCATCATCACACTAAACGTTTTAGAAATCGTCGTCTAAACGTGTTGCAAATGCAACCAGAGGAGTGTGACGACACGACCGAGGAGTGATTATAAGTCAGCTTATTCTGAAAATAATCATAATCATCATTTAAGTACATATAAGTTGTTACAAGTATATAGGTTTCATACATGAACCCTGCAAGGGCACAGCAATATAAATAGTTTAATGTGCTACAGTGTCACAATACTAAAAACCACTGCGCTTGAACAAAAATACTAAGTTTAACACGTTTACCAGATGTCCATAATTTTTTATTTAAATAAGTAACTGTCATGATATTATAATATAGGATATGGTAACTTGAACAATTAATTGGTCATCATTTCCATTCATAAAATAAAATAAGACAAAAAAAAAACACTTTTACACGTCATATTAAAGTAATATTAAAAAATAAGGTAGATGGAGTCGACTTTTCCTATCCCTTCCTATCATTCATATCCCCTGAGAAGAAATGGCGAAACAAACTCAGAGGTCAAAGTCTCCTTTAAAGTCCAGACATAATATTGGTCAGATCATGTGAGGACCATGTCCGAAATGTCATGCATGACCGTATCTGAAATAGTCTTTACCGGTGACGGAATTACTACACAAATTTGAGTGGACCTGTCCAGTCAGTGCAAGCATTTGTCAGAAATCGTGTAGCTCAACTCAAGACTTAACACTTTCAGCTGACTTCACACTTTTACATTTGAATACCCAGATGGGGTATTCAAATGTTTGTTGTGCGGCGCACTGTATGCGTAATTAGAATATATGTGTGTGAGTAGCCTTATAAAGTGTATATACACGTTCCTTTTAGAAAGACATATTTTTTGCTGACGACGACGATTAAGCGTTGTGTCAAACAGCGTTTATAAAATTTTACGTATTATAACGTTGCTCAGCTCAAAGTGTTAAGGAGCTCAACGACGCTACGAACAAAGAAAGGACATTTGGTTAAACCGCATAAAATACTGAAAAGAAAATTTAAAAAAATATTTATACCGGGTGTCAATAAGGGACATCAACATCAACAACCTGTTACCATGGATTCAGTACATAATTCTGAACCCCCCTGCGTTGAAATTATAAGTCGGTTAAAACAAAAAATTGCTGTTCCCTACATTTTGACCACGTAGATATTACAATTTTCAATGAAACAGCTGTTTTTTTATTTTGGTATCCGACCAAATATTTATATTCTAGAATAGAATAGAATATTTATTTGCGTAAAACACGGTATACAAGGGTTTTAAATACAAATTGAGGCACAAACATGTTTGGCTAGGATAAAACATAGCATGCAAAATTTTAAAGACAAGTTAAGCAACAACAATCGTTAAAACATAGAATCATGTGTTGAATTCATGGTTATATTTTGCGCGTCGATGTCCCTGCCACCCTGTATATGACTTGACTGTATAATACTTTTCAAAGTAAAATATTCATGTCATTTTGTAAATAATATTCAGCAATGTCAATGTGTAGGTAAATGATGATTTTGCATAATAATATTGAAATGTCAAGTTTTTCGATTTTATCACAAGTCTTAGCAGAGCGAGCAGCTCAATCCCATGCTTGTATGTCTTTTAAATAATCAGAAATTTTATAATACCCTTTTTTTAAAGTTCGGTTTTAATACAGCTTTTAAATCGTTAAATGGGTAAGGTTCCAATGTGGGAAGTTTGTTGTAAAACCGTGTACATTGACCCATGAACGAGTTGCCTGCTCTGTGGAGGCGAGTGCGATTTACAGCAAGATTGTGTTTCGCCAAAGCTTTTGACACAGTTTCCATTCCAATCCTGTTGCGCAAGCTTGAGATCGTGGGTGTAAGAGGCACCCAGCTGAAAATGTTCCAAAGTTATTTAGAAGATCGTTCCCAGTGCGTAAAGATTGGCAATGTTCTCAGCGCTGTTCAAAAAAACACATTTTTTGGTGTTCCTCAAGGAAGTATTTTAGGGCCCACTCTGTTTTTGATCTACATAAATGACCTTTGCAATCTAAAGCTAGAGCATGGCACTATCATAACTTACGCTGACGACACTGCTCTACTTTTTTCGGCTGACTTAGAAAATGAAGTCTACAATCTTACGAAACACGGATTTAATATTGTAAATAAATGGCTTCAAAATAACTCACTAACCCTAAATGCAGAGAAGACAAATTACATTAAGTTTTCGATGCGCAAGCAAATATCGAAGATCCCCTCAGCCTTGCATGCTCATTGTTGCCCAGCCCCTGCAGATAGCCAGTGTAAGTGTCCGAATATTAAAAAGACAGATAAAATAAAATACCTGGGTATTATAATAGATGAAACCCTTTCCTTCAAACCACATATGGAAGCTCTAAACAATAGAATTCGTAAGCTAATATACGTATTCAAAAAGATACGATTTATTGCAGATCCAGAAATAATTAGGCAAGTATACTTTGCTCTTTGTCAGTAAATTTTGACTTACTGTATTACTTCATGGGGTGGGGCGAGTAAAACTTTGTTATTGCCTATTGAAAGAGCTCAAAGAGCTATTCTTAAGGTGGCTACTTGCCGCCCTTTTCTTTTCCCCACTAACATACTGTACAAAGCTTGTAAAGTCCTTACAGTTCGACAGTTATTTATAATGAGCACTGTACTAAAACAACACGCAGCGCTTCCATACAGCACTGAATTAACAAAAAGGAGACGGTAAGATATAGTTTGCCCTCAAAAAAGTACAAAACATGCTTTCACAGCCAAATTTTATATGTACCTCGGACCGCTACTCTATAACAGGCTAAATGATAAAGAAAACATCTACTCCTTAAATCATAGTAACTGCAAGAAAATCCTTATGGAGGCTCTTCAAACTATGTCCTATGAAGATACAAAGAAGTTATTACTTGTGTTAAAATAAATATTGTTCATATTATATAATTTTATACACCTTTTTACATGTTAAGTAGGTACCCATAAGATATATATTATGTTAATTATGTGATTATTTAATCAATTAATGTTACCTCCAATCGCCTGAAACACAGGATTACCTAGTTCAGGCACAAATCATAGGTGAACTTGACATAGATTTAAGAAAAACTGTATTTAACGCTAGTCCTTATTTTTGAATAAATTATTATTATTATTATTATTCCTGGTTTTTAAACTACGAATATTGGACATTATCTTTTTGATATATTTTTGTGAATATACATGATAGATTTTCAATTGTTTGTTCGTTTCTCTATTTCATTGTATCTAGAGTTCATGTACAAGAATGCCACGATGACGGATGAACGAATATTTTGATCCAAGAACCTCATGATTCTATATATATCCTGATGATTTGATCCTTTCGAATAAGGACGACAAAACGGGAACCGCGTGGTTACCGCGCGTTTCTTGCTTACGTGAGAATCTTCATAATCTATTCGCACATTTAAACGAGTGCTAAACATAATCACTAATTGATTTGAGTAAAATTTTTGAAAAACTTATTCTAAATCAAATGCAAAGATTTTTTAACGTACATAAATTGCTACATAACAAACAGTTCGGTTTTACAAGGGGTCGTTCAACTACCGATGCCGGAGTTGAACTTTTAGGGCATGTGTATAATGCATGGGAGGACAAATTCGATGCGTTGGGTATTTTTTGCGATTTGTCCAAGGCATTCGATTGTGTTCTTCATGAAACATTAATCAGGAAACTGCACCACTACGGAATCCGTGGCACCTCTCTGGATCTTCTTACTTCTTACTTAAGTGATAGGATTCAGAGAGTTGATGTTAACGGAAAAAGATCACCCGGATCGGTAGTAAAAATGGGGGTCCCTCAAGGCTCAATTCTTAGTCCATTTTTATTTCTTATTTATATAAATGACTTGCCTTACCTCATAAAATATAAACATGATATAGTGTAGTGTAACAGGTATGCTGGAAGAGATTTCATTAGAAATAAGCATCACCTTTGTACCTATTCTTCTGTTATTTTCTTCTTGTCTGTTTATATAAGTGTGTACATAAATGGTTAAATAAATAAATAAATAGATATAGTGTTGTTTGCAGACGACACTTCACTTTTATTTAAACTCAAACGTCAGCAGCTGGTTACTGACAATGTAAATAGCGTCCTCGCAAAAGTAGTTAACTGGTTTAACGTTAATAACCTTCTTCTTAACGAGAAAAAACTAAATGTATTAAGTTTACGTTACCACATGTTAGACAGGTAGAAACAAGTGTTTTCGTAGAGGGGGAAGAGTTGAAACCCGAAAATACCACAGTATTCTTAGGCATAACTTTAGACGCCAAGCTGAAATGGGGCCCCCATATAGATAAAATGTCAAAAAAGCTTAGCTCTGCAGCATACGCTGTTAGAAAAATTCGTGGTTTAACTGATTTAGAGACAGCCCGTTTAGTATACTTTAGTTATTTTCATAGTGTAATGTCGTACGGTATTCTGCTGTGGGGAAATGCCGCCGATATTCAGACGATTATTGTTTTACAAAAAAGGGCAATTCGTTCAATTTATAAATTAAGTTCCAGACACTCCCTCAGAGAAAAAATTAAAGAGATTAATATAATGACTGTGCCTTCTCAGTATATTTATGAAAATCTTTTGTATGCACATAAAAATATTAATCTGTTTAAAAAATACAGTGATATCCATAGTATAAATACTAGGAACAAACACAAATTTGTTGTTCCTACAACCAGGCTCAAGAAAATAGGTGGCTCGTTTAGATGTCAATGTATATATTTTTATAATAAACTTCCTAGCCACATTCAAGAACTAAATAAATGCCTTAATAAATTCAAATCTTTTATAAAAAGGAAACTGTGCCAGAAAGCCTATTATACTGTCAAATACTTTATTGAGGACAAAAAGGCTTGGGAGTGAGCTGTTCCAATAAATTTACACAGGGAATGTTGATTTATTTTATTGTTTTTTTTGCTAACTATTGTACTTTTAATCTTTGCTATAAGTATCTATAACTTTCTACATATACAATGACATGAATATTTACTGTATAAAGTATTATATTATTTTAATTGTTGTGAATGGGAGGAGTATGTTGGTCATTGCTTTTTTTTGTATTTTTACTTTTAGTGTAATCATGATCTGGCAGTTTAAGTAACTTGTGCGGCCTACTCAAATGTCCTTTCTTTGGTATTGTTCGTCGACTCGTTGAGCTCCTTATGTTCTGAGTTGAGCTGCACGATTGCTGACAATCGCGTGCACTGACTGGACAGGTCCACTGAATCTGTGTGGTTCTTTCCTCAAAAGACCATTTCAAACACCGATCTACATAGCCTTCACATGATCTGACCAAGATTCTGTCTGGACTTTAAAAGAGACTGTGACCTCTGAGTTTGTTTCGGCCTTTCTTCTCAGAGTAGTCAGATAGGAAACGCCGACCTCATCTAGTTTAAAAAATATATATGATTGACGTGTAAAAGTGTGTGTAAAAACCTACTTACAGAAATAATAGTAGATTGTTATACAAGGAGCTAAAATGACCCATTATATACGAGGTAGTTTTACTCCCGAGCTTTAGCGAGGGAGTAAATAGAAACCGAGTTTTAATGGGTTTTTAGCGCCGTGTGTTACACTCTACTTTTCACTACGATTGCGAGAAAATAAAACAATCCAATACAATATGAAATATGTAGTTTATTTTATTAAAAATTAAATGTAGATACAATTTGTACAATTCTGTATATTTAACGAGATGTTTTTTCCTGGTAACTTAATTTCAGTCCTCTGTGAAGATGAATGTTGAGTGGTTCTTTTCCTTTCTCTTCTATTTGCAAATTAGGGATGATGACATTTTCACTATTGTAAAATTAATTACGGTCACTACCAATTCAATTTGCAATTAGAGAAAAATTATAAAGATTTCGCGCCAATGTCTTTTTTTTTGTTTTTTCTTCTGCAGCCGCAACGCATTGCATGCATTCTACCAAAGAGATCGCCGATTTTAATTCCATTTTCAAAAATAAAATGAAGTTCTTTTTTTATGAAACAGTAATAAGTCGAGTCTGTATTCATGATTTTTCTACTCACAGAACACTATTACTCCTAGCGGAGTTCTACTTATGACTAAAGACTTTTTCGTTTTTGTAGGCTCATTGTCATTTGACACACAAAATTAAAAAAAAAAAACTTTTTGCCCTAGAGGAAGAATTGCTATTTTTTCTTCGCTCTGGTACGCCACAATGACGGTCTTTTTGAGCAAGAGGAGTGAAAAATAATTTATCATTTAAACATATTCGGGTTGAACTGGTACCAACGTTAGTAAAATCAAAGGACGTTTGTATGCAAGCGGAACCCCTGATTCGTCTAGGACCTATGTTCGAAGAAAAAATCATTATTTCATAAAACAGTAACGATCGAATGCACTGGCTAATTAAGTGATAAGTATACACTATACATACGCACACGCAGTCAACATTCTTTAAGATAGAAAACGTCACAGTAAATTATGCTTGAAATAAGATCTATTCTACTTTTCTTAAGTTGGGCCACCTTCATAGAATGCGAGATGGAACCGTTCATAGTTGGTGGAGCGAAAGCAAAAATTTAAATGTTCCCTCATTCCGTGTTTATGTATGTTGAATGTTTCGAAAGCAACAAGCCTGAAATCTCGCGTGGATCTGTGGCGGGTCCATTGTGAATGAAAAAATCATACTGACGGCGGCTCATTGCATACACGGATGCTCTTATACAAGCACCTTCACCGTCTCCGTGGGGCACAGGAATTTACAGAAAGGTTTTGTATCTAGTGTTCGCGATAACCTAATACATGAGAAATATAATACTGCCACAACAACCAACGATATAGCGCTAGTGGAGCTTAAAACTCCTTTAAAACTTGGCATGAACGTAAAAAGAGTAGCTTTGATGCAGGAACCACCTTACTATGAAAAAAGCGCAGATAGCTGTTTGGGGAACGACGAATGTGAGTATATTTTGCCTACATTCTTTTTACAAAATCAGTCTTATATATTTGTAATTAAAGCCCACTAAATATGATGAGATGTTACATTTATTTTTCGCCTCAACTCTTTAAAATCCGTACCTACCTTATGTGGATATTCACACTGCGGCCAAAGCACATATATACTTATGCTTTTCAGCATAATGCTGAGCGATAGCTGTTTTGCGTGGATGTGACGAATGTTCCCCCCAACCTTTTCTTATTTTTTGTGTTTATGTTATTTTTGCGTCATGTTTACCGCAAATAAACGCATTTTCTTTCTTTCTTTTCTTCTTTCTTTGCGGCGCTGCCCAAACGTGGGATACCGTAAAACGCTCAGATTTTTATCGCACATTTAGGCGTACTGGTACATATTATTACAAGCCAGAAAAAATTGAGTGTACTGTCAAATGTTGAAAGAAAAGACTTATTGAAAAATCCTTATCTATAAAAATCAATGCCACTTTTCGTTGTAATTTTATAACTCAAGAACGGATGGACCGATTTTGCTAATTCTTTTTTTAGAATATTCCTTGAAGTACGAGGATCCAATGGATCATACGGAGAGAATTAAAAAAAAAATGTTAGTCGGTACGAAGTTCGCGGGGTCAGCTAGTATTTCATAAAAAAGAAGTATGATTAAAAAACAATAGTACAACAGAACTCAAAAAAATTTTTTTGGTCGCATAATTCTCATAATGTTGAGCGTAAACTATCATATTTTGCGTAATGATAATAAAAGAGATTCAATCAACTAGAGAAATACCTAAAAATATTCCATTCAGTCGTGCATTTATTGCAAAATTACTTTTATTTTGGTGGTCATTCGATTCCACTAACATCATACGCATCGTTGCTTTAAACCTTATTTGTTGCCGCGATGCGCTATCGTCGTTCGTTCGTCAGTGTTGGTTCTTACCGCGCGTGCCTTAGAGCGATATCGCACTACGTCCGATCCGAATCCGAGAAATGTCGGTCCGAAGTAGCCATAGTGCTATTTGTACTAGGGGTTGCGCACTAGATCCGAACTCTATCCGTCCGAATTTAGAACATTCTCAATTCGGATTGAACTCGGATCTTGAATTCGGATTCGGATCCGATGTAGTGCAGAACCGCGCTTAAAGGAAATTATTAAAATTGAGGAGACTGTTTCTTATCAAATAGTTTAATTATGATAAAACAATTATGAAATTAGATTCCTAAAATTCATCCTTCTTTTATACTTGCAGGAAGATACAGAATCAATGGGAAATTACCTTAAGTACGTAGATCAGTGGGTGGGGAACCTTGAATCTTGCAAAGAAGTGTTCCATAAGGTGCAGAAAGGACAACAACTTTCCTCGACAAATCCTTTACTGTCCAGGCCGCTCCTTTGTGGAATGCATTGCCAGTTGAAATTAAACGCGCGCCGTCATTGCTTGTGTTTAAAAGACTCGTGAAGGAACATTACTTGTCGTTGTGATCGTGTTCTCATAATTGTAATTACTAATTATCTATAGTCTTCATTTATTTTCGTTGCTTATAAATTTAGTATGTACGTATTTATGTATATATTATTTAGGATATGTATATAAGTGTATCTATTATTTAGGATATGTATATATGTGTATCTATTTTAGTGTATTGTATACATACTTATTATTTGCACCAACAACAGCCCCATTTTATGTCCAGGAAAATCTCTGTCCATTCCAAGGTTGCCTGGAAGAGATCGCAGAAAGCGATAAGGCCGCCCATTGTATATATTATTATAAGTAGTGTTCAGTTTAATTTTTGTTGTTATGTTTTTTGTGGTGTACAATAAAGAATATATAAATAAATAAATAAAGGCGCTATCTGCGCCAGCAGCGGAGATACAAATTCTTATTCTAGTCGGTAAGACCAGTGAGAAGTATAAGTCCATGTTCACAACAAACGTATAGTCGGACGCCGATTGTGAGCATCAATTTATTGTTATTATTAATTTATTATTATTTAAAAAACCGTTGAGCCTGCAGTCTTAGCATTAGCATTAGCATAATCAGCCTATAATGTTGCCACAGCCGGGACACAGGCCTCCTCTCTTGGAGATGGAGTGCCCCATCTACCACGCAGGCCCAGTGCGGATTGGTAAATGTCACATGCCGGTTTCCTCACGACGTTTTTCTTCGCCGTTTTGAGAGCAGTGGTGATGAAATTATTTACACAAAGTAAAGCGCCTGCCTGGGTTCGAACCCACGACCTGCAACTCGTAATTTGGGGTCGTTACCACTCGGCCACCACTGGGCCTCCTGCATGTCAAAAGCGTTAGCCTTAAAGGAGATGTTACTTTTATGAGATCACCGTTGTTAACATGTGGGACAATTCCGAGGTATTCCTTTTACTTTCAAAGACCATGAGGTACCGGTGGTTGGAATAGGTCTCCACCCCCTCTATGACGCGCCAGTCAAGGACGCGCGGTGACAGAGCGGGGCTGGCGAACGAGATGTCCACCACTGATTCACCCTGCATCCGCACACACTTGGGACACAGAACTCCGGTTTTGGACGACCAGGCCTGTCTCCACAGCCCAGTCCTCCACCATCCTGCCCCGTGTGTCCGTATACCGGGAACCCCAAGCCATATTCTTGGCATTGAAGACCCCGAGGACGAGCACGGGGAAGGAATGGAACCCGATGACGACTTTCAAACTCCGCAAGGGAGTTGTGGAACTCGACAAGAGTTCGGTTCGGGGAGAAGTATAACCCCACCACTACAATCTCCCCGAACCGTGCTGCCAAGCAACCTCGTCTCCTCGTGACAGCCTCGAGGGACGTAGTACCGGCGGCGGCCGACAAAATTAGGGTCACGGAGCCGCTCAAGCCCTCCACCCAGTCATCCTTGGGCGGGACAAAGTACGGCTCAGCAACCACGGCGGTGTTAATCGATCACTGCACCATGCTCTGGGGCAACAGATCCTGAGCGGAGACATAGTGGTTGATGTTCGCCTGGAGGAGGCGTAGTGGGGCCATTATTGGCACTCCATATCAGCCCCCTTCCGAGCCCTCTGTAAGGGCCCCGCCGCGGTGGTGACGGTGGCGACGATGACGGTGGAGGCGGCAGCGGCGGTGGCAGTGGCGGCGGCTGCAGCAGTGATGGCGGTGGCGGAGGGCTTGTCCCTGGCTCTGGTGGGTGGAGCGCAAGCCTTGCTCTCCATCCGGTGATCGGCCGACTTGCCAGCTGCCGCACATACGGTGTAGTGCGGCGTGGCATTACAGGAGCCGGCCTTGTGACCGGGCTGACCACAGCGGAAGCAGTGGTGGCCGCAGCCACCTAATTAGCTAAATGCACCTCTGAGGTGCAATTAGCGCCCACGTGTCTGTCCACCTAGCAGCGGAAGCACCTCATAGGTCTGGGTTCCAGCAGTTTCACCTGCGCGCAAACCTAGCCCACCAGTAGCCTTGGGCCCCGGCTATTTTCTTGGCCACCGACACGAGGCAGCTCACCGTAACGGCTCGCATCCCCTTGAAGTCAGGACGGATGGTGCCTGCCCTCACCTGCTTAGCAGAGCACCCCTCAGTCCTAACGACGGCGGCCACCACCTCTCCCTCCGTCACAGAGTCGTCTACGCACAGGATGCGCATGTTAGCGCACTTGGTGGGCCTGAACACTCGGGCCTCGTCCGCATTTAAGGACGCCCTAAGCCTTTCGGCCAGAGCGTCAGCGGCCGGGCCGCTGGCCGCACCAGGGATCTCGAGCATCTGGGTGCCAGTCGTAGTGAGCCTTACCCGGATGCCTGCGGTGGCGCCGAGCTCTTCGAGGCTCACCACCTTCTTCACCTTGGCTAGAACGTCACGGTAGCACACGCCCTTCTTCTCCGCTTTCGAGCTGTAGTGTAATCACTACAGCTGCGGAGCAGCCGGCTCGGCTGGGCTGGCTTGACTCTTCTCGTTGGCCTCCTGAGTGGCAAGCCCTCTGCCCAAACCTTTCTCCCGGGCCCCACCCCACCGGCTGGAGTGGATTTTTTTGGGGCCCGAGGTCCACTCTTCGGTCGGTTAAGCCAAGACCCTTGACTCCCGTCAAAAGTCAGAGACATGACCTTGACAATCTTCGGGGCTACGAGACTAACGGTGGCAGAAGGAGAAGACTTCTTCCTCCTACCTGCCCGACGGCAGGGTTAGTGCACATCGAGCCCGCTCTTGCTCCTCCGCTGTGCGTCTTTGCTTTAGAGCACAGGTACACACGTTGGAGCATTCCTCCGACAGGATATTGGCATACGGGCAACGAGACCCCTTATACACACAGTGCCTAATAGCACAGATCCAAGAATACAAGCTAATAGGAAGTCATTGCCCGCACCCCAGGGTGCACCGTCCCGGAGACTTGCCTTCCCCCAGGATGTATCCATAAGGGAACTCCAGCCCACGGGCACACTGAGAGGTTTCCTGTCCTAGCACAGTTGTTTTCGTAGTTGTGTTAAGTGTTCACATTGTGTCGTCACATACCAATATTACCAAACAAACAAAGAAATTGTAGACAAACCGAACCGCTGGTCCATCTAGTATCTTAAATATTATGTTCAATGAAAGTTTTTATAATTCATTAAACCATAACGACCCAATGTAATGGCTAATTAAGTGATAAGGATATAGGATTCGTAAATACACATTCAACAGTCTCTAAGGCAGAACGACTAATAGTAAAAATAATGATCGAAATAAGCCGTATTCTAGTTTTCATGAGTTGGATAGCCTTCATCAAATGCCAGATGGAGCCGTTCGTAGTTGGTGGGAAAAAAGCAAACATAAAAAGTTTTCCTCATTCCGCATTTATATCTGTTAGGTGTGTTGAAGCCAACAAAAACCACACCCTTGCTTGGGTCTGTGGCGGGTCCATTGTGACTGAAAAGATAATACTGACGGCGGCACATTGCGTTTTCGGGTGTACTTACAAAAGCGTATTTACCGTGTCTGTGGGGCACGTCCACAAACAAAAAGGTCTTGTTTCTACCGTTCGTACTTACTTTATTCACGACGATTACACCAGTTTTACAACAATCAACGACATAGCGTTAATGAAGCTTAAAACTCTTCTAAAATTTGGCAAGAATGTAAAAAGGGTAGCTTTAATGAAGAATCCACCTTACTATGAAACAGCGCAGATGGCTGGTTGGGGAATGATTGATGTGAGTACATTTTACCTTTACATTCTTGAAATAATTTATTATAATTTACTTAATTGCACATCAGGCCGCACACATGTTCAAAAACGCTTCGTTTTTATATATATATACGTTCCATGCGGCGAATTTAATGCCTCAAGACTACATGAAGCAAATTATTCTACCGGCCCATTGTGCTGCTCGACGAGGTCGGCAAGCTCTTTGAGAGAGTAATTGCAGGCCGCCTCGTCGGGCACCTGGTGAGGACGGGGTCGGATCTTGCGGATAGTCAGTTCGGCTTCCGCAAGGGGCGCTCGACGGTGGACGCCATCATGCGCGTTAGAGCCCTCACGACGGGGGACGCGGTGTCTCGGGGCGGGGTTGTCGTGGCGGTGTCACTCGACATCGCCAACGCATTTAACACCCTGCCCTGGAGTTGCATTGGGGAGGCACTCAGGTATCACCGGGTGCCAACCTACCTCCGTCGAATAGTCGAGGCATATCTGACGGACAGAGCCGTCATCTACCCCGGTCACGATGGGGAGTGGAACCGGCGAGAGATGTCGTGCGGTGTCCCACAGGGATCGGTTCTAGGGCCACTCCTGTGGGACATCGGTTACGACTGGGTGCTGCGGGCCGACCTCCCTGATGGCGTCAGCGTGGTGTGCTACGCTGACGACACACTGGTCCTGGCGCAGGGAAGGTCGCATCAGGCGGCGGCCGACGCGATGACACGCGGGGTTGCGATAGTCGTGGAGAGGATCCGGCAGTTGGGTCTCGAGGTGGCTTTGCACAAGTCCGAGGCCATGTCTTTCCATGGGCCCCGGAACAGGCCACCATCGGGATCCCAACTAACGGCAGGAGGGGTTCACATCGGCGTCGAGTCCACGATGAAGTACTTAGGACTCGTTCTCGATAGCCGGTGGAACTTCGTGGAGCACTTCCGACGTTTGGCCCCCAAACTGAAACGGACTGGGGCCGCCCTCAAGCGGCTCCTGCCCAACCTGAGGGGTCCAAACGCCTTCTGCCGGAGGCTTTACGCGGGGGTCGTGCGGTCCATGGCTACATATGGGGCCCCGGTGTGGGCGCGTTCACTGCGGCGGAGAGCCGCCCACTATCTGAACGCGCCCCAAAAGGTGGTAGCCGTAAGGCTGATCCGGGGCTACCGCACGATCTCGGGCGAGGCGGCAAGCCTCCTTGCCGGACTGCCGCCGTGGGATCTGGAGGCGGTAGTCCTCGCGCGCCTGTATGAGTGGCGCGCGGAGGCACTACGCCGGGGGGAAACCCCGCTTCCGCGGCAAATCGCGGCGGAGCGGATGGACCTCCGGCGCGATCTCATGGCGCCATGGAAAGAGCTACTGTCGCAACCCAGCGCAGGGCACGCCACGATAGCGGCGGTAAGACCGTTCTTTGAGGAGTGGCTAGAGAGGCGTCACGGCGTCCTCACCTACCGCCTGACGCAGGTCCTCACCGGACACGGATGTTTCGGGAGGTTCCTGCACATCATCAGGCGGGAGGAAACGCCCGGGTGTCACCACTGCGATGATCGCCCCGAGGACACGTTGGAGCATACGGTGGGGGCCTGCCCTGCATGGGTGGAGCACCGCCGTGTCCTAGTAGAGGCGATCGGCAGCGGCGGCGACCTCTCACGCCCGGCCCTGGTTCAAGCCATGGTCCGGGGCGAGGGGGAGTGGGAGGCAGTCACCTCCTTCTGCGAAGCAGTCATGCTAGCGAAGGAGGTGGCGGGACGGGAGAGGGAGAGAGTCTCCCGTCCAAGCCGCCGCGGTGGACGCTCCGGGCGTCGGGAGCCGCGTGACGACTCCCGGCCACCGTAGGCGCGTGCCTGCGGGCGGTGAGTAATGGGTAGCTCACCGTCCGATCAGGACCAGGCCCGTGCTGGACGGCGCGTACGTGTTCCACGCGCGCCTCAAAGAGATGTCAGCATCGAAGAGGGGGCCCACTAGGGCCCAAGCCTGCCGGGAAAGCGGGATCAGCCAAAAGGGGTACCGCTGACCCGGAACATAAAGGGCCAAGGAAGGAACACGGGTGGGTTTTAGTCAGTAAGAGTCTGACACTCCCTTCCGCTCCACCCAGAGCGGGAGGAGTCATTTGATGATTTCCCATCCTCAAAAAAAAAAAAAAAAGCAAATTATTCTGGGTGTGGTCATCAATAATCATGATGAAATAAAATAGGAACATCGATTTAAAAATGACTATCCTCATTGCACACTTGCAGGAATCTGAGAAAACAATGGCACATAAACTTAAGTACGTAAAACAATACGTGTGGAAGACTGGTGCTTGCAGAGAAGTGATCTTTTCAGTGCCCAAAGGCACTTTATGCGCCAGCAGTGGAAATCCTAACTCATTTTCTAGCCGGTAAGATAAGTGAGAAGTATAATTATCTAGCCAAGCCAAGCCTTCATTTAAGAACTCTACGGATCTAAATGCGTTCTGAAATCCTGAATCCTAAGAGACTTGCAAATTTTTTTTTCCGCTTGCAACGTTCTCGTATATGCATAGAAGTCTTGCTCTTCTTGTTGTTATACTTCTGTCGGTTTACCTCAAGGTGGCGTTTTATCTCCTTTACTCTTCGCAATATTTACGAACTCTATTTCCAAAAAACTTCTTTTTTCCTACCACCTTTATGCAGATGATTTACAAATAGACTGACGAGCAATATAAAAGAGCCACGAGATCTTATCATGAAATATTCCGAAACCACGCAGAATAGCTTCTTGCAGTGAAAAGCCTAAACGTTCAACTAAACGTTTACAATTTAAAAGAAAATACAACAGTAACCTAAGAATGCATTTTGAATTTTTGACAGATTTTCCATACTAGAACTGTCAGACGTCAATTTTATTCCACGGATAAAATATATCTGACTGTTGGGGTCAACTTCCATTCTAACTGGATGCAGCTGAATACCAGTATTTTACATGGAACGACTGCCTATCTGACCTCCACAGACCAGTTACTGGGTAATACGATACCTCTTGGTAGGACTGGTTGTCAGACTTTCGGGCTTCTGACGACCCGTAACGACTGTCAAAGATCCACGAATGACAGCCCGGACCAACGTCTTAACTGCTTTCCGAGGCACGGATGGATCTTAGTACCTACGTAAAGATGGTCACCCAACCTCGTACCGTCCGCGGCAAGCGAAGCTTAACCTGATCGATCGACCCGCGCGGCTGTTAATATTTAGCCACAACCCTAAGTATTCAATTAAAAATAATTGCGATCATTAAATCGGAGAAATTTGATCTGTGTATAATAGAATCGTTTTATAAGGACGTATTAGACTACGTCTGAGACGGACACGAGTTAACTTCGTGAAAGCCAATCGGTGCATGTGTTAGTTTAATATTACAAATGAAGCACTTTTTTTTTAATTGGTTTGCAATTTCGGATATGCCTTGTCTATTGTGACAAAAAAACATCCAGTAGCGAATAGTGAAATTGGGCTGATAACGCAGTTCCTACATTCTGCGTTCTTGAACGTTCATTGCGAAGACACAGACCATCCGGGATGGATCTGCGGGTCATCTGTCGTGAACCAGAGGATAATGTTGACAGCGGCGCACTGTGTTGACAGTTGCATCAACGAAGCCACCATGACAATCTCAGTGGGTCACAGGCACAGAGAAAAGTGGTCCGTTTCTTGTGTCCAGAGCGTCTTCTCTGACGACATGTATGACAAAGCTATATTGGCTTATGACATAGCACTAATGAGACTCACAACGGATTTGAAATTCAGTTATGACGTTCGACGAGTGGCATTAGTGGAAAACCCACCTTACTTTGAGAAGGCACATGTAGCAGGCTGGGGGTGGGTTAAAGTAAGTTATGTTGTTAAGCGGTATGCACCGCCGTATCCTCGTGGAGGCGATTGGCAGTGGCGATCTCTCGCGTCCGGCCCTGGTCCAGGCCATGGTACGGAGCGAGAGGGCTTGGGAAGCCGTCACCTCCTTCTGCGAAGCAGTAATGTTCGCAAAGGAGGAAGCGGAACGCGTGAGGGAGAGGCAAAATTCGCGCCCTAACGCCCCTAGCCGCCGCAGGAGACGCCCTGGGCGTCGAGAATCGCAGGCCGATTCCCGGCCACCGTAGGCGTGGGCTTGCGATTGCGAAGCAATGGGCAGCTCGCCGTTCGATAAAGACCAGGCCCGGGTCGACGGCGCGTTGTGTTTTACGCGCGCCTCAAAGAGATGTCAGCACTAATGACGGGGTCCGCTAGGGCCGATGCCTGCTAGGGTTGCGGGAAAGTCCGAGAGGGATACCGTGGCCCCTGGCACAGGCAACTGAAGGAACACGGGTGGATTTTAGTCAGTAAGAGTCTGACACGCCCTCCTGCTCTGCCCAGAGCAGGAGAAGTTATTTGATGATTTCCCACACTCAAAAAAAAAGGGGGTATGCAAATGATAATATATTTTTGTCTACATTCGGGTACGTTTTTGAATGGCGAAAATTAAAACATCATTCTATAGTCCGGCCGTCGAGAGAAGGCGTTGCTGCGACAGTTCAGTTCAGTTAGTGCGACAATTCTAGTAAATAATAAAGATCAAACTCGCAAAACACGTATTCTTTTGTGAAACTGACGGGTGTCAAGAACGCATTCTCCCAGCGGTCGAACTACAATCATCATATATCCCCGATAAATTCTTTTTACCTATTGTGGTAGGGTCATTTTGTTATAGGTGGTCTTCACATATAATTATATAATTAATGTATACAAAATATTGTAACACATTTGAAAAGAGTAACGGTGGAGTTTCTTGCCCATTCTTCTCCATACGAAACTACCTTTTGGAAGGGGCGACTAGAATCAATTCTATTTTAATGTAAATGTTGACGTTCCAAAGTGCTTTACTTGTGCCTATTTGAAATAAATGCTTTGACTTTGACCCGATCTATTATTATGTTCGATTGAATTGCCTACAGATTAAATATCGAATGATTCAAAATGATTACACTTCTTACGCCTAAGTTTACAATATCTATTAAAAATACTGACAAGTTAAAATACCGAAAATAATCGAAAACTACCACCACATCACCGTACTTGTTGTAGGTGTAAGGGATAAGTAGGGATAAGTATGCTGTTTGAAAGAGAAGAGAATATGTCAGTGAGTGATGTGAAAATATATGAAAAGAACGAGGAGCAAGTGAACGAGTTTGTATATTTGGGGAGTTTGTTTACAAGAGATGGAAAGACTGATGAAGGTGTGGAATGGTGAGTGAATGCGGGAAATAAAGTGAATGGTGCTATACACCATTCACTTTATTTCACACTTTATTTTGATAAACCAGTCGCTGTCCAAAAAGGCTCGTCTGGCCGTTCACAATGGTGTGCTGGTGCCTACTCTTATGTATAGAAGTGAATGTTGGATGTGACAAAAGAGGCATACACGTAGAATAAATGATGTGGAATTGCGTTCCTTGCGTAGCATGTGTGGTGTAACTATGACTGTGATAACTGATAGAATTGCAAAGAGCTGTTCTAAAAGTCACATAAACCTTTTCGCTTCCCCACGCACGACTTGTATGTTCTTTGCAAAGTTCCTACTGTTTGAGTGGACCTGTCCAGTCAGTGCACGCAATTGTCAGCAATCGTGCAGCTCAACTCAGAAGACTGAGAGGTAGACTTTTGACATTTTAAACTGCAGCCATTTAACCGTTCGGTATGTTAAGTTCGGTTTCGGAAGTCTGAAAGTGACACCTGAAAAGTTGTGCCGAAAACAGCAGAGGGGCAATTCCCGTAATTTTAAGAACGTTCAGTCTGATGCCAGTCTCAATCTGTCAAAAATACCATCAATTTACATACATTTTTGACAAGTTTTTGACATTGATTGTCGCTGAGATGAGATTGCGACTTGAATTTGAACGTTTTTTAAGTACGAGAATTACCGCTCAGTTGTTATGTTATGTGCATGTGATGCGAAGGAATGAGGAAAATGACGTGACGTAAGTTTTGAGTATGAATGTGAATGGCTGTAAAAGTCTGGGAAGACGAAAGAAACGATAGATAGACAGACTGTGTGATGTGACTATCGAGGTGACGACTAATAGAGAAGTATGTAAAAAACAGACATGTTGCGCCGACCACAAATAAATTGGGATAAGGGAGGAGAATGAGGATGATGATGATGTAAGGTTTCGGTATTTTTTACTTAGAACATCGGTATTTTTACTTTAGATGTTAAAATTTTCTTCGTTCGGTTACGAAGCCCTCCATTCACTATCAAAAAATAAATGGAGTTCTCAGGTAAAAGAAAAAGATTCAAACAATTTTTCCAGAAAATCGAACCAGGTAATGGAACAAAACTCCTTCATTACGTCGATCAATACGTATAGAGTACATATAGATGCAGTACTCGTAAAGCGATCGATGATGTACCCAAGGGCATGATTTGCGCGAGCAGTAATACCAGCAAAACTTACCCTAGTCGGTAAGGAGAAAATTGGCATGTTTTTTTAAGGCTTAATTAAATAAGTTAAAGAGAAGAATCCCTTGACTTTAGCAGGTAATAGTATTAACAATAACAACCTACTTAGGTTCTTCTGTCCGCCCATGCTATGTCACTCTTGTTTGCTGGAACCAGTGGGTTCCAGCCAGGGCTATAATAGATAACGGATGTAAAAAGGCAATTAAGGAGGATTGTTTTTGTACTTAGACATGCGCATCCTTCGGGTTCCGGAGATATTGAAGGCCAAAGAAGGTATCAACTTTTTGCTCATTTTGACAAAAACAAGTTTTAAAGGTTAAAAATTAAGTTTAAATACCCTCACAACGCCTGTACCGTTGCATGTACCATAAGCATAATGTTTTGCGTGCGTTACATTGCGCGCTGCAAACAGCGATTTTTCACACCAAAGATAAAAATGGTGTCCCAGCAATAATTTTTGCTCAATGTTACTTATGAACAGAATGCCTAGATAACGGTCATGTCTTCTTATACCCCTGTTTAATGTTTAAGTTTCGATAAAATACTTGATTATTCTATGTAATAACCTTAATATATTTTAATTTTGTATATTTTTTATTGCTCGATGGGCCTGCTCTTGACCCCGATCACGCCTGATGGTAAGCGATGCATATATGATGGAACGAGCGTGCCCAGAAGATGCCTGTTTACTCTTGTTTTGAAGGCAGATGGGGTAAATGAGGAAAGGGAACACAGACGCAGGCAGAGGATTCCACACATTGGCTGTGCGCATAATAAATGTAGAGATGCGCTGAGTACGCCTGGTAGTCCGGTAGTAAAAGGGCAATGGTGGGATCAGGTCGTTGAGCTCCTGCGCACACTCTCCGAAGTACAGTCTGTAGAAGATCGACAGGCAAGCAACATTACGCCGATACCCTAGGTCTTGAGCCTAGCTAACAGCGCCCCGTCGCCTATGAGCCTTTTTGCTCTGCGTCCCACCGAGTCAAGTCTAGCAAGCTGATATTTTGCTGAGTCATCCCAGAAGTAGCTGCAATACTCCATTCAGGAACTGACCTGTACTTTGTAGAGACTTAAAAGCTGTTCAGATGTGAAGTGTCACCCTGAATAAGGTGAGCCTTATTCAGGGTGCCCAACTTCTTGGCTGCAGTCTGTACTTTTGACTCGATAGTTAAGCCGAAGTTGAGATCAGACGTCAACTCCATACCCAAAAGCTCTGATAACTGAAACGGACTCTTTTTATCTCTGAAATTACAGAAGTTCAAAAATGTTCAATGTTATGTTTCTAAGTAATGACGGTCATTAAATCAGTTTAATTAATTAAAAAATTTCGTTTGTCCATAAAATAATTTTGTTTAAGAGAGGTAATTACACCAGCTTAATTCGTCAAAGCCAATCGGCACGTGTATTAGTTTGATATTACAAATGAAGTTTTATTTTTTATTGAGTTTGTTATGTCTTACCAAATGTGAAGTACAAAAATTAGTAGTGGAAGGTGAAATTGGGCATATAAGGCAGTTCCCACATTCTGGGTTCTTGAAAGTCACGTGCAACAAAAAAAAGAAAAAAGTTTCATGGATCTGCGGGTCATCTATCGTCAACCAGAGGATACTGCTGACGGCGGCGCATTGCGTGGAGAGCTGCACGAACCGAGACATCCTGTCTGTGTCGACGGGCCAAAGTCACAGAGGAAAAGGAATCGCGTCCAGTGTCCACAGCGTCTTCATACACGAAAAATTTGATAGTTACGGAATAACTAGTGACATAGCACTACTGAAGCTCAAAACGGATTTAAAATTAAGTGGTGTGGTTCGACGGGTGGCACTAATGGGAAACCCACCTTACTATGAGAAGGCACAGGTAGCAGGGTGGGGGCTTGTTAAAGTAAGTAAGTTTTTTAAGGTTTACGCTTAGAATATACAAAGAACGGCGCTCTTCCTTGAATACGTTATGAGGTTAATTAAAGTAATATTATATTTTATATTAACGAATAGAATTTAACCAAAGTAAAAGAGATTGATTAAAACAATGTTTCCAGGAAACTGACCCAATTAAGAATACAGAGGTCCTTCATTACGTGGACCAGTATGTATGGTCGAAAACCAAATGTAAACGAGTGATTAACACAAGAGTGGGTGCGATTTGCGCGAGCAGCAAAGTTGAAACATCTTACGTTAGTGGGTAAGATTTATTTTTTAAAGTGGCATGGTTTTTTAAGAAGATACAATTTGACAATCCCTTGCCTTTTAGGCTCGGCGCAAACGAGCCACCAGCCACAGCCATTGGTAGCCCAGCGACTAGCAGTTCAAATGCTTTTTCATTCGTTTTGTATGGATTCGTGTCCGGCGGCGGCCACGCCAGTCATCCGCTACAGCAGCACCCAACACCGCAGCAAGAGGCGACAGCCACCGGTGGTTGTCGCCGGTGGCTCACTTTACCAAAGTCAATAATCTTTTATCCGTAGAAAAAATGGACCACGGACAGTTTTTGTATAGATCAACTGTCATACATTCAAAACAATTATATTCGCAGGATAAGATTTATACTGGGATACTTACTAGGTAGGTTTCAAAGTTTGGTCGAATTCGCCCTTAGCCGTGTATGCTTCATGGATTTAACATAAAACATCACATCGCGCTGGAATCCCCGAAGGATTAGGCAGACGTGTACCTATAGTAGGTACACCCGCACTTGGCCTGTTATGCTAAAGCTCCATAAAATAGGAGGCGAAACTATTGCCATCAACCGGCAACAAATACAGTCTCTTTATGGATTTATAAGAACAAAATTAACAGAGGCTGTACGTACCTATTTACCTAAGTCTTCTTTTCGCTAACCCCCAATGATATTTATTTAACCATTTATGTACACACATATATACACAGACAACAATAAAAGAACAGAAAATTGGTACAAAGGTGATGCTTATTTCTAAAGAAATCTCTTCCAGCATACCTGCAGCAGTGGTGGCCCTGTGGTAACGGCCGCGGCTTACAAGTTGTAGGTCGAAGGTTCGAATGCAGACAGGCGCTTTACTTTGTGTAAATTATTTTATACACCACTGCTCTCAAAACGGTGAAGGAAAACATTGTGAGGAAACCGGCATGTCCTAGAACCTAAAATTCGAAGACATGTGACATCTTCTAACCCGCACTGGGCCCGCGTGGTGGATTATGGCCCATTCCCTCTCTCCGAGAGGAGGCCAGCGTTCCAGCAGTGGGAACATTATTGGCTGATTATGATGATAACTGCGATAGGATAGTAGATTTAGAGATGTAGACAGCGTATGTAAGAGTAAAAGAGATAATAATTTGAAAAAAAAAATGTCGATGATGATGTTAATTTCGGATCTTCGCTAAATAGTGCCTGTTCCATTATTCTCTGCCAGTTTTTTTCCCCCGTTATCATTCACACCATTTTTAATATTCTATCATGCTACACCAGCTACACACACTCCATCTATATTTTCAATGGTTTTTAAACCATGAGTATTTTTTACTTTAATTTCTCCATAAGCTGCTTTCAGGCAGTTTTTATTGTCTTCTCCAATTATCGCCACATCGACCGGTTCTGTGCAACTCGCATCTAGCGAATTTCTGCGATCTTCACCACAAACACCATGTTGAGGGCTACCCACGCTGCACCATCCGTTATGCGGTAGCCACTCTAGAAGCTATCGGCCCCACTGGCCATCCGGTCTGCGAGCAATGTCGTACCTACTCCGCCAACTGTCACATAAGTTTGGAAATTCTTCGGGTTCAGTCGGTTAACTTTCTTCTGCTGCGAATCAATGTTTCACTGAACATAAATATGTCAAAAATCGTGGAGCAAATCTAGTACCTATCTTGTTTTAAACTACGTCTGAAGACCAGTCCTAGCGTACTTTTTGGTCCGTGAAAATAAAACAGTTTAAACTGCAAAGCACAACGTCCACGACGGGCTAAAAGTACACGCCACGTTAAAAAAAGCTGTGAAAACCTAGTATTTTACTTTGATGACGTTAGGGGCCCGATCATATTTACACCACATCGCAACTACAAAATGTGGGCAAGCAGTGGTTACGTATCAAGTGTCGCTGCAGCTTCTTGCAGTTACGTTGTGGTAACTACAAAATCAAGTCAAATAGTCGAAGCAATGTTGTGTTTGCGATGTGGTGTGGTGCGTGGTGTCGCTGGTGGTAGCGTTGTGGCTGCGACGTGACTTTGATGTGGTCGGTATCTCCCCGGTCGATTTTGACAGCCAAATGTGGTCCATGTGAATAAACTATTCATATTAATACAAATTAGCATCCGTCCACGTGTTGTCGTTGTGGTACGTGTGATCTGGCCCTAAGGCGTTCGACTAATTAGCGTAATTTACTTTTTAAGTTTCGATAAAATACCTACAAAACCATTTTATCTTTCACTTATCTTAAGATTACCTAACTACTTGGGTCTTATACTTAGTTTAGTTTTATGTTTATGTATGTTCGATTACTCTTTTTATTTTCTTATTACTGTACATCCAAGAGCCGTGGGGTATGTTGCAGAGACACTCTTCTTAACGTTCACCAACTTGTGAACCTCTCATCGACGCCCGACTTCACCTACTACTCTTCACCTATCTTTTCTTGTTCCAATCCACACGCTCCTGTGTCTGTCTCATCAAGGTTTTTCCCGCGATTTTTGTTTTCTGTAATGGCCTTCCAACAATTGTTTACGCTGTTACAATTTCAAAACAATGCTTTACTAAAATCTTCGGTTAGTGTAAATTACATTTCTTATAGGTTAGCATCTTAGCACCGCGTGCTCCATACGTAATAATTATGCCACAAGCACGATGGTAACAATGTAGTAACAATAAATTATAATGTAATTACCGTTTTATGTCCTTTCTTGTGTCTATGTTCAGAGCATTCGATATTTTCGCAATCCGATGTAGTGAACGTCGGAAAGTTTTCGATAATGTATTATTGATTTGATGTCCTAGGTAACTAACTCAATTAGAAATAATGGGGGCCATTAAATCCGTTTTATTAATTGATTTGTTCATAAAAGAAAAGTGTTTAAGAGAACTAATGACGAGATCTAATGGCTTTATTAAGCGATAGGCGGGAGTTTACTTCATCAAAACCAACCGGTGCGTTAGTCAATTTTACAAAATGCAGTATCATTTTGCAATATTTAGTTTGATACGCCTTATCAAATGTGACTTAGAACCTTTCATAGTAGGTGGTGACATTGCAATGATAACGCAGTTCCCACATTCCGCGTTCTTGAATTTTAAGTGCCACATAAAAGGCCAACCTGGATGGATCTGCGGATCATCTGTTGTCAACCAGAGGATAATGTTGACGGCGGCGCATTGCGTGGCTGGTTGCACTGGCCAAAACACCATGACTGTCTCAGTGGGCCACAGGCACAGAGGTAAAGGGTTCGTGTCTAGTGTTCGTAGAGTCCTCGCACACGAAGAGTACCGTATGAATTTCTTCGAGTATGACATAGCACTAATGAGACTCAAAACGGATTTAAAATTCAGTTTTGACGTTCGACGAGTGGCACTAATGAAAAGGCCACCTCGCTTTGTGCTAGCACAGGTAGCAGGGTGGGGGTATATTAAAGTAAGTACATTTTAAATGTGTTTCTTTATCCATGTGTCCACCCTCGTGCGCTTTCATGTTCAACTTCAATTGAAGTTCCTCACTTTTGTGAGGAATACGCTTCATGAAACGTGAATTGAGGACGAAATAATATGAATGCGCCCCGTCCGAGTAATATTAATCATTTGCGTCTCTATTCACTGTCGAGAAACGAATGGAATTTTACTAAAGTAAGCGGTTGATTCTAATACTGTTTCCAGGAAAAGCCGACAAAAAAAACGCAAGTTTTACACTACATGGATCAATACGTATGGAGACTGGCTAAATGTAGAAAATTAAATCCGAATATACCCGCAGGCACGTTTTGCGGAAAAAGCAAAAAGCGCAATGCTCACGCTAGTAGGTAAGGAGAAAAGGAAGAGAGTACAATTTAAACAATTAAAGGCATAAACGTTTTGCTGTAGATACGAATGAAATTAACGGTAGCTGAACCTATCTCTCATGCACGAGGTTGTGGATTCGAGCAAGTACCAATGTGACATTTTCTCAAACATGCTTGGAAATTTGAGCATTATTTTGACAACCTTCTTCGAGATAAATCGAAATTGCTGTAGGTACTGGCCAAATACATGCGAGCAGCGGCCGGCAAAAGTTGTATGAAAATACATATCTGTTGTAGCGTGTTGTAGTTTAGCAGCCAAATAAATTACATAGTAAACTCATATCTATCGTGTAATTTAATAATGGAATGATCTTTTACTCCGAGACATGGCAACCAAGGAGGTAACTTATCAAAGGTTTTATTAAAATTTCGAACTGTCTTGCAAATCGAAAGCTTTTCTTTGAAAAAAAAATATATTAACAGTTTAACGCTGGAAAAAATATTGTTGTTCGTCATTGAATTTGAAAGTAATTGCATTTAAATTTCCGCGCATTTGTTGAGAAAAGTACTTTATAAGCCTTGGCCACAACTAGGCATTGATGGACTTACGTATGTGTGCCTCGGCTTCGCCTCGGCCTCATTTACACGTTCGTCCGTCAATGCCTCTGATAAATGATAAATGATAAATGATAAATGACTTTATTTCTGTAAGTAGGTTTTTACAAACACTTTTACACGTCAATCATATATTTTTTTTTAAACTAGATGAGGTCGGCGTTTCCTATCTGACTACTCTGAGAAGAAAGGCCGAAACAAACTCAGAGGTCACAGTCTCTTTTAAAGTCCAGACAGAATCTTGGTCAGATCATGTGAAGGCTATGTAGATCGGTGTCTGAAATGGTCTTTTGAGGAAAGAACCACACAGATTGAGTGGACCTGTCCAGTCAGTGCACGCAATTGTCAGCAATCGTGCAGCTCAACTTAGAACTTAAGGAGCTCAACGATTCGACGAACAATACCAAAGAAAGGACATTTGAGTAGGCCGCACAAGTTACTCAAACTGCCAGATCATGATTACACTAAGAGTAAAAATACAAAAAGAAAGCAATGACCAACATAGTTCTCACATTCACAATAGTTAGAATAATAGCATAATACTTTACAAAGTAAATACTCTTGTCATAGTATATGTATATAAAATTCATTAATGTCATTGTGTATATAAAATCCGGACATAATCATTGAGGACCATGCAGATTGGTGTCTGAAATGGACTTTTGAGAAAAGAACCACACTCTTTTGCTGACCGCTGCGGTAATGTCCTATTTCAATGCATATGTACTTTCTGAGTTTCATTTTGGACATTACTGACATTGGTGAAGAAAGAACATCGTGAGAAAACGAGGAATTATAGTTAATATAAGTCTGAAGTCGCGAACGCGTCTTGCTCGTGCCTGCTCTGTATGAGAGCAAGCTATTGCCCTTTTTTTTTGTTGAGATTTTGAAATCATCAAATACCTTCTCCCACTCTGGGCGGAGCGCGTGTCGAACTCTTACTGACTAAAACCCACCCATGTTCCTTCAGTTTCCTGTGCCAGGGGCCACGGTAACCCTCTCGGACTTTCCCGCAACCCTGGCAGAGGCTTTTGCCCTGGAGCGGGACAAAAATAGGCTAGGATATTATTAACCTATTTACTTAAGTTTTCTTCTTCTGCTTTCCCTTATCTTGTGTTTTAGCGGTCACGTTATTAATCACTCCCTTTTCACTCTATTATCTCTCACATAGTCCATATATATTTTCTTTGGCAGACCAAAGAAAAAAAACTTAGGTTCAGAGACCTATTTTTTTTATTACTATAAAGGCCATATATTTTTCTTCTGTTTGTTGAAATTAATTAAATTAATTAATTTCAACAAACAGGCGAAAGTACTTATTAAAAAAGTATTTTTTTGAGGTTTTGAGTTATTTATTTACACCTTGATTAGATTTTTTTCAGC
Organism: Brachylomia viminalis; assembly: GCA_937001585.2. NCBI lineage: Eukaryota > Metazoa > Arthropoda > Insecta > Lepidoptera > Noctuidae > Brachylomia > Brachylomia viminalis. Next base: position 6,098,479 of record OW443301.2, read on the forward strand.
GAAGTGTAGACATTGCTACTAAGTGTAGAGTTCGGCGTCAGGTGGCTCCAGGTTTTGGGAAAAGTAAATTTGGTGGGAGACGAAGATACAGGAGGACTTGATTAAAATTCCCTGATGCCAGCAACCCCTAGAGCTGTAAACAATCCTGTTACCATGACCGTTAAATTGCTGCAGCTTCAACTTTCTGACTGATCGACTCCTTGAGAATTCAAAAGTGCCCGTAAATGGTTTCTTTGAAATTAATGCTTTGAGTTTGAGGTGGAGCATATTAGGTCACGACAACTGAAGAATTTCAAAAAGTCTGGAATAGCTCGATATTTGGGTGCCCCACGAGCTCTTAGTCTTAAATTTCTATATAAAATACGAAACAACTTTTTCCCCGACCCTAATATTGTACATTTATAAACCCATCCAATACGTTTTAACATAAGACTTATGAGCTCAACTTTATCTCCATGTTCTTTGTTGGCGCCTAAGTTTCATGAGAAATCTTCTGCATGTCTTCAATACTTTTTATTACGGATAACTAGCATACGTATGTAATTTTTACGCAATTACATGTAATAAAATGTACTTGTATACTACTACTACCCAATTTTACAATAAAATAACATTATGAAATGAAATGTTTATTTCTGTAAGTAGATCTTTTTAAGACACTTTTACACGTCAATATTTTAAAACTAGATGGCGCCGGCTTTTCCTAGCTGACTGATCCCTGAGTCCCGGCATTTCTTATGCCGGAACAAACTCAACAACCAATACTTAACTTACTTTCTCTCGTGTTTCCTAGTGGTGACTCCGGCAGCGCCCTGGTGGTGCGAGGCTACATCCAGATTGGCATCGTCTCCTACAAGATGCCCTCGATCAGCAGGAGTTTGGTGGTCTACACCGACACCGGCTACTTCTACGACTGGATCAAAAAGAACACGAAAAAACTTTACTGTGTCATCGAAAAGGTCTAAGCGAACGTGCACGTGCAGTTATAGGCTAGGTGTCCTGAAGGTGGGCTAGGTGTCATCAAAGTGAGCCATGAACTGTGTCGAAAATCCACAACTTAGGCGTGGCTTTTTTGCTATTCGTGTGATAAATTTAGCGATATCTTTTTTCTTTTTGTTTGTGATTTGTTGTGTTTTTTTTTTGTCTTTTTCCCGATTGATGGCAATAGGCGCGTCCCTATTACATGGGACTAAAAAAATAAAATTTATTTCCTATCTAGATTGTTTGTTTTACAAATTAAACATAGGCTAGTTTTAAGTACAAATGAGCTAAGCACCTGTAGCCGAATTAGGCAAAACCTGTATTTCGGCTATCAGCGCCACTCCCCTCGGATAATTTTACATTTATCGTAGCCATTAGTTTTCACGAGATAATTATTATCAGTAGTGTTATTTTACACATCTTATTATATTCTTTTAAACATAACTGGCGAAATGTGGAGTACTATAATAGGTACACCTCTGTTTAAACCTTCTGAGTTAAGTATGTCATGTTATCTTTTGTCGAAGAGTAGACAGAAGGATGATATTGATAGAAGGCACAAAGGGAAAAGATTTTTCTCAGATGTAACAAAATTACGAATGAAAATATTTACAGATGAAATGAGGTGCCGCTCGTCTTGCGGACTTTTGTCATTCACGGTTTCGGCTAATGTTATTATTTTCTTTGTTTTTCTCTCTATGGTGATTCGATTAGATGGGCTGAACAATGGAGTGACGCAACGCCAAAAAGAATGACATCTCTTTTTTAAATGTTTGTTGTAAGTAGTTGTAATTAACTAAGCCGATGAGGTGGCCTTAGAAAAATAATCGCAATCCGTAAAAGTTAAGGTTTGCCCACCTTCATCTCAATAGATCAGTATTTTTTTTTAAACGTGCTCGGCAGAAATGCTCATGATGAGTGGCACCTCATTTCACCTGTGAGTAATTTTATTCCTTACTAGCTGACCCGACAGACGTCCTCTCCAAACACTGTAAAACTCCCGGCAAAAACGTTCAGATTTTCCCGAAATGTAAAAAACCCTTAAACTTTTCCAATTTTATTTATTACATTTTAAAATAAAGAATAGCCAATTCAGTCCAGCCGTTCTCAAGTGACGCGCTTATCAAAGAACAGATTTTTTTTTAAATTTTATTTAAAAGATTTGTTAGAACCAAAATTCTCGACAAAAGATGGCGCCACTTTTTCTCACATGTGTTGAAAAATAAACGTGGAACTTAGTTATTGACACATGTTATGGCTCTCGTTGATTTCATCAGTACACCAACCAAATAGGCATGTATTGATATGAATATTAGATAAAACATAATTATTGTAAAAAAAAAATGTCTTATTTTTTATATAATTTTATTTTGTTCTGTCCGCAGTTTCGCACTCCGTAGGTATAGGTAAATCATATAGTAACTGTTATTTGTAGCAATAGTAGAAACAAAAACGGGGTTACCATTTAGTTTTTTCTATTTTCTTAAAGATTTTTAAAGTCTCCCATATGGGCCGGTTTTTTGATCCCTAGTTATAACTCAACCAATATATTGTAAAATTTTGACAATAGTAGGTACATTGTTCACCGAGAGGAGAAAGTGACCGATTACCGTCGAGGGTGTCGTTTGAAGCCCGAGCCGTAGGCGACGGCTTTAAAACACCCGAGATCGGGAATCGCACTTTCTCTCGAGTGATACATAGTGCTTTATACTACACCTACGAGGAAAATAAAAAACTAAATCTTTACTAATTGAAATTAAAATTTTCACATGTTCTTTTTTCAAATTGTTTATCCTGCCGCCGCAGGGTCGCACTGCCAGCCCGACACCATCCAACACACAGCTAGTGGCCAGTGTCATTTTGCGAACTTGGAGATAAAAACTCATTGTAAAAACTTTTTGGCTTTTGATATTTAGGTTACCGGCGCATAGTCTTACCCAAAATTAAAAAAGAAAAACCACGTAAGAAATGGATTTTCATACACTTTTCTCTCCCGCTCAGATGCGTTTTCTCCCCGCATATTTGTTCGATATGCAATGACGTACTTTCTACCGTAAATTTGATAAAGTATCAAGGTACTTTCCAAGCATAATAAGCGTAGTATAAAATATGTTTTTTGATCAATTGTAGTTTATCCAATGGTCAAATAACCAACTATTAGTTAAAAAAAATTAACCACCCAAAGTCGGAGAGTTAACAATATGGCGGATGGTTAACTCAACCACAACAGATGTTTTGTACAAGTTTTCATATTGTCAACGTCGTATTTCTCTAGCATTCTTTGTATTATTCATCATGGATTTAAACATAGTTAGAAACTATCTCGGAAAGTTCATCAGACGATGATATTTTTGCAGAGTTAATTAATGAGATGGCCGAAAATTTTGAGACCACATATCCCACCCTTGAGCACCTGGAATAGTGTAGACTTTTGCCAACAGTATTGGTTATCAAAGGAAACAGTTATGTCGGTAAAATTGGAACTTATCTAAAAACTGCCACCACAAGGTAATGTACCTATTTAAAGTTTCAATGATTGCATCTTTAATTAGCAAACCCGTCATCACAACAACACTGCCCAACCTAGGAATCAAGCCATAGCGCCTTTTGAGCAAATATTAACGCAACGTTGCTCTGGAGATTTCTTTGGGATATCGAAATCATCGGCATGTAACGTTATCCACGCGATCTCCAGAACTATTTGGACTAGATTATATTATTTTCAGAGGAAATAAGAGAAGTAGTGGCTAACCAATTAATTGAATATCACAATTTAATAAAAGGTACATATAACAGTTTTATAAAACGCTACTCACAACAAGGTTAATCTAAACCATTTGTATTATCGTGACACTTCACGCACGTGGTCATAAACAAAGGAACAGCTGTATGTCAGCCATAATGTCATGCTTGGCATTTGAAATATACACTTGGCAAAAGTGTCACATAGGTACCCCCCGCAATAAGGGGTCTGTACTTGATACAGCTACCTAATCATCTTCTTCTTTCTTCTCTTCTGTCTTTATTCTTAGTATTTCTTCTTTTTATTAATATTTGAGAAAGACTCGTGGCTAAATAATAACAGTTACACGGGTCTATCGAAGGTTAAGCTCTGCTTGCCGCGGTGAGTTCGTAGATGGGTGACCATCCATTACAAATCGAAAACTGGATGTTTTTGTCACATTTGACAAGGCACACAATTAATACAATAAAAAAAAATGCGTCATTTGTAATACATATTAAACTAACACATGCAGCGACTGGCTTTCACGAAGTTAGCTCGTGTCCGTCTCAGAGGCCCTACTCCCTAAGCACGAAGTCCGTCATTTCTGCCGAAGTTACGGACGTTTCCTACTCCGTTTCACTTACGGACATAAGAATAGTCTGGAGCCCGAACTAAAAATTAATGACAAAATGTTTAGATAGTTGTCCTTACTCCCGATGTGTTTTTGCCCGTCCGGAAAAGTTATTTAATCGAGAGTAGGGTTCACTCATAAGTATCGAACTTCTTTCGGACGGGCTCGTATCGTCGTTGACGGACTTAAAGAGTAGGCCCCCAGACGTAGGCTAATACGTCTATAAAACGCTATTCTTTTAAACACAGATTCAATTTCTCCGATTTAGATCACCATTGTTTATAACTGAATACATTGGGTTGTGACTAAGTAATGCCGCATGCCGCAGCCGCATGCGTCGATCGATCATGTCGGATCGGGGGTCTACTCTCTCAACACAAAATCCGTATTATCGGCCGTTTCAGGCGTTTCCTGCTCCGTACCACCTACGGACATAAGATCAGTTTGGGGCCTGACCTAAGAATGAATGACACCATGATATGACAGTTGACCCGATGTGTTATACCTGTTCGTAAAAGTTAATTAATCCGGGTTCAGGTTCACTCCAAAGTTTCAAACTACTTTCGGACGGGCCTGTATCTTCGTTGATGGGCTTAGAGAGTAGGCCCCCTGATCAGGATCAAGACCATCCATTGCATATCGAGACCCCTGCGTGCCTCGGAAAGCCGTTGGTCTCGACTGTCATTCGTAGATCTTTAACAGTCAGAAGTTAAAAGTCTGACAACAAGTCTTACCAAGGGGTATCACGATACCCAGAATCAGGGTTGTGGAGATCAGATGGGCGCTCCATGTAAATACTGGTATTCTGCTGCGTCCGGTTTGGCTGGAAGTCGACCCCAACACAGTTGGAAAAGGGCAGGCAGATTGATTTTTATCTTTTTATTATTTATAGCCATAGTAGACGTATTCTATGAAAATTTCAATTCACTCTCTGTTACAGTTAAAAAGTAACATCCCTATGACAGCCTTATCACGAAGCCGACCCCGCGTTCCTTTTTTAAGATTCACACTATTGTGTGAACCCTAAATATCTATTCTCAGTAAGTTTGAAACGTTCCTTTCATAACAAAACACCTTCCTTTAACATAATGCCAGCTAGATATCAAGGCCTATAGATACATTTCCAAACCCGTGTAATGAAACCTTATTTCTTGAAAATCGTCGAAGAGTCGCAAACATTTTGTTCATCATCTATCTGCTTACACTGCTACAAGAATATTTTGGAGCTTGAGTGACGTAGACAGGGGGCGTTGTTGGTAAACATTTGTGAAACAATTGAATAATGAAGGTGGTGGCGTCAGGACCGATTTTGGCCAATCGCCAAAAGAACCCTTTACCGTTGTACACACAGCAGCAGGTCAATTTACCACAAACTGTCGAATTTCCTCATTCGATTTTGAACTCAACCTTCAATATTTTAAGTTTTAAAATCATTTGCAGAAATTTTACAGTTTAGTATAACCTGATATGCTGGCGACTGTACATGATACGCACACACACACACTTTTTAATTTACTAGATTAAAACGACAGAAGCTCCGATCAACTCTGATGTTTAATTTGTTAGATCAAAATGACAGCAGCGATCGACTTTTTTTAATGTTGCGGCTCATTATAAGTGATTCATCGAATCATTGTCATTTTAAAAAAGGTCGATCACATGTGTCATTTCAAGACCACATTCAAGACATATCAGCTATAACTAGGTACTTACAGTGGCTCTAAGGGAGCGTATTCACATTGCAATATTTCTCAGATCCTGTCGATGAACCACTGTGAGTAGTTACACTGTGGCTATACAGTAGTACAGCCTGCAGCCATTCAGTGTATCGAGCATTCGAGCAGGAAGGCCGGCGGGAAATGCTAATTGTGCAGATAAGAGCCCGCGGGTGCCTGCGGAAGTGACGTCAGGCACAGGTGTCTACCGCCGTGCTGCTGATAGTGTAATTAGTGCGTGTTACTTTGCAGGAGGTCGTTTATCTATTTGTTTTAGGTATTTATATGTCGGCAGAGTTTGTGTTGAGGATGTTTTGCAGGGGGTTAAAGTTTGACTACTTGTTTTACCATCGAGATTAAGAAAAACCACTGTCGTGAATATCTCCAAAGTAGTCTTATTATTGACTCTCTGAATATCTCTTGTCAGATTGGTATATTATTCATACTGCTACTTAAACTTACTGATTATAAATGTTAAAGTTCCTGCCTTATGACAATAAGTTTGGAAAAAATAAGTAGGCTGCTTTTCTTCGGTTATTCCGTTTATCCACCACAAAAAATCCACCCTTTGATAAATGATTTTATTTCTGTAAGTACACTTTTACACGTCAATCGTATTTTTTTTTTAACTAGAAGAGGCCGGCGATTCCTATCTGACTACTCTGAGAAGAAAGGCCGAAATAAACTCAGAGGTCACAGTCTCTTTTAACCCCGGCAACTTAATTATATAGATTTAAGATAATAATAAACACATCATTTTTTTATTTTCTTTTAAAGGTCCTAAGTTGGATACGTGAAAACGCATGCCCGAGAATCCACCCTAAGCCTATAAATTCCGTTTTTACAACTAGGCCGAGGATGGATCCTGGGACATACGTTTCCGAGTATCCAACCTAGGGTAGATTTTATGGGGTGGCAAAATAGAAATGAGAAAGAGCTGATTTTCTTCTAAACCCACATAATTCCGATCCAGCCCGTCCCCCAGCGATGCCCTAAGCCGAGGTCCGTACCCCACAGGGGGTGCCCTTAGCGTGTAGTCGCCTAGTTTATAAGTTTTATAAGCTCTGGCTGGAGGCCTTAATTTATTAAGGCAACCACAGGCAAGCCCGGTTAAGCAGCCAACAACCCCTAGGTTGAACTGCGAGGTGCCTTATTAAAAATAAAAATAAATTAAACCCTCTGGACGGATACCTAAATAGACACAATCTTTTGTCTAACCAACAAAAACGTCTCCAACTATGGACCTACAAAGCCTACAATCTAAGCGTATATAGGTACTCAAATGACCGTACTTTCCAAAACCAAACTGTGATCAGCAGTGTCATCATGATATGGTCGTACATAGATCATTCACTAGTCTATATCACCAATAGGTTGGCTCGTATTCAGGACCACACGCCATTGAATGGACCACCCACTCAATAGGTAGACACAGTCTACCTAGTTAAATAATGTTAAAGATTGTCAGACTGGCATTCTGACTAACGGTTTTGCGTTTTAGTAGTAACCCGGTTACGAATCTATAGTTTTATACAATACAACTTAATAATCAGTTTCATACAAGCAAATCGTAACTAATTTAAAAATGTACTGTTTATATTGATAAGTCACTTTTGATAAAATTAGCTATATTTAATATTGCAACCATAAAAAAATGGTTTCATTAATGGAAACTTACCTAGGTACAAACAGCAGCAGGTCAAGTTACTACAAACTGTCAAATTTAAATTTTCTCATTCTTTATTGAACTTAACATTCAACATTTTAAGGCTTAAAATCATTTGGAGTAACTTGACAGTTTCGTATTACCTGGTGTGCAGCTGTCGACTGTACTTATTATTTTACTGAAAATGGTAAATTTAAAAAATTACCCGTTTAAAGTTTAATTAGATATTCAACACTTACTCTTTGAAAACAAAAGTATTACAGACACATGCACTCAAAACTGTGTATTTTGGACACTTTTCAGTCAGAGGGAAAAATAATATAAAGAAACGGCCATCCACACCCTAGAACCAACTATTATACATTAGGCCCTTTGACATCCTTATAGCATACAATCGCGTAAAAAAGTGAAAGAAACATCGAACGTGGTTCCGGTAACCATTACTTTTGGTCCTTACATCCGATCACAATCCACACTGTTCATTGTGTTCTATATTAGTAACTCCCACGAGAGGACCAATTCTGGACCTCAGGGATTACTCGATGGAAAGGAAACTGTGCTTATTTTGGAGAGAAAATTGCACTGCTCGATTGATATGGTAGGTAATGTTCTTGTACCTTACAGAGTGAGGCCCCAGGCGGAAGGATACCACCTTCGCGTAACATGAGCATATTGGGAACTAGGAATGCGATGGTAGACGAGATTGCAATAGGTTATTAGCACGCCTTGTACCTACATGTATGCAAGACGTTTGCGGTGTCAGTAGTCAATTTGTACTTGACAGAAAAATTTATGAAATTATCTAATTAATCTAATTATCTAATTAATTTATTATTATTAATTATTATTATTTATGATTATTATTTTATATTATTTATGTATGAAACTATATATACTTTTTATTTATTTATTTAACATGGGTTTGCTCTTGACTCTAGTCTAGGTCAGTGGTGACAGAGACAGAGTCGACGATGGAGTGAGCTTACACAGAAGAAGCCTGTTCACTCTCACTTTGGTCAAACATGTTGTGCCAAAGAATATCCTGTAACACATATACTTATACCACGTACATACCATGTATTTATTATCTACACATGTTTTTTGCAAATAAATGAATCTTTATTATTAAGAGATTAGGGTGTATGCGTTCGGAAACACAGACGCAGGTAGAGAGTTCCACTCTTTTGCTGTGCGCATTACAAAAAACATTTGGAAACGCTTAGTGCGAATTGGAGGAATAGCAACTGGGTAAGAATAAAGTTTACCCTCAATATTAGTATCGAGGGTTAACTGTATGATACTTAAGATAGCTGATAAGAGGGTTCACAATCTTTGCACCAAGTATCCTACAGAGCCGTAGGTATAACAAGTTATTTCCAGGTGGTCTAATAAAATTGTAAAGTATCTAGATTATCATAGGGTAACCAGTTCCTACATCAGCGCGTGCAACAAGGCCAAAGAAAATCACTTAGGTACCTACTAATAAACGTGTATTGTATGTTGCTGTCTCTTCATTCCAAAAAAGGTAAAAACGTGAAGACATAAATCTTATTCTTGATTCCAGTCCTTAAATCCAAGCCCTAAATTAAACAATGAGCATAGAAAACAAACAGTCGAACACGATCTTAGACAGAACCAAACTTAGCTATCTTTTAATAAACAACGTTGTCTAAGCTGTGCGACGAAGACAATAAATAACGTCTTATCAAACGTCCCAAGTGCAGGCCTACTTGTTAACACGTGTCTCGACGATCGATAAAACGCTGATCGATAGGGGCGTTCGCGAAAGTCGATAGTCCGGCCCACCTCTCGAACCTACGTACTACCGCTTACGACTTTCTACGTGTCGGGCGATACGTCAATTATTGTCCTTACGGTTGTCGGTGATAGTACTTAATAAGGGTTAACTAATAGCTTTTGTGTTTTGTTTTATCGATAGAGGCAAAGGCAAGGTTGAGTTGGTTTTAGAAATACATTAATAAGTAAATAATGTAAGCGATTCTTCAAGCTGTCTCGAATATGGAGGGATACCGCTGCTTAAGGCGGAGATTTCTTGAAAAAGGTCAAAAAGGTGCTTTTTTTAAAGCAGTGTATATCTTAAACCGTAAATAATTTTATCAAGAAAAAAAACATGATATTTTCTAGTATTTTTTAATAAAGTGATGGAACTCAAAACATAATTAAATATACATGAATGCATCAAAAAAATCTTCAAAAGTTCAAACACACCTCTTAAATGACTTTAAAAGCAGTTTATCCTTTCATCAACAATTATAATTATAATTAAAAATATACCAAATATACAATGTCAAATGCCAAACTGCATGCAGTGATGGATAACATTTTTTAGTGCAATCAATAGATTTTTTGTAAATAGAGAATTACTTCTTATTTTGCAATAAATTACCAGCTTTGTGTCGTCGCGCTTCTCTTTCTTTTCTATGCAGTCCAAAAGTGACCGCGCTTTAGCTGTTGTCAGCCCCTTAACTCTTAATCTTCTCGATTTTTGCTGCTCATAGACGAAGATAGACGTAAATAAAATTGTATTTAGAATGGTTCGTCGGCTTCTGGTCTTCTCTATCTGTTACGGTTCAACAGACATTGACCAGCAGTTGGTGAACCTGTAGGGAGGCTGATTGGGTTTCGATAAAACGAGCCCAATAAAAGGGATCGATAATTATTTGAATATAATTTCTGACTTAAAGAATAATTTCTTTACGTTGGAACAGAGTCAAATCACTATTAAATCAATCGTGCTTAGCAAATGCAATATCCTTTTGGTCACAATTAAAGACAACTCTCAAACATTCAATACTCGGCATGACTGAGTTCTAACACTATAAACACAATAATAAAATTATACTTAAAATAAATAAATAAATATCGTCTGACATTGCACACAGCACCATCTAGTTCCAAGTTAAGCACTTAATTAAGGCTTGTGTTATGGATACCAGATGGTTGATACACTACTTAAATACATTTTTTTTCGTAAATACATACATATTATAAATATACATCCATGACTCGGGTACAAATGTCCATATTCATCATACAAACATTTGCCCCTACCGGGATTCGAACCCAGGACCATTTGGTTTCGCTGACTACACTTAGCCACTGTAGCCACTACACCAAACGTATCGTCAAAGCAGCCTTAAAGTTCCTTGCACTCGTACGAAACCTCACCAAAGTCACTAAGTCTTGTAAATGGCATAAACAACCACCCTGAGCAATTGGCTGCTTCATCGCAATCGCAGGCCGTCGCCTAACCCCTGTGCCTGCTTATCTCTCTCCTTTTACTGTACATGGGTGTGTTAGTGTCACGTGGACATAGCACACGATTTATGTGCACCGTACAATGTCAGGGTGTTGTTGCGTACTGTACCTACCTACAGGATGTATGCACGATTGTACAGTCGGAAAAAGAGATCGTATGGGAGGCAAAAATTACTATCTATGCAATCTTCTTCCGTATCGTAAATTTTTGGCAAAGTGATGTTATCGCTTACGTGTTACACATTGTGGACCTTCTGGTTTTTACGCATAAAAGGCAGAATCACATGGTGGTCTGCTGATTATAAAACGAGCATTAATTGCCGCTTTAATTTGGTCCGTTCGACATATTGAAGCGCGTCCCCTTTCTTTGCACTGCCGCAGGAAATACAAATGATTAAATTGCGTGCGTAAAACCTTTTTAAACACTTATGATACATTTATACAAATGGCGTCAAAGATTAGACCACTCAGCATAAGCACAACATGGGGTAAGAAGGAGTTCTGCCTCCATGCTCATCAGTTTTCTTGACTGTACGTTTACGTGCATCTAACTGCGGGGCGAGCACGGCCTACTGTGATAGGCTTGAGTCACACATTTTTATCACAGTTTGTAATCAAATACCGTGATAAAATGCGTGAATCAAGCCTATCACAGAGGCCGTGCTCGCCCCGCTGGCACACGTGTGACAATGTGAGCAATAAAATTACGCGTTAGTGAGAAATTTCATGAGTTTTCTGAAATTTGTTGAAGAGAATGGTTTTATAGTGAAGGTAGGTGAGTTGAAATTCACATTCAAAGTATCATGTTCGAATAAAACCGTGTAAGAGACAGATAAACATCAAAATGGTCTTTTAATCGAAAACCGACGACGCTTACATATCCATTAACTCTCTGATGGAGTATTAAATTGTAGCTACCAGCAATTTTTGCACACAAAAGACATCGGGTGCACACAATAGATAAAAAAATAAGAACAGAATGTTCTAGTTAACCGCAGTTAACAAAAGCAAAGTGTAACGGCGTACAAAAATCAACCGTGTCATTGAATCGTGTTGATCTTAAGAAAGGTCTTTTTAGGTAGGTATCGATTTCTCTGACACACAAAAAGTAATCGAGTCAGCGAAAAAATCGAGTGACTTTTTAGAGTGTCGCGTCGTTAAGCTTTGATAAATGTAAAAAAAAAGTATAAAGTGAAATCGTTGCGGTACCGAGTGACTCAAAATCTTAATTTTAATTTTTTTGTAAAATTACTTTTAAGAAAAGACTATGCACGCAGTATGACACTTTAGTCCATAATTTCACCTACGAATAGATCCATGTAAAGGAATCTCATTTTGCAGTGAATTTACTGAATATAGCGGTTAAAGTAGACTTTATCTTAATTTTACACAGTCACTATAAACTTAATTTTAACGAAAACTTTAGTTATCAATCCTCTTAAATAAAAAGATGACGTTCCAACAGCTTACCATGTATACGAACATAGATACTTATAACAAATCATTTAACCACAAAGAATCTAGAAACTAAACTGGAAAGTATAAAAACGTGCTCTAGTTTTGCAGCAAAAACGGCACAATAGCTATACTTAAGTATTGTGAAAAAGTGGCTTCATAACGCTTTCTACATTCAGACGTGAGCCAAGATATAGCTCTGTGGGTAAGATAAATTGAAGAAATCTGAACAAACCGCAATGATTGGGTGTAGGGTGGAGGCGACAGCGGAGATAAGATCAACGTTTTACTAATAGTAGGGATATTTAAAGATTAATTGGGTGAAATACTGTCAGCGAGAGACGTTTCATAAGTAAATTTTATTACAGAACCAATATTCGTAACTTGGTAAGTACACAACTATTAACTATAACAATTAAATTTAACTTGGGTCAAAATAGTCATAAACATATCTTTAGTTTCACTTGAGACACTTATCGAGGCTTACAGCCAAAATTAATAAAGTTTAGATCAATCCGAAAATTTAACAGTAAATATCAAGTTTATACATTTAATAACTAGGTGAAGTAGTATCTGGTAGTATCTGGTACTAAACTGATTATTATGTCTAAATTACGATAGGTTTAACAAAACTAACGATTCTGCCCAGCTGCTGGTGTTCGTGGGCGAAGGATATCAAACTGTCAAGTGTGTAATGTTTCAAGCTTTTATAACAGTGTAACAGCTACCTACATTGTCGATAAACTATACAATGTAAACACAGATTTCAAAACAGCTAAGAATTATACAAACGATACCAGTAATGAATATGTCAAAATCAATATGAGCAACATATAAGGTGAAATAGAATGCATGACTATATAAAGCAGTTACTGAAGACCAGAGACCAGCCCAAAATAATAGAAGGATATTAAATTTAAACCAGGTATTTTGGATAGCTCCTCAATCCAAAATAACTGGTTTAAATATATGGTATAAAGTGTGTTAGTTCATGAAGATATGATAACATTCAGCTAGGTGATTGAACCGTTAAAACAAACAAGAGGCACCTTTAGAATGTCTCAACCAGGAATAACAGGTATAATAATATATATAGAATTGCAAATAACGAAATAACAAGATCCATGTTCATCACACAATGAGAACAGTAGGTACAAAATCTTCCAAAATATTTTTCCCAATCTTCTAAATTACTTCTTTTTTCTTTTAAAAGGGTAGATATACAGTAGTATCGCCCAGCACCAGTGATGCCACTAAGAGACCACGGGACTATTACAATGTAACCCGTGAATTCTTCCAGTGCCATTGCCTGTGCATGGTGCGAGTTCTTCTCTTCTGTTCTTCTGTCTTCCTTCTTCAAATCTTCTTGCTTGGCATATTCTTTCTTTTTCGAACAGCTATTAGTATTTATTGAGATAAAAATCAGAACAATACAGTCACGTTACGTTAAATCATAAACTATATTTGACACACTTTTAAAATAACAAATATTTTACCGTACACATAAAACGGATTACAAGATTAAGATAGTAAACTTAATAACTCATAATCTTAAATCAAAACATCTTCAAAAAACCTCTTAGTTTATATCTCATCATTAATCTCGATGGCTTCTTCGTTTGTTTTGATTACACCTTTCAATTCAGACGTGTGCAAATAAAAAGTGTTCAGTTTTCAAATCTAATTCAATATAACATGTGTTAGGACTGTTAGTAATATAATCAGTGTCGGTTTTTATCTTAACAATCTTGTACTAGAGATCACATATCTGTATAAAAACGCCAATCATTTAGTTAAACAACTTTACTGCTTTGGCTGGTCACAATTTGGGATCCAATATACATGGTTGATGCTTCGATAAGCCAGCAAATACTCTTTAGATCGTATAATGATTAGATTTCGAAAAAAAATAATTGCATGCACTGACAGATAATTTGGCCAGGTGTTCACTGTGACTTACTCTTGAGCCTGAAACCATTAAGTACTTAAACCTTTATATTAAAGTAAAATAAACAGGAAGCCGTGGAAACCAGTACCATAATACTGAAACCATCAGACCTAGCTACTAGTTGGTAGATGGACAGTTCTCTATAAAATCACGTTAACAGTTTTATTTACGATCGCTGAGTGTATTGTGCGCGGTAGCGTGCGCTTCTGCGGTTGTGTTTAGGACTCATACAGACATAGGCCGGCAAAAATGTAAGACTTTATAGTTCCATACTGGGAATTGATTGATAAAGGTGAATGGAGGGGCTCTATAGAAGATGAAATGAAAAAAAAGGAAATAAATGTTGGAATTATAGAAAATTGTCGAGGCGGTTGATAGAAATGATTCATGCGACACTAGCAATCCCAAATGAATTGGACAGAAAGACAATAATTATGAATAGATTAATCTCTTTAGTATTTAAAAGATAAGAAAAAAGTTTCTCATAGAGCCAAAACAAAATATGACTTTCAGGACTACAAACAAACAACAGTCCTTTCTGCAAACAAACTTAAAAATTGTAATCTCCATTTCAATCAGACGCATCCAAATCTAAACAAACCAAGTCATCCATATTTGCATAACATTCAAGCACATCCCATAACAGTAAAAGCACATTACTAAGTTGTGTCGCGTCTTTCCTTCGTGTACAAGCCCTAAGAGATGTTTATCCGGCGCGCGCGCAGGTTGCAATTAAAATTAATGAATGGTACAAGTGTCGCTGCAGGTTACATACAGTAAGCGAGTACACATCTGTTTTACCTGTGTGATTCAGTATAGCAATTAGAAGGAATCGAATGATGGATTCATCGATTAGAAATTGTAGTGCTAAGTGTCATATACTTCTGATTCGATTCAGACGGGTTTTCTGTCATGCAAAAAGTTGTAGAAATCTTTGCTTTGGTTTTGAAGACCCGAAAGTTTCACTTATTCTTAATAACTTAAAGTATGTAAATGATATTGATTAGGTAGAAATATTATGTGTGGGAAGAAATATTATAGAAAACGATGATTATGATAAATGAACTATTAAAAGAGGCGGTAAAGAAAGATCCTTTCCATTACAAATCTCGTAAAAGTTATAAAGAACATCAATAAAAATGATTACATTGGCAATTCTTTTGAATAAGACAAGTTATAAATCCCAGACTACTTAAAGAGCCGGACAAAATCGTTTAATACTATATAAAACCGATATCCATTAGATGAACGATGCACATAAAAATATCGCCAGGTGTTTTCTTAGAAAACCGATGCAAAAGACGATAGATGAAATCGTCGATACTTAAAATGCCGACACGCGAACAGAAAGTTTTATATCTACTGAGTCATGTTGGATCTAAATTGAATCAAGATTTAAGACTGGGATAACTATGACTCGTTCAGATTTATGTGTTTGGTTCCTACTTGTGGGCACAAATTCTGATATTGATTAGCTGATATTAACTTCAGGTAGTGACGCGTTCGATCTTAGTAGTTAATTCTAAGTCACTATTACTGAGTTAATAATTGTAGGTATTTTAGAAATAGTAAAATCAATGGGAGCGGTTATCATTAGACGTGAGAATGTCAAAACACTTAGCAGTACCTAAGTAAGAAATTGAATTTATGGATTTCAAGTAAATAATTGAAATCCTGTCCTTATCGGTGTTGAACAATCAAATCTTTAGTTTCAAATCTATTGCTGTGAGTTATTGGATTAATTAATGGAAAGATAACAACAATGCAATGCACCAGATAATGTTACTTTGTCTGTATTTTGTTCGACTACTGAATATTTGCCACGTCAGTACACTTTGCTCCGGTAACTTATCAATAAAATCTGTTCGGAATTAAATAAATCAGTGCAAGCACTGCCGGTATCTGACGATGCATCTCTGTGGCCTGTAATTAGGCTTCTGTCCTCACTATATTTATTTAATAATACGCTTCTATTTCCGCTGACAACATCGGACGAGATCTATCTAACGAACTAATGCAAATAAACCATGTTCCTCCCGCGAGCCTCCAGACACAAATTAAAACTTAATAAGTTCAGAAATGGCAGCGTAACACGAAGGAGAGTTTATTTAACAAATATGGAAAGCGCTTAACAAAATTTCAATCCAAATTCTAAATAAGCCTACGATTAGATTAAATTTCCAATGATTATAGATGGCTCGCTTAACGACATAGGTCGATTTTATAGAGGATTCCACGATAACCACTAAGCAAACATGCCTTAGTAAGTAAATTGATGATCGTAGGATATTAGCAAAGCTCGCCCACTAGTGAGATCAAGTATTTCCTTTTACAATACTAATTAGTTATAACCATAATTAATCTATTCTAAGCTCAAATCGATCATCAACAATTATATATCTCCAATTAAAACAAACGATATCGATTAAAGTAATTTAAATCGATTCCATGGGAATCGTGGTTGCATTTCCCAGCGGATTAGCTCCTCGCTCCACAGAGTACACTCGATATACTGTGCGAGTAACAGTCATGCTGAGATTTAATGCTCTGCTTACGAGGATAGACTCACGAACCGCCATCCCGAGTCCCTAACACACACCAACACGTTTGCGTTACAGTACAACTGAGAGTAACACGAAATGCGAACGCAAACGACTCAAGCGAGATGCAAAATGCTTGCGGGACTAACAAGCGCTGGGAAAAGAAAATTGGCAGTGAATTGAATAGCAATAACTAAGTGCGAATTTGCATTGTCCGTAGCGGGTTGTCTCCGATCGTTATAAATAGATCTATGGCAATAAATAAACGTTTTATCTTATCGTTAAGCGGACGGTGATAAATCTCGGTGTATCAGATAAAGCGGATTTATCTATGTATATCATATCATTCAATGTGTGAATCATTCAAAATACTGACGATGAAAAGTACGTCACAACTTTATGATATTTCTATGTTATGGCGGAACTAAAGCATCAAGAAACAGTACTTAGTCAACAAGAATTTATAGTATTTCATACGTGCAAAGGATACTCAAGTAATGAGCAATTCGTCTTGTACCGTAACTTGTATGGTAGAATATTCGACTGCAATATACTGAATTCTCGTTGAAGAAGGATATATGTACTCAAAATTCATCACCATAAAGCAAGTGCTATTAATCTTCAACTCGACAGTAATTTCAACAACCTATACAAATAGATTCACACAAGCACGACAATCATCAACAACAATAACATAAATTGCGTGGTGTCTCCTAATACCGGCAAATGTAACCCAACAATAGATTTATCTCATTACGGATTTAACCGCTCGCGACAGTGGTTGTCACGACGCTAAAATATTTGCATTGTAAACCACCCCGTTTCCTGATATGTCTGTTAAATTATTCGCAGTGTTTGGTAATAAACTTGAGGCGAAATTGTGCGCACGCGCTGCGGGAGGGAATCTCGCACACATACATACGACATATCATAAATAGATGCAGAAGGTCTAAGGTAAATGCATGAAAATTAACTTAGCCAAATATGAAAATTAAAAAAAAAACTAAATTCATGCAACTTTCACTTGATATCTTTGGGAGGGATCTGATTTAAGCAGAAAGACTGCAATAGGTTTTAACCTTGGACTTGTGATCATCATCTGCGTAGCCTTTTCCCAACATGACCTCCACAAATCAGTTGGCCCTTTGGTAAGACTGCTTCTGACGACTGTCAAAGATCCACGAATTTCCGACGCACAGAGGGGTCTTTGTAAGTAAAGATGGTCATCCATTCATGGACCAACCGCGGCAAGCGTAGTTAAACCTGATCGATCAACCAGTGCGGGTGTTATTCACTTGTGGTATTACTGCTTTTTTTTTCTATGGACTATATACCCTGTTTCTACCACTAACCTCTGAGACCTGACTGATTTTATATCTCTATCTAAAGGCTTTTCGACTTCCGCACCGTCTGCTGAATCGTGCTTTAAACCAAGTAAACCTTTTATTCATTTATATTACATACACTCGCTCTTATCGTATCAGTTAGGTGCGTTTCGAATTAGACATGTATTAAATAGGTATGATGAAATTCATAATACAAATCTACATATAAATTATTATAAAACGGTAAAGTTTTGCAAACCGTTAGAATGTGCCCATCTCCGGGATTAGAGAGAATGTTGACTGTAAAATGTCTCATGCATTTAGTTTTTATCTTCAGACGTCACCTGTAAAGCATTATATAATTGTCTAGATGTCTTTTAAGTCTGGCAGTTTCGAGCACTTTTTAAGCCACAAAATAATGTTTGAGGTTATACTTTCTGAGATTGAATCTTGTGCCAAAAACCAATTAGGAAGAATTACCGTTCCTCTTTCCTTCTTTGTGTTTTGTTTATTTCCTCTTGGTCATGACCTCTCGTTTGAATACAGTTTCCTCCACAATTATGCAGTTTCGCCCTGTCCTCGATGATGCGTATTTGATATTTTTGCTTCGTTAACTTCGTGATGTTTTCAAAACGTTTTGCTTGCTTACGTCAGTCGCAGAGCGCATTCTAAGGTAAGAATACATTTCACGACACATATTTGGAGATTTATTTGTAAAACATTGCCGAGAATTAATGAGGGTGCGTGATACACCTGGCCATAAGGTGTATGAACGTAAACGAGGCAAAAGGAGCATGTAAGGATCGTAGCGTTCGGTTGTTTCTGAGATTCCCTATGGGAAGAAGACGTATGTGTGTATGTATTGCTGAGAAATTCTCATATTAAATTAGCGACACGATTGCCAATCGAGAGCATTCTTTGTACTTACACCAAAATCTGTGTGAACTTGAAATAATGCTATCTCCTATGCTACATTTTAAATAACCGTCCTATCCCTATACCCGCAGTACCAAAACACCGCTATCAAAAATTTGAACACCAAAATTTTCCCATAGACCGTAGGTTGGCGTCTTCCCGACAGAGGACGCGACAGGATGGGTGGGGCGTCCCAAACGCTACCGTGTGCCGTTGGAATTAATTAATTCGAGCGGACCCCGCGGGCGTCCAGCTCCCGGCCTACGCTGCGCCAGCGCAACGGATTGTGACAAAAAATGGAATGATACTGTTGTGACTGGATTATTTATTGAGTGTTTTAAAGATGCTTGTCTCCAAGATGTTTTTTTATATTTTCTTGAAAAACTGAAACAAATAAGCTATCTAAACACAACCCAGCCAAGAGAAGGTACATTTTAAAGATGTATTAAAATAATAACTTGGAAATTATTTCCAGTGCCTCCATATCCTAATAATCGACAACATTTACCTATCATGTTTAGCCGCGTATTGCGGCGTACAAATTAGGTATCATTACAAAACAAACCAACTTGAAAATCAAACTCAACATAAACTACGGTAGAAGTATAAATTATGAACTACACAAATCATCGTTAAAGGTTAATGAGACCAACAGCTCTGCCCTTAAGGGGATACTAGGGCTACACCAGGAACTAAGGAGCTGGTCATTCATACTTCAGCTTTATGTTAGTAGATGTCCTGCGGCTAATAGTTATGAGCATTGATTGAAAAATATTACTTGGAGCATCCATTTATTTATATTGGAGACGGAGAATGTTTAGTTTCTAGCTATTTAAGGGAAAATATGGAAGGGTTAAAGTTTTTTTTTTATATATATAATAAAAACTATACGAGGTTAAATTTTACTCAACTCTAAGTCCTTCCTTCTACATACATTCATACTCATACAAAAAAAAAAACAAATTCTCATTGCATTAATAGGATCCACACATTGAAAGTACCAGGCTCCTATAAATCATTGGGAGCAGAAATAAGACAGCTTTAATTAAAGCAGGTGGCGATGTCCATATCGAGTAGAAATTAATCGAAGCTTTTCATTAAATCGATTTTCTTCGTTCTGTATGATTGAGTGTTATTGAATAAACAGTATTTTAAAAGAAGCCTAGAATTCATGTTCATGATCAGAATTCATCCTTTTTCACAGAGACCAGCAAGAGGAAGACCAAAAAAAACATGGATGGATTTTTTTGAGAAGAAGTGGTGACGGCTGATAGTGGAAACGATAAGCCGTAGTCTTAAAGGGACACAGAAACGGAATATTCTACAAATCTCTAATATACAGGTTGGCAGGGACATATTGATAAGCGACGAAAAATTTCTACGCTAAGGGATATAGCTACAGTTTGCGCGTCGGTATCCCTGCCAGCCTCTATAATCAAATTCGAACTTTGCCTAACGAAACATACACTTAAATGTATCACAAAATCGTGCAGTTATAAGTTAAAGGAATTTTCAGTAGCATAAGTAAAACAACGTTGGTACTAGGAGACTACGGGCATTAAGAAGATTATAATGTATTCAATTTGCCGTACATGGTGTGGTTACGGAGTGAGCTTTCTTAACACATGGCTTCATGGCCGCGTGTGGTTAGGCATGGGCTACATTAACAGAATTAGGGCCACGAGAACTTTGTTAAACTGGGGTATTGATGACATAGTTTGGTTAATTATATTTACGTTAAATTACAATTTGTATGCCTTATGTGCCGATCGCAGTGGGAATTGGATACAACCAGCCTTAACTTTAAGAAATAATTGTAACGTGCGGCAATAATGGCTACTTGAAATTGAAGCAATTTTAGTTTAGAGTTAAGAACGCAAGATTATAGACCTGCCAAGAACCAACATCAATTATTCATCATCATCATCATCATTTTAGCCAAAAGACGTCCATTGCTGGACGTTACCCTCCCCCAAGCACTGCCACTTCGACCACTTCTGTGTTTCTCGCATCCGCCTTTTTCTTAAAGATTAAATATAATTTATTTGTTAAAAAATAAACAACAATTTAATATTATGGTGGTACACTTTATGACACTTGTTTCTATGAACAGATCTGAGCATCTGACTCTGAACTAGATATAAAAATATCTGTATTTCAGACATCAGCGCTCTTCCCTGTTGTAGGCAATGTTGAAAAAATTAATTGTTACGAGTATCATTAAGAAAAAAGGATAGGAAAACCTCAAAGTTTCAAATTAATTTCCTTTTAGCGCATCCTCATAGTGTATCCCGTCCCTAATGAAACCAAACATAAACTAGGCCTTAAGGTCTATTTAGTCGCGTTCGTGACTCCCCAGCCATTCCATGTCTGTGCCGTGGGAGTCGCCTCGCCATCGACAATATTCCGTGCTATTTCGAATAATATTGAACTAAATTCAACATTTCGGTAAGGCGAATGTGAATATCAACTAGAACCTATTGGTTTTGAAACGACTGTCTAAAAGGTTTTGGCTCATCTGCCTATGATGAAATTAATATGGATTGTTTTGTACATACAATGACATGAGTATTTACTTTGTAAAGTACTCGTATTGTATTATTTTAATTATTGTGAATGTGAAGACTATGTGGGTCATTGCTTTTTTATTCCCTTAGTTTTTATCATGATCTGGCAGTTTCAGTCATTTATGCGGCCTACCCTAATGTCCTTTCTTTGGTATTGTTCGTCGAATCGTTGTGCTCCTTAAGTTCTGAGTTGAGCTGCACGATTACTGACAAATGCGTGCACTGACTGGAAAAGTCCACTCAATCTGTGTGGTTTTTCCTCAAAATACCGTTTCAGACACCTATCTACATGGTCTTCTCATGATCTAACCATTATTATGTCTGGACTTTAAAAGAGACTGTGACCTCTGAGTTTGTTTCGGCCTTTCTTCCCAGATTTGTCAGATAAGAAACGCCGACCTCATCTAGTTTTAAAAATATGATTGACGTGTATAAATGTTTGTACAAACCTACTTACAGAAATAAAATCATTTATCATTTAGTGGCGTTGGCTTAGTACCTTAAATTTGCACTTTGCCTCTACTTCTTTGTTAGTCTTTGTTTTTTAGGCTAACACTACTCCTGCTGTCTCTTTTTTTTCTGCCAATAGAGAAATGAAACAAACAAACCTATTTAAATACAGAACAATGACCTCTTTTGTACCTATGCAGGTATGGTATGGTAGGTTAGCTTCAGAGTTCTGATACGATTTGGAAATAATGCATCAGTTTACTGCAATTATCAAAATTAAACTGCGGTGTTTTAACAGACAGTAAATCAAGACTTTGGTCTTGACTGAATAACAAGATATAACTGTCAAAGTTTATTGTAAAAAGGAGCTTTTTCGCATTATCGTTAAAAGTTGAAAGTAAAGTTAGTATAAATAACATTCAGTATCATTTAAAATAATCATCTGCTACAGTTTAGGTTAGTAAACGATAAATCGTTTCGTTTATGGGGGGCCTTTAAGATATACGACAGTAATAAAAGTTTTTATTTCTTACCGATCAATATTCTAATAAATTACTGTGCTGTTAACACTACCGTATATGCTTTTAAAGTATTTTGTTTGTGCTATGTGTACTCTAACTTAGATTGTAAAAGTAAAAGTGAAATAAAATATATATAAACTAAAATGTCTGAATCACTCAGAAAAAGACGGTTTCTGAAAACAAGATCTATTGTGAAACCTCATTTCAACTAATAATAATTAAGGGTCGTTGTTATTTTGTTCGATTAACCAATCAGAACAGCTTATAACCTACCTACATAAAACTTGACAGCAGATTTTAACTGTTCGAAAGCTTGATGGACCCAGTGTATTTGAAAAAGCACCCTAAATTCAAACTATTCCACCACCGCATCCTAAGTTGGTTTCTTATAACTATGCGATCTCTTAGCCTCAAATCGTCGTGAAAAAAGTACAGTTTTCAACAAAAACTATCCCATAAAGTTGTTTGACTAATTCACAAAAACAGTAAATATTTAGGAGCCACTTGTCTCAACAAATCGCATCTGTTTTCTCGCGTCCCATCCACGGAACCGCCCCTCCATCCGACGCGCGCGCAGGCGGCGGGCGCAGGCGGCGGGACAAGTTCCACAGGTTGTATGAAACTGGTTTGAATATTCATAGAGTACGAGTGCCAACGGCCGCCACACTATGCCGATGACATAATGAATCCGAATAGATTTATTGGATCCATTCGATATTGACTTTGTTGTGAACTTGTGATTTAAGTGGCAAGAATGTTTTAATGTTGTTAGTCGATTAATTTTATCGATTTTTGGGAGTTAAGCGGTTGTTTTGTGGTGTTTTAATTTGTAAGGCCAATACATTTTTATTTTGATCCTACATTGCTAATGGGTCTACATAAAACAACGTTTTAATAAATTAAGATTAACAAAACATAAGAAAAAGTCAGAAAACTAAACGAACCACATATTAAAATAAAGGACCCAATATTTGAAAATTGATTGTATGAAACCAATCAACGCAGAGACAATCTAACAAACAGATACACCCACAGGGTGCGGCATTGGCACAGTACCAACCCAACATAACCCAATAAAAAGACACTCAATAAAAAAGATAAGAGAAAAACGAAATATTAATAACTTATTGACATATTGATGTTTCATAAACGGTTGTAAGTACATTTTTTCCTATAAAGAACCAAGAAAAGTTAAAAGTTAATCATGTGTATTATTAACTCAATAAATTCTGTGATCATCTTGCTTGACAAACTCGCTCTGTCGCCTACTTCCATTTAATGAACGTCACTTAAGGAATTACGATCACTGTCAATACTCATTTGACAGCCAATAATGGAGGTGTTATCGACAGCTCGAATTAACTATCTAATTTGTTATAACATTAACTTTTGAACAAATAAAAAGCAAAATCAAACAAGGCACTTAACAAGATCGATGTTTTTTTGCGTCATTACATCAATTTAGTTAAAAAAATAATTAATTGCCCGACTGCCGCATCGGGTGTGTTCGTTTTTCGTCGCTTCGCTGTAGACGACCGGTTTCACGAAAATACATGAGCGACGATGCGCGAGGGCATGACTCACTAGCACATGGGCCGGTACTACGAACGAGCGAATTTCGGACAGATAAATAAATTATTCATTTTATCAAGAATTCAAGATCAAGGACTGCAGTCAACTTCGTCAACACGAGAACGTTTTAATTACAAGCAATTTGCGGAACGTGGCGTCATTTTAATAAAATTTACCTTCATGAGGAATAATTATTTTTTACATGGCAAGCAGACGGCTGACGAACGTTTCATGGTCAGTTAAATACGCTCGGAAATGTTTAGAATAATATTTTAATGAAAAATAATTTGTTTTAAAGTTAATTAAGTGGACTGATTAACTTTACTAGACCACACTACCTATTGAAATTAGGAAATAGGCTGTAACTAAGTAAACTAGGACGAACTTTGACAAAGAAATTAGTCACCAACTTCCAATCCAACTTCATCTGTGACTCTTGACTGTCTACGCAACTGTTTTCGTTGACGTATGTAAGTAGGTATTGCAGCAGGTAGGTATATAAAATATAAAAAAGATATGAATTAGATAGGACCTTAGCAACTGCAAAAATAAAATAATAACATAGTGTAATTGCGCGTATTGCAGGCTTACAATAATACGCGAACATTGCTCTAGTAAGCGCTCGCTCCGGTTACAGTTGCTGAGCGAGAACTGGGAATAATATGCAAATTATGTGACGTCAGTGATAGCTGACGACCTGACCCGGCAAGCATTGATATGTCATTCTCAAATTCATGTGCACTTTCTAAGTTATTAGGCTTGGGCATCACCGTCTTTGAAGTAAATCCTGCAATGAGCAAGCGTGATGATTAATCCTCATTCCGTCTCTGTATGACAAGAAACCTTTGCCTTGTAATGGGATAATCTTCTTACTTCGTATGAAACTAGGTATACAGGGTGAATTTTTAAACCGGGACATTAAGGGCCACCTTAATCGTTGCAGCTACAGTAAAACTTCCTTAGGAGAGTATAATTAACTTTTTGAGTACCTACCTAATTGCTAACTGCATTCACAGATGTTGACTCAAAAATCCACCCTGCTAGTCAGCTATAGGTACTAGAATAGCTTACTGTCTAATCAGTAAGGTGAGGAACAGTAGGCCTCACGTCAGGGCTAACAACCTCAACCTTGAGCTGGCCTAGCGTAGTACGGAGTTTCGTTTGATTAAGCGGCCAGCTTATACTGGTTTTTTTACCACTGACGTGTGGCTATTTTCATACGCACCCCAGTGCGACAATTATAGGCCAGAATTATTATTATAATTATGTAGGTACAAATGATATTGTCAGGTGGCGTCCACGGGTTATTACTCAGTGGGTTGACGCGACACGACAGGTTAAACGAGTTCGTTTCCCTGCCGGACGCGAAACAAGTCGCATTGGGGTTCCTTGGCGTTTTATGTGGATACGGGAACCCACAGCTAATCCTTTTGGAACAAGAAATGGGAACGAAAATGAAATATTCGGATGCTTTATCGACTAGTTATTCTTGAAAGAAGCAGAAGCATATTTCTGTGTTCTTCTGAATTTAAATGGTCATTTATTCGTCTTGTGTTCAAAATAGGGAATGTACCTACTTCTTTTTTCCTGTCTTATAATCTAACGGTTGTTATAATAAATTGATATTGATGGTATATAACACTTAATTCGCCAATCTATATTTAGAAATGAGCTATCAGCTTCCAAAAATACAACTTATAAGCTAGCTCGTCTGGTGTCAGAAAATTTGACGACATTCCAAAACATTTCTAAATAGTAAACAACGGGTACGAAATATAAGAAACATAGTTTTTACGATACACATATCAACATAATCCTACTTTATTGATATCGGAACAAATAAATAGATGAGTTACATAGAGGAAGCTTCTCATCGTCTATCTACATACGAGTTTACAAGTTTTTGTAAAATATTTTACTGCTGTAGGAATTATTGCTTGTATAAAATATTTATGATTATGATATTTTAAATAGATGCCAATGTCTGGTTTGATAGGTGAAAGTTTTTACTGTTAGATTGATGTTTCTTTATTTGTATCCGTTTATGTTGTTACTAGTCATTAGCATAAAGTATCTACACCTGATAAAAGGCGGGCTGTCAAAATGACCGTTGTGAAATTATATGAACATGCTTCTTTACGATAATGATAATTAACTCGCGAAAATACTAGATAGTGACGTAATTTCTGTTATACACGGTGACATTTGAATCACAGTTTTGCTAGAACAAACGTTGTTCAGACCATGGTCTACAACCATTCTATAGCATCCAATAAAAAAAAAACGTCATTGGTTTTCTAAAAAAACACAAAAAAGGCAATGTTAAAAATGTCGGGATTATCGTTACGACCTACAACACAGACACTGCGGCTGCGACAATGCAATATCGCTACCGTGATGAGTACTTTGATGTTAAGGTTAATGTTACAAACATTATTACACGTTTGAGCAACATAAGACTTATCTGAGAACTCCTAGATTAGATTGTTTTAATAACATATTTGATGCTGTAGAATGGTAGTAGACCATGGTCTGAACAACGTTTGTTCTAGCAAAACTGTGGTTCAAATGTCACCGTGTATTTTGAACCACATTAATTATTCACTAACACATACAATTATAACCGCCTAAAATCTAATATAACCATTATTTCCTGCAGCCTCATAAACGATTTATACTTAACTTATTAAATAGGCGTCTTTTTGAAAAAAAACGGCAAATTAACCCCTCTTAAAAACAAATAATTTTTACTTATCAACAGAACCCTTTTCATAAAATGGCTCTTTCACCGACTTGTTTAGGTCGCCCTCGTAACTTTGCCGATCGGTTTTCATAAATCGTCCATGTAAATGGCTATATGTAATTAGTAATAAATGTAATTGAATAGATAACAGTCTGCTCTTGAGTTATGATGT
Organism: Brachylomia viminalis; assembly: GCA_937001585.2. Taxonomy (NCBI): domain Eukaryota; kingdom Metazoa; phylum Arthropoda; class Insecta; order Lepidoptera; family Noctuidae; genus Brachylomia; species Brachylomia viminalis. The sequence goes on from OW443301.2 coordinate 6,125,684, forward strand.
CACTCGTTTTAGATGCTGTACGGCATTAATAAAAAATTTTATTTTAATACTTTCCTTTACATTTCATTAGCAGGGTTTTAGCGTTTAAGTTTATGTTCTAAAGGCTTGTTTTTTTTAAGCTACTTATATTTTTTTTTTGGTGTTTTTATAATTTTGACAACATTTTTTTTTTTTTTGTTAAAAGCGTTTCGTATGTCACAAAATCATGAATTGCCATTGAACTAAGAAATAAACATTCAAAATCTTATCTGTAGGTCCGTGCCAATTTTTTATTGATCTTTTTTAATTGCAAAAAACGTAAGAATATTTGAAATTCGCGGCCTACCTAGCGCTTCCCCCTTAAGGGGCTGACAACAGCTAAAGCGCGGTCACTGTCAGACTTCATAGAAAAGAAAGAGAAGCGCGATGACACAAAGCTGATAATTTATTGCTAAATATGAAGCAATTCTGTATTTACAAAAAAACTATTGATTGGACTAAAAAATGTAATCCATCACTGCATGCAGTTGGGCATTGGACATTTTATGGTATATTTTTAATTATAATTATAATTGTTGATGAAAGGATAAACTGCTTTGAAAGTCATGTTTGAAGATTTTTTTGATGCATTAATGTATATTTAATTATGTTTTATGTTCCATCACTTTATTAAAAAATACTTCAAAATATCATGTATTTTTTTTTTTGTAAATTTTTTTACGGTTTAAGAAATACACTGCTTTAAAAAAGCACCTTTTTCAAGAAATCTCCGCATTAAATCTATCCATCCATACTTAGACAAGCCTTGTTCATATATTTGATATAACCACTACTTGTTGACCCGGAAACCATAGAGTTTATCATGGAAATAGTTTTCTCTTCCCCAGTAGTGCATGAGGTAAGGAAGTGACCACTTGTGCCTGATTAACATACCGGTACCATCGCCAGTTAATGGGCTATCAAGCATCGGCTTATGAATGTATTAACGATCTGTTGAAGTTAGTTTTCATGTCTAATGTTTGAGCAGACACAATACATTTTTTTAGGCGCTAGAAATTCTAAAGAATTAAAGAATTCAGATTCACCAAAAATCCAGATCTGGGACAACTGTGGGTAATCGATACAGGCAACTGAAGAAAGAACGAAAAATATTTTTTATTTAATTGTAGCTATAACTTTTATTATTATTATTAAATTCTTGTCGTACGAACTCTGGGTTGCGTTGCCCTATTCATAGAATGTTGGAATCCTAAAATTCAAATTTAATTTATTTATTGATACATTTGCATGCTCGAAAAATAAGTTCAAATTTAATATTATATTTTTTTTTATCTTAATTGGTTGGTAATGCTCGTCTAGTGACAAAGGGTCTTTAAATGTCTTATCAGGGGATAATGCAGTGGACTGCAACATTACTACTTAAAATTTTGTTAACCTTATGTATTATATATGTTGTAGTTGTATATTATCACTTAATAAATAAAATAACACGTGCACATAAAAAGATATAGGTACTTATCTTTTGATAATTGAAATAAAAAAGAACAAATCAGATCTACAACAGAAATAATCGACCGCTGCACCTACAAAGACAGTCTCTACACTGTTTTGTTTCGAATGGAAATCAAACTTACGACTCGTAGTAGTGCTAGTTCAAAAGTCAATCACCGAGTCTTCGCGCTAGCACAGGTCATCGATAACGGAATCCCAAGATTTTTCTAAAGTTTAAATAAGTAATTTAAGTCGTTAATCAAGCAGTTAAGCTAAATGATTTATTGATGATATCTTCAGTTGACACCTACATAATCAGTTTGATGAGATCAACTCCACATTTTTTTTTAAATACTACCGAATTGAGAACCTCCTCCTTTTTTTTGAAGTCGGTTAAAAATTATTAATTGGTGGCATGGTTTTGCCCGCGTGGAGGTCGGAAATTATACCACGGAAACGTGCTACCAAGTACTAAAAAAAAGAGGGAGCTAAAAAGTTTCCTATGTCCTAACGCAGATCATGGTCTATCCATGTGCAAATTTTCATCCAAATCCGTTCAGCCGTTCTAGCGTAAAAACTATGGAGGGTAGAGGTAAGGAGAACTATCTTTTAAGTGGGGAAAGTTGACAAAGTGTCCAGCATAAACAGTAAATAATAGTTCAAAAACCATCTAAAATGGCGCTAGCGTAGGCAAATGGTGTGGTATGAATACTATGAATGTAGCAGTTGCTAACGGACTGAAGTTAGAAAATTAACGGATTGTAATATGCCGAGTTAGAAAATTTAATATTTTTTGTGACTAGAGTAGTTAGTGACAGTCCAGTATACCATACCACAACAATTAACGTAGTCCAACATTATTTTGTAAACATAACCTAAAATTATTGCTTTTATAATTTACCCGGCGGCTACTGTAGCGCCACCCATATGTAGCCCATTTTAATAAACACTTTTTCATACACAGAGATAGTTCTCCTTACCTCTATCCTCCTTAGTAAAAACGTAAGAAACAAACACTCACTTTCGCATTTATATTACGACACTATTGTGGTTTACAAAGGGTTTGATTCATGTTTTGTTGCCTTCAAGAATGGCTTCTTAAAGACAAGAGTCAAATTAGCGCTAAGTTTGGCCAAAGTAGAGTAAAATGTATTTATTCAGAGGGAGACATTTTTAATGTCATTCCATAGATAGACTTTCCTTTAAAATCATTTAGTTTTCGCACTGTCATTGAAAAATCAACAAAAACCACATGTTCTTTCCAACCGCCTCCACAATGACTTGAAGAAAAATGACGTCTGACAAAAGTCGCTAGCGCAAAGCTATGTCAATATGCGACACGAGGTCAAAGGTGCACGCTGCGTCGATATTTTTCTGACGCAACCAGATAATTGTCCGTAGACAGTTTGACAACCCAACCGTGCGGTGTAGGCGTGTGTCGCTGCCTACGAAATGTTTAAAAACCCACCCAGTGGTTCATAGATTTGTTTTTCTTTACCTGCCTTTTGAACTGTCAGATTTGCATTCTTTAGCATTTGAATTTTCGAAAAAGCAATTTTTAAAGTTTTTAAAGTGTATGGTAAAATCATAATCAAATCGATAAGTTATTCATTAAAAAATATATATTAGCGAATTTTGAAAAAAGAACTCTTGCTAAAACGTTCGAGCGCGTTTCTGTCACTTACAAAGATACCAAGCCTGCCACATAAACCGCAATAAAACTAACGCACTTCACGCCTAATGTGGGGCACTAATGAACTGAAACATTAGCGTTTTGGGGAACACATTGGCCGAATGCACGTAATGGTAATGGCCCCTCGACAGCGAGGCGTGAGAATAACCGCTAACACACACATTACTGATTATCTACAGAGCATTCATGTGCCTCGTTCACATTTTATTTTACCCACAATTAATTTAAAATAAACTTTAAGTGATATCGGTTGCTTTCATCTTTCAAAAATAGCATCAGTCACTCATAAAAGTGATGTGCAAAATTTACGGTTAGGTTGAAGTAGTAACGTTAGATTTTAACGAGTTTCCCATGAGTTACAATTATAATCGACAAACAAGCGAATAAGTAAACAGGAAATTTCCTTTACCTACTTTCTCGTGTAATAGAAAATTGATAGGTACCTATTCTTACAGGTAATTTCAACGATTTACGACATGAACAAGCTTTGCTGTTTGTTCGGGCCTTGTTTAGTTTATATAGAACAATATATTGTAGAAGTAATTAAATAATTAATTTACCTACCTACATTTTATTAGTTGCATATGCTTTAACTATCAGTTATCAACTGCCATTCCCGACTCCAATGTGCACTACTTTACCAAACTTTATTTGTCATGTGCGATACCCATTAACCCCCATAAGATGCAATATTTCTATAGAGGTAATCAAGGCGTGCCTAAACGAAAGCCAGCTGCGGAAGCCATGAACTTGGAGACAAGTCGACAAGCTGACCGGTACTGATACTGGTATACCGGTGCGACAGGATGACTCGTTTCCAAACGGAACAACCAATTTCGAACGCCGGACAGTCCGGTACCGACTATCGATATCTAGATTTACCTGTCGAGTCACATCACTATCACTAAAAATAAAGCATGGTGCATGTTGTAAAAAAGGCGAACATAAAATACAAATTAATATAACTGGCCATGCAGAATACGACGAGTTTTTTAAACAAAATGTAACCATAGAGGATAAAATAGGATTTAGAACTAGAATTGAAATCTGTCAACCACACCATTCTCTTTTGTGCAACCTATGTTCCTAGGTAAAGTTCCATTCCGATTTACTTAACATAACTACGTTACCACGACAGTCTATCAAACTGTTACCCTTTTCTGCACTAAATCAAATTATAACTGCCTTGTTAGTCTTGAGAACGAAGTTTATTAAATAAGCTGAAAGCTTTGTAAGCAAATACCATAAGAAGCTGGTGTATAACCTGATTTATTATCATGTTGTTTCAACTAAGATGTTAGTATTGTTAGTAGTAAGCTGGTTAAAGTGGAGGAAATGGAACATTTAAGTTACCGGTAGAAACGGGCAGGCGAAATTAAGTAAGTGGTTGATACAGCCAAATATAACAACGTATATATTCAATAAGTTAGTGTTTATTTGTCGGTGCATTGACACTGAATAACTTTAAGTTGGCAACACCTTATCTAATACTTATTTGTAGTGTTACTTTAAGTGAGTAAATATTTTACGATAATATTAAACGTCATGTTAGTACCTAGCGTTAAAACTATGTCATTTGGTATTATTATTTGAATTGTTAGTCATAGGGTTTTACGTCTACAAATACTTATTATCTAAACATAGCCTAAATATATGAGCGGATTCCAAAATATATCAGCGTTTTCCTTCCATAACGTACCAAAAGATATCAGACGCCATGTTGTGGGCTTTTCTACAAGGATATTGTACAACATTAGAGCACTCAAATTCTTCTCGCATCATTACAAAATACTCACACGGCTGGATCTTTATCATCGAAATTACCAAATTTACGCGTGGGCGAGTAATTGGTGTGCCCACGACTTTTTATTTGATTGACCTGACCTTTATTGCAAACGGTAAAAATTGAATACGTCTTTTTTGGAAGTACGCGCTTATGGCAACATCGGAATAACTGTCATTATGATTTGAAATTGGAATTGACGGATAGTAATGATGTCCCATGAATTTGTTTACGATAGATGGCTTTCTAACGGTGCCCACGGGATATATTTTAATAAGTTTAACCTATTCAATACTTAGGGTCAGGGGGCATATAGAGAATACATAATATTTTTAATTGTATGTAGTTACAAATAGGAGAAAAAAATAAGCCTGATCATACTATTTTCTCACAAAATCTTCAGCAGCAGAATCATTAGGTGTCAGTCAATCCATTGATTGAGACATAACGAGTTAACAACCCTTAATCACTATTATTTATTATATCAGTTACTTGTAAAACACATAATTCTTGCAGCTATTTATTAGTTATACATACATCGACCTCACATGGTCGCGCCTAATGTAGCTAAGGGTCACTAAGGAGAAAACATAGTTGGTAATAGTTGATACCTACCTACATATCTCTTTGTTGTATTGTGATACAACAAATAACAATTCATTAAATAAAACATAACTGGACAGTACAAATAAATATACAGACAGTACAAATAATAATAGATGAATAAATTTTACGCGCATTATTTCGCGGCATTTCCCATTTTCTGCTATCTGTAAGCCTTTTAAATGTAAATTAAATTATGCCTAAGCTTATATTACTAATTAACAATTGGCATTTGCCAATTAATCATTGAGAGTGCCATATTCGCTCATTAAATTGAGTTTTTGACGAAGCCATGCTATGAACTCTTCAACATTTTTTCAAACATAGGTGCCTGACTAGTAGTAGTAAGTGATAGACTTGTATACTATGTAGTTCCTTATCCATAATCTTTTCTACCGTTACAGAAAACACAGCAAAATATAAACTACGAAAGAAACCGCTTCTATGTGAAACAATACCTCAGTCAGTTACTTGATTACAAAGCACACAAAAGCTTCCAGGAATATGGTAACATTAGTGTAATGCTCATTCCCACGTGTGCACGTTTAGGAGCGCGGGCGCATAAAAATGAGCGGGTCGTGAACTCGGCCGTATGACGACACACTTGCAGGCGACAGTACAGTTACATTTGAGTAGTTTTAGTGTTAAAAATGCATTAGGTACTCACTTACCTATTCTCGTTCTGGGAAGTACGGAATAGTCACTTTTCTCTGTATTCGGTAAGTAGTTTCCAAAAAGGATAGACTTACCAAAATATTGGTGGTAAACACATTTGCGAATTCTGAAACAAAACAAATCAGATGGTTAGAACAATTTTATTCTGTCAGTTTATTCATAATTTTGAGGATTTAGTTACGTATATTAGAAGACAACTAAATATATTTAGGATGTCTGTTTTTAATTGCCTTTAATTTGTGATTGGCCTTGACTTCTTTCAATAACAGGACGAGCCCCTTTGCAACAAGCATTCCGTGGCATAAAAGTATTTTTGATGCTTATTAGTTTTGCACAGGTGCAGTAGGTAGGTACATAACGTATAGTATATGTTACGACTTTGTTAGTTTATGTTTAGATTTGAGCATAAATCTAAATACGTACCGTTTAGCAATTAGTATGAGGCATTTAGCAACAAGATAGAGATCTTGGCAGCAGAGGAGTTTGCATTGCAACTTAGGACTCAAAGAAAGAACTAAATTTTAATTAAAATAGTTTAAGTACGTTATGGTATGTATTTCCCCTACAATGTAAACCAACACAGTGAATGATTAATGTTCTCATTTGAATGTCGCAATATTCATCAACAAACAACCACTATTCAGTGTCAAGCGAATGTCAAATTGCTGTCATCTAATTTGCATGGCGCGGCCTCACTTCAACAAGTTTCATCGATAAAACGATAACACAGCAACACTTTGTATTCCCATCTCTAACAACTTTCGATTCTGCATCGATCATTTAGAATCGGTTTTGAGCAAAATCACGTGCACAGTTCGAAATTCGAAATTTTCCGATTACGAAACGATTGGATCCGATTAGACTTTCACTGCACGAAATTAGTTGAAAATTTTCTCCGATATCTATCAACTTTTGCGTTGCAATGATTACTGGTAGACGGAAAAAGAAAGTTGACGTCATAAATGCAATATCTCTTTTATTGCACACGAATAAATGCAACGGGTAATCTAGCGTCATATTTTTTTCTTTTGTTTAGTATTTATAATCGCATTTTGTAGAAACAGCATAATATTTTTTTACGAAACAAACATTGAATTTATCAAAGAGCACTGACTAAGTTGAAGTGAAGTTGTAAGTAAGCTAAGCTTTATTATGCATGTTTTCATAAATCAATAAAAAAAAACAGAAACTCACCAACGGATTAAGTTCTCAAATATATTACAACGCCTGTCCTACACATTGGCTCATTACTCGGTTACTCCTCGATTGGAGCTATCACAACACCTGTCAGCGGCAGCGTGACTGGTCGTAGTCACGCATCGTGCTGCCTACCTCTAATGCAAATCAAGGTCGTGAACCCCTCTGACGTATGGACCGGCCATGTTTAATGCATGGATTAGTAAGTGATGGATAAGAAGAACGTTGTTGAGTTGATTTATTAAGTGCTAGGATTAATTTGTCAACGTTTTCTTTATGTTGTTTTAATTAGGGAATCGAATGTTATCTTGATATAATCTGACGTTTGAATTAATGTTGTGACATGGTTAGATGTTGCAACTGTTACAATCGTGTAATTTATTGCTTGGCTTTTGATTTGTTCGAAAACAAGAGGCTATTAAAATATAGACACAGAGTTTTTCACTTACTGATCTCAACTTCCAATGATACAAGATTAATCTTAGTGGCATAAATTATTAATTCTGATAATATGACTAGGAAGAAGCGATCACGCAACAGGACGCGCCACGAAACTGACAAACATCGACACGACTATCTTGTTTTTACAATCTTAGATCAACACTCCTTCTCTTAAATAGCTTACGGTACATCCATACGCCAATTATTTTATTAATTAAACATCTGCCGAAGGCGATAACACATTGATTCAAGCTTAATGTCACAAATTGTGAGTTGTATCTTGATTGCCACCATCTTGATATTAACCGACTTCGAAGAAATGTGTGCAATTTTACTGCAATTAATCACTTGACGATGGATAATGGACGTGGACATTTTTTCGGTAAATTATGGCTGTCTGTCAATCATGAGTTAAAGGACAGTGCTCATGGGTATATGGAACCCCGTACCATGCTGCATCAAAATCAAACTTGGTTTTTTATAGACTTCGCTTATCATATTAACTCCCAGAAAAGTTCGGTTTCGTAGATATTTTATAAAATCGAAACTAACCTAAAAACTAGGTGACTGACGTTGTCAGTTGGTCGACCTATTTGCATTGACTTGACATATTTGCACAATGAAATAAGTTCACAAAATACAAACAAGTTTTACTACTTGTCACACAATACAATAATTAATTCATCTCAACTCTCAAATAGACAAGCAGACGTATTTGCTAGCGCTACAAATCTAATATGTCAGAAATGTGCCGGCCGGGATTTAGGGATGTGGTCGATAAATTTTGAATCTGTAAGAAAATCGATTTTGTGTCAATAAGCAATACTAGGTTGATTTGGTGTGCTGATCTTACTTAATTGTTACTGTTATTCAACGAAAAGAAAGCAAAGCTAATACATATAATTCGTGAAATATTTTTCAAGCAAACGTTCTAGTTATTTATGATACCAAAGAAACGTTAAGAAAATTACTGGTTAGACGATTCATCAAACATCGGTTCTATCGCATTCTACATCCCTATGGCCGGCTAGTGGCTGTGAACGGCCAATAAAACCGAAAAAAAGATAATATTTCAAATAAAAATTATGTTATAGTTATTTTTAATTAATGTAGAATCGGCAAAGTATATTGTTTTTACATGATTTTTGAAAGACGTGATCATGACACTTTCAAAATTCAAGGTTAAATTTTCATTGTGAAACTGCACGTCATGTAAAGGGAGTAAAACATTATCCATACTTTTTACTTTAAATTCAATTCCCAGTTCAAAAATTAAATCCCAAACGCGTAATGTCGTATAAAATTATGAAAATAATTACTGTAAAATGTTGATCTTGATGCACGAGACATTTTGGTACCACTTTTGGCCATTCTTCTTTGGAAAATAAATTAATAACGTCTTTTGGCAAGTACCATAAATTATGACTTACAATATTATAAGCATAAAGCTTTCGTGCCAAAAACAAAACCTAATTAAAGTCAGAGTATGCTAGGCATTATTTGTGTACACACAGCAGCAGGTCAAGTTACCAAAAACTGACAAATTTTCTCATTCGATTTTGAACTTAACTTTCAACATTTTAAGGTTTGAAATAATTTGGAGAAATTTTACAGTTTCGTATAACTTGATGTGCTGGCAACTGTAGGTACCTAATGTCCTCAGTCTTCCAGCCAATATAGTTCATTGAACTATCCTTTTGTTTCAAGAAAACCCAACGCCCATACATGAGAAACAAACAAAAAACATAATCCCTCTTATGTAGGTGTTGAATACGAACCCACTTACATACGTGAACCCTCAATTATACTGTATGCAGCACAGATGATAACGATTAGCATTATAATGTTGAGAAAATGTGAAACAATACAATTATTACAGAAGGTAATATATTGCGGATCTCGTTTTAAAATTATTTATGCGAAATGTCAGCCCTCCTGCTGGGTTACTGCTAAATTATAGCTGATGGCTTAATCGAAGTAGACAGTTAAAGAGTTTACTACATATTAAAAAGCTATAATTGTCTCCATAGGTGGAACAAGGGAGGAGCTTGGGAGACCAGCAAGAGTAAATCATTGGCTCTTACAGGTAAGATGTCAGTAGAAAATGATTGCTATACCCTTATTTGCTGCATTAATCCAACCTACTTAGACATGAAACTACGGGATCATCTAATTCCACAAACAATTTTTTATAAAAATAAACGTCATTGTGACAGCTGTCATCCCAGACAAAACATATACGGCGAAACAAAAGTATAATCCGTTCATTTGTAGTTCCGCGCGTATTCTGACAATCAATCACTTGGCTCGAAAGTCTTGAAACCACTTGGAGGTAATCTTCCCGAAGCGTGTGAATGCGGTCACGATGTTGCTCGGAGGCGGTCTATATTTTACGGTCGGTGTTGCAACTCTATGGGAAACGTACCAAAACGATGAATGATTAGAACGTTCGCTGTTTCCAATTTCGAATATTTCGAATGTTACCGTTTTAGATATGCCCTAAGGACTTGTCCGGTAAATTGAGGTGATGCAAAGTTGGTACTCCGACGAAATATAGGGACAGTTATTTATAATTTAATTTAAGGGGACCAACGAGTCACCAAAACAAATAAATGCCCAACCATATGCTTGTAACAAGACATATAATTATGAAAACGTAAAATAATCAACGAAAAAAGAAAAATAATAAATTCATAATCACAGGTTTGTAGTAATAAGCAGAATTTCCATTTTACAGCCAATCCAAGATTAAACCAGTAAAACTTTTTATTCGCAGTCCAATCATTTATTTATCTCAATAACATCAATTATGGCCTTTAGTATTGTTACTGAATCATGCATCCTGAGATCAATTTAACAGGCAGGATGTTACGACCACATCCGCGCTGGCGACCAAAATTAAGCATACAATTACAATACATTTATAGCATTCATTTAAATTGGAAATGTGAAATTATTAACGCTATACTTATTCGGATGAGGCGTTAAATAATTGTTGAATAATAAACGTTGACAGCGGCAGCGTCGCTGTCAATTTATAGTGAATTAATCAGAGCTTCTTTTATAAAGTCTTTACAAAAGTTGATAAATGGTTTGATCATTTGTCAAATGAGTGCAGTCAAAGAGAATTAAACCACTATAGTCATTGAGTGCAGTACTACACTACTAATGGTTATAGGACAGGAGGCTGGTTCACGACCTCGCGGGGTCAGACCACGGTCTGTGCGTGCCAAGTTTCATCCGTGGCAAGCCGTGAGGCCCGACCGAAGATGTACGATCACTGTCCGACGCGGATATACGATGCGAGGCGAGAAAATACTACGGCTAGCACGCAAGGACTGCATGCACAGGGCCGGATTTGAATTGGTAAGAGGTGCATTACTTACATCAATCTTCGATGCGGTTTTAAAGTAATGTGTTGACAGAAAGTACAGGTTGGGAACGGGAAAGGTTTACTGTATAATGATTAACATTTTATAAAAAAGGAATCAACTATGGTTAATTTAAGATCTACCTGCAGACAACACTGCTTGCTTGGCAATTTTTATGCTGTGTTATTAGATTTCCTTCTATATTTGAGGAGAAATACTTTGTTTCCAGTGATAGCAGTGAAACGTCCATTTTAGATTTAATTATTTAATTTCTTAAAAACTACCACTATAGGCTTTAGCTTTCTTACTCGCTTATCGATTTTCGTAGCAGCTCTAGAGTTAAAATATTCATGCGACTAGTAAGTATACCTTAACTAACGCCTCTTCGATTTCGCAGCGTTATCTTTCCAACTTGCATATCGATTTTCAATGTACCCCGTTTATTATGGGCTGTCCTTTCTCCCGTCGGGGGACATTAAGTACGGCAGCAACGTCATCATTTAGCGTGCTTCCGGCATGCACCTCCCACGACCAAGTGCGGCCCTGGCAGTCACGTCCATAGACGAACGAGCGCGCGAACGCGATTGAGAGAGCATTTTGACTCCTAAATGAGTTCGTTCACACGGCTTAGGTTCATGGTCGACTGTCTCTGTTAAGGATTGTTATGTAGGATGTACTGCTGTATAAGTGTGACTTATAATGGTCATTAATGTTTTACATTTATGATTGTAATTAGTGTCCCTATTGTTTATTTTCTTGCCGATATGACTCTGGCTATGGATAGCTAGTCTCGTGTTAGTTGCTGCGAAGTGGATAAAAAATGTGCTTAGCAAAGTAATTTCTTACTGACGTAACCGGTTCTGCGCGAAATGTTATATTATAGGTAGAAAGTTAGGTACATAAATACATGGAAATCCATAGTTAGTGGACTTGATACACAATCACCTCAAGCAGAAGATAAGTTTATTTATTATAATATGTCAAAATTTAAGATAGCATCCATTCCGATTAAGAGCCTGCAAGATGCTGCTGACGATTAATATCATGAAACATCAACTCTCCAATTATCAGTAACATTTAATCGGTATGGGAACAGAAATTTCTTCGTAAGTAGAGAATCCAGGATTCTATCTCTTACCGATTAGAAGTGAACTGAGGTTGGAGAGTTGATTCCGTGTAAACCTGCTTTCCCAATTGCGTAGCACACTTTCTTTCACAATCCGAAGGATTTTGAATCCATTGCTTTATAATATGTTTAACAAATTCGTCTTCAGGACAACGTAAATAACGGAATGAATGTTGTCGAATTGTCACAATGAAAGCCATTGCAATTATTGAGTGTTACTCAATTACACCGATGAAAACCCTGGCAGATTTGAAAGATATGATAAAGATTGACAGTTGGGAGTATTATTTAGGTTTATAACAAGATGATGTTACTTTCATGACCCGCATAATCTCTATAGATAGGCTCTAAGGTTTCTTTTACTTCCCAGATTAGTTCAGAAGCATTGTTAGCAGAAGAATGACGAACATGTAATTTCATTAGTTGAATATTATTTTATGCCGACGTGTGATGACGTAGCAGTAACTCCATCATTCTTCATCTCGCCCCACGCTTTCATCAACAAATTCCATCGGTATGATGATCCTATTTAAAAATATAATTATAAATGATAATTAATTTTGGAGTGACTAACTGTGTGAACCTTTCAGTTATGAATATTTATTACGTTTTGTTTTGAACACTAAACGTTGGAGTTCATTAGCCACTCTATGACTTGATCATGCCTTTGTCTTTCTGGTTGTAAATCTTTGTAAAAATATCTCATACCTATAATTCATTATTTGCAGTTACTTCAGCCTCAAGTTTAATAACTTATGCAAATATTTATATATATATATATATATATGTTTGTTTATTTATTTGTGTGATTATTTGTATTTGTTTATGTGACATTTCCCAATATACATGAATGACTTGACAAGACATCCAGTACATTTATGGGCTAATTATAACTGTCACAAAAGAAGATGGTAGTAGGTACTTATAACAATTATTGTACCAACCAAAAAAAAAATGATATCCAGCTCAGCTTTGAAACTATACCGGTTGTACGACACCGAACATACCAATTACATAAAATTATTTTGTGTTCGACAAGTCCGAGACCTAACAACCAGCCAATTACGCGTGTCGTGTCACCTACAAAATGCAAATCGTTGTGGAAACCAGTAGCGACCGATATCGATTTACATAATAATAAGTATACTATTACCGAATATCATCACGGGTACCGATTGATCGTGTTTAAACAATAGATGCCTCGATGGGAATAAGAATTCGGGCTATTAAAATACTCGTTTCGAAACAAAGCATATGTACACTCATGCCATATACATCAAAGCTAAGAGAAATTGACATTGCTATTTTCCAGGTAGACCAGGGACCAGAGTTTCTTTTATATATAAAATCAATCAAACGAGTTTTTCAAAAACCGTAATTAATGTTTTTACTAACTTGACTAGTCTGAACTTTACTTGAACGCCGATTTGTTTTCCTGGTGGGTAAAGGCTTCAAAACTCATAAAAAACTCATAGCAACCAATTACAGGCACTTTTGAATTGTCAAGGGGTCCGGTCGGTCGGTCAGAAAGATGAAGCTAGTTACCCATTCCAAAGCGTAGTATGCACCTATGGGGAAGAACGGACAAGAAACTCCACAAACACTAAGTATTTTAAATCAAAATATGGTTACAACATTTTAGTTACATTATTCATGTTGAAATTATGCAAGTGAGAACGATGCAGAACGTTAAAAGCATCCGTAATAAAAAGATAAAAACAATTCAATTAGTAACTTAAATTAAAATGAGCCGTGGTAACTAAGAGATGACCAGTCCCTACTGACGGCGCCCGTTCACGAACATGACGCATAGATTAGCACTATTCAGCTCAACCATTTGAAGGGAGCTAAATGATCCAACACATGCGCCACCGTCAGCGAAACATTAGAATGAGCATGACTTACTCTCAGTCGCCACGGAACGGAACGTTCAAGACAATGAAAGACGTACCCAGTAAATGGTAGCTTTATAGTATGTATTACATAGTACTCACGCATGTGGTACCTATGCAATTATACGAGTACTATATTAAAATATTGAATATAAACAATGCAAAGATAGTTTTAAAAATCTTCAGCAGCTGCAACACTATTTTCAAGTGCTCATCAATTAGTTTATGCACCCTTGTGGAGTAGGAGCTTGTCTTCCGTCTTTTTATAGCTGTTTTCAATGCTTTACCATTTCAAACATCGCTTATTTTTGTTGTAAGAGTTCTCTTTACTTCGTTTATATCTATACCAATGAAAATCCTTAATTTTTTTGACATAAATGATCTTTTATGACGTGATATCCCACGGTTTCTCGATCGTACCACAGTATAGCTCTCGCCATTGTTTATGTTTCCCACAACGTCTCATGAAACGTGAAACCAATACTAGTTGGAATTTATTAGTTTTATCAGCAATTTCCAAATAATTAAAACAAGAAAATAGTATTGATATTCTTCTGTATCATTTGACACATGAATTATTTGAAATCGTTTGTCACAGAAAACACAAAAGCTTAGCCAACAGTTCTGAATTCTTTTCAGTTCTTTCAGTTCTGTATGTCATTAGTAAATCAAGTTAATATTGAAGTAAAAGGAGATGAAAATTTTCGTCTCTACCATCTAATTAGTATCTACAATAGTCTACATCTACTTCCTGGCACCGATACATATCGTAACCAATAAATAAAAGATGATGTAAAAAAATATTCTAGACTCAAAATTCAGGCAGTCGAATCTCTCAGAATATATTATAATATTCGATATATATTATAATTTCTCAGTATACCAACAGAGGAAGTAAATATGTTCTATAAATAAATGTGTTAGTCATGCCTCAGTCTATTATTTCCTTGTTTATTGTGATCGAATCTCGGTCTGTCCACTACGTTAGTATTGTAATCGATCGCATTTTAAATAACAGCGTTAATTAGTATTTGGTTGGTAACGAAATCTAAGATTGCTAATTCCCACTATGCTTTATAGTCGCAAGGAATCCCATGATTTTAAGGGCAATACTAAATTACTATAAAGTCATGAAGAATTCCATGCCTAATTCAACAATAAAAATTCCAATTCAAACATCGGCCACTAAAAAGATCCAACGGATGAAAGTGCTAACTATTCTGTAAAGTTTAGACAAGCCGCAACAAAATCATAAAACTTACATATCACTGAAACTAAAACCTTATTCCTTGCATGTAAGAATGATATTTGATGTATTGGAAGCAAACACACATTTGTATTACGAGGAGTACAAATCGTGGACGCCAAACAGAATTGGAAAGCAAATACGGCTTTGCGGTCGATTCACTGAACAAACATTTCCATCCACGGACGAGCAGAATGCTCGGTATTTAGCCCAAATATCCTAGCGGTGGATAATTGCATAACAATAAAACGATTGTATCTGAGTTTATGTGGGAGATTCTCTCAGCATTCCTAAAATTTCCAACTCTGTTCCCACATTAACGAATACGTTACAATAACTTGATTAGTTTTGGGTGCATTCTTGATTGTATGGGACAGCTTTGGTTTTAACTATGATGTGATGACAGTCTTGTTTCTTTCTATTGTCATAGACTTCGATAAAATTATTAGTGCCCATAGTCTATTTCCACTTTATTAATGACATGTAATTTAAACTTAAGCACACAGTTACCTACCATGAATCAGCAACCAATGCAATTAACAATATTAATGGTAATTATATACATATCGGTCACAATACGGGTAACAATTTCACACTTCTAGAATTGGTGCTAACATTAACGTCTTTTAATCTGTAGCTTTAGTAGACACCGGATACAAAAGTAGCCATTACAATAAATAGTCTGAATTTTCTTAAACAAATTGCACAAATGGACAGCAGAGGAAATGTGCTAAGCTTGTCGATTGGACAATTACTATGATTGTGGGCTGGCATTTCTAACGCGATTAATATTGCTAATCGTCCACGCGAGTCTTAAAGGTGGTCCAAGCGCAGTCTTATTAAGCAATCTTGTCACGTCCTCACAGTGAACAGTATTTCTTATGATTTTCCTTCCTTACAATATCAATTAGATCATTGTTTGTATTAAGTTATATTATTATGTGCTAGAGTTTGTTCAGTATTGATTCATTTACTTGAACCAAAATATTATACTTAGATGAAATCTTTTTCTATCCAAACCAGTGGCTTTCTGGTTTCCGTATTTTCTTTAAGTTTGACAAAATCTTACGCACTATTATTGCATACGTAGTCAAATGTTTCGAACATTAGGTACTCGATTACGCATTCTTTTTGCTCTTCTTTTTATTTTGCACCCAACACAAAATTAATCAAGCAATTTTTATGTTCATGAATGTGATGTTGATATACATACAAGTACATACTTCGTAGTGGAAAAATCTTTAAGCCTTTAAGATCACTACTAATAAGATGCCGATTACATCACATTGACCGTCAGTTCTGACGTCACAATCTCACACGTTCAATATTGACAATCAACATCACAAACCGTTTGCCGCACTGTTCACTTGATTTTATAAAGCAAATGTTTAGAATGCGTCGAACGCATATCAATGGCTAGAAAATAAACAGTCCTCCCTCAACTTTATCGTATTATTAATATACATACTTTCTAAGCACTGTCAGTCCCTATTACGAACTATGTAAGCCTTCGGCTAGTAGTAAACTTTATACTTATGCAGTTATAAACATTAGTAGATACTTTACTAGTGCAGCTTTCTCTCGTAAATGTTAACAGAACTAAGATAGATAATATAACTAGACACGAGAAAGATGCCTAACGACCCTTTTGGGCCAAGTACGAACAAATATTACGCAACGAGTTCTTCCTAACATGTGTACATGGATTACCTGCGACCTTTAAGGTAAAGGGCGGTAGTCGGGAACAGTTGGCGGACGGGTGCGCGCGCACCTGCGCAAGCACATGTCGCCCCCCACCCGTCGCACACGTGCCCACAATGAACGTATCTTTTTATTCATTTTTTTTATTTTATAACGGATCTGCGCATCCTGTAGGTTAGATGCTGCAGCTGATCTTTAGCGAACACCTTTTATTAACGTATAGTAACCTCCTAGGATTTTATCATGGAAGATGTCTCCGTACACGTGTGTATGTTACTCCATACTCCATAGAGCTAGTTACTAAGATCATAAAAGGGTCCTTCAAGGTTGGCCATTGAATATTTTATTTAATACGCAGTCGGCATTGAAATAAGTGTAGTTTTTTGTATGTATTATGTGACCGGTTCTTTTTTGTACTTTAACAATAAAATTATTTTAATATGGGTATGAGTAATGGTTCAGCTTCCGAAAACTGAATTTTTATTAAGGGAATACGAATTCTAATAAGATATGTAGTTGTTATTCTGTTATTACGAAGGCCACTTAGAAACATTCAAGACCAAAAATCACAGTATAATTCGCCTTTTCTACGACAATTCATTAAAATATCCCGTGTTTACAAAATAGTTCAAGGTCTTAAAAAACTTTCTACGTTACATTGATAAACTCAATTAACGTTGAGCCGATAAGTAGAAAACACACGAGAACTCGTTGAGCTAACCACACCACACCACAGTGACACACATAACGAGCTGCCATGTCACACAGTGGGTAAAAACTAGGAAAACTGGACAAAGCCTCGCAGAAACTGGAAGCTGTCGCTATTAGCTGAATATTAATGTTTTACTACCAGTGTAAATAATAAGACTGATTAATGGAGGCACCTTATTTGTGTGATGGGTGTGACCGCCATCTAATGATTGGTTTTAAAGCCCAAGAGGTTAACAGCCATCAATTATTTTGGCCACGTCCTCGAAATTGACTTTAAATTAAATGCGACTGAAGAAGTGTTCATCATCTGATGATGTGCACTGCTGGGACACAGGCCTCCTCTCAGTGAGAGGGAGTGGGCGTAATACACCACGCGGGCCCAGTGCGGGTTGGTATATATTACATGTCTTCGAATTTTTGGTTCTAGGACATGCCGGTTTCCTCGCGATGTTTTCCTTCACCGTTTTGAGAGCAGTGGTGATGAAATTATTTACACAAAGTAAAGCGCCTGTCTGGGTTCGAACCTAAGACCTACAACTCTGGAGTCGCGGCTGTTACCTATCGTCTGATCTGATATGTCCGACTGACGAATCCGGACTGGGCCACCCGATTAAGAAGTGTTAGTATCGCGTTAATTGAATCATAAATGTTGTTGTATGTTGTAATTTGTGTTTTAATTGAATATTTTTGTGTCTTAAAAGTATTTAAGATAATAAAATTACAACATGTTCAACACATGAACCGTTTTAAGTTTCATAAGACCAATAAGGTGTTTTTCAGAAAGTTTTCGCATTAAATAAGAATTTATTTTAATAATCTGTGCATCGTAACCGATTCAGTAAGGTGCGAAATTAACGATATTATCGACACGAGATGTGGAAATCGATACCTTTTAAATATTTTTAAATTTTAATACGACATTTGCACACCAATGTAGTGCTGGCACAGCGGGTCATCGCTAAAATCATATAATAATTGGTAATGAATGTTACATTTTAAATAAAAGTATTAAAAAAGTCAATAAAACGGCTGCCTGCAGGAGCTGTCACTGTCAAAAATGAATTATACATTTATTAACTCTCTACGGGAGTCTTGTTAATTACATTCACGAAATTCTTCTAAGGCAATACAGCAAAACGACATTATTCCTCAATTGTAGATACTAATAAGAACTGTAAATATTGTCTGAAATAAAAGTTATATTATTATTTTTAAGCAATACAATAATGATTTGATACCTACAGGGTTTCCTTTCTAAAATAATACAGATAAAAGGCATTTACAGATGAGCCATCGACCTCACGCGCGCCAATCCGAGAACGGGATTCAAATATCGAATGTCGATGGCGGCCGGGTTTGAGCGAGGCGATGATATTAATTTACTTTTAAGCTTTCCTTATTAACTTAAGGTTTGGTGTTGTATAACCTCTTTGGTATTATGTTTTTAAATCAATGCTTTATGTTTAATTTATGAGTCGTTTGTCGCTTGTCTTTTGATGTTTATATTTGCTTAGATTTGACAATAGAGTCATTGTTAGTCGCGAAAATTATGCAAAAATGTTAACATAAAATTAATATGAATAAGATTTTTCTTTACTTTTATCATCCGGAAAGTGGTAAGAATGGTCTCCCATGTATGTACATAATGCTGACTTTGTTAATAATGTATTCTACTGTAAATTTATACAAGCGCCATTACGAAACATTTCTTGTTTAAGAACCTAAATGAGCTTATCTAGGTAGGTACTGACGTTTCGCATATAATGCTAAGTAAACTAAATACAAAATAACCGAACTTTGACCAGCGCGTGAGTGCTAAAAATATGCACCAACTGTGCATTTTAATTGCTAGCATGAAATTATTGATGTAAAATTGTGAATATTAATTTATGTGTAAATCGTTAGCTCTTCTTTTAATTATCAGTGTACATAGTAAATTAAGTAGGTAGGTATACTAAATGTCTAATAAGACAATAGAAACAAGGGTAATTAACAAAATTATGAAGGTACTAAAATGTACTTAAACAAACAGCATTGTTTTTACACTACGTTATAATTTCATTGCACATAGGTACAACATAAGCTGATCAGTGTTATTGCAAATGACCTGCAGATCAGCCTACCCCGTAGGGAAAGGCATTAAGATTATTTAAAATACTTCATTTAGAGCCCCTTTACTATAAAATTAAATTAAATTAAACTATCGTTTTAATACCCGGAAAATAACGATACATTCATAGCGCTATTAAGATTAATACTTACTTTAAATACTGAAGTTAGGTACATTTAATCCACAGAACACGTAGATTAAATGTAACAATGTATGAGATAGTATAATAAAATTACCTTGATGCATAAAATATACTAAACTCCAAAATTACTTACATAAACCGAAATAAACAGCACACCTGAGACCTTGGACTTCGATTAGACTACCATAGCCCGCACTTAGGACACACAAACTCAGTAGAAACATGTTCTCAATCCATTGCGGCACAAGTTAACACTAAGCACTCGCACACACGACTGACCTCTTCAATGTACAGCGCAAAAGGGAACGGAATCGCATCGGAATGTAACTTGAAAGTGTCGTGGTAGGGGCAGTCATCGTTGCGTGACGACTAGGTACGTTCGGAAACACGTCACGGCAATTACCATGTCCCTCGATTATCATTCTTGGCGAAGCATTATTCGTCTATTGAGCATTTTTGGTTAAAAACTTGAATCGGTGTGTTGAACATGGAATGGATTTAAGTGGTTGTCAGAATTATTTTTGGGACATCTATTTTCGGGTAGTTTACATGGTGGTTTACGCAACCAGTCTTTTTCATAGACACAACATAAATAACAAGAGACTTAATTACTTGAAGCATCTGGTTTTATAATATTGAGCGAAAAGTCTTCATTGGTTTGTTTTCAGTTTTCCATGCGTTTACTTTTGATGACCCATGCGTTTACTTTTGATGACATGTCAAAAACATAGAGCAGACATCGACATTTCAAATAGGTATTTTTTTTTAATATCAATGGCCAGAAATTCTGTGTTCTCATTTGAAATTGTAGGTATGACACCTATTTTTATTGTTGCTGGCCAGCGCGATGACTAAAAGTTAAATGTTTTGGGGCCCGTATCCATGTAATGAGTTTGGATGACGTGTTTCTATTTCGAATGCACTAGTCTACACATAAGCGACAGACTTGAAAAACTTGTTAGAAACTTACCAAAATAATGCGGAATTGTGTTAACTTCGTCATGATGTTGGAAATCCCATAATACTGAAACAATAGAAAACAATTTATTAGTTACTGCGAAAAATACTTAAATTTACAAGCATTTTCCACAAACTTTCTCAGGCATTTCTCATGAAAAATCTATCGAAATATTATTTAGATACACATGAACTGTCAAATATTCGTGTTAAACAGTTTCCATCAATATTCCTTGGACAATAATTTTCCTTATACTACGAACAAATGTACCTACATACTGTATGTACTATGCAGTATATATCTAGGTATCAAAGCCACGCGTCATAAGTAAATATTTAAGTAAAACGTCCATTGTTTTATAAATACACTTAAATGGTTATGTAAATTTCTACAGCAATAGAAAAACTTTTGACATTGTAAGAGAGATCGAAAGATTTTGTAGCAATCATATCGACGATGAACTACCAAACCAATAGCTCCAAGTACCTTTTTTCGATTTTTAATGCCAATCGACGTAAAATGCCATTTCGCGTGTACTACACTACGTAAGAAAAAAAAAAACAAATCACCTTAAGTACTGCCCGAGTAGAATTTGACAATTTCTCAACTTCTAATTCTCAATTCAAATCAAAACCCGGGTGCAACCCTCTCCATGGGAACAACAATATTTTCTAAAATTTTCCAACAAGATAAAAGCGCAAAACCGCTAGTTAAACGTCATTAATTCAAAGTCGTTATTTATCAGCCCATTATCGGCGCGCGCGCTGACGGTAGGCTCGCTATTGTGATGCACTCGCCACCTCACTGCTATTGTGCTCGTCTGATATCTGCCAGCTTTATTATTAACTGTCTTGGTGTTGCATTGTGGGCTTTTCTAATTTTTGTTTTATCAACATTTGTTTTTGCAGAGTGTAGGGGTCTCTTCCTCGCCCGTTTCAGGATAATATATAAATAATTTTTTTCAACAAGGGGAGGATTGTGGGGCCGGTGCTTAGGTCAGCAACATGCAATATGAGAACTAAGATACGACTCGCACGGCCCCCAGTCCCTGCCAGGTCGCGGTATTGTATAATCGTGTGTGAAAGAAATAGACTATTTTATCAGTGGAAATCGTTTAATTTATTATCCTGAAACGGGCGAGGAAGAGACCCCTACACAGAGATTCCAATGGTGGAACAATCTCTTATATAAAATGTTCCGTGGGTTCTTGCGAGACCCGGTCGCATTTTTCTTGTAACTTTTGGTAACGTAATCGGCGTAGCGAGCGTAGTGTAGGCGCTACGCTCGCTACGCAAAAGAATACTAATAAAACTACGAAGTTATAGTAATGTTCATTCTTCTAACAAAAAAAGGAAACCTGTCAAACTTTAAATTTAAATAGCTGACGTTTGCGAACTCTATCAATAATCAAATGGTTAGTCATATGTACTAATTCTAGAAAGTAGTAAATATATTAGCAGTAGTCAATAAATAGTACCAAATAGCCACATTAAAGCATAATACATATTTTACCTAACAAATCAGCACTTTATTACGATCGCTTCCATTCAATAAATCTATAGCTGCGCAGGCGCCGCGGTGGAGCTTTCAAAGCTTTGTCCCGAGGCATACGCTGCGATCCTTATGACTGATAACGCATTGTATTATATCCTAACTGTTTTCTAACTATGAATTAGGACTATAAATTCTATACCTGATCCAATACAATATATTTTGAATTACTGATATGATTTTCTGCTGAAGATTTACGATGTAATTGAAGAAAATTTAGCGAGGTAAGTTATTGATTTTGATGGTGTATTAAATAAGTACAAATTACTGTTATTAGCTTCTTGACAAACATGAATAGTAGAACAGATTTTGTCGTATGATCCAACTACAGTATTATTTCTTAGTGAAAAGTGAAGATAGGACTTTCCTCCCATCAATTTTTATTTTTACAGGATTTTCTGCCCTTTTAACTAAAAGTTAATACAAATTTAATAACATTACTTATATACTAGTGCTACACACACACACACACACACACACACACACACACACACACACACACACACACACACACATTACATATTAGTACTTTCAGTACATTAGCACCAACCACAATAGAAATCTATGTTCGTCACACAGTCGTCTTCTTCAATGTCCCACTCACCGCACAGACTTCATTCTCTCTTCCTTCTTCGTTCAATATATCTCTCTGTGGAATGCACTCCCCCAGGAAATCAGGATGGCAACCAACCGATTATCCTTTAAAACTAAAGTTCGTGGGCACATTCGCAAGAAGCTGACAGTATCGTCACAGAGCGGTAATGTTTTCTCATTGTTTGTCCTATTTTTATTATAGTATATTCGTGTATCTATGTATATTTATCTGTGCTTATATTTATATATAATTAGGTATATGTATTATATTTATAGTTTTAATAAGTTTATGCGTGTCTTTATATTTAAAAATATTTAGCCCTAAATTATCATTATAAATTGCACCTACCACTGTTTGTCTCTGCATCACCCAAAGGTTGACTGCTATAAAATGCCTATGGCATTAAGTCCGCCTCTGTACATTTGTGTGCTTAAAGTGTTAAATAAATAAATACATTAGCTATAATATAAATCTCTCCTCAGAAAGTACACAAATAAAATACCTGTGGCTGCATTTCCGAGAGTCCCAAGGAATAAAAAAAAAAAAACTGGCAACCGGGAAACGCCAGAGTTTCGCGCCATTTCTTTTTGTATTTAAAAAGGCGCGAGTTCTCGTGTGACCTTTCCGCGGCTTCCGAACACGGCCAGGTTTTTGCAAAAAAAAATTGAATGGCGACGGAGGATAGAAATCTTTCTCACGCCAGATGCCATGGGAAATGAATTGAAGTGACGCGCGTTGTTGTATCTTTAAAACTGCACTGACTTTTATGTGTTCGTGTGTTTTGACTGCGATAAGTATTTTTTTGTAAAATTTTATCTTTATTTGCCAGTTTTCAAATGTTTATTGAGGTTTGCCATCAAGGAGTTTCGTGCTTACCAAATGAAGCAAGGCCGTTTGCAGACAAATTAATCGGCCATTGCCATTTTAAAATCCATAATGCTATCGATATCTAATTGCATAAGCATCATTAATACCTCAACAAAGTTCAATTTAGATAAATCGATTCTAAAATACACTAATCCCCGTTTGTACTTAACATAGATGTGATAAAAAGAATCTTAGGTAAAAAACTTCAAATTACTTGCTAATCTTGCTGTTCGTATTATAGGTATGTTTTTTCATGAAAATCGACTAAAACCGCAGCAAGGCTAGATGCGGTAGTGGGGATAGGATAATTAGGGGAAGTGGTGGGGCCGGGTCATTGACCGGAAGCCTCCGTGGATCCGTCAGCAGATGGCGTCACCGACAGAGTAGCTCAGTTTTTTACCGAGCCTCACTTTGTCTCCCACGTTAAATTCTCAGGTAGGTATAATTATGATGAATTTGAATTTTATTGATGTTTCAGAATATTTGTATTTAACTGTGACTGACGTTTTTGATAATAATTCAGAGCTTATTATTAGTTAAATATTACTGTCAGTAGTCAATCATCATCGTGATGGATGGAACTAGGTTTATTTCAGATTCACTATCAGTAAATTGATAAACATATCCAAAGCAACATGACGCATCCGACCACGAATTAGAACGCGTGACCGTATACGCTTCATTTAGGTAACAGCCGATTGTTTCATACGTTACACACCAAAATTCACACGACTCATTCAAAAACAATTACAAATCTATTGTACACCACTCAATAACACTAACGTCATCGGGTATACAAAAGTTTATTTATTGGCAACCGTAATAGCATTATGGGCGTACACACAAACTGTCAAATTTCCTCATTCGGTTTTGAACTTAACCTTCAACATCGTAAAGTTTAAAATCATTTGGAGAAATTTGACAGTTGCGTATAACTTGATGTGCTGGCGACTCAAAGAGGTTATATTCTCTTAGTGGCGACTGTACAATACCACAATAGAAACAACACTTTTCAATACGCCTGTAATTCTCTTTGATTATGATTATGCGGCGCTTAATAAGGCAATTATTGAAGATACTGATAATATCTATTGTGAGGGTTGATTAACATTAGGTTACGTCAGATGGACGTGGGAAAGTGGCCAGTGAACGTTCGAGGAGGTGGAGAATGGTAGCGGGGCCAATAATTGACGGGAGTGCGAAAGGTTATAGGAGCGCTATCTGATTAATCTCACGAACATCTCTCGTTCTTTTCTTGATAAGCTCAGTAGAGAGTAGGTACATTAAATAAGCCTCCACTAGTATCGAAGAACAAAGTGCATTTGGTAATGGTCTGTCACCGTTTATAATATTTCTGACTTACAAATCTTTTCACCACAGCAACGCGGCATGGGTTGTTCCCAAATACACAGCTTGTAATTATATAATCAGCCTATAATTTTCCCACTGCTGGGACACAGGCCTCCTCTCGGGGAGAGGGAGTGGGCCGTAATCCACCACGCGGGCCCAGTGCGGGTTAGTCGATGTCACATGTCTTCGAATTTTTGGTTCGTTGACATACCAGTTTCCTCACGATGTGTTCCTTTACTGTTTTAAGAATAAAATAATTTACACAAGGTAAAAGCGCCTGTCTGGGTTCGAATCTACGCCCTATATTTCGTAAGTCGCAGCCGTTACCACTGGGCCACCACTGCTCTGCTCGTACTTATATGAAGTTGTATTATTCATTTGTTTTAATTATGAATGCTTTAATTTCTCTTTTTTCATCAACTAGGGGATCAGATGCATCGCACACTTCTAAATTATTCTTTCATACCTAGCCTAGCCCGGACATTATTCATAAAAACTGGTGAGAACTGAGAACATTTTTCTTCATCTAGTTTTTGTAAAACGCCCAACAATTTTGACTTAGGTTTTAGTATTCATATTCTCATGTAAGTGAATTATTGTATTCTTATGAGAATAATCTTATCTCTAACCTCAACTTCTTGATGCTCTTATTTTAACGCCTGAAGGTCTCTTAATATGACTATATAACGTCCAAAAAGCCGATTCAGTGCGTCCTTAATGACTTAAAATGTGGCCACCGCGGGCTGTTCACTTAATGAATATATAATTGTACGGAAATATTTTGTGATCGGTTAAAGTGGGTCTAGCTTTGTTAGCCAAATTGCAGTGATTATGTATAGTGTATGTGTACATGCAAACGGCGACATGTTATGTATTTATGGGGGCATTGTCCAAAATACTAGTTCCATTTCAAGTTTATTATAATCAGGATCACGACTAGCACTTCATTCGCAATTCGCATAGAAACTCCAATCTCCGGTTGGAATCGTTAGCACCATGGAATTAGTATGTACTATTTAGCACAATATCACGTAATGACAGTTGACAGCACGCAGGCATAAATGGCGGGCTGTCTATGGTGGGAGAAAGAAGACCATAACAAAGCCTTTAAAAAAAAGTAAGCGTTTTTTAGCTTTAAAAGTGTGACTGGGCGGCAACATCTCGCGACGGTTACTATAGAAATTGCTTTTGCTAAATTATAGACGGAAGATTAGAACGGTTAAATCTTCAGTTGATTTAGTTGTGTGTTACCTGTCAGTCAGTTACGGTAACCACTTTGTATGTATGATAGATTATTCAAATACTTAACAAATTATTTTAATTTCCACTCTAAGTATCACTGTTTTATTATCAAAATCAAAATATTTTGTTTCACATAAACCTATATGGGCACTTATGAAACGTCAGAAGCTAGGTTCACGGTTTCATTTGCTCGTTTCCTATGGAGAAGAGTCGGCCAGAAACGCCACGGTTACTTTTTAAAATAATTGGCTTTTACAATGTGTTCAAATTACAGTGTAAATAGGTATGGGAGGGCAGTTTATGCTGTTCAACAAGAACCATTAAACAATTCAGTAATATTTTAGTAACATCACTAGTCTGTGAACAGTGAAGGGCTAGAATATTTGTGACAGCAACGTTAATAGACGTCAAATAAATATTGAAGTTTATTTAACATCGACATACTTGGGATACTTTCAAATCAAAAGGACACTATTATTTTGATTCATTTGACAGACGATATATCTGTTAATACAGTGTACTAGTTAGCAAAACACGGCATGGAAAACGAATTTCCAAGCGTTTTTTTAATAGTACTTTGAGTCAGGTAGAGCTTATTTAGAGAAAACAATTAAAGAGCGTACCTAGCACTACCTATACTACTAATTTCGCAGGCGTTGACCTCTTGCCCTACGGAAGTGCAACAGACGGTATAAAAATCACCCTTGTGTTGGGTAGCCATTGCCCTACGGGTACCTTAATTGCGAAATACGAAAGATACGATACGATACAATAGAACATGATACATCTTTTGAAACAAAAGTATCAGTACTAGCACAATTTAAAAAACAAAAGACTACATTAAAACCCTTTACAATTTGATCACAAAGTCCTTAACTCATTGAAACACTGGCCATTCACACAGCCAATAAATCCTCCTTCCAAACTTAAAAGCAATGACATTAAACAAACAACTGTCTTTTTTTCTTCCAAATTCAAAGGCAGGCTACACACGGTCAGTCTCGCCCTGTCATTGGCATAACGGTATACCCGGTACACCCAATGGATACTATGACTGGGCATGATTCCTTTATAATTGAGATTCATTCTGTGCCTGTACAATTTAGTTTTGATCGTCACGAGTTGTCTACTTAAGTGTGGGTACAATTTTGGGTATATTATTTTTTGATATTTGTTACGAAGAAGTATTTTTAGTAGTTAGGTAGGTATGTATGTAAGTTAAGTAGGACAAAACCGGTATGAGTTGCAAAACCTATGAGACTTAACACCTCCTTTCGCGGGTCTGCTGGAAGAAATTTCTTAAGAAATAAGCAGTACCTTGTGCTCAATTCTAATATGCCGTATCTGTATCTGTTTTACTGTGTGTACATAAATAATAAAATAAATAAATAACACTGAAATTAATAATTTGGTAAACGTTCAAGATCCAGATTCCTCTTAAATGTAGGTCTTTCGGATTATGGGCAGCACAATTTCATATGGAATAATATAGGTACATATAAAAACATCTATCTCATCATGACCCCAATACATTACAGCCAAACTAATATCAAATAACGTGTTAAGCTAACTACTAAACTTTCATGTAAACTGAAGCTAATAAAACAGCCCCGGACAACGCTAAAAGCTATAAAAGTCCTTTGGTAATGTACTACCGTCACTTTAGACGGGTCTATAAATACAACAAGCAGACTTTAATAGATGGACGTTATGTATTAATCAGCCATACGGATACAGGGAGAGATATATGTTGATATTTAAACCATAACAATAAGTATAACATTGTAAAGGAACGCTGACGCACACATTTTGTATTAGATTAGAGTTGCAAGCGCGGCGAACCTCAGTTGTCCCGTACCCCGCAATACAGACGCGCGCGTTTCGATCTTCATAAAGTATTTCACTGTATATGTATCGTGGATAAATAAATCCTGAAAAGTCTATCTACCTTTTAATTATTTCTGTACACATTAGGTACACGCATCTACTAAAACATCAAGAGGTAGAGTTTAAATATTATGGTTTTTAATTTAACCGAAAATTCGAAGATATAAAAATATCATATCCACCAAACTACACTGGGCACGCGTGATAGATTACAGCCCTCTCCCTCTCACAGAGAAGAAGCCTGTGTCCAAGCAATGGGGCATTATAGGCTGATTATGCTATACACATTTTCGGCTGATCTGTCGAGGCCTAAAATAATGCTCTTAGACTTGTGTAGGCAAAGCATTTTCCAGCTGATCTTGTGACATTTCAAAACATGAACCAACGAACAATTGCTTAAAAATAGCACTAGGTAATCAAAAAGGGGCTATACTTCCCACTATAGGCCTAAACGCACACACGTAACATAACCTCGCGCCTGTTACTCCCGAAAGTTAGACACCCTGAGGTGTCAGTGCTCATACACACGAGAACCACGCCTCCACGGCAGAGGCAACTACAGCCGTCGACAACATGCCGTTCGTGTATTTGAGCACCGTACTCAAATATACGAGCGGCACTTTGTCGACGGCTGCAGTCGACGTGTGTTGCTCAAGCACTTAGCTAAAGAAGCAGCAAAAACCATAAACAATAACCCGGCTGTTGCACAAACGCCCAAAGGCTACCTTTCTCCATACTGCATCCATAGACAAAGAGATCGACAGCCTACTCTATGAAGGACCACACGTTCAATGTTTATTAACTGTTACCAAACTATACACACCGGGACAAATTAATAGATATTAAAGACATGCACCATAATTTAACTTAGTAAATGACTTCGTTAACGATATAATTTAAAGATGCAGGAGTTAATAAACCATTATCTTTATTCTTGGGACGTGAACATAACCTATAGCGCGACACTGAGGATCGGTAAACCTGTAAATGGGATATATTTTACTGGCTGAAGCTAAAACGCAATTGGCCGCCTGCCCATTTGATGGAAAGTGGTTAGAACCGTCTATGGATACCTGCGATGCCGAGGCCCTGTCTGCCAATGTGTTCTCGACCTTTGAAGCAAAGTTTGAAAGTCTTCTCTGTCTGTAACTTTACAATCGTGATCTCTTCAAATTCGAAGAATAATGCTGGTACCTATGTTACAAAATAGCAAAAACGAGCATTACTAGTAGGTACATATATACTCTAACTGAAAAATTATATCCTGTTCAGAACAAAACCTTCCCAAATCATTGCTAAACATAGAATCTGACCAATTCTTAGACCAAAGACAACTTGATTTTTACTATCCAGTCTTTCAAACGTACAAAAAGAAACATTTTCATAGAAAAAAAAAAACGATTTACTTCCATCCGACCATGTTTAATGTAAGCTAAAAAGAACCTGTTTAGATTCAACTGAAGTATTGTATAACGTCGGTCGTGAGAGCTAGCTCGTTTCCGTCCACCCAGCGTGGTAACCCGACTACGTAGAAAATACAACTGTTGTTTAAATCTAGCTACATAGACATCTAGACTTCACAGTTGGTCGGGTTGCACGCTGAATCACGAGCTAGAAGACTGAATTCAAACTCTTTATAGTGTTGAATAACTAAGGTAGGTTTATTGCTAAAGTTGTGTTAAATGCCTTTGTAAGTGTTATGTCTCTGTGTTGTCAACCATTATGTATGACGCATGTTGTGGTGATCTTTTATCATAGGAGACGTCAGTGGTCAGGCCTACGTCATGTAATGTTACTTTTAAGGGGAGCCTTACATACAGCATATTAGCATACAGGCGCAACGCGACTCTTGTAGAAGAATTTCCATGAAGTTTTCATAGAAATTGTTCTACTAGAGTCGCGTCGCGATCAAATTAACCTCAAAGGCTCCTTGTAAGGTTAATTCAGAAATTATGTAATGAATTTTATGAGCTATATCATCATTAAAATATTTCTTACTAGCGCTCATTAGGTACTTACCTACTCTCAAAATCTCGACAATCTACTACAAGTGTAGGTCCGTTTAGAATTTGATTAGTGCCAGTATGTATAAAGAAATAATATGGCTTACCTACATACATACGAGTATTTCAAATTAAGAATATGCATATTGTGCATTCGCTTACGATTACTATACTTGCTTGTTTTTACTTGCACTCATTTCAGTAGAATTAAACGAAGCACGATGAGCAGCTACTGTTTTGAATATTGAAAATTGTTCTTTAAGATCTTGATAATAAATACTCATTTGATTTGACAGCTTCACTAAAGGAGATGGCGCTTGCATCGTCATATCTTTAGGGCCCTCTCCGTGATCACGATAATCTCAATAAAGTCTTGTTCAGCTGGTAATAGCAGTAAACATTTTACTAACATGAAAGTCTAAGTAAAGTTGTTAAAGCAAAGTGTTCAATAAATGCGTACCTAAGTTTTAACTTAGGTTAATTCTTAAAATTCATAGTCTTAACTTTGAATTTTACTAGCTGGTTCGAGCATATTGACTTGTAGCTTGTGTTTACTTACGTAACAAAAGTACCTACACGTAGATACGTAAACAGTAATCAAAAACTATTTGACAGTCATTGATATTGATCGTAAACCTATGATAGAATGATCTAACGTAAAACATTTATAAGTGAATACTTCACATCAATATAATTTACTAACTAGCTTCAATGTAGCCGTCTACCGCTTTACCGTTTTACCGCTTTACCGGTCCAACCAAAACCATTCGGTCGGTCGGTCGGTGTTGGCGGTCCATCGAATATCATAAAAATATAAGAAATGTTACTACTTATATTATATTTTTTTGACATTTGGATTTTTAACCATCTGTACATACCAAGACCCCTCCGTGTCTCGAAAAGTACCTACGTTAATCCTGCTCCCAGCTGCCATTCATGGATCTTTGGCAGTCGTTACGGGTCGTCAGAAGCCCGAAATTCTGACAACCAGTCATACCAAGGGGTATCGTATGGGTTGAGGAGGTCAGATAGGCAGTCGATTCATGAAAAATACTGGGGTTAGACTGGAAGCCGACCCCATCATAGTCATCACTTATCATCAGGTGGTCACCGCCATCTATAGACATCTGCAATACCATCATAGGTGTGTTGCCTTCCAGAGACAATGCTGTAACGTCTCTTAAGAGCCTTTAATTACAGGAACGCCATTTATGTAGGTACCTACAAACCATGTAGGTACAAATCACTGGAAAATGGCTACCGACCAGACATCTTAAAAGGAAACTCGGTTAGATGGTCGCTGGCGTTTTTTTTTAAATTATTATAATTATGCCAAAAACAAATCACAGGGACAGTGGTAGATATACATTACGTCATAAAACACTATTTGGACTTGTGGCAGAGAGAAAACCGAGGAATGTGTTAGTGTGAAATCAATGCCAACGATGGGTGGGGCTAAGCCTGCCCCAAACGATCACTTTATTATTTACCACCTCATTTTTAACAGAAACTTGTTAAAACAAGTTACAAATGTACATGTTATTACAATTAGCTCGTGCGACATACGTCTTGCGTCCGCGCAGTTACCCGCCCCGTTAAAACGGTTACACGGCCACGATAACCGTTCCGGTGCCGTATACCCGGCTCGCTCACTTACGGGAATAAAAACGGGGAATTTATACTTTGAAATAATTTAAATCGGCTGAAAATTATACATGGTTTCATTTCTGCGAACTCTACACGACAACCTTCTGAAGTTTGTACCCACTACTTGTTTAATTATTTGGTACTCTTTGAATTTTACAAAACATATTTAATTCTTAATATTTCTAGAAATTTCAGTGCACAGCGGGTTGTGTAAATTTTAATTGATATAGGTACCACAAAATAACTAAATCGATACAACCAGCTCCTATTACCATACGCAATAAAGTCACTGAAAATAGTCCGCGTTTAGACATCACAGAACGACCGCCAGCACTAAAAGTCGATTAGGAACCACCAATCGCCTACTAGATTTAGTCGAGTCGTATCGATAAACGCGAATAACGACCGCGTGCGTTCATAAATCACTATCTCGGTCTCGATCGGTCGGTTAAACTTTTAATACGAAGTCATCGGTGAATGTCAAACGGAACTATACATCTGTATTAGGTACTCTAGTACTTGATTTGAATCAAACGACGTGACGAGCTTGTCTCATCGATGTTGTAGAATATCGTATTGAATTGAAAATTAAGTGTTTTACGCTTGATATGTGGATGAATGAAGCTGTTGTATTAAGAAATTAAGGCGTTGTCTTACAGTGAAAAAATAAGACACGTTAGAGACAGCAAAGTTATATTACTTCCGAAGGGCCAAATCTATTCGTATTAAATCGTTTAACTCGACCTTATTAAGCTAAGTCCTGCAGTCTAATCACTATTTGAAGAAATCAGCCCTGTAGATATGGCCTCCATTTCTTATTCATTTATTCCGGCTGCCTGGACCCTGAGCGTTACCGTGATCAAACTCTAATAAGGACTATAGTCACTTATTACTTTTAGTTGATCAATACACAATTATTGTCTATATTTATAGCAATGAATGCACCTCGACACGCCTCAATGAACAATGGCATGCCATAGTTCCTGTGGCCACAGTCATGGGAATGAGGTCAAGTTGACTAATGGCTAATTTTATAATACGTGAGCTTGTTTAAAATAAGAAGAAAGTAAAGAAAATATGCGCATGATCAAATTAATGTCAGGTCACCGTATACAGAATAATAAGAGCTATTACTTCAACTCACATACCTACATATTTTGCACAAAGTTAGTATGTTTTCGTATAACAAACTTTCACAAAATCCAAACTTTTGTATATATAACATTAGAAAGATTAGCCACGCACACCTAAATAGAAACCTAGTGGCAAGGAAATTAGTTATAACTGCTTGAATTGCTATAGAACGTAAGGCATGTATAATATCTTTCGCTTGAGAACTCCTTCGCAACCTGTTTCCCTCATTTGAGCCTACTTCCGCAGCTCGACAGGCCGCTGAGACATTCCTTATATTTTCCCATAATATAGAAAACATAATTGCCTTTTCCAAATGTGACATTTATAATGTTTGGAAAACTGAAACGGAATGATAAAGAAAATAATACAGTGAGGCGAATCAAAGAAGCAAACAATTAGCAAAAAAAGCAACTGAATAAACACTCAAAATGGATTTAAAAGCATTGAACGAAAGAATCTCTGCAATAGATAGTAACCGACCAAACAAACAATAGAAATAAATAGGAACAACACAACTTATACTAAGACAGCTATGCGAAAATTGAAGCCAGGTTCATAGCACATAATAGTATAACGGTTTCAAATTTAAATTCACTACCTGCGGAGACTGCAGGCGATTCCGACGAAAACCACATTGCCACCTACTATAGCTGAGGTCGTAATTACAAAGCCAGTTCTACCCCCATTAGGTGTACAGTTCCAACAGTAGTTAGTTCTACCCACGGTCGAATCTCTAGAGAGAAGCAAAACAGTAGCCGATAGCTAGTTAGTCCGTCCTACGCTTGCATTGCCGTGATATTTATGACAAACGAGATTTCAAGTGTTTTGGGATTCGATAAAACAAAATGAAATAAGTGAGTTTATAGATGAACGTCTCTTTGTGTACAAGCACGAAGCAGTAATTGTTATGGATACATTGGCCTAACATTTGGTATCAAAAAGTATTAGAAATTAATTAGAAACTAACTTAAGGACGAGAGTCAGATATTCAATTTAGGTATGTGTTCACATGTTAAACTTCTGTGTTAAGATGTAAAGTTACAACGTTTACAAGTAAATCTTTAATGTCTACTCGTATATCGTCCATTTCCACGTGTAAATCATTCAAGTCTACGTGTAAAACATTAACGTCTTCATGTAAACCTTCAACATTTACAAGTGCAGTTTCAAGAGAAGCTGCTACCCCGTATTTACTAGGCAGTAAACACAATCAGATAGCCGCGTCATTAGCAGCCGCTGCCGGTGTCGAGTGAGTCCATCCTACGCGTCCACCGCGGGTCACTAACTCGCCTCTACACCTGTCGCTAACTGTTGTATCTGGAGTTACATCTCTGTGGGAATTTGTTTGAACTAACTTAACGTAATAGAGATAAATGTTGGGGTTAATGCCTGTGCGGTTATGAGCTGAAATTGTGTTTCCTTTGTCATTTCAAGAAAAGTTATTGCTTCTATAGCTAATATTTTTGTGTGTGCAATGTCAGACGATATTTATATTTATTTATTTATATTTATTTTTGTATGTTTATTTGGCATTGCAATTGCCTCAATTCATCAATGAACTGTATCTGCTGCAGTCATACATATCTCTTTATTAAAATTGACTCTATTAACTTAATATTCTATGTCAACTACAAAACTATTACTTACATATAGGTACAATACACATAAAGCTTTAACCTACGGCCTATAAACTGCAAACCACTTAACTCCACAACAACAAACAGCCACTCATATACAACCTGCCATTAATAAAGCCACCTACAAACTTGGAAACAAATGCACCACATACCCGGCCACTGTTGCCGGCGACATATAAACTTACCGATAGTGAAACGCAGCAAATTTTATGAGTCTATTAGGCTAGGCTTCGTGGAAATAGTAAAACTACCAATCTAGACGTTAAGGTATTTATTAAAGAGATTGCATTTTAAAGATGGCGGAGGGATTCTGATTTGGGTATTTTTATAGATTATTTGGCAATCGCCTATGTAATTTTAGATCAGTCAGTAATGCTTGTGTAGCTGCTTCATTTATCTTATCAAAATAGAAGGATAGATAGGATGGGTTTGTTAGGTTTTCTTAATTCTTCATCCGCCTACAGTCGCCGTTATATCTGGCCTTAGCATTATGTTATTTTACTTCGTCCCATTGACTAGGGTTTACGTTATGTACGAGATCTATCAACGGGTTTTGTCACGAGAAAAAGTGGCCTACCAAAAAGGCGATGTTTTTTTTTGGAGTTTTTTTTTCATTCTGTTGGTCATTTATCAGTAATGTACGAGCTTGGTTGAGTTGTTGGATTAATGTCTGAAATTCTGTACTTTTTATACTTATTATGCAAAGTAAAAATGTTGTATGCGTTTATTTTGGTAGTTATTAATAAAGACCATTAATCGTCCATAGGAGATGGCCTTAAATTACAATGATTTTAGATTCGTTCGTACAATATTACATCGAAATCATTGAAAACATACTCACTATCAATTTCTTAGAAGAAGCATTGCTATCATTTGGTTCTTAGTAACCGTTGTACCTTGAAATTGTACTTGGAATGGAATTAGTGTCGAATTCCCAAAACAAATGTGTATCAATCAAGATAAACCTCGTTGTCTTGCAATAATGCACTCTTTTGTTCAAAAATTTTTATAATTGATTAAAAGATAATATTCAAAATAACTAAATATAAAGGGAAACCTTGATAAATTAGAAACTGTAAACGGATAGGATATAAAACGATTTATCCTTCCATCACGGCAAGCAGCCGATAAGATAACATTCATATTAATTACCTTAATCAAACAATCCATAGCAATAAATACATAGTTTCGTTAAGATTTATCGCATCCGTTTGAACAATATCTTGGGTATAATCTATCATTAGACCTACAGAAGAATGTCTTATTAATTCGCTTGTCTGGTTATACAAATACAATTATTAGGTTTATATTTGCAAGTTATGTCATAAACAAGTTTTGAAAAAAAAAATTGACATTATTTTTTTCTGATGGCGCGAAAACGTATGTGATTTATCGATTCGTTTCGACAATGACGGGAAGTATCAATAATTTGAAGTTTCTCCTATTAAAAGTGTCACTTGTTTATTACTAAAAATAACTGTAATTATAGTCTTGATTGAGTTATTTTTTTTATAACCGTCCAATTTACCGGGTGTCATGCAATAAATGAAGAGCGCTGTATAAAGAAATAACAGTGGATTGGAGGATTTCTAATTAATTTCATTGCTAACGTTTACGACTGCAGGTGTTCCACTTTGTTTCGTTACAAATAAAATATGGCGGCAAAGCGGCCATTTCATTGTTAGCGTGATTAGAAAGTGCAACAGGGCCAAATTGAGATCGTTTATCGAAATTAATTAATTAATTTTATTATTTTGAATGAACATTCTTTATTTTTACTCGAATTTTTTCATTTATTATTTTAACCATTTTTGTGTAGTAGAACATTATACGTGTCCATGCCTATTCCTCGCTTATTGCAAGAAACCATGCTTTTCTATAAAATAAAATTACATTAATTTAACATTGTGCATAAGTAGGGTGAGTAGATTAGTAGTAGTAGGTATTGTTATTACATTTTTCCACCGCAATTGTCAGATAAATGTTTTACACTGTATAATAAATATTGACATTGGTGTCTGGGTTGTTCTTGGTCGTGGCTGGGCAGTTTTCCTTCTCATCATAAATATTGTGTGATAAAATCGGTGATAATTCAACTGAACGAGAAACTGCTCAACATCTTCTCACTATAAAACCAAATAAGATAAAGTTACAAGTATATATTATATTTCCGTTAATTGTATATTGTTAAGTATGGGCCAAATATCCATCAAGCTTATGTATACTCTTGTATTAAGTGCAAATTGCTTCTGTATTTTACAATATAAAACGTTACACCAATGACCCTTTCACAGAGTACTTTCATAACTGATAGCAACAATTGCCGTCATTATAGATGATGAGATAAAACATTGACCGAATTTCAAACACATATGCCCAATGCAACAATGCTCTCAGCTGAATAGGCCTCTATCAAAAATATAATTGTTACCCGCGAAAGTGGCATACGCAATATCCGACAAGGAAATATCGGCTATCGCTCAAACAACCATCGGCAGACAAAAGGGCCGAAACAGTTAGACTACGTGTTGCAACAGACCGAACAACGAGCATGTCATTATGGAGCAACTATCTTCATCTGAACTTCCACGCCTCTTCAAGATGCTCGGATTAAGCCGCCTCAGACGCATTCGGATGATTTTTTCAGAGGTCTCCGGCAACTGGCCGAGAACGAATCTCAAGCATTTGTGGTGGCCGAGTAGTTTCTCCCAATTACATCGTCTCTAGCCGGCGATTGGCCGCTCCACGAGGAATCCGGGCTGTCGTGACTGTGATAAAAAAAACTGACGCAAATTGCCGATACGCCTCGTGCACACAATTTCATGCTCCGGCTTCTCAACGAACGAACAGTCTAGATTCGTCATATTTCCAGCAACAATGCGAACACATGGAACTCGATTCTGGCGCGAATCTGCCACAGATTGAATTAATTAATTAATAGTTCAAAATCTGAGGCTTCATTAGCCTCAGATTTTGAACTATTAATTAATTAATAGTTCAAAATCTGAGGCTAATGACTATTTAATGCGTGTCGGTAAAAAAGAGTCGATAGATCACTTTACGAATGGAGTTTTATTCAATTGTATTGTTCTAATTGGTGTTTTTTGTCGACATTTATCATTGATGTGGCTGAAGGCATTATGGCACTGACAGTGATCTTGGGAGGCACATTAGTCTCGACGAAAGGTTATGAGAACGGAACGCGACGCTTGCAAGTAGCGAGGACAGCCACGTCTCTTATTAGTTCATTTCCCGTCTCATTACTATCTTTGCCTACTTTGTGTTTAATGTTGTCGTATTCTGCTGATTATTATTTACGACTATCTTTATTACATTTCTCCGTTATCAAGTTATTCTTAGCATTATACTTCTCTAGCTCTGAATCTACTTTGCTGTCGGCGCTTTATAAATAGGCATGCAAGTTCACAGGAGGCTCTCTCGATCATGGCCACAACTGAGATCGACAAGTCATCGCGGTTCGTCACGGCACGGTTCGATTTGTCGCAAACTAGTAAACGTTTTTATGTTCCACTGGGTTGTCATAGCTTTTAAATAAACTACCAAACTTGTTGGAATCATGATATGACAAGGTGTGAATTATTCTACACTTCAATCACATTTTAGCTCGTCAGTTGATGGGTCTTCTAGTCGATTAAGTATTCTTACATGAATTAGTAGGCCCTTGAAATCAGAGCATATTTGATCACTAAATTAATATGGCTGTTACTTTTTCTTTAATTTCTATGATTATTATTTTATGCTTACTGAATCTCTATCCACGTGGTATCATAATCAAGGGCTGATTATCCCCTTTCTGTCTTTTAACACTGGCCAATCACTTTACTTCAAGTACTTAATTTCTGATCTGGTTTCGGCGATGTTTTCTTCCAATTAGATGTGGCAACACAGCTCGATGGTTATCTCCAAACAATTCGTTCCGGACGGGAGACGCAGCGCGTGACGCCGCCGATTAGAAATCTCAGCTCGGATGCCGCAACGCAACGTGCTGTCGATTGGCTAGCTTTATTAAAGTGTTCATGTTCCTGTTGGCTACATTTTTTCGTGATTATATTCTTTTTTTTAATATGATTTGTACGTTTAAGTAGCTGAGCTTAACTTTAGAGTTGTGATGTACGTTGTATTTATGTCCTCTGACTCCGAGTTGAATGAACAAGAATATTTCAGTAAAAGTAAAGTGAAATTCAATAACCGAAACATTTCTAAAGCTAATAAAGTAAAGTATTACACACCATAATATTAATCCAAAATATATAAATTAGAGACGGAACA
Source organism: Brachylomia viminalis (assembly GCA_937001585.2). Taxonomy (NCBI): domain Eukaryota; kingdom Metazoa; phylum Arthropoda; class Insecta; order Lepidoptera; family Noctuidae; genus Brachylomia; species Brachylomia viminalis. The sequence goes on from OW443301.2 coordinate 6,165,006, forward strand.
TAAAAAAGAATACGACATTAAGATATTTATCATTCATAATTAAGTAATACCTCATTAATGCTGTTTAGGTATACAGAATGTATATCTATGAGGTAGAATGAAGCTATTGACCTTGGTAATGAAAATTCTCAGGTTCAAAGTTTCCTCATATGCAAGGCCGTGTGATTTAGGAATAGCAAGTATCGGAGCGGAAAGTTGGACGGTGGCGGAAACAATAATTTGGTAATTAGCAGGTTTCTATGAATTCTTAGTGTAGTTATATTAATTTAACTGTTTGTACTTACATTTAAAGTTTTTGTTCAAATCTGTACTCTAACTTGGATTTAGTGAGGCACACATTTTTTTTAGAGACTTCGTTATGGTTTTTGTAACATTTTGAATTGTATTACGCAGAAGCAACAGTGCTGAACTTAATCAATTCTTTAAAAACATGATTAACATAGTCTCAAGTTCCTTGCCACGAGGAAAATGTTAAAATAAACTTTATTTTTAGAAATTTTGTACCTAGACAGTCAAATCACCAGACCAAAACGTCAGGAAAAGAAACCTATATTTTGCTTCATAATGAATTCGTTGCAATTTTAGCCAATGAACATATTGTTAGTTTTATTGAAGTTGTAAGACTTATAACCATTGAACGTGTCAGTAGAGAAACAATATAAGAAGACCTCACCTTTCTGGATGATGATGTGAGCGGTGGTGAATTAAAAAACTTTTTAGATGATGAAACAGCATGTTTAGACGATATGGCAGGCAGACCATAATGATTATTATGATATTATATCTATAATATGAGAGTTGACGTTGATACAAAATTGACACTACAAGTGCTTCAAGCAACCATAAAAACTATATTTCGTTTTTACCTTTTCCATCCAATAACGGAATACTGTTTGAACTCTTAAAGTAAAGTAAACCTCACATAGTCGTTTCCTTTATCGAATTTGAGCCTTCGTTTAATTTCCATAAAGCTTTATTAAAATCTACATATCGATAAGAGCCTATAACGCCGCCCACTCTACCGTTGCCATGGTTACCTCCCATTCACTTTGGGTTATTTTGGTAATTCGTTCCCGTACATGATTTATAATCGATTTGCTACGATTCAAAACCGAATTTTAACACCTGTACGATTCTTCATAAATATTTTCTAAATGGTATATAACACTATCTAATAATTTTTTAAACTTTTATGAGTTTCGACAAGAGTAAATTTAATTGTGTTAGCGTTGTTCAGTTAGTAGTTCTGTAAATATATCACTTAATTGTATTTCTTACCGGTTTTGTTGCGATTGCGACACTTGACAAATAAGTTTTTGCTCGCACATCCAAGTATCCGAGTTTTTGTTACTTTTTGCTACATAGTTAGTATATTACAATGACGAAACAATTCAAAACTTTAAATAAACAGACACGAAGATAAGTTGTTCTGTAGACTTGCATGGCAACTGGTACGATCGGCGAAAGCTTTAGTTTTATCGATTGTAGAGCGTTACAGATGAAAGAAAAGGCGTTCAGTGCAACATTATGAAACAACAGTGCACGAAATACAAAAGAACAATGACCCAGATCCGCCAAAGATAACCATCGAAGTGACGCATGTGTGGAATCGATAACAGTAGTGTACACGCACGCACTCGCGGACGTTATCGAACCAATATTTACTCAGGTAACAGAAACACGCGAAACGCCGCGACCGTGTGAACGCGCCCGACTTATACCCTCCACTAATTGTGTTATAGAGAGCCCTTAGACGTTGCTGTAAGGGCGAGCCCATTCAACAAAACGTCATGACATCGTAGTTGAATAAAAAAGATCATACCTACCTATTCACCGGCCAACAGCTGCACCGAAACGGAACGGCAGATGCGCGTGAGCAGCCGACGCTGGTATTATAGAAACTACAAAAAGCGACGGCCAGTATCAAAGTACGCGTGGATTTTTCACGGAGATAGTAAGGAAACTTACCGTGGCTCATGAGGCAGTGCTGCAGTGGTGCGGTGTTGCGGTGGCAGCGCCGGCGCACTCACTAACAGCACACGTGCACGAATGCCGCGGGCGCGCACCTGTCGCGGAATGACTGGCCATTTCCATATTAGATAGTATTTATGAACGGGCAAGGCGCTCGCGCAGCCCGACGCGCCGAGGTGGACTGACTGCCGCCGCCGCGCGCGCTACCTGCGCCCACCTGTCCCCCCCGCCCCACCACCAGGAACCGGATGGTACTCCAAAACAAAACGGCCAACAAAGGACGTGCCGCGAATGTTCGCGCCACTGGTCCGCTCCATATATCGACGAGGGTCGGCGAGCCCCCGGCCGGTCAGCCCTTGCGACTGTTTACTCGCAACACCTGACTCTCGTGCCAAAAACCCAGCCCCCGTCGCTCAAAATGATGATTTACGATGGACCGATGATGCAATCGACTCACACTCAACCGTTATAGTCCTCACTGAAGTGACTGAATTTTAGGATGACGTTAAAAATGCAAATGTAGAAAACGGTGAACACAAAGAAATTGTTGACACACGAAGCGACGGCGACGGTCTGGCACCTGCTGAATTTGCACAATCGGAAAGAATGATTGCTCAACTAATTGTCGAAGTACTTGTAAACACAAACAATGCTTTAACACCGGCTGGACATCCGAAGCCGGTTTCGTCGTCCATTTTGTTCATAACAGTGATTTGGTTACGTTAAATTTATTTACAAATCGGTTCCTGTGTTATTTGTAAATGGCCGCCGGTGGATGCCGCCCGTTATTCATTCTTATCGGTTGTATCTGTAGCTGATATGATAACGGACTATCCAATGGCGCTATAGTCAAATCTGTTCGTGATTTTATCTGCATTAACGTTCAACAAGTCATCCGTCAATAGCCAGTCCAATAATTAAAATATATTCTGTTCGTTTCCTTTAACCGTGAAACTGCTTCAATCAGTTACTGTAAATCAAGTTTCCATTAATCCCTTGTGGTCCAAATGCTAGTATGCAGCCATTAAATTCTCATCATCTTTCGTTTTTTTTGCGTTGACACTGCGTGTGTGTTGGTATGTGACCTCAACGATTCTGTCCCATAATTACGACACATGTACTACTTATCGCTAACCGACTTGGAACTTTTTATTGTTTTTATTTAAACTCGTGAAACTTAAACAAAGTAGGCTAAACTTTTCTTTACTTAAATAAGAACCAAAGAGAATTGTCAATTTTATAATCATGTCTGTCTTTCTCTTTCTTAAAATAGTAGTACATATTATATGCACTTAGTGGTAATGATTTTAAAGAAAGATACTCAATTGTTGATGATACCGGAACAAGAGTTGTTTTAGCCCAACTGAACTAAGATCAAACAACAACGAACAGCTGTAACGCCGATCCCGCTGCAGTACGTATTGCGAGAACGAGACTAGGGGAATAGGTATTTCCATATTCACCATCTGCTCTGTATTTGCAGGCCGATGTCAATTATAAAAATAACACAAGTATTATACTGGTGCTTGATCCTTTACAAGAGATAGGTTTATTCGCAGCTGAGATATCCGGAAAGGTGATAATATCTCACAAATTGCAATTTGCTTGTCTTAGCACAAAATTCAAAGCAAGCAAGGTTCATGTATTTCGAAGACTCCAATGAGGATGATAGTTAAAAACTAACTATCCAAGAATGCTCCATGCAATATATCAACGCTGTGCGTGGTATCACACCTCGTAAATTCCCATTATTTACTGCACATTTCACGCACAGAGAGCCAGCAAAACATACAAACAACACGAAGAATAAACAAAATGTTCATAAGTAAAAATATTTTGTCACAGCTGGAGGTTATCAGGCAGAACATAGCTCTTAGGTACAGGTAGTGGTAGGACTTACATCAAATTCACTTAGTCGTGTTCAGGGGAGCGATAAAAGCCACATGAGGTGCGCAGGCGACGATAGCGCTACACGTCACGGCACCTGCTGATAACGGCGATTGAACGCTGAATTTTACGTACTTTTATTTAAGTTCGAAGGTTTTAAGAAAGCAAAATAGGTTTGAGAGATTTAATTTACTTATTCCAGTCCTAAGATATTTAATGAAACAATACCGAAGCTGTTTATTGTAAATCTTCGGCTCATTAAGATTTGGTTCTTCAACATTTGATCTAATACTATAAATTCATTCCTTCTTTGCCTTCATTTCCTTATCGGTCACTGTAGCTTGTATTAGATATAGTATTAGTCCTATCACACAAAACTCCTTTGTCACATTTAAGTTGTTCAAGCTTAGCATTAATTTTATTGACTATAGGTACTTCTTCATCACTATACCGTAAATCTCATTCAGAACCGATTTCCTCCTGCTCACATATCCGCATATCCGAGTCGGCTAGTTTTTCACTCGGTACTACAACACCGGCTGCCCATCGCCGCGATATCAATGAACCGGGAGCACAGGATGTGGCCCGTCCGGAGTTTCACAAAAACTACGCACAGCCTCCGGGACGACGGATAGAGATGAGGTTGTGAGGGGAAATAAAACTTGCGTAGAAGCTTACATTACTTATATGCTCATCAATGCGTACAATTGTTTTTTTAAGTTTTTGTATGTGCTTGCAAAAACTTTCGATCAGTGTCATCATTTTATTGGCTCGGTGGGTGGTGGTTCAAACTCAAAGTAATCTATATATATGCCATTAATAATAATAATAATAATTCTTTATTTCAGATAACTAAGATCCAAAGTGTTAGTAATTACAACAATGACTATTGTTAGTAAAGTGACACAATATTAGTGATTCTTATTTTTTGATCACCGTCCTAAGTCCTTACCATTTTCTTAAAAACTGGAGAGGCAATAACCTCCCCTATTATTTTGAGGATGCTGTTGCTAGTTCCTCGTACTCTGCTTAGTAGAGATGCAGTTTTTTTTGCGAATCACCTCATGAAAACCATCGGTTCGATTCTGCACAAACATCTCTGAAGCACTACAAAAGCGAGGCCTTCGCAACAGCATCCTAAAAATATTATTATACTGGACGCGCAGCGCGTCCATCGCTCTTTTGGCATACGCGACCCACAGGATTCCCGTGTAGAAACTTTGGCAGTATGCCTTAAAAAGGGTGATTTTGACATCTACACTACATCGGGAGAACCTGCGTGCCAGCATATTACCTCGGACCCTTTCAATGTCTACATAGTCCTTAAGGTCGGCGGTGAGGAAGTGCCCGAGGTACTTGAAAGAATCTACCTTATTTAGTTTCGAGCCACTGAACATAATGTCAGGAATAATTTCAGGGCATTTACCGCCGGCCTTAAAGACCATGTATTTATATTTCATCACATTATATAACAGTCCGTGTCTAACCGCATAAACCTCACAGCGCCTCAGTAGCTCTCCTATAGACCGTACAGTAGGGCCCAACAGCACCATATCGTCTGCATAGCTTATGTTATGTTAATTAATTAATTAGTTAATTAATTATGTTAATAAAGCTGAAGAGTTTGTTTGTTTGAGAGTCGGATTTGAAAAATTATTTTTGCATTTCATAACCCAATTCTTGAGGAATGATATATATATATAGGCTATTTTACATCATATCGATATATAGGATCCGAGCAAAAAGAAAAAAGTTCAGGAAGAAAGCGAAGTTATAGCGCGAGCGGGCGATAGGATGCGAGGCGGTGGGTCAGGCCACCATATTTATATTGTGGGCAAGGGCCGAAATTGCACGCGGGTGTAGTCATGGCCAGAAGCTAGTAATGTATATGTATCCATACCTTCTGAGGCGGTAACTTCCACATATTCGTTCATTTTCCACAATTCATCATCAACAGCCTATAATGCTCCCACTGCTGGGACACAGGCCTCTTCTCTGTGAGGGTGTGAGCCGTATTCCACCACGCGGGCCCAGTGCGGGTTAGTAGATGTCACATGTCTTCAAATTTTTGGTTCTAGGACATGCCGGTTTCTTCACGATGTTTTCCTTCACCGTTTTGAGAGTAGTGGTGATGAAATAATGGATAATATTGGTGGTGGTGTCTTTATAATGTAATTCCCTATGTTTGACAAATAAATGATTCTGATTCTGAAAGAATTTACACAAAGCAAATTGCCTGTCTGGGTTCGAACCTACGACTTACAACTCCTAAGCCACGGCCACCGTAAGCCTGGTTACCACTGGACCACCACTGCTATTCCTATTCCACAAATATTCTCTGGCTATTCGACGGTAGAACAACACCAGCAATTTTCAATAACGGTAATGGTCAGTTGGACATCACATTAGAAGATGAAAGGTGAAAGTAATTACACTCATACATGTTTAGATAACGTTAGACCAGCAAATCTAACTAAATACGCTGTTCTCATTAGTCATAAAGCCTTTTATGGACTTTCAGATTTGTCAATAAATAATGTTTAATATCAAATAAATATAAAACTACATTTATTGCCCCACTTGTTGCTAATCACATTAGATCATACGCGGAACTCGGCCTGTCGACACAATATATCGATCACAATCTGCTGTCTAAGCTTGGAATGCCTAGTGATTCACTCCGAAAGAGGTTGGAGGTTTTGGTGAAAAAGAACAAATGATGCTCGAGAGCTTGTGTTTATAAATCTAAGTGCAGTCAGTTCTCTAACATTAGAAGAAAATTTGATATTCCTGTAATTTAGCAATACACGAAGTACCTATTTATCCGCGCTTGGTTGCTCGTTGTAGGTATGCCTTATTCATATACATATCTTCATTCCGCTAACAAGTATTTTCTACTTACTTGCAGATGAAAACAATGATCCAACAGGAAGAAATTTTCATTATGTTTCTTCTGATGCTTCTTAGATTACTGAAAGTCAGCCATCAACTCCGATCATTTCTCCTATTCAATGAGAAATAAGGAAGATTGAGCAGCGCAGAAACAATTACAATAATTTCATAAAAACGTCAAACTCAAACATAAATTCTTAGAACTCGGAAATGTACAGCTTTTTTCACAATTTTTTTTTTACGTATAAACACAGATGCACACAGTGACAGGTCAAGTTACCACAAACTGTCAAATTTCCTCATTCGATTTTGAACTTATCTTTCAATACTTTATGGTTTAAAATCATTTGGAGTTTCGTATAATCTGATGTGCTATATATTCGCACTACAATGATAACAAAATGATTCACTGACGCCGGCGCCGCCCGTCTTTGTGTCACTGTAGATAATAACGGACAATATTAGAAATGCCGGCATTTACTTTCCGACGTAAATTGGCATTCAATAGAAATCAAGAAAACCATTGAACATTTGTAAAGTACGTAAATGACTTCATTATTTGGAAAAATCAAAACGGCTGTTCGATCTCTCATCGTAGGAATAATAAAAAGAAACTATTAGGACGCTACAGACAAGAATAGGTCACACTCTTTAGCAGAATCGTGTTTAGCAGGCATAACACCAACTGCTTTATAAGGGAGTTAGCGTGCGAGGATGGCGTGCCCATAATGAAATGTTTTACAAAAATAAAATAAAACAGTGGAATAAGTCATGCATTTTACTGCTAACATATGTTTTTTAATATTAGCTCTAATTTTCTTATTCAAGATATTGATGAAAGAAGCTGTGAGCAATCCACGCCTTGATTTAAGGCGTGGATTGCTCACAGCTTCTTTCATCAATTAATATTAATACGCCCTGGTCATCAGCTAGACTTCATAACTATAAGCCTTTTGCTCCTGGTGGCCGCAAAACCAAGTACGGGAGTAATGCCCCCCTTTCCTATATTCTCAGGTGTAACGACATTTTTCTTGATTGTGACTTATTTTCAGGCAGCACCACTAAGTTTAAAAGAGCTGTGCTCAATAATAAGTAATTTTTGCTCAATAATGTTTATGTTTATTATTTTATTTTGTGTTTTTTTCTTATGTGTTTAGTTTGCTATTTAATTTAATGTCATTTAATTTAATTCCAGTTAGTTTAAGTATAACAGATCATTGATATTAGTCCTATTTACATTGTTGTTCATCTTTAGATTAATTATTATTGTCTAATAAGATCTAAACAAATGCTGTGATTACCTTTAATTTAGATGCATGCAATGCTATTGTATTTGTAAATGATATGTACTATGAAGGTCTTTGTGTGTATTTAGTTGGTTTGCCTAAATAAATAATTAATTAATTATCGATGTTTTTCAAGCATGTACTTTCAATGCCTCATTGTTCTAGTGGTCGTAAGCGCTACCTGCTGAGCATGAGGTCTGTAGCGGTATCTACATCGCCACATGCGAGTTGCGCGTCATACTGACGTCACGCCAATCCTGCATCGCGCAAGCAGAGTTTACCGCGACTAGCATATATACAACTTCCCGACATCATACTTTCATCATTTTTTTTTTTGGGGTCGTAATTCAGCAAATAACTTCTCCCGTTCTGGGCGGAGCGAGAAGGCGTGTCAGACTCTTACTGAATAAAACCCACCCGTGTTCCTTCAGTTGCCACGGTAAACCTTTCGGACTTTCCCGCAACGAGGACCTGGGTCCGATTCCCAGGTCAGGCTAAGTGTTATTGGATTTTTTCATCAGGAATATCTCAGTAGTAACCCTGAGGCTGGACTTGTTTCCGGTTGATGGCATTAGGCTTGGGACTTAAGAGGGCTATCACAATTTTTCTTGTATTTGAGTGTTTGAAGAGTCTCACACTCAAATACAAGAAAAAAATTGATATGTATTTAGAGCACTCCCGAGAGAAATAATCAAATTTTCTCGGGCATATATTTTTTTTTAATTTTGTTGCCATATCTAAACCATAATCACACATCTAAACTGGGAGTTTTGATGTGTGATTTAAAAAATATATGCCTGAGAAAATTTGATTACTTCTCTCAGGAGTGCTCTAAATAAATATAATTTTTTTTTCATGTATTTGAGTGTGAGACTCTTCAAACACTCAAATACATGAAAAATTGTGATAGCCCTCTTAAACATAACTGGCGGAATGTGTAAATATAATGTGTGCTTTCTGGGAAAGCAAGCGTGATGTTAGGTATGTTATGTTGGTGAAATAGTAGAAATCGGTTCTAGTAATTAGAAAAATCAAAAGGCTACAGTCAAATTGCCAATGTATTACTATTATTTTATTTTTATGTTAGCATATCTCGAGACCCTGGGGTCCTAGACCTTTGGAAGGTGTACGAAGGGTCGAAGCCAACTCGCAGAGGCCCGTTAGTCTCTTATAATGGAATGAGGCCCCAACAGACGATTATCCCCGTACATACAAGTGCACCCAAGGACAACCCCGGATTGGTGTAGGACTATTGCAGGATATGGATATGGAAACAAATATATTGGATTTGGGTTTGGGTGCCTAAAGTGAACTGGTTATCTAGACTATGGCCCGGGCTGACCAATGTTTTATATAAAATACACTGATACAACGGCTGGGGGTGACTTGCACACTCAATAATGTGCCTGCGGAAACTGTTCCTAGCACATAGTGACGTATCAGCGACAAGGGGACAAGGTGCTTGATGAGTGGAGAGGTATTCCACGACTATCAACCCTACCCCTTGATGTATCCCCCCTTGTGTGTTTGTGTTGGGCATGGTGGGATACAACAAGTTGGAAACAAGGATCAACAGGAAGGTGCAAGGGATCTGGCACTGGCATCGTATATCCTTGGAGTGTTCCGGGGTAACATAAGTAATCCGGGCGTGCTACAGGGGATAGGTTTGTGTGTGCCAGATGGGTACGTGCAGCGCCGACGACGGCCCAACTTGTTCGCGGTGCCGCACGGGCGAACTAACCTGTTGGACAACGTCCCCTGACGCGAACAATGCGCACACTAAATTTGGTTGCCGACAGAATAGATCTCTTCGCATGTTCACTGAGCGAGTTCGCAAGGGTAACGTTACACGTGTTATGTTTTTAATTTGTAAATATTGTACGGCATGTATATTAATATTAGGTTATAAATTATTGCATGAATTGTAATTTAACTGCGCTACCCAATTGGGACACTGTAATGGTAGCGTGTGTACGTAAATAAATAAAATAAATCCCAGAGTCGGAAAGATGGTCAAGATCCCTACCAGCTCTTACTGGAATACTTCCTTCCTCCGAGCACGTTTGCTCTTGTGAATCTCCACTCAAGCCGGCCAATAAAAGCAAGCTAGAGGTGAGAAAGAAGACTACCCGCGGAAGATAGGGTGCGTGGGATCGCTACTACCCAACAGCTCGCCACATGCCGCCCTGCGGGTTTCTGTATCTCTCTTGGTCTGGCTCCTCACTCTAGACATACTCTAGCTAAGTAAACTCTACCGGCACAAACATAGAGTTCGGAGCGCGCAAGCACCACCACGATGTCAACGTAAATATATGGCGGTCGGGTTATTATTATTATAAGGCTGTGTTGGCCCACTGCAGCGCCAAGGCCCGCCTTCCCTCTTTCCACCTTTCCGGTCTACTGAGATTGTGGACCAATCGTTTGAGGAGTTCAGTTTATCCCACCATATCTTACTGGGCCTGCCACGTAGTCGTTTCCTGTTATTTGGGATCCACTGAGTGGTGGTTTCTGCGTTCTGCTGTTGTGCCGACAGTGTCTTGAAAATTGCATAACAATATCAAACGATTCCTATACTTACAAATGCATCCACATTGTACAAACATAGACAAATTAATGTAAAGTGATAATAATGTGACAATGTCGTCGCCGAGTCGCGTCTCTTCCGTGGGAAATAATGCCACAACCCATAATCAAATGTCACACGTTGAGAAATCGTACCGTGCGCGAGCGTCATATCACTTGTTAGAAAATTGTGTGCGAAACTGTCAGTTTGATTCTATTGTCGTACTTTAACTTAGACTTTGTTGTGGCTTTGGGAATACTGTTTTTAGTCTAGAAATATAGTTCTTTTCCTAGATTATGAACATCGAGGGGTGGAGTGCTTGTCAATTATCTGTTGCTAGCAGCCCGGAATTAGGATTTGATTCCAGTTGATGACAATATGCACGGCCCTATTGGGCTATAAATGGGGTACTGTTCACCTCTATCCTTTTGAGACACGCTAACGCGAACGCGATTTTTATTTATTTATTTATTTTCCAACTTACATATTCTATCATTACAGGGTAACCTAATGCGATAGTGTCCTAATCTAAACTCTTATCCTAACTTATTAGTCAAGTATTATTATTATTAAATTTTGTAACTTATTACAAACAATGCACTCAGAGAACAAAAGAATAAGTCCGAGTCAGTAGTATGAGGTTGAGAGTACGGAGTGCACGCGTCAGTGGCGCCTCACTGAAAAGATTGGTCCGAGCGCGTGGCTCCGCTTGGAGCCGTGGCTTTCGACGTCGCTACACGTAACTGTCCGGAACCCACACACCTATGTGGCCTAAAATGTCCGCATTATGTACCTTCCCTCTAAGTAGTTTGAATATGTACGAGATGAGTGCAAGATCCCTCCTGACCCTCAGTTCGATATATCCAACCATACCCTCTTCATCCGTACCCTCATCTTATTTAAATGATAGACAACAAAAAGTCCAAATAAATGGTGTAAATTCACTTGATTTAAAAGTAAAAATGTGTGTTCCACAACGCTCGATATTAGGTCCCTTAGTCTTTTTAGTATATATTAATGATCTACCCCATTTATTAGAAAACCAACCACAAATGGTGTTATTTGCTGACGATACTTCTTCAATCTTTAAGATAAATAGACGTGCATCAAATCTTGACGACGTAAATAATGCCCTACTGCAGGTACACAATTGGTTCACTGCTAATAATTCAGTATTAAATGGGAAAAAAAACTAAATGCATAAGATTTGCTTTACTGAATGTTAAAAGTAGTGATTGTGACATAGTATTGAATAAAGAGAAATGTAATGAAACTGTTTTCCTGGGGATAACGCTAGACTCAAGGCTGCAATGGGGTCCTCATTTAACATCTCTTGCAGGATGGCTAAGTTCAGCAGCATATGCTGTAAGAAAAATCCGTCAATTTACTAATGTAGATATCGCGAGGCTAGTCTATTTCAGCTATTTTCATAGTATCATGTCTTACGGTATTTTATTATGGGGACGGGCTGCCGATATTGAGTCTATTTTTATTCTGCAGAAAAGAGCCATTAGAGCAATATACAGCCTCCGCAGGCGCGATTCTCTAAGGGAACTGTTTAAAGACTTAAACTTGTGTACATCATGACGGTACCTTGTCAATACATTTATGAAAAAATCATGTACCTACGGAAAAATTTAAATCTTTTCAGTAAAAGAGGTGAAAGACACAACTATTGTACTAGAAATAGGGACCAATTAGTTCAACCAGGTTTCAGACTGGCTAAAGTAGACTCATCCTTCATGGGGTACTGTTTAAAATGTTACAATAAAATACCTCCCCACATACCTACTCCAACTGAATGAAACGAAATTTAAATCTTGTATAAAACGCACACTATACAGCCAAGCATATTATAAGTTGGGGGATTACATCGCTGACAAAAATACTTGGCTCAGGCCTGGTCCTGCTCCACAAGGGCGCGTAAACTAATTAATTAGCATTCGAAGACATTGTTGGAGCCAATGAAGGTTGTACAATCTATCTTTGCATTGTATAAATTCAATCTCTTAGTATTGTATAATGGCATAGCACATGTGTGAGCACTATGCACCCACTATAAGCTTACTGGGTTCATCTTTCATTGACTTGAATGTGCCCTGGCGGCTGAGAGTATGTCAAGCTCACTCAAATGTGTCGCTGGTGGTGGCGTGTGTATTGGATCATTGAGTTCCCTTCAAAATGGTTGAGCTGAATGGTGCAGATGCATAGGTACGTCATGTTCGTGAACGGGCGCCGTCAGTAGGCACTGGTCATGTCTTAGCTGCCACGGCTTATTTTGATTCCTGAATTGTTTTTATCTTTTTATTACGGAAGCTTTTAACGTGCACGTCTTTCTACATCGTTCTCACATGTATAATTTCAACATGAATTATGTAACCACTATTTTGTAACAATATTTTGATTTAAAAGAGTGTCCATGGAGTTTCTTACCCGTTCTTCTCCATAGGTACTTACTACGCTTTGGAATGGGCAACTAGCTACATCTTTCTGACTGACCGACCCCTTGACAATTCAAAAATACCTGTAATTGGTTTATTTGAAATTAATGCTTTGAGTTTGAGTTTGACCCAAAATGAATAAAGTCTGTGATATGCTGTGGTCTTAGAGTTTTTGCTATTCCTGTTGCCATTTGCATATTCAACGCACCTGCGAGTATTTTTATAAATTTTGCATTTCTAAGATACATCAACATTTCGATAATAGACAAAAAATATAATAACATTTTCTAGCTGCAGAGACATAGGGTATAAGTAACAAAACATTTGTTGCAATTTAAATTCCAACTTGAGTGCTGGTCAGCTGTTCTGTTTTCATTAGTACATCGGGTGTTACCCTATGTAATAGTTTTTTAGAGTTAGCAACACTGACATACAGTGTGTTGCACGTTTGTTATGTCTATGAACAGCATAGCGACTGCCATAGATAACAAATGTTGTTAGTTTATTGAGAGTTCCATACGTAATTAAATAGGATGGGAAATCATCAAATAACTTTACTGCACCCCTGATGACACTAAAAATCATCTTTTTTTTGTTTATCTCATGCTGTCCCATTCTTGGGTAAGTTTTCAAGACACACTTTTTACTTCCACCAGTAATGCTTATCTTGAATAATTTATAAGCCCACCGTACCCTTGTACACAATGTTGGTAACACCTTGCGTGCAATAAGCAGGAGGTGGGGCAGCGCGCGAGTGTACCAGTGATCGAGTCCGGGAATCACACATCTGCCTCCCTGGCTGCGCCTGCGACTGAATACCAACGTGCAATAGTATGAAAATAAAACGAGGTATGACTTACAGCAGATGTTGAATATTTAGAACAGGATTTTTCTGGTAGTTTGTTGAAACGAACAAATAAAAATTTTCTGGAGACATTTATTTTTAAATTAATATTTTTTTTTTTATATAGGAAATGAGACTAAGATTGACTTTCACGCCAGAAAGGAAAATAATCGAGATGTAACGGACTGACAGGAAGTTATATAAATTAATAAATTTTCACGTGGGCTGTTGTAAAAAGTGCTATTCAGTTTCTACCAGTTCAATAACACTTTGACAAACTAGAGATGCAAAGTAAACTGCAATTATTGTTACCGTTGCAAACGAAACCACCATACTATGCAACCCAAGACTGACACCTTGTAATCCGTATATATCAGAATACTGCAGGGCTTTCTATTAGGGATGGGTTGATCATGGGTTTCACCGAATATGTTTTTTTTTTTAACATTAACTTTCGGCCGAATGTTCGGTAAACCTTTTACCATACCGAATATTCGGCATTTTGATTCCCTCGCGTAAACAATACAGGTCTCTAAGTAGAAAGAAACTAGAAATATGATTCATAAGTTGCTGAAATGTTGATAATCATGAAACTCTTTCTTACAATAAACATTGATAAAAACAAAAAACTTGCCTAACTTCTTACAATAAAGACCTGGTTTAAATATATAATTTTATTATAAAGAGTTCACTGTAGCTAAATCCTAAAACAGCTGTGAATACATATATTTTGTTTTTAATATCCATCTCGTTTAACTGTTATTGGAAATAAAGCTACAGTGTCAACAAAAACATAAACCTGCACTGTAAATTACTTAACCTCATAAAAATAACACATTTAACACTCGACTCATGATCAATCATACACGGCTCAATACAGTAAAAACTTTGACTACTTTGCCGAACATTCGGTGATATAGCCGAATATTCGGCCGAATAAGAATATTCGGTAAACCGGCCGACTATGCCGAATACCGAATATAAAACGAATATTCGGCCCATTCCTACTTTCTATCACCATTGCAGCCTCAACCTAAGTTCAAAAGCTTACAATTGAACTATGTAAATAACAAGCAGATTTTCATTCAAAACTTACACAAATTACATTAATTCTGAGCCTCAGAAATCAACGACCTGAGTCTACACAATCGTGATATATTGACAGAATTAACAAAGAAGGTACTATAAATTACTCTTGACTCTGTCATGCGTTCTGTTAAATAGGACTACGGCTTTGTGATATCAATAATCCGGATCTCTATTGGTACAAAGGATAGTGAAGTTAGAGAAGAACCAGTCGACGCAACATAGTTCACTTTACCGTGGCCCTATACAGGGTGTACTGTGGTACACACTATAGGGGCTGATGGAAGTGTGAAGGTGGATCACCGGAATCAGGGCGATAGAGGTGAAGAGGCAATATTATACAAGGTGGGGCCAAAGTAATCACCCTATTAGAATGCGCTATAACTTTTGCAAATGGCAGCAAATGTAAATTCTGTTTTAACATTTGTGAAGTAAACAGATGCAGAATACACGTCAATAAGCCATGGAATGCTATACTCCTCAAGAACGCGGAATAATTGTTTTCAGTCCCATTCCAATCTCTCCGGTTACGTGATTAAGCAAAATTATCGCTTCTGGGGCAGCGAAAACCCGCGTGTTACCCACCAAGAGCCATTACACCCACTCAAAGTTACTGCATGGTGTGCTGTTTACGCTGGAGGAGTCACCGGGCCATTTTTATTCGAGAACGCTGCGAGCCAAACGTTCACTGTGGACGGCGAGCGCTACAGAGCCATGATCAACGACCTTTTCCTCCCTCAATGGGATGAATTGGGACTGGAGGACATGTGGTTCCAACAGGACGGAGCAACAGCGCACACTGCACGAGCCACAACCGATATGCTGAAGGAAGCATTTCCGCGTCGTCTAATCTGTCGCTTTGGCGATTTGCACTGGCCGGCCGGATCACCCGATTTAACTGCTCCAGACTTTTTTTTCTGGGGTTACCTGAAGTCCCGGCTTTATGTAAATAAGCCTCAGACTCTTGAAGCCCTTAAAGCGAATATCTAACAGGAATGCAAGAATCTATCGCCGGCACAAGTGATGGAAAATGTCATTAAACGAGCCCTTATGGTCATCAATTTTGACGGCGGCCACTTGACCGATATCATTTTCTCGACTTGATGGGAATAATTCTAATTCATTAAGTAAACATAATCCACAAGTAGAACTAAAACTTTTCATTGCAAAAAAAAATTACAGTAAAACAACATCGGCTGATTACTTTTGCCCAACCTTGTACTAGTTGATATCTGTCATGTATTCTCACGAATAACTAATATTCTAGTACTACAACACCAGTTGGTTCGATAGCCTATGAAAAAAATGACAACGATAAAAAAGAATGGTTTAAAAATTAATCTTCGTCCCAAAATCGGTTAATGCCATTTACAATTAATTCAATAGTTTAAGACAACCTTTCAAGATCGTTTCTCTGTAGCAACGCGGTTAAGGTTGTCATCACTACATAAGATTCTTACGCTCTTACACCCGGTATATTCCTGTAGCCTTTTTAGAAGTCGTTTTTCTGATACTTCTCATTTCTATGTCATAGGGCTTTATTATAACAATAATCCGTGTGGCTATTGACGACTGCCCTACGGGTGGGATGTGCGGGCGGCGCGCATGCGTGGGCGCATCTGCGCGCGCAGCTGTCCCGCGCACGCGCCGAATACAACGTGTACCCTCCGCGTAAAACGGTTAAAAGGACAATAAGGTTTTTTTTTAATTCGAAGTAAATAGACCAATAAAAACAGCTGTTTTTGATCAAAGACTGCCTTGCTTGTAAGGGATGTAATTTAAAGAAGGAATGTCCTTAAACACGTTTATAGAAGCCAATTCAAAATCCTCTCTCTTTTGCCTATAGAAATTCATTTTTGGAATTTTAGTAAGCAGCGAATAACAAAGAAAAAATCAAAATGGCCGCACGACGATATGATGTTGACGATACGATGCCACAGACAGACACACATATACACGCGCACGTTAAACTCATAACACCCCTCTTTTCCGTCGGTAAAGCGATATCAATCAAGGCAAGACCGGAATCCTGCAAAACAAAAGAAAATTGCTAGATATAATCAACTTTCTAATTGTTAGTGAATTATTTTATTATTATTGGTTCAAACCCAACATTAGGGCCGAGGACAGAACTCTCGCAATTGTAAACCCAAGTTACAAAACCATATTTCTCGCATCCGCTGGATGCACTAATAGCCTTACTATAATTGCCTTATTAGTAGGTAATTATGAATGTGGTACTTTTACAACTTGAAAGCAGTCGCTGCGACTTGGATTATGACTTGACTTCATTGCCTTTGATTTGATTTTTTTTTTTTTTTACTTTGTAAGGGATTAATGAATTAAAACAGCGAATAATGACTAGCTGACATACATACTGAATTACATCCAAGCTAACTTAAAGCTTCAAACCTGTTTCTTCAGGTTTTCAGTACAAGAAACTTTTTTTAAATATTGTACGGTGGTACGGCCACCGTACCATATTTTTTTAAAGTTTCTTGTACGGGTACCCCCTTTTATTTATAACTTTATTATATTTTTATTTATAGCGGCAATAGAAATACACACTCTGTGTAAATTTCAACTGTCTACCTATTACGGTTCATAAGATACAGCCGGCTGACAGACAGGCGGACGGACAGCGGAGCCATAGTAACAGGGTTCCGTTGGCACCCGTTGGTACGGAACCCTAAAAAGGAGAGGAAATCCATCGTGAGGACACCGGCAAGTCCTGGCCCAAAAATTTCTTAGACATGTGACATTTACCGACCCGCACTGGGCCTATGTGGTGAATTGTGGCCTTCTTCCTCTTACAGAGAGAAGACTGTCCCAGCAGTGCAGCCATTATATGGTGATAAATTCAACTTATTGCGGGCACCGTCATTGTTTTACGTTAATTGATCTTCAGTTACTCAGATGTTTTGATGTATCGACTCTTATAGGTAGGTATTCCTAACAGACCGGAGGCCTATATCACAACAAGGAAGCTATTTCATTCATCAGTCATCCACCAATCGACTACTTTTATCAACCGCTAAGATCAACCAATTCACACAGCCCCTAAGTATATTACTGAAGCCGAGAAACCTTCCATATTACACTGCTATCATAAAACACCGCTTATGATCTTTAAGAGCTTAATCAGGGATATTAATTTCTAAGTGGTAATTAACAATATTATGGGCTTAAAGTCCTTAAAGTCAATAGCACCAAACTATGTGATAGAAACCACCTTTAGGTTTTATGAGACATTATAAGGAGATAAAGGACTTTGTTAGAAGCTAACAGCTGACACGATTCCCAGATAATCTGCCTGTTCCCGAAAGAATTTATGGCTATAAATAACATTAATAATCAGTCTATAAAGTTCCCACTGCTGGGATACAGGCTTCTGAGAACGTGAATGGGGCGTAATCCACCACAAGGCCTCACGATGTTTTCTTTCACCGTTTTGATAAATAACGTGCCATATTGAAAAGATAAGTCAGTCAGCATCGTAGCGGGACTTACTACTCAGGAAGCGCTGAACGTAAGGTAGGTACCTGTCGTCACCCGTGAAGATTCAGTTATTATCAGCACCGTTATCTCTTAACACTGCCAATCCGATTGGTCTTCGTTTGTAAGAATGCCTTGTTTAAAAGTGCAAAATTGTTGGTCATACTTCGACCTTGTGAGAGTCAAGATGTTCTAATGTTACATCTTGACTCTCAAAAGTCGACCCTAACACAATCAGGTAAAAGGCTAGGTTAGGTTATAAAACCACTAGTTGCCTCAGTTTTTTTATATCTTTCTGCAAAGCTGCCAACTGACATTGAATTGTAAGTAAACTTCCAGCGGACGCCTCTTTCACCTACACATTGAAATATTCAGTACCTTACAATTACACAAAAGATATTACAAAACTATATAACTTGAACGAAATACGTTCGACTTCATTTCAAACGTTTTCTTTCAAGCATGCAACCTCCTTTAAGCGTTATGCGCACGCGCAGTGCAGGACGCGGACGCACTAACAGTCGGACGCATAAACTATGAATAATGATTCAATCGTACGCAGGAAAATGTGCTCCATTTTATGTTCACTTACTATTATTTACACTTGCAGGTTGCGTTACAATAAAGTTTTAATAGTAATTTCAATAGTAGTAAAACTCCTTCGAAAGGGTCTGGTCGGGGGGTTTTCCGACAGTGTAATACTCCCTGTGAGCGGTTGTAATTTCCTTGATAGAACTTGGTATGACTATTTTCTACTTATTCTTTCGCTGAATTATTTTGTTCCAGCAGGAAATTGAGTGGCAGGAAATGGGTTCTGATGAAATTACAGGCACACCGCACAGTATGATACTCGGTGTCGCTGGATATACAGGCAAATCTTTTCCATTTTGATTCACTTTTGTAATGACAAAAATACAAAAAAACACAAACAAACACAAATGCAAAATTGCTAACTTTATACATAGTTGGCAATTTGCATTTGTGTTACAATACAATACTGCTTACTTTTGGTTTACTTAAATACGGACTAGTGTAAGAGTGATTGTCAGCCTAAACCTGACCGGGACAAAATGTTGAAGGTTTGAATGTAAACCAAGTCTAGAACAAAACCAAATACTCTATTTTTTTTATTGTAATCGTAGCTCCGGTGAACGATCTGAGCTTCACGGCGCCTGCACATGTTTAATTACATGAATAAAATGGCCGCAGCTCTATGGTCGGTGATCTATGGCAGCCATTGTCCAATCCGTAACTAGGAATTAGCATTTTTTGCCGTCACATAGATGGTATTTTATTTAATAAACGAAGCTCTAGACTATTTGAAACTTGAAGCGTTGATAAGTATCTTAATTGTTCTTTTATTTTAATTTATGTTGCGTTATTTTTAATGTTGATTAATCTGAGACAGTGACGTTGAGCCCTATTAATAATCCATTACGTGTTTAAATAGCTTGAACTTCTTAAAAGCAATAACACTGAAGTGTTTACCGACTTCCTATAAGCTCGATATGTACTTAATGCTACGCGGCCACGCTCCACTGTGACTGCGAATCGGGGGTGAACTTTTGACGGTATTTCCTATAAGCTCTACATATTCCATACAACACGACAGTCATTGCAGGTCCTGCTCGCCATAAACAGTGAACAAGGACAAAAACAAAGTAAGTCGATAGACAGAAACCAGCGCATGGCCACGCCGCCATTGCGCAATTCTCTATTTGACTTAGGTGTTTGTTTATTTGCTAACGATTAACTTTACAAATAGTTTTTTATTTAAAATAGTATATTATGCAATTAGTGAATAAAGGACGGATTTAAAGCGAGGGCCATAGATGAATCACGAGCTAGTTAAGGATTCTAACGACTGAATCACGACCGTAGGGAGTGATTCATGATAATCACGAGCGTAGCGAGTGATTCAAGTATTAGAATCCTGAGCGACGCGAGTGATTCATGGCCCTCGATATAAATCCGTTTTATTCAAGAGTTGCATACTATACTTTATACCATGACTACGAGAAAAAGAAAGATTTAAGCGAAAATAAACATTTAATAAAGAAAAAGGAAGCTTAAATTAATTAAAATGCACATTAAAATTGGAACAATTACTAAAATTAAGAGTAATTTTCTTGTTATTATTATTAGGATGGTCAACTTGTGTAGCGATATAACAGTGAGTAAAAGTGCTTTTTATTAACTGTTTTCAGTGAATAAAATAAGCTTTTTAGAGGGGGAATGGTATAAAGTTTTTTTTTTCTATTTTAATTGGGGCTAATAACTCTCCACCTATAGAAAAATGCCTTTAACATTTTACTAAACTCTTTTCTCTTTTCCTTTGTTTTCTTTAGAACATAAGATCAGCGCACTTACACTCACCATAAGTAAGTGATTTCAGGCTTCCTAACAATTAACACTGCTTTAAGCTTCAGTATGTACCTAGTTATGCTTTGGTAGTTTCACTAACGATAACGGGGCTAGCACAGAACATTAACTGAGCTATTTACGGGATTGTTACCTTAATGTGCATTTTTGTTTACGAAGACTTACTTTACTCGAGGGTCGTTGTATATGCTCTGGTCCGTCTCCTCATGAACATTAAATTCGATTTTTATAATGCCTTGTTTTCTAATGTCAAGGTGCGTCTGCTGCATTTTGAGAGGTTCTCTGGACATTGCTCTGAATCTTCATGCTGATATAAATTAGGAATGCATACAACATTTAGTTGTTCATTTGTATTATCATTTTTATCTTTGTGAAAATTCTCTTCTACAAAAATGACATTCCTAGCTTTTAGTACGTTTTGTTGGTTTTGCAGGGTCAATCAGCCTATATGCTTTAGGTACTGTCTTCACAGAGTACCCTACAAAAATTTTCGTAACCCGGTTTTTACGATTCTGTATCAAATTATATGCATCACTGCGAAAAACACGTAAATGGCCGACATCCAGGTTTACAATACTTCATTTTTCTTCAGGGGTTATTCCCATTACGGCCTTTGTTGGACTTTGTTCTTTGGGTTAGCCGCGGTATTCACAGCTTCAGCCTAATATCGGTTGCATAGACCAGCTTCCATCATCATACAACGGGTCTTTTCCGTTATGACGCGGTTGGCCCGTTCTGGCATTTTTTTTTTCTAAATAACCCAACACAAGGTCATAAAATACCGTTATAAAAGGCAACTAAAGAATTAAGACTTACGGGCTCTGGACACGAGGCAAGAGGCTTGATTCCACAAATTTATAAACATTTCTCAGATTTTTCTATTGTGTGTTTTTGAAAACATTTTGTAAGGCAAATCTGTTTAATTAGGGCCCAGTTTACGAGTCAGTTTATTTGACAGTTCAGTTACTGGCGTTACACTGGCCTTGTGTACGAATACATTTAAAGACAGTTCAGTTCTGACTGGCTTCGTGTACGCGTCTGGCAGCAGCAGTAGCCGCTGAACTGACTCGCAAACTAGCCTTATTTTTTGGATGGGTTATCATCAAATAAGTTCTCCCGCTCTGGGCGGAGCGGGCGTGTCAGACTCTTACTGACTAAATCCCACCCGTGTTCCTTCAGTTGCCTGTGCCGTGCAGGGGCCACGGTAACCCTTTCGGACTTTCCTGCGACCCTGGTAGGCATCGGCCCTAGCGGACCCCATCCTTGATGCTGACATCTCTTTCAGGCGCGCGTGGAACACAACGCGCCGTCGACCAGGGCCTGGTCCTTATCGGACGGCGAGCTACCCATTGCTCGCCGTCCGCAAGTCTCGCAAACTACCCTGCCGGTCTATTCTGAAAAGATCTCACCGTGAAAACTTGGGTAAAGTGAGCTTGAAGTGAGCTGTTATTCCAGCTGATGCTAGGGATGGACACAATTGATAGCTCACTTCACAAAATATTTCCCGATGCTAGCCAAGTGACGCTAGGCTATTTCAATCATGTGCCCGAGACAATCATGAGGCCTAAGAAAGTTTTACTCAGGAAACGCACAAATTGCCTTGCCACGGAATGAACATCCTGACTGTTATAATTATAGTTTTTGTATTTCACCTTCTACATAGGATAATTTCCTTTCATTAGAAACTGTTTTATGATGTACGCTTTGTTCAGAGCAAATAAAACTTTGTACA
This sequence comes from Brachylomia viminalis, assembly GCA_937001585.2. Taxonomy (NCBI): domain Eukaryota; kingdom Metazoa; phylum Arthropoda; class Insecta; order Lepidoptera; family Noctuidae; genus Brachylomia; species Brachylomia viminalis. Next base: position 6,187,585 of record OW443301.2, read on the forward strand.
ATTTATTTCTACGCCATTAGGTATCTACTGTGTTTAATGTATTTACCTTTGTACTTTTCGCCGGAAGGAATTGCTTTAATTAGGTACTAGTGGTTGGCTCTACGGCTCATATGCCTACATCTAATTCTACCCATCGGATTCACTACTTTTCTTTAGCAAAGTTGTTTTCGAACTTATTCTCCATCATGGATTTTTTTTAAATGGCCTTGCTTGGTGAATCAATCGTATTTGCGAGTAGTTACCATTATTTCTATTACTAAGCCAATAAAGAGCTATCGTTTTATTTTAGTCGATCTGATTCATACCAGCCTACATGCATTGCTTCAGAGAACTAGAGTTAAAAAAAACAAACGATTTCATGTTGATACACAACTGCCGGACAACCCAGTAACTGGGTTGTGGAGTTCAGATAGGCATCGCTCCATGTAAAACACTGGTACTAAGCTGCATCCGGTAAGACTGGAAGCCGACCCCAACTTGTTTGGCAAAAAGCAGGTAGATGATTACGTCTACTTTTTACTCCTTAGTCATTGCACATAATACCTAATTACAACCACTTTTTCATAGCTTTTATGATCGGTGTAAGCCACCAAGAGAGCGCCACACACCAAGTTTACGTCAAACCGCATAGTTGGATGATCCCATCTAATTAACGGTACCAGTAATTAATATTATTCGGCGCTAATTAAAGAAAGTATGAAACGGTATATAAATTCGTTCTAAGGCCCTTGATGAGCGTTTTTTGTGATGAGATTAAGAATTCTATTAATTTTGTTACAGTCAGATAATTAGGTGCGTTACTATGCAATGATGGATTGGCCAAAACGACGGAACAACTAATGTAAACGGTATTAAAATGATGTATGAAACCCGATAAACTGAGTCTGCTGATTATAGGCCACATTTATAAATACAAACTTTTTAGCGACAGTGTCATCGGTTTTGTTTTTTCGTTTTTTGCGACCGACGCGACGACGCGACGGCGACGTCCGAAATTAAAGTTATTAGTGTTCGAAGTCGGTTGTTTTTTTTTGTATAAAAGTTTTTATTTTTCACGTTTTAGTTGTCGAACCTACCCTACACAAATTCGTTTACCTAGACATGTTGCTATCTACAGTAACAGGTTTTAATGTTTTATAACATCCTCAACATACACAAAACTTAATAAAATTCTTATGGGACCAGCTTTTCTAGTAAATGAAAATGATTTTTCAAAATCGGTCCACGGTCGATGAAATTATCGATGAAAATACATTTTTTTTAATACATAGGTACAGACGAACATAGAGGGGAATTTTTTGAAGTCGGTTCAAATCAAATCAAATCCTCCTGCTAAGCATGGAAGACCATTTCATGATTTACAGATCGTCACGTGAGGAAACCGACATGTCCTAGAACCAAAAAATTCGAAGACATGTGACATCTACCAACCCGCACTGGGCCTGCGTGGTGGATTACTGCCGACTGAGGGAGTCGGCAGTAATCCAGTAACTGAGAGGAGGTCTGTGTCCCATCAGTGGGAACATTATAGGCTGATTATGTAGTCTCTTACAAAGTCAGAAAGGATCCCTCAGATCAGACTCCATAAATTCACTAGACACAATAGATTATTAGATAACCACTTCAGACAACCGTGAAAAGTTGTTGAAAGTTCAATAAAATTTGTTGTTTAAGTAAAGCTACAGACCAACATTTAAACTCGTTTCCTCGCCAACTCAGACTAGCGTGGGATGAGCAGACTCTAAATTTCCAATTTGTGAGTACAAATGTGTGTTCCAATGTACTTTATTATGGAACCCTAGCTTTCCTTCGAGCCCCGAATGAGAGAATTTATGATTATAAAGCTCGAGGTATACCCTAGTCCTGACCTGACCAAGGATATGTAAAACGCCTCTTCCAAGGCCCAGTGCAGGTTGGTAGATGTCTTCGAATTTTTGATTCTAGGACATGCAGGTTTCCTCACGATGTTTTCCTTTACAGTTTTGAGAGCAGTGGTGATGAAATAAATTACACAAAGTAAAGCGCCTATTTGGGTTCGAACCTACGACCTACAACTCGTAAGTCGCGGCCGTTACCACTAAAATGTTTCTGTTCCAAACATTTGTTGTTCTAAAATGGTAACTAATATCGTGCTATCAAGACAGTTACTCATCTTCTAGCATGACTAAGAAATTGTCTGTACAAGCTAAACCCCAAATTAAAAATCTCTAATCCCAAAAAAGTACTGTTTTTAAATTGACTGCAAGCGCTGCCAATCACAATGAGAGCACATATCGTGACACACCGCACTTCGTGAAACAATCGGGCGCAATGTGCCGAATCGGCGCGAATCGGACGGTTTCTAACAAGTGCGCCCGCGCCGTGTGAATGAACTCGCAATGATGCAACGTGGACAATTAGGTAGGTTTGGTAACCACCTTCATTATTGTTATTAGTAAATGTATTGTTGGAGGTACATGAAAGTGCTTCCGCAGCTGAATGAGTTGGACTGAATTAAAGGTTTGGATTGACCAATTAGTTTAAAAATGCGGCTTATGAGAACGTAGAAATTAAAAAATATTTTTTTGATTAATAATTTAGGTAATGATTCGAGTACCTACCCTTTACCAGAGAGGGTGATAAAACATGTGACATGAGGAACGAAGCTCTACATGCAATATTTACGGTAACTCTTTAAATCAAATGGTAGTCTAGAACACTTTAACAGGTGAGAATGATAGACTTACTAAAATTGAGCATTTAGAAACTGATCTTGTTACATATTTGGTAGCAACTTGGAAGATGCATATGGGTACACAACTACAAGCTGAGTAATTATTACTCATTCGTACTGACTGGACCTATGTTTTTAGCAGAAAGCCAGACAAAAGAATGCGAGAAAATTGACAATGTTAGTAACGAAAATATAATTAAATTACTCCAAAAAAATCTAGTCGCCACTACCAAAACATTTCGAACGGTTCCCATCCTCATTACGGAATAAACATGAAATTTTAAAACGAGAATCTCACAGTTCTAAGTAAATTGACGACGTTGCGAACGGGGGGCTCTTGACCCGGTGACCCGGCTGCGACTTCGTCCTCGTCTCGCAGTCATAAAGAACTCACTTGTCCCGAGCCAAAACAAACTGAATTGCAGATAAAACTGAATCGGTTTCCTTGATATATACAGGGTTATTGGTAAAACACCATCAACCTCTTAAGAGGGCTATCACAATTTTTCTTGTATTTGAGTGTTTGAAGAGTCTCACACTCAAATACAAGAAAAAAATTTATATTTATTTAGAGCACTTTATTTATTTAGCACACATATTTATTTTTATGTGTGATTATGGTTTAGATATGGCCACAAAATTAAAAAAAAATATGCCTAAGAAAGTTTGATTATTTCTCTCGGGAAATGCTTTAATTAATGCTCTAAATAAATATCTTTATTTTTGTATTTGAGTGTTACTTTTTTCTATCGTACCCAATTAATTGTATTATGTTTTTAACACAAAATTAAAAAAAAGAAAATAATAATAATAAAAATATAATAAAATATATATAATATAATATAATAATACATAATATAATATAATAATAATATTATATATATAATATATATTATATTTAATATTTAATAATTATTTTTTTATTTTTTTATTTGGTGGTCTCCACACTGAAATTTATCGGTTGTTACTGGTATTTTAGGTAGGTACCTACCGGTAGGTAACAACCGATAAATTTGAGTGTCGAGACTACCAAACATTTACATCAACATTTACATCTGGATTGTTAGGACTTAGCAACCGAAAACGAACTAACTATTGCTAACTATGTCGAGACTGCAGGGCCAGGCCCTGCAGTCTCGACATAGTTAGCAATCGTTTTCGGTTGCTAAGTCCTAACAATCCAGATGTAAATGTTGATGTAAATGTTTGGTAGTCTCGACACTCAAATTTATCGGTTGTTACCTACCGTTACCTACCTAAAATACCGGTAACAACCGATAAATTTGAGTGTCGAAGCTACCAAATATCGTTACACCTGGCCCTGCAGTCTCGACATAGTTAGCAATAGTTTTCGGTTGCTAAGTCCTAACAATCCAGATTTAAATGTTGATGTAAATGTTTGGTAGTCTCGACACTAAAATTTATCGGTTGTTACCTACCGGTACCTTCCTAAAATACCAGTAACAACCGATAAATTTAAGTGTGGAGACCACCAAATATCGTTACATCTGGATTGTTAGGACTTAGCAACCGAAAACGATTGCTAACTATGTCGAGACTGCAGGGCCTGGATTGTTAGGACTTAGCAACCGAAAACGATTGCTAACTATGTCGAGACTGCAGGCCCTGGGGAGTTTGTTGCGCCACTGCTTCTTCCCAGCTAAAGCACTAGGAAGAGGGGAAGGGCAGGCCTTTTGGTGGACTATCTTATGTAATTTTGACGTTCAAAAAGTGCTGATTCTCAGCCTAGTATGAATAAATGATTTTTGATTTTTTAAGAACAAAAAATGATGTATGTTTCTGAATAAAAAAATATTTAAAAAATACAAAAAAGTTACTTTGATGTAGGTTTAACTCGTGCTGGGAAATAAGGTGCGCAACGCTTCTTTTCCAGCTTAAACACTAGGAAGTAACGAAGGGTGAACATTTTAGGGGCTGTCTTTGTGCTAAGGTAAGATAGTTACTATAATTTTGCTAAAGTGTTTGATTGCATGATTAAATCATGTTCGGAAAACATTACTTCTTCCCTTTCTACAAACACTAGGACACTGGTGTGGTACAGTGCAGTTCTTTTGTAACCATTTAATTTCGAAAAATGCTCAAACTCAAAACTCAACTCAATGCATTTATTTCAAATAAACAAATAATTGGTTTATTTGAAATCGGTCAGTCGGAAAGATGAAGCTAGTTCCCAGTCTAATTTTAACAAATTATTTTTAATGTGTAAAGTGCCAATCTTTGTGTCAAATTCTGTTTAGATGCAGCTGGTTTATTTATTTATTAAAGGATACCATCAGCACATTCAACATTGGTTTACAAAAGTATTTTGGAAAGGTTTTACTGCAAATGTACCTACACAAATTGTAGGTGTACGGTGTACATAACATTTAAAGAAAAAGACATTCGACAGAAACTGCTTTAACAACGAAAACAAGTTTTTTTTTTTGCAATGTTAATAAACTTCATAAAATCAAATGCAGCAGAATACAAATTAATGAAGGGCATGAGAACAGACATAATTCTAATACGTATAACAATTTTAAAAGTTATAATTTTTTTTTTGTAATACCTCCCAATTTCATAAAATTTATGTCCAGCTTTGAATTTAAGTTTTTGTTGAGCATATTGTAATGGTTAATAGTTATCGTTAGCGGACCGTGGGCACCGTTATTGGTAATAGAGAATGGAGGACAAAATGTGTGCTGGTGGAATCGCAGTCGACACTGAAAGAGCTTTAACTTCTCCGCGAAAACGTTTTAAAAAAAAAAAACCCACCTTTTCACTTTCTACGTTTTCAGAGAAGACTATAGTATCTACTTTACCGTTGGTTTCCTTAAAGTTAGTAATCCAACGTTTACCGAGCCGTTTAAAGCCGAGTAATCAAGCACAACGCTATTGTTAATTCAGTCGATACATAGGTACTTCAATTTTGTTATTTCTCACGACGCGGATGCCTTTAGGAATGTGGTTGTTTGGAATCCCTGTGAATTCCAGAAAGATCCCAAGTCTCGTAATTCTATCCAATAACTACGATTATTTTATCTAGCTAATTGCATTACCTCTTGTTGAATTTGTATTGCTGAAAATTACCATTAATCAAAGAAGTAGATACCCTTTTCGATAAGATAGAGCAGGAAACTTAATGTGCGATTAATTTAACCGATAAACAAATAATATATTTTAATTAATAATACAAATCATAAACGAAGGCAATTGTTAAACAAACTATTCTCTTATTGATCATACACTTTTTCTCTCCTCATATTAGGTAGACATTTTTTGTTTTTTCTCTAAAATTTAAACTTAAGTTTTTAAGGTTATTTAGTTAGTTTATTTACCCAAAACTAAACCTTTTTGTATTTAAATATTAGTCTGTAGTCTGTTCCCATGTTTTATACAATCCTAGTTATACAGGGAAACCTATTATTGGCCATACAATACTGTAATACACAAACTCTGTAACATACTATTTGTATCGCTGTTGGTTGCCTAAATAAAGAAAATAAAATAAAAAATAAAATATTCAATACCTAAATACTTAAATTACTCAAGATTGACCCAAATTGTGGAGCTTTCATCAATTAGTACCAAATAAAATGTTCACAAGTAAAGTAACCAGAACAAAAACGACTCGGCATCACGAATTCAAAAACTGATTAAAATTTCAATCCGTGCCGAAACTATTTTAAGCTCCAAAATGTAGCGTAAAAGATAAAGTCGTGCGGTCGGTGCACTTACCGTGGACAGAAAACTTTGATATTGAACAGTCACTGGGTACTGTGAATGTTCTATTTGAATCTCGTTAGAATAAAGAACTGTGAAATAAAACATTAACAGTCTATTTGACGACACGGTTGGCGCAGTGGTAAACCTATCAAGTCCCCATATTTGTGCACTGGATTTCTGTTCACATAAACGGGAATAAAAAATGACGAAAGTCTATTTTGTTTTTAAGACTATGGGTACCTATACATACCTCCATGTTGTAATTTTTAATGTTTTTCTTTATTTTTTTTTTGTATATGGGTATCTTGCCTGCAATAAAACACTATTTAAAGCGATTGACTGCTGCGCTGTTTGTCGCGGGTTCGATTTCTATGACCTACAAGTAGTTGTTCCGGGTCTGGCTGTTTGTGTACCTATGTGAGTTTAAATGTTTGTAAACGCACCCACAATACAGGAGAAATTCCTAGTGAGGGGCAAAGTTAAAAAAAATATATACAAAACGAAAACGTACACTTAAACCCAAGACTATCATTCAGTCTCGTTTTGTGCTTTGTAACAAAAGTAAACCCACGCCCAACCCTTCGTGTTCTGCCTAACTTTTAGCGGTAAACAAGCGTGATCTGGTGGTATGTTGTAATAAGTGGTACTTAAACCTTTTGTGTTTTGGGGAAGTATGATGCATAGATACCAGTCTGGGGAAAATGGAGGGTTTATGGCGAACATCAACCAAAGGAAACCCTGCGATGGTACTCCTGTTACTATGAGTCGGAAATGCGAGATTTACTTGCATATCGACGATGAACTACCAATATCTTCTCTCTAATTTCTACTTAAACTGAGGAGGTATTCGCAACCAATTTAGCGTCTCATGATTTAGAAGTTATTTATATGAGTGTTTAATGGGAAAAATAGTCAAATATCGTGTTCGGAAGTTTTGCCAGTACATGCGAAATAGCATTTTGCGTCCATTGTCATTCAAAAGTATTCAACACTAAAAATCGAAAAAAGTTAGTTATGAGGATTGGTAGTACATCGTCGATATGCTAGCTAACTAAATCAATTGGAACTTTGCAAAGTCTATGTTAATAAATCAAGTCTGAAATTAATTCAAGCTACTGTAGAATGAGTTGTAATGCCCACTGCAAACACCAAAAGTATTAATATATTATTAGTAGTTTTGACCAAAAGTATTTTCACATACAGACAAGGAAAAGGAAGGATTGATCATCAGTTCTTCACGCTTACTGCCTTGAGTATTGGAGATTTCAAGTGAACAAATCAAACATTTAAATAATAGTTAGTAACAGATGTTAGTATTCAATCTATTGTCATGGGAGCTATCACTTCTTATCGAACTCTTCAAATCTCAGTATATAATTGTTTCCCACAGAAAAAACATTTGATTACTGGTCTGACAAAACACCTTGAAGTTTTCGGGGAATCGAAAATGACGTTGTTTCTGAGCTAGGTGTACCTATTATTGCATTTGTGTTGATAGCCAGCAGTCGTTTCAGAGAAATTATTAACACGTGTCATGTGATGCCAGTTTTCTGATGCCCAATTTCTATCTCCTCCATGATACTCGTACTTATATAGGGTTGCAGAGACATCACCGCGCAAACTCAAACCATGAACTCAGCATATGATTCTAAACCGCCCTAGCGTAGAAATTTTACGTCAGTTATCACGTTTATATTTCGTCATTTGTATTTGTATTTTGTAACAGCAATATTTTTAAATAACCGACGAACATTTTCAACGCCGGGGTTTTAGAATCATTACTGAATACTTGGTTACAGCGTCGCTCTCCCTGTCACCCTGTTTTTTATGAGTCAGAACTTTATTTGACAAATAGCGGTCGTAACATAATTTTAAGTTCGATTTCATAATTAGGTATGTGTCACTTGCAAATGCGTTGACATGATTGTGTTGCAGAAACAATAAAGCGACCACATCGCACTTTTCACTTTCAATCTACCGCGATCACATGTTACAAGCTGATCGAAGGTTACAAGTCGACAAACTATCACGTAAGCATTTCTGCTGATACCATTGATAACATGGTGAGCACATGACGACACAGAATGAGCATAAAGGAGATTGGCGAGTTGGGTACCTCATCAAATCCAAACGTTTCAAAATCTACTTATATGCAAATTATAGGTCTTATATCCGTAGTTATTTTCCAAGCTAAAATGTTTTAATAGTTGTTGGGAGTAATAAAAAAAACATGATTTTACGGTGCATCTCCGTTACGGAAACAAAACGCACTAAAGCAAAACAAAACGCATAAAATAGAACCAATTAAACGTATTACGTCAGTGTTGCCTTACAATAAACCTAAATCGATTATGATGAGTTAAATGAGTTAATCACATAAAGTAGGACTCAGAACCGTGAGTTGTTGGTCACGTGTCATGGGTGTAGTGTGGTATTTAGCTTACGCTCGACACGAAGAAACAACCCCCCTGTGGTATTTCTTGATAATGTATTGTTAACATTAGAATAAAAAGTTATAAAGTAAGATTATGGTGATTATGGATTACTATGGTTTTATTTTTTACCTATTATATTTTAAATTGTTCATTATCTTTTATTCTGTTGGCGACCATCTTGTGGATGGACCATGGACCATCTTATATGCGGATTCGAATCTCGCAATAGGTACGTTATTACTATTATAAGTGACGTCATAGCTATTGGATGGCCTAAAATAATTCAAAATCTTCTTATCTATAATTGCCGTTTTCTTATTTCAACTTAGAACCCTACTTTAAAACCTTACTAGACAAAAATCCTTCTATAGTTATATACAATCACATAAAATGGATACTTTATCTGAGTGAAATGTATGATTTATAAGGGTCTGCCTTGAGTTACATAAGTAGGTAGGTACCAAGCATTATTTTTGGTGGTCCATTTTGATGGTATGTATAAATCAATTTAATATCCCCAAGTCTAACGTATGTCTTACCATTACATATTTTGTTATACTCTATTGTAGCCATATATCCATATATTCACTCTATGAAACGGTAAGCCTGTATGTGATACTAAAAACACATGGGTTTCTGCCAATCTCCTTTATGGTTACCAACGCTACAGGGCGACAAAGCCAGCTTGCTAAAATGCAAATTAAAATAAACCAGCTAAAACTTACAAAAAGACATAATTTTAAGCCATTAACGATATCATAACATCCTGTGTACCTACATAACGTCAAAGGGCCGCAATGGCTACCATGACACCTTGATCCCATCGGCCTAACAGATGTAATATCGCGCGATACCTAATTATATTTTTTCCCAGTAATGAGCTATGTGTCGCACGTCGTTATGCCAACGAAGGTGGTTTCGTCAACTTTCTCTTGCAATTGTGGGTAGTGATCATCACCACCAGTCAACGAGTGTGATCAACGCAACTGATTTGCCTTCAATGATTCACGTTGAAATGGCGTTATTTGAAAACGGTGGAGGTCGTGGAGAAATCCTAAAAAAAGCTCTGAACGGGTTGCTTTCCATACCGCCGACCAGTGTTGAGTCCGAAAGAGCTTTTTTCTACTGCTGGCATGTTCTGTAATAAAATAAGATCGCGCCTAAACGATGAGACACTTGACGCGTTCATGTTTTTAAGATCTCGTTTTTTAAAAAAGACTGATTAAAATACGCATTACTATTATGATATTATTATATTTGTAACTGACTTACGTTAAACTTTTTCTTGAGACTGCATTTTTATAAAAAAGAGGAGGATACCTCAATTATCTTAAGTTTATGTTATGTTATCTAATTATCTAAAGTTTAAGAACAGTTTATGTTAAATGTTACTTATGTAACTTATGTTTATGTAAATTTATAACGGGAAAAATGACTGATACCCTAAGTTTTGTTGATTATATTAGTTGATTTTATTCTGTCGTGCTGTGATTTGAGCGAATAAATACCGATTTTAAATAATTTATGCTATTTTATTCCAATTATATCAAATCAACTTAAAACACTAAAAAGTTCGAAAAATCCGGATAATCCGGATTTTAATCGGACAAGAATACAGAAATCCGAATTTAAAAAAAAACCGGATTTTGCAATCCCTAGTGGTAGGGGTGTGATTAAGATAAATGAGAATTATGAAAAAAAAAAAATAATACGAAAAGTTTGCTCACTATTCGACATCGGTTACCATTACCAATAAAAAAAAAAAGAAAACTTTGAAACTACGAATATGTCGCAATATTATCTTTTTTGAAGAAGACTATTATACTGAATAAACTGGACCTAAATAAATAAATCATTAATTAATTTACCTACATAGTGACAAACCACCGGACACGACAAACGAAAAGATGTAACATTAAAAAAAAATGAATTCGTGAGAAAATATTTGAACGTTTCTTTCCTAAATCATACATACTTACTTCAATTCCCGTCAGCCCTATCGTCGAAAGTGTCAACCATCGAAACAAAACTAAACTGGTCTCATTTCGGGATTAATTGCCAGAAAGCCGACATCGGGACGTTCCCACGGCTGCAACGATCAGCTGAGGAACGGGAGACATTTATTTAGACCTCGCCGGAGAGATGTTTAGAGAATTGTTAGCTTAGTTCCAAATTATGTTAGCGAAATTCTTCGTTGATTATGCTGAGGATTTTTAGCTGCCTGCAATTTTGATTGAGACTAACAGCAAAGAATATTTTTTTTACTAAAAATGTTGACTTTGATCAGCTTTTCAAGACTTGATACAAAATAGAAGATTCGAAAACAACTCTTGGAACTTAAAAAAATATTAACACCATACTATGTAAAACTACATTCTTACAAATAAATAAAATTCTAATTCTAATTAGGTAAGTACTTATGTATTTTAAGACGAACAACTAGCTAGACCAAACTTGTGCCTAGATTTCCATTTAAACAAATTTACATGGTTTTTTTATTACCTGGCTCACTCTTAAAAAAAAAGTCACTCCTGTTTTATGCATCCCGCTTAAAAACGAAACTGCACATTTACACGAGTCCACATAAGTACTAAAAACATACAACAGTTAATTCGAAACAAAACGTGATCAACACTTACACCGGAAGACCGCAGCTCCAGATTCCAGCAAAGAATAGTTCATTAGTTTCTTTATCACGTCGACTCTGCTCCAGATGGGAATACCAGTGATCCGTTCCGCTCAGCGTCCGTGCCCACCAAAAAACACCTTCACAGGAATGTCACTTACGCAACGCCGGACATCTGTAGGGCTGACCGAGACAGGAATTAGAAAAAAACATGGAAATAATAAGAGAAATAAACTGTAAGGAAAAATGCTGGGATCAATAGTGTTTTTTGGTCGAATCAATCAACAACAATCAAATCAGCCTATCGCAGTCCACAGCTAGACATAGGCCTCTCCCAGGCTGCGCCACAACACCCTGTCTTGCGCCTTCCGCATCCAGTCTGTCCCAGCCACTTTGAGGTCGTCCGTCCGTCGTTGAGACTTTGAGGTCAGCCGTTCATCTAGCTGGGGGGCGTCCCACACTACGCTTGCCGATACGCGGTCTCCACTCCAGGACTCGTCTGCTCCACCGGCCATCGGTCCTTCGACAAACATGGCCAGCTCACTGCCACTTCAGCTTGCTTACTCTGCAAGCTATGTCGCTAACGCCGGTGCTTTTCCGGACAATTTCATTTCTGATTTTATCCTTTAAAGAAACTCCGAGCATAGCCCGCTCCATAGCGCGCCGAGCGACCTTGAATTTGTGGACCAGCCCTTTGGTCGAATGCCTACAGTCAATTCACCAAAATAAACACTAACAGTGCTCTGCTGAATAGTTGTAAATTGAAATTATGCATTTTTCTATCATCATCATAAATGCCATCTCAATTCTGGGCGCAACCATCCTCGTTGGTCGTGTCCAACCTAAACATGTTTATTGAAAAACGCCAAACTTCTGGTAGCATAATTTAAGTAGACGTGATCATTCAAAACTAGAAAACTAAGATGACTTAAAGTTTCTATGTTCTCATCGATTTTACTACTGTATCCGCCTTTGGACAACCCTGCAGTGCCTTGGCCAATTGCTGATGGAATGCGAAGTCTAATCCACGCCATCTTCTGTTGCTCACGCTATTAAACAATATAATACAGGCAGAAGCGTCTTCCATAGCTCTACTCTTGTTAAATACTAAATTACTCACTTCCTCTTATTACCACTGTATTCTAATACATATAATTATTAAGAGTGTAAAAAATCTTACATTATGATCGTGCAATGACAGAAAAACACTGCAACTAATTCGGAAGGTAATCTAACCATCCGAATTAGTTGCGAAATTATGACAGGTGAATAGCATAATCAGCCTATAATGTTCCCACTGCTGGGACACAGGCCTCCTCTCGGCGAGAGCGAGTGGGCCGTAATCCACCACGCGGGCCCAGTGCGGGTTGGTAGATGTCACATGTCTTCGATTTTTTGGTTCTAGGACATGCCGGTTTCCTCACCGGTGCTCTCACCGTTTTGAGAGCAATGGTGATGAATAATTTACACAAAGTAAAGCGCTTGTTTGAGTTCGAACCTACGACCTGCAACTTGTAAGTCGCGACCGTTACCACTGGGCCACCACTGCTCTCCACAGGTGATTGATCCCGGAAAAAATAAGATGACACTCTACCGCAATACACTTTTAACAAGTTATCATGTCACCCCGTCGCCATCTCTATGTAACGTCTATCGAAATCTATGTAAGAAAATACTTACAACAGTTTTATAGCGCTGTAAAACTGTTGTTAATGAGCTGCGGAACAGGGAATGGCAAAAACCTGAAGAGATCATACTGACTTATCAGACAAAAGGCTTTACTTTAGCAAATAATGCCAATTTCTGTACTGTAATGAAATGTTTCGGAACGAAAGCAGTAACAGTAGGACCAATTCTGTTTGGACCGTTCATCAACAGATACTTAACAATTTTTTTGCAAAACTACCAGCAAACGTCGACAACTGATGAAAATATCTATATCACGAAGACTACGAATATTCAGTATTTCATGAAACTTTTGGTACACAGTGAACTAACATCACGTAAACTCTCATGTCTACCAAAATATGTCTACCGAACGTCGGCAGAACACTTTCTCAAGCCAAATCTATTACAGGACACAGATCTACTCAGAAGTTCTCACAAACTTTCAAACGTGTGGCGGCAAATTACGCGCAGAGTCCCACGCCTGCGCGTGAGTCGATCTCGAGCCCAATCGCAGAGGACGATAGCAAAACGATATTATAGCGATATTGAAACGTTTCTTATTAGGCGACAGAGGATGTTCACACGCGTTTTCTATCAATTTATTTTTATCGTTATTTTATGTGATTTTGAAGAAAAAACTGGCATAAAAATTGAGGAATTTTAGCAATATCGTAATGGTCCAAAGGAGGACTACGAGGTTGAGTTGACATTAAAAGCAACTGACCCTAAACCGGATTCAATCATTATTTCTACTAACAACTGATAATGCGGCAGTTAATTAAAATAAATCACAATTTCTTATTCGAAATTTCGAATGGCAAAAAACCCATCGAATCGTAGTTTAAATTGTAACTCTTTATAGTTTTGTAGTCAGTGAAATAATCCGTTTTTATCATACATCCGCAGATCAAAAACACCATCTTCAAAAGTACCTAACATCAACATGAAACTTCACATAACTAATTATAATTAATAAAAACCAAGAATATACGCAATTCGGAAAAATGCACACCATTTATTTAAATTTCCCGAAAAATGTAAAACAAAATGGCGACCGCTGCGCCTGCACATACAGTTACACGACGATGATGGATTCCGTTAAAACCGTCAAACGATCTACATTCAAAACAATAATAGATGTATGATTGTATATAATTTACAACTACCGCAAATTTGAATTAAAATAACTGCGATTTGACGAGTTAAAGACGGTACTTATTTTATCGACGATAAAGATAAGGCGTTTTAGTAGTTTACGGTCAAATGGCGATTCATTGCCATTCTTTGAGACGTTAATGTTGTTAAGTAGCAACATACCTAAGTAATGTAGATATTAAGCATTCGCTTCATTAACCGCGTGGAAGTAGCCATACATATATAGCCACAACATATATAATGTACGTAGGTAATGGTTATAATTAGCCGCCACTTTTACGTGACTTGTCGTCCATGTTCGTAGACGGCAGCTACGAATTTATGCCACGCGTAGCACTCTCAGCGTAGACGCCCGAAATAGCGAGGAAAACGAAGAGAAAATGGATTGTTTTAAAATTGTAGTTTTTAAAACTATATTTAATATGGCAAATGTGTTTATTTTTTCTTTTTTTTAGATACGTTCTAGTCTGTACGTTTTCTGCTCGTAAAAGTGATCATTGTAGAAATATGAAGAAGATTGTGAAGTAAAAATAATCCAACTTGCTAATAAGACTGGTGACTCTATAAAAAAAAACCTCTCATTCGTTACGCTCATAACCGTCATAAGTTCGTAACACATTGTACCTACACGACGAAAGGCAAACAGATTATTTTTTTCCCAAAGACAAAAAAAAACATTACGCACTTACATTATGATAACACCTATTGACCGTATAATATCCCATAAAAATATTGTTTTAATCGAAACTTTCGTGTTGCCACAAAATGATGATAGCAAAAAGTGAGGAGCTAGGTATTCAGAAAGTTCATTGAACTAAGATGGCTCGGCCGACTGGACTCCTCAACGAATCGATTGAGAATCGAATAGTCGGACACAGATCGATTCGACGCGAATCGAGATGATACGATGTTAATTTAGAAATATTTAGAATAACTTTTTATATAATTGTGTTGCGATACCTATTAAATTTTACTGGATTCAGACACGTTTTGGTTTGACATAAAATAGGATTACCTAGATGGTGGCAGTAATTCTATGCTATTTAAATAGAAGGATACCAATTAATAGACACGATTAACTTTAGAAAGACATGAAACCGGTAACTCGCAGCGGTAGAGTCAAATTCAAATCCTGTATTTATCAAAAATAAAATACAGTAAAATTTAAATTGGCTAACTTTAACTCTAAATTGTAACCTAATCACTAATGTACCGGCTAATAATCTAAAGGGCTCGCTGAGCTTCTGAAACTCAAACATCCCAACTGTCAAACTTCACGCCCGATTTGTTTAAACTTTTTTTTCAGCCATTGCTTCAGCCAGCAAACGTAAAAAGAATTAACTGAAACGATGCTAAAACCTATTGAATCAAGCGCAAAACCAGACAAAAATGCGGAACATAACACCCACCATAGCTTAGTAACAAGCCTACGAAGGCACTTTATTAGTGAGCCCACAACAATGTGGCTATGATCGATCCATATCGAGCGTGATGACAGATTGACCGCTTCCCGCGTAAATGTGGCGCGCGGAATGCGCCGGAGCAGTGATCTAGCGGCGGTCGCCATCGCCATTAAATATGGTATGCGCGGGAAATGCGATCGGTAATGTGTTGATAGCTTAAAATGTGATGATGGATGATAAATGCGTGATATTGGTAGGAACGTTGAAGTGCCAAGACACAAGATTGAAGGAATTATAAAGATATGTGCGTGATAGTTGAGAATGTTTCAATTGGTGGCAATACTGAGCATGTCTTACAAAACAAGGCGTTTCTTTTTCCGGTTCATAAAAATATTGCAAATGCATTTGCCGACGTAGCAAAATGCTATGCCACAATTTATTTGGTAGAAAAACTATGATAGCTGGGAGTTACCTGTGGTGCAAAGATAAAAGGTACCAAATTTGTTTTGTGTCCAGGCTTAGGTACTTAGTTGCAGTTTACCTATACGTTGCTCCAAGTGTCATCGAAATGTGATGGGTAAGCAGGTTGCAGGCCTTTCTGGCAGGCACCTGAAAGGGGTACAATTCTTAAGACTGCGCCGAGCGAACACGGCGCGCGGATAATAGGTATTTACTGCGGCGCGCTAGTCGTGTGCGTCGTCACGCACACAATGACAAGTTCGCTCGGTGCCCGCTTGAGTTGCATGGCAGAAGTTGATAACTCAGGATTTTTACAATTTGAGTGACTGAGTGTAACTTAGGGTTTTAAAAAAATTGAGTGTATTGAGTGACTTGAAAAGACGAATACTGTTTATTTAGACGGTTCTGTGTAGGTACATAAATCCGATTAATAAAACTAATCCTATTAATATTAGGTATAAACGTGAAAGTTTGTTTAGATGAATGTTTGTTACTCTTTCACACGAAAACTACTTTTTATCCCGGTTTTCCCGTGGGATAATTTTCGAGTAATATCGGGTGAAACCGCTGGTAACACTATATATATATTTGTTTGTACTGTAGTAATACACAATCCGTTCTCTTACTATTTATCGATTGCGATGAAATTTTTGCGTTGTGGAGTATACGCCCTGGAACTACACTGCGTAAGTAGGTTGGCTAGGTGAGTAAGTTGGTAATATATGAGTAGGTTGTTATAATAAAACCAACCTGTATTAAAAAATCTATAATTACTAAGGTTCTTCACCAATGTATAGGCAAGGTTCTTCACCAACGTGTTGGCGAGGCTCTTCGTTGGTGTGCGTTTCCTAAAAAGTAATATAGTTATTGTATTTAAATAAAATGATTAAGTTGACGTAATTATCAGACGTACCTATGACTAAAAAAACCATACTTGCGAGCAATAAACTGGATTCAACTTCTGCTTGGCTTGATACAATTTAATTTTTTTATATTTTTATGCAATGAACTATGGGTTGTGATATATCATTTTAAATGTAATTTTACTAACTTTCAACCACTTTTGATATCATAACGAAAAATTGTTTACTTTTGTCATGGAACGTAAAAACGAAAGATATACATTTTCGGAACGAAATATAAATTGTTTGGAACTCCTATAAAAACTGGACGTTTATGCAAATTTCTCATCAGTCCAATATTTCACGTCACTGGGAATACTCAAGTTATAAAAAAATGGAAACCACACCTACATAAGCCCCAGAAGCAAAATAAGGTCTGAAACAACCAGCGATTACGTGATTCCAGAGTATTGCCCTCAAGATAGTTTAAAGAATACTTAATGACTAAGTCACTCACTTGGGCAAAATATTTGAGTATTTAGTTGCCAGCAAACATTGGCAACAAAATAAAAACGATAATAAAAATTTAACTTACGGCGTTGGAAGAATTTCCAGTTTCATTTTCTTTGTTTGCATCAGTAATGGATCTACAAAAAAAAATATTCATAATTATATCTTGTAATGACCAAAGTTTTCAATAAAGCAAATTCGCAATTTTAAGAAAAATATTGTTCCATCGTCGTGGAGTAATTACACCCTAAAAACCTATTACATGATACCCATATCGAATGTTTGACAAAAACTAGCATCCGCCATCTTGGATTTTAAAATTAATGTCAGATTTGCAATCGCCACCCCCAAAAACCTATTACACGATACCCATATCGAATGTTTGACAAAAACTAGCATCCGCCATCTTGGATTTTAAACATAATGTCAGATTTGCAATCGCCACCCCCAAAAACCTATTACACGATACCCATATCGAATGATTGAGAAAAACTTGTATCCGCCATCTTGGATTTTAAAATTAATGTCAGATTTGCAATCGCCACCCCCAAAAACCTATTACACGATACCCGTATCGAATGTTTGACAAAAACTAGCATCCGCCATCTTGGATTTTAAAATTAATGTCAGATTTGCAATCGCCACCCCCAAAAACCTATTACACGATACCCATATCGAATGTTTGACAAAAACTAGCATCCGCCATCTTGAATTTTAAAATGAATGTCAGATTTGCAATCGCCACCCCCAAAAACCTATTACACGATACCCATATCGAATGTTTGACAAAAACTTGTACCCGCCATCTTGGATTTTAAAATTAATGTCAGATTTGCAATCGCCACCCCCAAAAACCTATTACACGATACCCAAATCGAATGTTTGACAAAAACTAGCATCCGCCATCTTGGATTTTAAAATTAATGTCAGATTTGCAATCGCCACCCCCAAAAACATATTACATGAGACCCATATCGAATGTTTGAGAAAAAATTTAAGAAAAGATTACATCCGCCATTATGTTGGGTAAAAGGAAATAATATAACAAAAAAATAGAAATACGTACTTTCTGAGAGAACAGTTTTTTTTTCGGAAATTAGCGCCAACTTTCTTCTTGTAATATCTTTCCTTATGCTTTCCCATTTTACTAAAACAAAAATACTTACATAAAAAAAAATGTTACAAAAAAATGTACTGAAAAGTAAAAAAAAAAAATAAACAGTAAATATTAGATAATATGCACAAAGTCATTATCAACTCAAAAAAACAAAAAATATGACTTACCTTATTCAACCGTTTGCGTTTGCGTTTGGCAAGGTATAAGTACACAATAGATCGCGAAGTATCGTTAGCGGCGTGTCGCTCCCCGATGAGACGTGACCACTCTCCGAGCTCTCGTGGACGACTGAACTTTCGACCGGTGGACGTTGCGTATGATTCAAAACAGCGCGCGCAGCGACTTTATTTTAAACAAAATAATGTCTAAAATAACCAAGCGACATTTTCGAAAATGTTAAAACGACAAATTGTAGTATGATTATTAAAGATTGATATGAATTAAAGTTTGTGAAAAAATTCAACGGTTTACTATCAAAAATCAACTAAATACGATCATGCTATTTTAAGATTTTTGTCCATCTTTACGTAATTTTGTTATTTAAACTAGACAATAATTATAATTTTTGCCAACGAAGAATTGTTAACACATTCATTGTGGTGCTCAAAACATATTTTTTATGGTAATTATGGTAATAGTATTGATGATATCCTTTTAACCGTGGCGGCCGTTTCGTATGATTTTGCTCTACGCAGCCTTAATTTAATTCAATCAAAATGACGTTCTCCGCTAATGTAACAGTGTACTACATTATATAGAGCATAAATCTTGATTAGCAGTAATTTCTCCGCAACGGACTCTGAGAGATGTTATCTTAACTTAAGTGTAACAAGACCAATACACTCTTGACTGCCACGTTATTACTTACATTTTTAAATTATTATGTTTATCTATATTTGCAAGTGCTTCTTCATCCAAGTCCGTTGCTGAATACCGGAGATAATATACTGGAAAAAACAACAAGCGAGGAGGTTTCTTATCAAAAAGCGTTACAAAAATAATATATTTTTTGTGACTCAAAAAAGGCAGCCATTGTTTTCTACAACCCATTATCATCTGACTTTCCCAACCATGTTGGGGTCAGCTTCCAGTCTAACTGTGTGCAGCTGAATACCAGTATTTTACATGAAGCAACAGCCTAACTGACCTCCACAACCCAGTTACTGGGTAACAAGATACCCCTTGGTAAGTCTAGTCGTCAGATTTTTGAGCTTCAGACTTCCAAAGTAACTTGCTAAACTCTGCTGTTTCATGTACTAACCAGGTAAGTAGGTACGATTTTGACTTTAGAGCGCTGAACGGCTGAAGTTTTTGAGGAGTCTATCATTAACGTAGGAGCATTATTTTCCTAAGCGTTGCTTCATAAAATGGACGGTACAATGTGTGTAGCGGCTGTGCTCATCACAGTGTTTTTCAAACCTTAAGCTCGTTTTATAAACAAAAATGCAAACAACTATCATATGGAGAAAATATTCAAATCCGGCAAGTCGAATGTAAAAGGTCGAGGGCCCAGACTAGTGGCAATCGTGTTCAAAGAGTTTCGTATTTCTACAAAGACTTTCAACAGGTTTGACATAAGCTTTTCGGCAGCTTATGTCAGTTCCATACATTTTTGACTTTTCCATCATCGCTGTCGCTGATAGAATGTCACTTTGTCTAGGCCAAGTCTAGGCGCTCTGGTGAGACAGACTGGACGCGCAAGGCGGAAGACTGTTTTTCCTAGCTCAATGGAAAGACCCACAGAACAGATAAAAGAGGTTATCTGTTCTGTGGGAAGACCGGACGTTGTGGCAGAACTTGAGAATGGTCTTTGTTCAGCAGTGAGATGCGATAGGCTGAGTTTATTGATTGATTGATTCCGACCAAATGTTGAGAAAATGAAAAGAAGAACCTTTTTATTTGTAATACAAAATAAACAAACCAACAAACGTATGACAGTGTAAAACCAGCAAGCAGTTTAATGGCACTGATACAGTACTCAACGCTATAATGGAATCATGCACATTAGAGTTATTGAAAGGAACTTTCAAATCTCATCACAAATAATTCCTACAAGAAGTAGTTGCTAAATTCCTAATGAAAACAGGCAAAACACCTTGAGAATCTCTGTGTTACAATAATGAACGCGTGCGCATACGGAGCCGAACGCAGCCGAACGGAGCCGACGGGGCCCGAGCGTGACGGGCGCCCATCCACTCATCTAGCGAGATAATACGCTGATTACATCTAAATTACGAAGACGCACTTACAACGACCGACTATGTTTTGAGTAATGAATGAAAAAGCGGAAGGGCTACTCAACGCATGTACTTAGGTACTTTAGCAATGCATTGTGAAAACGTCAAGTATCTAACACGTATGCACGAGGAGTGGTATTGTGTGGTTGATTCAAAGATAGAATGATTTATTAAAGGCTACATTTGCTTGATCTCCAGTTTCTGATAGCTTGTTTACTTTTATGTGTCAAGTAGTTTGATTGGCTGGTGGTATTTCATTCGACCAATCACATGAACTTAAACAATTATTATTATTAGATTAGTAAAAGTCGGGTTTTTCAAAAACCTGTGTGCTAAATGATAGGTAAATGATTTTATTTCTGTATGTAGGTTTGAACAAACACTTTTACACTTAAATCGTATTTTAAAAACTAGATGAGGTCGGCATTTCCTACGGAAGAAAGGTCGAAACAAACTCAGAGGTCACAGTCTCTTTTAAAGTCCAGACAAAATCTTGGTCAGATCATGTGAAGGCTATGTAGATCGGTGTCTGAAATGGTCTTTTGAGGAAAGAACCACACAGATTGAGTGGACCTGTTCAGTCAGTGCACGCAATTGTCAGCAATTGTGCAGCTCAACTTAGACTTAAGGAGCTCAACGATTCGACGAACAATACCAAAGAAAGGAAATTTGAGTAGGCCGCATAAATTACTCAAACTGCCAGATCATGATTAAACTAACTGAGAAAAATACAAAAAAAAGCAATGACCGACATAGTTCTCACATTCACAATAATTAGAATAATATTATAATAAAATCTTTGAGGACCATGTAGATTTGTGTCTGAAATGGTCTTTTGAGGAAAGAACCACACAGACTGAGTGGACCTGTTCAGTCAGTGCACGCATTTGTCAGTAACCGTGCAGCTCAACTCAGAACTTAAGGAGCTCAACGATTCGACGAACAATACCAAAGAAAGGACATTATGGTAGGCCGCATAAACTAAGCAAACTGCCAGAACATGATTAAAACTGGAACACAAACGCACATAGTCCTCACATTCACAATAATTCAAAATAATATAATACTTTATACAGTAAATATTAGTGTCATTGTACTCGTATAATGTAAATAACTATCTAAGATACTTAAAGGAAAGATTAAAAGTAAAAATAGTTAGCAAAATAAAATAAATTAACATTGCCTGTGCTTTATTGGAGCAACTCCATCCCACGCCTTTTTGTCCTCAATATAGTCTTTGACAGTATAATAGGCATTCTGGCATAGTTTTCTTCGCTAGGTATAAGTTTCTAGTTTCCTCCTTTCCTTTTACTTATCATAAGTAAAAGCTTTTTGTAATCCATCCACCGATTTGCGAGAACAGCTTGAAAACTATGATTTATACGTATTAAGTTAAATACTCGTGTGTTGGGAAATACACGTTTCGCATTACCTACCTACGTATAAAATGAAACACTTTATAGAGGCAATCTGTACTGTAAAGTTTACAGTAATCGCTATATATGATTTTACAGTTGTACATTTTCACACACGTCGTCCAAGAAACTTAGTTTATTTATTATATTTTATTTCGTATTTTCGCGAATCTTGTTTGGATTTTTTATGCAGAATCAAATAAAAAAGAAACTTGTGAATTGACAATTTTTTTTTTAATCAATGCCTGAACACTGCAGGGCTAAGGTCACCTCCATACTTTGTCTGCTGCCTTTTCCGGCCAATCAGTCAAGAACGAGTCCAACTCGTCGCGGCGGGATCTCAGGGCGGCATGGAGAGTGCGATTGTCGCAACCCAGCGCTAGGCACGCAACAATTGCGGCGATAAGTCTTCTCTTTGAGGAGTGGCTAGAGAGGCACCACGGCGTCCTCACCTGCCGCCTGACGCAGGTCCTCACCGGACACGGTTGCTTCGGGAGGTTCCTGTTCCAGATAAGGCGGGAGGAAACGCCCGGGTGTCACCATTGTATTGTGTGGATCGCCCGGAGGACACGGTGGAGCATACGGTGGAGGTCTGCCCGGCTTGGGCGGAGCACCGCCGTGTCCTCGTGGAGGCGATTGGTGGTGGCGATCTCTTGCGGCCGGCCCTGGTCCAGGCCATGGTAAGGAGCGAGAGGGCATGGGAAGCCGTCACCTCCTTATTATTAATTACTTATTAATACCAATATTTTACATGGGGCGATTGTCTATCTGACCTCTATAACCTATTTACTGGGTAACATCATACCTCTTGGTATTTCTAATGCCTGGATAAAGATAATCTCGGTGATAAATCTCAACTATCATTTTGCTGATTTGCCTTTAATTTCGTTTATTTTTCTGGGCTAAATACTTACTACTTTTACAAAATCTTGCTTCTCCCTTCTATATTAAACCCTAATCCAAGGTCAGTTACTCTTTACGCTTATTCCAACTAAAAAGGAAAATAATAATTCATAAGTGCACCTAATGTAGTCACCATAAAATTCTGTAAACTAGAGTGTTATGATTTAAGACAACCTTTTGAGAAAATATTATTACACAACCTGAACAGCAGTATAAACCAAAATAGGCTAGTATGTTTATTTCTAGAAGGCATTCCTAACTGCTAGTTTTAACTTTAATGCAAATAATCCAGTTTTAAATGGTCTACAAAATTATTAAGACTCCCCATTTATTCTAGGAACATTCTTCACTACATGAAATACTTTATAACTGGTTGTTTTACGTAGGTAATAAATAGAATCGTTAGAAATAAACTCGCGTACCTAAGTACATATTTTCCCTCAGAATAGGAACTACTTGGTGTCATCAACCACTTTTTTCCTGCAATATTTGTTAATAAAAACAAAACAAAAAAACCTACTGAGAAGGTCATCTGTTTCCTTCGAATAACTCCGTCCACGTCTTTGGGTTTTTTATTTTTGCCATAAAGGTGCCTTAGTAAGAACCGTAAACTTGAATGGTGAAATTGCCACCTTGTCCGTTATTCTTACATAAATATATAAACAAAATAAACGGAGACAACGACATCAGGAGCGATTGAAAATGTAGGTTTTGCTTATAATGTTTATATAAATACCAAATGGACCAATTCAGTAAGACGTACCTAGTTCATTCTTTGAACCCTTGGTTCCTAGGGTTGCTAGATTCCCGGCCACCGTAGGCGCGGGCTTGCGGATGGCGAGCAATGAGTAGCTCGCCGTCCGATTAGGACCAGGCCCGGGTCGATGGCACGTTGTGTTCCACGCGCGCCTCACAGAGATGTCAGCACCAATGACGGGGTTGCCTGCCAGGCCAGGGTTGCGGGAAAGTCCGGAAGGGTTACCGTGGCCCCTGGCACAGGCAACTGAAGGAACACGGGTGGGTTTTAGTCAGTAAGAGTCTGACACGCCCTCCCGGTCCGCCCAGAGCGGGAGAAGTTATTCGATGATTTCCCAACCTCAAAAAAAAAACGGTTGCTAGTTAAAATGTATTAGACCGAGTCTCGCCTTGATTAATGCCTGCTATGCGATCTGTTCTGGGTTCTAAATATCTTATGAATTTTCTGTCAATTCCTGATCGATCCATGGTATCGAGACCATTTTGCCAACGCATACTTAAATGTTACCTACACAAAAAATCGTGAGCGGTCGGGGGACCCCCGTCAGGAACGAAGTTCCTTACGCGATACTGGCACGCACACACACAGTCGTATATATAAGAAAGAGACAGAGAGCGAGAGAGAAAGTCGCACGGAGAGGGCATACCACTTTTTCCTTACGCGACAATTTCTACCAGTCAACTGCTACCGCAAGCCGCGTTAAAGAACTTCGTTCCAAAAATAGGAAACTCTCCAAAGTCTTCGGTACTGTGTCTATTTACTGAAACAATCACAAACCATGGTCAAAATAAAAATGAAAGCTCGTTTAAACGAATAAATTGTATAAACGAACTGGAATGTATTTAACCCTGGCAAACCTGGTTATGATCTGCGATACAGTGCTTCACGCCCCGCGGATTGCTTAAATACTACTTGGGTACTAATGGGCTTGGCTTACACGCTGCTATTCGGCCTTAATTTATGAGCTGTGGGTACACGAGGGAATTTATACGGAGCAGGATGTATTTTTGAATAATTCATTTAATTAAAATCGTTAGTACGTTCCTGGGTGGTTTTAAGGACTCTTATAATAAGGAGAATTACTTGTTGGCTCACTTATCTATATAATATATGTAATGACTTGGTCGGGTTCTTGGATTGGACTCTTACGATTACAACCTACATCCTACATCTAACAGTTGCCAACTATACACTAAAACATCGTTTAACTTGTCAGATATTTCTTGAAGTTTTATTGCTAAAGTGGATATATTTTTCAGAGAACAGCACATGTAAACTCCCAAACAGTATGTCTAGAAGTCGTAGGATGCTGCCGTTGTGGCCGAGGAGTCGTAGGATCTGCTAGATGGCATCATCGCCATCGCACCTACAAACCAACATGATGGCTAAACTCTTGGTGTAACTAATAAAGGTCCTACTTTACTGTGGATCTAAGCAAACAAAAGAAATTTGACCGTGTGTACTTAAGTACACACGGTCAAATTAAATTAGCTAGCGAAACTCTGCAGACGTGATGATAAAAACACGATAAAACAAAAATAAAGATTTGTTTTTTTTTAGAAGTCAACGACCGCTGGTAGTATTGTTACATGAAGCATGAGTTGTCAAAATATGTTTTATCGTGTTTAGATATCGATACCCACCACGTCTGCAGAGTTTCGCTAGCTAATTTAATTTGATCCTGTTTAAAGCTACTAGAAGCATTCGCTAGAAATGCTAGAATGTGGTTTGTAATAAATGCAATATGTATAAAATTCGATTTAAAGACCACAAACATAACATTTTGTTTGATCAAAGTGTCATACCATCTTTATTTCTGTTTTCTGCAGTGTTACCAACCGAACTATTGAACTGTCAATAGTGTCAATCCCTAGCATCAGAGGGGCAATTCCCGTATTTTTAAGACCGTTCACATTCTAACCTCAGTCTCAATCTGTCAAAATTACAATCAATTTACATACATTTTTGACAGGTTTTTGACATTGATTGTCGCTGAGATGAGATTGCGACTTGAATTTGAACTTTATTTAAGTACGAGAATTGGCCTACTGGTGGCATGACAGTTTTTCACATTGAGTGTTTTATAGAATAGTTCTGTATTACTATCTTTATCTCGAGCACTCATGGGAGTTAATTAGGCAATAGGTAACCATATCGTGGAAAAAAACAGCAGATCAAACTCAACCAAGCCACAAAATAAATAATGTTAAGCATATCTAATACAAAATCTACTTTTTCATTTAACTTCAATTACAGTTTTCTCTAACATTTTCCTTGTATAAGAACTACGAGCATTAAATATTGCTTAACTGTTAAGTGATTCGATGACCCATGATTTTCATTACCAAGAAATAACAAAACAACGATTAGAGGTTATGAGATCAATCGATTCCAGCAATTTGATGTGAGACGGATATTTACGAGAAAAAACAATTATGTACGTATATACAGTAGAACGACAAAACGAACGAACGATAATACAAATTATTCTTGACATTCTATTATATTCACCACGGCCGGCAATTGAACACTTAATATTTTGGGCATCCTGGTGCATAGAAAAATCAACGTTGTTCAACATACTTAGTCGATAATTGGACAGTGTGACAAGGGCCCGTCGGTCGCCACGCTGCACGCTGCTGTGATTATAGTTTGGCAATTATCTGTGGCGTTTCACACCGCTGGCTGCCCACAATCGGTTGACACCTGCGTAGTAAATCGGTCCCCGAACTTTTACCTCCGATTATGATTAGTTTTATATAGTCGGTGGCTAACCGAAATGTCATCACCAGAAACTCTACCGCATTAACTCACAATCTCTTTTTTACTCAATTTTGCGAACCCAATCGTTACATACAGCGTGGCAGGGAAATCGAAGCGCACCCTGTTACCATAGACTCAGCTCATGACATGATTCTGAAACCCCCTGCATTGAAATTTTTCGTCCGTTATATTAAAAAAAATTGGATACATTTTTACCGCACAGGTAGGTAGGTAAGTTTTGAATTTTCTATGAAACAGCAGACTTTTTTCTTGATAATCGATGTAAAATTTCTATAAGCGAATTCATGTTTCCAGTTTACGCGACAGTGTCCCTGCCACCCTGTGTAGGTACCTACAGTCAGAAAACTTGGACACACAGATTACGGCAAACAATTAGTTGAGCAAAACCGTATCGCGAAAAACTTCTGCTGTTACCTACAATGTGCGCTTCTATCATTTCTAACGTGACATGACGATGAAGTCGTCACGTCTCGTCTCGTCACGGCATAACGATAACACAGGGAAGTAAAATGTATGTGGAAATATAAATGAAGACGCTTTTAAATTTCCATCCACGATAACGTTATAACGTGCACGTATTTCCATACATTTTACGGACGTGGACGTCCACGATAATATCGTCACGTTACAAATGATCAAAGCGCACATTTTGTCGAATTATGCGAACATCCTAAATGTATGCAGTTGAGTATGTGGTCCCATAGTAGTAATACTTGTACAACTTGTGTACAATGACCCCTTCTTAGGTTTTCAGATATTTCAATTACACCTTGTAGAAGATTTACAAGCCGACGAATTTTGCTGACTGCAATCGCTTTACAAGGCACGAGCTATTCCGATATAGCCAGTACATAGAAAAGAAGAACCAGAACCGAAAGACGTGCATCGCTGGACATCATCTCTCCCGCAAACACCTCCACTTCGACCGGTTTTCTGCTTCTCGCATCCATCAGTTTCCTGCGGACTTTACAAGGTCATCGGTCCACCTTGTGAGAGGCCTTCCGGTACGTGGAAGACGAGGCAATCTGTCTTGGTACTCCTAAATTAATGGTTATCATGGTTTGTAAACTTATACG
Source organism: Brachylomia viminalis (assembly GCA_937001585.2). Lineage (NCBI taxonomy): Eukaryota > Metazoa > Arthropoda > Insecta > Lepidoptera > Noctuidae > Brachylomia > Brachylomia viminalis. Next base: position 6,215,411 of record OW443301.2, read on the forward strand.
CTTAACCACATAATGTATGGGAAAAGCGTGACGATACCTACATAATCTTTTCTTTTACGACGGCTGCTGTAAACTACTTTCTCAAACTCAACAAATTGATCTTGATAAAACTGTAGTTTACAATGGAGGCTTACTATGTTAATTACAAAGACTGTTAATTACTAACAATGTATAATTTAATGGAAACTTGTATGGAAAACTTAAAGCACTAAAAGACTGATGAAGTGCTCCATGAGAGAACCAGAGTGGTCGACATAGCCCACAGAATAAGCAAGATGAAGTAACAATATACCGGTCATTTAAGATGTAAAACCGATGACCATTGGTGTAGACCTGTTCTTGAGTAGAGGCCACCAATCGGCACACGTGGGGTTAATACACCCTCAGTCTTAAATTCTAGATTCTAGATGGAGCAACCATATGCGCAGAATGGTTGGTAGCAGTTGTATGAGAGTAGTCGAGGACCGAGTTGCTTAGATGTCCAGTAATGACCTGCTAAAGGCCGATGATGATGATGATAATGATGACGAAAATATTGAATACAAGTACTGCAACCAATAATTGCTAATAGGTGAAAGCTATGCCATTGAGTCAGTCACTGCTGGGTCGACTTTTCCAATAAAAGGAAGTCTCTCAAGAGCCTTCATAATCATCACCACATCGTCCGCCACGCTCTTTAAGTAACAACAAACAATTAAAGGAAGAGAAATCGTCACTATTGGTGCATGTCAAACCATAGCTTTCGACTCCACTCACCCGCGGCCATAGACTATGGCTTTGTGACCAAATATTAACAACCAATAATATCATCTGCCCACAAAATTGAACATTTGGAACCGACCCAGTAGTAATGGGTATTCAATTCCAATTTATTTTTGGAATTGCTTATTCAAAGCTGAATTGGAAGCCTCTATTATCGTCGTGTATATTTTGACTTTCTATTCAATATTGAAGCAGTAAAAATATAGGATTAGGTACTCACAGATTCAACTTATTAAGTAGATTGCACACGTGTTCGAATTCATATTAAATAATCCACCTGGTAGTCAAGTTTTCAGTAAAGTTCGTAAAATACATTATACTCGAAAGAATGTCAGGAAAACATCCTTAAAATTATACAAAATAAAAATATTTCAAAGTAAAGACTGTGCCAGAACGTAACACGCATACACCATCTCGTTAACATGCTTCATAATTTTAATTTTCCAAAGATAATCTCGTCGGAGTGCCTCGAACGAGGCTCTGAAGCAGCCCGTTACGCTCCACGGATCGGGCGAAGACCTCGACGACAGTTTTTTCGACAATCTGAAGAAAAAGTCCAAACGAATAAAAGCAACCGCTTACGAAATCACGAAAACTCGTGTCGGCAAAATTGCTTCTGAAACATATTTTATTTGCATTTTGAAATGGTATATTTACAGGATTATGAGCCCTATAAATATTAGTGTTAAGAGTGAAGGTTTTGTGGCAGTAAGGGTAGCTAATGTTGGCTCGTGCGTACTCCGACAGCCACAAATAAATTGCCTCCATCAAGCGACAGCTAAACGCATAGAAATTTGTCGGTAATCCCAATGGTTAGTAACACTTCTTTTCTTCAAAGGGCTTTGATGTTAGTGGCGCAATTTGGACAATAATTGCACCGTAATGTGCTCCCGTTTCGACCACGTTTCACCTTTTATTCTTTTGAAGTTACTTTAAATAGTTTTCTAAGCAACCATTTTGATTTGAGTCTATGATAGCTAATAGCGATCAAAGAAGCTATTAAATGTGAACAAACGCAAATTGGCTGTAAGATAAACTGCATGCGATATCCTATATGATGTCGATTTTTTCTGCGCTATCATTATCTTACAACAATGCCTAAAGGTCTTACAATTCATTCGATTCATAGGCCATTATTTCAACGGCTTTTGAATCTAAAGCTAGTCCACGTTGTCTGTCTCTATTTGAAAAAGGTGTTTGTGTTCTTTTTCGTTGTACAATTATACTTAAAGAAGTCGTTATACAATTATCTGAGCCTTTCGCGATACCTAGGTAAGCATCGATCCACCTGAATCCGACGCCATTTATTCTCCTAAATTATTCGCAAACGATCCCCAAATGTCGTGTTTTTCAGTTTGTAACTATGAACAACGACTTTTTCCTAGTTTTTATACAAGACAAATACCAACAGAAACTATTCTTTATAAAAATTTCGTTCGTGGAGTGTCTGTGCGGTTGATGACCGCGCTCGTCATGGGCGAGCGACCAGCGACTCCTGCGCAAGCCACGCTCCGCCATCACACGCCGACTTTATGATACATTATTATTCATTTTAGTGGATTAAGGATACGTTAAAACCGGATTGTAATTAACACATGAATGTGTAGCTGTATGAAGAATGTTTCCTTGCGATTGTTCAAATAACTAGAAGCAGGGTGATGCAACACTGCAACGGTTCAATGTTAGATACTTGAGGAATATATGAAATACAAAATGTGACAGTTTCAATATTTCCGTAACGTCTCTGTTAACAACTTCAGCCGTTCTACTGTAAAATACTTTCTTGAAGATTTTTTTACTCATTTATTGCCCAACTAAATAATACTTATTTGCTGACGCCGTTGTCATGCGTTTGCCTCCAGATATGCGGCGAGGTACAACATTGAGAGGAGAGACTTTGCTAGTTGCTTATTGTTTAGGACCTAGTAGTAGAGCACGGGCAATCAATCAATCAACTCAGCCCATCGCAGTGCACTGTTGCACATAGGCCTATCCCAGGCTGCGCCACAACACCCGGAATACGGAAAGTGGAGACCTTCCGGATTCAGTCTGTCCCAGCCACGTTCCTATGGTCGTCGGTCCATCGAGCTGGGGCGTCGCACACTACGTTTGCCGATACGCGGTCTCCACTCCCACTCCAGGTCTCCTCTGCTCAACCGGCCATCGGTCCTTCGACAGACATGGCCAGCCCACAGCCACATTAGCTTGTTAATATGCAAGCTTTATCGGTACCTCCGGTTCTGTTCCGGATAATTTCATCCCTGATTTTATCCTTCAAAGAAACTTCGAGCATAGCCCGCTACATAGCGCACAGGCATTAAGTAGTTAATTTAGGAATAACCTTCTTTTATGTTTAGCGGATTTCTATGGCGGTAATATCGAAAAAAGGTATTATGAATGCAAGCGTATGCAGTGCATGAACGCATTCATAATACGAGTATCTCAATAAACATAACTTAACAAAAGCAAATTGCTACAATAAATTAAGATCGCTTATTAAACGCTTATTACCTACAAAATATGACCTGTCAATTGACAGGTTGCCAGAGCATCCTTTATTTAATATCACATCAAGCCTTTTCCTTCCGAAGTTCCCACATATAAGACTCGCAGCTGAACATACCTCCATCCATCAGTGATGACATTAACATAACTGTCACTTCACTTAACACGATGTTCGAGTTCCAAGAACCATTTAATCAACGAATCAACTAGAACATTCAAGATTGGCAATAAGTAGGATGTAGAAAAAGTTATGACATTTGAGTTGTCAGTAAATGCCAACAACCTGGAGAGGGCGCTGGTGTTGCGTCAAGCGTCACGGCCAGGCGTGTGCATGGGTATATTATGCACCCTCGCGTAACCGTAATAAGTAGTAACTGGTTTATTCCTTGTTTGGTGATGATGGTCAAGAGGGACTTGAGTAAATGAGTAGTATATAACATGAGCGTAATTGAGTTAAAGGAAGAACTGTTTCCATATTATTACAACATCGGCTTTCACATGACAATTTACTTGCCATTTGTCAAGACCACAAGACCTATTTAAGAGAACACAATTTTTTTCGTTTTTTTTTTCTTGTTTTATTTAAAAGAAGAACTTCACATACCATTTTGCTTACTTTCTTTTCTTTTCTAAATCCCACCAATGGACGGCTAACAGGCAGCTGTTCGAATAAAAATCTCAAATTATATCTTGACATCACACCAAACGACAAGCAGCTATGTGTGTGAAGCTAATACCTAGGCAGTGCTAGCTATGTAGGTATACGTAAGAAGTACTTTATTCATAAATCAGTCGGAGGATATACCCCGCAGTGTGATGTACAACTTCTTGAAATCTGCAAACCAGCAAGCAAAACATTATGCATTTAATTTGCCAAGTTTTCTTAATATGTTTCCATGTTAAAATTATTGGATGTAGGTAGTACACAATATTCTTAAGCTTACCTAAATACTTGTGAATACTGCATCGTTATGAACATCCAAAACAGAATTTGTGTAAGTACTTCAGCAATTAATGAGTTCCAAAAATGTGCTGCCCAAATAAAATACTACTTCATCATTACCAGAGCAAGCCATAATTTTTAAGCTTATGCGCTGGAGCCAGCTTGGCTTATGATATTTAAAGGTTAGGCAGCAGCTACCGAAGCTGTGAAATAATAGCTTAAACCGCATTCATCCATATTGGTGCACGTGGGACTTTTGTTTCAGTTGGGAGCACTCATTGCATTTTGGTTGCAGGTATAGACATTAACCATTAGTCATTGTTACCAAAGTTAAACAATCCTAAGAAGACTTCACAACTATAACCATAATCAGCCCATAATGTTCCCACTGCTGGGACACAGGCCTCCCCTCTGTGGGAGGGAGTGGGCATAATCCACCACGCAGGCCCAGTGCGGGTTGGCGGATGTCTCATGTCTTCGAATTTTTAGTTCTAGGACATGCCGGATTCCTCACAATGTTTTCCTACACCGTTTTGAGAGCAGTGGTGATGAAATAACTTATACAAAACAAAGCACCTGTCTGGGTTCGAACCTACGACCTACAACCCGTAAGTCGCGGCCGTTACCACTGGCCCACCACTGCTCTCACTCTCAGTCTAGCTCACAGTCGCTCACAGTCTAGCCTTCACAAAGATGGACATAATACCAGAAACAACTGCTTACATAATCTATTTTTACCTGCAAACCATAAAAATAATGCTACTAAACCAAACACCCACTGAACACATCCACCCAAAAATACCCATCAAAACCGAAACAAACATCCTTCATTAACAAAAGACAATAAAACAAGGATCTTCGTAATTAAAATTAATAACAATAGGCTGCAAAGGACCGTCGCAGGAGCGTCGACCTGCCACGCGCGAGCGCGCGCGCGCAGCCACCGTGCGGGGTGCATGACACTGCGCAGGTGGACCGCTCCGCACCTGCCTGGGAAGAGCCTCTAGACGCTCTGCTGACCTTTATGACAACTAAAGGGCTTACGTAAGGGTAAATAGTTGGGGTCGTCAGCTGTAAAGTCAAGACCGTTGGGAAGCGTGGCTGTTTCAAAGCTCAAGGGCCGCTGTGGCAAATAGTGAGTTAGTATTTCCTGTCGAGTTACAATTTTATGGAAGTCAAGACAAAAACTAATCTTTATTAAAATTGCCGTTATTTTTACTTGTCCTTTAATGTTACTATAACAGTGTTGTCAAGTTGGTAGCCTGATAAATAACCTAGAAGTTGTGCCCTATACTCCTATCTACTGCAATCAGCCTGGATCTCCTGGTGCTACAAATGTAATTTTGCAGTAGGTACCTAATCACTTCAATTATATAGTTACTTGTAATTAGACAAACAACATAGGTACTGGCAATAACCATCAGATAAACGAAATGAATCAACCAAGCTTTAGAAATAACATCAGATTAAATCAATAGTTATAAAGCCATGATCCAGCTATCCACAGCACATCCGTCTTTATCTCAACTGAACTGAGCTACCATTACAATATTTACAAGCATAGAACTCCGATTAGAATCCCAACTTGAATACAAATAGAACTTGGCTTCTTCCACACTGCTTAGCATAGGTAGGTACCTAATGTTCCGAGTAGTGGTCAGCCATTCGCTGTTATGCTAAGCAGCATAATGTTCAATGGGAAATATTAAATAAGTAGGTGCTCGATTTTTGTTTGGATTTCTGAGATCCTCGGGCAATATATATGTAGATGTGAATGAGCAATCCGAAATGCATCAAGAGTTAGTTCCGTAGGTAGGTAATTATTTTTTAAATACCGAAACATTTATGGAGCTGCTGAAAAAGTATGACATTTCCCAAAGTTTCAGTTAAGATGCCTTTTTAAACGCATTTTTCAGAAATAGCAGTAGTAAAAGTACCTCTAGCATTGAATGAAACAAATGAATATTATATTTCTGATATTCTACGAAGTTTTCGTACTGACATGGCGTGCTAACCGGGAGTACTCGCTCGAGTCGCCCATTACCGCGACTGACATCATAATAAAATTACCAAGTTGAACGATCCCCGACTGAGTAAAGTCCGCCTTAGGAAGCAATCTCACCGCCAACTGGTGGTCGGAATAACGGATTCTTTGCTTAGACTTAAGAGTAAATCACCGTATTTGGGACGCAAACTATCAAATTATAATTTGCTACACGCTATTTTGTAACTGCAATTAACTTCTTAAAATGTTGCTGCCAAGTCTTTGGTCCAGGGTTAACACCCTGAAAAGATTCAGGATTAGGACCCGGAATTGCATAAACAACCTTCCCTGATTGAGACTTTCTTTACCTAATCCACCGTGAACTTGATTCCAAACACGTAAAGGTGATTAAAGACTACCTACACGAATTAGCATACAATTACGAATAATTCAATGTTTCGCCAGTAGGTATCAGCGAAGCAGCTAACAAGCAGCCGGTAACCAGTATGTCCGGCGACCATGAAACGATGGATGCTATGCATAATATCCGATGAAATTGTGCATAACTAGTCAATGACTTATGACGAACTGTGCATAATAACATTTTTACCACAACGCATCGTGTAGCAGCCTCGGTAATTAGTCAGCTAGATATAATTAAAATTTATCGCGTCTTTCATTAGAAGCTTGGCCAGGCGGCGTGGCGAGGCAGCGGACCGCGTAGCTTTGTCTTGCTTTCTTGCACCGCGGCTTTTACATTCACTATCAACGGTAAATCTTGGCACCATACTGTTCAATTTATCAAATAAGCATCTTTCCACAGTTTCCACGCGACTGTATTGAGATAGGTAGACACATCTAGTATTGCACTATGCTGTTTTTGGGATTCATTCTTTTTCAATGACATTTAAGAATAACAACAACAAAAAAATGTGTGCTGTCGGGGGCGGCCCCCTCAGGAACGAAGTGCCTTATGCGATTCTCGCACGCGCACACATTCATATATTATAGAAAGATATAGAGAGAGAGAAAGTGTGAATTTAAACGCGTTTTTAATACAGAGCCACCTACGTTCTTAGAAGCTCTCATGAAGTTGCCGCCATCTTGGATTTGCACCCTCCAAAACCATGAAAACGGCGGCCGCGAAAACTTCCAAAGTTTTCGTCGTGGAGGGCACAACGAAAACTTTGGACTTCTTGGACTTTCATTTTGACCTCACTATCGGCTTTTGCAACCTCAAAAACCATAAAAACGACACCCCATGACGAAATATTCTTACATGTTCGCTCTAGACCGGTGCATTGTTGGCATAGCAGACCTCTGTGCCCGAGTACGAACTGACTGCACCACTTAAAACCTTAAGTTACGCCACTACTGTTAAGCATATAGCAGGTACTTCTTCAGCGTTCCTCATTGAAGCAATGTCTTGATGGATAGGCATTCAGACGATTCATTACTTAAACCGTTTGAGGGGGGCCTGTGCCCCTGTGCCCCCCCCCCCCCCCCCCCTGGATCCGCCCTTGGGTAATTATATGCAATGAAGTCGGATTATTTATGTTTAATGTCCGAACACGGACTGAAACAGGTTATTTCGAAATCAACTCGTCAAAAGTCATGCTTAGATCACATATTCCTTAAATCAAGATATCAGACTGTTATAGGATTACTTTGTGATATTGATATCACCGATCACCGTATGGTAATGATGGGGTACAACCAATGATCACGCGTACTGGTTCAAAATATTTATTTATAACTTTTCGCACAAAAGGTACAAAGGCGGACTTAATGCCTTAGGCATTCTCTACCAGTCAACCAAGGGTGGTGAAGAGATTAGATGGCAGGTGCTTTGATTGAAAGGAAAGGAAAGGATAAGATCAGAAGAAGGAAGAAGGAAAATATCAGCACCGCAAAATAAATAAAATCAATTTCCCTGCACTGATACAGGAACTTATAGATATAGACTGGTCTGGAGTGGTGTCCGAACTAGACGTAAACAATGCAACCAATGAATTCCACAATATTCTAACAAGCTCAGTACAAAAACACAAGGTAGAAAAGGCAATTAGCCGCTCTAAATACATCAGATAGTCCTGGATTACACCCGGACTTATTAGATGTATGAACCACAGGGACAAACTTCATCGTGATTCAAATGAACACCCTAAAGATCAAACAAAAAAACTAATTTACAATCGTATGAACTTCTTCACAAATGTCGTACATAGGCTTAAACGCGAACATGACAGTAAAAAATTAGAAGATAACAAAAACAGTGTTAAAGGTCTATGGAAAGCTATTAGAAATATTAGTGGACAGACCAACAACAGAGGTACTCCTAATGAACTGCTTAAAAGTGAATCTTCGGCACAAACTTCGATTAACAACTGCAATGATTACTTTTCCTCCGTTGGCAAAAACCTAGCCAGTATAATTCTCGCAGACATTAATGAAACACAGGAATCTGTTATAAACAAACTTCAGCTAGGAGAGCCTCAAAACACAAATTTCTTTATGCAACCTACGGACGTTTTTGAGATAGACAAAATAATCTCAAATCTGCGAAACGACAGTCCCCCAGGCCCAGATAATTTTACACCAACACTTAACAAACAAATAAAAAGTGAAATCATAATTCCATTAACTCATATTGTAAACCTTAGCTTAGTCTCAGGCATATTTCCTAACAAATGGAAAGACGCACAGATCACTCCAGTACATAAGAGTGGTTCAAAACAAAACGCAACTAATTATAGACCCATTTCACTGTTAGCAATATTCTCGAAAAAATTGTAAATAAACGACTCACCTCATACCTGGATTCCAACAATATATTATCCAATAAGCAGTTTGGCTTCAGACAAGGAAAATCTATAGAAGATGCAGTAAGCCTCTTAGCCAATCTTGTAACGTCTTATTTAGATGAGAATGAAAAATGCATAGGAATATTCCTAGACCTTGCAAAAGCTTTCGACGCCGTTGCCATTCCTATACTACTAAAAAAGCTCGAGATGATTGGTATAAGAGGACTGCCACTTAAGTGGTTTGAGTCCTACCTTTATAACAGAAGGCAATGTGTGAAAATTGGGGATACCATCAGCTGTCACAGCAGCGTAGAATTTGCGAGTGCCTCTAGGTAGTGTCCTGGGCCCGACACTATTTATCATCTATATTAATTTAATGATATTCATCACGCCATCACCCAAAATGCAGAAGTCATCTGCTGCGCAGATGACACGGCTATTATTTTTCACAGCAAATCTTGGGAATCAGTCCACGAAGAAGCTCAAAACGGCCTAACTAGTATCAAAAAATGGCTCGACCTTAACCTTCTGTCACTTAATATAAAAAAAACGAACTACATCTATTTCCATAAAACCCTCTCATCAGCACCAAAACTTCCTTTACAGCTTCAAATCCACCCTTCGACTTGCAGCACAACCCCCTGCACCTGTGAGAACATTAAAAAGGTCGAATGTCTAAAATACTTATGGGCTCAGTTAGATCAACGTCTTTCGTTCAGACCCCATATTGACTTAGTAGCTAAGCGAATCAGAAAGCTGATTCACGTAATTAAACTGTTACGTAACTCGGCCAACAAAGAGATGTTACACCTAGTTTATGTGGCGTTATGTGAGTCAGTTCTCTGCTACTGCATACCAGTATGGGGCGGAGTCGGCATAACCTCAATGATACAATTGGAAAGAGCCCAAAGATCAGTGCTAAAGGTTATGTATAGAAAACACTTTCGTTATCCCACAGATCGCCTGTATAAAGAAGCATCAGTACTTAATGTCCGACAGTTATACATCCTTAAATTAGTACTAAAACAACACAAAATAACAATCCAATCCACAGAATATCAAGAACTACTTAAACAACGAATCTTCAAATGTCTACTTACTGTAGTAAAAACCGCCTTTGCACAACATATGCAAGAATGTATGCTCAATTTCATCATTTATAATAAAATTGCTAAAATCAGTGACATCAAAAACTTTAGAAGCAACCAAGCAAAAAAAAAATTTTACAGTAGCTGTTAGCTCTGTCCTACTCGGAAACCGAAGCCTTCGTTAGAGTAATATCAAAATCACATTTATAACAAACACTTTATCTCACTCACTTCCTCAATCATATCACTCTCAGACTACCTCCCAAACCCTCACATACTTGCTAAATGTCAATTAATGATGATACCATGGCTACATGCTCTGTGTAGGTAAATACCTACATTTACAACACAGCGCCGTATTTCAAACTTTATATATTTTTTGTTTTTAAGTATTTATTTTTGAGTTTGTTTTACGTAAAATTTTCAAGAAGAATATGTAATACTTAAATACATTAACAATACAGTGTCCATCCTGAATTTTCTAATTGTTTCAAACTTCAAGGACTCCACGAGACAGGCTCGACCTAGTGTGGAGTCCACTAGTCAAAATATTAAAATTATGTTTCCCTTATAACATTCATTTTAGGAGTAGGTAGTTCATTTGTACTTTAGTTAAGTATAAGGAAATGTAAGAACTTAAGCTGGTTAATAAACGATTTATTATTATTATTGATAACACAGACAGATAGCACGGCCATGGAGAACAAAGCGTTTCCGCACTTTTCACTACGGTCTCCTTTTGAACCAATGCAATATTCAATGGCGATAATTGCATTGAATTGCAATAAATTTTGGCTCCTTCGACGCCTTCAACGTTGTTGTTACAACACAGATTGTTCTACAGTCAGTATCGTGTAACCGGATACATACCAACGGATGTGCTGCTGTCTAAACAAAACTGTCCAAAGAAAAAGAGAAAAATTGAGCATTAAGTTTTGTGGGCAGCGGTCGGCATCACGATTTCACGGACGAGGTAATGGTGGCTATTAGAAGCGTAGCGACACGGAAAATGGCGGCCGACGACCCGACCGACGCGATTTATCGTAGCCAAGACGCTTTAATTTGAACAGGTTAGTTTTTCAACGGATGTTCGGGACAAGCGATGGACGGTAACCGCGAGGTTTTGTGACATCCTGCGCCGCCGCCGCCGCAGCGCAACATACCTACCTACTCTCTAATGCCTACGATTGTTGGGTTCGCAGGATTCTTACGCATCTATAACTTCAGTGAGCTCTGGCTCAGGTTCCGTATAATAAGACTTAGTATACGAAACCTGAGCCATAAACATACCTAGTATGTTTCAGTGTTCCCGTTAGAAAAACGGAATCCCGTTATTTAATTACAACTGGCATATATACTTACAAAGAGAGAATTAAGAATTTTAGCTGTTTGGACTTCCCCACGAAGGCTGTCCTGCTAATTCGTTGATCGTCAATGTCCAATCAGTTAACATTAGCAAGTTTATATCATAATGGATAAATTAAATAATCAGTTAGTATGTACTGTATCTGCAACTGTGAAACAAAAGACTAGTGACACTTAAAACGAAATAAATGCAAAATAATTAATTCCAAAAAGTATTTTTTGGAATTAATTATTTTGCATTTATTTCAAACTTTTTAACGTACACTCAAAATTGATGTTCGGGTACGGAAATTCAAACGATTCAACACTTTTCAGCTCAAATTATCACAAGAAAAACATCTCAAGTAATGTAAAAAATATTTTATTTAACGTTCAACAATAAAATTATTTACACCTTACAAATGAAAAAGAAGGGAGTGTAACTTACTCAATATTTACAGAAAGTGAAGCAATGACATTGGACCCAGCATCTACCTCTATTTAAATCGCCTCGGTTTTTTGTACAAGCACATCTTCCTTATAATCAAGGACATAAGGTCGAAAATTGATCAACCCTGACGTCTGAGATTTTACGCGAGTTTAAACCACCCGTTAAGTCAAAATATATGTTAATCATTTACCTGGCTGAATGTGTAGTGCACGTGCGATTTTTATCAAGTTTCCATTTTTGAACACAGTATTTTTTCTTCTTTGTTATTCTGTGAGTAAATGATTTTAAAACTTCTCTATCTCTTTCGGTTAGGGCGTTTCGAAAAGCAGACGCGATTTTTCTTTGAACGCATATTTTAGTAGGTTTATGTGTTTATAAATCAACGCGACCTAAGCCTATCTGTGGGCACAGCTTGCCACATGAGATAAGAAGAAGAAAACGTCGCTTGACAATATCTTATGTGGGCCTTAGAAATATTATTTTGCTAAAGGTAATGCATTGCATGTAGGTAAAAAACTGAAACAAACTACTAACCAACTACGTCTTGTGATACTAAAGCGGGTAGTAGTGTATATAGAATGGTTACAAATGACCTAACCAATCACAATAGCTATAATGAGATACGACTTTAGAAAACCTATTCAGAGACTTGATCGGCCTTTCTGGAAGCGGGTGTAAGAAAATCTAGTTCAGAATCAGATTCCATTCATAAAATTGTCTTGAAAACGAGAATGGTTAATCAACTTTTCTAAATAGCAAATCCCTGGCAGATAATCTAATAAATCTTTAGAATAGATTTATTTTTTAATCCTATTGATCCAATTTGCGACAATAACGCAACAGGTTATGCGCAGGCGAATAGGCTCATTGGACAACTGCGGATAGGCTAAAATAGACAATCGGATTTACCTAAGATACTTCACCTCAGACACCCAATTAAGTGCTATATTATTGACAGTATTAAGCAAAATTATATAATGAAACAATGCCTCCTTCGATAAATTAATAAAATCCCCTCTGGAATGAGTTTTGAAAAGCTATGTTATGGCATTAATACTTTGTAGAGTATAAAATATACAAAAATATATCTTATATGTAGCAAAACATATCGACACTAAGTCCAGTATTAAAGAACCTCACTCACGACTCAAGCATTACTTGAAACTAGTTTAAACGAATGAAAACTTGTTTATTATTATTAATTTTGTTTTGCATGAATCTTTTGCTGCTACCTTCTATGTCTTGTTATGTACGTTAATTATTGTTGTCTTCTTTTAATATTTGTGCGTGTCATGCTCTGCTCTCAGCTCTGCTCATGAATGTCATCATTATTAAATAGTTAAAATATTTCTAATTAAGTGAAATTTGTAGTAATTTCTTTTGAGTAAATAAAGATTCTTTAACCACAAAACAGGTTCAGAGCCATTTAAGTAATACTTGAGTAGTGGGTGAGGTTCTGTAGTATGAACCTTATTGTAACATATTTTTAGGTTTCTCTCTTACATAATATATTTACAATTTACAAGTAAGTACATTGCGTTCAACGAAACAGCAAAATTAACAATTAAGCCAACTGTACAAATAATTTTGATCACAGACCCAATAGCTATAATTTTATCTAGAAATATGACACTAGTTTATTACGTTATTAAATTTTTCTCTCAATAATATACAGGGTGTTTGGAAGGGAGCTGTACATACGCCTAGGGTAGAAACTAGGGATAGTCTGCTACTTACCCCCGCCCATTATATTGACCTTGGCCTCAAGGTTTTTTTTTAATTTATTTTTATTTTTTATTTGACTTTTTTGTGATTTTTTGACTAAAACTACCTGTAGCTCAAAATCTATCCATGGGACCGGTCGGCTAATGGTCTTGTTTTAATCGTTAGAGTCTTAGGGTCCTGCAAAAAATTATTTTACACCAGAAAATTGTGGAGAAGAAAAGTTATGGGGCCTGAAGTACCGTAGTAAGGTAAAGAAATAATTTTAAGGTAAGGTAGTAAGGTAAAAAAAACCTTGAGGCCAAGGTCAATATAATGGGCGGGGGTAGGTAGCAGACTATCCCTAGTTTCTACCCTAGGCGTATGTACAGCTCCCTTCCAAACACCCTGTATTAAGGCAAACAAGACACAAATATAACGATTGCCTTAAATATAATTTTCATCTTTTGGACATAAATAATTAGCCTAAAATGTTGCTGTTTCATCATTTGACACTAAAAAAATATAAGCACAATTTACAGTTTCATTTTAAACAACTATTGTTAATCTTATAAGTAGTAATATCTGTCTATGTAAGTATACAAAGTTGTCCCTAAGCTATGACTGTATCTGTAAATATAACTGACCAAAAGAAAATATCTACTTTTTTGTATAATTACGGGAAGAAAACATTCGATTAAATCAATTATTATTGGACTATTTTAATGATATAACTTACGCACTTTCACATCTACACATAAATATTTTTACAACAAATGATCAGCCGAACGAAACGCAATTAAACCTTATTTCATGAAACTGTCAGATTCTCACTTTGGAAGCGGACTTTTGTTCTACAGAACTGCAAGTGGATTACAGTTGTAAGCACGGCTACGGATCAAGCTAGACATTTCCAGTATAAGCTAATCTCGCATTGTATAGGATGTCCTTACAATGAGATGTGTCAGTGTAAACTGGAAATGTATATCTTGATGTGTAGCCGTGTGTACAAGGACCCATTGACTCGTGGCCAAAATCGGAACTAACGCCGCCATCTTTTCTTTTCAATACAATTTCTTTCTTTTTTTTGTACTAATTGTTTTGTATACAACGTGTCGTTTTGCATCCTCGTCAAAATTCAGGAGGCTGTTATGAAAGACTTAAATAATCAAATAAAATTACGATCCTGCTCCATAATTAATACATACTAGTTTTTTTAGATATTTAAGTTTGACAGTATTTCAGAATACTCTACTTTCAAAGAACAGAATCGCCCCGTTGCTTATACGGTAGGCAGTGTCGTACGACTATGTCGCTGTGTGCATGCGTTACAGTTACAGCGCAGTTACAGGGCGGTATCACACGGACCCTACACATGCCGATTTCCGAAAATGACAAAATTTTAAAATAAATACCTACTTATTTTATTATTGATTCGTGTCGAGAATCATTAGCATTACCTCCTCGAATTTGACGAGGATGCAAAACAACACCTTGTATATAGGTACCTACACTTTTGCTTTGTTTGCTGTTGATCTCGTACATTGGAAATATAGTTTTACTTATTCTACATCTGCATGCTTCGTCATTAGACGACGATTAAATATGTTAAAAGTTGAATCTCATTGTGAACTGTATCATGTTCTTATGAGAAATAAAGTTACTTTAAACCTATTTTACCAAACATTATCACAAAATTTGTTTATCAACAGCGCCCCCCTGTCAACATTATTCAAGCGCCAAAAGGTCCTTGTACAGTCCGTTCACCGTTATTTTACCTCTGATTTTGCATCAGTGTCAATGTCACACTGATCTTTATTCGCTTTGTAATAAAGTTGCTGTTAGGTTGCTGCCACTGACACGCTTGTCTATATCACAGTGATCTTTATTCTCCTTGTAATAAGGTTGCTGTTCGGTTGCTGCCACTGACAAGCCAGTCAAAATCACATTGATCTTTATTCTCGTTACAACAAGGTTCCTGTTGTGTTGCTGCTGTCACAGGTAAAATAGATGTAAGGGCTGTAGCTCGGTAGTTTGATTTCCACTTTATTTTCAAGATATGAATTGGAACATTTTCCTAAAATAAGTTTTCAGGCTTATTCAGGCAGTTTTTCGTACAGGCGGTTCCAAATGATAATGTACAATAAATATCCTCCAACAATACCATAATTACAAAAACATTACACCAAACATTTAAACAATGTTTATATTACGTTTTTTTTTTAAATACGTAATCTCGTTTGCAACCTAGTTTTTAATACAACCTAGACATCATATAACACCTTCACATTTTAGTATCAAAATTGATTAACAATTACAACCATATTTTTTAGCATTAGTTTATTCAAAGTAATAAGTAAAGTGTTTTTAAAAGCGTCTACATTTGTCTTTTATTGCAGCATTCAAGTGCCAACGTTAAGCGACAATCAATCGCGGATAAAGCATCGACAGAATAACGGGTACGTAGGTCCATAATTACTTTTTGTCTCACTTCAGACTTTAATAATCATAATCGATTAAAAATCATAATTACGCTACGTCAAACTATCGATGTCTCTATACCGGTTAAGCCCAACTCTAATTGCAGGCTTTAATAAATACTTTGCTTCGCCGATCGTATAAAACAAAACACTACCGATACACCCTTACCTATAAACCCGCGCTCCCATAGGGATGAGGCACAAAAGGCTGAATTTATACACACGCGCACTGGAAAACTACCCTTCAACTTAATTAAATAAGGTGTAGTTTCCCTTATAGTTTGTGGCACTTAAGTCTTTTTATCATCCAAAAGGATTGGGGACATAAATGATTGTACAGCGACGGTTCTATTCGTCGCTGCTCGTGTCCTAGCTATCGATATGGTCGGGCTCCATCTTGGGACTGGGGCGAAGGACCATTTTGTCCTCGCCGTCACCTTCGTTGTGGACGGTTTCTATTGTAAGCATCATTTTCTCGTCGCAACTGTCGTCGCCGGAGTCCGAGTACATTGATTGGGTTGACGTTGCTACCTCCTGGAATTGAAAATAAGATTTTTTAGAAAGCTACTTTAATTTTGATGTATCATAGTGTGTATGCTGGGGAATTCGTGGTACAAAATATTCGTGAAATAGTTTAACGGACTCTTATCATATTCTGGGTTTAATAACAACAGACAGTAAAACACAAGTTCTGTATCTTATGGGTTGGTCATTGAGTTATTCAAACCCTATGCACAAAGTTAGGCTGGCTTACAAAGTTGGCAGATCCGAGTTATGATTGTGTGGAGTTTAGCTTGTCCGCTAAAATACAATCAATCTGCCTAGCCTTTTTCCAATTATGTTGGGGTCAGCTTCCAGTCTAACCGGATGCAGCTGAATACCAGTATTTTACATGGAGCGACTACCTGTCTGACCTCCACAACCCAGTTACTGGGTAACACGATACCCCTCAGTAAGACTTCCGGGATTCTGACGATCTATAACGACTGTCAAAGATCTACGAGTGACCGCCGCCGGGACCAACTGCTTATAGTGATTTCAGAGGCACGGAGGGGTCGTGGTATGTAAAGATGGTCACCCATCCACGGGCTAACCGTGCAAGCATAGCTTAACCTGATCTATCGACTCGTGCTGTTGTAATAACTTAGCCACAAGCTCCTCCACTAATACTAAAACTTTAAAGTAAATTCCTAGTACCTACTCTCCTTTTATGATTACGCAACTTATTATAACTAAGTGGGAGCTCAGGTAGCTCAAACTCAAAGCATTTATTTTAATTTAACCAATTACAGGCACTTTTGAATTGTCAAGGGTTCAGTCAGTCAGAAATATGAAGCTAGTTGCCCATTCCAAAGCGTAGTAGGTACCTATGGAGAAGAAACATCTCTGCCTAAGTATTCGGGTTATTAAAGCGTGAGAAACAAAGCAGACTCACCGTAATTCTATTCTTAGTATGTATCCGCACGTGCTTGGCGAGATGGTCCGATCTCATAAACCGTTTCCGACACTCGGGACACTCGAACCTCTTCTCACCCGTGTGCGTCCGCCGGTGACGCTGTAGCTCGTCCGATCGAGTGAACCTGGAGACGAAGAGTGGAAGTTAAAATATTTGGCAGCGGAACCATCAACATGCATCAGTGGGCGAGGTTAATTCAAAATCAAAAGTCATTTTATTCAATCTAGGCTGTGAATCAGCACTTTTTGAACATCAAAATTACATATGTCCCCTCAACGCCCGCCCTTCTCCATTTCCTAGTGCTTTAGGTCAGATGAAGAAGTGAAGAGTGCAGAATTCTCATTTGTTCTTTGAAAATGCGGTCTTGCAGAGGGAAGGTTGTTAATAATATCATGTAATACATGATAACCCCTCTGACCGAGAGGAGGCCTGTGTCCCAGCTGTGGGAACATTACATGCTGATTATGAACATCATAAACGCTCGTCTTCACTACTCGATGTTACGAACGACATAATACTCTGACCTGCGGGGTAATTACGTCACTCACTAACAGTAGGAATGGCTACCATTTTGACAGTTCAACAACATTCATTGCGTTATTTTCGTTGCTGAGCAGACACATTTTTCAAACATATGAAGCAATGGATTAGGAACATCCTTCAAAATGATTCAGATTGTGATTGATAGTGTGTTACTCAATTAGGGTGCTGCTGTCCTAATTGAAAGTGGTCGTCGCGCGTAAATGCGATCGTCGCGATCTTTTTTCCGGGCTCGCCGAATTAATGAGTCATATAAAAGCAAAGGCAGCAACATCAACTTTTACTGAAAAGGCAGTAGACGTTCTTTTTTGTTTACGTTGCGTGTAGCCATTTTTAGTTATAATAAGTTACAAGCATAGTTAACTAATGATGTTAGAATCAGATACTGTAAAACAGAATTCCCTAATAGAGTGTACATTTATCAAAATAAGGTAATACATTCAGGATGTTGCTGTTTTCGCATCCAATGTATCCAATGCATATTGCTGCTTTTGCGCCATCCTTAATTGGATGTTGCTGGTTTTGCACCAGTCACTTATCGATATTTGTTCAAATAGTGACACCTGATTGGTCGAAGAAGGAAGTTGCTGTCTATGCCACAACTATGAAGGCATGTTGCTGGTTTTGCTACCACCATCAATTTAGAACGTCTATTTTGTACAAAATGATGCTGGTTTTGTTACGATTTTAATATTCGGTCAAGTAAAGTTAACGGAATACTACCATACTGCATTAAAAGTTGGCAAAATGAAAAAATGGTTGTGAAAGTCGCATATTCGCGCGATGATTGCTTTCTATTAGGACAGCGCCTGAAGCTCTGATGACCAACAGTAAACGAAATAAACGACAGTCTGGTCTGCTAAAGCCACGGTCTACTGCAAAGCGTGTCAACTGTGTCCAATACCAGACTGAGCTTATATCGAAGCTGACAGTGGCCTTAGGTTGGTTTAACTGATACCGAATCACTGACAAAGCATAACTACGGGCAATACATTCTCGTTAAAGACACGTAAAACCAAACAACCACTACTATAAACATAAACCCCTGTTTCTGAAACACCATCTAACATAACAACAACAAAACATCATTCAACATTCCAAAACTGGGGTTAAAAAGAAGGTGTAAGAAAGGATGATTCGATTTACCTCTTGCCACAGAACAACCAGTTGCAAAGGAAAGGCCTTTCGCCCGAGTGCCACCTGAGATGTGCTCGCAGATGTGACGTCTTCCCATACACTTTGTTGCAGCCCGCTATGTGGCATACATGCTGTTTCTTGCGATCCACCAGGCGGCTGCAATGGAAATGTTCTTGTTAGTGTCATGCGATTGTGGGGAAATAAAGACTAGTGTATCAAGTACATTCTTTTTTTTTGAGGGTTCCGTACCTCAAAAGGATAAAACGGAACCCTTATAGGATCACTTTGTTGTCCGTCCATCTGTGTGTCTGTCAAGACGCTTTCTCTCAACAACGCGTGGAGGTATCAAGTTGAAATTAAAACCAAATAGGTCTGCAATCCCTTGTTTTCATTGTTTACAGATTTAATAAACTACTTTTGGGCTAGAATAGACACGGTAAGGATGTTAGATTGTTAGGTGGATATTTAATGTGAATATGTTATGTGAAACTGTAAAAAATAGATTGTTTTGCGAAAGTTGTTAAAAGATAGTGTATTATTATGTTTTAGTGTATCTCCGAGTATGCTGCTTGGACCGCTGCAAAATCTAAGAACAAAACTTTTGAGAATATGTGAAATGGATGGGCAACAAAATTTGCCATTGTTATAGTAACAAAAAGTTTTAATTCACATAGTCACAATTCATAGATAGACTTGCAACAGGCAAGTCTATCATATAAAATGTCAGATGATAAAGTGCAATGTCCTATACCTATTTCGGAATTCAAAGACAAAACCATGATTTTCTTTGCAACTATCAGAATGAACCAAAGTGAAAAGTCCTTTCCAGAAATAAATGTATTGCCCGTATCTGTGCAAGCAGGTAGGTAGCGAAGTTGGTCCTTCTGCATCGGTATCGCTGTCGCTATGCCGAGCATAGAATCAAGAATGTTCAGTTGATTGTTGCAAAAATTACGACGAGTCGGTCCGTCGTCATTGGGGCTTTCGTTACTATACCTATAACTTTTTTCACACCGGCATTCCTGATTTACTGCCATAAAATCAAATGAAAACAGCTTTTTAGAGATATAATTCTGGTCATTATAGGTGGTGGGGACAGGTCCTATGTTATATAAAGGTTGTCTGTAAAAGATCGCTTTCAGCGTTATGATGACCGCCCATTATGTCACCCTATGTAAAATTCTACATTTATATCTGTAATTTTTTGGTGTACTTACATACTAAAGAGTATTCTATTCTATATTTTTACACATCCCCGTTTCATGTTGATTTCAGATGAGTGGTTTTGCGAAAAAAATCAATAACTTATACCTTAACTGGCCTAAACTTATTAACACATCGCTTTTTTGTGCAGTGCAGTTGAATTGTCATTGTCTGTGAAGACAATGACAATTCAACTGGCCATGATTCTAAGACATGTGACATTCACCAACCCGTACTAGGTCCCCATGGTGGATTACAAACACCTGACAGGGAGGAGGCCTGAGTTCCAGCAGTGGGAAAAGTATAGGCTGTTTTTGTTTTGCATTCTATCGTCAGAGCCGCTCTGGAGTCACTAATACAAAAGTAATACTCACTTCTCGCCCTGGTCGCAGTTGGGGCAGGTGCAAGCGACTCGCTTCATGAGCCGCTTGCCCGCCTGGCTGGGGCTGTTGGGCCGCAGCTTGGCGGCCTCGCACTCGGCAGGCTGCGGCGTGCTGGCCGCGCTGCCGTTGCCGCTCGAGGTACTCACGCTGACGACTTGCCACTTGCCGGGTTCGTTAGGGTCCTGCTGGATCTGTTGGCCTGGAGGAACGATGAAAACGTGTTATGATAAACTATCAACTATAACTTTTCCGAAGGACGGCCCGCGCCAGGTGGTTTGTTTCAGATAGACCCTGGCGTAGGCTGTCTCTCGCGGTCGTCCTACGATGCCTCGACCTTGAAGTGCATTATTTTTTTCTCACTTTTTACTCCATTAATATTCAATTTTTCCTGCTTTACATATGTAATTAAAATTAGGCCGGAAAATTAAGAAATAAAAGCAAAAAGATCAAGTAAATTTTTCTAAAGTACCTACCTATGTTACACAAAGTATTATCTATTTGTTGGTAATTTGTCAAACCAAATTCCTGGTAGCACCTATTTCCATAAATAATTGTTGCTTATTCAGACTTCCCTGTTTATTAATAGAAAAAACTATTGTCTGCAGAACAAGAAATTGTTGGACCAATTGGACCTTCACGAGGATCTAATACACAATACAAAAGAATCCTCGAATAAAACACCATATTAACTAACATTTAAGGAGTAGAGGTAATAGAGGTAGTTACTTCGAAGTATATTATTTTTAAATAAATAAACTAGGCCACCAAACGAGTCTCAGCTGGGCAACATACGTAGGTACTTGGGGAATTTTACTTTACCTACTTACGTAAGTGTTTTGTGTGTAGGTACATGAAAAAATAAATTAATACTTGTTACAGTCTAAACATCTTACCTATGAGGGGCTGTGCAGATTGAGGTTGTGTCTGCTGCAGCTGAGCTAGTTGCACTCCTGGTAAACCCAAAGCCGGTACCAACTGCACCGCACCGCCCAAACCACCGACACCCAATGTAGGCACCTGCAAACACCACACATTATAGCCACAAAGCCAACCAACCAGCAACACACTAATAGATTGAACGAGTTTCAAGCCGCCGTGAAACAAAGAGGTTATGTTTTCATCATAAAATATTCATAGATGCCAACATAACCTTAGATTATGCTGTTTACGGTATAAAAATATTATGAAATACGTCATCTATTGAAGTAATCCATCACCGGGGTAAGCCTTGATATGAAACGAAGGAAATGACATTGTTAAATCTGTCAATTAGTACAGTGGATCCGCCCTGATAGATAGAATACACATAGATAGTAAATAGTGGTAAACGATCATGTTACTAATTAAAATCACTCATTATATAACCCCTTACATGCGTACAAACCTGTATAGTATTAATATTTATCCTTACAAAAAAACAATCGACAGTTCAGTACACAAATGTCGCGCAGACTCAGATTACAGAACCGACGCGCGACGGCAATAAACTCGTTCGGAATCTAAACTCATGACGAACGACAATAACGGTTACGCTTCGGGAATATTCGTGCGAGGGGCCGAAGATTGCCGAACGCAATACCTGTACAAGGTTCACGGCGCGTACATTGCCTGATGCAGGTATGACGGTGACTTGCTGGCCGTTTGGAGTATTCGTTATGATCGCCTGGGTGGGTTGCTGCTGCTGTATGTTCCCCTGATCCGATACCGCCTTTATCCGTATCCAAGCAGCATGATAGATATAAATATTGGGTTTTTAGATAAATAGGTAGGTAGTCTACATTTACATTTTATTACACGGGATTAGTGTGATTTGTATATTCAGCATTAATAATTAATAAGTATTTGCTACTAGAGAAGTTTTAAGAACTGCTCTAACAAAGCACTTGTATGTTTTCAAGGAACCACTAACACGGCACTGTTTCTTAATTTCAGTAAATGACATAATACTATTATTGGTTTTTAATTCAACCAGCTCCACTAAAAAGACTTTAATTAATAGTCAAAACACATTTAAATCTAGACGACATACAATGGGAACAGCCAGCATTGTAACTGTACTGACAAGACAACAGACAAAGTGAACTAAAACCCTGTGGGTCCGATGACAAAAACGCGGGAAAAATATCCATTGATAAAAAAAACTGTGCTCTCTTTTCAGGTACCAGTGTAGCCCATCTCGTTCCCACTAAGCAAGCAAGGTGAGACAAAAACGAATAGCTACGTGAAAGAATCCTACACCCTTTTTTGTACACTTTCAAAGTTGAAATGAGCTATATACATAATATAATAGCTCTGGAAAACTTTGTTCTGTTACTTACTCAGTTGTAAATTTTTAGAGCTTAAAAATATTCAAATTAGTAGCTTTAATATTGTTGATATTTTATTAATACCCTATAAAAATCAGATTGAGATCTGTGTTCACATTATCATAAGATGAGTTATGATTTTATGAATTATACTGAATATAAGTACCACATTTTAAAGGAATATTAAATAAGGGAAGAAGAAAACGATTACCTCTAAAAGATTAACAACAAAACCAAAACGAAACTTTTGTAGAACATAAATAAATAAAGATAAAATAATAATAACCAAGTATGTACTTATAAAAAAACCAAAATTATCAATAAATAAAATAAAATACAATCAAAGTAAAAGCCAACTAAAAATAAACATGCCAAAATACTACTACTACGCACGAGTGAATAATTATTGTACAAGCTCAACTCCCAAAAGGACAATGGCCAATATCGATAATTCACGGAACGCTGCACAATTTATAATGGTTAGTTAAAAACCTTCGGAGTTCATTTGACAAGTATGTCTCACCTGCAGCGTGATGGTGGTGGGAGACTGACCAGCGCCTCCACCCTGCGCGCCGCCGCCCTGCTACCAAACCAACACCCGGCTTATATTTACAGCATTTATATTATGAAATATCTAATATCATAATAAAATATTAAATTCACTAATAGAGCACGCAGAGCCTAAACCGCTGGGTCAGACCGCAGGCTAGAATCATACAATTATGCGCAGGAGTTCTAACAGTGTGGCGATTAGGTTATGACATTAATTGAAACCACGTATTCTAAATTACGTATTTTAAACATACATAATTAATAACAATTAACAATCTAGCCGTGAGACCTTTTCTTTCGTTTTAGTGTTCAACAACATTACACATAATTAGTGATTATTTAGTAACAATACCATAAAGTTTGTGTTGAATTGTTTATCGGTACCATTGCCACGCTCGTCTAGTAGTGCCATAATATTATAATCAAGGGTGGTTTATTTCGTGCCAATTTTTACGCTATTTATTTTGTTTTAAAAATCAGTATTTTATTTGAGTAAATTGTTTATTATATTATTTTAACTTTTAATAATAACCGCTGTACCTAGCTATTTAAATTTGATAACCTAATCGCCGCTCTGTGTAACAAAGTGAGCACTATGAAAGTATTTAAAAAAAAAACTTTCCTTAAAGAGGTTAAATGGGGGAAGTTTGTAAGTATGAAAATTCGTCATCTTTGCCGGTGCCGGAAATCTTGCGACACGGCTTAACTTGTTTGGATTATTTACAGGACGTAACTTGTGCAGCTGTTAGAACCCTGCATTGTATTATGAACTGGGTAGCCTAAAAACGGCGAGTCCCATGTACTAATCCAAACCCTTTAGGATGCACCGAGTAAACGGACTTGATTTTGCTAACGCATAAAGCACACAACAAGCGGGAGAGTTTAGCCCAAAATTATTAGAATTATATCACCACGCAGAACAGAAGCGAACCGAATTCGCCGATAACATGCGAAATAGAGTTTGCTATTCGTTTACAATAGTGTGCTTAAGTCGTCACTATGTGTGAAATCGACGCGAGATAGATTTGAGAGAGCATTCATTTGTTTTCGACGACACAACGACCATTCGATGTGTTTTAGGCCGGCGAAATGTATTAGTAAAGTCAGGGAAATTAATTGTCCAGCAGATTGACTACCAGCTCTAATTGTCCGTATATTTAAATCACAACTGTCATTCTTTGACAGTAATAAATATGAAATGGCTACAACACGGCAAATTGATGTAGTTTGTATTTAACAATTAATTTTCCTGACTACATTATGCTTCCGCGTCCGTCATTGAGCTTATTTTAGATACTATTTCATAAAACAGCCCGTATGTAATCCTTGCAAGTAAAAAACGTTCTAGAATAAATATGAAGGACATAATTTACCTGTACATTAGCCAGTGACGCAATCTGTATCTGTTGTATTTGACCGGAAGGTGTAAGTACACTCGCCATTTGAGGTTGAGCTTGCATCTGTACAAAACATAAGTAATTAAGTCATGGTTTCTTACATCTAGCCTTGAGCGTCAACTTTTGGTCCTTCTGGTTGAATGTTACAGACAATACCAAAAAATATAATATAGAAAGTGGCGCGTACCTTATCACTATAAATGATACCACGTATACAACATGGTATAAATAATAATTTAAATCTGACGGACTTCTCGAACGCATTAAGGTTGACTGGTAGAAAATGCCTCAGGCATTAAGTCCGCCTTTGTACAGTATTATTTTTTACTTGTGCATAAAGTTTTAATAAATAAATAAATTAAAATAAACGTACCTAAACTTAATGCTCGAAGAAAATGCACGTCCTTTTTCAATGTCCCTCGTTATAAAACCAACTTAGGCATGAATGCTCCGATGGCTAGGCTAACGTCGACGTACAACAATTTTTGCAATCTTTATGATTTGGATATCTTCCACGACCATCCCAAGCGTTTTAGATCTAAGATCATAAATGAGGGGAAGACAGAAGACAACAAAATAAAAAAATTGTCAATGTTTATGTCGATGAGGGTATTCTCTCTACTACCGAGATTTTAGCTAGAGCTTTGTTCTTATATTGCTTTGGTTTTTTTTATTTACTTTTGTAACGTGAATAAGTACTGTGTTTTTTTTTCTTCTATTTTGTTGTGAATGCTGTGCACTTCTGTGATTGACGTAAACACCATGTCCCATGTCATGTTCTCTTTTATTTGTAAATATTTGTGTTGTTGATGTGCCTTAATAATAATAAATTAATAATGGTATTCCTACTTAGACGATATACAAAATTTAAATGAAATCCATTCACAAAACAAATCAGCTGTGCCTTACATTTGGTTACACGTAGCTCGACAAAATGTATGGAACAGCAGATTTTTTTAGTGAATGGATTTCATTCAAATTTTGTATATCGTCTAAGTATACCATGTAGTCTACGTGGTATAATTTAATGTGATAAGGTACGCGCCACTTTGATAATATAATAAATAAATATGTATAGTTAATATAAGTTATATGTATGAAGTTTTTAAATTTTATAAACCTTGTTCAAACTGTTCATTTACTAAACATTCACAAGGTTATTGACCATATCATCACCAGCAGCCATGTTTTCTGAAAATAATCCCTTATTCACCTTTCACGACACTTTTGGAGAGAAGTGAATTTTTAGGGTAGATTGTTCTTTTACGGGACTCATCGGGTCATGGTTCATTTATGTCAAACCTATTGCAAAGGGTGATTTTTTTGAGTGTTGGAAATAGAGAATACATATTGTGTCAAAGTTAAGCGATTAGATGGTCTTTCGTTGTAGGGTTCCGACACAATACAGTGATCACGTTAATATTCTATCAATATCTCGAATTATTGTTATTCACGACCAACACCCCAATAGCGTAACACACTTTCTATTACAATACGAAGGATTTTGAAGAAATTCCTTAATATTATTCTTCCTAATATATCCTCCTATTATTTCCTTTTATTATTATTCTTCCTTATTTCCTTGCTTCAAAAAATTCGTGCTGCTTTGAGAAATTCGTTTACTCGGCAACGTAGGTAAATACAAAGAGCAACACGGAAACGGAACACTCCGGTCCGCCATTGGCCGGTGTTGCTATGCGTAAATAACGCAATGAATGTTGTTGAGTTGTCAAAATTAAAGGCTTTGCAATTTATTTTTTTTTTTTTAAATGTGTCTACTCAATGACCCCGCATGTCCCAGACTTTATCAACTACAAAAAGTTCACACATCAGTTCTCAAGTACCTGCTGCAACTGCGGTATAATCTGCAGATGTTGGGGCGCGTGTACTGGCAGGTGTACCGTCTGGTACACCGTGTGCCCGTTGGCCACGCTCACTGGTACTTGCACGGGCACCATGCCCATGCCGCCCACGCCGCCGCGGACTGCTATGCCGCCGCCGCCGCCTATGTAGATACATGAGGTTATTACATGTTTGTTGTTAAAGTGTTGTTCAAGGTAAGAGACAAAAGCGAAATAACGTTTCGACACGTTGACACGTTTTTCAAAAGTTGCATAGAAAACAAATGAGTGGCAATGTTTTCTGCGGTATCTACTGATTTAATTCAATATATAGCTCACAGTCACAAATGATTCGTTTCTTTAGGGCCCGTACACACGTACCACAACCACACCACATCGCAACGACAAAATGTGGTGTGGTTGTGGTTACGTGCGAATGGTGCCGTTGCAGCTTCTTGCAGTTGCGTTGTTGTAACTACAAAATGTCGATGTGGTTGCGTTGTCACTAGTAGCTGCGATGTGGTTACGCTGTGACTAGTGTTTGCAGACAGATCGACTCCGGCTGTGACAGTCTCGTCGCGTCGACGCAACATTGCGGTTGCGTTGTGGCTGCAACGTCGCCTTGATGTGGTCGGTACCACACGGTTGATTTTAACTGCCAAATGTGGTCCGTGTGAATAGACTATTCATTTTCATAAAAATCAGCGCCCGTCCACGTGGTGTCGTTGTGGTACGTGTGTTCGGGCCCTTATAGATTGTCTTTGTTACGGTGTGCCCAATACAACGATTTAAAATTCAGAGTACATTTAAATACTTGATGATTTCGATAGGTACTTGGGTGCTTTAATATTTTTGCATTGCCTCGTATCGCGTTGCGTCGCTTTTGTCAATCACCTAGCACAATATGGCGATGGATATGGTATTTTTTGTTCCTATTTTCTGTACTCTGGTCGCTTTTAACGTGTAGGTACGTCTTTTTTACATCGTTCTCACATATAATTATAAATTCAACGTTAATGATGTAACTAATATGTTTGTAACAATATAATTTAAAAGTGTCCATGGAGTTTCTTGTCCGTTCTTCTCCATAGGTACCTACTACGCTTTCGAATGGGCAACTACAAAGACTATATAGGTGACCATTGGGCAACTAGCTTCATATTTCTGACTGACCGACTCCTTGACAATACAAAAGTTCCTGTAAATGGTTGAATTGAAATAAAAGCTTTGAGTTTGAGGTAAAGACTACAAATTTACATAATTATGTACAAAAGGACCAATACGTAAGCTCACGCACATTTTGACGCTGAGTGTAACAATTTTTCCAAAAAGTCATCAATCGGAGGCAGTGGTGCGATCGACGATAACTTTTGTTACAATATAGCAAATCTTTCCAAATGCTGACGTTTTTTGTGGCATATTTTTTTTCGCACTCCTCTTAAATATTAATAGCCTTATTGTTGTTTTGTTGAACTGATAAAAGCTTAAGATTCTATTGGTGATGGTTGCAAAAACCAACAGAAAACTTAAAATTTTAAAAAGTGTCAATTTGTATTCTGGCTTCTCACTATTTAATTCGTTCCCAACATCGAATTTTGTGCCTTTATTGATTCCGTAGTCTCATTAATCAATATCAAAAATCACAAAATTATTTTGTGTAGTGTGTACTCTAGGGTGAAATAAACAGAATGTTCTGATAAAACAAAGCGTTCTAATTTTGTAAGCAATATTGTGCCATGTGCTATGTGCCGTAGTACTAGATTTCCTGTAAAAAAAAATCCTAGCTACTAAGAAATGTCATCATCATCAACGAAGCCAACCATTCGCTATCGTCGCGAAATATATCGCAGCGAAAATTATAGCAAACGATTCACCTTAGTTTGAAGGATCCTATTCTATAGAATGATGTCAAACGGTAAAAGGAAAGATGCAGGTAAGCCATTTAAAACTCAAACACAAAACGAGGGGTTACACAAGGAGTAAGCATTATCTTGAACCCTGCATCTCCCTTCCTATAGTTAACATCACCCTACTAAACATCCTGTATAGCGTCTTAGTACTAGTTTTTTTTTTAAATCTACCTTTGTCACTCATCTAAATAATAATATACACAATGCAATATAGTTTATTATAGATAATCATTATGTTAATATATTGTGATCTAATGACAGCGACAGTGCATGAGAAATGCAAAAAGCAAATTAAATGTAATTGCAAGATTAAAATGTAAGCTTGGGAGTTGAAATATTAGGATGACAAAGTATGGAGAGAATTTTATAGTCACGGTAAAAGACACGACTGTATTTTGAAATATTACTCTGTTATGGATGAATCCTCAAGAGGAGACTTACCTTGCTCCAGCAATGTGTATGTCATGGATAAAAGCCGTGTGGTTGCCCCAGACAATCTGACTCGGAAGTGTACTAACCATGGACCGATTATAATTCCTCTTAGTTTAAAGGTCATTAAAAAACTAATGATATAACGCATACTCTTATGTATGAACCATGGTGTAGCCACGCAACGTTTACCCGTAACATACTCAAAGATCGCGATCCAAAAAACTCAGTTGAAAATAGTCTCCACACGTGACCGAGGCACCAACCTTGTCCGTTGGGGCTCCCTGGCGACTTCGCGTCTTTCCCGTTGGCTTGCTTGTCCACAGAAGTGACGCCCGCAGAGCTACACGGGATGGATATCGTCTGACTTGTCGGGATGGATATCGCCTGATTTGCCAACGATATGTTCGTGCCGGGAATCGTGAGCATCGATTGGTTTCCGGTCAAAGCGCTTAGAGGAATGGTAAGGTTAGTGCCCGGGATTGTGACGGTCGCCTGCTGTTCTGTTAGCGGTGGGGGGAGGGGGGCGGAAAAACACAGATTAGTATGACAGTAGTTCGTTAGAAGCCAAGAACATGCGATGGTGGTGACCAGTTGTGATGTCTTGCACACAGTCAGTACCCGACATTGTTAGTCAATGTTTTATAGAGTCTGATCGATAATCTAAGCACGTCTGATGCTAAAATGTATACGTAAATAATAAGACAGCCAAAATCATAGTAATTCAATTTTAAATAAAATTTCTAGTTTTTTTTTTTCTAATTTAAACATCAACTAATACTAATTAGTTTAGCTGACACGCATGCGTTGATTCCTTTTTTGTTCGATAATGAAATACTTTTTTTGCGATTAAACAGTCTACAGAAGTGACTACTTGTACCTACCTCATGAAAAAGACGGAAAATAGAGATTTTTTTAAAGAGTTATTTCGGTAAAGAGAAAAGTATGAATATGTTTGATAGCAAAGCCGTTGAATGGAAAGTTAATCCTAAAGCAATCCCGAAGCTGAATGTGAGGTTTAGGCGCCATCTCCACGGGCGAGGAAATCACGGCGACAGTCTCGAGTCTCGCTGTGCCATCAAATTCAATAGAAACTCTATCGGCCTTATTACAAAACAAGGTTTTTCTTTTGACATGGTTTAAACCATCGAGCCTGTTTTTTGAAATAAGAACATAACTGAAATCGAAATACCGTTCCTTTTACAAAACTGTCAACTTAGTCCGGTCGTAGATTGTCAATTTTGTATTAAGAACTTTACTAAAGTCGGCATAAAGTTCCAAATACAAAAACTAAATCGAATGTGTAGGTTGGGGCTAAAGTTAGATCGTGTTTTGTAATAAGACGGTATGAATCAATCTCCACACGATCGCGACGATAATTTGAAGGCTCAACTGACTATCGCCGCGATTCTCTCGACCGTGGAGCCGGCGCCTAAGTGTGACCAAAGCTTATGAAAAACTTATTGTACAGCGCACGGCCTTAAATATGGCACATTGAGTTTGAGAACATTTTCTGCTTTTTAGAGCCTCCTATGTCAATCAAACCTACGTAAGTCTCTCTCTAAAGATCAATGTGTCATAATTAACGCCTGGGCACAGTACTCGTACCTACAATCCTACCTAGACAAGCGATTGTTGTACTCTCTTTATACGAAATTTTTTGCAGGAGATGATTTTTAATTTTATTACTGACATTGCATTCTTTATCCAGCGTTTAGATCAAAATTTCACTTGCAACCAGTTTTTTAAATTGATTGAAATCTCAGAATATACAATAAATGTAACTAACTAAGTACTTACCTACTTATCGACAAAAGATTTTTTTACGATACTTACTATGATTTTGATTTTTTTTTGTGAGCAGTATGGCCCAGTGGTAACGACTCCGACTTTCGTGTGGTAGGTCTTGGGTTCGTACCCAGGCAGTTAACTTTACTTTGTGTAATTTATTACATCATCACTGTTCTCAAAACGGTGAAGGAAAACATCGTGAGGAAACCGGCACGTCAAAGAGTTTGGACATGCCGGTTTCCTCACGATGTTTTCCTAGGTCAAGGACCTAGACCCAACAATTCGAAGACATGTGACATCTACCAACCCGCATTGGGCTCGCGTGGTGGATTATGGCCCGCTCCCTCTCAACGAGAGGAAGCGTGTGCCTTAGTACAAAAAAAAATCATCTCCTGCAATACTAATCTCGTTTACTTAATTACAATTACATTTTATTTTCGAAGTACATACCGGTAGGTAAATGCATGACGTTCTGTAGGAAGCCAGCGGGCAGGACGGGCGTCCTTACTAGCTGGCCGTTGACAAGGCTCACTTGACCCATGCCTGAAAAATTCTGGAAAAGAATTTCATTTTTAAACACAAATCTCCTCTCATTTTGGCGGGACCTTTAAGGCGTGTTACACACTTGTTCAAGTCGGCACATTCGATTCGGCAGTAGTTGTTGAACAACAAATCCGAGCCGAAGCAATTAATACATATTCGGCTTTCATTCGGGTCGTGCCGATCTGTAAACTTCGTTCGGCATCTACCCTCGCTTAATCATGTTCGGGTCGCCTTGGCACACATTGCGGATTTTTGCCGAACACATCTACCTACATTATTCGATTTTGCCAAAACATGCCGCCGACCCGAACAAGTGTGTATCAGGCCTGAAAGATTTTTATTCTAGGTGCATCGTCTTCATCACATATAATTACATAATTAACTAGATACTGCCTACGACTTCGCCCGCGTGATATTTCTGGTTCCCTAGCCCCTCCTCATGGCAACGCATCGCCTGCCCGCGCTATTACCTACTACGTTTTCACTTAGCGTCTTTTCTTTTTTCTGTTTTTTTTTTCTATTTGCCCGGCTCCTAAGAGCCCTAGCGTGATGTTAAATAGCCTATAGCCTTCCTTGGGAATTGGGCTATCTAATTTAAAAAGAATTTTTGAAATCCGACCGCCAGTTCCAGAGATTACCCCCTACATACAAACTTAAAAACAAACAAACTTTATACTACACCTGCTTGGAAAGTACCTTGATACTTTATCAAATTTACGGTAGAAAGTACGTCATTGCATATCGAACAAATATGCGGGGAGAAAACGCATCTGAGCGGGAGAGAAAAGTGTATGAAAATCCATTTCTTACGTGGTTTTTCTTTTTTAATTTTAGGTAAGACTATGCGGCCGGTAACCTAAATATCAAAAGCCAAAAAGTTTTTACAGTGAGTTTTTATCTCCAATTTCGCAAAATGACACTGGCCACTAGCTGTGTGTTGGATGGTGTCGGGCTGGCAGTGCGGCGGCAGGATAAACAATTTGAAAAAAGAACATGTGAAAATTGCAGACGCCATTGGCGCTATTTTCAATTTGTGTGTTGTTTGAAGATTTAGTTTTTTATTTTCCTCGTAGGTGTAGTATAAAGCACTATGTATCACTCGAGAGAAAGTGCGATTCCCGATCTCGGGTGTTACGACACCCTCGACGGTAATCGGTCACTTTCTCCTCTCGGTGAACAATGTACTATATTACCTCTTTATAATTTTAATTATAGATGTAATACAAAATATTGTTAAACCTTTTGAAAGAGTAACGGTGGAGTTTCTTGCCCATTCGTCTCCATACGAAACTACCTTTTGGAAGAGGCGACTAGAATCAAAAAGTTGACGTTCAAAAGTGCCTTTTATGTACGTATTTGAAATAAATGCTCTGACTTTGAACCAGTATAAGCTGGCCTGATAATCTATTGAAACTCCGTACTACGCTGATTCAGCTCAAGGTCAAAGTTTTTCCTCTAATATGCTGCCTACATAACTTAAGTGTCGCCGCAAATAGAAGAAAGTAAACAACCACGCCAATCGATCCATCTTCTAGGTTTTGTAGCGCTTGCCGCGGTGAAACCGTTTCGCTACGAGAGCACCGATCCAAGTTTAGCAGTCAACCTATACTAATATTATAAAAAGGTAAAATTTGTGTTTGTTTGTTTGTAAGCTTGTATGCAGGGGGTAATCTCTGGAACTACCGGTCGGATCTGAAAAAATATTTTTGCGTTTGCGTTAGATAGCCCATTTTTTGAGGCTATAGGCTATTTAAGATCACGCTATGAGCCTTAGGAGCAAGAAGTAAGTCAGAAAGAACGCTGAGCGAAAACGAAGTTATAGCGCGGGCAGATGATACGATGCGACGGTGTCGGTCGGGGTAACAAGAATTTCACCCGGACGAAGCCGCGGGCTGAATCTAGTATTTGACATTGTTACCGGTCACAGAATTTCAAAAGTATGGAAAAACAACTATCTATTTCAATTGTTGAGATTGTTTTAACCAGTGATCGGAGAAGGTAAAGATATTCTGGTTCAATGACTGCAAATGTTGATGTTAATATGGACATTCCCCAGGATTCTAACTGATAATCTGGGATTCGAAAAAATAAAAAGGTTTTTTATTTACAAGAACAAAAGAAAGCTTGTCTTATGTGTTGGCAGTGAGTACTATATATATAAATATCGCATACGTAAGTAATATTTAAAAATTAAAGTTTTTAATTTTATTAACCTGAAACTGTCCGTCTTATATTTACCCGCCGGAGGGGTGGAGGGATATGTGTTCCTTCATAATTCCTTAAATCGTGAATAACTTTTCACAAAGTAATTTCTCACTTATTTATTAATATATATTTGATTCCGGGAGTGTCCATATTAAGACAACGTATCGCAAGTACAAAAAATTGCTCTACCTACTCCGATCATTGTTTATAACGCACTCTCATGCACGAGGTTGTTTGTGGGTCCAGTAAGTACCAATATGACATTTTCAATTCATATCATGTACTTTCTAAGTTTATCTTGGACATCACTGGCATACGATAATAGAAAACATCGTGAGGTAACCTGGACTTTATAAAGAATATAAGTCTGAAATCGCCAACCTGCCTTGAACAAGCGTGGTGATCAATGCTCATACCTTCTCTGTATAAGAGGCCTTTATCATTGCAGTGATAATACCAGCCTATAGCTATCCGTTTTAGGCTGGTATTATTATCATGGGATAGTTGTCAGTATGTCAAAAGTTCGGCAAAAATCTGTTTAATTCAATATTTTATGAGATTATAAAAATGCTTTTTTTTTTAAATCTTTAGAATAGTTACCTGTGCATGTTGCGCGGGTATGAACAGCGCATCCTGCCCGTCCACGGTGACGGCCTGCATGCCGCCCACGCCGCCCACCAGGCAGCCGCCATATACACCTTGTTGTTGCTGTAAACAAAGTACACTTTAAAAAGAAAGAAAGAAAGAAAAATATTTTATTTGGGACACGCTTTTTTTTTACTATTACTAGTCATATTTTTACCACACCCACACAACTCAAATAAGCTAAAAAGCTAAAATCAACTGCGGCTAAGGTTACTATCTGTCCAGATTTGTAGAATTTGTAGAAGATTTATTTTAGGAAATAAACAATTTCAATGAAAAAATAATGATTTAAAATTTAAATGTCCAGACTGTTACAATATCCGCCTATTTAAGAGGACTTTTCAAAGATCGAAATAGTAACCCTAACTGCGGCTGAAAGTCAACCAGAATAGCACCTCGACAATGAAGCTTGGTGAGTTTCAGGGAAATACTTCAACTTTCCTGGCAGAATTCAATTAATTCTGCTGCAAGTGCCAGGATAGTTGAACAAGGAGATTGACATGAACATGTTGAGTCTTCGATAAAAATAAAAAAAAACACTTTTAAGGGGCTGTCTATTGCAATGTGTGCCATTCGAAAGTGTTGATACTCCGCAAATCTATACTTAATACTATGACTATATCACAAACAATGCTAGATAACAAAATCTGCAGCGAAACTTCTTCAAACAAACAAAGAATCGTACTTGTAACAGCTGTGGGTGTATTTGTAACAGTTGCTGCGGCTGGTTTTGATATGTCGCACCCTCTCCTGATACAACGCCGCCCCCTAGTAACGACTGAAGTTGTTGCATCGATATCACCTGCAAAGCAACAACACTATTATCAACAAAGTAAGAATTATTCACTGGTTCAATTAAGTATCAGTGGATAAAATACAAGCAACATGATTTACTTCGACAAAAGGAGAATTATATTCACAAGAAGAAGTATTTAGAAAGTGTTAATTGTTTGAATTAAGTATATTTGTTTATTGTAAAAGATTCATCAAATCACCTGTGGTTGTTGTACTTGAATTCCATTTGGAACCGAGTTTGCTGCATTCACTATTGCCGCTGACAACTCATTGCCCTGAAAACAAATAAATTACTTTAGTAAAGAGAAAATACTCACTAAATTTATTAACAGTAGTCTACAAAACAACATTAAGAATTTTTCAAACAATGGGTGGTCTGAGAGATATCAAAATACTTCTATTATTGTATCTGAAAAAAAAGGACTGCCTAACTTGAATTTTAAAAAGGAAACCATGAATATTTTTGTTTAAAACCAAAACTTGTCTTACCGATAACCCTTGTGCTCTCAACTGCTGCACCACAGCAGAACTAATAACCCTAAGCTGCGGCTGTTGTTGCTGCTGCTGCAAGTACTGTTGCTGTATCGCAGCTATCGTCGCCGCGTCGCCTTGCACTTGTTGCTGTATCAGTTGCGCTTGTTGTTGCGCGTGTTGCTGAGCTTGTTGTTGCGCCTGTTGTTGAGCTTGTTGTTGCGCCTGTTGTTGAGCTTGTTGTTGCTGTTGCGCCTGTTGTTGTTGAGCTTGTTGTTGCTGCGCTTGTTGCTGTTGCGCTTGTTGTTGTTGCTGTGGACCTGTAATTACCAATTTTGGGTTTTGTTTTAAGGGTGTAATTGGTGAGTGAAATCAAAATTAAAATTTAATATAGGGTTTAAATGACCAGGGTGCTTACATGAAATGTATCAACTGATTTAAATTGATTATCCTTTCAGTGAAAGCAATATTACCTTTTTCAGATACTTATAATAATAAAAATAAAAAATAAGAAATTGATGACATAGAGCACATTGTTTGATTGATGATCCCTTCTATTATGAAAATGTATGTGTCTACCATTACAGTTTACATGGTTATTTGTTGCTATTTAGTAAACCAATCATATAAGCTAACATGAGATTTCACAGTTAGTTTCCTCAACAGAAACTTGATCAGATTATCAGTACCTGAATAGGGAGACTTATATTATAACTAATTGAGTAGGTACACACGGCTACACATCAAGCTATACCTTTCCAGTATAAGCTGTTCTCACATTGTATAGGATTTCCTTACAGTGAGAGGTCAGTGTAAACTGGAAATGTATAGCTTGATGTGTAGCCGTGTGTACATCTTCCTTTGGTAATTGGGAAGTAAATGCCGAGATGCAACGTTATTAGAGATGTATGGAAGTACAGGAGATGCTGCGCCGACCACAAATAAACTGAGATATGAGGGCATGGGATGACAATCGCTTGGTAACTGAAATAAGACTGATAAGGGTGTTAAATACTAACTGAAGTGTTGCTGTTGGTCCTTGTTCTCCTGCTGTTCGGGGCCCATAGTGGCGGCGCCGAGCCGGCTGCACGTCGCCGCCAGAAGCGCTAACGGCGACTGCGTCCCGTTGCCTTCCTAAGAAAATAATATACTTTTAGTACTTCA
Source organism: Brachylomia viminalis (assembly GCA_937001585.2). Lineage (NCBI taxonomy): Eukaryota > Metazoa > Arthropoda > Insecta > Lepidoptera > Noctuidae > Brachylomia > Brachylomia viminalis. The sequence continues at coordinate 6,252,241 of OW443301.2, forward strand.
TATGATATTTGTTTAGAAAAACCCAACTGCAAGTCATTGAACTCTATTCTCTGCTATTCTATTAAATTCCATATGATTGTCGCTCCACCTAGCCTGAATCATGTAAACATTATAATATGCTTTGAATACTTTACTAAACACAGACTTGAGGACATTCACCGCTACTAGATGAAAAACATCACTTGTAGAAGTTTTTAAATCGGTTAACTATTTAGGAGTTATTGCCTGGAGAGAGAGTTATGATGGGGTAAAGAAAGATAGAAAGAACCAATAAGTGTAATCAGGAAGGCAACTACAACACACGATGTAGTACTAAAACTGAGAAGGGTAAATCTGAAAAAAGGCTATAAATAAATAATATAGCCCCACTAGTAGGTAAATATAAAGAATGAGCATTAGAAAATTGAAGACATTATTGATTGGGCTGCAGCTAGTCTTATGAATTAAGTATATGGGTACACCGCTGCTAAAATATTGCAATTCGTTTTCATGTATTTTTATTGGATTGTGCAGAAGATTTTGTGAACCGAATGTATTTCAATATAAATTAAAACTTTCTTATATGTGTTTCCATTGTAAAGACTCTTCCCTTTTGTAAATTCAATTGAAACCATTATGATTGATTACTCAGCTAAAGAGTGTTGGAAACAAAGTATGAAGTATATTTTACATATGACATTGCCTTGTGACAAGAGGATTAATTAGCATAAAAACATGTATTTACTCACAAACACAACTGACAACAACAATTAAATTAAATACCTTTGAAAACTAATATAAGTATGTATATGTTACAAAAAATACTTAATACCTACTGAGAAGTAAAGAGATGTATTTTAACTCAGTTGAAAATTCATTTTATATCTAACTACTGGGAAAATCGGTATACAATAGCAGGTTTTTGTTAATTGTTGAGTTTCAGGAAAAATTATTTGGTTTGTATACATGATAAGATTGGGTTAAACTTTTAATTGGTTGTTTGGCATTAATTAAGGCAGTTTGTAAATCAAGTCAGCTAACACTTGTTCATGACAATATGATGGTCTGGTTTATTTTGGATAAAAAGTATTTATTCTACACAAAGTGTGGCTTTGTGCAGGCTTGGTCTATTTCTTACAAGGCTCCTATACAGAGCTTTGATCAGAAGATCATCTTAGGCTGGGTATCTTTTGTTGTGTATATTTATATCATCTTGTATGCATATTATATGTTTTTCATGCTATAGTTTCTTGCCCGTTCTTCTTCATAATTATGAACCTACTACGCTTTGGAATAGGCAACTAGCTTCATCTTTCTGACTGACCAACCCCTTGACAGTTCAAAAGTGCCTGTAAGTAATTGGTTTATTAATTTGAAATAAATGGTTTGAGTTTATATTACAATTCTATTAGGTATATCTGATCTACATTCTTGATAGTATGGTAATATAGACATAGGATTTTATGACAAGGTTTTTGCCTACTATTGTATCTCTGGTATTATAACCTTATCCTCAAAATATTTTTTTCGATGATCTATGTAAAGCAAGGGAACTGAAATTTAGTCAATGTGAAAATGCTGGCACACTACAGAATACAAGTAGAAAAAAAACAGAGATGTTTCTTTTTTTTGGTAGCTAAATGCTCATCACGACTGTAATTAGAGCAGTTTCGATGTGTTATTATCGAAGGTCGGCCGCGTTGCGCACAAAGCAATCGGGGACGGAATAAAAAGGGGGAAATGTCGGTGGAATCGCCCCCGGGCCCTTTTATCACGCTCAAAGGGAGCACCGACAACGACCGAACCCTTCAACCCTTTTTGATGACAATATCAAATATAAGCAGGTATCTAGCTATAAATGAATATAACACGATCTACGTTCGACTACAATGCTCACCTCATATAAATGTGATGTTAGCATTCCTTAATGTAAGTAATTAAAAGAAAGAATAATTTTATTATAATATCAGTTTGTGTTTCTTTCATTTTGTATTTCTAATTTCTATCAATAATTCTGTCATAGGTCATCCTCATCTGTCAAAATTTCGTTGAAAAGGAAAAATGAAGAATGTCACAAACAAAAGTTATTCGCATAGACAAAATGTTCATTCATTATTCATTCCCTTTCCCTTTTCTTATTTTGATGTTTCTGTTTTTGCAAGCTTTTTGTACGGACTTGTTTTTCTTCCATTTAGCTTTAGGTGCTCGGAAAAGTTAGTCTTACAAGTGTAGCATGTAAAGTTTGACGTTGCAACAGATCGCAAAGTTTATATATCGTAATAGTTGTGAGTCGACACGCCTTTTCCTAACAAGTGCCGGGAGTCGTCGCAGGCAAGGCCGCCGCCGCCCTTTGATCCACCCACCTCAAATCGCGTGACAGATTTTTATGCAGCTGCTAAGTAGTCTATCACAGCAACATATCGAACACGTCAATTTTAGGTAAGTACGCATGATTCCTGTTATTTTGCGACTTTAATTTGCATGAAACAACTTTTAATTATTCATGTAATTTAAAATGGCTACCGGTAGTAACTTCGATGTTTTAATGTATTACTTATTGCCTTTTTTTGATTATTGCTTTTTGTAGAGAATTATGTTGTAGTATCTGACATTTTTTTTTATAGTTGCATTAGAAATGGGTGGGAATTAATTGTACGAGGAACCGGAGGAGGACGCTGAAGCTATTTCGGCAAGGGAGTTGCTAGCAACACGGTCACAACCTCCTGCGTGTGGCCTGGCGGGCCCCACACGGCCGGGGCCGCACTCGCCCCGCCCTCCCCCTGCACCGACCGACACGAGACCGCTGCCCGCTGGCGTCCGATCTGTTACACAATAATACTGCATCCTTTCACTTTACACTCTTTACCTTGCTGGTTTTGTCCTCGTTTATGTATTCCACCTTCACTTTTGTGGGCTCAGACGACATCATCTACTTTACACTTGCAAACAATGATTTCCCTTTGTTCACGCACAGAAAGCACCATCCTCACGACCGGCCGCCAAACTGCGGCGAGCGAACTGGCAAGTCGTGCCGAGCGCGCTCGGCAATTTTCGGAGATCCGCCTCCTATCGCGTTCGGATTTATGTCGATTATTCACATTTTTATCAAATATCTTTGACTGTCAAGGATTTGGAAGTTGCTCTAGGGATCATTTAATTAATCAGGTAGTCTGTTTTCAGTCTCAATCAACAGATGGGTGTATAAAACTTAACACAGGTTTGTTTTTCAACTTATCCGAGGTTATCTCCGTCTCACTCTAACCGAGACAGGTCTTGATTATTGGTAGGCAGCAGCTGCGCCTCTCGCCTCCTCCCCGTCGCGGGTGCGGCGCCGCCGCCCGATAATAATAATTGAAAGTAGGAAGGACGTAATAATGGGTGTATAACCTCGCGCCCGCGGCCTCCTTGGGCGGGCAAAAAATGCACACATGTCGTGCCGGTCGGCGCGCCAGCCGCATCGTCTTAACAAGACGTGGCCTGTAAACAAACGATAAGCATACGCCGTTGCACTATACGATTCTTTGTTCACTTGACTCCCTACCGTATACTTGATTACAACACACTCGTGTCTGAGAAACTCTTATCAGTGTTGGATCGAGTTCACCCATTGTATGGTTATTGGAGGAATTTAATATCTTACGATATAACGTGGGAAGGCACTTGGTAACAAGTACATACGCATGATCCAAATCTGATCTACCTAAGTACATTTTTTTGCATCGATCAACTAGACTGATTTTTATATTTACCTATAACAACGCAAAAAACAAATAGGTAGGTACCTATCTACTTCTCCTCAGACATATTCTTTTTAGAATCATATACTTATATTTAATGAAAGAACCCACGTAGTTAGGTACGTATTCAACCCCGTCAGGAAGAAAAAAACAGCTCGAAAAATCAATATAAACTTTCATCTTGTATTTTTTTACTTTTATCAAAATGTTTGCACCTAAAACCTGCCAATAGAGGTAACAACATTAAAAAATTAGCATTAGCAAAGTACTCTATTAGAAGATGACTAATTGCATTTCCAAATGTCCACGCCCGCAGATATAGCGACCCCATTATTTATAGGTTTAGACTGGTTTGGAGTGAGAGTGAAAGTCGGACCACGTTTTGTCAAGCGTCAGTCGCGTTGCTTTGCCCGAGTCCATTAAGCACGAATGAGCAAGCCGCCCCGAGAGAGCGTGTGTCGCCGGCTTAATTATTTCGCATAACTAACGGACCATTTAAGACCTAAAGCTATATAACTTAAAGCTTAAACTTCTATACAAATATACGTCGAGCATGCATACGCAAGTACGCAGTTTTCTATTAGGCTGGCGTTGCATTTTGCGCCTTTGGCCAACGCAATAAGGATCAAAATACGTTTGGCGTGTTTGTGCACACACGCCGTTCCTAAATGTACCAAAAATCTATTATGGGTGTACCTCGCCGGCGCGGCGTGGCGCGGCATGCAGTAGCGGAGTGACGTGATGCTGTTTGCGTATAACGATTTTAATTAGCCGATGAATTGTGTTGATGAAATCATCCGCGTTCATTGTTTTCGGTTCATTGTTTGATTCGGGCAAATGTGCTACAAAACAGATAATTAGTAATGCGATTATTTGGACTCTAGGTACCTACGTCAAAGTTAAAACATTTTTGAGGAACATGATTATAACATAATAGAAGCAGATTAAACATAAATAGACTTCCGTACTTCCAAGAAAAATCTATTAAATCCCGAAAGCTAACATAAAACATCACAACTAGATAGGTCGGTATCTACCTACAGCAAATGCGCGTAGTTATACCTGTAGGTTGTACCTACTACATTTGCGACATGATAACAAGCAGATTTAAAACAAGTTCAAGCTAGCGTAACTTTATCCAAAAGATAGCAATCAAGATTAATCGCTTCTTCTCGGGTTCCGAGACCGTATGGTTCGCATTGAAGTCACTTGCGTCATAAGCTCGCCGTGCTTAAAGGAGTTGCCAAACTTGCCTAAGTTTTACGTCATACCTACTCATCGACATCAAAGCAATGAGAAAGACCCAGACGAGATCCATACGATCTTTTGTGTCACCCAACTCATCAACCTTGTTGGTTTTTTCTAATTTATAAGAAAATCCTCATGAATTCTGGCAAAAAAATAATAAGCTCTAAGAACTGATTTCCTAAAGCTTATGATATAAAAATTTCACTCCTGAATACTTACATAATAATAACCAATATATCCCATGCCGATTTCGGCTACGTTGACTAATATGGTTTCCGACAACTAGGTATAGGATACCTACGGTCTACCTACATAGAGTCATTCATAGCATGGTTCTAACCATAAGACCTAAATCCTCCATAAAACCAAGCCCGTATTTCATACAAGCCATAGTCAGTATCAAAGAGGGCTAACAAAAGCAATTTATTTCGGAATTAATAAGTTTGATTTCGTTTTTGGTCCATCCGTTGGGGGAAGCTAGTGCCCCTTCGACCCTCCATGGCAACGCCTATGCCCCGCAGTCTTTCCTTTGTCGGTCAGTACTACTATTATTATTTAATTTTAGATGTACCTCTGACCAGTCCAATAAAGTTATTTGCTAATAAATGTACCCTAGCTACTATTTGAACGTCAGATTGTTTTTAAATTCTGAGTGTATGGTCCATAACAAAGTACTTATAGATCGGCACTACAATAATATTGTTTAGGTATATTTCAAATCAAGGAATCGTGCGCCAACCCACTGATTAAAACTCACCCCAGGTAAAATAGCTATCTCAATGAGTTTGTATACACGACTTAAAGTCGCCACGATGGAACTAACTCACACCCTAGATCTTCAAAGACCATAAGCTAGGCGTTAATAATGTAACACATAATAAATAGGTTCATTTTGTTACTTTTACAAGATATTTATGTATTTCGTATTCAGGTTGATTATATATTTTGCTCCTCCCCCCTCCTCCCAAATCCTGACTACGCCCATGTCTATGGGTAAATGCATACATAGGTATATATGGAGGTGGAGTGTTAACAACATAAACATATTTAAAATGCAAATGCATTTTTGAAAACCTATTGAACCTATTTAGGTAAGGGACCTATTGAAGGCTTTCTCCAGAAATCTACTGTCAGTTATTTCCGTGAGCGGAATAACACTTTTGCGGAGTTAACCTATTGCTTACGTCCTTATTTCTTCAGATGATTTATCCAATATGAACCTAATCGAAACTTTATAGCACGTAGGTACCCAAAAAAAGCAAGCCTGGTGTAGAAAATCGCCCACCAACAACACCTGACCAAATAAACCACCTATAAATACTTTCCCTACAGCTAATTTGCACAATTGCAGCAGTTTGTTTCTACTGAAATAGCCATTAAGTATAAAAAAATACAAAAATTATGTTTTAAAATAAGTGTACCTAGGTACTATAATCGAAATCTCTCCATAAGTGTCACATCAGCTCATAAACGTTAACTGCAGAGGTGATCCTCCCAATGACCGCTTCGCTATACCTAGTGAACGGTCCATCCGTAGAGGCCGTTCATAGCGATTATCAAGTGCGAAATTGCAAAAATCACTACGTCTCTGAAGCAAATGATTGCTGATGTTTCGTTGATATTAACAGCTAAAGAGGATGCTGTTACATCTACATCAGTCACCCGTAACAACCTCCTTTTCACTGAATTCTCTAGACAGCTTTTACGACACCCACGTGCCACAGGCGAGCAATTGTTCACCGGAATCGGTGTCCGGAACCACATGGTAAGAATTATGCTGGGTGTTTTGCCGATGGAGTTCTTGTGTTGAAAATTATTAATCATCTTAAACATCATCAATCTATCAGTCATTGCTTATATCTAAAAAAAAATTGAGATAACATCCACACAAGGTCTTCAGGTCCCGAACTAGGTAGGTAGGTATAGAGCCTGTACCTACTACGGTAACCTGATGACTGATAAACTTACTTATAGAGGTAGGTACATATAGGTAGATACATACTCAGCTCAGACATAGGTCAAACAGACATGTTCATGCACACAAATGTTTGACTTGTCTGGGGATCGAGAACCCGGGACCAGCGGCTCAGAAGGCAGGGTCACTACCAACTGCACCAACCGATCAGTCAAACTGAAACTACAATATTCGCTAAGCAGTAATAGATCGTGTTAACGACTATTCGACTCGCTTCTAAACCACCATAATTTACTAGCGCAGCTTCCGTTATGATACCTATTTGTCTTTGATCGCGGAAACTAAACAAACTTATCGCGTTTCGTAGCACTTTTTTTCATCGAACATTGTACACACGTTACGACTACACATCAAGCTATGCATTTGCAGTTTACACTGACCTCTTCATTGACAGGAAATCCTATACAATGTGAGGTCAGCTTATACTGGAAAAAAAGGTATAGCTTGATCTGTAGCCGTGCGTACAATGCCATTTGAATATTTTAACCTGTGGTTACGTTGATGACTTGCGTAATATAGGTAAGTAGGTACTTATCCTCGTTCCGATCTGAAGCGTAACCTCCAAAACATTACCAGTCGAATTGTGAAGAACTAAATTTTTCGTATGTAGGGTACCTACCTACTATAAATAATCAAGATTAATACGGACTCCATAAAACTCTCGCTTTATTGAGATCGAACAAAACAAGTATCGAAGTACCTACACGACTGCATCCGCTATTGCGTATGAAGCAACTACGGTTGCTTGCCTCAGATCGTCGGTTCTATACTTCGGTTTCGTACGCCTATTGGGTGATCCCTTTAACTCCAGTCAAGGAACAGTAGGGTTTATGGGCATACGGAAGCGGAAGTGACGGTGGGCGTACCGGACCGCCCGCGTCACCCGCCCCGTAACCAGACACGCCCTAGCTCTCAAGAGGTATGCTGTATCTCACTAATTAGCACATCAACATCACATATATTTGAGTGATTTCCACAAAGTACAGCCGTAAGTAATGTTAGAAGAGTAAGCGCAAAAATTCGAGTGGGCGACACTCCCCACCCACTCGACGCTGGTTCAATGCACGGGCCCATTAATCACGGTGCGTGTGTTTTTAAACGTTGATGAGTATTTGCTTTGAATTGAGAAATATTTCCATACGTAGATAACGTCTTAAATTGAGCGTTAAGTAGAGATGAATGTGATGGTAATGGATCATTGTGTACCTAATAGTAGAAAGTTTTTTTCTTAGAGCCTACATAAGATGCTACTTAGGTACCTATCTACCTACAAAAGTACCTAATTTGCATAATCAAATAATAAAAAAACGAATCATATTTTTTTTTTCTCAACTAAGTAGGTAGGTACTCATTTAAACAATTATGTAGTTTGAAACAATTCACTGTCGTTACCTACTCATTAGCAAATATAACTAACTAAAACACTTCTGCTTCACCCCGTAAGGGGGAAGCTTCAGGTTACCCGCGAAATTATTAATTTAACGATTTTTGCAATGGTCAGGTTAGTGTCAGGTTGTACCTACGAGTAGATATGTTAAACAAAATATGATTTGCGACCGTAACACAAAGGTAACAAGTACCATTGTATTAACAGAATTAGGTACCTAGGTACCTATCTATAATCTTTAAAGTCATCAATACAACCCTCTAGGCACATATAGGTAATCCTATTGAATGACAATTACATAAAATATCAATCCATGGGATTATGTGAACGTAGAGGGTTGGATTGATGAATTTAATGATTATATATCTGTAAATACCTACATACCTACTTGTTATGGTCGCGAATCGTATTTTGTTCAACATACCTACCTACCTACTTACCTACAACCTGACACTGACCTGTAAATTGCAAAAAACTTAAGATATTTTCAATTTCGCGGGCAACCTGGTGCTTCCCCCTAAGATACCTACTACGTTTCGCAGTGTGCATAAATCAATAATTAGAAACGCGATCAAAGAATTATAATAAAAATTAAAGACACGTGTTGAGCTGCGAGTACCTAAGTAGGTACATTGCCATTACTAAGAACATCACTAAAACTAACGAAGCTTAAGTTTCAAAAATATAACAAAGAGCTCCGAGTTTCCGAGAAAAAGTTTTCGTTACTTTTTACAATTGGACATTTCGCGGAATTTGGGATACAAAGTCCGAATCCCGACGAAAAAAAACTTATTTATAAAAAAGTACTTACCTAATTAAAAAATATTTCTTCGAACCCTTCCCAAGTTAATCGTAGCACAGGGAAGGGTAAAATACCGCTCTTCATGTTTCCCTTGGTTCCCGAGTAAAATATTCATAAGAACACGGAAGAGACGCGCCCACCCACCGCCCGCCCGTGCCATCGGCCGCGGGGGCGTAACCGCCGCCCTACGCCGCGCCCGAGACCGTGTAACTTTTTCCCGCCAACCTTCCAACAACTCGTTTCCCACAATTTTACTTTATTCCCAAATGTATCTTTTTTCCAAAACGAGTTACTTAGGTATCAACATAAATTCTCGAAACACGACTTAAATTTTAACCTTTCCCATAAAATGAAATGTTTTACTCGACGTTCTATGTAAAGTACTCGCGTACCTATTGATTTTCGGATCGATATAGTATCGTGACGTCGCTCGTTAGATATTCATGTCAATGAAAAACAAGTTCACGGTGATTGTGTTGATTGAAAGTGAACGATTTATTAGGTAACTCACTCGGCTAGTTGCTAGTCATTCGTTCGTTCGTTCAATCGTTTCCTCTAGGTTATTGTCTATGATACGGGTTTGTTTTCTGAACATCACGCTTTTGAACGGAAAGGGGATGAGCAAGTTACCTTTCTGTTGGTATTAGATATTGTTTTTAGGCGTAAGTTGATTATTGTAATTACACAATATTTTGTAATAAATATGATAATTTTAAAGCGACTTCCGTAAGCCCGTAAGGGTTTGTCAGTGTCAGCGACCGACTATACCGTTTGGTAATTGGACGGCGCGGTTGGCGCAGTGGTTAACTGATTGACTGCTACGCTGCGTGTCGCGGGTTCGTTTCCCGCACGGAACACATATTTGTATGACCTACAAGTACCTAGTTGTTCCGGGTCTGGCTGTTTGTGTATGTGAGTTTAAATGTTTGTAAACGCACCCACAATACAGGAGAAATTCCTAGCAACGTTTTCTTTTAAGAAAAAGAAAAAATTGTGAAACGTAGGTAAGTGGTAGAAGGTGTCACTGTCATATTATTACCACTGATCGCGTCTGATGTGCCGTGACTGTCACTCCGGTTCGATTCTCGGGTTGGATAAAGGCAAATAAGTTTTCTCGCTTGAATCTTATTTAAAATTCCTATTCTGCAACTATTGGTTGTAAAACTATAATTTTTTTTAAACTTTGCCCCACACTAGGAATTTCTCCTGTATTGTGGGTGCGTTTACAAACATTTAAACTCACATACGCAAACAGCAATGCGCAATGCAAATGCAAACGCAATGCAAGTGTTGACCTACCACCTTTATGTCGTAGCAGTAAGGGTGATTTTCGCAAGTATTGCCATTGATGTATAGTAGTCTGTGTACCTACGCTATCGTCTGGTTGCACAAGCGACAGGGCATAAAAGTATTGCGAACATATTTTTATTATTGGCTTTAAGTTTTCATTTAACAAAATGCTTTCTGTCTCTTGATCGAGAGCTGACAAACCTTGGCTAAGACCCAGTAGTCTTTTGTTTTACATAACATAACGCCAGTACCTATTCGGTGAATGGGTAGGCAGGGGTGTATAGTATCCCCCCCCCCATGTTTAAGAAGGGGCATGACTCTTTTGTTTTTATAAGTACTAATTTGTACTTTATTATGTGTTAAATAGCGGGGATATAAGGTGAGGTAAATAAAAACCATACTTTGTGAGTCAAAATCAATTTATTTGCGCAATAAACACATCAAGAACTTTAAAATACATTGTGTAGTGTACCTATCGTTCGATAGAGAACAGTGTTATAATGCATTATAAATGTAGTGTAATATCTAATGTCTGGCCCACACTCCGGAGATTCCGTATCTGAGGGTTTAATTAACCCGCAAATATTGTTTGCGTAAATGAAGCCCAGGCATAATTAACAAGTGTAACGCGTCTTGTGAAGGTCAAGCTCCGGCGATATAAAAAAAAACTAATTGCCATACAATAAAATTAACCTCAGTATTTTATTTTATTTTCGTTTATTGCAGCAATATAAACCTAAGTTTTAAGTGACTAAGTCTGATTTTCCTTTGCAATACCACGCTAGAGCTCAAACAGCACTAAATAAAATTGTAACAAATTATAAAAATCGCATTCCGAGGGTATGATTGAAATATTTAAATACATATTTCATAACAAAAAATCGAATAAAATAAATAGTCTTAAAATTAAAATAATCACATATCAAATCCATTTATTTATCTTAAAACTAGGGAACAATAATCGAAATGTCGTAATGTGCTTTTGTCAAACTATAAATAAATACCTATAATATGATTAAAAAAAAACATCTTCCATTATAGTTTCTTTACTTACATTGTCTACAATAATAAATAAATACTGTCAGGGAAATTAATTATTTATCAAATTGGCACACGACAACAATTTGCCGAGTAAAAACCATATCATGAAACTGTCACAAAATGACAGTTGTGATTTGAATATACGGACAATTAAAGTTGGTAGCCAATTTGTTAAACAATGAATTTCCCTCACTTTATATTATGGACGTACTTACATTAAATTTTATATAATTGATTGGTTGGTGTCAAAATTTGTTACAATGAGGGTAGGTATGTACTCGTATGTATAGAAATCGCAATTTTTACTCTAGATTTGAGAAATAATACTTTCGTCTTGCTTAGCGCCTACTTTGTTGCGATGGTTTCGGTACCTGTAATTAGAAAGTCATATTAGTAGGTACCTACGCAATATCCAAATAATAATTTTGATCGACTGTTCCTTCATGTTACGTCTTTGATAATTTCAGGGTTTCAGCTCTTATTTGCATTTGCATAAGACCGACAAAAATTATACCTACAGTAAAGTGTCCATGCAAAATGTAATGTAACTTTCTTTCTAAGATGGAGTTGGCATCATTTTCTAAGATACTGAAGTTTTCCATAAAATAAAGCATTTCATTGCTCACATAATTCACAGCTTTTGTATAGAAAATTGGTGAAACTCTCATAGTTATTCTTCAGATAAAAGTAATCTGATTAATGAAACATCAGCCCTAAGAGTAGTAAGAAGGATCTCCGTGGTCCTAAACCTAAAAACATTTGATATATCTACTTAACGCATTAGTTTACCTCTTAAGAGTTTGTAAGCGAAATATTTATTTATATACAACGTGTAACACAATTAACGCAAGACCTCAAGCATCCCAATTAGAGCATTGAATTAAAAGCATTATACAATGACCAAAACAATTTTTTTAAGGCTAACTTTTATTATTAAGAAAATCCTGTTTACCCTAGCATTACTTTATGCATTTAAAATTGAGTCTTATTTCCTTGCAATAAGATTTAATTTTCTTTGCCTCATTCGGCGGTCAGTATTACAAAATAATGTAAGTACATAATTTATGAAAAAAAAAATACCTTTATTAATAGTTACTGAAATGGATTCAGTAGTCAATTATGAGCAAACTACTTTCAAGGCTTGCGTTTATTCTGTTAAGTACACCTTGTATATGTATAAGTTATTTTCTCACCATGTATATGACGTCTACAAGCCACCGCCGCTCCTCTCGACAGAGATCTGTTTCTTCAGCAGCTCCTGTTCGTGGTGCTCTTCTTCCATCTCAGCCATGCGCGCGAAACGGGAGTACGCTACGTGACCCGATTTGATGGCTGACATCATCTGTGCGTTATAATAAGGGTGAGAATTGGTTGGACATATAAAGCGCTGATTTATACCAACGTCAGATTCCTTTAACTGTCGAATAAAACGACGCAGTTTTTGTAGGTATAGAATTTTTTTATAAAATATCCTTTGATTATAATGTTTGGCGTTGGTAAAATCAGCCCTAAGGAGACATTGGTTGAGAATCTGAATGTGTATAAAAGGGGTTTAATAGTATGTAGATTATATATTGATAATGTTAGTGGGTATTTTGAATTCACATAGGTAAGTAAATGTTATTTATTAGGATAGATTACTTAATTTATTAGTAATTATAGAGAGTAGGCACAGAATGTGTTAAAAATAAATCGAATTTCGCATAAATAAAATAAAAAAAAATTGTTTATTACTGACTTACCTTTTACTTAACTGTACCCATTCTAACTCATAATAAGTAAGTATTACGGATTAGTAAAGCAAAATTAAATAATAAAAGCAAAAATAATCCATGAAAGATGTTAATGAAAACATAAAATTAACAACCATGGCATAGCAGTGTGTAATGCAAGCAAAACTGATAAAATACTTATATTTAAAAATATATTAAAACTTTTTATTCATATCATCTACTAACTAACAATCAACCACTAACATCTACTGTAAATAATGAATACCCTGTGATGAATAATGTGATTATTAATATAATGACTTGTATCGTGTATCGAAAAGCTATAAATATGGGAATCAACGAATCACGGTACTTTCTAATCACTTGGTAGACGAACCGGACGCCTGCTTGAAAGTTGGCGGCAGTGTTTTTCAAACTCAAAACTCAAAGCATTTATTTCAAATAAACCAATTACAGGCACTTTTGAATTGTCAAGGGTCAGTCAGTCAGAAATATGAAGTCAGCTAGCTTTCATACAGTGCCAAAAAAACGGCACTATTCTTCCGACCTATTTGTCTCTAAAATGGTCTCTAGATTGGCAAGATGAGTTATCTGAAGACTCAAGACTATTATTGATTTAATAGTTGACGTACATTTTTTGTACGTAATAGTGGATGTGCTGCTATGATAATAATATGACTACATGAATAGAGGGACTACACTGTTTTAATACAGCGTAAACGCTTCTATCACGAAACTGCACATTTGTTAACACTCTAGTCTACTCAAATGAACTTGGACTTCTACTAGCCAACAAAGGACTATTCTGGACAGAAGCTGGTTGAATAAATAATAATATAATACACAAAATAAAACTGACTATTCACATTCCGTCATGCCAAGCAGAAAAAACTCAAGACAGAAAACAGTAGAAAAATAAAAACATAGGTACATAAAGGCGGTACTACAGTTGGCATATTCACCCAAATATTTCTATTATTTTACCAATACAAATTACACTCTATCGTTTTACAATTAAAGTTCATTTTGCATTAGCAAATTAACGCCAGATATAGTGCCGTCTTCATACGTAAAACCAAAAGGCCATAGAACAAAAATAAAACAGAAGGTACACAACCAAACGCGATATAGACCTGCAAGTACTCGTCGAGTTCGACTTGGCCGTTCATGTTAGTGTCGATTTCTTTCAGAATTTCGTGCAATTGTTCCCCGTTCACCTCCTCGCCGTAGTTCTGTGGACCATGTGGACATCAACAAGCGTGGACATGACAAGTGAATTTGTTGCACTGAATCTTTGGGATAGGTTAGCCTGTGGTCCAAGAATTGACACCTATTTTTTAATTATGACTTATAAGAGACGTTGGACACGGTTTTGCTTACGGGTATGCTTCCAGATTGCCTGAGAAGTTACGGACGCAAAAAGTGGTTATTCCTGAGCTCAACACTCGGGAAGGTAGCGACTCCGAAACTACTTGACTATCCTGAAACGAACACGTGAGTGGAACCGTAAATAAAATATTGAATTGGGTGTTTCGCAATTACTATCAAATTGGTTTGAAGCTTTGAAGACACACAAAGCTGTGAATGAGAATAAATGGAATTATTATTATTTGGATGATCAGTTTATTAGAGCACGTGCCTATAACAAAGATTCTGTGCAACTTATTGACATAAATGTATTGAAATTATGCACATATCTAATAAAAAGGTTTCCATCAGTGTAGTAAGAATGTCTCAACGCCGGTTTATTAATCTGTAAGACGAGTCTAATTTCTAAGAGTCATCTTATGTTGTAACTAAAGTAATTTAAAACATCAAGTCATACGACAACATCAGCTATGCCGACGTCATGGTGTTGCTGTCTCCGTCTGCAGTGGCAATCAGAGAGTTACTTAATACTTGTGATGCTTATGCTGCCGCACATGGTTTAATCTATAATGTAAAAAGTTTGAATACATGGTCTTTAAGGTCGGCGGCAAGCTTCTTATAATCGGGTTAGGAATTAAAAGGGTATCCACTTTTAAATACCTAGGGCACTTTCTGACGACCTTAGGGACCATGTAGATTATAGAGAGGGAGCGCAGGGCACTCGCCGTCCGTGTGCAACATGTTGGCCCGTAAATTTGCTCGGTGTAGATACAGACCAAGTAAAAATAACTATTTTCAAGGCTTACTGCCAGAGTCTGTACAGGAGTAGATAGTCTATTGGTCAATTACACCAAAAGATCGCTTGATGTCCTGCACGTCCAGTATAATAATGGTTTTAGGATGTTGTTAAGACTAGGAAGTCTTAACAACATCCTAAAACCATTATTGTACCGCTATTGTAGCGCGTCGGAAATGTTTGCGCAAGCTCGTTCGTTTTCACGCGACTGTGCGCAAGAAAACGGCTTCGCTACTGAGTAGAGTGAGAGGCAGTCGCAATCTCATCCTGAGAACTGTAGCGGAGAGTTTCGGCTCTCCAATTGTCAAGCAGTTTGTGCAGAGGATGATTGGTACTAACACTAGATAATAAGTTGGTTACTAACTCTCATTATTATTATTCATATGATTGGGATTTGATAAAAGATGGTTAAGAAACAAATGTTTTATGATTGAAACCGGGAGATGGTCTTCTAATATTGACGGCTTTCATAGAAAATATCTGCATAATTTCAAAGCGGCACCCCATAGTAGGTAACAACCCAAGAGACATGGACGCATCATGATGACTTCTACCCGGTTAGTCCGTATATACTCTCTACCTGTAGGTAGTCTTGTAATTCCAACTGTCCATGATACGTGACGTCAATCTCGGACAAAATGGCGCTTATTTCCGCGTCGCTAGGTTTCAGCCCCATACTCTAGAATTTGCATTAAGTTTAGGATAGAGTTTAGATAATTTAGGTAAGTAATCTGCAGGTTTGATCCTCGTTGGGTTTGATGTGGGTAAGGGCTGTTTGCCCACAGTTTGCTCGTCTTTTCCAACGTTTATCGGTTATAATACCACTTGCGAGATCAGGAAATCGAATCCCAAGGTCTCCGTCTTCGGGATTTGTGATATGTTGACACCAGTCAGCTTTATCCCTTCATCTTGAAATGTTAGAGATGGTTAATTAATAACTTCAATATCTCATTATACAAAATAAATAAGAGGCCTTTTTTGACTCTCTCTTTTTTCTCTGATAATTTTCTATGCTGTCTATTTTTTTTTAATAAAACCTCAAACAAATATTCATTTCATTTGACTACTTTTTTTGTCTACGCTCAATATTTTTTTCTCATTCCCCTTATACTCTTACGTACATTCCACCAACCATACCTTTAGACTCCTCCTGATATCGTTAATAGACACGAATCCCTTCCTGTCCTTGTCTATGATCTGGAACCGTTTGATGTAGGTCTGGATCTCGTCCTTGCTCAGGTTGATGGGGATCTTGTCGCGACTGGCGCGGTTCACCATCTGACCCATCTCGCTGGCTAGGAATTCACCGGCTTCTTTGATTTGTTTCTGGAATGTTTTAGACGGGATTATGAACCTTACTGACTTTTCACTGTAGAATTCTTTGGGGAACCCACACGATAAACTATTATATGAATGCTGAAATGAACCTTTTTGGCGCAGCCGTGAGGCACACACTATTTTTGTTAAAATATTATTTTCACTTTTTTATTTTGATATTTGTATTTTGTGTTTCTCGAACTGTGTTCAAATAAACGCCATTCTTTCTTTCATTTATATATGTCGGAAACCTACATTTAACAAAAAAATAATGATAGGTGCTAAGTTCTGCACATCAAACAGGCAAAAATTTGGCAAACCCAACAAGCTCGCCTGCAATCAGACTTAAAACTTATGAAAATACATTTTGTTTAAATGTTTTTGGATGGCAAAGTTGTTAACGCCTGGACATTTTCAATACAATAGACAAAGTAGAAATAATTTGTCATGTGCCTATAATTTCCTAACTTGACAGTTACCTTCTTCTCCGCCTCGTTCCAGTTCAGCTCCTCAGCCATAATATCTACGATAATGGGGAGAGCTTCAGCCGCGGCTTGCACGTTGAGGAAGGCGAGACGAAGACGACGCGCAATCATATCGACTGCTGTGCGGGCATACTCGCGGCAACCGTACCTTTAGGGACAGACATTTTAAATATGATATACAGTTAACTGCAGGAATTGAAAGATAAATATTACGACGTAACATTTATCTTATAATTATATCTTTATAATTTAGAGTTATGCTTCTATACGTCGTATAGAAGCAAAACTCTAAATTCGAACACGTTCAAAATTGCCATACGCAACGTAACGGTACCTACGGCCTAGCGTTTTGTGGCGTATAAAATCTTTATGCAGTCACGATTAGTTCAATCCCGATTGGATGAACGTATCACACGTGTTCAAAATCGCGCTATAATTAATTAATTACATTCATTTATTTCAGGTAAATAACACCCATTGCCAGAAAAAAACCAAATGAAATCAGATAAAATACAACGGAATCATTCATCAAATAAAAAACAAATAAATTTCATTAAAATCAAATTAAATAAAAACAAAAAAATATCAAATCAAAATAAGCCTAGTTTTGTAAATGTGGGGGTATCATTAGAAAATAGATTAAAATTTACCATACGGAAGCAAACATGGTTATAATAAGTACTTATAATTTATTTGAATAGGAATCAAAAACGCATCTACAGAATATTAAGCCATGTGCTATTTACCTAATTTCGGCATCGATGTAGGGGAACTCGGGGTGAACCTTCTTGCCGATGATGGGCCATCTCTTGCCGGTCATCGCCGCCATCTTGGCTACGGCGAAGGCTCTGTCACCGTACGACTTGGCTAAGTGTTGTGCTACCTGAAATGCGTTGGTTGTGTTTTAAAGAGCAATGATGTAGAAACCAAAAACATCAAAATATTTCGATCTATGAAATAGTATGTGTTTGCTGGTATAACATGGAACACGAAGCCTTTTTAACCGACTTCAAAAAAGGAGGACGTTCTCATTTCGTCAGAATCTTTTTTTTTTTATTATGTAAGTATGTTCAACGATTACTCGAAGACGCCTGAACCGATTTGGACAATTATTTTTTTTGTTTTAAAGTGTATACTTTCCAGGTGGTCCCATTTAAATGTTATCTAGATCGGTCCAGATACTTAGAACTGAAACTCAATTTTTTTTTTCATCAAACCCATACGTGTGGGGTATCTATGGATAGGTCTTCAAAAATGATATTGAGGTTTCTAATATATTTTTTTCTAAGCTGAATAGTTTGCGGCAGAGACACTTCCAAAGTGGTAAAATGTGAGTGTCCCCCCCCCCCCCCTGTAACTTCTAAAATAAGAGAATGATGAAACTTAAAAAAATATATAATGTACTATCGAGGAACTTCATATCTAAGCAGTTTTAGAACAAAATCCCGTGAACACGATGACCGCATCTGTTTTACGTTAGTTACTGTTAGCGCCCGCGCGCTACAGGGAAAAATAGTCCTAAAGGTGCATAGATATGAACTTCCTCGATAGTACATTACCATGTAAACTTAACCGATTTTTTTTTTAAATACGTTGCCTAGGAATTTTTCCTGTATCGTGGGTGCGTTTACAAACATTTAAATTTACATACACAGACCCGGAACAACTATCCGCAGGTCATACAAATATTTGTTCCGTGCGGGAATCGAACCCGCGACACGCAGCGCAGCAGTCAATCGCTTAGCCACTGCGCCAACCGACCATATTGGTTTGAACGAGATCTAGTGAGTAGTTTTTTTTAATACGTCATAAATCGTAAACCGCTATTTACCTTTCATTCAATCACCTCAAATTAAAAAAAACCATTTACTTTCTGCTACGGAACCCTTCATGGGCGAGTCGGACTCGCACTTGGCCGCTTTTTTTTTGGTCTTTTCCTTGTTTTCCACCGACTTCCGAAGTCAAAGATTATTTTTCACTTTGTAGTGTTTTTTTTTTGGAAGTCGGTTGTTTGTTTTGTGAAAAAGTTTATATTTTCCACTTTTTAGTTGTGTTACCTATCCTAAACAACTTCGTATACCACTACTTGCAATGTAAATAACAATGACAGGAAGTTATTACAACATCCTCAACATTCACTAAGTGGAAAAAATAAGTATTATTGAAGCTGACTCAAAAACCACTCATCAGAACTTGACTAAATTTATATGGGACCACCTGGGAAGTATACCCTTTGAACAAAAAAATAATTTTCCAAATCGGTTTATTCGAGTATTATATCGAGTCATCGAGTAATCGGTGAACAGACATAAAAAAAAAGATTCCGACGAATTGAAAACCTCCTCCTTTTTTGAAGTCCGTTAAAAAGAGACAAACACATACATCTAGAGGATTTAACGTGCGAGAGAATGAGATAGAATACAACAGTCTTGCAGTTCACATTTTTGAAGGTTTCAAAAATCGCTTTTTTTTGCCAACTTTTGTAGGTGCGATCTTACAATGTTGACATACAGTTTATAAGGTTACTCACTTCCATCTCCAGCCCGAAGTCCTGTACTAATCTAATGTACATAGTAGGAGTCCAGCCGTGCGCGCCCTCTATTAGGAACCCATCCGTCTGACAGTCTTTGTACAGTGGCTTCAAGTTCGCGCCTGAAATGTGTGGGATATAGAATATTAATGTGATCTGGGCTTTATACACTGGGAATCTGGGATCAATAGATCTGGGAATGCCGATCTGGTAGTAAAAAAAGAAATGAGTTAGTCAATCATTCTACAGGTTGGCAGGGATATCGACGCGTTAAACTGTATCTAACCATGAATTCAGCAGATGATCCCCCATGATCACCCCTAGTGCAGACATTTTTCGCCGGTAATAAAAAAAAAATATCGTCTGTTCCATAGAAAAGTGGTCAAAATGTATGTAAAAGCTATTTTATTCTAAATAACTGACGATTTCGAATTTCAACGCCGGGGGTTCAGAATGACGTAAGTACTGAATCTGTAGCGGTATCTACATCATCATATACGAACTACGCGTCATACGGACGTCACGCAAAATCCTGCATCGCGCAAGCAGAGTTTACCGCGCAACCAGCAGATATACCGCGTCCCGAAATCACTCGTCGGGCAGTAGCCCACTAGACACGACCCCCGTCTGGTCGAAGGATCCTCGCTTTACTATGGGTATGCGTGCACTTTACATCCTGTTCCTCATACCTCTATAAATCCTTGATAACAGATAGCGCATCGATGTCCCTGCCACTTTTTATAGAAAGTCAATCAAAATCCAACAATAATAATTCAATTCACGTTCTTGTAAGCTGTGGAGAAGTCTGTCAGATAGTCAACAGTTAATTTACCATTCCAAAACGTAGATCCCTATGAAAGAGAATGGTTATAATGCAGAATAGAATAAAATAAACTCAAAAGGATATCACCCAACTTTTTTAACAAGTATAGCACAAAAACAAATGAAAGGCTCCAAGTTGTTCAGCACCCTTATTGCGTAGCACACTATCAATCACAATCTGAATCATTTTGAAGGATGTTCCTAATCCATTGCTTCATATGTTTGAAAATGTGTCTGCTCAGCAACGTAAATAACGCAATGAATGTTGTTGAACTGTCAAAATCAAAGCCATTCCCACTATTAATGTGTGATGCATTCACCCCGCTGTTCTGCGGTTCTACTCACTCTCAATACAAGCGTCGATGGTCTCAGCAGCCATGGACCTGTACGTGGTCCACTTCCCGCCGGCGATGGTGACCAGGCCGGCGGGCGACACGTGCACGATGTGGTTCCGTGCGAGGGACTGCGTGTCGGGCTTGTTCGGGTCTGACACTAGAGGTCGAATGCCTGACCACGCTGAGAGCACGTCGCCGCGACGTACTGGAATTTTGTAACGGGGTATTATTATACATAGGTTGTTGTGTGTATCTGTTTTACTACCAAATAGTTTAAAGGAAATAATGTGTGTAACTTATGAATCGAAATTAACGTTAAATAAATTCTCCTGATCTGAAATAATTAGATTTTTGAATTGTCATTTTTTTTAGTTTCTGTCTTTAACATTCAAAAGTTCACTAGAGGAAACTTTTGGCCTGATATCGATATTACAACAAGCCTACTTTTCGAACTAAGACAGCATAAACATTTGAAATTTCAATTCAATATTTAACAAGTTTCTTTAAAAATAACCAACATAACGCCCTAAGAGCACACATACTCGTATATTCGATACAAACCTTCAACATCCGGGTTCAAATAGTTCTTAACCTCAGTCAGAATGAATAGGATCTCGTCTTCAGTAGGCTTGGGGTTGTGCGTGACCTTGCAGGGCAGGTCGGTGGTGCCGGCGATGGTTCCCTTCAGCCACGGCAGGAAGAAGATGACGCGGCCATCTGATGTGGCGGGGTCCAGGAGACCCATGTGTTCCGGACTGGAATTATATAAATTTTAGGTAAACACATAGGTACTTATTATGTAATGAGTTTGAAAATATGCCGACGGAAAGTAGTTATTGCTACAAAGTAATTTTGCTTGGCATCAGAATTACTTAGGTTGTATTCAAATCGAATCTTTTCACATAGAGCCCAGTTGTATGACAACGTAGGGGTTCTTTCGTGATATTTTTTTAAATAATTTTCTAGCTCAGAATAACTTTCAGGACTGCATCAGAATGTCTACGATTTCTAGTTTCGGAATATTTTGTCAGATATTTTTATGGGCGAACTATCCGCCTGCGAAGGCGAAGACCATTTTTCTATAATATATAATTCATCGTTATTTTTGGAAGTCATTTCACTTTAACCAATCTTTATAGCACAGAAAACCTATTAAATTATTATTATGTACCTACTTTTAAATAGTGTCTAGTCGTCTAGTCTATCGTTACACGGTAACGATAGACTATAGCCTCGGCTATTAATAGTTCACCTCATTGCCGCCCTTCAGTGTTGTAAGACACACAACGGTACTACACACACTTCTGTTATCGCAGCATTGTATAGTTAATGCTATGCTTATTTAGAAAGAATTCAGCTCCCTTCAAACTGGTTCAAGAGCTGAATGGCGCTGATCCAGGCGTCATGTTCGTGAACGGGCGCCGTCAGTTGGGACTGGTCATCTCTTAGCTGCCACGGCTTATTTTAATTATTTTATTTATGGATTATTTTGTTTAAATTTCTCTGGATACTCAACGTGTACGTCTTATTTACATCATTCTCACATATAATTATAAATTCAACATTAATGATGTACTTGACTAATATTTATGTAAGAATATAATTTAAAAGAGTGTCCATGGAGTTTCTGGCCCGTTCTTTTACATAGGTACCTACCATACGCTTTGGAATGGGCAACTAGCTTCATATTTCTGCCTGACCAACCACTTGACAGTTCAAAAGTGCCTGTAAATGGTTTAATTGAAATATTTCTGCCTGACCGACCACTTGACAGTTCAAAAGTGCCTGTAAATGGTTTAATTGAAATACATAGGTACTTTGAGTCTGAGTTTGAAAAAGGATAACTTTCTGTTAGCGATTTCTTCTGTCGCACTCTCAGAACAATAATGCTTTAGTTATTGTTCTGAGGTCGCACTCATAGATCAAAATGTCAATGGTAGCCTAACGTTTGATAAGAATCTACATTTTAAATTATGACTCTGATTTACACAGCCAAAGTGATTTTTTTCAGCCAGTCTGTTCTAGTGTCTTTGTTTTTTCTCGGAGTGAGAAAATCTATAATTTTATTAAAAAACAAAAGTTTCGTGGAAACAACTAAAACCAACAAAAATAATCGTAATACAGTGTATAAGTACGGTAATTAATATCACCTGTAATATCCAGGCAACACGATGTGTACTCCGGACGAGGGACAGCAGATGTCCTTGACGGTGGCGTCGTCCATCTTGCGGATGCTGTCTGTGAATGGACCGGTCGCGTTGATGATGCACTTGGCTTTGATGTCCCATTCCTTGCCGGTCAGCTCATCCTGAGAACATTTTGAAATTAGAATTCTGTCTTAATTTCTTCTGCTTTGTGCTAGGTGTCTGTATTGTCAAAACTACGAGTTTATAGAGGATGATGAGTGCTCAAGTGATTTTTTTTTTCATCCTGCATTCTGCCTTTTCGTAGAGTTGTACTAATTATGAAAACTATTGACTGCTTGCGCTTACACAGGCTTAAGTTTGAGTGTGAATTAAATGGCAAAAATATTGCGGTTGCCAAAAAGTTTCTCACATGTGCTAATTATAGCTCAGAGCCATTTAAGTTTGAAAAAAAGTCGACGTTTAAAACTAAACGATATGAAGGTCCCATGCTCTATACCTATCGGGTAACCTTCATGTATTTAATTCAGCCATATTGTAGTAGTCACCTTTAGCCTAGCTCCGCTGAGCTTGCCAGCCGTCTTGTACAGCTGGCTGACACTGACGTGGTTGGCGATGGTGGCGCCGTGGCGGGCCGCGGTCAACGCTATCGCCAGGTTCATACGCGCGTCGTCTTGTTGGCCTGTGGGTAGAAAAATATTGGAGTACCGTTTCAGACCGGCAGACTTAGGCCCGCCCCGCTTGCACCAAGAATAAATGCATTCAGTGCAAAACATATTAATAAAAACATCGTTCTGTCTCTGTCATCTTTAAACGATTGACAGAAGTAGACCGATAATTTAAATATATTTGCCGTTAAACGTTATAGTGATTTGTGATGCAAGTGGGACAAAGAAGTTTTATTAGAGCGCTTTTCCTTTGTACATTTCTCGGAAAATAAACATAGCAATATTAGATATATTACACATTTCTAAAAGAGTGCGGCACACATATCTTGAGAGAATATATTTTTGCATTGCAGATTATGCTTTCATCGTTGTATAAAATATTTTACGGCACAGTTGGCGCAGTGGTTAAGCGATTGACTGCTGCGCTGGGTGTCGCGGGTTCGATTCCCGCACGGAACAAATATTTGTATGACCTACAAGTAGTTGTTCCGGGTCTGGCTGTAAACGCACCCACAATACAGGAGAAATTCCTAGTGTTGGGCAACGTTTTTTAGAAAGGAAAAAAAAGAAAGAAGAAGAAAGAAAAGAAAAAGCTACCTACTTATAATAATCAGGAAGTGCTCATAATAATATTTTTTTAAAGCAATAACTCCGTCCGGACTCCGTCCGCGTAAAATTTCTTGTTCCCCCGACCCACCCCGTCGCGTCGCATCGCATTGCCTGCCCGCGCTATTCCTTCGTTTTCACTTAGCTTTCTTTCTGACTTTTTCTCTCATTTCTCGGCTCCTAAGGGTCCTAGCGTGATGTTAAATAGCCTTCCTCGGGAATTGGGCTATCAAATGCGAAAAAAAAAACGATTCCGACTGATAGTTGCAGAGATTACCCCCTACATATACTTAAACTTACAAACAAATACCCCTTCTTTTATAATTTTAGTATAGACGTTGGTAAGGGTTTATTTATAAATGTTGTTTAACGATACATTTTTGTCGTTTAAACGTCTCTTTAGTTTATGAAACGTTTATAAATAAAATGTTATATGCCTAGTACTTGGTGCAACATTCTAATTGACTTCGTAAGACTATTTACATTTGAAGCTGAGTTATTCAAAGTCATTTTAATCAACAGCGTGATATGCCTAAGTCAAGCCGCAATGTACTTATAATAAATATATTTCCTTATTTACATAATAACTAGTTGATTTATTATAACCAACGACCATACCTACAGGCTATAAGGTCGTTGATTATTATAACAGTAGGTACCTACCGCTGAGATTAAATATAGGCCTGCTATTTAATTAATCGCAAAAGTAGGTATATTTTACTTCAAGCCTTCAAGGGAGTCATACGGACAGATAATGTTGAGAAAATTTTTGAAAAAAATGCGATGCCTTTTGATATTTTTCCGTTTTTCTGCCATTTCAGTTAAATATATACACCAGCTGGTGCCGGGAAAAATTACTTTTAGACGTAGGTACAGACGGACTAGGAAGCTTGAGGATTTGTCTTTTGATTGTTGAAAGACGAATTAAAGATATTTGTTTGTATGTTTGTACTAAGCAACCTCTAGAAATACTAGTCCGTTTACACAAATTCTTTCACCGATAGAAAGCTACACTAATCCCGATTAACCATCATAGATACTTTTTATTCCAGAAAAATGCACGTTTGCTGTGTGAATCTCTTATGTATGAGTAAAGGTAAATAAACATTAGGGTAATCATATAACAGCTGAGACTTACCATCATAATACACGATGCCTCCACAAAGGTTATCGGACTTCAACATGGGGAACAATTCGAGGGTGTTCTTCTTGGACAAGTAGTAGGAACTCTTGACGTTCCTGTCGCCCGCTACCACGTCGTACATCTTGATACCGAACCAGTAGTATGGGACCTGCCACCATCTGGGAGTTAAAGATGTCAGATGAGTAACTATAGGGTTCACAGCACCTTTATTTGAGGTCGGCTTCCATTCTAATCGGATGCAGCTGAGTAGGTACCAGTATTTTACATGGAGCGACTGCATATCTGACCTCCACAACCCAAATACTGGGTAATACGACGAGACTAAAAACCCTTGGTAAGACTAAAAGTACCATCGCCTCGAAAAGATAAAGAAGAAAAAACAGAATTTATAAGATGTAGGGAAAAGAATATGGTCATGACTTGCTAATTGGCGAAAAGTTACTAGTTTAGACCACTGATAGACGATAAATAAATAACAATATCTGGTAACGCCAACAGCGGCCGTTCTGTGAGTTGCAGATCATCCAGCTTCTCCGTAAATCCTCAAAAGATGCGGACGTAGAATGCAAATCGTTCAAAACAATTTAAAATTATCAAAGTTTATGGGTGAGCCCTAAGTACTTATCATTGCACTGGAATTTTGGCTCATACGATGGTGAACAGATTACTTACAGCCAAATTGTTGATTGTAAACAAAGTAAACCCCAAACACGGCGAATCAGAGGTGAGTCTATAATAACGCACAATTCAGTGCCAAGTTGTGCAACTGCTCAATAAATTAATTGCGTTTTAATATCCACGCGTATTTATCGTGTGGCGCTAAATTAATAACATTGTCGGGTCAAAAGCATTGTCTGTATTTTTATCGATATAAAATTAGAAAGTAGATTCACCGAGAACATCGGGAATGAAACAACAACGTTGCAGGCACAAGTTGTTTACCTTTTTTAACTTGGCCAGGCCCGATGATGGAAAAGTATCATAACCACGGGCTTGTTTGACCCGAAATAACAGTCAGAGCTACTTCTACAGCTTTGCCTACCCTGTGTGTGTATAATGTATAGTACACCCACAGGGTAGGCAGAGCTGTAGATGCACATATACCCATATAATAGGGGCCTGCCATTAACTGGGTGCAAACATAGGGTAGATAGATAGATAGATAAACCATTTACCATAAACCATTTTTTTTTTTAGTTTTTTTTTTTAACGGGACCTAAACTAGGCACAGCCTTTATCTTGGTGACCCAAACACTACACAAAGATAACAATTTAATGGGATCTGCTAGCGCAAGATTGTTATTTGTTATTGATAATTTCAAAATAAAATTCAAAATTATAAAACTTGCAAATATGTGAGTAAATAGAGGCTAATTACGTCGAATAAACATACAAAAACAATTGAGGTGATTAAATGTGGGGTATAAGTGTGTTTGCTACTGAAAACATTAATGTAAAAACCGAATAAGTAACACTTTTCCCAAACCGTCGACTAGGACAACGCTCAGCATTACTACTAGAGTTGCTAATACAAGGTGTAACAGAATAAACGCAAGTCCTGAAACTAATTTGCTTACAATTGACTAATGAATCGATTTCAGTAACTATTAATATAGGTGTTTTTTTTTAATTTTATGTATTTTGCAATACCGAAATCGCCGATTGAGCCAAAGAAAATTAAATCTTATGTTAAGGCAATAAGACTCAATTTTAAATGCATAAAGTAATGCTAGGGTTAACACGATTTTCTTAATAATAATAGTTAGCTTTAAAAAAATATATTGTTAATTGTATTATGCTTTTAACTCAATACTCTAATTGGGGTGTATGAGGTGTTGCGTTAATTATGTTAAGCTAGAATATGCATCAACTCACTTATAAACAGGCAACAAAATAGGCAGGGGTCGTGTCAAATGTGGCGCAACCTCCAACATATTCGCCCTCTCATGCAAGGCCTCCTTCACCATCTTGTACTGGTCATAGTCCAGTTGCATGATGGCCTTCTGAAGGTACCGCACTCCGCCGTGGATCAGTTTGGTACTGCGACTTGATGTGCCGCTGGCGAAATCGTCAGCTTCGACCAGGGCTGTGCGGAGACCTGAAATATGGAAGGAGGTTAGATAACCTATAGTTGGGATGCCCAATACGATGCGATATATCGAAATATCGATACAGCACTATACGAAATATATGTTTATAAATTCTATTGCCGTAAAAAAGATGCTTATATTTGAATCTATCGAGCGTTACTATTACTCTTAAACAATAACAAAGATGTTTAATTGTCCATCTACTCATCATTACGATCTACCTCATAAAACGCAGTAGGATATCTTGATATGGCAATCAATTGGACCATTCGGATTGCGATTTAGGTACGCCTAAGTGCATACATCGATACTATTAAATGTAGGTACCTACATTCAAATTTCCGCAGTGTCATAAAACAGTTTATGAAAAAAGAAAAGGAAACGCATTTATATCCACCGCACCCAGAGATGCCTTGATCCAAATCATTGGAGACCCTCCTCCTGCGATCCGGATGTCACAAATGGGCCCGACTTGCAAGGTGAATAATCTACGGGCACGCATGGGAAGCGTGGTCGCTTCTAAATCTTATCTAGTAGTAGGTAAGGGTCATAGTAGCTAACCTCTTGTGCACGCATCTAGCGCGCATCCCACGCCAGTGGCGCCTCCACCAACGATGAGGATGTCGAAGGTGTGTCCTGCTTGTAAGGAGGCTACCTGCTGGTCGCGCGTCGGCAGAGGCCGCTTCTTGCGCGCTGTCGTCGCTTTTACCGTTGAAGGTCTGTACCATTCCTGTAGACGGAAAGGTACCAAATTATATTGATGGCTAACCTTAGCCTAGATTATCTCTATTCTAAAACTTTTCTTTTTTCTTTGACGTGATAACAAAATTGGCATACGACCAAGTCATGCTAAGGCATAGACTATTCTTCTAGGAGATTCCGACAAAAAATAACTCTACTTTATGCTTGACCATAAAATAGAATCTGATGAGGGTCTGATTGCCTTATGCCTTTGAAGGCATAAGGCAATCAGACCCTGAGACTATAACCCAGTTTATGGTGTCAGAGTCCAATGAGTGCCTTTTCATGTATGTAGTTGATTTTGTTTTAATTAAACTGGATAGAACTAGAAACCTGCTAGCTCCAAGGACAAAAACCGTTATCTAAGCACCCAAAAATAGCTCAGCCTCGTATCTTATCATCACCAAATAATCCGAATCTGTCGGACGCTACACACGGCTGATATTAAAACCGGCGAAAGGAAAAGCTGCGTTATCTGGGGGACCAGATAATGGCGGGTTTCCTCGGTACGTACCACTGGTGAGTCATTGGCTGCTACTGCCCAAGCGGTTAGGGCTGCACCCGCGACGCCCGCCGCGCCGCCGATCAGCAATCTTCTGCGAGACATTATTCTGGAGAAAAAAAAACAAATATTAGAATTATGTAGGTGAGGTCAAAGGGATTTCCCCTATTCAAGGAAATATTAACGAGTGTGTGTGTTGTCAATCACACGAAACAATAGGATACCTAAACTTTATCCGATAAAGTGTTCGTAGTTGAACAAATGCTACTTTAGTCCTTTTTCCCTATAAATAATGTTTAGGTCAGGTATACAGATTACCAATGCCGCTACTTGTTTTTGTAAATCACTCAAATGTCCTTTGATGAAGTTTCATAGATTAGGTATGTATCCGCTTAAGAAATTATTATTTTAAAAACGAACCTCGAGACTATCGTAACTATATTATTGTAAATGCGAAAGTGAGTTTGTTTGTTTGTCATGGTTTCACGGTAGAACGGCTGAACGGACATGGATGGAATTTGACACATGGGTACACCATAACCTGGAGAAGGACATAGGGTACTTTGTATCCTAGATCGCAGATGAAGTTGCCGACAACAGGCTCAACAGCTAGTATATTATATTTGTTTTGAGAAAACACCTTGAAGAAAATTGCTCACTTCTCTAAAATACGAGCCATGCATGGCTGCATGTGTCTTAATAAACATGACAGTAGGTACAATAGAGAAGTGTTTATGTAACACCATCATTTAATAGTAATTAACACGACCTTCTACTATAGTTGTTAAAATAACAACACGCCATGTAGATATTATTTTATACTACCGCGATTGGTTGCCTACAGAGGGCGTTTCAAGGTTGGATAGAGTGATTTCGTGCAGTTTTAATATACTTAGCCAAACCCTAAAAATGAAGGTACTTAAGAGCGTTTATCCTTATGAGTGGCAACGTCGCAATATAGTGTCATATTTCGTGGTTTTAAATTTTTATCATTTAATCGGAGCTATATTTTAAAAATCTGTTTAATTAACTTTTTAGAAATATGTGAAAACTGTGTAAAAGGTAAGAAATCGTTGCGTTTACAGTTATATTTATATGCAAATAATACATTGAAAACTTGCAGGGCGTTATTTAATTGTAAAATAATTGTAGGCATTAAGGTTACTTACTTTTTAAAAACTTTCACGTAATTCTAAAAAGTTAATTAAACAGATTTTTTAAATATAGCTCCGATTAAATGATACAAATTTAAAACCACGAAATATGACACTAAATTGCGACGTTGCCACTCATAAGGTATAAACGCTCTTTCAATTTTTACCATTTATTTGGAGCTATATTTTAAAAATCTGTTTAATTAACTTTTTAGAATTACGTGAAAACTGTGTAAAAGGTAAGAAATCGTTGCGTTTACAGTTCTATTTATATGCAAATAATACATTGGAAACTTGCAGGGCGTTATTTTCATTGTAAAATAACTGTAAGCATTACGGTTACTTACTTTTTAAACACTTTCACGTAATTCTAAAAAGTTAATTAAACAGATTTTTAAAATATAGCTCCGATTAAACGATAAAAAAAGAAAACCACGAAATATGACACTAAATTGCGACGTTGCCACTCATAAGGTATAAACGCTCTTAAGTACCTACCTACTGGAGTGTAATGAAACTTACAATTTCGGTATGAGGAGTAAGGGGTCGATACGACCCCCGCAAAAACTCTGTGCCCGCACATCGTTGGTAGGTAATTCATTTATTAGAGGGGTTCGTGGCTGAATGAATGAATGAATGAATGCTAATACCTAATAGCCGCACGGGTCGATCGATCTGGTGAAGCTACGCTTGCCTCGGTCGCTCCGTGGATAGGTGACCATCTTTACATACCGAAACCCCTCCATGCCTCAAAAAGAACGTTAAGCCGTCTGGTCCCGGCTCGGCTGTCTTCCGTGGATCTTTGACAGTCAGAAGCCCGAAAGTCTGACAAACAGTCTTACCAATGGGTATCGTATTTCCCAGTAACTGGGTTGTGGAGATCAGTCAGGCAGTCGCTCCATGTAAAATAGGTAGGTACTGCGGCATTCAGCTGCATCCGATAAGACTGGAAGCCGACCCCAATATAGTTGGGAAAAGGCGAGGCAGACTGATTGTAATTAATTTATTACTCACTTAACAATAAGTAGATACTTACGGACGTTATAATTTAATCCAGAATCCACTTCAGATTACGTCATTGGTAATGAAAAGCCAGCCTTTCTTTGCTGAATATTGATCTCTAAATTAAGGATGTTTCTAAGGATGTTTTTAAGGATGTTAAAACGTTTGTAGGTAAACTGTAGATTTTTATTGTTCAAGGCCTGTGGGCCAAGCTCAAGAAAAAAGCGACATTGACTAAATATCGGTAGTGTCTAGAATCTCGTCTACTTAGGTAGGTACCTACTCATCGGTTATCATTTATCATAATCAAAGTCACACAGTACACACGGAAATAATTCGTTATCTTTTGCGTCTTACGTCAGACGACTGTGCCTGTGCAAACGATTTTTACTTGTTTCATCGTTTTTGCGTTACGTTACGTCTTCTCCACACCCACTCGACCGAAAATAACCGAAACCGTTTTCGATTATCGTCGAAAATAAGACCAGCTGCAGCTCTATCTACTTTAATTGATAACGTTGGTCGCAATGGAGTGGGTGTGGAATGGTATGTATGATACTACCCGTAGTGGTCAAACGCTTTTCTATGGGATCCTTCGGAATTTCCTCGACAGTGGTTATCTAAAGCCTAATTTTAATAATAGACTTTTGACTTTGACATTTTGATATTAATATGTATATATTAACAACAGTGATACCTACTGTTGGGCCTAATATTCTCTTGATAGTAAATTATCGCAGCAGAATCTTTATCGATAACCAAAAGTGAAATAAGTAGGTAGGTACTAAGTTGTAAAGAAACAATTTACAGATATTATTATAGGTACAGGGTTACTTGTAATTCGACGTATATCCGTCAGGACTTCAGGAGCTGATAGGGGGGCCAAAATGCAACAAATAGAACCCCCATAAGTATGGCCGAAATTCAATAGTTTTCGAGATACTTATTTGAATTTTAAAGGTTTTTCGATATTTACCCAAAATTTTACATTTAATTCCAAATAAAATAAAAATTGACTAGATATTGAATGGTTACCATTAAGAAATGTAACAGTATGGTTTCACCAAGGGACGTTGTACGACTGACGCCGCGCGCCGGTATCACCTTTATTTACGGCGTGGGAAGAGGCCCAAGACGCCATAGGAATCTTTTGTGACCTCTCCAAGGCATTCGATTGCGTCGATCACGAAACCTTGCTCTTGAAACGTGAGCATTATGGACTTGGAATACTGGTGCTCAGTCTAGTAAAATCTTATTTAAATTATAGGCAGCAGCAAGTTCAAATAAATGGTGTCAATTCACTAGGTTTAAAAGTAGAAATGGGAGTTCCACAAGGCTCAATATTGGGATTAGGTATGAGATAATATCGAATCAAAAGAAACTAAAATTCGTCGATAAAACTGTTTTCCTGGGGATCACGCTCGACTCAAGGCTACAATGGGGTCCTCATTTTACATCTCTGGCGGGACGGCTAAGTTCAGCAGCATATGCTGTCAGAAAAATCCGTCAATTTACTGATGTAGATACCGCGAGGCTAGTCTATTTTAGTTACTTTCATAGTATCATGTCTTGCGGTATTTTACTTTGGGGACGGGCTGCAGACGTCTAGTCTATTTTTATTCTGCAGAAAAGAGCCATCAGAGCCATATTATAATCTCCGCAGGCGCGATTCTCTAAGGGAACTGTTTAAGGTTATTGAGATCATGATGGTACCTTGTCAATATATCTATTTAAACATCATGTAAGTAAGAAAAAAATTACATCTTTTTAGTAAAAGAGGTGAAAGACATAATTATAGTACTAGAAATAGGGACATATTAGTTCAATCAGGTTTTAGACTGGCTAAAGTAGACTCATCTTTCATGGGGTAGGTACCTACTGTTTAAAATGTTACAATAAAATACCCCCCCCCCACATGAGGTATGTGGGGGGGTATCTGTAGTTACTGAATGAGACGCAATTCAAATTTTGTATAAAACGCACACTATGCAGACAAGCATATTATAAGTTGACGGATTATATCGCTGATAAAAATGCCTGGCTCAATGCTGGTCCTGCTCCACGACCAGAATAAGATTTGAAAATACCGTTGGAGCTGCTGAAGATTGTAAGACTAAGTACCATTGCATTGTATAAACTCAATCTCCTTTGTATTATATAATTGCATAAAGTGTGCGTACTATGTACCTACTATCGAGCTACCATTTACCGGTTAACGTCTTTCATTGACTTGAATGTGCCCTGGCGGCTGATAGATGCCATGCTCACTCAAATGTCTCGTTGACGGTGGCGCGTGTGTTGGATCATTTAGCCCCCTTCAAAATGGTTGAGTTGAATGGTGCTGATCCATACGTCTTTTTCGTAAACGGGCGCCGTCAGTTGTGACTGGTCCTCTCTTAGCTGCCACGGCTTATTTTAATTATTTTATTTAGAGACTGTTTTGTTTAAATTTCTATTTACTGTACTCTGGACACTCAACGTGTACGTCTTATTTACATCGTTCTCTCATTTAGTTATATATTCAACATTAATGATGTAACTAATATTTATGTAACAATATAATTTAAAATCGTGTCCATGGAGTTTCTTGCCCGTTCTTCTCCATAGGTACCTACTACGCTTTGGAATGGGCAACTGACCAACTGACCCACTGACTGACCGACCACTTGACAATTCAAAAATGCCTGTAAATTGTTTAATTGAAATAAATGCTTTGAGTTTCAGTTCGAATGAAATTGTTTCTGGTATTTCAATTAAGCTATGAACATAATAAGTACTTACTTAAGTCAACAAAATAATTACCTAGGTAAAATGATGAGCGATTTAAGAATAATATCTTACCAATATTTTAATTTACGCTTCAAAAAATGTTTTCTCGTTAAAAAAGTACCAAGACATTAATCGTACAATTATCTAAAACAACTTTTTTTTTCGTCATTTTAATTATTTTGTTCAAATAAGTACTTACTTTTAATTATGTTCATAGCTTAATTGAAGTGCCAGCTACAATATCATTTTTTTATAGTAAGTACCCATTCAATATGTAGTTTTGTTTTTTTATTGAGAATTACATGTCAAATTTTGGGTAAATATTGAAATCCCTTAAAATTAAAATATCTCGAAAATTATTGAATTTCGGTCATACGTATAGGGTGTGCAATTTGTTGCACTTTAGCCCCACTATCAGCTCCTGACGGATAGAGATATACGTTGAATTACAAGTACCTAACCATGTTTGTATGAGTAAGAGAATCAGATGTTCTATCGAAGCTGTTGATTTTCCGCAATTAACATCAGAAGTATGTTACGATACGATCAAACATGCGTTAGACGATATTGATAATAAACTAACACGATGCGATCACGCATGGAAGCCGGCGTCTGTGCATGACACTTCGCGCCACGCCGTGATAATATCTACCGATACATGATAATAAGCTTATCTGATAGTAGATACTGTCATCTATTCCTAATGATCTTAATAAAAGATAATAAAAACATAAGTTGATTGACGCTGTTGTGCCCTGCCAAGCTATTTTGTAACAATCTCACCGTGATACTGATAACTTAGGTGAAGTGAGCTAAAAGTGAATTGTCGATAGTGTCAATCCCTAGCATGGTGGAATGATAGTTCACTTCACCTAAGTTATCACAGTGAAATTGTTACAGAATCGACCGGCTGTTATGTGGGTGAGGGGCCAACGTGGAGTGCTAACTGGCATTGAGTTTGCACACCGTGTCAAAGGCCTCGAAAAAAACAACTGTGTTCAAATTAGGTACTTAGGTACTACATAAATATCCAATCGCTAGACTTTTTTAATAAGATGTGGGTACTTAGGAGGATCCTCCCCCGAATTGTGTGTTCAATCACAATCAGAATAATTTTAAAGGATATTGCTAATCCATTGCTTCATATGTTCGAAAAATTTGTCTGCTCGACAACGTAAATAACGCAATGAATGTTGTTGAACTGTCAAAATGAAAGCCATATTGCTACCGTTAGTGTGTTACGCTATTAGGTACCCCGCTGTGGCGTAAGGTCTCTGGACGACAAGCATCCGGATTATGTAGGTTATGCTGAGCAGGACTCCTCTTCAACGATGGACTGAAGCAGGCTTATAAGTTGGAACTAATACCGATACTGGAACCGTCTGTAATTATGTAGGTATGACTAATTCTGAACTAAACTGGGGTCATGTCAAGGAGGACTACTAGGCAGGATCCTAGTAGTCCTCCTTGACATGACCCCAAGAGATTAGAGGTGCTATGGGTTTATTTTTCTCTTGCACACGGTCGCTGTTCATAAAACAGTTCACAGTCATCTTACCGTTCATATTTTTATGTTTCTCAATTATCATTGATTCATGCCTTATCACATGACTTAACAAAACGTAACCATACATAAAACACGTAAAACATGACGCCTATAGATAGATAAGTAGGTAATACCTATTCACGCTTAGTAAGTAAGTAGGTACATACTATAGATCCTCGTATTATATATATGTAGGTATAAATAGCCCGTAGGAATAGTATTATGCCATTGCAGTGCTGTTATTGGATCCGTTTCCTACGCTATGATTGCATCAGTCGTTACGCGTTTGAATGCAATATCCAAGCGCAATTTTGCTTGTAATGTAAAAGACCAGCATAGCAAATGCTATCATTCTATTGTACTACTAGATCCAGCTAGACTGAACCAGGTTTGATTTAGATTATAGTAGGTATATATTATAATAAGCTGTACGAACATTAGAATACAGGCGATCAAACCATCATTCTGATAGATCTAAAACTATTTTTTTTTTATGTTTTTATTTCTGCGTAGAAAATTGTTATAATATATTCTTATAGGTATCTACTTATTACATGCCAAAGCCATCAACTACATTTATAAAACAGTTAGATACGTTTATTAGCTCCCGGCACATCATGCTTTGTTTTCACAATAAAAAACAATAGAATGTCGGTTTTACACTTATTACTGTTTCCACTCGATACCTAGGTACCTAGGTACCTATATCGAATCGAAGTCACAGCGATTCCTGAAACACTCAACTTTATTACTTGAAAAGTCAAGTCTTGAAACGCTTGTCGCTTTGTTTTTCTTTTAAAAACACTTTACTTTAATGACTTGTTTAAGTTATTTATATTGTAAAGGTACGCTTCGTGCTAACAGTATTGAATGGGGACAGGCGCGAGGCCTGAATTTTAATGGAGACCTTGTACCTACCCATGAGATTATTAGATTGACGTATGGCATTCTAGATCGAACGTAAAAGTGTTAATGTGGATCATGATTTTCTATGTACATAGTAACTACAAATAGGTACCTTTTTCACAAGGGCCATGGGGTCCGAGTGCCCACTTAGTTTTTCGAGACATCGCTGAGCGGTTGGTCGACTCTTCACGTGACCAGAGAGCTGGCCTATTTTTTGGGCAAAGAATCAGCATTGCCATACAATGTGGCAATGCTGCCAGCCTTTTTGGCACTTTTCCTGTCGACAGCGATGCGGACGAATTTTTTGATGCCCTTTGATTAATGTTTTTATTTACTTGTACCTACATTATTCTTATTTATTTTAAGACTGTTAGCTTTGTAACTACTTAGATATTGCCTGGCAAAGATTGGCACGAGACAAGAAATAATGGTGTAAACGGTAGGAATCTTAAAATCATGCTCTGCAGTAAGACAACGTGGAGTGCGGAAAAGGCTGTACCTAGATAATGATGATAGTAACAGTGACTAACTAGGTACTTAGCCATTTGAATATTATGTCCGAACTTTTGGGTCACCAAGATACAGGCTGTGCCTGGTTTGGGACCCAGTCATTAATTTGTCAAGCCTTCCTGCTGGTTAGAATTTCATACCATAAAAATGGTGGATGCCAAGCTTCACAGCTTGGCTCATCGCCGCATGGTTGCCTGCTTGTCGTTCTTCTACAGATTGTACTTCAGTGAGTGTGCCCAAGAACTCCACGACCTCATTCCACCGGCCTTTTTCCATCGGTCATCTAGATGCACTGCAAGTTACCGTCCTTACCTAGTTGCTATTCCACCAATTCGCGCTACGCGTTTCCAAAAGTCTTTTGTAATGCGCACAGCTAAAGAACGGAAGTCTCTACCTGCGTCTGTGTTTCCGAACGCATACAACCCTAATCTCTTCAAAGTGAGAGTACTCGTAAAAAGGCTTCTTCTGGGTAAGCTCACTCCACCGTCGACTCTGTCTCTGTCACCACTGACCTAGACTAGAGTCAAGAGCAAACCCATCGTAAATAAATAAAAAACATGATACTTGTATTTAAGTCAAATAAATGAATTTGATTTAGGTAATATCAGGGAAGAGTCATCATTATGATTGGTGAAAATACATAGTGAGCCTAGTGACTGATTAGAATCGGTTAAAGTACACGTGTTCCTCCTATGTCCAAGCACGATCTCTTTGTTTACCTTTGCTAATTAATGCCAAACTGGGCTTTTAATATAAACTTGGTCTTAAGCCAATCTTATGAAAGTATATATCTACCTGTGAGCGCTCTAATAAGAGATAGAGCAGTTTCACCGTAAGGGCATATGTATTCTTTGATCTGTGGTTAGGGGGACAGTTACTTATTAACCTTAGTTCAACCACGGTTGGTAGGTGAGATATAAGAAATCACCCAATTTTAATTATGCACTTAACGATCTTACTCTTTACTGATAAAAAATTACGACACACTTA
Organism: Brachylomia viminalis; assembly: GCA_937001585.2. Lineage (NCBI taxonomy): Eukaryota > Metazoa > Arthropoda > Insecta > Lepidoptera > Noctuidae > Brachylomia > Brachylomia viminalis. Next base: position 6,289,858 of record OW443301.2, read on the forward strand.
CTTGCTTATCTCCCGAATATTTTGAGCTATATAACCAGGAACAAACCGCATATTTTTTACCACGCGTACGCAAGACAGATAACGTTACGGTCACAGCCAAACAGTTAGTTGCGGTAAGCAATCTTGTATTATCACACGGACACTTTGAACAACACAATTACGACGGTTGACGCCAGGAGGACTTGAGACAACGAGAGGATGTAGTAATTTTCCATGTGGTGCTTTTATACTGAAAATAGAACACTTATTTCTATAGCCTAGGTAGGTCGGTTATCAAAGGATAATGCTTTTGGTTGAGGAAATCCTTACCCTAACTGAAATGGTCTGATGAGGTGGGAAAGAACCGCATTGCTTAGAAATCAGTATTTGTTTTTAAATACTAACATTTATCTTTACATTAGTAACTAAGCAAGCAAACCAAATGCACTAGGGATTTACCACTAATATATTTCCTGTTCGTATCTAACACCGGTAAGTAAATATAAAATAATCAAGCAGGACTTTAGATAGATCCTTGGGGAACTCCTTCTGTGAAAGGTCTGGTATACGCTTACTACCGATGAAACCATAGATATTACGTCCCTACTGTTGTTCGTGTATTTTATGAATACTCCAGCCCTATGCTATTCTTTTAAAATAAATATTCATTTCCAAATCATACCTTTTGGACCCATTCAAATGCATTAGCTAGTTCAAATGATTTATTCCTCAAACATTATCTAGATGATAACAAAAACCACAGTCGATGAGCATGACGCGCCCAAGGTTTCTGGTTTTACATTTTTAACGCGCCACTCGTAAACCGTTATAATTTTGTTCAATCAACGTGTCTTGTTCGAGTTTCCCTGACATGACATCGCGATTTCTCTCCTTGGCTGTTCCGACTGTCTGTTATTTTTCGTTATGTCGTCTAAATCAAAATCAAAAGTTATTTATTCAAACTAGGCTGAGAATCAGCACATTTGAACGTTAAAATTACATTAGACAGTCCCCCAAAACGCCCGACCTTCACCACTTCCTAGTGCTTTAGCTGGGAAGAAGTGGCGCAACAAACTCCCTAGCAGCACAGCTGTCTGTTCAGATAGAAGAACTGGATTCTATACAGTAGTACCTAAGTAATTAACATTATGAAACACAAAACATATTAAATTATTTTCCATGTCGCTAGCACACGCCAACACCTACCACAAAAACATTGAAAACTATACTCAAGCAGAAATAAATAATAAAAACGTAAACAGAAATGAATACCTAAAGCCTCCAGGCATAAAGGGCTTGCCCGGTTACATTTGCAATGCTGCATTATGTTTATATAGCTGTAACTCGAAGACACAAATGATAAGCTAGGACCTTCGAATTAAAATAAAGAAACAGTTAATTACTAATAACAATAACAAAACCATAGTCAGCAAAATGACCGGTCACCACAAGCAGCACCCGTTCACGAGCATAACGCAAAGCCATTACCCCCCTTGCCATATTTGAGGGAAGGAGGCAACCTGACCCCCAACGCTACCGCAAGCAGTGACATCTAAGGGAGCATGACGAACTTGCTGCCGGTTGCTCAAAAGAATAGTATGATCAATTGTCGAGGTCGCTAGCTAACCACATATTGCAATACAATCATTTAAAAAAAATTGAAATGAGTAGATTATGTTAATATAATAAATGAAAATAAAATTAAACTTAATTTACTAATATAATCAAATAAAATAGTAAGCTAATTCTGGAGAAAGAACATAAACATTGTCTTGAGTTAATCACGGTGTCCAAATGAATTATGTTGTCTTTAGTTTCTACTGTATTGTACAGTCAGCGTCACGATGCGGGTACCACTTTTCATAGTTAATTTTAATACAACTGGGGTACCCAATTGATGTAGCCCACGGTACCTATCGTTTCAGAAAAGTTTCAACGTGAAAGTCATTGACTGATTATTTCTAATGTGGATTTCAGCTAGCGCTATAGGTATCCGTAGGTGCTTAACCGTGAACTTAATTTATAATTAGTCATTACCCTTCACCTACCCCATCACCCTACACGTAAAGATAAGACAGTTTACAAGGATACAAGACGGTATTTAGATAGTTAACAATAATAAATTGATAACTAATGCTAATAACAAATTGTATGTGAGCATCGTAACGTAATGTATCGTGACTAAATTCTTCGAAAACTTTATCTACCTACGCTTGTAAAATGTAATTTCGTGAGTAATCATGCATTTTGTGCATTGTGTTAAAAATCAGTCGAAAGGCCATCTGTTGCAGATACCGGACAATATAAGCATTTTATAGAATCGTAATTACACTAATCCCACCAAAGATTGGCTACTGGTTCAAAATAAGTACCTATCCACAATATCCTGATCAAAAGAAAATATAGAATGTAGAGCAATTTTACTGCAAGGAATCAGTCCGGGTCTATACTAATATTATAAAGGGGCAGTATTTGTTTGTTTGTATGTAGGGGGTAATCTCTGGAACTACCGGTCAGATTTGAAAAATAATTTTGCAATTGAAGGCCGTTTCTTGAGATAGGCTATTTCACATCACGCTAGGGTCCTAAGGAACCGTGCAGCAAGAAAAAAAGTCAGAAAGAACGCTTTGCGGAAACGAAGTGATAGCGCGGGCAGGTGATGCGATGCGACGGGGTGGGGCGGGGTAACAAGACATTTTACACGAAAGAAATCTACTATAAGGGAGTTAGTCTCCCAATTTACGCAGACTTATAAATTTTACACGAAAGAAATCTACTATAAGGGAGTTAGTCTCCCAATTTACGCAGACTTATAAATTTTACACGAAAGAAATCTACTATAAGGGAGTTAGTCTCCCAATTTACGCAGACTTATAAATTTTACACGAAAGAAATCTACTATAAGGGAGTTAGTCTCCCAATTTACGCAGACTTATAAATTTTACACGAAAGAAATCTACTATAAGGGAGTTAGTCTCCCAATTTACGCAGACTTATAAATTTTACACGAAAGAAATCTACTATAAGGGAGTTAGTCTCCCAATTTACGCAGACTTATAAATTTTACACGAAAGAAATCTACTATAAGGGAGTTAGTCTCCCAATTTACGCAGACTTATAAATTTTACACGAAAGAAATCTACTATAAGGGAGTTAGTCTCCCAATTTACGCAGACTTAAAAAACAAATAAATTGTATTCCACAGGTTTACCTGTAGAGCTACCTACCAGCCAAGACAATCTCTCAAGCCCAGAGAAGGCAAAAGATAGTGCAAGCATACTTGAGAAAACCAAGGATCTGTGTAACCAACTGCTGGAGAGATGGTCCAGTTTGAAGGTAAGGTTCGACATCCTCTATCACTTGTTAATGTGACCTTCTTTTTCACCGAATTTACGGAAATTGCCCATGCCATTTTAAAGAGTAGCCATTCAGCATGGTAAGTAGCTGTCTGCCCTGAGTGATTGGATGGAATATCTTTTGATGCACCTCAAAGTTACTTATTGTGAGGTTGGATCATTGAGTTCCCTTCAAAATGGTTGAGCTGAATGGTGCTGATCCATACGTCATGTTCGTGAACGGGCGCCGTCAGTGGGCACTGGTCATTTCTTAGCTGCCACGGCTTATTTTAATTCCATAATTGTTTTTATCTTTTTATTACGGACGATTTTAACGTGCACGTCTTTCTACATCGTTCTCACATGTATAATTATAATTACAGCATGAATGATGTAACCACTCTATTGTAACAATATTTTGATTTAAAAGAGTGTCCATGGAGTTTCTTGCCCGTTCTTCTCCATAGGTACCTACTACGCTTTGGAATGGGCAACTATTAGCTTCATCTTTCTGACTGACCGACCCCTTGACAATTCAAAAGTGCCTGTAATTGGTTTATTTGAAATAAATGCTTTGAGTTTGAGTTGAGTTGGTAGTCAGAAGTTTAGAAGTCAGACAACCAGTCTTACCAAGGGGTATCGTGTGTGGAGAACAAGAAATTTCACGCGGACGAGTTCGTGGGCAGAATGTGTAGCTAGTGGGTATATACAAATTATTTCTATAATAGGTACCTACCTATGCTATGCTATGCTTAGAATGGCTTTACAGTTTACTTCCTGTCTATCTACCTCACTGGGAATTACCTACCTACCTACCTAGGTAGGTAGGTAATTCCCAGTGGGGTAGATCTAGACAGGAAGCAAGCAAAGCCATTCTTCTAACATAAATTTTGATTGCTTCTAGATTTTATCCCTAGTGATATTAATATAATAATAACTCTTGTGCAGTAATAATAAATCTAATCAATAAATATCTCAGTACCTACAATCGTTACTGTCATCTCTTGCCAAACGCAACCAACATCAATAAAGAACAGCTTACCATAAATTGTCTTCGCTTCGTTATCTCAGTTAGTTTTTTGGCCGTTGGCTCTTATATCAGTTGACAAAGCCATTATTGCAATACTTGATATCTAAATTTATAATAATTATATGCTCCTGTTATTAGAAGCTCCTAATTAAATTGATTATCTTCCGACGTGTCTATCTGTTGCCGCAACGAGTGATAACGCTTAGCAAGGTCAAACACGTGTTTGCTTTATCAGTTTATCTCGGTTGTGTGTTTATTGAGCATATAGGAAATTAAAAACAATAGAGTAACGAGTGTAGCATGGAAACTGAAGATGAGTGCAAAATCTATCATTGGTCTACCTATTTTATTATATAGTTGAGTTTCCTAATTACTTAATGGTTTTTTTTTAAAGATTATTTTTGCATATCACAAAGGGTTTTTTGAGTTGTAGCAATTTAAACGTACTTAGTATAAATATTCTAATAAATTAAAGAACCAATTAATATGTTGGTAGGTAGGTACATGCTCACGCATAATGTTGTTACCGAATATTTTATTTGGACGCTGTCTTGCAAAAATCTTAATATAATTGTATAAATCAGCTCAGATTTGGCTCATTTAACTGAAAGAAAATTACCTAGTGGAAATGTTATATAAGAAATCTCATCGGGTCACCGCTAGATAGTAGGTATCTAGTTGCGCAACGATGTAGTTCAATGAAAAGAAAATACAGTAATTTAACAGAATCTCTGATATATATTTCTTGCGGAAAATGTAATTACAGTTACGTAATGGAATTTCGATCGAGTATCAGCTAGACAAACTTCCTTTTGGTTTTATGACATGTTTTCCTGTTATTTTTTATACCTAATGAATTCAGAGGTCGGAACTAAGTAGAGTTATTTATTTACTTACACTTATTTCATACAGCGAAAGAATAAAGTGGAATCAAATCCCGAGATTAATTTTAAAGAGCAGAAAAATACCGTGATTTAAAAAAAATATATATTAATAAATTTATTTAAAAAGTTTTATAGTAATGTCGGAAGCGAACACTTCAAATCTTAGTGGTAATTTGAATGAATCGGACAAGAAGCAAAAGTATTTTCTTATTTATAAGAAAGGCGAGGTTTAAATACTATAATTTGCTTAAGACTATTAATCATTTGTATTGTGAATTAATGTAAATACTAATAAAAATTGTATGTTAATTATCTTTGTTTTATTTGTCTGTCTATCTCTGAGGTTTTAATTATTATTTATTTGTAATATTGTTGGCCACACGGGATTGTCCATTAGAAATCCCGGGAAGAATTAATATCAACATCTCGATGCAACTGCAAGTAGGTACATAAATAGCTCTACCGAATCCCGACCTCTGCTGATGATGATTTAGAACCTGTTTGGATCTGGAACCCAACAACTTATCAGTCATCATTTTTGCTCTACTGGTCATACCGGTATATTTAAACAATGTCCTTTATTCTTTCAAAGCTTTTTAATTGGATTAATACACTCGCAGTAATTACCAAATGAAAATTATTCAACACCAGCTGACCCGACAGGCGTTGTTCTTTTTTCCCGAATTTGAAAGTTTCCCGAAATTTTCTTCCTATTAAAACCAAATTCGGACTATTAGGTACGAACAGTTAAAAAATCGGTCCAACCGTTTCAAGTGATGCGCTTACCATCAAATAGCGTTTCATTTTTAATTATATTGATAGATTTTAAACAATCGCATTTTGTCTCCCAATCATTACAGCACTGTGGGAGACAGTGTTGTAAAAATGTTGGCAAGGGTTCGATACTCGTCGAATTCAGTTCCAATTTTATTTGAGTCAACGCGGCGAGTTTCATTTCGCTTTGTACGCATGCTGTCACGTAACAGCGTGAAAACGGGAGAAACGAGACGCTATTATTATATTTTAAAGGAAATACGTAACACTCCATAACACCTGCTCGACGCGAATAGATGGGGGAGCGAAAATTCCAGCTGACTGGGGTCAATGACCGCAGAGCTTTTGCAAGATTCGGCCGGCATTTCAAGGTCGGTCACGATCTGTGTTACTGTATTTTGCACTGTGTGCGCGCAGTAGGTTAGTTCAGTGCGACATGTAGGTATGCGTTGATACTCAAGCCAGAACTAAAATAGCATCGTCTTGTGAAATAATCTTTGTCGTATGGTGGTATAATATCTAGTTAACACGTGCAGTCAGGTGACTTAACACTCACTGAGAGCATGCAGTGCTTTAAATAAACAGACACATTGCCTGCTTAACAATGTCTTCGTGTAATTGTTAATTATTACTACGAGTTTCGCTTCAGCTTAGTATTGAAACACCTAATTAGAATACTATATTTAGCTCTATTTAGTAGTTGCATCTAATTAAAAATATATGATTTTGTTACGACAGTGTAATTAAACACGTAAGCAATTCAGCAGAGTTGACAAAACCTATTAAAAATTACAATAAAATCTTTAGTACCATCCACAAAAAAACATTAATCGTATGCGGAAATAACTAGGTACTCAGACGAAACAGTTTCGGTCAATATTTATAACAACGTAGGTATATGTGGATAGATAATGCGAAGTAGTGTAGGTCATAATCTGGGAGTCCTTGGTTCAGGTCGCTACGATGGATGATGTCATAACACTGCCGGTTTTTACTCAGCTTTGTGCCACAATCTTCACTAGCAAGCTATTGATTTACAACACAACTGGGGACGCGGAAAAATATTGATCCACCACGTCTAGACGTAAGAACATCTCTAAAACATAGAATTAAAAAACGTGTTGTTAATTTGAAACTAAGTTCTGCATCATTGCGTAAATCGTACCACCTTCGTATTTGTTTTCCTCTGTTTAGGTATAACATACAAAAGCATAGTTACAGGGAAATAGTTCATAATAGGTATATGTTATTAAAGTCAAGCTTACCTTAAATAATTTAAGTCCAATGAAAACTACGATGAAAACATGTAATCTATTTTAAGTGAATTTAGTTTGCAAGGCGCTTAAAATTCTTCGTATTTATTTTAGTATAAAATTTGAGCGATAATAGCACTTATTGTTTCGGTTTCACATCACTATTTAATTCAACTTTTTCGTTATCAACTATTTGCACTAATGCGTTACTTAATTCTAGTACATATTAGCTAATCGTGAGTGAGTGGCACCCACGACGCACCAGCGGTTCCGACCGACCTACTGACTGACTGTCGCGCATTCGATCTTGCTCCATGCCGTCAGGCATGCGTGAGTCATTGTTCTTCTGACATTGAAACCAAAAACACAACTTCACGCCTAAAATGCGGAAAATGCGATTAATCTAAGAGTACCCGCTGTGGGGACGCTACTGCTAAAACCGTCGGATAAGCAACTCTATAACGTCCGCGTAAATAGTTCATGAAAATTCCGCAGTATTAGATGCTCTACATATTTTGGCACCGTTTAGGGCGCTAGTGACATCTGGCGTTAGATGATGGAACTAACTAAGTCCTTGCAAGGTCTGCAAGGTATGGCACAGTATGCTCTCTCATAGCAAGAACGTACTAAAATACATGTCGATATTTTATCAGACAAAGCTAAAACTATCAAAGTATTAGTTGAACTAGCATTTTGTTTATGTATTTTGAATGATTTAATTTTATTCAATGCATGCTTTAACTAATTTACAGAACAGCGCCATCTAGTATCTACTATAAGCACTACAAACAAGTACATTCTCTACAAAACCTCTTTGGTACTACTGCCACTACTGGACACAACATACTAAACTTGGTTGACAATACGGGGTCATCCTGAAATAACTACTCTATTATCAGGCCCACTCTCAAAACAGTGATGAGACTCCGACCTATTTTCAACATTCAAAACAACCTGGGGAAACCAAACAGATAAATCATCAAACAACCATTTAAAGGACATTAGTTTATTATGAGTAATAGTATTACAATAATGTCAGACCTTATTATATTTGTGCGAGAGAGACAGAGTGATCACTTCTCTTTCTTTTCAGAGGAGAGAGAGTTGTAGATTTTGGTGATCTCATTGATGACGAGGGTTTGCACGATGGTTCCGTTGGTGTCGATGAAGTTGGCGAAAGACTTCGTGATGGAGGCTTCGCGGGACTTGCCGGCAGCATCGCGCATCACCAGGATAAGGTTGTACTTGTCATCGTGTCTGTTGAGGGAGGAAATTGTTTTCATTATTATTTGATTTGGCTTTAAAATACTGGATGTAAAAACACCCATCACAGTCATAGCAGTCACATTCACACACAGTCATAGCACACACATTCTGTAATCAAACTAACTAAATAGCAGCACAAAATAATTACTGGAAAACGACTTTTATATTTTTTGGTGTGAAAATCGCATTTTACGGTAGCGCTCAATGTAATGCACGCAAAACATTGTGCTTATGGGTGCATGACAGGGGTCAAGGGTGTATTTAAAGTTAAAAGTTATAAAAAATAATTGTTTTCGTAAAAAAAAAAAACCTTCGATAAAAATGACACTAACCTTCAATATCTCTGATCTGAGATCTGGCTGATGGTATGTGAGAACTGAGGGACCACACTTTTAAAGCTGTAGTTTTTAACATATTTGTTTACAAATTCCCAGATTCGTTCTACTACTAAATCCTGGGATTTTTATTTTGCAAATTCCCGTCGTGGTCCCTCAGTTCACACGCACATCATGTCTCTAAACGTGGCTCAGTTCGTTTTTTTATTTATTATTACATCAATTCGCCGTTAAAGTGAAGATTTTGTAGATTTTAGCTACAATTGAAATATATTCGATATAAATTGTTGGAAAACTACAGTACACAATATTTTATTCAAAGTCGGTAACGTATGTAAGATATAGGAAATTTGCGCGCCTGCTGCCTTCCTTGGATGTGGTAGCCGTTTCTCTGGCTCCCTCTCCTGAAAGTTTATTGTATATTTGTGCACTTGGCACAAAGACACTTCCGGCTATCAGGGATGAAAAAATCGTTAATCCTGAGGATCCTGGCAAGGATAATGGGACAAACTATTTAAATTTTCTTAGCTATTTTATTTTGTTATTTTATATAAGTACGTACATCTGTGCGCTCTAATTATTAATCTTAGTTTTAGATATTGTTTCTCAGTAAGTGAATTATGTAATGTATGCAATTCTTTATGAGAAATGAAGTTGTTCCTTTAACTATGAATCCTTACCTATGAATACCATATTCATAACTATGAATACCTTGCCGTAACACAGTCTATGACTAGCGCGGAAGGTAAAGAATTTTATCTGTATACCGCCAATTGACGGTACGGTTGGCGCAGTGGTTAAGCGATTGACTGCTGCGTTACGTGTCGCGGGTTCGATCCCCGCACGGAACAAATATATGTATGACCTGTGGTTGTGGTTGTTCCGGGTCTGGCTGTTTGTGTATGTGAGTTTAAATGTTTGTAAACGCACCCACGATACAGGAGAAATTCCTAGTGTGGGGCAACGTTTTTTTAAAAAAAAAAGTAAGTATGTAAGTAAGTAAATTTAATTTTAATTGTTCATACCACGGTTCATACATAGTAGAACTATGTACCTATGAACAAATAAATGAACGAACGATTATTTATTTTTGTTTAGTTGAAATCCAAAGAAAAACGTATAATTTTAGCGTACGAAATTATTACTAGTTTTAAGGACGATTAATTTTGAAGAATGCGTGTTTTTGGAAATTTATTGTAAGTACTTATTATGATTAATACTTAGTCTTACGTACGCAAAATACGCGCATTGACGTGGAGTTGCGGACACCGGCGTATTACCTATTACCTATAAGTAATTAGTCTTATGTTGTGGTATACAATGTAACACTAATGTTGGAAATAAATTCTATTCTATTCTATTTAAATTATTGCACTGCCGATGACAATGCAATATAACTGTGGGAATAATAATAATCCTTGATAAGCGTGGGAAATTTCAAATCATTCCGACGTTTTGAAGGGGATGAAAATCCAGTTCGAAAATTCCGTACATACCAAGCTAATAAAAGCATGTTAATAAAAAGTGATTTTTTTTAAACAGAATAAACCTATTATTTAACGAATAAATAACCTGTCATTGCTATATAAATGCTATAAAGAAAATATAAATCCTATTAGTCTCAAAAAATAATATGTTTACAGAATGCACCATATAAGAAAATGATCAAGAATGAAGTGGAGAAGAACTTAGGAGTAATTCCCGTAATTTTAAGCACATTCACAGTCTGATCTCAGTCTCAATCTGTCAAAAATACAATAAATATACATACATTTTTGACAAGTTTTTGACATTGATTGTCGCTGAGATGAGATTGCGACTTGAATTTGAACGTTTTTTAAGTACGAGAATTGCCCCTCAGATATTAACTATTAATAACTTCAATACCTACAGATTATGGAAAACAATAGTACTTATATCTTTAAAAACATATTATTATTTTAAACTTACTTTTTAACATAGGAGCTGGCTTCCCACACCCTGTTGTTGTTTCCAGTCTTCTCCTTGGCCACCACAAACACTCCCTTCTCTTTGAATGTGGTGTACAGTGTGAGGATACCCATAAGTATGAAGTATGAGGACACGCAGATTATGAGGACTAGTCTATAATTAACAAAAGATTACACCAGAAGATTATTTGTGTGAAAGGTATCCCAGTTTATTGCTGGACATAGGCCTCCTGTGATAGTTATTAAGTGAAACATTATATATACTAATATTATAGAGGTACAATTTGTTTGTATGTAGAGGGTAATTTCTGTAACGCTCGGTCGAACTTGAAAAAATCTTTTTGCAGGTGATAGCCCAATTCTTGAGAAAGGCTATAAGTCATTTAACATCACGCTAGGACCCTTAGTAACAGAGCAGAAAGAAAAAAAGTCTGAAAGAATGCTACGAGAATATGCAGTAATAGCATGGGCAGGCATTGAGATGTGACGAGGAGGGCTGGCGGAACAATAAATTTAATGCAGACGACATTGCGGGTAGAAGCTAGTTGATAATACAAAAGTTAATTGGGCATAACAGAGAGCTTTGAGTAGTCAAATAGAAAACACCAACCTCATCTATTTTTTTAAATATTATAACATAGCATTGGCGTTATAGCTGTTAAGGTGTTATTTGCATAATTTTAAATAAAAAAAACAAGTTCAAATCCGGTCGGGAGTTCCAGAGATTACCCCTACATACAAACAAACAAATTTTAATTCTTTATAATATTAAGTATAGATGTTTATAAGTGTCTGTATAAAACTACAGAAATCAATATCATTTATCAATAAACGCTTAAGTACAATAAAGTATAGCGTCAGACCCACCAATAACAGTTTAAGGTTATCATTTAATTTAAAGAGCTCACACTGACCAAAAACTCCAAAATTACTTTGGGCAGAACTAACTAAATAAACTAAATTAACTTTTATCTGTGTAATAAATACAATAAGGATGAGTTTGAACTTAAACATTACTTTTATTGCTGTATGAATTTAAAATGAAATCTGTACATGTTGTTCTACTATTTATTGTACAAGCATAATACAAAAAATTGTCTGACTGGCTCATTCTTTGGTCAAGCAATTATTCAAGGTGGCAATGCTGCCAGTATTCTGATCATGTTTCTGGATGACAGTGATGTAGAGGAGTACTTCGACACCTGAGCATCCTTTTGTTTTTATATAAATATGTATAGCTAGTTATTTAATTTAATACAAACATAAATACAACAGGTTGGCCATACCTTGACTGGGGGAATGGGTACAGGTAATCCCAGAGCAGAGCATAGAGAGCCACACCAACGGCCAAGGCACAGAGGAAGAGCCGTCCATCAATAAGGGCAAAGCTCTCTTTACATTTCAGATCTCCCGTTAGAACCTGCAGTCAAATATGATGGAGGAATTACGAAAGTGTCACAGGTAAAATAATAAAAAGATTAAGAGATATACAGATCAACATAACATTCACCTCTCTGATAGCATCATCAATAGCATTTTTAGCGGCAGCGCCGTCCCACTTATTGATTTTCACGGTCTGAAATAAACATTGCAAGCTGTTGTTACCATTGTGGAAGGTGCTGAAATATTGATTAAGTACCAGCCCACTAGGAATAAAAATATCCAAAGAAATGCACGTTACAAATTGAAAAACATAAACGTGACGTGTCTCATGAGTTAAGTTTTTAGCGACCGAGAAAGTTTAAATGAAGTAGAACTCAAAATTACCTCAGGAGTTTCGGCCATTTTACAATATTTCTAAATAGAATTATGGAAGTATTATCAATAGAATACTTCAAAATAAATTATATCTATTTCTTTCTGCTATCGTTTCGGCTAGCAGCTAGCTTGGTTAAATTTTGACACTTGCAAAATTTGACGTAAGATGTAATATTTTGAAACGTCACTTAGTTGCGTTCAAAATGATCCAAAATATAACTAAAACAACTTGTTTGTACAAGTGAATCGACTAAAAATGACAAATCTCTAGTTTCCTGACACAAACTTGACAACGCAAGAGCCTCGTTCTCGCCGTTTAATGGAACAGCAGCATCGCTTTTAGTATGTTTATTTTTCATTCCACTGCACAGGCAGTGTTGGTTCGCCAGGGTGAGTCATCCTATCTAGCATCTATCTAGCCAGTAGAAACCACAGTATCAACTAGGTGCTGCACCCTTGGAGTCATTCAGTAGTTTCTAAGCACAAAGGAAACATTAATTTCAAATGCACAACATTTATAAAATACTAGCTTCTGCCCGCAGCTTCGCCCGCGTGGATGTCGTAGACTATCCCACGGAAAAGTGCTACAAGAACAAAAAGTAGCCTATGTCCTTACTCAGGATGCCATCAATCTCCTTGCCAAATATTGAAATCGTTTCAGTGGTTGAGGCGCGAGGCGGGAAAAAGTAACGTACAGACAGAGTTACTTTCGAATTTATTGAATTTGGATATGGAATTTGCTTTTTATTGTATTCAGTAAACTATTTTTAATCTGCATTTTAACATGTCCATCTTGTCTTAATTGTCTATGGCAGAGTCCTCAACAAAAAAAGCAAAAACCAATGAACTAAAATGAGAGAAAAATGTAATTTTGCTTAATAATAATGTTTCATTCAAATTGTGAGAGGGTATAGTAGTTTTGCATAATTTGGAGTATTTCAGTTAATGCAAGAAATACTATTAGATCCAAAAAGTAATGGTATGTAGTCAGATTGTATCATGAAATGTTATTGCTGCACCGTACCCACATCAACACCAACCGGTGGCTTCATTGCATAAAATCATTCGTGACTCAAAACAGAGCGTCCCGAGTATCTAAAAAACAATAGTAATTGTAGCTAAGTTAATTGTTAAGAATTGTGCCTTCTATTTTTTATTATAACCATGTGGCATTGACAGCAATGAGAAACAACAACGATTGAAAGAGGTCACCATGCCCAACCGTGTTCTGAGTATCTGTGATGTGAAAAGAGAATATTTTTAGGTTGTGTGTTGCTGCTTTGAAATAGTACAATGGCGAAAAGAAAGAAGGCAACAACAAAAACCGCGGCAACGCGTCGTACAACTCGACGCGCCAAGCAACAGGCCGAAGCTGAATCGTCCGTCGACGGCGAAGCCTCTGGCTCCATCGAGGCAACTACCTCCGAAACCAATCAGCAAGACACGGAGACTGCGCCTACTGATGCCTCTACTGCACCTGACCCACAAGCATCACAGGCATCAGAACCACCAGCAACGCCTCTTACTAAAGCCTGCCAAGTCCCAATCGTAGCACTGCATAAGAAATTCGGTAAATATCGCTGTCTATTCAATAGTGATGAGACATTTACTAGAAAGTATGATATTGGTAGTGACAGTGAAACAAATAGTAGTGTAGAAATAAGGGTGGTTGATCCATGTGCAAGCTCAGAGTCAGATTCGAATGCAGCACTAGATACACACTCTGATACTAACAGTGGGGCTAATTTCAGTCCAATGAACAGTACAACAATCACACATACCAATTCTAGAGACATATCACCTGTACCTGCCCTAAATGAACTATCATCCAATAGTGAAATCCCAATATTGAAAACTGAAGAAGCAAATGAGAAGTCTATAGACTTAAATACTGTTGACTTAACAGAAAATGACTCTAAGCTCAGTGCTATTGCTGAACAAATGCCTGAAAATGAAGATGAGTGTCAAGTTATTGATGATTCTTCCAAAGAATCAAAACCAGAGGAAATACAGATGGAAGATATTCCATCGGAAGAAGAACAATTAGATTTTACTGGAGATGATGATGAAGTAATTACAGTTGTGCAGATAGTGGAGGATGACCACCCAGAGCTTTATTATAACATCAAGATTGACAGTCCACAGGAGCATGTATCTGACAATGAAGAGAGTAAGGATAAATCTCAAAACAGTGACTTCCAGGAACATTTTGAAAAGTTGAATCTTGCATCTGCAGTGGAGCCTGACCCTCCAATGGATTGTTCAGAGGTTCTTGAACTCAGACCTCCACCTTGTTTTACTCCTGATGTGCCATTTAAAGAAAATCTCACTGAAGCTCTAACAAGGCCAGATCCCAGTCTAACACCAAGCTCTACTCTATCAGATGACAGCAACTCATCTAGAATAACTGAACAAACACAAAATAACTCAAATGATTCAGCTGAATCATCACCCACTGGTGTGAGGCGATCCAGTAGGATTAAGACAATAAGTAACCTGAAACAGAAAACAAAAGGATATGGGTTGGTCAAGACGCCACTGAAGAAGGCTTTGATCACTCAGACTAAGCTGAAACTTGAAGAAATTGGATCTGATAGTCAGGAAAAGACTAGTGAGTCTATGCCAAGTACCACACCTAACTCTCCATCGTTTCCCGTGCCTTCTGAGATGCCTGTGAAGGTGAAGTCTCGTTGGCGCAGGTCTAGTGAGCTGGAAATGGGTGCGGTCTCTCCTGCCAACTCACCTTTAGCTAGTCCAAGCCTGCCCCAGCGAATGCCCCCAGTAGCAGAAAGTCCTAACCTCCCTGAAGATGACCAACATGTTACTCCTCTCAGCAAAGAGGATTATGACAGGATAATTGAAGAGAGGTTGAACCAGTACCAACATTTGGATGAAAATGAGTATTTATGTGACAGAATGATTAGTAAGGAGACCAAGAAGATGACTTGTGACTGTTTTATGACCAAAGAAGAGTTGGAGCGAGGGGAGCTGGCTTGTGGAGAAGACTGTCTCAACAGGCTGCTTATGATTGAATGGTAATACTTTAGTTATTCATGTTTTATTCTATTCCAAGTTTAAATTACTTACATTTTTATATTTTAAGTAGCTTTGTGTGTAACAAATGCAATCATCTAATATTATGTTTCCAGTAACTCCCGCTGTCCAGTAGGGGATCGCTGTACTAACAGAAGGTTCCAGTCGAAAGAGATGGCCCCACTCAAGGTTTTCTATGCTGATAAGAAAGGCTGTGGTGTGGAGGCTAGTTTTGATATACCAACGTAAGTAATACCAAGAAAAATGCGTATTTTGTAGATGCATCTGCGAAAATATTTGATGGTGTGCAGGGTTATTAAATAAAAATAATCATCTTACAAAGTTTAGTCAATTTACTCAGATTTTTATTGATAGTTCAGCAATATTAAAAGAAGGATTACAATATAACAGTGTTCAAAAATAACATAGGTAGGTATAAGAAGAATCCTTGTGCGATAGATTTAAATTAGCAACACAAATTGTGGTACTCATAACACAAATACATAGGTAGTAACAATGGTAATCGTTCGTAGATAAAGTCATCTTTAGTGTTAAATTTTACATAACCTAGAATAAACACTGCAGACAAAATATTTTGTCCTATTTTTCAAATAATGCCTCACAAATTGAAGATAACTAAATTATCAAGCTATCATAAATTGAACACAAGGAAGTTACAAATATTGTAGGTACTTATCAAAAGCAGACAATGATTAAAATGTTTTATGAATGATTGAATTGAACAAACATTGTTTTTCTAATAGTTGTTGACAGAGGTAAAGCTTTTACTCATTGAACATCATATTCGACATAACTAACACGCCTAGATCAGGCTATTTTAAAATCCATGCTAATCAGCCAATCAATCACATTGCAGGGGCGAATTCCTTCTAGAATACGTAGGCGAAGTTCTTGACTATGAACAATTCTACAAGCGAGCTCAGGCATATTCTGACGAGAACAACTTACATCACTACTTCATGTCACTGAAAGGCGATACAGTCATCGATGCAACACTCAAGGGGAACATATCACGGTTCATCAACCACTCCTGTGATCCTAATGCTGAAACTCAGAAGTGGACTGTGAATGGTGAGCTGAGGATAGGGTTCTTCAGTAAACGGGATATTGTGGGAGGCGAGGAATTGACGTTTGATTATCAGTTCCAGAGGTTTGGGTAAGTTTAATTTATGCAGCTCCTATGCATGTTATAAATAAAGCCGACATTCAATTTGATGACGCGAATATGAGAATGCGAAAATAAAACACAATACATACGCGATGCGTTCGCCGCTTGTATTTATGTATAGATCCAGCCATTTCCCATTTAAAATAAATTAACACGCGCTACACAACTGTTCATACGTAACTCGCAATAATGCGTGTTAACGCCTATTTTGAATCCTAAATGATGTTGTCTACATCTTTTTCGTCATAGAAAGTCTGTCCGTCGGTACTCTGAATTTAACAGAATTTGTTCAGCATTACAGTAAGATCGACTAACAGGCCTACAGTAACCTTGGAATAATATAAATAATCTGTCTTAAGGCGCTCACCGTGAATGACATTGACTTTGTTTCTACACTCAATAAGTTGATTCATACATGTAACAAGAAACTGATTCACTTGTTTGATTTTGGATTTTTAATGTGATTAAAGATAATACTCGCTGTATTAATAGCGAACGACATCTTTAATCTGATAAAGCGAAAATTGTAACCCTTCATGGCATTAGTAAGAAAGACAAAAATAGAAGAATTCTTCCAAGCCTCTTATTGACAAACCCAACAAAAGATACCAATCTAGACTTTTTTTTCATTATAGATTTTAAAACCATAAGCCTAAATACAATGTTATAATAAGTTGTACCAAAATCGAGATACCTATGTTACATGTAAATGAAACTTAAAGCTAGCACAGCAACTCGAACTCAATCCTCCACACCCCCATCTTTCAATTTCAATCTCATAACTGTGATTGTCCACAACTGAACAACAATATAAATATTCCTATCTGACAATCCGGACTTATCGGTTCCAGCGGGTGTAAGGCCGTAATGCTGTAATGGCGATCGGTGATTGGTGGGTAACAGAGATGTGTTGTTTACGTGCAGAAAGGTGGCGCAACGCTGCTACTGCGGCGCCGACAACTGTCGCGGGTGGATCGGAGGCGAGCCCGACTCGGACGACGAAGATGACGAGGTACGCGCTGATCGGGTATATGTCTATTTTATTTATTTTGGGACCGCTTTCTCGCATGTGGAAATAAAGGAGTGTTTATGCAATGCTGTTTTGAAGGTATACTCCGTTTGTGTATATCTAGAAATATTAATTGTGATTTCTGACATTCTGTCAAACAATTCTGTACTTATACTATAAGTTTAAAGTTACTTCTGTAATAGATAACTATCATGAGTATTCTGCCGTCGAAAGAAGGCCGTAACTACGTCAACGTTGATTCCGAGATAATTGAAGTTTTATCTAAAATGAAGGCCCGCGATTTACTGAATGGTTTTAGTTAGTGATTCTTGTTTTATAAGACGTCAAAAAATATAGGCTTTATTTTGAACCATATCTGACACAAAAGGCCGTTATTGTGTAAATAGTTCTTTTCAGATTCAAACACCAGAATTTATATCGTAGTTAAGGCTAAAATCCTTATGATATCTCTCTAATGCGAGTTACAGCTTTGTGTATAATACCATAAGATAGCATTTTCTTTGCTGATTCGGAATATGTTATTAATTATCATTTTAGTCAAAATTGTCAGTTACGGCCTTCTTCTTCTTATTATCCTGCAATGAATGCTATGTTTTTATTAACTAAAGTTTTTTTCCTATTCCATTCGTGATTTAAATTATTAGATAAAAGATTTTCAACACTATCTGATATGTTATAGCGAGTAAACCGACAAATAACATTAACATTACACTTTGCAACTATCTCAGGAGGAGGAAGAAATCTCGACCTCAAAGTCTGGTACTACAGAGTCTTCAGAGGAATCCCACGCCACGCCCACGGAACAGCCACGGCCGCGCGTGCGCCGACCCAAGAAGGATCGCACTTACAAGCCCAAAGCACCCGACTTGGTGCAAGATGCTGATGTGAGTTGTGTCTTTTGTTATTCTCTTCTCTTTTATTATATTAGTTGTTTTAAAGACGAAAGTTTTATCTGAAATACTCTGATCAAATACAAATGTGGCGTAACTTAACAACGCGCTAGAAACTAGACGCGTTCCTGTTTCCTGGTTTATTATGTACTTGAGATACAAAGTATCTGAAACAATACTGTAAGGAATTATAAGTATTGTTTAGATAATTTATTACTCCTTCACAGTAGCTTGAATTTACATGAGGTGCAATACTTTTTTTATGATTTGTAAAGGTGTCTTATCTACATTATTTTGGATGATAACTCGACACAACGTCATAATGGCGTTTGTTCATAATGTCATCTATATTAACGCAATTTAATTAATCATTCAGATCGAGGAAGATTTGGAAGCCCTGGGCCGTACTGGCGTGAAGAACCAGAGCCACACTCTCCGCCTGTCCCGTACCGTAGTGCGCGCTAAGACACGTCGCGCTCAGACGGCGTTACTGCGATTACTGCGGGACGCCGACCTGCCTTGTAGGAGACTGTTCCTGGACTACCGCGGCCTCAGGCTGCTGGCGCCCTGGTGTAGCGACGCGCCGCTTGACTTCAAGTAAGTGGACACACGTCATAGGATATAGTATCGGTGGAGTTCTGAACTAAATTGACGTTGAAGCAAAATGGGAGAAATATGAGCGCGTCTTTGACAATGTCACAAGAACGACCCTATGATATTGAAGCAAGCAATACTCTATCACTGAAGGGTCCTGGCCTTTGATGCGGAAATCAATAATGACTGCACTAGATACCGGGTTTTCCAACATGCTAGATGCATACAAACACAACTAATAAACCAATCTTGCTTATATTCAGATCTACACACGTACAGGTAACAGCTATAATATACAAAATAATATTTTGCTTCCACAGGCTAGAAATGCTACAAACAGTAGACCGCCTGCCGATCCCCAACAAGACGATGATACAAGAGAGTCGCTTCTTCACCATCGTGGAGCGATGGCTCAGCGCGGCCGACGCGCCGCAGCCTACACCTGATGCAGTATTTATTGATGAGGCTACTGGTAAGATTTATACTCAATGTTCAGTTAATCCCTGTAAAGACCAAAGCAGATTGGGTTGGGCCGCTCCTTTATGACTTTCATACATTTTCTATGATCCCACGCACACTACAGGAGTGCCGTTTTTGTATGAACATGTGTTGCGCTGCATCTCGTTAAGGCTGTAACCTGTGCTTAGCTTTAGTATGTGTTGATACGACTGGTTCGGGACAAGCTTACTCGGTGTAAGCAAACTGAATCGAGAAGCGGACAACCGCGTCTCGATTCAGCTCGCCGAGAACGATTCCGCTCGGCTGTATCGTTCTGTCTGAAAACGTTAAACCATGCCGCTAATTCCTGGGTAGTTTGGCTCGGATCGCCTTCCACCATCTCTTTCAATTCATTGTTATTCACCTGTGTGGGTGGTCTTCCACATGGTTCAAAGTTTCCATAACGAAAGCGTTTAAACCAAAATCGCACGGTGCGTTCATTAGCAGTCCCCTCTCCAAACGCAACATTGATATTGCGAGCTGTTTCTGCCGCGTTAGTTCCGCGTCGAAACTCGTATTCAAAAAGAACTCAAATTTTCGAAGTATCCATCTTTCTAGTCATAGCTGAATAAAAAAATCAACTCAAAGTGGATAAGTAATCGATTGTTGCACATTTTTAAAAAAAAGAACTTCAAAGGTACCATGTGAAAAAAGTTTCACTCAAAAATCTCAAACCATGAAGGTTCTATGTCAATTCGAAGTACCTAATACAATAAAACGGCAATTTCATACTTTAACCCCTATTATATATGCCGATCAGGTGTTAGTGGCGGGGCCTACTCCCCAAGGTCAGCCGGACGCATTTTTTAAGGACATTTGTGCGAGGCTATTTAATAACGATTGTCAAAAATCTAGGGAAGCCCATAATGACAAAGCCAGCTATATATTTACTAATAATAATAGGTTTATACATAGGAGGTAATCTCTGGAACCACTGGACGTATTTGTTTTTTTTTTTCTTTGTATTTCGTAGCTCAATTCTTGAGGAAGTCTATTGGCTATTTAACATCACGCTATGACCCTTAGGAGATGCGCAAAAAGAAAAAAAGTTAGACATAACGCTAAGCGAAAACGAAGTATTAGCGCGGGCAGGTATTGCTATGCGACGGGGTGGGTCGACGGAACAAGAAATTTTACACGAAAGAAGTCTACTATAAGGGAGTTAGTCTCCCAATTTACGCAGACTTAAAAAACAAATAAATTGTATTCCACAGGTTTACCTGTAGAGCTACCTACCAGCCAAGACAATCTCTCAAGCCCAGAGAAGGCAAAAGATAGTGCAAGCATACTTGAGAAAACCAAGGATCTGTGTAACCAACTGCTGGAGAGATGGTCCAGTTTGAAGGTAAGGTTCGACATTCTCTATTACTTGTTAATGTGACCTTCTTTATATCACCGAATTTACGGCAATTGCTCATGACATGTTAAAGAGTAGCCATTCAGCTTGGTAAGTAGCTGTCTGCCCTGAGTGATTGGATGGAATATCTTTTGATGCACCTCGAAGTTACTTATTGTGAGATTGGTAGTCAGAAGCTTGGAAGTCTGACAACCAGTCTTACCAAGGGGTATCGTGGGTGGAGGTCAGATAGGCAGTTGCTACATGTAAAATACTGATATTTAGCTGCATCATCCGGTTAGACTGGAAGCCAACCCCAATTAAGTCGGGAAAAGGCCAAGCAGATGATGGTGTTATGATTGCACAAGTTCCGTAATCAAATAATTTCTTGTCATTGCAGGAAGTATTCAAAATACCGAAGAAAGAAAGAATACAACAAATGAAAGAGCATGAAAGACAAGCGAACGTCGAGAGGCGCGCGGCTGACTCTAGTGGATCGCGAGAACGTGACCGCGAACGCAGAGAAGAACGTGACCGCGATCGGCGGGAGGAACGGGAACGTGAGCGGGAGAAAGAGAGAGACCGGGAGAGGGAACGAGACAGAGATAGAGACCGAAGTGACCGCGATAGAGGTGATAGAGACCGGGGGGAAAGAGACCGCGATAGGTATAGAGAGCGAGATAGAGACCGTGACAGGGATAGAGATAGAGATGATCGGGATAGGAGGAAAAGAAGAAACAGTCCGGAGGGAGCCAGGAGGAGTATTAGGTAAGATATAGATTGGATATTTGTTGCTATAAATAGCACCAGATTTTTGAAGTGAAATTGAATTAATAAATGAATAAGCTGTTTTTGTTTTGCAAAGATACTTCAGCATTTTTAAGGCGCGTACACACGAGGAGATTTTTTTGACCAAAGATAGGCGAGCATGTCCAAGTGAATCTTTTAGGCGACTAACGCCAAGTGATTTATTACACTCGATATGTTTAAGCGTCACATATACGATTGTCGAAAACATTCTTTCGTAAAAATTCGCTTTTCGAGCATGTGTGGGCCAGTGTGGTTAATGGTCAGTTTGCCTTTATTTCGTCCATTACGACACTTCACAGAGAGTATTTCTAATGTCCCAGGCTTAGCGACCGAGTCCTAGCGGCCGTCCCACCGATGAGTAAGGAAGAGCGTCGCCGTGCCTTCGCGGAGGCGGCGGCCGCGGCCGACGAGTCGCGGCGCCAGAGGGAGAGGATGCAACACAGCTGGCCGACGTACTGGCCGCAACCTGACGCCTTCCCACAGGTATACACTGGTGTTTATAAATAAATGTCTTATTGTACACTGAAATTAAGAATATCAATAAACAGGTTGGTCCAAACAGAAACGTCGTAAAAAAAATTATTCCTCATGCCCAAAAAAATGCCTATTGTACATTCAAATTAACAATATAAATAAACAGGGTGGTCCAAAAAGTGACGTCTTAAATTTTTTTATTACTTGTACTTGCCGTGTAAAAATAAAGATAGATTTTTTTTGAAAGAATTTTCTCATAGAATTTTCAAGTATAAAAAAAAAGTATTTTCGTATACTCCTGGGCAAAGGCATCAATTTTTTTTAATGAAGTTTCTATTTATATTACATTACAAATAGTGACGTCAAATTACTATTTGTACCACCCTGTATAACATACGTGACAATGGGGCAACGACGCACCACACCACACGAGTCCGCAGACGGATCACATGCGGGACTTGTGTGCGTCTTATCGTTGGCGGCAGGCGAGCTGCCCTCGGTTCGCCCCTCGTGCTGTGCTGACGTGGTTGCGGACGTGATTCGGCAGGGGATCAAGTATTTTATTCCATTCTCCGACATCTCGCTCGGTCACAAATCCCGGCCTTGGTACAATGCAAAATGCGCCCACGCTGAGGCCCGAAAAGAGTCTGCTTACCAAGCCTAGGTCAAGGACCGCGACCGTAAAGTTAGAGCACGTAGGGTTCGCGCGAGGAAAAGAGCCTTTAATTCTGCCACCAAGCTTTGCAAGCGGGTTTTACGTGGGGCAAGTTTTGACCATGTCGGACGTATTGGGGCCAAACTAGCATCACACCCTCCGGGTAGTAAACAGTTCTGGTCCCTGTCTAAAGCGGCTGAAACAAATTTCTGTCGTCCCACTTTACCTCCAATGATGAAACCTGATAGGTCGCTGGCTCACTCTGCAAGTGAGAAAGCAAATTTATTTGCATCTCTCTTTGCAAGCAATTCACGTCTGGACGCTGGCTCCAAGCAACCACCTACTGTACCTCATTGTGACTCCTCGATGCCGGAGATCGCAGTTCACAATAAAGAGGTCCGAAGAGTATTGTGCAGTTTAGACGTGAACAAGGCCAGTGGGCCTGACGGCATTCCAGCGAGAGTGTTGAGACAGTATGCGCCTGAATTGTCTCCTGTGTTGACGCGCTTGTTCCGCCTCTCTCTTGTTAAAAGAACGGTGCCAAAATCCTGAAAGCTTGCAAGTGTGCAACCAGTGCCCAAAAAGGGCGACCGTGCAGACCCTCCCCATTACCGTCCAATCGCCATTACCTCCATTCTATGTAAGGTTATGGAAAGGGTACTGAACAGTAAGTGGCTGACCTACCTTGAAGACAAAGATCTCCTGAGTGACCGTCAATATGGCTTTCGCCGGGGACGGTCAACTGGCGATCTTCTTGTGTATGTCACACACTGCTGGGGCGAAGCCATCGAGAAACACGGCGAAGCACTTGCTGTATCGCTGGATATCTCGAAGGCCTTCGACAGGGTCTGGCACGCTGGTCTTCTCAGCAAGCTTCCTGCTTATGGCATCCCAGCTGATTTTTGTAGCTGGATATCAGACTTTAGAGAACGGTCGATCAGAGTAGTCGTTGACGGTTGCTCCTCTGACCTTATGGCTATTGATGCTGGAGTTCCTCAGGGGTCTGTTCTCTCTGCAACTCTTTTCCTGCTGCACATCAATGACCTACTTCAGTCTGGTATTGTTGGATATGCAGATGACAGTACTGTTTCAGCGAGATACTTGTCCAGCGCAAAAACCAGCGGGGCCGAGGTTCGTTCCTTGAGAGAGGCCACGGTGATGACAATCTGAGGGGCAATTCCCGTATTTTTAAGACCGTTCGCATTCTAATCTCAGTCTCAATCTGTCAAAATTACAATCAATTTACATACATTTTTGACAGGTTTTTGACATTGATTGTCGCTGAGATGAGATTGCGACTTGAATTTGAACGTCTTTTAAGTACGAGAATTGGCCTACAGGTCTCTTTTAACGCCCAAAAACACAGGCGTGTATTTTTACCGCTAAAAGAAGCCGTTTCGACCAAACTCCTTTTCGGGGTACATCTATTCCTGTAACTGATCGGCTCAAGCTCCTAGGCATGGAGTTGACATCAGGTCTCAACTTCGGCGCCACCATCGAGTACAAAGCCCAAACAGCGGCCAAGAAACGGGGCATCCTAAATAGAGTGAAGCGATACTTTACGCCTGGACAGCTTTTGACCCTTTACAAAGCGCAAGTCCGATCCTGCATGGAGTAATGCAGCCACCTTTGGGATGGCTCAGCAAAGTACCAACTTGCCGTGCTTGACTCAGTGGAACGCAGAGCTAAGTGGCTCATTGGCGACGTAAAACTGGTGGATGATGATCCTACGCCGTAAGGTCGCCTGCTTGTCGGTCTTCTACAGATTGTACTTCGGAGAGTGTGCCCAAGAACTCCACGACCTCATTCCACCGGCCCGTCTTCCATCGGTCATCTAGACGCACTGCAAGTTACCATCCTTACCTAGTTGCTATTCCACCAACTCGCGCTAGGCGTTTCCAAATGTCTTTTGTAATGCGCACAGCAAAAGAGTGGAACTCTCTACCTGCGTTTGTGTTTCCGAACGCATACAACCCTAATCTCTTCAAAGTGAGAGTGAACAGGCTTCTTCTGGGTAAGCTCACTCCATCGTCGACTCTGGCTCTGTCACCACTGACCTAGACTAGAGTCAAGAGCAAACCCATCTTGCTATTCGTGTACAAGAGGTTTGACAATGATCGATTCTCATTTCTTATCTCTGCGTTCTTCCTATCAATGTCGCTATAGACCCACCATTTTAATAAGTCCTCGCCCGCGAGGTGCGGCGACCAAGGGGGCGAAAGAGGGGCGGGCGGCGGGCGCGTGGCGTGATACACAAGACGCGAAATGCGCACTGGACAATTCATAAGATTCGTCGTTCTTCGTCATAGTGGTTAACGGTGAACAGGTGGTGATTTTTTATCAGAAAATTTATTGGTGACGCTACAAAATTTGAATGAACAACTATAAACTATGTAGGTAACAAACTAAAATATTACATAATAAACTTTTGTACTATTTACTAAATGCAAGATTTATCAGCATTATAAATCTTATAAATCATCACTTATGTCCAGAACAATGTCGTTGGAACTTGATTCTTCAGTTTCGAAGCACAAAACGTTAGAAGCCATTTGCTTGCAGTGACTATTAGTTTTATGTCCGGAGATATCGACTCATCTTGATAATGCAATCTCATGTATAACTCTCACAACGCGCCCGCCGCCTGCACCTCCCTCGGTCCCCTTTGTCGTTGTACCCGCGCGCCCCTGTACCCGCGGGCGAGGACTCACTCATTAAAGAGGTTGTTCTATAGTGTAGCCACCAGGGGAGTATGAGGTGACGTAGCTGGCCGCAGGTGGCTGGATAACTACAGGTTTCTGCTTTTGTTTACCGATAGTAAACGTTCAAATTGACTGGTCATGTCACTGGGTAACTATTTGTAATATTACGCTCTTTCCCTGCAGCAAATGTTCCCGGGCGGCATGGTCCCGGGCGCGCCCAGCATGCTGGGCAGCCTGCCCAACCTGGGCGGCATGGTGCTGGGCGTGCCGGGCCTGGTGCCGGAGCTGGGCGGCGACTGGTTGCCGCACGACTTCCCGAGCGCGCCCTTCTGCCCGCCATTTTGTATGCCGCAACCTAAGTGAGTAGCTAATGAACAAATTACTACAGCAACTATTCAAATGAAAATAACGACGTATCTATACGTAGGTATACGTATACCATTTTCTATTTTGTTAAGTATCAGGTACCTGTTGACAGGCGAACACAGTCCTCCCATACCTATAAAAACTGTAATTTGAAAACATTGTTAAAGCCAATTACGACCAATTGGAACCGTGCACCTAGCTTCAGATG
Source organism: Brachylomia viminalis (assembly GCA_937001585.2). Lineage (NCBI taxonomy): Eukaryota > Metazoa > Arthropoda > Insecta > Lepidoptera > Noctuidae > Brachylomia > Brachylomia viminalis. The sequence continues at coordinate 6,316,206 of OW443301.2, forward strand.
TTTCATAAGTGTCCATGTAGGTTTATATAAAATAAAATATTTTGATTTGATTTGTAATGTGTTAATATGCTTTATTTTTAAACATAAAAAAATTGAAACATTCGAATTTTACTATACGCATGGCCATTGAGTCACAATGGCCAATTTTTTTTGAGTTGTTTATGATGAGTCACCATTTTCTTACACTTGTTCTATTTTATTTAGGCTCGAAGCAGTGTGCCTTCTTCTTCCACACTCTACTGATGAATTACATGATTAAGGCGGGGTGTTATCTCAATATTCCCAAAAATTGGTTTCTTAGAACGTCGAGTATGACGTAATGTAATAAAAATAAGTAACGCGAAAAATACAGTGAACAGAGAAGGGTATAAAGAAGAATTTAAACCGAACAGAATAATAAATAATAGTTTGATATTCCCAATAAAAAATTGGGAAGTTGTAGCACAAAAATAAACTTTGACGTCGAAGATCTCTGTATTTCCAGCGATAACAATAGTTTTTTTTTTAAGAATTTAGTAGGTTTTCCATTTTTTTAAAACTTTAACCAAACCATTATTTAATTTTATGTCTATATTTTAAATAATCTAAAGAAAAGCAGTAAAATAAATGCCCATTCGCAGCTTACGTCACATTTCAACACAAATATCATTTTCAATTTTCAATCTTATTGACGCTCCATAGTGGTGACAATAGTTTACGCGGTCATACTTTAGTCGTCGGGCAGCGCTCGACTTGGATGGTTGGCACCGGACGCTCTGTGCATAATTCGATTGTAGTTTTCAAGTAATTTATGACTGAAAACAGTGTGTGAATTGAACTAAAGTTCTGTGGCGGACTACTAAGGCTACTCACTGCCAAATATTGAAGTGAAAATTCAGTCTCAGTGGAAATATGGGCAATAAAAATAAAATGTTGCGAAAGAGTTTTACAAGAAAAAGACGAAAAACTCGAAAAAATGATGAAATGTTTGGGTAAGTAGGATGATTACGGTATTGTATCATAATAACATTTGAAATTTGTATTTAGTTTAGTATACTTACGAAACTGTATAAATCTATAGAAACGGTATTGACAATTTCTACAAACATTTTGCTAAATCCAAAAACAAATAGGTGCACTCTATTTTGATGTCTATAGAATGCATATTTGAATGCGCCAAGTGCAAACGTCTCTGGTCGAAGCAACCATCGAGGCGATAGCCATATTGCAATAGTAGGTATAAGTAACAAAAACAAACTTGCAGATAAATCAGAGTGCGTTCGTAATTATTATAATAATATAAATATTGCACTAGTTATATAAAAAGCATTTTGATTCTTTTGTAAGATTATTTTTATAATATTTATTGAGTCATTAGACCAGTGCCGATAATTTTTGAAAACGAAAAAAGTCACAGTAGGATGAAACCCATTGGAAAAGAAAGAGAATATAACAAAAATGAAAGGAAAAATAATTTACGGGCGATCCGAGGTCGGGAAGTGGGGGTTATCTCGATTTCCGGCAAAACTACAAGTCTTATGGAAAAAAGTGTAATAGCAAAGTTGTAGGTAATAAAAAGATCTACAACTTTTGTATTCACACTTTTTTCAAGTAACCTCAAAATTTATGTGAAAAATTCAAATAACCAAGTTTTTGGTTTTATATTTTTATCTTTTACACGGCATTTTTTTTTTCGCGAAATTTGCCGAATACTTACCTTTTTATGTTTCAAGCACACTGTATTTTTATTGATTTAAAATATTTGTTTTTTTCACCTAATTTGACCTAATATCGAAAAAGCACCCTAATTTTCAATCGAAAATTCTCACGTGAAAATATCTGCTTTTTTAAAAACTCGGTAAAAAAAATAATTGCTGTGTAAAAGATAAAAATAAAAAACCAAGAACTTGGTTATTTGAATTTTTCACATAAATTTTGAGGTTACTTGAAAAAAGTGTGAATACAAAAGTTGTAGATCTTTTTATTACCTACAACTTTGCTATTACACTTTTTTCCATAAGACTTGTAGTTTTGCCGGAAATCGAGATAAACCGCTTTTTACCCTTAAACCCCCACTTCCCGACCTCGGATCGACGGTAAATTATTTTTCCTTTCATTTTTGTTATATTCTCTTTCTTTTCCAATGGGTTTCACCCTACTGTGACTTTTTTCGTTTTCAAAAATTATCGGCACTGGCAGGCCTCCGTCACTCCATGTACTTGCGGGCTATAATTACCTACCGCTCGAGCGAGCGCTCTCGGATCGTTTGCGGTCCAAATTCAGTGCGGCTTTCACAAGCGAAGCGCACGCACGTTGCTCAATTTTATAATCGTTCCGTTCGTTCGTACGCGTACCTACGATGCTTTGTGATACACATGTAACTTTTAAAGTTTTTTATTTTACCTACACAGTGACCTATATAATTATCTTTTATCTAGACGTATTGCACAGTCAGCACTCAGCACCAATTTATAAAAAAAATATTTTATGAACGATACAATTTTAAACTATGTACCACCTATAGTCAGACAGAAGTAGTCAGATCAGAACATATTCACAGTTCTCAATAACAGACACTAAAAGCTATATTAATTTAATTTTATCGAAGAGGCAGCCCTGCGATTGCTGTAGGATCACGCGGTGCGAAGCAATCACAACTGTACGCTTGAGCATTTAGGCACATTTTAGCATGCAGTGGTTGCTGAGGCGACGGAGTAGGCTATTATCTCAATAGGTATTGGAAATTTTCTACTGAGTGAAGTATCTGTTACGTAGTAACTATTTAGTAATCTGTGGCACTGGTCTAATGACTCAATAAATATTATAAAAATAATCTTACAAAAGAATCAAAATGCTTTATATATAACTAGTGTGCAGTATTTATATTATTATAATAATTACGAACGCACTCTGATTTATCTGCAAGTTTGTTTTTGTTACTTATACCTACTATTGCAATATGGCTATCGCCTCGATGGTTGCTTCGACCAGAGACGTTTGCACTAGGCGCATTCAAATATGCATTCTATAGACATCAAAATAGAGTGCACCTATTTGTTTTTGGATTTAGCAAAATGTTTGTAGAAATTGTCAATGCCGTTTCTATAGATTTATACAGTTTCGTAAGTAAACTAAACTAAATATAAATTTCAAATGTTATGATACAATACCGTAATCATCCTACTTACCCAAACATTCCATCATTTTTTCGAGTTTTTCGTCTGTATCTTGTAAAACTCTTTCGCAACATTTTATTTTTATTGCCCATATTTCCACTGAGACTGAATTTTCACTTCAATATTAGGCAGTGAGTAGCCTTAGTAGTCCGCCACAGAACTTTAGTTCAATTCACGCACTGTTTTACCAATTTTAGCAAATACCAACTAATATTCAGCCAGCAGCAGCTTCCATTCCCGTGGATGATCCCTCTATCGTCTAAATTTTTCAGAATTCTAGCTTCCGTCCCGGCTCCGCATTTTCTTAGAAACATTATGGCATTTGTCACTTTGGAGCTGTGATATTATTGCATTTATTTATAGTTTATGTGATTTTTAAGTGGTCCCAGTGCCTTTATGTTGGTTTTGTTTTCTATTTTTTTACCGCACCCACTAAGTACCTATCTAAAACACAAACATTAGTTTGAAATGGCATAACTACCCATTTAATTAACCCTTCCATCCCTGATACTGACTTACACCCGAAAAGCATAATTCCCCTTCTAGAGCAGTCGGGTAAAATTCGGAATGTTTATATTTGACCTGTTTATCATGTACTGTAATAAAAATAAACAGTAGTGATGTTTTTTTTTAAATTGTTATGTGTAATTATTTATTGTATCATATTATGAACAGACACTGTAATTACATCGAATTTTAGAACGCACGTCATAAGTAAGTATATTCAACAGAAAACATCTGATTTCCTTACGTATACTATGCAACTTTCCTTGAGCACACAAACGCCCGTGTTAGCGTTTGCGAGTGTGTGCATAATTACCGTAAAACGCGCAGATGCGGTTGTGTGAGTGCGGTAATAGCGATTAAAATCGTAGTCGGTCCGCGCCTTAATTGTATAATAAGTTACATTTTTAAGTGAGTCGCCACTGACGCGTGCTCTCCGTAGGTACTCTTAACCTCATTTAGTGACATGCACGGTGCACCTATGCTGTTGTTCAAAATCAAAAGTCATTTATTCAAACTAGGCTGAGGACCAGCACTTTTTAGGGTTCCGTACGTCCGAATGTAAAAACGGAAATCTTATAGGATCACTCGTTTGTCTGTCTGTCTGTCATAGCCAATTTGCTCCAAATCTAATGGACTGATTGAGTTGAAATTTAGTACACATGAATTTCTGTGACCCAAATACGGTATTGTAACATAAATAGATAAATTCTGAATATGGAGGCGATCGCGACGATATGTCGTGGTGGGGCAAAATTAAAGTGATAGTGGACTGTATGTTTGTGTACATAACAAAAGATGAAATTGCAACAGTAAAGGTCCGTTTAAATGTAAACAAGAAATTATGGACGTTAATAAAACCCGCAAGCCAGCCGCACGCGCGCGGCTATGTTGGGAGGAGCCATAGATATAATAAAGAAGGAGATATGGCGTGGAGTTCAAAATGGATAGAAAACCGGTGAAGCCACAATTGCCCCTCCATAACGCTAATATTGCACACACAGTTCTGTCAAAACAATACTACGAACAAGTGCACACACGCGCCATCGATAACTCAGTCATTTAAATATAAACCTTATTCATTAAAGCACAGCGTACTTTTTCCGTATAATTTACTCACACTAAAACAATTATCATTGTGTGTTGTCGGGACTCGGGGGCGGATACGACATAGTGCTTGAATAAATCGAAGAGTTATCGATAAATATATCGATAAATTTATTATAAAGGTTTTGGAAATAAATTAAATAAAAATGATATGAAACCAACAAAACATTATTTAATAAATAAAAATATTTTAAAAACAATTACAAATCAAACGACACTTATTTATACGTAATTCTATATAATTATGTTGCCATAAAATGTTCAAAAAAAAAAGATCTATGAATTTAGTTAATGACCGGTGAAGTGGAGGTATTTGTGGAGCTTTTGACGTTTATATAAGATGGGGGTTGCACTCTTGGTTAAATAATGGAGTCTTAATTTAATATATTTTTCCATGACTGCTTTTATTAATAATATTATGTGGTTATTCATTGGGGACTGCTCAAACTGGTGATATTTTATATTTTCAAATAGGTTTAACCCTACAAAATGTGGCAAAGCTTTTGCCGTGAGTTCTTGTTTAAATTTTTTAGATTTTATTATTAATTTATTATCGGAGAGACAAGCTGTTTTTATTATAATTTCGATTCTCTTACGAATAATGACGACATCATGAGATGGATACATGAGTCCACCTTTATCCTTACATTTTATAAAAATACGTTCTTCTTCATGTTTATCGGCAAGCAGCGCACCAGTGTGTGTGGATTACAAGAGTTAACAAATTGAAGAAAAATCTGAAATAGTAACATGTATAACAATTGGCAGTCGACTTTCTTATCGACAGACTTTGTCAGATCAGCACAAGCACATCACTAGCTCGCGCTCAAATACGGCGGTCCGGAGCAGCGGACGCACCATGCCACATTACGGCTTAATAAGGTTTCGTTATGTCAGTTTTACATTGCTTGTTCAGTCACTCAGTGACAGACTGAGGTGGTTGTAAAAGAGCAATGTATTTAATGCATAAATAATACATTCGAAGTAATATAGGAAAACAAAAATAAAGTAGTACAAGTCAGATATATTTTACGGCTTGTTGTTTTTCGTGATTTTTAAGACAAATATTGTAAAATACTTGTAGGCCTATGGTAACTGATGCCATGACTTCTAATATTTTTGTTTTGGCTTCTATTTTTGCACGAAACCGCTGAACAAGACGGTATAATCGTTTGTTTTTACGATCGCGGTTGACAACAGACTAACTCGCGGTGACGGCCATTTTTTCAATAGCTGAGCGAAACGCTCAGCTCCACGTGGTCGCCGACACGCCCCCTTGCCACTTCTCCTGTCTTTAATATTTCTGTGGGAGGAGCGGTCAAAACAGGGGGTCCCTTCTGGGACGCGAATAAGACAAATCAAAAAAAGTTTATCAATCTGTACCACGTGACATGTCAAACGAAAGGGGTTACTGTGACTTCTTTGATATTTTTTAAAATAATTTTGTAAAATAGTTTTAAAGCTTTTTAAGAAATCCCTTCTGGGACGCGAATAAGACAAATCAAAAAAAGTTTATCAATCTGTACCACGTGACATGTCAAACGAAAGGGGTTACTGTGACTTCTTTGATATTTTTTAAAATAATTTTGTAAAATAGTTTTAAAGCTTTTTAAGAAAACAGATGGATATTGACGATTTATAAGAAGTCTATGGTCTTAAAATAACATGGTAAATCTTTCAATATTGTGCGTACAAACCTACATTTGCAGTTGGGGTGTATGGAAGAACATGTTTTTCAACTACAATGTTAAGTTTGTTCTTGGGATACATTTTATCCCAATTACGGAACCCTTCATTGTGCGTGGTCCAACACGCACTTAGCCGGTTTGGAACATCAAAATGACTAGAAGACAGTCTCCCAAAACACCCGCACCAATGTTCTCTGAGTGAATTCACTAAGAATGCATTGTTTGTAATAAGTTACAAAATTTAATTATGTATTGTCAAAATAATAAGTTGCGTTAAGAGTTAAATAAGAACACTGTCGCATTAAGTTACCCTGTAATGATAGATGTAAGAGGGTCTTTTATTTTTGTAGTAACTGAGCTATAACTGTTGCTTCCATATTTCCATAGCATGATGGGAATGCCCGGGTTCCCGATGGGTGGCTTCATGTTTGGACAGCAGGTGGGCCCGCCCGGCCAGCCGCCCTTCCCGCAGCTACCCACGCAACCTGACCAGCAAGTGAGTACCACATGGGTTTCTATACCAGCCTCGCCTGAACTAAACACGTTCATTGCTCGGCCAAATCACCACGGCGCAGCGCCGAACAGTGAAGCGGTAGAGTACCTGAAATGGGCGAAACATTGTAGGCACTTTACCGCTTAACGTCGTAAAACGGCACGAAAAAATAAGTCTCAAGCACGGTGTGCAAGTAAAATATATGTTCAAGGTACATACCCTTTTCATTATTCAACTGTACATGATATGAACTTAGTGATTCATAGCGCTTATTGTTCAGACGGAAGAGACTGTGTTTTATGAAGATTTTTCATGAGTTCTTTCGTATTTATGATTAGCAACTTTTCCCGTCTTATTACAAAACACGATCTAACTTTAGCCCGAGCTTAAACCTTCGAGCCAGTTTTTGTATTTCCAACTTTATGCAGACTTTAGTAAAGTTCTTATTGACAGCCTAAGACCGGATTAAGTAGGCAGTTTTGTAACAGGAACTCTATTTCGATTCCTGTTATAGTCAGCGCGTTATCAACTGAGTCGTGAGGCCATAAATTTCAATAGAGATAGGAATGTGCAGCGCGCCGGGACCGTTATCGGTAAACGACTACCTGCTCACGTAGTTTCGATGAGTCACACTAATGATCTGTACGCTTGTATGAACAAGATACGATAATAAACGTTACTTATCGATATATTTCTTTTATTGTTACGCCCTTCACTAAGTGGCTCCTTATGGCCCGTAAGTGCAAGCGAGATAGACATAGGTAAATGATTTATGGCCCGACTACTCAGTTGAAAACGCGCTTAGGTTCTTATTCAAAACAGGCTCGATGGTTTAAACTATGTCTAAAGAAAAACCTTGTTTTGTAATAATACCGTTCGTGTTCACGGTCGTGTTTAATTACATACCTCATATACTGTAACCTCGTACCTCCTCAGGGACCGGGATCGACTGATGAACCTGAAGAAATAGTGCTACCATCTCTGTGGCGCAGCGCTACAGACACGCGCGGGCGCACGTACTACTACCACGTCAAGTTGAGACAGCCGCAGTGGATACCGCCGCCCATGCCTAGTGAACCCGGTACGTTACTTACTAACTACCTATGTTACCTACCTATGTATATAAAAATGTTTTTTGTAATTTGTCTAAATATAAACTACAAAAGATAATATTCATGACGGTTCTTAGGATAAGTGACCACTAATAATTCTTACTTCACTTTTGCTATCACTAATCACTTGAGAATAAACGTGGCTAGTGTCACAATCCACGGCCTGTATTATGCAAGAGAACAAGTCCAGTCGGTAATGTAGAGTTTGGTGGGGTGATTCAAAACAAGACGTATCCTTCTGTAGTCAATGACATGTATTGTTGGCTATATACAAGGTGTAACAGAATAAACGCAAGTCCTGAAAGTAGTTTGCTCATAATTGACTACTGAATCGATTTCAGTAACTATTAATATAGGTTGTTTTTTTTGTACCTATTTTGCAATACTGACCGCCGATTGAGCCAAAGAAAATTAAATCTTATTTCAAAGGAAATAAGATTCAATTTTAAATACACAAAGTAATGCTAGGGTCAACACAATTTTCTTAATAATAATAGCTTTAAAATAAAATAGTTTTGGTCATTGTATTATGCTTTTAACTCGATACTCTAATTGGGGTGTATGAGGTCTTGCGTTAATTATGTTACATGTTGTATAGTTGTCAGGGGGACCAAGCTTGGTAAATGGCTATGCTCTTGGAACATGTTATCTTTTTCTTGTAAAGTCATACAGCGTCATTTTCCTGGGAACCATGATATTTTACAAATATAATGATTGTTTTCCAATATGTTCTGTAGAAGAGAGTTCATCAGAGGAGGAAGAAGAACCACCATCCTCAGGGCTGGACAGTCCTCTCGTTCGACGACAGACCAAGGGCAAAGTGGTGGAAGGAGTCAATGGCATATACGAAGGTGGGAACACAGATTGTATGTATTTGTAGAATATTGTAACTTCTTACGTTTACAACGACAAAAGCATGTGGATGTCTTTCTGTTATCTTTTTTTCTATTACTGTTTTTTCTTCTTCATATGGTAACGTTTGGATTTACCCCGTATTTTTACACTTGGTTTGAGGATATACATGTTTTGACATGATTTTAGAACAAAACTTATACAAAAGTTATGAGCTTGATTTTAATTTCGAGAAAACTAGATGCACTTTTAGTATTCTCAAAAGCAGCAATTAAGATTTCGTTCTAAAGTTTCACTTTGAAAAGTTAGCCTGTATGTGGCGGAAGAACTTCCGTAATATACCGGGTCAAATTAAATTAGCTAGCGAAACTCCGTAGACTAGAATCGATATCTAAACGTGAAAAACAAAAAATAAATAAATTTGATGATTTTCTTTGTGAGCTTATTAACCGCAGTTAGTTTAATCACTAGAAATATCAGTTTTATTTTTGTGTAAACTTCACAGGCTTGATTGGTATCGATATCTAAACACGATAAAACATTTTTTCAGCTCATACTTCATGTAACAACACTACCAGCGGTAGTGGCCCCTAAAAAACAAACATCAAAACTTTTAATTTTATTTTAGTTTTATCGTGTTTAGATATCGATACCCATCACGTCTACGGAGTTTCGCTAGCTAATTAATTTTATATTGTAAGTATATCTGTCGCATCTTCAAAAAAAATGATTTTTAATGAAAAAATAATATCAAATAGATAAGATTTTTATTCCATTATGCTGTCGTTTTCAATATGAATATTTTTTGCCTAAGTATCACGTTTGTGTGTACGGTTACAGTGATAAAGAAAGACAGTCACAACGGGTTGATTCCTGACCACGCGCTCGTCAGCATAAAGCCGAGGAAACGAAGACCTGGACTCGTCTCCGAAAGGCCAATTAGCGTAAGTGTGACACACATATTTATAAGGAACTCCTTCTACAGTTACTGCCTGCCCTTTAGACGATCTTGAATGTCCAATAACATGGCTATGTTCTTCATGTAAGCCTCTTAATTAATCAAAAGAATATTTGCGTAGTTGTCTCTCTTGAAAAAAATTTGAAAGAAAAATTGGCTTATTTGTCACAGAAACACGTGCATACAAAAAAGATAATTAGCGTAATAATTAAGAAAAAATAAAAACAAAAAAGATCTATAATCACAAGCGCAAAACAGAAATAGTCGACAGCTGCACGTCATGACTGTGACAAGAAGGCTTCCACAGGACACACACACAGCACAGAAGATGCATGATACTGAAGTTTATCCCTTGCTAGTTGGACTGATGTCATCGATCAGTATACAGGGTGGCAGGGATATCGACACGCAAACTGCAACAATGAATTAAGCACATGATTCTAGACATTTCATCCTCTAGCATAGAAATTTATCGTCAGTTATAAAAAAGAGCTTTTCCATACATTTTAACCGCGTAGGTATTGCACTTTTTTTTTATGAAACAGCAGATTTTTATTAAATAACCGACGAGAAATTGCAAAGCAGGGAGTTTCAGAATCATGTCCTGAATCCTTGGGTGGCAGTGCTAGCAGTTAGCTATTCGCTATCTCTTAGTTTGATGTAAAATAGTGGTTTCACTATGTAAACTGTTAATATACATAATATAAACTGAAATAATAGCCGATCGCTAGCACAATAAGAGATTTATTCTCAACAGAAACACTTACACAGACCGACTAGCAAACGTAAAAGTGAACCGGATACAGCGGTAGTGACAGAATTCCGCTTTAGTTACCACAGATAATAATTACCGCTGACATTCTCGATAGGTTTTGGCTTTACATATTTAACAAGATGGTATTTTTAACCCCCAACTGAAAAACGGTGCTATAAGTTTAACGTGTCTGTCTGCGGCATCATAGCTCCTAAATGGCTGAAGAGATTTTTATTTTTGTTTTCTTTCAAAGGCGACTTGATAGTGTTCATATCTAAAAGGAAAAGCAAAGGAAGTAAATCTGTTCAGCCGTTCTTAGAAGGTTTTGATTGTGTCGGGGGTTCTTTTAATTTTAAATTTAACTTTTTTATAAACAACATTAATTACTCATTTTCAGTTAACCCCTAGCTACTTTCATAAGAGGCCCGTTCTGTACTTACTAACTCGACTTTCTTCCTCCCTGCAGCCGAGAACTGAAGAAGACAAGCTAGCCGGTAGACTAGAAGTGAAACGGTACAAGCAAACTAAGGAAAAATTACGTCGTCGTCGCGAGAAGTTACTGCAAAAGGTGCGACTGCTCGCAGCCAACAAGTCGCAGCGACGGCTCAAAGGCAGCATGCTGGATTTGAAGGTTAGTCACGTTATATGACTGTATTCGTGTTTCATATAAATTAATAGTGTAAAGTCTTAACCATAGGAAACATTCTTAAAAGGGTCGGTACAAAATTCCAGTATGCATTACGTATGTGGGTTCTATTATTTGATTTCATTTTTCGTATGCAGTTACGGATTGTTATCCTCTCGTATCGCTGCTAAGCTTTTTTGTGTCTGTACTTTCATTTGGTGTATGGAAAAGGTTGTTGAGTGAATTAACACAATGACTAGCTATAAAGATGTGTGATAAAAGTAACTACTCTTGACATAATTTGATACTAAAGCGATATCTGTAAGATGTGCCTCGTAGAGTAATTAATTCGCCATTAACATTTGCCTACTTACGTGATAGACTTGAAGAATCGAAAGAACTGTTTTTTTTTAAATCTAAATGTCAAGCTTGATTTAACTATCGTCGTATTTTATTGTTAATGCTAACCAAAAAGGACACAGAAAAAGGACGGGAGAAAGAGAAAGAAAAAGGGTTAGAAAAGGAGAAAGAGAAAATGTTAGAAAGGGAAAAAGAATTAATAAGAAAAATAGAATTCGAGAAGAAAGTAGAGTTGGAGAAGAAACTAGAAATGGATAAAAAAAATGAGATGGAAAATAAACTAGAGATGACGAAGAAATTACTCATGGAAAAGAAAAAAGAATTAGAGAAGAAACAAGAAGCTGAAATGAAAAAGGTATATCTGTTGCAGGCGTTTAAAATAAAAGAGTCATGAACACTTCCCGCCTGCCGGCTACGGCCGTCATTATCATATTGGCCAATACTCTTGGCTATCAGAAGTATTATCCTGTGTGTGTAAAAAATGGATCAGACTCAATTTGCAAAATAACATTCGTCCATTAACCGTAAATTTATAAATGATTTGTCTTTTATCTCGAAGTCTTAATTATAAACGCCTTCTACAGATCTAACATGAACATATTGTTTTCCAAAACGTGTTACATAAACTGCTTCCGGACGTCTATCCAATTAAATTTGTCAAGTCAACTTATAATGACGACTTCTTTGTTACATATTTTGATCAGAAAGGAGCTATAAACACAAATGAATTCATTATTAGACTATTAAAATGACTACACTAGAACAGCTTCCCAAACGCCTACCCTTTACCGCTTTGTAGTGATAGTTATAATCCAGCCTTTATAAAATGTGGTATAGTACAATTTCTAATTCAAACATTCTTTACAACAGCAAATGGTGGAGCTTGTCGACTCGGAAACAGACTCTGAAGACTCTTCAACCGAGGAACCAGCTCCTGCTCCAGCACCCGTGCCAGTTCAAGTCGAAAAGCCAGTTGAAAAGCCCATCGAAGTGGAAGCGTCACCATCCCCTGTGTTGGTGATACCACCATCCCCACCTCTTGTCGTGGATAATACAAACGTTATGAGTACTGAAGAAACGGCAAGGAAGATTAAGGAGCAGTTCCGGTGCAGCATGGCAAGGGTTATGGTCCAGCATCTGAACCCTTATAGACATCCTGATGCACCCGCGGCTAGGATTACGTGCACGGCTGATTTTAAGCATCTGGCTAGGAAGGTGAGTTTGCTGGTGTGAGAGGATGCTATGTCTTATAACTCTGTTTCATTCTATTTTGATAAGTAAGGCCATTATTAGGTTTCTATAACATCATTTTTTTACTGTTTTGGTAATGTTGATCAAAATTTTAATTAATATGAACATTATCTTAATCTTTGAGACTGTCTATGATCATCAAAATAAACTATAAATTATTCATGTTGACATTTTTCGGTATGTTCTTATTATGAAACAAACGCACCCTTTCTGGGTTATCCCCTTTATGATCGCTTATTACGAGCAACAAGGAAAGGCCTTTTGAAAAGAACGTTTAATACTGTCATACTGAAGTGTCCCTCTTCTTCCCCAGCTAACACACTTCGTGATGCTAAAAGAGCTGAAGCACTGTCGTTCAGTAGACGAGCTAGTAGTAACCGACTCCGTTCGCTCAAAAGCGAAGATGTTCGTCAAGAAATACATGGCCAAGTTCGGGCCAGTGTACAATCGACCAGCGGAAGAAGTAGACTAGCGCAGACACGCCGCACGTCGGCCGAAATCCTAGCACTGGACACGCCTCTGGCATAAACTCAATCACTCATTCCGGACGTATCACTTGTATAAACTGTTTGTTGCTCTGTCAGTTAATGCAAGGCGATAAGGCGACGGACACAACGTGCTGGTTTAAACTAGTGACCAATTCCTTACCCGGTGAACCATACACTGACTGCTTTAAATTGATCAATGCGTTCTAAAGTGCACCCAATTGATAGTTTGTGCACTCACATTGAATGTATTTTTATATATCCACGTCCAATGGACTAATGATACAATAGTTACATCAAAACCACTATTTGATTTAGTATTGTATTTGATAATGACAATTGCATGTGATTGCTATAAATATTTTTCTGACGATCGTTAAGTTTTCCAGTGATTGTCAATGAAAAATTAGCTGAACAAAGGAGTTATAATGAAAAGAAAATATACTGTTTGATGAAGTAGTTTGGGTATTGAAAGTATAGAAAAATTACAACTGAAGTAAATTGTAAATATAATGTTGGTAAGTCCATAGCTATATGTTTTAAGAAACTCCTCTTTGGCGTTAAACTGTAATATAATTAGATGATTCTATGTTCTTAGACATGATTTTAATATAATGTTCACGGGATTAATGCAAGAGAAAGTATTTATAATGTTATTATACTATGATCTCTGGAGTATTGCTAATACACGATCGCAACTCGAATATGAACTGCAACGGTTTAAGTACACAGTATTATAAATAGATTATATTAATTTGTATGACCAGATGTATGCACTGCGTTTTATCTGTCTGTCTCAACAGAGACGAACCTGAGTCTATAGAGATGTCGAAAGTTGACTCGATTTCACAAAATATGTTATTGTTGTGAACATTGAGATGGTCCTGTACACATCTGTACGTGATTGCTTCACTGATGTATCAATACACTGATGGACTGAATTCTATAGAACATTTTAAATTACGTTTACTAGATAAATGTACCTAATTTTTTGAATTTTAGATGAATTCATAATAATTTTCCCTGTAAAAGTAGCTGATCATATTAAATATTCTTTTTAGCTCATTTTAAGGCGATATATGAATGTAATAAAGCAATATGTATTCAAATAAGTAAAATACACTCGGTTTGCATATTTAAATCTGAGAAAGTACAGGTTGTCACACAAAAATGATATATTTTTTATCACTAACGCCTTAAATTAATAATGTATCGCAATCCCAAAATTGATCCGCGGTCTTTGACGGCTGCTTGTGGTTCGCCCTCTCAAAGACTCAAGATTGACATACTCGTTGATTGGTTATGGACAGAGATCGGGATCAAGATTGGTACTGAGATAAATTATGAAATGGGCGCGCTAGCCACTGACAATACGACGTATTTTAGATATATGTATGAAGACGATGTGATTTTCCTACTATTGACACTTAATTAACTTTTTGCTACTTAGAGCTAACAGAGAATATAAAGCTTCTGCTGAACTGCTTCCGGTTCCTGTGTAGTGCTTTCGCAGCGTAGAATTATATTTTCAAGAATACTGACTATTAGATTATGTAATTAGTGATAGTTGCTCGCAAGCGCTGATGCGGAACAAAACCAAACATGAGTTTGTCGTGAAATTATACAGTAAGCTGATATGAAATTATGTAAGTAAAAATCTCCGATATTGAGATAGTTTCTAAGTGATTCACAATGTTGTGTGTAAATAGTTGTAAATACGAGTGACATAGAACTATTGTCTGTTCGGGTTATAGAGTGAACGATTTTATTTTTATGTGGTAGATGTGTGGGCGCGGTTGTCAAGCGTCGCTGACGAACGATTTCATACTTTAGGTTGGCGATCAGATCGGAGCCGTCGGAACAAATAAAATGTTATTTCTTTTAATATGGTTTCGTTTTATTTCATTTTTAAACTAGAGCCTTCATCACGCTTAATGTCGGTTCGATAAATACAAACACTCGCACTCACATCATCTGACAAACAGTTCATTTTTATACATAGACCGTAATAATACTAGCCTTTGTCACCGACTTCGTCTGGGTGTATTTTGCAGTTCATCATTTTTTTATACAAATATCCAGGATGATAAGTGATGTTGCAGACTTTTACTTTACATTTTACTACAGCAAATACGAAAACTTGAGGATCTACAATGCTGTTAAATACAACCACTAAGTCATGTTGGATAGTGGTAGCCGGCAGAACTGCTCTTTTTATGACACTGGCCAATTCCCTCCACAAATTGTTAAATAGGGGGACAGCAGGATATCTTTATCGCCTTGAAACACGAAACGTTAGTAACAAGTTAAAAATATTGTTTTACATACGTCTGTCTGTCTGGACTGAAGATGGCTTTACATACATTGGTCTTGCTTGATTGAGTTTAAACATGAATAAACCTGTAGGTAATCGATTAATTATGTGACTCAGCCTGGTTGGACAAATCTTCAAAATAGCTCGCATTTAACTAGGTAAATAGGGCACTTTATGTGACGGCTAAACACCCTTATTTCAGAATTTGTGACGCTACAGAATCTTAGATAATCGACCGAAAACGTGTCCAACCAGCTTGAAAAACCACTTTTCGCTGGTCTCTCAATCTCGGTAACGGAAGTGATTTTGACGACTTTTTGCATACCAACGGGCGTCACATAAATTTGTGACAGGCATCGAGCTAAAAGTTTTGTGATACGTACAGCAGTTTAGTAGAAAAATGCAAAAATCTGTGTCCAGCCAGCTTGAATTTACGTATAAAACTTCTGGCTGGCACTTCCGAATCTCAATAACGGGAGCGTTGTCGAATATAGTTTCTTTACTAACATTTAGTGACGCAATGTGTGACAGTAATAACGTTTGATTTGTGACGTCACATGTAAGGCTTTACGAGAAATCAATAAAAACATAATGTCCAGCCAGCCTGAGTGCAAGCTGGCTGGACACATGTATCTATCTCCGCTGCCTGATGATCTACGGCCTTCGAAATGTGTTCAAAATTTTGTAACGGGGACGATAATGATAACCTGAATTTGTGACGGAGAAACTTTGAGTAGTTTGAAAGATATTGATCATTTAAATTTTCCCATACATATAACATCATCAATAGGATATAATCCACTATGTGGAAAAAATACGTATTATTGAAGCTAACTGAAAAACTACCCAACTAAGTAAAATTTATATGGAAGAATTTTCGAAATCGGTCCACAATAAGTAATTGCCGGAAATGTCGCGTAACAAACATGCAAAAAAAAATATACTGTCGAATTGAGAACCTCCTCCTTGTTTGAAGTCTGTTAACAACACGTCCATAATGTATCCGGTGTCTGAGGGGCAATATCATGGCAAACTATACCAATGATGGCAACATATCTGTGTAAGTATATTGAGTCTAAAATGCTAATTTGAAATGTTCACATGCCATGGAAAGGACGCACCATTTGAGCTTCTCTTCATCTACTTAGGTTTAAAAAAAAACTATTTTTAATCTTGTCAATTTTTTTATTATTACAGAAACTTTATTAACTACTTCTGAAAACCAAGTACGGCTGGTTTTCTTGTAGGTACCTAACTTAAAATACAACTATTTTATTAGAACGAAAACAACAAATATATCCATAAGCATATCTTGATGGCCAGATTACGTAGTAGTTTGTTGCTGCCTCCAAAACTCTTCGCGGTTTTCCAAAAATCGTATAGCCTCTTCAGCTTGTCTCAGGACAACATCGTTCTTCTTATCTGCTATGGCCAAGTCTGGATTCTTCAACAGGTTTTCAAGGTAGATTTTGTCAGAATTCAATTGTCCTAGCACTGGTCTAGCGGATTTTGACCTTTTCTTCGATGTTTTCTTCACCACTTTGACGGATCCGATCGTGTTTTCTATGGCTTCCTGAAAATAAAAACTTTCGAATTAGTAGGTTGTTGCAGGCTCTACTAATGTCCAAATTCAATTTCTATCGCCATGACTCATCGTTTTCCTTGGCTTAAAGGTACCTACTGCCTTTGCGTACTTTGATTTCAGTTGCGTCAAACTAACGTTCTTTATCTAATAGACTCTATTGTACATGGTGGCCTTACAGAAAACCTTGGATGGACTTAAAAGCAAACGTTAGTTGCCGTTTATGCCCTAGAAGATTTCAATTACAGTCAGACCGACACTAAATAATATTATGGTTATTCACCTGCGCTTTTTGCACTCCAAGTCTGAAGTCATTCAGGTCTGGTCTGGCCCGCAGTCCTCGATGATAATGCACGAGGCTCATCTCGAACTCCCCACAGTAGTACAGGGCTTCGGCCTTCCGAAGCAACGCCTTTGCGTCTTTAGGGTCAAATCGCAGGGCTGCCTCGGCGTCGATCAGCGCTGAGCGAGGCTCCCCCAGCAGGAGGTAGCATTTGCTGCGAGAGATGTATGCTGCTTTCTCGTCAGGGGCTAGTTCGATGGCCTAGAAAGATAAGATTTAATTTAGAATTTATCAAAAGCATGGTTTGTGGATTATGGGGAACTTTAAGAAAGAAGTCGACAGAAGGATCCAGTTGGGTCGGACAGCGTTTAGAAAACTACGTCAGGTCTTCTCATTGCCTAATCAGAAATGTTTGAAGACTAAGGTCTTCAACCAGTGCGTTATGCCCGTTAAGACATACTGTGCCGAAACGTGAACACTGATAGTCGGGCTGGTCCACAAATTTAAGATCGCAAAGCGCGCTATGGAGCGGGTTATACCTACTCGGAGTTTCTTTGAAGAATAAAATTAGAAATTAAGTTATCCGGAAAAGAACTGGAGTTATCGACATAGTTTGCAGAGTAAGCAAGCTGAAGTGGCAGTGGGCTGGCCATGTTTGTTGAAGGACCGATGGCCGGTGGAGCAGACGAGTCCTAGAGTGGAGACGGCGTTTCGGCAAGCGTAGTGTGGGTCGCCCTCCCGATCCATCTAGTTGATGGGCCGATGACCTTAAAAAGCTGGCTGGGACCGATTGACTGTTGAATGCGGAGGACAGGGGTGCAGTTGTGGCGCAGCCTCGATGAGGCTTATGTCCATGTGTGTCATGTCATATGTGGCTTTACTTTACTTTTGAGCGCGGCTTCGCATGCATGGTCTTTCCTACAATAACCATGAATATATCCTGAATGAACATCTTTGTCTGTAAAAAATGCCAACGTGCTTCCTAAGAACAGTAGGTAGCTGTAATAGTTTCAGACTTCCACTTTGACGTATTTCAATAAATCACCCTGTTTATCAAACTGTCAACACAAAAATAAATACGTACACCTCATTGAGACTAATGAAACGTAGGTAAACACGCAAACCAAAAACTCGAAGTATACCTTACTGACGAACAAGACAGCAGTACGATATCGTTCCCTCATCATTTCAGCCCGAGCCAGCGCTAGCAATGTCCCGGCATCCGCTTCTACAGGTAGCTGCAACGCACTACTTCTTTCCGCTTTATCCTTCAAGTTTAACGAGTGCTTGATATCCTTCGAGCCCATGACCACAGCTGCTGCACGGTCTTTATCAGTATACAACTCCTCTTCCCTCCTCCTTCGCTCACGCTTCGGCTTCCTCTTCCATTGTTTCCTCGGCTTAACCGACTCCTTCCTCTCTTTAACAGTAAGCTTTTCATCTTCGATTTCCTGCTCGCGTCCTTTGTCTGCGGACTGTGGGGCTCTCTTGCTGATCGATGCCTTTTGTACTGGCGTTTCTTCTTCCTCATCGCCTATACCAACTCGGACGAAACTTTGCAAGAACTCTGCGTCCTTTGTTGGTCCAAAGATGGAGCGAGCTTGCGCTTTGGCGTTGTCGAAGTCCATCGGGATTTCGGGATGTTACGTTAAGTCCTCCACTGAGTGTTACGTAATGTGTAGGTGTGTGGACAGGCGTCAGTATCGACGCCTTGGCTGTCGTCGCCATGGTGACTGAATGTGTTTTCGCACCCACTTCTGACACACTAGTGGTGTATGGGCCGTCCCAAGGGGCGGCTGTGTCGCACAGCGATGGCATGGTTTTCAGTTTGGGTAAACGTTTGTGGTGTACCTACCTAAGTTGGTACCTACAAGTATTTTTCTTATCTTCTTATTTAAGTAGGGATACATAGGAAACCGATTCGAAAATGGCCTACATTACAATATAATCGTATAGCATAGGTAAGTACTTAGATCTACCTTACCACTTCGTACAGCGAGGAAGTCTGGATACCTAACGACTTTAGCGACAAAAAGTCTTACTTTGAAATAGATATCATTAATTGTTAATTTATTCAAACATGTCTTAGTTTGTAGGTACTAAGACAGCTGATTTTGTAGTCGTAAACAACAAAGCGTGCAATGAATTTAAGCGTTCAAGACTAATTTACATATAAATAAGCTTATACATCCGTGACTAGCTTCACTTTAAAAATCAAATTACAGCCATTTTAATTGATCAACTAATTATAATTGTAGACAGGCCCATTACCAAATCTCGATTTAAAACCATAGTAATGATGTAACACTGATCAATAAAACACTTATCTAATGCATAATAGTAGTCGCACGCGCAGCTACAGAGCTTGAGATCTTCAGTGCGATTTATATTTAAACTAGCTACTGCCCACGGCTTCCCCCGCGTGGATGTCGGAAATTATCCCACGGGTACGTGCTATCGGGATAAATAATATCCTATCATCCAAATCCATTCAGCCGTTAAAGCGTGAAAAGGTAACAGATAGACAGATAATAAATGCAAATAATTTTTTTTAATTTCTATTAAACAGGTTTATATAAATGTCTAACTAAAAAATAATAATAATTCATTTTTAATATTATCATCTTTAATTTACCGTGGTATTTTGACCGTGTGGTGTCCGGACACAAAGAATAGCACCACCCCATATCTTCCAATGGGTGTCGTAAAAGGCGACAAATGGAGCTTACGACCCAGTGCATGATATCAAGCACCTTGGGTCACCCGAATGGTGGCGGGTAAATAAACCACCAACAAATGCATTCCCAAAGAGGGTTAGTGTCAGGCAGGCGGCCGGCTATAAAATCTAAGCCAAATCCCTATGTAACATGGACAGTGAAAATGGTTTGCGCGATAGGGTTAGGGCGTACCCCGCAGGCGACGCGCAGGAGCAGTACCCGACCCCTGCGGGAAATGGACAAGGGTTGTTGCACCACCCCGGGCGGGTGCGACGTAAGAAGCGAGCTCGGGAAGTGAGATTGAGGTATGCTAGTTGGAATGTTGGGACAATGACTGGAAGAGCAAGACAGTTAGCAGATGTGTTGAAAAGAAGAAGAATAAATGTAGCGTGTTTGCAAGAAACTAAATGGAAAGGTACAAAAGCGAGAGAAATTGGTGAGGGATACAAGTTCTTTTACTGTGGAAGTGACGGAAAAAGGAATGGCGTGGGAATAGTATTAGATAGTAATTTGAAAGAAAGTGTGATGGATGTAAAAAGAATTAATGACAGAGTTATAGTTGTGAAAGTCATGTTAGAGAATGTTATACTGAACGTGATTAGTGTGTATGCTCCTCAGGTAGGAAGTAAAGAAAGGGTGAAAGAGAAGTTTTGGGAGGATTTTGATGCAGTTTTAATGACCATCCCGGTGCATGAGGAACTGATAATAGGAGGTGATTTTAATGGGCATGTGGGAAGAATGAGAGGAAGTTACGAAAGAGTGCACGGGGGATGGGGATATGGTCGTTTAAACAATGAGGGGGAAACTATGTTGCAATCTGCTACTGCATTCGATCTAGCAGTAGCCAACACTTGGTTCCAAAAAGCCGATGGACACCTAGTAACATACAAGAGTGGAGCATATAATACACAAATAGACTACTTTCTTGTCAGACGCAACAACTTAAAGCACGTCAAGGACTGCAAAGTGCTACCGGGAGAAGATCTGGTCCCCACAACACGGACTCCTGGTTATGGAAGTAGTCTTACAAATAAGGCTTGTAAAACATAGAGAACGCCCCCCTCCTAAAATAAAATGGCATATGTTAGAGAAGACTGACTGTGCGACGAAATTAAGAGACCGAGTGGTAGATAAAATGATAGAGATGGGTGAAATGAATGACCGAAGCGTAAATGAATGTTGGAATGAAATGGCTCAGTATATTAGGAGTGCAGCAAAAGGTATTTTGGGAGAGACGAAAGGAAGGGGCACGATAGATAGGGATACGTGGTGGTGGTCGACAGAGATTCAGAATGTGCTGCGAGAGAAAAAGAAGAAATTTAAGGAATGGCAGAGCATTGGAAATGAGCGTTCTAGTCTGAGAGCTGAAAGAAAGAGTGAGTATGATTCTCTCAAGAAAAAAGCCAAAAGAGCTGTGGCTATAGCGAAAGCTAGTGCTCACGAAAAGCTTTATGACATGTTGGAAACTTCGGCAGGCCAAAAACATCTATACCGGCTTGCTAGAGCTAGGGAGGGAAAGGCGAAGGATGTGGTCCAGGTAAAATGCGTAAAAGACGAAGCTGGAATGATATTGTCGGAAGATGAGAAAATTAAGAATAGGTGGAAAGTTTACTTTGAAAGACTGATGAATGAGGAGAATGACTGGAGTGGTATGCTTGATAATAAACCAGAAAATGAGGGATTAGTAAGAGAAGTCAGTGTGGATGAAGTGAGGATTGCTGTAAACGGAATGAAGAATGGTAAAGCATTAGGACCGGACGGAATACCTGTTGAAGTATGGAAAATATTGCGGATGGCCGGTTGGACGTGGTTAGCGTTATTCTTCAATAAGCTGTTGCTGGAAAAAGCCATACCTGACGAATGGTGTAATAGTTCGCTGGTGCCCATTTTTAAAAACAAAGGTGATGTGCTGGAGTGCAATAATTATAGAGGAATAAAGCTAATGGTGCCGATTCCCTTGTTCACAAACTAAACTAAATTTAAGTTGAGTGCATCTTTTTCTTTCTATTTCATTATGAAAAGGACAGAAGATAAATTTTAGTTTAGTCCTGTCAAATTAATCAGCGCCTGACACTACTCCATACAAGTTTAGACGTGATTAAAAAGTTGACTACTAAAATTACATCAAATTACGTCAGGTGCTGACTAATTTGACAGGACTAAACTAATATTTATCTTCTGTCCTTTTCTTAATGAAATAGAAAGAAAAAGATGCACACAACTTAAATTTAGTTTAGTTTGTCAACAAGGGAATCGGCACCAATGTCACACAGCATGAAAGTTTGGGAGAATATTGTTGAAAGGCGACTGAGAGAAGAGACCGAAATTTCACAGAACCAGATCGGTTTTATGCCTGGCCGGGGTACGACGGATGCCATCTTTGCTATCCGCCAGCTATGCGAGAAATACAGAGGTGCGCACAAAAACTTGCACATGGTGTTCATTGACCTCGAAAAGGCATACGACCGAGTGCCCCGTGAGGTTCTGTGGTGGGCCCTAAAGGAGAAAAGTGTGCCAGGGAAGTATGTCAAGTTGATCCGTGCAATGTACAATCGATGCACTACCCAAGTCCGGTCTACAGCGGGCACTACCGGCAGCTTCAATGTGGCGGTCGGCTTGCACCAAGGGTCGGCTCTCAGCCCTTACCTCTTCCTGATGGTAATGGACGCTCTGACGTCGGACATACAGGAAGAGGCTCCCTGGTGCATGCTGTTTGCTGATGACATTGTGCTGATTGCCGAGAGCGGTCTAGAGGTCCAGAACAGATTGAAGATGTGGTGGCAAAGACTGGAGAATGTTGGCCTGAAACTTAGCAGAACCAAAACAGAGTACTTGTTCTGCGATTTTGGCGGTCTCTCCAGTCCTGTGCTTGTTACTCTTGCTGGAACGCCCATACCAATCTGTTCCGACTTCCGGTACCTCGGGTCGCTTGTCCAAGGAGATGGCGATGTAGACCGGGACATAACACACCAGATCAACTCAGGATGGATGAAATGGCTACAGGTCACTGGAACAACTTGTGACCCACAGATGCCCCTCAAGTTAAAGGGGAAAATATACAAATGATTAGACCTGTCGTATTGTATGGATCGGAATGCTGGGCTGTGAAGAAGATGGATGAAAAACGATTACATGTAGCGGAGATGAGGATGTTGAGATGGATGTGTGGAGTGACAAGAATGGAAAGTGGAAGAACAAGACTTGGAATGAAAGAGGAAGTTTGAAAGTAGCGCCTGTGACAGAAAAAGTGAAAGGGAATCGACTGTCTTGGTATGGACATGTGATGAGGAGGGATGACACTCATGTGACTAAGAGAGTGATGGGTATGAATGTTGATGGAGGGAGAGGAAGACGGCCAAAGAAAAGATGGATGGATTGTGTGAGAAGTGATATGAGTGAAAAGGGAGTAGATGATGCCTTGACGTCTAACAGGGGAGAATGGAAGAAGAAAACGTGTTGCGCCGACCCCAAGTAAAATGGGATAAGGGCAGGAAGATGATGATGATCATCTTTAATTTAAAATATTCTAGCGCCGCCATTGATCACGTTTTGTCTACATTAGCTAAGTTATTTTATAACTTCAAAAGGTGATAACTTTTAAGCGGTTTTTAAATGAAATAAATAAAGCCTCAAGAAACGGGTTCAGACTATATTTCCAGTTTCTTAAATCTAAAAAGAGTAGGTACACAAAAATATCAATAATCATGTGAATTTAAAAAGCATGGGGGATGATTTTGCAAAAACGCTCAAACAATTTTTTTTTATTTCTTAACTTAATCATACACATTTGAATTTTCATATCTCAAGAAGTACTAAGTCTCAAATACAAACTGTCCGTTTTTGGGAAAAAGTAGCCCATGTCCTTCCATAAGATGCCAATCTCCTTGCCAAATTTTATCGAAATCCGTTTTGTGGTTTAGGCGTGAAAAGGTAACATACAGACAGACAAGTTACTTTCGAATTTATAATATTAGTATGCATATGAACTCAAAGCATTGATTGAACGTGAGCAATCAAAACCATTATTTAAAAGTGCATTTAATAGCCACAGACATAATAATAAATATCAGAAAAACAACAAGATTTGAAGTGTAAGCATTGACCGGATCAAATCTGCTACGAGCGAGTGCTACGATACACGTTTCAATATTACGTGCTACAGTTTCGGCGTAGCCCGCGTAGCTGTCGGCATAGCGTAGCGCGTAGGGATAGGGTAGGGAGTAGGAACAAGATCACAAAAGCATCTATACCGCGTAGTAATTACGTGAAACAGGCTACGACATAGTGACGTGAGAGGGCTGCAATATCATGCGTAGCGGTTACATCATATCCGCTACGACGTAGCCCGCGTAGCTGTCGGCGTAGCGAAACAATAAAGAAATCGGGAATTCGCGAAAGTACTTTCGTAAAATATTATTATTACGTTTCTAACCATTCTCTTGAGTTCTTCAAAATAATTGTACCTTGGCTAATGAATTGAGTCCTCGATCGTAGTTGCCGTTCTTGATGTGGCCTGTAGCCTCATCGCGATGTTTCTTCGCTTCTACAGGGTTTGTGATCGGCAGCTCCGGTTCTTTGCCTCTGCCCATTGTGTATTATACGAAATAAAAAGGGATTCTCGACGAACGACCTGTAAAAAATACGAATGTTTACACTTCTACAGAATTACCTGCTATTATGTGAATTACATTCCTGGTTAAACCTATAAAGCTAAAGCTAGATATTATTGAATTAACTTAACATTAATATGTCACGAATGGGGCTCGAATTTACAGTCTGTCAGTTGCCAGTCTACCACCTTAGCCAGTGATAAAATTATTCCTCGAGACAGCTTTAACGCCGTCCCCATAGTGTAACAAATATGTGCAGTAGCCAAAGTAACCTGATCCAGTTACCAAAAAATGATTAAACTGTTCCCTAAAGTACTCGGTAAATATTTAGCCTAGAGCAACCTTCCGTTGTAATGTATTAGGCAAATGTTTGCTCAGTTACCGACCCCGGACTATGACGGATGATGCCCTCCCACAACAGACCGTGTTGTCATAAATCTTACTATTTCTGCCCTTTATTCGTTCCGTTTCTAATCTGATAATTTTTAGCGTTGGGCGCTGAAGGAAGCGGACGAAGCAACATTTATATTCTGTAAAAATCTCACCGTGAAAACTTAGGTGAAGTGAGCGTGGATTGAACAGTCATTGTCCTGCCACTGATGCTAGAGATTGAACAAGCTCATTAACAATCATAATCGAGATTTTAATAATATGTTTCTAATGCTAATTCTGTTGATCATTATATTTAGGGTTTTTTTTCAAATAAAACAGCAAAACACAAGTTCAGTCAGAAACACAAATTTGTTTCTTTTTAAATGACAATCAAAGATGGCGGTAAGTCATCTTTGATTATCATTTTGACCTCACTTGCTTTAGCAACCTCGAAAACCTTGAAAACGACAGCAATAGTCATAGTAAAAAACAAGTCTACAAAATAACAAATAATTTGCATGCGCATTTGCATTAGCATTGTAGCTAGCTTAGGAAAAATAAAAAATAAAACTAAATTGAGTTTCTGACTGAATTCCTGTTTTGCTATTTTATTTAAAAAAAAACCCGTTAATAGTAATGTTTAGTCACTTAAATACTAGCTTTGAAATAATATAAAATGATCAATACAATTAGTAGTATAAAAAATATTAAAATCTCGATTATGATTGTAACTGTAATTCTTGGTCAATCCCTAGCATCAGTGGGATGACACTGACAGCTCGCTCCACGCTCACTTCACCTAAGTTTTCACGGTGAGATTTTTACAGAATCGGCATACAGTTGTCTGCTCCGTAGCTAGCTGTAACGTACAGTCGACCGTCGACCGCACATCGGTGGTAACTGGTAACACTGATCCAATAGAATAAGAGATCAGCTTATACTCGTTTTCTTTCCACTTAAGTGCGGCCTACTGTCCCTACCGGTTAGTGTGCCGAATTAAATCTTTTAGGTTGCATAATTGACAGCAAAGCAAGACAATACATGCGTTGATAGAACATATTATTATTTGTTCTATAAAGGGCGTTATTCCACTGACTCCCGGTATGGGACGGGATAAACAATATTATAGACAAACATACACAAGCTCACGCCCACGGTTCTTCCCATGAGTGTAGGCAGAAAACACAACGCCGCCTACTACGATCCTTATACAGGCTTATTGGTAAAACACCATCAACCTCTTATGGTGTCATTGTACTCATCATTATGAACAACTTTTACTATGGGACCAAATATGAAATCGCGAAAAAAAAATTAGCGGTTCCCTACATTTATGTTTGCAGAACTCGTCACTTGTTCAAAATTGGTTCTCGCTGTTCTCGTGGCGCACTCCAACCTGCCGTTGACTCGTAATCGCTTCCGTGATGGTCGCCTATTACTCTCCGGGGTTATCGGGACATCTCCCGTTCAATGTCATCTTTGCCATGAACGACAACATTGGTAGAAGGGTGCATTAATTTTACTTTTTATAAGGCGGAAACTGACGGAAATGTATCGTTAAATATTGTTTTTTTAGGGTTCCGTACCCAAAGGGCAAAAACTGCCAACGGAACCCTATTAGTAAGCCTCCGCTGTCCGTCCGTCTGTACCGCAATAGGTAGACAGTTGAAATGTTCACAGAGTGTGTATTTCTAGTGCCACTATAACAACAAATAATAACAATAACATAACGTTGAAAATTAAAGGCGGTCCCCATACAAGAAACGTGTTTTTTTTAATCGGCTGTGTATCATGAACCGTTGTAGGTAGACAGTTGAAATATTCACAGTGTGTATTTCTATTGCCGCTATAAATACAAATAATAAAAACGAAATAAAGTTAAAAATTGTACCTTTAATTTTATCTTTACCTTTAATTTTTACTTATCCATACGAGAAACGCGTTTAAAAAAACATGTACCCAGTCCGACTCGCAAAATAGTACCGGTTTTTATTTGGGTTGATATAATGTAGGCTTTTGTTATATTTAAGACTAAAATTGTTTGTTTATTTACTGACTTATTAGGTTTTAGAAGCTTAAGTTTATTAAACTAAACGTGTGAATTTAAATCGGAATGTGGGCTCAGTTTTTTCCCC
Source organism: Brachylomia viminalis (assembly GCA_937001585.2). Lineage (NCBI taxonomy): Eukaryota > Metazoa > Arthropoda > Insecta > Lepidoptera > Noctuidae > Brachylomia > Brachylomia viminalis. The sequence goes on from OW443301.2 coordinate 6,343,563, forward strand.
ATAACTTATTTTCCAAGTAGGTAGCTATCTGCACATAATTAGTCTATATGCGTTGTAGAGTTGTAATAATGCAATTACTCTGAAAAGAGTATTCATAAAAGTGCAATTCCCAAAAAAAAAAACTATGGTGTAGTTTTTCGGCATTCCGTTAAACCAATTAGCTTTTTTTAAAGAAAATTGGCGTGACATCTCCCACTTTACCCGTCAAAGGCAAAATTACACCGATTCCAAAAGTACCATTAGGAACGTTTTTTGCAAAACACATTTTCTAATCTATTGCTTCATTCAACTGGCATTCCGTTGGCTACGTGGTATTTAAAACTTTACTGGTAGCTCCGTTTGCGTGGCTTAACTGACATTTATTATACTTTGCTATCAGATTATGTTTTTCAACTTTATTTTTCGTTTACAAACAAAATAAAACACATTATGTCTCCTTGATGTTCCGCATCATTGGGATTGGACTGATGGTTTCAGACCGCATTCACGCATTGTAATTGCTAGCCTAGTCGGCTGCATTTTTGATGTTAAGTATATGATATTTATCATATATCAAAATTTCAATTCATTCAGTTCAAATAAATACAAGTTTAAACGTCAAATTTAAATTATGTTCTAAAACTAGTTGAGTTTGGTGTTTTCAAACCGATTAATCTGAGAAGAAATACCGAAACAAACTCATAGGTCGCAGTCTCTTTTAAAGTTCAAAGTTTATTAATTGCCTACTTGCAAGTTTTTAGATATTGCCTTAATGGGGAATTTCAAAACATCACGCTAGGTATAGCAGTTTCTTTTATTTCATAGTTGCCATTAAATCTCGCTAAGTACCTGTTTGGGCTGTTTTTTATTACAAAAACATGTTTAATTTCCTCAATAACCAGATTGACTAATATTGACTCCACGATTATGCAACGGACTCATAAATTATTGTGTACTAGCAGGCAAGCCATACCTCATAACTTTGGCACAGGTTGCTGCTCATTATCGTGGATATTATTCATGCAAGCCTGGCAGCTAGTCGGTACACGGCATGCCATATCATAATGCAGAGAAAGTCAATGCAATCGTAGGCTGTATCATTGCTGATAGCTCATTAATTAGATTTAGATTGATGAATTACGAGTAACAATGCTTGCTGTCGTATCAGGTTTTGGTGGTTTTTCTCTGTCGAACATTTCGTAGTCCTGTCTTTTAATAAATTAAACAGGCGCAGTGATAGTTAAACAGGCCTTTTGTAAAGCCATAGTCGAATCACCTTCGAATTTTTCTATCACATTATTTTTGATCTACATTTCGATATCGAATATCGAATTTAACGCTATTTCATATGTGGAACTAATTTCAAGTTTATCCTTTCCGAAAGTATCTCATCAGCTCAAATATTAACATTAGCAGCGTTTACGAGGTATTCTACTATGCGTTATCATGGCTATATGATATCTAGGATCGTGAAACACGCGAGCCCACGGTACGGTTCTTTTACGACCACAAAAATAATGAAATTAACCATTATTTGCCCTGTGGCTCACGAAGTCCGTGGGCAAAATCAACCGCATCGAACTAGATATCTTTTAAAGATAGAGCATTATTTACTACTGATATACAACGAATACAGGCGGAATGTCGTTTTGATTTGATTTGATAGCGCTGTGATGAGCTCTGTCATTTGTTTTGGTCTTTATTGCATAGTAGAAGGTTTTGGAAGGTTATCTCGACCATCAATCAGGCTGTTTTGGTTCGGCCTAGACAAAAAGGAATTACAGATATTTAGTTTGTGACCTGGAATGATATTAGGAACAGAAAGCATGTGGTGGTTTATGCCTTCGCGCTGATGTATGATCACAATTAAAACTGTTTTAGTTAATTTACTGGAAACTTAAGTACTTAGGTACTAACTCTCCAAGTTTAGAACCTAACTCTCTCGTTTCATCTTATCTGAAAATCATATCACTTGCTACAGAATCTATAAGTTTATCTTCATCATAGGAACTTTTGAAAAAAGTTACTCTTTTTCCCGTCGGACCACCTTTGTAGTGGCTGAATTGGCTCAGTTCAGCTTCAACTTCAGCAGTGGACACTTATCGTCCCCTTTAATATTTATTTGTATACACCTACCTAGACAATGAGTCTTAAGAATAACTGTAAACCTATGTATGTTAAAGTTTCATACGTTTTGATAAAAGTAGACCTGTCTTGCTCCTCGCTACGTCAGTATTTTGATTATTTGAAGACTTTTGTTCTAAAGATTCTACTTTACCTTTGATTCTTCCTTATCTGGTCACTCACAAATCATTCACACATTTCATTTAATTAATTATATTAATTTAGTTTCAATTCCACAGTTTTTTAACTAGTAGAACTTTTTTAACGAATTAAACAGCTAGGTAAGTATTACAGCCGAGCAGGATGAACCACAGTGAGTCACAGTAGGTTGCAGACTGAGCCACTAGTTGATCGGGTTCGACTTACCCCTAATGAAAGGGTTGTTTACACTGCACGATACTGCAGGGCTTACGATATTAGGTACGATTTGTCATTTGGTATTTTTATTCCATTCTTTCTCTGATGAGTGATGACCGTTCTATTTTTCTCTATGGCAATGGTGCCGATGTCGACAATTCTGCCAATGTCAGATGTGATATGAGAAAACGTGCGAAGGAAGAAAATACAATTATAATTGAATTTAATGTGAAACTTGTTGACGAGTATTAGTACACTGAAACGAACAAATAAAAATATTGTTAATTAAATGATTAATTAAGTACTTACATACATGATCACAGATTACACAAAAATCATCATCTCTGAGAAGAAAGGCCGAAACAAACTCAGAGGTCACAGTTTCTTTTAAAATCCAGACATAATCTTGGTCAGATCATATGAAGACCATGCAGATTGGTGTCTGATATGGTCTTTTGAGGAAAAACTAAATCTAAATCAAGTTAGAGGAAAGGAAACTAGGTCGGTACCTAACCTACCTCGTTTCTTTTCCTTTAAGGGACTGTTCGTGTTGTTCTTATCATTAATGAAAATCTAGATTAGTACCTACACAGTTTATCTACGCTACTATTCAGTCAAATATGTTTTCCCTTCCTTGAAGGGTTTGTAGTATTACGCGCTATTAAATGTAATATAATCCGATAACTTTTTCCATACCCTTTAAATCCGTCGTTTGAGCTAAACAATGAAAACGTAATTTGTGAAGTTTTCCCAAAATGAGGTCTTTGTTTATTTTTTGCTACATTACGAGGTACCTGCCTGTGTTTATTTCAATAAAGAAATGAGCGAGGGCACGCAACGTCAATAATGAAGCCTGTAATCCGTTCGCTACGGAATTTATGAAAAGTTTCGATTTGAGCAAATAAAATTATGCGGTGAACAGAAAATATCTACATTATGTCTGGAAGCTTTATCGATTGAACAATATGAGCCAGTGATAGAGCCAAAGTACCTAGTACTTGTTTATAAATCTACCCATTTAATTTATTACTGCAAAAACGGATTTTCTACCTACGTTATGCATGCCCATGGAGAAGACAAGGCATGGCTCTATAGGGGCAGAAATGGGAAAACTTAAAACTAAGTAAGCATTAAACTGCATGTAAGAAATGAATCACTTGACGTGGTACAGTCGACAACACCTCAGGTTCGAAACTGTCAAATTTCTCCAAATGATTTTAAACCTTAAAATGTTGAGCGTTAAGTTCAAAATCTAATGAGTAAAATTGACAGTTTGAGGTAACTTGAGCTGATGCTGTGTGTTTAATAAACATTCGAAAGTAACTCTGTCTGTCTGTCTGTATGTTACCTTTTCACGCCTAAACTACTGAACGGATTTCGACAAAATTTGGCAACGAGATTGATGGCATCCTGGGAAGGACATAAGTACGCTACTTTTTGTCTCAAATATAATCCTAAAGGGGGGATGAAAATTTGTATGGGATACCCAGAATTTCTTAAGTTAGGTATATGTCAAATGAATGCGTTTGGTAAGCAATAATTAAGGAATAACGTTTTACAGCGTTTTTGTAAAAACACCCCCCAAGGGGGTGAAATTAAAATTCAAATGTATTCGATAACCTATAGAAGTGTTTCTTTACAGATTTAAGGGATTGAAAATATAGTCATAGTCCGTATCTTGAGATAACATTTAGTTTTATTACAATAAAATCAGTCCACTGTGCACTGGCTCAAAGTTATTACAACTTATTATCCGTCTATCTGTTATCTCTTCACTCCTTAATGTCTGAACGGATTTGAATGAAAGGCCATGTCATGCCATGCCAGGTTAAGAAATAGGATACTTTTATCCCGGTAGTGCGTCGCCGTGGGACGATAACTGACATTCACGCAGGTGAATCCGCAAACAAAAGATAGTGATTGATCATAGTTATAAAGTTCAAATGTTGGTCAGCAATGCCAAGTGTATCAAATGCTGGTCAGCGATGCCAAGTGTATTAAATATTGGGCGGCGATGCCAAGTGTATCAAGTGTTGGTCAGCAATGCCACGTGTATCAAATGCTGGTCAGCGATGCGAAGTGTATCAAATGTTGGTCAGTGATGCCACGTGTATCAAATGTTGGTCAGCGATGCCACGTGTAATAAATGTTGATCAGCAATGCCACGTGTGTCAAATGTTGGTCAGCAATGCCACGTGTATCAAATGCTGATCAGCGATGCCAAGTGTATCAAATGTTGGTCAGCAATGCCAAGTGTATCAAATGTTGGTCAGCGATGCGAAGTGTATCAAATGTTGGTCAGCGATGCCAAGTGTATCAAATGAGGTCAGCGATGCCAAGGGTATCAAATGTTGGTCAGCGATGCCACGTGTATCAAATGATGGTCAGCGATGCAAAGTGTATCAAATGTTGGTCAGCGATGCCAAGTGTATCGAATGTTGGTCAGCGATGCGAAGTGTATCAAATGTTGGTCAGCGATGCTAAGTGTATCAAATGAGGTCAGCGATGCCAAGGGTATCAAATGTTGGTCAGCGATGCCACGTGTATCAAATGTTGATCAGCAATGCCACGTGTATCAAATGTTGGTCAGCAATGCCAAGTGTATCAAATGTTGGTCAGCGATGCGAAGTGTATCAAATGATGGTCAGCGATGCCAAGTGTATCAAATGAGGTCAGCGATGCCAAGGGTATCAAATGTTGGTCAGCGATGCCACGTGTATCAAATGTTGGTCAGCGATGCAAAGTGTATCAAATGTTGGTCAGCGATGCCAAGTGTATCGAATGTTGGTCAGCGATGCGAAGTGTATCAAATGTTGGTCAGCGATGCCAAGTGTATCAAATGAGGTCAGCGATGCCAAGGGTATCAAATGTTGGTCAGCGATGCCACGTGTATCAAATGTTGATCAGCAATGCCACGTGTATCAAATGTTGGTCAGCAATGCCAAGTGTATCAAATGTTGGTCAGCGATGCGAAGTGTATCAAATGATGGTCAGCGATGCCAAGTGTATCAAATGAGGTCAGCGATGCCAAGGGTATCAAATGTTGGTCAGCGATGCCACGTGTATCAAATGTTGATCAGCAATGCCACGTGTATCAAATGTTGGTCAGCGATGCCACGTGTATCAAATGTTGATCAGCAATGCCACGTGTATCAAATGTTGATCAGCAATGCCACGTGTATCAAATGTTGGTCAGCGATGCCAAGTGTATCAAATGTTGGTCAGCGATGCCACGTGTATCAAATGTTGGTCAGCGATGCGAAGTGTATCAAATGTTGGTCAGTGATGCCAACTGTATCAAATTTCTCGTCATTTGTTAAAGTTGAAACAGAGAATGTGTTGGAAACAATTTGTGGTAGGTTCACTAATCAACATCCAATCAATTTTCAATTACTGCTTTGACACTACTCAATGCATCGCTGCTCCACCTTTTGTAGTCACAAACGTTATTTAAAATGGTGGTACCATGAATTTTAGATGGTACTTAGAACAAACTGTATTTATTAAAAATAAAAATTATGTAAGTTTCTAAGGTTTCTAACGAAAATTATTTCGGATGTAACCATTGATATACCACATTACACATTAGTAAATTGATTTAGTAGTTACCCAACTCACGTAAGTCGGTGTCCTTTCGCTTTGTATTTTCGTTTTTTTGCCACCGACTTCCAAAATTAATCCACTGACCCCGACTTCCACGAAAAAAAGACGAAGACGAAAAGACGAAAAAAAATTCACTAAAAACCATCGCCTAATCAAGCCTCGCCTCCATCCTGCGCAGGGTACGTGTCAGCCCCAACAGCATCCTGAAAACTATAGCTGACAAGTGGGACAGTCCCATACTGGGGCATTGGATGCGCCTACACGCCACTGTGGCGCATAATTAATAACGGTTTTGGTTTAGTTCTTCGGGTAGATATAAGTACTAACACTAGTTTCTAAATTGTGTTGTACTAACCAATGGACTTAATCTGAATAATAAAGCATTTTTTATTTATTTTATTTATGTAATCACTTGGTAGATACCAAATAGTTCCATACTTACCCTATTTACAATGGCTAATCGTACACGCGGTATGCATCGATCCAACCCAAACTACAGGTACCTTTAGGTTGATTAAAATCCTTGCTAACCAAAATAAAATAAAAAAAACATCGAGCCATACTGAAAAACTGCACCGACTGTCGTAAACTTTCTATTAACTTTCCACAATTTTACAATGCCACTAAATAAACCTTACGACTCTGACATAGGGTTCAAACTTCTCAGCACCAGGTGACTTTATATGATGGTGAACAGTTTTCTTGTCACCGCGTTTGATGCACGCAAGGCCGACATAATAGAGTTAATCAGTGTCGCGAAGATTGGCGCCTTAACTTAATGACAGGTTCAAAGGAAAGTGAAAAATACAGGGTAAGACATGGTGACTTCCTGGTTTGCTGGGGAGTAATTATAGTGGGGACGTTTAGTTCTGCGTTTACACCACAAATTTGTTTTTTTTTAAGGTTGTCATAGAAATATTGAGTCAACTTCAGAGGTTGAATTGAAAAATACAGGGAGCATTATTTTTTGGTACCCAAACGAATGATTGTCTTCAAAGCGAGAAGGCAGCAGTGATGGCCGAAGTCAAAATTATATAATACAACTGAACATTTTGGGGGTCGTGGACAACTATAGATAGGTACTTATAGGTTTGATCGATTAATTCATACTTACATCCTTTTGAGAAAATGTTTCAAACCATATCCTTGACGCTCCTCGAATCAGTAGGTAAGTGGATGGGTATAATATTATGTAATGATGTAACAGATACTGTTAATAACTGATAAATAAAAATAGAACCATTTTAGTATAATCTTTATTTGACACATCAATAAATAAAGGTTTTTAGTTATGCACATCAAATAATAGATTTCTAAGATAAAAAAATTATAAAAATAACACCTATGAGTTCTACGAGGGTACATATTGAGCTTATCAAACATTAAACATCGATATTTTGGTATAGATATATTCAAAGTTATTAAAAGGGTAACAAACCTAGTAGGTATAATAGTTTTTATGAGTTAAGATATTATGATTAATACAGTTCTTAATAAATGCTTAGGTATAATACTTTAGAGTTCCATCAAGAGAATGTTGGAAAATATACAATAGAATAGAATAGAATAGAATTGTCTTTATTAGAGTAACCAAGACTCAACAAGATTCTTAGTAAAACATACGACTATTACGTTAGTAAATGGTAAATGATTTTATTTCTGTAAGTAGGTTTGTGCAAACACTTTTACACGTCAAACATATTTTATTTTTTTAAACTAGTTGAGGCTATTCTAAGTAAGTTAGTAAGCACAGACACTACTTAAACAAAAACAAGGAAACCTATACAAGAAATAACGGTTGGTCACCGTTGCGACATCCCATGCGAGACGGCAGAACAGGGGCCGTACTATGACGTGTTAACACCATCATGATTCCGATGCGAAAAACAGCAGATAGTGCTATCGGTCATGTATAGCTCCGTCTCTCTTTCACGCTGGAACAATGATGGAATTAGCACGTCATAGTACGGCCCCTGTACGTATACACAGGCCATGCGACTCGCAACCATGCTGAAGACACTGTTGGAGCCGCTCCACACCCTGCGCACCAGGGTAGCGCACCTTTTACGTATTGTTGCGTAAAAGCAATCTACATGCGCATCCGCGAACATCCCTGATGCACTACAGAAACGGGACAGCCCCATCAGTATCCTAAACGTATTGTTATATTGAACGCGGAGAGCGCTGTACGATCTTTGCGTATATTCTCTAGCCTACAGGCTGCACGTGTAAAAAGCAGTACAGTAGGCTCGAAAGAGCGTGATTTTAACAGGAAGCCAGCATCGTGCAAACCTGCGAGCCAGCATATAGCTCTAACCGACATCGCCCTTCGCTCACGTAGGGTACACCGTGCATGTTTACATAAATGTACCTAATATTGAATAATGTAGGTAGGTGGGAAATCGGTTGTCATAATTATAAAGAGAGAACAAAAAGCTCACGATGTATATGTCACGAGTATATTCTTCAAGACAACGTTTACTTATGTATTAATACAGGATACTGTCGTATACAATAATATAAAATAATCGAGCCTGTATACAACTCACATCGTAACCTTCCAAGATTGACTTACAAAAAATTTATTCCATCCAAAAGTTTCTTCCATAATGCACATTTCTTAGTCTTTTCTCATTACCACCTGCAATTTAGGGACCCAAAAATAAATTAATTCAGCTGTCATTGTTCAAGGATCGTAAGTTCAATCCCCAGACAGTACAATTGTTGGTAGAGGGGTTCGAGCCCTATCGCAGGTCGTCGCCAAAGTAGCTGCCTGGAAACATAAAGCGTTTTAATGAAAACTTATTGTTTGCCATCGCTTTAAAACCACAAAAGTAGAGGTTAACTAAAGTGTGAAATCCACGGAACTAGAGGTCTAGTTCTGTGGGTTTTTAACTTTAGTTAAAATTACAATAGATAACATTTATATGTTACACCTGTAACGTATAAATGTTATCTATTGTAGTGTTGGTAAATTAACAAAAGTCATTCATACCATACAATTTTGACAACAGATAATAAGAATGTGCTTAATTTTTTTTTGACTTTGCATCTATTTTTTAGCTTTCTAGATTATTTTTAAAAACAAAAAAACATAACAAAAAAAAACTGGTATTAAGAAAACTGTACAAACCTCCTCTATTTTCTTTGTACCTTCCAGATCACCTGTCTCAGAAACCGCAGACAGTCTCCTCCTAGACATTGCACTAGCCGACCTCTGTCGCCTCCCTTCAAGCGTCAAATTTGAAGCGCTGGATGTATTAGACATCCTCCTCTTCACAGTAGTCTCGTTTTCATGAATACTGACGCTTTTCTTAGCTTCAAGTCTTATCAAGCGTTGTTTTGCTTGACGTGCAGCGTTTTCTCGGATGATTTGGTCGGCTCTAATGCGTAGTACTTGAGCGGCTTTCTTGTGATGTTTCAGTGCAGCTTCGAGATCGTTCCGGGATAGTGCGAAAAGATTGGCGTAGCCGCGGGATCTAAAAGATATGGAAAATAAACTCGATTAATTAAGTGATACTTTTATACGAGTGATAATTTAGTCGAACATAAAACCGCTCGCTTTTTGATATTTTGGCGCTCAGCATGGGACTCTTTCAAAACAAAGATAAAGACTATTGAAATTGACGTAGATTGTATTAAGTTACTAACATTTTAAAATATTTTATTAAAAACATTAACGTAATAGTCACTCTGACCAATTTTAAAGTTGGTCCCATGCTGGGCGCCAATTCTTCGAGATGTCTAAAACAAAATAAGAATAAAAAATCTTACATTATCTATTGCATAAATATTAATTTACCTAACGGTAGCAGTACGTCGTCGTAGTCCTTCAATGCCCAGTAGACTGATCTCACCGAAGACGGAGCCCTCTTGTAGCGTCGCCAAAACTTCTTTCTCATCCAGTGACATTACCTGAAAACACAATAGGTGCAATATTTATAATTAAGCATTTAAGAAAATATTTGCTATATCTTAATAAATGCCAGAAAAAGTATTCTTTTTTATCAGGGTTGTTCCAAAATGGTGATTTTAACTGTCGGAAGTGACTTGTTCTAATTAAATACATACGCAACACTCGCCGGAAGAAATGATATACATCTCATGGCCGACATCGCCGCGTCGTACGACCACGTCACCGGGGAGGAAGCAGACCGGACGCAGTTGGAGAACCAAATCGCGCAGCAGAGAGTCTGAACAGTCGCGGAATAGTTGTACCTGGAACCATTCATATTTCATGTAAGTACACTTTTTTCTTACTTTGCACAGCATTTTGTTTTGAGTTAATCTAGTAAGCGTTGATACACATACTTTTAACATGCAATGCATGGGTTCTTTAACTTAAGTCTGATTGGACGCCCCCAGATTTTAAAATGGACAGTAAAAAAAGATTACTTACGCATTTAAAAAAAATATTGTAGCTGCTGCACTCACCTTGCTAAGTGTTGTCATATGGACTTCAAGCGCTACATCTCGCTTCATGTTGGATGGCAATGAGTTCAAAATTCTGGGTTCATCTGAAAACAAAAGCACAATCTTTAAAATTCTGCTCTATCAATTTGGCGTCCATTCTGGGTCAGATTAAAACTAATTTGGCGCCCAACGTGGGTCAGTGATTATCATTTGGTGCCCAACTTGGGACTTAATAGTATAAAATAATTTTATAAAATAACACACGATGAACAGTTTGTTGGACAAAAATTCTGATTCACCAAAACATCGTTGTGTACTCCAAGTGTATTCGAACCACGACGCGACTCGTCTTTGCAGTAGCACTGGCATGTTCAGGCGTCGGAGGTAGCGACTACTGCCATCCAGGGTTTTACGATAGTCCGTCTATAACAACAAAAGTATTTAAAAGCATTTTTCATTAGTTCTTTTAGATAACTTAGTTAATATTATAGTGTTGTGGATTACACTGGTTTTTTTACAAGTTCGAGAACGCACTTAAAAGTTTTGTTTCTTGCTTTAAATACTATCTAAATCTTTTAAAACATAATACAATATCTCGCGCAGTTGAACTTACAATTCAAAAGGACAATAAAATAAAAACATGATTACCCTGGCCCTAGTAGCAGTCGCAATGATATCCCTTATCTGTCCAATCAGCAAAGCAAATACGAACACTCCCATCAGCCAGGCAGCTGTCATAAACAAATACTCAATAGTATTCTCAGGTTTCGGGTTCTTGCCGATAGATGTCGCAGTCTTGGTTGCGAAGTAGAAGCAGCGGATATAGGCAGAGCCTTGGTTGTCGTAGACCCAGCCGTTGGTGCCAAGGCCTATGTAGTCACTCATCGCGTAGTAGGCACAAGCATTAAGGTGGATCAAATAGAAGATGTAGAAAAGGGTTTTGCCGATTCGCACCTGATGAAGAAAGTTACTTATTGCAAAAACGGTAATATTAGAGATCATCAAAATGATACTCATCATAAATTTATACTAACAGCATACGGTGAAGCAAGCACTCTATCCATAGCCTGGTGGAACTCCCAGAAGGTCTGCAGTTTTAACAGTCTCGGGGTTCGGAGGATCACTTTCTGGGTGCCGAAGTAGATGTACAACAAGTCCAGAGGGAGCAAGGATATGATGTCAAACTGAAAAAACACATAAGTTATAAGTGGACACCCAATTACTATGGGCTTTAAAAACCCCAAAATTATTTTCATCACTCACTAATATTAGTGCCAAATGTCGCATGTTTATATTGACAAAGATAAACGGTAGGTACTATTAGCTATATTGTGTAAATAATGAATAAATAAATTTTATATAATATGTATATATCAGTATGTTCTCATGACCATTTCCACGTGACCAGTTCTCGTGATAAGCGTTCATGACCATGATGACTATGATTGATTTTTCTTACCTTATACTGTGACTTCCTTCTATAATTTTTACTTGTCTCGCTACTATCATTTACCCAGAATCCTTCATTCAAGAACATAAGCCTAGGCTTCACAAACGCCGCGTCTAGGACGTATACGATATCGCAGAGGTAGTCAGCTACCATCCAATATGGCGTGTTCTCAGGAGTCTGGTAGGGGAACGTAGCGCGAAGAGCGACGCACCAAGCGTTGTAACTGTAGCAGAAGGTTACAAGGAGAAGCCAGCTGATGTACCGACGACCTGAAAGTAAAATTGTAGTGAACTAAACATGAAATATCGTTTGTATGTAGAGAACCTAACAGCTAGATGTTTAACTCCTCAAGTCTCAAATACTAAATCCCGATCAAGTTTCTGATAATAAAACTAGTTAGGTACCATTTTCATGCTTACTTTTGAAACAACTAATCATTGGTGTGAGAAGATAAGATAAGATAAGATAAGATATTTTTATTTCGCAAATATGGGTACAGTACATGGTATAAAAAAATATAATTAAACAAGTTCAGCCACATTTTACCACTAGGCATGCGAAAGGTACAAGACCAACAACAAATACAAAAAGAAGTAATGCTACAGATCATAAATTGAATAGGTCACTGTAGAGGCCAGTTTAAAACAATGTGTTGGTCAGTATTTATTTAAATCAATTACTTAGACACGCCCCTCAGCAATTTCATTTGGTCGGTTACTTGAGAATAAACGAACAAGTTCTTTAACAATCGCCGTGGTACTTAATTGGCGCCCGACAGGGACTGGCAATTACAGCAATTTAAAAAGAATTTACTACAATGGTATACAATCACTTACATACCTTGGGGATCTATGGGCATAAAAGGGTCGCAGAACGACGACAATAGTGATAAACCTTTGCATTTTAGTTTACGCGAAGGAGAAATTGGTACAGGACTTTGCGGCGTTTCAATTACTGCATCAAGTTTTTCTTCCGAAACTGGTGGCCTAGAGAAAGAAAAACAAAAACCATCTAAAGTATGTGTAGGCCAGACTCATTGGTTTATTTCTAACTAATTGCCATATCAACTTACTCTTCTGGTGAATTATCTTCCGATTTTGACTGTTTGAACTCTTTCAATTCTGTATCTGCTTCTGTTATCTCATTATCAGATTTATATGTCGGGGGAGGACTAGGTGAGAAGAGTCGAATTTTTTGCAGTTGACTTACGATGCTAAAAGGTTTACAAAATGATTTAGTAACCTCGAACATTATCATTATACATATTTCCAAGTGATTGCTCAGCGGTAATTTATTGGTTTACGGGTAGTATTAAATTATCAAATTATAATTGTGCGGATGAGCCCATTATATTTAGTTAATTTCTGTATTGACCTTTACATAAGTGCCCATCGAATCATAAACGTTTTATAACTAAAAAGTGACAGTGTGCTGCCTTCTCTCAGATATAATTTACAAAGAGTGCTAAGTTTTAATTGCAGTAGTATCTTTATACCTTTCTTGATTATGCGTATCTTCATGAAGCTCGGTTTTGGTTTCGATATTCGAGTTTGTTTGAGTCAATCTGAAATAAATCGTTGTGCATATTTATTATCATACCAACACCTTCCTCCTATCTAACATCGAAGGTGTGTCATAGTAGGTACTTTTGTATTGTACTCACGTATTATGAGCCGGTGTCATGTCGGGTGTGCACCAAGAGCCACATGTTTCTTTAGGTATTGGGGGCTTTTCCACTTGTTTGACTGACGACGGGTGAACCGTGTGCTGTAAGATGAAATCAAATTTAGGTAAGCAATATTTTCCTGCGAAAAAAAAAACGCTGAACATTAAGCAGTCCGAAAAATGTAGAGAGGACTCAAAGTCAGAACTCAATCGAAACGATAGATCAGTCTCATATTAATTTCAATAGGAGTCTGATAACTTACTGATTAGAGACAGGATAAAGCGCATTAAGGAATGAGCTAGTTTTTTTCAGCCATGAGCCAGTTATTAAAACTCGTGTGTTCATATGAGTTAGTTTAGTGTTAACAATGAATACGTAGGTAGGTACATAATAGGTAGCAACTGCACCGTCGTAGAAAACACATAAGTTTACCTCCTTATGTCAACAATCGACGTGTGTAGTAATATTACCTTCCAGTTGACACCATTTATACTTCACTTCAATAGTAATGCCCAGTGTTATACTTGACTTTGTGACGTCATAGAAAATTTGCCGCAACTGGATAAGATCCAGGTCAAGCACTGTTATGCTTGATCGGTTCAGTAGAACAATTAATTTCTCCTAATTTTCTGATTGATATACAACGGACTATCGCAGCGTTTAACGTCCATTTTACTGCAGTCGTAAAAGTCATAACCCATAAATGTCGTCCACTCTCTATGCCATATTCTTGGCAATGAGTGTTATCTATAAGTTTGGTGAGGGGTAATTTTAATGTTACCCATTGTGTGATGAGACGACCATCTTGTTATTGGATTAATAAAATCTTCAGCTGTCTTTTCTAGTGCTTTTGTTCTGAGTCGGTGGAAATCCGCGGCAGAAATATAAAATTAGACACGTAATTTCTTAGCACGGATATACTAGTATCAAATGACTGAGTCCTTGTAGCATTTGTCAAAAACGTTTAACAAAAATAATGATGAACTGAAAGACTATGAAATAGCCATAGTCTGTCAGATCATAATTACTTACTCCGCCTCTAATTATAAAATTATGATTCGGTACGTAACTACAAAGGCCAGGCTATAACAGATAACTTCGCGCCGTTAAGACGTCTGGATCCAGTTCCTATACAATAAAGCTATCAATAATATGTTCATCAATTCATTACGGAGTGTCGGTTGGATGGCCATAATATTTCATTGTTTACTGGCGCAGTAAGAAAGCACTTAACGGCGTTTTTGTATTCAAATCACAGTGAGGTGTTCGGAGGATAATGGCTGCCGCTCGATGGCCTCGCCTCATTGACACCCGTATCGGGCCCAGATCTCCATAATGCGGGTCTTTGATTTTGTTATTTTCTAGATTCAAAGCAAGCTAGGTGAACATTTTGGATGGTTCCGATTAAAATCTCGTTTTAGGCATAATAATAATTATGCACTGAATGAACGTTGGCACCGGTAACAACGCTAGGGTCATCATCTCTTTATATCGTAAGTTAAGTAGCTCTACTATAAGTGTGGCTACCAACTACCAAGTGTGAAGTGCCAGGAACATCTAGGAATTTCTTAGATGCAGGCTCATTACCTTCAGTTCGGTCTTTATCTTAACTCATATCAACTTACAACGTTCGATCTTCTTCAAAAGGAACTGCTTTGCATTGCATTACATATGTGATAGTGTTAAGGACGAGTAGCTCCGATATTTCTACTACGAACCAAAAAAACTACCAATTGATATGATAAATTAAAATACCTTAGAGACAATCATGATAGGAAATAGGAAGCCCTATGTATATTATAGCCCTCGAGCTATGATTTATTTTTATGTATCGCCTTGGCATTCCTATATTACTTCATTTTTTTTAACCTATACTGTCCCACTGCTGGGTAAAAGTCTCCCCCAAACTTCGCCATTCATCTTTGCCTGCCGCCTTTTCTGGCCAATCAGTCAAGAAAGAGTGTACGTAGGTCGTCGCGCCAGCGTTTCTAAGGCCTGCCTCGTTCTTCGTTTAGGCCCGTGGCCTCGTTCCTAGGCCGACTTCATCATATTCGTACGATATTACTTCCAGTTTAAACATTACCTACTACACCAGTCTAATATTAAAATTAATGATAGATAAGCATATTACTCACTTGGAATAACAGGGAGCGGTTTTAGGCACTGGGAAATACTGATCTAAAATACAGCAAGTAACTATTTAAAGTAATTGAAGACTGGGTGCGGTGTATTAGCAAAGTCATCTGTAATACCGGAATTAGTAGATTCCCATGTAGATAGGTCCTTAGGACACGTGTTTATATGTCGCTAGTTGGTAGTAAAACAAACGATTCGCTAATTGGAATTGCAAGTGCACAAGACTAAAGCTAAGGAACATACCTAATTGAAGTTGTTTTATTTTAACTAAGTAAGAACTTTTGCCCCCAGATTCATCCGCGTGGATGTCGGAAAATATCCCACGTGAACGTACATAGTACCGGTATTTAAAGTACCCTTTGTGTTAATCCAGTGCCTGTGTGCCAAATTTCATCCAATGTTTACGCGGCGCACACCAGTAAAGTTCCCAGTCGGCAAGATTTTTTTCGACATCTTCACTAATCATCGTGATATTTTAAATTTAAAGCCAATTTACACAAGCCAGCTCCACAAAATATTCGTGATTTTACTTATAAGAGTTATTATAAGTGAGGTACCGTAAATAACCAATTCATGAAGAAACCATTTAAAAATGTTTCATCGTTTATTTATTTATGGTAAGAGTTGAAAAATCGATTTCATTGTTAAATAAAAAATATAATAAAATCAGCTGTTCCATACATTTTGTCGAGTAACGTGTAACAAAATGTATGGAACAGCAGGTTTATTTACTGAATGGATTACATTCAAATTTTATATATCGTCTAAGTAGATATACCATGTAGATAGTATACGTGATGATAAGGTATGCGCCGCTTTGTATATCTATATTTTTATTCGTTTTTCAGTTTTGGGTTTAATTCAGCAGGTGAAAAATAAGTAAGGTTACCTACTTCCCTTTAAAGAGTGGTTTTCAGGAAGGTACTTTAGGTAGATACCTACTTAATTTTTAATCACTATGAACTGACAAAAAGTGCCTGCTACTTTACTAGGTAGGTACTTTCGTGAGTTAGTGGGCAAGTAGGCACGACAAGTAAGAACCTAGTCTTCGGAACATTTTATTAATACTTCCGAGAAACTGTAGGTACGGAAGCTTCATTACATATATCCACAGAAATGTAGTATAATTCGTAGAAAAATGGACTAAGTACTTTCACTTATAATAGTAATAGTAATAGTATTTTATTTCGCAAAAGTCTTTATTCTTTAATTATTTTACTTTTACTGTTTTATCTTTGTCATTTGAACCTTTTCATTGCACATTATGAATGTACCAATATGCTGGCAATTTCCTGTACCTACATATCTACTGAAACTGAAATAAAAATAAATAATTAACAAACTTACCACTTCAACTTTAATTTCCATATTTATAATTCACGAATGAAACGATCACATTTTAAAAACAGATATTTCTAAAATTGAATTTATGGCGGCAACGCAAATAAGAAAAAATATCGGAAGGAATTTTCCGGTCAACGAAACACGCGGTCACCGTGGAGGCGTTTAAGCGACTGTTCAAATAAACTTGGCCTGCTTGTAGTTCGGAACAATAACGATGGCTGTATTGGAGCCAATGTTTGGGCCAAGGGGGATCAGAATGGAGTGGTCTTTGCAATCTGCGCCTCCTATTATGCCAACTATTGGATTGAACCTGACGTAGATAAGTAGGTATATGTACGCCCGGCTCGACCTGGGCAGTTAACCACATTACAACTTTAAGTTTCCTAAAAGCTTCCTAAATTTACCAGCGAATGACGTCACTGAAAAATTTGGTGTGTTTTCCTAGGGAGTGTTTTTTACACCGTAAAGTCTAACCCCGCTGCCATCATTTTTATGACAGCCGTCACTGCGGCCGTTATGTGGCGGCCACCGCTCTTCTAGGAAACCGTAGCTTTACTGACTGGCAACTACCTATATTTTAGATTCTGATTGTTATTCGAAATTTGAGGGCAAAAGTTGCATTTTGTCCGCTAACGTAGAAAGATTTTTTAAATTCGAACCTTTCTATCAATCATTTTCTATACCGCCAGTCCACTGAAAATGCATTAAGTAGTAGGTACTTATTTCATGTCAGACCGCAAACCTCATTTTTAGAATATAAATATAATACCTATTATTTAAGCTATTTTTCTTGCACCTAGAATTTTCCTCGCTGTACTGAGATGAAAAGTTGTGTGTTTCGCTCGGCAGCAAAGTTATTCTGCGTCTCGTACCTTTGAACTTTGAACCCTCGCTATGCTCAGGTTTCAATACAAGTACTCGCACCAAAAAACAACTTTGCAGCCTTGCATTACAAATGACTACTACCACGGCATAATTGATACTCTATTTCTCATACAGTTTCAGCCGATCAGAGAGAAGAAGAGTAAAAAGAAGCAATTTGGATAAGGGTATTCTTTTTGACAGACAAAATGGGGCATTTGCGATGCGTCCGACACTCGAGTAAGTGTGGAGTTCTTGACCAGATTATGACCCAGTGCCTGCGCTTTTGAGAACTTAGGTATAAACGCAACTGATACAGGATGCTGTTACTAACGCGGAGACCTACTTTATACGGTCTATGCTTTTAAAGGAATTCGGAACCTATCTTAGTTTCAAACCTATTCGAAAAATATGAAAAGATGTAGATACTTTTAATTGGCTTGCTTTTCCCTAGAGATTTTAATGTCTTTAAAAGACTGTCCGCTCTTTAAGAACTTATCAACGGCACTGATGGAGAATGCTTATTAACGTACTGGGCTTATGCAATTAAAGAAAGTAGGTACCATCAATAAAGTCGACGCATGATCACTTTTAAAATTATTCGTTTGCACGAAGTGACCATGCTCAGTCTTCCCGCCCACAATGTTGTATTAAATTGATTTTTTTTTTCCTAAAAGAAACACATGTTTTCTGTTTCCTTTTACCTGGACAAGAAATATTTGGTACTTCCTTCCTTGATTGGTTGGTCAAATTGGTTATAGCGGGGGTTGGGTCTAGTCGCTGTAAAGAAATATAAGCCTCAACTAAGCGTCAACTTTGTTGATAGTACCTATCTAAGTTACAAAACTATTGGAAATTAATAAAAATAAGTTTAATTTCCTTGTTTTTTCCCAGAGATGTTAATGTCTTTACAAAACATACCAATTACCTATTTAATAGCACAACACCCTGTGCAAATCGACTATTGGAAAATTAAGTGAATTCCTCTGAATGGCGGGAAATGCGGTTCCCGATAAGAATAAATATATTAATTTACTTAAATTAACTTAGAAGGAAATTAAACTCCATATAATTTAAACACACCTACGTGGATCGAAAATGAGGTCACCGCGCCGGAGAAGAGTGGTTTCGCTCTTTTACGAGGACAAACGTGGAATTGTCGGTGCGCACAGCAGAGTTCTTTTTGCTTATTCGTGTTAATTAATTCGTTTCAACCAGAGCAGAAGAGCTCTTTTTATTTTCATCTGTGTTCATTCAGGCAGGAAACAATTATTAAGACTGATATAAATAGTGCCATACTATAATTTAACTATTTCTTGTTGACTAAGATTATAGAAACTGATTTTGTGTTACTTATTATGTTTCAACTGACCCCTTTCCCCGTTTCAACCGCCCGATAGGGCGATGGTTGAAACAGTGGCACATTAAGTTATTAAACTCTACCTATCTAGCAATATGGTAGTTGAGCCTCTAATTATAATAAGTATTTGAAGACAAAAGTCTATTCTCTCGTTTTAAGTGTTTTGTTGTTTGTTATGTTTCAAAATGGCTGTGCTACGGGCGTTCAAAGCAAAATTGTTTCAACCGGACCCAGTCGCCCCTACCTTATATGAGAACCTTAGACAAAAGTAGGAGTAAAGCAATATACTTCAGCTTCTACTTCTGTATACAGCTTGCTGAAGCTGTGCCTTTATGTTGGGTTTGAGATAATCGCCAATTCGGTAATTCAACTGAGGACGTCAAAGCTTTGATGATAGCCAACACTCAGCAAATCAGCTCCAAGGCCCAAGAGCTTGCAGTGCCGAGCCCGGTAAGGCAAAGTACCTAACGTTTAATTCGTTTTAAACTATTGCGTGAGAAACAAGCTAATGGTCATCAGAAGGTGAGTGGTCACCTTCGCATATCGCCATCTTTGTGATACTAGAGGCTAGAGATACCCATCACTGTGCGTTGCCTCTTCAGCAGAAAAATGTCTGATAAGTAGTTACCACGGAGCTTGTTTCTGCTCCGTGGTAGTTACCTACGCCTCATAAGTAGTTATATCCAATGACTAAAGACTAAGTTATATCTCATACGTAGTCATAAGCGTCTCGTTGTCTGCCACAACGACAGCAAGACGTCCATCAAACGTCGACGCACGTTTTGTTTTTTCTACTTTACTTATCCATATATAATTATGTAGGATGTATAGGGTCCAAACAAAAAACCTGGACAAACTTTTTCGGTCATATATGTAGTATTTACCTCATAATCATGAATTTGAATCAAGCTATTGTGATTGAACCTCCTCTATGCGGGTGCCTGTGCATCATGCGGTTGCGGCTGGAGATACCTACATTACTCTCCTCTAAGTTTAATTATCCAAAATACAATTCAATCTGTTATTGGCAAAGTGATAAAGAATTTTAATAATATAACGTACCTACGTATACGTAGATATAGGTATACCTATATCATCACATCGATTTGCTTAATTGAACTGCATAAGTACCCGCAAGTACCTAATTCCTGGCCCGGCCGGTGTGTAGGTAGGTACCTATGTTATCATGAAATCAATAAAATATCCCTCTAACGAGAGCAGTATTAGCAATAACGGGCGACTGATTTTGGATACCTAATCGCGGATTTCTGTTCTCCAAAAAACGATATTCACAATAAATGTTCAATGGCTATAAGTTTTAGAGGGGATTTGTTACCAAAATAAACAAAAAAAATATAACAACCACCTAAAATCGACATGGCTACATACAAAACATGCCCTGAAACATTAAGGAAATTGCACCGAAAACTTACCCTCCGCAGGAATTTAAAACTCGCAAATACCATTTTTAATAGTATTCTATTCAAACAGTCAATATTTTACCACCATTTTATTACTTTTTGAGCTTTCTAGAGATTTACGAAACCGGAAACCTGCGTCGATATGTATGACTTGTCAATTTTACGAGCTGAAAGATTTGTATGCGGCTTAGTGAAAAATGCCTGCCGAGGTGCGAATATTCCTTGTACAAGAGACATTTTCAATTTGTTCGGATAGCAAAGAATTTGGGCGGGAAGTAAATATTTGCTTTGATGGCATTGCATTAAAGCGCCTGAAAGCTCGGCAAAACAGCGCTTTTTTCAGTATCTTGGATTTTGTTTGAGTTTGAAGTAAACTAAACTTCTATGCGTAGATCCCTTTCTTCAAAAAGAAACAAACATTAATCTATGCATTATTACATTCAATGAAAATTCGGAGAATAATAAAAAAAAAACAAAAAAACCACCTCCGACTTCAAAAAAAAAAACTACAAAGTGATTTTTCTGTCATTGTTTTTTTATTGTGGCAATGCATCAAACATACGGCTGTCAGCTGTCAACTTTTGCATTGTTTTGTTTACAAATAGAAATAAAAACACGGTCTATCTTTTCTCAAAAAAAATATTCAATTAATTTGCTCAGAATTTCATGATTGAAGCGCTGAAGGAGGTTTATCAAACACTGCGCGCGCATTTCTCCGTTCTATAATTTGTCGGTAAAACAGTGTGGACTGTATGAGAAAAGTGTCGATTATCTTGCAGCCCGATAAGTTGAACGAGATGATTCTAAACCGATACTTTATTTAATAAAAATACGATAAAAATCTGCCCAAGAACTTGATAACTATAATAGGCGTGTGAAAGTTTGTTAGTCGTAAGAAAAACTTCCATGGTAATAGCACTAACAAAGACGAAATAAGTGCTGTTCAAAATGGATGGAGGCAAGTGTTTTTATTTTTCTTTTTATCGTTTGCTTGGATAGATACCTACCTAATAAAATCACGAAAATGACTTTCGACTAGAGAAAAAACCCTTTACAAAATGTATCTAGAAGTAAAGGTACATACTTAGATTAATATGTAAAGGTAATAGTAATAAAATAAGTAAATATAAATTAAAAACTTGCAAAGTAATACAAACATTAAAATGAATCAAGCTAAATCTCAAAATCTTCACTTTACCATCTCTAAGAGGCGTTTTTATTTTATAGAAATTAATAATACAAGTAGCCAAATGTTAAAATAATCACCAAAATGTTATTCAATTAAGAACTTTCCTCATATTGCTTTTTTTTAGAAGGCAAGAGAAAACAAGTGAACTATGAACAATTGATAGCTCTGCTAGAGTTTCTCAAAGAACATGAAGACTTGGCAAAGGGTCTCACCAGGGGCAGGCACCGACGTGGCAAATTTCACATTGTAAAAGCCTGGAACTTATGCTCTAAGAAGCTGAACGGCATTAAAAATGGTGCCGTAAAAGATGGAAAGGGTTGGTCTAAGGTGAGTTAATCTATGTAAATACTATCTTATGTTTAGAACTAGAGAGCTCTTTGTAAAGGAGCTGGTCAAGGAAAGTACTACCTAAATACCTATTTCTGCCACCAAACCACATTGATATGTTCTGGTTTGAAGGGGTATTGCTGAAGTTCATTGGTAGCCATTGCGATGTGGGGACGAGGAGGGGTTAGGTAAACAACATGACATGTATTACTTTGAGAGTCAATTGTGAGCAGAGACTCAACTGTACTCAGCTACAGTCCTCAACTGTCCTCTCTCCCTTAATAGGTGGTTTAAAATATACATAGATAGTACGTGACTACATGCAAACACGAAGTATATAATATCTACCTTAACTTAACCCTGAACAATATGTGACATGCTGATGTACAACATATGTGACACGATGATGAACCATATACGTGCTTTCTCACCACACCATGACCACTTACCATCAGTTGGGCCACTTGCTTGTTTGCCACCGAGTGATATTAAAAAGATTAGAAGGGTTTAAATGAGATGAATAAAACCTCTTTAAATTTTCAGTATTGGTGTGACTGGAAGTACCGAGCCAAGAGACGTGCACTAGAGCTGAAAGCCTCTAAAGACGGTGACAGACCCCTACCTGAGGGCATGTTACCATTGACAGAATTGGAAGAAAATATTTTGACTCTTATAGGACACAGTGCTGTTGAGGATGTTGTCATTATAAATGATCCGCTGTCTGAAGAAGTAAGTTATAAGTCCAATGGTCAGGGTAAGCAACTATCATCCTTACTGTGGCTGCTGTACAACACAACTGACAAAATATGCCCATGTGCTAATCTGCTAATGCAAGCAAACCATTGCAAGATGTTTTTACACAGGCTTGCATTACTTGTAGTAGCCGATTATGAAGAAACCCATAGTCTTAAAAAAGTAAAGTTTGACCAGATCTCCCTGTTTGTAAATCCTTGCTCTATACCTAACTAACCAACGATTGGGCATCTTAGGAATAACACCTACTAGCCTACAACAATACAGTGTTATAATTATTTCAACTAATATTAGTACATTTTGATAATTTTAGGGGTTGGATGAAGCTATACAAAATTATACGGACAACAATGAAGACAGCCCAATAAATCAGTATTTTGGTAAGTTTTCAATCCAGCTAAGAATTCATCTCAATAGTTCAGCATTGAAATTAGTTTTAATATTTGTAATGAATTTTTGCTTTTTTTAGAAGCAGAGGATGTGGAGCCACTTACAAAAAGTCGTAAAAGACGACAGCCATGTCATGATGAAGAGGCAGGATCAAGCAGCCCACTTGAAAGAAAACCTACAGTAGACACCACCACGTGTAGAAATACGAAAAGCTCAAGTAAGCACTATAATTTGTTAATTCAGAAACTGAATCTCGTACCTAAGTCCGGTCGGCTGCTGGCAATAACGCCGGGTTCAGTATGGCTGTAGGCTTGCACCAAGGGTCAGCTTTAAGTCCTTACCTCTTCCTGTTGGTTATGGACACTCTGATGTCGGACATACAGGAGGAGGCACTTCCTGGTGCTGTTTGCTGATGAAATTGTTCTTGTCGGTGAAAATGGACCTGAGATCCAGAACAGATTGGAGAAATGGTAACAGAAGCTGGAGAATGTTGGCTTGAAAATGACCAAAACTAGAGTTCTGCGACCTGTGTGATCTAGAACCTTTGAAACAGGCTCCTTATTTTTGTACAATTATTGCAGGAGTAGAGAAAAGATCGTCCAAAAGGCGTAGGAAGCAGCAATCACCAATCGACTCTGACATGGAACTGGGTGGATCATGCAGTCCGTTGGAAAGAAAACCCGAAGTAGTTGTCACAAAGAATGCAAATTGTATTGATTCAGGTAATTTTAAATTTTACTTCTTTTAGGATGCCTACAAAAGGACTGTCGTGGAAACGGCCAAATAAAAAGAAACCCTTAAATTCGTTCATAAAAAAACAAGTGAATAATTAAAAGGTCAATACAAAATCAAAATACCTACCTGTCAACAAGTACCAGGTACTAGTACTTCACAAAATAGAAAATGGTCAACTTATATTATGCCTGGACTATAAAAGAGACCTCTGAGTTGGTTTTGCCCTTTCTTCTCAGAGTAGTCAGATAGGAAACGCCGACCTCATCTAATTTTTAAAATATGATTGACATATAAAAGTGTTTGTACTTTGTGTATATAAAAGTTCGGACATAATCTTTGAGGACCATGTAGATTGGTGTCTGAAATGGTCTTCTGAGGAAAGAACCAGGCAGATCAAGAGGACCTGTCCAGTCAGTGCACGAATTTGTCAGTAACCGTGCAGCTCAACTCAGAACTTAAGAAGTTCAACGATTCGACGAACAATACCAAAGAAAGGCCATTTGGGTAGGCCGCATAAACTCCTTAAACTGCCAGATCATGATTAAAACAAACAATGACCCACATACCTAGTCCTCACATTCGCAATAATTAAAATAATAAACAATAAGTATTCCAGTCGTTGTGTATATAATAATCATCAATTGTCAGTGTATGTAACAAAAAAAAAAAAAAAATACAACATTCAGTATGCAGAAAATTGGAGCAACATAATCCCAAGCCTTTTTGTCCTCAATATAATCTTTAACGGTATAAAAGGCTTTCTGAAATGAAATAATTTTATGTAGTCCGTTATCTTATCTTGACGTTGTTTGCTATGGCAGTTTGGCGTCTACTTGCCTACTTTACAACATTAGGTAGGTAGATATGCATCCGATTCTATAGTCAGAAAAAAGCACAACATTTGTCGATTCCGGAATTGCACGATTTTTACCATCGATACAAAAGTGCATTCCAAAGTGCATTTGAAAGTAAGTACATAATATGCATCCGAGTCAACAACAGCCAACATACCAACGTAGTATATAGTAACATTAGCCAACATCTCAACTTTAGGTGAATAATGTGAATATGCATCCGAATATCCGATCTCTAATTATAATGTAAAATAATGAGATCATTAAGTATGTCAAGATCTTATCTAAAAAATAAAAATAAACATTGTAATTTGGGAGCAGTTATGAGACATTTACATAGTTATAATACGTTTTTAGAGGATTAGTTAAACAAACCGTTTCCGCGTAATCCCAGATCCCAGTCAATGTCTCCAAAGGGCCAATGTTGTGGGAGGCTTATAAGAGCCTTATTGGTCCTTTGAGACGAGAGGAGTATTTATAATAGTAATAATTCCAGTTTAAAGGCATGTATTTTGTTTATATTTTCCACAGATGGCGAGGACAAAGCATCAGCTTTTCTATCCATAGAGCGAGACAAAGTATTCAGCACTGCTAAAATTATAAACACACTAGAGATGATACATTCAGAGATAGCTCGACTCACAACTGTCATGGCCGACATAAAAGATTATTTAGTAACTAATTACCGACAAATAAGTGTAACTTAGATAAGGTTTTTTTAATTATTTTTAAATACTTTTAAAGTTTAATTTAGATGCAATTTTGTTGCAATGTTATTTGGAAAATATGTGATATTTAATATTATTATAATTTAAATTTATATACTTAAAGTGATTTGATTTTTTATTGTTGTATTAGAACTACTCGTTTTAAACGTAGTTATACCTACTTAGTAATGTGATTAACTTACAGTCAACTGCACTTTCATGGTAATAATTTGACACTGACAGCCACTTTATGTCGTAGCAGTAAGGGTGGGTTTCATAGCTCAAGTCTTACTAAGACGCGTGGTTGAACGTACAATAGTATCTATTCAAATTATCTGTAAAATGATTCAGTTTACACCATTGTTTTCGTTTGTTAAATCTTTATCATCATCATTCAATTCAACAATTTCATTACCTTGACCCATGAACAATTAAATCGCGGGATTAGGCAAGCCATTAGAAACCCAATTCACAATCCAAAACTTCACTAACAGATAGCAGAGTACATATAAGTTCTATTATAATAATTTAAATATAATTATATACACGGTGACATTTGAATCACAGTTTTGCTAGAACAAACGTTGTTTAGACCATGGTCTTGGTCATGGTCACCGTGTATATATATAGGGTACTTCTAATTATTCTTATTGAATCAAACTCAAAGCATTTATTTAAAATAAACCAATTACAGGCATTTTTAATTGTCAAGGGGTCGGTCAGTCAGAATGATGAAGCTAGTTGCCTATTAAAAACCGTAGTAGGAGATGGAGAAGAACGGGCAAGACCCTGCATAGACACTCTTTTTGAATGTCTGTCACAAGTCACAAATAAATAAATTATTAGTAGATGTAGATACCTACTTATGTATTATCATATCACATACTTAGGCTCTATTGCACCACAATAACTAAATGCATTTAGCGCTAAACGAGTTTAAAACATCGTTCTATTACTGTCAATCGTTTGAAAGTGACAGAGAAAGAATTGTGTTTAGCGTTAAATGCATTTAGCGCTAAACGAATTTAAAACATCGTTCTATTACTGTCCATCGTTTGAAAGTGACAGAGAAAGAATTGTGTTTAGCGTTAAATGCATTTAGCGCTAAACGAATTTAAAACATCGTTCTATTACTGTCAATCGTTTGAAAGTGACAGAGACAGAAGGGTGTTTAGCGTTAAATGCATTTAGTTATTGTGGTGCAAGAGAGCCTTAAGTTAACCTGGCAGAAACAATAGATCCATTGAAGAAATTGTCTTAAAAATGTGAATTTTTAAACGTTTTTCTTTTCCTATTCTATCAGTATTAATAACATAGTTTTAGGTAGGTAACTGTTCCACTAAAGCCACCCAATATGTTTTGTTTCCATATTCGGCAATAGCCCTGCACCAATCGGGCGTTGCCCTTGCATAGTGCGTAGTGCGTACAGTGACGTCGGTTGGTGCCTCATTTCATTAAAAGTGTCTAACGGGCTTCTGCGAGTTGGCTTTGGCCCCTCGTACGCCTTCCAAAGGTTGTCTGTAAAATATCGCTACTAGCGATAAGACCGCCCATTGTGTCACCCTATGTAAAATTTCTACATTTATATCTGTTCCAAAGTTTTTGGTGTACATAATAAAGAGTATATTCTATTCTATTGTCTTCGTAGGAGAACCAACATAACCTAACGTGCATGCTCATCAAGTTTATACTACTAATGTGTACTTATTATCATATTGTATGTAGTCATAGACTGAATAATGTTAATTATGTATAGTATGTATGCTGTTAGAACACCTACCAATAAATATACAGATTTGATTCTGTTTCAATACTAAAAACTTGTTTTGAATTATAAATGCATGTATTGTATTCAGTAACTTCAACACGACTTAAATGTTCCGTTGATATGGCACCGTATAATTATGAACATCGTTAGTTTATAATCTATCTCGCGAGATTACCTATAAATTATCGAAAAATTGTGAACTGCAGCAAACCATTTATAATTTAACGCATTCTTTTTCGATAGTTTCTAATCTGTCCATGGCAAACCGACAAATTGTGAACTGGCATGCGACGGATCGCACCTTGCGCTAATATTAAATAGCCAAATAACTGCGACCAACTTTGAAGTAGCGCTCTTCGGCCGCTGCCGCGGCACCGCTCGCTCGGCTCGCGCAGTACGGCACAGTTATAACCTTACCTAACTCATTTGGTCGGGGTGCTCTGGCTTAGTTTCTGCGACCAATTAGGCTACCGCCGAGACCGACAAATCAGGGATAAAATCGGACAGATTGTGAACCCTATCGGTAAGTGCAGGTTCGTTCACAATTTGGCGGTTTGACAAGGATAGATTTTACTAACTATCGAAAATTAGTAGTTTATGCTACTATCAAAAATATACATGTGAATTAATTTATAATTAAAGGCGATTTGTGGAAAAATAAATAAAATCGGTAGAAAAATAGAGAAGTTTAAAAGTTATTCTTCTGTTCTTGTCACACAAAACGACCACTGTACTGAATAGCGTGAAGTTACTCTGTTTTATAATATCAGATGGCAGCACTGCGAAATATATACATCAATATATACAACTCCAATTATCTATTCTAATCCATGTCGTTGTGGTTTCCAAGACACTTGCATCATTTCCCTGCATGGGACTCGTCAAGCTTCAATGTTGCGGCACTTTTCTGAATGGCCGCCACTAGAATTTGGCCTGTAGTGGTTGGAATTACGAGAATGGATGCAGGATATTCTTTGAAGTTGAATCGTAACAAAACCTCATACTCCAAGTCAGTGTCCACCTTAAGACGCATGTACCTATATCGTACACAAATACAAGCGAATTTCAGCCGTATCAGTGTATCAACGTCGCGGGATCAAATAGTTCAAGTAACGATAATGTATGTCCAGGGATGTAGCAATGGTACCTACGCTTAGTAGTTCGCCAGCCATGGTACAATACAACGCTCCACGTTTCTAGTTATTAGTGCTAATCAAATAATTTATAATGAAGCATGTGATTTGTATTCTAGTTTTGTGCTTAGTAGGGTAAGTTTTTGTGAAAAGTTTTATTTTTATTCTGGGTAATTGTTAAAAAATATGTGTTACACAATTTTAAGGAAAGTGGAGGCAAGTTAAACCTAAATTAAATGACTTTAGAATTAATTAACATACCGCAAAAAAAATAGATTTTGTCCAACACAAGCCCGAACGAGCTGTACAACGTATTTTAATTTCCCATTAACGTAACTAGGTATAACGGATTTGCTGACACTACAAGGGCGCGTATTTCATAATGCGCCATTAATTTATCTCTGAACAGATTATAAACTATCGAAAAATAATGCGTTAAATTGTAAATGGTTTGTTCACAATCTGACGGTTTGTCAAGGATAGATTATACAACTATCGAAAATTAATACGTTATACCGTGTGAGTCTTTATAATGTGCACATATCGAAATGAGGGAATATATAAATTATGCTTCATTTTATCGACGTTAAATATAACAAAAAAGACTTTTTTTTTAAAGACTACCTGCTAATCAATAGTGCGTGGCCGTGCGCTGGGCCTTTCTTTAACAGTCGCTAAGAAATGATGGGATTGAGTTAAAAACATGCAATTTTTACCATTAGGTGGCTAATACAATAAAAAATAACTTAAAGTAATAAAAACGGTAGGTAATGGAGGCGTCTTTTTGAGAAATTTTACGATTATTGCACAAAATTATGAAATAAATACAGATTTTTGCTAAAAAAACATGTTTATTTTCAATTGAAGGTAGTTTTTTTTCCACAATTTTCATTTTATGAGGACGCCTAATTACTTCCATCCATTATGGAGTTGGTTTCATCGCGATAGATCGTTTAGTTTTAAAGTTACACTGTTTTGTTTACACGTAAACAAACGTATTTTATTTTCCCATTAAAGTAGGTAACTATAACGGATTTGCTGACGGTACAAGGGCGCGTATTTCGTAATGCCCCATTAATTTCTCTCTGACCTCACTAAGTATTCAGACCAACTGCTTTTTGGTCGTACCTTGTCGTTTCTCCCGTGAAGGAACAATCACCATTACACGAAGAAAACATTGGTTCATCTTCCGATCCTTTTTGGCAATAGTGTTGCCTGTTTGTTAGAACAGTAGGTACCTAAAATATTTTGGTCCTTCGAGTAGAATACCATGGTGGATGGATGTACCTATACAACCTCGGATAGTTCTTACTCAGACTAGACACAATCACGTTATTGTTTCAGAACGTTTGCGTTGTTTATTTTTCCAAACAAAATATACTCCGGTATGTTGTCTTTATCTACCTACCGTTTTAATTTTAGTATCAGCGTCACTATAATTAACTCATTAGTAATACAATGATACCATTGTTTTCCAGTGTATTTGGCAGAGTCGCTGAAATTGAGCAGCACCAAGATGATATTAGTAATTTAATAACAGACGTTAAACCAGTTAAAATCCAACTAAGTATTTTAAACAATACGAATGTAGTAAAAAAAGGTAGTGATAACACAATTCACGAGAACTTGGTTCAGGAAAACAGTAATAATATTACTAAGAAAACGTGCGGCACACGCAAAGATGTATCAGACAATTTGTTAGATGCAAATCACACTGAAACAAGCAATAATGAAACATGTGAACCAGAAAGTAAAGTTGACAATGGAACAGCGTTGATATTAACTCCGTACCTGAAAGATGGACGGATAAGAGACGCGAAAAAGGCTGCTAGAGTAGATTCAAAGCATTTCTTGGGTTTCAAGAGCTACTCCGGTTTCTTGACTGTGAACGAGACGTACAATTCGAACCTTTTCTTCTGGTACTTTCCGGTGTTGAACAAGCCTGTGAACGCGAGTCCATGGATCATTTGGCTTCAAGGCGGGCCAGGAGCCTCCAGTATGACTGGACTTTTTGACGAACTTGGACCTTTCACTGTTATAAACGAAACTTTGAAACGTAAGTATTGTAGTGTTTATCATCACCATAACGTTAACTACCTAATGGGCGTAATGGGCATCTCACGTACCTACATATTCATGAAATGGTCCAATGTCTTTAGGTATGCGTCTGGTCCTTCCTTTTCCGAGAAATTCCTATTCAGTAACCGAAGTCACGTTTTGGGTATCATGTTTTTTAGTGATATTATCCTCATTACTTATTATTTCAGCATTTATAGTTACAACGTTTGCTTCATTGTCTCAGTCTTCCTGTTATAGTTTATCTACACTATCGCGGTCTGTGCAATTAAGATTTATTCAATGTTACGTTCCTTAACTAGAGTAATTTGGCTTGCAATCGCAGTTCATGGGGGTCAAGTTAGAACGATTGTGTATAGGACTAACGGTTACATTAAACTCTTTTTTAGACCTGATACGTTAATTGTTGGAACTTTAAGAACGAGACTTGGTTTAATCGCTAGTCATCATTGCTCCAGCTTCAGGCGTCCTTTTCTCTACAATGAGTCGGCTTGCAGTAAAGTAATTCCGCTTGTTATGTGCTTTCTAACCTCTTGAAACCTACCAAAGTCTTAAGCCCTCAGGCTTCTTTCTGGCAATTTCAATTCCATTGCAAGCATAGGTACCTACTTGGAAAGAATAGAATACCTATACGGCGTTATTACTAAAACGTGCAATTCGCACACTAGATACTAAAACTGCAAAAAAAAACGCCACTTTTCTTACACAGTGACCATAGGACCATAATCACAAAGAAAATATTGAGCTTGTCTTAGTATTTACGAGGTAATTACAAAACAGGAAAATATAAAACAATTTATTGTATGAATTCCTCGAATATAACGTCTGCATTTAATCAAGTAAAAAACCGTATTATCAGTATTCTGCGTTAGCAATGATAGAATAGGTACCTACTTAATTATTTGTATTGTTGTTAAAGGTCATTGGTTGTGACGTGTTGGTACAAATAAAAGAAATCTTAAGATTGTTTTGGGTTTTTTTCATTATGCAGATGGTATTGACCATATGGGATCTTCCCGCGCATTAAAAGCTTATTGCCCCTTGATTTATGAGAAACATGAAGCATTGTTGTGATATGTAGCTGCCATCTGATTGCAGCCAGACGATTTCCAGCCGATAGTTTCGTATTTTTGCGTTCACTGACCATTCCTTCGTCACTCAATCAAAAAACCGCGGATTTTGATAAAACTACCAACGGAAATGTCCCAATACAATCTTAGTAGTTATTTTATGCCTCGTGTCCTTTGTCGTGCGCCTGCGATTACCTACCTAAGTAAATACCTAACCGTGGTGTCGTTCAGCCGATGTAGATAATAGGTACCGATAATGACATAGTAAATTCCAGGAAACCCGTATACTTGGCTTCATAACCACTCCCTGCTGTTCATCGACAACCCTGTGGGAACAGGATTCAGCTTCACCGAACATGTAGACGGATATACTACTGATATGGCTACGGTAAGACGTGATGCATTTATTTAGGTTCATTTTCCTGTTCCGCTGGGCAAAAAATTCTTAAACATCTTTGTTATTAACCTAGGTCCTACACATAGTTTTGACTGTTTGTGTAGACCATGATTCACCTAATTCCGTGACATGTTTCGAATCGAATACTAAATTAAGTATATGAGAAGATTTCATACTTTTAAAATAAAACTTATGACCACGCAATAGGTCTTCTAGTGTGTGTTTAATTATAATATTTATATATAAGTAATATAAATTAAATATAATATTAATTTTAAATAAAATAATTAATAAATAATATAATTAGTAAAATATATAAATAATTTAACGATTTTACAAATTTTGAATTGAAGTAACCAAGGTAATTTTAAAGGTGTGATACTATGATCGATCATAGTATCACACCTTTAAAATTACCTTGGCTTGATTTTAATTAAAAAAACTTTATAACATCGATGTTATAAAGTTTTTTTAATTAAAATCATAGTGATTTAGGTTTCTCTAAACCAAATGACCGGTTACAAGTTCGGTTACAGACAACTTTTTATTTATTTTGTATCGGAATTAAGTGAGCTATATTTTACTTAGGCAGATTTACGTTTTTTTTTCAATAATGGAGTATAATTTTTGAGTATTTTACTACGTAGAAAAAATGCTGTTTGATTGTTTATCTGACGATTGAAAAATCGGCCCTTAGTATTTATTGTGCTCTATTTTTTATTCCGTGATACAAGAATAATAATGTCGGACGTAATTTCGTGACAACGTAATTAACTAAGTATGTATCACGGACTTAAGGGGACTGTCATTTAATTACCAAAGAAAACTATGTCTAATAAAACACATATAATTTCTAGTGTAGGTATTTGTCTTATTTATCACGTCGATGGATAAAACTATGTACGAAAGTGTGATCTAAGTCCATATTTAAAATAAAAAGTTTTTCTAATACTTATGTTAACGGTATATTTTATTTCTTAATGTGTTTTACCGCGTAATTATATAAGGTCACCCTATGTGAGATTAGTGTTTGTCAACCACGCTACAGGAGATCCTAAAAGGCACCCGTAATACCCACTTGTGGGACAGCGCTAATATGAAAGTAAAAGTTCAACTATTGTACAGTCGTAGTCGCCAGCACATCAGGTTATGCGAAACTGTCAATATTCTCCAAATGATTTTAAACATAAAATGTTGAAGGTTAAGTTCAAAATCGAATGAGATTTGACAGTTTGTGGTAACTTGACCTGCTGCTGTGTGTACCCACAGATCGAACTCCTGACATTCGCTCGCCAATTTAGGCCTTAACAGTAGGGCTTTTGACGCTTCTTAACCTTATGCTTTAATTTTTCCGTCAAGACCAAAAGGTCTTTCGACAAATACGTCTCTAATTTTACGAATATTTTGTCTCTAGTATGCCAGCCACCTCTACATAGCTCTGAAGCAGTTCCTGCAAATTTTTCCTGAGCTTAGAACAGCCCCGCTGTACTTGGCAGGCGAGTCGTACGCCGGCAAGTATGTGCCGGCAATGGCGATGGAGATACACAAGAGGAGGGAGACACCTGGTTTTGATATTAACCTAGAGGTAAATAAGAATCTTGATTTAATTATCTTGGAGCTGTTCCTGAAAGTCCGTATGAGTTAGGGATAGTCGACAATCTTTGCGGCCTTGTCCAACAATGGGCAGATAAGAGCCTGTGCCTCTTTGATAGTGAACATAGGTCCTCTTTTTCTTTGTAAGTACCTAAATCTAAATTACTTACTAAGAAAAAGAGTTGGCCTTGATTTTTTGAGTGTAGTTCAGATACTAAAAATTCCATCGCAATCATCTAGTTCTCTATTTCTACGAGTATAATGTGTCGTGCATCCTCGTCAAATTCAAGGAGGTAACTATGCTAATGATTCTCGACATGAATCAATAAAAAAAGTATTTTACAAAAAAAAAACACTACAAACTGAAAAATAACTTTAATTTCGGAAGTCGGTGTCTTTGGGTCTGTGTTTTAGTTTTTGCCACCGACTTCCGAAATTAAAGTTACCTATTTTCAGTTTGTAGTGTTTTTTTTGAAAGTCGGTTGTTTATTTTTGAATTTATTATTTTTATTTTTCACTTTTTATTTATGGTACCCACCCCACCACCAATTCGAAAACGATCGTCTAACACGTTCACGTCTGTTTGAAGGTGGTATTTTTTTTATATAAAAATAATTTATTGTTGATTTTTTTTAAACCGCTCTCGACCGATTTCGATAAAATTGAAATGGGACCACCACCTGGGAAGTATACCGTTTGAAACAAAAAAGAATTTTCCAAATCGGTTCAGGCGTCTTCGACTAATCGGTTCCGATAAGGACACGATTGGAAGTAGAATTAAAGATTAAAATGGCTGGGTACCGATTACTCTTACAGTTGCAACATTTCAGACAACAAAAGAATACGGAGCTGTCGAGCGCCGAATGTTACCTTTGATTTTAAGTTGGGCAGTTATGGTTCACAAGTTACAGGGAAGGGAACTACACTAGAAAAAGCTGTTATAGATCTAGGCAACAAAAATTTTGCTAAAGGACAGGTGTATGTTGCTCTGAGTCGTGTTGAAACCTTGGAAGGAATAGCGTTGTCCGACTTAGATTCAAACAAATTATTAAGTAGGTCACACGACGAAAGAGCATTGCTAGAAATGACGCGATTATGCAACTTAAATTCAGTGTCAAATTGACGCATCAGCATGCCTAGTAGGTAGGTAGGTAGCCGTAAGGCTGATCCGGGGCTACCGCACGATCTCGGGCGAGGCGGCAAGCCTGCTTGCCAGACTGCCGCCGTGGGATCTGGAGGCGATAGTCCTCGCGCGCCTGTATGAGTGGCGCGTGGAGGCACTACGCCGGGCGGAAACCCCGCTTCCGCGGCAAATCGCGGCGGAGCGGACGGACCTCCGGCGCGATCTCATGGCGGCATGGAAAGAGCGACTGTCGCAACCCAGCGCAGGGCACGCCACGATAGCGGCGGTAAGACCCCTCTTTGAGGAGTGGCTGGAGAGGCGTCACGGCGTCCTCACCTACCGCCTGACGCAGGTCCTCACCGGACACGACGGTTTCGGGAGGTTCCTGCACATCATCAGGCGGGAGGAAACGCCCGGGTGTCACCACTGCGATGATCGCCCCGAGGACACGGTGGTGCATACGGTGGGGGCCTGCCCTGCATGGGCGGAGCACCGCCGTGTCCTCGTAGAGGCGATCGGCAGCGGCGGCGACCTCTCACGCCCGGCCTTGGTTCAAGCCATGGTCCGAGGCGAGGGGGAGTGGGAGGCAGTCGCCTCCTTCTGCGAAGCAGTCATGCTAGCGAAGGAGGTGGCGGGACGGGAGAGGGAGAGAGTCTCCCGTCCAAGCCGCCGCGGTGGACGCTCCAGGCGTCGGGAGCCGCGTGACGACTCCCGGCCACCGTAGGCGCGGGCCTGCGGGCGGTGAGTAATGGGTAGCTCACCGTCCGATCAGGATCAGGCCCGTGCCGGACGGCGCGTACGTGTTCCACGCGCGCCTCAAAGAGATGTCAGCATCGAAGAGGGGGCCCACTAGGGCCCAAGCCTGCCGGGAAAGCGGGATCATCCATAAGGGGTACCGCTGGTCCGGAACATAAAGGGCCAAGGAAGGAACACGGGTGGGTTTTAGTCAGTAAGAGTCTGACACTCCCTTCCGCTCCACCCAGAGCGGGAGGGGTCATTTGATGATTTCCCATCCTCAAAAAAAAAAAAAATGCCTAGTAGGTAGTGGTATTCCTATGTAAAACTTCAATCCTAATTAGGTATTATTTTTGTACGAACTGAGCATTTTGGCATATTGAACCGTATGAAGTAGGCCCAACAAAAGGTAACTGCTGTAACACGTTGAGGAGTTCCCTTGACTGTCCATCGTCTTCATCATCAGACCCCTAATGACAGTCACAACCCATCTAGGTGTAAAGTTCTCATCAATACAAATGAATCAAGCCCAAACACCAGGTAATTGCTGTAAATCGTTGAAGAGTTCCCTCGACTGTCTTTCGGCTCCATCACCAGATCGACTCCAGACCTTCTTTAAATAGTAGTGTTGTCACGGTACTACCCTTGAGATATCTCCTTTCCAACAAAAAAAGAATCATCAAAATCGGTTCATAAACGACGTAGTATACTTAGTAGACGTATAAAAAAAAAATATAATATATGGTCAAACTGAGAAACCTCCTCCTTTTTTGGAGTCGGTTAATAAAATAAGAAAGTTTTTTTTTCTAGTTTTAAGAAATCGAATTGTGGGAAATAAAAAATACCCATGTTAAAACGCGACCCGTGTGATACCGTACTATAACTTTCTGTAACTAGCGATTCTGTTCTTTGAATGTGGTGTATTCTGAAATACTGTCAAACTTAAATAACTAAAAAAACAAGTTTGTCTTAACTATTGAGCAAGTATCGTAATTTTTTTCGATTATTTATATCTTTCATAACAGCCTGTTGAAATTTGACGAGGATGCAAAACGACACATTGTATATTCCATTGCTGGGCTAGATAAAGATATCTCCCCTTGATTTCCAAACTGCTCTTTTGCGCTCTAGATTATCGCAAAAGAGAGGTTGGAAATCAGTTCAGCCCAGGTCGCCCCGAAATCATCAAATTACTATAATTTATTCAGGGTCTGATAATCGGCAACGCATACGTCGACCCAGAAATGATATCGAAAATCGCCTGGCCGTTCTACTACTTCGGTTTATTGAACAAGGAGCAGATTTTGACCGTGAAGCCGCTGATCGACTCGTTCCAGGAGGAAATCAAGGCTAACAGGAGCATTGAGGCTAAGAACGTAAGACTTTTCTCAATTTTTACGATGGACTTGTTTCTAACTGGAAGGTACCTATGTTTGGAAGCACCTACAGTGAAAGTGACGATACTTGCCTGTCACTGACCAACTGAAAGGTAAAGGGGCCTCTTTTGGTACAGAGAAAGATCGAGCATCAGAGCCGAAGTTTTGACCATTGGCTTACTTCGTGTTGGCGTTTTCAGATTATAATTTCTTATGTTTTTTTGCAAATATTTTTTCAGCATGATCATTTAAATCAGAATCAAATGGCTGGGCGATCTCTACTCTACCTGATTGCTCGATCTGTCAACGTTGGTCAATGCCTCTAACCACGACTACATGCCAGAATCTTTACATCTCGACAACTAAATCCACAGAAATGGAACAGCCTCATCACAGTTCTTCTCTTCATCACCCACCAAAAGCATGCCTACAACTTCCTCAAAGACGAGCTTCCGGTGGGCAAGTACGTCAACTTCCTGAAGACTTCGGAAGTCAAGAGGGCCATCCACGTCGGGGACATCAATTTCGGATGGATCAATATGACCGTTAATGTGCAGCTGGCTCCTGACTTCTTGAGCACTACGAAGCCAATGTTTGAAAGTCTGTTGGAGCATTATAAAGTGTTGGCGTATTGGTAAGTGTTTTGTTTATTTATTATTATTTTTCTGTCTCAGTAATATTTCACTAATTAGTATTTTTAAATGTGACAGTTTGTTCGAAAGTTCGTTACACGTACAAGGTTGGACGGATTTGAACGAAATTTTGGCCCTTGATCTTATTTGTTTTGAGTTGAAAGCACCCACTGTGGAAAACGTTCAATGTGGATAGTAGGATAGTGTATACCTACTGATATATTAAAGCTCGTTGTACCTAAATTATTACATAAACAATAATTATATTATCTCATATTTTTAAGATAACAGTTACTTTATTGCGTTCATTAAGAAATTCCACAAAATTCAGAGTAGGTATTCGACCCCAACAATGGAATGCAATAATGCTTAATTAAAACCATTCATTGTTCTCAAATGAGACAGAGTAAGATACGTCGGTGCGCCGACCAACTGTACAGGAGACTGTACAGGAGAGACAGTACAGGAGAGACAGGAGACACAAAAAACTTATTTTCTGAAATTCTGTAATGGTTATGAAATTTCAGAAAGTAAGATTTTTGTGTCTGGTAAAGTTGAATAAATGCACATATCACAGTTGGTCCGCGCGGCGGCGCGCGGCGTACCGACGCGGACGATATGAAATATCTAGCACCTTGCAACTGTATCAACAACTGTACATCTGTATTCAGCATGCCTACATAGGTACATATTATAATAGGTAGGCACCTACATGCATAGTCTTGCTTAATAGAAATGCATCAGAATCTTGAGATTGCCTAAAAGAGTCGCCAGTCTCTAAAACTTAGTGGATGACAATGTAAACTCTAACCAGTCTGAGATCATTTGAGAATATCAATGAATAATTCTGAATAACTAAGTATTTATCGAGAGATATTTTCTCTAGACATAAGCCAACAAAGCCACACTTCTTCATAATATTATTAATAATTATGTCACTCTCTGTATATTTCATATACACACATCAAAAGTGTCTAGGGATCAACATATATTTTTGCAATAACTTTTCTCCTGATTGATATTAATTAAAATTTTCTTTAAGGATTCATAAAATAAAGTGTTTTCGTTTGTCACAGTAACGATAAACCAAGTCACCTTTGCATTAATAAAGAAATTTGCCATTTTCCTAATAAAGGGATTTTTGACATTTGAACCACTAACACAAAAGTTCGAAAAAAAGACTGAAATAACAGTTTTCTTTAAAATTTTATTGGGTAACTTAAACAATTAATAATCCGTGTTTCTACCGCGAACACTAACAACACAAGAACATCGGTTTGGCATACTCAAAATGAGTTCATCCAAATCACGCTGTGGAATGGCCGCCCATGTTCGTTGCAACAACAAAAAAAGGTCTTCTTGCGACTGGATACCCTCCATATTCGGCAGAGCTCTTCTCTGTAGCATATCCCATGCATGCTCAATCGGGTTCAAGTCTGGCGACTGAGCAGGCCAGGGCAGGACATTGATGTTAGCTGCGGCGAGAGTCTGTCTTACAACTCTTGCGGTGTGCGGTCGTGCATTATCATGCATTAACTGAAATAAGGGACCGATTTGCACTTGTAGAGGAACGATGACGTCTGATACAATCGTCTCAGCATAAATTTGAGCGTTGAGGTTGCCTCTGATCCAAATCAACTCAGTTCTTCCGCCGATCCAAATACCCGCCCATACCATGATGGTTCCACCACTATAAGGATGGACTTCCTGGCAGGATTTTAATCGCTGTTGGCGTCCAGGGGTTCTCCAGTGTCGTATACGTCTTGTATCCGGTCTCATACCAAAACGAGACTCATCAGAAAAGCACACGAAACGCCATTGTTCTTCTGCCCAATTTCTGTGTTCAAGAGCCCATTGATATCGAATCCTACGATTGTGCATTGCTATAGGTGGTACCCGTAGCGGTCTTCGGGAATGAAGGTTCACTTCATGCAAGCGGTTTCTGACTGTTTGGTCGCTAATTAAGTTCCCTGAAGAGTGATGAAGCCTCACGGCTAACATCATGGCGGTTATTGTTGGAGCTCTTCGAGTTAAGATTTGAATGTATCGGTCTTGTCTCCGTGTGGTGCAGCGATACCGTCCTCCATGGCGCTCAGCCACGGTACCAGTGCTTCGGTAACGTGTCCAAAGTCGACTGATAACACTCTGACTTGTATTCAGAGCTAAAGCCACAGTACGTTGCCGGGAACCAGCTTCTATCATTCCCACGGCTCTGAGCATTTCTTCCCTGCTTAAATGACGTCGCCGCTCCATAATAACGTTGGTTTTAATCAGTAGTAGGGAAACAGTAGCACTAATAATGTCTTCAATGCGTTGTATGTTTTTATAGGGAAAATATTGACAGCTGATTTTCATCTTTTACTCGAATTTGATTCACAGTTCCTGATTCAAATTATGAAATGCACCAAAAAGGATCCATATAAATTTATAAAATCATAAATTTATTACAAAGCCACATCTTAATCTCAAGAAATCCGCATAAAAATGCTTGATCCCTAGACACTTTTGATGTGTGTATTTCTGTGTAGGTACTTCGCAAATGGCGTAATGTTTAGAATAATAACAATATTATACTTATCTGCTAGCTGTGAAGCTACCTGATCTACACTAATATTCGGGGTTAAAGTATGAAATTGCCGATTTGTACTGAAAAAAAAAAAAAACGTGTTATTTTTTTTTTTAAATTTAACATCGTTATTTAATCAAAATAATTATCATTATTATCTATACATTTCTGCCATCTCTCGTGATCTAGATTCGACAAACTGTGTGAAAGCATTTTGTACTGCCTCCTGAGAAGAAAACTTTTTATCACGTAGAAAATTGTCCAAATCACGAAAAAAATGGTAGTCCGTTGGAGCAAGGTCTGGCGAATACGGAGGGTGACGAATGGTTTCTAATTGTAGTTCCTGTTGAGTTAAAACGGTTTCTCGTGCTGTATGAGGTCTCGCGTTATCATGGAGCAATAATGGTGAAGATCGATTTATGAGTCGGGGCTGTTTCACTGCTAGTTTTGCTATCATTGTTCGGAGTTCGGCACAGTAGACATCTGCCGTTATTGCTTGACCAGATCGGAGAAAGCTATAGTGAATAACACCATGCTGAGACCACCAAACAGTTACCATTAGGTAAGCTTTGCTTTAGGACACTGTTGCGGCGTTTGACCTGGGGTCAGCCATTGCATTTTTCGCTTACGGTTATCGTAAAGAATCCACTTTCCATCGCATGTCACAATTCGATCCAATATTCCTTCACTTCTTTTTCGATTCAACAAGGCAACACAAGTTTCAACACGCATTTCTTTCTGCAGATCAGTCAAATCATGAGGCACATTTTTTATTTTATTGATTTGACGCAAATGAGTCAATATTGTTGGTAAGGTGACGTTAAAGCATGCCACTAATTCCTGGGTAGTTTGGCTCGGATCGGTTTCCACCGTCTCTTACAATTCCTTGTTATTCACCTGTGTCTTCCACGTGGTTCAAAGTTTCCATCACGAAAGCGTTTATAAACCAAAATCGCACGGTGCGTTCATTAGCAGTCCGCTCTCCAAACGCAACATTGATATTGCGAGCTGTTTCTGCCTCGTTAGTTCCGCGTCGGAACTCGTATTCAAAAATAACTCGAATTTTCGAAGTATCCATCTTTCTTGTCTAAGCTGAATAAAAAAAACAACTGAAAGTCGATAATCGAATCTTGCACATTTTTTAAAAGAAGGTCTTCATAGGTACCATGTGAAAAAAGTTTCACTCAAAAATCTCAAACCATGAAGGTTCTATGTCAATTAGAAGTACCTAATACAATAAAACGGCAATTTCAAACTTTAACCCCTATTATTATAAAGAGGTACCTAAAGTTTGTGAGTTTGTAAGGTTGTAGGGGGTAATCTCTGGAAATAAATGTAGGATTTCAAAAATTCTTTTTGGATTTGATAGCCCAATTCTTGAGGAAGGCTATAGGATATTTTACATCACGCTAGGGCTCTTAGGAGCCGAGCAAAAAGAAGAAAAGTCAGAAAGATCGCTAAGCGAAAATGAAGTAATAATGCGGGCAGGCGATGCGATGGGGCGGGGCGGGGGAACCAGAAATTTCACGCTAACGAAGTCGCGGGAAGAAGCTAGTATGAAATAAATAAATAGGTGCCTTAAAAATCGCCACATGTTGTCGTTTGATTTAAAATCACTTAAATAGACTAGGTGGTGATATATTCGAGACTGACAGTATGGGATTTAAATTGAATGGTTCACAAACGTGATTTTTTGTTAACTGTCATTTGACCTAGAGTCCGGATAGTGATTTAAGATATGATTGTATCAGATACCAGACGTATTGTTCCTACGTTTTTGTTGGCGCACTGTGCAAGGCTAACAGCTGTAGATAGCCTTTCAGATTAATTTTGCCTACAGTTGAAATTGTAGTAGGTACCTCTTTGGAGTAATGTGGTAGTTCAGTAACAAGTTTTAATTCATAGGGGTTTAATCATAAACGTTGCTTAAACTTTAGTAATGATTAGTGACTGTTAAATACATTTCGGACGTTTAAAAGTCTCTTAATTTTAAGCAACCCAAATTAACCCGTTGGTGGTTTCATACAGCTTGCTGTCTAATCAAACTGGGGCGAAAGCTGCAGAGCAGCCCGAGAAATTAATATACAGGTCAGTGTTAGGTTGTATGATGACCAAAATATGATTTGCGACCGTAACAAACACGTATTTACATAATTATAACCTTTAAAATCATAAATACAACCCTTTAAGTTCATATTATATATATATTATGTATATATGACGG
This sequence comes from Brachylomia viminalis, assembly GCA_937001585.2. NCBI lineage: Eukaryota > Metazoa > Arthropoda > Insecta > Lepidoptera > Noctuidae > Brachylomia > Brachylomia viminalis. Next base: position 6,385,925 of record OW443301.2, read on the forward strand.
CACGGTTGGCGCAGTGGTTAAGCGATTGACTGCTGCGTTACGTGTTGCGGGTGCGATCCCCGCACGGAACAAATATTTGTATGACCTGCTAGTTGTTGTTCCGGGTCTGGCTGTTTGTGTATGTGAGTTTAAATGTTTGTAAACGCACCCACGATACAGGAGAAATTCCTAGTGTGGGGCAACGTTTAAAAAAGAAAAAAAAATATTACCCTTTAGAATGACTATTTCATGACATCATGACATTTGAGGTCAATTATTCTTCCTAAGCGACTTGTATTGTATAGATGATTCTAATCTAATTTAATTTTTAATTTTGTATATACATATTTGTTACGGTCGCGAATCATATTTTGATCACCTTACGACCTAACACTGACCTGTATATTGCAAACAACGTAAGACAAATTGAGTTTCGCGGGTTTCCTTGGCGCTTCGCCCTTAATTAACAACATTTAACCAGCAGCGACTGCGTATATCAGGTTTATCTATTCATACACGAAATATTTTAAAAGGTACACCTTTTAGTGCTAAAGAACCTATAGAATTCAACCGTCATCGGACGATGTCGGTTGAAGTAGTGTTCGCGTTCACTTTAGTCCCCCTACTTACAAATCTTCTCGAGACAGAGCAAATAGGTACCTATAGGGCGAATATACAGGGTTACTTGTAATTCAATGTAAATCCGTCAGGATCTGATAGGGGGGCCGAAATGAAACAAATCGAACCCCTCATATGTATGGCCGAAATTCAATAGTTTTCTGGATATTTGAATATTAAGGTTTTTTTTTATATTTACCCAAAATTTGACATTTAATTCCAAAGAAGAAGAAAAAACAACATATCGAATGGGTACCATTAACAAAATAATATTGTAGCTGGCACTTCAATTAAGCTATGAACATAATTAAAAGTACCTACTTTTAAGTCAACAACATTTTGGGTAAATGTGGAAAAACCTGTATAATATTTAAGTAAGCAATAATAGTACATTGTTCACCGAGAGGAGAAAGTGACCGATTAGTGATCGGGAATCGCACTTTCTCTCGAGTGATACATAGTGCTTTATACTACACATACGAGGAAAATAAAAAACTAAATCTTCAAACAACACACAAATTGAAAATGGCGCCAATGGCATCTGCAATTTTCACATGTTCTTTTTTCAAATTGTTTATCCTGCCGCCGCAGGGTCGCACTGCCAGCCCGAAACCATCCAACACACAGCTAGTGGCCAGTGTCATTTTGCGAACTTGGAGATAAAAACTCACTGTAAAAACTTTTTGGCTTTTGATATTTAGGTTACCGGGCACCGGCGCAGTCTTACCCAAAATTAAAAAAGAAAAACCACGTAAGAAATGGATTTTCATACACTTTTCTCTCCCGCTCAGATGCGTTTTCTCCCCGCATATTTGTTCGATATGCAATGACGTACTTTCTACCGTAAATTTGATAAAGTATCAAGGTACTTTCCAAGCAGGTGTAGTATAAAAACTTTTGTAAACTGTCCATCTAGCGGTCAACTGGACCAGATGCTGCCGTGCGTGTTCACATCGGAGCACTATCGTACGTGGAAATGGAACGCCTCACAGGAGTTCCTGAACGCTACTCGGGTTCCCTACCTCTTCAACAACAAGCTCGCTGGGTAAGTAATCTTTGTCTTTAGAATAAAAACGCGTTTAAGTATGTCTGTCTTCCCTATTCGTTGGGTTGGTTCTGCTAGTAAATTACTTCTGTCTCAGCAGCTATACGGCTCACACCATGGCATAGAGCATGGCATGACGTAGGTAAACTAGTTGTAAGTTCTTATAATGTAACAGTTTGCTGTTCCTCTCAATAAAAATAAAATAAAATCCAGAGCCACATTTGGCGTCGTAGGTGGATGATGAGAAAGCGACATGAGAGGTTTAGCCATGTGTAGATAGTGTTGAAATGTATGGTTCCTGATATATTACAAGATGATATATGCAATATATTATAATAATCTTATAAAATATTTATTTATATTAATCAAATCACCTCCATAGCTTTCTATGTTCTCACAATATCCTACGCAACTGTAATAAGCTGGCCTTGAAGTCACACGCTAGGTTGCATTTGCATTCAATAATTAGCGGTAGGTATGACATAGGGCGGCTGCAATCAAATCAAATTTATCTGATCATAGAGGTATCTAAAAGTATGTATGTAATTTGTGGTAATTTTTGCATATTTGACGTGTTATTAGACGTTTCGTAAAAATACTTAGGTACTGTTTTGCTTCTTTCGTGATTCTTGAAATATTTTTCAAACGTTTGACTTTCTAGCTCTTCTGAACATATCTTTTATTATCTTTGTTTCCCATTGTTCTATTATACTTATACTTAATATCTCGCAAATAAAGTACCTATTGTGCGCGCGCTCGAGCGACACAGACCTTCTCACGACAGCGCACAGCGCGATACTAAGAAACTGCTTAGTAGTGCTTAGGCCGTTGTGTGCTAAACGCTAACGCGTCAGTTATAAAGTTGAATATCGCGTGCGCTCTTTAATCGTATTCGACCACGAAACTAAATGTCGTAAGTCTCAATTCTTATTTCGTTTTTAACTAAAGTAATAATTGATTTAGAGAAAAACTATCTTGTGGCTGGATAATAAACTATATTGTCTTACTGATAGTATTTATTTTAGACATAAAAGCCGAGCAATCTAGATTTTATTTCGAATAATCTTTAAAAAAGACATGATTTTCGAATAAAAAAAGAGTCGAGCGAAAATTGTACAATTACGTAACTGTCTTGTACATGGAAAGAAAAAGATCCAATTAATCATAAACTAAAGTTTTATTTTACTTGTACGTGTAACTGTTTCAGAATATTAATCCAACTTGACATACAATTTAGGGAGCCTCCTCTTAATTAGAATAAACGTATGCATTTTGAAAAATCTCACGTGTGATTAGGGGTTGGGGTAGGGGGTCGATCAAAATCTCACGACGTCTCACTAGGGGGAGCGGGGGGGGGCGGTCAAAAAATTGCCTAAATCACCTCACGTAATTAATAGACGTAACTCAGTTTCATTTCTTACGAAATTTGTGGGAAGTTTTTTTGCGATTTCTGACTTTTCTAGTACTCAATCCTCAGTGCCAGTCCCGTCCCATAGTTTTTTTGATCCTTATATGAAACAGGAGCGATTGGCATCAAACATTTTTTTTGGTGTAAAATTGCCCATTTCCTCGCTGAATGTAATTTTTTTTCAAAATCTGTGAATGCAGATGAAAATGTTTCAAAAAGTCAAGAACAGTCTCCTAAGACCGTTTTCTTGTAACGACAACGGTTAAGGTATCTGCCTCATTTCACTCATCCTGTATGTGTCGTGATTGACTGCTTAGCTCCATAAAGGTAAGGCGTGATGATAATCATTTAAAAGGTAAATCTGTAACTTTCTGCAATATGCTAACTTATACTATACTTTACTATATAACTTATACTAGTCTTCGTATATTTGTATATTTTGCGGTAAACTGTGCGAGGAATAAATTGCAATATTGCCCATCCCCCATAGCAAATTGCGTGACAATATTTAGCTAACCTGACTTATGAGCACGACCTATTTGCACTGGAGTCGACCTGATTCAAGACCTTGATTGTTATTGGAACTGTGTATATTTTCAATTATGAGAATGACATTCTATCAATTAAGTACCATGCAAAAAGCAGCAAAATTTTTACAAAAACTTTTAAGCACGTGTCTCCTTGTGACTTATATGTAGTGATTAAATAATGTTGATTTATATCTGCGGTTTTTATGACGTCACAGTCTTTATAATTATGTATAATAACCAGTTTTATTAGTCTCATGAAAATGAATTATGGACTATTATTATAAGCTTCAACCTAAACTTGTAGTTATTAAGTCTGAAATTGCCAATCCGTATTGAGCAACATTGGTGATCAATGTTTGTGCCATCTCTGTATGAAATAGGCCTTTGGCCTGCAGTGGAACAGTAATAAGCTGGTATTATTATTATAATAAGCTTCAACAAACCGTCTTTGACTGGCTGATTTAATTTAATTCTAACCGAACGATTTCTACAACTGCTCAATCACAGAATTTTAGTCTGTTATCATCACACGAAAAGTTTTACTGTCACTTGCATTAATCGTTCTTTTAGGAGGTTTTAAGTTTCAATAAGCTCTTGTGAGTTTAACAATAACTTCAGTTTTCCTCTTTGTATGGCTACCAGCTTTCATTATAACCCTTATCGTTTATGAGTCAACCAGCCAATAGTGTCTTGTGCCACGAAAAATGCCGTGAAGCGAAAACAGCTGATGGGGTTTGCAAAGCCAGGCAAGGTCCTAGTTTGCAACGGGACATGGTACGAGAATAAATTATTTATTATCTATGATATTTTATGCAGAGTAGACTATGATGCCTTCAATTTCCTCAAGAGACAAGAGACTGCACTCGTATCTATTAAGATTTTTAACGACTTGATATCGAAACAGAGATTTCTTTATTTTATATGTATGTAAGTTTAATATTAAGTATTATACACATAAACATTCCGGAATAAACTATCTAAATTAAAGTGAACTTAGCAATAATATCCTTTGCGCAGGTAGTTCAAAAGAACAAGGCGGTCACACAGCAGACAGACACGAAAAGCGACTCCAATTTATAATATCAATAGATTTATAGAAGCCTAAACTAACTTGTAACTTTTCACCTAGGTATCACAAGACCGGTGGCCGTTTAACAGAAGTTGTGATCCGTGGAGCCGGTCACATGGTGCCTCTGGACAAGCCGGCCCCCACGCTGAACCTGGTCGCTCGCTGGACCCACGACCTGCCTCTCAGCCGAAGTTTCGGCCTGCTACAAGGACCCTTCATACAGGACTTTATTCGTAATAGCTCTATTCATAATAATATCTACCTCTGATTATGTTTAGTAAATATTTTTACCTGTAATGTTGTTTTTTTATACCCTATGGTTTATTTTGCTAGATTTTTGTGTAGGGCGTGATATCCCATTGAAAAAGAAAGTCAGAACTTATCTCTAGGACTTTCAGTTGGATTTGATAAATACTTCTTGCAATTGATAGCCCAATTCTTGAGGAAGGTCTATTTAACATCACGCTACGAGCCCTTAGGAGCCGAGCAAAATGAAGAAAAGTCAGAAAGAACGCTGAGCGAAATCGAAGCAATGGCGCGACCGGACAATGCGATGCGACGGGTGGGTGGAGGGCCAAATTTCGCGCGAAGTCACGGGCAGAACTAGCTTCTGCTTCTGTTTGTTATAATAAAACCTGATTGGACGAACGCGATCTTGGTACTTTGACAAAGTCTTATGTTTTTCAATAAAATTCTGACAATTAAGTTCTCACGGTTACCTACTACCTACATGCGTCTTTTATTTAAGTAGGTACCTACCACAAGATCTAGCCAGTGTAGTCAACATGCGATTCAGTGAGTAATCGGAAACGTCGCTTGCATGTAACTCGTCAGATATTCCAGACAGGTACCTATTTATAATGGCTTTAGCAGACCTGCTACCTAGGTAGGTACTACTTTTTGCAGCGACATTTTTAGCGACAGAACCATACACCGCACGCATCCGGACACGAAGTCGTGTGACTGGCGTTTGCGAAACATGCGGAAACACTCAAACGCCAAAGCAAAATGCAGTAGGTATTGATAAAATCGCATATCGCCAACGACGCTACAATACGGCCGATGAATCATGGCCGGTCCGAACTTTGGGCAATAATTTTTTTTATTTTCAATAGAACAACAAACAGCTACAATATAAAACAGAAACAAGGAACCGAATGGTGACATGAGGCGAATGTGAGTAAGTATATCACACCACTGACTACCCCCAGTATTGTCTCTCTTTCTCTCTTTTAATCCATCCAAAGGTTGTCTGTAAATTATCGCTTTTAGCGATAAGACCGCCCATTGTGTCACCCTATGTATAATTTCTATATTTATATCAGTCATTTATATGGCGTAGGTACATAATTAAGATTATTCTTTTCTATTCTGTTATATACATGCGAGAAAGTCTGGAGAGCCAATGATCAGGAGTCTACTCTCATTGGCTCTGAAGATACGGGTTCGTCCGAAAGTAGTTGATCCGTCAAAACAAGTGACAATTTTTTTTTTAACGGGCAAGTCTAATTGCCTGTAGGGACAACTATCGTATATCGTGTTGTCATTAATTCTTAAATCTCCGAATTAATCTTATGTCCGTAGGTGATATGCAGTAGGAAACGCCCGTACTTCGGCCGAAACTACGAATTTTAGGGAGATTAGGGAGTAGGTAGACCCCCAAGAAGGTTATGATTTATCGGCCGTAGCCCGTATTGTACGGATGCGTTATTTTAACCGTTATTTACTTCGCGACACGGACGCGATTGTCGCGTCGCGTCTTCAAAGCGCGGCGCAAAAGTAGCACGTCTGCTAAGGCTTTAGGGTAGGTGTACATAAAGTATAGGTATTATTTTAATCTGTGCCTAAGGCATGCTAGCAAGGCAAGCACAATGACAACACGTGCCGATATATTTAGTTCCCACGCACGTGCACCTATAATCTAGACCACAGACCACAATGTATCATAAATATTGCAATTGTGTATAATTGACAAGAAAACATATTGTACACTCCTACCAACTCTCAGAACAATAACTAAGTTATTGTTCTGAGTACCAACTTATCTGTGAAATGGCGAAAATTGTAACTACGGCCGTCATGTTGAAATGTCATTCGATTGTCAGTGTCTACTACATTCGGGTTCTCTGGTTGTTTTGTCGTGATATTGCTGAATTTATAAAGTTAAATATGCCAAAAGCTATGAAAAGTGATGTTCGAAACATTATTCTAAAGGTTAAAACCTTTTTTAACCGACGAAAAAAAACGGAGGAGGTTCTCAAGTCGACGCGTATATATATATATATATTTTATGTATGACCACGCATAACTTTTTACAGGGTAGTTAGATTTTGATAATTCTTTTTTTATTGGAAAGGGTAAGCTCCGAAGTTGGTCCCATATAAATTTGGATAAAATATTCCAACCCTAAGTGAAGGAAAAGAGGGGATGATTGAGTGTTCACTCACTGATTGTAATGTTTGATCACGCATAATTTTTTACAGATTAGTCTGATTTTGATCATTCTTTTTTTATTGGATAGGGTATACCTTGAAGTTTGTCCCATATACATTTGGAAAAAAAATCCTATACTAAGGGTGGGAAAATAGCGGTGGGGGGGGGGGGGGGGTAACACTAAAAAGTTAAAAATAATACTATATCCTACCTATATTAATAATCCTAATCTAACCTACGATTAACCTATACTAAAATTTAAAAAAAAAATTGAGATTCTCACAGCAAACGTGCATTTTTCTGGAATAAAAAGTATCTATGATGGTTAATCGGGATTAGTGTAGCTTTCTATCGGTGAAAGAATTTGTGTAAACGGACTAGTATTTCTAGAGGTTGCTTAGTACAAACATACAAACAAATATCTTTAATTCGTCTTTCAACAATCAAAAGACAAATCCTCAAGCTTCCTAGTCCGTCTGTACCTACGTCTAAAAGTAATTTTTCCCGGCACCAGCTGGTGGATATTTTTAACTGAAATGGCAGAAAAACGGAAAAATATCAAAAGGCATCGCAATTTTTTTCTAAAATTTTCTCAACATTATCTGTCCGTATGACTCCCTTGAAGACTTGAAGTAAAATATACCTACTTTTGCGATTAATTAAATAGCAGGCCTATAATTAATCTCAGCGGTAGGTACCTACTGTTATAATCAACGACCTTATAGCCTGTATGGTCGTTGGTTATAATAAATCAACTAGTTATTATGTAAATAAGGAAATATATTTTTCACTCCTCTTGCTCAAAAAGACCGTCATTGTGGCGTACCAGAGCGAAGAAAAAATAGCAATTCTTCCTCTAGGGGTAAATGTTTTTTTTTAAATTTTTTTTTGTGTCAAATGACAAGACAATGAGCCTACAAAAACGAAAAAGTCTTTAGTCATAAGTAGAATAATCATGAATATAGACTCGACTTATTACTGTTTCATAAAAAAGAACTTCATTTTATTTTTGAAAATGGGACTAAAATCGGCGATCTCTTTGGTAGAATGCAGCTGCAGAAGAAAAACAAAAAAAAGACATTGGCGCGAAATCTTTATAATTTTTCTCTAATTGCAAGTTATGTTTAAGAGGGCTAGGGCCATAATATATCTAAACCCTATTCACACATCTAAACTGGGAGTTTTGATGTGTGATTATGGTTTAGATATAGCCACAAAATTGAAAAAAAATATGCCCGAGAAAGTTGGATTATATCTCTCGGGAGTGCTCTAAATAAATATTTTTTTGGAAGTCGAGTTTTTGTTTTGTTAAAAGTTTTTTAAGTTGTTTGTTTAGTTGTTTAAGTCCACGTCCGTTTGAAGGCGGTTTTTTTTTATTAAAAAATATATTATTTTATTTTTTTAAACCGCTTGACCGATTTCGATAAAGTTTATATGGGACCACACGGGAAGCACCAGCTTTCAAATCATTAACATCGGTTCATCCAGTCGAAAGTTCTGAGGTAACAAACATTAATGCCTGCCACTGTTTGTCTCTGCACCACCCAAAGGTTGACTGGTACAAAATGCCTATGGCATTAAGTCCGCCTCTGTACATTTGTGTGCTTAGAGTGTTAAATAAATAAATTAATTAATAAAAAATACAGTCGAATTGAGAACCTCCTCCTTTTTTGAAGTAGTAGGTTAAAAGTAACCTCAATAATGTAAACACGTGTAACAGAAGGTCAATTGGTTAGGTCAGCCAAATACCTACCTATTACAAAATTTAAAAAAATCATAGCATGTAATTTACTTACGTTACGAATTGCTTAATTACGGATTAGGAAATTTTATTTCTCTCGGTAATTAGGTACTGAGTTTCCTTTCTGAAGCAATACAGAGTCAAATTAAATTAGCTAGTGAAACTCCACAGAAGTGATGGATATCGTTACCTGAATAATGATAAAACAAAAAAAGAAAAGATTTGATGACTTATTTTTTGGGGTCAACGACAGCCGCTTATAGTGTAGGTCTATTTTAAAAGTACGAGTTGAAAACATGTTTTTTTTTGTTTTATCGTGGTAGGTAAGATATCGATGCACTTATCGTATGTAAATTTTACACAAAAAGAAACTGAATTTTGAACTGATATTTCAAGTAATTACACCAACTGCGGTCGATGTCCCCAATAAAAAATCATTAAATCTTTAATAAAATTAATTTTATTTTTGTTTTATCATGTAGCTAATTCAAATTTACCTTGTTTATACTCCGACTTCTAGATAAAACATCAAAATACTTAGTTTTACAAGATTTTTTTAAAGCATTGCACTTGCCCAAGATGTTGAGATAAAATTATAAAATTAAGGAAACCAGAAAAGTTATCTGAATTAGTATTAATATCACTGATAATTATCAGTGATATAAATTATATATTAATACTTATCAGCTATCATAAGTGCTTGATGATAATTATCACATTAAAAAGAAAGCGATGGCGAAACGCACGTCAACCTTTTTTCGCCGACGACTATGCCTTTATCTGCACAGGGTGTTTTTTTTTTTTTTTTGAGGATGGGAAATCATCAAATGACCCCTCCTGCTCTGGGTGGAGCGGAAGGGAGTGTCAGACTCTTACTGACTAAAACCCACCCGTGTTCCTTCCTTGGCCCTTTATGTTCCGGGTCAGCGGTACCCCTTATGGATGATCCCGCTTTCCCGGCAGGCTTGGGCCCTAGATCTGCACAGAGTGTTAAATAGGCTTTTAAAAAACTTCTTCAAGAATGGCAGTGTACGGCTAAGGGGACAACACATCTCCTTGCTTGACACCTCTTTCAATGGGGAAAGATCGTCCAGTTTAATTTTTAAAGTACTATTGCGGTATACTTATGGTTTTAAAGATTTAAGTAGGTGGTCTCTATATTTTTATTCAGGAGTGCCTTAAATAATGAATCATGCTGAAAGCTGTTAAACGCTTTAGAGTATATTGTTGTGAGTTGAGGGATTGTAGGTGGTCAGTAATGGAGCGACCTCGTCGGAATGCTGCTTGTGAAGGTGGCTGCTGGGAGTCAAGTTGACTTGATATACAGTTTTCGATTAATTTATAAACGTTTTATACAAATGAGACACCAAACTGCCATGGTGATAGTTACCAATTTCAGATTTCTAAGCTCCTTATGTCTGAAAATAAATTAATTTAATTGAATGTTAATTAACAAGACGTTAGTGTGTTCAAATAACCGGTGTTGCAGACTGTTTTTGCGCAAGTAGGTAGGTAGTCTCTAAATGCAGCTGAATACCAGTATTTTATACGGAGTGACTGCCTATCTGACCTCCACAATCCAGTTACAGGGTAACATGAGGGGCTAACACGATACCTCTTGAGGACTGGTTGTCACGACTTGTGGGGTTCTGACTAACCGTAACGTCGGTCAAAGATCTACGAATGACAACTGGGACCAACGGCTTAACGTGCTTTCCGAAGCACGGAGGGGTCTCGATATGAAATAGATGAACACCCATCCACTAACCGACCGCAGTAAGCGTAGTTTAACCTTCGATCGACTCGTGCGGCATTATCATAAATGTTGCCACTAGCCTCGATTTACAAGAGAGCACGGAACACAATTACCTATGTATGTATCTACGTCTTGTATTTGTCCGATGAGTTATAATTTTAAACAATGACCTCGTTCATAGTGAAGAAATACTTACTTTAATAAAATCTCAATATTACATTGCATTGTTCATTATCCTTACATTGTGATAACAAGTCTGACTGCAATAATTTAACTTTCTATTGCTTGTCAGAAACCTACACAGTCTTCGTGGGAATTTCATTGTCCGTTTCTCTGAAGTAAATACATGGAATGAATTATTACAAAAATAATTAATAAGAATCTTCTAAGGTCAACAGCCGAAGTCAACCAAAAGTTCAGTTTGAAGACTAAACTCTGATTTAAAAAATCTAGGTTTTAAACTAAGTACTTACCTATTATTATGTGAAATGTGACATGTTTTAATACCAAGACCGCCCTTATTTCATGTGACTTACATAATCAACCCATAATGTTCCCACTGCTGGGACACAGGCCTCCTCTCTGTGAGAGGGAGAGGGCCGTAATCCACCACGCGGGCCCACTGCGGGTTGGTGGATGTTACATGTCTTCGAATTTTTGGGTTTTAGGACATGTCGGTTTCCACACGATGTTTTCCTTCACCATGTGACTTATATGATTTAACTTACTGCCCTTTGGCCTACATACTGCACCTCTGAACACACCTTCGTGGGATGAGTGGATGACAGGCGTGATCTTATGAAACTAACGTTTGAAAGTGCTTTCAAGTAGAGTAAATCTACGGTTTCCTAGAAGAGCGTGTCCGTCATATAAATAACGGACGTCATGAAAATCTGTCGCTTCCTCCAGTAATTGACATTTAGATTAAGATAGAGATAATTTTACTTTGCAAATATGGATTTATAGGATAACAAAATTATCACAAGATCAGCCATGATTTGTGATTTTGCCATGTAGGATGCAAAAATAAACAAAACATACTAACTTATAAAATCTTTTTCAATAAGGAACTCATTTAAAAGCTAAAAAAAGCATCGAAGTCTATTTTTAAACAAAGAAATATTACTGGAGCCATGCAGTAGACACTTTTGCCCCTATGTGCTGTCTTGGCTGATCGTAGACATAGCACGATATTATCACGTCTATTGTGGGGAACTTCGTCATACAGACGTCTAAAACGACTTGGGTTTGTCTTCACAAACACAGCTACTTCTAGGTGTTAAAAAACGCTCTGTATTTGGACATTACGGCCGCATGTGGCGGTCACTGCTCTTCTAGGAAACCGTAGCTGAAGAGTATCAGGCGCTTCTTTAAACAAGCAAAGTCAACTTTCAACTTTTTTATTAGCTACAAAATCAGTGCGTACAGTCATCAACAGAAGTCTATTAACACAAAAGTCGACCCCACCTAGATTTTTTTTTTTATTTATGACAGTTTATGTGAATTTACATAATGAAAAATTTCCTTTAATTTCGGTCGTTTCCTAATGACCTGGATTTCTAAAAGATATATGGTGTTGTTGGGCCCCTCCATAAGCGCCATTCGAAAAATCCTCGCTATAGTGTTGAATGCGCGGGCTCTTGGGCTCCGGCATAATGTAAAGAAGAGCAAGCTCTTGGTGTTCCAATCACCAGATCCTAGGGTCACGCACGTACCACCCGTCCTCATAGACGGTATTTCTTTACCCAGAGTTTCGCGTTTCAAGTACCTGGGCCACTGGGTCTCGGATAACCACTCAAACCACGAGGATATTGAGACGGAGCGCCGGGCGTTGGCTGTCCGATGCAAAATGTTGGCTCGCAGATTTGCACGTGCAGTAAGGCAGTAAAAGTAACATTGTTTTGGGCGTTTTGGCAATAATTTTATACGTGCAGTCTATGGGTCAAATATACGCAGAAGACAACGCCCTGCACGTACAGTACAACAATGCCTGTAGGATGCTGATGCGTCTGTCGATGATCGGCACTGCGGTGCGTCAGGCATGTTTGCCGACGCTCGCATTGATTGCTTTCATACCTTCCTCAGAAAGAGGGCGGCATCATTACATCCACATCCCATCAGCCACATCCCATCTCATCTCATCAACAGTCATAAGTAAGGTACTGGATCGTTTGCATGACCAGCAGTTGGAAAAGCACCTACTTCTGAACGACGCCCAATTTGGCTTTAGGCCTGGCCTTTCAACTGAGAGTGCTATCCTCTGTCTCAAGCAAACTGTTCAGTACTTACACATACAGGAATACGCCTGTATAAGCTTGCTAAATTATGACAAGTTATGGCGTAAGTTGCGATGCGAGACGAAGTTGTCACATGACATTATAGCACTATTTGAATATTGGTATAGTCACCAGCAAAATAGTGTCAGATGGGCAGGGTCGCATTCAGACTTAAACGGGTTGGACTGTAGGGTGAGGCAGGGCGGAATAACCTCCCCGCGTCTCTTCAACCTGTATATGAACCAATTGATCGAGGAGCTCAGCAGTACTAAGGTCGGTTGTTCCGTCGATGGGGTTTGTATAAACAACATAAGTTACGCGGATGACATGGTGTTGCTGAGCCCGTCTCTTTCTGCGAGGCGCAGGCTTTTGAATATTTGTGAGACCAACGCGGAGGCCTATGGGCTCAGATATAACCCAGAGAAGAGTGAATACATGATCTTCAAAGCTGGTAGTAAAAGCTACATAACTGGACCACCTGTCACTCTTTGCGGGTCACATTTGAATAGAGTAGATCGGTTCATGTATCTGGGTCACTGGGTCTCTGATGATCTGTCTGACAATGCGGACATCGAGAGGGAGCGAAGGGCGTTGTCTGTCCGGTGTAACAGGTTGGCTCTCAGGTTTGCACGTTGTTCTTCACAGGTAAAAATAACCTTGTTCAAGGCATACTGCCAGACTTTTTACACGTGCAGCCTGTGGACCAACTTTACTCAGCGGGCGTAAAACGCGCTTCGTGTCCAGTACAACAACGCGTTCAGGATTCTGTTGGGCCGGCCCCGGTTTTGTAGCGCAACAGCGACGATCGCTGATGCTACTATCGATGACTTCTACGGAATAATCCGGAAAAGGAGTGCATCGCTTCTGTGTCGCTTTAGGGGCAGCTCGAACGGGATCCTGGGCGTGATAAATGATAGATGAATGATAAATGATTTTATTTCTGTAAGTAGGTTTTTACAAACACTTTTACACGTCAATCATATATATTTTTTTAACTAGATGAAGTAGAACTTTGACTACGGTATCTTAATTTCTTTGGAAATATTGTGACATTTTATTTTTCAATTTTATTTTAGACTATTTGTGACATTTTCCTTTGACATTTTGTTTTTTTTTTGACATTTTTGAATATTTTGTAATCGACTTATATTTCTTAAATTCAATTTCAGTAATTATTTTGTATGTCTAGTAATCTGTAATAGTATATAGGTACCATCTATAATGCAAGCATGGCAATTGTAAAATTCCTTTTCCTTTTTTTTGTTTAATTATACTCGTATATGGGTTAAGACCTGAAATAAATGAAATTTAATTTAAACATTGCTTAGTCGTGCCCGCGGCAGTGGCAACGGCATTCTTAGCGTTATGGCAGGCAATGTATATAATTATGCAGGCAGGTATGATCTTAATGAATTTATTTATTTTAATTGATATTAATTATTTTAAAGATGTACCTAAATGATTTCAATGAATTTAAAGATGACTGCGATTTAACTTAATAATTTATATTAAGGTCTTGTACAATTTGATTTTTTGTACTACTTCAGTAATTTATATTAGTTATAAAATAGTACCTATTATTGTGGCTTTTACTTTATGTATATGTATATATATATGTAATCTTTGGTTACTAACATAGTTTACTTAAACTAACATAAATATGGATCACCGTGTCTGAATTAAATTAAATCTTAATTTTTGAAGAACATTTTGAATAAATAAAAAGTCGGAACAGAAGTAAAATCGAAACAATATAAACTCTTAGCTATTTAAAATGCAAAAAATCTGAGTATCAAATATTTTCGTGTCAATTTAGATTATGTGGATATTAGCAGTATTAAGTCTTTTGTTGCTGACCGTACCTACCTTAAATGAGCTAATCTTATCATTTTACATAAAATGCACGCGATGAAAATACTAGAGCTTTTTAACAGGATTGCGTCAGCCGGAAGTAATACCTACTTCTTCAGCTTCATGAATATTAATAATTATAAAACCTTAGTAATGTCGTTAACCCTTTATTTTTTAATTAGTGTCGTAAACGCTAAGTTTATTAAGTAGGTATGTTATTTTAGTTCCCATAATAACTTGACTTGAGTAATTGCTGATTTAATTTACGACGAATTTAAATATTTACTAAGTATTCTTATAATTAATTTGAATACTTACCTTCGTAGGTACTCAGAATGTTGGTCGTATTCAGTTGACTTGAAATGTCTGTAATCGGTAGACGATGACTTAGCCACGTTTTAATAATTTATAATATAATCCTTAGCTTAGTTAATGAGAGACTGGGTAATATTAGTATGCAGTAGTTTGTAATGTTATTGAATTTTTATTTTATTTTATTAATTTCTATGATATATTTAATGGTTTCAAACACAATGTGATTTGTTCCTGAAAAAAGAGACTAGAATAATATGCTTAAATCGCGACCTGAAAAAAAACATGAAATGTTGGATGATGTTGATATTTAAAGTCGAGGCATTAGGGTTGTGTTTTTTTTTCAATACGGGTTTTTCATGTGACAAATGGATAATAAAAAAAAGATTTGGTGGTAACGGAACTCTAGTGCGCGTGTCTACTCTATTTTAAAACCGAGGAAGTGCGATAATCGGGCCTACTCTCTAAGTCCGTCAACGAGGATACGGGCCCGTCCGAAAGTAGTTCGATACATAAAGGTGAACCCTACCCACGATTAATTAACTTTTCCGGACGGACAAAAACACATCGGGAGTAAGCACAACAGACTGTCTAAACGTTTTGTCATAAATTTATAGTTCTGGCCCCGGACTAATCTTATGTCCATAACTGATACGGATTATGAAACGTCCGTCACTTCGCCCGAAACGACGGACTTCGTGCTTAGGGAGTTGGTCCCCAGAATCGCGCTCTAAGATACTTGTACTATTTATTCTGTGCTTAGAGTCCCGTACTACAAAACGTCTATAGTTTATTAAGATTCTGCGCAAGAAACTGAAAAAAAATTTTAATACCTACACTTTATTTATTTTTGTTGGTTTATGCAGTCAGCAAGATAAACGGCAATGCATCAAGTGCAATGCCGATTATATTGCGAGCGTAACTTTAGACCAGATTTCATAAACGTTCCTATTATGTAGATTATTTAATGACGTCACTTACACCGGGCAATGTTGTGCAATTTCTCTGGGTTGCCGCTTGTCTGTCGACTTGTTGGAGTCAGTCCGGTTAGGAAACTCGAGGGTGACGCGCGCGGTCACTGTTCCCTTCAAATACATAACAATTAAACATTCAGTTAACATTTGTGTAAAATTAAAAGTTTTTGACATAAACTTGAAGTTTTTTGTGGTAAAAATGAAAGTGTTTGTTGGATTATTTTTATTAGCGAGGTAAGAGGACTTGTTTGTCCTTTTTATTTTCGTTTTTATTTAAATGTTTTTTTAAGAAGCTGATAATTATGAATGCATGCTGTGTAAGGTATTGCAATATTATCTGTAGACTGGTAGAGTTTGATTTAGATACAATAGGGGTCCACATCTTGCAACGTACCTATAATCATTCGGTGTCGTAGCAATTGCAAATAATTTAAATTGATCGATGCATTCTTGTTGCCAATGGGGGTATAAAAGATAGTTTATTTTCTCACACTGAGCAAATCTAGACCTTTTATTGAACTAATCTAGATATTTACGATCAATTCCCGCGCAATTTGTAACATACTATATGAAATATTTATTGTTTATGGGTAACCTACCTAATCAGTTAGTTATTAGCTACACATTACTTACGATTTTTCTAATCTTTCGCAACCATTTCATCAATTAACAGTACGTAAAGGTGTATTGTTAATTGGCGCATAATCATTATTAGGTGCCTACTTACATAAATTATGAAGAAATGCAAATGAAAGATAGGGAGATTTCCCAAATCTGTTTCTCTGTCAGCAAAGATTATATAGTAGGTAGTCTATGTCTGTCAGTAGCTACCAACAAATGTTGTTAATTTCAAATGTTCGTTGTTTTGGTAGTGAATGGGCCTGCAATAAGTTCAATGATTATTAATTAAATTAGTCTTAAGAGTATTATTTTTTCGATCTTGGCGAGATTTCGCGAACACTTTCCTACTTTTGATGTCGACTGTACTTATGTACTGTTATTTTACCCACGTATTTAGTAATCAGGGCACGCTTTATTTATGTTTTCACCGTGCGTGCTAAGGAAGTAGGTGCATTTGTACTTAAGTGGCTGACAATAGCTAAAGCGCGGTAACTGTCGAAGTCATACTGCATAGAAAAGAAAGAGAAGCGCGATGACACAAAGCTGGTAATTTATTGCAAAATATGAAACAATTCTCTATTTACAAAAACTCGACTGATTGGACTAAAAAAAATAAAACACTATCACGCTAATACGTTGCTTGAAGAACAATCTCAAAAAAAAAAAAAAAACAGAATGATTAAGTACATGATATATGGTTTTTAATCGTTAACAGAAATTTTTAGAGGTATTTTCTATCGTACCAAATTAGTTGTAATTTGGTACGATAGAAAATACGTCCAAAATTGTATTCTTTTATATTCTATAATATTTTCAACAACTAACTAGCATATATCCTGAAGAATATCATAAATATTATTCTGATTTTGTTTACTACAGTGGGTCATAATATACTTTCAGGATAATTATATAAAACTCGCGTTTATAATACTTAAAAGTATAAAATTTAACTATCAAAACAATGGTGTCGACTTGTCGAGCCTACTATCTACCGTCAAAAACCGGTTTAATGTCACGATCAAACTGAATTAAATATGCAGATTATGTTATTTATAAATAAATAATTATGCTAATAAAAATATGATTGGATATAGGAAGTCACGTGGCAATTAATGTTGATTCCAATGTTATTCGTTTTTCTTTAAAAGCTTGCGTAAAATCGGTAATTTATTTGTTTTTTCCAGTTTATCTTCAACGTTGGCAAGGACACCAGCTCTAATCCTGACACGGCTAATAAAGAAGAACTTTGTAGAACAAGCGAGGAATCTTTCGCTAGTCGATCCAAAACTATTCTTTAACAGAACAAGCTACTCCGGCTTCTTCACAGTCGATGAGAAGCTCAACTCGAATCTTTTCTTCTGGTATTTTCCCGCGGAAAACTATAGACCTGATACTCCATGGCTACTGTGGCTGCAAGGAGGTCCGGGATCTACGAGCCTCGCAGGTCTTTTCGACGAAATAGGACCTTTTGAATACACAAATAACGAGCTAAGATGTAAGTATAACTAGTTCTTTAAGTGCCGGTTTTTCAATGGCCAGTTAACTTTTATCCGACGAATAAGTTTGTCATTTTGACAGTTTTTGTATGGACAATCTGTCAAAACGTCACATTTTATTCTTCAGGTAAAAGTTATCTAATGATTTGTTAGATGTCACCAGAATATTATAGGGCTAGACCAAGTAAAGTACAGGTAGATGAATACATTCATAGACAGCCCATTGCGAGAAAACTACTCAAGGAACAATAATACTCACTCTTCAAATCACACTCGTTTATTTTTAATTAAAAATACCTTTTATTTTTCCACGCTTCGCTTATTATCGATTATTTCTTAATAGGTAAGTAATTAACACTTAATCGATATCCACAGATCAATTATTTAGTTCAGCGCTCGTGAGAAACACTCGAAGGCTTACGTCCGAACTCGACAAGAGCTCAAGTCAGAAGGCCATTCCCCGTTGCCGCAAATAGTGTCCCCACCCTTAATTTTAAAACGTTATTAATTTAATATTACATACTTCCGGACTTGCACGTGTTCAAATATTGCCATAAAAACCACCTTTAAAATCAAAATAAATATTACAAATACAACAACACAACAATAAATATTACAACCTAACATATTGAAAAATTGGCCCTAAGGCTGCTACAAATAGGCGTGCCACGCGACACAAAGGCACCGCTCATCGCGCGACATGCGGTGACCCTGTGTCGCGTCTGTTTGTAGGAGCCTTTAATTAATTCACTGCGCGATGATACTTATTCGTATTTATTTATGTTATTCACGGAAAAACACATTACAGAGGGATTTCTGACCGGATTTTGAATTAATACATAGATAATAGACACATTAATAAAGTCAAGGATTATTTATCACTACGAAAAATAACAACTAATCTTCTTGACGTTATTATATGACGGTTGACGTAGTTGGTAGCGACCCTGCCTTCTGAGCCACTGGTCCCGGGTTCGATCCCCGGACAAGTCAAACATTTGTGTGCATGAACATGTCTGTTTGACCTGTGTCTGGGTGTGTATATGTATATAAGTATGTATATCAGTCATCAGGTTACCGTAGTACAGGCTCTACCTAGTTCGGGACCTGAAGACCTTGTGTGGATGTTGTCTCATATTATTATTATATTATATAAATCACATAGGTAACTGGTTTTTATTCACAATATTTTTAGTGGTCCGTTATATAGGTTTTTGGCTTGTAGCTAGTATAGTTATTACTTTTTTAGTGTTAGCTAAGTAACCGTATAAATAATGCGTGACACAGGCTGAAAGCAGTAAATCAATAATGCTGGGTCTTCCTTCCGTTGCACGTTTTATGTATAAAATAAACATATCGTAAATATAGATATCATTCAGTAGGGACTGTAGGTAGGTACTTTCTTAAAGCTCATAGATTTATTCTTTGTTATTCTAATAACAAAGCATAAATCTATGAACAACCTCCTTTTGTCCTTTCCTCATTTTGTGTCTACACAAAATGAGGAAATTGAAATTTATTTACTTTCCAGAATATACTTAGGTACATACATAATAACTCGGTAAAACAATTTTAGTCTCTCTCTGTTCGACTTATCAGTCGTGCAAATATTTCTAGTAGGTACACGCCTAGTAATATCATGAAATTACGTCAATGTCATTATCCATATAAGTACATCATAATCTTAATAAAATTTACAGTCTTTCTTTATATTAATTAGGCACATTTCATAATAAAATATAGTAAATTAGTTTATTATTAGATTATTGTTAGATTATCATTAATTTATTGATTAAATTTATATAATGTCAATAATTACAATTTAAATAAGTGTTCGTAAAATTGTATAGTTATAAGTACATCATGTCTGTTTTAAATAGTCATCTATTATAAACTCAGAAACATCGTAATCGTGTGGTCTCGCAATCAGCCTATAACGTTCCCACTGCTGGGACACAGACTTCGTCCAGACTTCGCAAAAATCTTTACTGTGCCCACAAATTAGCCATGACGACAGCAGACCACACTGGATAGGGTGCGAATCTTAACCCAGGATGGCAACTGTGACTTCCTAAAACAATAAATCAATTACCGGCCCTTATAACTCGCCTGGGAAGTTGACCCCTCGACCGGCAGATGCGCTCGCGATCCTTGGAACAAACGAGTCTAGAATTTATTTTCCTGTGATAACATTTGTTGTGATTGTTGTGAAAATAGTATTCAATTTGTTTGGCAACGTCGCACCGCCATGCACGCTCCTGGCGTCCGTATGGATTGAGAAGCCATCCTTTGTATTTAAACACGGGTAGGGGAGGCCGGGGTTAGTGGTTTCGGCACGAATAACTTTGTTTAGAAAAGAGGTATTTAGCAGTAAATGTGAAATGCATCACGGAACGTTGTACGATCGCGCTCCTTCGGCAGCCATTTGAGAGATGCCGTAAAGACATGTTAATTTGGTTTTCGCTTGGTGGTACATATTTGTGAGGTAAGTTAATTTTTCCGCTCTTACACTTATTTGTACTTCAATAAGTTTTAAAACTATTTAAGTGCGAGTTGCACTTTACAGTTAGAAAAACGAAAGGGTATGTTTTTAATCACATTATTGGTTACTTGTATCTGTAAATCCATTTTCAGTTACTGCATCAATAATTGTCACAATTGCTACCGGAACATCTAACCTCAACGATGGAACCACCAAGGGGGGGGGGGGGGGGGGGGGGGGGGTACCGGGGTATGTCGACTTTTTGCAAAATAATGTTGTTGGCTTAATAAATATAACCATTTCGTTTAAAACTAGAATACATTCTGCCTCTACATATCCGAAAGTCTTGGAGATCAGACCTTGTTTTAACGGTTTTACCCCGGCCTCCCCTATTATCAATATTAAGGTGGCTCTCTTCCTGTAAATTTTAAAAGGATTTTGCTACAAATTCCAGGTTCGAGCCTACAAAATCAGCTAATTTACCAAATGTTGGCAGGATTCGCGTTTAAAGGCATGTCTCCTCAATCCATACCGACACCGCTCATGACGACGCTGTCTGTTCGAGTTAGAATCTACTTTATTGGAATTTAATGGCGTCGGTGTCTGTCACATAGTTACTACTAGCACAGACATCGCCGTTTACTCTATCTTAAATACTCAAAAAATTGTATATTTTGTTTATGCTTAGGATAGATGAGATTTAACCACATTTTTAAATAAATAAAATGATTAATTATCATTATTAATTAGGGAAACCCCGATAAAACTCCCTTGCCCATGTGCAAAGTCATAAAGACTAGTTTACATTAGGTAGGTACTTACATTTCAAAGCACCAGTAAACTCTTCCACATTTCCATGGCAGAATTCTGCTTTGCACGGGTTTTCGAAATGTGACGAATTAAGGTTGACCCCATTCTGCGAGACGTTAATCTCAAACGCAATGACGTCAGTTCCCGTTTGGCTGCTTTTGTTATAATTTTTGGGCCCCTCGTAGTCTCGTATTACAAATGGCTTTGCATGCTTGTGATAAGTATTTCATATTTTATTGATAGTCTTGTTACAACATGAATTAATTGCACCGACCCCAGTGTGGTTTGACCAGACTCGATTAATAAAGAAAGAAAAGAAGAAAGAAAATACGTTTATTTGAAGTAAACATGACGCAGAAAACGAACACAATATGTTGCAGAAAAAAGAACAAGCTGGGGGAAAATATGCGTTACATCCACGCAACACGGCCATCGCTCAGCATAATGCTACGACCTTATGCGAGACAGAGCCCCAGCGCTGGTTTTCAGCGACGGCCGGCGGCGGCGCTGACTTAATGTCGTCAACCCGTGTAGCAAATGCTAAGACAAAATATAGGTACAATAACAAAGAAAATAAATACACAATACCTAATTCTAAGTCTCTAAATAAACAATATTTATAAAATCTTAACATTCCGGGTAACGACTCACGCGCCTTTGATAATCTGTGCGCGCAGCTGTCAAAAAACTATAGGTTTGACGTTTTGACTGACATACTGATTACGTATTAACATGGCGCATTTTATTGAATGTTTTGATGGAATTATAATTAAAAAAACAAAAGGATGTATAGTATTGGTTAATTGAACGAACCCCAAGACTTGCACTAGCCCCTGAAGCCTCCTGTTTTATGCTATACCATTGCATATCAAGGAGTAGACCGGGGGCGCGGTAATAATAGGAATAGGATAGGTAAGGATAAAAGGATTGCAAGCTTTACTGAATATGCATCCTAGAGTAGGCATTGAACTAGTGGTGAGATGGGTGATATTAAGCTATTGGATCTTTTAACGACGTTGCCGATAGGTTGGTTCAGGTCGAGCTTCACCGGTGAATTCAGTTCTTCTAACTGAACAGACAGCAGTGCTTCTGGGGAGTTTGTTACGCCACTTCTTCTTGCACTAGGAAGTGGTGGAGGGCGAGCGTTTTGTGGGACTGTCTTATGTAATTTTGACGTTCAAAAAGTGCGGATTCTGAGCCTAATTTGAATAATTGAATTTTGATTTTCAATCTTTTGGCGGGGTTCAACTGCTTTCTCGGCTCTTTTCTATGTCGTTGTTCTGCTGTGTAGAATGTTGCTGTTGTCACTGTCTTCGTCTGAGGTCTCGCTACTATCCGTTTCCGGTTGTTTTGTAAATCTCACTAGCAGCGTTCTTGATCTTATGTCTATCTTCCGCTGCGTCCATCAAAAAGTTGATTCTCTTGTCAAAGTAATTCATGTCCTGTTTTAGGTAGTCGTTCCATGTGTAAATAGGTCGGCCGACTTTCTTGGATTTGGCCTTGTACTTGTAGCGGTATCTACATCGTCACATGTGAGCTGCGCGTCATATTGACGTCACGCAAATCCTGCATCGCACAAACCGCAAGAGTTTACCGCGCGACTAGCATATATACAACAGCTTCCCGACATCAAACATCGGGCAGTTGCCCACCAGACACGACACCCGTCTGGTCGGAGGATCCTTCCTTTTCTATGGAGGTATGAGTGAACTTTACACCCTGTTCCTCGTACCCTCCATATACTGCATTGCTGTATGCAACAGGTGTGGTTTGCGGCGACTGTAAACGTGTGCAAGGTAGCACATCCTGTGATTCTTGATGCGTTTGGTTACGGTTTTTCAGTCTAAGATTTCATTCATTTTGATTTGACTTGGTTTATTCCTTGGTTATTCAAGTCTCTCATGATAACTCGCTTATATCTTCTAAGTGATGACCTGTTAGCTTTAGTGAGTGGCGATACTTTCAAACTATATTTCGTACACGGTACGATCACCATTCGATATATGAGTCGGGCTAGTTTCCAGTCCATCTTTGAGTTTTTTTATGAATGGTAGCAATGTTTTTGCGTTTCTTGTTCGCATCGTTTTTTAACTATGCTTTTCCGGCTCAATGCAGATGTTATGTACAGTCGCCAGCACGTCAGGTTACTGTTAAATTTCGCCAAATGATTTTATACCTTAAAATGTTGTGTATTAAGTTCAAAATCTAACGAGAAAATTTGACAGTTTGTGGTAACTTGACCTGTTGCTATGTGTACGAGTATGACTACGCAATTCGCAAGTCTGAGCAAGTGTACTTATTTGCAGTGGAAGGCGGATTTCTATATTGTGTATCCAATGTCGTCCGCGACTACGTCTGATAACGGTGTAAGTAATCCTGATTCAAGTTGTTCACACGGTGTTAATGCGTCAGCTAATTGGGCGTTGTTCGTTTGAAACTGGGGTGTCGTGGGTTGTCCTTTATCTTCTCGTGTGTTTTACTGGTTAACTGTAGGTTTGGTATATTTTGGTGTTTTGACTAAAGGTTTGGTATGTTGTGGTGTTTTGACGTTGGTTGGTTTTTGCGTTAGATTTATAGGGTTGCTGTTGTATTGTTCGTCTTCGATCATGACTAGAGATCGCATATTCGGGTGCATATTCACCAAAAGTTGAGATGTTGGCTAATGTGGAATGCGCTTTTATATCGAAACAATCCCGCGGTTATTTAGGTTTCTGGTTATAGAATCGGATGTATATTTACTTACTTTCAAACGTTGGCTTTTGTGAAATGCACTTTTGTATCGATCGTAAAAATCATGCAATTCCGGAATCGACAAATTTTGTGCTTTTTTCTGACTATAGAATCGGATGCATATCTACCTAGCTAATATTGTAAAGTAGGTAGGTAGATACCAAACAACGTCAAGATAAGATAACGGACTACCTATTTCCTTTTAATGTTTAAATTTTTTTGATGTCGCATTCATAACTAACTAATGCGTAACTAGTGGGGTGTATAGCACCCCACTAGTTACGCATTCCCGGTGTTCCTGGCATCCCGGGTTTTTTTTTACAAAAATATCTTTTAAGAAGCCGCGTCCATACTTTCATAGCTTAAATTTACTTTACGTAAATATGCATCCGAATATCCGTCCTCTGATCATGAACCAGCAGTAGGCGAGCACACCAGTTTGTTTCTGTTTTGTTATATGCACATGCACGTTTACGAGATAGAACACGGACGATAACGATATCCTCTCGTCCCCAGAACGTCTCGTTAAATTGCGTGGTTATGTATTTTGTTATCGTGGTTATGTATCATGATGAATTTTATACATACAATGACATGAGTCAAAAAGTTTGTTTGTTTGTCATGAGTTTGTAAAGTATTATATTATTTTAATTATTGTGAATGTGAAGAATGTGAAGATTATGTGGTTTATTACTTTATTTTATTTTATTTCTTAGTTAGTT
This sequence comes from Brachylomia viminalis, assembly GCA_937001585.2. Lineage (NCBI taxonomy): Eukaryota > Metazoa > Arthropoda > Insecta > Lepidoptera > Noctuidae > Brachylomia > Brachylomia viminalis. Next base: position 6,410,778 of record OW443301.2, read on the forward strand.
TCACGATCTGGCAGCTTGAGTAATTTATGCGGCCTACCCAAATGTCCTTTCTTTGGTATTGTTCGTCGAATCGTTGTGCTCCTTAAGTTCTGAGTTGAGCGGCAAGATTACTGACAAATGCGTGCACTGACTGGACAGGTCCGCTCAATCTGTATGGTTTTTCCTCAAAATACCGTTTCAGACACCAATCTTACATGGTCTTCACATGATCTGACCATGATTATGTCTGGACTGTAAAAGAGACTGTGACCTCTGAGTTTGTTTCGGCCTTTCTTCTCAGAGTAGTCAGATATGAAACGCCGACCTCATGTAGTTTTTAAAATATATGATTGACGTGTAAAAGTGTTTGTACAAACTACTTACCTACATAAATAAAATCATTTATCCTTTGTTCCTGAGAGAGATTGCTGTTAGCAAGATTTTCTTGTATCTTATTTAGGCGAATTCTGTCGTCATCTCGATGCTCCAACATATATGAAGCGAGATCTTGACGGGCAGACTTGTGGTTGAAGGTTAAGGCCCGGTTTCAACATACCATGTTAGTTAGTTTAATCTTCTGATAAAATATTATGGGACATTAAGAGTAGTGAGAGTTTCACCATGCGCTAATCCATGATTAAATGTCTTAATCAGGCGTTCAATTTAATTGCTGCCCTATTAATAGGTCCGTTAACTTACTAACCGACATAGTCTATTGTCAAAATCATCGAAATGGAAGCAGCGTATAACTTTATTTTCGAATATCCAAAAGTTTTGGAAATTTTCGACGACTTGGACGTTTTATTACGACGTCCTAAGATTTTCTAAGACTTCTTTATGCTTCGAAATCAAACTAATTCAAAGTTCTTTCTCAATTGATGAAAAATCATTTGTACAATAGAAAAACACTACGGACACCACAAATTGATAACAAACAAAATTTTAAAATTAAAAGCAGTTTGACTTTGACATAGGTACTGACAAAATGTAATTTTACAAGAACATTCCCAAACTTGACTACACAAGTGACATTTTAATTTAGTTGTATTATTTAACGCGAGTCTACTATACCACAGAATAAATAGTACAAGTATGTATACGGCTAGCTAAAATGATGCATTGTCGGTGAACATTGATACGTGACATTGCGACCTTTTATTTCGATTGCTTTGACAACTGGCCGATGAAAGAGGGAGTAATACCTGACTCATTCACTCGCCCCTGGCTGGAGGCTTTGAGTTCGCTTAAGGCACCACCGGATTGACCGGTTAACTAGTCTCGGCCTCTCAAGGCCGACTACGAGATGCCATACATAAAAAAATAGTAAAAAATTAATAAAAATAAAACTCATACACTTAACGCCAGGTTTCACAATGTGGTATATTTTTTTTCTGGTGGAACGTAAGTATCATTAAGGTGAATCTAGTTGTAGCCCGCCAAACTCAATTTTCTTTGGTTTTTTGCAAATTTCAGCTCTGTTTTACGTCGTATGTTAATCTAAATGCGATTCGCGACTGTAGGAATGATATATTTACTGAATAATATTCATCAATTGCATATCAATTGTCAAACTTTGGATATTAGTTCCACCTAAGAATTTTCATATGAAATATTCAGAAAAAAGTAGTATTATGTGGAATTTTTTTTTCCAAAGTTTGACGATTGATAAGATATTAATTATTAAAACTATTAATGATTAACACTAGATGATAAGTGGTTTTAATAATAAGTTACTAACACTCTACGGATTCTTTATTCCGAAATAAAAATCAATATTAATACATACACACATCAAAAGTGTCTAGGGATCAAGCATTTTTATGCGGATTTCTTGAGATTAAGATGTGGCTTTGTACTAAATTTATGATTTCATAAATTTATATGGTTCCTTTTTGGTGCATTTCATAATTTGAATCAGGAACTGTGAATCAAATTCGAGTAAAAGATGAAAATCAGCTGTCAATATTTTCCCTATAAAAACATACAACGCATTGAAGACATTATTAGTGCTACTGTTTCCCTACTACTGATTAAAACCAACGTTATTATGGAGCGGCGACGTCATTTAAGCAGGGAAGAAATGCTCAGAGCCGTGGGAATGATAGAAGCTGGTTCCCGGCAACGTACTGTGGCTTTAGCTCTGAATACAAGTCAGAGTGTTATCAGTCGACTTTGGACACGTTACCGAAGCACTGGTACCGTGGCTGAGCGCCATGGAGGACGGTATCGCTGCACCACACGGAGACAAGACCGATACATTCAAATCTTAACTCGAAGAGCTCCAACAATAACCGCCATGATGTTAGCCGTGAGGCTTCATCACTCTTCAGGGAACTTAATTAGCGACCAAACAGTCAGAAACCGCTTGCATGAAGTGAACCTTCATTCCCGAAGACCGCTACGGGTACCACCTATAGCAATGCACAATCGTAGGATTCGATATCAATGGGCTCTTGAACACAGAAATTGGGCAGAAGAACAATGGCGTTTCGTGTGCTTTTCTGATGAGTCTCGTTTTGGTATGAGACCGGATACAAGACGTATACGACACTGGAGAACCCCTGGACGCCAACAGCGATTAAAATCCTGCCAGGAAGTCCATCCTTATAGTGGTGGAACCATCATGGTATGGGCGGGTATTTGGATCGGCGGAAGAACTGAGTTGATTTGGATCAGAGGCAACCTCAACGCTCAAATTTATGCTGAGACGATTGTATCAGACGTCATCGTTCCTCTACAAGTGCAAATCGGTCCCTTATTTCAGTTAATGCATGATAATGCAAGACCGCACACCGCAAGAGTTGTAAGACAGACTCTCGCCGCAGCTAACATCAATGTCCTGCCCTGGCCTGCTCAGTCGCCAGACTTGAACCCGATTGAGCATGCATGGGATATGCTACAGAGAAGAGCTCTGCCGAATATGGAGGGTATCCAGTCGCAAGAAGACCTTTTTTTGTTGTTGCAACGAACATGGGCGGCCATTCCACAGCGTGATTTGGATGAACTCATTTTGAGTATGCCAAACCGATGTTCTTGTGTTGTTAGTGTTCGCGGTAGAAACACGGATTATTAATTGTTTAAGTTACCCAATAAAATTTTAAAGAAAACTGTTATTTCAGTCTTTTTTTCGAACTTTTGTGTTAGTGGTTCAAATGTCAAAAATCCCTTTATTAGGAAAATGGCAAATTTCTTTATTAATGCAAAGGTGACTTGGTTTATCGTTACTGTGACAAACGAAAACACTTTATTTTATGAATCCTTAAAGAAAATTTTAATTAATATCAATCAGGAGAAAAGTTATTGCAAAAATATATGTTGATCCCTAGACACTTTTGATGTGTGTATTATGTTACGAGTATATAAAAACTTGGGTATGGGACTCAAGATAGCTAAACTTGACAGACAATCAATTTTATGAGTTTTTTCTTTGTCTAACAGTAGAAATTAAGAATTCAGGGTACCTTTTTTGTGCTGTGGGTGCAATTTGGGTATACAAACATGACATAGCCACACTTTCACCGCCAATCACTAAACACGTTTAGCGCTAAACGAGTTTTAAACATCATTCTGTCAGTGTCATCTTCAAGCATTTGACAGAAACAGAACTAGGTATTTAAATTCGTTTAGCGCTAAACGTGTTTAGTGACTGGCAGTGCAAATGGGCCTTATAAGTCAAGTTGTTCAAGGAATTTTGGGAGTCGGTACAAAACATGAATGTCTAGAGCGATACCACAGATTACTAAATAGTTAGCGATACCGTATTTTGTGATAGAATAATAGCGTATTTTAGTTTATCCCGCCATTTTTTATATAAATGCACAGTTCTATAACGATTGCTTAAAATGCTGTTGAATGCGCGCTTGGCTTCGAATTAATGACCTGAAAACACCGGATTAGCCGGATACAGGGGGTCTACTCTCTGAGCACGAAATCCGTGGTTTCGGCCAAAACTACGGGCGTCCCCTATTCCGCATCACCTACGGACATAAGATTCGTGGCCCGAACTAAGAATGAATGACAACACGATTTGACAGTTGTCCTAACTCTTGATGTGTTTTTACCCGTCTGAAAAAGTTAAAGTGAATAGGTGATCTTTGCGTTATGCTCGTGAACGGTTGCTGCTTGTGGTGCCAAGTCATCTTGCTGACTATGGTTTTGTTATTGTTATTAGTAATTAACTGTTTCTTTATTTTACTTTGAAGGTCCTAGTTTATCATTTGTGGCTACAAGTTACAGCTACATATATAAACATAATGCATGCAGCATTGCATATGTAAGTGGGCACGCCCTTTATGCCTGGAGGCTTTTTAATATGTATTAAGTTCAGTTTACGTTTTTATTATTTATTTCTGCTTGAGTATAGTTTTAAATATTGGCGTGTGCTAGCTGACATAATATGGCAAATAATTTTAATTTTTTTGTGTTTCGTAATGTTAATTAGTACTTACTACCTACTGTATAGAATCCAGTTCTTCTAACTGAACAGACAGCAGTGCTGCTGGGGAGTTTGTTAACTTGTTACGAATAGAATCTTCGACATTTAACGATTCTAATAAATTAGCTTTTATAATAAATTAGGATTAATTATCAAAATAGTTATTCGAGACTGCATTGTACTATGTTCAAGAATGATAGGCGGTGAAGATATTTTAACTCAGTTGATTTAGTTTTCCACTAATGGATAATCAAAATAACACTGACTATGTATTTTATATATCACGCTCAACCTCATAGCGGTTGAGACGGACTTATTCTGTTTTTCTCTGAGTGAATTCACAAGGAATGCATTGTTTGTAATTTGTTATAGGTAGGTACATGGATGTTAGTATTTAGGATAATTAAGTTAAGATAAGCGCATTTATCGCATTGAGTTACCCTGTAATGGTAGATGTAAGAAAGAAAATAAATAAATAAATAAATAAAATTAAATAAACATATTGCAGTGGAATGCTCAGAGTTTAAGACCGAAAATTCCAGAATTTCAAGCTTTATAAAGTCAAGAGAACATTCATATTGCTTTAATATCAGAGACTTGGTTGGAACCCGATTCATCATTAAATATAAGTAGGTACAGTATTTTTAGGAATGACCGAAGCGATTCATATGGTGGAGTCACTATTATATTTATAATACGTAAGAGTTCAGTTAGAAACTTTAAATACTAGTAATTCAGGAATAGAAATAAGATCTAAATTTAATTTAATTGAATAGAACAGAAGGTATACCTACAGAAAATCACCACATACCACTCACACACACCCATTCGCAACTTCTCGTGCACACTCCTACACACTCACCCACACTGCACACGTAGCAATGCTTAGATGGTGCTAGCAGTTCGCTTCATTGTGTATGTTTGTTTCTGCTGCATGTACTGGTAATAGACTGTAAGAGTTGAACTTCTAGGGCATGTATATAATGCATGGGAGGACAAATGCGATGCGTTGGGCATCTTTTGCGATTTGTCCAAGGCATTCGATTGTGTTCTTCATGAAACATTAATCAGGAAACTGCACCACTACGGAATCCGGAACGCCTCTCTGGATCTTCTTACTTCTTATTTAAGTGATAGGATTCAGAGAGTTGATGTTAACGGGAAAAGATCTCCCGGATCGGTAGTAAGAATGGGGGTCCCTCAAGGCTCAATTCTAGGTCCATTTTTATTTCTTATTTATATAAATGACTTGCCTTACCTCATAAAGGATAAACATGATATAGTGCTGTTTGCAGACGACACTTCACTTTTATTTAAACTCAAACGTCAGCAGCTGGTTACTGACAATGTAAATAGCGCCCTCGCAAAAGTAGTTAACTGGTTTAACGTTAATAACCTTCTTCTTAACGAGAAAAAAACTAAATGTATTAAGTTTACGTTACCACATGTTAGACAGGTAGAAACAAGTGTTCTCATAAAGGGGGAAGAGTTGAAACCCGAAAATACCACAGTATTCTTAGGCATAACTTTAGACGCCAAGCTGCAATGGGCCCCCCATATAGATAAAATGTCAAAAAAGCTTAGCTCTGCAGCATACGCTGTTAGAAAAATTCGTGGTTTAACAGATTTAGAGACAGCCCGTTTAGTATACTTCAGTTATTTTCATAGTGTAATGTCGTACGGTATTCTGCTGTGGGGAAATGCCGCCGATATTCAGACGATTTTTGTTTTACAAAAAAGGGCAATTCGTTCAATTTATAAATTAAGTCCCAGACACTCCCTCAGAGAAAAATTTAAAGAGATTAATATAATGACTGTGCCTTCTCAGTATATTTATGAAAATCTTTTGTATGCACATAAAAATATTAATCTGTTTAAAAAATACAGTGATATCCATAGTATAAATACTAGGAACAAACACAAATTTGTTGTTCCTACAACCAGGCTCAAGAAAATAGGTGGCTCGTTTAGATGTCAATGTATACATTTTTATAATAAACTTCCTAGCCACATTCAAGAACTAAGCCTTAATAAATTCAAATCTTTTATAAAAAGGAAACTATGCCAGAAAGCCTATTATACTGTCAAATACTTTATTGAGGACAAAAAGGCTTGGGAGTGAGCTGTTCCAATAAATTTACACAGGGAATGTTGATTTATTTTATTGTTTTTTTTTGCTAACTATTGTACTTTTAATCTTTGCTATAAGTATCTATATTTTTTTACATATACAATGACATGAATATTTACTGTATAAAGTATTATATTATTTTAATTGTTGTGAATGTGAGGACTATGTGGGTTATTATTCCAGTTTTAATCATGTTCTGGCAGTTTGAGTAGTTTATGTGGCCTACCCAAATGTCCTTTCTTTGGTATTGTTCGTCGAATCGTTGAGCTCCTTAAGTTCTGAGTCGAGCTGCACGGTTACTGACAAATGCGTGCACTGTCTGGACAGGTCCACTCAATCTGTGTGGTTCTTTTCTCAAAAGTCCATTTCAGACACCAATCTGCATGGTCCTCAATGATTATGTCCGGATTTTATATACACATTGACATTAATGAATTTTATATACATATACTATGACAAGAGTATTTACTTTGTAAAGTATTATGCTATTATTTTAACTATTGTGAATGTGAGAACTATGTTGGTCATTGCTTTTTTTTTTTTGTATTTTTACTCTTAGTGTAATCATGATCTGGCAGTTTGAGTAACTTGTGCGGCCTACTCAAATGTCCTTTCTTTGGTATTGTTCGTCGAATCGTTGAGCTCCTTAAGTTCTGAGTTGAGCTGCACGATTGCTGACAATTGCGTGCACTGACTGGACAGGTCCACTCAATCTGTGGGGTTCTTTCCTCAAAAGACCATTTCAGACACCGATCTACATAGCCTTCACATGATCTGACCAAGATTCTGTCTGGACTTTAAAAGAGACTGTGACCTCTGAGTTTGTTTCGGCCTTTCTTCTCAGAGTAGTCAGATAGGAAACGCCGACCTCATCTAGTTTAAAAAAAAAATATGATTGACGTGTAAAAGTGTTTGTAAAAACCTACTTACAGAAATAAAATCATTTATCATTTATCATTTACAAGACTAGTTTATATATATTAAGATACAATTTCAAAGAGCTGTGGATTTTGTGAATAATAATTATATAAGATGTGTTAAACTCTTAAATTGTAATGAGATTAAGAATGTTTTCTTGGTATATGGCCCTTTCTCGGTACTGCATATTACTCAGTCTGACTGGGATTAAATTTTTACAAAAAATAGTAGTAAATGTTTAATCGCTGGTGACTTCCAACGCACACCACTATTATTGGTCATGCAAGACAAGAGGTACGATGGTTTTTGACGCTGCTTTGGACGCGGGATACATTTCACATAACAAAGGGGTAGGTGAACACACGCGAATTAAAATGGTCAATGGTTGAACGGAGAGCTTGATATTTTTTTAGTATTTCATAAAACGGTCCATCGATTGTAAAAGATCGTAGAATCTCGTTTTTAGTACCTACTTATTGGTAATTTTAACGAAAAGCATTTCACCGTGGGTTTCTACATCCTTTGTTGGACATTTATATTTATAAAGTTCAACTGACCTTTGTTGCCACGTACTTACTATCCGGAGTTTCTTTTAAACACTTTTCAACGAAGATTGGTGACAATACTTTAGATTTCCGACCAATATATCCGTCCGAGCGTCTCTTGGAAAAGCCGTAAGGTTACAGTAGGTTTTGATATCAATATCATTTTTGGTCTTATCAGTGCTTTTTAAGTGGAATAGATACACCAAAGCGAGCTGGGCTTGTATTTATTTGCCAGTTATTGAAGAAAGCCAAAAATTGGTTCCCCAAAAATGACTGGGCATTTTTGCTTTTTTTTCACTGTATAAAAGTTTCGTAGGCCGCTAGGTATTTATTTATTGCCTCTAGATTTTGGTGGTAAAAGGCTACCACTCGCGTTTCATGACTCGATTAGTATTTCTGGAGGGGTCAAAACTACGTATTGCTCTTCTTCCCTACGTGAAGTCGAAATTTTTTATAATAATTAACCGCACAACGAAAACGGTAACTAATATTTATGGAAAATGGCGCGCAGGTTTTGTTTATTCCGCGTGCCACCCTAGCGAATACTACCGATGCGCGCGCAGCTGTAGGTAAATAAAGCCACTGGAAAAACCGCGAAACAGCCTATAACAAAAATATAATAAACACAACACAATGTTTTGAATACGCAAATTAAGGTTAATATGTAGTGAACAATATATAATTTGATAAAATGATGATAATTTTGATGATTGATTTATCAATCATAACCATACATAACATTCATATTTAACCTAAAGTCAATCCTAAAGTAGTTTATTTATTCACAAAAATATTCATTGTTTTTAGACATGATAAACCATTGCGGAAATTGCAAAAAAAAATAAAGTTAAAAACACGCGTGTTTAATAAGCTGAATTATAAACCAAAATGCGTTGCCTTAGTGTGTTGAAAAAGACTTAAAACTCAAAAGGACATGACCTCGTAAATATTTTTTCATCCCACCATCTCGGAAAGAGTATTTTTAATCTTCAATATCTGAGTGGAAAAGCCGTTTTTATTCTCTAGAGGATAAAGTAAATTGAATTTAGAACATCGTGTGCACTAAGTTTGTGAATTAAAAAAAACATTAAACCTATTTACTGCTACCTCTATGGTGCCGAATATATCATACAACTTTTTTTTAATTTGTTAAAAACTCAGACTCGGAACCTTCTTGGTGTTCTTTTTTCAATTTGCTTTGTACGCGGTTCTTTACGCGGCATTTTTTCACGTCATTGTTAAACCTTATATTAAAAACAAGAAACTTGAAAACAAGTGAAAAAACTAAAATGAGTGATTCTAGCGACGAGGAAGTTTGCTTGACGCCAACAGAATTGACTGAAACTGTTAATAATGCGCAAATGAGCTTTCTCCCTCAACAATCACGCGAGAAGTATTTAAAACAGTACGATATGTTCAACACGTGGCGACTAGCAAAAGGAGCCAAAACTTTCTCAGAAAACGTTTTGCTGGCATATTTTATAGAATTATCCGAGAACAAGAAAGCAAGCACTCTATGGAGTACGTATTCGATGCTAAAAGCAACAATAAAGATGAAAAAAGACAAACATATCGATACCTATCCTAAATTAGTGGCATTTTTAAAAAGAGCCTCATCTGGTCATCAACCAAAAAAATCGAAGGTTTTCACAGTATCTGATATTGAAAAGTTTCTTAACGAAGCACCCGATTCCGTATATTTGGCGGCAAAAGTAAGTCAGTTGCACATTCAGTATCTACTTAAGTATATTAATCTCAATTAAATAGTATACTTAGTAGATGTTGATAGGCATAATTATGCGTTCATATCAATTTTATTCATTTATCTACTACAATACTCTTTACGTTACAGGTTGTTCTTATTATTGGAATAAACGGAGCATGTCGAACTAATGAACTAACACAACTTAATGTCAAAAACATTGAGAAACATTCAGATGACTTACTATTAATTAATTTACCTAATACAAAGACAAAAAGAGACCGCAACTTCGTCATTCGCAAGGAATACGTAACGATTGTTGAGAAATATCAAGCCTTACGCCCGCCTAACACTCCAATCAATCGATTTTTTCTACAGTATCGCAATGGAAAGTGTGTTAGACAGCCTATGGGTACTAATAAAATTGGCAGTATCCCACGAGAAATAGCAACATTTCTTGAACTTCCAGAACCCCTGTTGTACACGGGTCATTGTTTCCGACGAACTTCAGCCACACTTTTGGCTGATTCCGGAGCTGATCTCCTGTCCCTTAAGCGCCACGGAGGCTGGAAGTCCAATGCAGTTGTAGAGGGATACATAGAGGATTCCATCCAAAATAAGTCTAAAATATGTGAAGGCATCGTAGGAGCCATTACACTGAAAGAGCCTCAATCGGATCCTTGGACTGGCCCTTCTACATCAAAAATAAGCCGTTATGAAACACCTAACCATCTCCCTCTCTCTCCAACATTCACGCCAAGGGAATCCGATGAATCGGTACAACTATTAAGTATGACAGATAGTTTACCGAAAAACAGTACACAAGTGACTAACACCAATATTACAGTACCAAACAAAAATATTACACTCAATTTAAATAACTGTAGCAACGTTACTTTAAAATTTTCTTAATTATACCTTAGTATTATTTTGTTATAATTTAAAGATTATTCTGTAATACTTACCTGTCATAATGTAGTAATTAATACCTAAACTGAAATAAAAGTGTACCTATCTTGTGATTGTAAACGTTTTTTTTTTGCATTTAGTCATTTCCTCGCTGAGGTGGAATGAAAAGTTACGTGTTGCACTCGAGTGCAAAGATTTTTCACCTCGTGCTCTTTTGATTCCCTCGCTAACGCTCAGGATTCTAATTTTGAATCACTCGCTGCGCTCGTGATTCAATTTTAGAATCCTTCGCTTGCTCGGTCATCAAAATTGAACACGCGGTTAAAAAGCAACTTTGCACTCTTGTATAACAAATAACTATTCTTTACACCCATGCTATAAATCCTCTATAAAAGTTTCTGAAACTGTTAGCATATTGCCAACATTAAAACAACCAGTGTCATAGTAACCATAATATCATCCAAACGAATGATAAAAATGTTGTACTAAATTTCATTATGCAACTCGAACTCGATCACTTCCTTACTCATCAAACAGCCACATTCTCACTACTCAATTCGTGGTACTCGTATCTTTATGAATTTCAAAAAAATAACATTGTCATGCACGCGCGTTCCACTACTACAGCCACTAATTTAAAAAAAAAAGCTTATAGATTCACGTCGTATCCCGCCATTTTTGTTCGATATTAATAGGTATTGCGAAAAAATATTACTTTTTTGTTTACAAAAATGAGTGATACAAGCTTTGATAATTACTCACCACCAGATATTTCTTAGTAGGTTGGTATTAGATACTCAGCAATTAAACTTTCCATGAATTTACATAGGGTTCTTACAACACTGTACAACACCCTATGGTTTCAGAATATTTTATAGAGGATTCATATCATGGGTGTAGATAAAGTCTTGTATGCAACTGTACATACCCCTTATTATACAACCGTTGCATAAATAGGTAACTATTATCAGACACGAGTCTTCAAAAACCACCGAGTCTTAATATTGTAAAACTTAATAAGTACGCGAGTTTCTTACAACACTACCTGTCGCTGTACGAGTATCTACGCATGACCCGGAGGTCTAGGTATAGTCTTAATATTTAATATAATAATTTCTTGGATTAAAATAATTAATAAGAAGTCGATCAACCAAGAAATTGAATACCTACCTGTACAGAATGAGGCTCATTATCGAATTATATTTTATACGTATTGTATGCAATACTAATCAGTACCTACCTATTGCGGTTTGTATGACGACGTACGATGAGTTTACACACTTCCTGAATCTGGTAAATTTTCCTTGTTTTTCATTCATTTGCTGCTTCTATTGCAAGACTGGCATTTGACCGTATTTTGACCCGTGCGACTTTCAAGGGAGTTTTTGAATAGAATCTATAATTGAAATAAAACAAAGTGTTGCAGTAACAATAAAGGCTCCTTCAAACAGGCGCGACACACGACGCGATACAAAAGTACCATCTGTCGCGCGACGAGCGGTGCCTTTGTGTCGCGTCGCGTATCGCGCCTTCTTGAAGGAGCCTTAAGTCAACGTTGGTCAAGGTTTTTGTTAGTTCTATCAGGTTTTGCTCTTTTTGAATTTTATGGTAATAAATATAACCTAACTGAAGTACTTAGGTAAGTAGGCTAAAGACTCATATCTAGAAATCGTATACTTCCACAATACGAATAGACAGATGTTTTCGTTATGTAGTATTTACCGATTGGCTTATCAAACACGAACTTTTCGATTTTCCTGATGCATAGCGACTCGCAGAACAAACACAGTGCCCATTAAAAAGTTGAAACATAAGGAGCGCAGCACAATGAAAGGCCTTAATTAAATAACTAACTATGTACATAATACACAACATGAGCTGAAAAAGTAACGTTGGAAATCCCACATTGAAAAAAAGGGTTTTCCGAGAATTTTGAAAGTGGGGCCACCAATCGGTACGTAGGAAATGCTACGTGGAAATCCCCGAATGCAAGATAAAATAACGATGGCTGTGTAATGGGATGGTTGTTATATGTAATATTATGTATATTATACTGCACTTAGCTCTGCTCTATTTTTATCACGTTCAGTGACTGGAAAGTAGGTAGGTATTATTAACGTTTAATGACAACGATAACCTCATCATAGTGCAGGCGAATGAAGGAGTATGGACACTATATCCTACTATTATCTATAGGTACATATACTTAATAAAATAGTAACGTAGAAGTCAAAACTGTAAATTTATTGTACTTTTTTAAAGTCATTGCTACGTGGTGTGGGAACAAGTCTGATGCCGAAAATAGAGGTTTTATAGAACTTTTGTCAAGAATAAAACAAAAGTCATTTATTCAAACTAGGCTGAGAATCAGCACTTTTTGAACGTCAAAATTACGTAACCATCTCAGCTTAGGTGAAGTGAGCGTGGTGGAGTGAGCTGTCAACAGTGTCCATCCCTAGTATCAGCCGGTTGATTCTGTAAAAATCTCATCGTGAAGAGCTCAAGTGAGCTGTCAGTGTCATCCCAATAATGCTAGGGATTGACCAACGTTACATTTGCAATCATAATCGAGATTTTAATAATATTTGCTATCCAAATTCTCTTGATCGTTTTATATTATTTCAAAGCTAGTATGTGGCAAGTGGCAAAACATTTCTATTTACGGTATTTAAAATAAAATAGCAAAACAGAAATTCAGTTAGAAACTCAATGTTGTTTTTTTTTGTTTAAACACTTTTAGACTTACTAGCTTTGAAATAATATAAAATTATCATTATAGAATTTGCATAAAAAATATTATTATAATCTCGATTATGATTGTAAATGTAACGTTGGTCAATCCCTAGCACCATTGGGATGACACTGACAGCTCACTCCACGCAAGTCTACACGGTGAGATTTTTACAGAATCGACCAGCTGAAGTAGTTGCCTTGAGAATAAATAAATAAATAAATTACAACACACTTTCCGGTGACCAATTCGTAGTTGGTACAATGGCAACCGCTCAAGGTGAATTTCGGACTTATTACTGGTTTCCGAGGGCCAGACTAAAACCCAATGAATACAATTAATGTTTCGGTAGTGAACCGGTTTTGATTTAATATCACGGAGTAGCTATTGTTACTAAGTATTATATTGTGTGAAACGCTGCTGACAGCCGCCTGCCACTTTGGGATGGGCTCAGCTGATTGATCGATGTAAGAATTTAATTAAGAAAGAAAGAAAATACATTTTCGTACCACTTGCTCAAAAAAGTGACATTCTATGCCACAAAAAGCGAACATAACAATAGTCATTTTTAATCTGTTAAAAACAGGGAAAGAAAATTGTACTGAATTTCATTCATCCTCTAGGGGGAGAATGTGATTTAAATTTGGAATACTTCCCGAAATTTATACTGAACTACATCTGTGTTTACACCATTGAGTTTGTATATAAAGCATTATACATCTTTTTGAAAAAGGAATACGCATTTATTATGCAGTTATGATTATTATATAAAATTACGAAAACCGACGAGGCCGTATGAGCTTGATTCCTTTGCTTTTCCGACAAAAAAATATTAGTCTAGGAATTTGCCGCGTTTTTGTTTTCTTCAAATACATAAACGTTAAGTTTATTTTAATTTATTTTTATAAATAAGTTAATGTTCTAAAAATACGTTTAATTGTCATTATTTTTAATAAATGCTTATCTCATATTATTATTGTGTTAATTTTTTCGCAAATGGTACGAAAAGTAGAGTATTTTCCTCGGTGATAAAGCTGTCTTAGTCTTGGGTGAACTTAAATCCCTCGCTACACTCAGGACTCGTCTTAAATCCCTCGCTTCGCTCGTGATTTAAGTTTTCAACACCCTCGCTACGCTCGGGAGTAAACCTCGAGTCCTTCATTACGCTCGCGATTTAATTCGTCACCCGCGACAGAAGACACTGCTTTATCCCCTTCGTTAATAATCTACTATTATTTGACCCAGGTTAAAACACACAATATTACACAAAAACGGACAAACAGAAAGTACTTAATATAGTATTGTGTGCCTCACGGCTGCGCCAAATGGGCCCAGTTCAGCATTAATGCCAGACAACTAGTGCCTGACGCTGGGTTTCAACTGGACCTTATGTTACGAGGACGTCTTACGGATGTAAATCAGTTTTATAGTGAAATATTCAAATAAAATAGATAGATATTTGTAACAAATAATAATATAGTATAGTATTATATAGTACAAACATCCCCGATGCACTACAGAAGCGAGGCAGCCCCAACATCATCCTAAAGATGTTATTATACTGGACGCGCAGGACATCCAGCGATCTTTTGGTGTGACTGACCCACAGATTTCCAGTATAACAGCTTTGACAATACGCCTTAAACAACGTTACCTTAACTTGTTCAGAGCAGCGGTACTTAGAATCTGCGGGCCAGCATGTTAGCTCTGACCGCTAAAGCCCTGCGCTCCCTCTCAATATCCTGATCGTCTTCAAGACCCACGGTAATTAAATGCCCCAGGGGCCGTACTATGACGTGTTAATTCATAAAGACCATATATTCAGTTTTCTGGACATTTTATATAAGACCATGTGCACCAACATAGGCCTCACACACTCTTAACAACTCTCCGAGACCTCTCACAGTCGGGCTCAGCAGCACCATGTCGTCCGCGTAGCTAATGTAATAACGATTAGATATTTGTTTAAAAAAATATGAATAATCATACAGTGGTGTATAGAAAAATAAATAAATAAAATGGTATGGTTGCACAAAAAAAACAATGGACTGTCGTTGATAAGGTAGGTAATAGATAACTATACCTATCATAATTAATATCAATGAAACATTTAAATTCGTCTTGTCTAGCTTCCTTTGCGCATCTATGAGGTACTGCCGTAGGCGTCTTCTAAATGTGTTCATTGTGTTAGTTGCTCGAATAGGTGGTGGCAGGTTATTCCACACTTTGGAAGCCGCATAACGGAAGCTTCCTCTAAACGCAGCAGCATTGTCTTCTCCCTCATTCCCGCTTAGTCGCTATCCAACTTAACTTGTCGTACAGGTAGCTCGGTTTCAGGTAATTGACTGGCATAATGTTAGTGGTCAGACAACCGGCAATGGTGCTAATTCTCTTAAATACCTACTGTAGCGGAATAAATAATGAAAATTCACCCCTTTAACACGTATAATAATTTAATAAGTTAAGGTACATCGGGTGACAAATCTTTGTTATGCATTCGGTTTCCAAACTAGCGAATCGATTGCAATCGGTTTTATGTTCGTGACCATTAAATTACGTAAACTTTCAAATTAATACTATCTACCTTATAAAGATGAACCTAAGCACAGATAGAAGAATTTGAAGATCGACTAGTATTAAAATGTTAACGCTGAAAGTACTAATAAAATAGTTATGTGTGATGGCTTAAAATAACGAATCCATCGTGATGGACCGTAGCACGCCTCTACAGAATCGTAAGTGATACGACGCTCGTGTGTCGCGGTCCAAAACGGAATTGCTGCCCTCGAACTCCAAGGATGCGGCTGGGAGAAGCAACCCAAAAGCTCGCATGCCTGGTAATGATTCCGTTACCCATTATAAAGGGCTGGAAGCAGCCCTTTGTGACTGGTTTTACAACAAATTCGAAGAATATCTTACACCATTTGCGCAATACTCAACAATACATATAACTTGGTTGACTCCAGATAACAGAAAATAATAACCTGAAACATGTTAAAATTTACGTTCTTCTTTCATGCAAAAATCAACTGCAGTTCGTTAGTTTCGCTAAAACTCAAAAACGGCTTAACCGATTTGTTTTTTTTTGTTTTGTTCGTTTTAATACAGGGGTGGTTTGAAAAAAGATACTTCACGATGGGTGATAGGAAATATCCACAGAACAGATAAAGTTATCTGTTCTGTGGAAATATCAATACTCGAATATCAAGTGCCTACAAATGGTGCGCCTGTACCTACGTACCTAATAAGTGGTGACAATTTACGGGAAACAGGGAGATTATTACGCTGCGATTATTAATTTTGAAATGTTAGGCTACCGCGGTGTGATCATCCCGCAAGTGCTAGGACTGCAAGTCATTTTAGCAGCTAAGTACACAGCGACTGATTAATCACGGTCAGTTTCGCAGCCCACCGCATGCGCAAGCTCGGGGCCGCCCACTATATTCACCTGGTTTATTTTGATCGACAACCGCGACGGAGTGGCTTCTGGATTTAATGTAGATAGGTACCTACCTACTTAATGAACATGAGTCAAATTTCTATCTTCAATAGGATCGAACGAAAACAAATTGATCAGTTATTCATTCCATCTTGGATTTACATTTTAACGTCACTATCGGCTTTAACACTCTCGAAAACCATAAAAACTACATCGATAATGAAGAATTTTAAAATTTTCATAGCCGCTATCTTGAATTTATATTTTGACCTCACTATCGGCTTTGCCACCCTTGAAAACTATGAAAACAGTCGATGACGAAAAATTTTTAAATTTTTGCAACCGCTATCTTGGATATAAATTTTTCCGTCACTTAATTTTTCTGTGGCTTTCGCACCGCCGAAAACCACGAAAATTATACCCATGGTGAAAAATGTGAAAATATTCGTAGCCGCCATCTTGGATTTGTAATAAGAGTGACAACCCTAACGCTCCAATGGAGCGCAGGTAATTATTTCGACAAATAGGCCTAGTTTCCATACTGTCCATTTTATACTGTGGTGCTGAGGAGCAGGGAGCGCTATGAGATGCGCGAGTATGTCGCGCAGGGGATAACCATAACGGCTTAAATTTTTGTTAACGCTTGATTTGACTACCCATCTATTTTTCATACCGTGCGCTATATATGAAAAGATTCATAAGGAGTAAATTCCAAAAAATTACTTAATAGGTTGAAACCGCAGAGGTCACGCTGCACTATATAGGTATGCTAGCAAAAAAATTGTCTCTAACAAAACAAAACCCGTTGAATGAGAATCAAAAGTCATAATAATTATGCAAATATGAGTCATACAGCGATAATCATTCATAGTAGGTATATCTATTTTCTATTGTCTGTCTCGGTATCACGATTGATCAGCTGTCGTGCCTTCTGGCAGGCTGTGGAGTAGACGAGTCCTGGAGTGGAGACCGCGTATCGGCAAGCGTAGTGCGGGAGCAAGATGGACCGACGACCTTAAGAAGGTGGCTGGGATAGACTAAATGCGGAAGGCCGAGGATAGGGTGTTGTGGCGCAGGCCTGTGTACAAGACTATGACAAGCCACACACTTGTTCTTGTAATAAGAACGTGTACTCAAAAGTCAAGGATCTTGTTTTTTACCCTAGGTACTACTTACTTTTGAAATTAAAAATTAAAATGTAAGTATGTTGTTTTAATTGAATAGTTGTTCACAATTGAAGGGCAAACAAAACACCTTGTCTTACAAGGTGTAGATAAATATTTTACGTAAGTGCCACGATAGAAATCTCTGAGAATCGATCAAAAATCTAAATCAAAGGTCATTTATTCAACCTAGGCTGAGAATCGGCACTTTTTGAACGTCAAAATTACATAAGACAGTCCCCTCAAAACGCCCGCCCTTCACCACTTCCTAGTGCTTTAGCTGGGAAGGAAGAAGTGGCGCAACAAACTCCCCAGCAGCACTGCTGTCTGTTCAGTTAGATCAATCTGACATCAATAGTTCTGTTTTATATTGACCGAACGGTGACAGGAAAATGTCGTGAGGACAGTTTTGAGTATGAATGTGGAGTAGGACAAGACTAAAGAACCGATGGATGGGCTGTGTGAAAGATATGGCTAGAAAAGGGGTAAATAATAAGTGAAGGTAAGTAGGTTTGTACAAACACTTTTACACGCCAATCATATTTTAAAAGCTAGATGAGGTCGGCGTTTCTTAATGGACTACTCTGAGAAGAAAGGCCGAAACAAACTCAGAGGTCATAGTCTCTTTTAAAGTCCAGACATAATGTTGGTCATATAATGTGAAGACCATGTAGATTAGTGTCTGAAATGGTCTTTGGAGGGAAAACCACACAGACTGAGTGGACCTGGCCAGTCAGTGCACGCATGTGTCAGTAGGGTGACTACTGACTGACTGACGACTACTAAAGAAGTGGGTATGGAAGAGGTAGGCATGCTGCTCCGACCCCAAATCAATTGGGATAACTACACTGCTTTACAAGGGCCTTCCCAAAGTATCGTCAGACCAGAACAATTGAGGAGCTGGCGAACAGAACCGGACTTGTCCACTACTATTCAAAAGATGTTTTTTTTTCGAATCGTGATGTCTTGACCTAGTTTCGTCGATCCCTGTTAATATTTTCACCCAAAACCGGCTAGAAGTAGGCTAAAAAAGGCTTAAAAAACTAAATTTTCATACAAAACCGGACTAGTCCAATATCCAACACAAAGATTTTAAAAAAATATATTTTTTCATTCTAAAGCGAACTTGTCCTGTAATGTATTTATTTCATCAACACATTTTCAATCAAAACAGGAAATGTCTAACAAAAACGAAACACCACCACCACCACACCAAAGTCCACCTTTTTCAAACAAAACCGGTTTAGTCCATTTTTATTTCTTGAATAAGTTCCAGAATATAGAAGTAAATTAAAAATAGGTACCTCATGCAATAATAGAACTAATCCACCGACATATCCTAATGCAATGTAATACTATTAGTCTCCTTCATATACTGATATTAGTTTTTTAGCTACCGTGTAAAATTTATTTTCGTGGACTAATCCGGTTTTGTTCGCCAGCTCCTCAATTGTCCTACGCTTATTACATCCAGAGGATTCACGTGACCCTCAAGGGATTATCAGCCCACCAAAAATATTTAATTTATTTTAACAAAATTTAAGTTGAATGCATCTTTTTCTTTCTATTGCATTATGAAAAGGACAGAAGATAAAATATTAGTATAGTCCTGTCAAATTAGTCAGCACCTGACGTAATTTGATGTAATTTTAGTAGTCAACTTTTTAATCACGTCTAAACTTGTATGGAGTAGTGTCAGGCACTGATTAATTTGACAGGACTAGGTAAACTAAAATTTATCTTCTGTCCTTTTCATAATGAAATAGAAAGAAAAAGATGCACTGAACTTAAATTTGGTTTAGTTTGTAAACAAGGGAATCGGCACCATTGTCGTCAAATCAAATCTAACAAAGTTAACTATCAGTATTTGAGCGGAATCGCCGGGAAGGAACACCCTTTGAGGGACGTACACTGCCATTATTATTGGTGATGGTCTTCAGATGTGTATGACATGTATGAACCTAAACGATGCAAAAGTAGTATGTAAGGATCGAAGCAGGTGGCGTTCTATAATTTATATTTACCCCCGTGGGGAAAAGCGTGAGTTTATGCATACAAAAATACAAAAATGTTTATTTCTTAACCATAGTTGTTTACATTTTGTTGGTGAATGGCGCCTCCTTTTAAGCATAATAATGCCTGTGTTAGAAGACACCGCTCTTACTTAGGTAGGCCAAAGGTAATAAACAAAACTACCTATGATATTTTGCAAAAGATGTTTAAGGTAAGTGTGTTCGCATATGAAGTAGGATGGGTGTGTGGTGTAAGTGTGAGAATGGTGTGGTGTGATGTGATGTAATGTGTGTTGTGGTGTGATGTGAGTGATGTGGTGTGATGCGATGTGTGATGTGATGTGAGTGATGTGGTGTAATGTGATGTGTGATGTGATGTGAGTTATGTGGTGTGATGTGAAAGTGACTGACATTCGTGAGCGGTGTGGCTGTGTGGGGGAGGGGGGGTGGGTGGGCGTGTATGTTAGTTCATGTGTTGAAGGAGTGACTCAGTGTATGTGTATTAAAATGGCTTTATCCAGTCTGTTAGTTTTTTTTTACATTCATGTAGTTGGTTGGGATATATGTATATTTGTTTGTTTACCCTGTTATACAGTTGTGCAGATCGATGTTGATATTGTATAGCCACAAAGTTCGTTTTAGTCGGTGGTATTTGTGCAATCAAGTCTTTTCGCCTTTTCGACATTAGTTTTGGATCGTATGAAAGAGTTTTATGTTTTTTTAGGACAGTGGATATGATAGATGAAATAAACAGATTTTTATTTATTTATTTATACAATTTCCTAACTGAAAGTAAACCACTAATTTCATATAGCTTTTCAGTCGAATACCGCATCTTTTTAAAATACATGGTCTTTATTAGGGATCGCTGTCCTCGTTCCAGATTGATAAATTTAGTTTTAGCCGCGCCTCCCCATATAGGTATGCAGTAAACTATGACAGATTGCGCAAGTGATATATAAATTTCATTTAGGAGGTTCCTAGGAGATCCACTGTTTCCTTTTGTATTTTTTGGAAGTATATGTGTTAATGATTTGAAAATCCAGCCCAGCTTCCTAACTCTCGCAGTAACGTGTTCAAGATGGGAATACCAGGATAATTTTTGATCAATTACGACGCCTAAGTATTTTGTCTGCGAAACTCTGTCAATTATAGGGCACTTGCAATTTTTATTTGAGGTGGTATTGCATGAGTGTACTTTAATGTTAAAGGCTACATCTGGAGAATGATTAGAGATTGAGAAACAGATGTAGTTCGTTTTTGTTGTGTTTAGTGACAATAAATTATCTCTGAGCCAATTGGCAATTTGATCCATACCCATTTCAGCTTCGAGTTTTACATCTGCCCAATTGTTTCCGGAAAAAACCACAGCAGTATCATCAGCATACGAAAAAAATATTTGCGTTTTTTACATTTAGGTTACAGAGGTCATTTATATACGTAAGAAATAATGTAGGGCCCAAAACACTACCCTGGGGTACGCTTTATAGTACGTCAGCATCCTCACTAGTATGTGCTCCTATCCTAACTCTCTGTTTCCTGTTGGATAAATAATCTTTGAAAAAATTTAGGGGAGTTCCCCTTATTCCAATTCCCTCCAGCTTTCCTACAAGGGCGGGAACAGAAACGGTGTCAAAAGCTTTTTTAAGATCCAGGAATATCGTTAGGCATTTCTTTCCTGCATCAAGGTGTTCAGTAACTAACGAGCTAAGAGAGTCAATAGCATCCTCAGTAGATACTCCATGCCTAAATCCAAATTGCGAAGGTGATATAATTTTGAATCTGTTCAAATAGTTAACTAGTCTCGTATTTGTTAATTTTTCTATAATTTAAGATATAGCGGGTAAGACTGAGATAGGTCTGTAGTTATTGACATCGTCTCTGCTCCCCCCCTTGTGAACTGGAGTAATAATAGATTTTTCAGTAGGATTGGAAAAACACCAGAGTTGAAACAAACGTTAGTCAGATGGGTAATGATGGGGACAATTTGCTTATGACAGTACCGTACTTTAAAAAATTGGTTGAGATATGATCCCATCCAGGGGCACTGTTAGATTTCAATCCCATCAGGGTATTTTCTACTTCCTTGAGGTCAGTGTCTGTATGTATCTGTCATGTTGTTAATTATTACACCAATCAATTATAATTTCAGTGCGCAACTCATCGTGGGCGAAGGACTATTCGCTGCTTTTCATCGACAACCCTATAGGCGCTGGTTTCAGCTTCACAGACAGCCCTAAAGGCTTCATACAAGACATGGCCACGGTAAGGACCTTATATACACTACACCTTATAAGGGCAACAGAGACAATTTATATATTTATGTCAATCGGTCGTAAAACTATGTGACTTACGATGTAATTGTATGCATAATTTTTATTGGAAAATTATCTCATATAACTTATGTTTAACGGTTAAGTCGGAACTTAAAAGGCATAGTGTAGGTACTACCCTCAGATCATATAAACACATAATTAAATGATCTGAGGTACTACCTACTTACATTATAAGAGAATTAATTATTATAACTACGTAGCGTTTTTGTTTTAGCTATAAGCAATTCGATTGGTAATTAACAAATTCAGGTTTAAAGTTAGTAGGTATATGTATATTTGGTAGTTGCAATCAAAGTTTCGGCCGATTTGAACAAGTTTTATCGTGTGTCGATCCATATATCAAATCAACTACTGTTCGTAAATCATTTATTCGGTTAGTAATATATTTTAATATCTGTAATTTATTATTAGGTTTATTGTTTTCAAATGTGTCGTGCACTGCACACGACCGCATAAAAGCATTAGTTCTATTTTATACCTGGTTTCGTACAGTCTGCAAAGGAGGTCAGTTAATTTTAGTTTTATAAATCCTAAATAGAGTTCGAACCTTCAAACTCAATAATTTTCAAATATGAGTTAAAAATATCTGAACTTCGTATGACAAATAATAGGTATCTAAAACAAAGTCTTGAACACTACATGAAATGCTGAATAGCTGAAGACACCTAATATTCAGTAATTGTAAAAGTTGGTCTAGTGGCCGCAAGTGCTACTATTGAGTACGAGGTCCTGAAAGATTTCTAATATTGTAATCAGCCTATAATGTTCCCACTCCTGGGACACAGGACACTCGGGCCCAGTGCGAGTTGGTAGATGTCACATGTCTTCGAATTTTAGGTTCTAGGACACGCCGGTTTGCTCACGATGTTTTCCTTCACCGTTTTGAGAGCAGTGGTGATGAAATAATTTACACAAAGTAAACCACCTGTCTGGGTTCGAACCTACGACCTATATGTATACTCGTAAGTTGCGGCCGTTACCACCGGGCCACCACTACTCCATTACAATGGTACTTAATCATATCCACTGAAATGTGGGTATATCTACTATAGGTACCTACACCTCTGCCTTACCCGTATTTTATTTTACTTTATTGGGTCTTAAAACAGTTACACATTCAAATTTAAGGGTGACATTATAGATTAAAAACTAGGTAAACGTGTCACCCACACCAATATCCGGGAAATAATAGTTGACAGATAGTTTCCTTAATGCGTGCGTTAATTATACAGAACAGCTATAAGTACTCATACGTAGTTTTCGAATAAAAGGTAGTAGAAGGCTATTTTAGGGATTCAATAGCCATCTTTTTGAACTTAATGTGAGTAATCGCGAAAATGTCCAATTCAATGAAGTGTGTGTTATACGTATCTACATCTACAATGCGTCGGAGAGGCGCCCGTACACCAGCATGAGTTCTGCACCTTGCGGTGTGGAACAGCCGGGGCGCACGCGCCTCTCGACGCTTCAGATTTCTGGGTACAATGTAACATAAGTTCTTGGTAATATCTAGACAATCGAACCTGTCCACAGACCATGAATCATCATGGCCACCATTAAGCTGCTTCTTGACTAAAAGCTTTAAAGTTTAAACGTCTTTAATAAATGACTGTGACTGTGTGGTAATTTGGACTTAGTGCATCTGTAGTGCATAACACGTTTTTTTTATTTTTTTATCATTTCTATTTTATTTATGTACAGACGCCAGCAGGTCAAGCTACCCGAAACTGTCAAATTTTCCCAATCAACCTTGAACCTTAATGCTTTAGCGATAAAGTTGAAAATCTATTAAAGAAATTTGACAGATTGTAGTAGCTTGATGTGCTGGCGTCTGTACATCAAAAATGAGACTGCAAATCGGTACTGCGAATTCCAGTTGAGAACGCACCAAAGCTTTATATAAAAGTAGAAAAGTAGACAGTCTTATAAAGTCGTTTGAAGAACGCATGGCGAAACCACAGATACGATACGCCTTATTAACAATGTTATCAATATGAAGATTGAAGTGCAATTTCGAGTCCATTGCAACACCGATATCACGAATATGGTCAACTCTTTGCAGACAGACAGATACCATGTAGACTGTACACTTATATATTATATTATTACAGGCGAGATGTTATGTTACTAATGCTAATCAACTCTCGTTTTTGCCAGGAGTTTAAAAGAAGCGCGTCACAAAACTTACGCGTATGTACTACTACTTAAAGTTTGTATTGTTGTTCAACACAGCTTCTGTTTTGAAACACACATACACTTACAAACATACACTTGGGAGCAAATAAATCGAGCCACTTCCTTTTTTCGGGTATCATTTTTATTATTTCTGGTATCATGGAACGTACCAATTCGCAACTTAAACAGCCTTAACGTTTATTAATGAAACTTTATAATTAGGGTAGTTTGTTGTCAACTTTTCATTTTAAATTAAAGTTTAAGTTTATTTATGGCATTTTTTTTAAACGTTGCCCCACAGTACTTTCTCCCGTATTGTGGGTATGTTTACAAACATCATACACAAACAGGCAGTCCCGGAACAACTACTTGCAGGTCATACAAATATTTGTTCCGTGCGGGAATCGAACCCGCGACACGCAGCGCAGCAGTCAATCGCTTAACCACTGTGCCAACCGTGCCGTCAAATAATTAATCAATTTAATTTGCATAACATTTTGATTAGTACTCCATTAAGAAAAGATTAATTAGGGGTTTTGTTTTTTTATTATTATTTATTTATTTGATTTTGTTTTTAATTGTTCTGTTCCGGACTGTTTTAATAACCCTACAATTTTCTATCAAAATTACCGTTTTCTATTCAGAGCCAATACTTTACCATACAATAAGGTTATCATTCAATAATTTATCCTCATTGTAAAGGTTATTAAATCACCTCTTAGGCGATATATGTTTTGAATTGATACGTTCCATAATACCAAAAATAATAACCATTGTACGTCAAAAAAGGAAGAGGCTCGATTTATTTGCTCCCAAGTGTAAGTACTTGAATATTGATAGTTTATGACACTCAAGAAATGTTGACATTTATTTATTTTGTATAAATTATTAATACATCAGCGATTAGGCTTCAAGGACGAGCGATTCTTACGAAATGTAGGTATAGGAAGTGAGTTGTTGTAAGTAACGACAGCAGAAAAAGTTGATGAAGGAATCGGGATTAACTATTACTATTGCAGATCGACACTTATCTAATCTACGTGGCTTATATAAAATAAGCTCATGATCATGTAGATTTGTCGACTCTACAAGCGATACAAAAATTGTCTCGTTTTGTTTTCTGTAACTAAATACCTATCCATCAAATACAATCATGTCTAGAGCACTTATCAAAACTGCTGACCTAAAAAGTAATACAACTCCATGAAGCTTTGCACTAAGAATTTTTGGAGTTTACTCCTTTCATATTATAGCGCACGCGCACCGTGTGATAAATTGATGGGTAGTAAAAGTGAAGCCGTTATGGTTTTCCTCTGCGCAACATGAGTATGTTGCGCAGAGGAAAACCATAACGCGAGTGCGCATGTCATAGCGCTCCCCGATCTTCAGCGCCACAGTACAAATATGGTCAGTATGGAAACTAGGCCTATTTGTTGAAATAATTACCTGCGCTCCATTGGAGCGTTAGGGTTGTCACTGTTAATGCAAATCCAAGATGGCGGCTACGAATATTTTCAAATTTTTCGTCAAGCGTGTCGTTTTCGTGGTTTTCGAGTGCGCTAAAGCCGATGGTGATATCATAATGAAAATCCAACATGTCGGCTGCGAAAATTTATATTGTTTTATATCATGGGTGTCGTTTTCTTGGTTTTCGGGGGTGTTAATGCCGATAGTGACGTTAAAATGTATATCTAAGATGGGTTCAATAATGAATAACTGGTCAATTTGTTTTCGTTCGACCCTATTGAAGATACAAATTTGACCTTACCAAACTATCTACATTAAATCCAGTATAGAGGTACGAGGAACTGGGTGTAAAGTTCACTCATACCTCCATAGGAAAAGGGAGGATCCTCCGACCAGACGGGTGTCGTGTCTAGTGGGCAAGTGCCCGAAGATTGTTGTCGGGAGGTTGTATATAGGTATGCTAGTTGCGCGGTAAACTCTGCTTGCGCGATTCAGGATTTTGCGCGACGTCAGTGTGACGTAGTTCTCATGTGGCGATGTAGATACCGCTACCTCTGGTACTCCGTCGCGGGTGTCGTCCAAGATATTCCAAGATGTTCTCTTCGGAAACAGGTGAATATAGTAGGCGGCCCCGAGCTTGCGCATGCGATGGGCAGCGAAACTGACCGTGTTTAATCAGACTCTGTGTTGCTGCTGAAATGACTTGTGGTCCTGGCAATTGCGGGTTGATCACACCGCGGTTGCGTAACATTTCGAGATTATTAGGCGCAGCGTAATAATCTCTTTCTTTCCCGTAAATTGTCACCACTTATTATGTGTAATTGTCACAATATAAATAAATATATGGATTCATTTACTTTCTTTGCCTTTGGTATATATAAAGACAATCGTTTTTCAGGAGTAAACTCCAATCACGCGTCGGAGCTGACACGCGCCATTTTTATTATTGGAACGAAGTTCGTTATCGCGCGTTGTGAAAGGGGGCTAGACGGAAAAAATTCTTACGAAAAGTTGTCACGACATTTTTTGCTTTAGTAAGCTATTGTAAGCTGTGCGGCGTGCGCATGTTTTTCTGTTTGTCTCTCTCTCTCTCTCTCTTATAGAAAGCAAGCCAGATATAAAAAAAAAAAAAATATTATAAAATTTTATTACAATTCCTTCACTAATTAATCGAAAGGAACTTCGTTCCATCTGGGTGTCCCTTGACACCTCTCAAGTTTTTTTTTAATGTTTTTTATTTACATTTGACTTTACCTAAGTGAAATAGTGTTTGCATCTTATTACATTGTCATTAATTAATACCAGAATAAATAAGTACCTACATATAGTTTAAAAATTGCAACAATAGGTAATTATTAATTAATAAGTATCACGAACTTGAGATTTATGCAAAAACAGCAAGATTTTCCTACACCAAGATCACGAATTCTCGACAGAAATATATATCAATATAATTATATGTAAATATTTTGTAAAAACGTGTGCTTCGCGGTGGTCTAAAAAAATAAGAAAATTATTTTTTTTGTGTTAAAAATAAAATCATGACTTCATGATTCACATTTCTGCAAACTTTTAATGTACTTGTAGTTTATTTTTTTATTTTTTTTATTAAAACTTTATGCACAAGTAAAAAAATGATACTGTACAAAGGCGGACTTAATGCCTGAGGCATTTTCTACCAGTCAACCTTAGGGTGATGCAGAGATATACCATGGCAGGTGCAACATACGGGATAGATAGCTCGGAAATGACTAAAAAATACAAGAATAAATACTAATATATAGATACATAGGTACATATAAACAAAATAAACCTTGGTCAGGAGAAATAACGATCGGTAGAGGAGAAAACGAATCCGAAAACGAAATTTTCCATCAGAGAATTCTCGGTAACAGCACAAACCCAGAATCCAAATCCTGAATTTGTGCCCGGCTGACAGTAGGCTCGTCCCCTTTTACATGTACTAAAATATAACTGACGTAATGTGGGTACACTAGACACCGCTGCCCAACCCCTTGGGAAATATATGCGTGGTTTATTTATTTATTATTATTTTATGTTATTGAATTTGGGAGCTTTAGACCTTTAAGTAATCCGTGAAGCTGTTTTCTAAAAAAGCAAAACGTTGAATGTTTCAGTGTTCAAGCCACCTATACAGTGCCCTGAGGCAGTTCCGGCTGGTCTTCCCGGAGGTCAGCAAGGCTCCCCTCTATATAGCTGGAGAATCCTACGCAGGCCGCTACCTACCCGCTCTCGGCGTGAAGATACTGGAACAAGACCGTAGCATCGGTGTCCTGGATGTCAATTTACAGGTACGAAGATATTTTCAGTTAATGAACCAAAATTGGTAGGTACAGTCAACCGCACATCAATGCCAGTGGTAACATTGACAGCGCCTCTATGTCATAGCAGTAAAGGTGCTTTTCGCAGTGCATGTGTTACTAGTATATTCGGTTGACTGTACTTATTAGACTGCCTCGTTGGTCAAGCGTGACGTGAAGTTTCGATTCCCAGCCGGTCTATTTTGTAAAATACTCATCGTCAAAACATAATTATCGAGAACCGATCTTGAAGTGACTGGTTAATAGTTTTGATCGCAAGCATCAGGTGGAATGGCGGTTCACTTCAAGCTCACTTCACCTAAGTTTTCACGGTAGATTTTAACAGAATAGACCGGCTGGTCGACAAAGTGTCA
Organism: Brachylomia viminalis; assembly: GCA_937001585.2. Classification (NCBI taxonomy): domain Eukaryota; kingdom Metazoa; phylum Arthropoda; class Insecta; order Lepidoptera; family Noctuidae; genus Brachylomia; species Brachylomia viminalis. The sequence goes on from OW443301.2 coordinate 6,439,415, forward strand.
AATTGCAATTTCCATTAGGATTTTCTTAATAGCTGCTAGGATATACTAGTCTTGATTTTTACCCGATTAAAGGCAAATACCTATGTCTTTGTCCACCCCTTCGGGTAAAGTCAAAGTCAAAGCATTTATTTCAAATAGGCACATAAAAGGCACTTTTGAACGTCAACATTTACATTTAAATAGAATCGATTCTAGTCGCCCCTTCCAAAAGGTAGTTTCGTATGGAGAAGAATGGGAAAGAAACTCCACCGTTACTCTTTTAAAATGTGTTACAATACTTTGTATACATTAATTATATAATATATAAAATCATCAAATCCGCTTTCCACATAATATCATAATCAGCCTCTAATGTTCCCACTGCTGGGACACGTGCCTCGGTGAGAGGGAGTGGGCCATAATCCACCACGCGGGCCCAGTGCTCTTTGGTAGATGTCACATGTCTTGGAATTTGGTTTCCTCACGATGTTTTCCTTCACCGTTTTGAGAGCAGTGGTGATAAAATAATTTACACGAAGTAAAGCGCCTGTCTGGGTTCGAACCTACGACCGTAAGTCGCGGCAGTTACCACTGGGCCACCACTGCTCCAAAATGTTGATCAATAAAGTAAATTACCTATTTGCTGATCAGCCCTCTGATGTGGCAGATCGCTAAAGACCGAGGTATCCTTAGGCGCGGGCGCCTCACTGCTAGAATCTGACAGGAAGTCAAATATGGCTTCCACTGGCTTGCTGTCATCCACAGACTCGTCCTGCTACCTCGCCGCCTGCTGTAACGTCTCCAGATTATATTATTATATCATGGGAAATATGACTATTACATGAATTGAAACGACGTGGGATACACCTTAAAAGCATATTTTATAAAAGCGAAATCAAAGTCTCTAAGGGCTGTGAAAGTACATACTATTTCGTTCACAATTTCGACTTAGGCGGAGCACGTCGTACGGACTTATGTGAGGCCGGAAGATATAAAAGATCACGGTATGTTCGTAAGACTCTCGCACAGCCCATTAATTAATTTATTTCAATTTAAAATATAATTTTAATCTCTAATGAATCATTATTTTTTTTCAAGATTTATGTTAACTAAATACATTAGGTAATTGATCTCCTCATGACTAACATAGTTTTAAGATAATGTAATACTAACAAAATATGGACATTTCAAGGTCTGAATTAAACGATTTATTTTTATTTTTATTAAACTGATAAAGATAGAAACTTGAATTTTGGACAGTAGACAGAATATACGAAAATCAACCTTAAAGGGATTATTAAAAATCCTTGGGCTTATAAACTTATAAGTACCTACATAAAAATACTCAGCTCGATATATTTGATTTTAGGGGTTCTTGTGGTCCTGGTTTAGAACATCATGTCGGGCAGTGTTTTACCATTAAAACTTTCGCGGAGCAAGCCGGAGTCTGGATTTATGCCCAGTTATTGCAATAGGCAATTACAGAGGACTTCAATATTTGAAACTAGCGGAATGAGCTATACCTACACCTTTGACTACATCTTTGTAAAACATAAGTGTGATGTTGTGTCACTTTGCTCAGCTACTCTATTATTAAAATGTTCGTCCAGTATAAACTTTAATAGTACTAAATTAGTCTGCTTATACATTTTAAAATGCCATTAAATGGAGGTTAAATACACTGACACCTCACTTTAAATAACGGAAAAAAAACAGCAACGCAATCTCATCATAAGTCAATTGACGTAAATGATACGAAATGATCAATATGACAGTTAATTGACAAGGTCGTGTACATACATAACAATAATTTTGAGGTTGACATCCGTGAAATCGTCCTTGATTCAGTGCAAAAGCTATTTGCGATATGGTCAGCGAACATGGCAACATTAAATTTCGTAGAATTAAATAATATTTTGGACTTTTGGAATGATAAAATTAGGCAGCTTTTGCGTTTTGAATTTAACTCCGATCCGTGTTTTGAAGGAGTTTTCTGTACCTTTTTTTATTTTGCCCGTGGAAGTCCTCATTTTATTTTATTTATTTATAGTTACATAAAACGGTACAACACCAATTACATTAAGTAACATAGAGACAAATTACAATTATAATTACGTTGACACTTATAAATAACCTTAAAACTAACATGGAACAGTAGACTCCCTTGCATACTTTCTCTCACAGAACATCAGACATATACGCGTAACTTTAATCCACTCATCCGCAAACACATCACATTCAGGGTTGGCAGCCAGAAGGGCATTTAGCACCTTTAGACTACTACGACAGACTGGGGATTCGGCTCTGGCTACAGTTTTAGCTGGAAGTTGCGCAAACAGATTGTGCGGGGGCTCTGACGGGCACAAATAGTCGGCAGAAAAGACCATGGAGCTCTGGGCAGTCGACGACCCCGTAAGGTCTTACAGGCTACGCTGAGTTGATCAAGGCCTCTTCTCACCTCATGGATTTCCTCCACTCTAGGACGCGGCGGAGTGGTCTGTCAGACTTTTTTTGACTAAAACCACACAATGTTCTTCAACCACCTTTGGCTGATGTCACTACGCATTAACGTAGTTTGATTGTATTTTTGTTTATAAACTTGATACAAATTAATCTCTGCTAGTATCAAAATAATTTTAGAAATATGAATCCGTTCAGCAAATTAAAAACACCTAAATATTACTTGAAACACGCGAGTCTCCGCGATATGTTCGAAACTCTATATGCTAACGGTGCTACTGTAAATGACTTCAATACATTGTATTTTTAAGCTTAGATTTATAGTACAAAAAATATGTATTGTGAATTTTGCGGTATGTCCCCGTAACGATGTTTAGAAAGTACAACATGTAGCATATACCTACCTATAACGTTTAAATATTTGTGTTTTTAGTGCTCTCTATCAAATAACATCTGAGGCTGCAATAGAAGATGAATTGAATACAAAATTATATAGCTTACATAAATAAATAAATAAATATCGTCTGACATTGCACACAGCACCATCTAGTTCCAAGTTAAGCACTTATTAAGGCTTGTGTTATGGATACCAGATGGTTGATACACTACTTAAATACATTTTTTTTCGTAAATACATACATATTATAAATATACATCCATGACTCGGGTACAAATGTCCATATTCATCATACAAACATTTGCCCCTACCGGGATTCGAACCCAGGACCATTTGGTTTCGCTGACTACACTTAGCCACTGTAGCCACTACACCAAACGTGTCGTCATAACTGACATTTACTCATGATTACGTCTCTATTTATCTTTATTAGATACTTGCCTGTTACTCGTCTTTCAATGACCGCAAATACTTGTAAACTACTTGAAGCTAAAAAGGTTAACAACGAAAAATGATGTAAACCTGTTACACTGGTTATTATCAACATTTTTATAACAACTCGCTTTTAAATATCGATACCTCTTTCATTGATTACATAATTCGATTTTCCTATAAAGTAATGTTAGTAACTTCTTTCTTGGTAACCGTTACAATTAAAACTGATTAAAATGTAATTAATACAATAACCGAATTGACTGCCTCATTGGTCTAGTGGTCGCAAACGCAACTGCTGAGGATGAGTTCCTGGGTTTGATTCCCGGGTCGGGCAAAGTGTTATTGGGTTTTCCATCTAAATGATAAATGATTTTATTTCTGTAAGTAGGTTTGAACAAACACTTTTACACTTTAATCGTATTTTAAAAACTAGATCATTTCCTATCTGACTACTCTGAGAAGAAAGGCCGAAACAAACTCAGAGGTCGCAGTCTCTTTTAAAGTCCAGACAAAATCTTGGTCAGATCATGTGAAGGCTATGTAGATCGGTGTCTGAAATGGTCTTTTGAGGAAAGAACCACACCGATTGAGTGGACCTGTCCAGTCAGTGCACGCAATTGTCAGTAAACGTGCAGCTCAACTTAGACTTAAGGAGCTCAACGATTCGACGAACAATGCCAAAGAAAGGATTGATTTGAGTAGGCCGCATAAATTACTCTAGAATTTCATAGCAGCATCAGCAGCCGGGAGTCTGGAGTAGTGCCCGGTTGATAATCGACAATAGGTTCTCCGCCTATTACATTGGACTAACTAACTAACTGGCGAAATTTGGATGTTTTATAGGTACATTTCTGCCTAACCCTTCGGGGCTTACAGGCGTGCGTGATGTTATGTTATGTTATTCTAGAGAGGTCTCCACACACCAAGTCCTTACAAGGGCAGGATAGAGTGTGCTACGCGACGTAGCACGTAGCCAGCCCGTAGCACGTAACCAGCCCGTAGCAGATAGCCAGCCCGTGGCACGTAGCCAGCCCGTAGCACGTAGCCAGCCCGTAGCAGGTTGCTAGCCTGTAACACGTAGCCAGGCCGTAGCACGTAGCCAACCCGTAGCACGTAGCCAGCCCGTAGCACGTAGCCAGCCTGTAGCAGGTAGCCAGCCCGTGGCACGTAGCCAGCCTGTAGCACGTAGCCAGCCCGTAGCAGGTTGCTAGCCTGTAACACGTAGCCAGGCCGTAGCACGTAGCCAACCCGTAGCACGTAGCCAGCCCGTAGCACGTAGCCAGCCTGTAGCAGGTAGCCAGCCCGTGGCACGTAGCCAGCCTGTAGCACGTAGCCAGCCCGTAGCAGGTTGCTAGCCTGTAACACGTAGCCAGGCCGTAGCACGTAGCCAACCCGTAGCATGTAGCCAGCCCGTAGCACGTAGCCAGCCTGTAGCACGTAGCCAGCCCGTAGCACGTAGCCAGCCCGTAGCACGTAGCCAGCCTGTAGCAGGTAGCCAGCCCGTGGCACGTAGCCAGCCCGTAGCACGTAGCCAACCCGTAGCACGTAGCCAGCCCGTAGCACGTAGCCAGCCTGTAGCACGTAGCCAGCCCGTAGCACGTAGCCAGCCCGTAGCACGTAGCCAGCCTGTAGCACGTAGCCAGCCCGTAGCACGTAGCCAGCCCGTAGCACGTAGCCAGCCTGTAGCACGTAGCCAGCCCGTAGCACGTAGCCAGCCCGTAGCACGTAGCCAGCCTGTAGCACGTAGCCAGCCTGTAGCACGTAGCCAGCCCGTAGCACGTAGCCAGCCCGTAGCACGTAGCCAGCCTGTAGCCGTAGCGGGCAACGACGGGTCATACCTACCTTTGCTACGTATTAGTTGACTCCCCAATTTGAAATTATTTCTATTTTATTATACCCCAACTACATTTCGTTTAGAAAGCTCTTACTTAAAGATTTCTACCAGAGAAGTACGATCACATATATTTCTGATTCCACAGCCAGCGATTCAGCGATATCGGTAAGTGTATTGGCAAATGTATCATTACGTGGATGTTTGGGAAGACCTCGGACTCGAAATTATGGCAACTTTAAAAACGTCGAGAGTTCTCGTGGGACACCCGGGTTGGAAATCCCTTTTGCTGTATAATATGCATAAAAAAAGGTTCAATGAAAAAAAAATAACAACGTTTGGAAGTAAGTAAATGAAAAAAAAGTGTCGTGACGGTCAAAATGTTACTTCGCCAAATGAGCAGAGTATAATGAGCGATAAGGAACTTCGATCCGGTTTTTATTTATTTATTCGGAATTACAAATTCAGTAGGCGTTTCCTGTATACCTAATACAGGAAACGCCATTTCCCATATTGGTCAACTGACATAGCCTTCATACATCGGAACACCGGATATAAACATGACATTATTAATGTATGCTATAGTTAAAATGAATATGTAATAAGTTGTTCCATATTTGCTCACTCAAATAGAACATGACGAGTATGTGTATATTGTAATGGCAGCTGTTATGCTGATTCCCTTCATTATTGTTGTCATTTTCTTAATTCGTTTATTACTTTGCCCGTGACATATAAACCTGCATAACTTGCTATGAACCCAAAGGTTCATACCTAGAACTCTGCACTACATACATTTTATTTGTTCTTTCTATTTGCCTTTTAATAACTTTCATAACATAATTACTATTTATAGCAAAGAGTAAAAATCATTAATTCTCGGAATTGCCCGACTAGTTTCGAACTCAACTAGAACGTTTGGTTACAATCAGAACGTATTATCGTGAAAGTACGTTTCACATACCCAAAACTCATGTAACGTGCCCTTTGCATGTAACTACGTTAAAGTCAAATTAAAAACAAACTCATTCAAATTAGTCATTAGAGTTAGTGCATTCAGAACTCAGACTAAGGAAAAGAAAGGACTCGGCATAACAAACAGTATACAGCATATCTCACTGCGGCCGGTCGCCATGTTTTGTCACAGCCAACAAGTACATCAGTTGTCATAGCAACTTGTTTCTTTCAGTATTTTGAAGAAAATTTTGATATTATAATGCGCGCAGCTCTACCGCAAGCCGCCATCTTTCATCTTTGTGCCTGACTCACATTTTAGGTATGCACGTTTTTTTCGTAGGTATGTCATGTCTATTCTTCTTTTCCTTAGTCTGAGATTCAGAATAAGAAGTAGAAATCATGAAATTTCTGGCTTCATTTAAAAGATTCAATAAATTGTAATCTTCTAAATCTAATAAAATGAGCTATGTGAGCATGTCATATTTCCAAGTCCCGAATCTGATACTGCAGGTGAATTGCCCAACGGAACCACGAGGGCCTGATTGTTTTTGAGTTGGTATATATATATGTCTTTATTATTATGACAGTTCAATTTAAACACCCGCCTACGAATTATGTCCATGCAAAATACCTGAAAGACCCACATTGAGGTTTATTGTAAATTACCAATGTTACTGACGCTTTTATTTCTAATTTCCAGGGTATAATAATGGGCAACCCAGTGCTGAGTCGCGACAGCATATCGGACTACAGCTCGATTTACTACCAGTGGGGCCTAATCGACAGCCAGGGCCGGCAGGCTGTCAAACCGCTACAGGAAGCCTACAACGCGGCCATCCTTAGCGAGGACTCGGAATCTGCGACACTAGTAAGTATCTGCAATAATTAATATAGCCAAATAAATCATAAAACCAATTAATTTGCCGACCTCTCTTCACCAGCGCAACTATTATCGTACGTACCTTTAATCCTGTGAAATAGAACAGGGATTTAATTTTGACTAGTCCGAATTCAAATCGTTCTTTCTTCAAATTTATGTTATTTCTAGTACTAAAACAAATATCAACTTTTTATACCATGGTGAACTCACCATGTATGTATCGGGTACATGTATGTATGTGTCGGGCCTTTTGGCCTCGTTCAGGACTATTTTTTTGTATACTGTTGTGTAGTTTTTTTTTTCTGTTTGTGTCATAAAATTACGTTTGTGTAATTATCATCCTGTCCAAATCCCAATAAATAGTTTTTCTTTCTTTCTTCTTTTATATAAGTGTAGATTAGGTAGATTTCAGAAGTAAGTACCTACTATGTCGAAGTCATGTACTTAGTTGTAGCGCAAAAACATATTTTTTTACATTTTTGGAAACTGATATGTCCAAAGTCGGTTCCGTTACTGAAGCCTATATGTAATAATAGATCTTTACCTATGAAGTTGCCGTTTTACAATACTGGCCATATGAACCGTAATTTATGTATGGCTGGCAATAAATTCTGAATTCAAATGAATTTTATTTTTAAAATATGGAATTCTATTTTCAAATTCAGTCATTTGTTTATTGGTTGGTGTTTTGTTTTCACTACATTTGTATCTTTTTCATCAATATGGACACGATAAAAATACGAGTAGGTAATTATGGAATACGAGTTCCGTCGCGTAGCATTGCCGCACAAACGGCTCGCAACATTAAATACGTGTACAGAGTGAACACTACAAACGAACGCACGACTCGTGTTTGGTTTGAACGCTTCCGACATGGAAATTTTGATCTAAAAATTAACCCTGTGGTCGCTCGGAAACTAAAGTCAACAACGACGAATTAAAGGTGTTGGACACCATCGCCTTTAATTCGTCGTTGTTGACTGTGACTGAGAATGTGTATCGTCAGCTTCCGCCATCGGATGGTGAAAGCTGACGATACACAATCTACGGCTAAGTTAGCAGCAGCTTTCAAAGTTACCATCAAAATCGGAAAAACAATATTGGTCCATTTTCGTCAAATTGGCAAGGTAAAAAAAACTTGGTAATTGGGTGCCGCACGAACTGAACGAACGCCAGGGCGACGAACGCGTAGAGGTATGCCTTGCAATGCTTGACAGACACAGAAACGAAGGAATTTTGAACCGCATTGTCATTTACTACGAAAAATGGATTCTTTTTGTTAATCGTAAGCGGTCATCATATTAGTTAGACCCTGGTTCAGCGCCTAGGCAATGCCCCAACCGAAAAAATACCCATAAAAAACTCATGGTCACTGTTTGGATAATACATCACAGCTTCTTACCAAATGGCATCAGCATTACTGCGGCTGTGTACTGTGAGGAACTGGACACAATGATGGAGAAGCTCCCAAATCTCCGGCCAGCCTTGGGTAATGGCTCGACACCGCTGCTCCTACATGACAACGCTCGACCTCATACGGCACAACAAACGGTCTCTAAGCTACAAGAGCTAGAGTTGGAAGTTTTGCGTCATCCACCGTAGTCACCAGACCTTGCACCGGCAGACACTTTCCAAAATTTTGACAACTCTTTGACAGGGAAAAAATTCAATATCCGATAGGCAGTACCAAATGCCTTTTAAGAGTTTCGTGTCTCCCGTACACTTGACTTCTTCCAAGAAGGGCATTGGAAGATTACCACTGCGCTGGCAGATATGCACCGATAGCATGGGTGCATATTTTAATGGAAAGAAATAAAACATATTTATATAAAAATTACTTTAACTTTCTGTATACTAAACGGCAATTTCATAGGTAAAGTTCGTTTAATATAAAATTATTCGTTACCTTTGGCATGTTGCGTGGACATCATCCAAACATGGAAAATTTACGTAACTTCTTGTTATAACCCTTTTATTTTAAAACTTTTCAGCTGCGCGAAGAACTGCTAAACCGGCTAGATGACATTTCGATGCAGCAGCAAACGTTCAATATCATAGTTGACGCCATAAACCACCTGGATGACTTTGTCAGTTACATTCGAAGACCTGAAGTGTCCGAGGCATTGCACGTTGGCAGCATACAGTTCACCTTTCACAACGTAACTGTCCATAAACGGCTTACTCCTGACTTCTTGAGTGAAGTCAGGTCGAAAGTGGAGATGCTGCTAAATCATTACCGAATACTTATTTATTGGTAAGGAATTGATTATCTTTAGTTTTTGATTTATCTTTTATTTTTCCATAGTATGGTGTAACCCTATATTATTATTATTTGTGCCTGTATTTCTTAACTTTTGTACCTTTATTAGTCTGTGAGGTTGTATACGTTATCGACATGTAGCGAAAAAGCTATTAAACGGCCATCATACAGTTGGCCATGAATTGGTAATCACATAGCACTAGATTCGGTTTGGCAAGCAGTTGTAAGGAGATACAGAGCAGGGTTTATGAAAGACGACAATTTTCTTCATTTTTGAGATGGCAGTGTTGTATTTTTGACATGTTATTGTACTTAATCTATTGTATTTTCTTTAATTTTTTTGGAATAATTGTAATTTGGAATTGAAATTTTTAATGACAGTACTTAATAATTCATATTTTTATTGTTTTTATTTAATAACTACTTTGACATTGTATTGTATCTGAAAAAGATGCTTATTGAATCGTAATTATGCCTAATCTTTAATGAATAATGAAGAAATGTAATTTTGATGAAAATTATCACGGTTTATGCACCATCTCTTCCTGCCAATTTGTACGCCTCGATATGCGGCTGAACATGTGAGAACTTTCTGTATACCATTACTATCCTGCATGCAATGTATCATGTACACCATGTTGAAATACATAAAATTTACTTACTTACGTTAATTTCTTATCAAGAACAAAATTGTTTTGCTCTAGCGGACAAATGGACCTGACAGCTCCGTGCGTGCCCAACGCTAAGGCTCGCAGGAAGCACTGGCACTGGAACAAGCGTCAGCAGTTTCTGGACGCGCCGCGCACACCGTGGTGGTTTGGCAACAGGGTTGCTGGGTAAGTTGTCACAATGAAATATGATCCTTTTAATAGAAATAGTGCCGAAGCACGATTAGATATAACAATCATCATATTACATGCCCGATAAAATAGTACATTTATTTATCCAAAAGTGCATCCTATTTCCACGAGCTTTTACGAATGCTACTTTATTAGGTTGCTATAGACTGGACAACTTGATACTGATAAACACTTTAATGTCTTAATAAAAAAGGAGGCCAAAGTAGCTTCATTATAAAATGATATGATTCTTGAAAACGTTTCCATCACACTTTCTTTACATTTTTAGATACGTCAAAAGCGGCGGTAGACTCACCGAAGTCTTAGTCCGAGGAGCAGGCCATCTAGTCCCAATGGACAAACCAGCAGAAACCTTGGAACTGATCTCCTCCTTCATCAGAGGTTTAGACATGCCATTACCACCTAACTACCACATCATGTCCCAAGATACAGCTGCGTTCATTGATGACGACACCGAGGGAATTTCCAAAATTATACTGCAAGTTCCTGGGGAACCATCTTCTGGGACTCAAACCGTGATGGTTGTAAGCATTGTCCTGAATGTACTGCTGCTCCTCGCTCTAGTCTGTGGCGTGGTCTATGGTCTGAGGTGGAAGAGACGGACGGATGCTTATCTATACAATAACGTTGACGAGACCAGTATTACTTCTACTATGTTCTAAGGTTTGAAAAGGATTGAATGTGTGCAGAACTGTTGTTACTCAGGTTGTGCCAGAAATCGTTGAGCGGTTGTGCGTAGCATTTTTGAACGTTGATAAACGTCCGGTTCCTATAACTTCTCGGCGAGTATACACTAGGGTTATTGCTATTAAGCCATAATGCATGAAGCGTAATCCTCACAGTGTAGCTTAGGAGACCAGCCAGTAGTAAAAATGACAGGTTAAGTTTTTGCTAGAGAAGTCATTAAAGTTGAAATCAAGCTGTATAATACAGTCGGGGTACATATTAAAGATGATTTCTTTGCGCCCGACTTCACGTCGCACCAGGTTGTCACACCATTGTGACGACGAGTATTTTTTTTCCTCGTCGTCACACCGTTGGCTTTACAACACCTTTTATAATTAATAGTGAGGTACATTAGTATCTTTTAAAATACTTGTTTCACTACTCGGACTGTTTGTTCCCATCTGACTATTATTTTTTTCTATCATAATATCTTTACTCGCATAAAGGTAAGGATAGGTTAGAACAGCGACCTCCTACGCCAAAAACGACAAGAATACACAGTATTTTAATAAACTGTAGGCGAGTAGTCCATTAGGTACTTCATACATAGTTGAAATATCCAATGTCTTACAAAATCATTAGATTAATCGTTCGTTAGTGCAATTAATTTAAGTTTAATCAAAATTAAGTAAGTAAAACAGTACTTGAGTCGACCAATATGCGTTAGATAGGATAGGTAGATGGGGAATTTATCTATTACAAGCACAACACTAATGTTGTGATTCAAGAAGTGTAGTAAAACTAGCGGTGTGACGACGAGGAAAAAAATACTCGTCGTCACACTGATGTGACGGAGTAGGGAATGGTTTTTTTTAATTGGAAACTGGGTTTTACTTTCGTCTCAAGATCTCAGTATGTATTGAATTGTATGTGTGAATAAATACTTTTTGTATACGAAATCAAAGTACAGAACATGACATCAATTAGAATTTAATTTATTAATTGGCAATGTGATGCCAAGTTAACTTTTTGTTTATGTATGAACTAGTCTATATTTCTGCCAAGGCCTACCATATCTCTCAGTGCCTTTTAGTTTTAATACGTAATGTTGTAAATATCATGTAATTATTGTAAGAAATAGAAAATAAAACATATTTTGTATATTATTAACGTTTATTTGAATTCCTGTATGAAACTGTCTATCATGAATTTTGCTACCTCTGGCTGGTCCAGTGGCACCATATGTCCGGCTCCCCGAATTAGTATTTCGACAAAATTTCCGCCTGCCTTCTTGTACCTGAAATCGTAAGACACGAAGTTAGAGAAAATAACTGTTATAAAGGAGTGTATATAGGAGCTTCCGGATTTTGGTATCGAGAGAGGGTGACGAATTTATGACTGGATATGGCCAGCCAAGTTATAAAAATAATGCCGGTAAGTATTGTGTATGCAAAATATAAATGTTATTATTTACCCAACAACGGATCCGTTAACGAATCTGCGCAGGCGTCGCCTTGGGGCTTGTATGTACGACTCTCGGCGCGACCACTGCATTGTTTCGTACATGTGTTTCGACAAACTGTACGCCAGGATCACGTCCAGCTGACCACTGCAAATAAGCATAATAGAAAATAAATACTGAGTAAAGTATTCCTGGCTGTGATCATTACTTGGCTCGTGCTTTGACCTACACCTGTTCCCGTCTCTATCTGGTACTTGCAGTTTGACAGTAGTGCGACAGTGACAGGAATAACGCTTAGCTAAAAGTAGTAAAGTGTATAGATCTCGCTCATGTCCTGAAGAGTTGGTCTATGGTGACTGGTAACCTGTCTTCATAATCATAACGCGAACGATCGCTGAGATTCTCGCATACCCACTTACAGAAGAAACTATAGAAAATCAATTGAGTTCAACTACAAGGAATTGTTATTAAGCTTTATTTAACTTTGGAAAAGTTAATATAGTGATTTTCAGTTGCAGTTCCTTACCTCATGGGGCAATGCACCTTAAGGAGCTCGTAAACAAGAGTAGGTAGAATAATAACCATCTCGGTCATTCTCTGAAAACTCCCGCAAGCTTCGGGAAAACCTAATACTGTTTGCTGTATTGCAGAGGTATTTTTAAGCCAAACGCATAATAGATACAGCAGCAACGGGCCGCACTGCAACGCATTTTCATAAAAAAATTGCGGCGCGGGCCGCCTGTTGTGTGCGTTGGTTCAAAGAAAGCGTACGAACGTGACAAAGGAGGATTTTTGCAATGCGTTGCGTTGCGGCGCGACCCGTCCCAATCTGCGTTAGCCTTTAATCTCAAGTCTTACCTGTAGCTCAAAACTCCATAATGCTCCAATAACTCCTCAATGAAAGGCTTCGTAGTGTTAGCGAAGTCTGGCAACATCTTCTCATAGACCAGCTGGTTGTTATAGTTAAAGGTGATGTTCCCCACGTGGATCTGGTCTCTGACGTCACTCCTGTTGATGTACTCTTCAAACACCGGCGCACCTGCTGAAGAGTCCTCCACGAAGTTATATATGCTGACGCCGCTTTGCTTTTTAATGTATTCTATTGTTTCGTTGAATTTCTGGAAAGATGGAATTACAAAATGAGGGCGCATAGTACTGCCCCAGGATAGGTCTTCTTTTATATGATCTGAGGGTCTTCTCGATATTGACGACTATACTCTAGGCCACCACCACCCCACCAGATACAACAGGAATCAAAATATTGAACAAAATTTGAATGAAATAATCTGCAATATAAATCAACCGAAACTCATCCGGAGCTAGTAAAATACACCAAGTGTTCAGAAAAATAGTTTCATCGGCGTGTCATCGATTTGGTTCGAAAATATTTTACTGAATACATACTAAGTTTTATTAGTATATATTTTATAACTTTAAAACTTTCGTGCAAAAGTATTCTGCTATCTAGGGTAGAACCTACCAATACCAAAATTACCTACCTACGTTTTATATTAACGAAGAACGAAAAAAAATATTCCTTAAACTTACATTAGCAGCATCGACCATCCTCTTCGCATCAATAAGTTTGACAACCTGTTCCTCAAGCATCGCCACGTGGTCCACCTGGTTACCTTCGAGGATGCCCAACACTTCACACAGGGTGCTATAGTGCATCATTTCCCGGAGCTCCACGAGACCGTTGCCGATTGCGATACCCTGAAAGATTAATAAAATAAAAGATTATTATGGGCTGTTGTGAGCAGTGGTGGCCCAGTGATATTGGCCGCTACTTATGAGTGGTAGGTCGTAGGTTCGAACCCAGACAGGCGATTTACTTTGTGTAAATTATTTCATCGTCGAATCGTTGAGCTCCTTAAGTTCTGAGTTGAGCTGCACGGTTACTGACAATTGCGTGCACTGACTGGACAGGTCCACTCAGTGTGGTTCTTTCCTCAAAAGACCATTTCTTACACCGATCTACATAGCCTTCACATGATCTGACCAAGATTTTGTCTGGACTTTAAAAGAGACTGTGACCTCTGAGTGTGTTTCGGCCTTTCTTCTCAGAGTAGTCAGATAGGAAACGCTGACCTCATCTAGTTTTCAAAATACGATTTACGTGTAAAAGTGTTTGTTCAAACCTACTTACAGAAATAAAATCATTTATCATTATTATCATCACCACTGCTCTCAAAACGGTGAAAGAAAACATCGTGAGGAAACGTCATGTCCTAGAACGGCATGTCCTAGAACCAAACATTCGAAGACATGTGGCATCTACCAACCCGCACTGGGCCCGCGGATGGATTATGGCCCATTCCCTCTCACCGAGAGGAAGCCTGAGTCCCAGCAGTGGGAACATTATAGGCTGATGATGGGCTATCGGTATTTGGAGACATCATTGTCTTAGTGCCTGCTGGCACTCAATGAAAGTGTATAAGCGATGCGACGTCCGAAACGCAAAACTTTGGATATTTTGTTAAGAAATTCTTCGGGTGACATCGCCGATTTTGCGATGCCACATCACATTCATGTGTCTCAGCCCAAATGATAGAGCAAAGGCCTTCTCATAAATAGGTTATTGGCATGCGCACGAGCACAAGCATTCATCAATACACCTGCTTATTGCGTATCGGAGATTAGAGACTCAGGTACCTTTGTATTGTCAAGGTACACATTATCACCTAACATTTACAAAAAAAAAGTTCCACATTATCACGGGCACGACGTTCTTGTACTGTTTCTTCTTGTTTAGTTTGAGATTTTACTTGTAATTTTTTATTTAATTCCTGTTTTCTTTTGTAGACCACTTTTACCATTTCATAATTTGACATTGAAGAGCGGGATCTCCTAGCACAGGTATATCTTTTACTTAAAAGGAGGTCCCTACCTATGTAAGATTTACTGTAAAAGTTGTACCAAGTTTCTCCAGTAAACCTTTTTTTTCTGATAAATTGGCTTTTGATTCTGAAAGCCAACGGCTTACACAAAAAAATAAGCTACGTACCTTCATGTTGATAGGTTCCTTTGTTTTATCCTTGTTGTGCCTGTGGATCTGGATCGCCAACGCGGGCACGTATTTCCCCGCGTACGACTCTCCAGCTACAAACAAAGGTGCGGATCGCAGTTCTGGGAACATCTCCAAGAACTGCTCGAGGAACTCCAGCATTTGCTCGCCGACCTGCAATCGTTAATATTCAAATAATAACAAAATATAATAATTAGCGACCGACTCCACGTCACACCAGGTTGTCACACCAGTGTGACGACGAGTATTTTTTTGTCCTCGTCGTCACACTTGATTTTACAACACCTTTTATAAATAATAGTGAGGAACCTAAGTATCTTTTAAAATACTTGTATCAGTTTTCGGACTGTTTGTTCCCATCTGACTAATATTTTTTTCTATCATAATATCTTTACTCGCAAAAAGGTTAGGTTAGGTTAGACCCGGCCGTAGTCGAGTCGATGGTCGGCAGCGACGAGTCCTGGGACGCGGTGGTTTCCTTCAGAAGGAAGCTGCGGAAAGGGAGAGGGAGATCTCGTCCACTCACCCGGCCCGCAGAAGGAGCACCGGGCGTCGGCGGAGGGCGGACAACGCCCTCTTCCAGCCCCCCTCAATGGGTCCAGGGGCGACGGACTCGGGGACGTCCGTCGCCCCCCATACATCAGGACCCGAGGTGGCGGCGCGTAGTATTCCACGCGCGCCCCTCTTAGACGTCGCGAGGGGGGGTCCAACACCTCACTCCCCCCCAGACCCGAAGAGGCCTGCAGTGGCGGGCCGGCACCAGTCGGGGGTTGCGGAAGGATCGTACGTTCGTACGATCGTACGGCGTAGGTGTGAGATGGAACACCGGGGTGGTTTTTAGTCAGTAAGAGTCTGACAGACCCCGCCACCCGCCCCAGGGCGGCGGACATCCATGAGGATTTTCCACCCCGATAACAAAAAAAAAAAAAGGTTAGAACAGCGACCTACTATGCACGAGCCGAGCGAGCGAAACTAGCATACTGCGGTAGTGGCCGGCAAGTGCTAAAAACGACTCGAATACACAGTATTAATAAACTGTAGGCGAGTTGTCCATTAGGTATTTCTTATATAGTTGAAATATCCAATATCTTCAAAAATCATTAGATTAATCGTTCGTTAATGCGATTAATTTTAGTTTAATCAAAATTATGTAAGTAAAACAGTACCTACTTGAGTCGACCAATATGCGTTAGATAGGATAGGTAGATGGGGGATTTATCTATTACAAGCACAACACTAATGTTGTGATACAAAACGTGTAGTAAAACTAGCGGTGTGACGACGTGGAAAATAAAAAACTTTTTTACAAAAAAAACAACCGACTTCCAAAAAAAAGCACTACATAGTGAAAAATAACTTTAATTTCGGAAGTCGGTGTCTTTGGATCTGTATTTTAGTTTTTTCCACCGACTTTCGAAATTAAAGTTATTTTTACTTTGCAGTGTTTTTTTTAGTAAAAATGTTATTATTTTTCACTTTTTAGTTATAGTAGCTATCCCACACCAATTCTAAAACGATCGTACGTTCACGTCCGTTTCAAGGCGGTTTTATTAAAACAAAAAATATTTTTTTGTGATTTTTTAGAAACCGCTCGACAGATTTCGATAATATTTAAACGGGAAGTCTTGTATACCCTTTGAAACAAAAAAGATTTTTCCAAATCGGTTTTCAGGTCAGGTGTCTTTAAGTAATCCGTTCCGATAAGGATACCATTGGAAGTATGGAAGTAGAATTAAAGATGAAAATGGCTGGGTACCGATTACTCCTACTGTTACAACATTTCAGGCAACAAAAGAATACGGAGAAGTTGAGCGCCGAATGTTACCTTTGATTTTAAGTTGGGCTGTTACGGTTCACAAGTTGCAGGGTACTACACTAGGAAAAGCTGTTATAGATCTAGGCAAGAAAAATTTCGCTATATGACAGGTGTATGTTGCTCTGAGTTATGTTAAAACCTTGGAAGGAATAGCGTTGTCTGACTTAGATTCAAACAAATTATTGAGTAGGCCACACGACGAAAGAGCATTGCTAGAGATGACACGATTACGCAACTTAAATTCAGTGTCAAATTTACGCATCAGCATGCCCAGTAAGTAGTGGTATTCCTATGTAAAACTTCAATCTTAATTAGATATTATTTTTGTACGAACTGAACATTTTGGCATATTGAACCGTATGAAGTACGCCCAACAAAAGGTAACTGCTGTAAATCGTTGAGGAATTCCCTCGACTGTCTATGGTCTCCATCATCAGACCTGTAATGGCACTTGATATAACCCATATGGGTGCAAAGTTCTCATCAATAGAAATGAATTAAGTCTAAACACAAGGTAATTGCTGTAAATCGTTGAGGAGTTCCCTCGGCTGTCTTTCGGCACCATCATCAGATCGACTCCAGATCTTTATTAAATAGAAGTGCTTTAAAATACTTAAGGAAAAAAATTCACAAACGCATTCACCACTACGATTTTTAAAGATTCCCCTTGATTTCTCTGGGATGCCATGATCAAATTCTGGTGTCCTTGTCATGGTACCACCCTTGAGATATCTCCTTTCCAACAAATAAAGAATTATCAAAATCGGTTCATAAACGACGAAGTTATCCGCGAACACATATAATATATATATACGGTCGAATTGAGAAACCTCCTCCTTTTTTGAAGTCGGTTGAAAAATTCTCATCGTCACACTGTGCTACAACCCGGTGTGACGTGGAGTCAGGAATGTAATAATTATATCTACAAATCAGTGTCAGTGGAGTGTCACAAAAGAGCCTTTAGAAGTTACGGGTAGCGTTTGCCCGGTGCACTCTGGTGCAGCCTGCCGCACGTCAGTACCAATCAGCTGCCTGGCTTATCTTTTCATCCGTCTTGTATACTTAGTTGGTTCTCCCACGAAAGAAGGATATTAGAAGAATTTTCCATTTAACGATTATCAGACTTGAATCATCATCTAGCTAGCCTTTTCCTAACTGGAAGTCGGCTTCCAGTCTAACCGCCCCAGCTACGAGTATTTTAAATGGAGTGACTGCCTATCTGACCTGCAGAACCCAGTAGCTCGATATGTACCCCATGGGAAGACTGGTTATCAGTCCTGAGGGGCAATTCCTGTATTTTTAAGAACGTTCACATTCTATTCTCAGTCTCAATCTGTCAAAAATTTTATAGCGTTTACCTACATTTTTGACATTTGACTGTCGCTGAGATGAGATTGTGACTTGACTTTGAACGTTTTTTTATTACGGGAATTGGCCTTCAGATTTTCTGCAAGTATTATTTTAATTGTATAAGGTTGATTCTAACTGGATTTTAACTAATGAATAAGGATATTTTCATGACTTAAATCTAGTCCCCTAGACTAATTGAGTAGGATATAATTTAATAACATACGGATATAAAATATCTATTATCCCGGATAAAAATCACAACTTGCAAACAGCAAAATCTAATTCCTTCTTCATTCAGTAAACAGGACGTTGCACCCTGACCGTTCGATCCAAACGCAACGCGGTTATAAAATATCTATAATTGCGAATAAAAATCACAACTTGCAAACAGCAAATTCTGATTCTTTCTTCATTCAGTAAACAGGACGTTGCACCCTGACCTTTCCCTCCAAACGCAAAGCATTCAACCAGTAAAATTATACTTTTACTTATACACGATGCTTCTTCAACTGGTTAATTTGCATTTTCATTGGTCCATAAAGATTTTGATGACCTCTAATATGAAGTATTTGCATAGATAGAATCTTATCGCCACATTTTACACTTAGGTACAGCTATTCTTAAATGGCTACTAGGTAGGTACATAAATTAAAACAAATTGCTAGAACTAATGGCTAAATATAAAACAAATTGCTAGAACTAATGGCTAAATATTATACACTGGCCTTCAAAACTTAGAACCTACCACGCTTTTCAAATTGCAATTTTTCCTAGACTAAAGTCAGAGTTTTGAAATATTTCATCATTAATTTTTGATTTTATGGTTTATTAAACAAAAGTAACGTTTTGAATTCAAATAAGATAAAACCACGGAGCAGAAACAAAGAGGAGGTGTTGTAAAGTCATTCTCCATACAAAAGTAGTGTCGCAGCCTCGCGGGGTGCGGGGGGAGCCCGAACAGCAGAAAGCCATCTAGTGGCTGGTAGCAAAATCAACTCATAGGCAAATTAGACAGATGTCCTAAGATGTCGTAAGAGTTCTGCTATGTTTCATTAAGTGTCGCTTTTATTGTAAGGAGCCGGATTCAGGTTTAATAGTTTTATAATATACCGATATAGTTTTATTTCTATTATGTCCGACCGAAATACATTTTTTGACTGAAACCGAAACCGAATTTCTACAGCGGTTTCAGATTCGGCCGAAACCGAAACTTCCAGAAATTAATAAGTGTGAGGGAAAAATAAAGAAAACGTTTTTATAATCATAGTTTTATTTTTTTTATCTTTAAATCTTCTCTTCTAAATTTTTCTTCTGAACTTAGTTACCGAAACTAAACCGAATTCCGTTTTTTGCCGAAACTCGACATCTATTTGACTTCACTTTTCATATAGCATATAATTATGTAGGTATGTGCTTATCAAAAAAGTCTGAGTCCGGACCTGCAATTTGTCAGTACTTCCGCTACTTGCCGATAGGGGGCGGCAATTACCGAACATTCGAGAAGAAATAAATTACAAATTTAATTTTAATTTTACTTACGAGTGGAAAGATATCTTTATTCCGTTTGAATTTGATTGATCCGTATAACTTCTGCAGGATAAAACAGCATTTCATGTTAATGCAATGAGTATGGGTCGGGAATACTTTTTAATCGTTTAAAAGACTAAACAAATACATGACAACCTATCCGCTTCACAACGACAGTTGTACTGACGAAAGCGCCGCCTGGTCGCAAGTAGTGCAACTACCGTGTGACGTAACGACTACATTGGTGGCTGATGGACTACTTTGATTGCAACACCTCCTCTTTGTTTCTGCTCCGTGGATAAAACCAAAAATTAATCATTTTTAACTTACCTACTGGCAAAAAACATTTATATGTTCATCGATCAAGAAATAATTTTATTGTGAAAACAAAAACAGAAACAAAAAAGTCAAAAATAAGACAGGAATTTCAAAAGGAGTGTTTTTGTTTATAAAGTTTTTGTTAGCCATTCCATAAACGTAGGCTATCGACTATAGGTAAAGTTTTTATATAAAAAACTTAATTCTTTTTGTAATCCTTTTTATTTCGATTTAACTTGTATGCTTTAAAAGTTATTGTATAAAAAAAGTGTGGTACAGGGGTACTAACTTTTAAAGGCCAGTGGATTACCATTATCTTTAGTCACGTTGGGTTACAATGTTGAAGAATCTTAGGTGAATACCTAGGTACTTAGTCACCTGTCACATGGGTAATGAAGAAAATATGGTAATTTTGTGCAATGAGCATACAAAGAAACATAATCACCAGAGTCCAGCACTGGACAAAGGAAAGTACTTATCCTAGCTGAAGATGCGTAGCGTGTGATGTGTGCGATACCCAACATTAGGATTACTTATTTTTCCTTGTCTCAAACAAGACATACATGTCCCTCGTGGTCCAAAGATTTTATCGAGAGTCTATACTTCAATAATAAACTGCGACTAACAAACAGGCATCCCAAAATGGCCATACATCTTTAATGTGTACTTACATCATCCTCGTTGTCAGGATATCCTCGCTCGTCATCGGTGAAGCTGAAGCCAGCTCCAACAGGGTTGTCCAGGAATAGCATGGAGTGATCAGCCCAAGATACGTTTCTTGGCACCACTGAAATATTTAGTACAAGGTTAGCAGGTGTTATCAAAAAAATCCACATTCCCAATATGGGATAATATTTTGACCGTATAGAACTCTTCCATCACATTCTATTCTCCATAGTATAAAATGCTCGTGTTAACGTGGGAATTACCGACTAAGCCCTCACCATTTTCCTTCTGAGCGATGTTCGCCCCACATAAACTGCTCCCCATAGGAGAGCATTAGAATACTCAGCACAATGTCAAAAAAAAACTACCTATCTATTGTTCGTTAAAACTAGATGCATAAATTGTCATAGACAAAAAAAGAACATAAAACATTGCGCTTGCTAAGGTCGCGAATCCGCGCAATGCTTGGGAGCGAAGGGA
This sequence comes from Brachylomia viminalis, assembly GCA_937001585.2. NCBI lineage: Eukaryota > Metazoa > Arthropoda > Insecta > Lepidoptera > Noctuidae > Brachylomia > Brachylomia viminalis. The sequence continues at coordinate 6,460,787 of OW443301.2, forward strand.
TATCCCTATGTGCAGATTGGACAACACTTTGATTTTTAGGGTTGCGTACCCAAAAAGTGCCAATTCATACTTCCTTCATACTTCTTCATTAATAGAATATAATAGAATACTCCTTACACCAAAAAATTACAGATATAAATGTAGAAATTTTACATAGGGTGACATAATGGGCGGTCTTATCGCTAAAAGCGATCTTTTACAGACAACCTTTGGATGGATTAAAGACAGAAGGAGAGACAATACTGCAGGTACTCAAAAAATATAAAAAATAATAATTAAATATTATTATTAATATAAATATTACAGATGCGAAAGTAACCTGGTCTGTCAGTCTTTCTGTCCGTTACCTTACCACGCCGTATTTTTGTAATGTATTTTGTTATTTTTTGTTTCAAAATATGGAGGAGGAGGAGGTATGTAAGAACCGTTGCAGGTGGCGTTCTGTAGTATCTGCCTAACCCCATGGGAAAAAGGTTTGAGCTTATATATGAAGGCAGAACGGATTTCGATGAAATTTGGCACAGAGGTAGACCAAGAAATGGACTAGGACACGTGGGATAACTTCCGACCTCCACGAGAGCAAAGCCAAGGGCAAAAGCCAGTTGTGAATATCTTCTTCTTCTCCATATTTAAAATTTCATAATTGTTATTAAATCGTTGGTTCATGATGACGATGCAAGCAATAAAATAGGTGGCCGTCTCACAGTGCGAACTTTATTATGCGCATTACAACGATAATAAAATTTGCGGTTAATCAATTAGCGACGAATATTATCTACGCCTGACATTCATTCCTGCTTTAGGTATAGTAGTAAAAATATGATCTTGTAATTAATAAGAAATATAATATGTAACGAGTGATAATTAAGTTGAACATTAGAGAGAGAGATGGGAGATACTGGCCCGGACCGGACCTAGCGTTTATAACAGACGATAATGGATTTTCAATATTCGTGCCAATATCGCTTTTAACACGAAAAGGATTTTAAAGCCATAATATTGAGGATCAATTTAAATTAGTCAGCGAAACTCCCCTGTCATGATGGGTATGCTGTAGAGAATTAAAAACTAAGCTGAGAATTTCAGCACTCGTTTAATGAAAACTCCAACGTTAGTCCAGGATGTTCGAGTTTGTATGCGAACACAATCGCAGGCAAATGCTAGTTCGATTGATTTATTATTATGCGTCAAACTTGCCGTGCTATGCTCGCTTAGGCGGAAAGCAGTTCGATTATTTTTATTGCGCTCCTGATGTACATCATCATACTTCTTGCTCAGCATATAGGCATCTACTAAAAATAATCATGAAATACTTAGGTACCTTTTCCATTCTCCACTTTGATTGGTCCAACGATATCAAAAAGTCCTTTCAGAGACGAAAACCCAGGACCTCCTTGCAGCCATATTATCAGCGGTGTTTCCGTTAAGTTGGTGGCAGCGGGGAAGAACCAGAAGAACAAATTTGAATTATATTCTTCTTTCACTGTTATGAACCCGGAATAGCTTTTAAATCCGAGGAAGTTTGATGAATTTACTTCCGCTAGCTCTCTTGCTAGAGTTGCGTTTCCATTTTGTATGTAAGGCGTTAAAAGTAGGCAGTCACCGCAGATATTCTCTTCCGACAGTGTGGTATTGCCGCAGACACAGCTGAAAATAAATAAGAAAAGTTATGTAATAGGTGGGTCCCATTAGACCACGTTCGCGCACTGGATTTTCAACTCTCGGTATTGAACCTAGCATTGAGAATCCAACAGAGTACATTGCGTCGCGTCAACAGTGCGTCAAAAAATCACTGATGGATTTTCAACTCTTGGCGCTAAGCAGTGCGATAAAGATCCAGTGCGCGAAATAATCATGCCACGACTTATACGCAAGACGACCACGTGGCAAAAGTGAAGATGGCGGGACGAGCTTGACTCCTACCGAAAGGACTAGCAAAAGACTGTATTGTGTGGGAAAGGGAGAGAGCAGCCATTGACCTGCAGTGGAACAATACAGGCTAGTTTGATGGATTTGATTGAGGTGTAGAGTACACATCGATTGAAAATCAGGAGTGTATCTTTTTTATACAGTTTTGATGTAATTTCTTGATACAAGTATTTACTGAAGAGATCCAAAGAAGGTACGCACTGCGTCATTGCACAAAAGAACTGTAGTCTAGATATTATGTAGCTCCACGGCGCAGGTCTCGGCAATACTTGGATGCGTGATCGTCGAAACCGTCGCCAGATTTTATTTCTAATTCCCAAAAAAATTATCCTAAATTATTTCCCGGAAGAACAACGCCTTTTAAATTAAAAAAAAAAACGAATTAATCCACAGATAAACGTTTGTGTAAACACGACCGCGATTGTAAATACTTAGAACTAATTTTCCACTTAAGTCGAAATACCTACTTATAATTCTGCAAGTACTTACCTCAGCCCTGCAAGTAACACCACAAGAATTGCTCGCTCCATGACCGGCTCCGACGCAAACCAGTCTCGTTATGTGTTTGTACTGGTACTACATGATTATGTCTGCATCAAACTTACTTATAAGAAAAATGCGTAGGAAATTGATGACGAATATGAGGAATATTCGCGTTTCTAATTCATTCTTAGGTACAAGGAAGCGATTTTCCTTCCCATTTTCTGCTAGGATAAACTATACATTAAGGGGCTACATGACCTAAACGCAAGTTTTATAATGCCTAAAAGTATATGATCCACTGCAATAAACAAAATCAGAAAAATATATGATATTCTTCAGGATATATGCTAGTTAGAAAACATAAAACAACTAATTTGGTACGATAGAAAAAAGTCACGAAGATACCTCTTAAAATTTCTTTTAACGATTAAAAACCATACTAATATACATCCAATCATTCTGTTTCTTTTTTCAGGTTGTTCTTTAAGCAACATATTAACGTGACAGTGTTTTAATTTTTTTGTCAATTCAATAGGTTTTTTGTAAATAAAGAATTGCTTCATATTTAGCAATACATTACCAGCTTTGTGTCATCGCGCTTCTCTTTCTTTTCTATGCAGTCCGACAATAACCGCCCTTTAACATAACTGGCGAAATGTATAGGTACTATAATTATGCTCTATGTATGTGTGTATGTATACTATAGATACACCTCTGCATAACTCTTCGCAACAATTTATTGCAAAATATTAATTTAGCAATACATTACCAGCATTGTGTCATCACGCTTCTCTTTCTTTTCTATGCAGTCCGACAGTGACCGCTCTTTAGCTGTTGTCAGCCCCTTAAGTACCTCTGTAGGTATCTAATGTATAGTTTGCACATAGAGCTCACTCACTTGGGGAAACTCGTTTACTGTTGCCACTAGCCTGTCATAGCTTAAATTAACTTTGCCTTGCCTTTTAAGAAATCTTCTAATCAAATATGTAAACAAATCACCGTAGGTAGGTACATCTAAATACGTACCTGTGTAAAGGTCGAATGTATTTGAGTATAATTACTATAGAGAGACCACGACCGTGACTTATGAGTTGTAGGTCGTAGGTTGGAACCCAGACAGGCGCTTTACTTTGTGTAAATTATTTCATCACCACTGCTCTCAAAACGGTGAAGGAAAACATCGTGAGGAAACCGGCATGTCCTAGAACCAAAAATTCGAAAGACATGTGACATCTACCGAGCCGCACTGGGCCCGGCCGCGTGGTGGATTACGGCCCACTCCCTCTCACCGAGAGGAGGCCTATGTCCCAGCAGTGGGAACATTATAGGCTGATGATGACTATAGAGAGTTAGTTCTGACTCGGAACTTAGATAATGTTATCACCTCTTCTGACTCCCAAATGCTTAGGCACTTAGGTACAGCTCTGGCTATAAATCCGAGACAAAATACAGCCTTATTGCGATGAAGACTAGGTTATATTTCCATATAATAATTTGAGTGTGTAGAACTCTTGTAGGATAAGCCGTGTGTCCGATGCAATCTCTCATCGCCAACTTCGCAGGAGCCTCAGACAGAAACTCATCCCGTTTCGAAAAACCAATGACACAACTAACCTTTATTTATAAACAGAAGTTTAAGTACCAACTTCCACGTTTCGAAGTTCAAAACTGACGAACTTTCATCTCCTAACTATCCCCATTAGGGGATGTATTTTCAAAAACCCTTCCTTAGTGCTTACATTTTCTGAACAAGGACTTCTTGTGCTAAATTTCAACGAAGCTGCAACCATTTACAACATTCACTATCTACACAAGGCATATGAAGACACGTTATCTACATCAAATAAGGTGATTACCGACGGAATGTCAAACTTAATACTCACTGCATACGTATCTACAGAGCGATCTCGCTTCGTTGTGTTTCGTAGATTTTTTTTTTCAACTTTTGCGGAAAGGTAAGGCTCGATGTATATTCAATGCTTTTTTCCTTTTTTGCCTTCAATTTGTTATACCAATCACCGGGCGATGGTTTGATGATAAAAGCACGTGAATCTCACGACTTTCAGTTTTTATTGGTCAGACGATTCTAAGCCCTGGAGAGTGACTTTGGGGACTTGAGGGATGGGCCGAACGTGGTTTGAACCGAATACGAACTTCGGTCGAACATTCGGTGAAAATAAAAAGTTCGGGCGAACTTCGGTTATTTTCACCAGGTAAAGTATAGGTACGAACAAAAACGTAACAGACTCCTGCCAGCTAACGCAGAATCCTTGGTATTTTTTGCACCATAACTGTCGTTGGATATTTTGAATACCAGTAGGTAAGGTAGTATATGGGATGGGCAAGACTCATTTAACACTTTTATAAAAATAAAAATGGTCATTTTTGGCGATAATTATTTAAATGTTTAGATGTAATAATTCTGATAACGTTTAAAATACATTTTATCATCAACAAACCACAAATAAAAGCTTATAATTGAATTTTACTGGTTTAGGTTTATTATATTAGTCAAAACCATTGAGATATTTAACATTTTCTTTTTCGAATGTTCGGTATTTGAACCGATTTTTTAGTTTAAACCGCCGAAGTTCGGTTAAGCCGAATGTGTAACGAATTTCAGCCCATCCCTAATTGTGATCGATCGCTGTAGACTAGCAAAATAAGGCCCAAATTTATTCATCTTTATGAAAACTTCTACAATCTCGGTGATCGGAAAGGAAGACTCGTACTGCAACAGCGAAATTACTTAGTCCACGTTCGCACGGACGTAAAAATATCGTCTCGGAATTTTTTCACGCACTGGATCTTCAACGCACTGCTTAGCTCCAAGAGTTGAAAATACAATAGTGTGTTTTTTCGACGCCCTATTTTTATTTATTTTTTTGAGCGTGGGAAATCATCAAATACACACATCAAAAGTGTCTAGGGATCAACATATATTTTTGCAATAACTTTTCTCCTGATTGATATTAATTAAAATTTTCTTTAAGGATTCATAAAATAAAGTGTTTTCGTTTGTCACAGTAACGATAAACCAAGTCACCTTTGCATTAATAAAGAAATTTGCCATTTTCCTAATAAAGGGATTTTTGACATTTGAACCACTAACACAAAAGTTCGAAAAAAAGACTGAAATAACAGTTTTCTTTAAAATTTTATTGGGTAACTTAAACAATTAATAATCCGTGTTTCTACCGCGAACACTAACAACACAAGAACATCGGTTTGGCATACTCAAAATGAGTTCATCCAAATCACGCTGTGGAATGGCCGCCCATGTTCGTTGCAACAACAAAAAAAGGTCTTCTTGCGACTGGATACCCTCCATATTCGGCAGAGCTCTTCTCTGTAGCATATCCCATGCATGCTCAATCGGGTTCAAGTCTGGCGACTGAGCAGGCCAGGGCAGGACATTGATGTTAGCTGCGGCGAGAGTCTGTCTTACAACTCTTGCGGTGTGCGGTCGTGCATTATCATGCATTAACTGAAATAAGGGACCGATTTGCACTTGTAGAGGAACGATGACGTCTGATACAATCGTCTCAGCATAAATTTGAGCGTTGAGGTTGCCTCTGATCCAAATCAACTCAGTTCTTCCGCCGATCCAAATACCCGCCCATACCATGATGGTTCCACCACTATAAGGATGGACTTCCTGGCAGGATTTTAATCGCTGTTGGCGTCCAGGGGTTCTCCAGTGTCGTATACGTCTTGTATCCGGTCTCATACCAAAACGAGACTCATCAGAAAAGCACACGAAACGCCATTGTTCTTCTGCCCAATTTCTGTGTTCAAGAGCCCATTGATATCGAATCCTACGATTGTGCATTGCTATAGGTGGTACCCGTAGCGGTCTTCGGGAATGAAGGTTCACTTCATGCAAGCGGTTTCTGACTGTTTGGTCGCTAATTAAGTTCCCTGAAGAGTGATGAAGCCTCACGGCTAACATCATGGCGGTTATTGTTGGAGTTCTTCGAGTTAAGATTTGAATGTATCGGTCTTGTCTCCGTGTGGTGCAGCGATACCGTCCTCCATGGCACTCAGCCACGGTACCAGTGCTTCGGTAACGTGTCCAAAGTCGACTGATAACACTCTGACTTGTATTCAGAGCTAAAGCCACAGTACGTTGCCGGGAACCAGCTTCTATCATTCCCACGGCTCTGAGCATTTCTTCCCTGCTTAAATGACGTCGCCGCTCCATAATAACGTTGGTTTTAATCAGTAGTAGGGAAACAGTAGCACTAATAATGTCTTCAATGCGTTGTATGTTTTTATAGGGAAAATATTGACATCTGATTTTCATCTTTTACTCGAATTTGATTCACAGTTCCTGATTCAAATTATGAAATGCACCCATATAAATCTCCATAGGATCCATATAAATTTATAAAATCATAAATTTATTACAAAGCCACATCTTAATCTCAAGAAATCCGCATAAAAATGCTTGATCCCTAGACACTTTTGATGTGTGTAATTTCTCCCGTTCTGGGCGGAGCGGGAGGGCGTGTCAGACTCTTACTGACAAAAACCCACCCGTGTTCCTTCAGTTGCCTATGCCAGGGGCCACGGTAACCCTTTCGGACTTTTCCCTAACCCTGGCTGGCATCGGCCCTAGCGGACCCCGTCATTGGTGCTGACATCTCTTTGAGGCGCGCGTGGATCACAACGTGCCGTCGACCCGGGCCTGGTCCTTATCGGACAGCGAGCTGTTTTCGACGGCCTGGATTCTCAATACTCGGTTCAACACCGTGGTCTTAGAGTAATTTTCTGGTTTTCAAACCGCAAATAAATGATCTAATATGAAAATCCTACTTCATTAAATTGCCTCATTGCATCACATAAAGTAAAGCCTAGCTGTATTCCTTCAATCAATCAATCATTTATTTGCAACGAATGTAGGTTGCAATAGATACAGGTGGAGTAGATAGGAGCCATATAGATTTTGCCTGGAAAGAGGCACGCAAAAATTATAAAAATTGTTAAGAAGCTATCCAGAAGTAAAATTACAAATTAAAATGTCACAGTCAGAATTATATTACAATTATTAATTAATACATTAATATTGAAAATGTCAAACCAAAATGTTACTATAAAATAAAATTTTGAAATAAATGTATAATAAGTCCATATGTAGGTACAAGATAATATTAATTGCATTTACTATACACATTGCCAATTAAAAAGTTTTGTCCATAAAAAAATCATTAATCGAATAATAAGATTTTTCTTCTAAGAAGGCCACTAATTTATTTTTAAAGTATTTAATTGTGTCATTTTTCATTAAAACTGGCAATTTATTGTATATTATGGTAGGACCCATACAAATAATTTTTGTATCGGTTTCTGACAGAATTATCGACAAATTTTTCTAAGTATCCACGATTACCTCTGTCTTAGAGCATTGTTGGTTTAATGCTCTAAGACTTCTGTGGTCATAACAACCATGACCACGAGGGCAGGCAGCTCTAAATGCGCGATGTTTTTTTATAATTAGGTAGCGCCAATCCACCTTGAGCAAGCTTGGTGATCAATGATCGTGCCTTCTTTGTATGAGAAGAGGCTTATGTCCTGGAGAGGGACAATAATAGGCTGGAATTATCATATACCTACCCAGACCTCTGTATTCATCAGTGCAAGTTGCAACAATGATAGTGTTACTGACAAGGCTACCATTTGCTCTTGACCGTGGCCGCAAAACGCCTCCTTACAAACCCGAACAGAAATGTCGATGACTCAACCTGAATCTCACGGAGAAGCCTGCCCCATAAAGTTTCAACCACATTAACATAGGCTTTATAAACTTAATGTGTTTTTTACAACGAAATCGCGTTCAAAATTAATAGTTGGAAAAAAAACCCCCGCAAAACCGAACCCACTCTTCGGTTTTACGAGCGTGGGAAAATCAGTTACCTGTTAAGTCGAATCACGCACATCGTAATACGCCATTACGTACTACATTCACGTATTTAAATGTATCGCATCGATGTTTGTTTTACTACGAACATCCTAAATATAGAGCAAATCACTTTAAAGAGCGTGCAAGAATCTATCACGAATATCTCAGCGTGGGAGCGCGTTTATGCTAAGCAGGTCATTGGTACCCCGCGCCTTACCTCGCGGTATACAGGGGGTTCTGAAATACACGCGGAACAATAACATCGATATTGAATAAATTTTTTCAACATAGTGTTTTCTTTTAATCCAGTATGGCTTAACGCAGGGATGCACAGACCACGGCCCGCCGGTCGAATACTGGTGGCCCGCCGACAGCAAAAATAATACTCTCGTACATTCGAAAAATATTGAATTCTATTCCAGAATAAATCCAAAAAAAATATGTTCGAAAAGTAATTTGAATCTCGCGCGCGCGCTCTTAAGTGCGCTTATCAGTGCGCCGTGCATGCGTCGGTAACAGCGGTCGGTAATGTTCGTGCCGATCTCGGTTAAATTTGTTTTCTTGAGGAAGCGCCGCAGCCGGCGGCGCGGCGACGACGGCAGCGCGGTGGCGGCTTATCCACGGGTTATATTGTTAGAGCAAGCGAGATAGCAATAGTCCCGAATTCCCGATTGCTCGCGTAGGTTGATACACGAAACTTCCAGAGTTGGTTTCGAGATTTCTCCAGACAGTTTTCGACTCTATACGCGCGGTATAAAAGCCACGCTAACCGCAGCGACCGACAGTTCGGTTTTAATTTGAGTGAAGTGTCAATAGCTCTAGTGTAGATTTTAACTCGACTAGCCGGTGTCATATATTTTGATCCACAGTCAACGTATATTTCCCGTCAAGTGCCGTGTATAATTGTGTTGTGAAATCGTAAGTAAAACTCTGTTATTAATAAGTGTTTCTCTACATATTTAATCAATTATTTTTGGTAATTTAAAAAAGGATGGGTAATTTAAGTAGGTACTGTAATTGTTTTTAGGTGCTGTGTTAATCCTAGCCAGGATTAGAACGCAACATGGACAAGCCAGGGCCTAGTAAAAAAGGTAAGGTTAAAGATGAAAATCGGCAGTTTCAAGAAATTTGGACTGATAAATACTTTTTTGTATGGTCGCATAACAAAGTCGTTTGTTTAATTTGCAAGAGTTCTGTTGCGATTGCAAAGGAATATAATGTAAAAAGGCACTATGAAACGCAGCATCCTACTTTTACCAAGTGTACAGGCGAATTAATAAAGCAAAAAATGTTGTCTTTAAAACGGGAGCTTATTGGTCAGCCAGCTATGTTTACAAAACCCATTCAAGATTCAGAAACAGCTACAGAAGTTAGTTATAAATAAAAAAATTAAAAATTAAAATTCGTTTAATTCAGATCTTGAAATGTCCATATTTTGTTAGTATTACATTATCTTAAAACTATGTTAGTCACGAGGAGATCCATTACCTAATGTATTTAGTTAACATGATTCATTAGAGATTAAAACTATATTTTAAATTGAAATAAAATAATTAAAAATTAAATTGAAATAAATAATTAAAAAGGACTAAAATGAAAATTAAATTAAAATAAATTATTAATATAAATGCTTAGATTAAAATACAAAAGCATCAGGTGACATGCAGCCTGATGAGCCTTCCCACAGCTGCCGAATTTGGTCTGTCTGCAATCATCCTTAGGATTCCGTTGCCGCTCCCTCGAATTCGTCGAATTAATGAGGCTGACTTTTTGCGCATTATAGCGTAAAAGTCATCCACCCTCGCGTCGGCAAACATGCCCGAGGCACTGCAAAATCGAGGTAGTCGCACCAGAATCCTAAAGGCGTTGTTATACTGTACTCTGAGAGCATTGTAGGCTCGCTGCGTGTAGTTGGTCCATAGGGCGCTGGTGTAAAAGCTTTGGCAATAGGCTCTGAACAAAGTTATTTTTACCTGTGCGGTACACCTCGCAAACCTATGTACCAACATGTTAGCGCGCACCGACAATGCTCTCCGCTCTCTCTCAATGTCTGCGTCATCATGCAGGGTTTCGGTCACAACATGCCCTAGATACCTAAACCGAGAGACCCGACTCAAAGATACCCCGTTGAGATACACTAGTGATATATGCTCAGGTTGTTTAATATTACCTCTAAAGAGCATGTACTCACTTTTTTCAACGTTGTACCTTAAGCCGTGACCCTCAGCGTAGGCCTCACAGATACTTAATAGCTTCCTTAGCCCTCCGACAGACTGATGGACTCAGCAACACCATGTCGTCCGCGTAGCTGATATTATTGACGCAAACGTTATCTATATGGCATCCGACATGACTGTTGCTGAGCTCACCTATCAGCTGATTGACGTACAGATTAAAAAGTCTTGGAGAGGTCGGCCCCCCTTGCCTCACTCCACACTTAAGCGAATATTCTTCAGAATACGCGTTTCCCCACTTGACAAAGTTTTTTTGGTGGTTATACCAAAAAGAAAATATATTCGTGAGTTCGGCGGGAGCCCCGACCTCCCCGAGCTTAGTCCAGAGCTTATTATAATCGACCAGGTCAAAGGCCTTCGATAGGTCCAGAAAACAAGCGTATATTGGTGTTTTCCTATCCACATAATAAGCGACTGTGTGCTTTAGTGTCAATATTGCACTTTCAGTTGACAAAGTCTCACGAAATCCAAACTGGGCATCGTGTAAGTTAACAAACTTGCTGAGCTGAGCGTCCAGAAGACCATCAAAGACCTTTGCCATGACAGTAGCCAGCGAAGTAGGTCTATAATTATTCTTGTCAGTTACATCACCAGTGACATTCTTTGCTATAGGCACAACGATAGTTTCCGTCATCTTAGATGGTAAGTACGAGTGACGTATGCAGAAAGTAAAGAGCATAGCCAGTTCTCTAAATAAATGTTTACCCGCTTGTCGCAGGTGCTCAATGCTGAGTCCGTCACTACCCGGAGATTTACCACGTTTCATGTTATTAATAATATTTTTCACATTTTTAGCAGAAAAACCAATCGGGTTCTCACAGACAGTGACGGCCTCAACATCCGCGGCTACAGACCTGTGTGCAAGCGGTGACTCAACTTTAAAATGATTTCTAAATAGCTATATCTTTAGGTTCACTACACTCACCTACAGTCCCTTGCATACTGGGCCTACCATTCATCCTCCTAGTACCCTTCCAGAAAGCTCGAAAGTTTTTATCGCTAACGTGTGAGGCTAATATATCCATTTTAAGTTGGTCGTGGTGGTTTTGACAGAACTTCAGTCTAGATTTAAATATTTTCCGTGTAAGATACAATCATGTTGTCATGAACAGGCCCACTTTCAGGTTTACCATGCCCTACATAGGTTTGATATGCCTGCCTAGCCTGACTATGAGCTTCTCTCACGTGTTTATTCCACCCCACTAGCGTTTTGCCCTTTTTAAACCTTCTCATCTTCTTACTTTGCACAGATGCCTCACATAAAATGTTAACAATGTCATTGTATAAATTGTCAATAATATATCTATGTTCAGAATTACTACACATACTGTCTGCACAAACACAAAATTCATTGGTAAATGATAAATGATTTTATTTCTGTAAGTAGGTTTGAACAAACACTTTTACACGTCAATCATATTTTTTTTAAACTAGATGGGGTCGGCGTTTCCTATCTGACTACTCTGAGAAGAAAGGCCGAAACAAACTCAGAGGTCACAGTCTCTTTTAAAGTCCAGACAAAATCTTGGTCAGGTCATGTGAAAGCTATGTAGATCGGTGTCTGCAATGGTCTTTTGAGGAAAGAACCACACAGATTGAGTGGACCTGTCCAGTCAGTGCACGCAATTGTCAGTAATCGTGCAGCTCAACTTAGACTCAAGGAGCTCAACGATTCGACGAACAATACCAAAGAAAGGACATTGGAGTAGGCCGCATAAATTACTCAAACTGCCAGATCATGATTACGTTGAGAAAAATACAAAAATAAATATAAATAAATCAATGACCGACATAGTTCTCACATTCACAATAATTAGAATAATATTCTAATAATCTTTGAGGACCATGTAGATTTGTGTCTGAAATGGTCTTTTGAGGAAAGAACCACACAGATTTAGTGGACCTGTCCAGTCAGTGCACGCATTTGTCAGTACCCGTGTAGCTCAACTCAGAACATAAGGAGCTCAACGATTCGACGAACAATACCAAAGAAAGGACATTTGGGTAGACCGCATCAGCTACTCAAACTGCCAGAACATGATTAAAACTGCAACAAAAACACACATAGTCCTCACATTCACAATAATTTAAAATAATATAATACTTTATACAGTAAATATTAGTGTCATTGTATATGTAAATAAGTATAGATACTTATAGCAAAGATTAAAAGTAAAAATAGTTAGCGAAATAAAATAAATTAACATTGCCTGTGCTTTATTGGAGCAACTCAATCCCAAGCCTTTTTGTCCTCAATATAGTCTTTGACAGTATAATAGGCATTCTGGCATAGTTTCCTTTTTATAAAAGATTTGAATTTATTAAGGCTTAGTGCTTGAATGTGGCTAGGAAGTTTATTATAAAAACGTATACATTGGGATCTAAACGAGCCACCTATTTTCTTGAGCCTGGTAGTAGGAACAACAAATTTGTGCTTGTTCCTAGTATTTAAATTATGGATATCACTGTACTTTTTAAACAGATTAATATTTTTATGTGCATACAAAAGATTTTCATAAATATACTGAGAAGGCACAGTCATTATATTAATCTCTTTAAATTTTCCTCTGAGGGAGTGTCTGGGACTTAATTTATAAATTGAACGAATTGCCCTTTTTTGTAAAACAAAAATCGTCTGAATATCGGCGGCATTTCCCCACAACAGAATACCGTACGACATTACACTATGAAAATAACTAAAGTATACTAAACGGGCTGTCTCTAAATCAGTTAAACCACGAATTTTCCTAACGGCGTATGCTGCAGAGCTAAGCTTCTTTGACAATTTATCTATATGGGGGCCCCATTGAAGCTTGGCATCCAAAGTTATGCCTAAGAATACTGTGGTATTTTCGGGTTTCAACTCTTCACCCTTTATGAGAATACTTGTTTCTACTTGTCTAACACGAGGTATCGTAAACTTAATACATTTCGTTTTTTTCTCGTTAAGAAGAAGGTTATTAACATTAAACCAGTTAACTACTTTTGTTAGGGCACTATTTACATTGTCAGTAACCAGCTGCTGACGTTTGAGTTTAAATAAAAGTGAAGTGTCGTCTGCAAACAGCACTATATCATGTTCATCCTTTATGAGGTAAGGCAAGTCATTTATATAAATAAGAAATAAAAATGGACCTAGAATTGAGCCTTGAGGGACCCCCATTCTTACTACCGATCCGGGAGATCTTTTCCCGTTAACATCAACTCTCTGAATCCTATCACTTAAATAAGAAGTAAGAAGATCCAGAGAGGCATTCCGGATTCCGTAGTGGTGCAGTTTCCTGATTAATGTTTCATGAAGAACACAATCGAATACCTTGGACAAATCGCAAAAGATGCCCAACGCATCGCATTTGTCCTCCCATGCATTATATACATGCCCTAGAAGTTCAACTCAGTAGTATCAGTAGTTGAACGACCCCTTGTAAAACCGAACTGTTTGTTATGCAGTAATTTATGTACAGACGCCAGCACATCAAGCTACTACAATCTGTCAAATTTCTTTAATAGATTTTCAACTTTATCGCTAAAGCATTAAGGTTCAAGGTTGATTGGGAAAATTTGACAGTTTCGGGTAGCTTGACATGCTGGCGTCTGTACATTAAAAAAATCTTTGCATTTGATTTAAAATAAGTTTTTCAAAAATTTTACTAAATGTAGGTAGCACTGAATTGAATTGGGAATGTGAACGTCTTTAAGTTTATTATTACAAATGTCAAAATAAATTCCTATTTCGTCACTTTCTCTATCACCCCACAAAATGTCATTAGAAATCCAATCGTCAGAAATACACTTAGTTTTAATCATGTCAAGATTACATTTAACAATTAAAGGCAAGTGATCGGACCAATACGCTCCATAGTCAACATTAATGCTAGTTATTGTTTGCCAGGCTGATTCCGTGACTAAGCAGTGATCTAACCAGCGCTTACAACAATGTGCATCACTATAGAATGTATGTGTATGAAATTTCTCGAATGATAGCAAAGCGAAGTCGCCCCTTCAATGATGGGGATTTTGTAAAAGAATGCATAGAAATTGCCGCTAAGAAAATGTGTCCAGAAGCAGCAAAAAAGTTTGAGAAAATTCAACTAAATCGTATGACTATCCAAAGACGAATTATGTCTTTGTCAGGTAATATTGTGGAACAATTAAATGAAAAAACTAAGTTCATTGAATTTTTTTCATTAGCACTCGACGAATCCACTGATATTAGTTCCACAGCTCAACTTCTCATATTCATACGAGGTGTTACTCAAGGTCTCAAGATTTTGAAGTCTTAGAAGAGTTATTAGGAATGTGTTCATTGAAATGTCAAACCAGAGGAGTTGATATACTCAATGTACTTTTGGATGAGTGTTCAAAAACTGATTTGGACTTCTCAAAATTATCGGGAGTTGCGACTGACGGTGCTCCTTCGATGATTGGTGTCAATTCTGGGCTAGTTACTTTGCTGAAAAAGCATCTGCAAGAAAAAAACATAAACGCTGAAGATCTCATGCAGTTTCACTGCATTATACACCAAGAAGCCCTCTGTTCTAAAAAAATTGAATTTCAAAATGTCATGAAAGTGGTAGTTTCGACTGTAAATTTCATAAAATCACGAGGACTCAATCACAGGCAATTCAAACAATTCCTTGATGACATCGAAAGCGAATATGGAGATTTACTGTATTATACAGAAGTAAGGTGGCGAAGTCGTGGATTGACACTGGAACGATTTCTAAATTTAATAGAAGAAATTGGAATATTTCTGGCGGAAAAGCAAAGGGATGTCCCGGAACTTAAAAATCCTGATTGGTTGTGTGATTTGGCTTTTTTAGTTGACATTACAAATCATTTGAATGTCTTGAACACAAGGCTTCAAGGCAAAAATCAACTGATATCCCAGCTCTACGCTCATGTATCATCCTTTCATTGCAAGCTGACACTTTTCAGATCGCAATTGAATTCTGGAAATTACAATCATTTTCCGAATTATAATAAAATGGCTGAAAAATTCAACAAAACTGCGATTCATTTCAGTTATGTAGAAAAGCTAGATATTTTGATTCAATCTTTTCAAGACAGATTTTCGGAGTTTAAAAAAGTGAAACCTCTGTTGGACATATTCACCAATCCTTTTACGATTTCAGTTGAAAATGCGCCAGAGTCAATGCAGTTAGAAATTATCGACATTCAAAACGACCAAGATTTACGCAACAAATTCAACGAAGGAGACTTGTTGAACTTTTACCGCTGCATTGATAAAAATACGTACAAAGAGTTGCGCATAAAAAACGCTCTGAAATGTGCCAGCTTATTTGGTTCTACCTATATATGTGAACAAACCTTTTCAATACTAAATAATAATAAAACAAAAAATTGAAACCGCCTTGCAAACGAAAGTTTGGAAGCAGTTTTACGTGTTGCTACAAGTAAATTTGAGCCAAATATAAAAAAGATTGTAAGCACTATGCAGTGCCACGCTTCAAATTAATAAATTCTTTTTCAATTTTAATACATTATTATCAATTCTTTATTGTCTTTAATTACCTATACTTCTGGCGGCCCGCCATCAGTTCATAATTTGCCCGAGTGGCCCCTAGTCCTGTGCATCCCTGGCTTAACGGGTCATCTAGTTAAGGGCGAAGCGCCAGGGTAGCCCACGATATTCAAATTTTCTCAAGTTTTTTGCAATGTCCAGGTCAATGTCAGGTTTTATATTGAACAAAATATGATTCGCGACCGAAACCAGTATGTATTTACAGAAATATAATCATTAAAATCGTCAATACAACCCTATAAGTTCATATAACCCTATTCAACCTCACACTGACCTGCAAATTGCAAAAAAGGCTTCCCTGGAGCCTCCCCTTTAAAGAAACATAACAAAGAGAAATTGTGTCGAAATTCCATGAATAAATCCATAAAACGTAGTGGGTTCCCATGATTTCTGCGTTTATATCTACTTTTAGTTTGTATCCGGATAAACAAAATGAGTTGTACATTTATTATGCCTTATTTATTAAATATCGAGACTGAGTATCTAATCGTGACGTGACGTGGGTACGAGAGCGACGAGTTCGTAATTATTAAAAACGATAGTTTTGTTACTTACATAGTTATTTTTAATTAAGTGGGTACCAGCAATATTAGTTCAAGTAGGTACGCATATAATTGCCTATTTAAAACGAAAAACACGTTAAAAATATGCCTTAATAAATTGGTACATTTGAATTTTATCAGGAATATGAATGTTCGTGATAAAATTCAGTTGTAATTGGAATCAGTTGGTGTTTGGTTTCAGTTGTATATTCGCCAGATATTAATTTTAATAATATAAAAAATTCAATCATCCGTAAACAAACAAAACGGAGCATCCTGTATACAAGATCGAGATAAATCCAAGTTCAAGACGCAAGTGCACGTTGAAAACTGGCTGACTATACAAAGTTCCCGAGGCTAGGACGCGGGCCCATTCCGTTCTTGAAGACGACACGCGAAGCACCCTCGCCTGATAGTGACCAAACAAAATGGACGTGCTTTTGACATTTGTGTTGTTGACGTAAGTTGTTTTCTTATTTCGGGTTTTTGGCGGGAAAGGTCGTCTATGGTATAGGATTTTTTCTTTTCTTTTTTCAAATAGGAATTCCATCCGTTCCATTAAAAAAACTGTATATCTTATTAAACTTTTTTCTTCATTTGTTTAAACTTTAATTTAATTAACTTGATTAAGTTGGTGTAAGGAGTTACATACTAAGGGCAAATGAGGAAAATCAAGTATCATGTTGACTTTGCCCACTTTTCCTTGTGGTTTCCAGTTTGTTGACAATACTTTTAACTTTTGTTATTGTGTATATGCATAAATGACGCATAATTAATAAGGGATTTTAGTTAATGAATCATTGCAACTACGTCATATCTATCCGCTATGAAAACACGCAGACACACACCTGTATGAGTTGCTGCCTACTTATAAAAATGCATTCGTACGGTACTTACACATTAAGTATAAGCCTTCTAAGCATTGACAGTCCACCCTACTTCTCATGTAAATTATACATAAACACCTAAAAATCCATCTTTAGGAGAGCTAATTAACCGTCTGAAGATTTTTAAATTTTGAAGCTACATTATTATCCCAGATATGAAGCCCTATCCGACATTACTCACTCATTCACAAATAAATATAGAGTATTTATGTATCTACATGTAGTGTACAATCAGATTGTTATATCCAGATTAACCATTTATTTCTCCATTCTACAATTCCCACGCTCAAGGCATCTTTAGAAAGGATACCTCTCCATTCTTAACAGCCAACTAATCATTGCGTAAAACAAGACACACAAACAACAAAATAACAAAACATGTCTATACAGATGCGCACATCAAGCAGTACTAGGAGCAAGCAGCGTAGACCGGTCACCCTTACCGGATCTACCACCAGGAGAGGCTCCGGAACCTATCTTGACCTTCATGGAAAGAACCTACAAGACGGGCCGGGCGAAAGCCGCATTTGACGCAGGGTCACCACTCCTGCTGACGCCGTACATTGAGGAGAAGAAATTAGAAGAGGCTCGAAAAGCAGCCTATGTTGATCCGGAGTACCTGCTGCCTGATATGGACAGCTATGCTGGATATTTGACTGTAAGTAGCGTTTTTACAGATTTAGTAAGTACGTATAAGTCAATATGAGAGATGTCGATATTAATGCTAAAAGGTAGGTACATCAGATGGACCCATCTTTTCTTATTAGATTAAATCATTTTGAAGGGATGTTTAGCAGGGTGCTTACAGTCCTTTCACAGTTAATTTACCTCTGATATTGCATCACAGTGATCTTTAGTCTCGTTGCTATACGGTTGCTATCAGAGGTAAAATAAGTAACCGCTAAAGGACTGTAGAGCTAGGGTGAAGTTAAAACATAGGTACCTACCTATCCGAGATCGTTTGCCGTATGAATCGCCGCCGCCGTAATGAAAGTCGCCGTATGAATGATTTTTTTTCAACGCTATGGTTTCCCTCTAAGTAATATAATGTAGGAAACCAAAATAATATTTTAACTGCTGTCCTCATAATCACAATTTCTTCTATTTATTTTGTATTTTAAGTACCGTGTTTAGCATTCCATTCGTAAATTACAACTAAGTATTAAGAATGCTGTTGTCAAAAACATGTTTAAAAACTAGATTGGCTTCTGTAAACTGGAATTCTCATTAATTTTATTGAACCTACAGCAAATGAATCAGAATCAAATGAATTAGCTCTTCAATCCCGGCTTCCAAAATTTTTTGCAGGTTATTGATCATTGTCTGACAGATGATGAGATAAAAAAACATAAAACATGAAAAATGGGAAGAGAGAGGAAAAAACCTTTTAATGCAACGCAATTACCGGACAGATTATTTATTTCGTAAGAAAAGTGGCGGTAATATAATCCTACTATAATTTACAAATGTGAAAGTTTGTATGCTTGGATGTTTGAATGTTTGTTACTCAATCACGCAAAAACGGCTGAATGGATTTGGAAGAAATTTGGCACACACATAGTTTATAATCTGGATACAAAGGATACTTTTTATCCCGGCAGTACGTTCCTTGACCTCCACGCGGGATCGAGTATAGTTATTTTCATTATTTTTGCGACAGGACACACCGTTTTCGAGATATAAGCAAAAGAAAAGAAAAAAAGATAGGTACCTACAGTACTGTTTTTGCATCTGAAGTCGAGGTGTTGGTGTGGATTTTAGTTCATGACAACTAATTTTATTCCACACCTTTTTAATCACGAATAAAAATAGGCAGATTTAGTTAGCCAATCAAAATTTTTGGTGAAAAACGTAAAATTCAGAATAGCAAAATTGCCATTTTCACTATATTATAATCTCAGTGCCATCTTAGTGCTGTCAAACTAAAATTTTGTTAAGTTGTGTCACTTTGGTCAATATCAGAATGGGAAATCGTCGTTTGACAGGAATAAACTAAATTTTGATGATTTTTAGTCTAGTTTAGAGAATTTTGTGACAAGAGAATCGGCACCACTATCTAACTAGCATATATCCTTAAGAATGTCATATATTTTTCTGATTTTTTTACTGCAGTGGATCATATACTTTTAGGCATTATAAAACTTGCGTTTAAGTCATGTAGTCCCCTTAAATCGAATGTAATAAAACCCAATAACAATTTGCCCGACCTGGGATTCGAGCCCAAGCTCTCGTGCTCAGCAACAGCACTTGCAACCACTAGACCAACGATGTCGTTGTCGTAATTACATCCGTTATTATTTAATTGGATTTTGTTAATTAGCTCGCATTCCTAATGCTCAAACTAGAACAAACTGATTTAAAACTATCTCTACCGTCGCGTCGCAAGCGCAGCTCTTCTCTGCCTACCTATAGGTAGAGTCACGAGCACTATCTAATAAGTATACAATTAGCAAAATTTAAAAGCGATTTTCTTGTGGAATATTGATTGAAATTTTGGAATAAGACCTATTTCATAACAGTATGAAAATATTATTCCAAAATATTCTTAACAACATAAAATTACAATCAGTAGGTACAGTAGGAGAAACTCACATTTAGAAGTTGCTAGTGTATACATATTAGTGCTCGTGGCTGTACTCTTACATGTAATCTATATTTTAGAAAATAGATAGGTACACGTTGTTCGAACCACCAATTTAGTACCTACATGGTCTAAAACCGAAATGGCGAAATGTGTATGTAATATTAATGCGTGAGATTATTCTATGTTAGAACATAAATCAGACCGGCAACAGGCTCGCCCTCTATTACAGGAGACTCATAGATACCTGGCGAAATATGAGTGTGCTATAGGTACACGTTTGCCTACCTTTTGTTGGAATATATAGGCGTGACATTTTATGTTGTAATACATCAAATATCATATTACCAGCCTATTACTGTCCCACTGCAGGGCAAAATCCTCATACAGAGTAGGCACGAGCATTGATCACCACTTGTTTAAGAGCGTTTATACCTTATGAGTGGCAACGTCGCAATTTAGTGTCATATTTCGTGGTTTTCAATTTTTATCATGTAATCGGAGCTATATTTAAAAAATCAGTTTAATTAACTTTTTAGAATTACGTGAAAGTGTTTAAAAAGTAAGTAACCGTAATGCTTACAGTTATTTTACAATGGTAATAACGCCCTGCAAGTTTCCAATGTATTATTTGCATATAAATAGAACTGTAAACGCAACGATTTCTTACCTTATACACAGTTTTCACATAATTCTAAAAAGTTAATTAAACAGATTTTTAAAATATAGCTCCGATTAAATGATAAAAATTGAAAACCACGAAATATGACACTAAATTGCGACGTTGCCACTCATAAGGTATATAAACGCTCTTAAGACGGGTTGGTGATTCGGACTTACCTAAGTATACAGGGTGGCAGGGACAATAACGCACAATAATACAATGACATGAGTTTTTACTTTGTAAAGTATTATATTATTTGTGAATGTGAGAACCATGTGGGTCATTGCTTTTGTTGTATTTTTCTGAGTTAGATTAATCATGATCTGGCAGTTTGAGTAATTTGTGCGGCTTAATCAAATGTCCTTTCTTTGGTAATGTTCGTCGAATCGTTGACCTCCTTAAGTTCTGAGTTGAGCTGCACGATTGCTAACAATTGCGTGCATTGACTGGACAGGTCCACTGGTCACAGGTATGTGTGGTTCTTTCCTCTAAACACCATTTCAGACACCGATCTACATTATGAGATGTAGGTTATTGTGCTGTGGGCCCTGCTCAATTCCAGTTCTAGTTCCGACATGCGTCACAAAGCCAGTTCGTGGGTGTCACTACATTCCTGGAAATTTGACACAAGTTGACGGAGGTGTTGATGCTGGTCAAGTACGTCCATATGCTGTATATGCAGTTCAGCCAACTGGTTCTTAAGTTCAGCGTTATTGTTATTATTTAACAGTATTTCCACCTCACTGTCTTCTCTTTCCTGTAGCAGCTGATTGCAGTGGTTTTTACTGGACTCTAATTCATTCAACGTAGCCCTCAGTTTTTCCTCCAAGGATGCAGCTCTATTAAAACCTGGGCTGACAGATTTGGTGTAGCTGTAAATCCTACGAAGTGTCAGGCGATCATCATTGGTAGTTCTCGTAGTATTAGCAAGGTGGATGGTACAACCTTGCCACCTGTCCTCTTTAATGGTACGATCGTTCCTTTTAGCACTGACGTAAAGAACCTAGGCTTGCACATTGATAGTACCCTGAACTGGCGTACTCAAGTCGCTAGGGTAAGCCAGAAGGTTACCGGCACGCTGCGGGCTCTGTACAGACTGAAAAATTTATTACCATCAAGTACGAAGACAATGCTTGTGCAATCCTTAATTTTCCCTATCATCGATTATGGTGATGTGTGCTACTATGACCTGAATGCAGATCTCCTCGACAAACTTGACCGTCTTCTGAATAACTGCATTCGATTCGTTTTTAATCTGCGTAAATATGATCACGTCTCTGCGCATCGGTCGCTTCTAAAGTGGTTGCCCATACGCCAGCGCAGAGAGCAAAGGGCGCTGACTACCTTGTTTTCATTTCTTGATTCTCCCTCTTCTCCTGGTTATCTAGCCCCCCACTTTCAGTACATTTGCGCCAACCACAATAGAAATCTACGTTCTTCACACAATCGTCTTCTTCAATGTCCCACTCACCGCACAGACTTCATTCACTCTTCCTTCTTTGTTCAATCTATCTCTCTGTGGAATGCACTCCCCGAGGAAATCAGGATGGCAACCAACCGATTATCCTTTAAAACTAAAGTTCGCGAGCACATTCGTAAGAAGCTAGCGGTATCATCACAGCGGTAATGTTTTCTCATTGTTTGTCCTATTTGTTTTTAACATACTCGTGTATTTATGTACATTTATTTGTGCTTATATTTAAATATAATTAGTTATATGTATTATATGTATTTATAGACTAAATAAGTTTATACGTGTCTATATATTATTTAAAATTATTTAACCTAAAATATCATTATAATTTGCACCTGCCACTGTTTGTCTCTGCATCACCCAAAGGTTGACTGGTGGAAAATGCCTATGGCATTAAGTCCGCCTCTGTACATTTGTGTGCTTAAAGTGTTAAATAAATAAATTAATAAATAGTCTTCACATGATCTGACCATGATTTTGTCTGGACTTTAAAAGAGACTGAGTCTTCTGAGTTTGTTTCGGCCTTTCTTCTCAGATCAGTCAGATAGGAAACGCCGACCTCATCTAGTTTAAAAAAATATGATTGACTTGTAAATGTGTTTGTACAAACCTACTTACAGAAATAAAATCATTTATCACCCTATTACGATGGATTCAGTACATGATTCTGAACACGCCTGCGTTGAAATTTTTCGTCTGTATTTTTTTTAATTAGCACTTTTCAATAGAACAGCAGATTTTTTTTTAATAATTGACGAAAAATTTATACTCTAAGGGGCCCCTAGCCGCCGCAGGAGACGCCCTGGGCGTCGGGAATCGCAGGCCGATTCCCGGCCACCGTAGGCGCGGGCTTGCGAACGGCGAGCAATGGGCAGCTCGCCGTTCGATAAGGACCAGGCCCGGGTCGACGGCGCGTTGTGTTCCACGCGCGCCTCAAAGAGATGTCAGCACCAATGACGGGGTTTGCTAGGACCGATGCCTGCTAGGGTTGCGGAAAAGTCCAAGAGGGTTACCGTAGCCCCTGGCACAGGCAACTGAAGGAACACGGGTGGGTTTTAGTCAGTAAGAGTCTGACACGCCCTCCTGCTCTGCCCAGAGCTGAGTCTAGAATCTTGTGCTAAATTCAAGGTTTCAGTTTGCGCGTAGACTTCCCTGCCAACCTGTATTAACTATAAATCCAAGTTTCCTCACGATGTTTTTCCTTCACCGATGTCAGTAATGTCCATGATAAACTCAGAAACTATATGAAAGAAAGAAAGAAAAATTTAAAAATTTTATGCCAAGGAACATCTATCGGACGGTCTGTAAGAAATGTTCCTTATTATTGTAAAAGCAATAATTGCCTAGCCCCTGCTATTACAGGGCTCTGTATCCTTGAAAAAAAATAATAAACGAATTTTTCAATTAAGTATACATTTTGACATTACATTTTTTATCAATATTGTGTGTGTTTAATCACATATTTATTTTTTACATTTTCTAATTGGTATCTAAGTTTTCACATTTAATTTATAAATAAATATAAGAAAAAAAATTGTAATTCACATTGTATTAAAAATTACAAATGTTCATTTTTAACTCTAATTTATAATTACTAATGGGGATATTAATTGTACATTTCTACACCGACCACGGTAGTATATGTGAAGCTTTTTATTAATATTAAGATCGTATTGTACCATGTACTGAGAAATATATTATATCTTATCTTATCAAAAAAAAAAAAGTTTTTGAGAAGTGTAAGCCACATTACCTACATAGACCTAAGAAAACTTAAAAAAAATACCCTTTACAATTTCATCCCCAGGTCAACAAAGAGTACAATGCCAACCTATGGTTCTGGTACTTCCCGGTATCAGGTAAATCCGTGGAGGACACTCCCTGGATCATCTGGCTTCAAGGAGGACCTGGAGCCTCTTCGCTGTATGGACTCTTTACTGAGATTGGACCGTTCTTCGTCAGTAAGGACAATAATTTAGAAGGTGAGGACTACCTGAGGAAATATCATCATTCTGTACATAGTTACAACTTCATTAGGAAGGAGTATTTTTTTTTTGTATTTTGAAGATTTAGCGAAGTTCACGACATCCGCTGCGTATGATCAGCACAGGACTGGTCCATGTGCCAACTTAGGGTAGACTTATGTCCAGCAATCAGCAGCCTGATGATCATTACGAAACAAGTCGCGTAGCATCTTCTATGCAAAGTTGCAAATGATAAACTGTGAACAAATTAATGAACCCCTTGAAAAGCTTTCCTTTATTTTTTCCTTCAGAAATTCAGCACTCTTGGGGTAAGAATCACTCGTTGCTGTTCATCGACAACCCTGTAGGAACTGGGTTCAGTTTCACTGATGACGACAGAGGATATGCCACCAATCAAACCACGGTAAACCATGCTTACGTAATTAGTGATTACGTCATTTGTATTCCATATTCGTCATTTAATTCAATAATTTCCCTGCCTTTGCGTCTTTATCTAGGCGTGTAAAGTCATCCGCACGTCAGTGGTAATACTTACACTACGAAAATCACCTATAGTGCTAAGACATAAACGCGCTGGCTATGTCAAATAGATACCACTGATTTGCGGTTGATGACATGATGACACGATTCGGGGATGACAAGATTAGCATCGCATCTGTGATACTTTAAGTATTGCAGATCCCTTTAATCGAATAATCAATCTTTACATATTTACAGATCGGAGAGAACCTGTACGAAGCATTACAGCAGTTCCTTACAATCTTCCCTGAACTTCGTAAAGCGCCTCTGACTATTGCGGGAGAGTCTTATGCTGGAAAACACATACCCTCGCTCGGAGTACAAATCCTTTGGCACAAGCATGAAAAAGAACCAATCAACCTGCAGGTAAGAACACGGAATAAATAATAGAGGTATCTGTTAATATGATATATGTTCTGTGGGTAAGAGCCTCAGACTAAGGAAAAGAAGAAGACCATACTAAGTGACATTAGCGCTAACAAAAATTAATATTCACAAATCGCTTCTAACCATTGTTTTTCCTAGCTCAATGCTTCTAACGTAGTTACAGTCAGCGACAAAGGTAGGAATTTTGAGGATTTAATATCAATAATTTTTTTTATGGTTTAATAAAGGTACTCTCTGTCCCTCATGCCAATAGCCTCTCTGGTCTTCAATACTTACTTGTTTTCATTGTTTGTTACAAAAAACACATTTGGAACTACCTTATTGTTGAGCTACTGGCATGTTGCTACTATCTGAATTTCCGAATTCGGTTGCTTTTGTGAAAAGGTTGTTTTAAGAAGTATGTTAAAAAACTTTTTGTATTTTCCTTTTTGCCACCGACTTCCGTAATTAAAGTTATTTTTCACTTTGTAGTGTTTTTTTGTAGGTTGTCTTTATATACAAATTCAATAAAAACGCACTTCCGCGCGGGGCATAATGGCTCCGTTTCCAATAATGGCAAAACAAGAGGATCTATAGCATGTTTTAATTTTCAGGGTTTAGCCATCGGCAACGGTTTCATCGATCCTTTATCACTGCAGAGATATAGTTATTTCGTCCGGGAGGTAGGCTTGGTGGACGATACTGTGGCCAATTCTATGAACCATCTGGAGACTGCAGTCACACAGTTCATTAACAATGGAGAGATGGTGAAGGCTTACGCTGTAAGTACACACATATGTTACAAAAATGTACTGTGATACCAAACAAAATAATAATGATGTAACCGGTTGGCGCAGTTGGTAGCGACCCTGCCTTCTGAGCCACTGGTCCCGGGTTCGATCCCCGGACAAGTCAAACATTTGTGTGCATGAACATGTCTGTTTGACCTGTGTCTGGGTGTGTATATGTATATAAGTATGTATATCAGTCGTCAGGTTACCGTAGTACAGGCTCTGCCTAGTTCGGGACCTGAAGACCTTGTGTGGATGTTGTCTCATAAAAAAAATAAAAATGTTTCTGATATGGCCAACACGCTGTAATGCCGTAATTTTGGTATTTTCATAGATTATTAAATTAAATTAAATTAAAATTCATTTATTACAGATAACAGGGATCCATATTATGTTAGTATTACAAAAAACAACTTATATTCTAGTGTTAGTAGTAGTTAAAGGTAGGTATAAAATAAAATACTATGATGCACACTCCACGCAGAGGACGCGCAGGCAAGAAAACATGTTTCCTACCTGAGCAACCTCCGGATAAAATGCCGAATATTTGGAGTATAGCTCTCCGCCACAGCTCTCAGGATATAGTTGCGACTACCCCGCACTCTGCTCAGCAGCGACGCGGTTTTCTTACGGATTATGGCATGAAAGCCATCTGTGTGGGTCTCAGCAAACATTTCCGAAGCGCTGCAGAAACGGGGCAGTCGCAACAACATCCTGAATGCATTATTATATTGTACGCGCAGGGCATCCAGCGATCTCTTGGTGTAATTGACCCATAGATTGCTCGTATAAAAGCTCTGACAGTAGGCCTTAAAAAGCGTAATTTTTACTTGGTCAGAGCATCGAGCAAATCTACGGGCCAACATGTTACCTCTGACCGCTAAAGCCCTACGCTCCCTCTCTATGTCTATATCATCCTTAAGGTCGTCGGTGATGAAATGTCCAAGATATTCAAATTTGGACACCCTGTTTAACGGGAGCCCATTCAGTCTTATTATTTCCGGAACAGAGTCCGGACACCTACCCGCGGCCTTAAAAATCATATATTCACTCTTGGTGACATTATAAATCAGTCCGTGTGAGGCAGCATAATTCTCACACACTCTGAGCAATTCTCTGATTGCCCCAGCAGTTGGGCCCAGCAGCACCATATCGTCCGCGTAGTTGATGTTATTGACGCTTACTCCATTTATTCGACATCCAATACTCATGCTGCTGAGCTCAGTGATGAGGCCATCAACATACAGATTGAAAAGCCTGGGGGATGTTAAACCCCCTTGTCTCACACCGCATTCCAATCTATATGCTGAAGAGAGAGTGTTAGACCACTTTACCTGGTTCTTTTGATTGGCATACCAGTACTGGAAAATTTTCAGTATTTCAGCAGGGGCACCCCTGTCCCTCAACTTGTCCCAAAGCACATCATAGGAAACAAGATCGAAGGCCTTTGAGAGGTCAAGGAAACAGGCGTACACCGGCGTCTTACGATCAGTATAGTATTGAACAGTATGCTTGAGACTCAAGATAGCAGTTTCAGTAGATAGTCCAGGCTGAAACCCGAACTGTGCTTCATGAAGATTTAATATATTTTTCAAACATGAGTCAAGCATACTGTCCAACACCTTAGCCATGACCGCTGCCAGGGAAATCGGGCGATAATTCCCTTCACTGGATATGTCCCCTACCCTGTTCTTAACAATGGGAACCACAATAGTTTTCATTAGACTTTCCGGCAGGTATGAATGGCTAACACACATCGCATAGAACAGTGACAAGACCCTTGGCACGTGGACCCCTGCATATTTCAAGTGCTCGATGCTGAGTACATCATGACCGGGAGACCTGCCCCTGCTCATGCGCTGTATGACTCCTTTGACTTGCTTGGCTGAGAAGTGCATAGGTTTCTCCTCTTCCTGACAACAATACTCCGTGCCTGTGGAAGGAACTGAGGGACCAAGAGGAGATTGCACCTGGAAATGTTTCATAAACAGGTTTGCAATATCCCCATGATCACTCTCCCCCCCCACACTCACCGCGAGGCCAGGCTTAGTATCCAACTTACCTGTGGATTTCCAGAATTTGCCAAAATTCTTAGCAGCTCGTTGTTCTGTTAATATGTCCATTTTAATTTGTTCTTGACTCTTTTGGCACCATTTCAAGCGACTTTTGAATATTTTACGAGCCTCTCGCATTTGCTCACAAATGTAACCCTGAGTCGGTCGCTTATATTCGATCCAGGTTTTAAGTTTAAGCCTAGCCTCGCTGTGAGCATCCCGTACATGCTTATTCCAGCCATACAAACACCGATATTGTCTGTGAGGCCTATAGTCTCTCGACTCCTTAGATTGTTCAGCCGCCTCACACAGAATGTTCACAATCCGATCATACAACTTATCCAGTATAACTTTATGTTCAGCCAGGCTGCATGACCCATGACTGCACTCCGTAAATTCTTGGGGGAAATCAATGTCACGCAATTTACTGTTGCACAAAAACCGGTACCTGTCAATTTCAGAACAGTTTCTTTCACCCCATATAATCGCATTACGGTGCACTGTCTGAGTCACCAGTTTTGACCTTACTATACTCAAATCACATACAATATAGATGGGTAAATGGTCAGAATTATATACATCCTCTTTAATACCTACATCTACAACAGTGTGCCACGCCGATAAAGATACCACACAGTGGTCAAGCCATCTCCTACACCCATGCGCATCACTAATATATGTGTAGTGATTACGCTCAGCATCTAGTTTTTCAATATCAGCACAAACCCATGACTGGTCCGTACAGAAGTTCATCAATTCATTGTAAAAGTTTTCTTTGGGGTGCGCGTTAAAGTCTCCCAATTTTAAACACGTTTTCAACATCATAACTCGCTACAATAGCACTTATCTCACTTAAAACATCAGTAAACATAGTTAAATTCTCCAGCGAGTCTGTAGGCATATAGACAGAGAAAACAATAACGGAGCGTTCCCCAGTCACTGCCTTAATGGCCACAATCCGTTTACTACTATCCGTTTACTACTAGATTATACCTACAAC
Source organism: Brachylomia viminalis (assembly GCA_937001585.2). Classification (NCBI taxonomy): domain Eukaryota; kingdom Metazoa; phylum Arthropoda; class Insecta; order Lepidoptera; family Noctuidae; genus Brachylomia; species Brachylomia viminalis. Next base: position 6,489,743 of record OW443301.2, read on the forward strand.
TTTTACTATGGGACCAAATATGAAATCGCGAAAAAAAATCAGCTGGTCCCTACATTTTGACGAGTTCTGCAAATATAAATGTAGGGAACAGCAGATTTTTTTTTCGCGATGTCATATTTGGTCCCATAGTAAAAGTTGTTCATACTGATGAGTACAATGACCCCTTAAGAGGTTGATGGTGTTTTACCAATAACCCTGTATAGGTATATAACCATTTTACCTAAATACCTACCAACCTACCATCAAAATGGGCTGAGTGGCCAAGCGACAACATAAAAAGTCTATAGGTATCCCTACATAAGTTCCTTGGTCTATCCATCACGGCCTATCTGCCTACATCTCAGATCATATAATGATCTGAGGCCTACATCTACCTGCTGACTTAGCTGAAAACACAACATCAAAAAAAATCCTATGATTAATTTTTATTTGAAACTTATTCCTACTCTTCTGTTCCAGTACTACAACTACCTTCTCCAACTATTCATGACCCGATCTCACCTGTCCAATCTCTACAACTATCTGCAAGACGACATTGATCTCGATGGTGCCTATATGGATTACATTCAGAGGACCGATGTTCGAAAGGCATTGCACGTTGGTAACACCAGCTTTACATCCATCGGAGTTGTGTATAGGAAACTAGTGCCTGACTTCATGGGAAGCGCTAAAATGTGGCTCGAAGAACTGCTGGAAAACTACAAGGTTATGCTTTACAAGTAAGTATACGTCAATGTTTGTGGCAGCCACAGTCATAAAACGCGGGAACGAGATGACACGATTCATCATCCAAATCGCACGTTTTATGACCGTGACTGCTACGAGTCTAGTATCGTTCCCTACACTATAGAGCAGTTCCCCTCCAGCTCTATCCTGAACCGCCTCAGCCTATCGGATCGCAGACCACTACCTAGTTTCCAAAGTGGCTACATGGTCCAATAATTGCTGGAATTTATCTAAAAGTGTGAGGCGCATTGAAATACGTTTTTATGGCTCTAAAGATAAAAATAATTAGGTTTAGTTTCCGATAGTCAATTAATTTGAGTAACTATTTATTTTAATTTATGGATTTTAGAGGATATCACAGATTGATAAAAAAGGTATTACTTATACATTTGGAATGTATACAAATTCAGATATGATGAATTGTGCGAACCGACAAACCATAGAGCCGGCCTATTAATGAGCTGTTCTGAGCTGAGCTATCCTGCGCTGCACGGTCTTAAGTCTGAAGATTACCTACTTACTAGTCTTATGTCTAAAGTAGAGGTCCACGCTTACCTAATTCATTGATAATGTAATGTTTTCAGCGGTCATTTGGACATCATAGTGGCCTACCACCCGTCGGTCAACACCTACGACTCGTTGTCATTCTCCGGATCATCAGAATTTGCGAAGGCGAAGCGATCGCCCTGGTATCATGACGGGAAGTTAGCTGGGTAAGTGAAATACAAAGAACCTTTCTTACTCTTTTTAGAAAACGTACTTTCCAATACTGAGAACAGACCTGAACTCCTCCTTAAAGTAGGTACCTACCGTAAGAACCTACCACAAGGTGATCCAATCAAAAATTCATAATAACATAATTATTATTCCTTTTTCAGATATTACCGAGTAGCCTCCAATCTGACGGAGGTGATGATTCGTGGTGCCGGTCACATGGTGCCCGCTGACAAGCCGGCGGCCTCTCTCGGACTCATCTCGGCCTTTGCCCGAGGCATACCACTGAACGATGACACAGGCAGCCTAGTGGATTCAGAAAAAAACTTGCCGCGACGACGTCAATTGCCGCTGAAGTAGTCAACTTGAAGCCCCTACTATACGTTTATTTTTTAGTTAAGATGAGTATTGTTTTGTACGATGGAAAGGAACTTTAATAAATAATGCCCAAAGTTGTTCATTTTTTTGATAAAACCTACCGTCCTTTACAATGTATGTTTGCGTGGTGAGTTATATAGTCATAAAGAGCTGTATGAACAAATACTTCTTTATTAGTTAGTGGAGGTAGTAGATAGGTAATTTGTCGACATAAGCAGAAATTTTTGAGAAATAAGAGAATATAGGATGCTGGAACGAAGCGAGCTCGTTAAGTGAACATAATTTGGCCACTTTTGGGACTTGTTTAAAAAATACTTCTCGAGACTTGTGGGCCCCGTTGGACCGGATACCCCTGTCGGACCACCCCTCCTCCCCCTCTCCTCCCCTCTTAGTCAGCCAGTGCTTCTATAGTAAGTAGGTACTTACCTATTATTTTACAAATAGTAAAACTATTTGATTTAAACAGTTGCACATCAAATGAAGTAATATGCAGTAGAGATATAATGATAGAATGATAGTAAACTGTAAATCTGAGAGTTGATGCCGATTGGCTTGGTAGTCTGCTCACCCCTCAGAGCTCAGTTACAAAATATCAGGAAACTTAACGAGAATGTCACGGCAACAAGTAATGTTCAGTAATGTTGTTTTAGTTTTAGTCTATGGACTATTAGGTATTTTATCACATCCATCATTATTAAACCAGCGTTTTGTATTTGTTTGATTTATTCTGTCGATAGGATATGGGGGATATGGATAGGATCGAGTATCCACGTGTTATTTTTTTATTTTTATTAAAAATATGCCCGGTATTATGCACGGTTTCTGAGGCACTTTTAAGGGTGGCTTATTTATCCTATCCAATAGCGCTATTGGTTCGATGACAATATTGTAAGATAAACTCCGTTAAAACTCACGTTAATAACTGACCAATGTCTGCCGTTTATCGGTTCGATAACTAACTATATGTACAGACGCCAGCACATCAAGCTACTACAATCTGTCAAATTTCTTTAATAGATTTTCAACTTTATCGCTAAAGCATTAAGGTTCAAGGTTGATTGGGAAAATTTGACAGTTTCGTGTACAGTTGCGTGTGTCGTGTACCTGCTGGCGTCTGTACATAAACTGTTAATAAAAAAAACGACGCACCCATTTCTTGTTTATTATTAAGTAATCGACTGTTTCACAGTTAAGCCGTTGAACACGTTTGTTTTTTATGTTGAGGGTCGATAAGATGATTGACGTCTTGTTTGTAATAAATCTTATTGCACATATTGATAAAAAACAAATATTTCTAAAAAATAAATATTTCTTAACCGCTCGACACCCGTCATGTTGACAGATTTATGAAAATAAATAAATAAAGACTGATATTCATTGTTTTTGCTGATTGTAGAAGAAACATGCACTAAATAAATTTAGATAATATTGTATACATTTTTATGTACCTAGGTAAGTAATAAAAACGCAATGCAATTATTCGAAATAATAGAAAGACTTTCTAATAGTAATTTAAGCGACTTATTTACCCTCGAATAATAATATTTTATATAAAACTGGTACTTAATTATACGAATTAAAATAATAAAATCAATTTTAGACGCGATCTCTTATACAGACCCATCTAGCGGCACCTAAGGAACTAGTTATCGGTTTCATAATGAATGGTTACGTATTCAGAAACGCAGTAACAGTTTACCGATGTGTATCTTATGCTTATTTATTTTATTTACTTAATAAAACTTTATGCACAAGTAAAAAAAAATACTGTACACACGGCTACACATCAAGTTTACACTGACCTCTCATTGTAAGGAAATCCTATACAATACGAGATCAGCATATACTAGAAATTATAGCTTGATCTATAGCCGTGTGTACAAAGGCGGACTTAATGCCTGATGCATTTTCTACCAGTCAATCTATAATCAATAGCTAGTGAGAATTTATCTGGGAACTTCAGAAATCGGGCATCATAACCGCTATTCCTTTACTGTATTAGTGAGGTAGCGAGAATCTCATCGATTTTAATTCTACTTTGACAACCCTGCGTTTTTATTCTATTTTTGTAACCCAGTAACACTAGTAGTGGTGACGTTTCCGAGAGTGCGCAGGCAAGGGAATTATTCAACGAAATCAAATAAGAATATTTAGAAATACGTACCCTAATTAAGAAAGTGTTCATAATAAATATGATTATGTAGTTTTTCACTTCATGAATATAATAAATAACTGTATTTGCATAGTTCTTTAGCAACGGAAGTCGTGTAATAACATCACGTCATGTCGTTGTATGTGGTTTGCGCATTGCTGCTTTTGACGCCTATTCGTGCGTTTTATTTGCCGGGTTTAGCTCCTGTGAACTATTGTATAGCCAGTGATGACACTAGCAAGTCGTGCAAGGTGAGCAAGCATTATTTCTTGAAGGACTCCTGTTTATAGTCATTATTATCATGTGCCGACATCTCATGCAATTCGTCGAAACCAATTGCTTACATTCTTACGACCCAATCCAACTTTTTGATTGTAAATAGGGTATAAATGTTATTATAGCTCTCATGGTAACAGCTCAGTGAAGTTCTTCCGTAAATAATATAGCAACTTCACAGCGAAAAACGCGATAAAGTTTTCAAATAAGCACATCAAAAAGCAATTAGCGATCGTTAATTTAATGTATTGTTTTTTCAGACGGAAATTCCTCTGTATGTAAACAGACTGAACACAGAAGAATCAGTGATCCCATTTGAATATCACCACTTTGACTTTTGTACTACTGATGAGAGTCAATCACCGGTTGAGAATCTCGGTCAAGTTGTCTTCGGCGAACGAATACGACCGAGTCCCTACAAGCTCGAATTTTACAAAAATGTGGATTGTAAAGCTGTCTGTACAAAGACGTATAGGGGCTCGGACACAGACTCTATCAAACGGTTGAATCTGCTGAAGATGGGCATGGCACTCTCTTACCAGCACCATTGGATTCTGGACAACATGCCTGTGACTTGGTGCTATTTGGTTAACGAGGGAGGGAAGACCTACTGCAGCACTGGGTTCCCCATGGGCTGTCAAGTGCGCAAAGATATGGTAAGTTATTTATTATATTCATTTATTATTATAAAAACAAAAACAACTTCACATAATTCAAAATCTTTATTGTTCCACATTTGGAAATCAATTTAATTTATGTCACGCATTCGTTGAGTTTCAACTTTCTCTATTTATTTAATCTTATAAGATAACTCAATTAGTCGTGTATGAGTAAAGAATTTAAGTGCTCAATTAGTTAGATCAATATAACAAAACAAAAGTGAAAGTTATTTATTGATTACCTCCAAAACCATTCTTAACCTGACATGTAGTATGAACCAGCAATTGTTCATAAGAAAAATACACTTGGAACAACAATTGTGTAAACCGTTGAGCGCTTACATGCAAATGGCTTGTTGTAGGCATTCCTTTGACTGCACTGTATTCATCTGCCCACCCTTCTGTAGTTCTAAAATCATAATAATATATTCTAATTGTAGGGGTCTACTTTGAAATAGTTACATATGATTTAAATGCTTTTATCGCCACATTTTAATCAAATAAAGTGTATCAAGTTATAATTAATTATAATTTTTGATAAGGCATTTTGGTTAATGTTGTTGGTTTCAATGCTTATAATCCTTTTTACAGCAGTATAATCTAATGAATCCGTGTACAACACTTTTATTTTTGGTGAAAAGCATTGAACAGTTAGCAATACTGCAACAAAGATTTTCTGTAGTGATTGGTTTATTGACATAACAAAAGCCAATCAAATAGTACACTTAAAAAGGTTTTAAAAAGAAAGAAAGAAATGCGTTTATTTGCGGTAAACATGATGCAAAAAATAATACAAACACAAAAATAAGAAAAGGTTGGGGGAAACATGCGTCACATCCACGCAAAACGGCTATCGCTCAGCATTATGCTGTGACCTGTGACCCTATGCAAGACAGAGCCCCAGCACTGGTTTTCAGCGACAGCCGGAGTTCTTTGTTTGTTACCCAATACTTCAAATAATTCAAATTATTATTAGTGTAAGATTATGTTGTCATTACCTTTGTGTGTAACAAGCTTATCTGATCCCATGGCTGAAATACGAACTGACAAAATCACTAATAAAACTGACAAGAGGTCCTAGAAAAAGTGACATTTTATCAGCAAAAATTATGACAGAAACATCGAGAATATTGATTAGCATAGTGTAGGCTACCGAAAAGCTTTTATCAATTTTGTTGGAAGTTGTTGTAGAAATATGAAACGCTTTGAATGTGATTGCTACTTGTCTAGGCTCTATGGTCTGTAATTTTTTGTTCTCTGACAGTGCCAGTGTAATTAGGCCATTATTATGCCATTGTGAGATTGTAAATAAAAATTGCATGTGGAATAGAGCCAAAAATTAACATATTCTATGTTGTACAGCCTATTCTTATTAACCTCTTTTGACATTACCATTGTTGCCAGCTCTGTAACTATAGACAACAGATAAACGATTTTATTGATCATGAAAAATTATTTATGTTCCTATTTTTAGTACATTTTTTAATGCTGTGTGGATGAGTTCTCTTTATCAAAGTAGAGTAACAAAAGAGAATATTCTTTTAAGTTGATTTCTCAATTTCAGCTTTACCAGGTAATTAAGAATATAAGTGATTAACTCCATTATTTGCAATTATTAAGGCTGCCAAAAATAATTTATGACCTAATTCAAACTGTAATTAGCAATACCTAATGTAAACTACTTGAAACATTAAATTAATACTGAACAGTTTATTATTGTATAAATAATGATACAATACCACTTCAAATTATATTATAAAAAAAACTTTTGTACATATTACTCATAGTAAACAGCTATAATATTGGCTCTTTTGACTTTGTTCACCTGTTTATTAACTTAACTTTCATAAGGTTAATAATAAAGTAGGTAAGTACTTATGTCAATAAAATGTGTTTGCATCATGGTTGCTAAGGATATAAGATTTTGGTTATGGATCTTGTGAATATCCAATTGTTTGGTTCCTAAATAGAGCTTCTTTCATTGATTTAAAAGTGGCTTGTTTACATTTCAATTTTTTTATTACAACATACTACTCTTATCTAAACAAAAACGTCTCATATTCGTTAGTTAAGTCAATGCTTGATAGATTATTAGTAATAAATGGTTTAATTTCAGATTACTTATTTAAAATAGTAATGAAAGTTATGGCTTTAGCGGTTGTTAACATAACAAGCACCATCCGTCCCCTGGGAAGGATCTGCGTCTGATTTGAAAACGCACCTTTAGTATTTGCTATGTACTGTTTACTGTTGTTGTTGTGTTGCTGTTTTGTGTTGTTGTTTACTGTTTGTACTCCCCGTCACTTGTCCCTAAAGGTTCATTAGAAAACCAGCGTCAGACAGCATGTGTCTGGCATTAATGCTGAAATGATCCTTTTTGGCGCAGCCGTGAGACACACACACTATTGTTGTTAAACCGTTATTTTCACTTTTTATTTTGTTACTTGTATTCTGTGTTTCGCGAACTGTGTCCAAATAAACGTTATTCTTTCTTTCTTTTCTATGAACATTAGAAGGAAATAGGTATATTTGTAGTAACATCCCACGTGGTTCCGATCGCGCCCGTTGCATCATAACATATTAATCTATGTGCTGCATGCAAATGTAGCGTGCCCCTATTCTATAATTATTACACCAGTATTTCATGTTAGTGAACTATTCTTGGTTCATCAGCGGAATAGGGTTGTAGAACAATGTGTCATCCCACTCTGCGAATAGAGGCGTAGTATATTAAATATACTTTATTTAACCGCGATTTGGTAAATGAACAAAGTTGATTTTATCAGCAACATTATTTGTCAATTAGTACCATTGTTATTTTTATCGCCGCACCACAATCCTAGCAGATTCACTTCGACTTTTATTTTAACAAATGTTCGTCAACGAATTCTGAGGATGATGTTCTTGATAATTTAATTTCCTTATTGCTATTTCGTAACGTGTTGATAGTACCTACTTAATCAATACAGATAATTGCTAAATTGAAACCATTAGATAATAATCGTACTGAGTAGGTAATGCATGCAGTCCTTGTCAAATGCCTCGCCAAGTCGCCACTCATGACTGACTAGCTTAAGGCAAAATAAATCATCACTAATGTTCAAATTCACTCTGAATGAGCTGGCTGGCGCAGTGGTGGCCCAGTGGTAACGGCCGCAACTTATATGAGTTGTAGGTCGTAGGTTCGAACCCAGTTAGGCGCTTTACTTTGTGTAAATTATTTCATCACCACTGCTCTCAAATCGGTGAAGGAAAACATCGTGAGGAAACCGGCATGTCCTAGAACCAAAAATTCGAAGACATGTGACATCTACCAACCCGCACTGGCCCCGCGTGCTGGATTATAGCCCGCATGGTGCATTATGGCCCGCATGGTGGATTATGGCCCACTCCCTCTCACCCGCGAGGAGGCCTGTGTCCCAGCTGCAGCAGTGGGAACATTATAGGCTGATGATGACGAGCTGGCTGGCTATCATAACAAAAATACCTACAAACAGTAACGAGTGGCGCATACTTCCACGTCACCGCGTATGTACGGCCTACGGGAATGGCTAAGCAGGATTTCTACTTTATTACCTTGACGTACATCTAAAGTGATACAAAGAAAGTTAAAAACCGCAGCACTGCACACCGGTGCGGTGTCCGGTGCAGTGTGATTGATAACCGCCTTACAGTGAGCACCCGCATTTACACAATCTAAACGCTGCGTACGTACAGCACGGCGAGCGACCATAAACACGCGACCAGCGACCCGTATCTGTACGTGGGTTAAGTTAAGGAAGGCGAAGCGAGGTATTTGCGACACATGTTTTTTTTTTGACGACACGGTTGGCGCAGTGGTTAAGCAATTGACTGCTGCGTTACGTGTCGCGGGTTCGATCCCCGCACGGAACAAATATTTGTATGAACTGCAAGTAGTTGTTCCGGGTCTGGCTGTTTGTGTATGTGAGCTTAAATGTTTGTAAACGCACCCACGATACAGGAGAAATTCTTAGTGTGGGGCAACGTTTAAAAAAAAAAACAAAAATTAACTAATTGTGTTATAAAATTACTTTGGCTGAATCTTTGAGAACACAAATAAAACATGTGTAAGTTGTGAAATGGTATATTCAACATAAAAAAATTCAAAATGCGAATATGCAGTCTTCTGACCAAAAACGACATTTAGCAAAATCTTAATAAAAAAAAAGGATGCTCTAAATTATCGCACTAATAGCGTGTATTTCCTCCTCTGGCCCTAATCACCTCTTGTAATCGATTTGTAAGGCCGTCCATTATGTCTTGGATGTCGCTTTGTGGAATGTTCCTCCACTCTTCAACAGCTGCAGTTTTCAGTTCACTGTTGGTCGCAGGAGCTGGTGTTCGACTCCGAATTCGTCTTTTTAGGTTGTCCCATACATGCTCTATCAGGTTCAGGTCAGGACTGCGAGCTGGCCATGGTAATCTCTGAATATTGATGGCGTCCAATTACTCTGTGACAATTCTCGCGGTGTGTGCAGGATTGTTGTCGTGCATTAAAACAAAATTGTCGCCAATGAATGTAGCAAATGGCATCACATGTGGTTCTAGGACTTCTGTCACGTACCTGTGAGCATTAACGCTGCCTCTATCGAAGACCACCAACTCTGTACGGGCCTCGTAACAAATGCCACCCCACACCATAATCGAGCCTCCCTCGTAGCCCACTGTTTCAACCACAGCACATTCAGCAAACCTGTCACCACGGCGTCTATACACCCGCTGATTTCCATCAGGACCTCGTAAAGCGATTCTTGGTTCATCAGAGAAGAGAACTGCTTTCCATTGCTCTGACGTCCAATTTAAATGTTCTCGAGCAAAAGCAAGTCTCGCTCTTTTGTGAGTTGTCGTTAGCTGTGGTACTCGAGCTGGTCGAAATGATCCCAGATCCCACTCTGCTAACCTTCTTCTTATGGTTCTTAGGCTCACACTTACATTTCGTACCTCAAATAAGCGGTTACGAGCCTCAGAAGCCGTTGTGAACCGATTTCTAAGAACGTTCGAGACGATGTAACGGACATCTCTCTCTGATGTACACCGTCTACGACCTTGTCCTGGTCTCCTTGTGTAGGAACCGGTCTCTCTGAAACGCCGGATAGCATCTTGGATAGTGCTTCGTGGATATCCAAGCATTCGTCCAATCCGACGCAGGAACTGCCACAGCCCTAGATGCTCCAGCTGCGTCTAGTGGCATTTTTTTTGTGTAAATAAGGTCACAGCACTTCAATACCTCGGTTTTATTCGAAACAATGGTAAGACAACGTTGTAAAACAAATTTATCCTTCACACAAAACGAGGGGCGAGACTGTAAAATTTCTACTGAACTGATTATTGTTGAATAAAAACCACAGAAGTAAAAAAAACGCCAGTATATGTGTTTTATTTATTTCAGATATACCCACTTATAAAGTTATAGTAGTCAAAGCGCAAGTTAACATAAACAAACGATATGGAATTTCGAATGAGTGGACGGTTAAATGTGCCCCTGAGTGTAGTTCATTCTAATAAAGCGAGATTAAAAACATGCTAAAAGTATTCGCGACTAGGAGTATATTATGTAGATAGATATGAATATCCGGCGCGTTACTAATAATTTTGTTTTCATAAAGGCCTTTAATAATGAACAACTGATAATGTTCGGCTATGTATTATTATGAGCACTGAACTAATTCTATGTGCTTATGTACAACCCTGAGAATAATAGATAATTATGTTGATGATCCACTTGATACATTAGGCCCTCTATACTTTGATACTGTATAATAATATCTAGTTTTTATTTGCCCTCTACTTGGCCCGCGAGATCCTACTACCGAGGTAAAAAGTATCCTATGTCCTACCCAGGTCATGGTCTAGCTGTTTGCCAAACATCGAAATTCGTACAGCCGTTATGGCGTGAAAAGAAAGAGTTACTTTCGCATTTATAATAATAGTATGAATGGATAGTGAAGAGAAAGAAAGAAAATTCGTTTATTAGCGGTAATCATGACACACAGAAAGAATAAACACAAAAAAGAACAAGTTGGGGGAAAATATCCACGCAAAACGGCCATCGCTCAGCATAATGCTACGACCTGCGATACAGAGCCCCAGCGCGGATTTTCAACGACAGTTGGCGTTGACGTGATGACGTCAACCGGAGCATACGATAAGATAGAAATAATGAAATAAGAAATAAAATAAATACACAATACCTAGTTCTAAATGTTTATGAAGGCAGTTTATATTCTTTCTTCAAATAAAAAAAGTTGTTACTTGGGTATTTGGATAAGCTATGTGATGCATGTGGACATTCATAAACCCGTTAACGTTTACCGCGTAACTTGAACTTTGACGGTTTCTGCGAAAGAACAAAAATGCTTGCAAAGGATCTATTCGAATTCAATGATCAGTTTTATTATGTAAACACACCAATTTTATTAAAAATACTTTTATACGTATCATAATCTATTTCGCTTTTTAATTCATTAATTAAATTAATTAGCACGTTTCCCCACAATCCCCTTTATTTAAAGCTATGAGACGTTTAAACGTCAAAATGTAGATAATATGGTTAAGTAGACGTGACTAGGGCTTCCAATACCGGGATCCCGGACTTTTTTTGTCATTTTTCAATACCGGAATTGAAATGTCTAATTCCGAGATAACGGTATTGATGATTGGTTTTTTCAATAGTAATTTCAGTGACATAATTTCGTTCTATTCACATATTTCCAACTATGTAGTTTTTTTTCTGGGTCAGTTTTAGAAACTGCATATTTTAATTATCTCATTTATATAGACAGATAGATGCATTTCATGACTACTTGCGCAGCTAAAAGAGACCATGACCTCTGAGTTTGTTTCGGCATTTCTTCTCAGGGATCAGTCAGCTAGGAAATGCCGGCGCCATCTAGTTTTAAAATATTGACGTGTAAAAGTGTCTTAAAAGATCTACTTACAGAAATAAACATTTCATTTCATTTCAAATAATGGGATTAAAAATGTTGGACTTTGTATTTGCCTCTCGATCACACATACGGTATTGTGTTAGCGAGAGGTGCATAGGGCAATAAAAGTGCTATGCTGAGATTTCTCAAGTCAAATCTCTACTTCTCAAGTCATCAAGGCAACCGTCACTGCACTTTGTCGTCGTGATGCCACACTTTTGACGGCTGATGCTTGCCTTCAATTCATGCTGCGAAAACTAAACCAAGCAGACGTCATTAGCCGAAACCTTGATTCAGCTGTCAGAATGCGCATAAGGCAGAGACGGCACCACTCCTTTATTAATGGTACCCTTTGAAAAGTTTGGTTACCCATTGAAAAGCAACTGAAGGCAGAAATATAAGCTAAACCTCTAAAGGGAAGTTAAGCCCCAAGCTTCTTCCTATTAAGTCGATTGTAAGAGTGGAGATGAGCATTTATGGAGGCGGCCGAAGGATGTATATTGACATGGCGTATAATTAATTACTAAGCATTCCATCTAGGAGTGTAAAGGCAGAGAGAACATTTCCCTCGGTTACATATTTGTGCACCCGGCTAAGAAGCTCAATGTCGTATAAAAGTTTAGATGCTCTTTCCTTCCTACAAACTCATTTTCAGGATGAAAGAACCGTAAGAATAGTAAATTTGTGATTAATTAAATGTGATTTTAGTTAAAAAGTATTGTCGAATTGTTGATTTTAAAGAGATTATCTACATGATATTACTTTATAGCTAAAGCTACTATATCCCAGACAGTAGTAACTGTAGTAAGTCAGGAAGAAAGAGCCTTAAATGCAGCATAAACAATTTTTACAGATTTTTATGAGATTTTAGTAAACAATATTGTATGTTGATTGTGAAGAGATTTATTGTACAAAAAGAACGATAGATAGATCGCTTAATTGTAATTACTTATGACACCGATCATTCAAATTCAAACGTTTAATTCTATCTACTTTTCTCGTACTGATGTGTCAGGTTAACCATAATTTTTGTAAAGAGATTTAGTTTGGAACTTAGTTATATTTAAAAAACGGTGTTTTATTGTTTTGTAATGAAACTTATTAGTCATTTAATAAAAAAAGCTATAATACGTAAAAAAATAAGTCTAATACCGGGATCCCGGTATTGGAAATTTTCTATACGGTATTAATACCGGTATTGAAATAATCCGGTATTCGAAACCCCTAGACGTGACGGTACGGACAGACATGCTCATTACTAACACGAAAGCATGCTATTATTGAGCAATCACTGCTGAGTAGTATGTGTGTCGAAACATTGCTAGTAATAAGCATGCTTATTTCAAGTATGCTGCATGCTATGTGCTACATGAGGCCCGCTTGGAAGCGGGCGTGCTCCGAGCGCGTCTGAACTGGTTTGCTTATGTGCATGCTAGTATCGATTTGATCCAGACCGTGACAGGTGTGTGAAACATCTTCTAAAAAAAAACAAGTTTTCCGCGTTGGGGAGAAACAAAACGGACACTAAAATGTTTACAAGTTTAGGGAACCACTGTTTTGATTGGTATTTTCTTGCAAAGCTTTCATTTTGGCCGAGAGCCAGGTGCTTAAATAACATGTGTGTCCAATTGTTTGCTTTGAGCACGCTTAATTAGCAGTATGCCTAAAACTATAGTATAGTTAAAATCTCGCTGCAGACTTGGTCATAAATCATAATCGGAGTAGGGATGTGCGCTAGTTGCGCGCGCTCAAGGCCATTATCGATGATGACTCAGATAAAGAATTTTAATTTTCTATTTTTAGTTTTACATATACGTTCTTTTGTTTATATATTTAATATGCTTTGTAGTAAATTTGGTAATAAAATAAAAAATAAATGTGTATTTATTTCTATCACCCATTTATAAATATATAAAACTATCGATATCACTCATCGACTGCAGTAATACACAGGACTACGTGTGGGCGTGGCCTGCCCATAAGGCTCGTGAGTGGGAAAGAGAGCGAAACACTCGAATGATTTATGACCGAATCTGCAGCGAGATTTTAACTATACTATAGCATGCTTATTGCTAGCAAATGTGAACAGCTGCAAAGCATGGTTTTTTTATAAGTATTTGTGTCAGTACATTAAATCATAAATTAACTTAGCAACATTTATAAATAAAGGAAATGGGGAAAATGTTTATCAAGCGGGGAAAAAAAATATATTGTAACATTTGGCTTTGCAGTATTGGGCAGGTATATATAATTTCCTCAATATTTTGTGTCTGATATGAAAACATAGATCATGGTTTGTAATGATAAACCAGGATTGATCAAGTATCTCACAGTAGGACACTTAGTCCAATTGAATAGTAACGAGCCATTTGCCCGATGGGCAATCTTTTTATTAAGTATATTTACACCTTACTATTATTACTTTTTAATAAGCCTTCCACGCACTGGACAACCACGGTCGCGCTCATAATCGCTCAGTGCGTGGGAGGCCTAAGTTTAACATATCGATTGCAAATCATATCTTCATCACATACAACGTTTTTTATTATCATCAACATTTGAACAATTGCTTTTAATTACGCTAAACGCAAATATTAATATTAAGTATACGAACTACGTCATTTGTGTCATAAAATCATTAACGACCATCATTAACTTTCTAGCCGAACTGGTTGTATCCAAATGCACTCAGGAATTTAAACATAAAATAAATTGTTTATTTTATTACCTACTGTAGAAACTGTTAAAAAATAAAAAGCATTTTATTTCAGGATACATGCACACCGATAGTGAACGGCCATTCAAGTCGTGTTGGCGCTTACTACCTTTTCAACCACGTCGACTTGGAGATCACATATCACAGTGGTGGTACAGAGGATTGGGGGGTGGCCTTCGGTGAAAACGGCGGCCGGATTATATCTGCTAAGGTAATGTATTAACAACTTATTAATGTTAGTACTTTAATTGCATAGCTTGACCATGATGACTTGCTTTCTTAAACGGTGATTGCATGTCATTCTACGCTTACTATTAAACTCGGTTTTCAGAAGTACAATAGTAATAGTAATATATACCAAGGACAGGATAAACAATGACTATTTTGTTGCCAGGTCAAACCAGCCAGCATTCGACATAATGACCCGAGAAATCCTAAATGCAGTCCCCGCGGGGAAGAACTTCAAATACCGACTGAACTCGAATCGGGCAAAACCTTCAACGTCACATACTCATACAGTGTCACTTTTAAAAAGAATAACACTATCAAGTGGTCTTCTCGATGGGACTACATTCTAGAGTCTATGCCACAAACCAACATACAATGGTTCTCTATTCTAAACTCTTTGGTGATTGTCCTGTTCCTCAGTGGAATGGTTGCCATGATTCTTCTGAGGACTTTGTACAAAGACATTGCCAGATACAACCAGATGGAATGTGGGGAAGATGCACAGGTAAGATACGTCCACCACACAAGCATTAAATTTGGATCATGTCTATCAAAAATGTTATCCTCCGCCGACGTTTTAAATCCGAGGGCTTTTTTGTTCGTCCTCGGATCATGACTTGACCACTGAATTGTATTCTACGTTGTATTGTGAACCTTCCTGTATACGCAATAAGGAGTACTTAGCCAAACCTCGCTTTGGTTGGATTGTACTAAATAAAAAGTCACATTGCAGGAAGAGTTTGGTTGGAAGTTGGTACACGGTGACGTGTTCCGTCCTCCGCGCCGTGGAATGTTACTGGCTGTATTCCTTGGATCCGGATCTCAGGTAAGACCACCAAGCCCATTTCGACTCCTATTAAGAGCGTTTATACCTTATGAGTGGCAACGTCGTCGCAATTTAGTGTCATATATGTGCGTTACCCAGGCAAAATGTTTTGCTTTAGAGAGATGAGACTTAAACAAATAATTAGTGTATCATGAGGAGCAATTTGTTTACTAATAGCAAAATTTGTTTGAATTGTAGTTTTTAAGTTATTTGAGAAAAACAAATTTTGCTGGAGTAACGTTTGAAACGTTACCCAGGCAAAATAGTCTTTCAAAAATTAGTTTCAGCACGGAACCAAATACATGAATAGATAGCTTTTGTTGCGTAGTAAATGTTTATAAATAGCAAAATTTGTGTGTGGTATAGTTCTTTAGTTATTTAAGATTTTGCTGCGGTAACGTTTTGGGATTTCCCAGATCTCGAAAACGGCTCAACGCAGAAGTTTGAAAAAAATACCAATAAAAGACCTCAATTTGTTTAAATTTGTTTAATCATTAGTTTTTGATTTGGTTGACGTAAACCAATGTAATTAAATGGTTTCAAAAATCAGAAGAAACGGGTTTGCAAGTAAACCAATACACTTATAACCAAATAAACAGCTGTAAAAAATACCCGTGGTTCGACGCTTGTTTACATCAGAAATATTAGATTTCATACTTTACACATTAAGAAGATAAAAACAAATTTGATTTATTTTAGACTGGTCGTACTTTAGCGATCAAATACGCAGTTCCCATAACATTAAGAAACATGGCATACTTTAAACAAATTAAAATGATTCCTGAAAATTCCTTCCTGTTAATTGCAGCTTTGAATTACGGCTCTAATGAAAGTTATCTCAAAAACAAGATTATGTCAGCAATTCTCTAATGAGCCGACCAAATTGAAAAGGTCACATAAAAGCGACCGCACCATACATAAGCGCAACCATCTGAAATGAACAGGATAATATAGATGTTTTGTTAGTACAGTTGAATACAAAAGTTTTCTGGTCAGGTTAGTTAAAATAATAAAATGGTTAAGATTCATTATTTTTATTTAAAAAATCAGTCTCATACAAATTATATGTATTGCTTTGCCTTAGCATCAACATTTTTAGAGAAAAATCACAGATAAGTTATAACCTACTTACTTAATTTTAATATTTGGATACATTAATAGTTTGTACAATTTTCCTTAGGAGGTACTAATAACGTAGGTTGATAGGTGGACTCCATTTCACCTCGACTCACAGTATGGCATTTTAATATGAGTTTTGTTACGTGTTACTTAGAGTGAATATTTTAACATTACATGTGACTGCCACAGGTGGATAACCCGTGAACCAATCATTGTCAAAGCGTCGTAACCTTCTTTTAACTTAATGTTGAAATATCCACTCTAAGTAACACGACATAAAGCTCATATTTCAATACCACAGTGTGACTTGAGTTGGAATTGAGTCGGCGTTGTGTGTGTAATGTGCAAAGCACATTTAATGTTTTTTTTTACAAAATATGTATTATCGGCTTGCCTATATTTCTTGCCCTTATGAGGGACGGTTTCGAGCATATTCTATAAAAAATGTATATAATCACAAAACTTTTAAATGAGAAAACAACAATATAATAAAAATCTTCCAACAATTATATAAAAAATAAACAACTTTTACACTTATGTACCTATTTAAAAATATAGGAAACAGTACAGTTTTTATCATTAATAACTACTAATATCACTCATAATCACAGATTCGTACCTAATTCAATAAAATTTGTGTGGTCATTGGGACCGTATAAAATTATGTGTTTTATGCTTCCAGTCTCTAACGTTTTAATTACCTACACTAATGAATATATAATCAAATGTGGCATTATGGAGTTTTTGCATTTCTGTAGTTTACAGTACAGATCATCGTAACATTCATATTGTTGAGTTTTCGTTCTGTAACAGTATGCTCTGTAATGTCCAATCAATGTGGAACTTGATGGTGGGTCAAAATCAATTACTGCCAAAATCATATACTGTTGGCCATTTAACTCTATATTAATGGGTATATCATTCAGGTTAACAGACATGTCATGTAGTTCGAAGAAAAGTAATGGTTTTAATTCATATGTAAAATATACATTTCCTGTCTCGCATACAGGACACAGTGAAACATTATCATTATTAATACACTATGTGGCAGATTCTTCCAAGAAGTCAATACCCTTTTGTGTTATAATATTTATATTTAAAGATATATATTTACAATCAATTTTCTTTGGTTGTAATGCATTTGAGCATGTGTCATTTGAGCAACACCTCTGTCTGGTGGCAGAAAAGTATATGTTGCTCATGAATACAATACAAAATGTTTATACAATACAAAATGTTTATTTCTGTACCAACTAGTTTACATTAGTTTATGATTGGAGCCTCCTTTTAAGCATGATGACGCCTGTGTTAGGAGACTCCGCACTTCCATAGCTTCGGCTGTTTGTACACTTACAAAATTAAATTCTTATTAGTTACTTAAGTTACACTTTACATTAATGTGGGTGTGTTGGGTGTGCGGAGTGTGTGATGTGTGAGGGGTGTGTTTAGTGTGCCGAGTGTGTGTGGTGTGTGATGTGTTTGGGGTGTGAGAGGTGTGTGGTTGGTGTGGATGTGTGTATGATAGGATGTGCGTGCGGGTGTGGCGGTGTCAGTTAACTAATTTCCACTTATTGTAACAACCATTCAATATCTGCGTAGGTGCGTGATTTTAACCATTCTATTAGCATTTTCTTACCTTTATGAAGATGTTCAGTGTAAATATATACGTCTTTATTAATTTTATTATATAACCGTGCTGATTGAGTATTATATTGTGTAGCAGCAAAATACCTTGAATGAATACCTGTTCTAAAATCATTGTTATATTACATTCACAACTGATAATATTTTGCTGTGACTTTGTTTTATCAAAAAGGTCAATCAATAGTTTGTCACGAAGTTCATATAATCTTTTGCAAGTTTTTCTCGTATTAGATAATACTTTTATGAATGTTGTTAAACCATCGCTAGCACTATTTAACTTTTCTCTGAAAGCAGGCCTGTCTTGATAAGCTACACCGAATGCTTGCGCGAGGGAATCAAAAGCACAAGTGTTTGTTATAAGTACCCTGTTTTGGTGTACATAAGAATATGCGACGTTACCATTCTGTAATATGTATATGGAGGTAGCTTTTTTTGATTTAGGAGTGGGTATGGTAAGTCCCCGCCAGTTTTCAACTTCTATAGGTTTATTTTGAAAAATTTATTGAATATCAAAATCTGACGTATCAGTTAGGTTCTCTTCTTCTTCTTCTTTTTCAACTGACTTCGGTGCAGAATCAGATATAATTAACTCTGCTGAGAATGAATCTCGTTTTTGTTCGTGTTTGTCTCTAATTTTTACTATTTTTCGTGAGAAATACTCATAATTTGTTTTGCGTTTTTCCTTTTTGTTTCTTAGTTTTAAGGCCTGTTCTTC
Source organism: Brachylomia viminalis (assembly GCA_937001585.2). NCBI lineage: Eukaryota > Metazoa > Arthropoda > Insecta > Lepidoptera > Noctuidae > Brachylomia > Brachylomia viminalis. Next base: position 6,508,843 of record OW443301.2, read on the forward strand.
TTTGTTCTTAGTATTCTCGTGTAAAATTTGACTAGAGCTTAATTTTATGGTTCCGTTAATAAAACTATAATGTTGTATAAGAAATTCGTCTAACCGGACGCGTTCAACTTTGGTCTCAAAATATATAGTTTTGATGTCCTTAAAATGATTTTCTACATTTGAGCTGCTGGCATAGTCTTTGGCTCCAGGAAAATAATCAGTCATAATATTGCCCCACAAAGGTAATTTTTTCAAAAGTCTTTTAAGAGTGTTGTTAATTTCCGGCAAAAAAAAAGCATTTTTCATTGGTGTAGATTCAATTAACTGTAAATATAATAGTTCTGTATTCATAATGTCATCATAATATTTTATCAAAGGCATAGGGCCACCGTGTTGCTCACTCTCTTCATCTTCTGTTACAAAATATATTTCTTCGGAACTGTCCTCTCTTTCATTCTTTTCAATTACGACTGTGTGTCTTAGATATGTTTTTATTTGGTCGCTCAATCGTTTCAATGCTTGTTCACATTTCGATGCCGTATAATCAAGATCGGTACTTATATATTCATGAAGAGAAAGTGTGATTACATCTTTAATAATTAGTTTTACTTCGTCATAGCTTCGTGATTGTAGTATCAATTTGATGCAATTGATATAAAAATATTTGCATGTTTCAGAAGTCTTGTCAAAACAACTTTGTGTATACAGTTTTTTTAAAAAATGAGACTTATCAAGTCTGATGTAACAAGCAGGTATCTTGCCTTTTTTTTCCTCAACTATTGCAAAACATTGTCTTAAATAGTTATTCAAGTCCGTTTTCAAAAAAGTTTTCGTTATGGCCGCTATTAAAGCAGAAGAATCATCACAAATTATTTCATTTGGAAGGACTCTTCTGTTTAACCATGTGCTTAGCCATGTGGCTATTGTTTCTGTTGTGTGTGAGTCAGAGCACATATAACAAATTGGAACACTAGCACCCAAGGTATATGCTACGATGGCATATAAGAAAACATGTTTGGGATTTTTATATTTTAAAAAATCGTTTGCTTCGGGTGGCTTTATTGGTTTAAATAAAGATCCAGTGGCATCAATAGACAGGATTTTATATTTGTCTTCCAAGATGTCATCGTAATATATACTTTGCTCAGTAGTCCAAAAATACAATATAAATGGAACAAGAGACATTTTTTTTATGAAACTGTCATACGGTGGGCTACAGGTCATGGCATACAGTGATAAAATAATATTTTTATCAAACTGAAGAGCGCTTCTAGCTTCATGCCGGTATTTCCTCAAATTTAATAATTTAGGCAAAGTTGGCGGTTCTTTTGGATTATCCATGCTCATAACTTCATCGGCCGTTGAATTTCGTACCCTTAAAGCCTTAATGTTTTTAAGTTTTTCTTTGTGCAGATTAACCCGGTGTGAAGTTAATTTATTTTTAATTCGAGGGTCATGCCGAAAGCCTTTTTTCAAATTTGTAAGAATAAGCGTTACTTTATAAGAATTATCAGCTGTTTCGGGGGATATTGTCAAGAACAGACTAGCTTTGCATTGCGTACAACTTCCTGTACATGTGATGTCGTTATTTTTGAGATCAGTAGGCACGTAATTGTTTTTAAACGAGAATGTGCATTCTAAATCGGTTTTAAAAAATATATGATCTTGCATTTCGTTGGTCCACTTATTTTGTGCGAGATGGTGGGATTCAATAGGCGCAATTTTATAGTAGTCATATTTACTCATTTCAAAAGAAACTGTTAAATCAGAAGGAGCTTCTACAACTGCATGCAATTGTGTTCGATTATCTTCACAATCTCCGCGAGAATTAAAAAATAAGACTTTATTTCTCTTCGCAGATATTTGCAGGGCTGCTTTGCTGACTTCGTGATTAAACTGAATACGCAGTTCTTGTTGTATGTGGTCATAAACTTCATTTGAGATTGGGGGAATAGAAACATTAAATATATCTTTATATTTGGAGAACACAACTCTTAGGTCGTCAAGGGGCACTTTTACTTTTCGGCCTGCCATTTTATTGTACCTGCTGGTACTTCACTGGTATGTGTGATTTTCCGAATATAAAATGAACTGACATGAACAACGGTGTGAGTTGAGGCTTGCACATTCTGCTCCCGAAGCCATGAAGTGCAACTACCTGAAAAAAAAGCAAGGCACACATCACATTTACATTAATATTTTCATTACCTATCATTTTAAAAATCTAGTACACTTGTCTCGCCATTTGCGCAGAAAGACATTCGCACGAATGGATACTTGCGCATAAAGACATTTGCGAATGCACACTTCAGTAAAAAGACTGTAGGTGTACAGTACCTTCAGTCTTCTCAAGATATTGCGCGAAAGGACATTTTAGCAGATTAAAAAGGGTGTCGTTTTTAAGGTTGGGATCGCCAATTACCAATATGCGATAAATGCCGTAAAAAATCCAAGATGGCTAAAGATAAACCGCTTAAGCGCTTGCGCAGTGATGAGCTGGGTTTTGTTAGGCGTGGCGCCATTCCTACGCTTTGTTGTACGTATACTGAATTTCGTGTGATCTGATTGCAATTAATGTGTATATAAAGTACCGTGTATGAAACAGCACATATCTAACTAGGTATTGTAACACTCGTGTATAATACCCCTCATTATACAAGTTTCATAAACTATCATTACCGAATACTCACCGGACTTGTCAAACACACTTCAATATAATTGAGAATAATACTAGATTCGTTAAAGCGCTTGAAACTTTATGACAGTATAGCTTAAACGTATAAAAACTGTATCCTTTTTGTTTTGTTTACGTTAAGTCTAAGAGCAATATCACAACGCGATTGCCTAGCATGGCGTAGGTATAGAATAATTAAAAGTTAAAGCCTACCACTGAGACCGCCACGTTGTTATTTTAGCCAATAATCACACACACAGTTTTAAGCAATAAAGAGATGAGTCTGTCGTAAAACAATAATATTTCATATTTTGCGCGATATTCTGGTTCAATATTTCCATGATAGCCATTGAAATGATAAAAAAACTATATACTATATTTTCCTAATTGTAATGAAGAAAATGGCAAAGTTTTTTTTTGTGCCGGGGCTAATTGTGTTTTGGGTCACATTTGACGAGTTTTCTTTATTCTGATTCACACCAAAAAGCGTACATTAATATACGCTGAATGACTATTTTATACTGAAACACAACTGTACTGTAAAATAAAAACATTTAATACTCACATCGTTCAAAGACGTCGTCGTACACACACACATAAACCACAAGCACTTCTCTCCAAAACACTTGGTTCACGACTGATTGTTTCATTGGTTCGGTCGGAGCTAGCGTACCCATAGATAGAGCGTACTCAACTACTCACAGCTAAAGAGTAAGTAAGACAAGGCATATAGCTGTTGCGTTGCATTGCACACAGCGATGCGCGCTGCTCTGACTAGCATCAAGAACGTTAAAACGTTTTTAGCGTGGCTTTGCGTTGTGGTATCAAAATAAAACATTTGGTTTAACAGAAACAACAAATTAAGTACTAAAAATATAGCTACATGTACATATGTTTGTATTGTTTTAAATCACACTATAAATTATACACTATGATATTACACTTTTATTAACTAGTAAAAATTGTGTAATATGGTACTGCACTTAAAAAATATTAAAAAATCGGCTTCACGAATAACGTTTTTCTGCTTAACTGTACAAAACATCGGTTACCAAGCTGCTAATTTGCGAAGATTACCCGTACGTACGGTGCAGTCGCTTTTACGTGACCTTTTCAATTTGGTCGGCTTATTAGAGAATTGCTGACATATTCTTGTTTTTGAGATAACTTTCATTAGAGCCGTAATTCAAGGCTGAAATTAACAGGAAAGAATTTTCATGAATCATTTTAATTTGTTTAAAGTATGCCATGTTTCTTAATGTTATGGGAACTGCGTATTCGATCGCTAAAGTACGACCAGTCTAAAATAAATCAAATTTGTTTTTATCTTCTTAACGTGTAAAGTATGAAATCTAAAATGTCTGCTGTAAACAAGCGTCGAACCACGGGTATTTTTTACAGCTGTTTATTTGGTTATAAGTGTATTGGTTTACATGTAAACCCGCTTCTTCTGATTTTTGAAACCATTTAATTACATTGGTTTACGTCAACCAAATCAAAAACTAATGATTAAACAAATTTAAACAAATTAAGGTCTTTTATTGGTATTTTTTTCAAACTTCTGCGTTGAGCCGTTTTCGAGATCTGGGAAATCCCAAAACGTTACCGCAGCAAAATCTTAAATAACTAAAGAACTATACCACACACAAATTTTGCTATTTATAAACATTTACTACTCAACAAAAGCTATCTATTCATGTATTTGGTTCCGTGCTGAAACTAATTTTTGAAAGACGATTTTGCCTGGGTAACGTTTCAAACGTTACTCCAGCAAAATTTGTTTTTCTTAAATAACTTAAAAACTACAATTCAAACAAATTTTGCTATTAGTAAACAAATTGCTCCTCATGATACACTAATTATTTGTTTAAGTCTCATCTCTCTAAAGCAAAACATTTTGCCTGGGTAACGCACATGTGTCATATTTCGTAGTTTTCAATTTTTATCATTTAATCGGAGCTCTAGATTAAAAATCTGTTTAATTAACTTTTTAGAATTATGTGAAAACTGTGTAAAAATCGTTGCGTTTACAGTTCTATCAATATGCAAATAATACATTGGAAACTTGCAGGGCGTTATTTTCATTGTAAAATAACTGTAAGCATTACGGTTACTTACTTTTTAATCACTTTCACGTAATTCTAAAAAGTTAATTAAAAACAGATTTTTAAAATATAGCTCCGATTAAATGATAAAAATTTAAAACCACGAAATATGACACTAAATTGCGACGTTGCCACTCATAAGGTATAAACGCTCTTAATATCCTATTTTGCATATTAGTAGAGAAGAGCGGTACTTATAGTTCCCAGGCTTTTAAAATGATGGCATATTAAAGCTTCTGACCTCGCAATTCCTTTACCACTTTTGACAACAATTCCCAGTAAATTGAAACTTCGTTCAGGTTGAAACAATCTAACTGCCACATAGACAAAAAGTCCTTGTCGTTTTATTTGTTCATGTGACATTCAAATTTCGGAGAGTAAAGCGATTCTATGGACGACTATACACCCTCAAACCTTTACTAAAACTCAACGTGTCATATTAGCTATATCCTATATCCGAATCGCTTTAGCGTAGCAATAGCGATCATTGACCCCCACATACATTTGTTAGCATTATTTATTTCAAAATCTGTAATCAAGTCCGTTCCACGTCCTGAATCAATATCTATCGTGATCTTCAACATGTTCCAACAACGAAAAACCATACATAGTTTATTGTTTGGGTTCTTGTAGAGATATTAGGGAAAGCGCAATGGCCGCTATTGCCACGCTAAAGTGACGGCGGCGTATTACGTACAGTCGACCTCGTCATTGATTTACTACTCGGTCGAGTTAACTGTGCACCTCGCTGGAATGCCATTTCTCCCCCCGCAACACCGCTCACCTCCCCGCGCTCGCCACGTCGCAAACAAAGGGTTGAAATGACGTCATCAACTCCAGGTGCACAGTTAATTCGACCGAGTAGTACATTTGACAACAATCCCCCGTAAATTGAAACTTCGCTCAGGTTGAAAAAATCTAACTGTTACATAGACAAATTGACCTTGTCGTTTTATGATAAGCAAGTGTCATTCAACCATAGGATGGTAAAGCAAATCTATGGTAGACTATACACAGCCGAACATTTACTAAAACTCGCGACGTGTCATATTACCTAGTAACTGAATCTTCTCTTCTTGACTGCCTTGTTGGTCTAGTGTTCGATTCCGTGCCCGGTTGATGGCAACAGGCTCGCCCCCTGATACATGGGATTTAAATATTAATGGCGAAATGAGGGTACATTATAGGTGTTATTAGGCAGAGGTATACCTCAGCAGAGCGCAGAGACTCTATGCTTAGCATTTGCTTACCACGCTCACAAATACTCACTCACACCATTCATTCACCGTTCCAGGTCTTCGGCATGACCCTAGTAACCCTAGCGTTCGCTTGCCTGGGCTTCCTTTCCCCGGCGAACCGCGGTGCTCTGATGACGTGTGCCCTGGTCGCATGGGTACTACTCGGTGCGGCCGCTGGTTATGTCAGCGCGAGGATCTACAAGAGCTTCGGCGGGAGGAGGTGGAAGAGCAATATAATGTTGACATCTATGGTGTGCCCTGGGTGAGTTTGAGTTTTTGGAAGTTGTGCGAATTGTGGCGACAGGTTATGGTGCAATTTTTTTTACATGGCTGATTTTTGAGTCTGTGAGAGAAAACACGCACTTTGCAGCTATTTACTAGTACCTACTAATCAAATAGCCGACTTTATGAAATTTTCGTAATTTTGTGCATCCGTATGTATTGTAAAACGATGCCGGATACAATAGTTTCCGGATATCCGTTTTATCTCTATTAACAAAAATGCATTTACAATTTTTGTTTAATATAGTCAATTCAATATTTTTTAAACGTTGATGCTGGGTCTATATTCAAAGTGACACCTCTATTCCAGCGTGGTATTCGGTCTGTTCTTCATAATGAACCTGGTGCTGTGGGGCAAGGGCTCGTCCGCGTCGGTGCCGTTCTCGACCCTGGTCGCTCTGCTGGCTCTCTGGTTCGGAGTCTCCGTGCCTCTCACGTTTATCGGCGCTTACTTCGGATTTAGAAAGAGGGTAAGTTGATAGAAATGACAATAATAATCCAATAACAGGTGGACTGTTTTTCTTGTTTTTGTTGTCTTTGTTTTTTAACAAAATTATATAATATAATACATACTTATTATATATTTTGCTAAAAAAACAAACATGGCGAGATTGTGTCTATCAGTCTGGATATGTTGGTAAAATAATTTCCTTCTCATACTTCCAAAATGTGCGCTGAATTGGGTTTTTATCTATGAAAGCCAAACTAAGCAAGTATAGCGTGGTTCGCACTTTTGCAGTACACGGGCGAAAACCACATTTTAGAACGAGACCGTCAAACACGTGAAAGTGACGACACTTGGACAAGGATTTGTTAGCATTTCTTATGGTGGCAGTTTACTTAGAATAACCCAGCCTGGCGTATTAATTATATTCCCATAATATTTTCCAGATCTTAGACCACCCAGTGCGCACGAACCAGATCCCGCGGCAGATTCCCGAGCAGTCGTTGTACACCCAGCCTGTCCCCGGTATCGTCATGGGTGGCGTGCTGCCTTTCGGATGCATCTTCATTCAACTCTTCTTTATTCTCAACTCGCTTTGGTCCAGTCAGGTTTGTTTTAATTTTATTTTATTAAATAGGAACAACAAGCAGCTACATTATGCAATACACTTGAGTTATATAGTCCTCCAGACAGTATTTCGCACACCGACAACTTTAAAACTGCGGGCGGAAAAACCCAATAACTCATTTACCCATCTGGGAATCGAACCCAGGACCCCACGCTCTGCAGTCGCGTTTTCAACCACGAGACCAACGGGGCAGTTAACTTGAGGTTTTAGATGTTTTAAAATTCTCGGCAAGTTGCTTTAAATTTATGCTATCGCATTTCTACGACCGGCTAGATGGTTGGGTCGTTTTAATTGTGACTAGTGCAATCTGCGATGACAGTTTTTAATGTATGATAGAGTACCAGGTAGACTGCGGCGAAGGTGGTATGACGATCATGTTTGCGGGGTCAACGTGGCCAGAGATCACTCAAAATAGAGAGGTTTTGAACGAAAAGGGGAGGCCTTTGTAAATACAGTGAGACACAATATAGGCTAACAAAAAAATTAAATAAGTACTATAGGTCAACTGCTTACTGAGACGTTGCCCGAGGTAGCTGCGCGGCGCGAGAGAGGCGACATTGTTACAAGTTGACGAATCACTGAGCTGTCGCATCACATCACCACACCCCTCCCGCACCGCGCAGCTACCTCAGGCTACGTCTCAGTTAAGCGATTGGCCTATAGTGTATGTGTTCTACTTCCCATAAATTTCTTCCTAGATCTTAGTTCAAAACTAAGAGAACATGGTAATTTCTTCCAGATGTACTACATGTTCGGTTTCCTGTTCCTGGTATTCGTGATCCTGGTGATCACATGCTCAGAGACCACGATCTTGCTGTGCTACTTCCACCTTTGTGCTGAGGACTACCACTGGTGGTGGCGCGCCTTCCTCAGCTCGGGCTCCACCGCTGGGTACCTGTTCATCTACTGCTGCCACTACTTCGTCACCAAACTGAATATCGAAGATGCCGCCTCAACCTTCCTCTACTTCGGATACACATTCATCATGGTCTTCTTATTCTTCCTTCTCACAGGCACCATAGGATTCATGGCCTGCTTCTGGTTCGTTAGAAAGATCTACAGTGTCGTCAAAGTAGACTAAACGACGTGTTAGGTTAAGTATCGAGTGTTGGTACAGCGGTATTGACGAGTCCGTCGGGGGCGCTATTGTTATGTAAAATAATTGAATAACTTGAACTCGACTACGGAGAACACCTGAAATGGGTGATACGCATAAATATATCAGTTTAAATCTTAGGCGTGGTAGCTAGTACTACGAAATTAGCTGGTACCCTATTTACTAGCCCAGTGATCATGATATCAGACCTCTGACGTCATGTACCCTAGAAAACCTTTAGGTCAAGACCAATCCAGAGACCATCATTAATTGAAATCGGTTCAGTAGTTCAGGCTGTTCGAAGTAACAAACATGACATACATAGCCAGTAAACTACCTCTGCCGTAGTCGGGTAAAAGTTAAGCCGAGTTGTTACACCAAAGCGTTGTTTTTCTGAAAAATGTGCGAATTTGTTGCATGAGAAACTTCCGCCTAGTCCATTTGTTTATATTGAAATGTCTTGGATTGAACGCGCGGTGGTCTATGACGACGAATTAGAAGTTGTAACAATTTAAAAATCAAAACCTTGGACAGGACTTGTAATAGAATGGATGTAAAGATGAGCCACGTGCCAACACATCTGCGCTTGCGCCTCGAGTCGCCAGTTCTATGTTGAGTAGTGTGGCTATGACAAGTGAGACTGCTGTACACAATGTGATTAATTGTATAAAAGTTTATAACGCTAATAAATTGATAGTCTCCTGTGCGTCTTTTAATAGTTTGTTTATTATTTAGATATTAATTTAAATGTTAGGTCGTATACATATTGACTGAAATCTCTAGTATGTCACTACAATGCAAGTTATATCTACGAAAAACATTTAAAGTTTCTTCAATGTGTATGCACCTTTAGTCGCTAGGTGTGTAAGTTTTTTTTTGTGACTGGTAATCGATGCTTAAATATTTTATTGATTGTTTTAAACCAGCTAATATTTATCACCCTGCACAAGAAACACAAGAAAATTTGTGTTAGGAAAGCCCTGAATAGTCTCAGATTATATGGGTCGACTACTATGATAGTACTTAAATGTGCCCTATACAATATCAAGGAAAACTAAAATAATGTGATGTACGAATAAGTGATTCGATGATATTTTAACCATGTATCATACATTTGCAATAAGTGAGATTTAGCATTTTTTTAATAAAAAATATTAGGGATAGTGAATACTTCTGATCTATTTCTTTCTCCCGTGTTATCGTGTGGACCTGGATTGAATCGAAATTTAAAAACTATTAGCTTTTCAAATGACGAAATTTACTAAAAAAAACAGTATCCGTATTGACAAATGGCCCAATACCTATTTCAAGTTCCATATGATGACATATCGTTTTAGAACCTATTGTTTATAGATACATACATGTATCGTTGCATATTATGCAATTTAATTTAATTGTAACTTTATTTTATCATTATTTTTATAACTGTGCTTAGTTATTTGAAACAGTTGAATGTAAATAATAATAAAAAAAAACTATTTTAAAAATGCCTTTCGTATTTTATTGTACTCGCGTAATCCATACTAATATTATTTAATCGAAAGGAACTCTGTCTATGTGACTCAGGCTGGCTGGACAAATCTTCAAAATAGCTCGCATTTAACTAGGTCAATACGGCACTTTATGTGACGGCTAAACACCCTTATTTCAGAATTTGTGACGCTACAGAATTTTAGATAATCGACCGAAAACGTGTCCAGCTTGAAAAACCACTTTTCGCTGGTCTCTCAATCTCGGTAACGGAAGTGATTATTTTTTTAGGGACATACAAACAAGATTTAAAGAAAACCACCAAATATTATCAATAAAACCACACCATTGCACACAATAAACTACCCGACGGATTAAGTCATAAAATACGTGTTTCGTCAAAATTAAGGAGTTAGTTAAAGCTTCTTCAATGTGGAATAACAATCCTTTTATTTTTGTGTAAACAATCGTATAAGCTTGTAAAACGTTAGTTGTTGTTGTTTGAAGACAGGTGTGCTTCCAAACTTTTGGACGGTAGTGTACATTTCTTATTTTTTTTTTATTAAAAACGCATAAATGTAAATAGTAAAAAAAAAACTTAAAAATAATAAGTGTTATTAAATATGCATGTAAATCACAGATTCGATAACGAGATCACTCCAAAACCGCTCAGCGATAAGGAGTACACAAATCACAATAGATGTGTCATTCCCTTCCCCTTCCCTTTACCGGCTTCTGCACCTATGACATTGAAACGCAAATTATCTATAATCAATAATCATGCCAGAGCAAAGTGCGTCTTGCAGTTCCGGTCAAAGTAGATTTAATCAAAGTAATTTTCACGTTTAAGTAATTTTATTGATAAAACATAGTTATTCGACATCATTATTAGATTATCTGTGACTAGCTTTTGTTAGGTAGTTTAATTATTGTTAATACTCAGATTTTCTGTGATACGAATTTATACCAGGTTTATACGATTAATAATAATAAGTGATTAAAAACAACTACAATGAAGAAAATCTTGTTTGTATGTCCCTAAAAAAATATCATTTGACTACTAATAAAACCACATTGGAAATGTGACCGCCAACCCCGTCATCACGGCCGTAAGACAGATAGCGATGTTTGTTGATGATGGATTGGCGATCCACGCCGCAATGTACGGCGATTTGAAGTGGGGGCAATAAGTTCCCAGTCGCCACCCGGTGGCAACTGGGATTTTTTTCCCCAATTGCGACCTGGTGGCAATCCATGTGGGGGCGACTGGGACTATTTGCAATACCTCTTTTTAATTGATTTAATTAATTGGAGACCCGTATCTTGAGGTATTATTTATTTAACTTATATCGGTCCACCCGCTTAAAAGTTATTACAATTTGAAGTTATAAAATAACTTATCTAATATGAAGGTAGATTAATGTTGGTAACACTAAAATGAATTATTATTACTTACATATTTTAAAGTTAGACATGTTCACTACACAGACACATCCACACAATAGGCATAACGGACAGTCCTCTGTGCAGGGCTTGCATGGAGGCTGAGGAAACCGTTGCGCATGTGCTCTTTGAGTGCACAGGCGTTACCCAACTTAGGACAGAAACCCTCAGGGCACCCAAAACTTACAAAGATGTTCTCAACAGACTAGGTGACCTAGTCAACTTCTGGAGGGAGGTGGGCTGGTTAGAATAACCACCAACGGCCGCCATGGCCCACATGCAATGGTCCACCTGAAGGACTAAGTACGGAAACCAAAACCCCCCTAACATAGAACATAGAAGTTAGACATTTACAATCATAAAAATCTGTTTAATAAGAGGTTATTTGCATTTATTATATGTCTGACTGTTACCTTTTCACGCTATAAAAGCTGAATGGATTTGGATGATAGGATACTATTTATCCTGGTAGCATGTTCCTGTGGGATAATTTCCGACATCCACGCGGGCACGGGCTAGTTAAAAATAAATTAATCACTGTCACTTTCTGATAGATCCGCCCTTTCTATTGGCTGTAAAGCTTTCCGTTTAACGTGTTTCCGTTTTTGATCCAGTTTGGTTTTCCTGAATAATTCTATTGCTTTCATTTTGTTTTCCAATAAACTCTTTTTGTCCTTCTCTCTTTGTGGAATAATTTCTTGGAAACGATCTGATTTTGGTATTTTAATTTCAAGTCCTGATTTACCATCTTTCACTTGTGATACTACTTTTACACCTTGATTTATAAGTAGGCTTTCTTCATCATTCTTTGGCTTTTTGGCAGCGGATGGGCCTGCTTTGTTTGTACTTTTAGAGCTATTATTTTTCGAGGCCTTTCTTTTAGTAGCTGCCGGCTCAGTAATTTCTTCAGTCTCCTCAAATTCTCCAGCGAGAGCTCCTTCTGGACCCATTTTCCGCACTGCTGCTTTGACTCTTTTACTCATTTGTTCTTCCAGTGATTGGAAATCAACCTTTCTTTTAAAAAAGTCTTGCACAGATCTCTGGGTTTTGCGATCTTGAATTCGTTTTAAAACCGGTTTTAGAATTTCATCTAATTTGTTTTGAGACCAACCAAACTTGGCTTTAGTATAATCTCTCAATATTGTGACGTCTAACTCACCCCAAGTGAATTTGTCTTCACTTTTTTCGATGTTCGGTTCCAAGTATGCTTGTACCACCTAAGAATTGAAAAGTTTATTTATTACCACTTAAAAAGTAATGACCATTTTAAAAATGAATTGCAAAACCGTGACTTACCCTCACACTAGGAAAGTCTTCTGTGAGTGCAACATTCTTCAGCTTTTTCTTGAGACTAGTGTTATCTGTCCTCTTTCCTGCTCTGACCCACTGCTTGAACTCTTGCAAACCCTTCACTATTTGGGTATGACGAGCTTGCTTAGTACTTTCGCTAAGGAGTTGCCTTCTACTGAATGGGAATGAGGCTAGAATCTCCAAAGCTGTAACAGGCCCTACACCACTCACTCCAGTTGTGTAATCACTACCAACTAGCAGAGCCAGCAGTACAAGCTGCTCCCTATTTAAATCTGGAAATTGTAAATGTATATTTTTTTAAATTTCGTGCAAAAATGTTGCAGCTAATTGAAAGCAATATAGTTATAACCTGCACCCTAATCGCGTGACACACTATCAATCACAATCTGAATCATTTTGAAGGATGTTCCTAATCCATTGCTTCATATGTTCGAAAATGTTGTTCAACTGTCAAAATGAAAGCCATTCCTACTGTTAGTGTGTTGCGCAACTACCCCGCTGCTTATATCGGAAATTAAATAATTGACAAACAATACTTACTATAAGACGTCTCAATTCTATCAGCTAGAAACTGCAACACATGCTTCTTTTGGTTGAAGAAATTCTTATACACGGTCCTTCCGCCAAATAGCCAGATATCACTATCATCTGTTATTGTACCATCAGTTAAATTCACACTTTCAAGGAACGCGCATTGAGCTTCAGCCTCCATAGGGGCGACAATGTACGGAATACCGAATATTTGTAGCAGCTCTTGAGCTTCTTTTGTCATTTGCTCAGTGATGTTACGACCTATACGATCCAATCGGCCTTTTTCTTGCATTAAATCTTGCTCCTCATTTTGCATTTCTTCAACCATTGTATTTAGTTGTTCTGTTGTTAATACTTCTTTGGGTGGATAAGCTTTTACTAGATCGCGAGATGGTTCATCTTGCTTGTTATCCTTTACTGTTTCTTCTTCTTCTGACACATTATTGTCAACTTCCATTATATCTGAACTTTCATTTGTGTTTGTAACTTCTGAGCTTGATTGCTCCTTGGTATCCACTATATTGTCCACATGAGCTTTATCAATTGCTTCCTGGGGTGGTACAGGATCCTGTTCACTTTCTGGTTTCTTAATATTATGTACAAGAATTCTACTATTAGTTTTAAGTACAGGTACCTCTGGAATTTTAAATGCTTTATCTGGTCTAATATCATCGGAAGCAGCCTTTATGAACGATACTTCTTCTTTGAAATGTTTTATTGCTTCACAAGTCTGTAAATCTTTTATTGCTTCACAAGTCTGTAAATATTTTATTGCTTCACAAGTCTGTAAATCTTTTATTGCTTCTTTCTTTTCTGTAACAACTACTTTTTTGTCTTCAAAGATGTCTGCGAATATATCATTGTCAGGTGCATCACCCATAATTAACGTAAGTTCTACAACTGGCTTGTTAGGTTTAGTTTCTTCGTCAGGTACTTCTTCAAACTCATTTTCACTAGAATCAGTTTCATCTTTAGTTGCACTGTTTGAAACTTCTTCGTATTCATCACTGGAGTAATTTTCTTGCTTTATTTCCACTCTTGGTAATATATTTTCTACTTCTTCCATGCTAGAATCAAGGTCTATCACATCCGGAGTTGGATTTCCTACACAGATTACTGAGGCCTGAGTTGAATCTATATCTTTATCTGTTTCATGATCTTCTGATGGGTTAGATTCAGGTACAACAATGACTTGATTATTGTCTCCACTACTATCAGATAATACTTCACCTTGAATACAATCATCATCACTAGATGAAAGTTCCACATTATCTACTATTACTGACTTCTCTTTATTAATTTCTTCTATTATCTTATCCACTTTTGGTATTTTATGTTTCTTTTTCATTTTTTTTCTGTCTGTTACAATTTTATCAATTGCCCTGTGAGTGAAATCACTGTACTGCATGATATAAGATTTCGCACAGGTCATATCTGGTGGTTCAAAGCCATCATCTTCTTCTGAATCTGTATTGGAATAATCTGTGTCTGTCATACATGATGTCCAAGAGTCATCAGTTTTGGATGCCACACTTGTGTTTTGTTTTGTTCCATTAGATTCATCAACACATTCTAGTGACATTTGGATTGCTTTTTGTAAATCATCTTCTAACTCATCTACTTTTATAGGTGTTTCTTCATTAACTTCTGTTATTTCTACAATTTTACTTGTTGTAGGTTTCTCTTCCACTTCAGTAATTTCTTCAACTTTGCTAGTTGTTGGGTTGTTTTGCAACTCATTCCTCTTTTTGGCATCTGCCAAAGCTTTCTTGACATCTTTAATAAGTAAAAATCTTGTGGAAACATTAGAAGCAATGCGCTGGGTGGGTATTGTCTCTATTTTGGTGTCAATGCCTTCTTCATTCAGTAAGGATTCTAAATCATTTAAAGACATTCCTGTATCACCCATTTCTTTTTCTGTCTCTTCAAGGCATTCTTGAACCTTTCTTCTCTTTAGTAGCCTTTGCATCTGTAATAAAGCAGTTGAAAGTTATTGAAGTGTTGGGGAGAAAACAATTTTTTGAGTGTTTAATGGATAAAACCTTCAATACAAAGAATCGCTAATAAGCCTTGTGGAGAAGTGAGACTCAGCAATGCTACAACAGTTGAAGATAGAATTACTTGGAAGTCAGAAAAGGTGTCACTGTTTTTAGGCAGCTCATTAAGTCTTCCCCATGAATTCTGTTTTCTTGTTTCCTTTAATTCTATAAGTACATCATACTTTTCCTTGATTCCTAAATTCTTAAAGCTTTCAGATTGTATATCGAGGGAATGCACATCAATGCTGGAGCCACTTGAGTTCTGTTCATCTTCAGATCTGGAACCAAATGAGTAAATGCAAATTGTTTTCAATAATTCATTACAGTTTAAAGTATAAGTGTTTTACGTTGATCTCTGTGCAAGGCAGATTGGTCATATCTACTAGAAAGACTGAAATAATGTTTTCAACATAAATTGTTATTTTCTATGTAGACTTACTCTGATTCACTTTCATCTTCCTTTTGAGGCAATGCTGGCAGTTTAAACAGGTCATCGGTGTCTGTAGGTGTATGGCCACTTTTCTTTGGTGATATTTCTTTACCCAACAAACTATTGACAGCTGTTTTCTTACCCAGCAGGAGGGCAAGTTCTCTTTTTATTCTTTCAGATTCTGAATTGTACTTGGCTTTACTGTCCTGTCTCTTAGCCTAAAATGTTGTGAAATAGATGAGTCATAACATTGAGGTGAGGTTTTTGTTTGAAATTGTAAACATAAACAAAACTTACAATAGTTTCTTTTTTCAACTCTGGAAAAGCTCCATCAAACACAAAGACTGGTTTAATTCTAAAGTACAACAGTTTGCAGAGACGTTGGAACAGTCCCATGAGATGTGCATTTGGTAGAGGAGCCCCTTTTGCATCTTGGTAACCTTTTACCATCTGATGCAACCATATTGATATGTCTGATGAATATGAAAACAAAGTGTTAATTTGGTACCTAAGTAAACAGCAATTGCACAATTTAGCATTTTTATTCAACACAGGATCTTCATCTTACCGACAGCGAGCACTTTGTTTTCCAGCGTCTCGACAGGTACGGGCTTGCCGGCTGGCTCTATTAGTCTCCACAGTCCAGTAACTCCCATCGCGTGCGATTAGATTCCAGAATAGATTTTTTGTTTATACTAATATATATATCAGTGTACATAACAAAGGTCGTTTCCCACGAGATCTCCGGTCAATCGTCGGTCTCTTCCTCACACATCGCAACTATTTCGCTCCGTGAGCTCAATGTACCCGGCTGCGGCTACGCACACATCTACAAAACGAAACGATTGCTACTGGCCCGCTGTGCGTTCATAAATATGTGTTAGGTTCACTACAACATATCAAATGTTTTACTACGCCGCGAACGCCCACTCTTTCCCACACTTTATTTTCTCACGCCCCATGCGTAACCCCACATCCTATGACCGGCCGTCTGTCAGTCGGCGCGTCGCGGGTCGACCGATCCCTCATCGACTCGACTCGATTCTGTCGATTCGCGCGCGTGTAGACGACAACACGCCTGCAAACAGCTCCGTGTCTATGGTCAATCTTTGACAGTTCGCGCATCTGGCGTTGTCGTATTTATACTCGAATAAACAGAAGTTTCGTCAACTTTTCATAAAATAAAATCATATAATAGGAAACTACCGGGCCGAGGATGAGGACGAGCGTCCCCCGGTCGCGAGTGGCGTCCAACGTGACATCGCTCCGTCCCGTCTGAAAATACCATCGTCGAACAGGTGTCTTCGATCGAAATGTGTGCCAGTTCCCAGCGTAATTAACTGACTAGGGGCGTGAATAATACAAAAGTGTATCGATCGGCGAGATAGTCGGACCCGGGGGCGACGGCGTCTCGACTGAACCTACCCGGTGGGCGCGCGTCCTGCGATCAAGGACCTGGGACGACGCTTAGACCGCTCATTGCACTGCCGGCAATGACCCACGGGAAAAGTGACGCCAGCTAGAGACACGAGAGCATCATCCTGCGCGCCCCGAGGTCCGGTGTGCGCTATGCGGGCGGCAGCAAGGTGAAGGCAGCCGTGGCGAGCATGCCGCACCAGTTCGGCGGGGCGAGCGCGGGCGCGCTGGCGGGCGGCGCGTCACCGCCGGCGCAGCACGCGGCGCTGTTCCCGCGCTACGCAGGTGCTGCCGGGCCCGGCGCCGGCGCCTACCGCCCGGATGAGCGCCGCCTTACGCGCGAGGCCATGGAGCGCTACCTGCGCGACCGCTCCGACATGGTCGTGGTCATCCTGCACGCGAAGGTCGCACAGAAGTCCTATGGAAACGAGAAAAGGTTCTTCTGTCCGCCGCCCTGCATCTATCTGTTTGGAGATGGCTGGCGACTGCGGCGTGAGCGCATGCTGCGGGAGGGGGAGACGGAGCAGGCAGCTCAGCTGTGTGCCTTCATAGGCATCGGCAACTCTGACCAGGACATGCAGCAGCTTGACCTCAACAATGGCAAGCAGTACTGTGCCGCCAAGACTCTGTACATATCTGACTCTGATAAGAGGAAACATTTCATGCTCTCAGTTAAGATGTTCTATGGCAATGGCCATGACATTGGTATTTTCAATAGTAAGAGAATCAAAGTGATATCAAAGCCCTCCAAAAAGAAGCAATCGTTGAAGAATGCAGACTTGTGTATTGCAAGTGGAACGAAGGTAGCTCTGTTTAACAGGTTGAGGTCACAAACTGTATCTACAAGATACCTCCATGTAGAGAATGGTAACTTTCATGCCTCCTCAACACAGTGGGGAGCCTTTACTATTCACCTCTTAGATGACAATGAGAGTGAATCAGAAGAGTTTGCTGTGAGAGATGGATATGTTCACTACGGGTCCACAGTGAAGCTTGTATGTTCAGTCACAGGCATGGCACTACCCAGACTTATAATAAGAAAGGTAAGATCAATATACTCTCCGTCATGTTTAGAACCTAACATACTAATAATTATTATGAACATATTTTTCCTAGGCTAAAACCAAGTAAATTCTTCACTATTTTCTAAATGGTTATCATAGTCATGTTAATTTGTTTGGAATCAATTTCACACCATTGCTTAACTCAACAAAACTTTAGGTAAGAATTTCTTACTACAAAAATCATTCATATCACTAGATATGTTGTATGTTTATGTTATCATAATATACAGTTTTTTAACTACAATATTATATTTGGTAATATTTGTGACCCTTTTGGAGATTAAAAACTTTTAAATTCAAAATCCTAATTCAGATTCAAAACAATAGAAACACATTTTTAGTTGTTTAATCAGTCTCGCAAAGGAAAAGAGCACGCATAATCTTTACAGACACTAACCCTATCTTTAAAACGCATTCTTATTGAACCATGTATGTATCCATCCATATATATCCATAGAACATCCATAGCTAAACAATAAATCCTTATAGAAAACTAACTCCCCTGAGTCCTATGAAAACATAGCCACAATAACGAACCTTGCCATGTGGCATAATAACAATGAATACTGCCTGCAATGCAAATTGGTGATTACGGTATGTTATTATTATAAATATTCAGAACATTTTTATTCTTTCCGAGATATTTATTAACTGTCTTCACACCACTCAAGACAAGAAAGATCAATTCCATCATAGATTTTCATTAACATCCTTTGCCTAGTAAATAATTCCAATAAACCCTGTATTCTCATAGGTGGACAAGCAAATGGCCCTATTAGAAGCAGATGACCCAGTGTCCCAACTTCACAAGTGTGCATTCTACATGAAGGATACGGAACGCATGTATTTATGCCTGTCACAAGAACGAATAATACAGTTCCAAGCTACACCATGCCCTAAGGAGCCCAATAAAGAGATGATCAATGATGGAGCTTGCTGGACCATCATCTCCACTGATAAGGCTGAATATCAGTTTTATGAAGGAATGGGGCCTGTCAGGTATGCTAGATTTTTATTAAAATAAAATATAATAGGAGTAAAAGGGCATTCATTATCTTGACACCATATTATTATTGTCCCTAATATTATGCAAATGGAAAAATTGCAATGATTGACTGCCCCTGTGATCATAGGAAGTTGGTCCATAAGGTCGCCAATAAGAGCCAAAAATGTGTGCTGCATAATCAAAACCAGTCCACATTTTAATTTTCGAATTTTTCGATTTTACCCGCCAATTACTTAGCTGAGAAAAAAAAAATTACCCATATAAATTAGGTAGAGGCAGCTCAATCTTTTGAACCCTTATAACATATTAATTATTAGTATTATATTTAACTTTTGTGATTTTTGATCTATTCAGCATACTTCTACTTCTTCTTGTGTTATTTCTCAACATCACATACAAAATCGTACGATCATCATGAAACGACGTTTGACACCCTGAAAACCGCCGTACACCTCCCATATTAAACTTGAGCAGTTGATCTGATTTATGTATTTAAAGACGTTAAGAGTAAATTTAGCACTAAAATAAGGAAAACGTAGATACGTCGCACGTTCATCATAATTCTGGTATTATGACGAACGTGAGAATTTCTCTTTTGACACTATGCTGAGAACCACCGCAACACCTGTCACGATGAACATCAAACGATCAGATATATTTAACCAGTGTTGTCAAAACACTCCTAAATTACGAACACTTAAAACAGTAGCAATATTTATACCAACATATTATAAAGGAAAACATAGAAAATTCGCACGCACATCATAACACGTAACGTTAGATACTTTGATACCCTGGGAACCGAAGTACCAGCAGCTGTCTGCGAACATAAGCGATTGATGGGTTGTGACGTAGCTGCCGCCTGCTTAGCTGACCATATGTGACAAATAGTCCGGAGCTACACTTAACGTTTTAGCCAATCCTTTTAAAAGTTTCACAATTAACTCGTGTAGAGGTGACCCCTAACGATTTTTGCCACCCCTGCGATTTTGTCGCACCCTCGTTTTATTTTGATGCTCTCCAAACATATTCAATGCGTTATTATGTTAGGTCTTTTATCCCCTCGTGCCGATAACTTGAAGTAATTCGGTGCGTTTTGAATTCTAGAATAATTTGGCGCCCTCAATAGCATTTTGTCAAATTCAGTAGGTATGTGACGGATTTATTAATTCTTCGTTAAACATAAATCAACTGTTGCATGTATCGTGCAGTTCATGTATCAATTTCGAATGATCATCATGACCTTACATGAAACTTATTTACGGACTTTCAATATTATTGGTCTTTTAAACTCTGTTACATCCCCGTATATATCCAACAACTCCTTATTTGGATGTGTGAAAACAGAAACTGACGTCGGACTCATACGAACCAAAACGTCTTGGTATTTCTTTAACCGTTTGCCATCGGGACCCAGGGTTTTGGTTCGGGATGCGGAATTTGAACGGCGTCTTTTAATTTGCTGGGAGCTTTTGGCCCACACCACTTTCTTTTGACGTTTGCAAACTTTATTTAAAATAATCGCAAAATGAATGTGACAAATTGTCAAGCGCGCGTAAACTGCTGCCATTGGCTGTTGTTAAATCATTCAACCAATCACAGCAGTTTACGCGCTTGACAATTTTGTCACGTAAATCATGCGGTAATTTTCGTTCGAGATACTGGCCTTTAGACATTTGGACAAGCCCATCTCAACCAGATACAAGATCGAAAAACTTCATGATGATAACAAATATCTTCCTTCACCCAGGTCTCCTGTAACACCAGTGCCGCTAGTCCACTCTCTAAACCTGAACGGTGGCGGTGACGTGGCCATGCTGGAGCTAGCTGGCGACAACTTCACGCCATCCTTGCAGGTGTGGTTCGGCGATGTGGAGGCAGAGACCATGTATCGGTGCGCTGAATCTATGCTGTGCGTTGTGCCCGACATCTCGCAATTTAGAGGACAGTGGCTTTGGGTGCGGCAGCCGACACAGGTAATTTGAATTTGGAACGGCTTTTCTTTCATGAATTAGTTGTAGCCTTTAAACGCCGTTTTAAGGCCAGGAACGTGTGAAGCTGATTTGAGTCTGGGGGCTCTAAGTCCGTCAACGAGGATACTAGCCCGTCCGAAAGTAGTTCGATACTTAAAAGTGAACCCTACTTCCGATTAATTAACTATTCCGGACGGGCAAAAACTTATCGGGAGTAAGGATAACTGTCTAAACGTCTTGTCATAAATTTTTAGTTCGAGCCCCGGACTAATCTTATGTCCGTAAGTCACAAGGAGTAGGAAACGTCCGTAACTTCGGCCGAAACGACGGTCTTCGTACTTAGGGAGTAGGTCCCCAGGTTCTCGTATATCTTCGAGTAATAACCGAAGCTGACCTTTGTATAGTCGCCGCCCACTCTTCGTTGCCGTTGGTAAGAAAATTACAAAGACAAGTTATATTTATAAAGAGCGTGGGTACCTTACCATAGGTTAAACTCTTTTCAGAACCTATAAATCAATAACATAAGACTTTTTTGTGAAATATGTATAGAGATTGAAAAACTTTTTGGTGGAACTTTTCTTTGAACAACAAAAATATTTAATTAGTAGTTTGGAATATAACATTTCTGCATTTGCCGTAATTTGATGGGGCTACCATCCTCATTTCAAACAATTGTGTAGATATCTTTTTTATTGCGTACAATTTAACAGCACCGTATTCAAATAATCTCCTTTGTCAGGAAGTGACCATCACAAACGCACCGTTTAATAGTCAAACACTTAAAATAAATTTGGTCGTGAGAACTCGGTCGCAGACATTTACTAAATAAAAATGTTATGATATGTCGCCGAAAGGACGCACCTGTGGCTAACAACTGGCGATTAGAAAACAATTGACATGATATACAAACAATAACAAAGTTATTACGCAACTTATAATTGTCCTCGAAGACGATTGTTCTAAGTATACAAGTCTAAAACATCTGGTAAGTACTCAGGTCATGTGAGGAATGCATATTTATTAATACTTAATCTCAACTAGGAAATTTTAAAATACCGTTATCATTAAAACTGGATTCGTGATATTTATACAACACATATTTACGCGAATTTGCATGCAACGTTCGTAAAATATTCACAGAAATTCTACTTTCATTTCGATCAATGGTGTTCCTTCGTAGAATTGCACCCTTCGATCAGATCGATTTAATAACAGACGTTTGAAGGAGACTTGAATAATTTATAACTGCCTGGAAATAGATACTTTAGTAATAAAGCAGTAACGTGATCCCCCCTACTTTAATATGCTGCTACTGCGTAACGTGTCTTCATTTCCAAGTTTGTTATAATCACCCACTATAAGACTTTGATAACTTGTTCATTGTTGCTGTAATTATGTAGATTAGTCATGGATTCATGTTTAAAATTAGACCAACCATGTTCTGGGAGCTTTTCGAGCAGTTTAATTTTTGTTATTTAATAAACTAACTGTTCCCTTCACTTCTGCGACAAAGAGAGTGTTTTGTGTTGAGAGAAAGGCAGCAGCTTTCAAACAACATACTATCAGCTGTCTTCTGCCTAAGACTGGCTGACATATCATTGAGGGTGCGAAGATGATCATATTAACCCGAAAACATACGAATTTCTGTACCCTCTTTTCGTCTTGTATCTTATTCGGCTAGCTTTTCACTTATAAAACCCATGCCCAGTATTAGTCCATAAAAGACCATCAAAATCCTCGTGTCACAGCTCCCGCTAACATTTTTGTTAGAACCAAATACATTCTTCAATTCAATAGTGTTCTCCTCCACTTCAGGTACCGGTGTCGCTGGTCAGAAACGACGGCATAATATACGCGACGGGCCTCACGTTCACGTACACGCCGGAGCCCGGGCCGCGGCCCGGGTGCGCGCCCGTCGATGACGTCATGCGGCCCGACACCGCCACCGGCTGGCACCACGACGCGCACCCGCACAGGCTACCAGACAACACCCTCCAATAGCCAATGGACTGCAGGCTGGAAGACGACAGCCTGCAGTTATAACTTACTCTGTGGCAACTCAAAAACTGTGTTAATGTGACTCCAAAGAGCGAAGCTGTCTCCTAAGACTACTCGTGACTTTTGACGAGAAAGACATTTTGGTGAGTGATTCAAAGACAATTTGTAATTGTATTTCGATAGTGCCTAATGTCTATTCATATTCATACAGACTAAATGGACGAGTGGGTAATATTTAAAAAAATGTATTTTAAGTCGTTCAAATGACAAGTAGGCTGTTACAAATGGCGTAAATGTTTGATTAGCGCATGCGTGTTGCGTAAGTGACGCGACCTGCTTATTAAGGCGGTATCATCAGGAGGGGAAAATGTACAATAGAAAATGTGTAGCTTATTAGCTAGTGCAATATTAAACAATTTACTTTTGTGACTGATTTCTTACTTTCGACATCAGACAAATGTATCTAATCTCTCTTGTGGAGATGTAGCCCTAATGTTGGGTATCAGAGCTCATAGAATAAATTGAGAGATTAGTTTTAAAGATCATGTTAGATTCTATAGATTAAAGAAAGCTTTATCATTAAAGAAAGTGCCACTTCGCGAGTCGATCGCTTTGCTTGGCAGATTAGACCCCGCGGTGCAGGATTCTATGTGAGCACGATCGCCGTGTGCCTAAATAATAATATATCTTAAAGTATATGTTTGTATATCTACGAGATTATGACACCAAAACTATGATTAAGGTTTAAATTCAGCAATAAAAGCAAGTTGTGACGTGACAACAGCAACGTTGTAGAAGTGGAATTTGTGATAAATTCTAAGATGTGGCTCTACTAGTAAGTTTGGCGAAGAGGTGGTCGATTGCAGCTAGAAAAATGAAATTAATTTTACTTTTAGGTACTTATATAATTGAAACTTTATTGTTAGAATGAAACAACTAGTAGAGCTATACCTTTGAAACTACTGCACCCTATTAAGTTCTCGTTTTCGCTCGGTTGGCGGGTTGAAAGTGGCCCATTAAGTCGGTTGTTATAAAATCAATAAATAATACTGCTCGCCATATAGTTTTATGTACGTGCGCAAGAAATCGCAAGAAAAACTTCATGGAACACTGAAATACAAGTATAGGTTAACAAAACTACCTACTTTATCGCTCAATTAATATATCGTGTAATGTGTGGCCTTATTTTCGAATACATACTGTAATCGAAGAGAAACCAGAAGTAATAAATTACTCCAGATTTGTGCCCTTTCTTCAACCCGCTGATTCGTGTTTCACACTACGATATTTTCATCTATCAGTAAGTAAATCCTAGTCCGTAATTATGTTTTCGCAAATCTTCTTGAGAAATTATTCGCCTTTAAAGGCGCTTATAAATGCACGTATACACGTTTAAAGTTTATGCAATAATTGCCAACAGAGCTCATAAAAATATAGTTTTTCAAGGGTTCGTTTGAGCACTGATATTTGTATACTGGGAGGTAGTTCCTAACTCCGGCATTTAATATACACCAATATTAAAATAGTTCGTTCATTGTCATCGTCATAAAAAGAGATCTCTCTGCTCTTAGATTTGTTTCTTTGGGGCCAAATAGTTGTAATATCCATGACAAGTCATTGCGTTTATACTTTATATACTAATCTAATTATCGTTAAGTTTAATACGATTGGGTAAAGGAAAAAGAACTCTACGAGATTGATTTTAAGAGTGATTTTAATGTAATTTGTTTGTATAAATTAAGTAGGTTTCCTAGAAGATTGCTTTATTATAATCTAGTTAGAGAAGAGCCAAATAAGTCCTTTTTATCTCAGAACACTTGGTATAGTATTTTTCTCTTAAACATTATTTTAGTGTTTATATACTTACCTATTAGTTTAGTTTATTCTATGACTGTAAGTCAATCGGTCTCAATTTGTATGCACAATTTATCTAATCACACACCTTGTTGACGATAATAATTAAACCCAATTAACGACACGTAGAGCTGTCACTGTACGTATGTATATTTACGGAGATTTTAAACGAACAATACATGTAGTTTAGTAGCTAGAGTTAGTCCATAGAACAGTACGAGCTCTGCACACCGAACGCAATGCGATGCGACGCGAACGTACGACTTTGTACGCGGACATCAGATTTTATTATGTCTCTTAAAATGCGTCGCATGCAATATTTTGCGTACATCGCGTTCAATGTGCAGACCTCCTAGTAATTAAATGATAAAAACTGAAATTATAAATCTTAAAATTCTATTTATTTTATGCCAATATAATTTCTTTTGAAAACGGATTTGATGTGTATTTTTAATAAAACGTGTGATTTCGAACATTCCATGCGGAAAGTGTAATAAGAAGTACAAAAAATATCAATATTTTTGTAGCAAAAACGTTGAATTACGATAGAATCTAATGGAATTGGTAAAGTTACAGTATTACAAGGAAATTAGTATTAAACGCGATGAATAGACAGTAAAAATGTCGTCAATTTTGTAAAACTATAAGTAAAAGATGTTTTGTCATTTAAAAAAACTGTTTACTCCTTTATATCATTTTACTTTTGGTATTTCTATATTTGGAAATGTTCATATTTGAGTGGTGACTGCTCGGGAATGATATCGTGATCCGAATGTAAAACGAGTTAATGACATTCGGAGCAGTGATTCTGAAATATGAGTAAATATTTTTTAATAAAATCGAATTTAAATAACAACGTTTTTTATTAAAACTCCACCCTACGTGATTAAGATTCAAACCCAACCATCTTGGATCATTAAAACTACATTTCTCACAGTCGAATTGTTTTGCGCAAAGCGGATCTCATTGGCTTAATTCTCATTGTTTTAATTAAAAAGCGAGGGGTCAAGTGTAATTATCTACTTATGAATCAGTGTTAATCGAGGAATCAGTGCCTCGACCGATGTCTGTGGGAACGTCTTCAAAAACTCTTCACATGATAATAACAAGTCTCTTCCCCTACATACCGTTCCGCAACGCTGGGTTTGACCTCAGATAATTATCACAAGTTTATACCCATTCTGCCATTGTTTGCTGCCGAGATTCAGTGTAATAAACTCGCTAATATTTATGACATGTGTGTTTACGTCGGGAAGTTCGACTGTCACTGCATAAATAGGACGGTAATTGAGTCAATTGATCTTCCATCTATAGGGTATGTCCGACAGCACCGGCCGCGTCGTCGAGTTCTATTCTCGTCATAGATCCCAGGCGTCACTGATTGACATGGTGATGGTGAGAATTCACTTCCAAGTATTCGCATTACATTCATGCAATGAGTGACGCCGGCGATACGTAACAGAAGATCGTTTACTTGATTGTCATGTCGCGGATCGCTCGTAAACGTGGAAAATCATAAAAAAACTGATGATATAAGCCTAATGATGGATACTGTTTCAATAATCACTGGGTTTACCCATGTCCTGTTCGTTTCCGCGTGGTAATTGCCACTGTTGTTAGTACAGATGATAACTTTTATCACCAGCAAATTATCTTAATCATAACTTGAATTATTGCGGGATCTTAGTAATTCAATTAATTATTCTTTTGTTCTATAACAATTTAGTGGTTGGTTTTTAGTTAGTAGGTGTACTTAGCTAACTACCAATTAAAATCAATCTAAAAGATATAATGTAATTAGATAAAAACCAGATCGCTAATTACATTTTTCGTCGCGCATGGGAAAGCAAATATATTCAGTTTACATCTACGCATACAAACTATAAAATTTCTTCGCGCCGTTGGCACAGGCAGTGTGTCGCTCGCGTGTCTATAGACATTATTTCGCAATTGGTGACGTGCATAAGAAATTATGACGTTATACAGCACATGCACGTAACCATTCATTCACGCTTGCAAAAAATGTCATTGTGTTGAAAGAAATCAGAGCATAGAACATCCTGCTGGTTAATCGGGGGAAAATACACAACAAGTTTTCCCTTATCAACATCCTTTTTGGCCAAACGTCGAACCGGAACATCGGTTGGTCATTTACCTGCACCAATTAACCCTATGACGATTATATCTATGCGGGACTGTGAGAAATCTGTGTGCACACAATTGAATCATTGTCTGCGTTTTTACATTCTGCCAGGTTGATCTATGGTGCCAAGATATGCAGAGTGTGGGAAATGTTGAGCGGCACCGGTACTCCAATGTTTTCCAACATGTCATCTCCGTTCGTGGGAATTGTGGCCAGAAAAAAACACGAATTTTCACAGAGTACCAATTATAATTTTAGTGTTATTTTCAATTGTTTAGAATATTTAAAACATGCTTGTTGTTCTAAAAAGTGCTTCAACGGACGTCTTCTGGCAATTAACTTAAAATAGGTTTGACAAAAACAAGATTGTTATCATTAAAACTCGTATTTTTATGATTTTTGGTGTAAATTAAACTCTAATTTCAGGTTCAGGTGTGTTCTGGCTGTAATTTTCTATAATTTGTGTGTTTTTTTCCGCGTTGGCCACTCAGAGATGTGGGTGGAGCATTTAGTTGGACGAAAACGCCCATTGTTTGGCGCACGAAAAGTGTTTTGCCGCCGTGACGTCTACGTTTAATAGCTGTCAGTAGATAGGTACCGAAGCTGTGCCAAAAAAGGCGGCCTTCAATTAGATTTTTTTTGCTGAATATCCGTTTTTTTTTTCTTCGTATTTACTGTTCTCTTACTACTTTCACCTTTCGCTCCCCTATTGGGTGGAAATCCTTTTAGTTATTGCATAACATTCCTATGGTTAGGCTAACCTTATTTCTGAATGAGAATTTGAGGAATATGTGGGCCATTCCTTTTTTCTTTCTCAGTTATTGTTTATGATGGTCTAGCAGTTTGGCCACTTTATGCGGCCTACCAAAATTTCCTTTCTTTAGTATTGTTGCTAGTTGAGCTCCTTAAGTTCTGAGTTGAGCTTCACGATTACTGACTAATGCTTGCCCTGACTGAACAGGTCCACTCAAATCTGTATGGTTCTTTCCTGGAAAGACCATTTCAGACACTAATCTACATGGTCCCCACATGATCTGATCAAGATTTATGTCTGGACTAAAGAGACTGACCTCTGAGTTTGTTTCGGCCTTTCTTCTCAGAGTAGTCGGATGGGTAACGCCGAGCTCATCTAGTTTTTAAAATAATGGTTGATATGATAAAGTTGAGATGTCGGCTAATATGGAATTCGCTTTTGTATCGAAAAAATCCCGCGGATCCGGTATCGACAAATTTAGGTTTCTTATTATAGAATCGGATGTAATACCTACGCGGTCAAAATGTATGGAACAGCATTTTTTTTTTAAATAACCGACGAAAATTTCAACGCATTGAGGTTCAAAATCATGTAGGTACTGAATCCATGATGTTCCTGCCGCCGAGTATAATATTACCTCGCCAGTCATTCTAAAATAAACAGAAAAAAAAATAAGGCAAATAAAAGTAAGTAAGTAAGTTCAAATAAGTTATTTGAATGTAAGTAAATGAACAATAAGTATCTATTCGTGCACTATACCTCAGTACAGTACTCAGTTTATTTTAGAATATGTTTATGGAATGTACTTTTGTATCGATCGTAAAAATTCCGCGATTGTGTTTTTTTCTGACTATAGAATCGGATGCATATTATTATCTTCCTACCTAATATTGTAAAGTAGGTAGGTAGATACCAAACTGCCATAGCAAACACCGTCAAGATAAGATATCGGACTACATACAGCGTGGTGCTTCAATGGCGACATTAATTTAACACACGTATACGGTTTCGCGTTTTTGTTTCATGAACATACTTATGTTAATTTCAATAAACGTTATAATTTATGGATTTATTTACAATGTTCGAAAATAGCATCTTGGAACAACCTGTACTTAAAGAACTCTAGCGCAGAGGTTATTTCCCGAGGTAACCGATCATAACATCGCCTGAATTAAATTAAAACGGTTAACGTACAAAGAGTTGGCGAATTGAAAGAAATAGAGAGCCCTATTTCCGGCGAGTGGAGCAGGCGGTAGTTTTCAATTTACGAATGATATTATTTTAATACATTTTTTTATGATTACTGGGCACTTTGTTTCCGGGGTGGAAAATCCTTATGGATGTCCGCCGCCTTGGGGCGGACGGCGGGGTCTGTCAGACACTTACTGACTAAAAACCACCCCGGTGTTCCATCTCACACCTACGCCGGGGGTCGCGGGAACGTACGATCCTTCCGCAACCCCCGACTGGTGCCGGCCCGCCGCTGCGGGCCTGTTCGGGTCTGGGGGGGGAGTGAGGTGTTTGACTCCCCCCGCGACGTCTAAGAGGGGCGCGCGTGGAACACTACGCGCCGCCACCTCGGGTCCTGGTGTGTGGGGGGCGACGGACGTCCCCGAGTCCGTCGCCCCTGGACCCATTTAGGGGGGCTGGAAGAGGGCGTTGTCCGCCCTCCGCCGACGCCCGGTGCGCCTTCTGCGGGCCGGGTGAGTGGACGAGATCTCCCTCTCCCTTTCCGCAGCCTCCTTCTGCGAGACGACTGTCTCACAGAAGGAAACCACCGCGTCCCAGGACTCGTCCCTGCCGTCCATCGACTCAACTACGGCCGGCAGCGACAAGTCACTGCCTACTTCTGAGATGAGGGCACGGCGCGGCTCCTCCCAAGCAGCACAGTCTGCCAGCGTATGCCGCGCCGTGTCCTCCCGGCAGTCGACGCAGTGGTGACACCGGGCGTCCGGCTCCCTGTTTATGCGACACAGGTACTTCCCGAAGCATGATTACTGGCCACTAGCCCTACCCGTGTGTTAAATTAATGTCGCCATTGTAGCGGCACGTTGTATAGGTATTTAGAATAGTTCATATTTTTTAAGAAGTCGCTTCCATACTATACACCCGATAGTTTGCATTCCCGGTGTTCCTGGCATTCCGGGTTTTTTTTTTAGAAAAAATATATTTTAAGAAGCCGCTTCCATAGGTACTTTCATGGCTGAAAATTAACTTTAGGTATACGAGTATATGCATCCGAATATCAGATCTCTGATCATCATTTATCTACCTTTGAAAGTTTGAACAGGAACCTACAACATGCCAGTTAGGTAGTGTCCACTACAAACTACCATTTAAGTGGTTATTGTATATCTGTGAAGCCCCCATTGAGTAAGACATAACCAGTGTATAGCGTTCCCATTGCTGGGATGCAGCCCTCCTCTCTGTGAGAGAGTGGGCCATAATCCACCACGCGGGCCCAGTGCGGGTTGGTGGATTAGGTACCTATTGCAATTACCTGCATCGCCTTTAGTTTGGAATGACACGAGAATTGGCAAATAGGTTTCTTTATTAACATTTTGTGCCCACCGGTCACACGAGTGTGACGTATCCATACAAAACGTATGAAAAAGCATATGTGAACTGCTTGTCGCTGGGCTACCAGTGGCTGTGGCCGTAGTTAGCTCGTTGGCCTTAGAATCTGGTTTATAGTCATAATTTGTATTTATAACTTTAACTTTGTGGGAATATAGCATGAAATTCAAAAATGGCTTGATGGTTTAATAAACCTTTGTTTATAAACCTGGGTCTAAAGATAAATCTGGTATTGTAAAAAGGCCAAGGGTAAACAAAGGCAAGGTAAGGGCTAAAGCTAAAGGGTTTTACGTAACTTTTTAGACGCGCCCAATTAAGGGTTAATATTTAGTAGGATAAGAAGTAGGAGGTATAGGATTCTAATTTCTTCGGCATCCACGTATTCCTTCCTACAGCGATGAAGTTATTCTAACATCAAAAGATTAGAATCCTGAGCCATGATTAAGGCAGTTTCCTCTGCGTTGAATGAGAGATCATCTCATCTGTGGCTGCAATTATGTTCTTTATAGTGACGCAAACATGATGCATGGCTTACGGAAGCGACTGTTTTATATTTACAACATTGTAAAACCTTTGAGTAGGTAGGTACCTATGTTTTATTTGCATTAGGTATTTCCGTTTGTTCTTTAGTTTGATAGATATTTTAAATAATCGGTGTTTAAATACACATTAAGAACAACTTATGTAATCTTGTCGAAAAAGGAAGTACAAGTAACTTTGACGCTAACTCCAAAACGACAACTTTTCTTTTGACTAAAATTTTCACTTTTCTTTATATAGGTATCCATTCATCAAAGTGCTGGTAAGAGTAGAGTCATTCGGGGTAAGAGCTCGCGGCGGGTAAGAGTTCGCAGTAGCCCGATCTCCGACAGGGGTGAGGGGACTGAGGTCTCTGTTCGCGGAACTTAATAACGCACGAGTCGCCGTTTCGGAGCCACGTGTCGCGCGGGCGCAAAGTATGTACTTTTCGCCACAGATCGCAGAATACGTCAACTGCAAAAAAATCCTATAATATTTGTGCCGGGGAAAAGTGTGTTGAAGTTACATGCATAGATTTCAGACAGTAAGTTTATCACATTTCTATTGTTCGATTATCGTAGTATTTATGTAAGTATAATATATTTTCTAAAATTTATTGACTTGTGTATTGTAACCGATCATTTAATATTTTTGCTGATCGGGGTAAGAGTGCGAGGTCAAAAGTACGCACGCGTACTTTTACCCATGTTATGTACTTATACCCCTATGTAAATAAAAATATCCAAAGTTATTTAAAAGTGGTTTATTCTTTCAGAGCACATCATAATGCCGAGTAACTATGTAAGGAAAGCACCACAACGAGCCCTGATCTCAAATAAATACAGCTAAAAAACTAAGTCATAGACGTGCTGCACTAGAAGTTGGTATCAGTGAAGGTGCTTTGCGAAAGGGGCTTAAGTCTACCCACGTGCCAACCTCTTTGAATCGTTTTAAACCTACATTTACCAAAGACCAAGAAGCAGAATTTGCAGTTCATTGCCAAGATATGGACGATAGGTTTTTTGGCATTATTATAAATGATTTACGACATTTCGCCTATGAGTTTGCAACGGCCAATAATATAGAATACCGTTTCGATAAATTGTGCAAGATGGCTGGTCGAGATTGGGTGGATGGGTTTATTAAAAGAAATATTTATCTAAGTTTGCGACAATCAGCGCCCATCAGCTTAGCCAAAGCAATAAGTTTTAATAAAACTCAAGTTCAGAGATTTTACACTATGCTCAAAGAAGTCTATGACAATCACAACTTCCGGCCAAATTGAATTTATAATATAGGCGAAACTGGAATGAGTACAGTTCCAAAAAAAACCCCTAAGGTCGTATCTGTCAAAGTTACTATTACTACTTAAAGTTTAATAAATGTTGATTATTACCCATCTTGATTTTATGTTACCATCCATTTAGATTTCTTCAAATGCGTCCGTTTACCCCACACGCGTAATTTTACCCTAAGACTTGCGTAATTTTACCCGCGTGACGGGGCAAGAGTACGCGTTCGGAACATGTTACTTTAAACATAAGTAGAAAAAAATTAAATTGATCTTGAACGAAAATTTACTTATATAATGAAAATATATTAAAATCTCGACCAATTCTATATCCAACCAACCCTTATAATTCATTTTTCATAGTTCGTTGAGACCATGGAAAATTAAGTGCGTGCTCTTGACCCGAATGACTCTACTTATCTTCTACTTCGTCGTATCGATGATTCTCAATTATATGAGTTTGGACTAGAATTCAGCCGTCGATAGTGTTAGCATTGACCTCGCAAAGGTCTTTTATAATAATAATAAATCATTTTATTTCAGACCACTTAGTCCATTTTGGTTAGTATATAAACAACTTATAAACTAATGTTAGTACTTAAATCTACCGGAAAATAATTACAAAATTAGGTCACACACTACATGTAGGTACGCAGTGGCATGTAGGCGTATCCAATGTCCCAGCATGGGGCTGTCCCACCTGTCCGCTATAAGCTTCAGAATGCTGTTAGGGCTGTCGCGAATCCGCTGCATGATGGATGCGCAGCGTTTACGCATGAGTGCAGGAAACCCATCTATTCCCGCCTCTGCAAACATGCCCGAAGCACTGCAGTACCGCGGTAACCCCATCAGCACCCTGAATGCATTATTGTACTGTACGCGCAGAGCGTTGTATGTCCTCTGCGTGTAGGTAACCCACAGACTGCATGTATACAACGACTGACAGTACGCTATAAATAGTGTAGCCATAACAGCAGTCGTGCATTTCGCAAATCTGCGAGCCAACATATTGCAGCGGACAGCCAACGCCCTGCGCTCACGCTCAATGTCCAGGTTGTCTTTTAGGTCTTCAGAGACCCAGTGGCCCAGATACTTTTATAGTGCAAGTGTTATTCGATACTTATTGCACAGAGAGCACGAAAAGAGTTGAGGCATCGTTTATGGTGTAGCTATACAATCGCATTGTGACTACCCCCACCTGCCTGCAACGGCCCAACTTTTTTTTTTTTGAGGCTGGGATATCATCAAACAACTTTTCCCGCTCTGGGCGGAGCGGGAGGGCGTGTCAGACTCTTACTAACTAAAACCCACCCGTGTTCCTTCAGTTGCCTGTGCCAGGGGCCACGGTAACCCTTTCGGACTTTCCCGCAACCCTGGCAGGCATCGGCCCTAGCGGACCCCGTCATTGGTGCTGACATCTCTTTGAGGCGCGCGAGGAACACAACGTGCCGTCGACCCGGGCCTAGTCCTTATCGGACGGCGAGCTACCCATTGCTCGCCGTCCGCAAGCCCGCGCCAACGGTGGCCGGGAATCGGCTTGGGATTCCCGACGCCCAGTGCATCTCCTGCGGCGGCTACGGACGTGAGGGCGCGAATTTTGCCTCTCCCTCACGCGTTCCGCCTCCTCCTTCGCGAGCATTACTGCTTCGCGGGAGGTGACGGCTTCCCAAGCCCTCTCGCTCCGTACCATGGCCTGGACCAGGGCTGGACGCGAGAGATCGCCACCGCCAATCGCCCCCACGAGTACACGGCGGTGCTCGGCCCAAGCCGGGCAGACCTCCACCGTATGCTCCACCGTGTCCTCCGGGCGATCCACACAATGGTGACATCCGGGCGTTTCCTCCCGCCTTATCCGGAACAGGAACCTCCCGAAACAACCGTGTCCGGTGAGGACCAGCGTCAGGCGGAAGGTGAGGGCGCCGTGGTGCCTCTTGCCACTCCTCAAAGAGGAGACTTATCGCCGCAATTGTGGCGTGCCCAGCAGTGGCCCACCTGGCTTTGTAGTCAGTCTAGGGGGTTCATGGCAGTTGGTGGCCGGCAGAGAGGTTTTTTGCAGGCTCAACTCAACATAGTCATTTAGAGGGGGAGGTCTGAGGAGCCACAACCTAGCCTTTTTTTCTTGCATGACTAGATGAGCAGCAGCGTCTTGTTGTTTTTTCCGTAATAGGTTATCTGTGCCCCAAGCGTATAAGAATCACGCCAACATATCATGATTGATCGTTCTTTTTAATGTGGTCACTGGTTGGCCTCCTCCATAACTGACGTCCTACATCAGAATACAGGAATCCACGGTTGCTACCTCAACAAAATTTATTTTTTTCCCTTAAATTCATTTTGCTAGACCTAGCGTATGGAGCATTTGCTTTGTATACAATGTGGTTACTAACAGAATATTTCCGGACAAAATACATAACTCAGGTTGTAGGTAATTTGAGCTATTTCATTTAACTGCCTTATTAAATTGTATGACGAAAAGGTCATTTCTTTGATGGCGCATTGATTGCCGGTAGGTATGCGTCCATTGTTCCGATCATGAAAGAAAGGTAATAAAGTTGTAACTGTAGGTAGTTACAACACTTTTTAAGGCAAATAATAATAATAATAATACTTGTAGAATGCGAAGAGTTAATTTATCGTGGTACCTCCGGTACAGTGGCAACCTGCCCAGGGAAATGATTCTGGCGTTAAGATGTCGGAAAAAAGTGTCATTCAGAAAGTTGACAACTTTGCAAGCAGATTGTGTTACTATTATTCATTATCTCTCATCATCTTCCTGACCCATGTTCCATGTTCCTTGGGCCGGCGCAACACGTTTGCGATACATTATTAACTATTGCAATTTTTTATCAATATCTTAGTGCACTACAGCAGAGCGATATTTCATAATTTAATTTAGTATTATTGACAAATTAATTAAAACATGGTTATGTAAAGATGGGCAAAGATCGTCACTCACTTGATGCCTGAGGGAGGACATCGCCATCGAAGTAGACCTCGGCGAAGGTGTTGTGACGATGTAGTCATGTTTGCGGGGCCAACATGGCCATAGATCGCACAAAATAAAAGCCTTTGTCCAGCAGTGGGATACAAAAAGGAAAAAAAAACGCGATATATTAGACAGCAATTTCTTTCGGAATGCACCCTCTTAATTTTCTCTGCGTGGAAATCATACTTGTGACCATTATTCTTGAATGTACCTATTGGGTGTCCTCAACCTGTCTTTGAACTTAGGTAGGTACCTACTTATCGTCAATGCTAAACAGAGAGCCAAAAGTACCTAGATGTAACTAAAGAGACCACTATATTTCATGGATTCCCATTAGACCCAGAATCAACACTGTCACAGTAGATATCTTTCTCAACAAGTCTAGAACTCTGTCTAAGGACCTACTGTACCAACAGTAGTATTACGCCCAGCTACCTATGCTAGTTATGGTGATGGAGTCATCACATTCCGTTATTTGTGTACTTCTTGATTCTTATTACTTCTTCTTGCGACTTTTTTACTCGTATTGTGAAACTAAACACGCCAAATTGTGCATTACAAAACATAGTCTTTAAAAAGCTCTAGAAACGTACCGAACGAGTAATCAAAGAATACTTAGTCACCGGTTGAGTTGTTTGACATTTCACGTCGTAGGTAGGTAGCTACCTACCTACTGGCGGGTCACCAAAATTGCACACTTTAGGATGAGAAATCAGACACGAAATTGCTCTAAACACTCATATTCTTGATGTTAGATAAATGACTTCCTGCTGGTGCCACAATAGAGGCATCATTATTCCTCGGGCTCCGTGAATAGGCCGCGCTGCCGTGGGAGACTCTCACGACTTTATTGCGGATATATATTTTTTGTTTGTTCTAATTAACAGTTTTTCTAATAGTCTGCTTTTACTTTAATTGTTCTTGTTCATTCAGAACCGCGGTTATAACTGTTTTTGGTAAAATAACTAAAATACAGTGTAGGTAGCTAATTGCGTGATTATCAAAATTGCGTGCGTCACGATTGGAAATTTTGCTGAATTTTCCTCTACATTTTAAATGCATGACGAAGAAAAACATTAAAGACTAGCATTAACTTTTTATAAACGCACTTCGTTAATGTCTCGTCGTTCGCTCGTGGAAAATGGCTTTCAATTCCCCATATTTTTCATTAGCATGGGGAAGTTTTGTGTTAAATACAGTCATACCTAGGCTATGTAGTTTCAATGAGTAAACATGCAAGTTTGTATCTAATAGTAAACCAATTAGCAGCTCATCACAGTCACAATTTAATGGAAAATAATATTCAGATCTCTTTTTTTGTTTTGTAACGTTTAGTTCTTTATTCAGTTTAGTTTTCCTTGTTAGTCGTAGTCATCAGTTTGTTGACTTAGGTTGGTAATTTACGAGTACAATAACCATTTTTTCTAATACAATTTGATAAGGACGTTTGAAATGACATTTGGGTGATTTAAGAGACATATTATATCTACTTACGTATTGGCCATCACTGGCCACGCATAGGTGTTCCCAAAAGAGAAGAGAGTGCAGTGTTGTATTTGCCTCATACATTCCTTGGCCCCGTTAATTAAATCATATGAGTTTGACAGCCTTCCTTTCAATATTCTGCTGCCTCTGAGAGAAATTCCTTAGGTACCGGAAATTCAATATCGAGCCTAGGGATCGAACAGAGGAGGCGTGTTCGGTTGCTATAACTATTAATCGCCATCAAATGTGCTCAATCTGTCTCGTCCGCTCGACGTCCGTATGTCACTGCAGGGATCCAGCAGAATATCAGCGTCAGGTAGATACATTTGCCTGACACATGCTGAGCTGGACTCCCATTTGGTGCAACCTTGAGACGCACACCGCACTGTGTATATTCGCTATTTTCATCTGTAGTATGTCATAGTGTCAATTAATTTCTATATTCATGTTTGTTTTTTTTTTATTTTTTTTATGTTGCACCTTGTTTTTATATTTATGTCAATTGTTATAATTTAATTGTGCTTTTGTGTGTTGTACTACGTCTTTTGTGTGCACTGAATAAATGGTTTATCTATCTAACAATTATCTACTCAAGTTTGAAGCAGACTTTTTTTGGAAACAAATGTAAGTACCTAGTGTTGAAGCCCAGCAGAGTGTTATCTGCTTACGAGGTTTTGTCTTTACAGATATAATTAGTGCCGGATCTCGTCGTCGTGTATTATTTTTACAATATTTTAGTCCCGTCCTTTTCTAAAAACAGAACGTGTGGAAATCAATTCAGTTCAACAACCTAGACCGCACGCGCTTATAAGTAGGTAAATGCAACATAATTCGGCAACGCACACACACAAACACGAATCCGCATTATTGTATTGGTTCCTGTCCGTCGCGACGTCTACGCATCCCTATCTCTCACGCCGCTCCGCTCCCCTTTCTTCAATATCTGGATTTTGATTTGAATTATTACTTGTACCTATGCGAAGTTTGATATTTTAATCGTCGTGAATTCATGAATAGGAATTCGTGAATTCCTATCTAATTATATTAACTTTATAGTTTTAACTTATAACTGTATAGATAGGAATTCACGACGATTAAACTTGCTACGATGTTCTGTTATCAGAACATCGTAGCAAGTTTAAAAAATAAACATAAATTGAAAATATTATCATTTCTGAATTATCTCTGAAAATTTGGTAGGTCTTTGAAAACTAACCCTGAATAGTATCGCAGTTAGTGATACTTTATTCACATTACAATATAGCCTTTTAGATATTAGGTAATTTCAATATAACCTTAATTGCTAAGTAATTATAAAATTAAGAAAACGTCCAATAACGTCTTTCTTATTCACTTTATTTTAGGGGCAATACCTCAGATCATATTTATATGATCTGAGGGCAATACACTTGATTCAGCACTTGCACTGCAGTTTTAAGTTCACTCGCACTGCACTAAACTAACTCTAAAAGGTACCTACCTTTCGCACTAATTCTGCGTTGTCATGAATTTTGATTGAAAAGTTGGATTGCATATACGTGCATGTGATATATCATATCGTGTTCATATTTAATGTATTAGGGTACCTACTATGTTTACGACATTTATCAGGTCCCGGTGGAGGTTGCTGTTTCTAAAGTACTAGGGCACGTTGACTATATCCCTGAGTAGTTTGTTTTAAAAAGTTGTATGATTTGACGATT
This sequence comes from Brachylomia viminalis, assembly GCA_937001585.2. Classification (NCBI taxonomy): domain Eukaryota; kingdom Metazoa; phylum Arthropoda; class Insecta; order Lepidoptera; family Noctuidae; genus Brachylomia; species Brachylomia viminalis. The sequence goes on from OW443301.2 coordinate 6,547,283, forward strand.
GCTTTGGCTGGCGCAACCCCACAGCTGAATACCGTAGGTCCATACTAGCTTGAAAACTTGTTTAAATAACAACAATTAGTGTGATGAATATTGACAATGGCGACTATATAATAAAAATAATAGTCCTCCAGACCGTATTTCGGCCGTGGCGGCCAATCTCAACGGACACTAGCCATCGACGCGCGAAATATAATGTCTTGCATGAGTGTGTGTGCAACACAAGTGCACTCTCACTCTCAATACTCAATACACAATTCTTTATTGCATTCCATATGTATTACATAGATGGTATAACAGAGTTAAAGTTCAATATGGACCCTGTCGGGCACAGCAAAATTAGGAGAGAGGAAGAGGGCTAAGTAGCAATTCAAACAAACAATATTTTTATAAATTATTACATTTGTTTAATTGGGTGTATATAAAAAAAGTCCGATGGGTCGGCAAGCTTCTCACTGCCAGCTTTCAAACTCCGAGCTGCTACTGAGAAATTAAGGTGACTGGGGGGACTGTCTATTGAGTAGCCAATACATTTTTGTGTATCATATATCTAATTCGGCTCTTTTATTTTTAGGACAGAATCTTTCCCGTTCAGTTTTGCATCTACAATGCCGCGATACTTAGCGTTGGAGCTTGGAGCTGTATCGTCAGCAAAGGTTGCAATGAAATTATTTCATAGCTCAGAAATATCGCAGGTGTATAATATTGTACAGGACCGGACCAAGTACACTCTCTTGTGGCACTCCAGCTTTTATCCTAAGTCTAGTTTGTTCCTTTTATAGGCGTTTCTTTGTCTCATACACAATCTGCTTGATATTACGGCTCCATGATGTCTGAAAATTGTTGAAGCTGTTTGTTCTTAGTTTAAATATGAGGCTATCCTGTCATACTTTATCAAAAGCCTGTGCTACATGAAGGAAATCCGCGGAGCACCTTCTCCTGTTAGTGTCAAATCTCATTGTTGCTTGTGTTGTCAAAACCGTTTGAGAAATTATTTCCAAAGAGATTGAAGCTCTTATTGATGTAGTAATAAGCCAATTACCTTAGGTACCTAAGTGCATAGATAGCAAACATTTTAAGATCGCTTCATTGATAGACATAGATAGGGTGACCTTTCGGGTCAGGATAGAACTAAATAAAACACTCAAAATATCATTGTGACTCATGTTTACAACCACTCACAAATGCAACTTTTTACTTTAAAGCGATATTAATAAAACAAACATAATTTAATTGTCACCGGACTCATGGCATGAAACTGACAATCAATTTTACACAATACTTAGAATATCCTTTACCTATGTATTTTATATAGATGTTATGCTAAACGGTTACTTTTATAAATATATAAACATCTAAATTCAATACTACATCTGTGTATTGCTCGATTTTTATCGGTGTTTCATTTTATCGACCATGCAATCCCATGTTAATTGATGTAAAAAAAAGATAACATCGTTTATTTATCGATAGAAGTCGAACAATACTGCAGGTGTCCAGTGCTCTGATTCACATCAAAGCACGTTAATTATTTTATTATAATCCGGTAATATAAACAGTGCTAAAACTAATTCACGAGTAAATATATCTAGTTCCTGAACTTTGAATATAAATTCCTTTTTATCTGCGAATGGCGCTGAAAGCTAGGCACTTATTAAGGCAATAATTAGCAATGCTAGATCATTTCATACCATGTTACGTTACCGAACACCTAACTATAAATTGTAACAGATCTTTAAGACAACCGTTATTTAATATTAAAAGTTTAAAACCAATAAATAAGACATAAAATAAAATGAAAATATTTTCCAATGTAGACTAAAATGAAAATTTTAATAAATATAAATATATCCTATTCCTAGATTTTAGAAGATGCATATTGCGGTTGGCCATTTCCACTGGAGAGAACATAAAAGAACAAACACCTATAGTTAGGTCGTTGTACTTATTAACTATAACAGAATGGATTTGGAATACCAGTAACATCGTTTAATATCTAGACATTATATTTCGATCTTTGTATGGACGGATACATTTAATCTAGAGTAGACTTTGTTTGACGCGAATGTAACAAAAATAATGCGAGCAATAAATTGTGCATCAAGTTTATCTACAATGATATAGCGCACTAGTTATGCAGGTTCAATGTGCCTAGTATATCTTGGCTGGTGGCGAAATAAGGAACTAAATTCAAAACCAACTACTAGGTACTTACTTACTTTTTGTTTTGCAAGCAGCGCCATTAAAGACCAAGATATTCCAAGCACACTGTTCGTAAACATTAATAATAAGCATTCGTTCTGACTGCATGTAAATGCTAAATCCTATGTTATGTTAAATAAAGGGCGGCAGGGACATCGACGCGCAAAGTGAAACCATGAATTAGGTACACGATTCTAGACCCCGCGTAGCGTAGAAATTTTTCGTAGGTTATCAAAAAATAATCAGCTGTTTCATAGAAAAGTGCAATACGTACGCGGTCAAAATGTGTGGCAGAACAAATTATTTTTATCTAACCGACAAAAAATTTCAAAGCTGGGGGGTTCAGTATCATGTACGGAATCCATGGTGAAAGGTTATGACTTGTGCATCGATGTCTTAGCCACACTGTATACCGCTGGGAAGCGTGCGAACTTAACGGTAAGCGGATAAAAATAATTGTGGCTATATTCGGAATGTTTGACTACGTTGACGTCGCGTGGTGTTTACCGTGGGGTTACTTGACGCGAACGGAGCGCTGCTTGTTCATGTTCGTGAGCATGAGGGAGATGTATGACGTCAAAAGGTCGTCCATCTTGTACCCCAAGGAGGTCTCACACAGCAACTTGGACCCCCGCACGAGGTTGCCGATCGTCATGTGGAAGTAAGTGTTGCCAGACGACCAGTTTGATATTCTCGTGAATGGATGCGTTACTAGGATGTCCTGGAAAATTAAACAGTAAATGGTAAGTAAATAATTTTAAAGACTACTCAGAGCCAGAAATAGTTAACTTAAAAATCTGAAAGCGATAAGGGAGCTATCGAAACAATAATATATTTCAAATCTGACTGTTTTGGTTATTTCAGATGCGGCTATAACTACCGGGATAGATCTGAGTTGTGTAAAAACTTCTAAAAGGAAATTCTCACCTTTGACTGAGGATGTATCAAGCTAACTCCATGTTTATTGATGGCAATCAGCAACAGCTCAGGATAATTTGGTTCTGTGGTCTGCTTGACCTCAAAGAAGGCAGACCCAAACGTCGGCCAGCGGTAGATAACCTTCAGGAAGGTGATCTTGGCGTCTTCAGGCGTCATTCCAGCGTCCGTGTTGTATGAAGCCACGATCGCTCGCTTCCAGTCAGCAGAACTCTGCAGCTTTATCAGGTCTGCTGGAATCAACTCGCGTAGCATTTGCCTGGAAAATGCAGGTAACCAATCTTGATTTATATCAAGATAACTTTGAACACTTACATGATCAAAGAAAAAAGCAGGATTTCGAGCTAATCGCACACTTTGTTTCTAATCGTTTTGTATGTATAATTATATGATCGTTATCGCAGATTGATTTGATTTTATAACAAAGATAATTTTGAACCTAGCACACATACAGGGCAACGACGCGCAGCCGGTCCAACCGGTAACCATGGATTCAGTACCCTCCTGCGTTGAAATTCTTCGACAGTAATAAAAAAAAAATGCTATTCCATACATTTTGACCGCATAGATATTGCACAGCTGTTTCCTCAGATCATTATGATCTGAGGCTGTTTCATAAAAACGTATACGCATTTAAATAGATATATGTATGTAAAAATAGGGAATTGTGGGCCTAGGAATTAACCCTGAGGAACTCCGGAAACATTTCTTTACCGCGAATTCAAATAATGCAATATCAAGGATCTTGTTCACCTCTAACTTAACGTTGACCCAGTTTTATTTATTTTACCAACTACACATTGACTTTATTAAAATTGTAACAGAAATACATACGGTATCGCCTGTAGCTCTTGCTTGTTATCCCCGAACCGAGCTCGGTAGGCCAGCGCAGCTAGCCGCGCAGCCTCATCCCGACCACAGCGGTGGTACCCTCGCAGCAGCTTTGGCAATTCCTGGTGGAAGTGGAAGATCACGTCTGCCGCCCGGTCCTTACCAGGGACTGTGTTCGTCCACAGCTTCTTCATGAAAAACACCTGAGAAATAGAGGTAAGGGATAATTCTATTTTTGCCGTAGTTTTCAGTATTCTTCGGGCATTACGGGCGTAATTTTATGTTACTCGGTACGTTCTTGAAACCCAATGGTAAATCATCAAGTTTCTGTGTAAAAATGGTCTTAAAGATTGGTAATCGTCGCTTAAACACAAATGAGAGGGTATAGCAAGTTCAATCGAAAACAAAAACGGCTGACTATGGTAGATGTTCATCATCATCATCAGCCTACAATGTTCCCACCACAGGAACACAGGCCTCCTCTCGGTGAGAGGGAGTGGGCTGTAATCCACCACGCGGGCCCAGTGCGGGTTGGTAGATGTCACATGTCTTCAAATTTTCGGTTCTAGGACATGCCGGTTTCCTCACGATGTTTTCCTTCACCGTTTTTGAGAGCAGTGGTGATGAAATAATTTACACAAAGTAAAGCGCCTGTCTGGGTTCGAACCTACGACTTACAACTCGTGAGTCGCGGCCGTTACCACAGGGCCACCACTGCTCTGTGGATGTTGCTGGTAGAAAATCCAGGGACGAAGTGCCACTTTTTATTCAGGGTGTGGTCTTACCTGGTAGGTGAACTGTGGAGTGATGCCATCACGCGTAGGCCGCGCCTTCTTGATCCAGTCCGTGAGGTGCCGCACGAAGTCAAAGAAAAAGTCACCCTCAGGAACCGAAATCACCTTATCAGCTATCTTAACGAATAAACTAAAACCTTCACTAGATCTGAGATTCAGTCTCTGAGCTATATTTTGACAGAAGTCCTTTGCTCTGGTAGACGAGTCTACTTCAAATGCTTCGTCTGTGTCATCAGGGAAGTACACCTTATGGAATATCTGAGTAGTCTTATGTTGAATAGCTTCGACTTCCACCTGGTGGGGCGGATACTTCCTCTGCCCATTCCTTAAAGTCTTTTGAAGTCTTTGGAGTGAATCTTGGGCTATTGGATATCTCCTAGTCCTCAAAAACAGCGTTAATTCTCTAAGCAACCCTTGACTACATGCAAACAATCCCGTGGCCAGCCACATTAACTCCCAGCCTCTTTCTTCCGACATTCTGTTTCGGTTGTCAGTCAGTTGTCTCATAACTTGGCAATATATTTCGTCCCGCAGGATCTCGTGTTTTAGTGGACCGTCGAAGATGTGATCTGTATACTCATTGCCAATGCGAGGACGCTTTGAAGGCAGGTCACCCATGTACTTGAGAATAGCTGTGAACGCGAAACATGCCTCTTCAGCTAATTCTTCTTTCGCTTGCAGTTTCTTCAACAGGGGTTGTTTTACTGGATCTCTGGAGTGTCGCCACAGCTCCTCAGATCCTCCTCTCTTAGCGGTGGAAAGTGTAAGTGCCTTGGATACAGTGCGTTTCGGTGGCAACCGGAAATGATCCATAGCGTATTCCAACAAAGTATGAGGCTTGTCTTTAATTTCTGTTCCATTGTATGTGGCAGTTGGCGCTTTACGACCATGGGATGCACCTTCTTGGCAGAACAGAGTCAATATCTCTGGAGGTGGTTTAGTCAGTGCTGGCAACACATAGACGGTTTCCGAGGGGAAGTCACCCCTTTCCATTGTCCTCTCACAGCGACCGATGCACCAACCATTATTCAACACAGATTCCCCAGTACTGTCTTCTTCTAAAATTATCAGATCTCCCTTGTTGAATGTTAAGAAACTAGAGCCCTCGCCAGGTGCTTTGTAATCTTGCAGTGCTATCACAAACTTAGATCTCTTCTTCAGACCTTCCAGGAAGTATACCACGAGATCTCGGATGTCTTCAGCGTTAGGACTTTGGAATGTGAACTCCTCACCACGAACAGTTGAGAGACTGAATGTTTGTGTGAACACTTTGTTTGTTTTTTGACTCGAAACAGTAGTTATTTCAGGGAATGACAATTCTAATAGCACTTGTTCTTGATCGTCGACGACGTACACACCGGTCCAATTCACTGCTATAATAACATCGTTTTTAGGTAAGTTTGGCCCCGAGTTTCTATAAGCTTCGTAGAACCTTGAAAATAAAAGAGGCCATTTAAACTTTGCATAACTCACTACGTCTTCTTTCACTTTGTAGGCAGGAACTTTTTCTTTTACATAATAACTCTTTTTATACGCTTGCACCACTAGAGCACCCCACCGATCAACTGCTTTTTCAACACCAGTTAGACAATAATCTGGTATGTAATTTGGGAGTAACGTATACAGCCGTTCGGTGTTCATGTCTTGACCGTACTCGATGTAATACTGTTGAGCGGCTATCATAGCTAAGTCGTCTTCTTTATCACATCTATATTCACCGAATTTAACACCTCTGACCACTTGCTGGTAAATAAGATTAGTAGCCACTTGATCCTCTGTAGGATCGTGCCATGGAGCGAATATTTCTTTTCTGAAGAACAACCTCCATGGCGCGTTTCTTTCTTGAGCACCTTGTTCTTTAGCATACTGTTCGCACTGTGATATTGCATCCATAACGTGATCTCCTCCGCTGCCGAGTGAACTGACCTTGTCGAACAGAGCAATGTATAGCGAGAAACCGAATTGGTCTCTCAGACCAATTTTATCAGATAACTGATTACACAGTTCTCTCGCAGTTGTTGCCGAGTCCGCTAGCAAGGTCTTCGTGTTGCCATCCATAAATGTTATAGGTAGCATTATAGGTTTTTTCGACTTTGTTGCTTGAAGTTCTAACCATGAAGGAGGCTGATTTCTGGTGCCATTGTTAAATGTGCGTTTCAAACGGTCCTCACAATATGGAGCGTAGCCGGGAGGACCCTCTCTGATGAAAGCTCGCAGATAATTGACGAACTTTTCACTAGGAGCAAAGCATCCAACACACAACGAAAGTAAAATCCATCCTCTAGCATGAGAGGACTTCGAAGGATTGTTTGTCAGTTGTTTACAGATCTGACAATATATTTCGTCTCTCAACTCAGCCCGTAGAATTCCGTGCCCAATAATGAAATGTAATTTTTCTAGATTTGATGTTGGGCGAGATTCTAGCCATGACTGATAACTGTCTGCTGTGTATTCCTCATCCTGGAAAAGACAACATAATAGTTATTATTATTTGTTTTGATATACATATAGTAGCTGTGGGAATATTCTAGAACAAAACCAACCTGTAACTTTCTCCTCACATCCTCTCCTAACTTGTTCTTCCTCTTCAACGTCAGAGACACAAGTTTGTGTCTGATGGACCTCGGCTTCTGTTTGTTCAGATACGCGTCAGGGTCCACGCCCATCATCTGAGCTTCTTGAAACTCCTTGGACCTGATGAAGTTCCTGCCGAGGGTAGCTGTGACCTTGGACATGACAGAGGTGTTGTCCCGGTCCATTGTGTGGTACCTCGGCTCCGGTAAATCCCCAGTAAACCGCAGTATTGTGATCCATAGCGCTTGCGCCGCCTGTAATGCGTTTTTAATTATCAATTACGTAACATTCTTGCTTGAATTGATCAGATTTTTAATCGATTAAATTGATTGCGAACGCATTTAAGTGATTATGTTAAATCATAAAAAAATCCAAGCGTTCCAAAAAATACATTGCCTGAATTAGCTTACTCATTCGCCTATCTATGTACATTAAGATATTTCGCAACACATTAATATTGTTATATATATATCTATAATAACAGGTCATCATGTAACTGTTTCTTACCAGCTGGTCTCCCTGCGTATGAAGAGGCAATAATGGATGCTTCAGCGGCTTCCTCGAGTACTGATGAGTGACATTTCCTTGGAAATAAGTAGCTGCGAACTTCTGGAACTTAAACTCTGACAAATCTTCTTCGTCTTCCGATGTGGTTTGCATTGGGGTCACCATCTGGATATTAATAAAGAGTCGTTTTAGAATGGATGAATACGCGTTGATTGATTGTAAATAAATAGGTACTAATGCAATTATCAGAAATCCATGCGTGTAATGGAAATCCCAAAAGAAACATGATTTGAATAAAAATAGGTACATTGTTAAAATCAGAAGGTTTAGACTTGAGAATACATATTACACCAAGTAAAAGTGTTAAACAGATGCTGTCAATACAGATGGGGATAATAAACGAAAAGTTCGAAAGTAAGTCAACAATGAAGATAGCATCAATATTGATACGTGTACGCATTATATACCTACCTAGACAGAAGTGAACTTTGAGAAGATGAATATCTTTAAGTGAACGATTTGATAGAAATCAGGGATAAAACAAGAGTGCATTGACGTGGGCCTTATTAATTAACGTAATTTGGGTGACTGATACTGGCTGATAACGTTTTATGCATGTTTTCTTTGTGTTTTGGCCTTTCTTTTTTGTAAACTTGATTATATTAATGTCTTCCTAGGTAGGTAAGGTCCAAATTATTCAGCCAAGTTCATTGCTTTATTTTAAAGTAGGGAAGTAAAAGGCGCTTGTAGAGAGAACAGTAAATACTCCTAACGTTCATAGGAAATCCAAGTACTGGGGATAATGATATTATTCTGTCATACAGAATAATGTTGACTCCGAACTTACTTGCATGTTTTTTTTTTATAAGTGCATAAAGTGCATCGAAATGAAGTTGAACTATAAATGCAATAAAACCTTGATATATAAAGTAAATTACCTCTTGCTGATCAGCCCTCTGCTGTGGCAGATCGCTGAAGACCGAGGTATCCTTAGGCGCGGGCGCCTCACTGCTGGAGTCTGGCAGGAAGTCAAACATGGCTTCCACCAGCTTGCTGTCATCCACAGGCTCGTCCTGCTTCCTCGCCGCCTCCTGGAGTAACGTCCTCTTTGCTTCCAGCTGCTTCTTCTCTTCCAGGGCCAGTTCTTGTTCACGCCTTTCCAATTCGTACATGCGCTCCTGTGGAAAGAATGGGAGTTTTATTATTTTGTGTAGTTTCTTCTATTACTTGCGTCGGTTTTGTTTTATTTGCCGATTGTAAAGTTTTTACAAGTTTTCCTATTGGTAGATGTTTAGTCCTATGCTTTGTATTTACTGCGTTATCCTATTGTTATTTTGGTCAAATAACAATAGTAGTTCAGTTTGTTACTTCTTTGTTGATTATCTACATAATGATGTGCCGACGTTTCAAAATGATGGCTAACTATCGTAACATTTATATCTCTAGGTATTTCCGTGAGTTCCGTGACTAGATATCAACTCAGATGTTATATTCTGGGAAGACGATAATCTAGTCTCTTATCTCTTTTGATATCAATTATAAAACTATGTGTACAAATGTGCACTACTATCTACCCGATCATAACAATGTAGACAAACACAGAATGATAATCATACCAACTTACAATAAAACCACCCACATACGACTTTTCAACATATTTGAAATCAAATACGACGTTGTCGCAAAATTTCTCGAACCACAAGTTCATCATTATGCACTGACCACTAGCCGCGACCACACGTCTGGTTGACTTAAAGGATTACTTCATATTACGGCAGCAATCGCAGGTTGCTGGTTACGTTAACCTGCACGGTTATTGTGTAACACAGTTGCATTCGGAATGTAATGAAGTTTCTATCCGAAAGCGAGCGTGAACCGTTACACGAACAATTTAGCAACAAAACACTACGAGAAAACAAAGACTTCGTTACACAATCCATCTTAATCGCGATCCGTGATCAAAATCAATGACAAAGGAAGCGTTCGAAGAAACTCGTAACCAAAAATGACCATTGTTGACCTCTCGAAGTTCCCTTCAAGCCAATTGACATGGCCTTCCGAACACAACTATGTCACAGAATAAGCCTGCAGACTAACCGAGCACGGCAGACGTACAGGTTCCAGCGCTTGCGCAAGGTACACGGTTGCTTGATTGGGCGATATTATTCAATTACGCAAAACTACTGCCGTCATTAATTTAACACTTATGTTAGCACCTCATTACACTCGGTAATTAGTTGCGGAATTACGTGTTTTAATGCTACGGCCGATACAGACAGCATTTCTCCGTTTCGTGGGTTTGTGGGTTCGTAAAAACGAAAATGAGAATATGTTAAGAGGACACACAGCTTCCGCGTATGTGTTTTAATAATAAGGTGCTATGCCAAATGGGTAGTAAATTCTCTAAAATGGATAGTTTTATCAATGTGCGCATACTAATTCAATTGACATGTGTCATCGTACATCATCCATAATGGTCGCATTTGCTCTCAATCGTTCTTTAACACTTAATTAACTCCATTAACACCTACTTGCACTACAAATCACTATATACGTTTAGGACTAAATAAATTAAAAACAATGTTCTGTTTCTGTCAATCGTTTGAAGATAACAGAGACAGAATGACGATTTAAATATGTTTAGCGCTAAACGTATTTAGTGATCTTTTGTTAACAATACTCAAAGCTATACTATGCAAAAATACACAATAGCCACATATTTTAAACTGTCCTGCGGGGCGAGCATGGCCTACTGTTACATGGCTGGAGTCACACATTTTATCACAGTTTGCGCGATAAAACCATTTTGTCTTAAATGCTAGCACGGCGGCGCGGCGTGAGATAATTTCTTGACGTGTGGTATAACTTCTTGACGTTTAGTTGGTACTCACTATGTCATATTTGCTAATACGGACGCATCCATTTTCTCACAAATTTCACATTTTTAGATAGTTGATTATGATTAATTTATCACGTTCGTTCGGAGGTGTTGATAAGATTTGAAAATTGATAAAAATAATATGTTCCTAATAATTACTGTACCAAATGGGAATAAAATGTATGTAAATGATTGTATAAGTAAATGGACAAGTCTAAGAAATCGTCAATAGCCTCGTATATACCGCAAAGATTTCTCGAAAGGTATACAAAGTTGTGATACTTATTGCTTTCTCCCTTCCATTATTCAACTCAAAAACTTTTAATCAAATCAAACCAATCAATTTATTACATTTTACAATATAAATGACAAAGCTTGTAGCGAGTTTTCTTTTTTACCAAATATTCTTTTTCTAGCATTCTTTGGACATTATCCTTTTTCTTGTATTCTTCTTAGCAAACCCTTTTAATTAATACCCATATCACGGGGGTGCTTAAAAATAACTAGTCTGCCATCTTTGGAGTCCGCCATATTGGATTTAGAATAACGTCATCCAAACTAAACGTGTAGGTATGCAACATTTCATCTCAATCGGTTGAGGAAAACTGTTTAAAAATTCAGTTGCAAGATTTGACCTAAACAAACTAACATACAAACAAACGTTGTACTTTTTTTTATTATATCAAGCTTATACAATATGTAACAAAAACCCTGTTGTTCCTTTTACCTACGTTTTAAGAATCGGTCTAAATACGTAATAAAGCAAGTCATTTATAAAAAACTGTTCAAAAAAATTATTAAAATAAATATTTAATAATTAATATTTGTAATGTTTAACTGATTTCTTACCTCTGCAATTCTGCATGAAGCGATGACGCGAACCAGAAAAAAATAGAACGTACCCGCCCACTCTTTGATCTGTGCCGCCGGCCGGTACACCGGCGCCACTTACCTACATATTTTGCTACAAAAGTTCGTGACCTTGTCAGCTGTTGTTTTTCACTTTAACGAATGAATGTTTGAAAATGTTGGTTTACACGGTATTTTGCACAATTGATAATTGTTAAAACTACATTTAACACTTCACTACATTAAAAAAAAACAAAGTCGCCGCGTCTGTCACATAAAACCTTATGTTTATTTGAATGCATTAATTTATTATGATGTTTATTTGACGACTCGGAGATGCTCTTCGATATGACCACCTTTGTTGCAACGCCTACGTACGCTCCGCAGAACGGAGGTATCGGACTTGATGTGGTCAAATGCTGCTACTATCTGTGAACGCATTTCGAACTCCGTATCGCACGTGTTTTTGAACAGCTGTTGCTTTACACTGCCCCAGAGGAAAGAATCTAAAGGCGTCAGATCAGTGATCTTGCAAGTCCAACATTTGCTCCTCGGTGTCAATGTCTCCAGTCCTCGGTCTGCCTCTTCCTGCGTCAGCTCGATGTTGCTCTCGTCCGGGCACACTTCCGGTATTGTACGTACGTGCAAACGTTAGAATGCAATCACCGATGGTAATGGTAGACTCGCTAAACGTTCTTGGTAGAGTAGGCGTGCTCATCAGCATATTCAAATATTCTACGTTAGAATAGGACATGGTAAACGTAAACAAATCACAAGTCACTCACTACGTAGGTCAACAATAACATCCGTTCAAAACTAGGTCGCGCGGGAGACTAAAGGATAAATGAAGTGATTCGCCGGGCGGCGCCGGCGGGTGGCGGGGTCGCGGGGTAGGTAGGCACGCACGTGCGCCGCGGTAGCTTTTGGCGGCATCTTCTATCGGTTCAAAGAAAGTCGCCGAACTCGTAGGCTATTTAGCGAAACAAAGATGTACTTGTAAAATCAGATACTCTAAACATTTTTTTGAATGTGCCGATTTTAATAGTTATTTGGTATTGACCTCTCGACTGGCCAATGCTCATTTTTTTTATATTATAATTTCATCAATGTTGTTCTTGTAGGTAAATGTATACGTCCCTAAAAGGAACAACAGGGTTTTTGTTACATATTGTATATAACATTATATAAGCTTGATATAATAAAAAATACAACGTTTTTTTTATCGTTTTTAACGATTTTATCAAACCAAACGAAAATCATGCGTACTGCGTGTGTCAAAAATAAGTTAGTTCCCAACAAAATTATAAAGTTGTTTATATATGAACTGCACTCTTATAAACGTATTATTTTATTTGGTCGCATATTCACATGCTCATATTTTTTTTTTTTTATTTACTGTGTGACACTATGAAGTCGGCAACAAGAAAGGCGTGTCGTGCCTCTAGACAATGTTACATGGTTGACCTGTGCTAGCACAAATTGTAAGATATGACATAATTTATCATATCTTGTCACAAACGTCATGGGTACGGCCATGCTCTCCCCGCTGAGGGCGTAGCATTCGTAGCAGGATGCGACATACCTGCTACGCCGTAGCAGGATACGTGCTACGCTGTACAGGCGCGTAGCGCGCTTTCACGCGTTTTGTCAATGACACGACTGCGGTATGATTTCCTTAAATTTGCTATAAAACTGTATTTACATACAAAATCAATTATTAACTGTTTTAATATTACTATATGTACCGATGTATTTATCTAACTTACCCGAAAACATAGAAGATACCAGAGGGCCCTATACGATAGACTTTCGTCAATTATCAGTGGATTCAAACATAATTCTTTAACTTTTTTACTATATTCACTATTTGTCATTGTCACTGAACTACATTATTTAAAAAAAAACTATAAAGGATATTTTTTTTTTGACAAACTTTATTTTTTCAAGAGTGCAACGTGCGTTGCCCTTGTTGTCGCAACTGTATAGAAATGAACTTAGAAATCAGTCGTATGTAAAGTCAGTCGTCGATTATCTGTGAAGATAAAATAAGAGCGGCATTTAGTTTGATTTATTTAGTTAATTTTACTATCTGTCGATCTGAAATGATAAGGATTGATGTAACTCTTATCGTACGGAATAGAAACATATCAACAGGAGGTGTTTTTTGAATTCATGTATTTACTTTTGAATTTCTGTTCAACCATGTTTTAACAATCCAAAAGTCTGTTTTTTTTTCTCATTTCTTTAGAAAAATATTATCATTATATAAATGACCAAAAACCTATGCAAAACATAAAATGATATTATTTTATTTAAATATTTTGACTATCAGATCTAGATAATGTAAAAATAATTATTATCTATTTAGCTAACATCTTTCTAAATGTTAATCGTGAATTCGCATCGCATTTATTTTTATTAATGATTGTTTTTGATTTTTCACTTTTAAGTTCGCCGACTTAGTCTTCGATATTTTCAATTACAAAATACAACAACCAGCAAAGTTTATCTGATATGAATATTTAAATATGACATTCTACTTGAACTGTAGACTAACTGTGAACTTATAACAATGTTAATCGGAATTAAAACGGAAATTGATTTGAAATCCATGAATTCACAAGGTGTATGGTACCTAAATGTATCATGGAAGTTTATCGGCCTAATAAACCACCGTTTCACGTTGGTATATATAATAATATAAAAAACACATTATTTATGCAATTACACCTACATTGATACAAACAGAAACATACATTTACCTATTACCTTGCATGTTATGTATGTCAGAAAATATTCTACAAATTACCCTTTAATCCCAAATTTCTTCTTTGTTTTAATTAATAAAAAATATTCTTATTTGGTTCAAGTAATCGTCGCTGTCAAAAACCCTCAGATGACTACAATGATGTAATCGATGCGATTTCTCCTAACAGAATCAAAAATGTCCTTTACCCGATAGTTATGCTCAGCGATCTCCTTAGCCCGCGTGTTGCCCTGCGTGTGCAGACGCAGCTCCTCCTGGCGGCGCAGGCGCAGCGCCTCGCAGTGCGCGCGCGCGTCGCCGCGCATGCGCCGGTAGCGCCGCATGCACAGCAGGCGCCGCGCGTGCGACTGGATCTTCACGATGGCCCACATCTTGTGCCCGTAAGAGCGACGGACTAAGTAGCCGCGGGCTGCTGCCTGTGAGAAAACGTAGGTTATTGGGTGTTTATTAGGGGATTAATTTATAATCTTTCAGGGAAGCCAAAGCAGCTGTTGATTTTACTGTCAGGTTGTGACGCATATCCAACTGCTGAATGTGTTACTGATAAGGGACTCAAGAGAGAAAACAATTTCTTAAACAGGTTTGTTTTACTTACTGTGTTTTTTTGCATCAAATGTCGTTTTCGGTTTCAGGATAAAGTTAAATGGAAAAACAAATTTTTTGAGCTCGAGACTCCCTAGACTACTTTTCTGTATTACATTTAGGGTCTACGCCCAACCTCATCTCAAAAAAACACCATATCCCCTGTTAAAGTATAACAAAAATATTTATATACTTACTTGTAAGGCGACAATATGTCCACGGAGATGCCTGAACCGGTGAGCCAACACTCGTGCTCGTATCAAAGCTTGCAGTCTCGCATACCCCACCTTCATCTTGTTATACCGAATCCTCTGCAGCTTGCCTCGCCAGTGACGTTGAATCAAAATGGCCGCCGCTCGCATCTTCAAGAACCGTCTGCGGTACACCCAACCTCTAATAGACCTCTGCAGGATTAATATTTTCCTAGTAAGCACTCTGTCTCTTTCCTGCTCTAGGAATAAGTCATGAGCGTCCTTAAGAAAAACTTTGGTATGACCCAACTGGTAGTCAGACTTGCCAAGGACTGTTGCACAGATCTTCGCAGTAGCTGAGCGGCAGTCAGTCTTGTGCGCAGGTGGAACGCCGGATATTAAGAAGCGGTATCTCTCAACAAACTCTTTGAAGCTGTGCCTGATAGGATATCCGGCCCTTCTAATTCTAATTGTCTCCATCATACCAGAGTACCTGAGTTGTCTGCAGCAAAGACCGCGGTCGAACAACATTGGTTTCTTAAATTCATTTGGTTTTATACACCGTATGAAGAACGGTTGACATGTTCCTAATGTTCGCATCAACAGGTCAAGAGACTTCTTGAACTGCGTTGAAAGTGTCGGAGTTCGTTTCCGTGTTTCAGATCCCATCGCGATGTCATCCTGGAATATATGCTGCAAGAACTTGTTCGTAGAAATGTGAATTAATTGCAATAAATCAGCGCTAAACGTATCTCGGTTCTTCTCGAGGAAACCTCGCGTATCGTAAAATACTATCCCAGCAAAGTGGTTGAGTCCAAAACTGGTGTTTATATCTGACTTTGGCTTGAGGTAGTTTCTGTGCAGACCGTGGGTCTTGTGTAGCTTGGCTAACATCGTTTGGTCAGTACCCTTTGGAAACTTTGACTCTTCATCAATTAAAGCCATAATATTCAGTTGTTTTAGAGCAATCAAATCCAATGCATCTTGATTGTCAACGAATTCGATATGCTGCCAATTTATTCCTTCATGATTATATTCTTCTTGTTCCAATTTGAATATATGCCTAACAAAGAATTGCTGCAAGTTCTCGTTAGCAAAGTTTATACAGAATTGTTCGAAGCTGTTTTGATCGAAATTTTCGAAACCGAATATATCCAGGACGCCAATGGCCGTTCGCATTGTCGACTTTGGTCTGTAGATTGCAGAGTTGATCTTTTTAACAATGGTGACGAATAGACGTCCATAAATTCCTTTGACGAAGGCGTCTCTGATGTCTACTGACTGGGTTTTGCTGAGGGTTGATATGACAGTTTCTCCATGGGCAAACAGTGTCTTTCTAGTAAGAGCGTGAATAAGCGACTGCATCGGTACACCGAGCAAGGTCGCTACCCTCCTCACATTGGCTTGTTCTATAATTTCTGTTGCATCTAAGTTGTCGACGACTGTAGCTTCGTATTTAATGTTGCCAGTGTGTAAGACGGCAGCTAACAGTTTCAAAATTTCCCATATTTCAGGTTCAGTGAATAATAAAACCTTCATGGCTGATCGTATGTCCGCGAATTCGGCAGCATCATCTCTGCCTTCACAAGTGAGACTTCCACCCTGGAAAAGAAATCTACGTCAGATATCACACGACTACATGTCAAGCTATAGGTACATTTCCAGTTTTAGCTGACCTCGCATTGTATAGGCTTGTCGCAAAATGAGAAGTCAGCTTATACTGGAAATGTATAGCTTGATATGTCGTCGTGCGTACGTATCTGTGATTTTTAATTAGATTTATTTTAACGGAAGATGATACCCATCATAATAATAATGTATACATGATAATTATATAATAAGACATGATATTAATATTGTCAATGAAATCCGCATAGGTAGGTATTCAATTTCAACTCGCGTTGCGTTGATACACTATAAATTAGTTTTTCTTTAGAAACGAAAGAAATATACATTTTCGAATAACTACAGAAGAAGAAAGTTGATCATCTACCTTTAAGTATTGCACTACGATTCTTGCACTAGCTAAATAAAATGCTTAAGTAAGTGCTTACCCCAGACAAATATCTATATTCAGACGGATCAGTCAGTTCCAGCTTCTTCTTCTCTTCTTTGGACAGTCCTGCCAGCAGGCAGTAGAACACATGGTAGTTCCTCTCCTCCGCGCCCTGGGAGACTATTCTAGACTTTTCTAGAAGGTACTGCTCGATCTTGGCTCCTTCGATGACCCCGCTGTTGTTAAAGTGAATGTCGATATATTTGCCGAACCGCGAGGAGTTGTCGTTTCTGACAGTCTTCGCGTTGCCAAAGGCTTCCAGGATGGGATTTGCTTCTAGAATCTGAAGAAGAAAAAAATTGTTCTGTTAGTAGATCATTGAAAGTGGAAGAAGAAAAAAGACTAAATTATCACAAAAGGTGATGAGATTTTAGATTATAGATATTAGGTAGAGAGAGATTATGAGACAAAGGTGTGATCATACCTATATCAAGACCACAGGTAGACATCATTGAGATACATCTGACATCAAAATATATTTACGATATTCAACTGATTTGGAGTCCTTGAAATTTCCCGCAGCTATATTTAGTATCTAATCTTAATTAATTACATCCGAAAGATGTGTTCTGATTAAAGATTTTAATCTCAAATGTAATTCTTGTAGCTTTAATAAGTATAGGTCGGAACAATTAGGAAATAGGTTTCTGATAAAATACTAAAGATAATTTAAATAATATATTATAAATATTAGGGTAGAAGAAACTAGGATCGTCATCCACCTGAATCGCTCCACGACAAAGCCCCTCCAACTACACCCATCTATCTTTAGGTAGAGCTAGTATCTATTACTCGTAGTACTGCCTAATGCTACTAAGTATTTATTGCATAGTTTTCAAATTGTGCGCAGCCTGTAACTCTCTTACTGTCTTATGCTATCATCATCACGTCTGTTCTGTTCCAAACGCCATTGGATGCGAATGCCAGCATCCAATGAAGTTTAATTACCAGGTCAGGTGAGAAGTGTATTAAGTTTCCGTATTGTATTAATATATTATTGATATATATTATTGATCTTCAATTTTCCGTAACGTCTACTTCAAAATCATCATAAAAACCAACCTGTTGTTCAATCCAAGAGTGCTTCCCACTAATCGCGGCAAGGTACTGAAGAATCAGCTTCGTCGACTCAGTCTTCCCTGCGCCGGATTCACCACTGATGACAATACACTGATCTTGCTTGTACCGACGCATGTGCGCGTACCCATTGTCGCCAATCGCAAAGATGTGTGGAGGCAGCTCCCCGATCTTCCTCTCCTTGTACAACTTGATCTGGTCTGCCGTGTAGATCGGCAGTATTTGGTACGGGTTTACGGCTACTAATATAGAACCGGTGTAGGTCTGAAAATTGTAACATTCTAGTTAGTTTAACCTGGTTCAACTGACCCAGCATTTTTTGTGCTGTGGAAAAAGCAATTGTTTCTACTGTCTGGTTTTCAATTGCTTAAAGGACCTAGGAATCTTTGAGCTAGGTATAGACCTCGTAATTGGTTTACCACTTTTGACAAGAATTCCCAGTAAATTGAAACTTCACTATGGTAGAAACTAATGATGATGGTGATGATGGAGAGGGAGAGGAAGGCCAAAGAAAAGATGGATGTATGTGTGATGATTGATATGAAAGAGAAGGGAGTAAATGATAGCGTGACGGTTGACAGGGGACAATGGAAGAAGAAAACGTTGCGCCGACCCCAAGTAATATGGGACAAAGGCAGGGAAATGATGATGATGGTGACCATGGACGAAACCATGTAATTGCTACATTGATCTTGAAAGCTAAAATATACCTTGACGATTTTCACGTGCTAGTGACATTAAACCTTGGGTGGTAATGCAATTACGAGGTCGACAATAAGTACAAGCAAAAGTATATCAGGATATTGAAACAATTTTTAACAAAAATGAAAGTTGAGCATTGACATCTGTATACCTAAATGAACATGTTAATTGGTAAAGGAATACAAACATCCAATATAGAAATATACATAGATTGATGTTGTCACAAACAATCACAAGTGAAGGCAATATTATTTTAATAAATTTAGATATATCTGTCTCTCTATTTTGATAAATTCTTGACCCGTGCCGCTTGTCCTTGCTTAAAACCGGATTAATATGTTTTCCCCGTCAGACCAATAAAATGACAAATGGACATTCTCTAAAAAACGTGCAAACTGAAATATAATTTATTGAGCCATCGCAACTTTTGGCTCGATCAAAAAGGATTAAGTTACGGCAAAAATTACATCGACCGATCAAGATTCAACATTGGTCTGTTCAGATTCTAAATATTTATTATTATATTATTGAGTAGGTAACTATTACAGTCTAGAAATCTAGGTAAGTAGGCATAAGTAGGTAGGTATACACGTTGCAAAGGTACAAGGTAAATAACCCACATATGTTACAATTTGCTTCATATTCATGCTCCTATTACACAATAGCCACGTTTGTAAACATTGAAAAGGTTTATACTGAATGAGTGAATGAATAACATGGCGTCTACCATTTTCCTTTGCCAGTACAAAAGAAATTGGAAGAGAAAAATATTTTAACAGCGCTGAGCCGTTAACATAGGACATGACCAGGAACTAAAAATGGCGCAGCACGTTATACTTCCATGCATCTCTATCAGCCGTGATATTAGAACTCACATCCTTCTTAGCCATATCGTCTTTCACACAATTCGTCCACCTTTTGCTCTGCCTATATCCACATTCGTAGGTAAGAAGAGGTCCATACTTACATAAATGAGATTCTCATTGTATCTTATGAGTAGATTCCTGAGGATGCCGGCTTCGTGCAGGTCGCCGAGTGATATCATATCCTCGACGCCATGCACGGAGGTGGCGTGCATGGCCTTGATGCGTCGCTCCGGCGGCAGCCATTGCTCGTTGCCGTCGTCGTCGCGGACGCGAATCCGTCGCCCTTCGGCCGCGAGAACGCGTGCGCCGATCGCTACGTCGAACTCCCGACCAGACACCGGCTCGATCCATATGTAATCGCCCTGGAAATTAGATGAGATTTACTTAGTATCATGGTTTAGTGGTGTCTGTTGACTTGTGTAGAAGCTCATTGCAACCAAAACACAACCACTTTACGAGACCCTGATGGTTGAATTAAGTATAGTCACTGCTTGCGCGGACCATATGCATTGCATAATGTGATTTGCAGCTAACTAGGCAGAAAGTAAAGAAGTCATCATCATACACAGCCTATACTGTTCCCACTGGTGGGACAAAGGCCACCACGCGGGTCCAGTGCGGATTGGTAGATTTCACATGCCTTCGAATTTTTGGGACGTTTTAGGGGAAGTTTTAGGACATGCCGGTTTCCTCACGATGTTTTCCTTCACCGTTTTGAGAGCAGTCATGATGATGAAATACTTTACACAAAGTAAAGCGCCTGTCTCGGATTAAACCTACGACCTGGAAGTAAAGAAATGTCCACACCAAAATCTTGGGTCGCTTAAATTTTCGGAGTTCTAAGATTAACTTTTTTTGCCATCTACATAGATTATTGTGTTTCTAAGTGTATGATCATAAAAGTATTATGTATCGTCCTAATAGTCTCTAGCATGGCGTCGGTCTCCCGACTCAAGACGAAACCGAATGACATTTTAATTGGCGTCTTATTTTGAAAACACAAATCAGGTTTATGATCGTTCTCCTTTTCGGGCGAAGCAATGATGGACGACAAATGATCCCAGTTTGGCCATAGATGGACCAGAAACAAATCCAACCACTTTTTTACAATACCTAATCGTTTTTGCTACAGATCCTTATAGGTATAGGTAAGTTTTTTGATACTGAAAAAAGGTCGATTAAAGAGCAGGTTTAGCCATTAGCTCTCTTTTATGTCACCAGACGGCTTTCATAAGATTGATTCCTATGTAACATCTGGTTCCTGTTTTTAAGTACCTGGTTGTATACATGAAGCCGACTTGTAGGTAAGTTATTTATGTGAGCTTAAGTATAATTTTTTAGTTTTTTACGTAGCTTTATTTTATTTTGGAATATTTCAAAATGGTTAGAGCAAACAAGCTGGATTTTAATTGTGATTTTGATAAGTAATATCAGGTGTTACAGTACAATTAATCGTTTTATAGAAATAATCTTTGTCAATTATAGCAAAAAACGGTAGCACTTGTATCTGATATGTACTCGCTCCTGATCATAATAGCTAATATCGGTAGCATCAAAATCCCCATACAAGAAACAAAGGGAAACTCGATAACTACAATGATAACCGAACCTTAATTAAATTCATTCATTCATCACATTGTTTTGCATGTAAACAGAGATTTCCAAGGTACAGAAAGATCTGATCGGACATTGAAGATTGCATTTCCATATTTTTTTTAAATTAAAATATGCAATTTAATTTAAGGCATGTTAAATTGATATTGATATATCCTTCGGTTTTCAAATAACTGCACTAATCGCATCAAAAGAAAGTCCGCGCCCAATTATCCGTATTTATGCATATAGTAATCTGACATTGAATTATTTATCACTATTTATAAAGTACCAGTATAGATATAATTTATTCACTGTCACGGATCAAGCCACTGTATTTGTTTTCTAGCACACAAAAAATGACACTTATGAAATTAGGTATTTTTGACATAATATAAGGTATTTCTCATGATAGGTAGGTGTGAGGGTAATTATTACCTATTCCGAACGCTTATCAAAAGGTCAATGTAGTTCCTAAGTCGAGTTCTAAGTCCTAGACAGGGCTCCTTTCTCACGATTCCAATAGATATTCTAGAATAATATAGGTATAGTACCTACATTACTGCAGCGGCCAGCAAAAGAGACATTGACGGACGAACGTGTAATTTGACAATTGGACATTTTGGGTATTTTGACACCGTTGGACATTTTGAGAATTAGACATTTTGAGAATTGGACTTATTGAGAATTGGACATATTGAGAATTGGACATTTTGAGAATTTGACATTTTGCCCCTGAACGTAAATGTGGGCCGAGGCACACATACGTAAGTCCATCAATGCCTAGTGGCCAAGGCTTGTCTATTACTTTTCTCAAATAATGCGCGGAAATTAAAATACAATTACTTTTCAATATCAATGACGAACAACGAACAGCAATAACTTTTCCCGCGTTAAAGTGTTCATTTGTTTTTCAATAAACAGCTTTCTATTTGCAAGCCAGTTCGAAATTTAAATAAAACCTTTGATAAGTTACCTAGCTCCTTTGGTTGCCATGTTTCGGAGTAAAAGTTCGTTCCATTTTTAAATTACACGATAGATATGAGTTTACTATGAAATTTATTTGGCCGCTAAACCACGACGGATTATGGGTTTTCACACAATTTTTGCTGGCCGCTGCTCGCATATATTTGGCCAGTACAGCAATTTCGATATATCTCAAAAAAGGTTGTCAAAATAATGCTCAAATTTCCAAGCATGTTTGAGAAAAAATTATTTTGTATTACTACATGTCCAATAACATCCTGTCAGAGATGGAGATATATATGTTGAGCGATTTAATGTTTATTATTTTATAGGTACTCATACTAGCCATCACCCCCTGCTTCGCAGGGATTTTACGACTTGACAAATCAAAATCAAAAGTCATTTATTCAAATTAGGCTGAGAATCAGCACTT
Organism: Brachylomia viminalis; assembly: GCA_937001585.2. Taxonomy (NCBI): domain Eukaryota; kingdom Metazoa; phylum Arthropoda; class Insecta; order Lepidoptera; family Noctuidae; genus Brachylomia; species Brachylomia viminalis. The sequence goes on from OW443301.2 coordinate 6,570,084, forward strand.
TTTGAACGTCAAAATCACATAAGACAGTCCCCCCAAAACGCCCACCCTTCAACACTTCCTAGTGCTTTAGCTGGGAAGAAGAAACAACTGGGAAAAAGAACAAACTCCCCAGCAGCACTGCTATCTGTTCAGTTAGAAGAACTGGATTCTATATAGTAATAAGTAATTAACATTACGAAACACAAAAATATTAAAAAAAAATTGGCATATGTCAGCTAGCACACGCCAATATTTAAAACTATACTCAAGCAGAAATAAATAAATTAAAAAACAAAAACGCAAACAGAACTTAATACATAATAAAAAGCCTCCTGGCATAAAGGGCGTGCCCGCTTACATATGCAATGCTGCATTATGTTTATATATATATAGCTGTAACTTGTAGCCACAAATGATAAACTAGGACCTTCGAAGTAAAATAAAGAAACATTAATTACTAATAACAATAACAAAACCATAGTCAAAAGTCATAGTCATAGACAAAACATCGAGATGTCTTTTTTATATGTAAGTTTCATATTAATGAATTTATCCTGGAAGGTTTTTCTAGAATAAATTCTATAAGTGGTAGTCACAACCACATCCCTAACGGTTGCGTAGTCTAGAAGATCACGGTCACACAGTCGGACACGAAAAGCAACTTTAATTTGTAATATGTATAGATACATAAACTAAGTAAACATCAAATTTTCTTTCGTTTTGTCAAGCCAAAACGAAAGAAAATAAAAATACATTTTGTCTAATGTAGTTAAGCCGTAAGCTAGAGTTTAGAGAGTTATAGCACACCGTTTATTCGTTCATTTATTTTATGACTCAAAGAAATTGGGGAATCTAATTAGGTACCGGGATTGCCCAGTCATTAGGTTTTCTCAATTTCCTTGCAGAGTGATTCGACTTACATTTGATTAAATCGAAAAGGCCAAATTCGGCATAAAATACCTCGTCCCCCGAGAATTATACAAGCTATGTCTATTGTGGCTAACGGATTTTACTGTTTCAAACCATGTCAGTTTTCTTACTGTCGCAACTTCTAGCAATATACCATACAAAAACTACAACGCAAGCCAGTGACATATAAAACTTGTAATCCACTAGAGCCGGAACTAATATAAAAACAATGGTGTGTCTGAGTGGTGTGTCAGTGTAAAGTTATAGAAAGTCGGCCGCGTCCCTATTGCGCGTGCGTCAATACTTCGCGATGACTATCTTAATTAAATATAATGCTTATTCTTAAATGTACGTATTTTTTTTACTTAATTGACGGTGAAATAGTTACGTGGATCTTTTGATGTCTTCATTTTCATGTGGCGTTCTTTTTTTTCGGGAAGGATTCATGGTTGATTATCACGCTATTTGTTTTAAATTGGAACAACAAACCATTGCACAATACTTTAATGTCACTAATAATAGTAATTTGCGTAAGCTATTGAGTTCAATAGCTTACGCAAATTACTATTATTCCTAAAAAATCCTAAAAAAGGTAAAGGTATAAAAGTGAAAGGTAAATCTTCAGTCTAATAACTATTATACTGAAGATTTACCTTTTACTTTTATTTATTGTAACTTTAGTTTGGTATGTGCATTTTACTATACTTAATCCACTGTAAATTTATAACTTAGGTAACTCAGCATGTCAATATCTTGGTATAGAGCCCAGTAACATCAGAATCAGAATAATTTATTTGTCAAACATGGGTAATCACATTATAATTATATAAATATAAATTATAAATAGATCTTATAAATACCTAGTATTAAGTGCAACCATGACACACAAATATGTTATTAAAAATTTGTAAATTAAAAAGCAAATAAATAAATATTAAAAATTTGTAAATTAAATAAGGTAAAAGAAAGAAAGAAAGAAAGAAAATGCGTTTATTTGCGGTAAACATGACGCAAAAAATAACACAAACACAGAAAATATGAAAAGGTTGGGGGAAACATGCGTCACATCTACGCAAAACGGCTATCGCTCAGCATTATGCCGCGACCCTATGCAAGACAGAGCCCCAGCGCTGGTTTTCAGCGACAGCCGGCGCTGACGTAGTAACGTCCGTCGTCCGGTGAGGCAAACAATAGTTAGGACGCTGTACCAGTACAGCGTACTTACGAACGTTGCACTTAAATAAAAATAATATAAATGTTATGTTGTTAATGGTACATTATTTAAACAAAAATTAAGATAATGACATTTTTACAATTCCGGTTAATTATAATGGTCGTTCAGAAACTCGTCTAATGAGCATTCCAGAACAAAACCAACAACTAAAGAACATCAAGAAGTAAAATGATGCGGAATCACCAAGTATGTGCCTCGTTTGTTCACTTCACTTTATCAATCAACTCTATCAAGATACCTATAACTGATCATATGATTCAAATTAATGGGCTTAGGATGACTGAGTTAACTAAATCATATTGTAACAATTTTAATAATTGATTCCTGCATTATTGGTTTACTTACTAGCTGTTTACTTTCCCTTACACTTTAAATAACACAAATTAACTTTAGTAATAGTCACGGTAGTTACCTCAAAATAAATGGTTTCCATGACAACACATCACGTAGCAAATACGGCAAAAAACTATATCAACTCGGCATAACCTCTGTGTGTAAGAAGTGTCGATCGATAATTTTATCTGTTACTGACCGCGGTTCTCTCGGAGCATTCAGTAGTTGTTTATTATAGTTATCAATCAGCAGTACACATTCGTTCATAGGTTCAACTTGATTCATATGACGTGTCGTAAAATTAATTTATTGAGTAACGTTGAGATGAGGTTGCATTGAGAAAAAATATTTGAATTGATGATTTGCTTGCATATTGGAAATGTGTTCTGTGAAAACACGTCTTTAATTGTTACTAATTATAGTAAGTACCTGTAGGTATTAGAGGACAATGTGTTATCGCAGTCTAAATAAATGTATAATTGGTGGTGTTATCTATAATAATTACCCGACTGTGCGAGAGCAAAGACAGGGTTATGTTTTTTGTACTTAAAAGGTGCGTTTTCCTGGTGCGCCGGGTGCGGGCCATCCCCAACATTATACTGCAGTGTATCGCGAGCAGACTGGACTGTTTGTGTGTGAATTGCTGCTGCAAGCTTTCCACATCGGTGTTGAGCTTGTAGCAGGGATTCTCATAACTATAAGGCAGCGTTAGCATAAATGTGTAGGTTAAGTTTACTAAAATAGTTGTTAAGAAATATGGTTACAAACATATTGAGTCCTTTGTTACTTGTTATTTAAATTTATAAATAAATAAATATCGTTACAAATACCGTGTAAACTAGGTACCTACAGTAACTAATAAGTGATAAATGATAAATGACTTTATTTCTGTAAGTAGGTTTTTACAAACGCTTTTACACGTCAATCATATTTTTTTTTAAACTAGATGAGGTCGGCGTTTCCTATCTGACTACTCTGAGAAGAAAGGCCGAAACAAACTCAGAGGTCACAGTCTCTTTTAAAGTCCAGACAGAATCTTGGTCAGATCATGTGAAGGCTATGTAGATCGGTGTCTGAAATGGTCTTTTGAGGAAAGAACCACACAGATTGAGTGGACCTGTCCAGTCAGTGCACGCAATTGTCAGCAATCGTGCAGCTCAACTCAGAACTTAAGGAGCTCAACGATTCGACGAACAATACCAAAGAAAGGACATTTGAGTAGGCCGCACAAGTTACTCAAACTGCCAGATCATGATTACAGTAAGAGTAAAAATACAAAAAAAAGCAATGACCAACATAGTTCTCACATTCACAATAGTTAAAATAATAGCATAATACTTTACAAAGTAAATACTCTTGTCATAGTATATGTATATAAAATTCATTAATGTCAATGTGTATATAAAATCCGGACATAATCATTGAGGACCATGCAGATTGGTGTCTGAAATGGACTTTTGAGAAAAGAACCACACAGATTGAGTGGACCTGTCCAGACAGTGCACGCATTTGTCAGTAACCGTGCAGCTCGACTAGAACTAACTAACTACCTAAGAACTAACTAACTACCTACTAACTAGACTAAGAACGGTAGTTGAGAAATATTCGATACGCCAAACAAAGGCTAACAAACGGATGCAACAGTTGATTTTAGCATTAGGCAGCCACTGGCTCTATTATCTTGTTACGTAACATTAGAGCAACCACTGACTTACTGAGAAGAAAATCGTAATGAACTAAGGACTATATGCTCAGCTGGTATATTATATTCTGTAAACTCATTTATCTACACCCATGCTATAAATCCAGTATAAAAGCTTCTGAAACAGTTAGCTTATAAAACAACTAGTGTCATAGTAACCATAATAATTATCATCCATTCATCCATCCATTACTAAATTTAATTATGCAACTCGAAATTCAAAAAAAGAACATTACATCCATGCACGCGCGTTTCACTACAACAGCTAATAATTTTAAAAAAACCTTATAGATTTTTCGAATTCACGGCGTATCCCACCATTTTTGTTCGATATTAGTAGGTATTGCGAAAAATTATTACTTTGTTGTTTCCAAAAATGAGTGTTACAAGCTTTGATAACACACCACCAGATATTTCTTAGTTTGTTTGTAACAGATACTCAGCAATTAAACTTACCATGAATTTACATAGGGTTCTTACAACAGTGTACAACCCGCTATGGTTTCAGAATCTTTTATAGATGATTCATAGGTATCATGGGTGTAGATAAAGTCTTGTATGCAACTGTACATAATTAGATATTAAAACAATCATGTGTTACTATTATCACACTCGGCTTTAATGCTCCTTCCTTATTATACAACAGTTGCATAAATAACTACTATTTTATTTTATTTTGTTCTATTAGGGAAACTTACAGCTATCATAAACAGTGTTCATATACAATATGAAACTGAAGGCCATTTACAAGTTTCCACAGATAAACACCAAAAATAAAATCGAGAAAAAAACGAAGGTCCGGTCGGTACAAAGTATCTTTTACATAAATTAGGAAAAAAATTGTACACGATCGACAAATACAAACTAAAAATAATGTTGACGTAAACAATAACTTTTCCGTAATAAAGCTTGTCACCAACGCCGAGAAACACTGGTATTGAATATATCCAAATCGTGTTCAGCAGACAGTTTATTAAAACTTTTGCTCGCACGGATCAGAAACGAATTCTGCCTGTACCTACGCGGACCTGGGCCTCAAGTCTGCTATTACAATAGTGTCAGAATGGTCTATCATTGATTTCATAATTGTTGATTTTGAGAAGTTTGGAAATCTACTAATAGAATGGCGTCATTATGACTTTCCAAAGGCACTGGACAGGCACCTGACACTCCATTGAAAGAAATAGCATAGAATGGTAATCTCGTACATAATGACAAATGAATGACTGACATAATAATATGCGGTAGTGAAAAACCATTACTAAATGTTCATTTAAGTAGCAGTTTTTCGAAAATCATTTCTACTAACGTGTTTTATAATAATGGCAATATTGGCAATACGACAATGTCATTCTATTCTATTGTGCGTTTCACGAAAGAATTCCCCCGGATGGGGGTGGAGGGACTCCTGCAGATATTATGGATGTTGTGGAGTGTTCCCAAATCTCTGATCGCGTAAGATCCGAGGTTAGAAAGCGCCCCGGAGGACCTGAGATTTCTGTTGACGCGAAAAGAAACAAGCCGCCGTCTGACTCAATTCAGTCCGTTTTTACCAAGCCAGGATTTGAGAACGACTACAAAATCCTCTATAATGAGAGTGACAGAGCTCCCTTCACCGTATTCGTATCTAGGGTGGAAACAGACCCTAAACAAGGCCTAACTTTAAATTCCCTTAAGTTTGCCCAATTTATTTTCAGTAAGGGTTTTAAAGGTGTTGTCCAAGGCAGTGTCAAGTCTTTGGGCCGTAACAGGATATCAATCGATTTCATCACATACAATGATGCCAATAATTTTGTCAGCAATCCAATACTGATAGAAAATAAATATTCAGCAGCTATCCCGCGCTTTCATATAAGTCGTATGGGAGTTGTTAGGGATATTCCTACTGACTGGACACTAGAGGAGCTAGTCCTTGGTATTGAAACCCCTCGAAATTGTGGAGAAGTCATTAGGGCTAGAAGGCTTAATTTTAAAAACAAAAAAGAGGATTCCGTAACTTGGTCCCCATCATCGACTGTGGTGCTTACTTTCTCTGGTCAAATTCTCCCAGAGAAAGTCTTCTGTTACAATGTCTCTCTTCCTGTATCTATCTATCAACTTCCAACCATACAATGCCGCAATTGCTTAAGATTTGGCCATATAAGCACTCAGTGCAGATCTCAGCCCCGCTGTTACCGTTGCACTCAACCTCATCCCGGAGATAGCTGTAATGTTCCCGACTTACAGGTCTCTTGTCTTTTGTGTGATGGTGGAAGCCATAAGGCCACAGATAATAAGTGCCCTGAACACTCAAGACAGAAGTCTATTAAAATGGTAATGTCTCAGGAAAACTTAAGCTACCGTGAGGCTTCAGTAAGGTTCCCCCGTCCCCGTAAATTGCCTTACTCTAAGGTTACAGCAGGTCCCTCCCAATCTAAACTACCTCAAGCTTATCCTTCTGAACCACTTCTCTTCTCGTCCCCTCTTAACACTCCTACTTCTTCTCCATATGCATCCCCTGTTAAAACCTCCTATACCAAGACTGTTTATCGTTCTCCAAAACCTAGGCCAGAATTGGGCAAGTCATATGATACCCAAGCCCATAAGTCGATGGTCTATACCCCTAATTCCTCTCAGCCTAATGGCTGTGCCCTGAATTCCCCTTATGTTGAAAGTACTCCCCTTCCCACTCCTAATGACAATTTGATTGAGCTCCTGGCTTGCTCCCTTATAAACATGTTGTCTAAATTTAGTGACGCAATACCGGACAATGTCGTTGTATTAGTTCAACAACTCCTCGAATCCTGGACTCGACAAAATGGAAGAAATCCTTCAGTGGAATTGTAGATCCATTCGCAGGAAAAAACACGATTTAATCTATCTTATAAATAGATATAAACCCGTTGTCTTTGCTGTGTCGGAGACGTGGCTCAAGCCTGGATCTCTCTTTAGGGTTCCTGGCTATTCATGTCTTCGGGACGACAGAGATGACGGATGGGCGGGTTGCGCCCTATTGGTTAGCAGATCTATCACTTATTCCCAGATTCCTCTTTCCCATCACGATCCTGGTCTACATGTAGTGGCCATTAGAGCCATGGACATATCCTTTGTATCTGCCTACATTCCCCATCCCAATGCTAATATTTTGTCTGAATTTAACTCTATCCTTTCTTCTATTCCTGGCCCTTTGATTGTGTTAGGTGATTTTAATTGCCGTCACACCCTTTGGGGCTCTCACTGTAATGACCCCTCCTCCAACTTTTTGCTTGAACTTTTAGATGATCGCAACCTTTGTGTTCTTAATGATGGATCTGCTACCCGTCGGGATTCACCTAACCAAAATATTAGTGTTCCTGACCTTACTTTCTCTTCCCCTTCCTTAGTATCAACTCTTTCCTGGACTGTGCTCCCTAATTCATATGGTAGTGATCATTTTCCTATCCTAATTTCTTTTCCAAGTACTCATCCACGTTCTCCTCCCACCCAACCCCTACAAAAATATCGCCTACCTCAAGCCGACTGGTCTAAGTTCTCGACCAATTTGGACGCAGAACTTCAAAATTTGCCCCAAATAAATTCATCCAACTCCCTTATTCACTACAGTAATTTTGTTGAGTGTCTGTTGAGAGCGGCCAATTCTTCAATCCCCTTAAAAAACTCTGCCCGTCACCTTATACCTTCTCCACCTTGGTGGGATGCTGAATGCACTGATGGCGTCCGCAAACGTAAAGAAGCTGAAAACTCCTTTTCCTCTAGCATAAATATGCCCAACTATTTAAATTTTAAAAAGACCTCTGCAACTATTTGTAGGTTATTGGCAAGAAAGAAAAGAAGTGGCTGGCTCAAGTTTTGCGAGTCACTGTCTCCACGTTCTCCTGTTTCCCTTGTATGGAAAAAAATTAAAATCTACCGCAGAGCTTGTGACAGCCAGTCTCCCGATATTTCTACCAATGACCACAGTACCTGGTTGGAAGAATTCATATCCAAATTAGCCCCCCCCTTTGTTCCTAGCTTCGAATGCCTTCCCACTATAGATCCTCCTCCTCCCAATTCCTCTAATAGATTTGATGACCTTTTCTCTTACTCAGAACTTATTTGTTCCTTGGATCACCTCCGGGATTCTGCTCCGGGGGTCGACGGAATACCCTACTCCTTTATTTCCAAATCTTCTTCTAACTGTAAACTAATCTTTCTGAACCTAATCAATTCCTTTTTTGTTAGTGGCAAAGTTCCAGAGTCATGGAAATCCCAAATAATCATCCCAATTTTGAAACCAGGGAAAGACCCAAAAGACTCTACTTCCTACCGTCCTATCGCCCTCTCTTCTGTCTTGTCTAAAATTATGGAGAATCTCATCAAGAACCGACTTGAATGGATCTTAGAAACTAAAGGCATCTTATCCAGTTCTCAGTTTGGTTTTCGAAGAGGTATGGGAACCTTAGATAGCCTAAGTGTTTTCGTGTCTGATGTTCGTATTGCCTTTTCCCATAATGAAAGTGTTCTCGGTGTTTTCCTAGACATAGCTTCAGCCTATGATAATGTCCAACTTCCTATACTCAGGCAAAAGCTGCTTCAGCCGAGTATCCCTGTGAGGATGGTCAACATCATTTGTAGTCTCCTTATGTCCCGTTCCATTTCTGTCCGTCATCAAAACTTCCTTTCCCCATCCCGTATAGTGTGGAAGGGTCTACCCCAGGGGTCGGTCTTAAGCCCCATCCTTTATAATATATACACACATGACTTGGAGTCTTCAGTGAGTTGTTTCTGCAAAATCCTACAATATGCCGATGACATTGCTCTCTACTTCAGTTCAGCTTCCCTTTCAGATGCCTCATCTCGCTTAAATTCAGCCCTTTACTACTTAAACCAGTGGCTGACCGATCACGGCTTGAGTTTATCAGTCTCCAAATGCAATGCAGTTGTCTTTTCTCGCAAACGTAATATTCCCCTTATTAACCTTTATGTTGAAAATGAACCCATTTTGATCCGTGACAAAGTAAAATTCCTTGGCCTCATTCTTGACTCAAAATTATCTGGGCTCTATCATCTGGATTACATCTCAAAGAAATGCGAAAAAGGCATTAATGTCTTACGTGCCCTTTCTGGAGTTCGCTGGGGAGCTCATCCAACTTCCCAGAAAATCCTATATAACGCCATAGTTCGTAGTCACTTTGACTATGGAACCTTTCTGTTAGAACCATGTAACAAAATAGCCCTGGCCAAACTAGAAAAGATCCAATCCAAATGCTTGCGCATTATCACGGGTGCTATGAAATGCTCACCTATTAATGCCCTTCAGGTAGAATGTTTAGAGCCACCACTTCACTTACGTAGGCAATATCTCTGTGACAGATTTTTTTATAAAGTCATGCAGAATAAATGTCATCCTCTTCTCCCTCTTCTTCGTACACTTTTTCACTTAATCCCGTCATCTCGCTATTGGGCTCATAAAGACCCTCCACTCCTCGTTAACAGCTTCAGTAAATTCAATAATCTGCACATTTCCATAATTTAGTTAAATAAAAACCCCATATTTGAAGTAAATTTTGATTCCTTGCTCTATCAACCAGAAATTATTTTTAACTTTGGTATACCCAAACATGACCCTGTCGCTAATGTCAAACTCAATAGGATTCTGGCAGAGGACTGGCACGATTGGTTGACGATATTTACAGATGCTTCTAAGTTGTCCGATAATAGTAATGTCGGATCAGCTGTGTGGATCCCAAAATACAAAGTTATTCTTAATTTTCGTAGTCCTGCTTTTTGCACTATTTACACAGGGGAAGCAATAGCTCTATTCGAAGCAGTCTCTTACATTGAATCACATGGACTCAACAAAAGCCTCATCCTCTCGGATTCTCTTAGCTGCCTACAGGATTTAATAAAATCGCCTTTTCGCTCTCGTCACAATTTTCCCCTTATCCTAAAGATAAAACAACTCCTGTATAGATGCCACTGCTTAGGCATAGAGATTGCACTGGCTTGGATACCCAGCCACTCTGGAATTGTTGGTAATGAGAATGCGGATTCAATTGCCAAGCTGGCTATTCGGAATGGGATTGAAACTCATACGTCTTGTTATCCCCGTGATCTGCGCTGTCTTGTTAAACCCGAGATGATGAAGAATTGGAATGATCATTGGCAAAAAACTCGAACATTGAAGGGAAAATTTTATGGCTCTATCCAACCATTCATTCCATCTAAATGTTGGTTCAGCAAACTAAAATATTCTAGTAAAATAGCCACCTCTGTCATAATTAGACTCCGACTTGGGTTCGTTTGTACACCAGTTTTTTTGGCCAAGATACGCGTGAGGGACTCTTCTTTGTGTGAATGCGGCCTGGATGAGGGCACTCTGGAACACTTGTTTTTTTCCTGTCCTCGTTTAACCACTCCCCTTTACGACATACTCCCTTCTGATGTCCCCCGCCCAATTAATATTCCTTTCCTATTATCTTTAGCCCACACCCCTGCAGTTAAAATCCTTTATAAATTCATTAGCATTAATAAAATCCAGTTATAGTTGATGTTTCTATTTATTTATCTTATACCTACTGAATGTTCTAACATTTATTTTGTGACGTCTTACATGTATTAACCAAAAATGTTTTGTCCTTTTTTAGCATGGGGATCCATGGATGCCAACGCTACAAACACTGATCAATAGTTGTGTAACAGTTTACGATCATTACTTTCTCATACATACCTTGACATTGGCAAAATCATCGAACGTTACCGATGGAGCCAGAACCATAAAAATAGAATAGAATAGAGTTTTTCCAAGATTTATAGTTGTTTTACGGTTTAAATCACGCCGAAGACACTTAAAAGTGGCGAAAGAGAGTTGGTGTTGAAAGTCAAAACGTTTTGTGAGACTGAAAAACGTAACAAAGCGCCAATAATTCCATTAGAATGTGTGAGACTTCGCGTCGCCGCCATAAAATAGGGTTGCCATTGCCAGAACTAGATGCTCCCTAGTCCCCGCTGCTACCCCGTAGGTGCCTACCTACTCCTTTTAAAATAATTAAAGACCATAAAGAACCACCTATCTACGAAGTCGATTCATTGTTAAAAGAACACGGTCATAAAGTTGTAAGACTTCCTCCTTATCATTGTGACCTGAATCCAATCGAACTCATATGGAGTCTTTTGTAAAGGCGGATTGCTGAAAAAAACGTGGGTCAGGAAGCAAAAAATATTGTAAAAATAACTGAAGAGGCAATTTGCAGTAGCACGCCAGAAGAGTGGATAAAAGAATGCAGCCACGTAGAAACCATAGAAGATAAGTACTTCAACAATGGAGTAACTGTTGATAACAAAATAGATCGATTTATAATACAAGTAGGAGATGACTAGATATACTAGAAATACTATAGGAGATACTTCAGACGATAGTGACCCTGGAGATAGTGCTATATCGGGTGTAGGTCCTTTGGAGGAGCACAGTTATTTTAAAAAGTAATTTTGTTGTTAATCATTATACAGCTTATTAAGAAGTTTCGCAAATAAATAATTATTATGGTTATATTAAGAGTTTAATTTTATGATTACTTATCTTTACACGTAAGGTATAATTTTCTATAGACCTTTGTGGAAAGGTGACCAAACAAAAAGAACAACCAAAATAAATTTTCGTTTTCAATGTATACTGATTTATTGGGTAATATAATTTTCACAGCCTGGCAGCACTCATTTAAGCGCTACCAACATTACAGCGAAGGGACTTCTTTGATGAAACGCACTATACCACGATTCTATTACGAGACCACTGACCGACCAAATGATCGACCATTATAAATTTAGCAGATTACGAACTTTTAGCAAAATGACAATGGGATCGTGTTGGAATGACGAATTTATAAAAAATAGTAGACTTGGGGCCCTGGAATGAGGAACATGCATTCAAGCTCACTTCACCTAATTTTACGATGTGATGTTTACAGAATAGATCTGCGGTGCTATTCTGTAAAAATCTCACCGTGAATAATTAGGTGAAGTGAGCGTGGAGTGAGCTGTCAATAGTATCAATTCCTAGCAAAAACAAACTTACCTCACCTAAGTTTTTACGGTGAGATTTTTACAGAATCGACCGGCTGCTGGAGTCGGACACGGGTGGATTGCATAATTATATTGCTTACGTGATGATTACTATATAATAATAATACTTTTATTCCTCTATACACGGTGACATTTGAATCACAGTTTTGCTAGAACAAACGTTGTTCAGACCATGGTCTACAACCATTCGTCCAATAGAAAAAAAAACGTCATTGGTTTTCGAAAAAAACATAAAAAAGGCAATGTTAAAAATGTCGGGATTATCGTTACGCCCTACAACACAGACACTGCGGCAGCGACGCGCGGCGCTCGCGTCTTGAATGCTATATCGCTACTGTGATGAGTACTTTGATGTTAAGTTTAATGTTTCAAACATTATTACACGTTTGAGCAACATAAGACTTATTTGAGAACTCCTAGATTAGATTGTTTTAATAACATATTTGATGCTGTAAATGGTCTAAACAACGTTTGTTCCAGGAAAACTGTCATTCAAATGTCACCGTGTATGAGAGAGAAGTGGCTTTTGCTATGCAGTAGGCTAGTTAGTCTAATATTGTATCCAAATTACATATCATAATATCATGCCTGTTTTCTGTTATACTTATCTATATATTATACTTAAGGTATGTTATGTTTATTTGTTTAATTTAAAAATGAATCTTACAAAAATCCATTCAATAAATTTCAAGAATAAACCGCAAAATTAATTCCATTATCTACTGAGTACAATAATGCAACTGTATCTGAGATTACAAGTACAAAATTTCTAGGTATCTTTATAGATTCTAATATGTCATGGAAAACACATGTAAATAGTGTATGTAGCAAATTAAGAGCGTTTATACCTTATGAGTGGCAACGTCGCAATTTAGTGTCATATTTCGTGGTTTTAAATTTTTATCATTTAATCGGAGCTATATTTTAAAAATCTGTTTAATTAACTTTTTAGAATTACGTGAAAGTGTTTAAAAAGTAAGTAACTGTAATGCTTACAGTTATTTTACAATGAAAATAACGCCCTGCAAGTTTCCAATGTATTATTTGCATATAAATAGAACTGTAAACGCAACGATTTCTTACCTTTTACACAGTTTTCACATAATTCTAAAAAGTTAATTAAATAGATTTTTAAAATATAGCTCCGATTAAATGATAAAAATTGAAAACCACGAAATGTGACACTAAATTGCGACGTTGCCACTCTCTTATCGAAAATCAAAATCAAAGTCATTTATTCAAACTAGGCTGAGAATCAGCACTTTTTGAACGTCAAAATTACATAAGACAGTCCCCCAAAACGCCCGCCCTTCACCACTTCCTAGTGCTTTAACTGCGAAAAAGAAGAGGCGCAACAAATACCCCAGCAACACTGCTGTCTGTTCAGTTAGAAGAACTGGATTCTATACAGTAGTAAGTCATTAACATAACGAAACACGAAACATTAAATAACATTATTTGCCAAATGTCAGCTAGCACACGCCAATATTGAAAACTATCAAGCAGAAATAAATAATAAAAAATAAAAACGTAAACAGAACTTAATACATAATAAGCCTCCAAGCATAAAGGGCGTGCCCGCTTACATTTGCAATGCTGCATTATGTTTATATATGTAGCTGTAATTTGAAGTCTCAAATGATAAACTAGGACCTTCAAAGTAAAATAAAGAAACAGTTAATTACTAATAACAATAACAAAACCATAGTCAGCAAGATGACCTGTCACCACAAGCAGCACCCGTTCACGAGCATAACGCAAAGATCAGCCATTACCCCCCTCGCCATAACATTTGAGGCCCTGAACATGCTCAAAAAAGTATCTTACCAAACCACCCTACTGAGTGCTTATCGTGCCTATGTGGGATCCACTCTATCTTATGGGATACTATATTGGGGATACTCAAATGATAAAGAAATTGCGTTCAAGGCACAAAAAAAGTGTATTAAATCAATATGTGGGATACACCAAACAGATTCATGTAAACCTGATTTCATAAACCTCAAGATATTAACCCTCCCTGCTCTAAGATATGCTGCCTCAATTTTAGTTAACTCAAACATCAGTAACTATGACACATTAACAACTTAAAAATACATTACGCAATAAAACATCCCACACTGCAGTATACAAAAAAAATATATATAAATATTGTAAAGCAATAGTATTTTTTGTATGGGCATAAAAATATATAAGTTACCCATAGACATTAAGAACCAACATTCTATTGGTATTTTCTAAAAGGAGCTAAAAGACTTCCTGATTAAAAAGGCATAATACTGTGTAAAATAATTCCTTGAAAATAATTATTTATTTAGTATTAAAATAATTGTGATACTTAATAAAATGTGATATAAATTATAAGAATAGTATGAGATAATATAAAATGTATGAATAATGATAATTAATATAATATAATGTAATCTGTATAAGTGTAATATTGAGTCCGTTTTTGTTTTTCTTAATTTGTAAGAACCTAGGCTACCGATGATTAACATCTTCAAAATTCTGTACACATATTTCGCAATAAAGAATTTGAATTTGAATAAGTCCCATGTAACAGACGGCGAGCCTATCGCCATCAACCGGACACAAACCCAGACTCCCTGCTGCTACTGAGAAATTCCTGATGGAAAACCCCAATAACACGAAGCCCGACCTGGGAATCAAACCCATGCGCTTGCGACCTAGATCAACGAGGCGCGTGATGAATGCTCTTTTTTTCTCTTTATGAGAGAGAAGTGACCTTTGGTCTGCAGTAGGTTAGATATAGCCCTAATATTATATCAAAATAGTTATTCATATTTTATTAATATTATATATTATTTTACAACCAGCAGCTTATCAAAATATTTACACATCATTAGCAATTCAAGTATACTCACTAGTGTCGAATGTTAATGTTAATACAACGTGTTCTTGTTTAGGATACTTTCTGTACCGGTTTATTAAATTATATTGCTTTCTAAATAATGTATGGTCTTCGCTTGTTAGAAGAAAGCGAGATTTGAATGTTTATTTTAAACAGAAACTAAAGGAAACTTGACATTTACAAATATATAATATGAACTCGTGTCTATCTGATTAACATATCCATGCAAGCTGTAAACTGCCTGGCTTTTTACTGGATTGAGTTTTGATAAAACTGAGTTCAATACTATCGTCAACATTCTATGGAGAGGTGAATATCCGAAAACAATTATTGGGTTGTTGTCGAGTTCGACATGTTTTAGGCCAATTTTCAGGAACTTGCTGCCGAGTAACGTTTCAGAGCACAGGTATCTGTTCTGTTTCAGAGAATATTATCCAATATTGTTCAAAATACACCAAAATCGAATAACCTAAGAGGTTGAACGACATGTATTTAAAAAAAATATTTCATAAAATTATTTAAGTTTGTGTCGGTTTAAAACAAAGCACGTTAATTGTTGCGTTTGAAGAATCCGCACCGTCATTGCGATGTTATCAATAAAATAACAGTTAACTAAAAGTATCTAACTGCAACATTTATCGTTAAACAAAGACTTCAAGACGTGTACTACTTATAAACTCTACTTAGGGCACCCCGACTCGGACAGGTTTGGTTCGAAGGGGATGACCGGGGCTCAAGTGAGTGACCAAGACCAACTACAATTAATCAAAAACATCTTTCAAAGTTGGAACGCAGCTGTCACATTTGGTAAATGCGGAAAAGCACAATCTACTATCGAAATAAAAAATTAAATGCTGTTCGTTGGCAAGCAGCATCACTTGAGAACGGCTGGAGCGGTTTTTTTTTATGTTTCTGATAGTCCGATGAAGGTGTTTATTGGGAAAAAAATGGAATAGTTTCCCGGAATATTTTCAAATCCGGGAAAAACAGAACGTCCTTTTTTATATGGGATTTTTGTATAAATTATTGAAAGGACAGGACAACCTCTTCGGGTCAGCTAGTATATTATCATAACAGACCGCGGTAGCTTCAGAACCCGGATCGAAAGTTTCGCAGACTAAAATGACGGAAGGACCAAAACATTAACAAAGCTACGTTAGAAGTTTCATTTATGCAATTCCTTGACAATTTATTAGAACAATAAAGAGATTACTCGAATCGATATCAAGCGAGTTGGTTTCGAAACTCGTCAGTCCTAGTTTCGCTCCCACACGCGTTGCTTTACGAGGCATTGTGTCCACTCTCCCTCTCGTTTTGGAAGTTGACCCGCTCGCCTCGCCCATTTCTGCAAACTGCCTCACACATAGGCTGGTTACACACACAGGTGATTTAGTATTGCTGTTTCTACTGCATTGGTTTTAAAAGCCCATAATCACAATGAAATATGACGCGTAGATCCGAACTACACAAAGTCAAGTCTGTGATGCGACTGTTGAACGTTGTTGCATCGATTGAAGTATCATCCTTTTGATGATAGGTTCTTTTGATGATAGGTTCTTTTGATGACAGGTTCTTTTGATGACAGGCTCTTTTGATGACAGGCTCTTTTGATGACAGGCTTTTTTGATGACAGGCTCTTTTGATGACAGGCTTTTTTGATGACAGGCTCTTTTGATGACAGGCTCTTTTGATGACAGGCTCTTTTGATGACAGGTTCTTTTGATGACAGGTTCTCTTGATGACAGGCTCTTTTGATGACAGGCTCTTTTGATGACAGGCTATTTTGATGACAGGTTCTTTTGATGACAGGCTCTTTTGATGACAGACTCTTTTGATGACAGGTTCTCTTGATGACAGGCTCTTTTGATGACAGGCTCTTTTGTACCTAAGTACACCCACATTTTGCCAGTTATGTTTAAGTCCCACATAATAGGAGGCGATCTTTTGCATAATACCTAATTGCAAATAATAATCATTTTCTTTCCTTTATCTATCTGGGACCAAAGTTGGTGCGCGCGGCTTAAAAACCACGGCCAATTCGCCAATGTGAAACCAGACTAATATTTTAGCAAGAGGTAATTCCTTTTACGACGTAGAATAACTTGATGGTTCCTCTATATATTATCTAGGTTAGCCCCAGTTTTAATAATATCGGTTTGTGGTGCCATGTTTTATAAGTGTGTCATAAAGTTTTGATTGGTTTTAATTGACATCATAAACTGTATAATATGAAGCAAATATTTAAATTCGATTCAAATTAATTACGGATTCAATTACATTGCCGGATGCAGTGACTTTTATTGCATATTGTAGTCGTACAGTGTCAAATGACAATCATAAATCAAGTAATTTGTGGTTAGTTGTCACACCCATGAATAAGTTACATCGTTGACCATATCGAATCATTAGAAATTCTCACTTTAACGTTTTCCAAAATGAGAAGTTATTCTTTGACTTCGCTATGTGAGAGTGTATATGTATAGTGTGAATGCATGTATGTATTGGTCAGCGAGGTGAACGCCCTCAGTGCTGGATTCTCTGGCGGGCTGACGGAATGTGTTGCCAAACGCACTGATCGGAACTCGGCGAGAATGTACCGCTTTGGGCACAAGTAGGTAGCTCACACTGCGTCACCGTCCGCGGTGCCGACAATCCATTTTTTTTTAAATTCATACGCGGAAGTTGCAGCTTTTGACAGCTTACCTCTTTTTACAAGCAATCACATTAAAATTCCCAATTATTTAATTTTATGTTCAATTTCGTCTGTTACAAAAAAAATGCGTTTCATTCAATGTCTGCTGCATCGAATCGTTTTCAATTTATCGGAATCCGATTTTCTTTATAAATATAATGCGGCTGAATGTAATGAAACATTTGAAGAGTTATAACGTACATTTTATGCACTGATTTAATAAGCAAAACCATAACAAATAAAATTATCATGTTGATTTCCAAAATATAAAATGGGCAATTGGAACTTCTTATGGAAGGAAAGATAAACTGCCTATTAACAATACAAATCATTATCACTGATTGCATGTCAAGAATTAAGCCTTGAACTCGAATCCGCAGTAAAATTGATGTCGTCTCGACATTTAAGCGGTATCCGGTTTGCTCGTATAAACCCATAATTTTATGTGTGAACGACAAAACTGGAAACTATCTTCGACAGGCTTTCTAAAGATTTCGACTTAAACACCATACTTAGCTAACAAGGTGGTTGCTCGTCTCGTTTGTTTGCATTGACAACAATTTAACTAGGTATGTATGGACGGGAATATTATTTGGTTCGATCTACGTCATTTTGAAAATTTCTTAGTAAAGGAATCCAGCCTTGAGAACAGCTGAGTTTTTTTTTCTGATCCTACAATATTGGGACAGAAAAGTTTCGTCCTTCGAGCCGGATTTACAAAACTACTAGTATTCATGATAAACATGCACTTTGTTGCTATTAAAACTCAACCTAGCTGTCGAAAAATCGTATCTATTTTAAAGACACCTACCCTGGTAACGATCACCATGATGTCGGCGGCATGTGGTCACCGGCCCGATCTGAAACAACCAATACATCTTTATTATTCACCTTATAGCAGAAGATTATGTTAAGGTCACCACAAAAGAATCTTCTAAAGAGTACCTCTTCTTTATTTAGAAAATGTTTGCATCAGCCTTATTTTACTTTTTCTTACCGACTTCAAAAAAGGAGGAGGTTCTCAATTCGTTGGATTTTTTTTAATGTAGATATGTTCACCGATTACTCGAAGAGGCCTGAACCGATAAGGAAAATAGTTTTCATCCCAGTGGCAATGATGATTTAAATTTTGCCGAAATCGGTAGAACGGTTTAAAAAAATCAACAATTAATTATTTTTAAATTAAAAAAACCGCCTTCAAACGGACGTGGACGTTTAAGACGATTGTTTTCGAATTGGTGTACGGTAGGTACCATAAATAAAAAGTGAAAAAAAAACATTAGGGCTCGTGGTTAATTAATACCTACAGCCCGCACGTGTCGATCAAAGATTAAGCTACGCTTGCGGCAGTCGTTTCGTGGATGGGTGACCATCCATTACATATCGAGACCTCTCCATGCCTCGGAAAGCACGTTAAGCCGATGGTCCCGGCTGTCATTCGTAGATTCGTGCTACGCAGTAACTGGGTGAAGGTCAGGTAAGGCAGTCGCTCCATGCAAAATACTGGTATTCAGCTGCATCCGGTAAAATGGGAAGCCGTCCATAACATAGTTAGGAAAACGCTAGACAGGTGTAGTGTGGTGAGGAAGAACGTATGCTGTGCCTAGCCTATAGATAATAATATTATACAATGCTCTTATAAAATTGCAAGTCTCAAACTCAAAGCATTTATTTCAAATAAACCAATTACAGGCACTTTTGAATTGTCAAGGGGTCGGTCAGTCAGAAAGATGAAGCTAGTTGCCCATTCTAAAGCGTAGTAGGTACCTATGGAGAAGAACGGGCAAGAAACTCCATGGACACTCTTTTAAATCAAAATATTGTTACAAAAAAGTTGTTACATCATTCATGTTGAAAATATACATGTGAGAACGATGTATAAAGATGTGCACGTTAAAAGCGTCCGTAAGAAAAAGAAAAAAAAACTTCTGAGGAATTAAAATAAGCCGTGGCAGCTAAGAGATGACCCGTGCCCACTGACGGCGCCCGTTCACGAACATGATGTATGGATCAGCACCATTCAGCTCAACCATTTTGAAGGGTACTTAATGATCCAATACACACGCCACCACCAGCGACACATTTGAGTGAGCGTGACATACCCTCAGCCGCCAGGGCATATTCAAGTCAGTGAAAGACGAACCAAGTAAACTAAGTAGTCTAAAACGGCAAGAGGACAGTATTCATAACACTATTGTTTAATGTCGAGTAATACCTATCTAGTAACTCGAGTGGCTCTCATTATTGTCATCAGATCGTAAACATACATTATCAATAATGGTTGCAAGTGACGCCAGATGTCTTTTAAAAAGAAAATTCAAACGAATGAGTGAATCCTCAATGAGCTAAGGTTACTTACTGTGTGCAGTTGATCACGTGAAGTTACGTCATGATATCACTAATGATAGGTGTTTCTTTAACTTCAAGGAAGTTGGGTAGTCACAATTATTTATAGATTTGGTTGTACCTATCTAACTTATTAAATATTCCTTCAATATCATAAGATAAACTAGATACATTACTGAAAACGAAAAAGATCGTAGGAACAATTTCCGGATTCCAGTTAAAGGTAAGATAGTCAATCGATTTAAAAAAAAATGGCTTACAATTTACCCACAAACGTAGGCCGTTCGTTCAGAATCAATTTAAACATGAACGTTAAATAATGATTTTCTCGTAGTCTTTAAAATTTAAATAAACCGGTGACTTTTGGTCTTTACGAGTAAGTACAAATGTAAAACCAAGGTTGTCCTGCCGCTGACTAAGACGGCGTCAAGACTTCAATCTAACTGTAAATAAATGAATCCTTTTTACACAGCTCCCACTTGATATATTAATACCAGTACCTAATGATAAGATACCAGAATGTAGGTAAAATAATAATATACATTAAGTACCTATTGCAGATGAACTCAACAATTCATTCACATAAAAATAAAATACAGTGCTAAAATAATTACAAATGTCAGGGGAAAGAGTAATTGCAGTAATATCGCAGCCATTTTTGCAGTGAATTGTTTAATAACAGGAGCTGTATTACGGGTACAAAAATAAATGCAGTCGCTCGGACATAGCAAAAGGGACCGAACCCATAATCAAAATCAACTTGTTTTTATTTACGGAGTTTTTTGCTGGTCCTTCTACACAGGACTAACTTTTTCCAACCTTGCAATTTAATGCATGACATTTCTAGAATGACCATTATTTTTTAAACTTGAACAGCGTTGCAACCATAGGCAAAAAGGAAATTATAAATTTTACTAGAGAGTTATTAATCGTTCTTAATTCCAATTTCAAAAGAAGGCGCCTAATTCTGATAATGGCGATCCTACATTCTTATTAGTAACTCACATTCTTTCAGTCACGAGGATATGGTTTTGTTTTTCGAGATGATCCTCTATTGTGTGATGTGGATTGTTGTTATCATCTTATTAAGAGCATTGTTCTATGTACTTGTGTTGCAGGCTCATTGAGGTGGAGGCTGTGCTCGACCGGTTTAAAGTAGGGTAACGTAGGCAACTTGAAGTGCTCTTTTGTTAAAAGGTCTGAATGATTTTCTGATAATAAAAGCTTATGATCTCTAATTAGTCATAAACTAGACCTAATATCAGCACCGAGTCTGGATTAGTGCCCAATTGATGGCAATAGGCTCGCCCCTTATAACTGGCGAAATGTGTGTGTATCATAAGTACTGTAGAGATCATAGCCTATTTGGTGCTTCCATGCAACCTCCGCGAGTTTGTTTTAAGTGGTTGGCATAATTATGAGACAAGCACAAAAAAAAAAACCATCAACTTAAGAGCGTTTATACCTTATGATGAGTGGCAACGTCGCAATTTAGTGTCATATTTCGTGGTTTTCAATTTTAACATTTAATCGGAGCTATATTTTAAAAATCTGTTTAATTAACTTTTTAGAATTAATAAATAATAAATAAATATAATAAATATCGTCTGACATTGCACACAGCACCATCTAGTTCCAAGTTAAGCACTTAACACTAAAGGCTTGTGTTATGGATACCAGATGGTTGATACACTACTTAAATACATTTTTTTTCGTAAAAACATACATATTATAAATATACATCCATGACTCGGGTACAAATGTCCATATTCATCATACAAACATTTGCCCCTACCGGGATTCGAACCCAGGACCATTTGGTTTCGCTGACTACACTTAGCCACTGTAGCCACTACACCAAACGTGTCGATAAGTGAAAACTGTGTAAAAGGTAAGAAATCGTTGCGTTTACGCGGTGTCCTGCGTGAGCGACGGAGGTTCAGGTACGCGGAACGCGGAGGCGAAGACTCAGGTTCAGGAGATGCTCATCAACGAAATATCAAAACTGAATACCCCATCAAACACAGAATCTTCAATGATGGGTTACTTCACTTCTGGTGATTCATCTCAGTGATAATTTCATAATAATTAAAATATTTTCAATAATTACAATATTACATTATGTAGTTTAATTTCTATGTACCTACTCACCGCAATGTGAAGAGTAATCTTTCTTCAATAGAAATAGGTTTTTGAAAATTTAAAAGAGTGTCCATGGAGTTTCTTGCCCGTTCTTCTCCATAGGTACCTACTACGCTTTGGAATGGGCAACTAGCTTCATCTTTCTGACTGACCGACCCCTTGACAATTCAAAAGTGCCTGTAATTGGTTTATTTGAAATAAATGCTTTGAGTTTGAGTTTGTTGTTTTTTAATGAAATTCAGCCTTAATATTAGCAATAATGTAATCGAAAGTAGACGGTAACACTCCACAATATTGTTTAAACATTTTAGAATCGTTTCTTAATTTTGGATATAAATGTTGGAACTCGCCAAATGTGTTTCTTTGTAAAAATATTATATTTGTTTTCTTTCTGTGCTTTTTACGATATTTTATTAATAGTCTGTACTTTAAATATGAACTTTCAAGCAAAATTGTACTGTACTTCTCCATGATTCGAGAAATAATGACCAAAATCACGTAGGACATTTGTGGCGTGTAGCATCGCGTCGCATTACGTCGCGTCGTGTTGCGTCGCGTCGTGTCGTATTCGTCGCTCACGCAGGACACCGCGTTACAGTTCTATTTATATGCAAATAATACATTGGAAACTTGCAGGGCGTTAAATTTTCATTGTCAAATAACTGTAAGCATTACGGTTACTTACTTTTTAAACACTTTCACGTAATTCTAAAAAGTTAATTAAACATATTTTTAAAATGTAGCTCCGATTAAATAATAAAAATTGAAAACCACGAAATATGACACTAAATTGCGACGTTGCCACTCATAAGGTATAAACGCTCTTAAAACAACTTATTCTAGTTACAATGAGGAAATTAAGAATAAATAAAATCAATTATTAGGGGTCAGCTGAAGAACTGACAGTGTGGGTGTCATGATATAAAAGTAAAATGAATAGATATTTAGATAATTACGAGTTTCATTCGAAATTGTGTTTTATTTATTAAAATACTTCTCCCACAGTACACGTCTGCCTAACCGTTCGGGTTACATGCCTGATGTTATGTTATCTTTTGTGTTATACTTATCTTTAGTAAAATTAACTACTTACGATTAATAAGAGAGGTATCTATGCATCAACTCAACGTAAAAGTCACTCGTCGTGCCTCATAGAGTCGCATATCCAAGGAAATAAACCGTTTGCAAAAATATAGCTATATGGACCACATAACCAACAGATAAATCGATTTTAATGATTCTTTATTGGTTATTTGTCGCTCCACACTTTAAAACAAAGTTCAAACTTTAACAATTAACAAGGATCTTCTAATTAAAGCTTTTAAAACAGGATAAAGCCTACACTTCTAAAAGCTTATTTAACTTCGTTCATAAAAAGGGCTTTTGTTCAACTCTGGAGCATTGTATGTGAAGCCCCGTAAATTATGTGGTGTGGAACAACGAGTCAATAGGGGGCTCGCAACGACAAACATCTCCTGGGTGATTGATAACAATAAGTTAGGGTCGCCTCGTCTTTTATCGAGCCGTTTGAAAGGTTTTGATTTAGACAACATACCTACATTCTTTCGATTAAACTCAGCCGCACGGGTCGATGGATCGGGTGTTTCGTCGTTTCGGACCACGAGTGGTTCGGACCGCGGTGTGAAACGCCGAAGAGCTCTTAGGAATAGGCTGTTTCGGACCGCGGTGTGAATCAACCATAGAAGAATTTGCATGGGTTTATTCGAACCGAGAATTGAACAAAAAGTTTTCTCAGTAATAATGCTTAAAGTACAGCCAAGCACAAAATAAAATAGCGAAAATAAAATAAAATAAATCAAATTTTGTTTTGCACGCATTTGTTACACATGGCTTGCCGCCTACTCTACGTAATACTTTTGGTACCTATTTACAACTCTTATTTTTAGTATGAATAATGATGTATTTTAATGTTGGTGGGCTGACCAAAATATGTATGTGTAAAAAATATATAAAGTGTCAGTCTCGGTACACACGTTACTATCTCTTTGCTATTTTAAGGACTCCAGGTAAAAATTATCCCTTTGTAAAACCCAGTCTGACTGGCAATAAACAATAGAAAAAGATAGAGCGCAAATATGGGCGTCTGATTGGTTCATCTGAGTCTTAGGGCCATAAATAATTTATCTATATCTATCTTGCTTGCACTTATGGGTCTTATGGAGCCGTCTAGTGAAGGGCCTAACAATAAAAGACATATTATCGATAACGTTTATTATTGTATCTTCTTCACAAAAGTAAAAAAAAAATAACAATATTCGATATTAAACTATATTTAAAAATTATATACAGTATTTTCATACACAGAGAAAGAAAGTTTATTACAAGAAACAAAGTAGATCATATTGTGTCCCTTAAATACCTGCCTCACACATTTGGCTCAGTCTTCTCGTGTGACATTATCTATGGCTTGGTGGAGGTGATTTTCGACATCTGCTATCTTGAAAGTATTATTGTTCATCGCAACTTCTTCCTTTACTTGTGCCCAAATTAGTTTTATCGTTAGCACGTGCACAGGTAGCCGTTTATCGATAACTAGGGTCCGGCGCGTTGCACATTCCGATCTTTTTTTGACTTTTATGACCTGTCGACTCAGGTGATAACGCGCGAACGTTACTATTAGCATGCGTTTGAATGTAAAAGGATCTCAGTACCCTTCTGGCTTTCATAGTGGGTTTAATGTGACAAGATGAAGTGCTTTCCAAATATTGTGAACTTGTAAATCAAACAAGGTAAGTAAATCAATCTTCTCATAATTTTCGAAGTAATATCATTTTAAAATAATATTTTCTACTTAGCTATAAATAAATAAAGAAGCTCCATGATTACTTTTAATGTTTCACATTTCTATGATAGGCAGCCCAAAAAACATCAAAAGTTAATATGAAAAACCCTGACATTACTTAGTTATTTACCATAAAAAGTAATTAAATTACCTATATGAATATGACCAATTTATTTTTAACCACATACGTTTTCATGCATACTTTTTGTTTAGGTTGCTGCTTCATCTCTCTGAAAATGTCGGGTGACCCATCAACTTCACATGGTGGCCCAACTATCCACTTTCTAAAAACGAAGAGAGGTGGCCAAATGCTGTGTCGTGCTGGGTTTAACTATGTGTTAAAGCGAACAAACAAAGACGGCTCTGAATTATGGAGGTGCACCAACAAAGATTCTAGTAAGTGCAACGCAACAATCAAAGTCAAACAAAATCCACTTTCAATACTTCATGAGACTGCCCATAACCATCCACCAAGGGAAGAAGCAGAGATTGAAATAGAGAAACAGATTTATTTATGTACTGAAACAGTCAAAAAGAATATTAATAAACCAGTAACGCAAATTTTTGAGGATACCATACAAAATCTATCCGACCAAGGAGTAAATTTGGTAAATCCATTACCAAAATTTAAAAATATCAAGAACAAACTGTACAGACAAAGAAATTCATCTGTGGGTGCTAAAAAACTGAACTTCCGAAAAGCCCGTGACCTCGAAGTACCGAAAAAATTTGAAAATTTCTTGTTTGCCGAATTCAAACACAAAAACAAGCGCATCCTTATTTTTGCTAACAAAGAAATGATTAAATATTTAAAAAAATGTACACGATTTCTTATCGACGGCACATTCAAAATTTGCCCGAAGTGTTTCAACCAAGTATACACTATTCACGCTGATGTAGGCAGCAATGATGAATACGTAAATGTGGTTCCTGTGCTGTATGCATTGCTACCCGACAAGAAAAGAATCACATATGACATTTTATTTCAAATGATAAAAAGTCAAGTAAAAGAATGGGCGCCTACACATATTTCAATGGACTTTGAAATGACTGCGATATCAGCAATCAAAGATTTATTTCCAGAAGTCAAAATAGTCGGATGCTATTTTCACTACATTCGCAGTTTATGGCGTAAAGCTAAGCAATCGGGAGTATTGAAATCAAAACTGGGCGCTAACCATGTGAAATTGTGCATGGCATTGTCACATTTACCGCCGGACTTGTTGGAAGATGGCTGGCTATATGTAATGGCAGAAAGTCCAAAGAGTAACGAAGTCACACAGTTCAATGACTATTTTGTCAAAACATGGCTGGAACATGATGTGTTTTCAAACACATGGAACACTTTCAATGAAAGTGACAGAACCAACAACATGGTGGAGTCATGGAATGCAAGGATAAAAAAGACCATTACAGAAAAACCCAATATTGCACAGTTTCTTGAGGGAATACAAAAAGATGCCAAATATTATTGTGGTATATTAGCAAGAACTGGTGACATCCAAATTTCAAAAAGGAAAGCAGAAACCATTGAAATGAATCAAAGAATAAAGAGCATTATACAAGAGTTATTGACTGGTGAGATTACTGTCGGTCATTGTTTGGAAAAATTGAGAGTTTAGTGCATTTCAGTTTAATAATAATTAAAGTAAATTTTTATATTCTGTTGATTTTAAATATTTTTATTTTATTTTTACTATTGGTTAAAAATTAAGAGTTTAATGTAAGTTGAATTTGTATGGGTATATTTTATTATTGTCATTTGCATATTTTAAAACTAAATGAAAAAAAACCTGTTAATTTAAAAAAATACGTATGATGTTTCGAATTGTCGTTTTAATCAGTAGTAAATACTTAATTATTATTTGTAAGTAAAGTTTTGTTATGTAGTAGTAAATACTTAATTATTATTTGTTGATTAAAGTTTTGTTGTATATGTATTTGTTAGTTTTAAGTCAGAATGTGTACCTAATGTTTCAACTGTGATTTAAACTAGTTCTTAATTACTAATCAAACTGTGATTTTAATTCAACCACTTTTACTAAATATTAGTATGTGATTGTGATTTTGAAATATAATTACAAAATATCAAGTCGTAACTGTTTTATTTTCATGAAACACTTTTCTACTCGACTGTACATACAAACTTTGAAATTAGCTTGTACCTAAACATAGTGGTTCGAATCGCCCCATTCCTAAGAGCTATTGGTCGATTCACACCGCTCGGCGCTCCAAGGACCACCGCGGTGCGAAACAGCCCATTCTTAAGAGCTCTTCTGCGTTTCACACCGCGGTCCGAACCACTCGTGGTCCGAAACGACGAAACACCCGATGGATCAGGTTAAGCTACGCTTGCCGCGGTTATTCCGTGGATGGGTGACCATCTTTACATACCAAGACCCCTCCGTGCCTCAGGAAGCACGTTAAGCCGTTGGTCCCGGCTGTCATTCGTCGATCTTTGACAGTCGTTACGGGTCGTCAGAAGCCCGAAAGTCTGACAACCAGTCTTACCAAGGGGTATCGTGTTACCCAGTAACTGGGTTGTGTAGGTCAGATAGGCAGTCGCTCCATGTAAAATACTGGTATTCAGCTGCATCCAGTTAGACTGGAAGCCGACCCCAACCTAGTTGCGAAAAGGCTACGTACATTCTTTCGAGGAGGATACTTTATAATTCGTAGGATACAGTATGCCACGAGTTATTTCAATTGGTAGGAACTAATATATAGACAGAATACACTTTATTGTAGGTATGTTGTACAGTGGCGGTCACTTACATGCACCAATTCGAAGCAGAAAGGCTGAAAAAACGAACAGTTTAGTTTGTATAACTGATTATCCTGTTCAAGAGTGGAAGAGGTTTCCTTCAAGTTAAATGCTGAATAGTTTTTCTTTCGCTCAAGTGATATCTGGTTAAAACTGTAAGTCGATATTATTGACAAGCTTGAGAAAATTGCTGTGAAATTCATATTTTCGGGATGAAGCTTTACGAGAACAGCTTATATGTATAAGAATAGATAATCAATAAGGTTGGTAGTGTTGATCAATTGTATATAGGACACGCCAGACCTACTTAAGAGGCTCTTTTGTTTATGACAACACAGTCAACATAAAGTTGTGTTTAAAGTTCAATTTTTAAACATTGCTCCATAAAGTACATGATGAATGAATGCACGATGATGGATTTAATGTAGCAATGTTTATAAACGTGGTAAATCTAATCGCAGCAGGTGTGAAGAGAACCATTGTTCGGTTATTAGTATGCCGCATTGTTAACAGAAATGCATTCAGTTTTATGCCTTTAAATTGTAGAGGCGTTCCTTGATCCTAGACTGGGTAGGCTAAACGTACGAATAAGTTTAAGATTGGGTGGTAGAAAGATTTTACAAGAACCTCTAGCCTTTATAGCTAGATGAGAGAGAGCAGTGGTGACGGCCGCGACTTACGAGTTGTAGGTCGTAGGTTCGAACCCAGACAGACGCTTTACTTTGTGTAAATTATTTCATCATCACTCCTGTCAAAACGGTGAAGGAAAGCATCGTGAGGAAACCGGCATATCCTAGAACCGAAAAATTCGAAGACGTGACATCTACCAACCCGCACTGGGCCCGCGTGGTAGATTACGGCCCACTCCCTCTCACACAGAGGAGGCCTGTGTCCAAGCAGTGGGAACATTATAGGCTGATTATAAGAAATTGATCTAATCCAACTTTACTACACCGCACCCTTTTTTTTTTGAGGTTGGGAAATCATCAAATAACTTCTCCCGCTCTGGGCAGAGCGGGAGAGCTTGTCAGACTCTTACTGACTAAAACCCACCCGTGTTCCTTCAGTTGCCTGTGCCAGGGGCCACGGTATCCCTCTCGGACTTTCCCGCAACCCTGGCAGGCATCGGCCCTAGCGGACCCCGTCATTGATGCTGACATCTCTTTGCGGCGCGCGTGGAACACAACGCGCCATCGATCCGGGCCTGGTCCTTATCGAACGGCGAGCTACCCATTGCCCGCCGTTCGCAAGCCCGCGCCTACGGTGGCCGGGTATCAGCTTGCGACTCCCGACGCCCAGGGCGTCTCCTGCGGCGGCTAGGGGCGTGAGGGCGCGAATTTTGCCTCTCCCTCACGCGCTCCGCCTCCTCCTTCGCGAGCATTACTGCTTCGCAGAAGGAGGTGACGGCTTCCCAACCCCTCTCACTCCGTGCCATGGCCTGGACCAGGGCCGGATGCGAGAGATCGCCACCGCCAATCGCCTGCACGAGGACACGGCGGTGCTCCGCCCAAGCCGGGCAGACCTCCAACGTATGCTCCACCGTGTCCTCCGGGCGATCCACACAATGGTGACACCCGGGCTTTTCCTCCCGCCTTATCCGGAACAGAAACCTCCCGAAACAACCGTGTCCGATGAGGACCTGCGTCAGGCGGAAGGTGAGGACGCCGTGGCGCCTCTCTAGTCACTCCTCAAAGAGGGGACTTATCGCCGCAATTGTGGCGTGCCCAACTACACCGCACCCTAACCAATTGAAAACAGAAAGAGTTGAAATGTGATTGAAACTACCCCGGATTCCATTAGTAAAGTTTCAAGCTGTTGTAAAATCTTGTCTTTATCGGCTGTTAATCATATTCCCTATAACAAAGACAGGGGATAGACATCAGTTTTGTTTCACTTAAAAAAAAAATGCTTTTCTATCTTTAAAATACAAATTAAAGCAACAATAGTTAGCTAACTCGACTGGTGATTTATGCCCAATTTCTCGATGCAATTCGATTTCTCCATGTTGTAATTGCGAGTTGCAACAACGAATTTATTGTAACATATTCACATAAATAGACGTGTGCAACATTACTTAGTTTTAAATGGATCTATTTTAATGCGTATTGGGAAAATGTTGCAGTTACATAACTACATAGGCTAGAAAAGAAATAGTTAATAGACAAACGTCTCAATGTAAGTATCTATGTTAGGTCTGGGATATTAATTGTTTACGAAATTGACTACCATATAAACGAATAACAACTTTGACAATTGACACTTGTATACAACGTGCAAAAAAGCAAACTGCTTGTGTTTAGGGCGAAGCATAAAAAACCAGCACATAATATGCCACCGGTTATGTTAAGGGGTATGGTCCTTGAAAGAGTGCTAGATTTTAAGTACTTAGGGCACGTAGTTACGGAGGACTTCAAGGATGATGCTGATATGGAAAGAGAACGGAGGGCGTTGGCTGTCCGATGCAATATGTTGGCCCGCAGGTTCGCACGTTGTACACCATAAGTAAAAATAGCTCTTTTTAAGGCTTTCTGTCAATCATTGTACACATGCACTCTGTGGGTTCGATATACGCAGAGGGCATACAGCGCCCTCAGAGTTCAGTATAATAATACTTTCAGGATGTTGTTGGGGCTCCCACGTTACTGTAGCGCGTCAGGAATGTTTCCAGAAGCACGTACTGACGGTTTCAGTACCATTCTTCGTAAGAAGACTGCTTCTATGATGCGCAGAGTGCGTGGGAGCGGCAATGGCATTCTGAAGGTCATTAGTGATAAGCCGTGCTGCACCATTATGGCGCATTGGGTACGTGTACATATACATATACCCGGTGCGTCTGGTGAGTGCAGCAGATATATGAATTAAATCTTTTTTTTTTCTCGTTTGTTACTAACATAGCTTGTAAGTAGTGTG
This sequence comes from Brachylomia viminalis, assembly GCA_937001585.2. Taxonomy (NCBI): domain Eukaryota; kingdom Metazoa; phylum Arthropoda; class Insecta; order Lepidoptera; family Noctuidae; genus Brachylomia; species Brachylomia viminalis. The sequence goes on from OW443301.2 coordinate 6,600,810, forward strand.
TCTTACTAACATCATATGGATCAAGGTCTGAAATAAAAGTAATTTAATTTTAATTTAATTTAAATTTACGTTGTCTATCAATATGATAAACAATGAATTTCCCTGCCTGAGTAGGTAGACTAGGGTGGCTGAGGGCGCACTTCGGAAACAACTTCCCAAACTTTAGCAGATACATTTTTTTCAATCGATTTGATATAACTAAGGTGATCCCAAGATATTATAAAAGAGGAAACTACTTATGGAGTCAAAGTAGGAACAGAAATGGCCTTAAACTTGCATCGTACCCATACCTAGGTACCTATGTATACAAACTTAACTTTGATTAGTCAGCAACTCAGCCTCAAAGGAAGGCGTTACAAAAGGCAAGAGGGTCAAACCTATTCTTATACGATCGGAAACTACAGTTACGTTTATAGGGAGAAACCGCCGAAAGCATAACAATCAAATGATAAAACCACAGCGGAAATAGGTAAGTACCTAAATTCAAATCAAGCAACCGCGAGAAAACATCTATTTACACAGCGATCACGTCTCATATGTCTTAATAACAGCACCATAAGAGCTTTAAGATGACTTTATAATACGCGGATCGTGCTCCACTCCGGCGCAGCTTACTAAGGTGCGTGCGCTCATGTCACTCATCTCCCGCCGTAATAGTACGACCACTCTATAGACGCATGGATAAAAGAACCAGTCTATACAACTAAGTAGTGATTCATTCGTATGAGTCGGAACAGCTGTTGACTCGTTCATTCATGTGAATGGAATGGAAAAATGATATTCATTCAATAGCTTAGGTACAGATTGTTAGGTTGTACGACTGGTAATTAAATGATAAGGTTGTAATAAAGGGTGTATTTATTATAATTAATACATTTCAAAAATACTCTAATATTAATGAGCGTAACAGATACATTAATGATCAATGTAAGAAATAATTTAATTATACCTAATAGGTATTTGCACACCAGTTCAGCAAATAATGGTAGATGTTATTTATTTATATATTTAACCATTAGTGTACAAACAAATATAAACAGACAAGAACAAAAGAACAGAAAAATAGGTACAAAGGTGAGTATCACCTTTGTACCTATTTTTCTGTTATTTCTAATGAAATCTCTTCCAGCATACCTGCGATAGGATTATGAGATGTAGACAGCGTATGTAAGAGCGAAAGAGAAAATAAAATACATATACCTAATCAAAAACAATTCACTTAATAAAATAATATGAGAATATACATACAAAAATACAAACATAGGTACATGACATACCTACTTCTAAAATAAATATCACTAGAATATTAATATATACGCAACTATGACGAAGTGGAAAGAAAGTTACTCTTCTTTTAAAAACTGCTCTGCTTTTGTTATGTGTATTCGTAATGCGAATATAGGACCCCGATACAATGTCTCGCGAATTTATAGAATAGAATATTATTTTGCGAATATGGGTAATAAATACATAATAGTTGTTATGAGTGAATGACATTTCAACGCTCAGCCATATTTTACCATTCGGCATGCAAAAATAATATACTATATAATATAATAATAATTTATTCACAAAACATTAAATCGAACCTCTGGCTTCTGATCCTAAGCCAACATACTATTATATATGTGTATATATAGGTTTAATTAAGCCAACATGGTGTTACATATAGGTTTGTTTTTACCCTATGGATTGGCAGACCTGTCTTGTACCTATTATAAAGAAATCGAAAAACCCACCTATTAAATCTTATAGTACCTACTCGTAAGTAACTACCTACATTGTTTTGCAAGCAAAACTTCTGACAAAAATCACGAGATGAAAAATCAACTTTGATTGGAGCACATCGACGACGACGACGTGCTTGTGACGATAAAATTGATTCCCTCAATCTTTGTTTGTACTTCACCTACTGCTTCTTGTTTCAAAGCGCAAGCGCACGTGTAAGTGACCGGCGGAACTAAACGGCGGAAGTCCTTTATCTGTGGGGCGTTCATCTCGCGCACAATACGGAGCGACGCTGAGCATCACTATAGATACTGTGGAATTTGTGGGGAAACTAGATCATGGGCTCAAGGAAGTACCTACCTGTTGAGTAAGTAGGTTTTTTTTATTTGATAATGGTGCCGATTCCCTTGTTCACAAACTAAACTAAATTTAAGTTGTGTGCATCTTTTTCTTTCTATTTCATTAAGAAAAGGACAGAAGATAAATATTAGTTTAGTCCTGTCAAATTAGTCAGCACCTGACGTAATTTGATGTAATTTTAGTAGTCAACTTTTTAATCACGTCTAAACTTGTATGGAGTAGTGTCAGGCGCTGATTAATTTGACAGGACTAAACTAAAATTTATCTACTGTCCTTTTCATAATGAAATAGAAAGAAAAAGATGCACTCAACTTAAATTTAGTTTAGTTTGTGAACAAGGAAATCGGCACCAATAAATATTTGCAGATTTCATAAGAGATATTGAAAATATTGTCAATTGAGGAGGCGACAGAGTCCATGCAGTACGACAAGATTAACTAAAATATTGTCAATTGAGGAGGTGACAGAGTCGATGTAGTACGACAAGATTAACTCAAATATTGTCAATTGAGGACACGACAGAGTCGATGTGGTACGACCAGATTAACTAAAATGTTGTCAATTGAGGAGGCGACAGAGTCGATGTAGGTACGACAAGATTGACATTATTGCGTGTTTTGCGTTAGGTAAGCAATAAGAGCTTGTTTTAGTTGCCAGAAAAGCACTATCAACGACATTCGTTATAATGTAATAAGATTTCGAATGAAAGTAGATTGTTGTTGTTTCTATTTTACCTTTCTATTCTGTAAAAATAACACCGTGAAAACTTATGTGAACTTAAGTGAGCTGTCACTCCATCGTATGCTAGGGATTGACATTATTTGCGTCTCATTTCGCCTAGGCTTACACGGTGAGAGCTTACCAAAACATAACCAGAAGGTAATGCAACATGCCAAACGACTACTTAGAAATATTAAGAGAACTTATAAAGCTCATTATTGCTGAGCATTTTTACAACTATATAGGGGTTGGTTTCCAGTCTAACCGGATGCAGCTGAATACCAGTATTTTACATGGAGCGACTGCCTATCTGACCTCCACAACCCAGTTACTGGGCAATACGATACCCCTTGATAAGACTGGTTGTCAGACTTTAGGACGTCTGACGACTCATAACGACCGTTAAAGATCGACGAAATTACAGCCTGGACCAACGGCTTAACGTGCTTTCCGAGGCACCGAGGAATCTTGGTATTTAAAGATGGTCACCCATCTACGGACCAACCGCGGCAAGCGTAGCTTAACCTAAACGATCCACCCGTGCGGCAGTTATTACTAAGCCACAAGCCCCACAAGAGAACTTAGCAATACATCTGGGTCATTTATAATTATGTGTAAAGATAGCTTTATAAGTTCTCTTATAAAGCTATTACACATAATTATAAATGACCCAGATATAATTGTAATTATCCAGGCATACTAATGGTTAAAACGATCTCTACTCTATGAACTTATGTATATTACGTACCGTTTATCCGGCTGTTACATTATAAACAACTTAGGTAGTACCTAACTAGCTACCTACACACTGCAATCCAACAGGAATTGCACAAATCACATAACATCACATCCTAGAACTCCGTACGTTTAGTTTACACATACTTCGGCAAACTAGAATCCAGTTGTGGTAGAGTTTTCTCAGAAACTATAGTAAAATACTCGTTTGACATGCGGGTACCATATTTGTCACCTGAGCGAGACAGCCCGCTATGTAACGGACAGGGGACCCAAGTGGCCGATCTGAGATAGCGACTGCGACTACGTTTTACGTCTGTGTGCTAACGGCAGAAGAGTTTAGTGTGTGGGTTTACAATATGCGCTTTTAAAATTTCTAACGTGACGATATTATCGTGGACATCCACGTCACGGTATCACGATAACACAGGGAAGTTAAATGTATGAAGACTCTTTTAAATTTCCGTCCACGATAACGTTAGAACGTGCATGTAACTATTATCATACATTTTATGGACGTGAACGTCCACAATAATATTATAGGGTTGCAAGACTTTGATTTCAAGTTTTTACGTTTCCGACTTTTTAGTCGACTTGTTTTTGAGGTTTGCGAACAAAATTTGATCAGCATTAAGTGATTAACATAAGAAATATACTAGTTATATACTACTTATTTAAATAATAAATATTAATCTAAGGTTATTGACCATGAGAGAAAAATATGCATATTTCTCTTATGCTTACCGTGCTGTTGATATCAGTAGATAGCGTACGATTTCCAATAAATTATATGAAAACTTAAGTGGTCAGCCGATAGATAGGCAAATAAACTTGCATTCAATGTTACTAGGTCGACTGTTTGCGCAGAAATCTCAAGTATATTTACACATTTATTGTGACCATTGATAAAGTTTGCAATTTACGCTTTAAAATTAACATAAATAAATTAAAATGAAGTTATTATGCGTGTGCGCAACATAATTTACAAACGATGTTTCTTTCGTTCGTTGATTGCAATCAAGTAATTGAATTAATTACTAAATGATCCAAAGTAAACGGACTTTTTTATGGGTGTCAGAAAAACAATGTAATCCGTTTCTCAAATTATTTTGTATGTTAAAATAACGAGTTAGAAAAATATGTTAGAATTAACTGAGGTACCACATGAAATGTCTTTGCTTTTTTTTTCACACGTCAAATGAGAATATTCGAATGGTGATTTTGAATATTAATAATTGGTCGAATTTTTATCTGACTGTGCCAAAACTTCGAAGCCGCGTAGCCCGCGTAGTAACTGCCGATGTCTAGCGTATTGTATAATACAACAAATACCTGTTGCTGTGTTGTATATACATTGTATATTTGTACGTTATTATGAACTAACTGCACTATCTAAGTGGGTCAAACACGATGAAGTGTAAAACGCATTACCACCTCTCCAACGATATTTTGCAGATGTAGGTAACGTATTCAATGAGTCACAAAGTTGTAACTGTAAGTCATAATTTTATGGGCATCGGTCATTAAATAGTAGGTACATTAATTTGTCTTTTATTAGTTGATAATCGCCACTGAATAATAGGAAAGTGTGATTTAAGATTCCTTGGACGATACGCCGCGTAGCAGCGTAGCACTAAGCGTAGTTCATTTTTAAACATAGTAAAAATAATTTTAATTTAATTAGAAATACTATACGCTTAATGCCAAACTGACTGTCCTATACATATTTCCTATTTTATACATAATTCTCTAGACAAAACTCAAACTCAAACCATTTATTTCAATTAAACCAACTATAGGCACTTTTAAATTGTCAAGGGGTCGGTCAGTCAGAAAGATGAAGCTAGTTGTTCATTCCAAAGCGTAGTAGGTATCTATGGAGAAGAACGGGCAAACAACTCCATGGACACTCTTTTACTTACATTTCTTTATTCACAAGGACTGTTATCAAGAAATATGTCGACCTGTGTCGACATCGTCGCACCATCCCATCTTCCTAGCATAGCGGCGGCGGGCTGTGCTAGGGCGGCTGCTGCAGGTGCAGAAATGGCGTAAATATATTAGGGGTATATACATTAGGGGTTGAAACACTAGGGCCGTGGGGTCCACGTGCTCATCGAGCATTTTGAGACGTCGCCAAGCGGTTGGTCGACTCTTCACGTGACCAGAGGGCTGGCCTATTTTTAGGTCAAAGAATCGGCATTGCCATCCAACGCTGCCAGCCTTGTGGGCACTTTTTTCACTTTTCAATGCGGGCCAATTTTTGGATGCTCCATGTGCTCCACCCTTTTTTTTTGTTTTTTTTTCCTTTATGTAACTGTACAGTCAGCTTCACGATGTGGGTACCCCCTTCAAAGTTAATTTTAATACAACTGGGGTACCCAATTGATGCAGGCCACTGTACATAATCGTCATCATCTGTCTGCCTTTTACCAACTATGTTGAGGTCGACTCCCAGTCTAATCGGATGCAGCTGAATACCAGTATTTTACATGGAGCAACTGCCTATCTGACCTCCACAACCCAGTTACCTACTGGGCAATACGATACCCCTTGGTAAGACTGGTTGTCAGACTTTCGGGCTTCTGACGACCCGTAACGCCTGTTAAAGATCGACTACATTACAGCCGGGACCAAAGGCTTAACGTGCTGTCCGAGGCACCGAGGGGTCTTGGTATATAAAGATGGTCACCCATCCACGGACCAGCCGCGGCAAGCGTAGCTTAACCTGATCCATCGACTCGTGGGGCTGTTATTACTTAGCCACAAGCCACGGGTACAACCAATTGTATATAACTTTTTTAGTACATATTAGACTGTACAATCTGTACATTGTTTTAAGATTTCTTAGTACATACATTGTTGATTTAGGTAGGTGTTTACTGTAAATATTGTATTAAAAAAAACCTATGAAAAATTGACATACCTGATTGGAAGCAGAAATATTGCTATAATACAGTTAACTGTGGAATGTTTTTGATAGATTTTCAAACTGTGCTGAATGTATTGTGACATTACGAGCTTTGGAAACAGAACACCATTCACATATTCTTGTAACTGCAATGCCCGTAGTACAGACTGCAGTGGCCTGCGGCACGCTACGGCTCAGTGCGGGTCGAAATGCGTCCGCGACAAGTATGTTTGTACGGCTATCTGCGTGTGCGCATTGAAGCTGTTTGTATTGGTTTAGATTAAATGCTGGGTTTGCTTGGCAAGTTGCAGGTTGTATTTCTTCTGTAACTGGGTGTTAATTCACAACGCGACAAAAGACTCCTGGGAATCTTTGTCACTGCTTTGTGCATTAAATAAATTATTATATGGACAGGTGTTTTTTTTTTTAAATTGAACCTACTAATTTCCAATTATTCAAATTTTTACTAGAGTAAGAATTTGCATCTTCAATAAGTAGTTCAAGATAACGGTAGGTGGATACTAGTATACCTAATGGTAGAAGTTCATATTTCATGTGGTTTCTTTGCAGTTAATTCTGGTGATTGATTTTTGTAAGTTACTTCTTTAAAACCTGGAATCACAGGTAGAGTCAATGAAACGGGTCTCCCTTGTCTTGCCAAATTATCACTTCCCAAACAATTTTCCGCATAGTTTCATTTACCAAATTTTAGATACTTAACAAAAAATCTCTTCACAAATAATTGTAACGCTAACCTAATGTTTGGCAAGTGAACGTTTAAACAATAACTTGTTTACCAACTAGTAGTTTTACCAATTTTTATGTATAAATATTTCAATTGGAATAACTCATTTTACGCAAAATAAAATTTGCCAAATAATAATATTAACTATTCTGGTAGTGTTTTTTATTTAGTCAGGTGGTACACCTTGTGTTGTCATCTGACATTATGCTGAGCTGAGGCCCGTTTGGCATTATAATTTTTGTATTCTGTTTTTATAGTATTAAGGTGTATTTATTTTGCTGTAATGCCAATAAACGCATTATCTTTCTTTCTTTCTTTCTTTATATTTTTTTTTAATAGTTAATCTCGTCTAACTAGTTATGTTTCGGGTAGCTAGTTCTTTTTTTCCATATTTTTTTTCTATATAAGTAGTCTAGTACTGAGTTAGCTGTAATAAATCATTTGATTAAAGTCCAAATGCCTAAATGACATTATCCTTGAAAATATTCTGCCAAGTAAAAATTTGACCAAATGAAAATGTGCGTACTAAAATCATTCCAAACATTGCATTGATGTAAAATAAGGTTGCTAAAATTTGTTTGGGTAGTGAAATTTTGGCAAAATCTTTTCGGCAAAACGGCGGGATCCCCAATCAAACGCATTATTTTCTTACGTCTTTATTTTTTTTATCGATTTACGAGAATCAAGTAGGTACTTGCCATGCATGAGTCTTACGTACGCAATGTAAAAAGAGCTGTCACTTATTCAAAATTATTTATGCAAAATACGCATAAAGCGTGGTTCACGACCGTTCAAGTAAATAATACAAGACTTTACAAACGTAGGGCGTACCATACATTGTATAGCTAGTTACTATAGTTAGTTGTATGAATGTATATGCGTGATGTTTACCTCTGTGCCTCTGTGGGCACTCCTCGCCGCTGCGGGAGGGCCGTGACCCGCCACCTGCCGGTCGCGGGTGAGCGCTCCGGCCGTTGTAAAATTACCTTATTATTACATACTACGTACTAACTATACGTCAAGATCATGCGTATGATTAGTTTTTTAGCGGGCGATGACCTAGAAAGGCTAGCGTTGGAAGTTTGAATCGCGTGAATCGAATGAATCGAACGTATAATGCAATTTGAGGAGAAATTTACGAAGGCTTCAATAAACATCACCTACCTATCTTCTAAGAAATTGGGTTCACAATGCTTCGGATTATCAAGTACCTAACTAAGGGATGGAGTCGTTATAAAGTGTGCATGTACTCAATAAATACACAATGAGTGCAGTAGGTAGGTACATAATATCGATATGGTTATTGTCACAGAGCGTTTAAATGATAATTGTATAACAATACCAATCAGCTCACCTCAATTCTACCTATTAGTTGCATTTGATTACAAGACAACAGTAGGTACCTAAGTAATGCAACTGATGATAGGTCGAACTCTATAAAAAATAGTAAGTTCACCCCGAATGAAATCTTTAGCCTTGAATGAAATTGAAACATTGATTACAACATCCATTGTTTTACCCAACCAGCTACTGAAATATGTCCCACATATCTAAATCTGTAACAAACAATACTAGAAACCGAAAGTAAAACCCAGTTACGTATCGAAAACAACAGAACCAATCTACCAATTACGATTACAAGTGCGTTCGTAGTTGCGTAGCTGTCGCAAAAGTGTCGTTATTATGTAAACAGCGATGTTTGTGCATTCAGTCGCCGGGAGGCGGTCGCATTCACACGCGACGGGCCACTGCTTCCTGTCGCCCGCCGCCTCTAGGAAGCGCGCTCATTCATGCGTGCGCTTGCGACCATCGGCGGCAACAGCCGATCGGAGCCGAACCCCCCTGGTGCGCTATGATGACGTTAGTTCTGTTAATCATTGGTCAGATGTCGATTAGGGTAGGGTTGGCTAGTGTTTTGGAGCAGCTGGTAGTGAAACTAACTTTGAATGTGTCTGTTAAAGACACATTATTTTTGGAATTTAGATTGACTAATTAACGATTTATTAAAAAATAAATACACAGAAAGAAGGGCCCGCTATGCTGTGACAGAACGGCCACTGTACAATCCACAGAAGAGTTCCTTTTTACCATTTTGGTACAGAACCCCTGAACTGTTAAGTTATGAGAAGATGACTAGGTACAATACCTATCACACACAACACATTACCACATTATTTATAAATCTAATCAATAAATTGATGAACTGTCTTAACTGTGAGATATAATCTAATAATAAACTAATTTATTATGTTATATAATGAAATGTGCCTAATTAATATTAACGAAACAAGACTGTAAATTTTATTAAGATTATGTTGTGTACGACTAATTACATTGATGTAATTTCATGATATTATTATGCATGTATTTTATAGAAATATTTGCACGACTGATAAGTCGAATAAAGTGAGACTAAAATAAAAACTTTTTAACAAAAAAATTAAACCGCCGAAAAAACTAAAAACAATAAAAGCACTAAAAAGTTAAAAATAATACTATATCCTACCTATATTAATAAACCTAATCTAACCTACGATTAACCTAAGTATACTAAAATTTAAAAAAATTTTGGAGTCGGTGCAAAGCTAAGTAATGAAACGTCTGACTGGTAATTCCAGAGTATATTGCTTGGCACCGACTCCAAAAAATTTTTTAAATTTTAGTATACTTACCCCCCCCCCCCCCTATTTTCCCACCCTTAGTATAGGATTTTTTTTCCAAATTTATATGGGACAAACTTCAAGGTACCCTATCCAATAAAAAAAGAATGATCAAAATCTGACTAATCTGTAAAAAATTATGCGTGATCAAACATTACAATCAGTGAGTGAACACTCAATCATCCCCTGTTTTCCTTCACTTAGGGTTGGAATATTTTATCCAAATTTATATGGGACCACCTTTGGAGCTTACCCTTTCCAATAAAAAAAGAATTATCAAAATCTAACTACCCTGTAAAAAGTTATGCGTGGTCATACATAAATAAAAAATATATACACTCGAGAGCAATGAATCCGGGTCACTTAAAGAATGTTAAAAATCTCGGAAACTAAAAATGATAGGTTAATGCAATAAATTGTATTTAATAGACAATGTAATACTCCTTAAATGAAAGTAAAAAAAAATACATTTTTAGTAACACAAAATTACATAAAGAAAAAAACTGCTGATCTCTCCTTAAAACAAAAATAGGAAACATGAAATTTTTGAACTTTATTACGATTTTCTTGAATTTTAATACTTCGTATTGCCTCCTCGTGCTTCCATTACTGCGTTTACGCGGTTTGGCATGCTGTACACCAAGTTCCTTATACGATTTTGGGGAATATTCTCCCATTCCTCTGTGAGAGCAATTTTGAGCTCACGAAGCGTGATTGGGGGAGGGTTTCGTTGTTTTACGCATCTGCCTAGCTCGTCCCAAGCATGCTCGATCGGGTTGATATCCGGGCTGCGCGCTGGCCACTCCATACGAGTAATGTTCATCTCTTGAAGGTAGTCATTCACAATCCTACCTGTATGAGGTCGGGCATTGTCATGCATAAATATAGCATCCTCACCTAAATTGACCATAAATGGACCAACGTGATCATTGAGGATTTCTTCCACATATCTTACGCTAGTTAAAGAGCCGTTTTCTATGATCACCAGCTCTGTGCGACTTTCAGAAGAAATTCCGGCCCACACAAGTACAGACCCACCACCGTAGGCTACTTTTTCTTCGATGCATGCTTGCTTGAATCTTTCCCCTGGTCTTCGATACACTCTGTGTCTTCCATCGTGCTTGTAGAGCATAAATTTTGATTCGTCGGAGAACATAACTTTTGACCAATCTTCAATACTCCAATTTACGTGGCTCTGGGCATATCTTAGTCTTGAAATACGATGCCCACGCTCCAGTTTAGGGCCGTTTGCAGGTCTAAGGGGTTTTAAGTTAGATTCAGCAAGCCGACGTCTTACTGTCCATGCACTTGGGTTACTTCCTCCGAGGCGTCGAAACTGATTGGTGAGTTCAGTTCCTGTGAGAAAGCGATTTCGAAGCATGGTGTTCACCAAGTATCGGTCTTCTCGTGCTGTGGTACACCTGGTTCTGCCCGTTCCTGGTCTGCGTAGGTTAGAACCAGTTTCTTCGTAACGTCGGAGAACTCTTTGTACTGTTGACAGTGACACACCGACAGTCCTGGCTGTATCGCGCTGACTCCGGCCGGTTTCCAGCATTGTAAGTATTCTGGTGCATTCTTCAGGCGTAAGCGACATAATTTCAGCTTGAATAATGAATATAGAGCACTATCAACATGGTTTATGTACCCACATAAATGACAGATTACAAACAAAAGCAAAACCAAATGCTGTAATTTCGTAGTTCCATCTTCGAAAGTGGCCCTTTTTCAAATTTGATTTTTTTATGATATAACTTTACAATAACTAAGAAGTTTTAATACCTTCATTTAAGGAGTATTACATTGTCTATTAAATACAATTTATTGCATTAACCTAGCATTTTCAGTTTCCGAGATTTTTAGGATTCTTTGTGACCCGGATTCATTGCTCTCGAGTGTATTATCATTTTTCTACACAAAATATGCGAAATAAAAATAGGGAATAAGTACCATAAACTTTTAAAATAACCTTATCTTTAATTTAAAGTGAAATAATAGTTATGAATAATTTATGAAATAAATAGTAGATTATTAACCAAGGGGATAAAGCAGTGTCTTCTGTCGCGGGTGACGATTTAAATCACGAGCGTAATAAAGGACTCGAGGTTTACTCCCGAGCGTAGCGAGGGTGTTAAAAACTTAAATCACGACCGAAGCGAGGGATTTAAGAGGAGTCCTGAGTGTAGCGAGGGATTTAAGTTCACCCAAGACTAAGACAGCTTTATCACCGAGGAAAATACTCTACTTTTCGTACCATTTGCGAAAAAATTTACACAATAATAATATGAGATAAGCATTTATTAAAAATAATGACAATTAAAAGTAAAATAAACTTAACGTTTATGTATTTGAAGAAAACAAAAACGCGGCAAATTCCTAGACTAATATTTTTTTGTCGGAAAGCAAAGGCATCAAGCTCATCTTTCTCTCATCAATATAGAGCACTATCAACATGGTTTATGTACCCACATAAATGACAGATTACAAACAAAAGCAAAACCAAATGCTGTAATTTCGTAGTTCCATCTTCGAAAGTGGCCCTTTTTCAAATTTGATTTTTTTATGATATAACTTTACAATAACTAAGAAGTTTTAATACCTTCATTTAAGGAGTATTACATTGTCTATTAAATACAATTTATTGCATTAACCTAGCATTTTCAGTTTCCGAGATTTTTAGGATTCTTTAAGTGACCCGGATTCATTGCTCTCGAGTGTATATACGCGTTGACTTGAGAACCTCCTCCGTTTTTTTTCGTCGGTTAATTATTTTACCGTGTTATTACGTATACGTACCTATATTCTGGCAAATAAATAAATTTCTATTTCAATTTCAATGGCAGACGATGTTAAGACAGCTACATCTAGAGTAAACAACGTACAATCCCTAACGATAAAGCCTAAAAAATATGGGGCTTTTTGAACAGACATCTGGCAAATAACAGAGACAAGTTTTTTTATTAAAAAGGAAACTAATATTTTCATCTGCATAAAATATTCATAAATTCATATGAGAAGGTGCCAATTTGGAGTCTCAGCTTCCTTCCAAATTCGAAAACTGTTAACCGATCATTTATTAAACTAACGGTGGAACGAAATTCTACAATTTGAAACTGTGCTTACCTACATTGGCAATAATTTAACTTCCTCAATTTAAGAAATTTTTCGTAATACGTTACCCGATACGTCACCAACATTACCAAATCTATCGAGTTCTTTAAGCTTGATTAGGCAAGGCTATAAAATAACTTACTGTAATTTTGTGAAATATTTTATATTATCCACAAAACTAGATAAGTATTTAAAATAACATTTTGTTCTAGTTTCCAAACTTCAAACTCAATACAGGATGTTATTAAACAAATTAATGTAACGAAAGAAGAATTTAATATTTATGTAAATCACTATGTTTAAGATTTCATCGAAGTGATTATGTTTATCGATATCGTAAACTATTTAACGAAGCGAGAAAGTTTCTATTCGAATACCTATCTACATTTAGTTATTTTATAAAATCGAAACTCCTCTTTTCTGCAATCTTCATACTCCTACAATTATAATGTAAATAAGCACGATGATAACCCATTTTTTTCTAAATCTTATCTTCCATGATAAGAGATTAGAGAATCTCTCACAACTTCTGCAGAAACTTAATTAAGAATATTATAATCATCCTACTTAATTAGTATAGTCTGACCTGAAAAAAATATAAGAAAGAAAATTCTTCTAAAACACAGCAAAAAAATGGCTTAGAGTAGTTATTACAACAATTTAAAAACAATTGCTCAATCTGTCGTAGGTTTATATGAAGAAAATGATGAAGTAGAAGTCAATGACAATATCTACCCATTGTCCTGAACTAACGTTGCACAGTTGGAGAAAAATTGTATAACAAAATTAATAGACAATTGAAAGGCGATACATTAATGTTAATGAAGGTCATATAAACTGTACCTCTACCTATAGTTACTTATAAGTCTTCTAGGACATTAATTTATCTAAAACATGACTACCTATATGGAACTTCGATAAACATAGGGTTTACGCCGCATCACGTCTTTAAATTTTGGATATTAACTGTGAAATATTTATATTGGCCTTAAGCTTAATGTACCTCTCTATTTTCTCAATTAATAAGTTACCTATATCTTCACTATCTTTTACATTTTTCTTTAATCCTACTCCTACAGATACCCTATCCAGAAATCGTTTTGTTTCTCCCTGAATTGTTGCAGCACAGCTGCGTTGTCAGTTGGTTACTATCCTTAAACGTTTGGCACATCTTTACCTACTTACTACATGTTACTCAATTGTGTATATCTTCAATTTAATTTTATGGAAGCAATAAGCACCTATTGTTAACTTGGGAATAAAAAGTTACAAGTGTTACAACAACAAACTCTTTACTTAAAACATTTGAGTTTAATTACTCTTTATTAGAGTAATTAAACTCAACTGTTGTAAATAAAGTTTACCTACAACAGGTTCACTCAGAACTAGATCAAGCAACTACTTAACGTGCGTAAAACTAATGTTATTCATTATTGTCTGCGAATAATCGCGTGCTGCTTATGCGCATGCTTTCCATGTATTCGCGATTTAGTATCATCATCGATCATGCTTTCCGTCATCGAGATACAAGTCTCGATTCATTCTTAATATCTAGTCTGTCTCGGAATGTGCCGGTTGATTCTATCGGATTCAAACTAACGCACTATAATAGAGGTACTATTTGTCAAACCTATGGGATTTGTGGCTTAGAAATATACTTAATTATTAAAACCATTAAAAACTGTTTGTTGGTCTTCGTTACCAACATCGACCGATCGCAAAACACAAATTCAAAATGCGACCCGCATCTCCAAAAAGAGAACGCCGCTTGTGGATCAGATATGTGACCGAACTTCGCTTTTTTATCGGCACCGTCGCATAGGAAAGTGCTTGACATGCGACACAATGGCCGCGCAGCGCCGCGCCACCGTTTGTATGCGACGCACATCATTTGACCCACATTCTTACGTGGTCTCGTTCAAAAAAATCTCTTGAACATAATTGGATGTTTTTCTCAACAAGTTCACCGACTTTACGACCGGAACCGCGGGAGACACACTTTATTTTGTAAGCAAGACTTGTTTACAAATCAGCCATTACTTAATCCTTATGTTTTTCACTTATTCTTACTTTCATTTGAACGTGGTTTGGTTTGTATACCTAGGAACTTATATTTGGAATAATTTGTGCTGATTGGGAGGCTTTACTTTTCAAGTAAAAAATCTTTTTACACGCACACATGCATTATAAATTATGTCTGCATTATTCGCAACTACCTGAATACAGACCCGATTGCAAAGAACATCGAGGCGTGAAACCATTTCAAAAGAATAACTATTCTCAGCATTTCAGTCACTCAGACGCACAACGATGGCAGTTTACTAACGACAAAGATACATAGTTAGAAGTCAGTACACTGTATCCTCACGTCAGCGTCACTACGAACATTTCTTATCGCCTCTTAAAATTAAAATAATGGTTTGTGTCAACAACGGCGCAGCGTGACGCACCGTGTAGGGCACCAGAGATGCGTCACTGGCGTGTCACAGCTGACCAGCCAGGTATGCCCCTGCTCCCGCGCCTGTCACATGACAGGTACGAAGTGTACGAACTGAAAGTGAAGGTCTTGTTATATTGGCGGATCATATCCAGACGAGGCGAGCTAATTATCGTTTAAGAATTGCACCGTGCAAGCTCACTGCAGAATGTTCGTGACGCCCTCATAAAAGAAGCATTTTGTCACAAATATTAAGCACGACACGACTCAATTTCACATGACTGAGGAAAACATCAAAAAACCACGACTCTAGAAACTCGCTTTTGAAATGCCGTCAAGCTAAATTATTAGCTCATCCCTCTTATGGATCAGTTCAATGTGTACTGTTTATTTATGAGATGTGGAACATCCTGTTGACTGAGTTATTATGATCCTGTAAACGTTTTTCATTGTGTACCTTTAGAAACATTTATTTTGGCCACAGAAGCCATTTATTTTGGCATTTATCTTGGAGGAGGTTTTTATTGCTTCCCCTATAAAGCCTTAATTGATATAGACGATGGCGATTTATTTATATCTGATGATATCTTCAAAGTTTAAAAAGAAAATAAACGGCCTACCGCCATGCGTCCAATTTGTACCCAGTTAGATTCTTCATTTAGAAGAGATAGATAGAATACTCTTTATAATGTACTCCATATACATCGAGAGGGTAAAAGTATTAATCTCTGAGAACATTTTAAAGATAATGTGTGTGTCATGGACATTAAACATGCTCCTGGTTTAAAACCAGTGTGTGTATGCGCGACTCGGGAATCAGCTTATCGATTATGTGTTTATTGAGCAGTAGTCTTACGGCTTCTTGTGACTTCGTATTACATCAATAATAATAATTACATAATGTAGGTACTTGGTATATAAAACATAATGCTATTGTGGAGATTTTAAACGTAGTCGTTGTGGTACGTCAACATCAGCAGAATTATTTTATTGAAAATGCTTTTATGTTTTAATAAAATAACCAACAAGAAGCTAGTGTATTACGTTTTCTAAATAAAAATATCTGACTTAGTAATCACAGTGCATTTAATAAGTATGATAAAATAGGGGTAAATCTGATAAGGACCTTAATACTGGTCCAACAACTACATGGGTAGAACAATCGACAGACCAAAATAACGATGCCTAAAATATTAGATTTTCGCAAGACAAAAAGCCGAAATAAATGCAAACTCCAGATCCAAGTCACGTCACGTCACGAGACTAAGCGGTTAACAAAACAAACGATCGTCCTGCCGACTGGCGAAGGTGTTCCAGTGAAAGCCAACACAATTTAAACAAAAACCTTCTTAAGATGCCACTCGCGTTCTGGCCTCTGTTTGTAAATTAGGACATTTCAAAATGACATTCCTGCAGGTACGAATGGTGGCTACTGTTTCCTGTCGAGAGTGCCGAGCTATCCAATACTTTCTAGGAATGATGGGATATTGAATTAGGAGGTCAACGTTTGCTATCGATGCGAAGAATGGCTATTGGCTATTCAGTTTTACTTCGGTTGCTATGGAAGTTGAAGATTCAGACGAGTTTTCAAGAAAATCGACATCATTTATCGCTTTATAGATACCTACGTACTCAATCAGACATACGCTGTCTGCCTGAGTAGGACTTATAGATCTCATCCAAAATCTTTGGTAATCCTTTACAAACAACCCATTGCTACTTCCGGCTATGAAAAGACCTCCCAAAATCTATTGTCTCTTGCCTCCTAAAATCTAGGGTCTAGGTACCTACCAAGATAATATTATTTTAAGATATCATTTATTTTTCACAGCTAAATAAGGTTATCTAAATTGTCATGGGTTCAGCAGCTGAAATAA
This sequence comes from Brachylomia viminalis, assembly GCA_937001585.2. NCBI lineage: Eukaryota > Metazoa > Arthropoda > Insecta > Lepidoptera > Noctuidae > Brachylomia > Brachylomia viminalis. The sequence goes on from OW443301.2 coordinate 6,618,091, forward strand.
GTAGCAAATCAGATGACTTCATCTTAATCATGCGTACAATGTGAAAATCAATCAACCACCGAGGTTGCATGCCGTCCGGACGCCTTCCATTCATCTGTCAAAACCGTCATACGCTTTGATTTTTATCTAAAAGCTGCTCATATGAATAAATTCTAAGAATTACTGGACACTTGGCAAATGGATAAGAAACTAATAGGTCCGTCGATGGAAAGAAAGCTTGTCTCATCGGCAATTGCAAAGCGGTTAGGACGGTTGCCATTTAGGTACGGGGTGGTCTCTTTATGGGAATAATTTGCCATATGGAGCCTACTAAGATGTATCACATTTTTTTTAATGGGTATAAAAACGTCATTTTCCTCTTGGTGTAATGAAATAGTGAAGAAGTAAATAAATTGCAAGGAAATTAAAAATAGGTATCTACTGAAATGGGATTGAATATTTTATACACAGTCAGGCAAAAAAAGAGGTAGGTACCTACTGTACAAGAAAATAAAATAACGAACTTCAATTAACTGCTTACGTTTTTTAACCTGCACAGAAATGAAAAATAATAAAAACTATTTCAATATTATATACGAGCAAGTTCAGTGTCGGTCACGGGCTCAGCGTTCTCAACCGAAATGCGAAGTTCAACCGAGTCGATGTAATGCTATGCGCCAGTTATAATTAAATACACCATCCAACAGGTGCAATCTTGAACTTTATTACCTAGATTAAAAGGTTCATTATCCTGTCACACGATACGAATAAGTTTACAAAAGAAAATAATCGCTGTCCGTTGTTGAATGCGATCGTGATAGGTTCCAACATTAATTTTATTTTTGCTACTTTTAATTTTACTTGTCACGCTTTAAGTGTACCCAGGATCAATTTTATAATTGTTATTGAGATTCCGGCTTTATTATTAAACAATAAAGCTTCTTTTTGTTTGTTGTTTTATGAAGGGTAACATTGCCAATGTGCAAATAAAAATAACGGCTTTTTTTCAATGGAATCGTAATGTGAAAACTATTTTGCTTGCTCATGTAAACTGTTAAATAAATAAAACATGTAACAGTCAATCATTATTTTATATTTTATGGCCTATCATTATTTCATTCAAAAGCTTTTGATAATATAAATATTAGGACATTAAAATAGTTAGTTTTTTATAGCCATCTAAATAATAGTTAAGTTTATCAAATAAATTGGATAAATTTCATGAATTATAAATGCAAAAGAGAAACTTGCGAAAATATAACAACACGTTTTGTTACATAATTGGCAATATCATAGCTATAAGACGGCAAAATAACAATTCAACACAAAATTGGAAATCGATTTTCATCAGAAAAGAAGACTATTTGGATGAAACATTCGTAACACAATATCCTGCTATTATTAATAATGATACCTATTATTAATTAGCAAAACATAACACACGTAGTTGCTAAACATAAATAATACATTAGAAACTAAAGGAAACAGAAAAAGAATATAAAATTACGTCACGAACTCGTTGATGTCTTTTATAGGGACGTTACGTAACAAGGGAATGACGTCATACACAAATTAACTTCGAACCCATAAAAGAAATGGACACATTTCTACTCAAAACAAATTAACGACGCACTTGAATATCTCTTTATTAAAAAATGGCAGCACTTAATTTGTCATGTCTAAATCACTTTTTGGCACCAATTTGCAGGTTTGTTGCGACAATGAATGCTATAAACGGTTTTGTACGCAATAATTTTTGAACAAGCAGTCGTAAATTAAAACTAACGGCCTTGCTTTCCTTCCTCAAGGAGTAAATTACTACAAATAGTTCTTGTTTTGAGTTATTTATAATCACGCAAATGGCACTATTTTTATTATTACAAGTATCTTATACTGCACTGCTAGTGCTAAAATATACATAATCAATTATATAAGTACTTTTTTTATGGTTTCGTATGGTTACGGTCAAAGAACCTTCTTCTCCCTTAATTTGGTTATTAAGAAACTGCTGAATCCGAAGCTGTAATCCGGCTTTTTTTGTACTCAAATTGATACCTATGTGAACTATGTGACAGGTTCTGAAAGTCTACATTGAATCGTCTACTTATCAACCGTAATGATCATATTTGATTATCTTTTTTAGATACATTTCCTGTCCTTCAAAATTATTCTGCTGGCTATTTATAAAACGGTTTTTTGATAAAATAGTGCTTACTTTTCAATTAGGATGATTCGACGAAGACATCGGACGTGACAGACATGAAATCATCACGAAAAATTCGTTAACATATTATCGAGATCCATTGTGACAGAAACTATACAACATGCCAAGTGACGTGTGAGTTCGTGATACGATTTTGACCAGCGAATAACGATATTCTCTTTTATTGAGGCATCTAGGTGGCTCTTAGTTCTAAAGGGTGCAATAAAAGACCCTTCAAGAGTAATAGCAATAGAGTTTATCCGGCACACTATTGGCAATCAGCTGCTTTACTAACCAACTGTCAAACAATTTCTTACTTTTAATTGGTAAGAGTTCGAGCAAAGACAAAAGATGAGGAAGCGTTATTTCTCTGAGAGAAAAAAATACGGCTGAGGTAACAAGATAAATAGTTGTATCACGCATTACACGTACACGCTAAAACTTAACTATTTATATGTAATTCACAGCTTAGACTTGCAAATGTTAGTCTGCAGTCACTTACTTGCGTAAGATCTTACGTGAAAAGCTGTTATTGGAGAAATCGATGTGAGCAGCTTGTTAGTGCTTATAAATGGGAACTATATTTTCTATCACCAAAATTTATATTTGTCATCAAGTTGTATCACCTAATAAATAGATCTATCGCCACGAAATATTTTCGTTCTCAGATAAACAAAAATTGTTCCCAGGTTGATATCTCAGGATTTTAGGTGATTTATTGTGGAACTGATTTTGCATTGTTTGGTGACTACATTTTGGTGACAGATCTACTATTTGGAGGACAAACCCTATTATTTAAGAAACACAAAACTAATTAAATTGGTAATAGCTTAAATGATACCCCTTATAAATTATTTGAAGGAGACGATAAAGTTTAAAATACAATGTGTATTATACTTGTCTCTTGACGTCATTCATACCTGCTATAATACCTATACTTATTGAATGACCTGTCAATGCGTTTCTATCCTGTCTTTTCCTAGTCTCCATCTTTTTCACTGACGAACATTTCGTCATCAAATAACAGCTAGACAGGCGGTTTTTATAAAACCATAGAAGAAATATTTAAGATGTATTATGATATGACCTTCGAGGATAACGTAAGTATGTTTATGCACACAAGCACAAAAAAAACCTTTTCTTCATTCATTACTACGGTACAAAAACGATTCGTTTTACTTACCAATCGTGACTGAAAACCAAGTTTTTTCGGTTTCGGTTGAACTGACAAATAGTAATTTGTGACCTATGAAACTATGCTTGGTTGACTTGACAAAGGTACAAAATTGATCAATTCAAATAACGGTCGGTAACTGATGACGAATCCGGGTTTACCATTACAATGTTTCCATCAGAACTTGTTACCTGTGCTTATATTGTTGCTATGCCCTCAATTTGTGACAATCAATGCACATTAGAGATCAATATTGTTTACAACTTTCTATGGGAACTTAATGCTCCATTGTTTGCTTTAGAAGAGCGTTTATCGACAGCACGTCATATAAAAAGTATACGACTACCATAAGCGACCAGTTTCATTTTCATTTCATAGCGGGTAGAACGAAAAACTGTATAAAGGTTGTCGAAACTGGATTGCATTTTCGTCATACTCATACTCGTAACTGACGAATGCATGTCTCTGAAACAGGTTTGTACGGATCTTGCAAGATTCAGCTACGAATTCCATCATATTAAGTATGAAATGACAGATTCTTGTTGCACCTACTTAATTTGGGATGCAGGTAACTCGGCTAACGGTTGCATTGGAGTTGAATAATTTCAACAGTGTTCTCCAAATGCGCACGGTTCATTAATGAATGCCTTGTACGCATAAAATGACAATTACCCACTTTTAATTACCGCGACTCTTAACTTAAGTGTCAATTATAATCCAATAAGATTCTCGTGGCATCTAATCGATTGAACAGCGAAAATAATTTTATCTACATATTTGCTGATCCTACTTTCTTTTGCAACGGTAAAACCGACTCCATGGTGTACCAATTAACAATCATAAAATAAAAAAACTTTCTTCAAAGAAAACTTATTAAATGTAGTAAAATGGTTAATGTCGGCAACACGAACTCATCGGATACAGGTGTCATAATTCACGTGTAAACACCGCTACGGGCTACGTGGAAGAAATCCAACGAGTTCTCGCGTCCGAAGTGGAACACTGCGCGTGCGACTGTACTCGATTCAATTAATCAACGCTCATCAAATTATTCACATGTTGAATACATATTATGTCCCATCACCTGACTAGTAAACACTCAGGTCATATTGTCAAGTCTGACGAAATTTACCGTTAAGATCCGCTGAGTGGTGCTCGTTCAAACTCCGGAGCTGGTCCTCGTCATATCACAGACACAAGCACTTGTTGTTAACTATCACTAGAATACGATCACTTCACTGATCACCGATGATCCCCGTACATTTCGTCGGTCGCGGTCGGTGTGCTGTATGCGAGGGCCGCGTCGTGCGCATAGGACCAGCAAATGCGACGGACCGTGAATCTTAACCTACCTGTTGCGCTTGCGTGTCGCCCGTCGACGGCCCGCCGACCGGCGCCCTGCTGTACCGACGCGCACCGCCGCCATGTTTTATACAACCTCCTTACAACACCTTTACATCGCTACTCCAACATACCTTTATAAAAATACCGCTCAATTACTTCTTTAGTTCTGAAACTGTCGTAAAAAAATATTTTCCTACTATAAATGCTCGTGGATGGCTATAAAGATAGGCGCAAAAGCCTTAATCTGCTTTACCGACGTGGTAGCGCCATCTAGAGAAAGCAGCTGGCACCACTGACGGTCTTAAGTTGAAATTAGTTAAACGTTCAAGTCACAAGACACTGGTTAGGCTCAGGTTAAGGAAAACTGTAAAGTTTCCATGAAAATTGAGCTAAATACTAGAAATTGTGAGGTGTACCTTGCATTCTAAACCTGAAAACACAATGTTCTTGATGCTGAACTCCAAGCTATACTTGATCAGACTTTGATCTCAGACCAGCTTAGTTCCATGCTATAGCAACAGATGGAGCCACTTTACACTGTAAAGCCTTAATTCAACATTTGAAGAAGGCTTTTATTTGTATGACAGATATACATGTTTACAAAGCAACAAAAAGTGCAGATTATCTTGTATCAGCTGTATAACAGGTAGTTATAAATGTTTTACCAAAGTTTTAATATAAAATGCGTAGGTATGTGTCTTTTTTTTAGCTATATGGTAATCATTAGTTTTTGTATCAAGCGTCATTTATCCTCTTACGGTGCTGGTGCTATCCGGATACGCCTAAAATGAACTCAAAAGAGCAATGAAAAAAGTGTAAACAAATATTGCAGATTACTGTTAATCAATTAACTAACTCAGCCTATCGCAGTGCACAGCTGAACAAACACCTCCCATAAGTTAAGCCTTATTGCCCTAAGCTGAAGCGGCCGTGGGTTGGCCATGTTTGTCGAAGGATGGATGGCTGGTGGAGCAGACGAGTCTGGAGTGCAGACCGCTGATCGGCAAGCGTAGTGTGGGACACCCCCAGCTAAATGGACTGACCACCTGAAAAGGTGGCTGGGATTGATTAGATGGGGAAGGCGGAGGACAGCATATTGTGGTGCAGCCTGGGAGTGGTCTATGTCTAGCAGTGGACTGCGATAGGCTAAGTTGATTGAAGTTGCGCCACAACATCCGGTTCCTTGCCTTCCACATCCAATCTGCCCCAGCACTCCCAGCTGCCTGTTTAAGGTGGTTATTTCATCTAGCTGAATAACAGGCTACGTGTGCCAAAAGGTACTGGTCTCCACTCGAGGACTCGTCTGCTCCAAAGACGTCATCAAGTCTGTCTTTCTTCGACAAACATGGCCGGCCCAATGCCACTTCATCTTGCTTGCTAACTCTAGAACCTATAAGCAAGCTGTAACACCAGTTAATTTCCGGATAATTTGAAGCCGGATCTTATGATCAAAGAATACATAAATGCTACTAATTATTATTAGTATAATTATTATAACTACCTAAAATGACTCTCTTATATTAAAGAAACTTTCATCTATAGTAACTTTATGTTAATTACAAAATGACATCAAAACGACCAATCTATATTATAATAAAATAAAATAATAGCTTATGTTTCAAATGAATGAATAAACACATTTTAAAATTCAGTGAATCGATAAACTTATTTTATTTTAGGGTTAAAAAAAACTCCCTATTGGGATGGGAAAGGAAGAATTTTAGAAAGCTTCAATATCTAGCATAATTGTAGGTATATATTGAATATTACCACTTGATATTTGTTTTTTACAGATGGGAACCCAATGCAATAATGTAGTCACAAATTGCACACTCAGAGACGTCACCCAAAACCAATTAAACACCACCACCAACAAAAGTGAAATGTTTTTAAGGCGTCATATTTTGCCAGTCACGGTTCAAAGGTCCTCGCGCACATATGGGAGTGGCGCGAGGAGGCGAAACGCCGGGGCGTAACTCCGCTGCCGCGAGAAATCACGGCACAGCGACCAGAGTTCCGGCGGGATCTCAGGGCGGCATGGAGAGTGCGATTGTCGCAACCCAGCGCTGGGCACGCCACAATTGCAGCGATAAGTCCCCTCTTTGAGGAGTGGCTAGACAGGCGCCACGGCCACGCCACGCCACCACCTTCCGCCAGACGCAGATCCTCACGGGACACAGACGGGGTCCGCTAGGGCTGATGTCTGCCGGGGTTGCGGGAAAGTCCGAAAGGGTTACCGCGGCCCCTGGCACAGGCAACTGAAGGAACACGGGTGGGTTTTAGTCAGTAAGAGTCTGACACACCCTCCCGCTCCACCCAGAGCGGGAGAAGTTATTTGATGATTACCCACCCACAAAAAAAAAGGGTTCAAAATACCTCTCGATTACCGTAAATGATTAATCAACAAGTCCCAAGCAATGATTCTGAGTACCGACACAAGGAAGATTTATCTAATAACAATGACCAACCATCAGGTTACCGTAGTACCTACAGGCTCTACCTAGTTCGGGACCTAAAGACCTTGTGTGGATGTTTTCTCATTTTATTATTATTATTATCTGTTAACAAGTCCCAAGTAATGAATCCGAGTACCACGACGATTACCACCACACACCATACAACGACGATTTATAAAATAACAATGGTCAACCATCTATTCCAACTCTATTTCTTTCACGACCGACTGTAGTCTCTGAAGGCCTAGACATAGAGAGCTAGGGATGAACGTACCTAAATACAGGTGGTTTTCAATATAGATTTTGGTTTACAGGAGTTACAGGGATTGGAATTAGAGCGACAGCCAGTCGGCAACCAGAGAGGTGTCATGTTAAATGCTGCAACAAAATACCTTGTCATATATTGCAATTAAATGAAAGAAAATTTAAAACTCATAAAAGTTCACTGTGTAAACAAGCGTATTACAAATTAGAGGATTAATCCAAGATAAGAATGCTTGGAAACATGCTGGTCCAGCTCCATAGGACAATCTAGGGTCTAGACAAAATCAAACGTGTTGCTACTTCAATTGTATAGTTTATTATTTTTATGACATTGGTTTACATTCTGTGATTACTTTAACTCACACACTGACATATTACTTGTTTACATAATTTGGAAAATCGTATACTTTTACAATGTTTGTCACTTTATTAACTTATTTGTCATTGCTACATTTTTAAATTATTTTTACCTATACCTATAATAAAAATGACCCTACCACAGTAGGTTCATTTTTATTATAGGTATCGTCTTCACATATAATTATAATTAATGTATACAAAATAATGTAACACATTTTAAAAGAGTAACGGTGGAGTTTCTTGCCTATTCCTCTCCATACGAAACTGCCTTCTGGAAGGGGCGACTAGAATCAATTCTAATTTAATGTAAATGTTGACGTTAAAAGTGCCTTTTAGGTGCCTACTTGAAATAAATACTTTGACATATAGACATACGGTATTTATTTACTAAGGCGTTGCTCTGTATACTATGGAGTGATAATTACTACGTCACACTATGTAACTCCATACGTATAATCACATAGGTGTTACCCAAAAGTACTGTATCATGCAAAAAATGCCAACCAAATATGACACGGTTCAACAAATGACTGTTGCTAAGGAATTATTCGCTGAATCTACCAAATATTTTCTGAAAAATTTGTCTTTACGTTTGAATTGTTTTGATCCGTTTGAATGGAGGTAAAGTTTTCTTCCGTAAACACAATCCTAATGGCACCTACATCCTGATTAATAAAAGCTAACATCTGAACACAATTTAATTTAAAAAAAGGACTAAAGCTTACGAGGGTTCGGCGATCACAATTTTAGCACAGGACCCCGAAAATATTTCGCGTATCAGGTTACCTACGTCATAAATATAGGTAAGAGGCAGACCGCCCGGCGGCCGTTATGACTCCAAAACAGGTATAACATATAAATAAACAGGTATTTAACATTATGTAAAATGTTATATTGATACAACATGACACTAAAACTCGAATAAACGACGCAAATGTATAAAAGAAGGACATTACCATCAACGTTTTGAATCATAATGAAATACTTAATATGTGCAGCTCTTCATGATTAAAACATTAATGAAAGTTGGCAGTTGACCTCTGAGAACGCGGATAAAATCTCTCTTTGCCTGTTATTGACCATCGAGATGGTTCTTTTATTGAAACGAATGTCTTTTCTCAAGATACTATAGAATCTGTAGATAACTGATCTAACAATCTCTTCAATATTGATTACAAAGCTGTCCTCTCTAATCTATCTGCTACGCCATCTCGAGGTATCTATGTCGCCGATACTTGAACTTGAATAACAATGCCAAAGCTTGATGGCTTATCATCTAGGAATAAAAGTACTATAGTGGCATATTTCCCATAGTTACTATCACAGCTATGAAATACCTAATGAACTGTGTGTCTCGTAACTGTTAACTTGCTACTTGTAGACATGGGTGTTTATAAAAGATAAATGATTTTATTTCTGTAAGTAGGTTTGAACAAACACTTTTACACGTCAATCGTATTTTAAAAACTAGATGAGGTCGGCATTTTCCATCTGACTACTCTGAGAAGAAAGGCTGAAACAAACTCAGAGGTCACCGTCTCTTTTAAAGTCCAGACAAAATCTTGGTCAGATCATGTGAAGGCTATGTAGATCGGTGTCTGAAATGGTCTTTTGAGGAAAGAACCACACAGATTTAGTGGACCTGTCCAGTCAGTGCACGCAATTGTCAGCAATCTTGCAGCTCAACTTAGACTTAAGGAGCTCAACGATTCGACGAACAATACACAAGGACAATTGAGTAGGCCGCATAAATTACTCAAACTGCCAGATCATGATTAAACTAACTGAGAAAAATACAAAAAAAAAAGCAATGACCGACATAGTTCTCACATGCACAATAATTAGAATAATATTATAATAATCTTTGAGGACCATGTAGATTTGTGTCTGAAATGGTCTTTTGAGGAAAGAACCACACAGATTGAGTGGACCTGTCCAGTCAGTGCACGCACGTATACGTACTGCTTGTCAAAGAGTGCTGCCTTATCTACGTCTTCTTTACGCCATTGTATCATAAGAATTCCTGAAAATATAAGATCCATCAGTAATAAATGAGTGCATTGCTGCTGCCATTCCCCAATAGGTAATAAGGTCCAAAACAGTTCTGTTAGTGTATATTGTAACATAAACTGTTCCAAAACATCCATCCAACTGCACTGTCTTTAATGTCCTACAAGTAGTTGTTCCGGGTCTGGTTGTTTGTGCATGTGAGTTTGAATGTTTGTAAACGCGCCCACAAATACAGGTGAAATTCCTAGTGTGGGGCAATGTTTAAAAAACATATATATGTGTATATAATATAATATATAAATAGTTAGCTGCCTATCATCATCTGCTTAGCCTTTTCTCTTGTGGAGTTGACTTCCAGTCTAACCGAGCGACTGCCTATTTGTCCTCCTTAACCCAGTTGATTGATTTTATTTGGGTTGGGTTGGGAAAACTCTTGAATGCAGGGAAGCAAGCAGGAGTATTTTCTAAGCTTTCAGTAGATAGTCTTGGATCAGATACAGTCTTTGATGATTTGTTGAGCTTAGCATTATTGTTACCCGACTGACCTATGATCATGTTTGAGTTTAATATAACTCCACCTCAAAGTAGCTTAAGCTTTGTATGGTGCGTTCAAAACTAGCACTATTAACTTAGATACCGCTTATCGTGTATTCATGTCCAAGGCATTAAGTTCTTGCCAGGGTTGCGGGAAAGTCCAAGAGGGATACCGTGGCCCCTGGCACAGGCAACTGAAGGAACACGGGTGGGTTTTATTCAGTAAGAGTCTGACACGCCCTCCGCTCCGCTTAGAGCGGGAGAAGTTATTTGATGATTTCCCATCCACAAAAAAAAAGGCATTAAGTTCTTACTTTGTAACAGCAATTCTACAGGTAAGACTAAGCTATTAATAAGTTCAAGTCCACGTGCAACTAATAGATACAGATTCATTCATGATTGCGACTGCGACCAGTTGTTATTGAGTTGCTTTAAATTAATTGTTCCGATAAATATTTATGGGGGTCATTACTCATTCTGCTTCGCCAGTGTCACAATAATTATGTGTCACTGATTATTGAATACACTGTTTTGATTACCTAGTTCCAGTTTTATAGAAAAATTAGAACCTATGTAGCCTACATTATACACATATAGATACTGTAAAGGTTGTCTGCAAAAGGGAACCTTCTTACATCATACAGGCTGGCAGAAAAATTACTGGTTGCGTTCGATCACTCAAGCGAATTTAAAATTAGTTTCAAAGTCGAATATGCAGCGATTGTTTCTTTGCAACAACAGTTATTAAAGTTACATGCTCTGTGACAGTTATGTGATAGGCACGTAAACGTAAGCACGTACTTTTGAAATAAATAGCCTACATTCAGTATTGCTTCTTATTTTCTAATTTAGCGTCTACAAAATCAAAAGTCATTTCTTCACACTGGGCTGAAGAATCAGCACTTTTTGAACGTGTAAATCACATAAGACAGTCCCCCCAAAACGCCCGCCCTTCACCACTTCCTAGTGCTTTAGCTGGGAAGAAGAAGTGGCGGAACAAACTCCCCAGCAGCACTGCTGTCTGTTCAGTTAGAAGAACTGGATTCTATACGGTGAGAAGTAATTAACATTACGAAACACAAAAATGTTTAAAATTATTTGCCATATGTCAGCTATCACACGCCAATGTTTAAAACTATACTCAAGCAGAAATAAATAATAAAAACGTAAACAGAACTACTACATAATAAAAAGCCTCCAGGCATAAAGGGCGTGCCCGCTTACATATGCAATGCTGCATTATGTTTATAAGTATGTATATAGCTGTAACTTGTAGCCACAAATGATAACCTAGGACCTTCGAAGTATAATAAAGAAACATTAATCACTAATAACAATAACAAAACCATTGTCAAAAGTCATAGTCATAGACAAAACATCGAGATGTCTTTTTTAGATGTAAGTTTCATATTCATGAATTATCTTGGAAGGTTTTTCTAGAATAAATTCTATAAGTGGTAGTCACAAGCACATCCCTAACGGTTGCGTAGTCTAGAAGATCACGGTCACACAGACAGACAGACACGAAAAGCAACTTTAATTTGTAATATGTATAGATACATAAACTAAGTAAACATCAAATTTTCTTTCGTTTTGTCAAGCCAAAACGAAAGAAAATAAAAATACATTTTGTCTAATGTAGGTAAGCCGTAAGCTAGAGTTTAGAGAGTTATAGCACACCCGTTATAGCATGCCCGCTTACATATGCAATGCTGCATTATGTTTATATAATTATGTAGCTGTAACTTGTAGCCACAAATGATAAACTAGGACCTTCGAAGTAAAATAAAGAAACAGTTAAATACTAATAACAATAACAAAACCATAGTCTGCAAGCCGCACCATATAGATTCCTAACGAAACCCTTGGTCTTGACGCGCTTATGTTCCTACTTTACGCACAAATAGGTACCTAAATAAACGTTTGGTTCCAACATTTATTTATTTATTTATGCACTCCAAACATACAAATATCCTTACAGGCTAGACCCAATGCGATATTGCAGTACACTTAAAAATTAAATAGTCCCAGTGCTTGTACCATAACAAAGTCTAAAGGTAGCTATTCTTTCAAATTCACCCAAAGCGCAACAGAATATGTCTACGTCATCAGCAATGAGGTTGAGAGTGCGGAGCATAATGATGTAGATAGCCTCCGTTGCTGAAACATAGAAGTGCCTAGTTAGCTATGGAGCCAATGCACTTCAGGCACTGTGCTAATAGTAATTTTTTTTTTATAAATCTGGTTCACGATTATTTCAGTGCATCCTGGCAGGTATGAAAGCCATTTAATAGTCCTTAGTCTTCTATCTATCACCTCGGAAATTAATCGTAGTTTATTAGGAAAGCAAGAGTTGGTCACATTTTGTAAGAGCCATTTTACTGTACTCAACTTCAGTGGTGAAACCACATTTTAACGATATCAACTTAATCTTAAGGCGACATTAACTGCCCGCGCCCTTGAGCGAGTGGGAGGTGTTTGCGTCGCGCCCCGCGACAAAAGTCAGACAAAGTCCGCGATACACTGCCACCCGTCGCCCGCCAGAGCCCCGCTTCAACGCGCACCAAAATTATTCGAAAAAACAACCCACCTTGATTTATCAAACACAATACAAATAAAAGCCGTATACTAAAATATGGGTCATTAAATTGTCTTTTATATGATTAAAGTTTCATGTAAATACGCCCCATAGTTTTTGCGTGATTATCGTTTTTTTGTCCACGTTAGACAATACTTTACAAATTAATTACACTATGTTATTAAAATATAATTTCACATTTTCACATATCAAATTATGAATAAAATTGTCTAGTATAACATATATTTTTTTCAAAGAAATAAGACTAGAAGTTTAGACGTGATGTTCAATATAAAATCATTAAAAGTCGTTTATCTGCGCCTTAACTTAACAAAATGCTCGTGCTGTCTCTGTATGAGAAGAGGCCTTTGCCCTGTTGTGGGACGTAATGGGCTGGTATTATTCTAAATATCTCCTAAACCACACAAGTTTCATGAAGTAAAAAAATCTTGAAACTGTATTATATTGCACATCAAAACCTTTTTATGTGTATAAGTACTGGCGTGTTCGAAGACAGGGACAGAAAAAAGTCAAAAAATTAAAAATCGTATCATAATTTTGGATAACATATGAAATTCCACATAATGAAAAGTTTTCAATTATCTTAGTCTAAGTATTTCATAATAACTCGGAATATTTACATAAACTCTAATTCTAATAATAAAAACTGTATACATTTTCACAACAAATACAATAAAACGATTAGGTAAAGCAAAAATAAAACTAAGTTTCAATATTAAATAAACACTAAAAAGCAATTATGCTTTCAATGGCAACTATGATAGAAACTGTGTTTCGATACGTAATATGGACTTTTAGTCTCAATACTTTTTGCAGATTACCTACATCAAGTAAAAATATTATTTTTTAATTTTGTAATACCTTCTTAACTCGATCTATTTTAGCATAGTTTATTTTACCAACCTTTTGATAAGTTAATGACTAACATTATTGTACCTACTTCTAACCTGTAGGTAACCCTGTAACATACCGTGCCGATACTCGTTCCAAGGAACGTTATTATGTATGCAACCAGTGTTTCTCATTCTAAGTGAATAATTGTATTCTGTTTTTGAGAAATAAATGTCTTAAACCATATACAGTAGAACCCGCTTAATACGATCACGCTTAATACGATTTCTCGCATAATACGCCACTTTACGCCAGTCCCTGCAACTTGAGACATATTTTCATACATTTCTTAACGCTTAATACGACTCGTCATCCCGTTTAATACGCCCGAGCCCAAGCCGAGAGGTCTAACCGAGCGCTCTAACGCGAAATAACGTGGTTGACGTCGTGTTGGAAGAAGAAGAACCCGAGATACTGCAGGGTTTTCCTGGATATTCTTCCATTGATGACAATGTAGCACCGTACGAAATTCAATCAATTGAAGATCTTATTGAGAATGTGAATAAAACACAAAACGAGGCCCTAAGTGATAATGATGAAGACGAAGATGAGTCAACTCCGGTTTTGTCAAACGCCCAGGCATTATCAGCTGTTAATGATTTAAGACGCTATGTAGCTTCTTTGGATCAAAGCAAAGACGCACTGCAAAAGTTGAATTGTGTTGAAAACCTTTTAATTGCTAATGCATCAAAATCTTTCTGTCAAACCAAAATAAGTGATTATTTTAAATAATGTAATTATAATTACACTACGTATTTAATGTAATTTATAAATGTATAATTTAATACCTATATATGTATACCAAAATTAGAACATAATACATAATAATATGTAGTACGTTTTATTTTCCCTATCCCGCATAATACGCTTTCTCGCTTAAGACGCGTTTTTGGTAGGGTCCCTGAGAAATCGTCTTAAGCGGGTTTTACTGTACTTTTATTTTCACGCTGATTTAATTATTGTTTTTACCTTTGCTTATAGATTTTTTGCTCTAAGTGCTTACGACAGACGTTGACTTGTCAATGTTGTCTCACCATGCCTGTCACACCCGAGGAATGTACCAGGATCCATGATCATCAGTATGGTACAATTGAAGAGATCCTAGAGACAATCGGCCAGAACAATGGGTGTGAGACATTCTACTGTCCAACCAGTGCATCGGAGGTTTAGGGAGACTGGACTTAACCTAAGAAGACCAAGCAATGGCAAGCCTAGGTGCACAACGGCCCGAGAAGATCGATTCATTGTGGCAACGATGTTAGGAAATCGACGTCAGACGGTAGACGGTAACGATCCAGCAACAACTTTTGCAGACCCGAAGGGACCCAATCAGTGACGTCTTGCTGAAGCCAGATGTGCCCGTGCAGATATGCACATCGAATGGGGTTAGGACGAATGGGGTATGTTCTCTGATGAATCGAGATTCGTGTTGTAAAATCGTGACGGGAGACATCGAGTGTACAGACGGCCAGGAGAACGTTTTACATAAGCATGTTTCGAAGAAAAGGTCCCTTTCGGGGGAGGTTCTGTACATGTGTGGGCCGGTATTTCATCAGATGGTCGCACGGCGCTAGTGGTGATTGAAAATGGCAATCTGACCACTGTGAGATACGTAAACGAGATTCGCAATGATCATTCGCATTTGGTCAATATGGGCGACAATGCATTGTTTATGCATGATAATAACCGGCCCAAGACCGCTCATGTAGTAAACGAGTACCTTCAAGAAGTGGGAATCCAT
The DNA here is from genome assembly GCA_937001585.2 of Brachylomia viminalis. Classification (NCBI taxonomy): domain Eukaryota; kingdom Metazoa; phylum Arthropoda; class Insecta; order Lepidoptera; family Noctuidae; genus Brachylomia; species Brachylomia viminalis. Next base: position 6,633,646 of record OW443301.2, read on the forward strand.
CAAACAGAGTGGCCAGATAAAAGTTCTGACCTAATTCCTATAGAACATGCCTGGGACGAGCTTGGCAGACATGTTAGAAGCCGATATCCACCGGTCACACAGTTGCACTTCATGCCCTTAAAAATGCACGTATTGAAGAATGGGAGAATATTCCTCAGCATATGCTGAGGAGTCTGATACTCAGCATGCCAAATCGTGTAGACGCCGTATTGAGAGCACGCGGAGGCAATACGAAATATTGAATTATAAAAAAAATTAGTTTCAATTTTAATCTAACGTAGAACTATTAGGTACCTACTGGGTTTTTTTAGCACTATAATGTCGTTAGTCATTACCTTTTAACCACATTGTTTTTGTTGGTTAAGATTAAAACTGTCATTGAAACTGGAAACAACTTTGGGTATTTTTGTAAATAACAACTTAAAAATAAATAAACACTACCTGCTGCCCGCGTGGCATTTCTTGTTTTAACATACCTAATACCTATAGCTGCGCCCCGTTACTTCGTTTTCGCTTAGCGTTCTTTTTGACTTTTTTTTCTATTTGATCGAGGGTCGTAGTGTGATGTTAAATAGCTTAAGTTATAACCTTCCTCTGTCACAGGCAAAAAATATTTTTTCAAATTCGACTTTTTTTGTCAGTGATTAGCGCGTTCAAACAAAAAACAAACAAATAAACTCCTCAAACTTTATTATAGTAATTATAGATAACAATGAAAAAAAACTCTTCTAAAAATTACATTTGAAACTTTAATAAATATTTTTTTTTTTAATAACATACGTCTTCACATGTAAACACAAGTTTCGACCATAAATTATAATTATTAATTGTTTGTGTAGCTCCATATTAAGAAACCGGTACCCATCATTTTTTATGAATACCGAAGTATATCATAATTCTATCTTGATCCGCTATTAGAGGTCATGAGAATTAATTTTGAAATTATTTAGCCAGAACGGAACCTTTTAGCGCTTTATTTGAATAAAATTTATACTTGTGCACATCGGTAGCGTTGATTATTTATCATCATTTTATCAACAATATACAGCGTGTATCAGCAAATTTATGGGACAGCTGATCATTTTTTCGCGATTACCATGTTGCGTGTACCATCAGAAGGTTGCGTGTTCAAGTCACGTCGGGTTCACCAATATTGAGGTACGAGGAACGGGGTGTAAAGTTCACTCATACTTCCATAGAAAAGGGAGGATCCTCCGACCAGACGGGTGTCGTGTCTGGTGGGCAACTGCCCGATGATTGACGTCGGGAAGTTGTATAAGTGCTAGTCGCGCGGTAAACTCTGCTTGCGCGATGCAGGATTTTCGTGACGTCAGTATGACGCACAGCTCGCATGTGGCGATGTAGATACCGCTACAGTCCTATGGAGAAAGTTGTTCAGCTTGATGGTCTATACCACATCCTTAAATATGACCACAGCTTTCTGATACATGCTGTAGGTATATTGCAGGTACTTACCTATGTGCAACTAAAATATGCTGAGGATTGTGATTTACATATCAACGATAACATAACCATGAGTAAACTAAAAGCATACTAAGATCCAAGGTACTAGGTAGAGCGGTAGGTAATAGTGGTTATAGTGGAGTCAGGTACCTACTACATCTGCCAGGGTTGCGGGAACGTCCAAAAGGGTTACCGTGGCCCTGGCACAGGCAACTGAAGGAACACGAGTGGGTTTTAGTCAGTAAGAGTCTGACACGCCCTCCCGCTCCGCCCAGAGGTAAAAAAAATAGGTACCTACAAAATTTTTCTGCAATGCTACTGAAATGTAATAACATCTGCGAGCTTTATTTCTTATTTAAATTATACTTATAAGCATCACTTAAGCTGCAAAATTCCGAAAGTTTTTGGTAGTCCTCTAGCATCAATATTAACTGTAAGATCTGTAAGAGTATTTCTGAAGGGAAATAAGTCTTAGGTATATATTATAAATACGAATTTCGGCGACTTTCTTTGGCAGGTTCTAAACTACTGATGAAAACCACTATGGTGGACTATTCTCAGTCTAAATTACCTAAAATGACACGCTCGCCTATAGATTTGATCAATCCAAAATATTCTATAGTATTTATTGTCGATGTTTTTCAACAGTTCACCTTTGCGACGAACTCAACACTTATTTTGTCGTCAATCCGTGAATCGTATCCGGATATTACGAAATATCCCAAAACTGAGCACAGAAATAAAATAATATGACACATATATTATGTTTTTTTAGCTTTTATAATATAATAACTGACATTATAATAAAGATATAAATTTTTCATTTTTCATTTCAATTCTTCATTCAATTTTTCATTTGTCAAATTAAAAATTAATAAAAAGTTTAGGCTGCCTTTTAAAAAACATGTCATTGTTGTATCCTAGGTTGGCGTCACGGCGTCATTTGGGTACCTATTTAGTAAAGAAAAAAAAACTAGATGCGTATCTATGCATATTTCATTGCAGGAGAGTTTGACTGTATTGTTAGGCTGAGGCCACACAATAGTGTCAAGAACGCATCGTGTATTTATAACATTACTTTGTGCTACTTATATAATGTGTAATGACGTGACTTCTAACGTGTGGCTGATATTGAACTCTTACTTACATTATATTCTCACAAGGTAATCGCACAATTACACATAAGCCTGCCTAAGCGATAGGTAGATACAGTCGCCAGCACATCAGTACCTATGTCGATTCTGTAAAAATGTGACCGTGAAGTGAACACATAGGTGAAGTGAGCCAGGAGTGAGCTGTCAGGCCATCCCACTGATGCTAGGGATTGACCAAGCATTACATTTACAATCATAATCGAGATTTTAATTATGTTTTTTGATCATTTTATATTATTTCAAGGCTAGTATTTAAGTGGCTAAAGATACTATTTACGGGTTTTTTTTAATAAAACAGCAAAACAGAAATTCATTTAGAAACTCAAATAAGTTCTTTAATTTTGATTTCCTAAACTAGTTTCCGACTGAATTTCTGTGTGGCTGGTTTATAAAAAAAAACTCGAAATAATATTATTTAGACACTTCTATACTAGCTTTGAAATAATCTAAAATGATCATCAGAACTAACTTTAAAAAACATAATTTAAATCTCGATTATGATTGATTGTAAATGTAATGCTTGGTCAATCCCTAGCATCAGTGGGATGACACTGGCAGCTCACTCCACGCTCACTTCACCTAAGTTTTCACGGTGAGATGGTTACAGAATCGCAATGCAGGTTATACGAAACTGTCAAATTTCTCCAAATGATTTTAAACCTTATAATGTTTAAAATAAGTTCAAAATCGAATGTTAAAATTTGACAGTTTGTGGTAAATTGACCTACTGCTATGTGTATTACCAATTACTCGAAGTACTACTAGGTAGGTTTTGTTCTCATAACAATCTAGCCTCTTGCCGTGTAGCTTAGATAACATGAATCTTGGTCGGTGATGCAGTAAAACAAGCATACATCAATAAAAATAAGTGTACAAAAACTGTTTTGAGGTAGTTTGATTAGATTAATAGGTACATAAAAAAAATCCGCCCGACTTCAGCCACTGCTCAGCATAGGCCTCTCTTTTCTTGAGCCAACCTCCAATATCGTCGGCCCATCTCACCGCCGGACGACTGAAACTTTGTCTTCCAGTCCTTGGACGCCACTCGGTCACTGCCTTACTCCACCTGCCATCACTGCGCCTTGCCAGGTATCCTGCCCACCTCCATTTGAGTTCCATAACTCGTTTTCCGATACCGAAAACCTTCGTACGTCTCCGAATCTCGATGCTTGGAACTCGGGCTATGAGCCTTATGCCAAGCATGGAACGCTCCATGGCTCTATGTGCAACTCTCACCCTATACGCAGCCTTTTGCGTGAGCGTCCACATCTCAGCACCGTACGTCACGGTGGGCAGAACACACTGGTTACAGCGGCGGGACTTCAGACAGTGCTGCGGGAACTAAACACCTCGGCCACTCTACAGGTCCGCATGCATACTCAATGTAAGCCCGTACCGATCAAGCGGGGAGTGAGACAAGGCGACAGAAGACATAGTGAAATGTTTAGATTGGGACTATTGCGGTGCTAACATCAATGGTGCCTACCTGTCCCCCTTAAGATTTGCAGATGACCTAGTGCTTTTCGCTAATAACTTCGATGATCTCCGGAAAATGCTTCAATGAATATGGCCAAGACGAAGTTTGCGGCAAACATCTTCAGCAATTCAAATTCTTCTGTCGGAAAGTCTGAAATAAAAGTTGGAGATGATTGACTAGTAGGATATCTTGGCCATATTCTTACATTTGGCAAAGAGCATCAACAAACAGCGATATCGAGAAGAATACTGCTTGTGTGGGCCGCATTTAAAAAACCAAACGACATCCTAAATCATGCGTTATTTACCTATCTTAAAAAGAACCCCACCCATGGGGGGTGGGTCAGACATGAGTATGAGTACAGCACCCATAAGGTTTAAAAGCAAAAGCAAAAGCCGCTGCCCCTATGGCTAAATTACAGGACCAACGATTTCTGAAAACTGCTCTTAAGAATTAAATTTTTGTTTTATTTTTAACTTTTTAGTCTAGTATCTAGTAATAATTCTGTAGACTTGAGCGGTAAACCGCAGAACTATTCAATGGCTCGTAGTAAACTAAGAGCCACTGAATAGTTCTAGTATCACCTCTTAGCTCTGTCATCAGGCTCTCCGTTACCAAGCACAATCTAATGGACTCGTCAAAACGAATCTTATGAACCCAAACTGAGCGGTTTACTAGTAGCCATTGAAGAGTTCCACTATTCACCTCCTGACTTCATCATCAGACCGTCCACAACAAGAGCAATCTATTGGACTTGTCAAAACAAATCGTATTACCATAAAAACGAAGTAATTATTAGTAGCCACTGAAGAGTTGCACTATCCACCTCCTGGCTCCATCATCAGACCCTCGTTGCCCAAGCCCAATCTATTGGACTCGTCAAAACGAATCATATGAACCCAAACTTGAGAGGTTTACTAGTAGCCACTGAAGAGTTCCACTATCCACCTCTTGGCTCCATCATCAGACCCTCGTTGCCTAAGTCCAATGTATTGGACTCGTCAAAGCCAATCACATGAGCCCGAACTCGAGGGGTTTACTGCCACTGAAGAGTTCCACTATCCACCTCATGGCTCCATCATCAGATCAGCTCCAAGATACCAAATGATAGTTTTGTCATCCGAACAACGTATACATATAAAGTTTTATTTCTAAGATTTTATTACAATGTTTGGGAGTTAGTTACAAGTGAAGCTAATAAAAGCGGGTTATAAACGGCTTCGATATAAAAAAGATACAGATGAACTGAATAACCGACGAGGTTTCGCTGAATTAGTTTGTGCCGGTAACAACATCTACTTGAGGCTTTTATGACACTGTTCGCGTAGCCGACCGATTCTCTGAAAATTCGACGTTTTGCTAATTATTAGAAACCTCACAGGCTTCCAAGAATTGTTTTTTGTTAGGACGTGGCACACAAATCCAAGCCTTTGGGTTTTTTTAACCTGACGTCAGGGTAAAAACCGTGGCCCCTGGCACTGGCGACTGAAGGAACACGGGTGGGTTTTAGTCAGTAAGAGTCTGACACGCCCTCCCGCTTTGCAGAGCGGGAGAAGTTATTTGATGATTTCCCACCCTCAAAAAAAAAGAGTAAAATGTACTTATGGAAAACATTTTGCCTAAAATTAGTTCAGGTGGATTTGGGAAGGATAGGTTAGGTGAATGGGTCCAGGGGCGCGGGACTTGGGGAAGTCCCCGCCCCCTATTCGATGGACCCGAGGCGGAGGCGCGCGCGGGTGTCGGCGCGCGCTTCTGAGGCGATGCACGGGGTAGTGAAACACCTCACTACCCCGTGCAGGAGACGAGGCGCGGACAGACCGGGCCAGCACTAGTGTGGGGCTGCGGAAGAATTTGGATTCCCGCGGCCCCGCGCGCACGTGCGAGGAGACACCGGGGTGGTTTTAGCCGGTAAGAGTCCTGCACGCCCCTCAGCCTTTTCCCCAGGCGGAGGTAGTCCATGAGGATTTCTCCCCGAAAAAAAAAATAAAAAAAAAGGTGATGGACCACGGAAGGATCGTACGTTCCCGCGACCCACGGCCCGGTGGCGTATGTGTGGGATGAAACACCGGGATGGTGTTTCGTCAGTAAGAGTCTGACAGACCCCGCCGCTTGCCCCAGGTCGGCGGACATCCATGAACCAGAGAAACAAAAAAAAAAAAGGTGATGGTCTAGTGGTAAAGGCCTCGCGTCTCATGCACGAGGTTGTGGGTTCAAATCCGGTCAAGTACCAATGTGCTTTTATCAATTCATATGTACTTTCTGAGTGTATCTTGGACATTATTGACATCGGTGAAGGAAACCATCGTGAGAAAACCTGGACTAATAGTTCAGATAAGTCTGAAGTCGCCACGCCGCGGCGCCGTCTTAAGCAAGCGTGGTGATAAATGCTCGTGCCTTTCTGTATGAGAAGACGTCTTTGCCCTGGCAGTGCGACAGAAATAGGATGGTATTATTTATTATTAGGTTAGCTTAACTGCTTACAAAAAAAAAACAATAAAACACAATCAATATTTTGCCAAAATAAGAGTTAATAATAGCCACTATTTAATTTAAAACACTAAGAAAACAAGGATAGCCAACGTCATCGGATTTCTTGTTTCGGTAAAAGACAATATCGTTTTCTAATTCACGCGTCATTCGAACGATTCTAGCGTCATTGTCTGGTCCAAACTAATACGTGCTCCAATTAATACCACCCAAATTGGGAGATCATGCGTCAAAAAATAAATTATGTATTTGTTATTCCACCTTGCTGTCAAAAATGTATGGAAAATGTATGGACTTGACAATTCGTAGACCTTTCGAAACGTTTTCGAAACATGCAGTGACAGTGGCATGTGTGACACTTGAACCACAACTAGGTACGACTGATGGTCTATCCAGACGGTCTGAATTTGAACTGCTAGCTTTATAGCTACAAAATAGCAGTTTGGATGCGACTTTGGTCCTTGCTGCATTTGCACAATTATCCGTCTTATTAAAATAACTAAAATAATTAGTTTGGATAGGTATATTAAGTATAGGTTTGAAGATTGATTTGTATCCGAAATTAATTCGAATACTTATTTATGATTTTGACCGCCAAAATCAATTATTAAAACCTGAGTTGTCATTTTATGCCTTCTAACTTAATTTATCGAGGTTATACCAACATAATGCGGATTATCCAATTTGGATCAGAATTAGTAGAAACAATTAATCACCACATGATTGGACACTCCTAACCGCTAACATGCATGATTCACTTTGTAGTGTGATAGGTATTATAATTATTATATTCATAAATTATACCTAGTTAATTAATTAATGCACATGTGTACGTAACAAGCCTTAAAACAGCTAGCAGTCGCGCGTCGATGCTAAAGTTCCGGCTAGCAGTGAGCTCCTAATTATAACAAAACGAGCACATTAGATATACCCACTAACAGCAACATAATATACAACGTTAATATTATCCACTACTGCGAAAAGAGTTCCCGCTAAAACAGACATATTTATTTGACTTTTTATTGGCAGTGACGTCAACATCCGGCTCCGTTGCACTATAGAAGCACAAAGTGAGTCACTTCAATTAAAAACTACCTATAAACTTATTAGACAGAGTAAATAGAATATAACACGTAAACCTTTAATTGAGAATTATGTAAATAATAAAGAGGCCAGTATATGTGAATATCTGCGATAGCAATGCGGATCATCTCTGATTTTTTTAATAAATACGATGATTAATTGCATTGGTATGCTTGAGGAAATCTTATTATAAGTAATTTACCTGAACCCTTGAAGATAATAATAGAAACAGCACGTGAGATAAATGATGGTAATAATTTATTGAATACAGCATCAATGTTGCAAAACATCTCTGTTCGATAAACATTGATTGCCTAGAATAGCAAAGAGCAAGCACGAGGATCTTGTAGTACCTAATTAGAATATTTCCTTTTTTATTTTTTTCCAATTACCTAATCCACCTTGATATTTCGTCCAATTTAAACAGAAGGTTTGCTCAATTTTCCATTTAAAAGACTCGTAATTAAATCATTAGCATTTATTTGTTGTGACGGTTGGTCATCTTTACCGCATAACCTTTTGGTAGGTACTACGTAGGGAGATACTTTATTTGTTTATGGTAGGCAGTCCTCGTGTGCCTGCCTACCTCCATCGCACTATCGGGGACTATTTAGCGGAGAGAGCCGTAATCTACCCGGATCGGGAAGGATGGAGCCAGCGAAAGACGTCGTGCGGTGTTCCGTAGGGCTCGGTCCTGGGGCCGCTGCTGTGGAGCATAGGTTACGAATGGGTGCTGCGCGGTGCGTTTCTCCACGGTGTCGACGTAACCTGCTACGCCGATGACACACTGGTCTGGCCCGGGGGAAAACGCACCGGCAATCGGCCATACTGGCCACGGCAGGTGTTGCGCAGGTCGTTGGAAGGATCCGGCGATTGGGTCTCGAGGTAGGTTTGCACAAGTCTGAGGCCCTCTGTTTCCATCGGCCTTGGAACAAGTCACCTTGGGATTTACACATAGTGGTAAGACTAGGAGGCGTCCGACATACCATTCATTCCAGCCGCACCAGAAGCTGTAGGCGGGCGTCGTAGGGCGCTTAATGATCTCCAGCCACCATAAGGAGGGGCCTGCGGGCGGCAAAATTGGGGCTGTGTAGTCGCTCGAGCAGTCAGGCTCAAAAATCTGGCACGCAGTATTATATGCGCGCGTTAGTGGGAGGACGTCAGTCGTGGGATCGGCTGCACTTGGTGATGGTGCCCGCTAGGCATGGCGGGCAGGGTGTGTCGGCCAGTCGAGGGTGTGGAGAATGTACAAGTATCGGCTGGGCCCCCGACATATGGTGCTAGAAAGAACAGTGGGGTTTTAGTCGATATGAGTCCGACATAACCCTCCGTTCTACCCAGACGGAGGGAATCCATGTGAATTTTAAATCGGGAAACACAAAGCTAGGGAGAGACAGACATCTGTGCTCAATTCAAATCTTAATTTGACAGATTTCCTGCCATGACATGGCCAGTACTAGGCCATCTACATCTTCTTCGAGTCGATGGCACTTAAGATAATTTAGCCTAGTTGAGGCATTACAGTCACGAGCACTAATAAGTATACGCTTAGCAAAATTTAAAGGCAAATTTCTCGCGGAATATTGATTGCAACTTTGTAATAAGACCTATTTCACAACAGTATAGGTCCTAAAATACTATGTTCGTAACAACATAAAAATACAATGAATACAGTAGGAGAAAATCACATTTAGAAGTTGCTAAGTGTATACATATTAGTGCTCGTGACTGTACATCATTCCACTTAGGTCCGTAGTCGGTTCAGTGACTATTATCATTCTAATTAGGTACTTATTATACTCACTCAACCCACTGCTTGACATGGGTGTCTTCAAGTTGCATCACAAAACCTGTTACTCATTCAGGTCTTTATTCCGACTGGAAGGCTTCCACATTGGTTTCGTCGGTAGTTAGGTCATCAAAGTCATCATCTCCTGCAACAGCTCCAGTGGGTCTTGATCTTCTTACAGTCCACAAAGTTTCGTTACAAATGGTTTTAACAAGCGCAGGAGGCCGCAGCTATCTGGGGTAGCCAGATTAAAGTAATATAATACTCCGGTGTTTTATCATATTTAACATCATCATAATTTACCAACAGCGAAAATTACATGTAGGATTGGAAGTTCCTATAATCATATACTTAAAAACAAATTTAAAAAATCGGACGCATTATCGTAACTAAACATCGACAGACAGAAATATTTTATTTATATCAGGTAGGTACACGACGGATGTAATATTGGTGAGAATAAAAATAAGTTACATATCTCACAAATCTTGTCGGTGTTAACTGTCTCATTTGACCTTCAGCATGCACCCCCCGCTAGCAAATCTAACTCAAATATAATGATAATGTCCAAAATTGTATCTTTAAGTGTTCATTTACGTCTTAATGTGCAAATTATCTCGGTTCGTGTCACTGGAAGCCGGAGTTCTTATTCCATACTAATATTATAAATTCTTCAGTAACTGTCTATATGTTACCTTTTTACGCCTAAACCACTGAATGGATTTCGATAAAATTTGGCAAGGAGATAGAAAGGACATGCGCTACTTTTTGTCCCGGTAGTACGTTCCCGTGGGATAATCTCCGACATACAAGCGGGCGAAGCCGCGGGAAAAGCTAGTTGGTTTATAAAGTTTACTTATCAGAGTTTTAAAGACCATCAAGATTATTCTCATAATGGTCGATAATGTGTATTTTCAGGTATTTTCTTATATCGGCGGATTTATTTGGCCATTAACATTTTGATTATCAATAATGTTTCGTGACTGGACGGTCGTTAAGAGACGCAGTTACAAGTTATATTTTTGCTGTGCATTGTTTCTTACATTCGTTGAAACTTCTTTGTATAAGGTATAAACAGCATCAATAGATAAATGCCATGGTATGAAATGATTTTTATTTCTGATTCGGTTCGGTTCTGATTAGGTTTGTACAAACACTTTTACACGTCAAACATATATTTTTTAAACTAGGTTGGGCCGGCGTTTCCTATCTGACTACTCTGAGAAGAAAGGCCGAAACAAACTCAGAGGTCACAGTCTCTTATAAAGTCCAGACAAAATCTTGGTCAGATCATGTGAAGGTTATGTAGATAGGTATCTAAAATGGTATTTTGAAGAAAGAACCAACCAGTTTGAGTGGACCTGTCCAGTCAGTGCACGCAATTGTCAGCAATCGTGCAGCTCAACTCAGAACTTGAGGAGCTCAACGATTCGACGAACAATACCAAAGAAAGGACACTTGAGTAGGCCGCATAAATTACTCAAACTGCCAGATCATGAATAAACTAACTGAGAAAAATACAAAAAAAAGCAATGACCGCCATAGTTATCACATTGACAAAAATTAAAATAATATTATAATACAAAGTAAATACTCATGTCATAGTATTATAAAATACATCAATGTCCATGTGTATATAAAAATCCGGACATAATCTTTGAGGACCATGTATATCAGTGTCTGTAATGGTCTTTTGAGGAAAGATCCACACAGATTGAGTGGACCTGTCCAGTCAGTTCACGCATGTACAAAATGGTTTGTTGCTTGAGGGTACATTGGAGTAGCTTAATTAATCCCAAGCTTTTTGTCATCCAAGTAATCTTTAACGTTATAGAAGCCTTTTCGACAGAGTTTATGTTGTGATTTAAATTTAAGTATTTAGGCTCAGTTCTTTAACATGGCTTGGGAGTTTGTTGTAAAAATGTAAAGGTACTTGGCACTTAAATGATTTACTAATTTTTTGGAGCCTAGTCGTGGGCACAATTATTAAATCTTTGTTTCTTAAAATATATAATATAAATGTATTTGGATGACCTTTTACTGGCTAATTTAACCCGGATAAGTGTTGTTAGTTTCAGCAGTGAGGCAGCGTCACAGAGCGTGGTATAATTAGCGCGGCCTACCAAGGGAATATTAATTGTGCGTTAGGAATGCGCACAAAAACGCGAGATCCGCCATAATTCGACCATCTCGACGTGCTAATTATAACTTGTAATACATACGCACTCATGAGCGTGCGATTTGGTTCAGGATGTTGTCTTACGTAATTTCGCTTGTTATTGCATTATATTTATCTTTCACTAACCGTAGACCTATTTCAGAACGGAACTCCTTGGCTGAGTCACTATGGTATCGGTCATTTATCACTTAAATTACAGACTTGTCTGTCATATCTACTTGACGAAAATTTTCTAGTTCCGGAACCTGGAACCCAATAATTGATTTGGCCAGATGTCAAATATCGACCATTAATCATGGTACCTACCTTCTTAAGTTATTGATTATGTAGAGTACTAGCTTCAAGTGTGAATTAACTGAATAATTTTATAATAAACCTGAACGGCCTTATTACAAAACAAGGTTTTTCTTTTGACATGGTTTAAACCATCGAGCCTGTTTTTGAAATAAGAACATAACTGAAATCGAAATACAGTTCCTTTTACAAAACTGTCAACTTAGTCCGGTCTTAGATTGTCAATTTTGTATTAAGAACTTTACTAAAGTCGGCATAAAGTTCCAAATACAAAAACTAAATCGAATGTGTAGGTTGGGGCTAAAGTTAGATCGTGTTTTGTAATAAGACGGGAAGAGTTTTATTTTTTTTTGTTTAAACACGCTAATCTCTAGAACTACCAGTTGGACTTGAAAAATATTTTTTACATTTGATAGCCCAGCTCTTGAGAAATGTTATAGGCTATTTAGCATCGCGCTACGACCCTTAAGAGCCGAGCAAAAAGAAAAAAAGTCAGAAAGAACGATGTAACAGCGCGGGCAGGCGATGCGATGCGACGCGGTGGGTCGGAGGCAAAGAACTATGAAGACGCGCGAATAAATTCCTCATCTCTTCATACTACGTCAAATAACGTTGAATCGTAAAAGCGAACATCCGCATGTCATCTGATACCAGCACTTTTCTAACCGTTTTGCATACCTTTATTTTAGGCTCATAAAATTATACATTTAAGAATTCCTTTAGTTATTTAAATAAATATAAAGTTACCTACATCGTAGGCATAATTTTTCTCTACTCTCCGAGTGACTGGGGTTTTTTTTTAAATCTTTTAGATGCTTGGTAGGGGTCTATACATACTTGCTTACCTACCTGTTGGAGATAGATATCTAGTGATATCTAGTGCGATATACAGGGTTATATGTAATATGTCGGCAATCCATTATGGGGATGTAGGGGAGGTCATTTCATTTCCGTGCCTCGGAAAGCACGTTAAGCCGTTGGTCTTGGCTGTCATCCGTGGATCTTTGGCAGTCGTTACGGGACGTCAGAAGCCCGAAAGTCTGACAACCAGTCTTACCAAGGCGTATCGTGTTACCCAGTAACTGGGTTGTGTAGGTCAGCAGCAGGTCATTCAGCTGCATCCGGTTAGACTGGACGCCGACCCCAACGTAGTTGGGAAAAGGCTAGACCTGAACAAATGACCTGCCTTCGTCATTGAAGGCAGGTCATTTACAAGCAAATCACCTCTTATGACCCCTATGCAAATTTCAACCATTTCCGAGTAATTTCACATTTTATATTTTTTTGGCGGTTTAACTTTGAAAATGTACTTATAAAAAAAAACGATGCATGATTTTTTTTTAATTATTATATCTGGTTCTACTTCAATACATAATAATCAACCATAAATTGACAATTATCATTAATAGTTTTTTTGAAGCACACAATTCTCATAATTTTGAGCAGGTTATTTGACTAAAATGGTTGGTTTCTGCAAAAAATAAAACATGGATATACTATCGACAGAACATTAATAAAATATGTACAACTTCCCCGCTATCCAACGAGATACAATAAGATACCAGATAACTTCAAAAAAATATAACATGTCAAATTACTGGAAAATGGTTGACATTTGCATAGAGGGCCTAAGGGGTAATTTGGTTGCAAATGACCTGCCCTACATCCCCTTAATGGGTTGCCGACGTATTACAAATAACCCTGTGTAACAAGGATGATCGACCAAAAGTTCGAACCGCGGTGTTTTACCACAAATAGGTTTTCCCACACTCGGAATTCCCACCCAAATGTTTAACAACAAATAATAATTATTTGTTTAAAACACTCAGTGTTTTGCAGTAATAAGTAGCATTTGAGAGTGAGAGTTATCAATATAATTGAACATGATATTCACATTTTACGAAATCAGTCAATATGACCCAAGTACTTAAGAGTGCTAGATTTTAAGTACTTGGGTCACGTAGTTACGGAGGACTTAAAGGATGATGCTGATATGGAAAGAGAACGGAGGGCGTTGGCTGTCCGATGCAATATGTTGGCCCGCAGGTTCGCACGTTGTAGGTACCTACACCAGCAGTAAAAATACCTCTTTTCAAGGCTTTCTGTCAATCATTGTACACGTGCACTCAGTGGGTTCGATATACGCAGAGGGCATACAACGCCCTCAGAGTTCAGTATAATAATACTTTCAGGATGTTGTTGGGGCTCCCACGTTACTGTAGCGCGTCAGAAATGTTTGCAGAAGCACGTACTGACGGTTTCAGTACCATTCTTCGTAAGAAGACTGCTTCTATGATGCGCAGAGTGCGTGGGAGCGGCAATGGCAATGGCATTCTGAAGGTCATTAGTGATAAGCCGTGCTGCACCATTATGGCGCATTGGGTACGTGTACATGTACATATACCCGGTGCGTCTGGTGAGTGCAGCAGATATAATATGAATTAAATCTTTTTTTTTCTCGTTTTTACTAAAATAGCTTATAAAGTGTGTATTACTAACATCATATGGATCAAGGTCTGAAATAAAAGTAATTTAATTTTAATATCCGGTTACGATGGCATATAATAAGTACCTAGGTACAGCTCGACACAACTTAGAAGTAGCAACGGCAAAATTCGTAAAAACGATCACATCCGAACTGAGTACGCCATCAAAATCACCAATCTTTGTTACTGCTTTAGGCGAAAATGATCTTTGCGCAAACGCATACTACTTGGTAAAATTATAAAACCAAATACATTCGTAAAATTGATGCGTAGATTTACATGGACTTGCTTGCAAAATAAATGATCACGTAAATAAAGTCTGTATTATTTGTTTGTTTATTAGATTCGTTTTGAAGGATATAAGGCTAGAATGATGAATACCACAAATCAAACTTTTAGAGAGATTTAATGTTAAAAACTTCACTTCATATTGTTTAAATTATTTGTATCATTGGATTATTACATATTTATGTAGCATGATAGTATATATACTATATATTATATTATTAGTATATATTATAATAAAAAGGTCCTAATCTTGTATGTAATTCATAGAGTTATTAATGAAACGTTATCATTATATATTGTGATGAAAGGGAGCTACTACCATCTTAATGTTCTAAGTTAACCTCACCTGCCCGTGGTGCAACCTGCTAAATAACGAACGAGGCTTTGACGACCGACAGAGGGCGGTATAACCATCACAAGAATGGCGTAATTTAATATATAGGCTGGTGACGGGCAGCAGCGTCACCGGTGCGAAAAACTATGCCCTACGGTCGCCAATCCGCATGCCCAGCGTGGCGGCTATGGGCATTACCTTCAATGAACGACACAACACAAAATTGAGCCCTGGTTCCCGGCCACCCTGCTATTCCTGATCAAGGTGACGGTCACGGTAACAGCAGGGCAGGGGGTGCGAAGAATCCCCGGGCTACGGTAGGCCACCACCCACAACTGACTTTGGCAACGTACAACGGACGAACGCTCAGGCCGGATGACCAATTAGAGCAGCTCGAAACGGAACTGCCAAGGATAAGGTGGAGCATTCTGGGGTTATGCGAAGTCCGAAGAACACACCATAACTCCAGAATCAGGCCACCTTATGTATTAACGGGAAGGTGACCAACAATCCCAAGGTGGCGTAGGGTTCCTCGTACATAAAGTTCTCACTGACAATGTTGTTGAGATCTCCAGTGGACACACTGGACCGGGTAGTGTACCTCATACTTAAACTGACCGAAAGGTATAGCCTTAAGGTCATACAGGTTTACGCACCAACGTCGGCGCACTCGGATGAGGCAGTAGAAGAGATGTATGAAGACATCTCTTCAGCTCTTCACAAGACCACGAAGACGCACTACAACGTTGTCATGGGGGACTTCAACGCTAATGTGGGAGTACGCAATAGCAGCGAATCGAAAATTGGTCTACACGGTTATGGAAGCAGGAACCACAGGAGGCAAATGCTCGTCAACTTTTTAGAGAAAGAGGGGCTCTTTTTAATGAATACGTTTTATAAGAAGCAGTTCCAAAGAAAATGGACATGGCAAAGCCCTGATACTGTGACCAAGAACGAAATAAATTTCATCATGACGGATAAAAAGCACATATTCAGATTAATACCGGTAGTGACCACCGACTCCTACGAGGCTCTCTGAATATCAACTTTAATCTAGAAAGATCCCGTTTAGTGAAGTCTACGCTCCGACCTAACCAGCTACAAACCGTTGTGGGATCAGAACAGTTCCAACTTCATCTGGAAAACCGATTTGCTGCTCTGGAAAACACGATTGACGTCGACGAGGCCCTACAATAAGTGGTGGGAATCCTAAGGGAAGAAGGGTCGAAGTTCTGGCAGCTGCAACGTACTGGTACGAAGTCCAAACTCTCGGCGAAGACTCTTCGGCTTATGGATGAGAGGCGGAATGACATGCATGCCACTTGGTCAGAGAAGCGGGCTCTCAATCGAAATATCAGCGAGCTGGTGCGATGGGACCTCCGATGCTCCAACACGCGCCGAATAGAAAAGGCAATAGAGCAAAATCGGGGGTTCAAAGTCTTCGCGCAGCAATTGAGGAGCCCCTATCTGATGAAGCTTAAAACATCTTCTGGAAATACCGTCACCTCAGGGCCGGATATTCTCGCAGAGATAGAGGACTTCTATGGCCGACCATACGACTCGCATGCTGTACGACCCGAACCTAACAGTGAAGATTCCCGAGCCACATTGATCCGCCACTATTCCGATGATCTGCCGGAAGTCAAGCTTGACCAGATCGAGATAGCCCTCAAACAACTTAAAAATGGAACAGCCCTGGGTGATGACGGAGTTACTTCAGAGCTCTTGAAAGCAGCAGAAAGACCTGTACTTCGAGAGCTCCGGAAGCTGTTGAATGATGATGAACGATGGGAGAACTCCAATAGCATGGAACAAAAGCATTGTTGTATTATTCTTCATAAAAGGAGATAAAACGCTCCTTAAAAAGTACAGGCCCATATCGCTTCTGAGCCATGTCTAAAAGCTGTTTTCGAGGGTAGGCTCGAATCGTCTATCGAGAAGACTTGATGAATTTCAACCTCCAGAGCAGGCCGGGTTTCGATCGGGTTACGGGACCATAGACCACATTCACACAGAGCGGCAGGTTATACAGAAGACCGAAGAGTATAACAGTCCCTGTGTCTTGCTTTTGTGGACTATGAGAAAGCCTTTGACTCAGTCGAGACCTGAGCTGTGCGAGTCCCTGCAGTGATGCCAAGTGGACTGACGATACATCGAGGTGATGAGATGCTTATATGACGCCGCCAATACGATTCGCCGATGATATTGTCCTTATGGCGGAATCACTGCAGGCTCTTGATCGAACGCTGACTGACCTAGCAGTCGCCTCTCGGCGTATCGGTCTTGGAATGAACATAGACAAAACCAAGGTTATGTATAACGACCTTATTACCGCGAGACCGATTATCATTGACGATGTCCCCCTTGTAGTTGTTCAGGAGTATGTTTACCTCGGGCAGAATATGCAGTAGGGTAGGAATAATTTTGCGAGGGGACCCGATAGGAGGATTCAGCTGGGATGGGCATCATTTGGTAAACTTCGTCAGGTCTTCTCGTCGTCCATACCACAGTGCCTAAAAACAAAAGTCTTCAACGCGTGCGTCCTACCAGTTAGACTCACGGAGCCGAAACGGGGACACTCACGGTTAAACTGGTCCATAAGTTTAAAATCGCTCAGCGAGCTATGGAGAGAGCTATGCTTGGAGTCTCTCTGAAGGATAAAATCCGAAACGAGGTGATCCGCCAGAGAACCAAGGTAACTGACATAGCCAAAAGACTTAGCAAGCTAAAGTGGCCATGGGCTGGTCACATCTCTCGTAGAACCGACAATCGTTGGGGAAAACGAGTTTTAGAGTGTAGACCGCGTTTAGGCAAAAGTAGTGTGGGACGCCCGCCGGCCAGGTGGAGTGACGACTTGCGAAAGACGGCTGACGGAGACTGGATGAGGAGAGCCGAAGATTGGGCTCAGTGGCGTTCACTAGGAGAGGCCTACGTTCAGTGATGGACGAATATAGGCTGATGATGATGATGATTATGTATAGGTAGTTAGTCTAATAACATTATATATTTTTAGTCATTATAATTAAGGGCATGCAATAAATATTCCATTTGGTAATATTACAAAACCAGATATTATAAAAATAGTTTATTCTTATTTGAATGGTTCTACACCTTCGACATCCATACCTACTTAAATCCCCAGTCTCAACAGCTCCACTAAAGTCGTCAAACGATTCGTCGCTGTCCGATGATGAGTTATTTAAGTTTATAATAAATTGATCCAAATATTGTTCTGTTCTATCCTCTTGTCGCATATGCTCTTTTTCGCATTTTATCGCGTGATCGACTAAGCCAATGCGCCTATTCGGATACGCCAATGGATTCGAATTTGTCCATTAATTGTTCTTTGACTATCGTTAGACTCATCGAGACATTTTTAGAACTAACGTGGCCTTTCACTTGGTCCCAATTATTAGCGATTGGGTTAAAATCCGGGTGATAAGGAGATAACCGTAAAACTGAACGACGGCCACTATTTGGACTAATTAATGGGTTCTGCTTTGTGGCATTTAATGATTTCATACAATTCTGGTTTCGGCAGGTTTGACGCAAAGTGTATGTTTTTAGATGTAATCCATGATTGCATCCGTGCTTTTAGAGAGTTGGAATTCAGTGCATTATTTATCTGTGTATTATGGTAAGAGGCGTTATCTTTATTATCGGAATGAGGTGTTGTTTTAACCATTTTGCGTAATTTTCTTTATTCATCCCGTGGTGATAATCGCCAGTAGGTACTTTGAAGAAGATTTATAAACTAAGAGAGCGCAGGTACAAAACCTCTTGAGCTGCCAGCGTGGACAAAAAATAATCTTTCACCTTTTGATATCTACTTTTTTATATATATATTTTTTGTGTATATTCGGTCTTTAAAAAAAATCTTATTATACGTATTTAGTGGCAAAAGTAAGAGTGTGTTTTTCCTTTCTTTTACGCTACAAAATGGAAAAAATAGATTTAGAAAATATTTTTCACAAAGAAAAAACAGTCCAATACTGTCTCATACGATATAGATGGAGCATTATTGCAAACTGCATGTCGATTCTGTAAAGGCGTGAAGTGAACACTTAGGTGAAGTGAGCGTGAAGTGAGCTGTCAGTGTCATCCCACTGATGCTAGGGATTGACCAAGCATTACACTTACAATCATAATCGAGATTTTATAAAAAAATATATATGCTAATTCTGTTGTTCTTTTTATATTATTTCAAGGCTAGTATTTAAGTGGCAAAAATTACTATTAACGGGTTTTTTTTTATAAAACAGCAACACAGAAATTCTGTCAGAAACTTAAATTCGTTATTTTTTTCCTAAACTAGTTTCTGACTGAATTCCTGTGTTACTGTTTTATTAAAAAAAAAATTCTAAATAATAGTATTTAATCATTTAAATACTAGCCTTGAAATAATATAAAATGATCAACAGAATTAACATTAAAAAATTTAATTAAAAACTCGATTATGATTGTAAATAATGCTTGGTCAATCCCTAGCATCAGTGGGGACTACATTGACAGCTCACTCCACGCTCACTTCACCTAAGTTTTCACGGTGAGATGGTTACAGAATCGCAATGCTGTTAATGAGGTTCGTGATCTCGGTATCATCATGGACAGTAAAGTCAACTTTAGAAGCCATATTGATAGTATTGTTACGAAATCGGCACGGCTACTAGGATTTCTTATGAGAAACACTAAAGGGTTTAAGCTGGTAAGAACAAAAATTGTACTTGTATAATGCCTTAGTTCGGAGCCACCTTGAATTTGCCAGCGTGGTGTGGAGCCCACACTATACAGTAGGTACACTCACAAAGAGTAGAAAGCATCCAAAGGGCCTTCACGAAACACCTAGCACATGCCTTCGGAGATGTTTCTCCCCGATGCCCATATGAACAACGTACTCAATGTTACAAAATGATAACTCTGCGCAACTGTCGACTGGTACATGATCTCATGTTATTTTTCAAATTAGTTGACAATAGATTGGACTGCGATAAATTAACTGAACAAATTGGACTAAAAGTCCCCCATAATTTATCCAGATTTCCCATTACCCATTTATTCCACACTAAAGCATCCAACACAAATATAGGAATAAACTCACCTCTCAATAGGCTCAGTCGCTAGTCGTGAGATGAATTCTTATATAAAATCCTCTCCAGATGTTGACATATATCATGAATTCATGACTCAATAACACACTTTAAGGCCCAAATTTTGATGTCCCTAAGCACGCAACTCACATAACCTAAAGATTGATTTTATTGTAATAATATGTAGGTATTTCTTGCAACCTCTGCAATCTTATAATATATGTATGTATTTTTTATATTTCTGTTTATAAAGTTGTTATTGTTACCACTTAATTTTTATGCATTTCGTTTTTACCTTAGGCTATCACTGTATTTGAGAATGTTGGTTCACCTATTATTGGCAACTGTATAAGCCCTCAACTATTATCTATTGTTATTTGATATTTTGTATACAGAAGCTGTTGGTGTACCTTTATGAATAAATAAATAAATAAATAAAATATCGGTTATTTAAGCCTTTCTTAAAACTATCCGTCCAAGTACTTTTTAAGCCTCTTCAAAAAAATAACTATATCACGACCGTCATTTCAAAACTTTTTATCTGTCGAAGATACTTAATCCGCTGAAGTCTTACTTTATCTTTCTCGGCTAGTAAAGATCTATTATTTTCCACTTTCTTGAATTAGAAACCCAGTTCATGCATTAATCTTTGCAAAGTTTTTCGACTGTATGTGAAGTTTATGTCTTCCTTTAATTTGTTTAACAATGATTTTATCGCAGACAACCTTTTTTCAGTGACTTGAAACTCATACATCTTCCTTCTAATGGACGTCATTATCAAAATCGTCTAAATTTGCTCAATGTCTCTTTCTTTTTTCTGGACTTTTTAGGCGAATAAATGCACGAACGGAGCCACGAGTTAAACTAGTCGAATCCGAAGTATTGTCTCGAACAGAATCACCAGTTGAACTAGTCGAAGTCGAGGCATTGTATGCTCTTTCAAAACAGCACTTATTGTTCGACGTGACGAACCAGTTCCTTTCGCAGTTCGCTCTATAAGGTTTTAAAAGTGATATTTCCCAAAAACTATAATTTTTGACTCCGTGGTCTCTTGACTCATAAATTGACAAACATTAAAAATTATTTCACGACTTTGGCTATTATACCGTTTACCACGTTTCAATGCAGTCATGATGAAAAAAAAATACCAACAAAAAAATATTCACTTTCCCGTTAAATTGCCACGCAGTGTACGGACTGGTTCATTTTAGTTTATAATAATAAGTCTATGTGTTCACTCAAGTGCATTCACAACGCTGTGTCGGGTTGAACTGAGGCTGTCCTATACTACCTATAATATATTGTAGTCTGTAACTGAGGCGGGAATGAATAGCGTTGAATGGAGCGATAGTCGAATCGGTCTTACGAATTTTGGCGATGGTTATACTTATAAGTTGTGTCGTACTGTACCTACTTAGAATTTTTGAAAAATGTTCAACATATATTTTACTCATTTGTTTTAAAGAAATATTCGGACGTGATATAACGAAAACCAATATGACTAGCTTGAAAGACCTATTGAATGTCGACGCACTGGATTATCCAGTACCTATCTTACAACTTTGCAGCGTCAATTACAATGTCTAATTAAAGACTGTTACATTTTGCGTGTCTCACGTTTTCCTATGTTTCGTGAGTGTAACTGTCAATGAGTGAGTAGCAAGAGAGTATATAATCAAGCCCTTCCAAGTCTAAGTCTGAATAGGTGATTAAATGATTTGCAATGTCTCGCAATAATGCCAACTGTGGACTACATTCACCTTTTTCTGATAAGCAAGCCAATTTGTTGATTAGTTGTGCTATTAGTTCCAAGAAATGTTTTAGACGATTATAAATTTTCATTAGCAAATCTTTTAAAACTTTAATGAGGGTAGTTAACTAATTAATTATCGACGTTTTGCAATAAAATGACTAAAATTTTGCTTTATAATTTATATTGTTCACAACTGCTAACACTAAATCTTTGCTCTGCGACTATAAAATCTTAGAATGGAAAGTTTAATCACCAATTGTTTGTCCTTCAAAAAAGTGAGATTGCCTTTCTGCCGAAGCTCGAGTAAATTTCAAATAATTGATAATTTCAGAAGACTGTACGGAAATTGGCTGCAAGCAAATATTGACTGGCCAAGTTATGTGCAAACTTTAGTTAGTCAAGAACCAACTGTAGATGAGATACTAAGAGCACACTCACTCAAGTCTCTCAAGAACCGTCTACATCATCGTCCGTTGGAACAATGACAAAAAGGTCCCGAAAACCATTCGAAGATCTGATGATCATACAGGCGAAGATTCCAGTGAATTGGCCTATGCAGCTGCAGCACGTTTAAAAGAAGAAAGTGATCGAATATATGATGAAAAATCCTAAAGCAGCCGTTAAAAGTTCGTTGATTTCTTAAGCGTTTCTTAATGAAACGCTTAAGAAATCAGTGAAAACCGTCATATTTACACCAGAGAAAGCTCTTGGATTGCTTCTTTCACTAAAACTGTCAAAGTGGCAATATATTACGGTGCTATTAAGGTGCTAAGGATATTTATCCATCCTACTATAAAGTGCAACAAACTAAGCTTGATTGCTACCCTCAGAAGCAATCACTGTCAGTTACGGATTAATCGGCTAGGATTACACTTCAAGCTTCACTTGACATCACGGTGACGAGGATCCTTCAAAGTCTTTCTAACAATTATGTGCAAAATAAGCACCCTAAAGCTGATATCCAAGTGGAGATTTGATGGTGCTTCCAACTAATGCCGATACAAGCAGAAAATGGAGGGTTAGCAAGATGATTCAAGCATTTTCATGACTTGCTTGGTGCCACTTAAACTGACAGATGGAGATAATACTTTATGGACGAACCCAAAACCATACTCAGCTTTGTATTGTCGTCCAGTTCAGTTTATTTTTGTAAAGGAGAGCGAAGCAGTTGTCACTCATCTCTAAAGACAAATGGATGATGAAATTATTTTATTTTATTTATTTATTTTATTAATTTTAGGAAAACTTACAGCTAATACATTTTAACATCAAGTACAATGTGTAAACAATGGCCAATTACAAGCTTCCACTAACGATTAATGTGAGTAACATTAACAAATACGCGAAAACAGCGACGTAAGAGATACGCACATGAATAAATCACATGCTCAAAAAATACAATAAAATTGAGAGAAAAAAATAAATAAAAAAATGGTTATACATCGAAAAAACAATTGTTCAAACTTTTCTTTACTTCCTTAACGCTACTAGTAAATAAATCTAAATCAACTCATTATGGCTCTTATCCCCACAGAGTGCAGTAAAAATAACAGGGTGACTCATCAACGAATGATGACAATGATCGACGCTAAAGTCTGCACGTTGCAATTCATCGTGCTACCTGTGCTTAGCAAAACCTACATAAATTAACCGATTAGATGCTGTAACATTAAAGACTGTGTGTTCTGACATATACAAGAAAGAAAGAAAGAAAGTGTGTTTATTTGAGGTAAACATGACGCAAAAAATTACATAAACACAAAAAATAAGAAAAGGTTAGGGTAAACATGCGTCACATCCACGCAAAACGGATATCGCTCAGCATTATGCTGCGACCCTATGCAAGACAGAGCCCCGGCGCTGGTTTTCAGCGACAGCCGGCGCTGACGTAATGACGTCGTCCGGTGGAGCAAATACGACTTAGGCTTGTCATCCATCAGGCATACCATCATACCATCCATGGCATACCATCTGGCGAGAAGATCGACGTAATCTAATTTAAGATTTTGCCCGCAAAACAACAGAAAAGTACATGGAATTATACCTACGACTGGTACTACATGTCGTCAACCGTACCTACATACATTATTAATACTCGGTGCTGACATAGTCGAGAAAAAATATATTGTGCCCATTGGGACTCTCTCGGAAGAAGCCTTAGTCTCGAAACAAAGATTTTAGGAGTTTCCGGGAACATCATTCGCGGAAAAGAAGCAGGCTAGATTCAAATAAAGATATCCTCAATATGCTTGTTGTTTCTTCGGATTCTTCCTAAGTGCACAAAGGCCTAAGTTACATGCCAAGAAAAAGCAGAGTTTTTTTTGCTGAAACTTAGTTTGAGTTTTTAGAAATCTGGATTCTGACTCAGAATTGGAGTCCGACAACGAGAGTGATAAGGAAAATGTTTAATATTTAATGATATTTGTCATGTTTTTTTGTTATTTATGTTAGTTTATTGTACTAATACGTTTAGTTATTAATTCCATTAATTAGTTCTTTAAATATTTTGTATAATTGTAAGTATTTATAGTAGGTACTTAAATAATGTTTTTTGTAGCCTCAGTTTTATTTAAATTATTAATTTAAAAAAATAAACAGCTATTTGTTTAATATTTTTCTTGTTATATACTTATTCTTAATATTTGAGTCAATAACATTCTTCATATCGATGTTCTTAACTTAGACACTAAAAGGAACCGTTTCATATGTAAAAATATTTAGACGATTATAAATGAAATCAGCAGCGATAACCGTTATGTGGAGTATGACAAAAAATCATAAATAATTAGTACTATTACCTGTAAGGATATTACCGTTTTTCTATTAGATTTTTCATACTAGCTTCATACAAATTTTTGTAAAAAAATTACAATTCTTTCGTTTTTGTGCAGAAATAAACTAATAGAAACGATATCCGGCAAAAAATCCGGCACTTGCAAATTGAAATCCCCAAGTCTATGAAAGCCGATTTTCAGGCCATCGTGGGTCGCGCTGTTTAGTCACCCTGTTGGAGCCTTAAAAGACCAGTTCATTGGCGCAAGTTGTCTATAGCACCTGCATTCTGTTGATTATGGAAAAGTATTCGTCACTAAAACACACAAAGTTCGTGCAATCCGGGCTACCGGCTGCTCGGGCATCAGTGTTCTGGAGCATGCTTGAACGCTCTCAGAAGGTCGTGACCCGGATTTGTGTGATTAGAGCTTTACGTGGCTTTACTACTTATCGTCGCTGAAGTTCTAACATCGTACCTAACCCAAGAAAGTCAACTTTTCGAAGAGCAAAAAGTATAAAAATATTACATAGCTCTGTGATGAATACACATTTTTTCATATATTTTTATTTATGTTTGAATTAATGCGTGTTCCTAATGGTTCTAACCATTGATTATAATGAGCCAAACGATGAGTTTTTAGATTCCCAATAGATTTAATTTCGTGCGTAACTCAAAATAACTACACTACTTTTTTTAGTTACGCAGTATTAGAGCTTGAGTGACTATATGTGCCTTTCTATCTGAAATTCCCTTCCTGCCATAACTAATATATTCAAATAAAAGAAAGACAAGCGACAGGAAATATGAGGAAGGATATTGTCAAGTAAAGCTGCACAATTACAATCGCAAATAACATTGTCGATCAAACGCTAAGCAACGCGATACGGAACTAAGCCCGAGGCTATGTTTATTGTAATTGAGGCTGGATCCGAGATAATGATCGAAATATCGAGATGTAGGTAATCGATTAGGGTATGGACTGCACATGCCGCGGTTAATGAGCTTCGATTTTACATATAAAAACTTAACCAATCGACAACTGTTTATAGGTCTGATAGAAAATATTTATTTCCCAAATGCTGTATATTAGCCTCAAAGAACGACAACTATTTCAACTTTGTGGTCTTCCATCTTTCAGAGTAGGTAGTTAATAACATCGCGTTGTGTCTGCTTACAACAAATGCCACAACACGATCTTTCCTTTGTGGAAGATCATTTTTCGCATTTTCGCTCTTGGAGCTTTACATATTATATTAATTCGCTAACGGAACCGCGCGGTTACAAGGCACGACCCGCTTGTCTCTGCCACGTGCCGCATCCACGAGCAGCTTGACTCGTGTGTAGGCACCTTAGAGGAATGCCGCCCGCCCCCCACTGCGGACGACTGGCGAAGTCACACGCGTGGTTCACATTCCACACATTCTTCGCAGTTACGTTACCTTTAATATGTCTCATGTTACTGTGAACTGGCTTTAATTTGATGACAGGACTTAATATAGATACAAGTTTAAAACGGATGTAGTTAGTGTGGGACACTTGAGCAAGAAACTGCCTGCACAGAAATTTTCCACATTATGTAGGTACCTATATTTGTGGACCGATCAGTGAGATGGACTTTTAACAGTAGATAATGACCAATGTGGTTTCCCGCTTATGATGAACAATCCGCATGGTCATGAAGGCTTTGTTTTGCAAAAAAAATTGTCCCTTGACGAGTCCCTTTCAAGTCATAGACTCGAGAAATATAGTTGGACCTATTCCCAGCTCTTGAACTTCTGCGTGTTCGTCGAGTATTTAGAGAGTTGGCCCATCACTAAAGGCACTGTACCGAATGCAAATATTTGTACACCATTATCATCCAATCTATGTCAATAGAATCTCATTCGTATGCCTATGCGGATTCTCGGAGATTCCGGCTCACTACCAAGTATTTATTACGTTTCGACACGATCTATGCATTTTTTGCTTACCTACGTGTTTTTATAATAATTTCCCACGGGTACGACGGCAGAATAGCAACTCATTCGTTCATTATATAAATAGGTAGACACGATTTATGGCCTTGTAAGCAAAACATTGTGGGAGGTCAAGTCGCAAAGGTGTCCTTCGAGTAATTTATGATTGGATATTTTATTCGCATCGCATCGTAAAGGCAGAAAAAACTGGTATGAAATCTAATTATCTCGCTGTACCTCAACGACTTCCCAAATCAACAAGACTCCAACATCTAAATGCGCTAATAAGTCCATTGCGATTGTTCTGTTCATTCATCGAATATTTCTCATTGTCGTTACATAAGAAGACAAAGTTCACGGCCAACGAGCTTCATCTGCGATTTTCACTCGAGCATCAGGCGCTCGATAAACAAGGCGTGTCTAGATTGTTAACTCGGAGGCTGCATCCGGGCCACCGCAGGGATCAAGCAACGGCGGGGGCGTGCGAATGTCAAGGAACCCTCGCGACCAGCGCGCGCCGTCAGTCGCAGCCGACATGTCTGCGCGCGCGCCCGCCTGCCGCGCCGTCACCGCGCTCTGCGCGCTCGCTGTTCTTGTGCGGATCGGCAGTGAGTACTTTATTCTCGATACCTACATTTACTCATACGCAACATCGTATGGGTCTTCGACTAGTGTTAACTTATGTGCTGGACGAAATTCATAGGCTAGAAGTAATTTAATAATTTCAGAACCTAACATTTTTAGCAAAGAGTGTGGTCTAATCAATTCTCTTTAGGCACATCCAGGTGATCTGACGGAAGTTCATCTTTAATTAAAATTTCTATACAATTGTTTCAGGTGTCCAGGGTTTTGATTGTCACAGAGACGGTCTTCACACAGACTATGATCAAGATTGCCAGAAATATGTGAAGTGCAGCAGCGGTGCAGTTACTGGTCGGTATTCATGCCCCGAGGGCCGGGTGTTCAGCGAGCCCGAGGGCGCATGCGTGGCGCGCGCGCGCCGGCCCTGCGTGCGTCGCCAGTGCGCGCCCGGCGACCAGCTCGCGTACGCCAGCCCCGGCACAGCCTGTCGTCAGTACTACCGCTGCGAGAACGGCTCGGCCGTGGAGCGCGCCTGCCCCTCGGGAGCGTGGTTCGACCTCGAGCGACAGGCGTGCACCCGCGGCGCCGGCACCTGCTTCGAGCCCGTGTGCGCCGGCCTGCCGGACGGCGACTACCCCGACGCGTCGCACGCGTGTCGGCGTGCGCTGCGCTGCGGCGGCGGCGAGCTGCGCGCGGTGACGTCGTGCGCGGCGTGCGCGTCGTGCGCGGCGTGCACGGCGTGCGCATCGTGCGCGTCGTGCGCGGCGTGCGCGGCGACCTGCCCGCCGCCCCGCGCCGCCGCCGCGCCGCTGCCGGCCGGCGACGCTGACTTCTGCTCCGACGAAGCGTGCTCGTCTTTGTGTCGCGACGTACCCGACGGTGCATATGCAGACCGCACCACCAGCTGCCGCGAGTACTTCGTCTGCGAGGCACGCCGAGTGATCCGGCGCGGAGTGTGCGAGCCGGGCCTGCAGTTCGCTCGCGGCGCGTGCGAGCCGGCGGAGCGCGCGTCGTGCCCGCCTCCGGCGCTGAGCCCGTGCTTCAACCGGCACGACGGCTTGCACCGCGACTGGCACGACTGCACCTCCTGGTTCGAGTGTCGACGCGAGCGCGTGGTGAAACGCGGCTCTTGCGCGCCAGGACTTGTGTTCGACGGCAGCGGATGTACGCCGTCCGAAGATTTCCTATGCGATGGCCCAGCGGTCTCGGTGGAGTGCGAAGGGCTTCCGAGTGGCACATATCAGGACCTCGACACGAACTGTACCCGTTTCTTCCACTGTGAAGGTCTGTTGCGCACGACGCTGGCGTGTCCCCCGGGGCGTGTGTTCGACGGGGTGCGGTGTTCGCCGATGTCACAGTACCTGTGCCCGAGCCTGGAGCGCGAGTCGTGCTACGGGCGGCCGGACGGCCGGTACCGCGCCGCCGACACCGGCTGCCGTGGGTACTACGAGTGTGCGCGCGGAGAGAAGTCTATCTACGCCTGCCCGACGGGCCGTGTGTTCGACGGCGAGGCTTGTGTGCCGGCGCAGCCTGGACTGTGTCTGCGGGAGGACTACTCATGCGAAGGTCTCTCGAACGGTTACCACGCCGAGATTGAGTCAGGATGCCGAAGGTACCCACCGGTTTCTTTCTGGTTACCACCAACGTACTTATGTCAAAATGTCCTAAACGAAAGTCTAACCACAACTTTTTTAATTGCAGGTACTTCTACTGCGAGCGTGGAGACCGGCTGGTCACGTTGTCCTGCCTGGGCGGCAAGAAGTTCGACGGGCGCGCGTGCGTGAAGGCGTCTCAGTTCGAGTGCGGCGGGCCGCCGGCCGGCTCGGTGCAGGCGGGCGCGCGCTGCGTGCGCGACGGCTTCTACGTGCAGCAGGGGACGCAGTGCAAGCGGTACTACTTCTGCGTCACCGGGACCAGGACAAACCTGTCGTGTCCTGAGGACCAGATGTTCAACGGACAGGTGTGTGTACCGAAGGCTCAGTACTCCTGTCCTGGCTGAGCGGACCCCTGCGACGCGAGGACACCGAGCTCACGCCCGCGGGCGCATACTGCCGGAAACAAGGCTGGGAGACACTCAAGACGTACCTGATTACTCTATTTATTTCGAGGCTGTGAACTATACAACTAGAACACCGCTCTTATCGATGCGCGCACTACTATTAAGATTAACATCCCGTTCCACTCATCTACCTCCTATTTTATAATAAGACACGTTTACTTCTTACTTTTTATTGGCATAGAAACTTTCAAGCGACCTAGATACTTCTAATAGTAATTACACATTGACTATATCTTACAGTATTACTTTACAAATGAATAATAAGCTCCGTGAATAGAAAAATAAAATCTCTTTTAACGACATAAAAGAATAGTTAATTTATTTATTTATAATATTAATATAGATAATATTTCCTCGACCTTAAATTAACAAAAATGATTAGCGAAACTTCACAAAACAGTTGATGATATTACTTGTCATATTGAAGTAGATATATTTATGTATCTAATATTTTTACATTAGCTCGAGCCCTTTGATATAACAAATATTATCATTACAATAAACTAAGCTGTGGAAAGGAATATTTAGATTAAAGAAAACTAGCCGAATGTATTTGTAAATAACGTGCAGTATTCGTTAAAACTGTTAAATACAAATATCTCAACAATTTTGGCATTATTCATAACTAGGAAAGCATGTCTAAATCATTTACATAGTATATATATAATGTTACGTATTTAATAAACGATTAAGTTTAAATGTTCGTGTATATAATTTATAAGCTGGCGCCTTAATTGTGAGACTGTCCTAGTATCGTGGAGGAGAGGTGAATGAATTCTTTAAGCTTGCGTAAACCGCAGTTTTCACGAGTCTTACCCCGCACTCCAACACCGCGCCTACGGCAGTCTCTATGTCAAGACACCAGCTAATACGACTACATTAATTGTTTTATAATACATTTTTATACATCACTCAATTACAGAATTTTTAAACGATTTCCTGACCTACTCGGACACACTTTAAATATAAAATTTTCAATTGGTCCACGCCGAAAATGTCAAGATTCACTTGCTCGATTTTTAAAAGAAAAGTTAATATGATGCCAACACTAAATTCGTAAATATGTGGGCGCGGCCAATCGTTGCCTTCGAAAGCGTAGCACGAAGCTGACAGAAATATTAATCTTTTGTTCATTGAAAAGATTGCAAATCAATGAACACATTAGACAGGGTGACTCGACGTATCAAAATCAAAAATCAAAATCAAAAGTCATTTATTCAAATTAGGCTGAGAATCAGCACTTTTTGAACGTCAAAATCACATAAGACAGTCCCCCCAAAACGCCCACCCTTCACCACTTCCTAGTGCTTTAGCTGGGAAGAAGAAGTGGCGGAACAAACTCCCCAGCAGCACTGCTGTCTGTTCAGTTAGTATGTAAAAGCACCTTTTCTATAAAATTCCCGATTCGATCGTTAGTTTTTTTCTATATAATAATAGTGTCGATAAATGATGACAGTGCACATCACTACTTTATATATGGGGTAGGTCATATATAACATATTTATTGTCAGATTCAATAGTGTTCATTAAACAGGTTCAGTACGAATAATCAAAACGATCTCCGTAACTCGTAAAAATACTTAATAAAAGCAATATGCAATTAGCTCAATTTATGTAAAATATATTTAGGAAATGTTAAGCCAAACTATTCTTAAGAAATATAATTTTAATTTTTGCTTCATTACAATATGTCACAAACTCACAATATGTATAAGTTAAAATAATGTTAAATAATTAAGAACTTTTTTATTTAAAATACAAGCAATTGCCTTGAAAGCAAATGTCTTTAGCAATGCCAGGTTTGGAATAAAAAATTGAATAAATTGGAATTATATTTTCTTGAAATTTTAATAAAAAAAAGTAAATAGTATTTTAAGTAATACATAATAAAGTATAATATCTAAGAGCATAACACAAAATACTCGCATGAGTTCTAACAATACATGAAGTTTGCTCAAAGGGTATATCGTGTCGACATTATCCACATTCCACGACCGTATTTAGTATTTCAGATTGTACAAAAACATGGGTATCATTTGCATATTTTGTGGTTCCAGTAATGTGAACTACACTGGTTCCACTAAATCCTGCTTTGGGTCATTCGCTTTTTAGGGGGGACGGGACCCTATTATTAAGGCTCCGCTGTCCGTCCGTAGGTCTGTCTATAACAGGGCTGTATCTTTTGAACCTTAATAGGTAGACATTTGAAATGTTCACAGAGTGTGTACTATGGCTTCTAAAACAACAAATAATAATAAAAATAAAGTTAAAAATAAAACAAGAAACGTGTTTTATTCGTTTTTTTCTGAATAATGGCAACACAATTAAATATCGTACGGTAGTGCGGAACCCTTCGCTTTTTTCTAAACATGATATACCCTTGATGAAAACTGAAATCTATTACACGTTAAAACATCCACATTATCTTAGCTATATTTTAAACCAACAGACGAAACATGATCTATAAATATTCGTCTGTTTGAGCTGCATGACAATAATGGAGAATTATGAATATAATTTAAGTGATATAATTTATTTTTTATGAATTCATCAATGCTATCCGTCGTCGCTAAAAATACGACGTAGGTGCTACGACAAAACTTAAATATATATCGCTCATTGACAAGAAGGGTGACATAACTAAAAACTCTGCAATTTTGAGTTAAGTTTAAAAGGGAATGTGGCAAATTGTATTGTTTTTGCTACAAAAACGACATTACGCTAAGTCTAAAAATGAAGGAGCTAGAGAGGTCGTGACTGTATTATGCTCGCCGCACTCTTACCGAAACTTTTAAATCATCAGCAAAAATTGCTCTTTTTGAATTATGTCAAGCTTCTCGCAAATTAACTATATAGTCTGGACTAGAGCAGCTCTGAACATACGTTTGAAATACTTATTCATGTGAAATAAACCTCCGTATAATAGAGACAGACCATGTGGATGCTGCATAGCAACCCGTTTAAACAACAACGATCCGTTATTTTTGCCGACCAATAACTACGATCCGTTAAATTAACTGACCAATAACTACGATTTGTTATAATAACCAACCAATTATAAAATTCTACGATCCGTTTTATATGCACGATGGTTTAAAGTAACGGATGGTTGTTATGTGAACTAGCCTTAACATGTAACAATGGCGTAACGAAACGCACACACGCGCAGACTTCGTATCGGGAACACAATAACCAACTCATTTATCAGTCACACAACACTCGCCCAAGAACGTTGGTTCCACGTTTTATACTAGACAAGATACTATAATGATTGACTGTGAACCGTCATAGAAGATGATTGATAAATAAAATAACTAATCGATGTAAACGTTCAAAGCAATCGACAGTCATGTACACTAAATGTATGAAAATCCCTGATTATATAGACGATTATGTTTGATCACACATATAAAATAGTTTTGAGATCTTCGTCTCATTTTTTTTTAAATTTAGTAATTTATTTAATAATATGATGACACAAATATATTTTACTATCCATAATAAACGACACACCATATTTTCAGAAAGGAGAGTGTCAGTCTTACCTCACGACAAGTGTTAGAAAGCAAAACTTTCGTTGGACTATCAACAACAAATACATTAGATACACATTAAATAATAATATTATAACGACTATAACATTAACGCAAACAGCCCGATGAAGTACATCCATTAATTTCAATTTGATTCTCTTTTACAATACGCGACATATGAAGCTGAATCAATAACACACATGTCTAATTTCTATAAGAAAAAGACTTGAGATTAATATTTTAAGTTGCATGTTGTTTCATCAAAAGATCAAATAAGCTAAAAACTAATATTAAATCCTCCTTATTACACTATAAAACGCGAAATACTGGCTTAAGAACTGTTAAAAGAAAAACACATGTGACCTCCAAATCGTTCCAATTTCAAAGTGGCCCACGTGTGGTTAGTAAATAAAGCGACATACATGTTATTGATCAGCTTGGTTCAGTCGTGGCCGGCTACTGGTCGGTGGTGGACGGCTTTGGCGCGGGCGCGACCAAGACGCCCACGTCCCACACTTTGATGACGCGATCCTTGCCGGCCGTGCACATGCGGCCGGTCGCCTCGTCCATGTACAGCGACGATACCGCGTGCTTCATATCGTGGAACGATGCCAGGGATTCGCGACTGAAAATATCGATGGTATACAGTTAGTTTTGAAGACTAGGATGTTTTAGAAGCGCTCATCCAAAATATCGATGTTTCCATAATTAGGAAATTATTTAACTTTTGGGTACTGCAAGAACAGTAAAATAGAGAAGTCTCCACTCAGGAGTGTCTAGAATAGAATTGTGGACTATTATTAGATTAGGGCAAAATTCAACTGACAACTGGTTTGCAGTTATCACACTTAATAGAAAAGGGCCTTCGTCCGGACAGACAAATTACTACCAGGATAGCTATTCACGACGTTTATGGTAGATAATGTTAAATGACAAAATACATTATTATTATTAGGTAGGTATACTGTAACATATCATAAGTGGTACTATAAAATATACATTGAGTAATGTATTTATAACAATACTCTTTATTATGTACAGTCGCCAGCACATCTGGTTATACGAAACTGTCAAATTTCACCAAATGATTTTAGACCTTATAATGTTCAAGGTTCAGTTCAAAATCGAATGAGAAAAATTGACAGTTTGTGGTAACTTGACCTGCTGCTGTGTGTACATCATAAAAATTACCGTTATAAATGCAAAAAGAAAATAAAAACGAATAGAAATATATAAAAAGAGAATTAGGAATGTAGTATAGCTCTGCAGTAAAGTTCAAAAGCCGTATAGGCCGCCGTAGCTGCTGCAGCAACAGATACTCACGGCTCATGCCTTAGGGTGTCGTAGCAGCCCGTACAGACGCGCTGCGGGAACTCGAAGCCCATGACCGGCAGCGGCAGGCGGTGCGGCGAGCAGGCCGCACATACTGCCGCGCCGCACCACCGGCAGTGGTGCTGGCGCAAACCTGCAATGTAACGAACCTTGGTTATAACCTCCCATCATTATGGTCATTTTTGTACTGGATCATACCTGGGAACCTTCTGGATATGGAGATATTGAAGGTCAAAGTTTCAACTTTTTTACGATACCAAGTTTTAAATTAACTTAACTAACTTTAAATACCCTCTCGACCCTGTACCGTTGCATGCACCCATAAGCACAATCATTTGTTGAACGTAAACAGTGCTTTTCCACACCAAAAATAAAAGTCGTTTCCCAGCAATGATTCTTGTGCAATGTTACCTACTTAGTTTGATGAAGTGATTGTTAATTGACGACTATGTGATGGGTCTTGTTACACCTTACACAAAGTGGCGCGTACCTTATCACATTAAATTACATGGTATACTTAGACGATATACAAAATTTGAATGTATTCCATTCACTAAAAAAATCTGCTGTTCCATACATTTTGTTACACGTAGCTCGACAAAATGTATGGAACAGCAGATTTTTTTGTGAATTTCTCTAAGTATACCGTGGTATAATTTAATGTGATAAGGTACGCGTACGCGCCACTTTATTTAAGTAGAACATATTATAAAACCAAGTCGCTTTTAGTGTGTCTGTGTGACCGCTTTGTTCTTCTGAACTACGCAATGCATTTTGAAGCGTTTTTCACCATCATTTAGAGAATTTATTCCGGAAGGTGTATAATGAATTCATATTAAACTGGCATAAAATAAAGAAAACTTGATGTTTTGTCAAGTCGTAAAAACCGTGCGAAGCAGGGGGTCTGATCTCTAAGCACGAAATCCGTATTTTCGGCCTTAGTTACGGGTGTTTCCAACTCTGTATCACCTACGGACTTACGATTAGTCCCGAACTAAGAATGAATGATAAAACAATTTGACCGGTGTGTCCCTATTTAAAATGTGTTTTAGCCCGTCCGAAAAAGTTAATTTGTCACTTGTTTTGACGGATCAACGACATGCGAACAGGCCCGTATCTTAGTTAACGGACTGCAAAGTCGACATTAAAAAACTCAAACTCAAAGCATTTATTTCAAATATAAACCAATTACAGGCACTTTTGAATTGTCAAGTGGTCGGTCAGTCAGAAAGATGATGCTAGTTGCCCATTCCAAAGCGTAGTAGGTACCTATGGAGAAAAACGGGCAAGAAACTCCATGGACACTCTTTTAAATCAAAATATTGTTACAAAAAAGTGGTTATATCATTCATGTTGAAATTATACATGTGAGAACGATGTAGAAAGAGAATAGACCCCCACCGCCTTATTACAAAACGAGTTCTAACTTTAGTCCAAACCCAAAACTTCGAGCCAGATATTGTATTTTGAACTTCATTCCGACAAACGTAACTTTCTTATTACAAATTTTACAACTTAGACTCAGGTTTGATGTCAGTTTTTGTATTTAGAATTTTAGCTTTGTCGGCTTCAATCAATAATAATTGATCGAAGTTTGTCGGAATTAAATTAGAGATTCTAAAACGGCTCGATGGTTTAAAAAACGAGCGTCTAAAGATAAACCTCGTTTTGTAATGAAGCCGCCAGGGTCGGGTCGCTAGTGGGCAATAAAAATAAACCTTGAAACCCCTCCACTTCCAGTACCTACAGCATGATTTTTGATAAAGCTAGTCTCGCCCAAGGACGTTCCAGGATATCGCGCGAAGCGCAAAGCGGACCTACTCTCAAAGTCCGTCAACGAAGATACGGGCCCGTGCGATAGTAGTTTGATACATCAGAATGAACCCTACTCCCGATTAATTACCTGTTCAGACGGGCAAATACACATAGAAATTAAGGACAACTTAATTTCTTTATTTCGTGATGATGATTTTCTTGATTTCGTGGTTAGAGTGTAGCCCCTGCTTAGTACCGTCCACCGCACGTCATGTGATGGTAAGACCGTAGACAAAAAAAATCGGACTTACAGCTCCGACATAAAAGCACCATCACCAAAATGTTTTACCCTGGAGGTGTAGTTGCCCGGAAAAGTATTATAATATAACGCTTCGGTAATCATCGTTTTTCTTCGTAAATACGACGATGATCTAATATAGAGCGACTGCACATTGGAAGTAGCTATTTTGTACTACCATGGTTAGAAATTAGAGATTAACAACTCTATACGATTCCAAAAACTTTTCATAAGTTTTGAGTGAGAGATGACGAGGTGCGACCGGAGGTGGTAACCTGACAGAGAAAGCTACATACAAACGCGATGTGATATGTGCAACAGAGCGGGGCAGAACATAACTTAGAGCTTTGCTTCTGTGGGGTTACTACATGGCGCGAAGTTCGTACTATGCAATTCGGAAAACATAACCAAAGCGCATAACTCTTCTGTTTTAAATGAATTTTATTTAATGCACAAAAAGGTTGCTTTTTATTATTTTCTCCATGCGTGTCGTGTCAGTACGAACTACACTTGTAGAAGGATCTTTTGGCGCTCGAATGAAGTCACGGGGGCGCTGTTGGTAAACATTTGTGCAATTGTTTCATAAAATGTTTTCAAATAAACAAGATGGCGGCGTTAGTTCCGATTTTGGTCACGCGTCAAATTAACCTTATAGCAGTATATACGAGAGAAGCTTGAATAGCTGACAAGGTGATATCGAAAAATGATGAACGAATCTGTTCACAACTCACCAAGCTGTTTCTTCTCCATCATCGCCCGAACGTTCCATATGAAGGGGGCGCGACATATCTGGCACAGGTCTGACTCCTTCCACGCGGGAGTCTCGCGGCGCCGTACGCCCATTTCCCATACTCCTAGCGCCCCATCCTCACCTGCAGATATCAGCCGCTCGCAGCTACCAACGTACCATAACCCTGTGACTTTATTGCTGGAAAATAAATAGTAGATTTTCAACATTTGTTCCCCTTTTCTTACAAAATGGTTTAACGACAAAAACCGGAAAACATCTTGAAAAAAAAATTACGCCTAGGTACTGTGTAGGCAACGCGTTTCCATACAAGTCAGAGGGTGGGGGTGTACCCTATAACTTGTATGGAAACACGTCTCTCGGCCCGAAACGAGCCTCAAATGACGCACTATCGGTTTTCGCGCATGTTTAATAACCGTAAAAGCGGAACAAAGGGTGGTTTATTTAGTCTAGAAATATAATCTAAAAGATTTTTCGCCCGTTGAATCCCTGATATTTTACCTTTCACGAATGATTCGTAAAACATAAAGCATAAGAATGCGTATTAGGTAAAATTTTAGACACAGTCCTTAGTAAATCCAAAATAATATGAATGCAATATTTATAAATTATGGTTTTGTTACTCTGTAAGAAACATGATATCTCGAACAATGGATAGAGGTAGCAAGTAAACAAAATATCATAATTACCTATGGCCTTGTAGTTCGTATGCCGTGC
Organism: Brachylomia viminalis; assembly: GCA_937001585.2. Lineage (NCBI taxonomy): Eukaryota > Metazoa > Arthropoda > Insecta > Lepidoptera > Noctuidae > Brachylomia > Brachylomia viminalis. The sequence goes on from OW443301.2 coordinate 6,671,273, forward strand.
CCTTTTGACCGCCTATGTCCCATACTATTATCGTCTGGTCGAATGAGCCGCTGAATAATAGCTGGGGCAGAGGAGCCCAGTTCAGTACCCTCACGGAACTGGAACAATTTAATAATTCAATGAATAGTACTATTATATTATTATCGCATCAAATGGAAAGGATGATTAAAGAAAAATCGCACTAATGCAAGTATTTTGTCGGCTGAGCAGACAATTTTTTTTTGTGATGCTTGCCGGTTTGTACGGTCAGCAACAGAAGTCGATTAACACTTCAATTTTTTAAGTCTTAATTATTTAACATAATATTTAATAATAATCGAAACACCAGTAAAATTTAACGAACAACTTTTAACAGTTGTAAGAAATACTGAATTTTGTATCAATTTTTTATCATAAATTGTGTGAATCTGACAGTGTTATTGGACTTTCGACTCTTTGTACCTTCGTGAACACAATGTGGTGGAATATGTTATTGATGTTAATAAAGTTTTTTTATATTTAGTTGACCTGAAAGCAGGTTTGTAAAGGTCTAGCAATGGCCTAGAAAGTTTGCAGGCCACCAGAGAAATTTTGGTTTTCAAACAAAAGCTGGTTGGTATAAGTAGTCTACTCACCCAGTATGACCTTTGAGGGTAGTAACGAGCGTAGCGCAATTATTATCTAACTTCAGCATCGTTATCTGGCCGCTATAGTCTCCAACAAAAGCATATTTCGACTGGGAGTCGAATCTGACGCGATACGTTCAGGAAACACATTATTTTTATCTCTAAATGGATTACGAATTTTGTTGCTTTTTTAATTTTATAATGTTAACTTATCAGTCTGTACGGAAGGACATCATTTATCCGCTTTTTGACTGACTTACCGACTTATTGAGTCTGCAGACAAAATGACTCAACAGTGTAGTCGTAAAGCGTAATCAATAACATTGGGAGTGTACATGAGACTGCGAGCAAGGCACAAACTCATTTTTATCGAGAACTATGACTAGAATTACAATGATGACAAAACTGTTGAGTCCGCTAACTGTGGGCGCACTTAGACTTTTGTTCCCTCATCTTTTAATACCTGATACACCTTACAAAATACACAATTATTTATCTTACTACTAATTATAAAAGGATACTGCAGAGACGTGCACCATGCTTCGAAGGAGTACCCGCCGATTCTGCGTCCGGTCTCACTGCAGTGATAAGCAAAGAGTTTGTCTCGACTGACGGAGAGCACCCATTCGCAACTCAACGAGAAGTTGACGGCAGTCACGCGTGCTGTGTGCGCTAAATACTCACGAGCCTAAGAATAAAATGAGTAAATTATCACCGAGAATCTTAGCTACCAAAAAAAAATCTGGCTTTAATTACTAAGGAAAATGTTATAAAATTACAAAACAGTATAATTTATATCAGATAGGGGAAAACGCTTGTCAAATACTTAAATATAAAGAATTTATCCTTGTTTTTTAATCATAAAAACCACATAATCAGCCTATAGTGTTCCCACTGCTGGGACACAGGCCTCCTCTCTGTGAGAGGGAAGTAGGCCGTAATACACCACGCGATCCCAGTGCGGGTTGGTAGATGTCACATGTCTTCGAATTTTTGGTTCTAGGACATGCCGGTTTCCTCACAATGTTTTCCTTCACCATTTTAAGAACACAAGAGATAACAACAACAAATAATAACAATTAATATAAAAACAACAAATAATCATAATAGAAAATAATTCATTAGCAGATACTTTACCCGTTTGTATTCAGATAACAAGTAAGTTACTTATAAATATTTGTACTCAACAATGTTTAAATAGTAAATCACAATTTACAGATTATAACAGTAGTAGTCTATGAAAACTGTTGTACCTATAACAGGGGTTATTAAAATGCGAGTCTGTATCTATAAACAGCCCCAGGCGAGGTTAATAACTAGCAATTATAACGCTTATGTCCAGTATCATACACCACTTTATCTAAACTTGCATGTAATTTCATCAGAAACACAATAAATAATTTCATAATTATTATTTTCTATTATTTTGCTACGGTAAAACTATTGAATTTTATTAAATTTGTACGGTATATGGATATAATCTGTCATCACAGTACTATTTTTCAAAATAAGAAATTTACCGTACGAGTCTAGATAAAGAGAATAATTAATGAACAATACAATCATTTTTAGAGGGCATTGTGATATGAAGTTGATTGAGGTCAATGGCACAATTAATTACATAATTTCACCAGGTATTTGGAAGTCAAGTACGTGTTAATTACCTGATCAGATGCCGTCTTTTCACATTATTATATTCTGGCAAATAAATAAATAATTCATTCATTCATTCTACATAGTATCAGTCTTACCTGTGAATAAATTTAGGATTTTTGACTGATTATCAATACAAAAATTGTCAAGCGTCAATTATATTTTTGCCCTTGATTAAGAAACTTTAAAGCCTTATTGTTTATTGTGCATCTACAATGTAGATGGAATTTTTGTGACGGCTCATTATTATGATAAGCATAACTCATATGAGTCATACTTATAAGACAACAAAGTTTTGAAACCTTATCTTTAATTGAATGAAAAGATTATATCTATATTAATATTATAATGAGGTTAAATTTGTTTGTTTCTATGTAGAAGGTACTGGAACTACCAGCCAGATTTGAATAAATACTTTTTGCATTTGATAGCCCAATTCTTGAGGAAGGTTATAGGCTATTTAGCATCATGCTACGACCTTTAGGAGCCGAGCAGAAAGAAAAAAGTTAGAAAGAATGCTATGCGAAACCGAAGTCATAGCGCAGGCGGGCAATGTGATGCGATTGGGTGGGGTGATACATACAATAAATCACAAGTGGACGTGGGGTAAAACGTACAGTAAATTTCACATGGACAAAGTCGCCAAAGAAGCTAGTTATTGATAAATATAATGTTAGAATAGAATAGAAAGTAATTAATTTGAAAAAAATCTATAGTTATGTGCTGTGGTTGTAGTTGGTTGTATTTAATGTGTGTAATTAGTTTTTTTTTTTTTTCTTTTATAAGCAGACATTTCGGACGGACTAAAATTTTAAATTGACACACTATTAGTAGGACATTAAATAGGATATTTAAATAATATAAATTAAAAAATCCTGCTGATGAGGTTATAAAATACTCACAGGATTTATTCTATTACAGTCTGTTGCCAGTGTGAACTCTGAGACTGTGCCGTTCTCTTGACCAATGAATAGCTGCCTTGTCTCTGGTGTGTAGAACATTGAAGTGCACCCAGAAGGCATGTATTGGCAAATAGATGGCCAATATTGTCCCGAGTCTCGCTTCAGCCATACTCTCACTGTCCTGAAATAATTGTGGTTTTCAGAGCCATGTTTACTTATAGAGCTTAGAAAACTGTATGCATGAAACCTATTGTAACTGTATTTAAACAAAAATGTTTACTTATATTTTCCTGTGATTGTTATTACTAAATGTTAAATGGAAGTTTTCGAACTAAATTGTTGTTTCAAAAATACATATTTAAAATATGCTAGTTGAATCAGCTAATGAATTCTTAACCTTATGAATAAATGAGGCTGTGTCTGCAGACTTATTGTTTATTTAAAGAAAATTAATTTAAGTCATCTGTATTATGTTATTGTTGAACAATGACACATTCTAAGGGAGTTCATATTTAAACAGTAATTTTAAAAAAAAGCCTTTATAATATCAACAATAGATTATTACTCACTTATATCAATTTACCACACATCGAAAGAGTCATGTAGCTGATACCCATCTATTTAAATACCAGCTAGTAGTTAGTTAACTAAAAACTTAACAGTATTTACAGCCCACGTAGGGGGTGATTTCAAATACTTTTGACAGTTCAATGAGGGTACAAAAGGAACTTGTTTTTCGGAAAATAATACAGATAATAGAGCTCTGTTATCAAACAATGGACGAAATATGAGTCAGTACGCTTACTTATCATCACAAACGCTAATTACACCGTCCTCGCCAGGTATAACGACCGCTGCATTTACATCGTCGGTGCAACCTTCCAATTTACTCAATAGAGCTGGCTTTTTTGTCGTAGAAAACCTATCGTTGGGCGTCCTTGGAGCAGGTTTAATTTCAGCAGCCATATTTCAACGTTTTAAAGCAGAATTACTAAATAAACACGATTATTCGACACTAATTCCTTCAGCGAAAAGAAAACGTCATAATATATTTGACGTTTAGGTTTGGGGGTGCTATTCTTAAAAATGTGTGGGTGCGGTGTTGGTAGGTTTATTGGTGAACTCTGAGAGGAGCTTGCGAAGAGACTTTAAATTTACGATTTTGATAATGTTTTATTTATTACGATATTCATCAATATATAATAAAAGTTAAAAAAAACACCTATTCCGAATATAGAGTGCTTATATTATTGTTATGAGAATACTCCCCTGAAATCCTGTCTAAGCAGCATGTGTAAATTTTAGCCGTAGACAGAGAAAATTTTAGCATTGGAAATCGTTCATGAAGCTGTTAGACTTCTCAAATAGTACAAAATAATTTGACAATCTTTTCTGCTACTGTGGACTGCCATGCTATGATATGGTTGCAGTTGCTTCGGAGCCCTTGTCTTCGATGAACCATTTCCGCTTCAAGGCTGTCCCGGTGCGGCCGTCATAACTATAGCGTACCTTATTATTTTGTAAAATTTTTATAAAATTTATGTACTAATACGATTAAAATATATACCTACACTACGCTTGATAAATTATACTACAACTATTAAAATATCTTATATTCTAATATTTTGATGGTTGTGGTACGATCAATAATAGGTCGAAACAAATACGAAGGTCTCATGAGGTCTCATGACTACTCATGAGTTATTTTTTAGGCAAAAACGAACATGACTACAACATTTCAAATATTTTTCTGCACCAAAAGAGTTTAACGCTTCAAAAGATTATAGCAGCTTGCTATTATTAGAGTAATCTGTGTATTAAGGCATCCACCAAAAATAACAAAATTGACTAGGACTAGGGATGCGCAAGAGAAAAAAAAGATATCGATATTTTTAAATAGTATTGATAATTATCGAGCGAAAAATATCGATTTAACGTCAGTGTTCGCATGATTATTTACACGAAAATTTTTAATTGTCAGAAAACTTCAGGGTTATATACGTCTCATATTGATGGTTTAATAGTCTTAACATTTTCGTGGATGCAGCCAATAGTCTTACTGTTATATTACATTTCATAAAGATTGTGGCGGAATTTTTAAAGTTAACGATGCGCGAAGAGCCTGAAAGGAGTATCTAGTAACATTAAACGCGAAACCAGAGTTGCGTAAAAAAATATATTGATACCAATTCGATACCCTAAAATAAATATCGATATATCGCGATTAATAATATCGATAATTGTATGGAAAAATATCGATATTTTGATATATCGATATTTTATACCCATGCCTAACTAGGACATCACTTTGCCTTCGAAATTTTGGTTTCTATGGTAAGGTTTCATAAAAGAGCGTTCCGTCATATTTTATCGGACGTCATGAAAATCTGTCATTTTAACCAGTATTTGCTATTAATGTCAAATTAATGCTCTGAATTTTATTGTTCTGTGTATTTTGGACATTACGGATGCATGTGGCGGCCACCGCTCTTCTAGGAAACTGTAGCTTAACCGTTACCTACGTTTTTGTTTCCCTTTACCGCTTTGCCAGCCGTACCTATACAGCGGTCCCGTTTTCTACAAGATTCTTTCATACAATCTTTAACACCCCACTCCCACTGGGGTTTGAAAAACTAACAAGTTATGTCAAACTTTTTTATTGTTTGGGTTATGGAGGGTAGACCCTCCATAACTTAGGTAGGTACTCCTGAAAACACGGGCATTAGTTACCTACAAACGAGTTAGATCTTTGGTTTTATAAATAAAGTTGGGCTTTGGAGGATTCAGTATAAATAAAATTATACACTTTATTTAATATTCTGTAAACGTATCGAAGAATATTGTCGGAGTTTGAAAAGCATAGCCTCAACAAGCAAAGCAAAGACGCATTTTGAGTCATGCATCATGAGTTGATGACCTTTCGTGACATTGGTATGTTTACCCGGCGCTCGTCGCGATGCAAACATGACGTTTGTTAATAATAATGTTGTCAGCTTATAAAAAATTCCCTAAGGTGAGGTAAAAAAACAACAAAAAAGCAAGGCAAACGTGGTTTCCACTACTAATGAGACCTTGTAACTGAATAATTTATTAAATACTAGCGACAAACCCCTGCTTCGCACCCTTTTTACGACATGACAAAGCACCGAGATTGGTTTATTTCAATGTGTATGTGGTATATTATACACATAAACCGTCCGGAATAAAATCTCTAAGTGATGGGTTTCAGGAAAATTTATAATTTGCTTTGGAAATCCCTCTACTTGTTAGTGGGCGTTTTTCCACTAGACGTAGACGGCACAGCAGCGGCACGGGTCGAGTCATTTTACCAATGAAAGGCAATGACACGGCCCTTTGAATTTGCTTGTTTAATAGCCTTTTGGAATCAAATCAAATATTTTTTATTGGAACGAAGAACACAATTCGTACATCGTTACAGACAAAACAGCAGTAAAAATCTGTGTGTGACCTAAATTCCTGCGTGTGTATGTACATATTATCTGTCTGTCTGTTACCTTTCACGCTTTAATGGCCTGAATGGAATTGGATGATATATATTTATCCCGGTTGTATGTTCCCGTGGAATAATTATGACATCCATGCGGTCGAAGCGGCGGGCAAAAGCTAGAATTTAAAAAGTATAAATTGTACTGACTGTTTTAGGTGGTTTTCAAGTAACGGGGATACAGATTCTGATTCATTTATTCCTTGGTAAACATAGGTACATTATAAGCTCTTACAAACTGCCACTTGCTCACTTCAGATGTCGCTACTATCCCGTGTCCATGAATTTGACAGCTGTCAGTTATTAACCCAATTGTGGCAATTCTAGGAGTTTTAAAAAACCGCTAATATCGCCAACTCTCAAAAATATCTACACGTAAACTTCTTTAGCTTTAGGGGTAAATATTTTTATACATTGGCAGCATTTTCGGCGGATAAGGACAGAATATCTATCTTGCCTTTGCTTGCTACTATTATAAATTATATTAATCTGTGAGAATATTGTTCTACTGCTGCGGAGTGAAACCTAAATCTTTTTTAGTTCAAAAAACTTGACTTGACTGCGCTCATCAGTCACATCTCAGAGTACAGTCACAGAAAGTGTAAAAAAAAGTAAAAATGCCGCACCTTTTAGCAAAATTATCAGTTCAAGTTCTCAGACATAATGAATTTTTTAACATCGCCGCAAGGGCAAACAGGTAATGTACTGGTAAATTTGGTTATTTACGTAACAATGTTTTAAACAACAATATGAATAAATAAATAGATTATTAATATCAAAATGGCAGCATATTATAAGACCACGTTTTAGCGTATCATATTTCAATTTTAGTGATTATTTGGTTGGAGTGTACGTAACGGCACAGGAAAAAAAATATTTTTTAACAAAAAAAAGTTTTTTTCGCAAATCGTTAGTTTCTCGACTCTACCCTATGGAACACCTAAATATAAGGCTAAAAGTGTCGGTGTTTTTTGTCTCTGACCAACCGTTTGTCGTAAAAATGATGTTGAAGCGATCCCATTAGAACTTAGGCTATGAGCGAGCGAAGCGAGCTCGAGACTTGAGGCACCCCGACTCGGGACATTAGGTTTGAAGGGGCGGGCGGGCTCTAGTGAGCGAGTGAACAAAGTCCCAGACATCCCCTTCATGGTAATTTTATTTTTTCGCGGGGCTCCGTCGACTTCGCCTTGTTATTATCATTTTTAATTTTTTTTTTCATAGTGCCCCTTTTCGTTTCCTCTGACCGATTATTTTGTAACTTATTTTTAGTGAAGAATATTTCTATTCTTGATCTATGTGAGCCTATTTAAGGTTGTCAAATATTTATTATAAAATATCAGTGTGTCATTATATTATTATCATTATATCATCATATACTGAATATTAACTGATGAGATTCTTATAAGGACTCATAAGAGAAATAATTTCATTTTGTACTTCGTCACATTCTAAACTTTTGAATAAATAAATCATTATTGCAGCTCTTTTTGGGGCAATGTGCCCATGGGTCCCCCGGATGTTATCCTGGGCATCTCCGAGGCCTACAAGAGGGACACGGACCCTAAGAAGGTCAACCTTGGTGTTGGTGCCTACAGAGACGATGAAGGCAAACCCTATATTCTGCCGTCAATAAGAAAGGTCATCATTATTATCTAACTAGCTGTTGCCAGCGATTTCGTCTGCAATCCGGGATAAAAAATAGCCTATGTCCTTACCCAGGTCATGCTCTGCCCATGTGCTAAATTTCATCCAAAACCGTTCAGATATTTTAGTGTGAAAGCATAAAAAACAAACTCACTTTCACATTTTATAACATTACTTAGGATAATATATTATATAATAACTATCCTTATCTGACATTGTTCACCTATGTGAGACTAAGAGATAATGCATGTAGTTATATCAACAGAAATATAAGTAAAAGTTATTGTGTCCACTAAGGATAGATAACTGAAATAATTATGACAGTGACTATGTAAAAAAAAACATTGACAGTGTAATTTACAAAATAAATTTAATTAATACTAAAGTGGGATACCAGAATTTCCAGGCTAAAAATCACTGAATGGCATATTATATTTAACAATGGATAAATGAAAGGTATTGAGCTGCATCTTTTTAGACTGGAGGCAGACTCTAGCATAGCTGGGAAAAGGCTACGCAGATTCTGAATGGGTAGTAATTGTGCATAAACTTGACCACAGGCAGAAGAAAACATCTTCAATAAGTGTATGAACCACGAGTATGCTCCGATTTCGGGTGATGCGAGCTACACTAATGCGGTTGCCAAGCTAGCATTCGGTGAATGCAGTCAAGCTTTAAAAAACAAATCGAATTGCACTGTACAGGTGAGTTTTTCGAATTATTTCATCTTGATATTCACATCATGAAGTATTACATTATAATTATACACAATAAAAATATTTATTGAGTTCAAAAGCATCATCAGGGTTATTGGTAAAACACCATCAACGTCTTAAGGGGTCACTGTACTCATCATTATGAACAACTTTTAATATGGGACCAAAGCTGGTCCCTACATTTTGACGACTTCTGCAAACATAACTGTAGGGAACAGCTGATTTGTTTTTCACGATTTCATATTTGGTCCCATAGTAAAAGTTGTTCATAATGATGAGTACAATGACCCCTTGAGAGGTTGATGGTGTTTTACCAATAACCCTGTATAAGAAAACTTTGCCACCCAGTCATATTGACACTACACATTCACCATACTAGTAAATTAATAGCAATCTTATTTCCATAGACACTATCCGGTACGGGTGCTCTGCGACTAGGTCTTGAGTTTGTAATGAACCACTATGGTAAGACAAAGGAAATATCGTTCCCCAACCCAACATGGGGCAACCACCCTCAGATCTGCAACATGCTCCGCATGCCACACAAGAAGTACCGTTACTACGACCCCAAGACCCACGGCTTCGATCTGTGTGGCGCCTGTGAGGATATCAAGGTAAGTCTTATTATTATATTTAGCCTATACATATAATACTTTCGTGGGGCAAAAGCATGCCCATGTAATAGTGTGGCAGGGACATGGACCCGCATCATCTTACCTAGGAGTCAGTACATGATGCCCCTATGTTGCAAAATTTTCGACGGGTCATTAAAAAAAAAAGCTGTTCCATACATTTTGACCGCGTAGGTATTGCACAGCAGATTTTTTATTTTGATAACTTGATAAATTTTATGCTTGGAGGTTTATTTATTTATTTGGGTTTAGAATCATGTGCTGAATTCATGGTAACAGTTTGCGTATCGTTGTACTTGTCACCCTGTATTAAACTACCTTCTGCCCGCGATTTCGCTCACGTGAAATTTCTTGTTCCCCCGACCCACCCCGTCGCATCGCATCGTCTGCCCGCCCTATTTATATTTTTTATTTTTTATGATGGGTCTGCTCTCTTATCTCTAGTCTAGGTCAGTGGTGACAGAGACATAGTCGAACTCAGCGATCTTCCACCCTTTTTTGTTTTTCTCGGTTCCTAAGGGTTCCAGCGTGATGTTAGTAGCCTATTATAGCTTTCCTCGAGTATTAGGCTATCAAATGCAAAAAAAAAAACAAATCCGACTGTTAGTTCCAGAGATTAGCGCGTTCAAACTCTTGAGCTTTATTATTAGCATGGATTTTGCCGCCCGGCTGTGCAAATTAATGCAAAGTCAAATCATTTATTTAAAATAGGCAGTTTTTAAGTTTCTAGCACGCCATAGGGTCCAGTTGCGCAAGACATTGAAACATTACGTTTAATTCTTTGATTTGTTTTTAATTTACTATTTATTTATCGTATTCAAATTAGCAAGCAACACTAGGGAAACTGGAGGCGTTTTTCGCTGCCAATAAAAATAGTCAACAGCTGACGAGAAACGTTCGAATTTTAAAATTAACACAAGGCCTCTAAATAGTGTTGGCTGGTATTTCTATTACTACACTTTCTGCATGCAGTTACGTTTTGTTAGAATGCAGATTAACATTATTTAAAGGTGTTACACTTTTGCCCGCTAATGAGTACTTTAATGACAAAGAACTGAGATCATTATCTCCATTTATTTACGAACTTAATGTTTAGTTATTTATTCATACATTTATTTTATGGTCTCTTTAAAAATTTGTGAATAATTATAATACGTCATACCTATACCTACATTAATTAAGGTAGTTCCCAGACTTCCCAGATATACTTATCTGCTAACCTGCTTATCTGCCCTATACTTTTAACGATTATTCTTGTCAGCACTTCTCAAGTTATCATATTTATTACAACTAGATAAAACTGGATTGACTACTTATAGCAAAAAAATGTTTTCTGTTATTTGTTAGATAATACGATAGAGGCGTTCACGAAACACACAAGTGACATTTCATAATGAACTAACTACATATATTTTAAAGTTGGGTTTCGCACTCTTTTTTTATAATTATGTCCTCAATATTTATTTACATTCCACAATGTGAACTTAGGTGGTAGGTTTTACAAAAACATGATCGTTGTGCTATCGGGCACAGCAAAGTAGGAGAAAGGAGGAGGTCTTTATTGATCGACAACATTTAAATTACGATGCCTGTGCTAAGCAATGGGTGAAGTCGTTGATGATCTGATCATCCACAACACGACTGCACCCACTGCTGAGCACTAATTTAAAGGAAAGGAAAGATCGAAGAAGATACTTTATTACTTGTTAGATTAGGTAAATCAAATCGGTAGCTCCTTAAGAGCGTTTATACCTTATGAGTGGCAACGTCGCAATTTAGTGTCATATTTCGTGGTTTTCAATTTTTATAATTTAATCGGAGCTATATTTTAAAAATCTGTTTAATTACCTTTTTAGAATTACGCGAAAGTGTTTAAAAAGTAAGTAACCGTAATACTTACAGTTATTTTACAATGAAAATAACGCCCTGCAAGTTTCCAATGTATTATTTGGATATAAATAGAACTGTAAACGCAACGATTTGTTAACTTTTACACAGTTTTCACATAATTCTAAAAAGTTAATTAAACAGATTTTTAAAATATAGCTCCGATTAAATTATAAAAATTGAAAACCACGAAATATGACACTAAATTGCGACGTTGCCACTCATAAGGTATAAACGCTCTTAATGGGCCTGCAAAATCTAGGCTCGACACCAGTACAACATTCTTAAAAAAAAAACAACTCTTTAATGGCTAGTTTTATAGGAGTTATAATCGAAAATAATGGAAATTAACTCACTATAGCAGGGTCTTATCGTAGTTATTTGTACAACAATACTTATAGTCAATAAGTCAGGAACGACCCTGAATATGTAGGCTAATAGAAGCAAGTGTATTTGTAGGTACTATTACTATATGGATATGGTACCTTGTTATTACTTTATTATTAAGTACATGTATAGAGAGTACATAACTACATACACACGGCTTTAACTAGCCACGATCTTGTGATTAACTAAAGAAACATGAAGATAAAGTACCTTAATTATGTATTTTTTTATAATATTATTTTAGAAAATGCCGGAAGGCTCCATAATTCTACTGCATGCGTGTGCGCACAACCCCACCGGAGTCGACCCTAAGAAGGAGGACTGGAAAGTACTGTCCCAGGTAAATATTTGCTATTCTATTTATTAGATGTTTTATGTTTGTATGTATTTATTGTATAAATGTACCTATGTTGTCTCTCCTTCTCCCTTAAGCCATCCAAAGGTTGTCATTAAAAGACCGCTTTTAGCGATAATACCGCCCACTGTGTCACCCTATGTAGAATTATAATAAAGAGTTTTCTATCTTATCTATGATATTTGAAACAGTAGAGCTCTCTGTGAAGAAGCTCGCCCGGGGAAATGCTACCACCGGCTCTGCCGTCAAGCATCGTTGCCGTGTTCCGATTTGAAGGGTTATAGGTGGCGGTGTTACATGAGACATTTCGGTTTTGTCTTATCTCTGTGGTATCGCATTTCCTCTGATTCTGTGAAAATCTCACCGTGAAAACGTGCGTCGAGTGAGCTGTCAGTGTCATTCCACTGATGCTAGGGATTGACCAAGCAACGATTACAATCATAATCCAGATTTTAATAAAAAATATAATTTACCTATATAATATTAGTCATTTTATTTTATTTCAATGCTATTATTTAGGTGTCTAAATGTTACTATTTTATGTTTTTTGAAATAAAACAGAAACTAAGTCAAAAACACTTTATTTTTATATCTAGGCTAGCCCATACACAAGGTTTAACAGAATAAACGCACGTCCTGAAAGTAGCTATTCATATAGATAAAAAAAAAATGCAACACCGATCGCCGATTGAGCCAAAAAAAAATCTTATTTCAAGGCAATAAGACTCAATTTTAAATGGATAAAGTAATGCTAGGGTCAACACTATTTTCTCAAAGCTTTTTTTTGGTCTTTGTATTATGCTTTTAACGCAATACTCTAATCGGGGTGTATGAGGTCTTCGTTAATTATGTTACACGTTGTATAGCCTGTGAGGCAAGCGCGTCACGCACGAACAATAAATAAAATAAAACATACAGGCTTAAGCTAGCAACTAAAGAAAATGAGTATGAACATTGTTGGTTATTACGAACCCATTGTTAACTGTTTAAATAAACGCAATCCCAAAACCCAATCGCGATGTCTTTTGAAGAAGCGATTGTAGATCGAGTCGAGTAAACGCTACGCCGTTGTTCAGTGTTGTTATAAGTCATTTAAATAAAAATACGTGTAGATTATAAGTACCCAATATTTTATTGTACATAAATACCTACTTTTTGTCACTATTGGCTTTAGCGACACCAAAAATCATGAAAACGACACCCATGGTGAAAACATTTAAAATTTTCACAGCAACCATCTTGTATTTTCATCTTAACTCACTATCGGCTTTATAGCATCCTAGAAACCCATGAAAACGACACCCATGATGACTGGCAGCCGCCATATTTGATTTTAGTATGTCACGGTGATAAAATCACATTTTTGTTTGAATTTTAAATTTTAAAAAGTCAAATAAAAACTCCAATGTGATATTAATGACAGCGCCTCACGCGTGGTGTGATCTTTTCACTTCATCCGATTCTCGTAGGGCCCATAGCAACCACTCGCGCCGAAGTGATTAGACTAGGTGAAGTGAGTCGGTAAGCGCGATGCGCGATGACGTGATCTTATCACTTCACCCGATTATCGTAGACATAGCAACCACCCATGTCAGTTGAAATGCTGAATTTTGTAATGGTATGATGAATATTATTTTACTATTGGTAACGACTGGGTAAGTAGGTAGTAATCTATCTACGATAAAATATTAGGTGCTTGCAATCTACACGACTTTTTATTTAAATGACAACTGACTTAGATACACACACAGTACCGTAGTAGTTTCGTGCCTCGAAAAGCACGTTAAACCGTTGGTCCTGGCTGTTATTCGTGGATCTTTGCCAGTCGTTACGGGTCGTCAGAAGCCGGAAAATCTGACAACCACTCTTACCAAGGGGTATCGTATTACCCAGTAACTATATGTATATCAGTCATTAGGTTACCGTAGTACAGGCTCTGCCTAGTTCGGGACCTGAAGACCTTGTGTGGATGTTGTCTCATATTATTATTATTAACTGAGTTGTGGAGGTCAGATAGGCAGTCCCTCCGTGTAAAATACTGGTATTCAGCTGCACTCGGTTAGACTGGAAGCCGACCCCAACATGGGAAAAGCTAGGCGGATGATGATGATACACACACATCGTTTAGTTAGGTTTTCCATAGTTTCTGTGGATTAAAACCTATGATCCGTCAGCCAGGCACCCGGTCAATTGACACGCTCAGTTATCTCTTCATATATAATAGATTTGGGTTAATAACAACGGTGAACAAAGTCTAGTCTATACTCTATGGTGTCTATGCTCGACTCGATCGACAATCGCTTCTTCAAAACACATCGAGATTGGGTCTTTGGGCTGCGTTTATTTAATCAGTTAACAATGGGTTCTTAATAATGGGTCCTTGCCCATTTCTTAAGTAGCTAACTTAAACGTGTAAGCATGTTTTATTTTATTTATTTTTCGTACGTGACGCGCTCGCCCCACAGGATATAAGTTTAATTTTAGAAAAAATTAAATAAAGTTTCCGACTGAATCTCTGTTATGCTATTTTATTTTAAAAAGCCCATATTAGTAATGTATATACACTTACATATAAGCTTTCAAGTAATTTATACTGATCAATAGTATCTATCAACATAAAAATTATGATTAAAATCTCGATTATGATTGTAAATGTAATGCTTGGTTAATCCCTAGCATCAGTGGAATGACACTGACAGTTCACTACAAACTCACTTCACCTAAGTTTTCATGGTGAGGTTGTTACAGAATACCACTACAGTCGATCTATTCAGTAAAAATCTCACTGTAAAAACTTAGGTAAAGTGAGCTTTCAATCCACCTGATACTAGGGATTAACACTGTTGACAGCTCACTCCATACTCACTTCACGTAAGTTTTCACGGTGAGATGGTTACAGAATAGCACTGCAGATGTCCCTAGGCAGCGGTGAGGGTGACCACTTACCATCAGGTGGACTGCTTGTTTGTCATCCCAATTCAATAACAAAAAGGAGACAGTGTCAGGAATATTAGTGATTATTATACTTGAGACAGACACATTCTTATACAGAGACATTCTGGGGAACAGTTACAATCAGTACAGAACTGACTGTTGCTTTAGCACACGAAGTGTTAGAAAAAGGCCGGCCTTGTAGAGCGTTGTTTATGTCCCTTTGTCCTTGTGGCGAAGGGCGCACTGCGTTGCAATCGCTGCGATGCAATTTTTTTTTATTGCATGTTCATGCCAAATGAAATTGTAAACGCTAGTATTTTTTCAAGCGATTATTTACCGCATTGCACGGACTCTATCTAGTATATTGGTATTGATCACAGATTCGTGATTATTTTCCGCAACGATTAAATTTCGTGTTGCGCGCTTACCCTAAGAGCGGTTCTGCACTACACATCTGATCCGAATTGAGAAGTTCTAAATTCGGACGATCAGAGTTCGGATCTAGTGTGCTGTGCAACCCTTCATACAAATATCACTATGGCTACTTCGGACCGACATATCTCGGATTCGGATCGGATGCAGTGCAGAACCGCTCTTAGTGTGTAACAGCTTCGTTCTTAAGCCGAGATCTATAAACGTTACTGAGCTCGTGCTTTGACTAAGGAATTTTTTCGTCTCTATCTGGCACTTGTAGTTTGGTAGTGTGCGACAGTGATAGGAATAGCGCTTAGCCAAAGTTCTTGCTAAGTAAGGCCATTTGTCAAGTAATGTAAACGTAAGCGTCTCATTCGAATACAAACATTATTCATATAACATATTATTGTCGTATAAATTAGGTCATCAAAGAACAGAAGGTGTTGCCATTCTTCGACATGGCGTACCAAGGTTTCGCCACCGGCAGTGTTGACAACGACGCGTATGCCGTGCGTCTCTTTGAAGAAGAGGGTCATTTGTTGATGTTAGCACAGAGTTTTGCCAAAAATATGGGTAAGTGTATCCACCCACGTATTAAGAAGGGCCAGGGTGGCCCGCGAAATTCAATTTTTCTTACTTTTTTTGCAACTCGCAGGTCAGTGTCAGGTTGAGTGTTGGACAAAATATGATTCGCGACCATAACAAGTACGGGTTTACAGAATTATAATCAATCTAATCGTCAATACAACCCTCTAAGTTCATAAAATCCCTTGTGAATTACTTTTTCATATGAATAGTCCTATTATTTTCATCATCATAGTTATAATTTCGCGGGCTACCCTTGCGCTTCACCATTAAGATGTGCATTCTGAAAGTTGGCAAATACTTAGCTAACAAATATTTATTAAATTATGAAATATCGTTCACTTATGATTATTAACTGTAATTATTAATATCGGAATACTGAATATTTCGTTTTTGAAAAAGTTTTTGGAAAGTTTCCATATTAATCAAAACAGCGAAATATTTGAAAGCTATTCGCGACGTTGCCAACTTTCTGAATGCACTTAAAATTGAATGATTTTGAATTTTACGTAAGTGTATGTTTCTGATTAATTTTTAAAATTTTGGAAAGTTGATAATTTAATCACGAATCGGAATACCCATTAAGGTTTCATGTTTCATCGTCGTGAAAGTTGTTCACTTTGACGACGCGCTACGGGAAGAATCGCCCCCTTAACGGTTGTATGTGACTAAATAAACAGCCTGTAACTAAATCATTCAAATAAGTTTACAAGTTCACACTGCATTTCACTGCATAGAAACACTGCATTTGCATATGCATGCATGTCATGCAAGGATAAAGAAACGTAGACATTGATGAATTATGTTAACTATCGGAAAGTACCCAAATATATCTTCGTGACGTCGCATATTTACGATGTGCTTTAAAGATAGCTGTAAAGATATCACTACTTTATCACTACGTATGCTTATTTTTGAAATCATTCGTAATTTTACGTTCCTAAAGATGCCCATTCTTTATCTAAAGTCTAAATCGATTTTATCCCTTAATCGCAGTTAAATCCCAGGCAAAGTCGATCGTATAAACTCATGTCAATTATTTAGATATTTTAAGCCATTAGTACAATGAGGTGTTATTGATAAGTTAGTTTGAATAAATCCAGTCGAATTACAAACATGATTTTACTTTTAAACACCGGTTTGTCGAAAATCTATCGATTACATAACCTCCCTATTTTTGACAAGTAAAAGTAAACAAAATATTGATTTTTTTCTAGCGAGAGTATGATTCGGAAATTCGGAAAAATCGTTCAGAACTGCATAGTATTTTCCTATACACGTCATATGGATTTTCTCCGGTAGGCACTGATTGATTTACATATAGCCTAGGTAAGACTATAAGTTAAATTAAAGGCAAATCTGTGAAATAACCGTAATAAATCCTAGCTAAAATGAATTATCACTGAGATTATCTTTATTCAGGAATAAGAAATACTGTGTGAAATGACGCCATGTGCGAAAAAAATCGACTGTCAATGGGACCTTTGACAGTCGATTTTGTTGCGAATATTTTGAAAAATATTGGTTTTACGTCCATTTATGTTCTTACAAGTTTCTTCCTTACTTCATTCTGCACAAAAAATCTATTCAAAATTCAAGGTGTTCACTAGAACTATTTGATTTCGTTTTAATTCATAATCCGCTGTAAAAGTTAATATTCCATAGCATAGGTTGTTACGAACATTCTGATTAGGTTTTGTTAATAAAAACGATGCAATACCGGTAGCTTATTAGTCTGTTGTCAAGTCCCCTCTGACGTCATACAATACTTGTTTATGAACGATGAACCGCGTGTTTACAGTTCTGACCTTGTTATCTTATCTGAGTTTTTATTTTACGTCAATTGGGTCAATTGTAGTTTACTCTCATGGGATATTTTTTTTTATAATTTTACCAGAAAATAGTGGTTAGGTATCCAGAGGTTTTTAATTACTCGTATCGTAAATTAAAATATTCCGGTCGGGTTTATGTTGAAGCGGAAAGTTCACTGCGCGTTCTTACTGACATGTTTGTTTCCGGGGAAAGATTGGGGTGTAGTTTGTGTGGGGGGTTTTGGGGTTAGTGGGGTGTAGGGTAGGCTCTTTGGATAGGGGGATTTCTAGTGCAGTTGGTGGCAATCCGCTCCTCGTTAGCGAATGCTAGGCTTATAACTATTTAGAAAAATAATAAAGGATAATCTAGTTTTCTAGTCAGATAAAAGTTTTTGCACATCTGTCTAAGAACACAATGTAAATGTCTCCAGTAGTTTATTTGGTAAGTACCTACTTATATAGTCGCCGGCACGTAACTTGGCAAGAGTTGTTAGATGCGTTTTTGCTTTCTTTATCTTTTTTCTAAACAGACATGTTTCAAAATGAAATATGGCAATGAACATAGATTGTTGACAAACACTAAAAGTGTAATTTTTTTTGTTGCACTAAGTGTACATGCGCAAACTTACTTTCAATACGCCAAAACCTTGCCAAGTTACGTGCCGGCAACTATACAGGGTGTAACAGAACGGTGTGGTCAGATTTTAAGATCATGAGGAGAATCTAAAGGTATATTAATGTTATGACGTTTTTTATTTGCTGCCCACTAAGTTACATTTTGTAAACTTAAATTCCTTTGGCTATTCCAGGCTTATATGGCGAGCGTATTGGCGCGCTCACTATCTTGTGCGGCGACGAGCAAACCGCCGCCAAGATTATGTCGCAGGTTAAGATCTTAATCCGCACAATATACTCCAACCCTGCTATTAACGGCTCGCGCCTTGTCTCGGAGATTCTCAACAACCCCGAACTTAATAAGATGTGGTAAGTTCTCCTGTTGCTAATTGATGTTAAACAAAACATCCGATCGCATAGATCATAGTTCAGCCGAGAGACGTCCACTGCTGGACATAGGTCTCCCCCAAGCATCCGTAGGGCAACATTTATAAGTACTGTTACACTATAATATATCTTGCTGCAAAATTGTTATAATACTAAACCTTTATTTCAGACCACAGAATTCAAAGTCAAATCATTTATTTCAAATAGGCACACAAAGGCACTTTAAACGTTATATATATCGTACATGCACTAATGTTAGTAAAGAAAACTTTATGCTAGGTAAAGTCTGGAGCCAAACTTCACACTATTTTGTTGGATCTGAGTATTACCTTACTGTGCGAGAAAGAGATGGTGCCATCTGTTCTATATAGCTGCATCTCTCTCTGTAATTACTCACTTACGAATTCTATACAAAAATGTGTACGTGTTCACAGGTTGGCTGATGTGAAAACAATGGCTGACCGTATCATCACTATGCGCAAGGAGCTGCGCCAACGCATAGAGTCTCGCGGCAACAAACAAAAATGGAACCACATTACCGACCAGATCGGCATGTTCTGCTACACTGGACTTAAGCCCGAACAGGTATAATTGTACTACAAACTTAATTATTATCCACTCGATCGACATACACGTACGCCGGCGCCGTAACGAGACATATTAACTCGTTGACAAATACGCCTACATTTTTGCGACGATTCATAAGTGTACGACAGACGCACCCTGTCCTGCCCTGATATGTCAGACTGGCTAATATTTTAACTTTGGCATGACCTATGCTTATATCTTTCATCGATACTTGAGAAAATTGGTCAAGAAGTGTCAATATGTTATTCAACGCCCGCAAAGTCCCTAAAATAAAGGAACACACATTTCAATTCAAGAAACTCAAGTTACTGTACTATACTTATTTCAAATTTATATTTTGATATGCAGCAAAGGCTCAATAACATTTCTCCCAAATGATAATTATTTTAACAACACCTCTTCAATTTCTACAATACCGAGCTCGAAACACTAACAAGTGTAAAATTACGACAGAACCGAATGTTTACTTTGAATGTTCGGTAATACGATTACCTATAGCTACCATTCCTATACATAAAAAGTGTTATTTTTATCAATTCAATGTGGGTAGATTCTTAACGGCCCTAGTGAAAGACGTTGAAGGGAAACATGGGCAAAATTTTAAAGATAATTAAACTGTTTTTCTTTTTTAAATGTAGTCGACCAACGTGGTCCAAATTTGCACCACTAGCGAGCGTGTTAGATGTATTTATAATTCTTTCTTGGATGAATCTTTCTTGAATGAGTAATAAACAACAGCCGTTTTGTACAGACAAACTATCAATACTGACAGATAAATGACAAGAAATAAATACATCTATTGATGACTTTACTTCACATTATTGACGATTTCACATTTTGGATGTTTTGCTTGCAAGTCGTTTTGCCACTCTAGACATTCACCTAATAGACGTTTTAACATGTGGACCTTCTGCAAACAATGAGATTTTCCCTTATATACCTGATTCGGAGCGGTAAAAAGTTATAATGAAATGAAAATGATTATTTATTAAATTATTTGAGCATAAACCGCTCGATTGATGAAAAAAAAAATGTATCATTGGATTTATCTTAAAACCACGAGTGGCGCTGGCCATATATATATTAAAGGGCTCAGCGAAATCTCTTAAGTTATTATAAGTTACTCCTTATTTAATAGACTATTCAGGTACCAAGCCCCATACATGTATGCCCAATGTCCATTTAGCTGTTGACTAATTTTAGCTTAAGTTTGTCATGAATGTGCGCAAAAAAAATAAGTTTTTGCGTCATAAGGTTTTAGAGATAGGTATATCAATTCCTACTAGGGTAACGTTTTGCAGAATCATGTTTTTCGGAAACTATTCAATGTGCGACCGTAGAAAAAGGTATAGGAGTAGCTCTATATAACTACGTAGTTATTTTATCTATATAAATAAATAGTACTTATTTGTACGTGAATTTATATTAACATAAACTAAGTAAATTATGTAACTTCTAACTACTACTTTTCTTCTTCAGTGTATCCAAACACGACACGTTTAAACCTGACCACGAGCAAAGTTTAGAAGGGCAAAATATCTAATAAAGTTCAGTTTTTTTGTGGTCATTCGAATTTGGTCGGATAACCATTAACCTAGCCTTTGTTTTGGTTTATTGTTTATATCTTCTTTAATACGAGACATTTGAATATTAAGTTTTCAGTATTAATTCTTCAATAAATACACTAACTTCAGTTTTATAGCCACACATTGTGGGATGAATTGGTTTCTTGCATTTCGAGCTCAAAGTTACGTCATTGTTAACTTTGACTTGAAACTGGTATAATTTCAAAACGCGTGCATGCACATTCTCAAAATTTATTGTAGATGTTAAGAATAGCAAGAAAAACCGAAAACCGTTTTCAGTTAGTTTGTAACGTTGTCTCGTTTAATTTGTTTTTTTTTCAGTTTTAAAGAAAAACTACATTACTTGACTAGATTTATTTGAAAATATATGATTGCTTAAATTAAGCGCAATTAAGAGCTACTCCTATACTTTTTTCTACGGATGCACATTGAATAGTTTCCGAGAAACAAGATTCTGCAAAACGTTAGCCCAGCAGGAATTGATATTTATCTCTAAAACCTTATGGCGCGCAAACTTTATTTTTTGCGCAAATTCATGCACAAACTTAAGCTAACTGACTATACACATTGTTTCTCTCTCCGGTCCGCCGGTTTAGAATTTTCCCGCTAGAACAACGTTACGCCAGCGGGAATAGTTTTTCCCGTTTTATATTAAAACGCTAAGGCGCACAAACTATATTTGGCGCACATGATGCTAGCAGATGAAGCACTAAGTTTATGTCTGGCTAAATTCATTCTAGGAGATACTTTCCTGCTGGCGTAACGCACTCGCCATCATCATTATCACGGTCATGGTAAATCAAAATTAATATTTTAGACAACTTGTAGTAATTTATTTATGATTGTTACACGTGTTGGTTTGTAATGTCATGTAAAATTGAGAAATAAAAAAAAACACTTTATTTTTATGCTGCTCATGGGTATTTTTAACGTTTTTCTCTATGACTTTTAGTTTAGAACTTACCCATACTGGCTTGAAAAAACACCCTGTATACTACATAATAATATGTTATATTGTTTCCAGGTCGAGCGTCTGACTAAGGAATTCCACATTTACCTAACTAAGGACGGACGTATTTCCGTCGCTGGAATCTCTTCAAAGAACGTCGACTACGTCGCGGAAGCAATACACAAGGTGTCATCTTAAACGCAGCATATTATCAAAAAAATTGGTACTTGTCAATTCTTATTTATTATGTCTCGAGTTCTTGTCCACAAGAATGATTTTGTCTTCCTTTCCCAGGTTCCACTTTATCGCCCGGACTCGTGTCATATCAAGGGCAAACCTAAACCGAACTTTTTAAATAAAAAAATAAACCCGACAGGGTCTAGAAAAGAGATTCTAATCTAAAAACTTCCATATGAAATTGCATGCTCGTGATTTTTCGCAACATTGCGCATTCGTGGTGGGAAGTAATTATACCTAACCATTTTGTTTCAGCATTTTAGATACCGAGCTTGACGACCAAATTTGAGCAAAATTTTTTGGCTCTGTATCTATTTATAAAAATATCGTACCTAATCGTGTCGCGTCGTGTAACCAATCGTCGCTTCTACTCCAATGGTCGAAAGAACACAGTATTTATGAAACCAGCTTGTTTTTAATGTTTTTGTTTAATTGCTTTTATCATATATTTTTGTATGCATATTTTATTTTTTAAATTAAAAAGTAACCCCCTTATGCATAAAAATCTTTTATAAATTCTACAGTCATGTCCTTGTCATTTCGAAATCAAAATGTGATAAACATTTAAAAAACATTTTTAAGACGTTTATGAATAAGGGGTTCAGTTTATACAGTTTCTTTTTTTATTCATATTAAATAATCCAATATGGTATTACCATATAAAATAATCTAAAATAAAAAGCTTTATGGCATACCGCCTTAAAGCTTTTTATTTTAGATTATTTTACTTTTTAATGTTATAGTTAGGAGTTGATGGATTTATTTTTAAGTGAGGGCAGGTACCTTAACTGTTGTAGTTGCAGTAAAACATTATTATGAGATCGTCCTCAGCCCTAACTTCTTGAGAATTGCTTACTGAATTCACAGATTCCGCTGGATAACTAATAATTTCAATGTTTTATTTTTATAATGTTAATTGATGCAGTTTCATACGAGGATTTTAGGACCTTTAGGACCAAAAATGGTTTGAGTACTTGAAAAGCCACAAATCGCAAAATACTTCCAATACATTCACCCTGTATAGTACAGTAGGTTTAAAAAACATCGTAAGTCTGATTAAAATTTTATTCGTTAAAATAAGTAGATCAAATAAACTTGCGAAAAAACACAGAAAATCGTATCAACATGTTCGATTCTACGACGGTACTAAGTATTTCTACGCAAAATATTTACAGCTGACGAAACAAATAAACATCTTATTCTATGTTTACAAAATAAACTGATGCAGGTCAATCGTTAAAATTGCCTTAAAATTTCAACAAGAATTTTATTTATATTACACAATACTTAAATCCTTTAAAGACACATAGGTATGGAACACATTATATCCACAATTTTGTTGCATCGTGGTAACAATCTTAAACATATTCACCTGCATCTAATATTGACATAAACCTATTAACATTTCGCTAAACTAAATCAGTTTATTGTAGGACACACATAGATCTCCAAAAATGCTTTTTCATACATTATTATGATACAAAATACATTTTTATTAGTTGACACTTGTCAATATTTTCAATAAAAATTGTAACATTAACATTATAATTATATGTACAAATTTGTCATAGAACAAACTACTTGCTACCCATGGCACAATTTCTTTAGAATGAACCAACATACATTCTATTTAAAGCAAGAAATATGTACCATTAATATACACGACTCAAGTGTCTATTTATTTTGAAGCAATATTCGACAATGATCAATATGATGCTCATTACTTTTATGGAAGAATGTTGAGGGGGTAAAACTTTTTAAACTCCAAAATATATGTTAACACTTATACTGTAAGCTTCACATTTAAACCTATGCTTAACTCTTGTAATTAATAATTGTACACAATCACAAACCTTTTATATAGCTTAATACTTCATTTGTCCTGGTTAAAAGAAACGTAAGTATAGTGTAGCACCACCATTTTAAAGACAACCTGTAAATATATCTAGATAGACAAAGTCTTCCTTACCGCGTCTTACTCACGCCCATCAGCCCCAACTCGCGGTGCCGCAGTTGGTAAGTTTAATCATAATTGGTTATAAAATAAATCAATATGCAGCAATTTAGTAGTCGTTCATACATTACCCTTTTCCCATGTTGGGCTCCTCTGGATACAATCCGGTAGAAGTTTTAAAGTCACGTTACAGTGCATCTGTGCTAAGCGTAGTGCAGTGTTTCGAAAAGTTTATGATAAGTGTACGTATAGTTACTAGATAATCAACGGTAAATTACACAAAAAACAAACAGTATTCGTATCGTATTTTAAGAAGAAATTAAGTGCTTCAACTCTGTTTTGCGAAACAATGCGAAAATATTTTACGTATTATTTTGCAACCTCACCGAAACAAGAGTTTAGGATGAGCAAGTTTGACCTATATGATTGGACTATTTTATTTATGTAGGCTAGGCCCTGCTGCACTAGTAGACACGTCTGGTCGTATTTAGAAAGTACAACTTTCCAAGTGAAATGTGGATGTACTGAACTCCTCAATGTGTGATCATTTAAATCTATTACTTTAAACTGGGCTATTTATTATGATATAAAATTTAACTGTTTTTATACAATATTGTGTATTTACTATACACCTTTCGATTTCTTAGCATGTTATTACGAAAAATAAAATTATTGCTGTTTAACATAATATTTAGAAATTGTTATTGCACCCTAGGTAGATTAGATTCTATTAGAATAGTTACAACTGTGAAAAACTCGTGAAATAAATAATGTGATTAAATATTACAGGACTATAGGTATATGAAAACCTAAAAGGAAATGTATATAAAATAAAATTAATATATTATATATGTAAGTATGTATGGCTATATCAGTAAGTAGCTGGTATGCGTTTATGTAACATTGTTGCTGTGTTAACTCTCCGCGCCGAACCACATCATATAGTTATTAGCAGTCTTATAGAGACACAGTCATAAAAACAAACCTAAAGATTCAAATTAAAACTAATTAAGAGGCCTTTAGCAGTTATTGCATTTAGAATCATTGGTAAGTAAAATAACATATAAATAATAAAATAACTAAAAATCTAGAAACAATTTGTGCGTTCTATGTATAGGTACTTCATGAGAAAGTTGCCTTAGTAAACTAAATCTATACTCTAAATTACGTTCCACAGTAATATTTACGCGAGACCTAGCAGCAAAGTTGACGTGAATGTCGTAAACGCAGGTCCTAAATTTTCTAAAAAAAAAATCGGAATAAAATCAAACAATCACAGGCTTTGCCTTGCCGCACACGGGCCACAAAACGCCGTCCGCCACCGAGCTGCGGACTCGGACTGCAGTTTTCGTACATTTTATATGAACTCACCGCACACTGATAACGCCGGTGGTCGACACGCCACGATATACCGCTATAGGTGGCGGTGTTTTGTGGCTGTAGCGCGTAGCCCGTGTGCAGCAAGGCTTACATAAGAATATGATATTACCATTGAAACCCACTACAGTTCCCCGACGGTAATGACATAACAAGCTTAATGTTGGTCCACCGCACATTCGGGACGTCAACGAGAAACGAGATTGTTCGAACTGAGCGTGACGTCGTGAACACGCGGCCATAGTAAGCTACGGTTTCCGAGAAAAGCGTTTCCGTCCCGTTTATAAAGGACGCCATGAAAATAAGTATTTGACATTAAGGGGTCAAAAAATGCTCTGTATTTGGACATTACGGACGCATGTGGCGGCCACCGCCCTTTTAGGATACAGTACAGTAGGTTTAGTGTATGTGTCTCGTTCTCGTTGACGTGGCGGTGGACAAACGGCCTTAAACTATGTTTTTTTTAAAGAGCGTTTCCGTCTTATTTATAACGGACGTCATGAAAATCTGTAATTTTCTCCAGTACCTATTTGACATTAAGGTGTCAAAAAGCGCTCTTTATTTGGGCATTACGGCCGCATGTGGCGGTCACCGCTCTTCTTGAAAACCAAAGCTTTAGTGGCCGGAATGTGTGACGGAGATGGCGCTCTACAAAGCCGATCTTCTATTACCATATTTACGGCCAGCTACTGTACGCACTGTCATTACATGAACACTTAAAATAATATAATGCACATTTTTGAATGTAGATACAACTTACTGACCTGCAGTTATAAGCACGTAAAAGCAATATACACCTAGTTACTGTAAAATATAAGTTACCTTGATTGTGTATGTAGCCAAGCAAATGCAAACTTGTATGAATTTACATGAATAAATAAGTTGATGTTATTCATGACTTCTATTTTATTTCAAACCTCTTGAGCAATGTGTGAACCCACTGTGAAATAAACCTACTGATTTTTTTTTTGTACAGATGATCATTGTTTTATTTAAGAGTTGCAATTAAATTAAATTAAAGACGGTTACTATATTTTTTAGAAATACAAACAACACTAAACTGCTGATTTCAAGCTCAATGTGTATTTACAGATGAGATTATTTGAATATCCCCAAACTACTAGTAAGGTGTTTTTTAAATCTGTTAGCCTCTTTATTAAACAGGGAAATATGTAATGTGCAGATAGTATACAAACACCTTTAGAAAACTGTATATTTTAACAGAACAAACAAAACAGCACTATGATCACGTCTCCCTCGAGACCGACAATGTCACCACTTTTCACTTCACATTATATGTCCGAGCTTACTCTAAGTTCATTACATTTTATTAATGATATTTTCCACAGACTCCATCACTTTATTTAACCTAATATATTGCTCATTTATTTAAAGGCATACTTTCACTTACAGTTTGTGAGTCAGTCGAGTTAGCAGAGTCTTCGCCTAATAATCGGCTTAGTTGGTCGTCGAGCGCGTCGGCTCGCCTCGGCTCGCGCGTCTTCGCCTCCACCGTGGCGAAAACATCGTCCCCCGCCAACATGTCGCCCTCGTCCAGATACGAGAACGAGTCTAAGTTTATATCAGAAGTAGTTATTGCAGTGCTATAAATGTCTATTCTCTTTTGTTGTGATTGAGCTTCTCTTACTTTTTGCGAAAGTTTCTCTTTCGCTTTCGTAAGTGCTTCGGACTCGGATTTATCTAGTTTAGAATCGTTCTCTTTTAGTTTTTCAATTTTAGTTTTGAGAGCGAACGACGAATCGTTACTCGACGACCCATCGTCTTGTAGCTGGCTGAGTAACGTTCTGGTCGCGAGGGACATTGCGCTCGAACTGCTGTACATTTCGCTGCTCTCACCTGAACAAATATTTAGGTTTTCTTACAAATTAATCAGAAGAACAAACAAAAATAAAAATAAAGGTGGAATCAAATGTATAGATTACCGCTTGGTGTTGCCCGTTGCATGCTTTCCTGTGATGAATGTTTGTTTTTTGACTTGTGACTGGTAGACATGTATTCACTGTCGCTGTCACTGGACATGCCCAAGTCTAAGTGTAGGGAATTTAACTTGTCCTCATCTTTGCCCTTTCTCGATACTGTGTCAAGTTCCATTTCCCAGTCGGTGACGCTCGACGAATCTTTGACACCTTCTGATTCTTTAGGGTAATTTGATTTACCATCATCTTTTTCTATTAATGATAAACTCGCCTCTACCATAGGTACCATTTCTCCTATGCTCTCAACAGTAGAGTCTAAGCTGCTTGCATTGCAAGTTTCTTCTGTTATTTGGTTTTCAAACAGTACTGGTGTTTCTGGTGTAATTTGAGACAACTTCTTGCATTCGTCAGAAATGCGAGGCGCGTTACTTCCGCGACTGTCTAATATCTCTGACATGGTAGTAGTGCGACCAGTCTGTTCGTTGTTCAACTCTAAAACAATAACATTTCCCGCACACTTGGCTGCCTCTGCTTGGTCAGTTTTCGACGCTTGCAATAGTTGATTAACATTTTTACCCATTATTACTTTAGACATGTCATTCCCGTTTTTTGCGAATGTTAAAGCTTTGCCTATCGTTGTACCCTTTTGTACTACAATAACGCTGCCCTTCGCACTAGATGGTCGAACGATAGGATTGGACATTTTGGGAGTAGTCACGGGTGCTAAACCCTTTACTGGTACAATATCTGCTAAGTTTGCGGTTTTTATCGTCTCCACTCCAACGATTTTAGCACTCGGTGGGATTGAGCTAACTGTTGTAGGTAACGACATTACGGTCATAGCGGGCGCTTTGGGAGTTTGTGAAACAGATTGGGAACTCACTGGTACTAACTTCATAGCAGTGGGTATACCCTTGAAATGTATTAGCGGTATCTGACCGTCGTTCCCCGGTTTCGTTCGAGCTTTTGCCGGTAAAACGACCATTTTTTGCCCTGATTTAGGATTCAAAACTAGTGCTTTAGCCGATACTTTTAGATCAGTGGCAGGAATGCCCTTAGGTGTAAGTGTTTCGGTTAATTTGTTTGATATGCTATTTGTACTAGTCGGGTGGTCCCTGTGCGCAGAGCTTGCGCCGGATGTAATTATTAGTTTAGAGTTGGACATGTTTCTACTTTCTGACGACGGTTTCGAGACAACAATCATCTTCTCGGACATAAGGGGTGTGCTAGTATTACGAGATTTCGGTATCGAACCGATCACTTTAGTAGTCACTAGTTTGCCCGGCGTGTTCAAACCTTTCTGAGCTGAACTCGGTGCCACGACTACTTGTCTGTTAGACAATAGTTTTATACCCTCAGAAGGCTTTTGTAATAACTTGAGGTCAGACATTTGTACTTTTTTGTCTGTGCTTAGTTCACCGCGATTCTTTATGATAAGTTGGCAAGGTTTTCCGGATATTGTCTGTTTGTGGGTGACGGGCGTGCTCTGCGCTTGTAAGGACGCGGGGTCATCCGGATGCGCATTCTCAGACACCTCCAGTTCGTGCGGCACGGTCGCGGGTTGTGTCAGCAGCTGCATAGTCGGCGAGTCCGTCACCATTCCCGGGGAAGACAACACTTTAGGTTTTATTTCGTCCAAATAGTCGGGTTTTGTTTTATTACCTAATATAGATTGAGCATAACTAGCTTGGAAAGTGTTAGGAGGGCCTGAATACTCCATCTGCATGGAGGTTGGATTGTACTGTTTGTTAGGAGAAGGTGGCAGTTCTTGTTTTTTCATTTGCGATTTAGGTACAACAATGTGTGCACCCTTAGCACTTTTATGTGACCTACTCCTGTGCGGCGTCGAGCGCGGACCGTGACTTTGATTCGGTTTACTGGTGGACACTTTGCTTACTTGATTATATGAGTGCTTTGACTGCCCTGATGGTTTACCTGTGAAGAAACATTTTGTTTATGTTTTTTTTTTGCAAGATTCAATAAATAAGTTAATAATATTATGTTATGATATAAAGCCAACTCACTTGTGGCTGGTTGTGAGAACTTAGAATAAATCTGTGATAAATTCAAATGTTTTTGGTTCGTGTTGACGGGTATGTTCCTCATATTTTTGACAGGAGTGCTGGCTTCGTCTGGTTTTGCACCACCTTCTGGAACTTTCCGCTTTCGACTACCAAGCTCTGATTCCCAAATCTAAAAAAAAGTTAAGAAATTTATGTGAATAGAATAATGAGCGTCACAGCGAGCACAAACAACGCATTATTAGCAAGTTATATTTGTTAGGAAATGCATGGCACCTGAAGCTTATGATAAGATTAAATAACTCGTGCATTCGCATATTTTTTTTTTAATCTGCATTTTTTCTTTTTCTGATCTATCTCAAACTTTTATGACTTCTCAGTTTATTGATGTTATATAAGTAGTTATAAGCTAGATGCAAAATCTTTGTTCTATGAATATTATTCTGAATTATGAACTGATAAAGAGGAATTGTATACAAATACTCCAGAAAATAAGTGGTTAGTGAAAGAATAAAACACCTTAGTTGTCTGATCTTCCATAGCTATGGGAGGGTACATGGTCTCATCGTGGTCAGATGTGAGGGCACTCTCAGCGGTCTGCCCCTCAGTATCAGGCATTTCCTCCTCATTGGACCTAGGAGCTATAAGCTTCTCAGCTTCAAGTCTCTTCTGAATCTCCTTATTTTCAGCGGCAGCAGCTTCAGCAGCCTTATCTGCAATTTCTGTGTACATGGTCTGTGCAATTCCTCGTGGCATGAGGGGCACCCGCCTGCGACCCTCGCAGATCCATGCTATACCCGTGTTTGGACCTGCTAACCTATTTGTTGAAGTAATAATATCATCCGTTAATGTAAAGTGAGCATGGTTAGTAATAATTAAATCATTAATTATAATTTGATAAAATTAAAATACATAACTAACATATTGAATTATATAATTTATAAACTAAGTACCTATACATTTTCATTTGTTGTGGTAATACAAAAAAATATATTTTAAAAATATAGTTTTAAATTATTGTTATTAAGTAACTTTGGTGCAATTAAAACGACACTGGAAAATAATTTGTAAAATACAGTCTACTTTTTACATCTAAAAATAATTAACAAAACTTTTTAATGAGTTTGAAATACAAATTATTAAAAATTATTTGACATTTCAGATGAATAGGTTATCTGTCAAAATTTCATATTATCAAAATTACTTTCTAACACTTTTAATAAACTTAATACAGCCATATATGTTTCCAAAAGGCAGTGGTCAACCCACATTGTCAAACCAAACACATCCACAAGGCTGAGATTCAATAGGTAACAATAGAATACATAAAAAGAAGTTTAATAAAATCAAGTTTTAAAACAATCTTGTAAAGATTATTATGTACACAATCAATAAGAAACACTACTATTAAAGCGGAATATGTTAATACCTTTGACTTTCAGTTACTCTCAGCCATCTTTGACTTTGTGTAACAGTGTTTAAAAATAAATCAACAACCCTACACTGAAAACATTAAATATCAACTTACTGATCAGCAATTGTAGCTAATAACTCGTCATTAGACACGCGGCGCGCCTCAGCGCTATGCCGATCATCGCTTATATGTAAAACGGCGCGCAGTTCTTGCAGTAGCTTTTTTCTGTTGTCTTCCAATGCTCCTTGTGCTCTAAACACACTGATCATATTCGAGTAGGCTTCCAATTCTAGAAACAAATGAATATACGACACATTTCTAAACATATTTGTAATACGATTGTCAACAAATTAGCTAAGACGCGTTGAGTATAATTTAAGAAAACCATAGGAGGGAAAATGAAAGCCATTTACAGGACTAAATATATACCAAGTCTACGGAGCGTGAGGCGACATTCGTCGCGCGTCAGATTTAGAAGCATGGGCCACATTTTAGACGGCTTTTATTAAACACTAAAAATTAACTCTTGATTATATGATTTTGAACATTTTTATAAAATAGTCAATTGGCAAATATCCATACTGTTTACTTCAAACGACAATTCGTTCATTTTGACACTTCAAATAAGAGAAGCGAAAATATATAGCGTCTTGTCTATGCTATTTAGGGATACCACTAATGTGATCTTAAAGTCCATGATAATCTTAGGCCAGGTCAGAAGGCCTCAGGGTAATTGCATAACACAATATCAATAGCAATGGCTTTCATTTTGACAGTTCCGTAACATTCATTGCTGTTATTTACGTTGTTGCAGACACATATTTCGAACATGTGAAGCGATATCCTTCAAAATGATTCAGACTGAGATTGATAGTGTGTGTTACCCAATTATTAGGGTTTTAGAGTGCTGAATTCAGCATCTAAATAAAAATTCGAATATTCAGAAACTGATATCAAAACCTTCATAATTGTATACTATTATTGCGTGCTCCAATCAATAGCGATGTAAGTACAATTTTATCAGCCGTATCAATTTTACAGGGCCCTGAGGTACAGGGGCCCCGAAATTATGTGTAAGCAAAAATGTTTAAACATACAACATCTCAATTATTTATAAATATTAAGGCCGTAATGCATTAATATCTAGTGAACATGTGCAAATTAACGTAACTTGTTTATGGCTTACAAAGGCTTTAGCTACAAGCGAGGTCCAATTCTCAACCTGTTAAAATGACAGCTGTGTTAAAATGACAAAGACAGCTTTACTCATACTAGTCAGGATGCTACAACTTTCGCACTCGCTTCCCTCACTCCAGAATGAAAACTTATCGTATCCGGGTCAAGATGCTCCAATTTTCTAGCTGACTTATTAAGGTTGCAATGACATGAACTGCCATTGGGACTTTACTAAAAGAATGCAAGAGCCCGAATACTCCAGAGTCAGGATTCTAATTTGTTTATTTTGTGAAGAAATTAAAAACATAACCCTCTTTTTGAGCTTTGCATTGCACTGAGCGTTGATACAATAATTCAGAAGTAGCTACGTCACTTAATCTAAGGAAAAGCATGTTTTTTTATCTTTTTCGTTCAGCAAAATTGGTATCAATGTAATCTAAATGCGTTTCGCGCTTTTCTTCGTTACCAATCTGCAATAATATTTTTTTAAGACCAACTGCTGCTCGCGACTTGATCTGTGTGTAATTTGTTAAAAAGTTGCCTTCGTCCTTCTCCAGGTTCTAGGATTCCTAAGTCTTTCATAACGATCCGTTATGTGTGAAAAAAAATATCCATCGCGGGACGTCTGGTAAATGTCACACGAGCTTGGCGCGGTGAGAGAAAGTGGAAGAGTCGAGTGATGAGCACGTGGCAACACCAACAGGTGGTCTTACCCACCGTATTAGTTGTTTCACATCAATAGTAGCAGACAGACAGACAGACAGAATAACTTTCACATTTATAACATGAGTATGAATTTATATTTTTAGCGGAAAAGTATATTGAAAGGTCCTCTCTCTTTGGGATAGTTTTTTTATTGCAACATATAGTGTTTGTACCATAGACCTAGACGCGTTCAGTTGTCGTTTGTAAAGTAAGTAATGAAATCACAAAATTTTATTTTTGTTTATATGTCGTTATCGTTTCCAAGTTGATAATGTTTTCAATAACATTATTTATATTAATTACTGAGTGTAACATTTGTATTCTTTTCACGGTACTGAAATATTTTTATACAGTTATTTTATTTCCATTTTTATTTAAAATATTGTGTACTAAACAAACTCCGTAAGCAACAATAAATATAAAAAAAACTATGCAAGAAAAAGTTTTTGATCATGATTTTTTATAAATAAAATCGCTAACGTAGCAAGTACCAACCATTTGAATTTACAAGAAATGATTACAAACAAATAATAGCACAAAAAACTTCTAATTGCCAGTGAAAAAAAGAAAACGTTCCCTCACATTTTATCGCAACGGTTTTATTTGCCCTCTCTTTCTAATAAACGTTTTTGTATAAGAGTGAGGGGTATGATAGTTTTCGGTTCATGATATCAATATCCACGTAAGCAGCACTGTTTTTTTTTCTATTTACAATAATTTACAAGCGTCTCTGTCGACCGCCGACGGCTAGGAGTAATAATTTAATAATTTAGTGTTCTGTGGCCGCGCCGAGCAGTAAAAGCACAGAATATAATTATATACCCTGACGGGAGTAAAAGTACATACTCTGTGGACCGACCGTCAATCGTCAACGTTTTTTGAGTTTGAATTTCATTGAAACGAGTCCACAGTCCAGTCCACAAATATTTTGGTTTTTGAAAAACATCACCATAGTTTACAAATTCACGATGGCCGACGTGGAGGAGATAATTGATTACATAAAGTCATTAAAAAAAGGTTTTGACAAAGATTTATTCCAGAGCAAAATCAATGAATTGGCGTATGCAGTTGATACAAGTGGCTTGCAATACAATGATTTCCATACTCTGTTCAAAGTTTGGTTGAATTTATCTATTCGTGAGTAATTATAATGTTGGTATATCGTGATAATACAGAGCCTGATGCGTTGGTGTATCTAAAGTGGTGTGCGTGTTTTATTTCCAGCTATAACAAAATGGACCAGTTTGGGTGCTTGCCTTGTGCCCTCAGACAGTGTCGAGGACAAAACCGTGGAATACGCTCTGAGCTGGATACTTTCTAATTATGAAGACCAGTCAACTTTCTCACGAATTGGTTTTTTACTTGACTGGCTTACAGGTAAAGCAAGTAGCTAATACTTTTACCACTTTGGTTATATTTCTGCGTACACTTCAAAAGCAACATTCACTAGATAATGGTGTTTACCATAACAAAAACATTACATAATGTCATCCTTGTTATTCTCTAAAGGGATAGGCAAAAGTGTTGTATTACATACAACCAAAACTGAACAGTAGAGTACACCCTCCAGAACTGTATATTTCCAATTTTCCAATGAACATTATATTTAAATTTTTTGCAGCTGCTTTGGAATGTGACTGCATTGACATGGAGACCCTGGATATAGGATATGATGTTTTTTATGTTAGTTTGACCTATGAAGTTCTGGTAAGCATTCAAAACAATCTTGCTTATTAATTTATATAATATAATAATAATATATAATAAGAGACAACATCCACACAAGGTCTTCAGGTCCCGAACTAGATAGAGCCTGTACTATGGTAACCTGATGACTTATATACATAATCACACCCAGACACAGGTCAAACAGACATGTTCATGCACACAAATGTTTGACTTGTCACATTTTGTCCACGCAAGCCAAGATTATTCCCATGGAAACAGCTATAACCTGACTGCCGTAAATGTGACCCTCCAATTAAAGTCTTTTATTTCACAAGAGGTTGCACTTATTGCTGTCGGGCTATAGTAAGTACATAAATAAAAAAAAATGTTTATTATTTTGGTGTGTTTTGTAAAATCATAACTTTATATGGGAATAATATTTAAAACATTAAATTACTTTTTATGTGTGATTACAGACACCGCATGCAATGAAACTAGTATACACCCTGACAAAGCCTATTGATGTTACAAGAAGGAGAGTTATTGAGTTGCTTGACTATGCCAAGAAAAGAGAGGCTAAAAAGGTAAGGAAATAAGTCTGGATTATTTATTGATAGATGGGACACCATAAATATGGTTTTCATGTCATCTTTCACACTTGCACCACAATATGAAGATGCACTGCACTTGGAATTATCTTATACTAATAGTGCACCCTGGGTTTTATAGTTGGATCATCCTAGAAAGAGCTTTGAGTTTGAGTTTTTCAGCTTAAATAATAGAAAAAGCATAGTAACATTCTATTTTCAAGTTCATGAAGCAGTACATAATAATATACACTTTTTCTTGATAAAAAAAATATTACCATACATTATCTGATTACAAATTAAATTTGCTGCCATTTTGTATTACAGAACATGTACAGGCAGCTGCAGGTCCTCCTCGGCCTGTTCAAGTCATACAAACCGGAATGTGTGCCTGAAGATGTACCAGCTATCTCCATCCACAGTGCTTTCAAGAAGATCAACCCTAACCTCCTTGCTAGATTCAGAAGAAACCAGGTATGAGGAAGATAAACATCATTTACTAAAACTTTACTACACATCTGTTTTCCTCCGAAAAGTAGGCTGAGAAAAAAAATAAAAACTGCCTTGTTGGTCCAGTAGTTGCAAGAGCTAGTACAGAACATGAACTACTGGGTTCGATTCCCAGGTGGGATAAAGTGTTATTGGATTTTTCCATCAGGAATTACTCAGTAGCTTCCAGGACTCCAAATTTGTGCCTGGTTGATGGCAATAGGCTTGCCCCCTATTACATGGGCCTTAAAAATAACAGGCAAAATGTGGTGTACTTTAGGTATACCTGTGCCTAATCTTTCAGGGGTTACTGGATTTATGTAAAAAATAAAAAAATAAAGAAAAAAAGAATCATAGCTATCATTCTAAAGATTTTGTTTTTGTTTTAGGAAAACAGGAACACAATGCGTAGGGAGAAACATCATCTTTCATGGATTAATCCTATCAATTCAGTAAGTGTCACTTATTTACAAAGTCAGTCTTATTACATTAATTTTTTTCATGCCTAGAAGTTGTTTTGAATATTATTTGTCTAAATTAATAATAACTTATATTTTACTCTCATCACCATCATCTTTCTGGTTCATATTCGTGTTTAAATGGGGACTGGGGTTGTCACAGTACTTTATTTTTACTACTTATTTCACTTATCTATTTTTACTTTATTTGTTGAAGTTACTTTATTTCTTATTAATAGCTTAGCTAAAGGCAAAGCAAGGTTTATTAAAACTTTGGTGTACAATAAACTATCTATCTGTCTTGATGTTAACTTTATTTCCACATATAATTCTTCACAAAATCAACCAATCCAAATCAAAAAATCAATGTAAATTACAGGAGCGTGGAAGAAATAAGAAAGCGGACCCTTTGGTGCCCAACATGGAGTTCTTCAGTATTGGCTCAAAGCAGTATGCAGACCAGGAACCACAGAAGAACTTCCTTGATTTTACAGAGTAAGTAGTTAGACAAACACATACTAATACTTAGCATTATGCTATAAGAGTTTTGGCCTAAGACTACCGTGCTGTTAGTCGCAGTTAACTGTTGCAAATGCCAATGATTTCATATGAATTCTGTTCCATTTTTAACACGCTTTTATTAGCTTCACTTGTAACTTTACGGCACGCTTGGCGCAGTGGTTAAGCGATTGACTGCTGCGTTACGTGTCGCGGGTTCGATCCCCGCACGGAACTAATATTTGTATGACCTGAAAGTAGTTGTTCCGGGTCTGGCTGTTTGTGTATGTGAGTTTAAATGTTTGTAAACGCACCCACGATACAGGAGAAATTCCTAGTGTGGGGCAACGTTGTTTTAATAAAAAAAAAGAAAAAAACAATGTACCTAATAAAATCATAGAAGTAAATTTTAACCTAATTGTCGTAACTAAATGAAAGTTTGTATGTATATGTAGTTCGGATGACACAACTATAATTTGGTATCTTGGAGCTGATCCGATGATGGAGCCAGGAGGTGGATAGTGGAACTCTTCGATGGCTACTAGTAAATCCCTCGAGTTTGGGTTCATATGATTCGTTTTGACGAGTCCAACAGATTGGACTTGGGCAACGAGGGTCTGATGATGGAGCCAGAATGTAGATAGTGAAACTCTTCAGTAGCTACTAATAATTACTTCCGACTTATGGGTCATTCGATTTGTTTTGTTGAGTCCAATACACTGGGGCACAGACGCGACTGTCTGCATGCCGAGCGCATTCCGAGGTCGAGGCGCGTAGGTATAGCTCGCGTTTCGTCCGTTTGTATGAAGTCGAAATACTGTATGATATTATTACCGTGACACGGGGCCCGTGCGTGCCGCGGTAGCTTTGGCGGCATCTTATTTATTTATATTTATTTATTTATATATTCTTTATTGTACACCACAAAAATAATAACAACAAAAATTAAACTGTACACTACTTAATATCCAATGGGCGGCCTTATCGCTTTCTGCGATCTCTTCCAGGCAACCTTGGAATGGACAGAGATTTTCCTGGACATAAAATGGGGCTGTTGTTGGTGCACATAATAAGTATGTATACAATACACTAAAATAGATACACATATATATATCCTAAATAATAGATACACTTATACATATATACATAAATACGTACATACTAATATCGTCTGACATTGCACACAGCACCATCTAGTTCCAAGTTAAGCACTTAACACTTAAGGCTTGTGTTATGGATACCAGATGGTTGATACACTACTTAAATACATTTTTTTTTTGTAAATACATACATATTATAAATATACATCCATGACTCGGGTACAAATGTCCATATTCATCATACAAACATTTGCCCCTACCGGGATTCGAACCCAGGACCATTTGGTTTCGCTGACTACACTTAGCCACTGTAGCCACTACACCAAACGTGTCGTCAAAACTAATGCCGATGCGGATTTTAATAGTTATTTGCTATTGACCTCTCGACTGGCCAATACTATTTTTTTTTAAATTATTATTTCATCAATGTTGTTCTTGTAGGTAAATGTTTACGTCCCTAAAAGGAACAACAGGGTTTTTGTTACATATTGTATAGATATATTATAATAATAATATGACACAACATCCACACAAGGTCTTCAGGTCCCGAACTAGGCAGAGCCTGTACTACGGTAACCTGATGACTGATATACATACTTATATACATATACACACCCAGACACAGGTCAAACAGACATGTTCATGCACACAAATGTTTGACTTGTCCGGGTATCGAACCCGGGACCAGCGGCTCAGAAGGCAGGGTCACTACCAACTGCGCCAACCGGTCAGTCAATATAAATAACGACAATAGGTTCAACCCTGTCCCCTAAACTAGGCTAGGCCTGTATCTTAGGGCATTATTATATTAGATTCAAAATTGCAATGGGGCACCCACATTAGAGCTCTTTCAGGTAGATTACAGAAGTTCAGCTGCCTAAGCAGTTAGAAAAATAAGGCAGTCGACTGATATAGCCACTGCTAGGTTAATATACTTTGCTTATTTCCACAGTATTATGTCTTATGGCGTTTTGCTGTGGGGATGGGCAGCTGATGTATATTCAATTTTCATTTTAATAAAGAGGGCAATCCGTGCGGCCCTCGGGAGTCTCTT
Source organism: Brachylomia viminalis (assembly GCA_937001585.2). Taxonomy (NCBI): domain Eukaryota; kingdom Metazoa; phylum Arthropoda; class Insecta; order Lepidoptera; family Noctuidae; genus Brachylomia; species Brachylomia viminalis. Next base: position 6,710,103 of record OW443301.2, read on the forward strand.
CGAAACAAATTCAAAGAAATTAATATACTTCTTTTAAATCCTAAGCCTTCCCTTTTATCTTAGAAAGTATTTTGTATGCTTGTAAAAACTTAGGACTTTTCAAAATAAGAAGCGATTTCCATAATGTAAATACACGTAGTAAAAATTAAATTGTGATACTCAAATTTAGATTAACTAAACTAGTAAGTAATTTCTATCCGCTTGTATAACAAGTTGTCAAAGTCGGTTACAGAACTTAGTGATGGAAAGTTCAAAACCCACATCAAACATGTCCTTATCAAAAAAGCATACGTGGCTTCCCTCGTACGTCAACGGCATAGTTGCTATTCCACCAATTCCACTAAACATTGCCAAATGTCTTTTGTTATGCACACAGCAAAAGAGTGGAACTCTCTACCTGCGTCTGTGTTTCCGAGCGCATACAACCCTAATCTCTTCAAAGTGAGAGTGAACAGGCTTCTTCTGGGTAAGCTCACTCCATCTTCGACTCTGTCTCTGTCACCACTGACCTAGACTAGAGTCAAGAGCAAACCCATATAAAAAAAAATACGATATTAATGTCTGTTCCCAAATTACGATGTTTATTTAATTTTTCACATACATTATCTTCTAATTATTTGCCATTATATACATATACATACAATTCTAATTTCAAATCTTTATTAGTGGTTGTAATGGCAATCATGTCATTTGGTTTAAATATATTTTAACTATTTGTGTTGAAATTGTGTAAAAATTATGCATCAGTTCTGCACTTATACCTACTGTTTTTTTCTTCAATTTATTTTTGCATGCTGTGTCTATTGCCTAATATTGTGCACTTGGCTTGTATGTTTGCTGGTTTTCATTTGATTGAGCAGTGTAACGATTGTAGATAGACCAATAAATACATTTATTTATTTATATCACAATCACTGCTATCATTACAGGAAATTACTAATGTGGAAGCGTGGTCCTTAATTAAACTATCTTAAATAACATAATACAAACAATATTATTTTTGTGAATTCATTCAGAGAGCAGGAAAATAAATCGATCCTCTCAGCTGTGTCATTGAGTGCGTGCAAGGCGCGCGTCAGTGGCGCTTTGCTGAGCAAGTTTGTTCGTGCGTGTTGCACTGCTAGCAACCAAACGCAAACGGCTTCGTTTGCGTTATACTCTGGCTACTGCCACTCTAGAATGTTCCAAACATGTAGAAGCTTTGCAATAAACTGCGCATAACACCACGCCTGTTTCCCCCGAAGAGTTAGGCAGAGGTATACTTATAGTGCACCCACATTTCGCCAGCTATGTTTCAAGTCCGATGTAACAGACGGCGAGCTTATTGCCATCAACCAGACCCTGGGCTGCTACTGAGAAATTCCAGATGGAAAAACCCAATAACACTTTGCCCGTACCGGGAATCAAAACTATGACCTCATGCTGAGCAGTCGCGTTTGCGACCACAAGACCAACGAGGAAGTCTACAATAAAATACCCCATAAGTAATCCCATTTTAATGTTCCACAGCCCAGTATCAGTCCTCCAATACAGTGTCCAGAGCTCGACATCGCGGCCGGCTCGCCTTCGCGCTCTCCTGTGTAACGCGACCGGTGTCGCTCTGTTAGCGGTCGCGTCGCACGGCGAGCAAGCCTTCTTGTCGCATGATCTGCATCATCTGCTCAATAGTTGTGAGTATTCATAGCAGTAGTTATGACGTATAAAAACGTTCAAAATCTCATCTCGGCGACATCGACAGTCAGAATATATAATAATTATACAGGGTTATTTGTAATACGTTGGCATCCATTAAGGGGGATGTAGGGGAGGTCATTTGCAACCAAATTACCCCTTATGACCCTTATACAAATGTCAACCATTTTCCAGTAATTTGACATCTTATTGTATCTCGTTGGGTATGATGATGATGGGGACTCCGTTTTCCGCACTTAGACTCTCATTTGGTCCGTTGTGCGTGGGGATACTGGCTAACACAGCCAGCCTAGCTCCGCCCAAAAGCACAGAAGCCTCCTGGGGGCTTCACAGGCTTCGCGGAGCGACCTCACTGTTCCGAGGATTTCTTCCCGTTGAGAAGCCACAGCCTCGCACTCCAGGATAACGTGGGCGGCTGATTCCTCGGCGTCAAGGCAGCCCCTGCAAACGGGGCTATCTGTGGCGCCTATGTTAAAAAGATGTTTGTTAAGGGGGTTATGGCCCGTAATTGTTCCTATAATTATTCTGAGGTTATTTCTACTCAGGTTGAGAAGTTTTTTGGTTAGCCGCGGGTCTACAATTGGTAAAGCCAATTTGGACTGTCTACAGTCTGTTGCCCGTGACCATCTGTTGTTATGGAGTTCGGTCGATCTTTGGCGAATCCACGCACGAAATTGTGAGAAAGGCAGAGGGAGAAGTGGGTACGGGCCTAGCACTTCCATATCAGAGCCTCTCTTCGCAAGTTCATCAGCGGCATCATTGCCTAAGGATCCACTATGCCCTTTGATCCACTGGAGGGTAATGCGATTTAACGTCGATAACCTCTCCAGAGCTAAATGGCACTCAAAAATTAGTTTATTGTTAGTTTGTTTGTCTTCTAAAGCTTTGATCACAGATAGGCTGTCGGATAGGAATTGAATGCCGTAGTTCCGGATGCCTAAGCGCTTTACTGCTGTTGCGGCTTGTGTTAAGGCAACACATTCACATTGAAATATCGAACTGTGTGTGCCTAGTGGTATGTGAAGGTTAATGTTGAGGTCAAGGGAGTGTACGCCAGCACCTGAACCGTTTTGTGTTTTTGAGCCGTCTGTGTAGATGCGCACTTCATGGGCTCCTGACTGATCCCTTTCCTCCTGAACTGTTTGTATAATATAGTTTTTGTTGAACATGGGTTGGTTTGGTGTTCTATCTATCACACGGGGCAGCGATGAGCGGTTGGTACTCAATCGCCCGGTCCAGGATGTTAGCGTGTGGGCTGGTATGGTTTTTGCCCCATATGCCCAGATGCATTAACCTGATGGCAGCTAGCGCCGCCTCCTGCTGTATGTACAGGTCAAGGGGAGTTAGTGTAAGGGCTATCTCCATGGCTGCAGTTGGGGTGGTTCTCATGCAGCCAGTGGTAGCCGTACAGGCCAGTCGTTGGAAGCGTTGTAGTCTGGTAATGGTGGTCGAGAGTTCAGTCCTTGTCCACCAAACCAGAGCGCCATAAGCCAACATTGGCCTGATTACCGCTTTGTATAACCACAGAGTTATCTTCGGAGAAAGCCCCCATGTTTTCCCTAACATTCTTTTGCATTGGTAGAGTGCAATTGTGCTTTTATTAAGTTTGTAGTCAAGGTGCTTGTTCCAGAGAAGTTTGCTATCAAGGATCACCCCCAAGTACTTGACTTCGTCTTTAAGTGTTAGTTCAGTGTTGAAGAGTTTTGGAAGCCTATGGGGTCCAAAAGTTCTCTTGTTGGTAAACATTATTAGTTCTGTCTTCGAGGGGTTAACCGATAGTTCGTGCCTCGTGCACCAGCTCTCGATTATTTTGAAAGCCCTTTGTTGCGGCTACCGGGGTATGTTCAGTACCTTACGGTTGCCTGGGACAGTCTCCCACGTTTTTGACGTATGTTTCCCTATTACCTCGCTGGCGACACACGTCACCACGCACCCCTGAATGCGTAGATTAGTAGGGGTACACCCACTAGGAGGACCACGGAGAGATGGGCAGCGAAGAGGCGGTGAAATAAAATGCAGAATTTCTTCTTAATTTTTGTTGGCAGATTTCGGCTTCTTGTTAGTTGTTGCCTCTTCGACGGCTGAGCTGCGACTGATTTTTGCCGGCAAATGGCCCTGAATTTATACACGGAGCGGCCGGCCTACGTTACCTTAATGAGGACCGCGATTTTTGAGGCCCTTTTGCTTGCAATTTTCCCTTTAGCCGAAATCTGTCAAGCCGTTTTTTATTATATTTTATCGATATATCCTTACAATTTTTGTATATATTATACCTCATTATGTCCTTAATCTAATTAAACATTCATTTGGAACGTAACTATTAACAATAAAAAGTTTCTAGAACAAAAACTGTTAAAAACATAGGTTGGCACATTTTCATTATAGAAAATCCCTTATATCTTCTAAACTAATGGCCCGATTCTTACAATTCAAACGGATATATTAGTTTTGTGACTAAACCTATCTTTAAAAACAAAAATTATCAAATTCCGTCCATAAACAAAAAAGTGAGTTTTCAACTTACGTAATTATACGTGAACAACATTATTCTTGTAAGAAATCCTTTCAATACAGTCTTATTTGTTTGGAATGCAAAAACTAATAACAAATGTGAGTTATATAAACTAATTAGAATATAGAAACATTAAATAAATCCTTTTTTAAACTTTTATAACTAGTGGACTTAATAATCTACGTTACTTTTGCTCGGCGGTCCCGCCACTACTTGCGCCATAGTGCTCAGATAGGGTCTCGTCGCCGACATTCTCCCCCTCGTGCGCAGCACCGTCCTCCAGGCTCGGCGAAACTCCCGGCACCAACAATACCACTCTCGAACTGGGTCTTCGCAGCACTCCTCCTCGTGTCTCGATGTCGACGATTCTGATCCGCCCGTCTGGTCCTGGATACACCTGCTGGATTCTGCCGCGTGGCCAGGTGCATCGGGGTAGGCTCTGGTCGACGATCAGGACGACGTCTCCGACGCGCAGGTCTGTGGCGCTGCTTCTTCCCGCTGTCTTCCTTGGCAGTAGTGTGGGCAGGTATTCGCGCAGCCAACGTTGCCAGAAGTGGTCGGCAAGTCGCTGCGTGGTCTTCCATGTGTGCCGGCCCACCAGCTCGTCGTCTTGGAAGTTGCCGATTCTCGCCGCGCCGCAGGATCGCCCGAGGAGGAAGTGGTTTGGAGTGAGTGCTTCCTCCTCAGAGCTCTCGGAGAGGTGGGTGAGAGGCCGAGAGTTGACTATGTGCTCGGCCTCTAATAGGAGGGTGTGGAGTACCTCCTCTCGTGGATGCCTTTCGTTGAGTGTGGCGTCTAGTGCGTTTTTTATTGATCGCACCAAACGCTCCCATGCGCCGCCCATGTTAGGCGCACCAGGAGGGATGAATAGCCACTGCACGCCGAGCTTCTCTGCTTCTGAGGTGAGGTCTTCTTTCTTCATGTCGTCAAGCGCTTGTTGAAGTTCATTATTTGCGCCGACGAAGTTGGTCCCGTTGTCGGAGTAGATGGTCTTCGGCATTCCTCTTCTCGCGGCGAATCGTCGTAGCGCCATGATCATGCTGTCGGTGGAGAGGGAAGGAGTGAGCTCAATGTGCACAGCCCTTGTGGTTAGGCATGTGAAGAGAGCACCCCATCTCTTTTCTTGACGTCTTGCTACGGTGATCGTCATTGGGCCGAAGTAATCTACGCCGGTGCACGTAAAGGGAGGGTTACTGTGCATCAGCCTCTCTTTGGGTAGGTTGCCCGTCGGTAGTTCTTGTGGTCTTGCCTTCTTCGTTTTGCACCACTGACATTGATGCTGAACTGCCTTGATTGCTGACCTCAGTCCTAATACCCAGAAGCGTTGCCTCACTTCATTTATTACTGTCGCGTGGTTTCCGTGATTGAAGCGGCAGTGGAATTCTTCTATGATGAGTCGTGTTGTCCTCTCCTTGCTGTCGAGCACAATGGGACGTTTGTAGTCTCTGGTTACGCCCTGTACGCGCTGCTTCCCTTGTTCTAGACGTCTGATGTCTTCTCTGAAGCTCTTTTCTTGACTTCTTTTCAGTAGAAGAGTTTCAGCTTGCTCTAGTAGGTCTGCGTTCAACGGTATGTAGTTCCTTGCTATCTTTCTTGAAGAATGATGTCGTTTCTCGACTACCTTTGTCTTCTTTCCTTTAGTCTTTCTCCAGGTGGGATCTTCCTTGCTGACGTTGACCATTTCTCTTGTCCTGCAGAGTTGTATGAACTGCAGTACTCTTGCTGTGGCTCGCCAAAGTCTCTTCCAGGATGAAAACCTCTCAGGATCTGGTGATGGATGAGTGGTGCTTGCTGCCGCTGTGACGTCTGTTGTCTTCTCTTCACCGGTGGCTTCCTTCTTAAATGTTCTTGCTGCGGGCCAGTAGGTTTCTTCATTTCTTAAGAATTCTGGGCCGGTGTACCATCGGTGATTGTAGTTGAAGTTTTCTGGTACGTCACGCGTTGAGTCATCTGCAGGGTTCTGCGCCGTAGGTACCCATCTCCAATCTTGAGGCTTGGTAAGATCCTCTATTTCTGCCAAGCGATGAGCCACAAACGTTTTAAATGTTCTCGGGTCTGTCTTGATCCAGGAGAGCACGATGCTGGAGTCTGTCCAAAACGTTTTCTTGACAATCTTCAGATCCATTTCTTCTTCTACTGAATGAGCCAGTCTGCTTCCAAGGAGGGCCGCTTGCAGTTCTAATCTCGGGATCGATACCGGTTTCAATGGAGTGACTCGTACTTTTGCTGCCACCAAGCTGACGTGGTATGTTCCATTTGTGTCTTCTGTTCTCCAGTAGACTGTAGCTGCATACGCTGTTTCACTTGCATCTGTGAAAGTGTGCAGCTCCCCCTCGGTGCGATGTGGCGCCAAACATCTCGGGATCTGAAGGTCTTGTAGAAGCTCCATCTTCTTTAGATATGTTTTCCATGCTTCATATTCCTTTTCTTCTATTTCTTCATCCCAACCGACGCCGCTCCGCCATATGTTCTGAAGCAGCTTCTTGCCTTGGATGAGGACTGGTGATGCTAATCCCAGTGGATCGAAAGTCGACATAACTGCGCTGGTGACTTCTCTCTTCGTAGGCACCTTGAACCCTTTGGCTATTTCTTCTGGAGTGTTCCGGAGGTTTGCCCTGAAGCCGATGGAGTCCCTTTCTGTGAACCAGCGTAGTCCCAGTGTCTTTTCTTCTTTCTCACCAAGGTCCACTTCCGTCTTTTCGATTGCTTCTGTCTTCACGTTTTGCAGTAACTCAGGTTGGTTTGATGCCCATCCCCTGAGTTCGAAGCCCGCCTTCTTATGTATGAAGTCTACCTGCGCTGTTACCCTTCTGAAGTCTTCTTCTGAATGGAAGCTATGTAAGTAGTCGTCCATGTAGTGGTTCAGCTCGACTGCCCTTGTTGCCTCTGGATACTGTTCCTTGTAGTCCGCTGCGTTTCGGTTCTTCACGTAGATGGCTGTGCTCGGAGACGATGTTGCACCGAAGATAACTGATGTCATCCTGTACTTCTTCGGTGACACGTCGCGATGATCCCCGCGCCACAGGAACCTCAGGCTGTCTCTATCTTCTGGTCTGATGCGAACTTGCAGAAACATTTCCCTGATGTCAGCCGCCACTGCTAAAGGTCCTTGTCGGAATCTCAGTAGTACACCGAAGAGCGACTGTAGTAGATCTGGTCCAGGCAGTAGAGCGTCGTTGAGGCTTCTTCCTTTTGACTTGGCTGCAGCGTCGAAGACGATCCTTATCTTCTTCTTCAGTGGATGAACCACGGAGAAATGAGGGAGGTACCATAGTTTCTTGGATTCTTCTTGTGCTTCAGGTGTTTCTTCTGCATATTTGTTGTCGATTAGATGCTGGATCTGCTTGCTGTATTCCGCCTTCAATTGAGGATCCTTGTCCATCTTCTTTTCAATGTTGATCAATCGGTTCTTGGCAGACGTGTAGCTTTCTGGCATCTGTTCTTCTTCATTTTTCCACAGAAGTCCAGCTTCGAATCGACCATCTTCAAGTCTTCTGCAGGTTTTTTCTAGGATGGTGAGTGCTCTTCCTTCTGAATCCGTAGTAGGTCTTCTTGGTTGCACACCAAGTGCTTCTATTGCGAAGTGATCCTTGATGGCTTGATGCATCTCTTCTTCTGGTGTGCTGACATGCAGACATGTGTTCAGGAAGTGCACTGGTCTTGCACCTCCGATGTCTGACCCGTGGAGCACCCATCCAAGTCCTGTTCTTGAAGCAACTGGTTCCCCTGGTTTCCCTCTCCTTACTTCTTGAGTCACAATTAGCTCCCAATTGTCTTGACCTATGAGCAACTGAGGTGACTCCCCTTCGTAATACAGAGAGTCGGCGATCTTCTTCAAGTGTGGATAATCTTGAATCCTATTCTTGTCCAGAAACTGTGGTGCAAGCTTCAACTCGTCGATAGTGCGGACACTCTTCAAGGTCTTCTTGCTTCCCTGATGAAGCCCTTTCACCGTGAGGTCCAGCTTCTGAGAATCCTTTTTCCTTATCAACCTGCCTCCCACTGTTTCAATGACTAGTTCTTCCTTGCTTCCTTGAGCGCCGACTTCTTGTGCCACCTTCTCATCCAGGAGTGACACGGTTGACCCTTCATCCATAAGAGCCAATATCTTCTTAGATCCTTTTGACCCGAAGACTTCTACTGGAACTATCTTCAGGTATGCCCTTGTGTTGTTGATTGCGTTCACCGATGCTGTGACGCTTGATGCCTCTTGCGGTGTCTCCCTTTTTTCCTCCGACGTCCTTTCTTCTGATTCGACGTGTAGCAGATGATGATGCCACCTCTTGCATTCTTTGCAAGGTGGTTTTCTGCAACTCTCCTTCCTGTGTTTCCCTTGAAGACATTTGAAGCAGACACGACTCTTCTTAACTATTGCCCACCGATCTTGCACCGACGTCTTCTGGAACTTCTGACATTCGACGAGAAAATGTTCACCCTCACACATAGGGCAAGTCTTCTCTTGCTGCTTTGCATCCTTTTCTTTGAAGTTCCTTTCCTTCGTTGAATGTGTCGCTTATCGGTTGGTCTTCTTGAACCCGCTCCTCTCTTCTGAAGTCGCGAAGGCTCCACATTTGTCTGCTTCTGTGTTCAGGAAACTGGATACTAACGCCAGGTCGGAGAAGTCGCCTTCTTCTGTTGCTGCAGTGAAGTCGTACCATCGGAACTTGAGCACCGTCGGCATCTTCTCTAAGATTTGCTTCACCATCTCAGGTGAATGCAGATACTGTGGTTTCTTCAGACCCTTAATTGCTGCTACGCTGTTGTTGACCTGGCTCGCGAAGATGCAGATGTCTCTTGGGCTTTCTGAAATCTTCGGTAATGCCTTGACCTTGTCCAATTCTGCCAACACCAGTGCATCAGGTCTTCCGTATCTTCTTCTTAGGGCTTGCATTACTTCTGACGGAGAGGCTTCGGAGTACAACAGGCTCTTGATAGCTTCTCTTGCAGTGCCCTTCAGCGCTCTTCTTAAACGCGCCATATTCTGGACTTCGTTGAACATCGGTGCTGTATCTTCGTAAACAACCTTGAAGGCCAACCACTCGCTGCTGCTGCCATCGAAGAAGGGTAGCTCGTAGATGTAGCTTGGCTGCGCTGCTGGTCCTCCTCCTGTGGAAAAGGCTTCTTTCAATGCAGTCGCCAACGCTTGAATCTCGATCGTAGCTCCTTTCGTTGAAGAGTTCTCTTCAGGCTTCACCTTCTGTGGCTCTTCTGCAGGGTGCTGACCTCGCTGCTCTGGTTGTTTCTTGTTGCCATCTCCTAATACTGATGACTCAATCCAGTTCTGCACCTGTGCTGTTCTGTTTGCCTGGTCTTCATCATCATCCACGGAGTCCTCATCTTCATATTGTGTCATCTCCAGTCTGACACGGGCTAGCTTCGCCGCAGCCTGTGCTTGTTTCAGTTCCAGGCGTGCTAATTCTTCTCTGGCTTCCAGCTCGCGTCTTCTGGCTGAGGAGCTCGTGATCTTCGTAGACCTGGCACGACGACTGACCCCCATCGGTTTTAGGGTTCCGCCTGAATTGCGAACATCCTCTTCCGGGGCATCTTCTGGGGTCTTCTTTGTCGTCTCCTTTCTTGCATCTTCCTTCTTCTTGGACGATGCTGTGGTCACAGTTTCAACCGTGGTCTCTGTTATCGTGGTCCCCGCCGTAGTCGTTGCACCCGAAGAAGTGTACGTGCCCGATGATGTGTACGTGCCTGATGATGCTGACGCTGACGCAGACGTGACCCCTTCTGACCCTGAACCTTCTTCTGTCGCGCCCACATTGGTAGGACGGGACGGGGGACGTAAGGGGGCATCCTTCTGTGACCTGGTTACTGGCATCTTGCAGGCTTCTCAATCTTCTTGCAGGCTTCTCAATCTTCTGTCTTCTTCTTCTTCTTGCAGGGATCCGACGCTCGAAGGACCAATTGTTGCGGCTACCGGGGTATGTTCAGTACCTTACGGTTGCCTGGGACAGTCTCCCACGTTTTTGACGTATGTTTCCCTATTACCTCGCTGGCGACACACGTCACCACGCACCCCTGAATGCGTAGATTAGTAGGGGTACACCCACTAGGAGGACCACGGAGAGATGGGCAGCGAAGAGGCGGTGAAATAAAATGCAGAATTTCTTCTTAATTTTTGTTGGCAGATTTCGGCTTCTTGTTAGTTGTTGCCTCTTCGACGGCTGAGCTGCGACTGATTTTTGCCGGCAAATGGCCCTGAATTTATACACGGAGCGGCCGGCCTACGTTACCTTAATGAGGACCGCGATTTTTGAGGCCCTTTTGCTTGCAATTTTCCCTTTAGCCGAAATCTGTCAAGCCGTTTTTTATTATATTTTATCGATATATCCTTACAATTTTTGTATATATTATACCTCATTATGTCCTTAATCTAATTAAACATTAATTTGGAACGTAACTATTAACAATAAAAAGTTTCTAGAACAAAAACTGTTAAAAACATAGGTTGGCACATTTTCATTATAGAAAATCCCTTATATCTTCTAAACTAATGGCCCGATTCTTACAATTCAAACGGATATATTAGTTTTGTGACTAAACCTATCTTTAAAAACAAAAATTATCAAATTCCGTCCATAAACAAAAAAGTGAGTTTTCAACTTACGTAATTATACGTGAACAACATTATTCTTGTAAGAAATCTAATAATAATAATAATAATAATAATCTTTATTTTATCCAAAAACATACAGAATTTTATTTTATACAGTTTGATATTTAGTTTAAAAATATATTTAAAGTTTGTGTTGCAAGCTCTGTACAAAAATTATACTCTACCTCTTAAACTAGGATATACCTGTATTTTAAGAGGCAGTAATATACGGTCAGGGTTTACAATTACCAACAAAACTTATCTAGAGTGGACTGTGCCATTCTACTGTATGGTATACAAATTTTAATAGTGAAATTGTGTGTGAGTGGTGGACGTGGGTGTGTGTATGTGTGTGTGTATGTGTGATGGTGTGTGGGTGAGTTGTGCGTGTATTACACTAGATATGTAAGTAAAGACTCCGTGTAAGAGTAATCCTTTAGGAGCAGCCACTCTGTTACTTTGGATTTTAGTGCATGTGAGTTTAAATTTATGATGTTAAGGTGATTATTTATGGTTTTATAAATATGAGTACTTAGTATATAATATTGGCGTTTAGCGAAGGAAGTCTTGTGTTGGGTAGTTGGTGGTAGGTAAGTGCGTTTATTTGGTATAGGAGGTGGAAGGCCTGCGTGTTTTCTAAGGGTGGATCTAAGCACATAAAGCTGACGAACGGTAAGTACTTTACAGTCTGAGAATAGTTCAGTTGTTGGATACCTATAGGGCTTTTTCATCATGACTTTAAGTATAGCTCTCTGAGCTCTCTCCACCCTCAGAAAGCTGGTTTTTATGGCACCGCCCCATGCAACTATGCAATAACCAATCACTGATTGGCATAATGCAAGGTACACCATCTTGAGAATTTTTAGGTTGGCGGACACTCTGAGAGACTTAAATATATGAATAAGACGTAGTGTTCTGGTGGTGACAGCGTCAATTTGGTGGTCCCATCTCAATCTGTCGTCTATCTGTACTCCGAGGTATTTCACACATTCGGATCTTACAAGCGGAAGACAAGTGCAGTGAGTGTGTAGGTGTGTGCAGGAATGAGCAGTTATAGTAAAAGAAGGGGGTGGTTTAGCGTTACGACGTATAGAAAAAGGAATATATGTTGTTTTTTGTAGATTTAACGTAAGAAGGTTCGAGTTTAACCACGTCATGACTTTACCCATGGCCATCTCCGCATTAGTTTTTACAATGTCCCAAGTGATTCCGTCTACAAGAATCGCGGTGTCGTCTGCGTAGGCATATATACTAGTGTTTGGGATACTCAAACTGCAGAGGTCATTTAAATAGATCTGAAATAGTGTCGGGGAAAGGATCCCCCCCTGGGGAACACCATAGGACACCAGAAACTCATCACTCAAGTAAGTATCAATTTTAATACATTGCCTACGATCTTTTAGGTAATCTTTAAAAATTTCTAGAGGCAATCCACGCACACCAATATTTTCCAGCTTCGCGATGAGTTTGGGAACAGAGACTGTGTCAAACGCCTTCGAAAGGTCCAAGAATATACCTAGGCATTTAGTTTTTTTATCTAGGTTTGAGGCAACTTGTTGCGTGAAATCTAGAACTGCATCTTCTGTAGATAGATTTGTCCGAAATCCGTATTGATTATTAGCAATAAGTTGGTGTCTGTCAAGAAATTTCCGTAGAGAGTTATTCAACATTTTTTCAAGAAGTTTAGAGAGTGCAGGAAGGACCGATATCGGCCTGTAGTTATTAACACAGTCTCTGCTCCCTCCCTTGTGTATTGGATGAACCACCGCTTTTTTAAAAGCCTCCGGAAAGACACCCTCGCTCAGGCAACGATTAAAAAGGTAAGTAATTGGTGGAACCAGTACATGTCGACAGTTTTTCAGTATTAGTGATGATATGCCGTCCCATCCGACTGCACAATCTGAGCGTTGCTGTAGGATTAGGGACTCAACATCAGCTTCGTCTACTTCCAGGATGGTAAGAGAGTTTACAGGTGAGTTTTGGGTGTCCGTAGGTGAAAGTGAGGGACGGCTACCTGCCGGTGATGATGCAGTCTCATTCATTATTTTTGTAGCCAAGTTTTTTCCAATGTTTGCAAAAAATTGGCCTACCTCATTAATTGCAGATTGTGGGCTGTCTCGTATTGTGAGTAGCTCTACTGAGCTAAGTTTTGTTTTGTGGGTACTTGTTATTTGTTTAATGGTTTTCCATAAAGTTTTGGGATTATCTTTGGTTTTTTCAAGTTGAACGGTTTCATAAGACATTTTTAGTTTTCTTAGTAAGTTGTTGCAGAAATTACGGTAACGTAAATAAGTAGTTTTCAGAATAATATTGTCTGGTGATTTTTTTGAGGTTATGTGCATTTTATCTCTATTTTTAATACATTTTAAAAGACCAGGGGTTATCCAGGGTTTAATAATTCTCTTATTTCTAGGGATTTTAACTTGTTTTAAATGAATTGATATTATTGATTTTATTATGCTTATGAATCTATTTACTGCCGCATTTATGTTTTCGATCTCATATATTACTTTGAAATCCACATTTTCCAACCCGTGCACAATAGCTTGATGGTTGAGAGAAGTTTTTGTGTATAATTTATGTGAAGGATTCGCATTTTTCATACTCAAGAGTATTGGTTTGTGGTCCGTTACGTACGCCTCTAAAACTAGTGTAGTAGTAATTAGATTTGATTTTAAGAATATATGATCCAAACATTTCTCCTCTCTAGTGGGGAATAAGTGTGTTGGGATAAGACCATAGGATGCATTTAGTGCGAGATAGTCCAAGGATCGTTCATTCATATTATTTTGTTGTATGTCGATGTTTAGGTCGCCTACAAGAGCGATATTAGGGCATATAGATTTAATATTGTCGTAAGTGTTTATTAGACTGGTTGAGAAATTGTCAAAATTCTCCCTCGAATTTAATGATGGCGAGCGATAGATCGCTACCACAGACAGCCTTTTGTCTAAGTGACACACTAGACAATTTCCACCCGAAAAATCTGGTTCCCATACTGTAGTATGCAGGCTTGACTTAGTGTAAATAATTATTCCGTCATTTTGGTTACAGTTTGTATTTGTGTAATGTGACTCAAAACCGTCCAGTAGTGGTATATTGTTGACTTTACTGAGCCAACATTCGGTTAAAACAATACCATCAATATCTACATTTAACAAATTCAGCAGTACTTGAAGGTGCGGAAAATTTTTGTTTATACTACGGATGTTTATATGCAATAGATTTATATTATTTCCAGATGTATCTATATAATTAAGACATTCGTCTGGATGGCAAACAAAGGATTTTCCCTGGCTTATTTTGTCAAGATCGTTACTGATGTTAATTAAGTTAGCCATTAAGAAGAGAAAAATAATCAAAATAATTCCCTTTACCGGTGAGAGTACAGGTGGAGCTATAGTCTTGTTGATTTTTAAATAGAAAATAGATAAATAATAACAATGGGATTGGAGCCTTTAAGAGGTTGTACTTGTATGTGTGAGTGAGTATGGAAGTGTTTAAAATGTTTTTACAGAATGTGTTTTCATGTGTGTTTTTTTGTAAAATGTAGACGTAAGTGTATGTAACTAAGCAGATAACTAATTGTAAAAAAATTAAAGAAAATTTTGGTTTAAATGACAAAAGTATCATGCATTTTCCTAGTCACTTTGTCAGTTTAGGTACATTGGTATCGAGGTCTTGCAGACATTTTTCTGAGAGGATAAGAATTTGCTTCTCACCAACTTGCTTGCGGAGGAAAATATTTCCGTTACTGATCCAGCAGAAGGTATATTGGTTATTCTTTGCAAATTGTCGCGCCGAGTAGAACAGTTTCTTCGAGCTGGCGGACAGACGCTCTTCGACATAGATGGCCTGGCGTTTGCCTGGGACACCAATCAATTCCGTGTTAAGTTTGTCATCCTTTGAAGTTTTAGTTTTGTTGTATGATCGGATAGCCATTAGTAGATTTTGTTTGGTATGTACCGTTGTGAATTCTGCTACGACAGGACGTGGTGTTTGGCTGGGTTTTCCGGGCTGACGATACACATCACGGATTTCGGAAGGAGATATTGGTGTTCCAACAAGTTGACTGATACTGCAGATGGTATTTGATAATTTGGCAGTAGTTTCATTTTCTAATTGTGGAATATTTCTTATTTCGACGGATGATGAGCGAGTCTTATACTGCAGATCTCTTATTTTATTTTCAAGTTGTTCTATGTAGCCTCTCTGTTCTTTTCTCTCTTTCTTTAACTCTTCGACTTCTTTTTTCATTTCTTCAAATTTCTGGTTAAAATGTTGCATTGACCTTTCAATTTCGGCATTTGTCTTTCGAATCTCGGTGTTCGACTTTTGGATATCGGCATTCTGCGCCTTAATCTCAGTTACGTCGGACATTAATTTTTGTATCAAGCTTGTTTGTGACTCCAGCACCTTAGTCACACGAGTGTCCTGATCATTTCTCCACAAGCTGAGCAGATCAGTTAGTTCCTGTTTATTTAAAGCGGGCTCAATTTCTTGAGGATTTTCTTTTCTTGCTCGTTTGCCTCTATTTGTTACATATTCACTCATGTCAATTGCCGCATTTATGTCAGGTTCAGATTGTGATTGAGTCTGACATTGACTTTGCAATTTTGATGGTGGAGTGCGCTGTACGCCCGACATAATGCAAGAAGTATTCACCGTAGATGTATCGATGTATTTTGGAGTCACGTGCAAAGTCTTTTTTGTTAATAGATATTTAATATAAACGATATCACTTGCCACAAAAATGCTTCTCTCCAGTTTTGTTTCGTAGCCGATACAAAACCGTAGCGGTACTCGTACACGTAGTCGCCTCCGCGCGTAGAAGGCACAGATGACGTCAGCCACGCGTAGCACACCAATATTTCGACGCTCGCTGCTACTTGCTCGATGGCGCGGTGGTCAGGTGCTCGGCTCAATGCCCCACCGTGAGAGGTTGCAGGTTCGGAACTCACCAATCTATGCCACTTTTTCAAACTATGTTCGAGACGGCAATGTCAAAAAACTATTTGTCTCTTTCAAGGACCACCCAGTGGGCGTGAAGTCCGGGTTAAAACAGTTCAAGAGCGACAAGGAATTGCAAAAATCTAAACGCGGCCAATCACAGATTTTAGCGACACAATTTCTAGCCGAAAATTGACACACGTCCACTTGTCACAGCGTCTGTCGACCGAAATCCTTTCAATACAGTCTTATTTGTTTGGAATGCAAAAACTAATAACAAATGTGAGTTAAATAAACTAATTAGAATATAGAAACATTAAATAAATCCTTTTTTAAACTTTTATAACTAGTGAACTTAATAATCTACGTTACTTTTGCTCGGCGGTCCCGCCACTACTTGCGCCATAGTGCTCAGATAGGGTCTCGTCGCCGACACCCTTCTCATGAGATCACATGAGATGCCTTCAAATTTCCCCGAGATCAGAATTGCTATATCGTCCGCGTATCCCACCGAGTACAGACTGCTGGCGTTGAGCTCTGTAGCATCTCGTTGGGTAGCTGAGAAGACATATTTTTGGAATGTTCTGTCGATAAAGTATATCCTTGTTTTTGCAGAAATCAACCATTTTAGTCAAATAGCCTGCACAAAATGATGTAAATTGTGTGCTCTGATTTAAAAAATATTAAAGATAACCGTAATTTTGTGGTTGATTATTATGTATTGAAGTAGAAGCAGATAATAATAATAAAAAAAAACTAAGTTGTATTCTGCCATAAAAATATAAAATGTCAAATTACTCGGAAATGGTTGACATTTGCATAGGGGTCATTCAGGGTCATTTGGTTGCAAATGGCCTCCCCTACATCCCCTTAATTGATTGCCGACATATATAACCCTTTATAATAACGATTCAGAATATACATAATATTATATAACGGAAACCCAGTTTGAGTCTTCGTTATATCACGAATTGACTTTGTTAATCATTGCAGCAAAGCACCACTCATACAAGCGATTATTTAACATATAATAATACATTGCGATATTGGATGCAAAATAAGCACGCTTCAACTGTGACTTGAACTCCTGAACAGAATAGAAAAATGAGTACATATAACTGAGTTGGTTATGTAAAAATAAGCCGTGCGCCCGATGGAATTTTTCATCGATAAAATGTCGAACTTCCAAATTCCAAACTTTCATCCCCTATTTAAACCAGTTTGGGGATAAATTTAAAAAAATCTATTCTATTCTTAGTGCTCCGTCGTTACAGAAGGAACTCTTATGAAAAATTTAATGCTTCTAGACCAAGCAATTTAGGCTGTGCATCGTCTGTCAGTAAAAAGATTTTGATTAAGTAGATATCTATATTCCTTGGCAGGTTTCCTAAACATATCGCCACACAGCTACGTAGAGAAGCAGGACCTACTGCACCGGCTGGCGATACTGCAACACACTCTGATGCAAGGCATACCCGTCATCACCAGGTTTCTAGCGCAATACCTGCTGCTGTGGAACGAAAAGGATTATTTTGCTGAGGTAATGAAGAGGTTCAGGTAATGCAATGGTTCTAAAGCGTGGCGCTTTATTATTGTTACATGCCTGTAATTTACCATTGCAGGTCAAAGGCCGGGATACTGTCGCATGGCAATAATTGTTTAGTATTGTATTGTGTATCGTGTCTTGCTATATCAGCCTAGCAAGGCTTGTAATGTGGTCGACAGTCCACAGGGTGTACCGAAAGCACATAATGGTCACAAACGTTGATGTCCTGTAATTCACCGAATTTAGTGTGTCAAATAACAGTCGGCGTCCTATCCGCCTGCTGGTTATAGGCTTTGAAAACAACAAAAAAGAGAATGAGTAAGCAGTGCCATAACCTCCATACTTGGACCAAACAGTGGACATCTCAATTCGTAGCGAATTACTATTCTTCTTAGAGTGTCGATGGCAATCGCGATAAGACCGCCCATTGTGTAACCTTATGTAAATATAATTTATATGATGTGCATAATAAACAGTATTCTATTCTAAATAAATGGAGTCTGGATAGAATTCGGCTACAAGTATTGGGCCATGAGTAGCGTCCATCAGCTCCTGTAATGTGCAGATAGGAATGCTAATCACGATAATTATTTTCTGGCAGATCTTGGAGCTAGTCCAATGGGTGAGCATAGACAGTCCGGACCACGTGATGTGTGTGGTGGAGCCACTCGCGAAGATATACCATAGAGCGCAGCCCATAGAACAATGCGCTATACTCAAGAGTCTCAACAACATGTACTCTAACCTCGTAAGTATAGTTTTAACTAACAAACAGCTTCCAAAGAAAAGAACGCGCTTCGGGAATCATCGTCTATCTTCGGAAATACGAAAGCGCGATGATGAGATCTAATATAGAGCTGTTACAAACAATAAGAAGGGAGTATTTGGCTACTTTGTGTTACCATGTTTACAACACTTTTCATAACTTTTGAGTGACAAATGACGATCTGATACCGGAGTACGGAACCCTACAGAGAACAACCGTCATACAAACGCGAAATGATAGGTGCATTACCACAAAGCGTGGTAGTACAAAACCCAGAAACATTGCCTCTGTAGGGATTACTCTGAAGCGCGACATTCTTGCTAATTCGGAAACACGAAGATTACCGAAGCGCAAACTTTTTCTGGTTTACCTGTAGGGACTACCCCAGTGTTAATATGACACATCAAGCTTTAGAAAGGGATGCGCACAGGTATGATGTGAGACAGAGACCTCACTCTAGAAAGCTGAACTTTTTCTTAAACTCGAAATGGCGATATATTTACAGCCGGTTGTACATAACATCACGCTTATATGCCCTGAATTTGATATAACTCGTTAAAACGATTCAGCACACACAGCGAAAGTCACAAACATTTTTAAGTCCGAGACAAAATAAGAATCAAACACTCCGGCAAAAACTGAATGTTCTTTTACACAACTTCACAAGACTGTTTGTTTTGATGGATTATTATTTAATTTTCTTCGGATGGATTCTTATTTTGACACAGACTTTATGGTCTATTCCAAAAGTATCTGATGAAAGCGTAAAAAATCCGTAATCAGGTTAAATTTAAAATATAAAAAGGGAATTAGACATTTAAATTAAACATTCATTTGTATTTAGAAGGTTTTAAGGATGCTATCACATTTTTGAATCACTCAAGTTTAGGTATCTGAGTCGCAACACAACAATATTACGCGCACGCACACTTTGAAACCGCTATCAGGTCGATTTTATAGCTTGGGCGGAGCACCGCCGTGTCCTCGTGGAGGCGATTGGCGGTGGCGATCTCTCGCGTCCGGCTCTGGTCCAGGCCATGGTACGGAGTGAGAGGGCTTGGGAAGCCGTCACCTCCTTCTGCGAAGCAGTAATGTTCGCGAAGGAGGAGGCGGAGCGCGTGAGGGTGAGGCAAAATTCGCGCCCTCACGTCCCTAGTCGCCGCAGGAGACGCCCTGGGCGTCGGCAATCCCAGGCCGATTCCCGGCCACCATAGGCGCGAGCTTGCGGACGGCGAGCAATGGGTAGCTCGCCGTCCGATAAGGACTTGGCCCGGGTCGACGGCACGTTGTGTTCCTCGCGCGCCTCTAAGAGATGTCAGCACCAATAACGGGGTCCGCTAGGGCCGATGCCTGCCAGGGTTGCGGGAAAGTCCGAAAGGGTTACCGTGGCCCCTGGCACAGGCAACTGAAGGAACACGGGTGGGTTTTAGTCAGTAAGAGTCTGACACGCCCTCCCGCTCCGCCCAGAGCAGGAGAAGTATTTGATGATTTCCCACCATCAAAAAAAAAAAGTTGATCTAGGTATACTGGTTCCTAATTCTGACCCCATTTTTTTTTTCATATTCTAAGATTATTGTGGTGGTGAAACCGTATTTCAGTCAAAATGTTGTATGAGGCTATACAATTTTAATGGTGTCATTCTGGAGATGAATATAATTATTATCTTTAATTTGATACCATGATTGCCTCGCAGTTGTGTGCAAAATCATCGACGAAAATTTTGAAGTTGTAAAATTAACCTCGATTGTTGAACGAAAAACATCTTTCAAGGTGATTTAAGATTAGAATTTCGGGTTTAAATATTCAAACAATCAATTTCTAATATGCATCCACAGTTACGTTTTCTGATCCTTTTGTTTACTTACATATTTATCACATCGTTTTGGAACAGACTATATGTTTATCTATAATACGCAACTGTCTGTAAATCACATTCAGCTGCATGCGATATGTAAAATTATAATAATGATTGAGATTTATTGGTGTCAGTCAGTCTGTGTGCAATGTCAGACGATATTTATTTATTAGTTGGTAAGCAAATACATGAATAATATGGACTTTTTTATATACTCAGGTATACTGTAGTACTAGGACTCGCCTACACTTCATGGGCACGTCTCCACCGAAGGAGAGTTACTCTCTAGTATTGCCCAAGGTCGCGACGGCTATCAGCGAGATGTGCAACAAACAACTACAATTTGATCCAGGTATGTAGCAGGAACTATAGTTGTACCAGAATCCTTTGGCGCGTATCCAAAATCGGAACTAACGCCGCCATTTTGATTTTTCATTATATGTCTCACTGGCTATGCCCCGCGGTTTCACCTGCATTAAGCTCAATCCCGTGGGAATATCGGGATAAAAAGTATCCTATGTCTTAATCCATGTCATGGTCTACCCAGTTGCCAAATATCACCCAAATCTGTTCAGCCGTTTTAGCGTGAAAACGTAACAAACAAACATCCATCAAATCAAATCTTTTCTCTTTATAATATTAGTTTAGAATTAGACAGAGAAATACTTTAATTTACTGTGTTACAGCCATTTCAATCTACTGTCAAAGTTATAGTTGTGATTTGAATATCCGGACTACAGCTGTATAGGATTTTTTGGCGCTTGGCCTTGATTTTCCAAATACATTTTTCACAAAACATTTTCACAAATGTTTACCGACAGAACCACCCTGACAACGTCGTTGACACAGATCAAAAGGGTCTGGGTATCAAGGTTTTACAAAAAAAAAAAACATTTTATTGCCCTATTGAAATTAAACAAAAATGTCTATTTAGATTGATTAAAAATAAAATGTTTTCGTTTGTGTAGGTAGATCGACGCAGTACTCTCTGCTTTTGCATTAATAAAGAGCTTTCGCGATTTTTTGGATTTTCACCTTAGTTAATTCTGACATTAAAAGGTGGTAAAAAGATAAAAATAAAACTTTTTGAAAGGGTTTTATTGCGTAAAATAAACAATAGTAGTTTTTTTTCCGCCGTTAACGCGTAGCACAATCGCAGCGATGGCATACTCAATATGAGGTCATCCAAAACACGTTGCGGAATTGCCGCCCACGTCCATTGTAACAGAGGAAAAAGATTTTCTGATGTGTGTACGGCATCCATATTTGGCAACCTCTTCTTTAAAGCTCATCCCATGCGTGTTCAATAGGACTCACAGTCTGGCGATTGAGCAGGCCATGGTTAGGTAAATCCGGTGCATTGAGATTGCTACGGATTCAAATCAGTTCGGTTCTTCCGACGCGACGATCCAAATACCCGCCCAGATCATGATTATTCCACCACTGTATGTATGGACTTCCTGTGCATACAATACAACTGTACATGACAACCAGCTTCCAACATTTCCACGGCTCTGATCATTTCTTCTCGGCTTAAATGACGTCTTCTCCATATGGATTCCACACATAAGTATGGCAGAAATTTTACTGATTTGGTTTCAAACCGTTGCAGGATTATATAGGATTAATAATGACTTGATAGGATTTTAATCTTTTGACCGAAAGTCGAAAAATGAAAAAAAAAAATCTCTTTTCAAATGAAGATATTTACTAAAAACTATCAATAGGTGTACTTAACAAAAATATAATTTAAAAACCAGATTTTTTGTAACTAGCAAAAACGTGCTTGACCCCTAGACACTATTGATGTGTGTATTTTAAAATGTGGTATACATTATAGTGTTTACAGATTTAAATGCGTGTCTAATTAAAATGTGCTTCGAAAATTACTAATATATAGCTGTTACAGTCTTGAAAGTACTCGTCTGTTTTGTATTACCTTGATTACAAAATTATAGATTAACAAGTCTATGGAAATCCAAAAATCTTTTCAAAACTTTTGAGTGACAGATGACGATCTGCGACCGGAATACGTAACCCGACATAGAAAAACTTCATACAATCGCGCAAAGTGACAAGTGGTTCTGTGGGGGTTACTCTGTGGCACGACGTTCGCATTAATTCGGATACACGAAGATTACCGAAGCGCATATATTTTCTGGATTATCTGTAAATAAGTAGCGTTTTGTGCACAGATGACATGCTAGCCCTGCACAGCGCCGTGCACAGTAGCGTGGCCCGCGCGCGCGCCTGCGCCCGCGGCGGTGCGTCGGTGGGTGCGCTGGCGCCGGCGCTCGCGCTGGCGTTACCACTGGTGTCTGTGTCCGCTGCGATGATGGATAGTGTCGCCGCGCTTATGATACTGTAAGTATTTATCTTTGTATAATCTAATTTGCCGTTTTGAACTGAGCCGTCGGGCCATAAATCTTTTTTGACTGTCTATCTCGCTCGCAACCGTGAGGCTTGCAGAGCGCTCTAGTGATGTGGGTAAAAGTAGCCATTTTTTTTTACTGACGTTTATGACTCGACGACTTAGTTAAAAATGTACTGTCCCAGGGCAGGGCAAAGGCATCCGCAGAAGACGCCCTGGGAGTCGGGAATCCTAAGCCAATTCCCGGCCACCGTGGGTGCGGGCTTGCGGACGGCGAGCAATGGGCAGCTCGCCGTCCGATTAGGACCAGGCCCGGGTCGACGGCGCGTTGTGTTTCACGCGCGCTTCAAAGAGATGTCAGCACCAACGACGGGGTCCGCTAGGGCCGATGCCTGCCAGGGTTGCGGAAAAATCCGAAAGTGTTACCGTGGCCCCTGGCACAGGCAACTGAAGGAACACGGGTGGGTTTTAGTCGGTAAGAGTCTGACACGCCTTCCCGCTCCGCCCAGAGCGGGAGAAGATTTCCCACCCTCAAAAAAAAGAAAGGACAAAGGCACCACATTCCCTTTTCCACTCAATTCTGTTTTTTGCTAATGCGGGCCAGTCCTTTCGGTAAGAGTCAAGCTCGTCCTGCCATCTGCACCTTGGACTACCGCGATAGATACCTCGCTTCATGGCACGCTGGGAAACCCCGAGCTTGGACCTCTGCTGAAGTGTCAAATATGCATCTCTGAAACTTAATTTGAATAAACAAGCATGTCAGCCAATTAAATCAAACCAAACAGAAGTCATAGACTTTCACATCTCTTTGAGTTGCGGTACTGCTGCATACTCAAACTCAAAGCTTTTATTTCAATTAAACCATTTACAGTCGCTTTTGAATTGTCAAGGGGTCGGTCAGTCAAAATATGACGCTAGTTGCCCATACCAAAGCGTAGTAAGTAGTTATGGAGAAGAACGTGCAAGAAACTCCATGGGCACTCTTTTAACCTTTTGACCGCCACGAAAAAAGAAAAAGCGTGCCCGCGGCGCCAAGCTATGAATTCATCCTTTAATACCTACAACATATTATTGAGTTCGAAATTATATCGATAAAGCACTAACTATTCATTTTTTTAACCTACAGTATGTTTTTAATAAAAAGTCTATACTGGAAAAATATAATACAGGAGTTTTATTTCATCCCGCTTTGTCCTTTAGGACAGAAATCATAATGATTATGTGTCACAGTTTCGGCGTTGAATCCACAATTTAAAACAAAAATCGATAAAACCAAGTCAATACCATCACAGCACTATGTTCAATCTTGACGTACTTTCTTGTCATCTTATGATGACAGTGGCGTAGCTGGTACGGCTTTTTTAATTTGTTCGCCTCTGCACTAGAGGTGCGCCACCGATATTTATTAATAATATCGAAACAATAATAGGTACTTACCTATTTAGTTCTAATAGTTTCGTATTTTTCGTTAGTTTCGTTTCACTGATATTCTGTTTCATATTGTGGAAAAACTTTTGTGAATATGAGAAATTTGATTGCAATGTTATTATTTGATAAATAATGCAATAAATAAAATGAGACATGAACCATCGGTTTTATGTAATCATATTTTTTATCACAAAATAATTTATAACGGGTAAATATCTATTAAATGGGTTTTAATTTTTTGGCCGGACTAACTTCCGCCATTTTGACTTTTTTTTCAAAGTAATAAAGCGCATATTATGATCTTTAGTAGAGCTAGAAGCTTAAGGTGGAACCGTCAGGGTAGCCCGCGAAATTAAAATTTTCTTAGGTTTTTTGCAATTTGCAGGCCAGTGCTACCTCAACAGTGTGATAGAGATGGGCATTACAGTCATTACAATTAATCGATAATCAACTAACACTCGACTTATAGAGAGTGCATAGTTCAGTCTGTTCAGTATTATAAAATTTTCTTGATTTCTCGAACGTAAAAGTTCACTATGAAATGTTATATTTATTTACTAGTGCAGAATTCAGAGTTAATTAAATATAACGTAAGTTGCCGTCGAGGTCGATGTTCCTGTTATATTGACTACTACCTGCATCACTACGTGTCCTGTTATGACTGTGGCGTCGAGGGCACTATGTTTTTCGAACTTTATGACTGGTTTTCGTTTTTGTCATCTTACTTTACTAAAAATGAAATCTAACGAAAGCAGTTTACTTCAAATAAATTACGAAGAGTCAAGGTACCTAATTTACAAGGGAAATGAACAAAAAAATGCTGTTTTATGACATTTATTTACGTATAAAATTCGGTCACGCTGTCGCGACCGTGGCGTGCTGGGCACATTTTGGTTTGTCGTCTATACACGACTGGCGGTCAAAAGGTTAACCGACTTCAAAAAGGAGGAGGTTCTCAATTCGTTGGAATGTTTTTTTGAATGCATGTTCACTGATTACTCTAAGAACCTATTTGGGAAATTCTTTTTTTGATTCAAAGGGTATACTTCCCAGGTGGTCCCATATAAATTTGGTCAAGTTCTGATGAGAGCTTTTGAGTCAGGTTCAATAATACTTATTTTTTTTACTTAGTGTATGTTGATGATGTTGTAACCCTTCCTGGTTGTTCCTGTCTCTGTTGTTTACATTGCAAGTAGTGGTATACGACTTTATTTGGGGTAGGTACCACAACTAAAAAGGGAAAAATAAAAACTTTCACAAAAAAAAAACCACGGACTTCCAAAAAACGAATTACAAAGTGAAAAAAAATGTGTTTTTTTTTGGAAGTCGGTGGTTCTTTTTTGGGAAAAAGTTTTTTAAATTATATTGTTATAAAATATTAGTTATTAGTAAGCTAGACCTGTTCGCCAGGATTTGCATTTTCTCGTAATTTCAACCTTTAAGTCTCTTAGAACTCTTGTAAACAACGTGAAACATTACATGGAAGCGCCCACGTTCATCGGCATGGTCGGGTCGATTCGGAAGCTGTTTTTTCTCGCTCTAGCAAAGGATGTTTATTAGCGAAAGAGAGTGATAGAATTACTAAAATTTTTATTAGAAAAGTACGTCTAAAAATAACATAACTCTTATTTCCAGGTACAAAAGAATATTTTCAACAATGAAAAAGTCAAACACCATCATGTCGAATAACAGCGAGTTTGAAAGCCAGATGCAAGTCCTTGAAGCGTTTACTTCGGACCTTATCAATTGTTTGTACGCCGAAGAAGTTTTAAGCGGTAGAAATCAAGGCTTTGTTTTCAACAAATTACATCCACAGCTTGTCGGCAAACTTAGGTCATTGATGCCTGACGTTGACGCTAAGTTTAGTATAAGAAATAGCATAGCGTTCGCTCCGTATACTTACATACAGTTGGATGCTATAGATCACAGTGATGCGGATAATAAACTGTGGTTCAATGCCGTCATTGACCAGGAGTTTATGCATCTGAGCAGGTTCTTAAAGAAAGCAGTCACGGAGCTGCGTTATCAGTAAATATAATAAGGAGTATTTTTAGGGGTATACAGGGTGGTAGGGATGTCGGCGCGCAAACTGAAACCATGAATTCATCACATGGTACTGGACCCCCCCAACGAAGAAATTTTTCGCCGGCTATCAAAAAAATAAATCTGCTGTTTCATAGAAAAGTGCCATATGCCTCGCGGTCAAAATGTTTGGAACAGCAATTTTTTTTGAAATGACCGGCGAATAATTTAAACGCTGGGACATTCAGAATCTGTTGCGCGTCGATGTCCCTGCCACCCTGTACAGTGTGTTGCGATTGCATGTTTGACCGCTGTGTGAAATCTAACGCAGCAATCGTCATTCCGATCCAAATTATAATGTAGTCTATTGGTTGATTACTCGCGTGTTACGTAAGTCAAGCATGCAAGCATTTGCACAAACGTAAATAGATCATATACAGGGTTACTTGTAATTCGACGTATATCCGTCAGGAGCTGCTAGCAGGAGGGGGGCCAAAATGCAACAAATTGATCCCTCCATATGTATGGCCGAAATTCAATAGTTTTCGAGATATGTGAACTTTATGGGTTTTGTGATATTTACCCAAAATTTGACATTTAATTCCAAATAAAATAAAATAAAACTGCATATAGAATGGGCTGGCACTTCAATTAAGCTATGAACCACGGATATCGATGGATATGGCTTGGAGGCGTGGCACGTATCGCCTCCATGCGATCTAACTGACCTTATACAGCGTGGCGCTTTAATGGCGACATTAATTTAACACACGTATACGGTTTCGCGTTTTCGTTTTATGAACATATTTTAATTTCAATAAACGTCATAATTTCATTGATTTATTTACAATTTTCTAATATAGCATCTTGGAGCAACCTTTACTTAAAGAACTCTAGCGCAGAGGTTATTTGCCGGGGTAACCGATCATAACATCGCATGAATTAAATTAAAACGAATAATATACAAAGAGTAGACGAATTGAAGGAAAGAGAGCGCTTTATGTCCTGCGAGTGGAGCAGGCGGTAGTTTTCGATTTACGAATTATATTATTTTAATATATATTTTATGATTACTGGCCACTAGCCCTACCCGTGTGTTAAATTAATGTCGCCATTGTAGCGCCACGTTGTATACGCACGACGGCGATGAGCACCGTTTAGTCATATGTTTGCATCGGAACGTGTAGTGTCATTTCGTATTTTTACATTAATAATGATTAAGAGTGACAATGACAAAAATTTAGAGAATGAAATCGTCCAATCACTGGATAATGCAATCGACTGGCTAGAAAGAAATTACTTAAAAATAAATATGACTAAAACAAACATAATACAATTTCAGACATACGATGCAAACATAAATAAACTAGACATTTATTATAAAGATTCTCAATTGACCACTGTCGATAATTGTGTATTCTTGGGTATAACGGTTGATACAAATTGCAACTGGAAAACACACATAGATAAAATTCTTGCAAAAATAGATCGTTTTATTTATGTCTTGAAAAGAATTAGACAAACAGTAAACTGTGATACTGCAATGCTGGCTTACCATGGTTATGTATCATCCATACTTAGTTACGGCATTGTAATATGGGGTAACTCAGTAGATGACAGAGTCTTTATAGCTCAAAAAAAAATATCCGAGCAATTTGTGGAGCTCACTTTTTAGATAGCTGTAAGCCACTATTTCAAAAACTTAAAATTCTACCTATGCCTTGTTTGTATATTTTTGAAATATGTATTTTTGAATCTATTTGAAACTAGCACTGACAGGCCAAATAGCCGAACACGGCATAAAGATAGACTTCGGCTGCCTCCAATAAAACTAAAATTATTTAAGAAAAAGTGTATACTGCATGTCGATTATTATTTACAATAATTTACCAAATAGTTTGCAAGTTTTACCGCTGACAATGTTTAAAAAAATAATTTTCAAACTATTACTATTTAAAAGATATTATACCATTAAGGACTATTTAGAAGACAAGTCAATAAAATCTGTATTTTGTAAGTTAGACTTATTGACATCGCTGATTGTGAATACATTTGCACGCCATGTTATGGCAGGATAATTATGCTGAAACAAATTTACTGTAACACCTTAAGTACCATATTCTAGCAAATAAATATTTTGATTTGATTTACAAAATGCCGAATTGTTCCGTCCCCATTTGCAAAAATAGAACAATTACAACAAACCTTAGGACAAGTGGCGTGTCTTACCACTGGTAAGTAAAAAATCACTGCATTAGTTTTATCATTTAAGGATTTTACAAATTATCTAGTAGTGAAAAATTTTTGTAAATTTTTTTGACTGACGCAAGTCAAAACGATGTATTAGTGGTGCGCAGCGCTGAGATGTGGATATCGTTAGTTGTTCTAAATAAGAAATTACTTTAAGAACCTGTTTCACAAGAATGAATACATTTTATTTCAGTTTCCCGAAAGATCCAGAAACTAAAAATAAATGGATAGATGCAACAGGCAGGGAAAATAATTGGTTACCCTCAAACCAAAGTGTAATTTTGTTCTTCCCCCTTTCAAGAGGATTATTTTATGACACTCAATGACGAACTCTTGGATACCGTCTTGGTCAAACTCTGCCCTACCAAGAGAAGAGCGATTTAACGATAAATTTCGACAAAAATGAAAACAAAATCCTCCAACCGACTATCTATCATACCGACTAAGAAAGACCATTTCAATCTATCTCCATTAGAGTTCAGGGACGCACTTGCATTACGTTACCACAGATTACCAGTCTATGCCAAAATCATGTGATGGCTGAGGCTGCGATGAATTCAATGTTGATGACGAACTGAGAAGACGTCGATTGCAATAAATAGCGATGGATAAATGAGCTTATTATATTAGTTATTTAATCAATAATTTGACAGTACTATACGATTAGTTATAGATTATTTTGTATTGTATTTTATTAATGAATAAAGTAAGAGAGAAACTGAAGAAACTGATTTACTTAAATATCATTTGCAAACAAATACTTATATTATATTTTATTTCGTATGTTTTTGTGTGAGTTTCAGGAGTGGGGAAAATGTGGCGACATTTGAACTTGAACAAATATATAGTAAAGGCATATCTCTCGGATATCTATGCAATGAGCATAATATTAAAAGTACTCAAGTCAACAAAATAATTAAAACGATGAGCGATTTAAGAATAATATCTTACCAATACTTTCATTTTAAGCTTCGAAAAATGTTGTCTAGTTAAAAAAAAATACTAGGACATTAATCGTACAAAGAACTAAAACTACTTTTTTTAATTATTATGTTGAAGTAAGTACTTTTAATTTTGTTCATAGTTTTAATGGAAGTGCCAGTACAATAACATTTTTAATGGTACCCATTCAATATGTAGCTTTTTTTTATTTGTGATGTCATTTCAAATTTTTGCTAAACTCCTTAAAATTCGAATATCTCGAAAACTATTTAATTTCGGCCATACATATGGGGGTTTAATTTGTTGCATTTTGGCCCCCTTATCAGCTCCTGACGGATATACGTCGAATTACAAGTAACCCTGTATAAAAATGTGTATGTCAGTTCTGATGTTGACCACACATCAACGTCTAGATCACAACGAGAGCATTGAGGCTCAGATTAACTACTTTTAGAACGAGCCAGAGTTTCAATTCTCATAGATCTCTTGGATGAATCATGTTCCCAATCAAAAAGTGTTCGGTCGTATGCATTCTGTCAGCTAAACAAAGAAACTGTTAACAAATACAATTAGTCATAGAACGGGTATTCGAATAATAATACTTAAATAAAATAAGCTCCCTCCCTATTACGTGGAACTTACAGCATAACTGACGAAATGCGGATTTACAAAACAAGTCTGCCTTCCTTTTCGGGAAATAATGGCGCGATTTTATGTTAATCATAATTTCAGCCGAAATACGTACAGACGCCAGCAGGTCAAGCTACCCGAAACTGTCAAATTTTCCCAATCAACCTTGAACCTTAATGCTTTAGCGATAAAGTTGAAAATCTATTAAAGAAATTTGACAGATTGTAGTAGCTTGATGTGCTGGCGTCTGTACAATGCTGGACATAAGCCTCCCTCAAGCACCGTCACTCCGACCGGTTCTGTGCTTCCCGCATCCAGCGGATTCCTGCGGCCTTCACAAGGTCATCGGTCCACTTTGTGGGAGGCCTTACAACGCCACGTCTTCCGGTAGCTGTCGCCACTCCAGAACCTTTCGGTCCCATAGGTTATCTGCCGAGCTATTCTGTAACAACCTCACAGTGAAAACTATGGAAGGTAGAGGTAAGGAGAACTATCTCTGTGTATGAAAAGTGTCCGTCAAAATGTGCTTCAGTAGCAACCGGGTCCGTTAACAGCTGCTACATTCATACCACACCATTTGCCTACGCTAGCGCCATTTTGGAGGGTTTTTGAACTACACTTGCATGCAAAAAAACCGGCCCACCCCATGTTCTCTATTGGAGACAAGATATCTCAAAAATTTTAATGTTATATTTTAATTATTTGGTACTGTGTAAGATAAAGTTTATTTACATATACCATATACTTTGATAAAAACAATATTCTTGACCAGATCGATTTTTCTTCAGATTTCGTCATCACACACTGATGCTTGGAAAAACTGCGTGACTTTATTTTGTCAGTGAAGTTGATAAAAACTTAATTTTGTTTATTAAGTACTGATCGATTATTGATAAATTTTTGACAGACATAAAAAAATTGGTTTTTATTCGACCCGTATGTTTTTAAGTTCGCGGTTTTCTGAAAAACTAATCAACGTTTTTTGAAAAAATTTTCACAGACGTAATCTACATACATTTAGGGAGATTTTAGTACACAAAATATTAGTTTGTTGTTAATTAAAGTTGTGGAATTATCTTGTTTCAAATCGAGGAGAACGGAGTAGATCGATTTTTTTGCACGCAAGTGTATTATTTACTGTTTAAGCTGGACACTTTTTCAACCTTCTCCCCATAAGAGATAGTGCTCCTTACCTCTACCCTCCATAGTCAAAACTTAGGTGGAATGAGCATGAAGTGAGCTGTCAATAGTGTCAATCCCTACCATCAGGTGGAATGATAGCTCACTTCACCTAAGTTTTCACGGTGTGATTTTACAGAATCGACCGGATGTTCTGCGAGCAATGTGCCCTGCCCACGGCCACTTAAGTTAGGGCAATTCTTCGGGCTATGTCGGTTATGTGAATATTCATAAAATTATTATACTGCTTTAATATTTTAAGATGGACCAATACCAATTAACGTTTAAGTCTTGTAGAAATTGCGGCACGGTTGGCGCAGAGGTTAAGCGATTGACTGCTGCGCTGCGTGTCGCGGGTTTGATTACCACACGGAACAAATATTTGTATGACCTGCAAGTAGTTGTTCCGGATCTGGCTGTATGTGTATGTGAGTTAAAATGTTTGTAAACGCACCCACGACACAGGAGAAATTCCTAGTGTGGGGCAACGTCATAAAAAAATAATGTAAGTAACGATTGTGTGAATGATTATAAAAAGCTACGTAAATACTTAACCAGAAGCATTTTTGTGCTTTAACTTTACTTGCATGTGTATTGCCTGAAATAATGGAATATTAATTGTTATTTATTAATTATGTCATCGCATAAATTTTTCTATTTTAATAAAAAAGTGACATTACTTTTGCTTTTTCATTTCTAATGACACAATGTACGAAAAAGAAATAAATTACGCGAATATACCCGGTAAAATTTTCAACTGACTTCAAAAAGGAGGAGGTTCTCAATTCGTTTTTTTTTTTGTATGTTACGCGATATCTCCGGCAATTGTGGACTGATTTTGAAAATTCAGTTTTCATTTGGTAGAAGAAGCTTGGCGGTGCACAGTGGAACGAATGTATGGGAGAGGTTGGACGTAGACATCTCCGAAAAAAAAGAGTTAAATTATGCCAAACGAATGATGCCATCTTATTCGATTACCTAATGCCTTCATAACTTGTGCTGATAAATTTCTTCATAACTCCCATATTTCGGAAGTAATTTGAGAAAATGTGATATTTTACTATGAAAATGAGTGTATCGAGCTCTCTCCCTCCTGATTCCGGCGTTGTTTCAAGTAGCGGTCTCTAATATCATAATGCTAATACTAAGAGCTATATTTAATACTAAGACACATGGTGCGCCAAATGTGCACTTTCTGGGATAAAAGGAAATGAAAATTTAAAAAAAAATTAAAATGGTTTTTCCTCATTTGTATTTATTTTAAACAGACAGACGTATGTAGAGGTCATATATAAATATATGAAATATTGTTTTTTTAAATCTTGTGTATTATTTACGAAAATATTCATAAGAACAGATGAGAGTATGACTTTTTTCACATAATATTTTATTTATATATGTTTTACAATAACGATAAAAACACGGTATTTTAGATAATAAAATAATAAATTACCTAGTTTAATTAATATATTATACAATACATACAAACAAAACAACAGGTAACAATCACAGTATGTCAATGTCAGTAGATTCACGTTATAGGTTTCGACCTGGTTTCGAATTAAGATGTAAGCTCTAATTTACTAAGTTACACATTTTAAAACAATATCAACATTTAATTATCATCGTCATCATCATCATCATTAATTAATTCAAATTCAGAATCGATATCCGCTAAATCATTTATGCTTACAAATTCGATATCACTTTTCTCAGAATCCGTAAGCTCATAAAATTCCTTAAAAGAAGATTTTTTTACAAACTTATTTACTTTTGGACGAATGCTTGTAACAAGTGGATCAGAAGACAGTAAAAGATTGTGCATAATATCTTCATTGCATGAGATACTGCTATGCTTTCGAGAATGCCCCTCTCTATATTTTCGAAAATCTTTATTTCTAGCCTCAGATGCCTCTTCGGATAGAAAACCAATGGGCACAATTGACAAGTTCTGAACTATGTCTGGCCCATGCATTAAAATTCTATGAAGTGAAGAAGGCATATAATACCATGGGTATAACTCCACGTAAAGCTTAGCAGTATCAAAGCAGAACTCTCGGAATTTAGTTACGTTGATCTTCTCTCCTGATGAAATACACTGCAAGATCACACAGATTTTTCTTAAAAGCATAGCGTCTATTCCGGTCAGTTCAGTAGATTTAGTGTAGTTTTCAAAAAATCTCCTTGCCGAGTTGCCATTGTTGGTGGGTCCACTGCCTTGTTTCACAACATCGAGAAGTAAGCCCGTTTCTCTTCTTACAGCCTCTTGAACTCTTTTCTTCCTGTTATCAACTTGCCTTTTTGCTATATCACCCTTTGCTTGCCATGACTTTATGTCTAATTTGTAGGAAATGTGTAATAAGCATTCCATTGAGCGAATCCAAGCGTGAAGGGAGCTTAAGCTGTATTTATACATGTCCTCGTTTGCGTGTTTATCTTTGATTAACTCTAAATTATTCATCTCTTTAGGACTAGCCTTGCATAATTATGTCACACACTGAAGCTGCTGTATCGGATATAATGGAATGAATTTTACCATCAATCATTGTCAACAGCAGTTAGTGTTTGACACTAATTCCATCAGTGATGGTGGATGGAGTTAAGGCTTCAATCTCGGCTTCGATTTCAGCCATCTCTCTCTGCACATTTTCTTTGGTTTCCTTTATAAACTTAAACAATATTGGCCGGCAAAATGAGGTGGAAGATGGTCGCTCGTTTTCCCAAATTGTTACACCTTTTGAGACGAGCCGCAGTGGTACAAGACTAATCATAAAATTACTAGCAAGATCGATTTGCTCATCTTCACTCGTCCTTTGATGATAAATGCTTTGGCTAGATGATCCGTCAAAACTCCATTTGCTGGTCAAAATGAGCTGTTGATTGGGATCAACAGGGGTTTCTAACGACCTAATAAGTCTTCTTGAGGTTAAATCCATCAAGGCTTGTAATTTGATTTTTGCAGAGCTCTCTGTAACTGTGAGATCGTCTTAGGCCGGATAGCACTTAATTTTTTCTTTAACCAACATGTAGTAACTCGGGTATTTAAAAGCTCCTTCTTGGGTGTTGAAATTTCGAAGAGTGTTGTAGCGCCATTTCGATAAATTCATCGATACATAAAGAGCCAATGCCTTCAAAGTTGATATTTCCCGTACCTGAATCGATTTACCTTCAATGAAGGCTTTGATTAGTGAGGCCTCTTCTGGATTCTCCATCAAGTATTTCATTACATCAGCTGTATCGCTTTCTCCTGCCTTTCGAAGCGCCCTTTCGGCCGAAAACACAATTTCAGCGCTGCTTCTGCTGCATGGAAGAGTATCTTCAGTGCGTCTTCTTTTTTGCCGGTTACTAAGGTCCTCAAAAGATTTACGAGGACTAGGATGTGTACAAGTTGAAGCATCAGATTTAGCAGGAGAAATTATGGGCTCGATGACGTCACTTACATTTTCTGTAGGAGATTCAATATTTTCATTCAGAAATTCCGGCCACTGTATTGCAGCCTGTAGCCAAATCTCATGTTTCTTCCGAAACTTTTCTGTGCTTCTTCCAGACTGTGTCCATTTTGCATAAATGCGGTAGTAAAATCGACGACACCAGTCTTTTAAACTTGTTTCAGAACTTTCACATAACTGAACACAACAGTTATCTTTTAAAACACTGAACAAATAGTTATAGTCGCGTAAACCTTTATGTGCGCGTGCGCATAAAGCAACGTGAAGATCAAGATTTGTATTAAAATTTGGAAAATACATTGCGACATTAGTGTGGCTACAACGAGGTGTAAATCAACACTGATTTTAAAATTACTAATAGTGACCTATTTATATTTGATCCAGGTACCCTTATTTGTTAAATATTGCAAGGTAATTAGTTTGAAAATGATGCATGCTTAATTAGTGTATTAAGAGCCATTTAGTAATTAAATAATAGCAATCTTCTTATCAGTAATCATTAGTGCATCAGTTTTACATGTAAACCTTAAGTCCCTAATCACATATCCAAATTCTCTAATATCTTCTCTAATTGGCTGCTCAGAAATGTTATTGTAATAAGGTGAAACAACCACAAAACAAAAAAATATATTTTTGTATTATAAAATAAACATCACTCTTTATCCCAGAAAGTGCACATTTGGCGCACCATGTGTCTTAGTATTAAATATAGCTCTTAGTATTAGCATTATGATATTAGAGACCGCTACTTGAAACAACGCCGGAATCAGGAGGGAGAGAGCTCGATACACTCATTTTCATAGTAAAATATCACATTTTCTCAAATTACTTCCGAAATATGGGAGTTATGAAGAAATTTATCAGCACAAGTTATGAAGGCATTAGGTAATCGAATAAGATGGCATCATTCGTTTGGCATAATTTAACTCTTTTTTTTCGGAGATGTCTACGTCCAACCTCTCCCATACATTCGTTCCACTGTGCGGTGGTCCCATATAAATTGTATTAACTTTTCTTGGGTAGTTTTTGAGTTAGCTTCAATAATACAATAACATCGTCAACATACACCAAGGCATGTTGACGATGTTATAAAACTTCCTGTCACTGTTGTTTACATAGCAAGTAGTACCTAGTATACAAAATGGTGTGGGGTAGGTACCACCGGGTATATATGTTCTGTGGGTACCACACACGGAGCAGAATTGTTTCTACTCCGTGGTACCACAACTAAAAAGTGAAAATGTGGAACGTTTTTACAAAAATAAAACAACCGACTTCTTAAAAACACTTCAAACTGAAAAATAACTTTAATTTCGGAAGTCGGTGGCAAAAATCGAAAATACAAAAACAAATAAGTACACCGACTTCCGAAATTGAAGTTACTTTTCACATTGTACATACTGTTTTTTTTGGAAATCGGTTGTTTTTTTTTGTAACAGTATTTTGGTTGTTGAGCTCTTTATGGCAAAAAGCGAAACTGCGTTGAATAAAAAATAGAGTAGTTAAAGGAATTACCAAGTCGATTTTGAAGGACACAAAAAGTCAGTTTTAAGCTTTATGCGAACTGGAGAAAAGCTCCTAAGTTAGTAATTAAGATTCCAAACGGTTATGGCAACTGGCATCAAATAAAGCTGGCGTTTGGCGTAAAGAAGTAGGCATCCAAGTTTTAAGAATCTAGTCTAAATAATAAAAATGAAATGCTGTTCGTTGGTAACCGCATCACTTCAGGATGGACCTTAATCAGCCTATAATGTTCCCACTGCTGGGACACAGGCCTCCTCTCGGTGAGAGGGAGCGGGCCCAATGCAGGTTGGTAGATGTCAAATGTCTTCGAATTTTTGGTTCTAGGACAAGCAGGTTTCCTCACGATGTTTTCCTTCACCGTTTTGAGAGCAGTGGTGAGGAAATAATTTACACAAAGTAAAGCGCCTGTCTGGGTTCGAACCTACGAACTGCAACTCGTACGTCGCGGCCGTTACCACTGGGCCATCACTGCGAGCAGCTGAGAGCAGGATGAACCGATTTGGCAAAATGTTGTTTTTAAATGCTCCTAATAGTCCGAATCAGGGAGGGGTCGACTCTCTAAGTCCATGAACGAAGATACGGATGCGTCCGAAATTAGTTGATCCGTCAAAACAAGTGTGAAATTCATTTTTTCGGACGGGCAATAATAGATCGGGCGTAGGAACAACTGTCGAATCGTGTTGTCATTCATTCTTAGTTCGGAAATCCAATCCAACTATTCTTATGTCCGTAAGTGATAAGGAGCCAGCAGAGCTGGTTACTTCGCCTGTAACTACGGACTTCGTGCTTAGGGATTAGACCCCCAGGGTTCTTATGGAAATAAACATTTGAGAAGTTACCTGCAAAAATGGAAAATTCGGGAATACTGAAAGTGCATTTTCAATGGGAATTTTTTATGAATTATTGAAATTTGGACAGGAGAACGTCTGTTGGGTCAGCTAGTTATCAATAAAATGTAAGTCTAATACAAAACTATATTCAAAATTCAGGTCTTGGTTAATGATTCTCAATCTTAAACAATGGATAAAGTGTAATAAATGGCTGTGTATACGCATACAAAGTAAAAATAGATAGGTAGGTACCTACCGAATCAACAGTCCATCAAGTGCCAGATACAAATAGGTAAGATAAGTAATTGTGGTATTTAAAATTCTATTGTGTTCAGTGGCCTTTAAAAACGACGTTACGAACTAAACAACTAGGTACTTACCTAAGCAAAAGAAGTCACTTCCGCCGCGAGGTATTCTAGAAGTGATCTGCGAAAGCCCATCGCGGATAAAATGTTTAAATTAGTTACTTAGGTGTTAGAAAACACATGGGCACATAAACAGTTCTTCACAAAGATGTAACTTACTTTTCCATTTCCCCTTGTTACTGGTGCTCATTTATTTTTCGTGGTCCGCTCGAAAGCATAAATTATGGACACTGTGGCTGGAGACTGCTACGTGCGGGTGTCGCGGCCGGGGAAGGGGGGGGGGGCTCCCCACGACCGCTCGCCGCCCTTCGCCTCAATGAGAAATGTTTCAGGGCCTTTTGTCCCCTTATGCCCCTTTTTGCTAGCGACGTCTTCAAGGATACTGTGTTAATCGGACCCTGCGATATTTTTTGTGAATGCAGTCTGTGGAAGTCGACTGGAAAAACTGTTTTTTTTCCCTCGCGTTCTCTCGGCCTCGTTTGCTTTTGATTGTAGTTTGCCTGCTGGGGAATTACCCACCTACATTACATTTTTCTTTATCTTAATTTTATTCTTGATTATGCGAATCCCTCCGCCCTGGAGTGAGAATTGTACGTTTATTGTTCCAGTAAGTGGTTCCCCTACTTCTTGCTGAGCTTATCAGAGAGTCGTGTTCAATGTCTCTTTGTAGGAACTTTAGGAGTATTGTTAAAGTTTTGAGAAATTCGTCACAAGATTACGTAAAACTTAAAGTTTCGCAGAGCTCGTGTAACTCGTATTTTTTTCGGTCGTCATCCGAAAAGTTCTACATTCGTGTCAACGACACATTCCCTTCCTGCTTCCTAGTCTTTCACACTAAAGTATTTCAATCTACAGTTATTCTTACGCAGAACAAAGGACCACTCTTTATAGTTATAATAATCGCAGTCAGTTTTCTCGAGCCACCACACTTGACAAGCAGGTTAGTGACTGCACAATTCATCATTATTTTAGTCCACCTGCATAGGCAAAGTTAGTGATATCCGATATCGGGTTGTAAAACAGCTTGGCTGCCATAGGTAATCATACAGGAAAATTGAGGGTGTGCGTTAATATCAGACAGACTCTCTATTGCCATAACAGCTAGTGCAGCAGGTACCTACCATCATTCACGCCATTAAGGAAACAAAGCTACATAAATCTAACGCATTTCGTAGTCGCTTTTGTGGAAAAGGTCATCTGTAAATATGGCGGGACTTAACAAAACTCCTACTATACAAATTCATGTGCAACTAATAAGTATTTATTCAAATAAGCACCAAGCATTATATAACTCAAGAAAGCGAATATCCTCGTGTGATTTAACGCAAAACGCGGTGCGGTCTCGCTGCTCCACCGGGTTGTATCTGCGGGTAAAAATATGCGCAACTGGTAACAATTGATAGGGGTGGTGGCGAGAAGGGTGCACTAGTTCATATCTCGTGTGGAGAACCCTTTGCAACCCCACTTTCCTTTTTATCCCTACTCAAAAATCGCTTCGGGAGACGTGTTTTCGCTGCGAAGTAACTATTGCTCCCATTTTTGCCAAATTGTTGTTTGGGGTGAAATGGATTGTGCCGTTATCCACGTCGTTTGTATGATAAAATGGAAGGAACTTATTGCTTAACCATTGTTTTAATTTGTTACTCCATACATAGCTACCGTGACCACTCTGCGTGTACCTATTAACCATAGTTAGGACTATAGACTACCTATGTTTTCAGTAACTAGGTATTAATCATGGGTATAGAGGGTGACTTTTTTTTCAAGCCAGTGTAGGTTAATTCTGAACCGTTTTAGAGAAAAAATGCAAAGGAACCATGAATAAACAACCAATGAACCATGGGCTAAATATTAACACGTAAAAATTTTAAAAGAGTTCAGCCGTGTTCAGAACATGAAATGGTGGCCACTTTTATACGATCATGGTCAAGGTAAATAAAAATAGCAACTTTAGACCTACGATTATGACATGATTTAATTTGTAATGTGATTTAAAGGCAGAATTAAAAAAAGCTTTTTTTTACAGTTAAACATCTTAGATAAACACATTTTCCAAAAATTTGAATTTCGTTTTTATTTCATTTAAAATTGAGCTCATGGTTCTTAAGAAAATACCCATGAAAAAAAAAAAACTGTATTTAGGACGGATTTCACCAATTAAACTCAACGCGATCAGCGCCTCTAAACCGCGTTTAAGAGCTGTCAGTAGGTATCATCATTGTAGTGGAATATTGATACTGACAGCTCTTGAACGCAGTTTAGATGTGCTAATCGCGTTCAGTTTCAATGGTGTAATTGGCACTTACTAGTCCTTAAAATATGGGCTTACTAATTATTAAGAAAGAAATAACCCACTAAAACACCGTTTTCATCCTGGTTCAAAAGCAGGAGCTAGCTAGTTAAATAGGGATTTTATCCCTTGGATACAAACGTGTTGGAAAGAGATAAGTCATTACATTTAAAGCACATTCATTTGATTCTAATAATATTATTAGAAGATTATTAGAAGATTAGAAGATTAAGATAAGATTATGGGTAGATCTCATGGGTATCTTTAGGTATGGGTAAGTATCGAAAAGATACATGCCATGGGTATCTGTGTGACTATTAGATTATTGTTAGAACATGATCGAACTACCCCACAAAAGTATCAATATGTTTCGAATACTGGATATGGTCGGATATTGGTGCCGATTCTCTTGTCACAAAATTCTCTAAACTAGACTAAAAATCACCAAAATTTAGTTTATTCCTGTCAAACGACGATTTCCCATTCTGAAATTGACTAAAGTGACACAACTTAACTATATTTTAGTTTGACAGCACTAAGATGGCACTGAGATTATAATTTAGTGAAAATGGCAATTTTGCTATTCTGAATTTTACGTTTTTCACCTAAAATTTTGATTGTCTTAACTAAATCTGACTATTTTTAATCGCGATTAAAAAGGTGTGGAATAAAATTAGTTGTCATGAACTAAAATTCACACCAACACCTCGACTTCAGATGCAAAAACAGTACTGTATCTTTTTTTCTTTTCTTTTGCTTATATCTCGAAAACGGTGTGTCCTATCGCAAAAATTATGAAAATTTCGACCCCCTTTGTAAACCCTTAAACCCATAAAACTCAACGTGTTGGTAATATTTTTTTATATTTTCCATACAAAAAGTAAAAAACTCCATACAAAACAAATCGAGTGCGCACATAATGCGCGCCTAACGGCTCTAAAGAGAGATCTCGGCTAGGCGGCTCTAGAGAGAGAATAAAAGATCACGTGGTACGGCAAACAAGTACCACGTGGAGTCGCAATAATTGTCAAATTTGATTTTAGATGTGTCAAAATTATTTTTAAATTTAGTGATTTTATTTTGCAGAATAGCGTTAAGATTCTCATAGCCAAAAGTAAGGAATTTTAGTGATAGTTTAGTTAGTTTAGTTCGGTGTACAACAGAATCGGCACACCATTGTGTAGGTAATATATTTCTAATGATATCGTAATTTTCCTATCGACAAAAATGCTTTTACGTCGAAAAGCACGTAGGTACAGAAGTAATTTGTGGTTTATGCGGGACGAACAGTCTGTGTATGGATAGAGAGACATCCAAACAGCGTGTGTTTCCAAATGTCAAAGCCCTTATAAACCTCTGAGATCTGCAAACACGGGCGTTGAATCGTGTTAGTGTAGGCGAAAGCTTACCCGGCTGCTGTCTGTACCCGAATCGATAAAATTCGGGTCCGCGCCCCCGTGCGTTGCCACGGCAACGCGCCCCGAGTCCCCTCCGGCCACCCCCTGCCGCATCTCCGAGAACACCGATGTTGACTTAGACGGATAGGGTAAGAGGCTTATTAATGGTTTTATGTTACTTCAATATTATATAACGAGCTACCTACGAGAGATCGTCGATTTTAAAGACGGTTTTATACCCAATTAAAAAATAAGTGTTTCAAGAATTTATTGGTTATTCCTGAATAACGTATATTTTTAGGACGCGATCCGTAGAGCATGTACAGAGTATAAAGCGGGAGAGCCCGCAAATAATGGTGGAACATTTCCAGGGAGCGTGGCCGCCATCTTGGCAGACCGCGTGACGCCATCATTACAAATCGGGTGCGTTCACGTCGCGCCTCGTGTCGGCGGCTCGTCTGCATCATTTTCATCTGAATTCGCATTTCACTTACGAAGCGTGAATTATTTAAATTAGTATTTTCGGTCGCTAAATTGTTTGCAAGTGGCTCAGACTGCATGTGGTCTCTGGACATTATGCAAAGCTTGGTGCAATCGACTGGTCCTAGTACCTATTCAGCTTATCACTTAGGTACTTATGTTATTATAGGAGAGTTTGGAGAGGACCTTTATAGGTCCTTTCGAATCCATTTTCTGAAATGTGTGGATCCAACGATTACCCAAATAAGTTGGTGGCACGATCCCGCATTACAAGTGGGAGCAGCGACGCAGCATCGTAATCTGGGGCGCGGGCCCCCCGGTAGCACCCGGCTCGACGGTAGTCTGGCGGGGCCCGCCACGACCAGGGAGCGAGGGCGTGCAAACTTTCTCTACCCATAAAACTCTATTTGCTCAGTACGAGCTTAAACATTTCTTTGCGGGTCAGGATTACTTAGCGATGAATAAGTAAATTGCATTTAAAACGAAATCGTTTTCTTACCTAACATTCTCTTTGTGAAACGTGCGTCTAGCTTTATGAATTTTAAAATGAAGGCGGGCTGCAGATACTTACGGCGCCGTGAGATAAATTCTTATTAATATTCCCGAGGCACAGTTTTAGTTCTTTTGTCCCGCGCGGCTCGTGCAGGCAATAAAGAGGTAGACGCCTGGAAATGTGCTGCATTTATACAGGTTTCAGACGCCGCGCGCCCGCCCGAGCGCTTGTGCTTTATTTTGTTCGCTCGAGGTTCCTTTGCCAGCTCTCTCCGCTCTCTTATTGCTCGCAGCTAAGACTAACAAGGTTTTTAATTATTTCCTTTAATGCCACTTTCAGCGACGTTACATACGGCGCTTTGTTGTTCTAACGTTGTGCTCGTTTGCTACTCTCGCCGCCGTATCTTGTGCTAGAAAAGAACTTTGTGTGAACGGTTTAATTTATGGCGTTAAGTAAAAGCTTTTAGGAACATTCTTGTTCCGTAACATACATTTTACTTTATGAAATGGCATACTTCTGCTTCGATAAAAATCTTATTAGGAAGAGAGCTGACGCAATGTGATTTTGATGAATCATCGTGAATCTCATTGGCTATTTATTGAGGCGTGCGCAGCGGGCTCTGGTCTTCAATATGGGCGACAAGATATGGTGGACGCGGCTTCCGACGGGATTACGCGAGTGGAGGGTTTGACCCCATTCCTCTGAATGGCTCGCTCACAAACATGTTCCGCTGACGT
Organism: Brachylomia viminalis; assembly: GCA_937001585.2. NCBI lineage: Eukaryota > Metazoa > Arthropoda > Insecta > Lepidoptera > Noctuidae > Brachylomia > Brachylomia viminalis. Next base: position 6,752,412 of record OW443301.2, read on the forward strand.
AACTCCGTTGTACTACGTACTTGTAATTATGTTTGGGTCCAGGAAATTGCTAGGCATTGTTGACTCTGGCGTAGAGCAGCGGCTGTGTGTCTGAGATGATGGTACCTACATAATTATGATCCTGTGTTGTGGTAGGTTAAGTAGTGTAAGTCGTTGTAGGTATGTATTGTTGCTACTCTCTTGCGTAGTTCTTCAATATAGGTACTTAATCAATTAAAATCCGAAAATTATGCGTCTCTGTCAACAATGTAACGAGTGATGCACAATTTTTGGTATCTAATCATTTAAGGGTAGATTTTGTTGTTATAGCAGTAAAATAATCTACCACGCCCAGTTAATTACCTGTTCTGAACACCTAGATTCGCCTTTCAGTCCAATCAGGGGCGCCTTAATAATAATACCAACCTATTTTGAGTTTTGACTCTAAAATTTGTATGTATAGATAGGTACTTATTATGTACAGGAAACTTGTATTTTACCTGAACATCACTTTCACTATAATAATATTAAAGTGTAGAGTTGGTAATTCTCTTTAATTTATAACATTCTGTGCGGTTTAAAACACAAAATGTCGGGAGCAGACAATTGTTTTCCTCGGCGAGTGGCCAAAAATCCAACATGAAGCTCATTTACATGAACACTACATTTTACATATTTGTTACTGTGACACAAGCTTGCCAAATCCTATCTTATTATTGAATTTACAATTTGGTAACTTTGAAACTTCTCTCTTCTCTCTGTTAAAGCCCTATACTAAATCTTGGAAAAACATAAAAAAAACCATCATAAAAAAAAGCATGTACCTAATTGTTGTCGTGTTTGTTGTGTGTTTTTCATTAAAAATCTTTTTTACAAAAAATATACACAACCGACTTCCTTTTTTGTAAAAAAGTGGTGCCGATTCTCTTGTCACAAAATTCTCTAAACTAGACTAATCACAATGACGTAGTTTATATATCATTGACTAATCACCAAAATTTAGTTTATTCCTGTCAAACGACGATTTCCCATTCTGAAATTTACTAAAGTGCAAAATTTTAGTTTGGCAGCACTAAGATGGCACTCAGATTATAATTTAGTGAAAATGGCAATTTTGCTATTCTGAATTTTACGTTTTTCACCAAAAATTTAGGTTGTAGAACTAAATCTGCCTATTTTTAATCGCGATTAAGAAGGTGTGGAATAACTAATTTTATTCCACACCTTTTTAATCGCGATTTTGAGAGGCGAGAGGTTCTCTTCAGGTGTCTTAGATATTGTGAGTTAACTTTGTTAATTGTCTGAATAACGTCATCAGTATAATCTCAATCAATTAAAGGGGTCGGCAGATTTGTGCGGTTATCACTCCTCTGTGAGAGTTACACATAAGGTTGCTGGTCTTCATTCTGTCGCTGTAACACAGCTGAGGACATAGGTGATCTGTGTTCGGGACAAGTTTATTCTTCCTTTGGCTAAGGGCGGGTGAATGCCGTTAATCGTCTTTGGTAATTAATACTATTATGCTGCGAACTAACTTTTGGTAAGCGTCTTCGGCAAGAGTGGTGTGGGACTTCTCCCAGCTAGATGGATCGACGATCTTAAGAAGGTGGCTGTGGCAAGCTGGATACGGAAGTAGGAGGACAGGGTGTTGAGGCACAGCCCGGAAGAGGCCTTTTTCTAGCAGTAGACTGCGATAGGCTGAGTTGACTAAGTTCTGGTATGCCAGAAAGCTGTTGTAGTCAGGTGTTTAGTTTTTTCAAAGTAGGTTTTAAAAGAAATTGTCTGTTATGCGTTTAATCATCCATCATCATCCACAGCCTGACTTCACCTGCTGCTGAGCATAGGCCTCTCATTTCATGTAGGTAGATACCAATCCACATGCTCATGTGCCAGAAACAGTGCGGTAACAAGGTCGTCCGCCCATCTCGCCGCCGGACGACCGTTATGCGTTTACATGTTAATAATAACTGTTCATGTTCACATCATGCCTCACAAAGGCAACCGTAATGTACTTATATAATAGGTAGATATACCTGATAATTGAATTCGATCATAATTACTCCCTCCACAAATTGCTGTCTGCATACGCCAGCTTCAATTTACCTCTATAATAATTACCAAGCTCCGGTTCCTAGATTTCCAACATGTCCGAGTATATACCTACCTCGATGCTATAGCCTGTTATAGGTAGGTGGTAGTTCGATAGAATATCCAGCCCCCTCCCAGCACCCCCCCGCCCGGGCTGCGAGCTAGCCACCTCCTCCCGTGTTCATGTCTGACACGAGTTTTATTTTACGTGGAGACTGCATGTTATTATTATATTTACCTATAGGTTATTTTTTTAAATATTTTTGTTCTTGATTGTTATGTATTTGTTGTGAAAGACATGTTGCGCCGACCCCAAAAAAATGGGTTATGGGAAGTGAATGGTGATGAGTTAAATATTTGTTTTTGGGTAGGAAAAGCCACCAGAGGTCTGCTTGAGACCATGTTTAAACTGTCCGCATCTGATGAAATTAAAATGCATCTATGTAAGTAGTTAATATTACGCATTTATGAGCACCTGTGCTAATCGAAACACTTATTTGCCCAACATTGAGAGACAATACCGATTGAACACTCAAAAAGTCAACAGTAATTTATTCAAACTAAGCTGAGAATCAGCACTTTTTGAACGTCAAAATTACTTAAGACAGTCCTCCAAAATGCTTGCCCATCACCACTTCCTAGTGATTAGGCTGGGAAGAAGATGCGGCGCCACAAACCCCAGCAGCACAGCTGTCTGTTCAACTAGAAGAACTGGATTCTATACAGTAGTAAGTAATTAACATGAAGGAACACAAAACATTAAATTAAATTATTTGCCATATATGTCAGCTAGCACACGCCAATCATCATTATTTGCCTAGTCATTTTCCAACTTAGTTGAGGTCGGCTTCCAGTGTAACCGGATGCAGCTGAATACCAGTATACATGGAGCGACTGCCTATCTGACCTCCACAATCCAGTTCCTGGGTAATACGATACCCTTTGATAAGACTGGTTGTCAGACTTTCGGGCTTCTGACGACCCATAACTACTGTCAAAGATCCACGAATGACAGCCAGGAGCGACGGCTTAACGTGCTTTCCGAGGCACGGATTGGTCTTGGTATGTATAGATGGTCACCCATCCATGGACCAACCGTGGCAATCGTAGCTTAACCTGATCGATCGACCCGTGCTGCTGTTATTACTAGACCACAAGCTAATACTTACCAACAAAAACATTGAAAACTATACTCAATTAGAAATAAATAATAAAAACCTAAACAGAACTTAATACCTAAATAAACGCCTCCAAGCATAAAGGGCGTGCCCGCTTACATATGTAATGCTGCACTATGTTCATATAGCTGTAACTTGAAGTCACAAACGATAAACTAGGACCTTCGAAGTAAAATTATTGAACAGTTTAATTACTAATAACAACAACAAAACCATGGTCAGCAAGACGAAACGCAGCAATCTGCCCCTCGCCATATTTGAGGGAAGGAGGCAACCCGACCACCGACGATACCGCAAGCATTGACATCTAAGGGAACATAGTAAACTTGCTGCCGGTTGCTCAGGAAAGAATAATAATTATGATCAATTGTCGAGGTCGCTAGCTAACTACATATTGCAATACAACTAATTAAAAAACATTACATTATGTCAATAATAAATGAAAATAAAATTAAACTTAATTGAAAATACAGTAAAATAAAATAAATAATTATATGAACTCATATAACTTGTCAGTAGGTTAGCTCCATAATTCTGGAGAAAGAACATAAACATTGTCTTGAGTTAATCACAACGACCAACTGTTCTTATCGTTTTAGTATGGCTTTAGTAGTTGTTGATAATGGTGATTATACTTAAACGCATTAAAAGGGAAATCTAACAAAGAGGGAAGCTTGTTAGAAACGTTTATACCAAGCCCAACAAATGAGTTATGATCCTTATGAAGTCGGTGAAGGGGAGCGCGTAGTTTGTCCTTATTTCTAGTATTAATATTATGAATATCACTGTTTTTTGTGTATATTGTGCTTAATATATAAGATGTTGGTGAAGATGAATTGTGATGCCACCGCGAGAATACCAAATTCTTAAAAAAAAATCTCTCAAAGTAACTCTAGCACCTTGCTGGTAAATTGCTCGAGCAGCTCGTTTGTGAAGAACAAATATATGTTGAATATCAGCGGCGTTGCCCCACAGCAGAATGACACATTGCAGGACAACGTAGGACATAACGCTATGAAAATAACCAAAATAGACTAGCTGAGCTGTATCAACGTCAGCGTACAAAATGCCAAAAGATTCAATGTTAGGATCATTGAATGCTTAAATTCTTAAACAAGGCCACTAAGAAGAATCTGTGACTCCCTTGAATTATTGTCGTGTTATTAACTCTCGGAATATGTCACATTTTAATAACACTATTTTAATAGGCTAAGTTTTCTGAATTAATGTGATGTTACGTTATGTGGTTGTCGGGAGCCGCCACAAAGTCATCCGTTACATTGCCGGCGCGCAAAGTGTCATGCCCCATGAAATATAGCAGCTCGTAAAACATAGCAATGCCCATGAGCCACGAATTTGATAAATTATTGTGCATTTTGATACCAGTCAAAAAGGCCGAGAAGTGCTATATAAAAGCTTTGGGTAAAAACTACTATGTAATTGATACCTAGAACTACCGGTGTTGACAAGATTGGTCTTACAGCTAGGTATGTAGCACCTACATTTTTTATGGTAATAATTTTAGTAATATCAGGCAATTATGTTGGCTTCTGCTGTCCACTGCCAGATGTACTCTGTAGGTAAGTGGTCTGACATACCTCGATCTTAGAGTCAGTCAAGCAAGGGTTACTCATGTCATCTCCATTGTTCTGACCACTACTTTTCACACATACTTTTCACATTTAAGTACGTAGCTAGCTACTGACATCGTCCGTAGAGATCGTAAGCTAGGAGGAGGTTCTCGATCTCAGTTGTATTTTTTTTGCAGATAAACTGCAACATATTTATTTCAGTTAATTTACAAAGATTTAAATAGAAAATGAAGGCATTCGTGTACCTAATCAAAACTATAAAATTTCTGCAACGTCTCGGACCAAAAAACTGATAGATAAAATTGCAATACCTATTCCGAATTAACCATACCATACACATATATATCGCTGCTAAATTCCACTGTGAGGTACCTCTATAGACTTGCTTTATTAATAAACAGAGGGGAGGCGAACCCTTTGTGAAATTCTAGCTATTCAATATCCGACATGATTGCATCTATACCTAGTGTGCAGGCATTAAATTTGTTCATTACGGACATATCAAAGCCGTCTACCTCGCCCCAGACAAAACGAAACCATTTTCGAAATCCCTTAATTAGTGTCCGGCCCCCTGTCTGTCTGTGTCCGCCTGTCGAATGCGGAATGCCTATCACAAAGGTAGCATTAATTAACGAATCCAATATTGGATCCCTTTGATACATGTATCTGTGCGTGTGCGTTAGGTGTCTGCTTTCGATGTAATTACTCGTCAACATGTCATATGCACACTGAATATACTTATTTGGGGTGTACAGAGCGATGAGGGCTGTTCAAACGTCATGGCGGCGGTGGTCACAGAGTGTTCATATGAAGTGCAACAACTGCAACTCGATTTTTAATTGTTTATATACAGACTTAGTCAAATATTGTGGTCAGACTCAGGAGGTTGGTAAATGGTTGACGTGTACCATTCTTCGCTGTATGATTTTGTATGTAACAAACATGTGCACCTGAATATTATGTCACTAATGAATAAATGATGTAAATGTAAGTAATTGTTATTTAAATTCATGTACAACATGCTTAATATATGCTAATGCGTAGTCTGCGAGCCTTTCGTTAACGAGTAACGTAATGTGGAATACGGTATTTGAATTTCTAAGTTGTCTGCTATCGAAATCCACTATATTCTAATAAGAGAACCTTATAGCGAGTAATTAACTTGACAGAAATGCTTTAAAATTTGTCTTTTGTAATTTTGATGTTAAGGCAATTTTTTAATTATAATGAATATTGAAGCACTCTTTCCACTGTGCTGTGGTTCAGTTCAGGCCCGGCCCCCTCCCGGGACGAGACCGAGAATCAGGTGGCACACAGATGCAATTTACCTACAAACGTTGGCTGCATCGTTTAGCAAGCGATTATGGACCGTATTTCCAACAGCCTTATAGCTGTTATTGGTTGTATGTGGGGCTCGGCCCGGGCCGAGCTGATGCAAGCTCCCGCCAGCGGTTGCCAATGGTTACAGTCGGACCTCGAGGTAGGTAGGTAGTACATACCTAGTCCACACATGCGTTACACTCAGTTAATATTTGAATGGGAATGTTCGCAATATTTATATTGCATGGCCAGCTCCCGACTATTTCCGGGATGGAGAATCAATAATCTTATGTACTGAGCGTTGCTGGCTGCCTAGGTGCGCTCTATTGATTTTGCAGGTAGCTATTAACGTACATAGCTTTGATGGCTGGTGTTACGAGCATATTCGGGAATGATCGCTGTACTTTGCAGATCGAGCGCTGACTAGACGACAAGCCGTTGCTGCCGCGATTTTTTCAATTTTGTTTTACTTATGTGGTCAATGCTTCCTTATTCGTGTGACTACAGCAACCTATATCGGTAGTTAGGATACAATACCGAATTCATTCGCCTTTCGACGCAGCTCTTTGTCTGGTGGAGTGTGAATCTCCGCTCTCCGGCGCGATCGGCGAATAATTTTGAGAATGCAGTCAATGTGAGCTTTGAGCTAGCCTTTGTAGGCTAGGCTAGTTCTGTGAGAGTTGGCACTTAGCCTGTACTCTGTAGCAAACGATATCAGATACACGGATAAAGTGTATTTAACTCGATCGGTTTAGTGTGGATTTACGGTCCATCTACATTTTGCATTAAACTAGGTCGTGTTATTATTTACTAGTTAATTATTAGTACACAGACAAGAATTTAGAAATAAGAGAGCATCTGACTAACACAGAATCTGAACAAATATATCCTTCCGTAGTTGGTCCAGAAACTCTTCTCGTCGGTTTAAACAGACAGTCGGTAATTGTAGGGATTTCATAGGGATTAAGGCGTCTGCCGGAATCCATTAATCAGTACATGAACGTATCATCGTTTTTGAACCAATTGGTTTTTTACGACACTCATAAAATGAGGGACCCATGGAATGACTTTTTTCTAAACCGCAATCAACCGAGTTCAAAAGACAACACTTTGAAAAGTACAAAATTCATTTGTTCTAACTTCCACTCAACCTAAACAACCCTAAACTCAAAACTTTAAAACACGCGACGTTCAAAGTTTATTCACGGAAATTACAATTTCGCGATCTTTCTCATGATGTCGGCAGAGCCCTGTTCGCCATTACAGTGAGCCAAATGAGCCCTGAAACCGTTGTCCGAGAACGGCGAGATAAAGCACCGCCCGCCGTCTCCGAAGAATTGATGCTATAAACTTGATTGAATATTTTCTCTTGCACGTTATACCGTTATACTCTTTACCGTCGAGACCGGAGATTTATGGAGGTGAACCTAATCTACCAGCCAGTTTTTTGTTCAAGAATAAAGAAAATATGTTTTTTCTTTATGCTTTTACGACGATACTTATATGGTGAAATGTCTTGAGGGTCGTGTGGCCTGATTTATTTTTAACACGTTTTTATTAGCAGGGTGGGGTTTTTAAGTGTTTTTTTTAGACCTACGTAGATGTTTTATCAAAGTTTCAATCCAAAATATAATTACTCTAGTGTAGATGTTATCATCATCATCAGCCTACAGCAGACCACTGCTGGACATAGGCCTCTCCAATTGCACGCACTTTAACTCGATTCTCGGCAACTCTCATCCAGCTGCTACCAGCCACCCTGCGAAGATCGTCGCTCCATCTAGCTTGATGGCATCCTACCTTACGTTTGCCGATTCGTGGTCTCCACTCAAGAACACGTCTACCCCAACGGTCATCGGTTCTATGGCTAATATGCCCGGCCCATTGCCACTTCAGCTTGCTTATTCTGTGAGTTATGTGTCAACTTTGGTTCTCTGCCGGATCACCTCATTCTTGATTCTATCCCTCAGAGAGACTCCAAGCATAGCTCGTTCAATAGCTCACTGAGCGACTTTAAATTTATGTACCAGCCGTACCGTGAGTTTCCACTTTCGGCTCCGTAAGTCATAACGGACAGGACGCACAGATTGAAGACTTCAGTCTTTTGGCTCTGCGGAATACGCGACGAGGAGACTGGACGAAGCTTCCCAAACGGTGCCTAGCCCAGCGAAATTCTTCTATTAGCCTCCTTTTCAAACTTGTTCTTACAAAATTGCAGAATTTGCCCGAGGCATACATAACCTGGGTTTTGTCCAAGTTTATCCGAAGACCAATTGCGTACAGAAGAATCCACTAGGCCGTCCAGCATCTGCTGCAAGTCAAGCACCGATTCGGCCAGTATGACGATGTCATCTGCAAATCTGTAGTGTGAGATTTACTCGCCGTTGATGTTGATGCCGTGTCCTTCCCAGTTCAGCGTCTTTAGCACATCCTTCAATGCGTTAGAGAACAGTTTCGGGGAAATTACGTCCCCTTGTCTCACCCCTCCACGCAGGAGGATAATATGTTCAGTTCGCTGGTCCTGAGTTTGGACGGTCATTGTAGCGTTTTCATAAAGACATTTGGATGTATCGCCAGTAGACTTGGCATCGCTGTAGACTCCAAAACAGACCGGATCTTGATAGAGTCAAAAACCTTCTCATAGTCCACAAACGCAAGACACAGGGGCCGATTATACTCTTTGGACTTCTGTATAATTTGCCGCAATTTGTGGATTTGGCCTATGGTGCTGTATCCTCTTTGAAATCCGGCCTGCTCTGGTGGCTGAAACTTGTCGAGTCTTCGCGCGAGACGATTCGTGAGGACTCTTGATAACAACTTATATACGTGACTTAGGAGCGAAATGGGTTTGTAATTCTTTAAAAAGGTCTTATCACCCTTTTTATAGAAGAGAATGACCACGCTCCTTCGCCACGCTTCGTGTAGATGTAGTTTTCAGTCAAAAGATTATTTTATCTGGCCTGGTTGTCGTGAGGCATCTTGGCCTCCACAAATCTTTACAATGCCACAATTTTACAGTCGTAACCATTCATTATGACTCATTCTTTTCACAAGGAAATGAGTAGGAGTCACTTTTACAAATGTTTCAACACTGAAGTCTTACAACTGTGTTTTGATACTCCCCCAGAACCATGTGTTGTTCGTAACTTACCCAGCTTGGCAAACTTACTTCATAGGTAGGTACCTATTTAACCTTGAAGATTTACGGACACTGATTAGGTACGTGACTCGAAGTTCAGCGGCAGCTGGGTTGACATAGAAAACTATCATAATGACTGAACAAAGGTGTCAGGAAGCCCGATCAAGTCTGTTCAGTTCAGTTCTTAACCTTGGACTTGCATTCATGAATAGAGAGCGGATAAATGTTTAAAATTTTATTAATTTTATTGTAAATATGCACAGAAAGGAAACGCCTTTGACGTCTGGCTAATGCAGTACGTATTCTTACGGAGTCAAATACATTAGTACCTAATAGTACGTTTGTTGCTAAATTTATCTGGATCATAATGGCTAGACACATTCAGTTTGATAATAACCTGATACATGAAAAGCTGCCTCACCGTGAGAACTTGACACAGCTCATATAACGTTCTAGTGGTGAATCTGTAGGGTTTAAATGTCATAGTCTTCAGCATGTTCTTCTAGTTGTATGATCTGCGTTTTACATGCACTTCCCCATACTCCAATGCAGTATCCGACTACAGATTGAACAAGGGCATAGTAAACAGTACGAAGAAGTTCCAGGTTAGCTACGTGCCTAAGATTTTTGAAAACCCATATTAATCTTCTAACACGTGATGAGACCATGTCCATATGCGGCTTTTAAGTCATGTTCTCGTCTAGAAGGACTCCAAGATACTTAACTGTCGGAGTTTTATTAATAGATGGACAAGAGCATTGCTGATTTAAAGTCTCACTAAAGATTGAGTGAATACGAATCACTATGTTTTGCTGTTTCACGTGTGAATTCGTAAACTGAACCGATAGAGTTTTCGACACGTTTAAAGTCAAAAGATTTTGCCTCAGCCACAATTGCAACCTGCGCAGTTCTTTTTCCGCAGTTTGTCGTACCTCGTCCTAAGTTTCTCCCTTAACAACTAAAGCGGTGTCATCAGCATATGTAAAAAAAAAATCCGTTGTGGAGTGACATTTGACACAGGTCGTTTATGTATATAATAAATAAACTGGGACCAAGAATACTGCCCTGTGGGACGCCGCAGGTGACAGGTGCATCTGAGCTCGTATATTTATTTATTTTAACCTTTTGCTGACGACCCGATAGAAAATCTTCGAAAATTCTAAGCACGTTCCCGCGCATACCGTATCATTCTAACTTGTCCACAAGAATAGGGATCGAGACAGTATCAAATGCCTTCGCAAGGTCAATAAATACTCCTAGACACTTTTTTTATCATCGAGATTTTGTGTAACATATTCTACCAAAGAGCTAACAGCTCCATCTGTACTTTTCCCCGATCTGAAACCGAACTGTGAATTTGAATGTATATTATTATGCTCTAAAAAAATAATAAGTTATTTATTCAGGATTTTTTCTAACACTTTAGAGAGTGCTGGAAGGACAGATATAGGTCTATAATTTGTCACACTGTCGGTCTCCCCACTCTTGTGGACAGGTGTTATGAGAGCGCTTTTAAAGACACTGGGGAAAACACCCTGCTCAACGCATAACTTAACAATCCTGGTGAAGTGTGGAACTATAACATGTTTTGACATTTTAAGAAATTTGTTTGAGATAGAGTCCCAACCAGTGGCACTGTTGTGCTTCAAGTTCATGATTAGAGATTCGATTTCAGTTTCATCTGGTGCAAGCAGAACCATGGAATGTAAGATACGAGATATGTTATAATTATCAGAACTATTTTGAGTGGTAACGGAATGTAAGATATTATCTGCTAGCAACTTTCCAACACTTGCAAAATATTTATTAATTTCCTCAACAGCATCCCATGGATTGTCTTGCTTATTAAGCAAGTTTTGTAGGAGTAAGTAAGTTAAGTATTGAAGGAAAACATTAGACAAAAAATCAACAACATTCCTACTCAACTTCTGAGGCGCGTTTTCATGAGTGTTAGAGATCGGTTTGAAGAGTTCCAGAGCCGCGAAGGACGACATATGAATAATGTTATTTTCAAAAAGTAATTTGTACATGTCTTCAGTTTCTGATTTGTAATTTAACGTGTATTGTATAATTGTTAATTTTTTATGCATCTACAAAAGTTAGTTTTTTCTGAGACACCCTGTATTTGACGTCATTTTGGCGACAGATATTAATTCATGAATCATGAAATCAGATATTATTGCCGAGCTGTTCATAGTAATATATTTATGCTCGTGACTGTACGTATCTTAACTTATTAGTATTACCCACATTCAGCTGCTCCGGCCACTAAAGATTTAGCGCACACTTTTATGGCTCATCTTTATTGTCTTGCCATAAACAGGAGACATATGACTTGTTTGATTTTTTATAATCTTGATAATAAATACTTGTATTGTATCTGAGAATGATGCACATTATATAGTAATCCTACAGGTAAGTGATTTTCTGCGGTTCTGCTTTTAATTATTAATTTGTATATTTTAGCTTCATATGAGGACGAGCAAGTTAAAAAATAGATCCAGTATTAGGCCATGTTTTTTTTTGTACGCTGCATATTGATAAACTCGCAACATCGTCGATTGTATTATCACTTAACATCAGGTATGACAGTGAACAAACGTGAAGTTAACAAAAAATAATTGAGATACATAAAAAAAATGTACATAAATTCCTTATTTCTTCGAAAGTCAACAAGAAAACCGCTCACATACTTCTGCAGAGACCACAGGACAAGACTACCTAAAACCTTTGTGCACTAGTTCTCATTCTAGAGCGAACAAACGAACAGAAACATTACCGTTAGCTAAACTAGACAAAGGATGTACGTATCCTAACTTATTACCCACATTCAGCTGTTCTGGCAACTAAGGATTGAGTGCACAGTTTTATGGCTCATCTTTATAGTCTTGCTATATAGAGAGACATATACGACTTGTTTGATTTTTACAACCTGAACCATAATTTTTAATACGTAGGTAAATATAACTAAACTTAATTTTCTTAAAGTGATTTCCAGTATTGAGGCACGAGGAACAGGGTGTAAAGCTCACTCATACCTCCATAAAAAAGGGAGGATCCGTCGACCAGACGGGTATCGTGTCTGATGGGCAATTGCCCGACGCGACGATTGATAACAGGGCGTTGTATATATGCTAATTGCGCGGTAAACTCTGCTTGCGCGATGCAGGATTTTGCGTGACGTTAGCTACCGCTACACCAGTCTCTAGTAATTTACCTATTCATCAGAAAATGAATATCTTGTATGTTTTTTGTACAAATAAAATTATGAATAAGAAAAGGTTTTCTCTTCATGAATTTGCAAATTACAAAACGGACCCAGTATTTGCTGGATATCTATGTAAGAAGATTACTGTGCAGGATTGAAAAGACCCTATAATAATGTCACAGTTTTAAAAAGATCATAATCTCTTCGGAACCTTTAGCAGTGCGAAAATAGAAGTCCAACCTAACACCCACAGAACGGCTGACGTTTAGATAAATATTTAACACAAGGACTCAAGGGTAGCGTCGGGATCACGTGGGACTCTTATCTTTATAAAAGAGTGAATGATGCGCACAATTCGACGAAGTACCTGCGTAATAAATAGCACAAACATGCCACTTTGAGTGAAAGGGGTGTTTTTTGTGAGCCGTGACTTGGCGCGGTCCCTCGGGCTTGTCTTACCGTTATCGGGGACCCATGGCCCCAGGCCCCCGGGACGGGGCTATAAATCTGCCGAGGACATGCCCGGCATCGCGCCCCGCGATGACGAGCGGGTTTGCACGCGAATTCAATGTTATATTAGATATTCTTCTTTATTCATGTGCTTTTCTTAGATATGCAAACATTATTGTGATGGTTTTGTGTTTAAATTCTTTTAAATAATTTCCGCATTGTTTTTTGGGTTGAAACAATTTGAACTTCTGTTTCGTAGTCTTTTTGTAGACCTCGGCTACGCCTCGTACCATCCTGCTACGAAGTAGACTCTGACTACGCCGTTTGCATCGAAAGTGACTCAATTATTACCATTTCAGGTATATGGGCCATTGAGTCCATTCGAACCTTGTAATTCTGGCCATTACTATCCACAGTTTGTTCGTAGTACATACCTACGTAAGTTTCGGGTGATCTCACAATATAAACCTGGACTGCCTAGGTATATTTTGTAAGATCACCTAAAACGAGAATTTCGTTTTATACTGATCCGATTTGCTATAATTTGGAGTAAAAAAGTTTAAATTCTATGGTAAAGCCGAAACACAATATGCAAATACAATAAAAGCCACCACAAGTACCATGATAACAGGAAGTTAGCATACGTCCCTTGTGAGTTAAAATGCGACAGCGCTACAGATATTGTATCGCGAATAAATATATTCAAGTCCTTCAGCAAACAAGCGAGACGTAGACTGCAATTGTATTAAAATTTGCTTGTTGAAGAAACTGCAAGTTTCGGTACATTGCCATTGTCGTAACAATCCGTAGCAATGCTACGAAGTTAGGCGGTGAGCTTCGTAGCCATTCGTAGCACTGGCCACGAAGCGTAGGCTTTTTAACTAGATTATGAAACTTGCGTCTACGAAGAGAAATTGTTGAAAGGAAATTGCATATCTTAAGATATTATTGTTGAATTAGGGTTCGTTAACAAAGGGTGCTTGGGTTAATGTGTCGTTAAAGTAATTTGGGTCCAATTATCTAAAGTATGCTCAGTAGCCATTCGAATGTAAATGAGATGCAATAAAGAATTATAAAGACCATTTACTTTTCGCTCCGGACTCGTTGAATATTTGAATAAAACCGAACAAACGTAAGTAAAAACGTTTCATATAAGTATGGAGTTGTGTAGAACTCTTTGTTACATAATGTATTTCATTTCTGTTGGATGTTTCATCTTTTACTGGCAGCCGTCGCGTGGTTTCATCAGGTTATCTGACTTGTCTAATCAAGCTCTTCCTGGATGCCAACGCTTCTCCTGTCTATGCATATTTATAATGTGTATAAGATCCGTGTGTCGGGGTCGGAAAATTGTGTTCGAGATTTTCGTAAGTATATTTTGTAAGGATTTCTGCGATAAGATACTGTTTTGGTTTGTTCCAAATCTTAATAAAAATCTTAATTAAATTAAATCTTATTTATCTTTTAATGTGTTTTCATTTATAATTAGAGAAGTAAACACCGGTACAGCGCGTTTTTATTTATGACAAATTAAATGCTGCATCGAGACTCATCGTTCGCAGAATTAACGGGTATAATATAACCAAACTCAGGAGCACAGTACTCATCTCTCTTTTCACTTTATTTCTAAGGAAGAAGAAATAAATGAATTTCTAGTTGCAAGCTTACTGAGAACGCGTAGGAAAAGTGCACGTTTTTCAAACGCCAGTCGTTTTCTATTACTTACTACTTTTCTCTAGCAATTTCAAACGCGTCTGAGAAATGTGGGGCGTACTTTATTTTCATAAACACGCGCTTGCAACGCCCTCTGGCGTCGTATTATAGTACTGCACATTATTACATTTCGCTGGCCAGACATGGGCGTCTGAAAAATTTGCAACACTATGTATTATCAGAATGCCTTTGTGTCGGCTTGTACGCCCGCGCCGGTTCAAATATTCACTATGAATGATAGAAAAGATAGTTTTCGCATGGAAACGTTCTCGTATTTAAGGGAAAAATACGATGGATCCAACTAAATATAATTGGCTCACGTGTCCCAACTTCTAGTAGAATCTATTCGAAAATAAATCTGTAGCGTTGCGCAATGCTATTTTTTTTTCCTGTGAATATCCTTATAGAAACCTATTCGGTTCATTCGTTTCTGAGATTAACTCTGCTCTGAGTCTATCAATCAATAATCAATACTCGTAGATGTTTTTCTTGATAAACGATACGCAATATTATTACGTTGAAAAGTTTTCAACCCAATTAAAATATTGTTGTCCCTCTTTGTAACTGAATTCAACACTGTCGTTCATCTTAGTAGGCGTGTATGATTATTGGAATAGGTATAATATTATCGCCACGATTGTCTGCCGTATTGTTGGTATCAAGGGTATCAAATTAAACTTATCTCATTTCGACTTCTTTGGTGACCTATTCTTAGACGGGTACTTTCGGAAATCTGCTAATTTCAGATATTTTTTCGAACAAGTATCGTTATTTCTTGTTGATGTGTAATATCTTTCCTCTCGCTTTCCTGCAATCTGTGGGAGTGATTTCATGAAATGCGACGGAAGTGTGTAACAGGAAGCCGGGGAAGCGCGCGCTATTTGTTCTGACCAATGGGCGCGCGCGGTGGTACAGTTGGCCGTCAGATGGTACCAACCCATTTTCCGAGAGGTTGGTACTGTCAGCTAACAGTTCCGTGTGTGTGACGAGAAAGGGAAATAGAGAAGGTGACCGCATCAGCTGTGCAATTAACCTCAAATAATCATTTCAAATAATACCTGAATAATTTTTTTTAGGATATAATGTTGATATTTTACTTATTACCAAGGTTAACATCATATGCGACTACTGTAAGGCTCGCTTATTGTTTAATTTGAAACTGGTGATTAGCACCAAGATTTTAAAGACGTATCTTCCGATATTCCCACTGGTCTATTCCTAAATGGACCCTTCGGAAAGCTTCCCCTTAGTGACAATTTTAACCACACAAATTAATAGTTACTCTGACCCGACCACATGTTCTGTGGTTGCGGTAAAGTTAGAAGTGGTTCGCCTATCCTAAGTCTTAACTGAACTTAATAAGTTCTGCACAGTATGAGAGCCTTCAGAAGACGTGCCTGCGAGCCCTCGCGGCGGATCATCGCTGTTTATTGTAACTGCAATCTTAATTATGTACACAAGGAGGTTGGCTCAGCAATACTCGCCGTGGCTAAACCGTCATACCTCCCCCATAACGCAACACCGTGAACAAAGGTATAATATAAAATTAAGCCAGATTTCCCGTCATTATGGTGAATCAGCGTAAAAACCCCTACAATGAGACTAATAGCGCCATAATCTCCCGCGGAATACGTACAGTGCTGAATCGAATTGAATCATCTCCGTGGAGATTACATCAAAACGGTCTCACCTAGAGCGAGCTCGAACAAAAAACTTGTTCCCGGTGCGAGGGCAGGCTGTGCTGCCATCTCGCGCGTTGCTAGGAGACGCGCCGATCAATACAGCCTCCGCCGGGCCGCCTAATTACCCGGCCCCCGCATCCCGCCCACCCCGCGCCGTCCCGCCCGCCCCCGCAACCCCGCCGCCCTCGCCCGAGGAAACTTCTCGTCACCCGCCCCGACCGCACCGCCGCTGCTGGATTTAAATATCGAATGATAGAATTCAAATTCAAATATTTTTCGCTTTGCGCCTTTGTTTGTTTTGACGAAGGCTCCTATATTTTTTTTTTGTAATTACCTGTTTTCGCATGCATTTGTTTGACACGGGCTTCTGTAAATATTTTTGTTAGAAATTGCGGTGAGTGTCGCTTAGGTCGTAGGTGTACAACGAGGGTGTTTGGGGTGCCTTTTCTTACCTTTATAAATACGAATCCTGATGATTACGAAGCACTTTTCGTTCAAAGTCAGAGACGATCAAAGTCGGGTAAAGTAGGT
Source organism: Brachylomia viminalis (assembly GCA_937001585.2). Taxonomy (NCBI): domain Eukaryota; kingdom Metazoa; phylum Arthropoda; class Insecta; order Lepidoptera; family Noctuidae; genus Brachylomia; species Brachylomia viminalis. Next base: position 6,769,292 of record OW443301.2, read on the forward strand.
TTCGTGAGATAAAATAAATACTAAATTTTGTATAGGGTACCACGTCAATCTGTACCTACAAATAGTCGAAAAATAATAGTACAAACAAAACAAAATATCAAGTTGAAAAACAAATTCGTGAAACAAAGCTTTTAAAGCATGATTTATTAATGTCTCTAGCGAATTAGGCCGCACTCAGATTTGGGAATAGATAATGGGCATTAACAATGCAGGTCCTCAACAAACCCGAAACCTCGTAGTTTGCGTTGTGTACAAACCATATATGGTAGGTAGATATAAAGCTGACATTTTCTGAAGCAGGTGCGTGATCCCGCGAGTAACGTTAGGTTACGTTACTCGCGGTGATCAAAATGCCACGCCACTCCGATATATTGGAATATGATACGGGCATGTGAGTTACAGATGAGAGTATAGTCTCGTTGGAGTATGAATAATACGAGCTGTTTGTATTTAGAACGAGGAGAGAAAGCTGTTGGTAGAAGTAATACGATGAACTTAGTGTTCGTGAGTTTGAAGATTGCAAAAAACCACGGACACAAATTGAAATACCTCATGAAATCTGGTAAAAAATATAAAAAAATACCGGGTATGTGTGAGTCGAACTCGCACACGATAGTTCCGTCCCATCGTAAAATATTTAAGACTATATTTTTTTCAAGCCACGTTTCTTGTTTGTGGGGGGGACCCCCTTTAATTCTTAACTTTATTTTATTTTTATTATTTGTTGTTAAAGCGACAATAGTTATACACACTGTGAAATGTTGAATTGTCTATCTATATATTACGGTTCATGAGATATACAGGCCGCTGACTGACAGACGGACGGACGGAAAGCGGAGGCTTAGTAATTGAGTTCCGTTGGCACCCCGTGGGTGTGAAACCGTAAAAAGGAGATTAAATATAACTCATCAAACAAGTACTAAGTAGTAAAGAGTTATTGAAGGGGGTCCATGGTCCACTTGACTAAACCGTTATACATAGATGAAGTAGGTACTTAATACTTTCATTACCGTTACAAACGGTACCGTTACAATAACATGAAGTACCTCCTTAGCAGGTATATTGTATTTAGCGTGAAACAATAAAACGTTGCGGGCATAACTGCCCTAACTCTTAAAAAAAATTCATTACCATTGAGACACCCACGCATAAAAGGCTAAACTATGTTTTTCGCGTAAATAAAAATATAATTGGTGGCTTTTCTGGCCTTCATGCCATAGCGACACCTACGCAAAAGTTACACGTAAATAAATCGGAACAGAACCGATTCCCATATCACTTAGAATCGTCTTCCCTAGCTTTCCATCCTTTGTGTTGGTCAGCTTTTTCGTTCAGTTTACCAAAGCCAAACTTCAAAACATATTCGAAATTGCCCAGATTACGTCAACCTAATCGTCTCGCAAGTTCCAGCGCTCTACACATCATTCATACCTAAAAGCATAGTTTCAATTTCTTATTGAATATCAGTTGGCTCTGAGCTGTAACAATGGCGGCACTGCGACATGTATGCTCACGCCCGATCGCTTCCTTTGTTCGTTAGTGCCCTTTGATCGAGCCGACTTCCTGTTACGCTCTCTGATTAATTTCAGACAGCTCTCCCAGACGCAGGTATATACTAGTCTAGATATATTTTATACGGGGTGGGTGGGGAACGAACACGGAGGCTGTGATTTTGTTACAGTATTTTTGCTGTATAATATTATTTTGTGAATGGTTTTGTGGTAGAATATTCAACTGCGTTGCGGTTTTGAGTTAGAGAACGATATTGGACGCGAACCCTATAATTGCATAGCATGTGTGAGCACTATGTACCTACTATAAAGCTACCATTTACTGGCTACGTCTTTCCATTGACTTGAATGTGCCCTGGCGGCTGAGACTATGTCATGCTCACTCAAATGTGGCGCTGGTGGTGGCATGTATGTTGGATCCCTTAAAAATGGTTGAGCTGAATGATACTGATCCATACGTCATGTTCGAGAACGGTTGCCGTCAGTAGGGACTGGTCATCTCTTAGCTGCCACGGTTTATCTTAATGACTGAAATGTTTGTTTTCTTCTGTTTTTATCTTTTTTATTACGGACGTTTTTAACGTGCACGTCTTAGTACATCGTTCTCACATGTATAATTTCAACATGAATGGTGTAACTAATTTTTTGTTACAATATTTTGGTTTAAAAGAGAGTCCGTGGAGTTTCATGCCCTTTCATCTCCATAGGTAGCTTCATCTTTCTGACTGACCGACGCCTTGACAAGACAAAAGTGCCTGTAATTGGTTTATTTGAAATAAATGCTTTGCGTTTGAGTTTGACCCTTTTATTTTTAATAAAAGCTGAGTATCTTCGCTTTTTGTCCCTAAGACGCCTTAATTAAAAGTGACTAAAGGATGACGTCAAGTGTGAATATGAATGGCCATTACGGGCTCAAAACGTACTGCCAATGGTTTGCCAAACATTACCCAACCGTTTGCCAGACATAAAGTACCAACTGTGGGCTAGGAGCTTTGTGTTCAGCAGAGGATGATATTTTTAGTCTGATAATGTGACGATTATACAAGACTTTATCCCCAGATTGTGATTCCAACAATACAGTTCACGTTTTCAGATAAAGTAATGAGCCCGTGTCATATAATCGATATCACCCTATCATGTAATCTGTGAAGTAAAGTGTCGTATTTGACTCAAGATATTTGGACACATACCTTGATTAATCACTATATTACCAGAGATGATTTATTTGTGTGAAAGTTTATAAAGGTTTGATACTTACGCCTATAACATAACTAACGCCCAAGTTTCCCCCAGCGTCATGTCGGTGTCAAACTTGTAATATTCAAGGGGTTTTGGTACGAATGTAACATTTGTGGTGTCATAGAAACAGTGTCAGGGTAAAATTATGAGAGATTAAGAGAATTATTCTTTTTATACGACTTTTTGAACTACTGTGTTCCGTTTTTTCCGACTTTTTTGTATAAACTAGGAAAGGAATGATATCTATCGGTGGTACAACACCGATGGTTACCATAATGGTTACTATACTTTATTTTTTACCATTTACAAATGGTAAAAAAATTAAGAGAAATTCGTTTAGATACCGATGTAAATTACGCATTACTGGATTCTGAAATGTTTTAATTTACGTACAATCATTAGCACTTTTGAAATGTACTTTATTTAAATCCCTTTTTTAAACTCAGTCATCCTTTATCCATTTAATTCCATGCCAAGTTACCTGAAAACTTTGAAAGAGGAAAATCCAACGTTCTATTTTATCAGTGAATAGACAGCCATTATTCGGTATTACCCGCGAGGTTCCTTATACGACACCCAGGGGATCAGATGAGGCTACCTATTCTTGGAGAGGGTTGCGTCATCAGTTCTGTAGAAATAAGGTTAGATATTTCTGAGCTATATTATTGCCCATTGGTTAATGATTGTGATGTCAGAATAAATGTAGGTTACCTACTTATTAGTTACATACGGCTTGTGTTAACATGCAATCATGTTAACAAATAACTATTTCAATAGTCAGATAACTTATATCTGAAGGATAAATATTGCGGTTTGACAGCTTTTGTATGGAAAATATGTCAAATTGTTATATTTATTCTCAGTCAGCCCTCTAGGGACACTATTCAAAACAAGAACACTGTCAAATGTTGAACATTTCGATGTCTAAAATAAATCTTTATTGATTACGACTTACGGACTGTCACCAAACACAAGCTGTACAACTCGTGGTCAGCAGTATGGCAGGTAAGTTCGAAATTCAAGAGGGCGTACTACGCGAGTATTTAACCCGCCATCCAGGTGAAACCTTGGTTTTCAAATGTACTAAATTGTCCAGAAGAACTGTTGCAACCTTGTGTAGTCCAGTATCTCCAAAAACTCATCTTATATGCGGTCTTGATGATGGAACTCTGGACCAATTATATTTCTCACGACCTTCGGATTCCCAATCATTTGACTTGTATCATAAGCTTTCCAAAATTAAAATCCTCCTTGCTACTAACGTCCATTCCCTCATGACTAACATTTCTCCTAAATTATTCCAGGTTTTAATTTTTTTTTAAACAAAATGATAACAATATGTAGTTCAGTGTGTAATAATATTAACTTTGTAAATATATAGTTTGTGGTGATTTATAATGGTTATACTCATATGTATAATATAAAATAAAAACCACAAACTACCTACATAGTTCGACGGCTCACCTTGCTGCTCTGCCGTCACCACATGACGCTGGCAGAATAGTCGACATCGGCTCCGTTGCCAAAGAGGAAAAAGAAAAACCTTTATTGAGTCTAAATCGCATGAAATCATCATCAGCATATCCAAGTCCACTTTACGCCTAAAACGGACTGCTATCAGCCCTTTCCAAATGTACGCCACTGAGTTCGACGCTCCGTCTTTCGCATTCAGTTGCCACTAAAAATAAATGGAATCGATGCCGAATTAAGACAACATACACGTGTATCTTTTTTAACTTATTGTCTTTATAAGGTAACTTTCTAACATACGATATGCACCTATCACTTTAATCAATCTCAGTCGCGCGAGGCATCTCAGACTTACGTCAATACTTGGGCGTCAATAACAGATTTATGCTTTATAGATCTCTCTGTTAGCAGAGTATAAATTACGTCATTACTTAGTATATGGGGGAACGGGATTTATATATGGACTAGTGACCCCCTGGGGATGATACGTCCGGTGTATAATTTGATAGCGATATTGACTCACTAAACATGAAACAACAATTCAAGTTAATTCATTTATTCATTCATTCAGTTATTAGATGTCCACTGAGCACCTATCCTTTCTCCCTACTTGTATATTAAAAGTTCATATGTTTCTTTAAGTATTTATAAATACTTGGCTAAATCCATATCTTGTAAATTTTTAAGTCACGTTACCCAAGTCGCTTTACGCCCTGATAGCATCATTCAATAGAAATCTTTATATTGAAGTAGAACTTATTCATAAAGTATTTCCCCAAGCTGTATCGGCTTAAAACTTCATGTAATAAAGACCAGTTAGTAAAACTCAGAGAAGCTTAGTCAAATGAAAAGAAAAAAATTACAGCAACGGAAACAGGACTGGCGAGAATGAATTCTATTTAAAGAAGAAATCATGTGACTTTTTAAATTTTTTATAGGACGTCTGGTGCCGGATGAAGTTTAACACCGCTGACGAAGGCCGTGGTGGCAAGTGAGTTTTGTGGTACTTTTTGTGTATCTCAGTAATAATGCCTGGCGAGGTGACATGGGGAAAATTGGATTTACCTGCCGGCAGACGCACGAGACAGTGCACATTACCGGATATTTTTGCCGTTTTTCCCTTAATCTTGTAATGGCTGGAGATGTGTTTGAAAATGGAGAGAAAAATGCATATTTTATGTTTGTGTCATGCCAGATTATCTTGACGTGTACGTACATCATTTGAATTATGGGGTTTGTTTGTGTAAAGTATTTACCTCTCCAAAGAAAAACTTAAGACCTTATATCTACCTACATCTATGTATATTCAATCTGTATCATATTATCATTTGGTATGTACAACGATTAAATAAACAATGTACGCAACATTTCTCATCAGAACTTTGCTTCAAGATGATAAAAATAATATCTCTAAGAAACAAAGGAAGTGCGGAAATGGTTCTTTAATTACTTTTCCCAGGAGCGCAACCAACTACCTTTTAAAGAAGGACACTAAGTGATAGATGAGGCTACGGTACGGTAAAGAAAGTCTATTTCTTAGAGCATGTGACCGATGGCTGGCCAACTGTTTATTATAAAAGATGACAGTCATTTGTCTTTGTTATTTATTTTAAAGTAGACGAAAGTTCGTTTCGAAAAGCTGAAATAGGAAAATAAGTTCTGCAGAGACCATTTTCAAAATTGTAACCTTTTTAATAAAGTTGACTTCTAATTAAACCTACTGGCCTTTTTGATAAAAAAATATATGGAAAGCGTAGACAGATGGAAAGCGATGGAAAGCCATCCCATGATAAAGAAAAGAAAACTTTGGCATTCATATTACTTTTTCATCGCCACTGGCCAGTTTTCATTAGTGACAAGTCGAAGCTCTTTAGAGGAATTTTTGAAGTAAAACTTCTTTAGGCACGCTTGGCTTGGGGAGTAAGCTGGCGAATGCATGACGAGAGCGTTACGAAAAGTGTGATCGGGCGAGGCGAACGCATATGGATGGAGCTAAAGAAGTTTTACTTCAGTTGTGTGGTCTAAAGCACACTCGTTTTTTTTAAATATAAATAGATGTTTTTCTCTACTTCATTAATTCTGTATCACATAGTTATAATTTTTAGTAATTAATTAAACAAAGTAGTTTATATTTCTTATCATGGTCATTATAATTATAGCGATATTTATTAGTTTATTAAAAAAATACAGACTATTAATGGCTGGCTTTGAAAAGAAAGAACAGAGTCTCGATAGTCTGGATCTGTGGTCTGAAAAAGAAAACAAATGCGTTATTATTTACTATCTGTGGATCTATGGTGTATTGTCAAAAATATGTATTGGCTTACGTGTTATTATAATGATAATTATTGCTAATGATTACTTACACAAGGAGTTAATGAAAACGTGGACTAATTAATTAATATACAATTATCTGCCATATCCTTCACACAATAGTTATATAAAAAAATAGTGGTCCGCTGGTATCAGGAGCTGGGTCCAAGCTACCGCTGGTAAGGGCTCCAGAGACAAGAACTTTCTCACGATGCGAGCCATATCTAGGACTACTGCCTTTTGAATCAGGCCCTTGATCCAATTGCCTAACGAGAGCTTCGAGAGATGTTGATTGAGGCTTTCGGCCATCAGGCCATTAGCCGATACGACAATCGGCACAATGACAGCCGAGCCCACATTCCACATGTCAACAACCTCGTGTGCTTAGTCGAGATATTTAATTTGTTTCTCTTTCTCAGCTTTCACGAGGTCACTATATCAGGCTTATTGGCGACAATAGTCCTGTCAGTAATGATAGACCGATCCCAGTACAACGTGAATTGGTCATTTTCGAGAACTGGGTCGGGCGCATACTTGTAATACGGTACCTCGGTATCCACAAGTTTATATTTTAAAGCAAGTTGCTGGTGAATGAACCTGGCTACTTGGTTATGCCTGTGCAAGTACTCGCTGTTAGCCAGACGAGAACAACCAGAGATAATAAGTCTGATGGACTCACCTGGACGGTGGCATGCCCGACACACGTCAACCGTCCCGTCTTTCATAATATGTCTCCGGTAGTTAATCGTCAAGATAACTTCGTCCATAATTGCACAGACGAAACCTGCAGTTTCCCCGAAAAGGTCACCAAATCGTAGCCAGGATACAGACGCTAAGAAGTCTACACCGGGCTGATGAAGAGCCTGGTAGTAGGGCCCGTGAAGCTCCTTGCTTTGCCATACCTACTTGCAGTCATCGGTAGTAAGTACTATAGGTTTGCGCCAGTTTGTCTCTGTAGCCATGAAGAGCGGGGTGAGCTCCTTGTCTACTGCGACCACATCACGGTGCATACCCATTTCACCTTTAAAAAAATATTCCCTGAGACTGCAGACCTCACGGTTGTGGAGGGTCTTCGTATTTAAAAAGCCTCCCCCCCGCACTTCCGCGGGATGTACAGTCTCATCATCACCGATGAACATGGGTGATGCATCCGATTTGCGGTCAGTAATGTACGGACCCTCCTATCGTCGAGTCGAGTTCGATCTGAGTCCATTTGAGTATGCCGAAAGAGTACATCAAAACCGGCGTGACCCAACTCTTAAAGGTGCGCGCTTCGTTTCCGCCTGAAAGAAGATAATACCTTCTTCAGGCAACCAAAGAAGCGCTCCTTCAACGATTGCTTTATGTCAGCAACATTGACGCCTAACGCTTCCGACATACCCAAAACTTTATAGCTTTCGAATGAGGAGAGGGATTTTAAGGTGTATGGGATCCAAAACTTGAATTCCCTCGGATGTCATAATCTTACCTCGCTTAACATCCATGATTGCGCATTTTTACAGACCAAATTCCATCCTGATGGCGCTACTGAAAGTTTCATTCACCTTCAGTAGCCCCATCATCCGCAATTTGTTGGGGGCAAATAGTTTCAAGTGATCCGAGTAGAGGAGGTGAGATATGAACTGACCACCTCTCTTCAACCTATAGCCTAGATCTGAATCCTCCAGTAGTGTGCTTAGAGGATTCAGGGCTAAGCAGAACCAAAGTGGACTCAAACTGTCGCCCTGAAATATTCACCGTTTAATCCACACAGGTTCATCATTCCCCTGGATCTGTCGACGCCCTGTATAGGGAAGGAATTGTTCTTCGCTATCCAGGGTGTCGACTCAACGAAGGTGCATAGAGTTGCATCTGATCTATCTTGTACAACTCCAGCACCCTCATGAGCCATATATATATGACACCGAGTCGTAGGCCTTTTAATAATCTATCCAATATGACGACCGATCTTTGCAGAATCTACGAACCTGTTGGCAAATGGCCATGTCGATGAGGCTCCTTAGTACCGCGGGGCCTGTTCCTACATCCATTTTGAGAGGCAGACATAATCGAGTTACTGTCAATGTGCGTATTAATTTTCGCTCTCAAAATGGATGTACGACGTTTATAGACCGTCGACAAACACGTGATCGGTCTATAATTCTTGGGTTCCGTGGGACTACGTGACCGATAGAACAGGTGAGTAACGCCTGTTGTTAGAAACTGCGGTAGCGACCCAGACTCTAAGGGTGACTGGAATTGGAACTGAAAATAGGCATTTCAACCAAAAGTTGTGCAATCCGTCCGGTCCCGGACATTTCCGGACGGACCGCTCTAGCAACGGCTAATGGTGTTATTAGGACTGCTTCCATTTCTGGTATAGTTCCACACACTCGCTCGACATCCTGCATCCAGCCAGCCTCAGCGTGACAGATTGGTACCGAGCAAATGCTGCGCCAAAATGCAATCATGGCATCGTCCGGGCGGCACGCGTCTGTCACATTTTGATCAGGTCGCTCCCAAGCTCTATACACCCACTTCTCATCGCTCTGGAACATGTGATTCTGCGTTTATCGATAAACCCGCCTTTATAACACCGAATACGTCTTGCCCATGCACAAACATTCTGCTTCAGGAAGTCGATGCGCTCTGTGACACGGTACATGTATTCTCGAGGGCTGATTCCAGCCCCCGACAATGCCCGTCTTACAAAGCCCGTCACTCGTGGTCGTGTATTGCCCTCCCTGAAGCAGTATAGTTTACCGATAAGTACCCTGGCCCCATCGATACGACGCTCGATCCTGCTCTGCCAGGCTGGTACGGCTGGTATTGGTGGAGTAGCTCCGTCGCAGTTTGGAAACTTGACGTTAGCTAAACGCACCCTATTTTGTTTTGTGCATAGTTAGGCATGGTAATCGGGGTATAAGTTCGGCAGGCGTGGATATATACTCGCGAAACGCATCCTCCAGTTCGCTCCTCAATCGGGCGTTGCACTGGCTACTTACTGTGACAACCCTATCATCTTCCTCTTCAACACCATGATTGGACCGTAGCTGGATTGCATCAATGGTTGACGCTTGTACCGCGGTTTGTGCCGGAGTCAAGAAGTTAGGGTTGCTGAGCTCTGAGCAAAGTCTATCAAATGCGGCATCGTTCAACCTATGATTGCGTTGGATGACCCGCACCTGATCCAATAGTCGTTGGGCCCAGACGTTGAAGGTTGGCTCTAGTTCCTAAATAAAACAGAGACAGCATCCTAATACGGTACGCAGTGAGGTTAGTTCCCCCCCTCTGTAGACCTGTAATATGCGCGCATAAGAGTCCAGTCATGCGAGTGAAGGGTCCGGAGGTGTTGGGCATGCTCGTCTTGCAGCTGACCTCGTCAAAATTTTTTAGTTTTCATAAGTAACTGCATGACAGATGTCACTTTCGATTAAGCAGTTTTTATAAAAAATTCTTAAATTATGTCGTGATTATTTAGGTTTCAGGCTTATTGTAGGGTTGCTCATAAAATATAAAAACTGCGTCTAATATATTAATATAACTGAAAATTATGAAAACAAATTTCGTGACGTGTTCACGTTGGTTATGCCAGCTAATTGTTACAGTAATAAAATAAAATGTGCATTATTGTTTGATGAGAAAATTTTGGAATATCATAAAATAAATGCGTAGATCTGTGTTCTTGTGAAATTAGTGCTCGACTACTAAAAACGATTGTGAGATGGACGTTTTACAAATCAATGCTGCACTGTAGTTGAATTTGAGGATGCAGAACTGAAGCAAAAAAAAATGGTAATTTCATATGTACCGAATATTGCACGGTCGTATGACGTAGGCATTTAAAACCCACGCAAGTCGTAATAGTCAATGGATTAACGGTAAACTGTTACTAAGACTTGGATAATGTTCACGTGGGCGGCGGTCTACAGACATAGTGTTGTGATTGATACTTAGATTAATTAGATTCTTCAATCATTGGTACATTACTAGTAAATCACTTTTAAAGTCTACATGAATCAAGTTTTGCTAAACATAAAAGTTGTAGGTACGTGTAGGATGTTCTGTCCCATTTTGAATTTGTTTTGTGCAATGAAGTAATAAAAGTTGATCATTTAATATAACAGACGAGAAAAACAGTTGCTAACTTCTATTAAAATGTATATCAGAGTAATAAATATTTTTAGTTGGTGATTAATTAGTTGTGACTTGTGATGTTTAGTTTATACGAGTGAAGGTACTATTATAGGTAGTACACCCCACCCTATCCCTTTGGGGTACCTACAGGCACTAGGCGTAATGTTATGTGTGTGTATGTAATTCGTTTTCCAAGGACTGTTTTTAACCGACTTCAAAAAAGGAGGTGGTTCTCAATTCGTTGGAATTTTTTTGTAAGTTTACCGATTATTCGAAGACGCCTGAACCGATTTGGAAAATGGGAGGATATACTTTCTAGATGATCCCATTAAAATTTTATCGAAATCGGTCGAGCGGTTTAAAAAAAAACATCAATAGCTAAATTATTTTTAAATAAAAAAAAAATACCTTCAAACGGACGTGGACGTGTAAGACGATCGTTTTCGAATTGGTGTGGTACCTACCCCACACCAGTTCGATAACAGTATAACTAAAAAGGGAAAATTAAAAAACTTATATACAACAAAAAAAAATGTCAATGCTACTTATTATTGCAGAAGAATATTGGTATAAGTCCCACTAACTGTGTGTTAAATAACTTTCCACAAAGTAATTAAATAGGAATAACTATCAAAGGCACATGAATCAGTCAGTAATAACGTCCGCCATCTTGTCTCATTATAAAACATCGTAGTGCCGTCTCTGCGTTATATTAGAATTCTCCTGTGTTTTGCTCTCGAATAGAAATTATATTACAGCTGCTGCTTTTGCTCACGGCTTCGGCCACGTGGAGGTCGGAAATTATAGAGTGCGAAATTTATATTTAGAATGCGAACGTGGCATTTTAATCTCAGTACCTATACCTAAAACAACCTCTAATTTCCCAAATTTTTTGGTTAATTTTTGACATTTATTGTCTCTGTGATGAAATTGCCAGTTGAATTTGAACGTTATTAAGAGGGCTATCACAATTTTTCTTGTATTTGAGTTTTGAAGAGTCACACACTCAAATATCTAAACCATAATCACACATCTAAACTGGGAGTTTTGATATGTGATTATAGTTTAGATATACCTAGTCAAAGTCAAAAATTTAATTGCATACTAAGTGTACATTTTTGTGTTGATTACAAATGCAGGTACAGCCACATAATTAAAAAAAAAATATGCCTGAGTAAGTTTGATAATTTCTCTCGGGAGTGCTGTAAATAAATATATTTTTTTTTCTTGTATTGAGTGTGTGACTCTTCAAACACTCAAATACAAGGAAAATTTTGATCGCCCTCTTAAGTAAGAACGAGAATTTTATTGGCGTTCGTCATTCTCCTGTCCTTACCTCAATTTAGTTGTGGTCGTCAGGTTAGTATTAGTCGTCACGTCGATAGTCACCCCCTTTCTCACCATATCATCTTCCACACAGTCCATCCATTTCTTTGGTCTCCCCCTACTCTTACAGCCATCGACATTCATACTCAAAACTTTCCTCACGACATTTTCCTCATTCCTCCCTATAACATACCCATACCACAGATTACTAAATAGTTACTACGTAACAGATACTTCACTCAGTAGAAAATTTCCAATACCTATTGAGATAATAGCCTACTCCGTCGCCTCAACAACCACTGCATGCTAAAATGTGCCTAAATGCTCAAGCGTACAGTTGTGATTGCTTCGCATCGCGCGATCCTACAGCAATCGCAGTGAACCGAATTTGGACCGCAAGCGGTCCGAGAGCGCTCGCTCGAGCGGTAGGTAATTATAGCGCGCAAGTACATGGAGTGACGGAGGCCTGCCCATACCATGACAACCGCTTTCCACACAACTTTTCAGTCACCGGTGCCACTTTCAGACTTCCTCTTAAGTACTCATTTCTTATTCTACCATTCGTGTAACACCACACCTGTCTCCTAGCATTCTCATCTCAGCAGCATGCAATTGCCTTTCATTGATCTCTTTTGTGGCCCAACATTCTGATCGATACAAGACTGCAGGTCTAACCATTGTTTTATGTAAGTTTAGGGGGAATGCGGGAATCGTCAATTTTTTTTAAGGGGCTGACAACAGCTAAAGCGCGTTCACTGTCAGACTTCATAGAAAAGAAAGAGAAGCACGATGACGCAAAGCTGGTAATTTATTGCAAAATATGAAGTAATTCTCAATTTACAAAGAGTCTATTGATTGGACTAAAAAATGTAATCCATCACTGCATGCAGTTTGGCATTTGACATTTTATGGTATATTTTTAATTATAATTATAATTGTTGATGAAAGGATAAACTGCTTTTAAAGTCATTTAAGAAGAGATTTTTTTTTAGAGTCGTTTTTGTGTTTGAAGATTTTTTTGATGCATGTGTATATTTAATTATATTTTGAGTTCCATGACTTTATTAAAAAAGTCTTGAAAATATCATGTTTTTTTTTCTTCATAAATTTATTTACGTTTTAAGAGATACCACTGCTTTAAAAAAGCACCTTTGTGACCTTTTTCAAGAAATCTCCGCCATAAGGAACAGTAACAACGCCCGATATTTTTCTTTATCCTATCATTGTCTTGGCTGCTGGCCAAGGAATGCTTGCTTACAACCGGACCTGCACTTGCTAATGAGAGCCTAATTATGTATGAATTGATGGGCTTATCAATAATTCTCCTATGTGCCCACTACATAATGCAACGCAATCGCATCGAAGATAATGGTCAGCTTGGGTTTAGTGCAGCATGCACATAGGTAGATAGGTAGGTACAAATTATGGTACCTATATTATTATGGTTTAGGAGATACATGTATGTATGTATATATTGTGTATTTATGTATCTTGTGCTATTCTTCTAACCTCAATTTTTAGTTTTATTTTACTTCCTATCAAGATAAATGAAGCAACTATGAAAATAAATCTACAACGTAGGTACTTATTCATTAAATTCATGTCAAAAAATACTCAGACATAAAATCAACATCAATCGCATCGCATAATGCTATCAATATTGTGTTTTGCTATTCCGTAATTAACCATATAGGGTGTGTAGGGTGTTATAGGGTGTCGCGTTCAAAGGGTCCGCACAGAACCCTTTCTCCCTCTCCCCCTTCCCCCCAGTTGTCTGCCCGTCTGGCCGTCCGCACTCCCTCACTCCCAATCTATACTCTGCGTATAATTTGAATTCGGTGTGTACCTAAATATCTAGATAGATATTATGTTTGCAATGATGGCGGACTAAAGGCTAGTGCATACTGTTGCAAAGAAGTTGGTCTATATTAGTTTCGATTTTAAGGTTTCTTTTAGCAAGCTGCCCTACGCCAATTACCGTGAATTATTTATATAAGTAAAACAACAATATTTGTTTATTGATTTCATTAATCAAGGAAACTTTTCTCTTTATATAATCTTCGCAGTATTCAGTCTCTGTAAATGGGCTAGGAACTCAATTTAACTTGGTTTCAAAGTCGCGCTTGTTCGCGAGTTGTTTGCGTACATAGCTATGTGGCTGTGTAAAAAATATATAATAAATATGTACCTGGTTAAATGAAGTAATCGTGATGTAATGTGACAATCTCGAGTATAGAGATATGTATAACACTGTGCTCGAGATATATTCCAAAGGAAGCGAGCGCGTATACAAATATTCTTCCTATCTAGGGCGACGCTTCTTTACGACATTACTCTGGGCTCCGAATACACTCAGAGACTTTTATATAAACATAAATACATCGAACGCTAACATTCAGGGCGTCTATTTGCGAATCCATTTCATTGCCTTTGACAGGGAACGAAAAACTCTAACGTACCATTCATCTGAAGTCTGGAGTCACGTCGTAATAGAGTGAAACATAAATAAAAAGCCTCGGTTCTTGTTAGTTCTTCGCAAAGCTCTCGAAGTGCGCCCCCGTCCGCCATGGTGCTCTCAGGTCCTTTGAAGAGCAAACATCAATATAATTGGATTGCCTAACAATATTTTTGTAAACATCGCATAGACTCCTCAAAGCATGCTGGAGACTTGTTTGAGGAGTTCCTATTCTGCAGCTGAATAAGAAAACTTTGGCTTTGTATGCCTTTCTCGAAGACATTCCTTTTAAGATGTCTGTACATTACGTTAATGGGAATATCCAATTTTGTGTCCGTGACCACACTCAGTACGTCTTCTAACTACTTGTGTTGTTGAAAGGTCTTAGCAGTTACAAAGACAGACATGTGAGTTCAATTTATAATACTCGTATGTATAGATAAGTAGTTTTAGGAATCTTGAGTAAAAAAAATATATTTTAATTATTTTATTTATGGATCGTTTTGTTTAAATTTCTATTTGCTGTAATCTGGACACTCAACGTGTACGTCTTGTTTACATCGTTCTCACATATATTCAAACCTTTAATACACATATATTAATACCTATATTCAACATTAATGATGTCACAAATATTTATGTAACAATATAATTAAAAAGAGTGTCCATGGAGTTTCTTGCCCGTTCTTCTCCATAGGTACTAAAAAGAGTGTCCATGGAGTTTCTTGCCCGTTCTTCTCCATAGGTACCTACCTACTACGCTTTGGAATGGGCAACTAGCATCATATTTCTGACTGACCGACCACTGAACAATTTAAAAGTGCCTGTAAATGGTTGAATTGAAATAAATGCTTTGAGCTTGAGTTTGAAAGGAACAAGGGCGGCTTCGGCTGGTAAGAAAGTAAAAAATGCTTTTGAGCACACACATCCTAGTTTACAAGTGTGTAGGTACCTATTATTAAAAATAAAGTGTAAATCAATGTATATCAGATATGTTTTTTTTGCATTCTCGCTTCTTTTGCGCTTAAAAAGAGAGTTAGTTAGTAACATATTTTACTAACAACAATGCATTGTAAGAACGTACCTTTGTGATTTACCTATAATAAATCCTTTTATCAAGCTTTTATCAGTCTGAACAAATCTATCAGACAAAGAATACTCAGAAAAGCCTGCCCCAAACTCGGATCAGCTATAAAGCCCACGAGATAAAATATCGGCGCAGGATCGTGGCGAAACTCCCAACTTCTCCATAATAAAGCTTTGACTGAGCCAAAATTTTTACTTTCTTTATTATCGATGTAGTGGAAACCTGAGCTGGCGATAAACTTTTGGCACCAAAGCTACAAATGAAATTCAAATGTCTGTCGATTTTTTCCATTTAGGTGAAATATTAAACCAAACTTCAGGGGAAGAAATTATATTTGAAACTACGAGAACAACACAAAAATATAGGAAAGGTGCTCTCAATAAATTGCACAAAGGAAGTTTTATTTCCTTTAAAACTCGTGTTGTGTTGACAGCGTTTGATAAATGTTGCAGTGGCGCTTTCTTCTCACGTAATTTCGAATAAAAAGTGTAGGGGCGTAGCGGGGAGGCGAGCGTAGCGTAATGCACATTAATGAACAATGAATATTATTTTTCCTGAAGTGTTGCATTGATCTGTCGTGCTCTGCATTCATTACTTGAATTTACTTAGGTACCGTTTTAGTTCTTGTCGGCTCTTTGAATTACTTTCTTTCAGCCCGTTTTAAGGATTTTTGATTTAACGTCTTGTAATAACGATGAGCAATAGAGTTGTTGTTTTAAAAGAACTTTAAGAAAGTTATACAGGGCTATGAACAACTTTTACTATGGGACCAAATATGAAATCGCGAAAAAAAAATCTGCTGGTTTTGATGAGTTTTGAGAATGACATTTTGATGAGTTCTACAAACATAAATGTAGGGAACAGTAGATTTTTTTTCGCGATTTCATATTTGGTCCCATAGTAAAAGTTGTTCATAATGATGAGTACAATGACTTCTTAAGAGGTTGATGGTGTTTTACCAATAACCCTGTATATTAGAAATATTTAATGCTACGACGTCCCTACCTAATATTAGGTAGCTATATAGCACCTTTCCAACAAACCTCACGAGAGTTTAAATTAAAATTCCCTTAATACAGGAAGCAATAATAATTCTACACAGAGCTAATCAAAAGCTTTTAAACATAAAAATTAACAGGTTTCTCTGCCATAATAGCTATAAGATGTTTTTCTCTCTCGTCGTTCCCCTAATGGGTAACTTAAAAAGGATATTTTCTTTAGAAGGAGCCTTTCAAACGTTGTTTTTCTCGCTTTTTCCGCGTCGCCACCTCGGTCGCGTAAATTGGCTTTCAAACAACTATAAACCAAATAATAAAATACGTTTCGCCACACTGCTCACTGCACACTGGAGGAAACGTTATAGCAAAGTGTACGAGCGACGACTTGTGTTCAGATGGCGAACGCAATATTTAAAGGGTACCGCTACACTTTGTAGGTGTGATTTTATAAAATAATCATTTACAGTTCCTTCGGTATGCGGTATTTTCTTTTTGCGTGGCAGGCTTATCGCCCACGTACGTCTCTCAGTAGGTACTGTGTATTGAGTTTTGCTCTTACTTCTCTTCTTAATTTCTTCTTATTCTTTCGCAGTTTCCGCTCTCGGGAGAGTGTTTGATATTGATTTGAGACTTATGCTTTAAGATGAAGTTGTCTGTAAAAACGTGGAAGTTACTTTAGCAGAAAAAATATAAAACATTGTGCTGCAGAAAATACTTAGTAAGTCAGACCAAAAAAAGGTAGTTGTTACGATAACGATTGATATTCTAAAATAACATCTACCCTTTTTTTTTTTTTTTTTTTTTTGAGGATGGGAAATCATCAAATGACTCCTCCCGCTCTGGGTGGAGCGGAAGGGAGTGTCAGACTCTTACTGACTAAAACCCACCCGTGTTCCTTCCTTGGCCCTTTATGTTTCCAAATTAAGGTTTACATCAGTTTTACTTGGCCCATCCCGAAGGGAATAAATAATAATAAAAAAACTTTAATTCGGATAAGCAACATCCATATGGGTTAGTAAACAAGAAGATAACTTATTCCTATGTTAGTAAACGTATATCTACTTAGAGACAAGGATGTTGTTCGAGATACATCTTCGAACAACATCCCCTAACAAAGGATAGTCGTATCTCCCCGCTATAGTCTTCAGGATGGAGTTGGAGCTGACCCGCACTCTACAAAGCAAAGAGGCAGATTTTTGTCTGACGATGGCGTGGAAACCATCGACGTGTGCTAGTGCAAACATACCTGATGCATATCATCATATCATGATGATGTAAAAACATTTAATTAAATATTGTTTCATGCCTTCAATAGCTCTTTGACTTACAGTTTTCCACAAACATTTCACCTAAAACTATGTAAAACGTTTGACATACAGGAGTACATGAAGATTCGAGTCACCTCTCTAGTCTCCACCCTTTATGAAACCCAGACGGTCATGTGAAGTTTAATCAACATCGTACGAGTGTTATTACACTCTAAATAATTTTCATATTGTAAAGTTATGCAATATGAGACCGACATCATTAGTGCATGCTACCATCGTGTACTCGTGTACTCGACAGCGTACAAAATGTACTGCAGTATAGTGTAGTTATAGCACATCTGGGGAAGTCTTAAAGTATGAACGAGACAAGCTGATGAAACTTGTAGCCTAGCCTTGTCTTTTCGCTACATGTTTATAATTTTATAAAAGTATAGATAGCCCGTTATATTATATTTTTCATGTTCTCTTCTTTTATATCGATTATTTTCTATTTTGTGAATGTGAGAACTTTTTTGGCCTTGAAGACTCATAGATGCTTTGATTTGTTGACCATATAATTTATTTTGTTAAGCACTTTGTACTTGTTGACAGGCGTGCACTGTCCTCCCATACCTATTTGAATACAAATGTGTGCCATGAATGAATGATTGCGTTCACCAATCAATCTGACAAGCGTAATAGATACGGCTAGGGTTGCTAACTTTTTTATAACTAATATAGTATTTTCGAAGCAATTGCCTGTGAAAATATACAGGGTTATTGGTAAAACACCATCAACCTCTTAGGGCATAGATATAGAATTCTACATCAATGTCTTAGGGGGTCATTGTACTCATCATTATGAACAACTTTTATTAGGGGACCAAATATGAAATCGCGAAAATAAAATCGGCAGTGCCCTACATTTATGTTTGCAGAACTCGTCAAAATGTAGGGACCAGCAGATTTTTAAAACAGCTGGCGAAAAATGTAGACATGTTTAAAAAAAAATGCATAGTTTTTGTTTCTTTTAGCCTTTATCAACAGGTTTTTATTTCATAAATTATTCATAACTATTATTTCACTTTAAATTAAGGATAAGGTTATTTTAAAAGTTTATGGTATTCCCTATTTTTATTTCGCATATTTTGTGTAGAAAAATGATAATATTATAGTTTCGCCTACATTTTTTTTATATTTGAAATATAGTATTTAGGCCTCTAATATAGTAGGATACTATGTTATATAGTAGGGTTGGCAACCCTAGATACGGTTAGTGCCATAATCAAACAGTTATGTTTATACACATTGTCACTCCTGGAGTCCTGGCTGATTGGCAGGTGACTAATGAAGCTAAAAGCGTAATCTGCCTAGGCTTTTTCCAACTATTTTGGGGTCGGCTTCCAGTCTAACCTGTTACGGCTGAATATACACTCGCGGACAAAGAATACGGGTCAGAAATAAAAACTAAAATTACTCTTAAAATAATAGAGCTAGCGGCATGAATGAAACTGTATGTTTTAGGTAATTTACCAGCTAATAAAACAACACCAAATTTTGAAAACATTATTAGTCTAATTGTCAAAAGTACATAAAAAACAAAATTAGCTGGGGCAGGGTTTCGATTTCTTACACACCTCCTAAGCTCGTCCAAGCGTGTTCAATTAAACTCAGGTCCGGGCTTCTCACGGACCAGTCCATGTGATTGATGCCAACGTCCTGAAAATACAAATGTATAATTTGAGCTGTATTTGGCCTGGCGTTGTCATGCATGAATATTGAATTTTATACTCATTAAGAATTTCTGCCGCCTAACTTGCACTAGTTAGCGTACCATTTTCTATCAGCACTAACTCCGTGCGACTCTCTGAAGAGATTCCAGGCCAAACCACAACAGATCCACCGCCAAACGGCACTTTTTCATCAAACAAGCTGGAATAAAACGTTGCCCTAGGCGTCGGTAGACTCTTCGCCGCCCATCATGTGCATACAGCATAAGTCTGGATTCGTCAGAAAACATTAGTCTTGCCCATTCTTCGTCTCCCCATAGTGCGTGTTCGTGGGCGTAGTGTAATCTAAGAACCCGATGTTCCCTTTCAAGTGTTGGACCATTTGCGGGTCTATGCGGGGTTAAATTAGCTTCAAGAAGCCGCCGCCTTACAGTCCGCTCGCTTACGTGATCTCTACAGGTCTCTCGAAGTCGATTTGTTATTTCAACTGCCGTGAGGTGCCGATTTCGGAGCATGGTCGTAACAATAAATCGATCCTCTCGAGCCGTAGTACATCTCGGTTTGCCGGTTTCTGGCCTTCTTATTTTCTGCCCAGTTTCTCGGAAACATTGGATGACTCGCTGCACTGTAGAAAGGAACATGACTATTGTTCTTGCTGTACTTCGCTGACTTCTGCCTTCTTCTAACATAGTGACGATACGTGTACATTCTTCTGGTGAAAGCCGATAACGACCGCCATAAATCATTTGGATTTGACAGATTGAAAACAAGAGTGAGAAAACAAGTAAAAGTAAAACAACCGCGAATTTAAACTTTTTAATTACGAATTTAAATTACGTTGTAGATCATTAAAAGTTTTATTCAAAATCAAAAGTCATTTATTCAACCTAGGCTGAGAATCATCACTTTTTGAACAACAAAATTACATAAGACAGTCCCCCAAAAAGCCGGCCCTTCACCACTTCCTAGGGCTTTAGCTGGGAAGAGGAAGTGGAGCAACAAACTTCCCAGCAGCACAGCTCTCTGTTCAGCTAGAAGAACTGGATTCTCTATAATAGTAAGTAATTAACATTACGAAAAACGATATTAAAAATTAGCTGTAATATAAACTTAGTTTCATGCATGTCCAATTATTAATTTGGGATTTTCGTCATCGACCCGTATTATTTGACCGCAAGTGTATTTGACATGGAGCGACTGCCTATCTGATAATACCCTTTGGTAAGACTTTTGGTCTTGTGAATAAAGGTCTGGTCGTAAACGACTGTCAAAAATCTACGAATGACAGTCGGGACCAACTTAACGTGCTTTCCGAGGCACGGAGGGGTCTTGGTATGTAACGGATGGTCATCCATCCACCGACCGCGGCAAGCATAGCTTAACCTTTGACTTATTGACCACATTCTATTATATTAAGTACCTACCTGGTACTTGTTGACAGGCATGCACTGTCCTTCCATATCTATTAACTGTGTAATTTGAAAACATTGTAACTGCCATAAAAAAAAAGAGTAACCGCATGGTGTTTCTTTCCGGCTCTTCTCTATAGGAAACGACCAATTGGAACTATGCACTTAGCTTCTGACGTTTCATAATTTCCCATGTAGATAATATATTATGTAGGTTCTCTTTTATCTGTTCTGTGTGTAGGTTTATGTGAAACAAACTCAGACTAAGGAAAAGAAGAAGAAACAAAGTATTTTGAATTTTGCGTTTTCAATTTTGCGTTTTCAAGCCCAAGATACCCACTTACACATCAGCAGTGGCTAGTTCATATTAACACTTAGTACTGCTGACAGTGTACTTAAGATACCAACGTCGACATTAGCCTGTCACATTAATACTCTGAGAGCAAAACACTCTAGACGACGCGCCTTCCGGACACCTCGCTCCTGCACTCTGTGCATTAGCCCAGCGTAGCCCAGCGCAGCACAGCATTTTCCAGCGCAGCCCATTTAAATTCACTGACCTGTTTACTCGTTATTAGACGGAGACTCAAGTTCTACCTCCACTTTAAAGATATTACGGTTTTTAAGTAAAAGTGAGTGAAACGTGATTGAGTTTCTACTCGCAGTTCGTTATGAGTTTGAAGTGCTTTTTTAATCAGTTTATGCGCTGAAAAGATTTTTACTGTTTTTTTTTTGCATTTATGTATGCACGTAGTTGTTGTACATGTAGACGTAACTAAGTGTAGGTCCTTGTACCTATTATATAAAGTCACCCCTGCCAATGTTCGCCTCGTGATGTCATGATATGCAGTTGTTGTAATTATTTTATAATTGATGACCATATTGTGAAAAAGCATGTGTTAAATTCTACTAGAAGGCTTATGAATTAAGTATTATACGAATAAGGGATTAGTGTTGACGAAACAAGAAGGCCTCTAGGAAGAGACTTGACCTCTATCCAGCTTGATTGATTGAAAGAACACAAAATCTGACTTTCTGTCCAAAACGGATTTTCTGTCCAACAGATGCAAAATAGACATGTTGCATCTGTTGGACATGAAGCAATACTGCCACTTGTACTAATTTATTCTCTAGTATGTTATCTAAGTAAGTGTAAGAATCTAATTAATTCTTCGACTCTTATTCGTTCTAATAGTCTGTATTTGAGATCATTCCTTCATCTTCATCTCATTGTTTCATTCAACATAAGAATTTCTTGTTTGAAAAAAAGGGAGACCTCATTGTAATGAGACTTCTAAAAACGTAGTACTTACTGAAACGCATTATTTTGAGTTTAACAGTCTTGTTCGATTTCAGCAGCGATTATTTTGTCAACCTATTAGTTGTTCACGACTTGGTACTTGGTACCTCGTCGGTTGCGTCATTCTCATGCTGATTATGATGCAGGGGATCCTTGCTAGATTACAAGTTCGTTTGTATTCTTATTATATGGGTAGGTCATTATTTTAGCGGAACTTGGAAATAATAGAATGTCGTAAATAGGTACTTAAAATTTTCTTTATTAAATATTTCAATTTATAATCACAATTTCTTTTAGCTAAGTACATAGGAATATATTATTATATTAATTAAAAATAAATCTCAAAATAATAACATAGTTTGGCATACAGGTAATGTTTCAAATGTTAAAATTTCTTTTAAAACCAACTTTAAGTATTTAATATTTCGAGATCTAATAAATAAACATTTTGCTATTTTGAACTAAGTTAAAGAGATCAAAACTTGAATCAGGTAACGATAATAATATAACTAATTTGGTACAGTGGGATTAAATAGTGACGATAGAAAAATATCATTGTTTTGGACGAAACACGAATATAATGATTTGAACTACAGGCAAAATACAATAAACCGAAATCCTACGAATAAGACCATCCCAGCCCTATAACACGTATAAAGATAATATAAATGTTGATGATGCAGGTAGCTTGGCTGCGTCAAGCGGTGCGGCTGCCCAGCGCAGTACATTATTGGTGTGTCGGATTGAGCTAGCAATGCCGGATTGCTGACGCGTTCGTTATCAGCATTCATTAGGGGTAAATGTTCCGTAACTGGCAACGCTGCGCTATGCGCGCTACGTCAAACTCAGCTAATGGGAATGTTTGCTACGCTTGCGGATTCACCCACGTATACTCCGCGAATTGTTAACGTTGATAATCATTTATTTTCTCCTACAATTTGCAGAAATGTATTGAGCAAAGTACGGAAATTATGGATTTGAAGAAGTGACGAATGAAAGAGTTCATTTTTCACTTCAAGTGTATGATTTCTGGAAAAAAAATCTTTAGCTTCTTTTTATTTTTTAAATTATCCTTTGGTGTCTGGAATATAATAACAAAACGGATAACCCTTTTAAACCCTGTGCTCTTCATGGATATTATATTTATTTAGTCTTTTTATGTGTGTCATTACTCATTATAGCGTTTGGCACACGTGTAAAACGGGGCACGAGCATGGCATGACTCCGCTGAAACACGTTATTTGACGCTTCTTGTGACGCGCTACATAGTTCTATGTGCCCACTAAGTACTCAGCTTTATTATTGCACACAAAGGAAATATTGCTAATCAGAGCCCCGCTACGTTGCACCTCGTCGGTAGAAACCATGTTACGGAACATTTTTACAACCAATACTCAGCATTCATGTTACAGTTTGTATGAGCATAATTAAATATAAAATATCAGATACCGTCTTTGTAAATAGATACATCACCTCAATAGATATGTTTCATAAAAATACACCTTTCTCTGTTATCACAGCCCTTAATTTAGCAAGTTATCTCTTAGTACCATTAAATAACAAAATTTAAACTATAAATCAGATACAACTATAGACTTCGTAAGTACTTAATAAGTGCAGGACCGAGACTATGACCCGAGGGCACGAGGCAGAGCCTCCTCGCACACCACGGGCGACGATCCCAAATATTAACAAAACTAAATATCTAACCAAATTAAGAAAAATATCAAAGGTAACATCGCATTTTTTGAGCTTGGCTCTCTTGTCCTAACTTTTGCTACAATTTTGTCCATATAAATTTAAAAAATGTTTCCAAAAAGTCTTACTGTACTTTTAATGTTCCAACTTGTGGATACGAATTGCCTCGAGTCTTGATGTGGTTAGCACTTTTGATTACGAATGTGTGTTATTGAGCAATTTCTTGTACAACACACTAATATGAATGATTACAAGTGTGGGCATACGGTATACACAGGTCGGATTCACACATGTCGTACATTAATGTTGAGGCTCTCTCGGGGGCGAACTTGACCTTTTTACTTACAACTAGTTTTAACGTAATAAGCAGCGAGCCATCATGACAGCTGACACATAAAGTGATAGAACTGGTCAAAGTTTACGGGCTCCATGGCGACCTCGTGGTCTGACTTGTCCAGGAGTTCAGGATTCCTCTTCAGGAAATTCCTGACCCAGTCTTCGCCTGCCATTCTGGTGTTGACATCAAATGGATGATTCAGATTGTGGTCTTCTGCGTATTGGAAGGCTAGTTCCCGAATATCTCGCCTGGAGACTCCCATAAAATACTTCTCCATACTTTTTATGTATCCAACTAGGTCTTTCTCTTGACTATCTGTGAACACCCGCCGGTAGTGGCCCATTAAAGGTTTGGGGTCGTCTGGTTGCTGGTACCTTATCTTGCTAGCGCGTCTTTGGAGGGTTGAGCGAGGTATGTGGAAGGTTCTGGCGGCCAGCTTGTACCCCATCTTACCTGACACCACCGCTGCGACAGCCTTGGCCATGTCGTCTTCGTTCCAGGACTGGCGTCCACTCATTCTTTCGTATCTTCTGACCATTGCACTCTGAAAAAACAAATGAGAAAAATATAAACTTACTTTAATTGATAAAATGGCATTAACATGAATAATGACCTATGTCATTCATTCGCAAGAACAAGTTTTGACACATACTCGTATTGTAGTCAAAACAATCATATCAAATCAAAGTATTATTTGGGTAGCGAAGATGTACAATTTGATTAATAATAACTGAGATAGAGACCTATTAATTTGACCTATTATCTTCAATTTCAAAATAATGTTTAATGTGTCAGAATTAAAAAGGTAGGTTAGTAACGAATGAGGTTTAATTTCGATGGTCGAGCATGTTTGAACGTTGAGCGAAGGGTAACCGCAGCCTTACCGGTTTTGTGGACCACGATCAATGCCAACTCGAGGTGAAAAAGTATGTCTAAAGACGTTCTAGAAGGTAACGTTGAATAAATATTATCAATTAAATCTTGAGGTAGTACGAGAGTCGCGTCGCATTGTTACGAAGTTACATGTTGATTTACTTAGTCAGCACCTACATTCGCATTTCAATGTCTCTAATCATATTGAAAGGTACCTAAACAGTTTATTTAGGTCTCATTTAAACCCAACGTGCGATAAACGATTTGCAATATTCGAGGTACAATATGACTGGACAACCAAGGATAAGTACCTACTGGTGGTCGAGCAAGGCCCCGGAAACCAGGTAGGACAAGTTTTTAAGAAAAGTGGTTCACGAAACTTGGGCACTTTCAATTTCGAGATCACCTTTACTTTTAATGTACAGTTACTCCGTTATATTTTTATGGATCAGTGTGTTAAGTGCGATATTACAAAGAATATTACTTAATAGTTCTGTAAGAATAGAGCTAATCGCACACGTGATGTTTGTAAGCACTGAGCCCCTTGAAGAGTATCGGCTCTACAGTACAATACAGTTTGTAACTCCGCCGAGCTGATAGCGAACGACGCACGATAAAGTATGGCGTGTTTTTCCGACGCGATAACTCGGGAACATTGAGGCCCCTTGCCAACGTGTGTTAATACCGCAATATCACTTAATTACCCATTTATATGAACGAGCATATGTCCACAAGCTAACCGCATCTCTGGTGCATTTAATGTTTTTATTATTATAGTCGTTTCATCGCCACTGGCGATGGCGGTCACATTGAGAGTTTAAAAACGGGAAACACCTTTCGTCAGTGGTCGAACGTCCTTGAATGACCGCGTCATATTTTTTATCTGTCAAAAAAGAAACACGTCGTCAGCAGTCAGCTGTTTGTGTTAGTTCCATAGCGTGTCTATCAACATGTTGCCGCACCGAGATAATAACTACAATCCGTTCTCATCTGTTGGTAACGCATCCATTGCCCGTTTCGTTTGAGATTTTCCGTTTCCGAATATGTACGGCAAGGAATGGAACACGCTCCCCGTTGACCGATCAAGATATTGCGATAGTACCGATGGAAATGGTAGTAGCGGCGCGAGTACGGCGTGAGTCGAGGTTACTCTGACGCGTGACTTGCAAGGTCCCCGCTGCATTGCACGATGCGCCAAGGTTGACTCGCTTCTCTGTACCGATATAACCTAGGCCCCATTAATTAGTAAATTCAATAAAAATAAGATAGAAATAAAAATAATGTAGTCGTTAAATAGTTAATATACCCTAGCGCAGTAGGCCGAAGTGAAATCTGCATCGGATGTTATCGTGTTGCATCGTTGCAGTTAGACAATAGCTTTCAACACGTATGTAACATAAATATAATAGGGTCGCCAGTGAGTACTTACAGTGAGCGTGTGGTTCAGGATCGCGTAGGCAGCCGGGAGAGGGAGGTGGTGGCGAGCAGGCGGCAGGCGGCAGCGGCGCGGCGGCTGGTGGCGCGGAGTCAGGCTCGGCAGGTGGCGTGCGAGCGGGCTGACGGCGCGCGCGACACTGGCGCGGGGCCCGTCTTGCCCCGCCGGCGGCCCTGGCGCGCTGACGTCACCTGGCCCAGGGCCCGACTGCGACGACTATTTTTGTCCGCAACTAATTATCTAGATCCTGCCTTTGTCCGGCCGTGTAACACTGACGAGGAAACCTGGTTTTATCTTTAAAACCAGTTATGTATGTACATATAGTTTGTAGCTAATTATTGAATACGTCACTCGTTCATTTATTTATTTGTCAGCGGGCCGACATAATGTTAATACTGTGAGTCATTGTACCCAAAATTTAATAAATTACTTCATGTATGTAATATATTTATATTGAAGCAAAAAGATATAGGTATCTACTATTACACCGCCAAGTACAGCTTATTGTAAAATTAATGATATACTTAATCGATATAATAATGGATTAGCTAATGACACCATGTGACCAAAAATAAACAATAGGCTGTCCTATTATATCAATAGCTCCCATGAACTACTGATAAATTAGGACAGTTTGACAGATGTGAATAACTGTTGTGAGTACTATCTAGTATCTAACGAGAAATATCTAAGCATTAACGTCCACAGCATTAACTATAAAGCTGATAATGTTTTGATAGTTGCAATTTATCATTATTATGGAAAATATTTACAAAACTCAGTTTCACTTTTCATTATGACAGCTGTATTTAGTGACATTCCGTGCGAAATCGCAATCTTTTCCTTTTAAAGCGCATATGGAGCACTTACTGTTTTTTCGTCGGATAGTTGAAAAGTAGCCAACACGTTAGCGTGCGTATTGTAACAAAGGATAAATTCCCCGGAGATAAAACTGCGGCCAACATTTAATGAGTCATCCCGGTTTGTACCGCGTTGAAAGTCTCCCGGGTGTGGCTAAATATGACAAACTATGCACAACGCCGTCATAACTGAATACGAACTTTGCGTCTACGTTTATGATAATGTTATTCCTACGTACCTACAGACATTATTAGCTATAGTTTTTGGCTCTGAATTACGGACTGGCCAGTTTCAGCCTAGGTCTTTTTATAGTACTAAACGCAAGGCTGCATGGTGAACACGTACATCTGTTCCAATAACCAGATGTATCTTACTTTGCAGATGTCTCGTATATCTGAGAATTAGAAATGTTTAACGATACCCCAAAGACGTTCTTTAGACGTAAAAAACTGCAATAAATAGTCTATGTTCACGCGAGTGAGAGACATTCAGTTTGATGGATCATGCGAACCTGCCATCTAATAATATCAATTAAGTTTTAAAACTGGATATATTTATACAATAGGCTAACTTTTACTTTACCATATTGATTGTTTCCAATGTTTGCAGCATTTATACATTATAAGTTATATTAAATTTATACATTAAGGTTTCTGACCAAAATCACCTTTAACTGTTAACCTAAGCAAAAGTGTTTAGAAAATGAAGTTAGAAACGGTTTTAACAACCGACTACTTGGTAAAACAGGTAATATTCATAATGTCCGGATAATGTAAATAACATCCGTGAGATATCCGTGTAACAAACGCCTAGAAAGTTTTCTACCGATACTTCATTTTACGAGCATGATGTTGTTATGTTTTTTTGTAATAATTGTCGTACCGTTGCACTCAACCATCGATTACCATAATCTGTTCGAACGTCAAAGTACCAATGAATCTTATTATTTATGCGCAGAATGCCACTGAAGCAGTGTTACGTACCTATATTTTTATAGTCTTACAACAGAAACAGTTTAGCTCAATTTATCGGTAATACGGTATGTACTAGATTATATATATTTATATAATTATTATATATTATAAGTACATTGAAAGTTGAAACAATGACTCTATCGAATTCAAGTTTATCGAAAATTGACCGGTGACGATTTATGCATTAGGTAGGTACATCGACTCTAAATGGGTAATAAAAGAATCATGTTGCATTCATCGTTGCTAGTTTTGTAACCCAACTTAGGTTAATTGAGTCGTTATTATATTGAACATCTTCCTTTTCTAGGTACGTTTGGGTGATCAAGCCTTCACAAAGGATTGACATAAATCGAGACGATGGTCATCATCACCGTTGTGAAATACAGGAACGACAGCCAGTACCTACATCTTTAGCTATACCTTCGGGCTTTCATGAGGGAAGTGTACCTATTAAAGGAACACTTTCCTCAATGTTATTTGATGAACATCACAAATTTTTCGTAATGTTTTATTTCTACACTAAACCAGAATACGACAGTCGAGGTAATTCTGTGTGATGACTGATTGTAGGCTGACGTCATCACCCGAACCCCGTTTTCCTTGTATCTGGGAGATTGAATAATTATTTTGTGTATTATGTTTTTTTTTAATAATTACGTCTAAATTGTAATGATTGCTTTTCCAGTTTTGTTGACTATTTTTTGTAAATAAGTGGTATTATATGATAAAAATAATTATGGATAAATACTAAATATGGTATCTAATAACAACAATTCAAATCAGTCTAAAAACTTTTATTTTAAGTCAACTAGTGATAAATTAACTGATGGCAAGAGTTAAGGAGAAATTAATGGTTCAAAACTAATGGCTTTTTAAATTTATTTTCTTAAGTACATTACGTACAATTTATGTTGTAATATTTTTCTAATTAAATTAACACGAGATAAAACTGGCTATTTTTTTCAAAAGAAACACTATTGGGTGTGCTTAACAAGTTAACGAGACAGCAAAAAGAGTGTGTAAGGATCGTAGGAGGAGTTCTTCAGTAGACTGTGCATACAAATAAAAATAATTGTTTAAGAATGTATGACTAGTATCTGTTTATTAACTAAAAGCTCACATCTTGATTAAATATTGACAAAATGATCTTCTTACGATGCACATGTTACGTACCGTCCGTCAGAGTCAGTTGTCCTCTTAATTAATTGTTTGATTGCATCTGTTGCGACTTTGCGAGCGTCAACTGTTGTCCACATCAGCTATTTATAAACCTTAAATATACCTACAATATACCTACCACGTGAAGCTGCCTCTAAGAATAGACCTCTGCTCAATGATCACAGAAAAGGCGGCTAAAGAGTTGCATCAAAATGAATGGACAATATTGCAATTCCCTGCTAGGTACACCATAACGGCTGTCCAAATACAGAGTGTTTTTTTGACGAATGTGACAGATTTTCATGACAGCCGATGTAATATGACGGAACCGCTCTTCTAAGAAACCGTTGTTTAAATCTAATTTCTGTGTCAAACAAAATTGTAGGCTGATAAAAATCTGTACAAAGTTGATAAAGTTGTTTATCGATCATATTTGCAAAACCACCTGCCAATTTAGCTCGTCATGAGAAGAACACACTAACAGTAGGAATGGCTTTCATTTCGACAGTTCTACAACATTCATTGCGTTATTTACGTTGTTGAGCAGACACATTTCTCAAACATATGAAGCAATGGATTACCAATATCCTTCAAAATGATTTAGATTGTGATTAATGGTGTTTACGCAATTAGGGTGCAGATATGCAGCTTTTATTCTGTTTTTCCCATAATTTAATGACCAATGCAAACAGATATTTAAGTTAGTAAGTAGGTAATCAGAATCATCCTTCATCATCCAACTATCAAGGCCTACCATACATTTGCAAGCGATATCATTGTATATATAGATACTTAGATAGTGAAACTAGGTATAGACACGTTTTGGCGAGTGTGTGTAGATAAGATAAATTAAATAAGTATATCATGTCGCATTTCTTTATAGCGTTGTTATTGTCTGCGCTGACATGGCAGTGCTGAGTACCGCAGGCCGCAGGTAATGATAATATATACGAGTGAGTGTGTAAGACACTCACACACTCATTCGTTCACATGGCTCATGTTGACTTGGATTCTCCGTAGACCACTGAGGTCATTACATGTACCTAATTTAAAAGTGACTTAGGTACCTATCCTGATCGGTGATTTCTTGCTCAAGATTCACTTTTATTTAAAATTTTTTAACCAATTAAGGCTCCTAAAAACCGACGCGAACCGCGACGCGAATCGCACGCGGCACCAATGCAACGCCTATCGCGCGACGAGCGGTGCCTTTGGTGCCCGCGTGCGATTCGCGTCGCGGGTCGCGCCTGTTTGAAGGAGCCTTTATGCAAACGGTTTTAGGTACCAGCGAAAATTATAAGTTACAAACAAGAATGACTACTTAAGTCTTTGTTAAAAATTTAAGACGGGGACATAAATAGCAGGCGCGACGCGACAGCGCCACGCGCCTCTTGTAGAACAATTCCTATGAAAACTTCATAGAAATTGTTCTACAAACGCCACGTCGCGCCTGCCTGCGCCCTTCTTAAGATTGCTGACACCTAAAAAAACACCATACCTACAAGGAGGGTATTCGTAGGTGCCGTAGACAGAAAACTATCTCTGTCTACGGTAGGTGCTGTTTACAGGGCTGGCTGGTAATAACGTGTCGCATGTAAAGACAGCAACAAGTTTCAGTGGTAACAGGTTGATAGCCTTCCCTCGACCACTTTCATACTGTGGCGTGGGAACATTAGCGGTTGGTGCTCGCAGCTCGCTGAGGAAAACAACCACTTTCCTTGACAGACCAGCGGCATTGTGGAAATTGTGGGATGTTACGTAGAAAAATATTTATTGATGTGTAATATCTTTCCTCTCGCTTTCCTGCAATCTGTGGAGTGTGCGAGTGATTTCGTGAAATGCGACGGAAGTGTGTAACAGGAAGTGGGGGAAGCGCGCGCTATTTGATATGACCAATGGGCGCGCGCGGTGGTAGAGTTGGCCGTCAGATGGTACCAACCCATGTTCCGAGAGGTTAGTACTGTCAGCCAACAGTTGCGTGTGTGTGACGAGAAAAATTGCATTACTCCTAGTTTTAATTACTTAAATAAAATACAATTTTCATTAAAAATAATTATTCTTCGTTACGAAAAATCATTTCAAATAATACCTGAATATTTTATTTTAGGATATAATGTTAATGTTTTGCTTAGTACCAAGGTGAGATGTCAGATGTTACACAAATCATATGCGACTACTATGAGGCTCGCTTGTTTTTTATTTATTTTATTTATTTACACAAAGTAAAATACATAGGGATACGACATAATTGTAATTTGAGTACAAACGTACCTATTGCTTATTTTTTAAGAAACTTCTTCCGGCAGACCTGCGAAAGGAGAAGTGAAAAAGAAATGTAGACAATAGTGTGTGAGAACAAGGAGAGAAGAATATAAATATGTGAAGTCTTAAAACTCGACGGCACGGTTGGCGCAGTGGTTAAGCGATTCCGAAGAGGCCCGCAGAAGCGGGCCGCCGGACCAGCGGGGGTTGCGGAAGGATCGTACGTTCCCGCGACCCCCGGCGTAGGTGTGAGGTGGAACACCGGGGTGGTTTTTAGTCAGTAAGAGTCTGACAGACCCCGCCGCCCGCCCCAGGGTGGCGGACATCCATGAGGATTATCCACCCAAAACAAAAAAAAAAAAAAAAAAGTGGTTAAGCGACTGACTGGCGCGCTGCGCGTGTCGCGGGTTGGATATTTCAAGTGAATACTCTTGAAATATCATACAATTGCGGTCGATGACTCCACAAAAAAAACATCATATTCATTTCTTTTTCACCTTTAGATATCGATAAATATCGAAAAATCGTCTGCGGAGTTTTGCTAGCTAATTTAATTTGACCCTGTATTTTCCTTCCGGAAAACTTTCCTAAGCAAAACTTACGACGTAGCAACTTCTCCCATTTGATCACATTCTGCTGATTAAATCCAATTTTCCAATTTAGTAGTAAGTACGAGTAGAGCCGCAATTTGGCGTTCTTGTTAGTTTTTAGGGTTTAGTACGAAACATAGTTTCCGTGACATATATTGAGTTTCCGATACGGATTAGATTAGCGGCCATTTGTATGGTGTGTAAGTAAATATAGTTTAGTAACTTACAAGGAAGTTTAGGCCGGAACGTTTCAGAATCTGATTTTAATGTCTATGTGTGTATCTAAGTCAAATTTGGATACCAATGAGCTACAACAGTGCAAGGATAACATCACGAGGTTTGTCTGACTTCGTGGTCTGAAATCACCAATACACAATAATAATACAATTATAGATTATGCCGACGTCTGCTACTTGGAAGCTAATGAGGAGCTATTAAACAAGCTTGAGCGCTTGCAAAAAGCTGCATTGTTTCCGGTCTCCGAAAGTATGACCATGTTTCTCACCTTCGCAAGGAATTCAAGGGGCTCCCAGTCCGCCTTCGCAGAAACACTCGGATTTTATGTCTCCTCTTCAACATCTTACACAACCCGTCTTATCCTTCCTACTTGCGTGAGCGATTTTCTTAAGCTCGCACTAGCGACGCTGTTCATTCATGCTGTAAGATTGTGGAACTCACTTCCGCCTAGCATTCGAGATTTAAAATCTATTTCTCAATTCGAGTATCGATTAAAAGAGCATTCATTACCTTTCCTCTTAACTTTATAATATATTTATTTATTTTAGCAATATGTATTTATTTAAGTATATTATGTTATTTTATTGCATTAAATGTAGGTGTATTTAATATTCTAGTTTAAGATATCACAAAACCAAATTCTTCTCTTCTTCTTCTCACACACTATTGTCTACATTTCTATTTCCTATCTCCTTTCGCGGGTCTGCTGAAAGAAATTTCTTAAGAGATAAGCAGTACCTTTGGACTCCATACTAATATGTCGTATCTATATCTGTTTTACTGTGTGTACATAAATAATAAAATAAATACACCAAGGGTAGTGGCCGTGGTCGACAATGAGGATTCCTGTGGAAAAGAGAAAGAAACATCACTATAGTTTTATCTTTAATTTACACAGAACAGTTCTGTAACGTTACCCGCTTCAGCTGAAAAAACGTTGTCTTTTACTTAGCATAGTCAATAGTGGTCGTTTTTATTGTAAACAAAAACTTATCAATAGTAAGTATTGTTACAGTCTATTTACTCTTTAGTAATCTACAACGATTGTCACGATGTCACTGAAAAAACTCGGATCTGCTTTGTCTTCAGTCTTGGCTATTCGTTCTTCATCGTGTTGCAATATTCAGTAGTGGATATTTACGGGCCGTGGTGATGAATGTACTGACTGGGGGACAAAACATCAATGTGGTTAGTACATGCTGTCATATACCTTGTATAGAGAAGAGAATACACTTTTTAACCGACGAAACAGGGCGAGGTTCTCAAGTCGACGAGTATATTTTGCATCGTTGCATATGATATTTAAAAACTGGTAAAAAAGGTTCCTGTTCATCTGTGACCTGCAGGGTAGTTCTGTAGCACACTAACAGTAGCAATGGCTTTCATTTTGACAGTTCAACAACATTCATTGCGTTATTTACGTACCTGAGCAGACAAATTTTTCGAACGTATGAAGCGATGGATTAGCAATATCCTTCAAAATGATTCAGATAGTGATTGAAAGTGTGCTACGCAATTAGGGTGCTGGCCTTTTGAAATGATTACTATAATGCTCTTTGATTAATTCTACGTCACCTTAGAATAATATACTCTAAGTACGTCACATTGTTTCTGTTGAAACAGTGTGTGTTATACCTAAATAAATACAAAAAAACCCTCTCCGGCTGATAACGATTGAATTATAAACTACAGTAAATACGTAATGTCAGTATATTTTTCTGTTTTTGCCAATGTTTATGCAGTAGTGGCCCAGTGGTAACGGCTGCGCGTTACGAGTTGTAGGTCGTGGGTTCGATCCCAAGCAGGCACTTTACTTTGTGTAAATTATTTCATCGCAACTGTTTTTAAAACGGTGAAGGAAAACATCGTGAGGAAACCACCCATCGTTCTAGAAAAAGAAATTCAAAGACACGTGACATCCACTAACCCGCACTGGGCCCGCATGGTGGATTACGGCCTACTTCCCTCTCACAGAGACGAGGCTTGTGTCCCAGCAGTGGGAACATTATAGGCTGGTTATGATTATGTATGCTTTGGGATTTCCCAACTCATTCCGGACACAAACGGACAATCCCAAAGTACTCGCGCGGGTAAAAACATAAATATCAATTTACTTGTCGGTATCTCATAAGTGTGTCACGGAATTATCCAAAGTGATTATTAATGGTATGTATGTTCGTTTGTCCTTCTTTCACTCGCAGCGGAACAACAAATCGACGTGTTATTTTGAATAGAGATAGTTTATGGGCCGCAGAGAAAATAAGGCCTTTCTTGTGGTTTTATCATTCTGAATTGGAGATCACAGGGAGGTCCGCGGTTGTTGTTGTTGTTTTCTGTAACCCCGCAACCCTGTGGTTGCACAACGCGACAATATTGTACCGTGATTGAACGTTGGTCACGTATTGAACGTGACTCCAGCGTATCTTTGTAAGTAGTTAAGTAATAGCAACCAATTACTGACACATAATGATGTAGCCTTCTCGTGGATAATGCAGTTCAACACTAATTACGTACTTTGTGTCCACAAATAAAAAATTGTACCAACAAAAAAAAAAACTAGTACTGGTGGAGAAATAAATATTGTTTTTTCCTTATTTTGTATAGATAAGCCGTAAGCGTGGACTTTTGTATTGCCAATAATTAAATGTTTATTTTGGTACTGTTTTCCGGTTGTTGATAGAACGCTGGGATTTTTGGTACGAATTGTTTTCTAAAGAAACTGAAAGTTTCAGTGTACCTATTCAAATTCAGAAAAAAGTGGAGAAAGCCTTGGCTGCGCTGAATGACACAACGCAGACTTTGTTATTCAGAAAACATATGCGTTTCTTCCTTCCAGGGTAACCCAATTATTATTATTTTGTAGTCAATTTCATCACTTTTAACTCAAAAAAACCAGTAAGCAATAGTACAGAATGTTACCCGGAAGGTTAACTATTATTAAAAGGTATTTAACCTTGACTGGCGCTGATTGATTGCTTGGCCAAAACGTTCAAAAGAGGTAACAATTAACACCACTCCGTGGTATCTACATTATCTATACGAGTGTAAACTAATTGTTTTAACGACGCTTAACTACTGTTGTTGTCACGGTGTGAAGGTTAGGTTCATAAATATTTATTCATAATATTAAAAACACTACTTACCTACTCTTTGAGCTGAGTTCAGGGTGCTAAGGGAATCCGTATCGAATCTCCGTGGGGCAGACGAGATTTTTCCTAAATCTGGTCTGGCGACTTAGATAATAAAAGAATGGACACTCGCCTCCTTTATCTAAACTCTTCAAATCCGTACTCTTCTTCTAGTGGTCTATGAGAAAGTCCACGCTATGAGCGGAGATGTAGTAAAAACGCAACCATATATTCCCTAGTAAATGCACAAGAGATTCCATGTAATACAATTTTCATTTCCATAAGGTCCTAAGTTGTGACTCGCTCGTAAATGTACCTTTAATGAATTGGATATCAAGTTTCCCTTTGAGCGTGTATTTTCCTATACTAAATGATTAATTCATGTAGTAACTGCATGCGCGTGTATTGGCGACAATCGGAACAGGCCTAAGGACTGCAAACAGTCTTTACAACTGTGCTATCAATGCGCATATAGGTACTCGTATCTTACGAACATAAACGAGAAACATATATGTGCACGCATTCGACGAGTCACTATGCAAACTTAATATTTAAGCTGCAGGTAAATAATCTTCGTCTTCTCCGTATCGATAATTCATAAGCTTCGACCAGAATTCTGCCACGTCGACAGCACTACAGTGGCCTCGCAAAGGTGATGATATGATGAGGGCAGGTAAATAATAAAATATGGATATTGTTCAGTAGGTGTTTGTCTTCTAAACATAACCTTGCTATTTTTATCAACAATGAAGATGAGAAATGACCGCTACAAAAGACTGTCGAAAGGAAATTTGCTTAATCATCAGCAATTCTGGTCAGATAGATTGATAGCAGACGGAAGGATGTTGCTGTCCGTTCTCTTCAAACAAAGGCACGAGGCATTTGTGTAGGTAGGTAATGAATTTTCAGTCTCGTACCAAATTATTGTGCCCTAAATTACCAAAAGGCAATTTGGCCACCTATCAAATGTAATGATTAATGAACCCGAATTCAACCTTTCGATCAATTGAATGCCTACTTTTTACATCAATGGATAGGTATTTAGTATTGTCCTAAAAACGTCGCCGAGTCAAATTGCTGTGGCATCAAATTATTCTGAAATGATATCATAATAACAGTCAATATTGCTGATGACATGTTTTTAAGGAATCTCGGGTAAGTCGTGGAAAATATGATTACTCATTTCTAAGGAAAGTAGGTCTGAGACGTTTTCGTTTTGACCAATTTAGAAAAGATACACAAAAAAAAAATGTTTTTTTTTTTCGAAAAGACGGCATTTAAAGTGCCATAAAAGCTGGATGATGTATTTAATCGGGCTTCTCAATGAGAATTTCTCAGTAGCAGCCTTTTTTTATTGAGGCTGGGAAATCATCATATAACTTCTCCCGCTCTGGGCAGAGCAGGAGGGCGTGTCAGACTCTTACTGACTAAAACCCACCCGTGTTCCTTCAGTTGCCTGTGCCAGGGTCCACGGTAACCCTTTCGGACTTTCCCGCAGCAACCCCGGCAGTTCAGTAGCAGCCTTTTTTTTTTTTTTTTTGTTTTTTTTTTTTTGAGGGTGGGAAATCATCAAATAACTTCTCCCGCTCTGGGCAGAGCAGGAGGGCGTGTCAGACTCTTACTGACTAAAACCCACCCGTGTTCCTTCAGTTGCCTGTGCCGGGGCCACGGTAACCCTCTTGGACTTTTCGGCAGCCCTAGCAGGCATCGGTCCTAGCAACCCCGTCATTGGTGCTGACATCTCTTTGAGGCGCGCGTGGAACACAACGCGCCGTCGACCCGGGCCTGGTCCTTATCGAACGGCGAGCTAGTTCAGTAGCAGCCTGGGACTTGAATTTGTGGCCGGTTGATGGAAATAGTCTAGCATACTTTTACATGGAGCTACTACTAGCACTATCGAGCTACCATTTACCGGGTAATGTCTTTGATTGACTTGAATGTGCCCTGGCGGCTGATAATGTCGTGCTCACTCAAATGTCTCGCTGACGGTGGCGCGTGTGTTGGATCGTATAGCTACCTTCAAAATGGTTCAGCTGAATGGTGCTGATCCATGGGTCATGTTCGTGAACGGGCGCCGTCAGTTGGGACTGGTCCTCTCTTAGCTGCCACGGGTTATTTTAATTATTGTATTTATGGATTGTTTTGTTCAAATTTCTATTATCTGTACTCTGGATACTCAACGTGTGCGTCTTATTTACATCATTCTCTCATATAGTTATATATTCAACATTAATGATTTAACCAATATTTATGCAACAATATAATTTAAAAGAGTGTCTATGGAGTTTCTTGCCCGTTCTTCTCCATAGGTACCTACTACTAGGCTTTGGAATAGGCAACTAGCTTCATATTTCTGACTGACCGACCACTTGACAATTCAAAAGTGCCTGAAAATGATTTAATTGAAATAAATGCTTTGAGTTAGAGTTTGAGATGGGTTGAAAGATAACTGGCGAAATGTCGGTATAGGTACATATATGTCACCAGCCCCGGGGATCCCACCAGCACCAGCAAGATGTGATGTAAAATTATAATAAGCAAAAAAAATATCGTAATAAGTCTTCTCCTCTAGACGCGAGGAACCAAGTTTTGATGTTAATGTTTTGCTCTGTTGCTTTAACAAAACCCGTTTCATGAGAACGTATTGTTTGTCCTATCTCAATGAATAAGTATACAGTAGAATAGAGTAATTGTCACGTTGAATCTGCATATATGTAGTTGTTTTTGGGGTTCGCTTTGGGAGTAGCTAACTGCGTAGATAACGTCAATCAATTGTTTATAAAATAAACCTACGTTCAATAAACTTAGCTCTAGGTATATTTAGTAACCGACGATAATAAGGAGGAGGTTCTCAAGTGCTTGCATGGTTTTTATATGAGGCCTCCTCAGTCTCAGGTTTTCATCTTTAAGAGAAGTAATGGCAGGCAATAAATAGGCTTAGCTGACCGTAGGATAAAAAACAGTTTAGACAGAATGGGACTAAATGACCAGACATAGATTATGTTGGAATGTTAATCCCCACAAAATTGAAACAGATAGAAATGATTGGTAACACTCTGTTGAAAAGATTGGGAAGTTTGTCTGCCACGTGGGAATTACTGTTTCTATGGTGAATTGACGAAAGCGGACTTAACAAACTAGAAAAATGCAAATGGCAGAAGATTACGCAACTTTCGGTGATTTATATGGCGTTCATAATACACGGTTCACGGTACACTGGTAATAGATAGATAGATAGAATACTCTTGTATTCTATCTATCTATCTATTACCAGTGTACCGTTTAGCTTGTGCTGAAAAAAATATTCTTTCTTTCTTTTCTTTACCTAAACCATAAATGATAAATGATTTTATTTCTGTAAGTAGGTTTTTACAAACACTTTTACACGTCAATCATATTTTTTTTTAAACTAGATGAGGTCGGCGTTTCCTATCTGACTACTCTGAGAAGAAAGGCCGAAACAAACTCAGAGGTCACAGTCTCTTTTAAAGTCCAGACAGAATCTTGGTCAGATCATGTGAAGGCTATGTAGATCGGTGTCTGAAATGGTCTTTTGAGGAAAGAACCCCACAGATTGAGTGGACCTGTCCAGTCAGTGCACGCAATTGTCAGCAATCGTGCAGCTCAACTCAGAACTTAAGGAGCTCAACGATTCGACGAACAATACCAAAGAAAGGACATTTGAGTAGGCCGCACAAGTTACTCAAACTGCCAGATCATGATTACACTAAGAGTAAAAATACAAAAAAAAAAAAAAAAAGCAATGACCAACATAGTTCTCACATTCACAATAGTTAAAATAATAGCATAATACTTTACAAAGTAAATACTCTTGTCATAGTATATGTATATAAAATTCATTAATGTCAATGTGTATATAAAATCCGGACATAATCATTGAGGACCATGCAGATTGGTGTCTGAAATGGACTTTTGAGAAAAGAACCACACAGATTGAGTGGACCTGTCCAGACAGTGCACGCATTTGTCAGTAACCGTGCAGCTCGACTCAGAACTTAAGGAGCTCAACGAGTTCTTTTTTGTGTTTTTGTTCTTTCTTTGAGTCATGTTTATCGCAAATAAACTTTAATGTTATCTTTCGTTTTCAGATTGATACTAATTATTATTGACTGACCGGTTGGTGCAGTTGGTAGCGACCCTACCTTCTGAGCCGCTGGTCCCGGGTTCGATCCCCGGACAAGTCAAACATTTGTGTACATGAACCATGTCTGTTTGACCTGTGTCTGGGTGTGTATATGTATATCAGTCATCAGGTTACCGTAGTACAGGCTCTGCCTAGTTCGGGACCTGAAGACCTTGTGTGGATGTTGTCTCATATTATTATACTTTTGAACATCATCATACAATAATAGTGATCACCTAAATATACGTCCTCGTGTTTATTCTGGTGATTAGGATCGAATACCTAGGTGATAAGTTGTTTTGTACCAGATTGAATTCCGGCACATGTCAACTGCTACTCACTTGTGTAAATTATGCAATTCCGCATAGAATAGCAATGCAATGAAACACTGACCTAGTTTGTGTTGTCTTTGAAAATGTGAACGTGTTCAGATTTTACGTAGATTTGTATAACGCCTGATTAGAAATGGGTGGTACGCGAAGTAATGTCAGATTGCGATCTCGGTGCGTGTTCCTGAAAGAGTTAGTTTACACCATACGACACAACTATCAATAACAAGATAGACTGTTTTTCTCACATTAAGATTAATTTAACAATGAGACAGACCTATATGTGCGGTTGGG
Organism: Brachylomia viminalis; assembly: GCA_937001585.2. Classification (NCBI taxonomy): domain Eukaryota; kingdom Metazoa; phylum Arthropoda; class Insecta; order Lepidoptera; family Noctuidae; genus Brachylomia; species Brachylomia viminalis. The sequence goes on from OW443301.2 coordinate 6,809,813, forward strand.
AATTGATACCTAGGCTAAAGCCGGTTGCAGACCAAGAGCTAGGCTTAGTTAGTTTAGGTGAGCTCGCATAGCTGAGGTAATTTTTCATAGTTTGCGGTCTGCTCACAAGTATGAAGAATTACCTCAGCTACGCGAGCTAAGCTGAACTAGCTTAGCTCTTGGTCTGCAAACGGCATAATGTTGACGATGGTAAGGTTTTTATCTTAAATTTTGTATAATGCTTAGGAACGAATTCTATCACATTTTCAGACGTTTTCAGTATAGGACTCTGAAACTGTCTATGAGATTTTATTTATATGAAGTTTTTTTATAGAGTTAAGCTAAACTGGATACTAAAACATTTGAATGAAATTAATAAAACATACACACACATAAGCATAGGTAGGTACATACATCATGGATATTAAATACAATATACAATTTAATATAAAAGAAAAAATAAGAATAAAGCTCATTGGGCATCTTAAAATTCGTCCGCATCGCTGTCAGTAGGAAAAGTGCCCAAAAGGCTGGCCTGGCAGCGTTGCCGCGTTGAATGGCAATGCTGAACATAAACATCTGTACATACGAAGTCAACATGAAACTCTTCAAACATAGAATATGTGACTAAATAAACAAATAATTTGCTTGACTCTTCTACTTCTGGCTCCACTATTTTCTTTCTTCTCTTGTTCGCACGACGAATGAGTCCTCTCTTGGCATTCACCGCGTGCCTTATGATATAAATTAACACATAATGGCAACACAGTGAACGCGAGGAGGAGGACTGCTATCTTCTTATATTTTTCTCTCTTCAAATATCTTCATGACTTCTAATTGCTTGAAGTTATCGCTCAAGCAGACAATCATACAAATAGATAAATCAATAACTGTACATTGACACGCCTATTGGTTTTCGTAGACAAGATGTCAATATGTGACATTGCTATACGTTTCACGAAGGCGCCTGAAAATGAAATATCTTTTATCCTGAAAACTGTTTCTGACTGTAACAAAATATATAGAATAACATACTAAAAAAGACACGCACACACGCAAAATTAATTTATTGTGAATTGAATAGTTGTTTGTTGTACCTATAGGCCTGTGTTAAGAAATTCCTACTGCAAGACAGAACCAAAACATTCCCGATTTTATTTCCTATTGCACATACAGATATCATAATAAAATTATAATATTTGTGTTAGACCTTAGCCTTGACCTTTTAGCTTAACGACACCCTCACTGCTTCGGACTCATTAAACATCCCACATAAATAACGAGTTTGTGGGGGTTTATGAAACCTGGACCAATAAGAGGAAAGAGGGGTAAAGAGAATAAATATGATGTAAATATTATTCAGTAATCAAATAACTAACTAGATTAATTATTCCTCTTCAAATGTAGCAGAATCATGGAAAAATTGGAATGGGTCAAGTTTGATGTTTTATTTTAGAAGCCAAAAGAGCTGAACATTATTTCATAATTATCTTTTTTTAGACTGTTGCCTAGTGGTTAGTGAGTACAGCTACAATAAGTGAACTCTCAAAAATAAAATACAAACTGTGAATTGCTAACAAATTAGTCGCCATTTTGTAAAATCAATACATTTTAATGTCCGTTACATTCTCAAAACAATTTTTAATACAAATTTTCGATTCACTCTCTCCAGTGCGCAGCTCCAAAAAGAGATACTATGTTGTAGACTTGTAGTTGCATTTCGTGCGCAATCGCAACATGCATAGATCGAGGGTGCATTGTGCACGCACAATAGCCGAAGGGATGCAGCTGGCGGTCCCTTTGTCACACCGAGAGGGGTGCGTCACGCGTGCAACCCTACGTCCCAGGCTATTACACTAGATGCAATTATTGTCTGCATTCATAGTCGCCAGATTCTAACTAGAGCGCATAGTGTAATTATTATAATTATACGAGTAGGTATAACTCACATAAGAGCCAATAATACATAATACATGATATAGAGCTTAACAGTTACTGCTTATTTCATCAGAAATTTCTATCAGCTGAACTGCAACTGGAGAGTATTCAGGACAATATTATTATAGCATATATTTCACCTTTCCCCTGCAGTAAAACATTATACCTACAGGGTTATTTGTAATACGTCGGCAGTCCATTACGGGGATGAAGGGGTGGTCTTTTGCGCAAATGACCTCTTATGACCCTTATGCAAATGTCAACCATTTTCAAGTAGTTTGACATTTTATATTTTTTTGAAGATATCTGGTATCTCAGTGGTGCCGATTCTGTTGTACACCGAACTAAACTAACTAAACTATCACTAAAATTCCTTACTTTTGGCTATGAGAATCTTAACGCTATTCTGCAAAATAAAAACTCTAAATTTAAAAATAATTTTGACACATCTAAAATCAAATTTGACAATTATTGCGACTCCACGTGGTACTTGTTTGCCGTACCACGTGATCTTTTTTTAGAGCCGTAGGCGCGCATTATGTGCGGCCTCGACTTGTTTTGTATGGAATTTTTTACTTTTTGTATGGAAAATATAAAAAAATATTACCAACACGTTGAGTTTTATAGGTTTACGGGTTGCAAAGGGGGTCGAAATTTTCATTATTTTTGCGATAGGACACACCGTTTTCGAGATATAAGCAAAAGAAAAGAAAAAAAGATACAGTACTGTTTTTGCATCTGAAGTCGAGGTGTTGGTGTGAATTTTAGTTCATGACAACTAATTTTATTCCACACCTTTTTAATCGCGATTAAAAATAGTCAGATTTAGTTAAGACAATCAAAATTTTTGGTGAAAAACGTAAAATTCAGAATAGCAAAATTGCCATTTTCACTAAATTATAATCTCAGTGCCATCTTAGTGCTGTCAAACTAAAATTTAGATAAGTTGTGTCACTTTAGTCAATTTCAGAATGGGAAATCGTCGTTTGACAGGAATAAACTAAATTTTGGTGATTTTTAGTCTAGTTTAGAGAATTTTGTGACAAGAGAATCGGCACCATTGTATCTCGTTGGGTAGCTGAGAAGTTGTACATATTTTTGAAATGTTCCGCGCTATAGTACCTATATCCATGTTTTTTTGCAGAAATCAACAATTTTAGTCAAATAACCTGCTCAATGATGAAAATTGTGTGCATCTTTAAAAAAATATTAAAGATAATTGTCATTTTATGGTTGATTATTTTGTATTCAAGTAGAAGCAGATAATAATATGCATTTTCAAAGTACCGCCAATAAATATAAATATACCACTCCGAAATGGTTGACCTTTGCATAGGGGTCATAAGGGGTCATTTGGTTGCATATGACCACCCCAACACCCCCTTAATGGATTGCCGACATATCACCAAAAACCCTGTATATGGGCAACACGCGGAAGATATCCCGGAGGTGGCAACATAAATGCAGTACACTGAAAACCAGAAGAGAAAACACACGTTGAAAAATGTTTGTATAGGTCGTTGTTATTGGATATGCAACCTGTTCCTATTGAAAGTGAATGTAACCATTCTTTATAGACACGAAGAAAGGGGAAAAAATATACAACATCGTTAACATTACTCATGATACTGACAAATATTGCTAGCATAAACCTAGTAGGCATTACAAAAAACTCAGACGAAATAAGTCGATGAAAACTTCAAAACTCATCCTAATATGAAACAAATATCAGTTTGAAAATAATGTAGACGAATTCCTCTAAAATAAAATTTAGACCCGTGTTTAAGTTAATTATGCTATTATCTGAATATAATTGAACAGGTAATATATATAACATAATTTCGTCACTATAAAAAACCTAAGTCCTAAACCAGGAGTAAAATATAGCACTAAATTGAATCCGCATGGGAACCATTGTATCTCTAAGTACAGATAGCACACAAAAAAAGCACGCACGTTATATTGTGATAGCGTTCGTGTCATGAATCACATATCGATCGGCTGATAACATCTCAACTTGCAGGTCATTAACTTTACTGTTGTGAAATAACCAAAAGGCATTTAGAAGAAACAAATTACGTTACTTATGAACTGAAGACAGTTTTCTGAAGTAACGCGTGAATAAATTGAAAAGATTATGGTCTCGCGGAACACTTGGGACAAGAGTGAATCACAATGCCTTAATCGAGACTGTTTCGTGTCAGCTCAATCAGGTACCACAGGCTAATCTTAGGAAAGTAAAGACAACGATAATAAAGCTAATTTTCACACCACTTTTTTATCTTTGACTGTTCCGGTCTTAACTTAGCTAGCGTGAAATGACATATCAATTAATCATATCAATCAAAAATGCATTTAATTTCAAAACATCCGGTACCGTTTCAATATGCTAACACGACCTTACAGCGTTAACGTTGACGTCATCACAAGATTGACGTTCAAGAATTGAATTCTGATTGAGTTTTTAGGTTCATGAATGTTGTATCCCTCACTCTGAATAAACCGGACGAAGGTAATGATGAATTTTTCATAAATGTGAAATTGGATTGAAATGAGTGAGAATTGAGAGAAAGTAGGATTGGTATGAAAAACATATTTGATGCCTATAATTAGAAATGAAACTTGTGTAACTGTCAAAGGTGAGCATTGCCTGCTTACGGCAATGTTACATTATAAAGAATCAGAAAGAACTATGCTAAGAAATAAAGGATTATAAACGAACCAACTAGTTACGTACATTAAACAAAAGCGTGTCCAAAAAATACAAGTAAAGAAGCCAATAAAATTGGGCACAAATGTAATGTGACTATGGGCTATTAGGCTAGCTAATAAAAGAAGGGGGAGTGAAACTTGTTACGGATGAGTACGGCTTAGCTGGTGGTGCCAACCGCGGCCCCACTCACGCCTGCCCAGCGACGTCATTCGAAGGCGAACGAATACGAGCTGGTACATCAATCACTTCTGAGGCCTTGAACTGATTTGTTTCTGTAAATGTATACAGTCAACAACAATAGTTTTAAGGAGTTTGTTGATTGGTGAGAATAGATTCTGGCTTGGGCAAATGCTCGAACGATAACGAGTGTTGGGACGATATCGATAGAAATGGCAATTTAGAAGAGATTTCTGGCCGCTGGGTCTGTAACATATATTTTTAAATTAAATGATAAGAATTCACAGAGTAGATAAGGTACCTAAATTTGAATAAAGTGACTAAACGATATAGGTAGTGGTCAAAGCAACAGCCTCAAAAGTTTGTTCACGAAGTAAAAGAAAACTCAATTTATTTTTTCAGCCTTTAAACAGCACCCTTCAAACGAGGGGCATTAAAGCATAAAAAGTTCGGAAAGGTGGGCGGTATCGCGCGTAACTGTACTAATAGAGGTTTTGATTGATCGGCGTTCCCCTACTTCAAGCGGTCGCGGTGGTCGGTGGTCGGCCTGAGTAACGGCACTGCACTCTCCATGGTGAAGGAATGTAAACATTGCCCAACCTGCCACCCCCCAACCACCCCTCCCCTACCAACTGCTACCGGCCTTATTCAAAAAACGCTTACGCCAGATTTTGTAAAGTAAGAAAACGGGTTGTTATGGTTGCGTGATTAAGTTGTTTATATCGTTGAAGTTTGAAGAGTAGTAGTAGTAGTAGAAAAGGTGTTACATGCCTCATTAAAGAGGTTCCAGAATGAGATAAGATAGGAGAAGTTAAATAGGTAAAAAAATATCAGCAAAGGTTAAAAATATTAACATCGGATTCAGCAATTTTTCGTATGCAACTTCAGCTGGCAGGGGCGTGCAAATGGATGCACACAGAGGAAGTTCTATGGCCCTCATGGAGATAATCCAGAAGGGCCACTGAGCTCTCTCTGTGGCTTCAGTCGGGCTGGGCATGTTGGTGATGATGTTCAGCTCCAACTAGATTCTTTCAAAACGGGATATCCTGTGCAGTCAAAAACTCTGAAAGAAAATACACAATTTTTGTGAAGGATAAAATTCAGATAACAAATTATTATGTTGTAATTGAATAATGTCATCACCGAATGTTACCTAAGCATTTCTAAATAAAATTATCTTTCAATTTCCCATAAATTCATAAAACTAAAGGACACAGTTACAATGATCTATGTAGCACCCAGCAGGGAAGGTACTTAGCGACGTCATCGCAAGCGGAAGTGTTGGAGGGGCTTCCTTCTCACGACCCTCACTGCGTCTGTTAAATGACACGGCTATATAATCACCACTCAGCGCCGACGCCTTATTTACTTATAGCCGTATAGCCGCAAAATGTATGGGGAATGAGCCTGTGAAAATTGTAGCCTTCAATTATAACCACGATATTGTTGCGTTCTTTATTTTCTTTGCGAAGTTTTTTTGTTGAAGTTGGACGTTAAATATAGAAGTATATTTTAGGTCTAAATGAGGTAGTTTTGTGTTTTAATCTGATAAGTGAGTCAGTTTTGTTTTCTGTTTTACTCACGTGTTTGTTTCGGGTTTGCTCGATAACTTTCTATCTCGAACGGAGCTCTAACTCATGAGCTTGTTTAGGAGAATATGGTTTTAATGGCTTGACCTTACGTTTCATAAAATCGATTATTTGTATCCAACGATACGCACTGTCAACTTAAAACATTTGTGGGGCTTCAATTGAATTTTCAATTGGTATAGGTCCAAATTACTGTCTACCTATACAGTTTAAATGTCTCTAAAATTAGAAAAAACATGAAAAACCGCACAAATAAAATGTTATTTAAGTAAACGGCATTGAACCGACATCGCGCGAATAAGGTAGAAAAATTATTAATAAACTGGTGATCGCTGAATGTTTCAATTACGTATTCTATTACGTTACAATCGCATCGTGTCATCCTTGAGCAGCCATTAACCGATTAAAATGATCGTGTACTCGCTGTACTCTAAAATTGAAAGGTAAAGTTCAACGTCCTCGGCGCCACGCGACTTCACCCCTTCGCTCCCAAACCGTTATTATTAACATAAAAAAGTTGCTCTAAAGTGTGTTAAGGTCGTCCGGTTTTTAAAAACGAAGGGTTCTATAGAATTTCGTTATAAAAAAAATTGGTGAGTCGTATTTTATTGGGTGGCAATCCGATATGAGGGTTCTTTTCAATAGAGGGTGTATCTGGACCTTTTAGGGGATGAAATAATTAATATTTGAAACTAATAGGAGGATGGAACTGAGTTTAGGGACAGATGACCGGTTGATAAATGAGTGATAGAGGAGTCTTTGTGTATTGTAAGTGCGTTTGCATGTGATGATGACGGCAATGAAGCCAAATAAGAGCAATGTTAGGAATGAACGCTTCGTGTCTTGTGTCATGATAGCGTTGAACGTTATAAGTTATATTTAGAACATTCAAGGCTGATATTTTTCAAATGTAATGTTGAATATTTATGAAATCTCATCAAGCTGGGTCGTCTGTCTCAGGGTGTGGTCGTGTGTCTGTCTGAATTTAGGTATATCTTAACAAAAGTGTATCCGAGAACCAGAAAGAAGTGATGAAGAAATTTTTAAACTTGGATAAGAAAATTAAAGTTTCGATGTCTGCGTGATGATATTCGAGTCCGAAATTAGTCGGAAACACGTGAGTTAAAACCGTGAACAAAATTAAAACATTTATCGAAGATATTCCATTAGTTGTTAGGTTAGCAGAGATTACACGTTGCAAAGAAAGCCTTAGGTACAAAAAATCCGACCTCTATATTATATATTTACACATGTGGACCTTGGTAATTATATTCATATAATCCGTGTGTTGTTTATACTGATAGAAAGACAATCGAGTCACTTTACTGGTCGCTAGGAGACTGTTTTCATAAACACATACGGGGGAATTCATTCCTTTGCCGCGTCCGTGGCAAGCCTTCCCATAGAGTAATACTCTACCAACCCTCCAAGTTTCGTGGTAATGCTTATAAATAAAAGTAATCATGATAACTACTATATTAATGTCATACTTAGTTTAGTTGAAGGGGTTGCGAAGAATATTAGTCATGTACTGACACATACTAACTTCATCCATCTTTATTAAAGTTGGACAAACAATAAATAATTTAAAAGCTATTTCTAAACACCAATCATGCAATACGACACATAATTTCGCAAGCAGCAACGACAGCGAAGATACAAATATAAGAAAAAATCACTACGAATTTCGAAAATAACTTTTTCATTACTCATACTCGGAAAGTAGGTCTGTAGTGGCCTGAGGAGCGGGTTGAAAGTAATACTTTTCAGCCTTAGGGAGAATCGCTTTCAACTGACACCTGTAAAATATTTAAAAAAAACTAGTTTTATTTTCAAATTTCTATTGAACCATATTCCAGCTTCTTATACAGCCACTCCATTACAGCGCGATGTAAAATTGAAATAACATAAAGTTAAGTATTAATTAAAGATTATATTTTTTTTTATTACTTTATTAATATTTACTTTCAACTATTTATTTAAAATAACATAGATTTGGGCAAAATATTTACTATTTTTTCAATGATGGAAATGAAAAATAATGGCTGAATAACTAGTAGCCGCCCACAGAAAAAAAATAGGTGGGAAAACGGCAATCCGATCTTCATTTGTTTTATCGACTTACGTAGAGTTTGGTTTATACTTCCGTACAGAGATTTGTATTAATACATTGAGTTCATCTGATTCAGATATGTTTCATAAGAGAAGAGGCTCATTTTTTCTTTAGCTAATTCAAGTTTTTATTTCTACTTTCCTTGTATTCGTAATGAAAAGCACAGTCTTTACCCCGGGTTAAAGACTTATTTAATCCCCCGAACTATTGGCGCCCGAGCGTAGCGAGGGCGCCAAACCCCGTCTTGGGACTAAATAAGTTACTTTCACCACTAGGGTAACAATGTACTATTGTAGTCTTCAAAACTATAATCAGGTACATAGGTAGGTACGCAATATAAAAAACTAACCTACGAGTCTCACCACAGTAATTACCTTGACTCCATTCGAATTATCAAAAGGTAGTGAAGTCCTAACCAATGAGCCTTCAAACACTACGATCAATTCTCATGCTTCGTTTACCAAAACCTGTTCAGTAAGTAGAGTAGCTGACGCGACTTGTTATGGCTTCTTTATTGTCCGATATAAACTCGAGACAAGTACATGTAAAAGAAATGTTAATTCCTATTATTAAATTTCCGAAATAAATAGATACATTCGGTGTTCAAATAATATTTTAACTTTCTAAAACTTTTCAACTATATTATAAACAAGTTTGTAGGGTCTCCAAACTTTTCAAAACTGGTCTCTGTCCTATTCCTATGCTAGTCGTGAAATTTGGACAACAGGGGAGCAGGGGACCGTGGGAGATGGGGCCCTGTTATAATTTCCAGAGTGAGCCAGCCCGCGCAGCTGTCGCGAGAACTTTCGGATTCGATGGATCGATTGTTTGATTCACGACTTTCATTGTTCCTATTCGATGGTTTGCCGATCCGAGACTTTTTGTGACCGACTTGTGTGAGCGAGTATCAAGCATTATTATTAACTAGACGACAGAACCGTTAATGGGCGTCGTTACGGCTCCCCATGTCGAGCCAAAGTGTGAAATTATAGCTTTGATTGAATTTGGAAGTAATCACGTGAGCGTATCGATTTATAACTAAACTACTCTATTGGAACGAATGTATTTGAAAAAGGAAAGTTTCATGTCTTAAAATATTTGTTTTTTTATTATTACTAAGTAAATGGTAATTAATTTTTATTCCATTACATGAATTGCATAGACGTTGTAAATGTCAACGTAAAATAATAATTACGAGCCATTTACATCAGAACCAGTTGTAGGATTACACGCATCCCGGGCCGGTCGTATATATATGTCTGCTGCACAATAGATATGTATTAATGCACTCTACTAAATATGCAGATAGGTTACGCGTGCGAATAATGCATGAGAGTTTTAATCCTAGACAAAGCGGGTTGGATTAATCATCCAAAATATGGGGTGTTTTTTACTCGACCGTTGTGTTATTGAACTATAGTGTAGGGGTCGTTGTACGCAGCTGCGCGGGCGCGGATCAAATTGATAGGTCCGTGCATATGTCGCGCGCAAGCGCGTGCGTCGCTACGTCACGCAACGTGCCGGTTGCACGGTATTGTAATGTTTTGGTTAACTAATCTCATGAATATTGCAAGTTTTAATGTGAATATTTTGTATGATAATATTGTGATTATTACTATAACTGGCATGTCTGTGATTTTAGTTGGGAGTGTAAAACTTATATTAATCGTTCCCTAATAAAAGCTTTACAAGAGCGGGCCGTCACCGCTTAAAAATACAAGTTTTATTAATACTGATAATACGATTCGGGAGAGCAGCGTTGGGCCATTGGCAGACTTACGAGTTGTAATTCATGTATTCACACCCCAGCATGCGCGTTACTTTGTGTAGTTTATTTCATAACCACTGCTCTCAAAACGGTGAAGGAAAACATCTTAAAGAAACGGGCATGTCCTAGAACCAAAAAAAGTCGAGGACATGTGCATCTACCAATCCGCACTGGGCCCGCTTAGTGGATTAAAGCCCAGTCCCTCTCACAGAGAGGAGGCCTGTGTCCCAGCAGTAGGAACATTATAGGCTGATTATATTTATATAATACAATTCAATTCAGCGGTGACTTGTAATTGGCTGTCAGTCTCACAGACTTTTTTTTTTAAATTCCGTTTGTTTTAGCTGTAAGTCATCCATAGTATATAAATAAATATGAATCTATCCCGAGAGCTTATTTCTCAAAATAATATTTTATTAATCTATATAAATAAAACAAAGACGGGTTTGTTACAACACTTATAACTCGAGATCTGCTGGACCAATTATCATGGTTTTTGATTTTTCGCCCCGAATAGCAGAATAACTATAGAAACGGGAAAAATTCAAGAAAAATATTATAATGAAGATAACATTCTGAGGCGGTACGAAGTTCGCCGGGACAGCTAGTTTAGAATATTTCGAAGAATTCATTTAATTTTCTGTTGTACGAGTATGTTTTAAAATAAGCTTTTCTAGCAATATTTGATTGTGTCTAAAGTTTGAAGTATATGAACTGCTTTTCGGCATCAGTAATGTCTAGCCAGTAAAATACTAGTTAAGTCCTTTAGTAAGTAAATTAGTCAAGTTAGCGAAGAACTAGGTATTTGTTCACGATCCCGTAAATATACTCTTTTCAGCTCGAAGACTACTTATTCTAAAAGCCTAAGACATATTTAATGTAACTTCAGTATCAAGCAGGTGCGAAACAAGCTTTAAAACTAAGTTTCTATATGAGTCACCCCTTATTAAATTAACAGCAGTTAAAATGCAAACTGGGTGGTATCTAGTCGAAGGTTCGGCGACAGATAAGTGACGATAACACTGATAAGGCCACCCCTCGGTGGGTACTATCGTGTATCGAGGTTCATAATATCGACCGTCTTGTAATAGGTACCTATGCTGATCAGCTGTCATTGTTTTCTGTATTTGCTTTCATAGTTTGATTAAATACTTTAAACTTTTATAGTATTTTGTAAATGTGCGCAGACGCAAGATGCAATCAATAAGGTATAAGTAATTGTTTTTTTTTTTAATATAGTCTTCTTAATGATTTAGCTTGGCATATCTACAAATAGAAAACCTCCATAAAAATCAAATAAATTTGTATATTATAAATTTGTTTCTATGAAATATTTTTTATAGATTGACTATAGCTAACGCATAAGTAAAAATATATATTTGTAACGTTCAATTAAATCACAAATTTTATTAATTAGCTAATTTAGATGTAGGTATAATTTATGTAGTTATAGTTAAACTTGTAAGAAATTGAATTGTGATGTTTATAATAGTTTTGTTTAATTGTGGACTAAAAAGACTTTATCCCGCCTAAGATCTTAATCCTGATTAATTTTCATTTTGTTAACCAGTTTTTTAGTAAAGGTATGTGCAACGTATGGAAGCAGAAAACGTGTTGCGCCGACTCTCAAGTAACACGTGACATGGCCAGGATGTGTGATTTAGCAACTGCCGTGGCGTCTCAATGTATTTTTCTTTTCTATTTTATTGACTGACTGGTTGGTGCAGTTGGTAGCGACCCTGCCTTCTTAGCCGCTGGTCCCGGGTTCGATCCCCGGACAAGTCAAATAATTGTGCGCATGAACATGTCTGTTTGACCTGTGTCTGGGTTTGCATATTATGTATATCAGTCATCAGGTTACCGTAGTACAGGCTCTACCTAGTTCGGGACCTGAAGACTATTTATATAGATTATTTATTTCCTTTATTTCATTTACATACATATCAATTACATTTTTAAATATTTTTATAAATAAAAAGGTACCAAAAACATTTAAAAATATAAAAAATAGTAGCCCACCGGTATCGGGAACAGGGTCCAAGCTACCGGCGGTCAGGGCTCCAGAGAGAGAAACTTCCTAACAATGCGGGCCGTGTCCAGAAGTACCGCTTTCTGAATCAATCAATTATTTATTTTATTATTATATTATAAATAATTGCCGTCCCTACTTACTTTGTTAGGTGTGACTGATGCAAAGGTACAGTGTAGGGGCTTTGTTCCAAAAAGAAAAGCTCGCAGACTGGAAGTACTTGTACCTAACTATATAACTATCTATTGCTATAGTTAAATGTCAAGTAACCGATAACTGCACTATCTAGCACCGATATCGATAAACGCGTCAGTTAATCAATAGTTTCGTACTTTTAATACCGAGCGTAATAATTAGGTACTATGGGTCTGAGCAGCGACTGTTCCGACGCAGTCTCGAATTTATTGAGAAAAAAATGATTAATTTATTTATTGAATGTTTTTTTTTCGTACTTTTTTTTTAAATTTTATTTATTGATACTACTGAAAACCTGTTAACGAATCAAAAATACCGTACCCCAATTTTTTTTAAAATTTTATTTATTGATACTATTTAAAACCGGACAGTGAATCAAAAACACGTATCCTAAATTTTTTTTCAGTCGTATCTATATCTTCTATTTATCTATTTATATAAAGTTAAAGAGTTTGTTTGTTTGCACGCGCTAATCTCTGAAGCCACCAGTTGGATTTGAAAATATATCTTTCCATTTGATAGCTTAATTCTTGAGAAAGGCTATTAACATCACGTTAGGACCCTTAGGAGCCGAGCGGATAGATCAAAAGTCAGAAAGATCGCTAAGCGAAAACGAAGTAATAGTCGGGGGAGCAAGACATTTCACGCGGGCGAACTCGCGGGCAGCTAGTAAATAATCATAAATGATTTTATTTCTATAAGTAGGTTTGTACAAACACTTAACACGTCAATCGTATTTTAAAAACTAGATGAGGTCGGCGTTTCCTATCTGACTACTCTGAGAAGAAAGGCCGAAACAAACTCAGAGGTCACAGTCTCTTATAAAGTCCAGACATAATCTTGGTCAGATCATGTGAAGACCATGTAGATTGGTGTCTGAAACGGTCTTTTGAGACAAAACCACACAGATTGAGTGGACCTGTCCAGTCAGTGCACGCATGTGTCAGTAATCGTTAAAAAAATAATGACGTTGATGAAGATGACGATAGGTACTTATGGCTATAAACAACCTATAATGTTCCCACTGCTGGGACACAGCCCTCCTCTCTGTGAGAGGGAGTGGGCCATAATCTACCACGCGGGCCCAGTGCGGTTGGTAGATGTCACATGTCTTCAAATTTTTGGTTCTAGGACATGCCAGTTTCCTCACGATGTTTTCCTTCACCGTTTCGAGAGAAAAAATGAAATAATTTACACAAAGTAATGCGCCTGTCTGGGTTCGAACCTACGACCTGCAACTCGTAAGTCACCACTGGCTACTAGCACTAGCTATAACGGTTTATATTGTCAGTGGACACCGTGTAACAAAACAGTGCCATAAGGATTGTTTAAAATGTCCATAAAGTTTTTTTTATTTTTATAAAGCCATTTTTTAAAAGAGTATCCGAAGTTCCAATCAACGATATGTCTATGGCAAAGCTTCCAAGTAGGCTTCTTTAAAACAAAGTTGTTTTTTAAATATAAAATTATTTAGTTAACTTTACTATACGTACCAATTGTTGCTATCTCTGAAGGCATCCAAACAAAAGTTTTTCATTGTTTTAATTTTATGTATTTTTTCAGTGTTTTATTAAATTTCTAACACGTGTTCAATGTTCATTCAAGTTTTTTTTACAACTGCTTGCTTTCATGATTTCAAATATTAAAAAAAATATAGTAATGAGTCCTTATCACACAAAAACTATTTAGAAATGTATGGCGAATAAATAAGTCAAATTTAAAAAAAAAGTTTTAATTTATTTTTATTAAAGCTACCATAATTTATTATACCAATTATTTATGTTAATTTTATTTTATTATGTTAATTATTGTGATACATTGCACCAGTGGGCAATCTCGAGCGCGATCTAGGCGGCTACGCCGGGCGGCGGCGGGCGGTCGTCTACGGCGCCGATATCGTAGCGACTGCTACGGTCTACGCGGCTACGCGCTACGAGCTCACGTTATCGATATTATTACCTAGCGCGATTTATTGCCCTCTACGCTCGTGGGCACGCATTATCAATGATAAGTAGACGTATCAAGTTTTCCGAATAAAATATACGTTTTGTTTAAAAAAAAACAGTTTTTTTTATAATCGCTAATTGGTATACCGAGAGCCGAGCGAAATAAGCCTTTTGATTTTTGTTCGTATCCTTCGTCAATTTTGCATCTAACGACAATTATTAAAATGTAATTGCGAATAGGCTTTGTATGAGCAGATAATGACATTTTCATGTACCTTAAGCTATATTACGTGACGTAGACATAAAAAGCTGGTGTAATAAAATACAGCAACTACGTTGCTAAACTTTACGTTTAGCATAAAATGCGTTGTTCGTATCGTAAGTCGGGTACACCGGGGATGGAGGGTGGTTCGCGAGGGAGCCGGCGCGGGGGTGTGAGGGGGGGATGTAAGGAGGCTGGCACAGCGCCAGCCGACAAGGTGAAGTGGTGGCGCCAGTGAAAGTCCTCGCCCTCAGTTAAAACCATCTCAAACCCTCCCGACATCTCGCCAACCCTACTTCTATAAGTAAGCTTACAGACGAGGGTTCCGTTTTGCGGATAGAATAGATTATTCCGAGGAATTCTCTAGAGATCTGCGTAGTCACTGCCCAATTTTGTTAGGGTTAGCTTCCAGTTTAAGCGCAGAAATTCTCTAGAGATATAGAAGGGATAAAAAATGTGGGTGTACCACAGCCAAACTATTCGAGAATACAGACCGGATGTTAGAAATAGAAGCGCAGCTTCTGAATTTCGGGATGAGATAGTATGAGACGGACAGATTGTATCTGTTAATGTTACTAAGGAAAAGCACAGTGCGAGCTTACTTATAACTAAATGAGGATACAATCGCTCGCGCTGCTCACAATTATTTTATACTTAGAACAATTAAGAAAGACAAAGAATGAAAAATATGTAGAAAACCGATCTTCAGACGCATCAGGGTAGACTGGAACTCAACACCTAAAGAGTTGAATTGGGACTACGTTGAAATTCAAGAAAATTGAGGAAAATCCAACGAAGAATGTGAGATAAACTCAGAAGTCGCCCCACCTTGAAGATTCATCTCCAGCCTCCCATATGGATGAAGAGCTACGTCATCTACGATTCAAGATAAAGACTATCGTAATAATACAACATTAATATACGACATCAATTCTGAATTTTAATTACTTATCGAGATGGTATATGATAAATGACTTGAATGTAGATTTAATTTTGAAATGATAAGATGGTAGAAGTATTATGATGTAATTAAAATTCAGATAAACGTAAAACATTTAAAGCAGACATTCTGCAAGGCATGCGATACAGGAAGCAAAGTGACGGTACATTTAATGCCGACGAGTTTAGACCGAAGGGCCTGAACTATCTTTTGGAGTCCCGATGATGATGTGATTTGAACGAAGTGAAATAAAATGTATGCCGATAAAGTAAAAAATGTATTTTTTAATCGACTCACAAACTGATGAACAGAAAATAATTTAAATTTTATTTCTGTACACTCTTATCAATGTTAACACGCCGGTAGTTTTTCACTTATAATTTATTCGCGTCACGGAAACTAAGTGTCGGAGAAATTTAACAGAGGCACATTTAATTTAAGAAACGCTTAAATTCGTGTGTAGGCACAGGCTTGAATGCGTGGCGGTGCTTCATGCGACCTACCTTGTGTGGAGGCAGCGGCGGCGGCAGCTCACGAGCGACGCGGCAGCGGCACGGTTCACTCACTGCACGACTGACACTCGCGGAGCGCGCGCGATAGGTACGTTACGTGCAAACACCAAAAGCAAAATGGACATACCTGAGGGTGGCGGCTGGCACGGGGCGCGCTCGCTACTTGAATGAGCTCCCGGGCAGAGCGGCGCGCGCAGGGGGCGCGGCCAGCCCGCGTGGCTCCAGCCTGCGGCCCCCGCCCGCGCGCTCCCCAGGCCCCCCCGCCCGCCCGTGCCTGCACCGCTCAGCTGAGCCCTGATTAGCCCCCGGCCGGGCTATTCAATTAAGGGTTGTTCGGTGCATCGCCAATGTGGCCCGGCCGACCGGGCTCGCGACCGACCGATGCTGCCTTTGAGTGCTCTTCATTACGGCCTCTCTATCACGGTTATTCTTATTGAGCCCCCGGCCCCGAGGCATAGCTCCCTCCTGTCGGGCAAACATAGCTCAAAATTTGAATTTTCCCAACAAAGAACTTGCGATGCGCTTTTAGTTCGTGGAAACTGGGCGTATGCAAAATACTCATATGAGGCTACAGAAAGTTACGTATACGACTAAAACTTAATTATCACATGAAAAAGAAACGGTTTGAAAACGTTTTCTATCCATAAAATATAGGGAACAACATCGAGTACATTGCAAATGTAGTATTCGTTACGTACATTGTTCTTTGTTCTTACATAACCGCTATGCAATCAGACTGCTCCAAGTGGAATTGAGAATGAAGCAACAATGTGAGCCCAGCAGCGCCGAGTGGCGCCGGCAACTCGTTACAAGCTCCTCTGAGACTTGCCAACGACCATACTATCGTTTAATTACATATATACACGACAATTGAATAGAGTCGTGCAGCCCCGTCGGAATACCTCGAACATCGAATACAATCTAAATTGATAGAAAAAGCTCTTGCCGACTATCATATTGAAAATATAATTAAACTTTGGTAATATTTGCAGAAATGTTAGCAATTTATTCTTTATGCAATCATTAGAGTTCACTCCTGGGGGTTAAGTTTTCGGTAATATAATAGCGACAGCAAACAAACGCATCAAAACTAGGAACCCCTTGGATTTGTATGTTGAATAATTAAAGATACATAAAAAAATCAGCAAGTTCTTAATCGAAAAAAACCGAATTTTCCTAAGCCATAAAAAAAGTACCAAATGTTACAAACAAAGACTAAGTTTGCATACATGCAACACTGTATATTTATCTCAATTTTCCCCTCGGCCAAAGAGCTCTGTTGAAAACATTTTCGGGCTATAAACTTAGGAATCAATCATAACTTGCAGTGGCGTGAAAGCGCTCGTTCACAATAGAAGGGTAATGACTCAGCGGAAACTGAGGCTACACGAGGATCCACGTCTCAAAGTCAAGAGAATCAGTGACTAGACGAATTTTCTAATATGAATGGACAAAACAGTACGTTAGATTCTAGTGTTGTAATTCAGAATGTCTGTGAATGTTTTCTTGTTAAAATACTAATTTGACTGTACGAGAATCGGATCAGTGGGGTAGCTCTGCATTATAAACCAAAATTGTATCTTGCAAGTTTCAACTTGGAATGTTGTCTAAATATTCTTTAAATGGATTGACTTTGATGTGTCCAATAAGAAAACAATGGGAAAGTCGATTTTGAATGCTTGTTTTTTTTTCTTATTATAACACACACATGTTTCTTTATTTTTACAATATTACAAGAATAACATATTAAATCTGAATATTTAATACAAGACAGCTGTCAGCAATGTTTTTTTTTACAAACAAGGACACTTTTATTACGGTTCTTTAAAACCTTTTTATTTCATCTCCTGTCCGTCGTGATTAATTCCGGCTGCTAGCAGGGTTCGCCCATTTAATGTTAGAGTAAATGTCGTATAGTTAATATTCCTAAAAAATATTATGCCAGCTACAACATATTTCATTATAAAGAAAAAAATGGTCTTGCCTTTTATAATGCCTTGCGAATACATTTTTGGATTACGTATTTAGGAACGTATGTTTAGGAAAAAACTTTGTCCTGAAGAAATTGAGCCGCAAGTAATACAAAGTCGGTCAAGAGCGAGGAATGTACGTGCAAAGATTTTACAAAATACTTGAGTGTGCAGACTTCTACATTAATGAATAATTTGCACGGCTTTAATACGGCAATTGAAACCTCCCAGCATTTTAGCTATTCCACATGGAATTAAGTGCTGTACTCTAACATATTATTACGTAATAAAAATTCATTTGAAAAAATCTTGATGGCCTTATTGGGATGTAAACAGACAAAGTGCTTTTTTATGCTAAATTTGGTAAATAGGTACGTTACTCTTTGGAATAACCACACAAAAGTTGTATGAAAATCCCAAAAGTTAAGAAATGTGTGTGCGACCTCTTTTGATAAAGTCCGACAGTAAATAAAACCTAAGTGAAAATTATTTTTATTGCAACCCTAATAACTACAATACTATAGAGTATATCTCTGTCTACGGTATATATCTATTTTCGAAGATAATTGTAGTAAAAAAAAGTAAGGGTGCTTTCATGCTGTGCCTGTTACTAATTGAGAAAGAGAAAATCTGGAGTACCTCAAGGAATTGTTCTAAGCCTGGACTGATGCATTCTTACTTTCTACACTTTTATATTTGCAACTATTTTAAACTTTGAATAATAGTTAGGTACTTAGTGCTAATTAAACTGTTATTTATCTATAACTTTTGACGCAAAGCTATTCAGTGAGCCCGTTACAAATATCAAAATCATCATGTGATTAGAAACGAAAACGTTCTTGGAACTTTTCAATACAATACTTTACACAATTGAAAATATTAGGATTATGTGCTCTATTATAACAGAAAAATTTTACTTCATGGATGTAGTCCTAGAATAATTGGTTGTAGGATTCCTTTTATTGTGAATAATAAGGCAATCTAGTTCCATGATGAAACTTTTAATTTAAATGGTAACTTATGTGAAAGAAAATGAAATTGTGTTCGTCAATATCAAATTACTTGCCTTGTTGCTTTAGTGCCTAACGTCTTTCTTCTAATAAACAGAACAAAAAATGCAACTTTACTCCAACAACCAACAACAACATCCTGCACAGAAAAGGGGCCAGCACTATGTTATTTAATTAGCGACCGCATCTTTTAAGAATGTTGTGCCATATTTTTTCTTCAAATGCATTCGCTTTGACAAGAATCTTTATATTCACTGTTTAGGCCGACTACCATAAAAATACACCAGGGAATGAAGATCCAAAAATTCAAATAGACATGAATTTCAGCCAGTCATACGTTAAACCAACAACGAGAGCTCACAATATAATTCGTGGGCAAAGTGCAAGCAGCAAAGCGCAGCAATGTCCAACAGAAGGCATTAAACAGACAGACCGTTAGGGGTAACTCGGCACTGCTCTTAATTGTCACTGTTCGCTGTTCAAGCAGTGTGGGGAACAACGTCGTTAGCGCTTACATATTGTCCTTACTCCCTTTTGATATATACAGATTGGTAGGTATAATGAAAATAAGTTACCAAATCGACCACCAAACTTCTAGAGCGATTACAGCCACCACACATGGACGAAGAGTGATTTTTCCCAGATCGTTTTTTGAATGGTCTTGATTAATTAATAAATTGGAAGAATCAGTAAGAATTAGAGGTCATAGAATGACATGGACTTTCTTTTGGTTAGAATTTGCACACGCAATAAGATCGGCTTTCAATCTCGGCTGTGTACCTTATAGTACAGGCAAAAATATTCATCTTTCCACTACACGTCTACACGGTCAATTTTCACTTTTATTGTGTGCGTAGTTATGTAAAAGACTTTTCATCCCACCATCTCGGAAAGAGTATTTTTAATCTTCAATATCTGAGTGGAAAAGCCGTTTTTATTCTCTAGAGGATAAAGTAAATTGAATTTAGAACATCGTGTGCACTAAGTTTGTGAATTAAAAAAAACATTAAACCTATTTACTGCTACCTCTATGGTGCCGAATATATCATACAACTTTTTTTTAATTTGTTAAAAACTCAGACTCGGAACCTTCTTGGTGTTCTTTTTTCAATTTGCTTTGTACGCGGTTCTTTACGCGGCATTTTTTCACGTCATTGTTAAACCTTATATTAAAAACAAGAAACTTGAAAACAAGTGAAAAAACTAAAATGAGTGATTCTAGCGACGAGGAAGTTTGCTTGACGCCAACAGAATTGACTGAAACTGTTAATAATGCGCAAATGAGCTTTCTCCCTCAACAATCACGCGAGAAGTATTTAAAACAGTACGATATGTTCAACACGTGGCGACTAGCAAAAGGAGCCAAAACTTTCTCAGAAAACGTTTTGCTGGCATATTTTATAGAATTATCCGAGAACAAGAAAGCAAGCACTCTATGGAGTACGTATTCGATGCTAAAAGCAACAATAAAGATGAAAAAAGACAAACATATCGATACCTATCCTAAATTAGTGGCATTTTTAAAAAGAGCCTCATCTGGTCATCAACCAAAAAAATCGAAGGTTTTCACAGTATCTGATATTGAAAAGTTTCTTAACGAAGCACCCGATTCCGTATATTTGGCGGCAAAAGTAAGTCAGTTGCACATTCAGTATCTACTTAAGTATATTAATCTCAATTAAATAGTATACTTAGTAGATGTTGATAGGCATAATTATGCGTTCATATCAATTTTATTCATTTATCTACTACAATACTCTTTACGTTACAGGTTGTTCTTATTATTGGAATAAACGGAGCATGTCGAACTAATGAACTAACACAACTTAATGTCAAAAACATTGAGAAACATTCAGATGACTTACTATTAATTAATTTACCTAATACAAAGACAAAAAGAGACCGCAACTTCGTCATTCGCAAGGAATACGTAACGATTGTTGAGAAATATCAAGCCTTACGCCCGCCTAACACTCCAATCAATCGATTTTTTCTACAGTATCGCAATGGAAAGTGTGTTAGACAGCCTATGGGTACTAATAAAATTGGCAGTATCCCACGAGAAATAGCAACATTTCTTGAACTTCCAGAACCCCTGTTGTACACGGGTCATTGTTTCCGACGAACTTCAGCCACACTTTTGGCTGATTCCGGAGCTGATCTCCTGTCCCTTAAGCGCCACGGAGGCTGGAAGTCCAATGCAGTTGTAGAGGGATACATAGAGGATTCCATCCAAAATAAGTCTAAAATATGTGAAGGCATCGTAGGAGCCATTACACTGAAAGAGCCTCAATCGGATCCTTGGACTGGCCCTTCTACATCAAAAATAAGCCGTTATGAAACACCTAACCATCTCCCTCTCTCTCCAACATTCACGCCAAGGGAATCCGATGAATCGGTACAACTATTAAGTATGACAGATAGTTTACCGAAAAACAGTACACAAGTGACTAACACCAATATTACAGTACCAAACAAAAATATTACACTCAATTTAAATAACTGTAGCAACGTTACTTTAAAATTTTCTTAATTATACCTTAGTATTATTTTGTTATAATTTAAAGATTATTCTGTAATACTTACCTGTCATAATGTAGTAATTAATACCTAAACTGAAATAAAAGTGTACCTATCTTGTGATTGTAAACGTTTTTTTTTTGCATTTAGTCATTTCCTCGCTGAGGTGGAATGAAAAGTTACGTGTTGCACTCGAGTGCAAAGATTTTTCACCTCGTGCTCTTTTGATTCCCTCGCTAACGCTCAGGATTCTAATTTTGAATCACTCGCTGCGCTCGTGATTCAATTTTAGAATCCTTCGCTTGCTCGGTCATCAAAATTGAACACGCGGTTAAAAAGCAACTTTGCACTCTTGTATAACAAATAACTATTAAATCTCAGCACACTCACAAATTATAATAATAATAAGTAGGTCCCTGTATCTGTTTTTTTGACGACTACTACATAACGATGTAGTAAGGCCTTGACCGAAGTAGATGAATAATTGTATTTTATTTTATGCAATCAGAATTTAACTTTTGTCCCCAGGAAAGTGGCACATCACGCGCATGAATTATTTACAACACATTTACATCGTGCGAGATCTACGTGATCTCATTGCTCTTGTGGTCTTTAAAGAGAATGCTGAATTCTTGTTTCGACAGGGTTTTGTTTTTCTGTGTGGTAGATATTTCGGTCAAGTAAATTCTAGTAGTGGTGTAGATTTTAGCGCGCCGCTTATGAAGTTGCAAACGTTTGGCTAAGGTTGTTTAATAAAGAAGTTGAAGAAGTGGTCGCATAAGCTTCTATAATGCTAAACGCGCAGCAAGATTAAACAGCTACTTTTTTTTTTTTAAACTTAAGCCTTAAGAAAAGTATCTATGAAAACTGATTAAGCAGGATGTTTTCCTACGTCTAGAATTACGCCCGCTTTTGCAATACTTAAGAGTATTTGCAATTTTTGAAAATTATTGGAAATTCAGTCTTATTTAATGCTGCTATTAAAGTAATAATCTGGTAAAAATAAAAGCCATTTATGGTTTTTATTGCATAAAATGAGCAATTTGTAGTTTGGATTTCTACCTGTAACTCATAGCACACAATCGCACCGATTTGGCATGCTCAACATGAGTTCATGTCATACAAATTTATAAATCACTTTGCGTAATGGGCGACCACGTCCGTTGAACAGATGAAAAAGATTTTTGTTGTATTTATGGTATCCATACTTGGCTACACAGCTATTCTTTAAAGCATATTCTACGTGTGCTCAATGGGATTTAGTTTAGCGATTAGGCAGATAATGGTAAGATGATGATGTTAGATTTTTCAAATGTTTGTATCGACTGTTACGGTAAGTGCAACATCCGACTAACTAATCTCAGCAAAAATCTGTGCATTGAGATTGCCTCTGATTACAATCATTTCGGTTCTTCCATTGACTCAAATACCCACACATATCATGATTGTTCCATCACAATATGCATTAGACTTCTGGCTTCCCGAGATCTTCCAATACGTTATAGGCCTATCATGACAAACCACACATAAGATCAATCCCCACACCGTTCCGCCCAATTTCTGTGTTTACAAGCCCCTTGTAAACAAGCCCTAAGATTGCAGGCTCAATAGGTGGCATTCATAGCGGGACGCAGATTTACTTTGTGCAAACGATATCAAATGGTTTGTCTACTTTGTGAAAACTGTTACATGTGTTGCAATCTGTTTTTATATAAAAAAGATTATATTATAATAAGAAACGATTGCTCGTGAACGGGTGCTGCTTGTGGTGACAGGTCAGCTTGCTGACTATGGTTTTGTTATTGTTATTAGAAATTAATGTTTCTTTATTTTACTTCGAAGGTCCTAGTTTATCATTTGTGGCTACTAGTTACAGCTATATACATATAAACATAATGCAGCATTGCATATGTAAGCGGGCACGCCCTTTATGTCAGGAGGCTTTTTATTATGCATTAAGTTCTGTTTGCGTTTTTGTTTTTATTATTTATTTATGCTTGAGTATAGTTTTAAATATCGGCGTGTGCTAGCTGACATATGGCAAATAATTTTAATATTTTTGTGTTTCGTAATGTTAATTTATTTATTACTATATGTATAGAATCCAGTTCTTCTAACTGAACAGACAGCAGTGCTGCTGGGGAGTTTGTTCCGCCACTTCTTCTTCCCAGCTAAAGCACTAGGAAGTGGTGAAGGGTGGGCGTTTTGGGGGGACTGTCTTATGTGATTTTAACGTTCAAAAAGTGCTGATTCTCAGCCTAATTTGAATAAATGACTTTTGATTTTGATTTTGAAACCGCGGTCATTGTACTATTCCGTCGAGTAGTGATTTGTATGTAACGATCTTGTGTGGTGATGCTTGTTTGTCCTCCATGGCCAGCCAGCTTCTAACATTCCTACAAGTCTGATCATATCATCTCGGCTCAAGTGACGTCATCTCTTTAGAATAGCGTTAATTTTTATTGATTAATATCAGTAACATTTCTACCACACCACACCACACTTCCGAGTTGATTCAAAAGTGTGGTAGAATTATTACTGATTTTGTCTCAAACTCGTTGCAGGATTTTATAGGAATACGATTTGGCAGAAGATATCCAACCTTTACTTATTTTAAATGATATTAAAAACTTTATTTAAATTATGAACTTAAACGCTTCAGGAGTATATAAAAAACAATACAAGAACCTGACTTGCAGTAATCCTCTTTGATCCTTTTTTTTTTTTTTGTGGGTGGGAAGTCATCAAATAACTTCTCCCGCTCTGGGCAGAGCAGGAGGGCGTGTCAGACTCTTACTGACTAAAACCCACCCGTGTTCCTTCAGTTGCCTCTGCCAGGGGCCACGGTAACCCTCTTGGACTTTTCCGCAACCCTAGCAGGCATCGGTCCTAGCAAACCCCGTCATTGGTGCTGACATCTCTTTGAGGCGCGCGTGGAACACAACGCGCCGTCGACCCGGGCCTGGTCCTTATCGAACGGCGAGCTGCCGCAAGCCCGCGCCTACGGTGGAATCCTGTTTGATCCTGAGGTACTTTTGTTGTGTGTATTTTATATTATATTTTATTATATGTATAGATTACCTACATTATAATTCCAATTGAAATGTTTGATGCAGATGAAGCGGGTACGTTCGGGAGATGAATGAAAGTTGGTAGAATCAATTGCTTTGTTTAATGTGTAACAGTAATGCTACACAGGTAATGTCCTTCTTTGGAAATGATTTATTTTTGATGTTTTCTAAACAAGGAAAGGATTAAGGACTTTTTTTGCGGATACAAATATTCCTTTATTACTTTTTTTTTACTTGAACTATGTCGTAAAAAGCAAATGCAAAGTAGTATTATATTAAATTAATTAGTGTCGCCATATTCTTTTCCATTTCAGGAGGTTATCTACGTATACGATTCTAGAGCCAGATCTCAGATCATATGATCTGAGAGCCAGATGTAGGAAAGTCTCAGATCATTATAAATATGATCTGAGAGGAAAGTCAGACCACTATCAGACTCGATTATCTTTGTATTTAGCCTCATCAAGAAAAGTTAATAAATGAAAATGCGTAGGTAGTTCCATAATACTGGTTGACCTGATCATCATCACCTGCCATACCTTTTTTTCCAAGTCCTACCTATGTTGAGGGCGACTTTATTTCTTTGTAAAATACTGGAATCATTGATTTTTAAGATAATCGCAAAATCTTGTTAATAATAATTATTTTATTTATAACAAAAAAGTGGTCAAAAGTTAGTAAGGTATGTCCTTTCATTTGTTTTTGTTTCTAGTTATCAAATATGGTTATTAAATCAGTCTCTAGAATGTTCTCTTTCAACACTTAGGTTTTCTTTTGTCTACTGCTTGCCATCGTTAAACAAAGCGTAGGAATAAAACAAGAAATAGTCAAATCCGTTTTTTTAATTAATAGTTAAGTTATTACAAAAAAAAAAACGACGACTATTACAGAGCGAGCAGCATTCTTGTAGGTAGGAAACTATTTGTGTTGTCTATAGGTGGTAGTATCATATCTCCATCCGGTAGACCGTCGACATACAAATGAACGATAAAAAAAAAGATATCTTCCACAACTCCAGCGCCGCCACCGCGTAATAAATTCCTTCCATTATGGCTCCCATCTTCCCTAATAAGAAATATTAGAGTGTAATTATATAATTATGTGCGAACAGCCTCCCGTGGCCACCGGCACCGCCCGGCCGGCACTAAAACGAGCATTAGAACCAACTTGTACTCTTAATGACTCTACTACATACTCCCCACGTTTTTATATACGCTCCGTACCTTTCAGAGACAAAGGCTCTCTATGTGTGAAAATACTATCGCGGGATTATGTAGTAGGAGGTCGTCTTAAATATTTGATAAACTAAGTATTTGCACACTAATAATGATACAATTTGTACTTACCTTTTTTTAAAGCTATTTAACAATTAATTCTAAATTAATAGATTCTAATATAAACCAATGGGTATTCACTATATTATCCTAAAATAAATCTAAACTAACTATAACTAGGTACTAACTAACTCATTAAAACGTAACTTAAAATAAATTAACTATAACTGAAACATTTTACCAAAATTAATTAACTAATATTAATTATATTCACAGAACTAAAACTATGAAGCATATTGGAAGTTTTTAAGTTAAATTACTATCACCACAATATTAATTAGGTACTAAGCCGAGTTTTAAATCGTGTTATTAGAGTCACTGGGTCCAAACGATCGCTGCACAAATACTTCGCCGATGTATTCTTAGGTAACAGTGGCTTGGAGCAGTGCCAATGTTTGCCAACAACCGTCTTAACATTTCCCGATAACTACATTCGGAGCAAGTCGACCGTATAAAGGAAATTTCCACCAACCTGCACAAGAAATACCAGCTGCTGCTCACAACACGAAGCGCGACGACTCGTAAACTCATTCGAATCGAATTTCCACGTTCGAAAGCTTCTACCGAGGCCGGAAACTAGCGGCAAACGAAATGCCTAAAACCGGCAGAAATCGCGAGCACCGGTCGCCGATGCAATCCCTGAGGTGACTGCTTCGCTTCCGATGCAGTTACAGTTGGCTGCGGACGGGTTTAACGAGTGTTTCCCGACCCGATGCCCGGGCCGCACCTCGCATCCTCGCTGTCACTCTACTATATTGTATGCCGAAATGAAAAGCTACGCCACTGACGTTGTAGCGGGTCAGCACTTTCGACTTTCCGCCTATCAGAATAAGGTCGGTTATGATGGGCGGTACGCAGTTGCATCGTTGTGCCGTGTGCATACAAGCGTGTAATGTTGTCGGTGTGCGCTCGCTTCAGCCAGGTGAGGTGCTGGCACTGTGTGCGTGCGCGTGCGCGTCTGTATGCGTGAGACAGGGAGGGACAGGTGAATTAGTGGCACGTCCTGGCTTCCCAGGGCGGCGGGTCCCGGGCGAGCTGCGTTGCCATAGCGACAGCCGGAATCTAATATACAGATAGATGTGAGCAAATAAAAGCAAAATATAGGATGTTCGCTACCGACAACATAGACAACTTTTAATTATAATGTTCTACAGACTTTTGTAGGAGGTGTTTTATTATATTCTCTAATAAAACGACGTTGTCTACGTACTTGTGTACGGACTTGACTGGGAGGAAAACTTTTATGTGATTTGTCTCACTTTTATGTACTTTATGTACGTTTTACTGTCCAGTAGGTACATAGAGCCTGAATCTCTACAGAAAAGTGAACGCTTTTGACGGCAGATATGTATTATCGTTATGAATAACGAGGAACAACAAAGACACGATTGGTTTATACGACAACAGCCTTACAATGTATTCTGTTAGGATTTATTTTATTCTACACAGTTTTAGGTGTTTTATGATTAGGGTCTTCTTTCTTTCTTCTGTCTTCACATCTGTTTGAGATACCTACAATAATTTGGAATAAGCGCAGATCTTTTACGCAAGAATTGTAACCCCTTTCGTACTACAAACCGAATTTCCAAACTGATCACACTGGGACTTTCTTTCTCTTCGGATAAGGTTTTATGTTAATTACGATTTAATATTTAATGTTGGGCTGGTGTTGCCATGAGATTATCACATATAACAAATACAAAATGGCTCATCATCGGTCGGTTTCAAAGATCATCTTAACTCGAATTATCTTCTGGATCTATCAGCACACCCCACAGCTCCATATACCATAGAATAACAGCACAGAAATATGTAGCTAAACTAAATCATAAACTATGCGAGAAGCTAAAGCAATAAATTAAACATAATAAGCAACGTGCTGTATCTCGCGAGTTGGACGCGTCACCCGTCGCGCGCTCCGTACCCAGCCACCTACCTACTACATAGCAAACCCAGGCTGTATACTGACTGTAATTACATTTTATTTGTACTACTACATTAAAAATGCTCTTTTAGAGGGTTTCCGTTGGGTACTTACAACAGCTTTATATGTACAATACTTGTATTTTGATAAGAAAAATTATAAATGGAACTATTCACACAAATGTAAAATTTACCAAAAAATCACAAATCAGTAACCGCAGCCTTCGTAGACCTAGCTTACTTGTCCTACCAAGAGCACGTACAAATTATGCCAAAAAAGACATTACATACGAAGGAGCAAAATTTTATAACTGTTTACCATCCCACATAAAAAATGTAAGCTCTTTCAGCGGTTTTAAATCTCAACTAAGTAAATATATAATTGAAACAAGTCACTATCCTACTGGTTGAGAATAAAACCTTTGAACGGGTAAAATGGCACTATATCTATTAATTGTTAATTTTATTCTTTACATTAAGCATGTATCATTAAGTTTATTGTAACGTATTTTGAATTCTTGATTGTATCGGTGACCTTATTTAGTTTATTACTTTATGTTAGCTTATATTCTCATGTAAGTGGCTTCCTTTGTCTTTTTGAGAATAAACTATTTAAACCTAAACCTACTTAGAAACTGAGGTTGATTTTCTAAGGTCCCTAATATGGCTACGAATTCGTAGCAACTCGTAGCAGTTTTCGTAGAGGGTCTACGAAAGTTTTGTCAGTGACAAAAGTCATTCGAAAAGACGGTAAATCTCAACAAAACTAAATCAGCGCACAACAACTGGCTATAGCAATCACTCATGAAAGTTTCATGCAGTGTAAAGCCTTCCAAAATCACATACAAGCGCAAACATTGTGTTTCAAAACATCGCAGACAGTCTAGTGTCAGATTATCTTCACTCGAGCCTCTCGAGTCCTGTGTGAAGTATGCTTAATGTTCGGGGGTAGGTCCCATGGCCCCCTAGTCCCCCACTGCATCCGCCCCCGGGAGAAGGATATAAGCCGATTATTAACAGACGGTGGTCGTGTCCTTAATAAAGAGATGAGATTTTATAAATGAAGAGCACCATTTCAATAGCGGATCGTAATTCCACTTATATTTCAGTTATTTATTCATTGTAAGTACTATATATCCGGAAGAAAGTAAAGAGCCTCCCTCCATTTGTGTTCATACTTAATGGTTAGAGGGAAATGCAAATTATGCTGGAGTTTTTATTTCATAGTCGTTACGGAGTCAAAGTAAATATAAAAGTTTCTGCATTGGAACGAGGTATCGAGTGGCTCCTTATGCTGGAAAAACTTTTCAATATTTATCCCGTGTTTGGAAAAACGTATACCTCCGTGTATTTTTATACGTTTCTGTACTAAGATGGTTTCAATATCCTCGTATGAATCTTACATGCACGAATACTTAACTCCGAAATCATTGTATAAACTTATAAGTAGTCTTCCGTAATAAAATTGAAGCTCATTATGTGGTACTTAAAATAAATACACAGAAACATGAAGACAGTACCTCCATTATGGTCCTTATACAGAATGCTATTTATCTTATGACACGTCTATATCTGCTCCTCAAAATAAATCCTATTATTCGCGGACGGCTAAGGCTCGGTGCACAATGTCGTATTGACGAAGCTGCACGCTCGTTTATGCTCCGATAAATTATTTTCAACACATTTGCTCAAAAAATGCATTTACGAAGGCTGTATACATTGTTCGAAAGTTAAAAATTACGCACCATACAACGGCTCGGGCGGTAAAATATCTCGGTACTGTCGCGGTACTCTCACCTAAGTACATGTTTTACCGCCCCCTTCGTTGTATAGCGCCGTGCGTATTCTTTACGGTTTTTTTTAATTACCATAAAACATTATATAAGAATTCCACCAAGGAGTTTCAAATTACGAGAATAATAAATAAGCTAAATGATCGAACCTCCTTGGAAGCGCTTTTGCTCAATACGTTTATCTCACTTTAGTATTAAAGAGAAAATGAGACGAAGGATGCTTTTGGACTCGACTATTGCTGATATATACTGACTTGCGATTCGACTTTTTGCGATTCTAATTTTTACCACGCCCACGTAGCGCCATTTGGAAATAGCGCCATTTTCATATTAGAAACGTCAAAGATTGTTATTGTTGCGACTTTCTGACTGATATTCTTATAAACAAAAGTTTGTTTCATTACCTATTGTACTGTTTTCTCGCAAATGTGTTGAAAAACGTTGTATGACACACGCGCGGAAATTGGTAATTACAAACTCGTGACTATTTTTTTCGTCTAGTCGTTTGTAAAAACCAACTTTCCGCACTAGTATCATAAATAACAATTTCAAGGAATAAAAAGCTTACAATAAGTATCTAATAATAGCATTCTTTATTTTCGAGGAATGTTTTATGAGAAGGAATTAGATTTTTTTATAAGCTTCGAAGACATCGTCATTTTCTCAAGCAGTAAAGTATTTTCTTTTCGAATTTATATGAAAATTTAAGACAAGAACAACAACAACACCAACACCAACATTTTCGACAAGAATGCAAGCGAGTCACAGGCATTGATCATCTGCAGCCTTTTAACAGATATTTTACCTCTGACAGCAACCTTATAGCCATTACAATAAACAATCAACTTTATATCTCACCACTTTTTCCAACAATTATTGTTAGAATAACATTATTAAACTGTTATTGTAAAATTATCGACGAAAATTTAAGTTGTAAAATTAACCTCAATTGTCAAATGAAAAACATCTTTATGGTGACTAAAAATTAGAATTTCATAGAATGTCCTCAACATTTGCTCAGAAATCTGGCGGAAAGCATAAACAGTTCGTGGTGGCAATACAAAACACAAAAAATGGGTAAAAATTGCATATTTGAAACCGTACCACATTTTTCGAAATCTAGTGAAACATGTCATTTTTACTTAAATTACTTTTATTCAAAATAATCTTCATAATCTTGAATTTTTTAGACTTTGATTTATGCACTATAAAATTGTCTATAATACAGTATTTATATCATAAAGCAAGCTACTATATTTTAGAAGTTATTGAGGTTTATGTTACCGACCCGCTTTCTTTGCGGCCCAGTGTATGTTATGCATAATTCTTCTTTGAAAGTAATGTGACCTGACTGGAAAAAAACTTTTCTTATCTTCGACTTTTGTCCTTTCTATCAAAGGACGTTATTTTTATTATTTATAAGTTTTTATTATATAATATAATAAAGTTCTACCTGCACCCATCACTAAAAATATTTTCGGATATTTCTAGAAAACAGTTCGTCGTTTACGAAATATGATTTGTGGTATTATAAGCATCATCATTATGATCATCAGTCTGTCGCTAAACACAGGCCTCTCAAACAAAGGAGTCACCTCGTAGCTTAGCAAAATTTGATTTCCATCACTTATCTTTACAACCTTTTGGATGACAAACAGACTGTTTTTCCTTTCATTTCCGGATTACAATTAGATTTGCATATTGGAATTAAACTCGTTGTTGTCTTGTGCTTTTTAATTATTAATAAATAAAGGACGGAAAATAATGGTTTTACGTTCCACGTTATCTAATAAAAGCTTGTTTGGTCAGCTTTGGAGTGGTAGACCGTAAAATGCGTGTGTTCATCCGATAAACACCAAAAGCTATCCGCCGCAGCGATGTCGCAGCGTCTCCGACAACTAACCCGCCACCGCCCTGCACCCTTCACCCCCGCACAGCCTCCCGTCCGCCCTCAACCTACGCGTTAAAAATAATTATTAGGTACGTCAAAAGCCACAGGCACAGTGTAACGAGGACAAAGAATTTTGGTAGCTGGCTTGTCTGCTCGTAATTAGGGACAGATGTAACACAGTCTACAGAATTGTGCCCGTTTTTAAATGAAAGCCGAGTCTCGAAACTGGATTATCTAAAGTGTGGGCGAAAAATAAGCGTTCACACTCAACCTTCTTTTTGGCAGTTTGGGATTGAAGCTATTGTCGTGTGTTGTTCAATATCGAATTATTAATTTAACGCAAACGCCTAATATAACATTGTTTTTTTATATCTATAGGTATTATATACATATAATAAAATCGTAGCGAAGTAAAAACTGTGCAGTCTATTAAAAATTAAATTGCCAAGAGGTCTGGAAGAACGATTGTAATGCTGAAACTATAGTTATTACAATTGTATCTGTTTGTCTGAATGTATGTTCCAGCATCACGTATTGCGCGTGATAGCGGAATGCGTAGCGTGATGATAGTTACGAAACAAAAAAAGTAATGAACCACATACACAATAATTGAAATAATATAATACTTTACAAAGTAAATACTCATGTCATTGTGCGTATAAAATTTATCAATGAGTATATAAAAGTTCGGACATAATCTTTGAAGACCATGTAGATTGGTGTCTGAAATGGTCTTCTGAGGAAAGAATCACGCAGATTAAGAGAACCTGTCCAGTCAGTGCACGCATTTATCAGTAACCGTGCAGTTCAACTAAGAACTTAAGGAGCTCAACGATTCGACGGACAATACCAAAGAAAGGACATTTGGGTAGGCCGCCTAAACTACTTAAACTGCCAGATCATGATGAAAACTGAAACAATGACCCACATAGTCCTCAAATTCACAATAATTAAAATATTAAATTATACTTCTCAAGGTAAGTATTCAAGTCGTTGTGTAATAATAATCATCAATTGTCATCAGTATATGTAACGAAAAAAAAAACAACATTCAGTATGCAGAAAATTGGAGCAACTTAATCCCAAGCCTTTTTGTCCTCAATATAATCTTTAACGGTATAATATGTTTGTTCCTAGTATTTATATTATGAATATCACTGTATTTTTTTAACAAGTTTATATTTTTATGGACATATAAAAGATTTTCAAAAATATACTGTGAAGGCGCAGTCATTACATTAATCTCCTTAAATATCTCTCTGAGAGTGTGTCTCGGGCTTAATTTATAAATTGATCGAACAGCTCTTTTCTGCAAAACAAAGATAGTCTGAATGTCGGCGGTATTTCCCCAAAACAGAATACCGTACGACATTACAGTATGAAAATAGCTAAAGTACACTAAACGGGCTGTCTCTATGTCAGTCAAATTACGATTTTTTCTAACAGCGTATGCTGCGGAGCTAAGCTTTTTTGATAATTTATCTATGTGTGGGCCCCACTGAAGCTTAGCATCCAAAGTTAAGCCCAAGAATACTGTGCTATCTTCAGGATTCAATTCTCTGCCCTTTATCAATACATTAGTTAACACCTGTCTTACGTGAGGTAGAGTAAACTTAATGCATTTGGTTTTTTTTTCATTAAGTAGTAAATTATTAACATTGAACTACTTTTGAGATCGCGCTATTTACATCGTCAGTAACCAGCTCCTGACGTTTAAGTTTAAACAAAAGTGAAGTGTCGTTCGCAAGCAACACTATATCATGATTATCCTTTATGAGGTAAGGCAAGTCATTAATATAAATAAGAAACAAATAAGGACCAAGAGTTGAGCCCTGTGGAAGTCCCATTGTCACTATAGATCCGGGAGATCTTTTACCATTAACGTCAACGCTCTGAACCCTATTATTCAAGTATTAAGTAAGAAGATCCAGAGCGGTGTTCCGGATCCCGTACTGTCGGAGTTTCTTGATTAGCGTTTCATGAAGAACGCAATCGAACGCCTTGGACAAATCACTCAAGATGCCCAAGGCATCGCATTTATCTTCCCATGCCTTATAGATATGTCCTAAAAGTTCAACAGATTCAACATTAGTAGTGGAACGACCCCTTGTAAAACCGAACTGTTTACTATGTGTTGTGACGTATAGTGTTCAATGCTCACACCTACTTACTAATATAGTCAGTTCTTCATACAAAATAGTCGCTCAATACACTTGCAGTCGAACACACGTCTTTCATTCAAAATTCTATACCTACCAAGCAAAGTGAACCTTAATCCCATCAACATATGGTCGTATTCGAGCCGAACGCAGTAACTACGGAGCGGTAAACAACTGGCCGCTTGAACAAAAGTATCGCATTCCACAGCGATAAGGACTCATAGAAAAAACACCTCGCTGACTCGCTGTTATGGATAGTTATGTATACGTTTGCAACTAAGTAATTAGCGCTGATACGGAAGATTACCAAGTTTTACGAACAATTTGATTGAAGATCAGTTTAAAGTGAAATATAGTGAAACAACAATGAGTACTACGAAAGAACAACAGCAATATCTCGCTATCTTGGAAGATGGTGCTAATTTACTACAAAAAACGCAAACTAACTTGAAAAAGTGTCCAAAGGGAAGACTGACAAAAGGTTACATAGAAGCACGTGTGAAAATTATTGATGAGTATTGGATGTCATTCAAGAACGCACATGACGGGTTAGTCAAGATAACACCCAAAGAACAAAAGGGAACTCTGCCATACTTTTTGAACGAAGAATTCTTTGTTTATGAAGAATTATACAGCTCCTTACAAGGGGATTTGAAAGATATGCTCACGTCGTTCGCGGAAACGTTAACGATGGAATCGAGAAATTCAAGTATGAACGTAACATGTGCACCGCAAAATATAGTGCATTTACCAAAAATAGAATTACCTAAGTTCAACGGGAGTTATGAAGGATGGCCGACTTTCAAAGATTTGTTTATTTCTTTGGTGCACGAAAATAATAACCTCAGTGATGTACAGAGATTACATTATTTAAAAACAAGTGTGAGTGGAGAAGCTGAGGCGTTATTGACCCACATACAAGTGACATCCAGTAATTACGCAACCGCATGGAATGTTTTGAATAAGAGGTATGGCAACAGACGCATTATATTAAACTGCATCATGAAAAGATTATTCTACCAGAAGAAGATGACTTCGCAATCAGCCGTCCAATTAAAAGGCTTGCTAGATACAACTACAGAATGCCTAAATAACATGGAAAATTTAAAAATAACTACGGCCTCTTGGGATCATGTAATAATATTTCTTCTCGTTCAGAAGTTTGACCCAGAGACACATAAAGGCTGGGAAGAGTATGCCTATAAGGAAGACAGCGAAGCATTGCCTACTTGGAGTGAATTAAAGAATTTCATGGAGTCCAAGTTCCGCACCTTGGAGTTAGTTACAGGCGATACAGCTAACAATAAAGCAAGAGAGAAACAAGTCAAAGAACGTTCTTATCATGTTGCCACACCAAGTACAGAGAAGACATGCATCATGTGCAAGGAAAACCACACGCTGTGTCACTGCAAGAAATTTATTGAAATGAAACTAGACGAGCGAACCGAATATGTCAAGAACAAACATTTATGTTTTAACTGTCTAGCAATTGGACACTCTGTAAAGAGATGTAGATTACCAGTGTCCTGTCAGAAATGTCATCGACGTCATCATTCTTTACTACATGAGACTAGGAACACAGAATCCACGGCTACACCGAGCACCTCACAACCGTTGGTTTCACAGCATGTAGCAGAAGAGAAGGAAGCAGTTCAAGAGAACACAGTGATCGCGTCACATCATACAACTAGACATGGAATAGCACTGTTAGCGACTGCTGTAGTGGAAGCAACAAATACAGAAGGTCAAATCATTTCACTACGCGCGCTGATAGACCAAGGTTCTCAAGCTACATTCACAAGCGAGAAAGCGACTCAACTATTGAAACTGAAGCGACAACCATTCAGGGGAAGTGTTGTTGGAGTGGGATCTTCGAGAACAGAGATCAAACACGTGGTACAGCTTAACATAAGATCACAGTGGGACCATAACTATAGTTTACCGATCCAAGCCTACGTGATGTCGAAACAACTGACCACTAAGATACCCACCAAAACAATTGTCAAGCAACCATGGCCTCACATTGACGGGCTTAACTTGGCTGATCCGAGTTACTTAACACCTGGTTCTATAGATCTGCTATTAGGAGTCAAGGAATACGCACAGATTATACAGACAGATTTAATAAAAGGTTCACCAGGCACCCCAACTGCACAAAAAACAAACCTGGGTTGGATTATTTTCGGAGATATCTATGAAAAACCACAAAACGATACCTACCTTGTGATGCACCACCAAGTTGACGTCGACGAAATGTTAAAATCGATATGGGAAATAGAGATTGACAAGGAAAGACATTTAACAAAAGAAGATAAGATTTGTGAAGATATCTACGAGAAAACAACAACTAGAAATGAGGAAGGAAGGTATATAGTCAAATTACCTTTCAAAACATACAGTCCACAACTAAATGAAATGAGCACGAGTACAAAGTTACAAACACCTGAAGGAAACACAAAAGAGATAGCCAAACAAAGATTCTTGCAACTTGAGCGGAAGTTTAAGAAGTCACCAGACCTGAAAAAAGAATACACAAAAGTCATAAATGATTACATAGAACAAGGACACATGGAGAAGATACCTGAAAAAGAAATAGAAACAATATCAGTTTACTTACCTCACCACGCTGTCGTTCGTACTGACAAGGAGACCTCTCGAACACGCGTTGTCTTCGATGCTTCCTGTAAAGGCACAAATAACATTTCACTAAATGAAGAATTATTGGTAGGTCCGCAGCTGCAAGATGATTTGAGAAATCTTCTTATGAAATGGAGAATGAAGCGTGTCTGCTTCATGGCCGATATCAAACAAATGTATCGCCAAATATTGGTGACTCGTGAAGACGCAGACTTCCAGCGAGTTATCTGGAGACCCGATGAAGGTGATGACTTACACGAATACCGTTTGCTGAGAGTCACATTCGGTACAGCATCTGCACCGTATTTAGCTGTTAGAACACTTCACAAAACAGCTGATGATGAAGGAAGAGATCAACTACTCGCTGTACAATCCATCAAGGGTAACTTTTACATGGACGACTGGCTTGATGGAGCGGATGAAACCGAAACTGCTATTTCTCTAGCCAAAATGGTCACAAACATACTGCAAAAAGGCGGTTTTCAGCTCACGAAATGGTCATCAAACGATATTAATTTCATGAAATCTATAGATGAAGAACAAAGATCAACCAACGCACTCATAGACATGAATATTGATGGAACAATAAAGGCATTAGGCATTGTGTGGAACCTGAAAACAGACACATTTCAGTACAACCTGACGTTACCAACATCTGAAAGTACTTATGTAACAAAACGAAGTATTTTATCTGACATACAAAGGCTTTTCGATCCACTTGGTTGGATTGCACCGAGCACAGTAATGGCCAAAATACTGTTACAGAAACTATGGCTTGAAAAGGTAAATTGGGATCAGGACGTAAGTGAAACGTTACGTGAAGAATGGAATCAGATAAGATCTGATTTTGCAAGTGTGAACGAAATACAAGTGAACAGATGGCTTGGTACAACAGAAACAAACAAAACAAATATCCAAATACATGGCTTCAGTGACGCTTCGATTCGAGCTTACGCTGCAGCAGTATACATAAGAACTGAAACAAATGGCAAGGTTGAACTAAAACTCATTGCTGCTAAAACAAGAGTAGCACCCCTGAAAACAATATCCTTACCAAGACTAGAGTTGTGTGGTGCATTACTTCTCTCTAAGCTAATGAAACAAATTGGGCTAGCAATGAAAATTCCAACTTCGGATATGTATGCATGGACAGACTCCTCTATAGTCATAGCGTGGCTATGTGGTGATCCCAAGCGATGGAAAACGTTTGTTGCCAACCGCGTCGTTGAAATTGTAGAAAACCTAAATAACAAACGCTGGTATCATGTACAGTCGAGTGATAATCCCGCAGACTTCGCCTCTCGAGGAATGTTGCTGTCCGAACTGAAGAAATGTGACTTGTGGTGGAGAGGCCCACGTTGGTTATCTGAAAAAGAAATAAAGATTAGTAAACAGGAAATTATGACAACAGACATGGAAATTAAAACAAAGAAAGTTATTACTCACCTCACCACAGAAGAACCAAAGAAATCTATAACTACACAATTTGAGAATTTTAACAACTTACCAGAATTACTCAAAGTTGTTTGTTATTGCAAAAGATTCTTGAACTACAAAGTTAATGAGAACATAAATAAACAAATAACAACACAAGAATTAGAAGATGCACTAAACATTTGTATAAGAAGAGTTCAAGAAGCAGAATACACGGAAGAAATAGAAAGATTAAAGATGAATAAACAAGTGAACAAGAGAAGTCCGTTGCGATCCCTCAACCCTTATCTTGATGATAAAAATATCCTTAGGGTGGGCGGTCGCCTCAGACATGCAAACTTACCTGATGAAAGAAAACATCCAATTATTCTCGGAAATAAAAACACATTGACGCCTCTGATTATAGCCGACGCACACTTTAAGACGCTTCACGGAGGAATTCAACTGATGTTATGTTATCTACGTTCAAAATACTGGATTTTAAAGGCAAAATCAATAGCTAAGAAACATGTTCACAGATGCCTCATTTGCGCTAGACTTAGTGCTACTACTAGAGCTCAAATTATGGGAGATTTACCCGATGAGAGAGTGACTCCATCAAGGCCATTTTTAAATAGCGGTGTGGACTTCGCAGGGCCATTTCAGATTTTGTTATCTAAAGGCCGAGGAAACAGGACAACAAAGGCCTATGTTTCTATATTCATCTGTATGTCCACGAAGGCAATCCATATTGAGCTAGTAAGTGATCTTAGCTCGGAAGCGTTTGTCGGCGCTTTTAGACGTTTTGTTGCCAGGAGAGGCAAATGTAATCACCTGTGGAGCGATCAAGGACGTAACTTCGTGGGAGCTGACAAAGAGCTCCGAGATGCCTGGAACGAGGCAAGCTTGCAGTTTACTGGAGAAATTGCAGAAACACTAGCCACAGAGGGTACTCAATGGCATTTCATTCCCGCTTACAGTCCCACTTTCGGTGGATTATGGGAGGCCGGTGTTAAATCGATTAAATACCACCTGAAAAGAATTGTAACAACTCACCTGACATACGAAGAGATGACGACGATACTCTGCCAAGTGGAAGCCTGCTTGAATTCTCGTCCATTATGTCCCATTAACGACACTGATCAAGATAACATGAACCCACTCACACCAGGACATTTCTTAATTGGAGAGGTACCTATTGTTGTCCCATCACCCAATATGAAAGACACAAGGCTGTCCAGCTTGTCTCGCTGGCAACACACGCAAAAACTTGTTCACGACTTCTGGCGGCGATGGCAGGATGAGTATTTATCCAGATTGCAACAGCGTCCTAAGTGGCATAAAAGAGAAGAAGAATTTAAGATCGGAGATGTCGTCTTGATAAAGACTGATAACTTGCCACCTGGAAAATGGTCGATGGGACGAATCGTCGATAAGCACCCTGGTTCGGACGGTCTAACGAGGGTGTATAGTGTCAAAAGTGGTAGTTCCATAACAAAAAGAACTGTAACAAAATTATGTCCATTGCCTCTCAATGGAACCTAATATGTATTTAATGTTTGTTAAAATTAAGTAACATTATTATTTGTTGATTCTCACTGTTTAAAATATGCTTTTTGAAATGCAGTGTTCATGTTGATTTCTAATTTTTTTATGCAAATGTTAAATATTAATATCACAGACGCCCACCTACAGATTTATATAACGTTGTTTAGAAGTAATCATAATTATGTAACATTTTTTTTAATTATTGTTTCTTAAAAGACCTACAGGCCTTTTGGTGGGCGGTATGTTGTGACGTATAGTGTTCAATGCTCACACCTACTTACTAATATAGTCAGTTCTTCATACAAAATAGTCGCTCAATACACTTGCAGTCGAACACACGTCTTTCATTCAAAATTCTATACCTACCAAGCAAAGTGAACCTTAATCCCATCAACACTATGTAATAATTTATGTTTATTAAAAAATCTTTGCAATTGGGCTAAAATTTATTTCTCAAAAATTTTACTTAAGGTAGGTAGTACTGAAATAGGTCTATAATTTGTGCAGGAACGCAGGAGTTCATTAATTCACAAAAAACGCAAACTATTGCAAGTAATGGGGATTTACTAGTGAAAGCTCTGGGTGTCTCGGGGGGTTCTCACACGGACAACTGTACGTCGCTGGCTCCCACGTCACCAGCCCTGACTCTCTTCATATTTTGGCTGCTGACACCAAAACTGCAAACGCAACAGGGAAGTTTTATAAAAATGTGGCTGTAATTTGAGTATATTGTGGTGTCGTACGACTTCCGCACGAACAAAGTCGCGGGCTTATGATAGTTGATAAATAAATAACAAAACTAATGTTATATTTAGATACAATTCACCGAACAATATTGCACTAGACCTGCTGAAGCACGGCACTCAAAATATCGTAAACCATTCACCGCATCCTAATCGAATTTGAGCAATTAATAGCGGGTAGGTTATCAGCGTACCCAGTCCACGGGTGAAACGCGGGTAGGTAATAATAAATTCTGTCTGTGCTACAAATCAGACGCAATTGAATTCATCTCGTCTGAAGTATGTTTAACTTTGCGCCCCCACGGGTTTGATGTTTGTGTAAATATTGAAAAAGGATCTTAATTAATTTAAAAGCTGTCGAGTGATGTGGAAGTTTTTTGTTGAGAAAAAACGTGCAGATTCATAAAAAAACCGAGTTGCTCGAATTTTACGGGAACGTCTTGCCAATCATGTCAACCAATTTACTAACTGAAAGGATCTATTCTGGTACTCGTTACTTGCAACATCTACAGTAGCGGTGCAACTGGCCAGACCTAACTCTTCCGATTTTAAAAAGGGTTTTGTCCGTTCGAAAAAGTCGGTGGACTGCCAATTATGTGTAATAACCTTTAGGTACCCTCAAAATAAAGTTTTAAATTCCGTGTTTTTACGTCATCATAATTGTCAGATACTATAAGTAGGTAGTATCAATATACTACCTTTATGACTCTATGTACTATACAGATTCAATAATCTGTATAGTACATAAAGGCACATGGCATATCATACATAGTCTGCTTCTATTCCTGTAATCTGCTTCAATTAATGGAAATGCATTAGTACTGTTAGCACAAATGCTCTAACGTATCGGTGCACGGCAGTGTAGCAGTAAAGTCCGTACGGGGATATTGTTGCGTTTTATTACTTTTCGAGGTTTTTCATTTTTATTTATTGTTTTGTAATCATTTTTTTCGCAGGTTTTAATTTTGATGATGGCTAGTACATTGAAGAGTGAATTAAGTAAATCTCGAGGATGGGGCGACGAAATGTACGTACTCTGTATCCTATTTATTTTCTTTCATAGAAAGCCTACTGTGAGCAGCTGAGCAAACTAGCTAATCGCGGCAACACTAACTTCAGCGCTTTCATCATTTATAATTTAAATGCGACATGGAAAACTTCTAAGAGAAAAATATTATCCCGAATAAGCATCCACATTCTATACAGTTCTTAAACTGTATAAATGCTACGTATAAAATCTAGTTAATATTTTACTTTAATAGCGGTTGACATTCTACGTGAGCTTCGGCGCGAAACCGAACACTGAACCTGGTTCAGTTCATATTAATGTTTCAATAGGACTTAGCGTAATGGGTTCTCTATTATTATTCGCCGAAACCGAGTTTAATGCTTCATAATTTATACTATGTAGGAAGCAGTTGAAAGCATAATGTAGTCATAGCTTAATTAATGATTTCAATAATGTAAAGCAAACTAAAGCAAGATCGTCAAAACACATGGCCCGTGTGCTCGTAGCGCAAAGACATAGAAGCTTTAGTTTTCGTTCTAAAAAGATACATTCTTGTCAAGGCAAAAAAGAAATTAACTAAAACCCAACTACGACAAAAATGCTAACCAAAAAGGAATAAACAAAATAACATCGTATTCGGTTTTCGTATAACCGGAGCCACACGTAATCTGTAAGATTTATGCCTTGAGTACAGACAGCGTTCCCACGTAATTACAACATAATGTCATGTAAATTACATTATTTTGTAACTACGTGTGAACGCTCTTTTGGCTTTGCCGTAGTCGAGTGAAAAATATTGCACGAGTCAAACAGCAAACGCATACAGAATATATTGAAAATTTCAATTACTTATGGACCATCCACCTACAAAGAGTTTTCAATAATTTACGTTCCTGTACAGAATCATGTTAGAGGCAGGCAAGGCTATAAGCAGTTCTCTGCGGAAAATGTTCAAACTTATTTAGTGTTTTGCAGCGTTTGGGGGGGCTTCACGCTGGCTTCATTGATCGCGTCGTTCGCGGTGCTCAGCGATGACGGGTCACGGTGGAGCTACTGTGGCAGCGGAGAGAGCATTCTTATAAAGGTAAAATACTTCAAATCTCATGCCCATGTCTTCCAATCTCACAAAAAAAGTCAGTGAAGTACCTAAGTGTACTTCTGGTTGAACGACTTAGCTGGCGTCCCCACATTGAATTTACCACTTCCCGCGTTAGGAAACTTATACTTATGGGCATTGAAGAAGCTTCGACACATAACTCAGTTTAAACTACTACGAACGGTGTATCTTGCGCTGGCGCAGTCAATCATAGGCTACTGTATCACGGCCTGGGGAGGCACTCGCAAAACCTTTATGATTCACCTCGAAAAAGCCCAAGGTTCTCTGCTAAAGGTGAAACAATGGTGGTTCATGTAAACCTTACCGATTTCCTACGAATGATCTGTATGAAAATTGTAAAGTACTTACCGTGAGACAGTTGTACCTACCTTCTTAATCTCACAATGAAACAACATCAAATTATACCGGTAATTCACACCACAAAACTAATGAGAACTATTACTCGTACGGACATAAGTAGGCCAGTATTATGTGAAACCGCTTCCGCTAGACGAAAACATTTTTACATGACTACATACATTTACAATAAAATAAGCAACACCCTTAAAATAAACCCTTTAACAACTAGAGAAAGTAAAAGAAAATCTCCACATGGCTTCAAACACTGGATTATCACCGGACGGAAGACCTAATTCAGAAGCAGTACTCATAAAACACAAACCCACACACCATCACCCACCTACACACACACACACACACTGTCACTCACACACCATCACTCACACGCGCAAACTTACACCCACACACACATAGATGCACAGTTATTGCATACCAAAAGAGCTGCGGGCATCTTTCATTTCTTTTATTTTACCATGTTAGTTTATTTTTTTTGAGTTAATTAATTTATTGCACAGACTATGTTATGAAATGTACCACAAACGGGTGAACACACTGGCACCTGTAACACAGGTCGCGACCGAGCTCAGGAGTCAGGGCTTCAATTATGTATGTTACACCTGTATTTTGTATCAATAAACAATTTATTATTATTATTACTTCAGCCTTATAAATCTTAAAATTATGAACATACAAACCGTGTGCCCAATGGCATTCCCGACGGCAAAAATGAAGAATTTCTACACAAACTTTCCTCCTCTATGATAGAGGTCAGCCCTTGAGGTAAAAATCTAAGAAAGTCAAATAATTTATTTCAAATAAGCACATGAAAGGCACTTTAGAACATCAAATATACAACAAAAAATGAATTGATTCTAGTTGCTCCTTCCAAAAGGTATTTTCGCATGGAGAAAAATGGGAAAAAAAACTGCACCGTTACTCATTTAAATTTTTTACAATATTTTGTTTACATTTATTAAAGAACTATAAGTGAAGACGATGCACCTAGAACAAAATTACTATACCAC
This sequence comes from Brachylomia viminalis, assembly GCA_937001585.2. Taxonomy (NCBI): domain Eukaryota; kingdom Metazoa; phylum Arthropoda; class Insecta; order Lepidoptera; family Noctuidae; genus Brachylomia; species Brachylomia viminalis. The sequence goes on from OW443301.2 coordinate 6,853,476, forward strand.
AACAGGTAAAAAACATTAAAAATAAAGCAAAGACAGGTAAATTAATTATGTGATAGATACATGTTGCTCACAGTTAAGATTTATTTGGTAGTTAATTATTTACACTAAGTACTAAATTAAACGACTAACTAACTATACAAATAAATACAAAAACAAAAGGACACTTAGGCGTCGAAGTACGTATTTGATGATTTCCCACTCTCAAAAATAAAAATAAATTAAAAGGCGTCGAAGTATTTGTCCGCATCGCTGTCATCCGGAAACGTGCCCAGAAGACTGGCAGCATTGCCACGTTGAACGGCAATGCTAATTCTTTGGCCTGTAACATTAATGGAGAAAACTGTAAATTTCGGGTATTTCTTTTTGAACTGCTGTCCACAAGGTGTCCCTGTTTACGGAATTGAAAACATGTTTAATGTCAACCTTAAGGATGACCTCACTTTTACTGCCATTGAGGTAAGTGGATAATGCATGTACCGCAGCCTCACAGCCCCCTTTAGATCCGAAGTCCAGCTGTTAGGGGCTGGAATTTACTGGCCAGTGTTGCTCACATATACAACAAATATTCTAAAAGTAGATGATTTTCCTAAAATTTTAACATGTAATGATTTAGTGTATGCGTTAAACTAATCACAAAATCAATGTCATAAAAATTATAAATAATACAATTAAGTTAGTAACCAGTTTGATTTCGTCTAGTCTCTAGATTGTCCTATCTTGGATATAATCCTCGAATCTGTATATGCTTGTTTACAAAGTATACTCTTAATATGATTTTTAAGTTTTCTTTCATTTAATTGCAATATATCACAAGGTGTTTTCTAGTAACTTAAAACACAGTACCACATGAGAGATGTATGTAGTTAAGATAATCTGAAAAATGGTTTATCTATTTTACCTTTATTTCTAGTATTTCAATATTTTTTTCTTACATATAGTATTCTTATAAATGTCGTATCGTCTAATAGTAATATAGTATCGTCAAGATTTTCGCGTCGGTCTATTTTAAAGATCAATGATGTGTGTTATCTGCAAATAACACCCTCTTCGATTGATTTTGAAATAATTGGGGTAAACTATGAATGTTAACTAATAATAGGGAATGGACCCAATGTCGAACCTTGGGGAACGCCCATTGTCATTTCAGACCTTATTATGTTTATGCCGTTTTTTTTAACTTTAACCTTTATATCTTAGTAAATCAAGAGCTGTATTCCTAATCCCATAGTGCTCTAGTTTCAGCAGAAGTGTCTCATGGTTTACGAAATCGAACGCCTTAGAGAGGTTGCAAAAGATTCCAATTGCATCTTGTTCTTCCCAGGTAAAAAAATGTTCTTTATTAGAGAAAGAAAGAAAGAAAAATAGATTTATTTGTCACAGAAACACGTGCATACAAAAAGATAATTAGCTCTAATAATTAAGAAAAAAGTAAAAATAACAAAGAGATCTCTAATCACGAGCACAAAACAGAAACTACGCGACTACTACTACTAGAGCGCGGCTACTAGAGCGACTTTATTACCGTCAGTGGTACAACGCCCTTTAGTGAAACCGTAATTTTGTTCATGAAAGAAGGAATTTTTATTAAAGTGACGAAAACAAATGATTGAGCATCAACTTTTCAAACACCTTACTGAGAACTGGCAGGATCGACACAGGCCTATAATTGTGGGATTCTTTACAAACACCGGATTTGAACAATAAAACTACTTTACTATGTTTCATAAGATCCGGAAAGATTCCTTGTTTTACACTGGTGTTAAATATGAAAGCTAAATAGGACGCAGTGGTTTCGTTGACAGACCTACAGACTTCTACAGACATTCCCCAGAGATCTTTTGTTGAATGATCATTTTTGAAGTTTCAAAAATCCGTCATGTGTGCTTACCAACGTCATATACGGAAGTTAAGGAACTCTTGTGCAACATTTCGTGCTTCTAGGCCCAACGACTTAGACTATGCGTTGTCTCTCAGTAAATTAAAGAATTTAATTTTTTATTAAGTAGTAGATCTATAGCTATACTCGATGGTATTGCTTTGATCTGGATGCAACATTTCCTCACCAAAAGGTCAGTAATTTTGAGATAACGTCTTGTGTAATAGAGGTCTAATCTAAAGAACAGGAGCAAAATTATGTTTTCATATCAAGCCGTGTCAAACTCAAACTGAAAGCATTTATTTCAATTAAACCATTTACAGGCACTTAGGAATTGTAAAGTGGTCGGTCAGTCAGAAATATGAACCTAGTTGCCGATTCTAAAGCGTAGTAGGTACCTATGGAGAAGAACGGGCAAGAAACTCTATGGACACTTTAAATTATATTGTTGTTACGTATATATCAGTTACATCATTAATGTTGAACATAATACTTATTTGTGAGAACGATGTAAATAAGAAGTACACGTTGAGTGTCCAGAGTACAGCAAATAGAAATTTAAACAAAACAATCCATAAATAAAATAATTAAAATAAGCCGCAACAGCTAAGAGAGGACCAGTTCCAACTGACAGCGCCCGTTCACGAACATGACGCATGGATCAGCACCATTCAGCACAACCATTTTCTTTTTTTTTTTTTTATGGCAATCTGCCGGAGACTACGGCAATTTCTGCCAGTGTCACGTAGTGACTATCATGGGTATTTTATAATAAATATTTACAAAGAGAATATGAACTTTAAACTTTTTGTGGCGATCCTTTTAGCCCTGAAATAAACACAACACTAGTTATAGTTAGTACCTAACATAAATTATAATATATACGTTTATACAATATATAATAAGACTACATAAATATCTGAATATTAAAGTTTAATATTGTTATTGGAAATAAATTTAATAAAAGCACGTATAACTTGGGGATTAGGGAAAAAAGAGAGGAGATGACGGACATTTATGGGTTTTTGGATGTTCAATTTTGTAATAACCTTATCAAAAGAGGAAACGTTATTCAAAGGGCAATTTAAAAATATGTGATCCAACGTACCATCATCCAGCCCACACTCACACAGAGAACTGTCGCGGACCCTAATTTTATGGAGAAAAACTGGGGTACAGCAGTGGCCAATACGGATTCTGCATATAACAGATGTGACGGTTTTGGATGCTTCTTTGTATTTATAAAACCAAGGCTTGGGGGGAACGGTTGGTTGAATAGATGCAAACAAGCTAGCTTTTGACTTGCTAGATTGAGACCAGTGGTCTTGCCAGGATTTGAAAAGATCTACTTTGGCCTTGTGAATCAAGTCATAGGCCTGGACAGCGTAATGTTTTTTATCTGCCAGATTGCTGCTAACCGCATTCTTGGCTGCTATATCTACCAGCTCATTGCCCTTAATATCCATATGACTAGGAATCCATACTAATATTATCTCAATATTTTTTTTAAGACACGAATGTAGAACAGTTTTGATGTCAACAATGATTGGGCTACGTAGGTTATCTTTAAATGAATTCTTAACTATTGCCTGCAGAGCACTCATGGAATCAGAAAAGATAACTGCTTTTGTAATAGCTGAATGAGAGGAAATAAATAAACACGCCTCCAGAATTCCAATGCATTCGCCAGTAAAAACCGAAGACTCGGGCGGGCACTGGAACTGAAGGAATATATGGGAGTTGGAATTATAAACAGCAATGCCTGTTTTACCGTCAGTGGTCAATTTAGAAGCGTCTGTATAAAATTTGTAGTGATCAGGCCATTTGTTATTAACAGTCGAACTAAAATGGTCATTAGCATTGGTGGTGTCCTTATTTATTCCAATATAAGAGATTTTTGGAACAAAATTTAGAATTTCATACGGACACGTGTAGAGTGGGAATTTATTACACTGAGGAATGGGAGCATTGTTTTCCACATTCCGGATATTCCTAAATGAATTAAGGATCAAAGGGGGGTCTTTATGTTTCCAATAATCGCTTTGTCTACATAAATTGTCTAGTATGGAAAGCTTAGGAAGAACAATGTGATTACTAAGAAAATATGCCTTGTACATATATTTATCAGCTAAGTATTGTCTACGGAGAAGAAGGGGAGGGTCGCCACTCTCAACTTGCAGAGCGTTGGTGGGAGTGGATCTCATACAACCTAGTACAATGCGGAGGGATTTCGATTGAATGGTTTCCAGCTTGGCCAATGCAACCTTACCACAGGGTTCCAGGAGGAAGGACCCATAGTCCAGTAAGCTTCTTATTGTAGCATTGTATATGAGTTTAAGAGTAAAGGGATGAGCCCCCCACCAAACACCCGCTAGAGCACGAAGCATATTCAGGTTCTTCTCACATTTGTTAATTATATAATTGAGATGAAAGACACCAGATAATTTACAGTCCAAAATGACCCCAAGGAATTTCACATTATCCTCGACCTTGATCGGGGCTCCTTCAATTTCAAGGTGGACATATGGAGTTAAACGTTTACGTGAGAAAACAACAACGGAGCTTTTAGGAGCTGACAAGCTAAGACCATGAGAGATTAGCCACTGGTTTAAGGAGTTAAGGGATATTTGCATGGATTCCGTAGCACGTTCCACGGACGGGGTAAGAATATATAAGCATAGGTCGTCTGCATATTGTAAAATGTGACAGTCGCTATTAAGGGACTTGTGAAGATCAGAGGTGTAAATACTATATAAAAGAGGACTTAGTACTGAACCCTGGGGTAACCCACGCCAAACAGTTCTGGGGTCATGAGATTCTCCTGGAACATGGAGTTTAATACTACGTCCAGCCAACAAGTTACAGATACAGTTAAGAATCTTTACCGGGATACTCAGCTGGCGTAATTTACTTCTGAGTACCGAAAGAAGGACACTGTCGTAGGCTGCAGAAATGTCGAGAAAGACCGCGAGAACAGACTCATTTTTGCTGAAGGCAATCCGGGCATCGGTCATAAAAATACCAATACTGTCTATTGTACTAGCTCCCTTTCGGAAACCAAATTGAGATTTTGCTAGAAGACCTCGGCTTTCAACCAACCACTCCAACCTGTTTTTTATAAGGTGTTCCAATATTTTACCTATAACAGGTGATAGAGCAATGGGTCGAAAATTATCGGTGCAATCAGGAGATTTCCCTGGTTTTAAAATAGGAATTATCAGCTGCGTTTTCCAAGTATCAGGTATATGTGAGAGAATGAAACATGCGTTGATTAATGATAAAAGGTAACGGCGACAGCGGGACCCCAATTTTTTAAAAAGCGAACATGGATGGCCATCTATGCCTGGGGCGGAGTCGCGTACTTGTTTGAGCACTGCATCCAGTTCGCTTAACAAGAAGGGGGCATCTAAGGGGTCATTGGAAATTTCCCACCCCTCAGAAGGTAAGGGGCATTCTCCCAAAAGAGGAGCGAAAGGGGGAGCCAGTTTGTTCAGGAAAGGTTCCGCAATGTCGCTAGGCATAGATGAGGAGTTTCGGACGGAGCAGCCACGTTTAAATCGTTTGAAATTTTGCCAAACAAGAGAGGAAGGGGTTGAAGGGGAAAGTGAGGAGCAAAATTTCTTCCATCCTTCATATTTTTTTTTTTTTGAGTGGACGCCTGGATCTCGCAACAATCCGGTTGTACTCGATCAGGTTTTCAGTGGACATATTTTCAGCATAATTAAGTTCCGCTTCATTTCGAGATTTAATAATGTTGGAACATTCCCGATCCCACCAGGGGGGAGATGATATTTTTCCAGAGGCTGAATTTTTAAGTGGAATGCTGTCATCCGCGGCTGATGAAATTGCACCGGAAAATTTCGATATACAGTCATCTATGTTGGCTGGGGAAACTTGGGGCAAAGTGGAAATTATATCCTCAAGAGTTTGAGAGTATAATTCCCAGTCCGCGCCTGTAAGCCTATATTTTAAAAGAGGAGTATTATCCTTATGAGGTAAGGACCTGTTGATCAGAGTAGTGCATATTGGGTAGTGGTCACTACCATACGTGAGGTTTAGTCGTTTCCACTCCAACTGGGCGGTCAGACTAGCTGAACACAGGGTAAGGTCTACACAGCTTCTACTCTGGCCAGGTCTAGGTAGGCGAGTGACGGAACCATCGTTGATAACACATAAACCCAAGTCATCCAACAGATCAACCAACTCAAGACCAGAGGTATCAAAATGGTCAGAGCCCCACAGGGAATGATGGCAATTAAAATCACCAGAAATTATAACAGGATTCAATGAGGAACATATATTATGAATGTATTGAAAGCAGGAGGTATTAGGGGAGGGAATATAGACAGATATAAAATTAATGCCAAGGATATTAACACCTACAGCATCAATCTCATCTCCGTGGGGAGGTAGGGATAGAGAGGAGGAAGAAAGAAGATTGTTCACTAGTATAGCAGCTCCGCCATAACCGTCAGAGCGGTCATCCCGGAGAGTGCTATAACCGGGAATATTATAATTGAGTCGTGGAGTTAGCCACGACTCTGAGATTGCAAAAATTGCAGGATTATGCAAATTAATAAGGTGGCAGATTTCATGTTTTTTGGGTAGTGCACTTCTGGTGTTCCACTGCATGAGATGGAATGTTACGGTTATTAATTTTATTGACAATGTTGTGGGCAACGTGGTCTGGTAATGAGTAATTTGAAAGTAAGGAGGAAAGTAAAGTAATAATAGTTTTAATAGTCTCTTCATTCTCATTATGAGTGGGAGTGTGGTCCATCAGAGCACAACCATTAGGAGAGGGGGGGAAAGAATAACTGTTAATAATATCCTGGTGGGACCGACGGTCATAACCAGGGTGGAGGGATGTGTGGGGTTTTGGACGGGCAGTAACAAATTTTTTGCTGGAGGGAGAAGGGGGGGGTTGGGGATGGGACGTATAATTAGAAATTGGGAGACGGGGAGGACGGAGATCATGGTTAAGAGTCTGGTGGATAGTCAGTGCAGGAGGGGCTGACGCCGTAACGTCTGCAAAAGATCGGTAGGAGGGGGTATGACGTTTGGCTGCTTCAGAATAGGATACATTGTCCTTAGCCATGGTGGACTTGATGTTCCGCTGACGGAGGTGTTCCGGGCATTGACGACTGTTCGCAGGGTGGGCACCCGTACAATAAAAGCACTTAGGCTCTTCAATGGTACACCCGTCCCCAAAGTGGTCACCACCACAGCGGTAGCACCGTGGCTTTGACCGGCATTGAGTTCTGGTGTGCCCGTATTTGCAGCACCCGAAACACTGGACAGTGGGAAAATTATAGATCTCTACTGGAAGGGAGTTGAAACAGCAGAAAACACGATCCGGAAGGCTCTGACCATCAAATGTGATTACTACGCTTGATGTAGCAATCCATTCCGATTTCCCATCATTGGAAACTCTGCGGTTCAATCTCCTCACCTTCAACACCTTGCCAAGTGGGGACTTCAGGGCATCCAGGACTTCAATGTCAGTCCAGTCAGTAGGGACGCCCCTCACAACACCCATCCTGGTGATGTTGAAAGTGGGAATGATCAATGTAAATCCTTTTTGTTTAATCGACTCATTTTCGATAAATGCATTGGCATCTTCCGGGCCCTTGAACTCTACTAATACCCTGTTTCTTCCTATTCTCTTTATACCCCCATCTACAATATTCACAATATTCAGTTTTTGTAATGTTTTTCCGAATTTTATAGGATGGAGGGTAGTGCCAGAGGTTGGATCGGATTCGGAAAGAGATGCGTAGACTAAAAACGGTTGCCTATCTAAATGCGAGTACCTGGTGCGTGAGATCAACGACGGCGCCGTGACCCGGTCGCGTTTATTCGTTGGAGCATTTTCGTCTGCGAAATTCGTAGGGTCGTTCTGGAGATTGTTATCAGTGCGTTTCCTCTTTTGAGAAGCTATTTCAACTTCCATTGTCTCAAATTGAGACAGTGGAGCCGTCAGAATAGGCGCATGAGTAAATAGGTCTTGCGATTGTACCTGAGCTGAATTGGGGGGATCTGGCGGGCGGCCAGGAGGCCGTTCGTCATCCGCCATTGTCACTCAGCATAGGCCAGTAGCAAATTAAATACTTAAGTAGATTAAAAACTTACCAAATGCAAGATGACGTACACAAACAAAAATACACACAGGACGAGCACAAACACGTAATATACACCCAAAAACCACCAAAAAAAGGAGAGAAATTGTCAAAAATCGTTGCGAGAGACAAAACCACATGTACTCGCCACAAACGCTCCTACCCTCCTCCAACCATTTTGAAGGGAGCTAAATGATCCAACACACGCGCCACCGTCAGCGAGACATTTGAGTGAGCATGACATCTATCAGCCGCCTGCACATTCAAGTCAATCAAAGACATTTCCCTGTAAATGGGAGCTCGATAGTACATAGTACTCACACTTGTCCTATGCAATTATATAATACAGTGGAGATTGAATTTATACAATGCAAAGGTAGTCTTACAATCTTCAGCAGCTCCATTGCCTGTCTGCCTGTGTGCCTGGTGTGGTTTTCCATCGGCAACTTCTCAGGAACCCTATGGGATGTATTTCCATAAAACGTAATACGACTAATTTTTACTTTGCAACAGAAGTTTTACATACCAATTCCACGTTTCTTACTTAAAAAAAAAAGAAATTCCATACTAACTTGTAGGTATCTCCTTTAGGGGAGGAATTTTCAAAAATCCTGACTTAACTTGTTTATGTGCAAATTTGATTTGTAATTCTAGATTCAGTGGTTTATGCTGTGCGTTGTCTGTCATTGAATTTAGATAACATATATATTTTAAGATAACATAATCCGCTACTTTCGAGGCCACATACTAATAGAGACGTTTTGCTTCATAATATAGCTGGCAGCGCAGCCGTCAGTCTGTAGCTGGTGCTGACACGACTGGAAATTACGGAAACACTCAAATTGCTCGCACGGAAACTTCCGTATGAATACTACACACATTTTTCGAGCATGATGTGATGAATTTAAATTTTTCAACATGCGTGAATACTCTTCACTGAATAGTGAGTATCTATTGCGACAGTAAACATAAGTTTAAGTAGGGTAGTAATGGTCAACTTTTCTTGAAATTACCACCACCAAAATATTCATTTTCAAAATGGACTCCCCCCTGAAGAATTTAAAGAGATCAAAGAGCGATACGATGTCTACATTAGTTCCGCTCACATATCGCTCGCATCGGAGCACTCGTAATAGGTAGCTAGGGTTACTTTAAGAGTCCTATGTATCCCGCGCGCGTTCCTGCTAGACGGAAGTTCTTTGTGTAAAGATCGGAGCGGTGTCGGGTGCTACGGAACATGCTATATAATATAAAACGTGCAGTAAACTTGTCGTGGAACGAGGCTTTACGTGGCTCTAACTCCGAATTCAGCTGGTTAAGCCCGGTCGGGCGCGGGCTCCGGATAACTTTCCTACACTCTCGAGTAACACACGCGCGTGAAAACTTACAGTTCTACATGTACGCTTGCTTTTTATTTGCAACTTTGTAAACAACGCCATTAAGGTGAAACGTGACCAGCTGTTTGAAAACAGATAAAGTTTTCACATTGTTTGCACGTTACGGGATTACATTACTTTATGACAGGACCGCTTTGCGAATAATAAAGTTCTCGAGGTTGTATTTGTATATTTCCGATATTAAAGTTCTTTGTAAGCTAAATTAATTTTCATTCCACAAAAACTTCCCCTTTCAATTTTACCATACAATTATAGCATTATAGAGTAATCTCGACGATATTTAATATCGCAAATTAGTCAAAACCGATAGATATGCCGGAGGGTTACATTAGTAATATCGGAGGGCCGGGCGGCGGCCGGCAGCGTCCGGCGGCATACAAAAGTTGACGGACGTCCGGCGTGATTGAGTGGATCCCTCCTCGATACAGGCTCTAATGGGTCGTCGGTGACTCGCGGTGGTGTGGGGTACCGGGAGGCTGCCTATAAATAGCACCCGGGGACTGCTTGATTGCGATATTAGCTATAGATTTATATCAAAATTACACGTAACCATGTTTAAATAGCATGTTTGTGTAAAGTATTTTTACTAAGATTGGGTTGTTATAACAGTAGAATAAGTAGCATTACTATTGATTTCATGGTTAGGAAGTACAAGGAAAATCAGTCGAGATTACTGGTTAAATATTGACATGAATTATTATGAGTTGAACCCTCGTTATTGTCGATAAATCATCATCATTTTCCTTTATCCATTACTTTCTATCATCGATCGATCGAAGTGTTACTGCGCCATCCATTTTGTAACTTATGTAAATCAGAGATAACCTTTCGATACGACGATCGATGTTTTCGAAAGTACAAATTGGATTGAAAGTGTATAGGTACTCGACTGATATTTTACAAAGGCATATTGAAAACGGCGAGGAGACGTATGAACGCACACGGCGGATGAAATTGGATAGAAAGCGGGACGTGTGATGTGATATAAGCTGCAAGATGATGGAGTTCATAAGCGTGTGCTCGGAGGTTGAGAGTACTCTCAGCCGTCCCGGCGACACGCTCACTAACAATCTGGTAGGTAACGTGTTTGTGGATTGGCGATGCTTTGCAAATTATCTTTGTGCTATTTTTTTTTTTTTTTTTTTTTTTATTTGGGAAACAAACAATCATACACTGAGTGTTACATCTAGATAAACAGTATGCTGTAAGTAAATGTACAATCCACTACTACACACTATTGACAGTGATGATTGTTTAATTGGTTGCAGTTTTTATGTACGGCTCGTAATGTAAGGTTTTATGTCTGTAAACGCACGAACGATACCGTACGTTTTGGTAAAGAATAATGTTCTGTGTTTATAGTAGGCATTGTAAAAGTTCTCATTTCGTTTTCATGTCCAATAGCTGAAATAAGTAATAAGTAACGCTAAGTCTGCAGTTTCTTTTGTTACTTCAACTTGTGAGTCTTGTATTATAACGAACTTATTGTTTCAGACGTTTCGTATTTTTAATTTAAAAACGTTATACGAGCAGAGTCTTCTCTGGAATGGGAACGTTAAGAAAAATTTCATCTCCGTTGTTTTCCGTCAATACACTTGAGTTACAAAAGAGAAATTGTACGCCTTTATTAAGGTTACCTCTACTCGTCGACTCGGGTTGCTTTATGTAGGTTTTGTGAAATCTCAAGTCAGAACCAATATTCATGGCGAACATGCAAGCTAACAGAATAATATTTCGCTGTATGTGTAAGCGATATCCACGTTCCATGTTCCACGAAGCGAGCTTTGAGCCCATCCAGACTAAAGCTTGTTCGTTTTGTTTCGCGATGAAATTAAAAGCAAGAGAACGCCGGCCGAGAGCTCTCGCCCCCAATTTTTAACAGTACATTGGCTTTTATGAAAGGTTTCGGCTTACTCTTTTTATATTGTACACCCTTGAATATATTTTCTCAACTTCTTGCCAAAGGGTAATTTTTTTTGTACAAGTTAGATGATTACTTTTAATAAAATGGACTGGTAATAGGGTTTGAACCGTGTAGGAATATTCTCCAATGTTTTTTTTTGTTTATTGAAAGTAAGCGATAGCTAAATAGTCTCCAGTACAATTGGAACTTAATGAATATGAGGAAACGAATGTATACTGATTTCCTACAAATTAAAATCTCGCGGAACCTTTAACATACAAACGAACGTTAATACATGCGACACGTACGGTTCGCATTATACGTAGAGTTGCATGATAAATGAAGGACATGATTCAAGCGCGATGGTGTCGCGGTCAGCGGCTCTTTGGCTCAAAGGAAATCTCATTTCACGAGCCCCACCCGAGCCCCCCAACCCACCCGCCGCGCCACCCCCCGGACATCTATTAAAATTATTTGAGAAAACCCAACACTTGGCCGGAATCATCCTCTCGCGTTCGCTCGCTCCAATTTATACCATGTTTTATACTTCATAGCTCTTTTGTTGTTCGATATCGACAGCATAATTGGAGAAGGCCTTTGAAGTGGCCTGTTTTTTATGTAATTATTTTTCCTTTCACAATATTTTTTAACCTTATTCGTACAACCGTTTGAAGTTAAATTAGATTAATTATCCGGGTTGCAATGTTAAATTATTTAACTTGATTACGACATAAAATTATCGAGTTTTATGTCAACGGCAGTTTATTATCGGGGGAATTATTAGGAAAGCTTCTGATTAATGCTTCTGCAGGTAGCTTTAGCAATAATTCGCTTACTAAACAAAGTTGAATGTTATTTAATATGACGCCATCAATCAAAAAACACAATTATGAGTTAAGTAATCACTTCAACGAAAATTATTTCAAGTCACAACAAACATTTTCTAGGAAATTTATCAAAACAGTAACATTATTTTGCAAGCTTTTGTAACGGTCTAAATAAAACTTTTCCATTTTGTTCAATAATTGAAATAACAGCGCATGAGCTACGGGCTACGAAAATATACCGGTTTTCATTATGTTTGCTACAGATTTGCTACGCCGTAGACTCGTAGCACTTGTAGATTCACGCTCGGTTGAACATTCAATTAGTTCTACTGAAATTAATTTCCATGACGAAATATTGGTATTTAATATAGTGTTATTACGTTTATTAGTAAAGGTACTGCTGTATAAGGATTTTTCTTAATTAATGAGATAATCTGATGACATTAAGGGCGCTGTAGGCTTATTACTATTTCAATAGTGATACTTATATGCTTTATAATAACACCATCTAAGGATTTGATTTCAAGTGACTTCCAAAGCGATTGATCAAAAATGAACAAAGAAACAAAGATATGAAAGAATATCACGTGTCATGAGATACTTGAACATATTTCTAACATCGGTGGGTATAATAGGGTATTGTTTCAACTTAACGATGATCAATAGAGTTTAATCCCCGGCGCATGTAACGTTACATAATTTGATAAATTACAATTGTATCTAAGCGTGCCTATGTACCTTACGGTAATCCATCAATTTCGCACCGTTTCACAACCACCAATATTCGACGGCTGCGAAACAAATGATTACAAATGAATCGGGCTGCGGAGCGCGGGCGCGGGAGCGTTGCCATGGCGACGCGAGACGATCGATGCGCGACCGCCCGTCGCGCCCCGCACTCGCCCCTCAATTAAACAATGATTCACACGTTAAGCGATGAGATGACGAAAACGTATAGCATGGTCTGAGATTAAAAATCGCACTCTGATGACGAATGCTGGAGGAAATTAACTTGTGCCACGAAAATGGAGTATTTAGGTCGGTATCGAATTAAAATAGGTCGCTCAATAATTGCATCAGAGAATCGTCAGATAGTATTTATAAAAAAAAGTAGACGCATAGTGTAGTCAAAGCTTTTTTATAGTTCTCTAAAAAGATACGACCTTCCAGCGACTGCTCCCGTCAATCGGGGGTGAAACTCCAAAAGAAGCTATTTACATACGCGTTGGGGTGAACTTACGACCTAATGGAATGATGCCAATGAGTACGAGTATTTGCTGTCTATACACAGAGTGTTGTTTATTTTGCGAGACCCTTGGAATAACAACCGTTGAAACCCCATTAAAGCTTGCTGTAGTTGTTTGGTAATGTTGCTATAATCTGTCAGAGTAGTTCCAGTAGATAGTAGGTACGATCACACGTATGCATATCTTTGAATTGATTTCATAATATTGTTTTGTAACCTTTTTTGTTTCATACTATCATGATGCAAAAGGAGTTTCAATAATATCAGCAGCATCTTCATTATATCCTAACGTGTTGCCTTTTTCTTTATACATAGAACAAATATCAATATTTCCGTTCATCTCCGAACACGTTATTAACATAGGTACGTACCTACCCGCACTTATTTATTTATCCTAATAAAGAGAAAAAGTCTTCGAGTTATCATTCCTGAGCCGAAACTGCTAAACTTGTCATCAGTAATTCTAAACAAAGTCATAAACGTTGCTACCTTTAAAAATACCTAAACGTTACTAGCAAATCCTTATTAAAGTACCTTTAACTCTAATCGTTCCACAGATTACCAGCACCTACTATAGCAGGCTACACGTACTCCTATTTGTTTTTCATCAGCCACACTAATTAGAAGCCATGTCGGACGGGGGAGTCTGTATAATTTCTAGAAAGTTCGCCTTGTAATGAGTTCGCAGTTGCCGGCAGATCCGCACTCGAACTATTGACGTACAAAGCGAACTATGAGCAAACTACTCGCTACATATGAATTATTTCCGCTGGGAATTGTCTGAGACAGGCTCTCGTTTTATATTCTAATTAAGTATGGTGAAACATTTTGTTTAGGAGTGAAAATTTTGTTTAATTAAGTAGATTTCTTTACTGGGGATTTCGATATTCTAGCTAGATGGGTTACCGGTTATCGGCGTGACGACTATTTATACAATAAACAATGATAGATGTGCTAACATAAAAGTACATGGTCCATAGAGATGGACCATGTACTTTTATGTTAGCACATCTATCAATGTTTATTGTACTTAGATTCTTTGAGTAATCTATACATATTATAAAATCCTAGCGAAGTCAAAACTATACATTGAATATTTTTGAAAAGAAGTGATTGCTATGAGGTCTGGGAACGATTGTAATGCTGAAAATATAGTTTTCAGAATTTTTGCCTGTTTGTCTGTTTGCCTGAATGAATGTTCCAGCATCACGCAAATACTACCTGATATATTTTGTTCAAATTTTGCATAAATGTTTCCTATAACTCTAGTCAGTCTATAGGCTACAAATTATCATGCTATTTGCCATAGGGGAAGAGCAGGGGGGGAGGGGAATAAGAGCAGGTACCTTAATCGTTGTCGCTACAGGAAAATGGTATTAGGAGACCGTCCTTAACTTTTTGAAAGGTTTTGATCTGCATTCACAGATTTTGTTCGTTAAAAATATTAATGAAGTAGATATAACGAAATTCTTGGGTTTGAACGTAGATTGTAATTTAAATTGGAAATCACATGTGGAATCTGTCTGCTTAAAATTAAACAGCTATTCCTATATGTTATACATGCTCACAAATGTTGTAAACTTATCCATTATCATGACAGCCTACCATGCATATATGTGGTACCCACGCCGAGATATGGTGTAATTTTCTGGGGAACTCGACGGAATAGGAGTCTGTTTGAAAATGTCCAAAAAAAATGCATACGGGCAATGACTTATTATAGTCGTCTATATATTATATATCTTAGTATATATATTAGTCACATACTCTATGGAAAAGGGAAGATCCTCCGACCAGACGGGTGTTATGTCTGGTGGGCAACTGCCCAACGATTGATGTCGAGACGTTGTATATATGCTTGTGGCGCGGTAAACTCTGCTTGCGCGATGCAGGATTTTGTGTGACGTCAGTGATGCGTAATTCACATGTGGCGATGTAGATACCGCTACAAGTTCAGACTGTGCCCTGCAGAACTTATTTATTGGGTTCCAGTGTATATTGCGTGACATCCAAGATTTATATTATGTTGCCATGTTGTATTACAGACATTTACAGCTTGCGCATATTTAAGCGGAAGCTAAAGGAATTTCTAACTGATAAAGTGTATTACAGTGTGAAGGAGTATTCAAAGGGGAATCCTTATGGCCAATAATATTAATCAGATATTTATTAGAAAAGACGTGTAGGTATATGTCACAATTCATATTTATCTAGGACTTTTATTTATTTATTCACTATTTTTACTATGACATTTTAATTATTGACTACTAGATATCCTTGACATTGAAAAATGAAATGGTTAAAATGATATTCCGATTGAATAATTTTGTAATATTTATTGTTATTCAGCCTAGTATTTTAATAGGAGGTTAATGCCCAAGTGACGGCAGAGCATGGAGAGTACTATCAAAACCTGTATAACATCTATACCCTTACCCATGTTGGCGAAAAATAAATGATGTGATTTGATTTAATTTGGTATTTTGCTGTGGGGGCGGGCTGCAGATATTAATTCTATCTTTATTTTGTAAAAGAGGGTTGCCAGAGCCATCTATAATCTTCGCAGACGCGAATCTGTAACGGAACTGTTTAATAACAAATTACATCATGACGGTACCTTGTCAACAAAGAGATTAAATTGATTATATAATTTAATGTCTTTGCTTGTCAATTATATGAAAACATTATGTATGTTCGAAAAAATGTACATCTTTTTAGTAAGATTAGTGATAGGCATAATTTCAACACTAGAAATAGGAACAAATTAGATCACCCACGTTTCAGATTGTCTAAAGTACATACTTCTTTTAAGAGGTACTCGTACTGTGTAAAATGTTATAACATCTCTTGCGGGGTGGCTAAGCTCGGCCGCTTATGCTGTTCAAACTCACAGCATTTATTTCAATTAAACCATTTACAGGCACTTTTGAATTGTCAAGTGGTCGGTCAGTCAGAAATATGAAGCTAGTTGCCCATTCCAAAACGTAGTAGGTACCTATGGAGAAGAACGGGCAAGAAACTCCATGGACACTCTTTTAAATGATATTGTTACATAAATATTAGTTACATCATTAATATTGTATATAGGTAAAATTATATGTGAGAACGATGTAAATAAGACGTACACATTGAGTGTCCAGTGTACAGCTAATATAAATTCAAACAAAACAATCCATAATAAAATAAGCCGTGGTGGCTAAGAGATGACCAGTCATCTCTTAGCCACCACGGCTTATTTTAAGTATTTTATTATGGATTGTTTTGTTTGAATTTATATTAGCTGTCAGTTGGGACTGGTCCCAACTGACAGCGCCCGTTCACGAACATGACGCATGGATCAGCACCATTCAGCTCAACCATTTTGAAGGGAGCTAAATTATCCAACACACGCGCCACCGTCAGCGAGACATTTGAGTGTTGTTTGTGTTAGAAAGACAAGACAGTTAACAGATGTAGAAACCGAGCGTTTTGTATATTTTAGCTACTTCCACAGCATTGTGTCGTATGGCATTTTACTGTGGGGTCGGGCTGCTGACATTGAATCTATCTTTATTTTGCAAAAGAGAGTTGTCTGAGCCATTTATAATCTACGTCACCGCGAATCTCTCTGGGAACTATTTAAAAAGATTAATATTATGACGGTACCTTGCCAATTAATTTATGAAAATATTATGTACGTAAGAAAAAATCTGCATCTTTTTAATAAAGTAAGTGATAGACATAATTTTAATACAAGAAATAAAGATAAAATAGATTAGATAGAACAGCATTTTGTCCTTCCCTTTGTCAAGGGAGGCCAGACTTCTGTACCGGCTCGCTCAAATGGGCATTAAAAATGGAATAGCCTAAGTGAATCTACTGTATGATTATGTTTTGAAATATGTTTTGGATTTTGTAATTTGTATTACAGGGGTGACATCTTCATGTTGAACAAGCCCCTTTAAATAAATAGAAAAAAAAAAAGAAAAAACAAGTGATAGACATAGTTTTAATACTAGAAATAAAGATAAAATAGATCAACCATTTTTCAGATTAGCTAAAGTACATACATCTTTTAAGGGGTACTGTGTTAAATGTTGCAACAAAATACCTTGTCCTAAATTGCAATTAAATGAAAGAAAATTTAAAACTCATATTAAAAGTTCACTTTGTAAACAAGCATATTACAAATTAGAGGATTATATCCAAGATAAGAATGCTTGGAAACATGCTGGTCCAGCTCCATAGGACAATCTAGGGTCTAGACAAAATCATACTTGTTGCTACTTTAATTGTATACCTAGTTTATTATTTTTATGACATTGATTTACATTCTGTGATTACTTTAACTCACACACTGACATATTACTTGTTTAAATAATTTGGAAAATCAATGTTTGTAAATATGCGAGCAACATGTATCTATCACAAAATTAACTTATTTGTCATTGCTACATTTTTTAAATTCTTTTTACCTATTGTGGTAGGGTAATTTTCTTATCGGTGCATAGGCCTTCACATATAATTATATAATTAACTTATACAAAATATTGTAACACATTTTAAAAGAGTAACGGTGGAGTTTCTTGCCCATTCTTCTCCATACGAAACTACCTATTGGATCATTGAGTTCCCTTCAAAATGGTTGTGCTGAATGGTGCTGATCCATACGTCATGTTCGAGAACGGGCGCCGTCAGTAGGCACTGGTCATTTCTTAGCTGCCACGGCTTATTTTAATTCCATAATTGTTTTTATCTTTTTACGCTTTTAATGTGCACGTGTTTTTACATCGTTCTCACATGTATAATTACAACATGAATGATGTAACCACTTTTTTGTAACAATATTTTGATTTAAAAGAGTGTCCATGGAGTTTCTTGCCCGTTCTTCCCCATAGGTACCTACTACGCTTTGGAATGGGCAACTAGCTTCATCTTTCTGACTGTCCGACCCCTTGACAATTCAAAAGTGCCTGTAATTGGTTTATTTGAAATAAATGCTTTGAGTTTGAGTTGAGTTTTGAGTTTGACCTTTTGGAAGGGGCGACTAGAATCAATTCTATTTTAATGTAAATGTTGACGTTCAAAAGTGCCTTTTATGTGCCTATCTATACACTATATATACAATGTGGAGACAGCAATACGACAATAAATGAAAACACTGGCAATAGTAATGCATAGGAGTATTTTGAAACTATCACATTAATCCTAACACCGAAATAACAAAAGTGATTTTTTTAAACAAACTAAATAGTAGTGATGGGCCGACTATGGGTTTTGCCAATCTTTGACTAGCTATAGTGCCTAAACTATTGGATATATTTGATTGAATTTTTGTATGCAGGCTGGGAACATCATTAGATATACGCAGGTTAATTTATTGTCGTATTGTCGTCTCCACCTTGTATAATAAAACAGTAAAAAAAAAATTGAAGGGGGTTTAGAAACAGTAAGAGCACGAATAAAAAAAAAATCTGTCTGTTTGTCTGTTTGTTTGTACACGCTAATCTTCGGAACTGCTCGACGGATTTGAATGTTTTTTTTTTGTAGTATAGCTATTAAGTCTGGGCAACATATAGGCTATAATTTATCTTGGAAACTTGAACACCTGATGCAGAACCGCAACAGACCTGCTAAACTATAAGAGATACAAAAATGGTACCATAGCAAAAATTGTTTCACGTGATGAGCATTTTCTGCTAAGAGAATAAATTTGAAGATCTGGAACACCTGTTGTGGAACTCCAAACCCCAGCGACACTATAAAATATTAAGGAATGACGTCTTAGCAAAAGTTGTTTAGTCTGATGGGCATTTCCTGTTGACACACAAAAATTTAAGATCTGGAAAGTCTCCAATCGTCTCGCTCATCCCGTTCTTTTCCCGTCCCCGGGCCTTAGAATTCTACATCAGACGTTTCAGTTCGATTTTGACGACCCCGTTGTCGCTGGCATAAGCAACAGGATCCGCGTACGAAGTCGCGGGCAGAAGCTAGTTTGAAATAAATGCTTTGACTTTGACTTTGAATAAAAGATCACTCGATATTCTTCAACTAAATGCGAAGAAATTTAAAACATAGATTAAACACACACTATGTAGACAAGCATATTATAAGTTGTATGATTATATCGTAGATAAAAATGCTAGGCTTAATGCTGGTCCTGCTCCACAGCCACTTGGGATCACTAAGTTAGTTAAAATTTCAATTTATGGAAGAGAAGCTTCCCTTTTAATTTTTTCTGATATTACGAACTTAATGTTCTTTTTTTTATTAATCTTGTTTTAACTGTTGAATACTTCAATAGACATTAATGATTATTTTGTCTTTTTGCTAGTAAAATTTTATTCATCTCTCAAATATATTGCAAACTATAGTTTTGCATTTTTTCGTTTTTATAAATGTGAGTACCATGGATCCATTTATTATGTCATTATTATGTCTGATGACTTGAAAGCATGGCAGTTGAGAGTATGTCATGCTCACTTTAATGTGTTACTGCTGGTGGCGCGTGTGTTGGATCATTCGGTTCCCAACAAAATGGTTGACCTGGATGGTGCTGATCTGCGCGTCATGTTCGTCATCTCTTAACCGCCACGGCTTATTTTTAATCTTATATTTTGAATTGTTTCTTGTTTTTATATATATTTTTCTCACTTAAAGAAGCAACAAGAATAATGAACCCAGGATTTTGTAATATCTTGATTTAAAAGAGTGTCCTTGGAGTTTCTTGCCCGTTCTTCTCCATACAGATCTACGTTTTGGAATGGGCACTAGCACTAGCTTCAACTTTCTGACTAACTGATCGACTTCCATTTCGAACGAAATCGCGGACAGAAGCTAATTAATAAGATAAAAATAAAGCGAAGAGGAGTGAGAAACATCAACAGAACTTCGTCAGTCTTCTGTAGCGTAAAAACGTATTTATATTATTTGATGTTGGAATTTAATTTTGATAGGGCGTGGTGGTACCTACCACTGAACAAAACAACGATTCGTTCGGTTCGCATTGATTTCAATTAAACAAAATAATTAAAATCCGTATCCAATAATGCGAATACGGATGCGTTCCAATTATAGTTTATTCGTATTTAATCATATGACCGAAACCACATTTAAATCTGAATTTTCGAACCGATCGAGCTTTTTAATTACAACAGATCAACCACAGCTTCGTACACTGTTGAAAAGCAATATTTATTGGAAATTGGTTCGTGGAGCGGGTGTTTGAACTAGCGGCAGTGGAGCGCACTTCAAATTAATTCGGTTCAGTTATATGACATTAAAATTGGAAGTCCGCAGAGTCCGAAGAGCGGCCGCAACCGCCCGAAAGGCTTTGCTTCCAATCCCAATAAGCGATTGGCTGTGAGCCCTGTGCACTGCCATCGACCAACGTTACAGTTACAAGCCATCTAAAATAGCTCGTTTAAATACGGACTCGGAGCTGCCGGCTTTTATCGGATTGGACAGACTAACTTCGCCAGCATCTCCCCTTTCCACAAATTAAATCTAACGGTATAAATGTATTATGTGGTTCAATGTTTCATCCTATGAAACTAACATTGAAAATGGTTATCTGCATGAAATCTCTCATAAAAACTGTAAAGCAGAAGCAGGCGGCGGCGGCGTATCGTGTTGATCATTTAATTAGGCTGGAGGGTTGGCGAGAGCAGTTCGCTAACAAAGTAGGCAGAGCCGGGGCTCGGGCGATGTGTGCGAGTGGGCAGAGAGCCGTGGGCAGACGTAAGTGCTGCATTTTAATTAAATCCTCATTGCCGAGAGATCGCGCCGTGGGATATACTTTTCGTTTTTTCTGTCGGTTCGGCCGCGTTCTGAAAAATTTAAGCTGTGTTTAAAACTCGCCGCGAGTCGACGCGCTTGCAATGATAATGATAATGCTTGCTACGCCTGCATTTGAATACGACAACCACTCGTCTCCACTCGGCCGCACAAGTTGACTGGATGGAGATGTTACTAATTCTTTGGGAATTCATTTCATCGTATAGTGGATAGAATTTGTAAATAAAAAAATAGATTGAACAATGATATAGTCTGCTGATAATAAAGGGCAATCAATTAATCAGGCTATCAATGTAACTCATTAGGCGACTGTTGCTATCCGATGAAAAAGGATCGCCAACAAAAGGATACTTCAAATCATATTTTGCCTCGGCCATACCATTGTAATTTGCTCAAGTGGCGACATCCACCACTCGAATTACTCGCTCTTCACATCGAGTTCGATATAAAAGTAACAAAGCATACGTGAAACATGAACAGTGTTCGACGGAAAATGCGGCCCCGAAGCATTTCAATATTCGACTCGTTAGATACTTGTTCGTAACTAGCAGCAACAACTCAATAGAGCTCCCACCGGGTCGGAGGTACTTGTGTCTACACCATGTCTTTCGTTATAGCAACGTGGAAATTAGACAATGAAATGTGAGAGCGTTAACAGTCGGTACCTGTCTGTAGGGAGGCAGAGGGCGGCCCTGGGTGGCGTATCTCGGGAAACAAATGATAAGGCGATTACAAAAAAAATATCTACAGTTTTATGTACAAATAATATGGTCAGAGAGCTATAGGAGAGAATAAAAGTGACAAACTAGTGGAGGTGGCAGAGCTAGGGATTTTTTTTGCGGAGAATTGCGGACAGTATAAAAGAAATATGACATCTGAAAATTCTAGTTTGTGATTATTACGAATACTATTAAGATGATACTATATCCCTTATGTTGATTGCACGTACCATGGAAAAGTTCCAGGGACCCTAACAATATTAGAAAAAAAAAACAGTTTTTATTTTGATTTAGGAGTGGTAATTCTTGCTGCGTCTGTATGGGGACATGAAATCGGCAACCTCAGCTATTTTTTAGGCATCAACACCGCACTTGCGAAATGGATTATCAATGAAACTCACTACTCACTTGCGTTTTAGAAATGATTACGGAACATAAACTCAAACTCAAAGCATTTATTTCAAATAAACCAATTACAGGCACTTTTGAATTGTCAAGGGGTCGGTCAGTCAGAAAGATGAAGCTAGTTGCCCATTCCAAAGCGTAGTAGGTACCTATGGAGAAGAACGGGCAAGAAACTCCATGGACACTCTTTTAAATCAAAATATTGTTACAATAGAGTGGTTACATCATTCATGTTGTAATTATACATGTGAGAACGATGTAGAAAGACGTGCACGTTAAAAGCGTCCGTAATAAAAAGATAAAAACAATTATGGAATTAAAATAAGCCGTGGCAGCTAAGAAATGACCAGTGCCTACTGACGGCGCCCGTTCACGAACATGACGTATGGATCAGCACCATTCAGCTCAACCATTTTGATGAACACCATAGTTTGATGAGTTCATAATAGAGCACATACCACAACATGACTGAAATTAGGATAGAGAGGATGTAGATGGCTTGGAGGAGATGAGTGGCTGAATTTGACTGAGGCATGTTCCGAGTACTTCAGTCAGGCATACGTGTATACACTGTTCCGCGGGCATATACTTAGGCGCTTTGGGGAAAGGAGGAACGTGAAAACAGATTCAGAAAGTGTGGCTAATGTAAATGAAGATTTAAATGGACAAAGAAGAAACTAGGAGTTCCAGTAAACTTATTAGTTGTTATTGTAAGTCTGTCAAGAGATCCTGGGAAGGTGTTAGAGCGCTGTGCCAGACTGCTGATGTGGTGGCACTATAGAAGACGTGGCGAGTTACCCGTGCTGTGCTGAGTACTATGCACAAGGAGTTCAGTGCGACGGAAACCTCTGCCGTGGACACGTCAGCGGGCTTATTATGACTTACTTATCTACTTTATTGAAATATGTAGGTAGGTACTAGGTTAAGGTTTCTATGGGTCTATGCCACCCGAAATAAAGTTATTATTAGTGTTATTATTATATAGGTACTTTCTATTTAACAGCGACACGTTATGCGTTACTTCGCATGATTTTTGAGCATCCTTTACTTCAAATTGCTTACGTATGTTTGCCTCGTGTTCTAGCGTTAGGCACGCGCCATAATACATGGCGTAACACAGCGCTCGCCCCACACATTACTGCTCACCCACTTGCGATGGATTATGCGCTCTCCGATCCATTACATTAGCCGCATAGCTTATGTGATCTGGATTGATCTCGTCTACATTCTGCGTCAACGTGCAACTTGTGTAAGTAGACTGTTAGAAGCCATAGTTTGAAAATTACTTGCAACTTATTGTAATAGGGGTTAAAGGTATGAAATTGCCGTTTTATTGTATTAGGTACATCGAATTGACATAGAACCTTCATGGTTTGAGATTTTTGAGTGAAACTTTTTCCACATGGTACCTACCTATGAAGTTCTTCTTTAAAAAAATGTGCACCATTCGATTATCGACTTTCAGTTGTTTTTTTTTTTTTATTCAGCTTAGATAAGAAAGATGGATACTTCGAAGATTCGAGTTATTTTTAAATACGCGTTCCGATGCGGAACTAACGCGGCAGAAACAGCTCGCAATATCAATGTTGCGTTTGGAGAGGGGACTGCTAATGAACGCACCTTGCGATTTTGGTTTAAACGCTTTCGTGATGGAAACTTTGATTTGAAGAACGAACCACGTGGAGGACACCGATGAATAACAATGAATTGAAAGAGATGGTGGCAGCCGATCCGAGCCAAACTACCCAGGAATTAGCGACATGGTTTAACGTTACCTTAGCAACAATATTGACTCATTTGCGTCAAATAAATTAAATAAAAAAATATGAGAAATGGGTGCCTCATGATTTGACTGATCTGCAGAAAGAAACGCGTGTTGAAACTTGTGTTGCCTTGTTGAATCGATACAGAAATGAAGGAATATTGGATCGAATTGTGACATGTGATGAAAAGTGGATTCTTTACGATAACCGTAAGCGAAAAATGCAATGGCTGACCCCAGGTCAAACGCCGCAACAGTGTCCTAAAGCAAAGCTTACCAATAAAAAGGTAATGGTAACTGTTTGGTGGTCTCAGCATGGTGTTATTCACTATAGCTTTCTCCGATCTGGTCATGCAATAACGGCAAATGTCTACTGTGCCGAACTCCGAACAATGATAGCAAAACTAGCAGTGAAACAGCCCCGACTCATGAATCGATCTTCACCATTATTGCTCCATGATAACGCGAGACCTCATACAGCACGAGAAACCGTTTTAACTCAACAGGAACTACAATTAGAAACCATTCGTCACCCTCCGTATTCGCCAGACCTTGCTCCAACGGACTACCATTTTTTTCGTGATTTGGACAATTTTCTACGTCATACAAAAGTTTTCTTCTCAGGAGGCAGTACAAAATGCTTTCACACAGTTTGTCGAATCTAGATCACGAGAGTTCTATCTCAAAGGCATAAATGACCTTCCTATTAGATGGCAGCAATGTATAGATATTAATGGTAATTATTTTGATTAAATAAATATGTTAAATTAAAAAAAAAACGAATTTCAATTTCGGCAATTTCATACTATAACCCCTAATATTACTGTTAGCTGTTGCCCGCGAATTTGTTTGCGATCCAGGATGAAAAGTAGTCTATGTCCTTCTCCAGATCATGGTCTACCCATGTGCAAATTTTATCCAAATCCGTTCAGTCGTATCATCAAGAAAACGTAACAAAAAAAACATACTTTTGCATTTATAATATTAAGTTTAGATGTTAGGATGAGCACCTAACTTTATTTATGTAGTAGGACTGACGAACGTCAAAAGTAATTTTATTTCAACGCCCGTCCTTTGTTTTAATTCTCTTGCATGATGAAGCAGTAGAGTATCTCCATGTTTTTTGTTTTCTCGTAAACTTATTACTGATATTTTTGTTTTCTCGTATACCCTTCCGTACACCTCATTCAGTGACTAAAGATTTCAAGTAATCTAATTACAATGTTTCTAAATTACATCCTGAGTCGAGAACTTTATATTTAACTGAAGTATTACGATTACGTACGCTCGCAAGTTAGAGAATATCGAGGTTAGCAGCTTAGGCATGATTATAAAGCATGAGCGAAATTTCTTCATCGGATTACGTGGAGTATGTAGTGCGAAATGTAATAAGTATTTGTAGGGGGGTGCGGTGGGGTCGTGGTGGCGGTGGTCGAGCGGCGGAATCAAGGGCTAGGGGCATGGGGTGCGGAGTGCGAGGGGGAGCGAGACTGCGGGGGCGCGGGGGGAACGCCGCCGGGAGGGATGCTGCGCGGGGATGAGCGCGCAGATCAATATCTCGCGTTGCCCCGGCAACGCCGCGCTAGACCGAGTGCCTCCCGTACTACAGCCCCCGCGCCCCGCGGCCCGCCACCCCGGCCCCCGCCCTGCCCACTACTCGCTTATTTAATACATGCCGTATCTGGGATGCGAGCTTTTTCGTGCTAAATGACAGGGCAACGTAATCGCAAAGTCACCGCTCTCGTAATGCCCGCGCCGTAACGATAGCGTTGTGGTCCCCTTGGCCGATCATTAAATCGGGGAACGATAACGATGACATTGACCTCGTTCCCCGAAGAAAACTTCCATTTTCGTGCCGGCCCAATTTATAGCTTGAATGTTCATGTGAAGAGACTTACATATTACATATTTAGCATACACAAAGACTCGGGAATGTTAAAGTTCTGGACAAAGCAGAATTAAACAAACGAGATTAAAAACTGTGTTTCATGGCGTTCGTAGGTATCGTAGCGAATCATTATTCTAGATTGCACGACAAATATTCAACTTCCTCGGGTCTGTGAAAAGAGCACATTTTGTTCTAATATTAAGCCACAAACCTTTTCCAAAGCATTATAAAACTAGGCAACTAGGCCTTGGTTGTAGAGTTACGAGAGCTCATATTAAAGCTTCGCCGTCACATTACTCAGAACGTATTAGGTATGATCCCAGAGCATTATTATAAAGTTCAGGCAAACAATGCTCTCTTTGTTTCAATAACGCTCACAACAATACCACCACGAGAAGTTAAGCTAGTCTTATTTATACTGTGAACGGAATGAGAGCTTTTAGAAGCTACGTTATGATTATGAGACAACAAAAGATGATTCTTGAAGTCTATATCCACACAAATACGCTGTATCATATTGCCCTATGAACGGTTATATAATACAAAATCAGGGTTATTTTGGAGAGCACAGACTCAAAAATGTGATGCAAACCACGTTGTACAATTCTGGAACTACGATCATAACTTCTGTGTTGTGTGGTACCTACAAATTAATCAAATAATAATATGAAAAGAGTATAGAAGCAGGGCAATCGAAAACGGTTAAAGCAACATTATTAGCATCGAATTATTTTAATAAGACATAATATATCAATCGAATTCCACATACAGAACAAACTAATTAATAAATTAAACATAAATCGGCATTATTTCTTAAGTGACTAGACCAAGTTACTACAAAAATAATGACTAAGAATAAATACTTAAAGGTAACATCGAAGACAATAAACATGATATAGTTGTGCTTTAAGGAAAAAACATTAAAAAGGAAACATTTTGCAGGAAAATTGAGCACATCTGGTGTTCAATGTGCTACAATAAAACATAAGATGGGTCTTATCGTAGATGGATTAGGATTGTATACGAAAACCAAAAGAAAAAAACATGGATCGCTACATTTTATTTCACTTGTTAGCAAATTGACAATTTATTATAATAGTAAGGACCGATTTTTCAATCGTCAGACAACTTTTATCTGAACAATAAATACGGACGTTTGACATATTTTTTATACAAAAGCTGTCAAACATTCACATTTATTCCAGAGATAAAAGTAATCTGCCGATTGAAAAATCGGCCCTAAAAAGATTATGAATAAGGGGATTATTAACCTTTCGTATCGGAAGGACATTTAAGTAAAACGTCCCATGATCACAATGTCCTAAAAGCAAAAAGATATGTGAGCAGCTCGTCCTATTAACAAAATGACCTAATAGCAAATGGTCCTAATATGATAGCAACATTTACAGTAGGTACCTACCTATACAAAGGCAAGTGAACAGGAAAAGTTATTATTTTATTGCATGCATACTTTAATCTCTTTATAGTACTGGCCTGTAGCGGTATCTACATCGCCACATGCGAGCGGCGCGTCATACTGACGACACGCAAATCCTGCATCGCGCAAGCAGAGTTTACCGCGTGACTAGCATATTATATACAACTGCAACTGCAAATTTCATTCAACAAGTAATTAGCATCGACAGGCT
This sequence comes from Brachylomia viminalis, assembly GCA_937001585.2. Classification (NCBI taxonomy): domain Eukaryota; kingdom Metazoa; phylum Arthropoda; class Insecta; order Lepidoptera; family Noctuidae; genus Brachylomia; species Brachylomia viminalis. The sequence goes on from OW443301.2 coordinate 6,881,043, forward strand.
GTCTGACCCGCGCCGTCGTCGTCTTCGTATGTTTTAGTTATAATTTATGGCTAAAAGGTCCCAGCAACCAGGCCATTAAAATTATAAAAAAAAAAAGTTATAATTTATGGACTACCCACAATGCTTTTCTATATTGTTTTTACCTTCTATATTGATACTTCGTTAGTTTTTAAGATTCCTAAAAGTGTTTCAACATCCGGACAAACCTATTGTGGTTTTTGTGATGTTTCTATTTATATTTTATTTTCTTCCTTAATTAGTAAACAATAGAAAAAAAAACTTCCCGACATCAATCGTTGGGCAGTTGCCCACCAGACACGACACCAATCTGGTCGGAGGATCCTCCCTTTTATATGGAGGTATGAGTGAACTTTACACACCCTGTTCCTCGTACCTCTATATTGGTGACCCCGACGTGATGAACAACATCAACAATCAACCAACAATCAACGAACAATCAACCAACAATCAACCACAATCAACAACAGCCAACAATCAACCACAATCAACAACAACCAACAATCAACAACAACAACTAGGCCCAATTTCAACCTCCGGTCACCGGAGGGGAGCGCGTCATACTGGCGTCACGCAAATCCTGCATCGCGCAAACAGAATTTACCGCGCGACTAGTATACAACGTGTTGTTTTGCATCCTCGTCAAATTTCAGGAGGCTGTTAGGATAGACATAACTAATCAAATACAATTACGATACCTGCTCAATAATAATTATTACATACTTGTTTTTTTAGATACTTAAGTTTGACGGTATTTCAGTAGACACCACTTTTAAAGAACAGAATTGCCCAGTTGCGTATGCGGTAGGCAGAGTCGCACGATTATGTCGATGTGTGCGTGCGTTACAGTTACAGCACATTTACAGGGCGGTATCACACGGGCCCTAGACATGCCGATTTCTGAAAATATAAAAAAAATACCTACTTATTTTATTACTGATTCGTGTCGAGAATCATTATCATAGTTACCTCATCGAATTTGACTAGGATGCAAAACGACACCTTGTATATACAACTTCCCGACATCAATCGTTGGGCAGTTGCCCACCAGACACGACACCCGTTTGGTCGGAGGATCCTCCCTTTTCTATGGAGGTATGAGAGAAATTTACACCCTGTTCCTCGTACCTCCATAGACCACTAAAGTCATAATTACAATTTTATTCCAAATTTCCGATAGCTAGATCCCGTGGCTTAATCTAATGTTGTAATTGTTTTTAAATATAAAATGGATATTAGTGTAGGCCCAAGCAATAGCGCATCAAGAAATGATTTTTCACTCCTCTTGCTCAAAAACACCGTCATTGTGGCGTACCAGAGCGAAGAAAAAATAGCAATTCTTCCTCTAGGGGAAAAAGTTTTTTTTTTTTTAATTTTTGTGTGTCAAATGACAATGAGCCTACAAAAACGAAAAAGTCTTTAGTCATAAGAAGTAGAATAATCATGAATATAGACTCGACTTATTACTGTTTCTTAAAAAAAGAACTTCATTTTATTTTTGAAAATGGAACTAAAATCGGCGATCTCTTTGGTAGAATGCATGCAATGCGTTGCGGCTGCAGAAGAAAAAACAAAAAAAAAAGACATTGGCGCGAAATCTTTATAATTTTTCTCTAATTGCAAATTGAATTGGTAGTGACCGTAATTAATTGTATTGGATTGTTTTATTTTCTCGCAATCGTAGTGAAAAGTAGAGTGTAACACACGGCGCTAAAAACCCATTGAATCTCGGTTTCTATTTACTCCCTCGCTAAAGCTCGGGAGTAAAACTACCTCGTATATAATGGGTCATTTTAGCTCCTTGTATAACAATCTACTATAGTATTCATTAAGTCACAAAAAGGTAAAGACGTTTTGTTGTTTGCTGGTAACCGGTACACTTTTAAAACATTGAATAAAAAAATGGTTCGACGAACTGGAGTTGTGGAAATAGTCACTCTTCCCGTCTGAATCTATAAACGTTGCCTGGGAGAATATAAAAAGAAAAAATACTGCTTATTGCTTATTTCGAAAATCAATGGATGAAGATGTCTCCAGAAGTATTAAGCTGCGCAATGGAACATCATCGTACCGACAATGGATTAGAGGGTTGGAATCGACGATTCAACGCAAAAATTTGGCCAAAACCGACACTGATTTAATTTATAAACTCTCTCTGTAAAGAAGCCAGATGGCAAGATTACCTACGTAGAGCACTTTTTAAAAGGGAGCCGCGAAGGAGTAATCAACTCGTCTTCAAATCAAAGTTTGAAGCAGAAATGCAAAAGCTAAAGGAAATTAATATTTCTCCGATTGATTTTATGAATAAAGTGACGCATTTAAAAAGAATCATATTCGATGATTACTATGGTGATTTTTTTTAACTCATACTATTAACAGATTAAAGGTTAAAGGAGATGTTATATTTTGGGCCACCACTATGTACACAAAAATATGTATAAATAGGAAAAAATAGGGGAATTTCATAAAAATACTAAAAAATAATTTGAAGTAGGGTACAGTGGTTCAAAAATGATAATTTTAAAAGTTTTTTAATAAGATAACCCTAATTTTAGGGCAGCCATGACAGTTGTGTTTGACATGACGTTTGACAGTTTAAAGCATTCATTAATTATTTCATTCATTAATTTTAACTCATTCCTCTCCTATGAATTATCGAAGTCCAGGGTATATTGATAGGCACTAAAGAATGAAGCAGTATAAACAAAACGTTCAAGCCTTCGTTACGTTTCTTGCTCCTCTTGACACCGATATAACCAATCACCGCTCGAATAGGTGATTGAAGATGTGCTGCCGTAGTCGAGTAGAATACCCTGTAGTCTTATTTTATCGAAACCGAAACCCAACCCAAGTTTTTAAAAATTCGTATTGTTTTGTTTTATGGCAGCTAATACACGTCAATCAAATGTCAATGTCAACATGTCATTTTTCGCATGCTGCTAATCTGATCCACCATGTTTAATTTTATGTTGTGTTGCTCTCCTTGGCCAAGTTAATTTGAGTATACTTTGAAACGAAGTGAAATTAAAGAAAATTAACAATAAAAAACGGTTACTGTAATACATAGCGATATTTACATATAATGTACATAGTGCTGGCCCAGGCTCCATACATTTCTGGAACATCTCCATTATAAGTTTGTATGTAGAGTGACATATTATTTTCAATAAATGAATTATTTGTGTTATCGAGTGTACCAGCCTATATAATGACGTTTAGATATCATGTCCTTATGATGTTAGGACCATTTGCTACTATGTCATGTTGCTAATAGGACGAGCTGCTCAAAGGTCTTTTTGCTTTTAAGACATTGTGCTCATAGGACGTTTTACTTAACTGTCCTTCAGATACGAAAGGAATTCAATGAACTTTTTAAACGGACCATGAAGAGGTAGCACAGAGGTATTCATAAAAATTTGGTATCCATTTTAATTCAGCTAATAGTAGACAAATTTAAGGGTTTTCTGTAGGATTGGAATACAGAAATATGTTTAGGCGATTCTTATCTGTCTGAAAATCTTTCGCAGATTTAATAAATTTCATTGAATTATTTATTAAGAAATTAAATATAAAACGAATCCCACCACGTACAGAACAAACTAATGAATAAATTAAACATAAATCGACATTATTTCTTAGGCGACTAGACCGAGCTACGACATAAATAATTACTAACATAAATATATACATATAGTTAACATCGAAAACAATATATGATATGTATAGTATACTAGCTGACCCCGCGAACTTCGTACCGCCTAACATTTTTTTTAAATTTCTCTCCGTATGAACCATCCTCGTACTTAAAGGAATATTCTAAAAAAAGAATTATCAAAATCGGTCCATCCGTTCTTGAGTTATAAAATTACAACGAAAAGTGGCATTGATTTTTTTTGATATAGATATAACATGTTGTCATTGTGTTTCGAAATAAATTCTAATACGTTGAATAATGTAAAAATTAGCAACTTTGAAGAAAAATAGAGCACATCTGGTGTACAATGCGATATCATAAAACATAAGATAGATCATAATGATGACGGATAAAGATTATACCTACGTAACCCAAACTAAAAAGATGGTGAATTTTATTATAATAGTAAAAACGTTTATGAATGAAACACCACTGGATTTAAAGAACAAGTAAACCGAAAATGCACATGAAGCGAAAAGGTCAAAGTCAAAGATCTTTATTGTGAGACAGTGAGTACAGAGATATGTTAATTGGTGTGCTTTTGCGCTACATTTTAGGCATACAATAGTTTACAATTTGTTATATTAGACCTAAGTTTATGTGATATATTATATTCATTCAAATAGACACTTTAATTGTAATAGAGTTTTATTTTGCATCAAAACATAAAAACAGTTTTGCACACAAGGTATCAAATAGGTATTAAAAAATAATAGGTAGGTATCAGTTTCTATTCAGCTACTAGTCGGCAAGCTTTAAGGTTCTCTGTTGGATTGGAATATCGAAACATTGTATATTTAGCCGATTTTTATCAGGCTGAATATCTCTCGAAGATTTAAATCCTAGATATATCTTTTATGTATTGAGACATAAAATATAAAACGAATTCCACATACATAATAAATTAATGAACAAATTAAACATAAATCAACATTATTTCTTAGGTGACTAGACCAAGATACTAGCTAACGTTGTAAACATTGTATTTTCAAATATATTCTCATGAATTAATAAAACAAGTAAATAAAATAGTAGCACACGACTTAAATTCCACGTGGATATGTTTTACGTGACCACGCGACGTAATTTCGGCAGATGTGTTGCTACACTGCTGCTATTTATAAGTACGTCTAACCTGATTTATATATAACAAAGTGAAGAGTCAAGCGGTTTTGAATTATGTGCAGTGCAACTGTTATCTGTCACCTTGACACCCTGCAAATCAACTGCCCTGCATACCTACAGGGTGTTCGGCAGAACGTTGAACATACGAAAATGGCAGATAGGTGGGGTCGTCTGCTATCTACCCAGCCCAAATGATTAGACCTAGGCCCCATAGATTTTTTTCGTTATGTTTTTTTTTAAATAACCGGTTTTCATGGGTTTGAATACTTTGAAGTAAGATTACTTTTATGTAGGATAGACGAAACTGGCAACACTTTTTTTTTGTTTTGTCTCGACTGTTGGTAGATTGCTCTAAAACTATTGTTTGGTGGAGATAACAGCTAGACAAAAAGTTATGAGCCTTCAAAAATTACAAAAAGGGGTAAAACATGATTTTAAGCTTTTCCGCACATTGCATAAAAAAAAAACTAAAAGTGATTGAAGACTTAGGATTTCATCGAAACATCCTCGGTGTATGGCCTTTGGAACGGTATGTAATTTGTTTAATAAAAAAAAAACTTAATATATTAGTTATTGAGTTATTGACCAATTTTAGTTCAAAAAGGGGATATTGATGCAATTCGATTTTGAGAAATGTAAAATGTTTTGCAAAATTCATCATGTAATCGTGGTAAAAATTAAATGAACGATAGTGAATGAGGTAAATTCTTGAATTAACTACTAAGGAGACCTACACCAGTTAAAATGAAACACTTATATTCAATTTTAAAATTTATTTATAAATTTTAAATTTGGGTCTACGTCAAATCATTTGGGCTGGGTAGATAGTAGACGACCCCACCTATCTGCCATTTTTGTATGTTCACCGTTCTGCCGAACACCCTGTATAATTACGACAGGGCCCCGGAACATACTTGTAATAATGTTCTAGAACGGTAGCTGCGTGAGCAGGGCCACTCCTCGCATGATCCAGTGGTCGGGGTCCATCTTGGTGGGCAGCAGCATGAAGAGGATATAGTTGGTGGAGTGACCCGTGGTGGACAGCACGCCGCGTCGGTCGCCCGTCTTGTACAGCGGGCAGTTGTAGAACATGCCCGTCGGGATGTCCTCGCGTTTGATGGGTATCAACCACACCTGGAGGGTTAACACACACTCTTATAGCAGGTTAATATTTGACATAGGTACATAATTTGACGAAGTGTCAAGCGTTGTTGTACCATGTGAGTCCATGTGCACCAAGATTTGCCCCGCACATCACCTGCCATGCAACGATTGTAATAGGGGTCATGTGTATAGGCGTTATTTACTCGCAGTTATTATAAAGTTAGATTCCGGAGCACATATACTAAGACCAGCAACGTTGTGGTTTGTAAGAGTCCCGATATAAACCCTTGGCTGTCCTGTGGCGGAGGGTACATACATAAGTATCCATAATATCCTAAGAAGAATAAACACAATATAGAAATCTGTTGTGTCCTGTTCTACCATTAGTGCAACAATAGCACAGTGTGTGTCTATAAGTACAGTGGACAGGTAGTTAAGTATATATACTGACCGGCGGGAACTCATCGTACAGTATCTTGGGGATGGACTCGTCGACGAGCATAGCGTTCATGTTCCACCGAGCGCCCTCCATGAACAGGCCGTGGATGTACACGCCCTCCTCCGGTGGCTCCTCAAACTCCATCTTTTTTTGTACCTGCATTACATCGTTTCAATGGAATAACTGTGCATTCTCCAACTTTTGAGCAACTTGTTTATTTGCAGAGGGATTGACAACATCTAACAATATGTTTATTTGGAAGTTAAAAAGACCGCATTTTAGACCATGGCTATGGTCTCGGCAATACTAGTACGGTAAAAAAAAAACAATAAGCAAATGGTGGTGACCACACCACATAAGTGACGCGACGTGCGACTTAATACACACATCGCAGTCGCCTGACCGATGCGGACATGGCCTTAGTCTTAGCAAACACAGATAGTTGGTGAATTCAAAAAGCATGCTACCAACACAGTTCTTTCACAGTTATATTACCTACCTCTGACGGCAGCAACACAATAGCTACCTTATTGCAACGAAAATAAAGATCACTGCTATTTTGACAGTGATGCAAAATCAGAGGTAAAGTAGGTAACTGAAAGGAGTGTATTATAAACTTGACAAATGCTATAATATTTTGAAGCCAGTTACTTCATAGTGGAAAGCAAGCTGGTCGATGGGTATCTTGTACTTGCGCGCGTAGCTCTGCTGGGCGGCCGTGAGGAAGGCTTGCGGGAAATAGAAGCCGGACAGCCAGAACACCGTTGGTGGCCCAAACTCGTGCCAGCGCTGACAACATAATACTCTCGCTTAGCAAAGCTCCGTTTACGCGATGGGTTTAAGTCTACACATGAATGGAGATTGTAGCCTTCTTGTCCCCCGTATGAACATTCTCGCGTCTCAACAGACGAGAATCTTTCGTCGTGTAAACAAGACTTACTGACAAAACACTGCTCTATAATATAAAATTAACCTACCAGGGCCAATAATTAAAAGTGCGGCTGCAATTGTATAAAATACATCTATAAGGTTAATTTAATATGTACATCATATTTATTATGAATGTGTAACATAAGACCTTTTTTGTAATACCTGTGTTCACAAACAAATATTGATTGATTGAGTAAATATATACAGGTGGCAGGGACATCGACGCACAACCTGTTACCATAGGTTCAGTACAAGATTCTGAACCCCCTGCGTTAAAAAAATTGCCAGTTATTTAAAAAAAAATTGCTCTGCCATACATTTTGACCGCGTAGGTATTGCGCTTTTCTATGAAACAGCTGATTTTTGTTTTGATGACCGATGAATCATTTCATATAATATTTACTGTACCTACATATTCATTTTACCTTAACATTTATAGCGTGATGTAGAAATGAAACTACCCTACCATTTTCTAGAGTCGGCCACGTGGAATGATCACACGAGTGAGTTCAGAGTCAGATGTGCATGTGCAAACGTGCATGAGTGTAACGCGGGCACGAGTCCAATTCCGAGATATATCTGAATGTGTTCTGAAAGGAAAACTACATTTTGTTCGGATAGATTGAACCCCGAATATACCTACAAGGTAGTAAACCTATTTTATCGGAAGAATAAATACGGCGGTTTGACATATTTTTTATACAAATACGAACCGCCATATTTATTCTTCAAATAAAAAGCATCTGACGATTGAAAAAGTGACTCATTTAAATTAAAATAATATGATCAATATACGGATACCTGCAAGAACGCGAGTCTTTGGAGCAGGTCGTTGAAGTAAGAGGCAAAGGGTTTGAGTGAGGGGTAGCTCTTGCCGGCCCATAGCGCGGGGATGCGCCCGCGCACCATGCTCGTCAGCACTTCCTCCGTTATGTCGTTCAGAACGCTTACGCCTGTACCATACGTGAATGATAAATGCAGATTTTATTAAAAATTATAAATATTATATTATATTTATTCAATTAATTATAAATTATAAAATTGTTGACTACAACAACTTTTCTAAAAGTCTTTAAATAGTAAACAACTTTGTAATCGACTAGTTGACCTCGCACAACAGCTCCCCCTTCCTCTCTCCTACTATTTTGCTGTGCCAGGCAGGGTCCATAATGATTTCATTAAATTTTAAGTTGCCACCTACGAGTATGTACCTATACATAATTGTGAAATGCAAAAAATGATTGAGCATTAATTATTATACCACTATAGATTTTTTTTAAATTTTTCTACATAAAAAATTACTATTTAGGAAATAGTTTATTAAGAAAGGTTTCCTAAAAGCCCATTTCAAAGAAGTACAATGAGAGATTATTGTATGGGAGGAAAAATTGCTGGCAAAATGGGGTCTCATCGTAATTTCCATATAAAAGAATTTGTCGTTGGAACAATGTTATCGCCAAAAACTGTTTCTTATCCACGGGCCTTGCCAAAACATCACATAAGTGACTACAAACAACTGATGTGGGAAACTTTATAACTTAGTATTTTCCTTTTTTTGTTTGTTTATTGTGTGCCTTACCTAACCTGGGACAAATAAATTTATTTTCTTTTCATCTTCTTTCTTAACTTACCCTGCACAGCTCCAATTACGGCTTTAGCACTGGATCTGACGACGTTAACCAGCCTGTCGTATCGTGCGGCCTCCTGTATGACCACAATGGACATGGGCGTCATTTCCGTCGCCTTGATATCCCCCTCGTGCGATGGCCCCGCCAGGATCTTGTCAGGCAGCCGCTTTAACACGTCCTCGGCGATGGACATCGCTTGCATCTCTGGTGTTATCTCTGCATCACCGGCGGCCGCCATGTCCTGTGTTGGGACACGGATATATATATTTTTGTGTGTTTCGTAAAACTATGTATAAGTACCTATGTACATAGTCTTTAGTTTGTGGAAGCTATTAAACGGCAATTTTAAGCGCTCATTTTTATTTATAGGTTCCTAATCTAGATGTTAGGCGTCACCTACATCTACAGTAAGTTTGCGCAATATGATTGAATCAGCACTTGCACTCAAGCAATCCGTTATTTACACGCAATAACATTGATCGCCCAGAAGCTTTAATGTTTTCGTGTGAGCAAGACCTGCGCAATAATTATCCTACATGGTGCAATAAAAATTTAACTCGCTCAAACTTTTGTTGAATAAATTGCGCAATCTTCAATATTGACCCTAAACGGTCAAAAACATTAAGCAATTCGTGATATCAGGCAATATAATGAGTATCAACATCTCAATTCTCGAGTTATGTTACGATGGAGGATTATACTCCATTTTCTTTACAAAATAGATTTGTTCTACGCCATGTTGGAGCGATATCTTTTCGCTAGGTATTCGTGCTTCAGCTATTGCACGTTGACTCTTACATTAGCCATAATGTTTTCGTTAAATAATGTAGATTCTTATAAAATTGAGCATAACTTTTGTTCGTTTAAAATGTTCGCAAGGATTAAAACTCACTTACCTGGTACTTTTTCTCGAGATCCTTTCAGGCATGAAAAATGAGAAATCGACATTAATGGTATTACTTTTCGTAAAATGAAAAATTCTCATTAATTCAAATGTCTTACCACACGATCCTGCCCCGTTGCACCAACGATAGATGAAACATAAGAAATACCACATGATATAAACGGATTACATTACGGCTAACAATATTTACAACAGCATATTTAATAATACTATCTATATGATAATAATGAGGTCTAGGTATTTTTAAGATACTTAACTATTTAGTTTATAAATCTAATTACAATAAATCTGAAACATTACTTTGATTTCATTGTTTTACCATTAATTATCAGTGATACTTAACTATATATCCGGGACACCTTGACCAGTCAGATGCTGATTAATTTAATTATATTCCACCAAGATAATTTAGTTCGTGTCAATGCTCTTTCCATCAAATTAGAAAAAGATGTTCAGCGACTGATAAAATAGCGCCTTATGGAGCTTGTATAATTAAAGGGTGTGACATAGTGCAGGTTGTAACCTGGGTCAGAATAGCCGTGTCAAGCAGCTCCTCGGCCTCTCGGAAGTGCTTGGTGATGTCTGCGTTGGGGTGGAACCCGAACACGGCGGGCGGCGTGGCGGCCGGCAACGAGCGCGCGAAGTTCACAAACTCCCCGTGCTCCTTCAGGGTCGGGATGTGGTAGACGCCTGTTGAAATCATCACTCGCACATGTCATTGGGTGCTTGCAAAAAGACGCGGGATTCCGGTATAGCCAAGTCGGTATCGATCGGTTCGGGTAAAAAGGCGCACCGGTAAACTTATGCGCTCACATAAACAAAATGGTAAAAACATTGTAACCGTTTTTTCCCGCAGATCAAATTGCAGCGATCTGTACCGGAAATTACCAATGAATGAATGGAATGCGTTTATAATTTACATATCGTGTATTTTGTGTTGCTTTGTGCGCCTACTACGGCAACGGTCAAATATTTATAACCAAAGATTAACAAAAATTATGACTACGTATAACATTATCGTCGACCGACAACGAGTGTTTCTAAAATTGTGTCATGAGGTTCCATGCTATGGTTTACAAAAGGGTCAAATACGTTTAAAAAAAGTTGCTGGCTCACCTGAAGGGTCGAGAGCATAGTTGAATTCCTTTAAGGCCTTTGGGTTGTAAAACTTGAACAAGATGGTGTTGAGCGTGCGCCGGTCCCAGTCGTCAGTCACGCGGCCGCCGTAGTTGCACTCGCCAGTTAAATACCGAAGCGCTATGAATTGAACGTCCTGGGTACAAAATATGTAACATATCATTCAGTATCAAGTAACAACAATCGGCAACCGTACCGTAGGACAAATGGTGGGGCCAGACTGGATGTGGAAGGCGGAGAACCCGCTGTTGTGGCGCAACTTGGGCGCAAGCTTATGTCAAGCAGTGGACTGTGATAGGTTGAGCAGAATAAAGAATCAATATTATGCCGTACCTAAGGTGGGGATGTAGGGATCATCAGTATTAATTAGCTAAATAGAAAAAATAACATACTATAGTAACGGATAGTAGTCATTAGATCAATGCGAGCAAACAATTCACAGATAAGCGGTTATTTACATTCTAGAGGTATGAGGAAGATGGTGTTAAGTTCACTCATGCTCTATGGAAGAGGGAGGATCCTCCGACCAGACGGGTGTTGTGTCTGGTGATTGATGTCGGGACGTTGTATAAATGCTAGTTGCGCGGTAAACTCTGCTTGCCCATTGCATGATTTTGCGTGACGTCAGTTATGACGCGAAGTTCGCATGTGGCGTTGTAGATGCCGCCACAACATGTAATGCAGGAAGTAGCCTCTTTAGCTCTTTTTAAGTAGCCATAACGTCAGGGAACGTGTTGTACAATATTGTTCAACAGATTGAAACATTCATTCGATGCATTAATAATGACCATAATATTGTGAATTGAATTTACGCACAATTTCAAAAAGTCTATAGTCAATTTATCGAGCAACTAGATTGTGCCCGCAACTTCGCCCGCGTGGAATTTCTCGCTCTCCCGACCCACCGCGTCGCACCGCATCACCTGCCCGCGCTATCACTTAGTTTCCGCTTAGCGTTCTTTTTGACTTTTTCTTTTTGCACGGCTCCTAATGGCCATAGCGTGATGTTAAATAGGTAGCTTATAGCCTTCCTCGAGAGTTGAGCAAAAAAAAACAAATCCGACCGGTAGTTCCAGAGATTACCCCCTACACTCAAACTTACAAACTAACAAATTTAACCACTTTGTATTAATAGGTCTTTACCTATGAAGTTACCGTTTTACAATACTGGCCATTTGAAACGTAATTTATGTATGGCTGGCAATAAATTCTAAATTAAAATGAATTTTATTAAAAAAATATGAAATTCTATTTTCAAATTCAGTCATTTGTTTTTTGTTTAGTGTTTTGTTTTCACTACATTTGTACCTTTTTTTATCAATATGGACACGATAAAAATACGAGTAATTATCAACATTAATTACGTGTACGGAGTGAACACTACAAACGAACGCGCGACTCGATATTGGTTTGAACGCTACAGACATGGAAATTTGGATGTAAATAATGAACCCCGTGGTCGCTCTAAAACTAAAGTCAACAACGACGAATTAAAGGCGATAGTGGAAGCTGACGATACTCAATCTACGGCTGAGTTAGCAGCAGCTTTCAACATTAGCATCACAACAATATTGGTCCATTTGCGTCAAATTGGCAAGGTAAAAAACTGGATAAGTGGGTGCCGCACGAACTGAACGATGGCCAGCGCAACGAACGCGTTGAGGTATGTCTTGCGTTGCTTAACATACACAGAAACGTAGGGATTTTGAACCGCATTGTCACTTGCGATGAAAAATAGATTATTTTTGATAATCGTAAGCGGTCATCATGTTGGTTAGACCCTGGTTCAGCGCCAAGGCAATGCCCCAAACGAAAACTTACCCCTTAAAAAGTCATGGTCACTGTTTGGTGGTCTAGTGCCGGTATAATTCATCACAGCTTCTTACTAAATGGCACCAGCATTACTGCGGATGTGGACTGTAAGGAACTGGACACAATTATGGAGAAGCTTGCAAATCTACGGCCAGTCTGGTTAATCGCTCGTTCCCACTGCTCCTACACAACAACGCACGACTTCATACGGCACAACAGACGGCCTCTAAGCTACAAGAGCTAGGGTTGGAAGTTTTGCGTCATCCACCGCACTCACCAGACCTTGCGCCGACAGACTTCTACTTTTTTTCAAAATTAGGACAAATTCTTGGCAGGGAAAAAAGTCAATACCTACCCGAGAGGCAGTACAAAATGGCTTTCAAGAGTTTGTTGGCTCCCGTACACCTCACTTCTTCAAGAAGGGCATTAAAAATGACCACTGCGCAGGCAGAGATGCATCGGTAGCACGGGTGCATATTTTGATTGATGGAATTAGAAAATATTTATTTAAAAAAGACTTTAACTTTCTGTATACTAAACGGCAATTTCATAGGTAAAGACTTAATATTAGTATACACTATACAGGGTTTGTCTCGACTGTTGGTAGATTGCTCTAAAACTATTGTTTGGTGCAGATAACAGCTAGACAAAGAGTTATGAGCCTTCAAACATTACAAAAAGGGGTAAAACATAATTTTAAGCTTTTCTTTACATTGCTTTAAAAAAAAAGTGATTGAAGACTTAGGATTTTATCGAAACATCCTTGGTGTATGGCCTTTCGAACGGTATGTAATTTGTTTAATTAAAAAAAAACTTATTATTGACCAATTTTAGTTCAAAAAGGGGATTTTGATGCAATTAGATTTTGTGAAATGTAAAATGTTTTGCAAAATTCATCATGTAATCGTGGTAAAAATTCAAAATCGATAGTGTATTGGGTAATTACCTGATTGGTAAAAGCCCCACGTGTAGAAAAATCCAACAAACTCATGAAATTCAGTTATTAAAAAAAAAAACAAAATAAAAAAATCTATGGGGCCTAGGTCAAATCATTTGAGCTGGGTAGATAGCAGACGACCCCACCTATCTGCCATTTTCGTATGTTCAACGTTCTGACGAACACCCTGTATATCAATTCACACCCTAATCCCTACTCACATCGTATTCATTGAGGAACATATAGAGTTGTGTGACGCTGATCCTGAGGTCTGTTTCGTTGAACTCGTAGTGAATGTTCCAGCCCAGCGGGCCGAACTGCCTCCTCTCCTGGATCACGGCGTGGAAGAAGCACAGGGCGAACAGCAGCTTCTTGAAGTTCTCAGGCTGCTTATTGCCCTCGAACCACTCCAGGTCGTTAATAGGATCGCTGCTGAACGAACGAGCAATGTTCGCTCGCAGTCCTGGATTTTGATACACAAACAAATGACATGACAGGCAAATAAATAAGCAAGAAAACCATTGTTAAGATATACAAATCTTACAAAGAACACAGAAGCAAATCTAAAAACTATCTTCCAATTCGTAAATAAACATGATGCGCGATAAACATTACCCTGTGGCGGCTCATTGGTCATTTTGACACCGTTTTGCAGTACATACACCGGGAAATGATCAGCAGGGTATGACGTAAGCCAAAGCCTAAAGTCTGGATGTGTGGAGTCTGGAGTCAACCCTTCGCAGATCTGGAAAATGGTGAATATTTAAAAATATCTAGATTCCTTTTAATAACTGCTAACCTAATATATAACTATAGTTTTAACGGTAAAAGCGATGATGCTGATTAATTACCTTTTCTAGCATGGGCATCCAGCTCTTAGCCAAGTGACAGTTCTGCAGCACCACCCATGTGCCGCTCCGAACGCCTTCCTCAATAAGTTTGACTGCGATAGGGCCCTGACCTTGGCCCAAAGACAGCGAAAACAAACGAGAAGAACCAAAACCCTGTTAAATAGTATTACGTCATTAAACAGAGCATCAGATAAATAAACTTTATTACTCATTAATATGGTGTTTGTCTTGGTATGGGCATGTGATAAGGAAGAATAAAACGTTAGAAAAGAATGATGAATGGTATATGAATGTGGATGGATGGAGAGGGAGAGGAATGAAAAAGGGAGTGAATGATAAGCGTGATAGCTGACAGCGGAGAATAGAAGAAAAAATGTGTTGCGCCGACCCCAAGTAACATGGGACAAGACGAGGAAGATAAATAAATAAAGTTTTATGTATGCTTCGGTTTAGAAAAAAGGGTTTAGTGTCCATGATTATTACTTATTTATATGGCAGATGTCGTTTACCTGATCGTCTGCAAACTTCAGTAGTGTCTCCATAGGATCCGAGCCGGGTGTCAACACAAACAACAGGGGGATACAGCAGTGAGAGTCCGAATACGAAGATGCCAGGTCAAAAAGTGGGGGCTCCACAAACTTACGGCCCATTATAGCTTAAAAAAAATTAAATACAGGGTGTAAAAAGACCCACCATAATGCCGTCAACTACGCATTCTGTACACAAACTAAGTAACATTGCACAAAAATAATTGCTGGGAAACGAATTTTATTTTGGTGTGAAAAATCGCTGTTGACCTTAGTGCGCAACGTACCTACCGCACGCAAATCATTGTGCTGTGCATGTAACGGTACTGGGGTCGTGGGGGTCCTTTAAAGTTGTGTTATAACATTAAAAACTTGTTTTCGTAAAAAGACGTCAGTAACAGTTGGAATTTTGACCATCAATATATCCGTAACCAGAAGGTTCCCAGGTATAGTCCAGTACAAAGTACAAGTGACTCTAGGCTTCTTTAAGTGGCTTTTTACACCCGTTATATTTAAATAACTTCATCATACTCCCAGCAAGGGTATACCGCCGTTTACCCGAATTTTATTTGCCCTAATATCATTTGCCATAATAGTCAACAGCCATAATATCATACGACATAATACTCATTTGCCCTACTCTCATTTGCCATATTAGTCACGTGCCAGAATCATTGTTTCCCATAAAGTCACTTACCATAACATCATTTGTCATAATCATTGTAAGCCCTAATTATCACATGCCATAATTATGATATGCCATAACATAATTTGCCATCGACATCGGGTGTGTAACGGTTGTTTATATCAAGAGAAATTGGATGCAATTGGGACTTTAGGGCACCCCGACTCGGACAGGTTAGGTTAGAAGGGGATGGCGGGGTCGTGTGAGCGAGCGAAGCGAGCGAATAGACCCCGCCATCCCCTTCGTGGTTATTTTTTTATAAACCACACAGAAGTAGGAGCCCCGCCAAGCGGGGCTCCGTCGACCTAGCCCACCATCAACCATGCACAGAATAAATAAGTTTATTTATTAATATTTGTCTAATACTTGTTAAGTATGCCATTTAAATATTACGTCTAATAATTATTATGGCACATAAAAATAAGGCAAACAATACTTATGGCATTCGTATCTTATGGTATCTAAAATTCGGGCAATTAAAAGTATGTCATCATATGTCTTTTAGGGCAAATGAAACATTCGGGCAAATAAAATTCGGGTAAATGAAATTCGGGAAAATGATGATTATGGCATATAATCTTCGGGCAAACAATAGACAACCCCCAGCAAGTTATAATGATGACTTGATACGTTACCTGCAACGTAATTCTGGACTGCCGGCACCATCATGTCCAAACGCATGCATCGAATTACTAACATTTTCTGTAGGAATAAATAAATAGTCATTAACGTTTTTGATTTAATCTTGTAAAGTTATTATTAGCCAGGTATTTTAGTTACCTCAAACAAGTCAAGTTTTTTGTCCCACGGTGAAGGCAAAGGAAGTTCATGTGGATTAGGTAAATCACAAAACTCCTCCCATTTTGGAACGTTTGCTATGAAGTGATCCAGAATTCCATGGAACTTTGGTATTTCATTAAGTCTGCCAAGTTAACGAAATAGTTTTAGATTATTATATGAAGGCTGATTTAGCAAACGTCTCTGATAACTTTCATCTGGGGGATAAAGATATTGTGACGGTTTGAAAAGAATCTTAGCTGATTTCTTTGACGAAGGGCACGTTGCAACGAAGGGTGGTAATTCAATCAACTTACTTAATAGTATATCATCATAATATTTAAACGTGAAAATAATTATTTGGATACAAGTGTGAAGCTCCAACATGAGAGCAGACATAGAGAAATAAGACTTAGGTGTAATCTTTTTCTTATTTGTGGATTGAACATAATAAAGATTATAAAAATAATATAAGTATATCATCGTGTATCAGAAATGGCTATCCATCCAGACCATCAAACGATCAAACTGAACAACTTCCTCCATGGGACTAACATCAAACCGCGACCATCATCATGACCACACATTTCTGATATACGCTATATAATTGTCTAACTATTCATACACGAAATATTTTAAGAGAAACATCTAATACTAGGTGATAAACATTCCATAGCATCGTATTTTTTTTAAATGTCTAATTGTTATTTCGATACGTAATTATTATTATTTTAAAATTGCTTGAGACATTTTGCATAAAACTTTTATCCTGACGACGCCGCGACGTGACGTCCCGACGGCGGGAGCGCGCAGCCCGTGCCATCACCACGACGAGGCGTCTCTGATCTCGTCTATTATCTTTCGGGCAGCGTGTTCGTGAGCACAACCTCACCAACACGCTCATGTGTTCGCACGTCATGTGTCCGTAGAGGACGTACAAAAATACACCCTGTGCCTATCGCTTCGGGGAATGCAGGAGCAGGCGTGATGGTGTTAAAAATAAATCAACGTAGGTACACTTCATAGCTTAATTAAAACAAATCCCAATCTACAGTGTCCACATATGGTAGCAGGACACTTGCGCGAAAGACATTTGCGCGAAAGACACTTGTGTGTACCCACTTGCGCGAAAAGACATTGCCGCGAATGGACTTTTGCGCCAACGGACTTTTGCACGAAGGGACATTTGCGCGAAAAGACATTGCCGCGAATGGACTTTTGCGCCAACGGACTCTTGCGCGAAGGGACACTTGCGCGAAAAGACATTGCCGCGAATGGACTTTTGCGCCAACGGACTTTTGCGCGAAGGGACACTTGTGCGAAAAGACATTGCCGCGAAGGGTCGTTCGATCAGGTTAGGCTACGCTTGCCTTGGTTGGTCTGTGGCTGGGTGACCATCTTTACATACCAAAATCCCTCCGTGCCTCGGAAAGCACGCTAAACAGAGTTGGTCCCGGCTGTTATTCGTGGATCTTTGAAAGTCATTACGTCTCGTCAGAAGCCTGAAAGTCTGACAACCATTCTTACCAAGGGGTATCGTACTACCCAGTAACTGGGTTGTGGAGGTCAGATAGGCAGTCGCTTCATCTTAAATATTAGTACTCACCTGCATCCGTTTAGACTGGAAGCCGACCCCAACACAGTTGGGAAAAGGCTGGGCAGATGATAATGATGGACTTTTACGCGAAAGACACTTGCGCGAAAGACACTTGCGCGAAGGACACTTGCGCGAAGGACACTTGCGCGAAAGACACTTGCGCGAAGGACACTTGCGTGAATCCACTTGTGCGAAAGGAGAGTTGCGCGAACAAGTTGCGGGACTGAGATTTCTTCATAACATCACGCCTGTATTCTTTCAAACGTTTGCGCAGGGGTGTATAGTACACCCACAATTCGCCAGAACGTTATGTTCAAATTACAGACAGACTGGAAGTAAACGGTCCAATTAGGCGTCTGTAGTGACTGTCGTAGTTTTTTTATTGACCCTTTTATACATATTTTCCTAATTATGTACGTACAGTAAATCATTTATTATGTCTGTCAAGTTTTTTTTTATTATTTTGTATTTAAGATAGGTTTGGTCTTGACTCTAGTCTAGGTCAGTGGCGACAGAGAAAGAGTCGACGGTAGAGTGAGCTTACCCAGAAGAAGCCTGTTCACTCTCACTTTGAAGAGATTAGGGTTGTATGCGTTCGGAAACACAGACGCAGGTAGAGAGTTCCATTCTTTTGGTGTGCGCATTACAAAAGACATTTGGAAACACTTAGTGCAAATTGGTGGAATAGCAACAAGGTAAGGATGGTAACTTGCAGTGCGTCTAGATGACCGATGGAAGAAGGGGGCCGGTGGAATAAGGTCGTGGAGTTCTTGGGCACACTCACCGAAGTACAATCTGTAGAAGACCGACAAGCAGGCAACCTTGCGGCGCGGCGATGAGCCAAGCTTTGATGCTTGTCATCCACCAGTTTTACGTCGCCAATGAGCCTCTTAGCTCTGCGTTCCACCGAGACGCGTTATTTATTTAATAATATACTCTGTCCACAAGGTTATTCGCTTTTTGACAGATAGAACTAGTGATTGCAGCAAAGACATTAAATTATACTAGCAATAGACAGGACATAGCGAACAAAATCGTAATCCGATAGTTAAGTCCTCGTGGACTTAAGTCGCTCAGTCTAGTTTGGCACTCCTGCGTGTCAAATCGTTTTTGTGTCCACTCTATTCAACAAAAGAAAAACATTTACTGAGTAAATATGCCGAGTTGCGCGTTGCGTTATTGTAAATCACGTTACGGTAAAATGACTGGACATAACTGCGGTTTATTTTCGTAAGATTTTTTTTAATTTACACAGTAATTAATTAGAATTCAATAATTTTCATAAAAAGTTCTAGAATATTTGGTAATTTGGTAATATACGCCCTCTATTGTGGAGTAGCTTAACTTTTTCTTGTAAGAGATGTCCATAATATTGTTGTTTATCGATTTTGTTATCGATATAATTTTATGAGGTAAGTAAATAATTGAACATAATCCTGTTTTTTAATTTAAACTCTCAGGAATTTCTGGTTCAAATTGAAAAAATCCTATAGACCATTTATCGAGGAAGGCTATAGGCTATATAACATTACGCTACGACCAACAGGAGCGGAGCAGCAAAAATGTGACGCAAGTGAAGTCGCGCTGGTCAGCTTTGTAAAAAATGTGATTTAGTATGAATGTGGTTTTTCCAAGAGAATCTAAATATTAAATGAAAAATGTATAAATGATGCAATATCCGAAACATTTGTAAAGAGCATTTGAGAACTAAATTCTTGTAAAGCGAGTGTTTATAAAATAAGTAGTATACGAAACGTTGGTTTGAAACTAAACATTAATTTATCAATGGTATTTTCCAAATAAATAATTTACTTTGAAACTACTGCATTTTATTGCTTTCCTAACTTTTTGCTATTCATTGAAGAAAAAAATAGAACTTTTATTTATCGATAGTCGATATCTAAATGATTGGTAACATCTCTATTACACACTGGCTATCTGTCAAGATGATAGCTGAATTTAATACATTTAACTTTTATGGTTGCTATTCAAAGCTAGATGGCGTTACTGAGACATGAGATCACAGTTTTTCTATGACATTTGTTCTGATGGCCGCTCTATTGCTATCAATTTAATCTCTTTGGATTGCAGCAACGTATCATTTCGGTTAGCGATTCGACTATTGACGCTTTAATATGTATGTAGTGTCGATTATCGACTTTTGCTGTCTAATAAAAAATACCTATGCAATTTCTATGCCTGTGTTATTATTATTAAATACAAAAGAATATAAACTAGCCACTTCGTTTAATTTCTTTGCAATTTTGCAGGTTTTATTGCTTAAATGAGGGTAAAAATAAAGTATCAACTTATTTGTCATATCAATTGCGTTGTAGTGTATACTTTCACATAAATATAGGGTTTACTACATATTTATGTGATATTATATATATTATACTACATATTATATATATAGTTCCCATTTGTTGCCATTTTGTTCACATTTATCACTCACAGCGAGAGGCCTGTGCTAGTCACATCTTTTCTGTATGCGAAGTGTTTTCCTCATTTTAAATACGTCGAGTATATTGTATTACTGTACTGTATAATTGTATTCCTCCGTGTTAGCTTCGCGCGTGCGTAAAACTTTAACGTTCGCAAGATTACAAGGATTCTTGTAATCAAGTGGCGCCTGAAAATTGGTCAAGTGTAGTGGAAAGAACTATACGATTAATATTATCCGATTGGAAAGGATGTATGACTTTCGACAAATTATAAGATAGCAACAAGAGCAAGAACGTTATGTTCAAATT
This sequence comes from Brachylomia viminalis, assembly GCA_937001585.2. Classification (NCBI taxonomy): domain Eukaryota; kingdom Metazoa; phylum Arthropoda; class Insecta; order Lepidoptera; family Noctuidae; genus Brachylomia; species Brachylomia viminalis. Next base: position 6,901,961 of record OW443301.2, read on the forward strand.
ACAGACAGACTGGAAGTAAACGGTCCAATTAGGCGTCTGTAGTGACTGTCGTAGTTTTTTTATTGACCCTTTTATACATATTTTCCTAATTATGTACGTACAGTAAATCATTTATTATGTCTGTCAAGTTTTTTTTTATTATTTTGTATTTAAGATAGGTTTGGTCTTGACTCTAGTCTAGGTCAGTGGCGACAGAGAAAGAGTCGACGGTAGAGTGAGCTTACCCAGAAGAAGCCTGTTCACTCTCACTTTGAAGAGATTAGGGTTGTATGCGTTCGGAAACACAGACGCAGGTAGAGAGTTCCATTCTTTTGGTGTGCGCATTACAAAAGACATTTGGAAACACTTAGTGCAAATTGGTGGAATAGCAACAAGGTAAGGATGGTAACTTGCAGTGCGTCTAGATGACCGATGGAAGAAGGGGGCCGGTGGAATAAGGTCGTGGAGTTCTTGGGCACACTCACCGAAGTACAATCTGTAGAAGACCGACAAGCAGGCAACCTTGCGGCGCGGCGATGAGCCAAGCTTTGATGCTTGTCATCCACCAGTTTTACGTCGCCAATGAGCCTCTTAGCTCTGCGTTCCACCGAGACGCGTTATTTATTTAATAATATACTCTGTCCACAAGGTTATTCGCTTTTTGACAGATAGAACTAGTGATTGCAGCAAAGACATTAAATTATACTAGCAATAGACAGGACATAGCGAACAAAATCGTAATCCGATAGTTAAGTCCTCGTGGACTTAAGTCGCTCAGTCTAGTTTGGCACTCCTGCGTGTCAAATCGTTTTTGTGTCCACTCTATTCAACAAAAGAAAAACATTTACTGAGTAAATATGCCGAGTTGCGCGTTGCGTTATTGTAAATCACGTTACGGTAAAATGACTGGACATAACTGCGGTTTATTTTCGTAAGATTTTTTTTAATTTACACAGTAATTAATTAGAATTCAATAATTTTCATAAAAAGTTCTAGAATATTTGGTAATTTGGTAATATACGCCCTCTATTGTGGAGTAGCTTAACTTTTTCTTGTAAGAGATGTCCATAATATTGTTGTTTATCGATTTTGTTATCGATATAATTTTATGAGGTAAGTAAATAATTGAACATAATCCTGTTTTTTAATTTAAACTCTCAGAAATTTCTGGTTCAAATTGAAAAAATCCTATAGACCATTTATCGAGGAAGGCTATAGGCTATATAACATTACGCTACGACCAACAGGAGCGGAGCAGCAAAAATGTGACGCAAGTGAAGTCGCGCTGGTCAGCTTTGTAAAAAATGTGATTTAGTATGAATGTGGTTTTTCCAAGAGATTCTAAATATTAAATGAAAAATGTATAAATGATGCAATATCCGAAACATTTGTAAAGAGCATTTGAGAACTAAATTCTTGTAAAGCGAGTGTTTATAAAATAAGTAGTATACGAAACGTTGGTTTGAAACTAAACATTAATTTATCAATGGTATTTTCCAAATAAATAATTTACTTTGAAACTACTGCATTTTATTGCTTTCCTAACTTTTTGCTATTCATTGAAGAAAAAAATAGAACTTTTATTTATCGATAGTCGATATCTAAATGATTGGTAACATCTCTATTACACACTGGCTATCTGTCAAGATGATAGCTGAATTTAATACATTTAACTTTTATGGTTGCTATTCAAAGCTAGATGGCGTTACTGAGACATGAGATCACAGTTTTTCTATGACATTTGTTCTGATGGCCGCTCTATTGCTATCAATTTAATCTCTTTGGATTGCAGCAACGTATCATTTCGGTTAGCGATTCGACTATTGACGCTTTAATATGTATGTAGTGTCGATTATCGACTTTTGCTGTCTAATAAAAAATACCTATGCAATTTCTATGCCTGTGTTATTATTATTAAATACAAAAGAATATAAACTAGCCACTTCGTTTAATTTCTTTGCAATTTTGCAGGTTTTATTGCTTAAATGAGGGTAAAAATAAAGTATCAACTTATTTGTCATATCAATTGCGTTGTAGTGTATACTTTCACATAAATATAGGGTTTACTACATATTTATGTGATATTATATATATTATACTACATATTATATATATAGTTCCCATTTGTTGCCATTTTGTTCACATTTATCACTCACAGCGAGAGGCCTGTGCTAGTCACATCTTTTCTGTATGCGAAGTGTTTTCCTCATTTTAAATACGTCGAGTATATTGTATTACTGTACTGTATAATTGTATTCCTCCGTGTTAGCTTCGCGCGTGCGTAAAACTTTAACGTTCGCAAGATTACAAGGATTCTTGTAATCAAGTGGCGCCTGAAAATTGGTCAAGTGTAGTGGAAAGAACTATACGATTAATATTATCCGATTGGAAAGGATGTATGACTTTCGACAAATTATAAGATAGCAAGAACCGATCATATTAAATTTAGGTGAAAACTCGTCATTAGATGAAACTTTCACGTCGGAAGAAGGCGAATAATAAATACGTATTTTACTTATTATATTATAGCTAAATAAACTAGTAAATATTTATCTGTCTTTTTTAATTGTCGATGTACAGAACCCGCAATATAAACCCATTGGCTTTTTTCAAAATGTATACGTATTTTGGTATTTTGGATGGTTGAATTTACATGTTTTATGGATATTTGAGTGGTTACGAGGTTTTTATATACTGATTCACTTAACGATAAATGATATTTTCTAAGTATTTATTAATTTGAAGCGAATACATTCGATCCTATCACTTAGTACAATAAAATGTAAGTAATATATTTAATACGCATAACGGTTTTTTTTATGATAATTATACACTTATACGGATTTATAATGTCGGTAAGAAGTCTGCATAAATAAGATAATTCAATAAGGTAAGGCAGTGTACATATTTATTTTATTACACTTTTTAAAGTGTAACTTTTAGGTAATCTTGAACAGTTACGTTCTAAGACAGCTGTAAAAAGTGTATAACCTAGTGGACAGAGAGTGGACGAAAAAAAAACGTTTTTGACTTCTTTAGCACTTACATGTGTATCTCTTAAAATATTTCGTGTATGAATAGTTAGACCTTACACATATACCTACACGGTGACATTTGAATCACAGTTTTGCTAGAACAAACGTTGTTCAGACCATGGTCTACAACCATTCTATAGCATCCAATAGAAAAAAAAAACGTCATTGGTTTTCGAAAAAAACACAAAAAAGGCAATGTTAAAAATGTCGGGATTATCGTTACGCCCTACAACACAGACACTGCGGCTATATCGCCTACATACGCGTACATTTTTTTTTCGATATATGGGCCCAAAATTGCGTAATTCCACAGAAAATATTAATAAATTTAAGAATAAGTACTTTTTGCAATGTTATCTTAGAGATTGTAATAAAAAATCTTGATACTGGTCTGATAATACAAATATTCAGAAGTGACATAAAAAAACAAAACGAGAACAAGTCACCCATTGTAGAAATGGCAGCTGAGTTTGTAAGAGTAAGTACGATTTATATTTAAAATATCAATAATTTGGTCATCCATGGGCATATGACGATGTACGTGGGGTAAATGATTATATAATAATCTGGGCGATCGACAGATTCAGGGTTATCCATTATTTACGCCACACCCTGTATATATTTATTAAAATAAAAGTGTTCCTTACGCATTGAACTCGCTCCAGGCTTGTGGACTCAAGAACAGCACTGGGTTAGGCACGACGGTTCGAGGCTGCGCGCCACCCAACAGGAAAATGACATTGGATCTTAGTACCTCCCCCTTTGCTATCATTAGCGTGATCACCAGCAATAACGAAAACACTATTTTATCCTGCAACCATTATGATACTCTGTAGTAATCGGTACGTGGATCGTTTAAAAACACCGTGTAGCTAGTAGAAAATAAGCACAAGTGACGAATAATAAAAGAGTTGGATTCAGTAGGAAACAAATTGAGTAACTTGCCGCGGGACTTGACGCGAGATGTCTACGAGAATGTTGCCCGTAGAACGAGCCGCCGCTCCAGGAGCAGGTTTATGCAAGATTACAAGATGTCTCGTGCCACGTAGATCTGGGCGGCGGCGTTGCAGGACGGTGGGCAAAGTTACAGTGACACGGTAGATTCAATGTTGCGCGGCATGTTAGGGATATTTGTCTCCTAGTGAATCCAAGAATTACAATTTGGGATTTTCAGTTTTCCTTTTCAAGACCTTGACAGTCAAAGTTCGCCTTTTTTACCTTTTCAAACAAACTTCTGCAGATATTAGCGTAGAGAGAGTAGGTGAAGAAGTTCCTCAGTATATTCAGCCGTTCAGTAATGTCTTCTACTTTCTCAGTATTATCGATGGTAGCAACGAACAAACCTTCGAACCAGCCCAGCGAATACTGGTACATTGGATCAATATTCGCCAACGATGCTATAAATAAATATATTTTTTTAATATTAAAAATATAGGTATACCTTTTTATTATTACCAACTTAATTATACGTGGCTCAAAGTACAGCTTCAGAAACTTCCAAGTTATAAGTCTGTCTAAACATACATATCAATAATTACACATTTTACTAACTCTCTTCACTTTACTGCAGCACCAATAACTTACCGATGAGGAAAAATAGATCGGTGGAATGCTCAGCAATGGGCACGTAGTCGTCCCGAGCCACGTCAATAGCCTGCTCCGTTACATTGGCCACCTCTTGCTTCTCTTTTATCTCATTCGACATCTCTTTTGCAGAGTTCAGAATCTAAACAATCACACATATTGAAAATAATATAATTATAAGAACCACTGAGCTACGTCATTCACTTTAGGACGTAACGAAGCCGAGAGGCTGAAGAGCCATAACAGTTTTCCCAAGTCGAACATCCCACTTAATGACGGCAGCTCTAGTGCGGCCCGATTAAAACTGTGGCTTCTCAAACATGCCAGCTGACTATGTCGAGCCTGCAGAAACAGCTTCCAACGGGCTACCAGCTGCTATGGCCGACCTGGAAATCTCTTAACCGACTAAGAAGCCAGGTGAGCCGCTGCAGGTACAACTTTAACGTTGCCCCACACTAGGAGCTTCTCCTGTATTGTGGGTGCGTTTACAAACATTTAAACTCACATACACAAACAGCCAGCCCGGAGCAATTACTTGTAAGTCGTACAAATATTTGTTTCATGCGGGAATCGAACCCGCGACACGCAGTACAGGAGTCAATCGCTTAACCACTGCGCTAACTTAGTCAGGTTGGTGTACTCCGATGAGGCACAGTGCGACTGTGGAGCCACAACGCAAACGATGACTCTCCTCTTGTCGTGCTCTCTGTGCATAAACACCTGCACTATGAAAGACCTTAGCAAGTCCAACGATAACGCTGTCGAAGTGGCCTCATTCTGATCTAAGCTTATTTAAAACAGATAAATGGAATCATCGACACGACGAAGAAGAAGCCTGAGCTGATCGCAGTCTGTCCTTATAGAAAGCGATTTAGATACGTGTGGGCTATTTATTAAATGAACGAATTTATGTATAGCCCAAAAAGGTGTTTTTCTCAAACATGCTTGGAAATTTCAGCATTATTTTGAAAACCTTCTTCGAGATAAATCGAAATTGCTGTATTGGCCAAATACATGAGAGCAGCGGCCGGCAAAAGTTGTATGAAAATCTATATCTGTTGTGGTTTAGCGGCCAAATAAATTATATACTAAACTCATATCTATCGTGTAATTTAAAAATAGAACGATCTTTTACTCCGAAATATGGCAACTAAGGAGGTAACTTATCAAAGGTGTTATTTAAATTTCAAACTGGCATATAGAAAGCTGTTTATTGAAAAAAAAAACAAATGAACACTTTAACGCGGGAAAAATTATTGTTGTTCGTTGTTCGTCGTTGATTTTGAAAACTAATTGTATTTTAATTTCCGCGTATTATTTGAGAAAAGTACTATACAAGCCTTGGCCACAACTAGGCATTAATGGACTTACGTATGTGTGCCTCGGGTTCGCCTCGGCCCACATTTACACGTTCGTCCATCAATGCCTCTTTTGCCGGCCGCTACAGTAATGTACTATTGTGTTACCTGGACAGCTTCTTCGTCTTCCAATAAATGTTCAGAAGTGGATAGTACTGTCAATATTTTCTTTTCAATGTCCTGTAGGAGCTTTCGATGCTCGGCGCTTTGCGTGGTAAGGTCTGTCTTGGCTTGTTGCAGATCGGGCCTTTCCCGGGCGACCACACGCGCCAGTAACTGCGCTTGCAGACCATCCATGGCCAGCATAAAGTTGACGAGAGTCACTCGCACGCCCACCTCGGGTAGGTAATGAGGGTTCGCCAATTTTGTACTTATGTATAATCTAGGAAATATTGTTTAGTTTAATACAATGTGACGCCCTAAATAGGATACACTAGACGTTTTCTAAAACTAGGTGACTGATTTTGAACAAAATTAAATAAAAATAAAAGTCATTACTTCATAACTACAGTTTTTAATACTCACTTAAAATCTTTACTGTATTCAACAATGGTATCACCAATTTTAATACAGAGGGCTCCACCTTGCTTGAAGGTCTGTTGTTGAAGAAGTGGTTCCAACATTGGATCCAAATCCTCCAATACGTTTTCTAACAAAACCTGAGCAAACAAATCTTATTAGATAACGTTCTAGAATTAAATAAAAAAACTATTAACGTGCAACCAGACTGGTCGAACGATGTCGATTAACGTTATCGTGGCATATTTTGCGATGACAGTCGACGTTAATGGACCACAGACTGGTTGCACCTTGAAACAATGTGGGCTTCATACCGGCTGTCCAAACTGTACTGCGTTTTCCAAGACGCGTCCCAAGTCAGCCTGCGTCATACGCACTATACTGAGATTGTTCGGTTTTTCCATATTTTTGATCCAGCGATTGGCTTGGCCTTGAGGATCAATCATCAAAGGCCAACGTCGAGCTGTCCTGTTTCACATTACCATAAGCTATTAATTAATGCTAAAAATACTGTCAGTAAAATTAACTATGGAGCTTGCACTGCTAGTCAATGTGCACAAAAATAAAACTTTTATATACACTCATGGACAAATTTAGAGGAACGCAAAACAAATTTTGTATCTTTATCTTTAAATCTTTATTTCTTAAAAAGTAAAGTACAGTACAATTAGTATGCGCTGCATTTACAACGTGGAACTTACAAGTGCACAGAAATTTGATCAATGACCCCCATGCTAGGTGGTACCTGTGTTACAAGGGCCATAAAACCAAATATCATGCATATGTGTGACAACTAAGTTTATTACTTAATTTAAATTTTGGTTATTATTCGTTAATTTAAATTGCAAACGTCGAAAAAACAAACGATCAAATGACAAAAATTCTATTCTATTCTATTCTATTTTTATCTATGACAATGGTGCCGATGTCGACAATTCTGCCAATGTCAGATGTGATATGAGAAAACGTGAGAGACGAAAATACAAAATAATATTTAAAAAAAAAAATTGGGTTTAATGTGAAACTTGTTGACGAGTATTAGTACACTGAAACAAACAAGTACAAATATTGTTAATTATATGTACAGACGCCAGCAGGTCAAGCTACCCGAAACTGTCAAATTTTCCCAATCAACCTTGAACCTTAATGCTTTAGCGATAAAGTTGAAAATCTATTAAAGAAATTTGACAGATTGTAGTAGCTTGATGTGCTGGCGTCTGTACATAATAAAACAGAACAATACAAATAAACTTAGAGCGTTGGTTTAATGCTCTAAGCTAATAAATGATCACAGTCTACACAAAAATCATCATAATTTGATGTCATTGACCCGAATAAAAAACATCAAAGACTCAAAGAGCTTTGGGGAAGAATGTGTTAGTAGGGATGAAAAGTTAATTGGGACAGAGATTTTTAATTTAGGGAGATGACTATACAAGTCATGGTCTGGGTTATTATTGGAGCAGTTAAAAAATATGTGCTCCAAAGTACCTTCATCCAACCCACATTCGCATAGCGATGAGTCTCTGACCCTAATTTTGTGAAGGAATACCGGGGAACAACAGTGGCCTATACGGAGTCGGCAAAGAATTGATAATACTTTCTTGGATATTTTTTTATAAGGGTAAAACCAAGGCTTGGGAGTAACATTAGGTTGTATTGCGTGATAAAAAGCACCTTTCAGTTTACTTGAATTTTGCGACTGCACCTGCCATGAGGTTAGCAAGCTCTTTTTTGGAAGGCCTCGCAGATCGTAGCCCTGGCATTGGAAATGTTTAAGGTCAGCGGCTTGGGACGTAACAGCATCCTTAGCAAGAGCATCAACATATTCGTTTCCTCTTATGCCACAATGACTTGGAATCCAAACCAAATGTACGGTTTTGTGATTCTTGGCACAAGAGAAAAGAGACTTTTTGATTTGAAGCAGGATTGGACTGTGCAGCTTACTCTTGTAAGGATTCTGCTCCAAAACTTGCAAACAACTAAGTGAGTCTGTGAAGATGACACCAAAACGTATGCTATGAGCCTCTATGAATAAACACGCTTCCAATATGGCCACGCACTCACCCGTAAACACTGATGATTGAACTGGGTACCTGAATTTTAAAACGATTTTGGAGTTTTGGTAGTATACCGCAGCACCAGTGCAACTTGTATCTGATAATTTGGAGGCGTCCGTGAAAAACCTTTCGAAATTGTACCATCGCTCACCAACCACCGCATTGAAAACCGAGTTCGCCGAAGGAGACCTTTTCGATATACCGATATTGTAGAAAATATCTGGTATAAAACAAATAATTTCATAGTCAAAACTGAAAATACGGAGTTTATTTATTTTATTTATTAAAACTTTATGCACAAGTAAAAAATAATACTGTACAAAGGCGGACTTAATGCCTGAGGGGAATCTAAATTTTGATAAACACGGAGGGATTTTAAAAACAAGGGGACTTATTTATGTTTCCAATAGTTGGAACTTCGGCATGCAACATCTAAGTCCTCCACTTTTTGAACCATAGGATGGGAGGATTTGGTAATAACTCTAGCCCAAAATCTCGATGCTAAATACTGTCTTCTCAAGGCCAACGGTGGTTCTGCGCACTCAACTTGCAATGCGTTAATTGGTGAGGACTTCATACAACCCGATATGATACGTAGGCACTTAGCCTGAATTCTGTCCAACCTGGCCAAAGCACCTTTGTTGCAGAAGGAAAGATCCGTAGTCCAACACACTCCGGATTAAGGCATTGTATACCAATTTCATGGTGTAGGGATGTGCCCCCCACCAGACACCGGCAAGCACTTTTAGAACGGGAATAGTTATCTCGCATCTATTAACTAAATAATTTAGGTGGTGTAAACCACTCAATTTGGAATCCAAAAGTACGCCTAAAAATTTTACTTTTGATGAAACCGGTATACAATGTCCTTGGATGCCCACTGAAATTTGTGGGATCAACCTCCTGCGGGAAAACACAACTACAGTACTTTTGGGGGCAGACAAACTCAGACCGTGAGAATTTAGCCATTGGTTTAGAGAGTCCAGGGATACGCAGAGAGACGATGCAGCGTCACTAACTTCGTTACTGGTGACATATAAAGCCAAGTCGTCAGCATATTGAAGAATTTGACAATCGTTGTTTAGGCATGACCCGATGTCAGCTGTATATAAATTGTACAGTAAAGGACTAAGAACAGAGCCCTGTGGTAGGCCCTTCCATGACATCCTAACGTCAAATTCCTCACCCGGGACTCTCAAAATCAAAGATCGAGATATGAGCAAACTACAGATGCACTGTATCATTCTCTCCGGTATTCTCAGCTATTGCAATTTTTGCCTGAGAATGGGAAGAAAGACATTATCATATGCAGAGGAAATGTCTAGAAAGGCAGCTACTACAGATTCATTTTTCGAAAACGATGAGCGTATATCTGAAACCAAAACCCCAACACTATCCATGGTACTGAGTCCCTTTCTAAAACCAAATTGAGACCTAGGTAGTAAGTCTCTGGATTCTACAATAAATTCTAGTCGGTTCTTTACTAAATGTTCAAATATTTTTGCAAGGACTGATGACAAAGCGATTGGTCTAAAGCTGTTTGGATCATCAGCGTGCTTACCAGGTTTTAAAATAGGTATGATAATTTGAGTTCTCCACTGATCGGGAACCCAGCCATAGGTGTAATAAAAATTTAAAATGTCTAAAAAATAGTTGTTTGCTCTATGACCTGCGTGTGACAATACCATCTATACCGGGGGCAGAGTCATGAACGTGTTTCAAAACTAAGTTAAGCTCCTGCATAGAAAATGGTACATCAAATGGATCCTGCGAAGAAATAAGTGATGGCTGGTTATGTTCTGTCTCCGATGGAACATACGGAGGAGCCAGTTTATCAAAGAACAGCTTAGCAGTCTGTCGAGTGATGGGGGAAGAAACTGAAGGGGAGCATCCAGATCTAAAGCGGTTGATCTTCTTCCATACCACTGATAAAGGAGTGGAGGGGGCCAGTGAACCACAAAAAACAGCCCAACCAGCACGTTTCTTCCTTCGCAGTAACCTTCTAGATTTAGCGAGGGTCCTATTGAAAGCTATTAGATTATCGCTAACCATCGCCTCATTATACACCCTTTCAGCGTCATCCCTTTCCCTTATGGCAGCTGTGCATTCCTGGTCCCACCATGGTGGAGGAGGAATCTGCCCACGTGCTGAGTTTTTAACAGGAAAACATGAGTCTGCACTAGCTGTAATGGCAGAAATGAGGTTATTATAACAGTCTGTCACATGGAGGGGGATCAGGGGAATCAAAATCACGACAAACTAAATTTGGAAGAGAATCTATTTTTTCCTCCAATAATGAGGAATAACCTGCCCAATCAGGATTAGACAAATTATACCTCAAGAGTGGAGGGTTAGATTTTTCTAAGTAAGTTTTCTCAGCCAAAGATATTATAATTGGATAGTGGTCACTACCATGTGACAAACTGGTACACTCCCAATGACAAGACGCTGCGATGTCCAGTGAGCCAAATGTGAGGTCAACGCAACTCTTATGCTGTCCAGGAAAAGACCTACGGGTTGAGCACCCATTATTTAAAATACATAGGTTAAGGTCATCTAGGATCTCAACTAAACCTTCCCCAAAACAGTCGCAACGTTCAGAACCCCACCTAAAGTGATGGCAGTTAAAGTCCCCCATAACAAGCACAGGGCCCTCTATGGTTTCCAACATACGTTTTAAGATTTGAAGGAAACTTTGATGAGGATGAGCAATATAAATAGATATGAGGGTTATTCCCTCTACCCTACTAGCCACAATGCTAATATCATCACCTAAAGGAGGCAAAGATACAGCGACAAGCGGAACACGATTGTTCACACAGAGAGCCGACCCGCCATAGCCATCAGATCGGTCGCATCTGAGAATATTGAAGGAAGGTAAACGGAAACTAAGACTCGGAACTAGCCAAGTCTCAGCGAGAGAACAAGCTAAAGGTTTGTATTTGTTTAGAAGGAATGTGAGCTCGTGCTTCTTATGAAACACGCTCCGCACATTCCATTGAAGGAATACGTACCGAGGCATTATTATGGGATGCAAGTGAGTTCATAAGTGAAGTAGCAACGTTGGTCGGTAATTGAGTTTTATTGGATGAAGACATTAAGGTTAACAGAAGTTTACTAAGAAGTTCGACTATTGAAGACAAGTTTTCAGGAGATTCGGATAAATGATTATTAAGACCACAGCCATTACGCTGAGTAGATTGGGGAGTGCTAGTGAGCTGCTGATGGGCTGTTTTATCGTAGGAGGGAGAAAGGAGAGCATGGGACTTTGGCTTAAGAGACACAGGTTTGCGGTATGACTGAGTCTGTGATTTAGCAATGTCTGCATAACTACGAGTGGAAGTGGGAACAGTTTTACTTGCTTCTAAATAAGAAATTACTTTCTCAGCTATAATAGATTTAATTGTCTTCTGCCTGCTGTACTCCGGACAGGCTCTGCTATTTGCAAAGTGACTTCCAGAGCACAACACGCAGAAAGCTTCGCTCTCAGCAATGCTACAACCATCACCGGGGTGATCATTGCCACACTTGCTACAGCGGGGTTTGGAACGACAAACCGATTCTACATGACCAAAACGGCAACACTTGCGGCATTGAATGGTGGGGTATACATACTGTTCTACGGTCAAAGATGTATAAAAACAGAAGATTCGTTTTGGTAAAACTTGCCCATCAAATGTGATGACACAAGTTTCAGTGGACCAATATTCAGTTACACCATCTTTATTAACCTTCCTATTCAATCTCCTAACTTTTATAATTGGACCACAGCCTACTGGGACTTTTAAATATGTCAGGACTTCCTCGTCTGAGAAGTCAGTAGGAATGCCACTTACAACACCCATACGGGTTATATTAAAAGACGGAATAACAGCCTCATACAAATTTGTCCCTAAAACATTATTACTAATAAAGGCATTTGCATCCTGAGGGGATGAAAACTCAACTGATATACGATTTCTACCAACACGCTTGACTGTGACAATATTTGATATGTTCTGATTTGTCAAAAAGCGCCCGAATGTAATTGGGTGAAGGGTAGTTCCAGAATTAGGTTGATTTTCTTGTCGGGAAACATGGACAATAAAAGGTCCTTTATTTATTACTGAGTATCTAACACGGCCAATATGAGTTCTTGGTTGTTTGGTAGGGCGATTGGATACATCCTCTTCATTACCGGGACGTTTACGGATATTAGTCTGGGGTGGAAGGATCTGGGACTCCAGATTACAGACCACATCTGCAAACTGGCTTAATGGGTTGGGTGTGGAACTTGAGCTATACGAAGAAAAGCCAGATAGGGGGGTAGTAGTAATATCATCAGGAGGGTCAGGGGGTTTATTTTTATCCATATTCATATTGAATATGAATAATGGTGTCCAATATCGTTAAAAAAACAAACACTAAACAAACCTGATAGCAGGTAACAACGAGACAACGCACAAACAAACACAATAACAAGTCACAATAAACACAATAACACCGAAAAACAGCCAAAATTCAAACACACGTGTTTCCCAGAAGCACACTGTGGCGAGAATGAAATGACAAAAATTAAAGAAAAGAAAAATACAGGAGAGAAATTTATATTTTTTTAGATATGCTTTGGAAAGGCTATAACGTGGGCATCAGTACTTAGTGTTGTCCCCTCTAGCTCTTCGAACTGCTTCCAGTCTCCTTGGCAGACTCAAGACTCAGACAAGTTATCAATAAAATCATGAGATTGCGTTCCACTCTTCCCGTAATGCGTTTTTAAGATCTCTCAAATTAGCGATGGCAGGATTTCTTTTCTTAATTTTTCTTCCAAGCTTATCCCTTATAATAGCGTTGAAATCAATTCAACGTCTCGAAGGTATTCGACAACTACGGCCGCAGCCATGGCGTGTATTATCATGCATAAAAACAAATCATCTCCTATAAAAGGGGCTAATGACACTACAATTTCCATATCGTGCCGCTGTTACTGACCCATTCTCAATTAAGCGGGGTTTCAGACGTGCCCCCATAAATGTACCTCCCCATACCATAACTGACCCTCCACCATATGGCTCTTTTACAATGATGTTGCACTGAGCGTGCCTCTCTCGCAGGCGTCTCCACACTTTAATCCATCCATTATCTGGCTTCAGGGAAAATCTGGACTCAATTGTGAATTAAACTTGACTCCAAGCTTCGTCGTTTTTGTGATTGCGAGCAAAATTAACTTGAGCTACTCGATAGCATGTGGCAAGAAGGGGGCCTTTCCTTGCCTCTGGCAGGCAAGTGTACATTTATTTCAGCCGATTTTAGTCGTCTTCTCACAGTTTTTGTGCTTACTGTAACCCCTCGAACTTCTTGGAGCTTCGTTCTTACCTCAGAAGAAGTTAAGGTCTGGTTTCTAAGCACGCTGGTAACGATGAACCGGTCATCTCTGGCCACAATTTTCCGTTTACGTCCTAGTTCTGAGAGTCTCGTATACCGCCCGATCTGCCGATACCTCTTGACAACTGGGCGTCGTATCACAGATTTTGATACTAACGTTTGGGCCACATGTTTGTATTATTTAACTTGAGTGGCGTTTAGATCTGGCAATCTCAGTTTATTTCCACTAACAATTTACACTTAACACGATACACAAGGCAGTCAAGGTAAAAATTTTAACAAAATTTAAAATTAAACTCAAATTCAAAAGTTGGCAAAATGTTTAGCAGTATGAAAGAACGCAAAATTACTTACAGAATAATAACATAAAAACCAAGGCAACTCGAAAAAAGCATTCCAAAACCTTTTTTGTCTTATAGCATTTACTAATGTTTATGGGCAACACGCACGATAATTTTACAAAAGGAGAAATTTCGAAAAAGACCATTTTTTGAGAAAACCTTTTTTTTTGCTTTTCTCTAAATGTGTCCATCAGGGTATTTGAAAGTTGTTAGCTGGTTGCACACCACCACACCTATCACTTTGATACAAAAGGTTTATCCATACCTATATAACAGAATTCTAGTTATTGGCTTACCTACTATTTCTTTCGGTTTCACTACCGTGTTTTATCCCACAGGAATCTAGCATTTTTCTGGGATAAAAACCTATTTCACTCGGCCCATAAACTAGATATCAGCAAATTCACGTTTATCTGTTGCTCCGTTGCTGAGTAAAACAAGGAAAAACTAACAAAGATACTTACTTGGGTGTGTGGCTAGACAAGAGCCTAAACTGAGGGAAGCATATAAATGAGGTGGTTAATATATGCACAAAGTGCTTATATAAAAGGTATAATGGCGGCTACATAATAATACTTTTGCGAAGGTTATACATGTCTCTAGAAGGCGTATGGATTATGCATCCTTCTTTAGATACGAGTATCATACGATAGTAGTGTTAAAAGTCATATAAGCAAGCTTGATAAAATTCAAAACCAAGCCTTAAGAGTGGTGGGTGGCTTTATCAGAAGTACTCCAATTCACGTCAGAGTGAGCGGCACATTGCGTCCATACTTATTAGGAGACAATATCTAGCGTATAAATATTCATTAAAGATTGGCTCTTGGTCAATAAATAAGTAGTACGACTAATTTCATTTCTGAAATGAGCCCTTGGAGTCACATCAGATAATGGAGTAATAAAAAAAAAACCTTTGCTCACACAAATATTTGAGGATGTGAAACAAAGTAGCT
The DNA here is from genome assembly GCA_937001585.2 of Brachylomia viminalis. NCBI lineage: Eukaryota > Metazoa > Arthropoda > Insecta > Lepidoptera > Noctuidae > Brachylomia > Brachylomia viminalis. The sequence goes on from OW443301.2 coordinate 6,917,151, forward strand.
ATGTTTCTGAAGATGTGCTTAACATATTTACTTTCGACGTTTGGTTGTCAGCCATTTATTTTAAGGAATGCTAAGCTATTAACTTAAAAGGGTATGGCTAGCTAAATCTAGATATGACCTTGATTAATAATATTGTAAAAGAGTTAAACATTAACTATAGTGGATGGCATAAATTATATTCTGATGGGTCTACTAAGGTCTAAGGGCGCGCTCATGGATTAGGTGCGAGGTTTGTATATCCGTCATGACGTTGGAACTCATTGCAATTCTGCAGGCCTTGTCAAACGCAATTGGGAAGAAGTATGATAAGATAGTCATTTTTACAAATAGTAAAAGTGCACTGCAACAGGTGGCCTGTTGCGCCTCTGGTTTCAGAGGTACATCGATAGCTTACGACATTTTAAAGATTATTTTCATGCTTATTAAAAGTTGAAATTGCATAGGTTCCAACGCATGGCGATTTACGGGGAAACGAGGAAGCGGACCGTTTATCTAAGTTAGCAGCGAAGGAGGGAGTCGAGTTATATTTTTTGCCTGATTACGTGGAATATATTCCCCTAAATTTAAAATGAAAGATTTAATCATTGGAAAGAGTATTTTAACGTTACATCTAAAGAGAAGGGCAGACAGTACAGACAAGACGAACTTCCCCGATTACCCTGGTTTTACTGTATTAGGTTAAGTAAAAACTATGTCAAGTTAGCAGTAAGATTGCGGTCTGGACACTATCCATCGGCGAAGTTTGCATTCCTAATGATAAAAACAAAATCAGCTACTGTAACACTTGTAATGTGATTGAGAATGTACAGCATTTTCTGCTGAACACAACCCGAGTTCGGAACCAGGATGAAAGAGAAATCTTATTCCATGAGTTCCATTTGGACAAATTAGAGGTAGGGCCAGTTCAAAGCATTTTGGCACAACCAACTTCAGATTTTGCTAAAAGAACATGTCAGCTAGTTTGTGTACTTCAATGATTAATATTTCCATTTCTTTTTAAGATCTAAGTAGTACTTTATGGTAGTTTGGATAAAGCATGACGGGGTTGACGTGACTATGTGGATAAAAACCCCAATTAAAATGATAAAAAATAAAGGCACTTTCGCAATTGTAAAGGACATCGTCGAAAAACGCCCCAGGACCAACAAACATCTGAGGATATAATAATTATAAATATATTTTATTATACTAATTGCGAATATCGGTATGAAACGGACATTCTGCGTTCCTTAATGAACAATTAAAAGAGCTGTAACGATTTACGACATCACATCAAAAATGCTAAAAACAATAGACAATCTTTGACAATTAGATAAGACATGACAATCAGTGATGCCCATTGACTTATAATAGTATGGACTGGAAATATCAACAAAAAAAAGGTGCCTACCTACCACTCATAATGTCTCATAAAATGGCTGCCATTGCTAGGGTTGTGGCAATCAACGAATATTGGTGTTACTATAACGAGTATCGATACGAGTCTTACTTGATATCACGTTTGGTTCATAATTATGAACTTACTTAAAATCTGTTGTAACAGAAAAAGATGAGTAGTTTACTTACCGTCTGTTATCTGAGGATAAAACTCTTATCAAGTGTTTTTTTCTGTACAGAATTAAAAACTAGTGTATACAACATGTCTGTGTAACATACCTAATTATTTATTAAAGAGTGAGTTGTGGAGTAAAAATAAAAATTATTATTTTTTTACTTAAAATATGTTTATTGGTGTGATAATAATTATAAATTATAAATGATTTTATTTCTGTAAGTAGGTTTGTACAAACACTTTTACACGTCAATCGTATTTTAAAAACTAAATTAGGTCGGCGGCGGCGCTTCCTATCTGACTACTCTGAGAAGAAAGGCCGAAAGAAACTCAGTGGTCACAGTATCTTTTAAAGTCCAGACAAAATCTTGGTCAGATCACGTGAAGGCTATACATATAGAACGCTGTCTGAAATGGTCTTTTGAGGAAAGAACCACACAAATTGTGTGTACCTGTCCAGTCAGTTTCTTCAGAGTATTTTTTTGGTGCGGGTAAACCTTTGGACTTATTAATTTGTCTTTTTAAGAAGTTTATTGGTCCCGCCAATTCTTCTATTACAACAGTCTGTTCCATGTTGATACAATTTTTTCTTCGAAGGTCTTCTATAATATCTTTCAAATTGGCAATTTTTTTTTGTTTTTCTTTCGAATATTTTCGATAAGGCGTTTAACTTTTTGTTGTTGATTGACACATTTTTCTTTTAAAGCCTTAATTTTTTCAATTTGTACAACCTGAAAAAATAAATGAAAATTACTTCAATCATCAACTTGCGTCAAAAATGCTGCTTTGTAATATTTGTTTCATGCTAAGTCTATAGATCCTAAAAAATCCAATTGTATATTTTACACTTTAGCACGAAGATCAGAAAACGTGCTGTTATATCACTGACAGGTGGACCTGTAGTACAGCTACGGAACAGAGAGGATACGTCATTGGTACCGTAACCACACCTTAAATAAGAGAGAACTCGGCTCATTTCATCGCCACATTTCATTTTTGATAATTTATCCCCTGTGGGTAGATTTTGTTCCAAAAATAGTTTATTTTTCTACTTTGTAAAAATTTCTCATTTGGATTTCAATGTTTTCTCATTATTATTGTAATGTTATAAAATTTTAATTTTCGTAAGAACCTCTTGTAGTTTTCTAGCATCAAAAGCGTTTGAGTAGATACACACCACTTTGTGCACTGTTTCGTCTGTTTCCACAATTCGGTGGGGAACTGTAATGGAGGCATTACAGTAGATGTGATGATACGTGGAGAAACGTCCGTGTTTTGAATGTTTCTCGTTTAACATAATACAGATGACTCGTGACGTTGTTTTTTGCCAGGTGCCTGAAAAAAATAGATACTAATAATAAGCAATTAGCAATTTACAATAATACAATACATCTATTTATTTATTTCAGGCCAAGGGCCGGGCTATTATTAATCAATTATTATTTACACTTACCGAAAATACTGTGGGAACAGAGTAATCATGTAATCTCATTACATCAAGTGTTCTATTGAAACTGCTTTCTTCAAAGTGAAGTGAACAGAGGTACCATTCTTTATGTCGCGGATTAATATTTTCTTCACCAATAGCCTCTAACCACTTTTTCTTTAATCCTTCATTTTTAGGAAACCTATAAAAAAGGTAAGTATTTTGATCAATAAATCATTTTGGTTAGAGTTGCTGCTAATATCTAACTAAAATAAATAACTAAATGTCGGTGTCTTATTTTATCATCATATAAAACTGTCTCCCGGTGCTGTGACCAAGCAAAGTCACTCGGACCGATTAGGACACGCAGAACGATTTATGTTAACATCGCTGATTGTACCGATATCGTTTCAGCAGAGGAACTAGTTTCGAAAACTATTACAGCAACGGTACAACACTATTCCACTATGACATATTATTGTAAACAAACGAATGAAATAATAAATAGGTCTGTTATACGAAAATGACCCCAAATATACCTTACTAAATATACTTTAGCCTTAAAATCACGATTGAGTAACAATTTGTTCATCGAACGTGTATGAATTTATGTAATAATGCATGAAAATCGGCTACTAACCTATGCAAAGACAATTGAGGTTGATTTCCATTCTTTCTTGGACCACACTTCACAATATAACACATAGGCATGTTGGTTTGCTGTTTTCCAACATTTACAGTCATTTTTAAAGGTAAACTTCTCGTAATATTCTCGCAAATCTCAATAACACAAAAAATAAACAACCATTTGACAGCACAACTACCACGAAACTCGTCTCCACAGACTAAATAGAATGTCGCATAAGATGGCGGATAGGGCACTTACCTACAACTGTCCCTACGTCACGACAAAATGTTACCATAATGAGCAACAACTTAAATATTGTTGTCTCTTTTAACACATATGATTATTTCATTAGAAAGAATGAGACAAAACGATATTTCACAGTCTGTATCGTATTTCACTCATATTTGTTTGCAAAGTGTATGTCAAATGTAACGCGGCGCCTCCATGTTTTTCCTATCTCAATGGTGATGCCTAATCTTTCATTTCACACATCGAGAGCGAGATTACTTGACATGACCACCTGCTCGCGGATGTCATACGCTCCCGCACCTACGAACTTTTCTTTTCAACCTTTTTCGCTCTAGGGTATGACGCTTTTGTGGTGACTTGTGCGACATTTTTAATAGTACCGTTCACCTCAGGTGCGAAAAGAATTCAACAACAAAACCAATTTTCATATCCTAATCCATGCATCCTAAATAATTAATTATCTTTTCTTTACAATTACTACACATAATGGCGTTTGTGCACTACCTCCTATTCGATTCATATTCGTGTTTCTTTTACGAACAGCATAAAAAACGGATCTGAAATACACGAACGGGCGCTGTACACTCACTCGTAGTCGTTTCGTATTCATGATTCGTTATGGGGAATTTTTCATCATCTGTTTTAACAACACGAATACGAAAGAATGTACAAAACACCTTTTATTAAGCACGGTGGCTACTTCAATCCGTAAAAACTGACTCGATGTGAGAAATTCAGTAATATAAAAACGAAAACGAAGCAGTGCACAGACTACCATACATGTATTATAAACGCTATTTCGAATTGTATTTTAACGAATCACGAATGCGAACCGAATACGAGGTAGTGCACGAAAGCCCTATATGAGATGCATTGTAATATTTCAAAAAGGATAACACGCTTTGTACTTAACGGTATCGATTTTGTTTAAAATATATCGATACGGATCAAATGTATGAGCATCCCTAATCCTTGTCATGTCATGTCATGTCAATCAACTCAACTGTCTAGTTATTGCACTCACATCACACCCGCTCGCATTTCTTCGTGATTACATTATGTAGTAATTTCAATTTGCTTTATTTAACACCAAACAAGATAGGTACATAAGTACTTAAATGTTTTACTAAATCTCTTAGGTTAACTAGCCACAAACAGGCAATAGAAATAACATTAGGGACATGCATTTACTAGTATGTATTTCTAAGTATTGAAAGAATAGATTGCTTCTTACTAAAGATAACCTCAAAATCTTTGTTTTCCTTTTAAATAGATACTTACTACTAGTTGTCCGTAACTAAACTTTGTCTTGATGGGCATATACTTGTAATTAAAAGTAATTTTCCTTCGCTGTTGGTTCTGGGGCGAAAGATGTGTGTATGCAGAACAATCTCCTTTGTAATAGTAAAATATAAAAGGGGTATGCGACCGCGGCTGGTGGTGGTGTGTTGTTGTTACTTCTAACTTGGCAAACATTTATTAAATAACACATGAACAATGTGGTAACATTATTACGTATTTCAGTAGAAGTAAAATGGTACATACTTGTGTAAAGTAAAATAAACCCGTTTTAAATAATTATTACAAAAATCCAGTAAGATTAAAATTTGTTATCGGTATTATCGAATAAAAAGAAACTTCTCACTTGATGATGATGGCGCTCTCCACGCTGAAGTCGTCGGCAGGTAGTCCGTCGATGTTCCAATGCTGGATGGTGACGGCGTCGCCCAGTACTTTGATCAGGCTGTAGTCCAGCGTGCACACTATGCCGCAGTCGTGGCACGCTTGTGCCCAAGATAACATCTAACAGAAAGGGCGATTAATTTATTTATGTAGGTACACACAAAACATTTAAAAAAGAACAATACACCAAGATAGAAGAGCACAAAGGTACTGCTTATTACAGTAGAAATGTCTGTTATTACGTAGACTGTGTAAAAAGACAAGGGCTTTTTTGGTGTCCATGCAGATTTGCATACGCACGCGAGAGTTGTGTACGAATCACGCGCAATATACTTTTTTTTTTTAAACGTGACAAAATAACGACGATTCGTGTCTTTGACAAAGATATGTGTTGATTATCATGTGTGCTATACACACGCGAGTCGCAGATGATGTAATGAAGAATCTCATTGCGGGCGAACACATGCGGGCTAATCCCGCGTGCGTGAGCAAACCCACGTGACACTAGAAACGCCCTAACATCAAAAAGATACACCGTGATGGGCGGCTGACTGTACGCTCTAAGCAGAAATTGTAACAGTCGTCACCGATTATGAGAGACATGGCAGTTTTATCGATAAGACGCTCAAGGGGGATCGTAATCCAGTCAGTCCAGCAACAATAACAGCTTTCAACAGTAAGCCGCTTCAAGAGTACTTGTAGCAGGTACAAAATAATAACACCTTATATAAATTAAATATTACATACTTGTGTATTTCTAAAAGTTGCTGTAAATGGTCCGAGATATGCGATGATTCCAGCAGCAATCAAGATGTCCCCTGTAATGACAAGAAAATCAACTAGGAAGAATAATGATAAAATAATCTTATTGCTCATATTGTTATCATTTTATTATGAGTAGACAAAATAATTTAAACCATGAAGGCAGGAGATTGTTTTACCCATACCACAAGGTCTGACTAAGATTATGTCTGGACTGTAAAAGAGACTGTGACTTCTGTTATTCATTTAGTTTTAAAACATAATTTATTTTTGACGTGTCTATGTGTTTATTTTACCAATTTACAAAAATAAATATCATTTAACCTGTAAGTGCATTGTAAGTTTCACGCAAATTCTTAGCGATTTGCGTCCAGCGGGTCTTCTCCCCGCCGAGACCCGAGATGAGCATTTCAGCTCGTTTCAGTTTGTTGCTGCAATCCATTACCTCCTCGTCCAGTACCTTCTGTTGACGACTCTGTTCGGCTAGGACGTCTACCAGTTTTTTCAGTTTTAGTTGTACCTAAATTGGAAAAATGTATTAGCTATTTACAATTTTATAAGATATAATAACATATCTTTGGTGAAGTGTGAAAATTAAGTTAAAGTGAACCTGAAGCGCAACATCATTTATGTTATCTTTAGCGGTATAACGTGAGCTTTAAATGACTATTCGTAGGGTCGGTAAATGAACTGACCTCTCTGAGCTGAGCCTGCTTCACGGCGAGGGCGGCACTGGCTTTGTCGTACACTGCCTGAGCGGCCGCCAGCCGTTGCTTCTTAGGCGCTACCACCTTCGCCACTTTGTCGTACTTCGTCATCGCAATCACCCATTTGCACATACCTGTACGTTATATTGTTGTATTTGTATTATTTATCTTGATATTAATATCATAACTTGATAACTTGTACACACTAGACATCGAATAAAATTGAGGGCAATGGTCAGATTGGAGTGGTGTTTTGTGTGATGCGTGTAGCGCAGTGCTACGCCGTAGCCTCGCGCGTAGCAAAACGGCGTTGAGAACAGAACAAAACATTTTTTTTTAAATCATGTTTTAGTAATTCATCTTTCCTTAAGTTTTTTTTTTTTAGACAATGTCTTCAGGTCCTGTACTAGGTAGAACCTGTACTACGATGACCTGATGACTGATATACATACTTGTATACATATACACACTCAGACACAGGTCATTAGACATGTTCATGCACACAAATGTTTGACTTGTCCGGGGATCGAACCCGGGACCAGCGGCTCAGAAGGCAGGGTCGCTACCAACTGCACCAACCAGTCAGTCAAAAGTGCAAACTGGCCTACACTTTTTTTTTTATAAATTAAAAGCTATGTTTAGCTTCTACTGTCTTCTTATTTAAGTTTCAGTGTCGTCTTTACTTCGTTTATTCAAGCTCTTTATCTTTGAAGACTATTCTATCCTACATAAAATTGATTTGACTAACCCGGCCTCTTAACCTGCCTCAAATAACAATCAAAGGTCGAGATTGACAAACGTGACTTAGCGCGTACTTTGGCCAAGCATCATTCATATCATTGTCGCACAACTGTTGAACTGCATGTTCAAGATAGAGACGGAAACAAAAGTCAAAGGCTTCTGATTAAAGTGTAAACAAGCTCTGTTCAGTTTAAATCCTTACGCGATCTGTATTTAGAAGATTTCAACTTTATATCGCATAACTTTACCCAACAATTTTATTTGAATAACATAATAAAATTGTTCTCAACATAACGGTCATTGGCAAGAAGGGTAACATAACTCTCTCACATCTGCAATTTTGAGTTAAGTATACAGGGGAACGTGGTAAATTTCACAGTTTTTGCTACAAAAACGACATTCCGCTAAGCCTACAATTGAGGCATCTAGAGAGGTTGTGATTTAAGCTCGCCGTATTCTTACTGCTACTTTTAAACTTTTAAATCATCATACCCAAAAATGTCTCTTTTTTGAATTCAGTATGTCAAACTTCTCGCAAATGAACGATAATAAAACTCCTTTTTTATATTTTTTTATTTAAGATGGGTTTGCTCTTGACTCTAGTCTAGGTCAGCGGCGACAGAGACAGAGTCGACGATGGAGTGAGCTCAGAAGAAGCCTGTTCACTCTCACTTTGAAGAGATTAGGCTTGTATGCGTTCGAAAACACAGACGCAAGTTCCACTCTTTTGCTGTGCGCATTACAAAAGACATTTGGAAACGCTTAGTGCGAATTAGTGGAAGAGCCATCCCAAAGGTGGCTGCAATACTCCATGCAGGATCGGACTTGTGCTTTGTAAAGGGTCAAAAGCTGTCCAGGCGTAAAGTATCGCTTCACTCTATTTAGGATGACCCGTTTCTTGGCCGCTGTTAGGGCTTTGTACTCGATGGTGGCGCCGAAGTTGTGACCTGATGTCCTCTCTCTCACAGAGGGGAGGCCTGTGTCCCAGCAGTGGGAACATAAGCTAATGATGATGAATAAAATTGTACTTGAAAAATCATCGACAAAAATTGACGTTATAAAGTTAACTTCAAAAAGCAAAGGAAAATGACTTCTAGTTGACTAAAATTTTGAATTTCGGGTTTAAGTATTCAAATAATCAAAGCAAAGCACTCAATTTGTAAGTGATACTATAAATTGGCACCAACAGGTAGGTAAGTACATTTTCTGATCCATTTGTTTAGATTTTCATTAGATAGTTTTGGAACAGACTATACGTTTATCAATCTCGGCCTAACTAGTAGCTCACCCTCTGCGGCCACAGACACAGTCTTGATTTTCTCTGGCACGAACCCCTCGTCCTGCATGACGGTCGCCATCAGCTTCTTCATAACGGGCGGCGGGATATTATCCTTGTCGTAGTTCTGCAGGGATTCCAGGAACTTGATGTCGTTCAGGATCTTCTTCGAAGGCCCCCAATAGTCCTCAACGGTGCCAACACCAGACGGGTTCGGAATCTTGTCTGGTTTTACATCCTGTTTTATTTTAGGAGTGAGTACTTAGTTTGTTGTATCTATGGCGGGTGCAGATTGGTGAAACGCAACATTAAATGTAGCACACATGAGCTGTCGTATTCTATGCAATGCAATGCAACATCAAATGTAATGCAACAATTTGTTTCAAACTGTGTCACATGTAATGTTACGTTTCATAAATCAGTACCCGACATTAGATAAATTATTATAGAACATACTCGAAGAGAGGATACTATCTAAAATCAGCAAGTTTTGTGTTAGCAAAAACAATTAACATAGATATCGAATAACAACCAATCTAAAAACACCACAAAACGGCTCACGGTGAATTAATAATACATGAGAAAAAGGTGTTAATAATGTTTAAAACGTTGGAACAAAATAATATGTAGGTACATTAGTACATAGGTACTTACTTAGATCAAAACAAAAAAATGCTTATTAAAATTAGTTCTTCTAAAACCGTATTTCTTAAGTGTAAGCTTGATCTAATTTAACACAGTGATTTATTAGCATGAGAGATACAATTTGACAATAGAAAAAAGGAAAATGGCAAATTCTACTAAGAACTGTGACTGGCACGAATCTTGAGCGCTCGAATTAAGGGTCGGGATTGGTTTGCACATTGATTATAAATGATATTTATTTCTTTAAATTGGTTCAAACACTTTTACACGTCAACATTAAATTATGTTTTAAAACTGGACGAGTTCGGTGACTACTCTGAGAAGAAAGACCGAAACAAACTCAGAGGTCACAGTCTCTTTTAAAGTCCGGAGTGACACAAAGAGTAAACCTGTGGTTAAAAAGTTCCCTCTTTATCATCGAGCGCTGAAGATTCGTGTCGGTCACTGTACAACGATCGTCATGCTAGAGAAGTGTATGTACAAAGTTACAATCTATGTAACATCGTGCGATGAAAGTTACTTATTCACTTACCGGGTCATCCCACTTTAGTTAAGCGGTAAAACATAAAATATATAATAACCTCGTTTTGTCTATTTCACATGGCTGTGTAACAAGCAGCATGAAATAAGTCAGTAACTTAAATACTATTGTGGCGCCATCTACAACGCCACATGCGAACTATGCATCATCCTGATATCACGCAAAATCCTGCATCGCGCAAGCAGAGTTTACCGCGCAACTAGCATATGAGCAACGCCCCGACATCAATCATGGCAGTTGCCGACCAGACATGTCACTCGTCTAGTCGGATGATCCTGTTTTCTATAGCAGATGAGTGAACTTTACACACAGTTCCTCATAACTCTATACTATAAATATTATCTCAGTCTTATTGAGATGTTATCGCAAACAAAATCGTTTCCATAAGTCATAGGCTCATATGTACAAGCAGGCCTAGGTGGCAGGGCAGATGTTCTGTACAAAAATAGCCTTGTATTCAAAACTAAAAGTTACTAGCACCTAAAGCCACGTTTACATGAAGAAAGTTTCTTAAGCCAGATTCACATGACTGTATTGTGTCGTGTCGTGACGCCTTCTGACGCCGTGTTAGCCAATCAAAACTCGTTTTGATTTGACGTAGTTCTGGACAAATTCGTTTGATTGGTGTATCCCGCGTTACGCCACAACACGACACAGTAATGTATCTGTGGCTTTACCGTCGAGGGGAAGAATGCATATTAATCTATCACCATATGAAGGGTACAGGAGAAAAATTATGGGTGTCCATTTGACTTTGATTGGAGACAATCAGTTTATTAACTTCATGTACTCATTGTATCTGTTAATACTAAACTCACACTAAATTAAATTCATGTTAATAAGGTCATAATTATTGTCATGGTTGGAATGAAAGTCAAGGTTATTAGAGCATCATATGTATTTTTCTTTTTATTTAAAAAAAACTGACCTAATATTCCAGGAGAACAACGATGAATGTCAGTCAAAAAGTGATGAATGTCATCAAGGAAACACTATGCTTAATTAATCATCATTAATGATATTACTTGCATTGGGTAGTACAAGAAAATATTTTTTTGCCCTGTGTCAACAGAATTTTGCCAAGTCCAAGCCGTCTTTGTATTTGGCTGCAGATATTGGTAGCAATGAATCATATAGTTTTTGAGGATGTGTGAATTCATTTGCTTGTAGTTTTGGATATTTTAGTTTTGGATAATCTATTATTGGTGATAAATTGATAATATTGGATACCCATGCATCATTTGTATGAGTCTCTGTGGAAAATCAATTTTGGTTTTTCTTTGTGTACTCTAATCTCTTTGATAGAGCGTCGTATTGGGATTGGGAATTTTGGTTTAAACATGTGTTTAAAATAACCTGCCCAATTCCTAAATAGGTACGTCCTGTTCACACTGCTCAACTATAAACAGAGATGGCTTACACCTGGCCATTGTTATTTGATCAGCATATTCAGAAGGTAACTCAATATGATATTTTTGATTTATAGCCATATTTCTGTCACATTCCATTTAAGAGTGTCCTCTTACTGGGAACCATTCAAATGACGAAAATATTTATTTTTTGTCTAACTTTTATTTTAACTTATTTGTCTGAATGTATGTTCCAGCATCATGCAACAACTACCGGATAGATTTCGTTAAAATTTTGCATATATATTTCCTATAAGTCTGGTTAGTCCATCCGTGGGTCAATCCGTAGGCTATCATCACGCTATTTGCAATGGGGGATGAGCAATACTTCAATTGATTCGTATGCTTCCATAGTTTACAGCAAATTGTAAAAAGACGAGCCAAAATATTGCAGATTTAACCCTTATCATGATTATCATCACTCTATATCTTTATGGAGCTAAGCGGTCAATCATGCCATATACAGGGATGGGGCGATAAGGGCCCTTAATGGGGTACCTTAATCGTTGTCGCTACAAGAAAACGGTCTTAGGAGACTATATTCTTAACTTTTTGAAACATTTTGATCTGCATTCACAGATTTATAACAAGAGTTACAGTCAGCAAGAAAATGACAATATTCACAAAAATTATGTTTGATGCCAATCTATCCTGTTTCGTATAAGGATCCAAAAACTCTATCGGACCAACTGAGGTTAGATTCAGATTTTGATTATGGTAGGTGAATAAACCAAAATGATTATAGAATATTGTTGTTTTTTTTTTAATTCAGATACCTGCCTAAAATCTTTAGTCGTATTTTTATTCAAACGAAGTAAACAGATTTTTCGAAATTTCCAGACACGTCTCTTTGATTTGGATCATAATAGGTAGCATGAAAGATGTAGATGCATGTAGCATGCATGCATGTAGCATCTCGAAACTTCAGTTTACTTCGTCTCATTAAATGATGAAAATACGACTTTACATACAAGAAGCGCTAGCCATTTGAATACTATGAAGGAGTACTGAAATCTATAGCAATATAATTATCACAAACTTAGAGGTAGGTGGTTTATTTTTATAACAGCTCGCTAAGGTAGGTTGAGAACTGCTATTACCGCAGTCCTATTGAATTATTCCTATTTTGGAACTTGTCCACATGCTGGCTACTACTTGCGTGTGCAAATATTACTGTTTTTCAACAAAAAACAAATAATTCTTAAGCATCAAATTAGGTTATTCCAGGTATGTCAAACTTTGCCGCGTTTTTTCTGTCTCTACTTTCGTTTGCCAGACTTTATTTCACTACACCGTAGGTACCATAAAATGTAAACCTAAGGAACAAAATCGAACATTTGGGGGAGGCGGAAGTAGCATTTCAAAGGCATTTCATTAGGTCATCGCTAAGAATGCATGAGAGACTTAAAACGTCACTGCTGCATTATAACTATTTATGGCACATTTATCGCACACAATATGACATTGTGTTAACTCTTATCGTGTAAACACACACTCTCGGCGGCCGAGTAACTCTCTAGCGTACCTTAACGCACTTTTATATTTTAAAACGCTGATGATCTTCTATTTAAAAAGTAAAATATAGACCTTCGCAACAGCAGTTACTTTGGTAAATGTACCTTTAATATGCAGATAGCCTCCATGACGATGCGGATGCCTCTCGGAGGACTCTTCATGGTCTTGATGAAGGTGATGTCCTGAGGGGTGAGGGTGTCGAGCGCCGCGAGGGCCGAATTGAGGATCGGCATCGCCTCCGCCAGGTCAGCGTCACATTCATCTTTGATGCCCTGGGCCTCCCGTGCCTGTGTACGCACACAGAAAATAAGTAATAATGGAATAAAAAGTATTTGACTTGTATGTTTGAATGGTTGTATGTCCATCATTTTCTTAAAAAACTACTGAACCTATTTGATGATTTTGTAACTAACGTTATTTACATACTTTTAAGGGCATGTTTCCGATTATATAAGGACTAAAAGGTGAAAAATAAAAAAGGTAACTTCTTTTTTATTGCCACGGACACCCGAAACTGTCATTATTTTATAATTAGTAGTTTTTATAAGTAGGTAATTCCGGTATATCTTTTTATAAGATAACATTAAAGCAAACCAAGAAATAATGATATCCTGGATAATACAAAAAGGCACACGTTCACTTGCCTGTTCTTCCGCAGCGGTCTGGTCAACAAGTACTTCGGCTTCCACAAGTGCGACCCCTTCCTTCTCCTTCTCAACGATTGCAGTAGTTTCCGCCACCGCTTTGGCGCCAGCAGCCAGTTTAGGCTGCAGGATTTCCAAAGCTTCTTGCAGCGCTGATACTGATTTAGCCGCGATTGCTAACTGGTCCAGTCCCGTTATGTAGCGCTTTTCCGCTGTTGTTAATTCCCTGACCAAGTAAAAGAATTTAACAGAGTGCATTGTTGCCTCACCTCCTGTCGCAGGGCAACACTACTTCCACTGCTAACGCCATCGATATAACACGAGTTCTGTCCGAAACTATTAAAACACATAGTGTAGTGTATTCATCATCGACACGACGAAAAATCGCATTGTTGTCTTGTATGCTTAACGAAGGCGATTTTAACTGTTAAAAGATATATGCAAATATGCCCTTGTAATGATTGGTGTGAGGTTAGGTAGTTTTTTGATCAACCAACCACAACACCTAAAATTAATCACTAATTGGATAGCTTGGAAGCCAATTGATCTAACTAACATTTTGGCATTTATAATGGTTCCATAAAAGCCAAAATGCACATAACTCAATTTTTTCCAAAATATTCGTTGGATCACTTGGCTTCCAAGCTAACCATTTAGGGACTTTAGGCTAAAGCGAGGGTTACGACTTTAGGTAACAAAGGTTGTAGACTCACAATCGTTTCCTGGTAAGCAACGACTTGAACATGTTGATAAGTTCCAAATAGGCGGTGGGTGTGACGTAGTTGAATCTCTTGAGGCGACGCAGGAACTGTCTGGTGAGCTCCTGCGTGTCGCAGTGGAACACCTGGCACAGCTTGATGGCCGTGTCTCTCTCTAGATCCGTCAGCTCTATGTCTTTCAAGAACCGGGTCGCCACTGCCAGCAACGCGTCTGGTGGCCATTCCTGGTAATCGAAGGAAAATTTCATGTAGTTTTTTTTTTTTTTATTTCAGTTTGGTTTGCTCTTGACTCTAGTCTAGGTCAGTGGTGACAGAGACAGAGTTGACAGTGGAGTGAGCTTACCCAGAAGAAGCCTGTTCACTTTCACTTTGAAGAGATTAGGGTTGTATGCATTCGGAAACACAGAATAAATTAATTCCTTTCGGCACGATCTATAGAATAGCCTGTCACCATGAAAGTGGCTGCCCAGGTTGTTTCCGGCTACTCATGCAGACACAAAAAAATCCCAAAAAGTTAAATTGTACATATAGAACAAGCAAGCTGAAGTGGCAATGGGCCGGCCGTATTAGCCGTAGAGCCGATGACCGTTGGGAAGAGGTTTTATTGAGTAGAGACCGCAAATCGGCAGACGTAAGGTAGTTCGGCCGCCCCAAGCTATGTGGAGCAACGATCCCAGTCGCAGCTGGATGGAAGTAGGGAGTAGTCGAGGCTCATTTTAGTGGCGTGTGGTTAGAGGAACCGTGTTAGGGAGATTGCTATAAGCTATTATGACCATGATGAATATAAAAAAGAGACATACTTGGAACCAGTCGATGGTGCAGCAGTTGACGAGCGAAGGGAACTTGCGGATGCGCGTTCTCAGCGAGGTGCCGGCAGGCGACATGGCTAGCACGATATGCAGCTGGTCGCGCACGATGGAAACGAAGTACGCGTACAGCGCCGTTGGGCTGCCGTCCGTCTGCAGCGACTTGTCACGCTGACGGTCGATCTGAACGAGCATAACAGAACGTATAGAAACTAGAAAATCATCATTCTCTTGCTCTTTATCGCAATTTCTTTGGGGTCGGCGCAACATGTCTGCTTCTATCAGACTTCTCTATTAGTTGTCATCTCGAATATAAACTAGAATATGCTGTAGAAAAAGAAGCAGTAGTTCCTGTAGGCCTTTGAGAAGGAGCTAGTCCGGAGAAGCACTAACATCATAGCTATTTTTGCTGCCAAGCAGCGTTGCTATGTTCCGGTTTGAAGACCTTGGGTGTCGATGTAATTACGGCCAAATGAGAGATTTCAGTTTTGGCTCTGGAATAGCATTCACTAGAAAGAAATAAAATACTTACAACTCTCATTTTCTCACAAAGTTCTGCTTTCTCATCAGCACAAAAGATATTCGGTACTTCTCCAGAGTTCAGCATATTATTGACGTCTTCAAGGAATCCTTCTTCTTTAATCTACGTAATAAAGATGAACAAATCATCATCTTTCCCAATTTCATGGAAAAAACTATGAAAGAATTTTCAAATGGAATCGTTATTTGTCACCTGTGACTCTATAAATAGGAAGACCATAAGCAACTCGGGTGTGCTGGTCTTTCGCAGCAACGTCTTCAAGTCTTCTCGCCACTCGTTCTTACCATACGTCCGACTCATCTCCACCTGTGCAAATAGTAAATAGTTATTTATCCAACATGTGAGGAAAGTTCGTTTTTCCTATGAGTTTTGATTTTGAGTCTTGAGCGAAAGAAGGATTGAAAAATAGAATCACGAGCGCAGCGAGTGATTATAAATTTCAATCCTGAGTAAGCGAAAGACTCAACAAAACGAATAGCAAATAAACTTGCTCACATGTTGCATACAAAACTTTTCACCACTCCCAGCAAGAAAGTATTCAGTCGTCATAGGTAAATAAATTAAATGGTCACAAAGCAAATAATTAAAAATTTATTAATAAAATTATTCATTTATTAAAATATCTTTAAAACTTAACATAAAAAAATCAGGCAAGGTTAGTTTCTGAACGGGATCATTACTTTCCTCACTGTTTTCGTAGAGGAAAGACACTTCTTTCGTGCGGGAGTAGTGAAAATTTTTTTTTTTTTTTTTTATTCAATACCGGTATTTTTGCCGATCCAGATAATATAAACGAGATGACATCTACATAGTATGATCGTCTGCAGCAATATTCTCAGAAGAGTCCTTCTTATAGAGAGTCATCTAGTAACACAAGATGATAATGTATGTAATAAAACAATAATTAATAATTTTGTGCATTCTCACTTGCTGCATCAATTTTCAGTATGGTTCTATTGTCGTAAACTGTCGAGGCCCAAGCAGTTCTCATTTTATAGTCGTTGGAAATGACAAACACGTGTTTGTGACTTTTACAAAAATTGAAAAAAAAAACAATAACTGACGCACACTTGACAAATACAATGACTTGATCTACTATCACAAGTCTGCCACTCTTTCCCAACCACTGTATAGTAGTTCTGGAGTGACCTAGTGAAGGTTGCGGGAATGTTGGATGCCAAAAGCACAGGGCTGGTCGACAAGTCGCTGTAGTGGACGTCTTTCAACTGAAATGATGAGCATGATAGTGCTAACCTGGAAGAGGTCGTACTCGTTGATGTGCGCGGCGAGGCGCGTGAGCGACTGCCGGCCCGAGCCGCCCAGCCCCACCAGCAGCGCGTGCGAGCGCGGCTGCGTCAGCACGCGGCAGATGCGCGACACGTGCTCGATCGCGAACCTGTACACAACAACACACCTGAAGGCCTAGACAATGTAATATTCAACCAGCGATAACTATGACGGAAAAGTCAAAAGTGTAGGTATGGGGGACTGTAAAAAGAACAAAAGCTGACAAAAATTTATACGAAACGAACGCACCGAACTTAATCATTACGTAATTATTGGATAACGCGTATAAATTATTGTGGTCTAGAAAACATAACTAGCCCCACAGGGATAATAGGTATGATCTGATATATTTTATGTCTTACGTGAAGAGTACAAGGTTCATAGGTTTCTTGGTCATATTGTTGAACTCGACGAGGAAGGCTTCAGTAGTTGCATTCAAATGTTCCATATTTGAAGTCTCCATGTAAAAGCGAGTATCCACTTTCGGATTCGCGAAATCACAGTAAATCAGTCTTCGGAGATGAAGATCGGTAATTTTCTATTGGAAAAGAAAATAAAATCACATAAGTAATCTAACGATTTATAAACGTGTGCCTTATTGTGACATGACCAACTATAATGAAATGAGTAATAAATTCATGGGCTCTTTTATTGAGATCTATCACTCAGCTATTTTGAACTGTGATTTCCGTCCGAAACAGCCACTGAGCACATTCAGACAAGATCGAAAATAACTACTCTTCCAATTTAAATCCAAAGACAAATATCTGACCTCGCCAGATTTTGAGACGAGTCTGCTGAGCATTTCGTCGAAGTCATCGTTGAGGTTGTTGGCGGTGGCGGCGCGCAGGCAAGTGACGAACCACTGCCGGTCAGACTCCTCCACCAGGCGGTCGCTGAACACGCGCAAGCACTCGTGAACCCACAGACGCTTCATTGACTGCAAGTCTGGTGTTACTTCGGGCACGGACAGTAGAATACCCTGTGAAATATTTTAGTGGGAAAAATTAGAGCTAGTTCTAATAACACGACCCGTTACAATCTCTAACCATCTATATATCTCTATATCTCTCGGCAACTCTTGATTTCGTCTTCAAAATCTTAACTGTAAAAGCATCAATTGAACATGTATTTTTTTTAAACCTTATCGTTTTATTTCTCAGCATAACCTTAAAAAAATAACAAAAACCTACCTATAAACTTAACTATACTAATAAAAAAATAAAAATATTGTAGGTTTGTATGTAGAGGGTAATCTCTAGAACTACTGGTCGGATTTGAAAAATTCTTTTTGCATTTGATAGCCCAATTCATGAGGAAGGCTATCGGCGTTGTAACATCACACTATGACCCTTAAGAGCCCAGCAAAAAGAAAAAAGTCAGAAAGAACGCTAAGCGAAAACGAAGTGATAGCACGGGCAGGTGATGTGATGCGATGCGATGGGGTGGGTCGGAGGATCAAGAAATGTCAAGCGGACAAAGTTGCGGGCAGTAACTAGTTAATAATAAACACCAAAAACAATAACCCTTGAGCTTTCCCGAGAGGAACTCCTATTTACGGAGAAAGAAAGAATAGTACATTGTTCACCGAGAGGAGAAAGTGACCGATTACCGTCGAGGGTGTCGTTTGAAGCCCGAGCCGTAGGCGAGGGCTTTAAAACACCCGAGACCGGGAATCGCACTTTCTCTCGAGTGATACATAGTGCTTTATACTACACCTACGAGGAAAATAAAAAACAACACACAAATTGAAAATGGCGCCAATGGCGTCTGCAATTTTCACATGTTCTTTTTTCAAATTGTTTATCCTGCCGCCGCAGGGTCGCACTGCCAGCCCGACACCATCCAAAGACCTTATACCTAAAACTAGACTGTGTACCAAAAATTTTTGTTTAGCTAAAATGAGATCTATCGTCTTACACATAAGGTAGCTATTTTCTTAAAAGCGGTAGCTAGCTAAAAGCGGTCCGAGCGAGAGGGCTACCGCTGGTAGTATGTCCTTGTCTGACATCTTGCCAGCTCAACTAACCATAGGGTTTGGTAGAAATGGTAGAAAATTAAATATTATTCTTTTTTATGTTTTACCAAAACGAACAATTCATAAACTATAAAACATATATCAATATTTTTATAGTCCATAAAATTAATGATAAGTTCGTAATATTATAAAAAGAAAAAAAATAATACTTTGTTAACAGCAGTACAAATGTTTGGGCCTGGTAACAATAAATGCAAGATGGTGGTGATTTGCTCATTGGTTGTTTGGTTGATTCTTGTTCTTGTGCTTCGATTTGCGATTGTGTAAATTGTCATATTAAATCTGTTTGTTTTTCATGAAATATGGTGAATTCTTGTTGTGTGACAGGGTGCAAAAATGAGTCTTATCCCGGTAGCCGCTTTTCTTTCCACGGGTAAGTAAAAACAACAATCATAACATTTAGGGTAACCATGAATTTTGTTAATCAAAGATTTTTTTGACGTGTTATTATTAATTATATTTCTTGTATTGTAGATTTCCGAAAAATTAAAACCAGAAATTGAAGTGGGAAAATGCAGTACCTGGAAAAATCTCAAAGTCGTCTGTTGTTTGCAGTGAGCATTTTAAATGTGACGACTTTATTCCTAGATACACTAGGAAAATGCTGAAACCTGATGCTGTTCCGTCAATATTTCCTAAGGTAAAAATAAATCATCCGAGTGCGTGCGTGCATTAACTTAATAACCTTTGAGGATTTAAATATTGCGACGCCTTTTTCACATAATTAAATAAATAAATAATTCTACTGAGGCGATTTCCATAAAATTTTGTACGCGTATTAAGATCACGTGCGTCTCAATACAAATATGTATGTAAAAGATTTAAAATTCGGGGTATGAATGAGGGTCCGATGAGAAAGCGGAAGTAAAACTCCTCAATGATGGCTAGTAGAAGCTCTGATCTGCACCACTCTGCTCCAGTCTACCGTGGTCCATTAATTTCTAATATTTTTACAGGTCATGCCCTGCGAAAAAAGAGTACTTATTTTAAGCAATATATGTATAGAGGAAGGACCAGCATCAAAAACGATAAAACTGCAAGAAAGTGTCACAAAGGAGATAAGCACTACGGAAAGTGTTTGTACGCAAACAGCATCTATTGCAACTCCTGCCACACCACGTAAAAAGAAATTACGTCGAGATGTTAAAGTCTTACAACAACGCCTGAAAAGACGTAATACAACTATTGGTAACCTAAAATGTTTGTTAAAAATTATAAAAAAAAAGTGTGATAACTATTTTGAAGTCGAACACATGGTCCAACATAATTTCGAAAACATTCACACAAAACTAAATACGACAAAATCCAATACGTCCAACAAATATTCAGATGAAATGAAATCGTTTGCTTTATCATTGTATTATTATTCTGGTAAAGCCTATTTATTTTTGAGGAATCGTATTCCTTTACCTCACCCTGCAACTCTGCGAAGGATATTGGCGACACATAAATGCAACGTGGGTTTTATGACAGAAGTGATGGAATTCCTGAAGGTTAAGGCTGAAAAGGATGAAATGAACGTCGCTTTAATTTTTGATGCAATGGCTATCAAAGCTGGCAAACAATATGATAAAGGGTCAGACAAGTATTGGGGTGGCGTTGATTTAGGCGGAATATTAACAAGCGATTCTGAAACATTTGCTACAGAAGCCTTAGTGTTTCAAATAGTCTCTCTGAAGGAAAAATTTGTCTGTCCTATCGCTTATTTTTTCATAGATAAGATTTCTGCGCACGTACAATCTCAGCTCGGCCTGACAGCGATTCGTATGCTGGCCGATATTAATATAGTGGTGAGGTCTTTGACAGCGGATGGGGCACAAGCAAACGTAAAAACGTTTGAAATTCTGGGGTGCAATTTTACGCTTGCAAATATGAAAACTCATTTTGATCACCCAATTAAATCTACAAAAGTATACTGCATACTCGACCCTGCCCATATGATTAAATTAGCTCGAAATTTATTCGCCGAAACTTGTTTGTCATCGGAAAAAGGAGATATTAAGTTCGCATATGTACAGAAATTGCAAGATTTGCAAGAGGAAGAGGGGCTGAAATTAAAAAATAAGTTGACTAGGGTACATGTCGATTTTTTTGGCAAGAAAATGAACGTCAAACTAGCTGCCCAAGTACTCAGTTCCTCTGTGGCTGATGCAATTGACTATCTGAGGTCAATCGGTCATCCTAGCTTTGCTGGAAGTGAAGCCACAGTGGAATACCTACGGTACTTGGACAGACTGTTTGACATTCTTAACGCCAAAAATCCAGTAGGAACTGGTTTCAAATCCCCTTTGCGGCATAACAATAAACATGTCTGGACCCAGGTCTTCGAAGAAACAAGACATTACTTGACTGAACTTAAAGTCGACGGGAAAAATATAATGACCCATAGAAGGAAGACGCCGGTTTTTGGTCTGATAATAGACACATACAGTTTTGCTCAATTAGCAACTGATTTGTTTGATGTTAATATGACCCACCTTTTACCATACAAAGCCTCGCAAGACCACATTGAAAGGTTTTTTTCATGTGTGAGAGCAAGAGGAGGGGCAAACGACAACCCTACTGCTCTTCAGTTTATGTTTATTATGCGAAAGTTGCTATTTCGTAACAGCGTCAGGCCAAGCATTAATGCA
Organism: Brachylomia viminalis; assembly: GCA_937001585.2. Lineage (NCBI taxonomy): Eukaryota > Metazoa > Arthropoda > Insecta > Lepidoptera > Noctuidae > Brachylomia > Brachylomia viminalis. The sequence continues at coordinate 6,938,953 of OW443301.2, forward strand.
AACTGTACAAATCCCGATTATGAAAATTCTGCAATACTTGAGTTCCGAAGTGCCAAAAGATCGATCGTGGAAGACGATAACACTACAGAAGAAAATGAAACAGATAAGAGTGATGTTCTTATGCACTTAGTGGACAGAACCGATTTATCAGACTATAAAAACAATATATTGTACTACATATCTGGCTACATTGTAATGAAAATATTAGACAAACTAACATGTCAACATTGCCGAGCCTTGCTCATAACGCGTCGTACACATAAAGATCATGACTACTTGATTGATGTTTGTGAATTTTCTTCTTTCACAGCCTTTGTAGACAGAGGAGGGCTTAAATATGTTTCAACATTTGTTTTCGATGTAGTAAAGTATATAGAAAAACTTTTTTTGGTAACGTCTACTGATTTACAGAGTTTGAATATGAAAAAAATGCTTAATATGACAGTACATCAATTCTTCCCTAAAATTAAGCACATTTTGCCTGCCCATCCAAGCTCTGACGAATCTCACGAATTGGAACTGATTAAATGTATTGGTCAAAAATACTTAAATTTAAGACTTAAAAGCTACGGGAAGTCTTTAACCCTCAAGCACGTAGGAAATAAGGCTACATTACGACAAAAATTACGTAAAACTGTATTGTTCAGCAATGTATAAAAATAAATCAATATAAAAAAAATCAGTCTTTTTTTCCGTCCACAATATTTTGCATCACGTTCATTTAACCTAACACTCATTTAATAATAATAATCCTCCTCATCTCATTTTAGCGAATAATTATTAAAAGCGCAAAGCTTTCACTTTGGAGCTTGCCAGGGTTCGCCGAACATGATCCTGGAGTGGCGAGTCTGTTACAGTAAAGCGATTGCCATCTGACTTTCATAACCACAAGGGGAATCAGACTCATTTTTCGGATCATGGTTACACATTAAGAAATCTGGATGTGCAAGTTTCCTCACGGTTTTTTCCCTCACCAAAATCATCATTCTTATTTAATAATAATATGTGGGGATATCTCACATTTGAGAAACATACCTGCCTTTTTTAAATGGAGCGAAAGGTTTATTAGGTTGTTGTCAAATTAACGTTAGGTCAGATGATACCTAAAAGGAGGAAAAAAGTACTTTCAACCCTTACCCACGTGTAGGGTTATGTAGATATACACACGTTTTGGTTTAATTTAATACTTACAATAAATTAGGTAGGTGAAATTATGCTAGTTAAGTAGTATCAATATATCAGAGGGGCAATTATTCTACTAATTTTAAGAACGTTCACAGTCTGATCTGTCTCAAAAACAAAAATACCTCTAATTTCCCATACATTTTGACAAGTTTTTGACATTTGTTTGTCGCCGAGTCGAGACTGCGACTAGATTTTGAACGTTTTAAATTAGTAGAAAAGGCCTTCAGGATACAATTACACAATCTTTTTTACAAGCAATTTGTCCCGTGTTCTGTTGGGTCATGGTGACCTCATTAGAAAGGGACATACTACCAACGGGAGCTCTCTCGCGCGGACCGGTTTTTGCGCCATAGTGCACAGTCTAGTTTTAGGTATAAGGTCTTTGACACCATCCAACACACAGCTAGTGGCCAGTGTCATTTTGCGAACTTGGAGATAAAAACTCACTGTAAAAACTTTTTGGCTTTTGATATTTAGGCTACCGGCGCATAGTCTTACCCAAAATTAAAAAAGAAAAACCACGTAAGAAATGGATTTTCATACACTTTTCTCTCCCGCTCAGATGCGTTTTCTCCCCGCATATTTGTTCGATATGCAATGACGTACTTTCTACCGTAAATTTGATAAAGTATCAAGGTACTTTCCAAGCAGGTGTAGTATAAACCATATTATATTGTGGTTGTTACTAACCAATATGACTCGGGAGAAGTCGCGCAGATTGAACGTGTAGTGCGACTTGGAAGGCGTGGGCAGCAGGTTGAGCCTACACTCCTTATATACCTCTAATGTTCCCATCACCAGCTCCTCAATACATGGATCGAAGTCTTTTGAAAAGCCTCTGAAACAGGATTTTTTTTTTAACGTGACCAAACGGCTCGCCTTATAGAAAGTGCAGGGCACGCGTCATAAGGAACCAAAGGCAGGAGCGTTGCCTTCCCAGTGATAAAGCTGATTATTATTTCATGTGTAATTAAGTACACCAGTAGTGTGTGCTTATGAATTTCTACATTTATATCTGTAATTTTTATGCTTTACATAATAAAGAGTATTCTATTCTACATCGGCACTCGATGGAACTGAACAACGCTGCTTGGTGCGGAAAAAGTGCTAATAGTAGGTTCTTCCCTACACGAGCTCTTTCACAAACTACATAATGCATAAGACCAAGAGTGCCATTTATACTAACCTGGTATCAAGATGCCACAACATAATCCTGCTGAAGATGACCTGAAGAGTTTCATCATCAAACTCGTCGATACAGAAGAAGGAGAAGTGTCGTGAGAACCTCGGCGTTATGATTTTAGCGCCCGGCGTCGGCTTGCCCATGGCACACATGAACTGAAATACGTCACATTTTCGAAGGAAATCATAATATAAAATTATATTTAAAGCGCCTTAATTTCGTAGCGGGTCGGTTTTGACGTAGCTCAAATGTAAGAGCACCAATGCAATGAATGTAAAGAGGTGTGTCGGACCGTACTTAGAAATAATAATTAAAAAGATTCTTAATCTACTACTAATCTACTTATTAAAGTTATCAAGGGGTTTCAGGAAATCTCCTTGTTGAAGCAAATGACGTGCGTGCATGATCGATTTTATCATTTCAATCCTTACATGCACTTACAACCTTATTTTTGGGTAGGAATTAACTATCTATTAACTGTCCTATATTTAGAAAAAGTTAATCGCTTTTCTACTATACTACTCCGCATCGGATTTGTATTCGGGGCTATAAATTATCATAATAAAGATATCTCGATGTTTTGAAAGTCGTAAAAACCGTGCGAAGCAGGGGCCGGGTTGCTAGTCGTCATTTTACAAATAATGTTCACCTGGACGTCAATGAGGTGCATGGCGACATTGGTCTTCCGATCGTACCAGAGGCCCAGGTCGATGCCCTGTCGCAGCACTTCGATAGGAGGCTGGGCCCCGTAGGTCTCCGCCTGAGGCATCGACACGTCGTCCACGAACACCACCGAGTAGCAGCCGATCGGCGGGCCGAACACACCTGATAAAGCGATATGAGTTATATAACTTAATCATATGATTAACCACAAAATAATGGAAGAACGAGGGGAAAAACGAACAAAAAAGAACCACAGTCAACTTCAACATGGGTTAAGCGGGCGTAGGCTGGGAGAACAGGATAATTATGCATGCAAACTCCTCTTGCCTACGCAAAAAAGAATCCTTCATTTAACAAAGATTTTTTGGTGACAAATTGATATCCTTACCTTTTCTTCTTTTGTCTAACTTTCCCATGATAATATCTTGGGTTTGGTTACAATTCGTTTGCGCCGAGAAGGCCATTATCAGAGCCTTATATACTTTGGTATCAACTTGCTTCACTAGGAAATCCTGCGAATGTTTATAATTTTGGCATTATACAGCTTGGTTGTTAAATATACCCGAAACCCAAATACAATCAATAAATTATCCGCAAATCATTTCACAACTAGACTGGGTGCTACAGAATGTGAAACAAATTCCGTTATTTTTAATTAAATAAAGTATTTATTATTATTTATTTTTTTTATTTTTTATTTTTATTATATATACCATTACAGATACCTACATAAAATGTGCCATTAGAAACGCACATTACTACACGTTAAAATATGTATGCTAGGCCCCCAGATCACATCTCTAAATACTCTACATATCTCAGGTTGAAACATAATATAGGAACTTACAATAATGTATGCGGACTTGCCGGTGCCGGTGGGGCCGACCATCATGACGAGCTTGTGGTGCATGACCATAAGCTTGAACAGCGCCAGGTAGCGCACACTGTCCAGTGTAGTCACCAGGATCTGGTTGGGAGGTGTGTCACGGCTGATGGGCGGTGCGCTCATCACGTCGTCGGCCCATGGCTTCCATTTACCTTTACCCTTAAATATTAGGAAAGAACCGTGTACTGCTTATTGCAACAACTAACATTATAAGACATATATTGTAGGCACTATGTTATTGGATGCTGCTGCAGCAAGAGATTGCGTTGTCAACCCGAAGGCAGAGCTAAAATGTCTCATGAGTAGCGGTAATTATAAGTTCTAAAAACCGAATTACAGGATGGCACATTGGCAACGAATGGCCTTAAAATCATCAGTACAACAATGTTACAACAACAGTTTAACCGCATGAAATCTTTAGAAAGCATTAGAAAGTATGGTCACAAAGTACTTACTTCCTTAATAAATCTATAGTCGTAAACCGAACCCTCTCTCGGAATTGTAAAAATGTATTGTTTGTCTGGTTTGTTAACATCTTTGGGCATATCTAGCGCAATTCGAATCTAGAAGGACAAAATATTAAATTACCCATTGTCTGTTTGCCATTATACACTGCTACATTTTGTTCGTTTTAATCCTTAAAAGAGGTTATTGTACTCATCTTATTGAACAACTTTTACTTTGGGACCAATAAAATTACAGTGACAAAGTGAAAAAAAATCAGCTGATCCATATATTGTGTCGATTTATATGAACATATATGTATGGAGCGGCTGATTATTTTTCCCCCTTTTTGGGATTAAAACGATAAAAAAGTAATGGTGTATGTATAGAAGCATTTTATTTTCTTTTTTTCATAAAGGTACACCAACAGCTTCTGTATAAGCATGAAAGGAATGTTTACCTTATCAGGAAAATCTTTTTCCAGCAGGCCTCGGAATAGCATGTCAAACTTAGGACGCCCATCGGCATCCAATGTTGCTCCAATAGACCAAATACATGAGAAGAAGAAAACCCCCTATAACATACCATACGATTAGTTAATCAGATTGTAAAGATAAAGATAACTTTATTTTGCAAATATGGGTAACCTCAAACGATGACAAAAAACATATAAAAGTACAGCCATATTTTACCACGTAGGCATGCAAAAGATTTAAAAAATAACAACTTAAAACTAAATACAATTATAAGATTATTACACATTACATTCAATTTTAAAATACTGAATTATTAATTATACAGAATTATGCACTAGCTTAAAAAATTCTTTTCAATTAGGAACTCCTTAATATTATAATAAGCTTTCGCCGCTAAAAAGCTTCGGAGTCTCTTTTTAAATAATGAAAGCGGAAGCTCTTTCCATGTCTTCGGCAATTTGTTAAAAATGACTGGTGCCATGCAATAGACACTTTTGCGCATAAGTGCAGTCTTGGCTCTCTCCAGACATAGCACACTATTATCGCGTCTATTGCGGGGTGCTACATCTGATAGTCGTCTAAATCGACTCGGATTTGTCTTTACAAACACAGCGACTTCAAATAAGTACAGACATGGCAATGTTAATATTTTATAGTTTCTAAAGTATGGTACACAACTGTCAGTGTGTTTAAGTTTAAACATCGCTCTAACACATCTTTTTGTGACTTGAAAGCGGTCTCTCTTTCAGTGGAATTTCCCCAAAATATGATCCCATACCGTAAATGTGATTCTGCTATCCCATAATAGGCAGTCAGAAGAGCATGCGTGTTCAATATAGGGGATAGTGAGAGTAGAGCGAATGCAGCCTTACTCATTTTCTTGCATAAAATATCAACGTGTGATTTCCAATTTAGTTTTTTATCTATTTAGAGACCCAGGAATTTTGTATTTTCAACTTCTTCTATGGTATCATTATTATAGTGTATATTTAAGTTAATACTAGAGGTCTGCTGTCTAAAATGGATAACTTTGGTTTTACTCAAATTTATTTTTAAATTGTTTGCGTCTAGCCAGTTTACCATCTGTTTTAAACTATTATTTATTTCATTCTCATAGGTTTCTATATTTTTACAAGCTATTGTGATCGTGCTATCGTCTGCAAATAGTGTTATAGGTCGTTCAATATATTTTGGTAGGTCATTTATGTATAAAATAAATGCAAAGGGACCAACAACACTCCCTTGCGGTACCCCAAATAATACTTTACGCTCCGAAGACCGGAATATCTCTTCACATTTACTTACCATGTTAATTTTATTGACTTCAGTTATTTGTTTTCTATTTTGTAGGTACGAATTAAATAAATTAAGGACATTGCCCCTTATCCCGTAGGCTTCGAGTTTATCTAAAAGAGTAGCATGATGTACATAGTCGAACGCCTGGGTCATGTCGCAAAATATGCCACAAACAGGATTCCGTTGATCTACGTTTTTAATGACATTGTATATAATAGTAGATTATGCACCGAGGGGCTAAAGTTGTGTCTTATGTCACGGGCGTCATATTGAATCTCGAGCGCAATGAAGGATTCGGCATTTAACTCACGAGCGAAGCGAGGGAGTTAATACAAGAATCCTGAATGCAGCGAGGGATTCAAGCTAGCCCAAGGCAAAGACACCTTTAGCCCAGAGGAGGATACTCTACTTTTTACACCTACTGTGAGAAAATAATAGCCATAGTACGAAAAACAAAGTATTTATTAAATAAACAAACAGTAAGAATAACATATTTAGAACTAGTTAGTTAATATGCACTTACATATTAATTGAAGTTAATGGTAACATTTGAGACATTAGCTGAGCATGTGAGATTCCAAATTCAAATCACATTATTGACCAGCGGGTCATAATGAAATCCAGTACAACATTATTGACCGGCTGTGCCCCCGGCCACTAATGACTCACTTTGGGTTAAGGTTGCTTGACATATAATTTGACATTTTCGAGCAGGTGGTGTGAAAAATCATATAAAGCCATATTAATAGTCCTGCGTATCCGAAATCCTTTCTGTTCCTCACACAGAATATCGTGTTTATCTATGAATTTATAAAGTTCCCTATAAATATACTTTTCAAAAATTTTGGAAATAACTGGAATTAATGATATTGGTCGGTAATACTCCATTAGTTCTCTATTTTCTTTTTTGAAAAGTGGCTTAATTATTGATATTTTTAACGCATCAGGGTATATACCTGCGCCAATGCTTAGGTTAATAATGTGACTTAAATGACCGCTTATTTCCATTGACACATGTTTTAGAATTTTTGTAGCAATCCCGTCATATCCTACACTATTTGAATTGTTTAATGAGTGGATGATTCTCTCTATATCTCGTGGTATACTAGGGGCCATGAACATTGTTTTATTATTTGTGTCAATTTTGTTACGTTTAGGTTTGCTTGTCACATCAAGTTTCCCTTGAACTTTATTGATAAAATAATTGTTAAATGCTTCAGCAATGTCATTGGGATTTGATAAAGTACTATTATTATTTATAATTTTAGTGATACTAGATTTTGGTATGTTATATTTTGCACGATTAATAATTTGCCACGTGGTTTTAGACTTATTTTTCGAAGATTTTATTTTATGATTATTTTGCGCCTTTTGTGTTAGGTGTATAATTTTTTTGTGTAAACGAGAGTAAGTTGTGACGGAGTACTTATTATTTTTGTTTGGGTTTAATCTATATTGCCACAAAAGTTTTCTTTTTTTTTTACTACCTAGCTTGATTCCTCTTGACAACCATTTAGGTCTTTTTAAAACATCTATTTTGATCCATTTAATTGGAAAACACAAGTCGTGTACTAATTTAAATAAATCGAGAAAATTGTTATAGGCTTCATTCGGATCAGTTGTGTCATAGATCTCTGCAAAAGATAGATTTTTTAAATGATTTTTAAACTTAGAAATATTGTCAAGGCTGTAGTCACGTTTAGCTGTGTACCAATAATTTATGAGACATTTGGTTTGAACTGGACAATGAAGCAGCTGTGCCTTATGATCTGACAGTGCCCATTCCAATACATCAGTTTTACACACTTTACTAAAATTGTGAGCAAAGTTGTCTATGCATGTCATACTGGCTATGCGAGTCGGCTGCTTTAATGCTAGTTTTAAGTTAAAACTCATTAGAAGACATTCGAGTGGCTATTAGAATTAAGCATGTCTATGTTAAAGTCCCCAGCTATTACAATGTTTTTGTACCGTGTGCGTGATATTTCACGCAGAAGCGTTTCCATTTTATCAAAGCAGTGATTGAGATTATTTATATTTGGTACTCTGTAAATACAAACAACAATTATCTTAAAATAAGTAAGTTCAATTGCACAACATTCGAATATGCCTGATGAAGATAATTTCGAAATTTTTGGTAGTTCCTTATATTGAAGACCGTTTTTGACGAGAATACAATGCAATGTACTGCAGTAACTTAGTTTACTTTTAACTATAGTTGAAATCAGTCAAAAAGGAGATCATCCATACTTTGTGCTTGGATGTTCAATTTAGTTTCTATGTTATAGGATTTATTTAATCTCATTTCAATTGCAGGCCCATTCTGTTAGTAGCTCTTCAACCATGTAAGTACAAAATACTTTTAGGTACTGGCAAATAATTTTGCCTAATAACAGAGCACTGGACCCACCGTTTTCGTTCTCACGATGCTGTTGGAGCAGTTGTCAAACTCAAACTCAAAGCAATTATTTCAATTAAAGCATTTACAGGCACTTTTGAATTGTCAAGTGGTCAGTCAGTCAGAAATATGAAGCTAGTTGCCCATTCCAAAACCTAGTAGTAGGTACCTATGGAAAAGAACGGGCAAGATACTCCATACACATTCTTTTAAATTATATTGTTACATAAACATGTTACATCATTCATGTTGAATGTATAATTATATGTGAGAACGATGTAAATAAGACGTACACGTTGAGTGTCCAGAGTACAGCAAATATAAATTTAAACAAAACAATCCATAAATAAAATAATTATAATAAGCCGTGGCAGCTATGAGATGACCAGTCCCTACTGACGGCGCCTGTTCGCGAACATGATCGTCACGCGCTTAATAGCAACAGAGATTTATGTTTTTTTTTTCGAATAATTGTAAGTATCGAAACTTTTGAAGCGTGCTGCTGCAAACATATCTGAGGCACTGCAATAACGCGGCAGTCCGAACAGCGCCCTGAACGCATTATTAAAATGTCGTGCAGGGCTTAAACTGATTTCTTTGTATAGGTTACTCAAAACCTGCTCTAATAAAATAACGCGCAATATGCAATATAAAGCCGAAATAATCTTTATTTAGCAATTAGCAATAAAGTCCAAGTATCTAAAAATGGGAACGTTTTTACCTCAAGCTGAGCTCTGATATCAAGATCTGATATCTGTTCCAGATATTTTTCGTCGTAGAAATCATCCATGAAGCAGTCGAAGAGTTTCATGCACGCTTGGACGATGTTACTTCGGGACGTTACGTACATTTGCTGCAAAAGGTCTCTGGATAGTAAATAATGTATCAATATGGACTGCATTACAAATGAAAACTTTATGAAATATTTGAATTTGATACAGATATTATCAGAAATACGCGGCCGTTAATAAAGTAGGGTCGAGTTGGTGGCCGCATCTACATCGCCAAAAAAAAAAAAAAAACATGTCTAACAAAAAAAAAAATAAAAAAAAAATGTCTGTCTGGCAAAAAACATGGCTAACTTGTGGCACAGAAACAACACTTTCTACATACTCCTAGACATGCAGCATTGTACCCACGTCTTCTTGAGGCTAGATTACGTGCGAAAGTCCTTGTAGCCACCGCATCACATGTATATCGCCACATGCGAACTAGGCTGCACACTGACGTCACGCAAAATCCTGCATCGCACAAGCAGAGTTTACCGCGCAACTAGCATATATCTACCTTCAACATCCCGACATCAATTGTTGGGCAGTAGCCCACCAGACACAACACCCGTCTGGTTTGATAATCCTCCCTTTTTTATGGAGGATGTGTGAACTTTACACCCTGTTCCTCCTACCTCTATAAGTTCTATAAAAAAAACCATTACACATACAGCCATAACTTTCAAGGATGATACTCTACAAAGCTGAACTTTTTAAAAACTCTGATATCGACGGCTGCGTACTGTGATCAAGATCATATAACAATATTTACTTCATTCCAAAATATCAAAAGTACTGATGCCGAATACTTTTAAAATAAAAGATTACAACAAAGATGTTTGATTTTGGGCCACCACTATGTACACTACATAGATAAATAGGAAAAAAATAGGGGAATTTCATAAAAATACTAAAAAAATAATTTGAAGTAGGGTACAGTGGTTCAAAAATGATAATTTAAAAAGTTTTTTAATAAGATAACCCTAATTTTAGGGCAGCCATGACAGTTGTGTTTGACATGACGTTTGACAGTTAAGCACAGCTCACTCCTCTCCTATGAATTATCGAAGTCCAGGGTATATTGATAGGCACTAAAGAATGAAGCAGTATAAACAAAACGTTCAAGCCTTCGTTACGTTTCTTGCTCCTCTTGAAACCGTTATAACCAATCACTGCTCGAATAGGTGATTGAAGATATGCTGCCGCAGTCGAGTTGAATACCCTGTAGTCTTATTTTATCGAAACCGAAACCCAACCCAAGATTTTCGAAATTCGTATTGTTTTGTTTTATGGCATCTAATACACGTCAATCAAATGTCAATGTCAAAATGTAATTTTTCGCATGCTGCTAATCTGATCACCATGTTTAATTTTTTTGTTGTGTTGCTCTCCTTGGCCAAGTTAATTTGAGTATACTTTGAAACGAAGTGAAATTAAAGAAAATTAACAATAAAAAACGGTTACTGTAATACATAGCGATATTTAAATATAGTGTACATAGTGCTGGCCCAGGCTCCATACATTTCTGGAACATCTCCTTAATAGCTTTGTCTCACAAACATTTTAGCTATCACTAAGCAGTACGGCTATACGCTTCATGGCCTACGCATGCACCTACAAACCGCTACGGGACGACTAGAAATAGCAACCAAACTTCTTGCGATTTGTAAGATGGCCCAGAAAGAGAATCCTATCACCAAGACTCCTAGGGCGTGTCTCAGTTTACCAGTATAATCTATGACTTCTACGTTATTCGAATTTAATACAGGGTGACAGGGACATCGACGCCACCTGTTACCATAGATTCAGTTCACGATTCTGAACCCCCTGCATTGAAACATTACGTCAGTTATTAAAAAAAAAATATGTTCCATAAATTTTGACCACATAGGTAGCACTTTAAAAAAAACGGCTGATAACCGACGAAAAATCTCTACGCTACCCGTCTAGAATCAAGTGCTGAATTCATGGACACAGTTTGAGCTTCAGTGTCCCTGCCACCCTGTGCCACACCCTCTTCCTTACCTTAACTAATCCAGATAATTCGACAAGCCAAAGTAGCGGCGACATGAACCGGTTAAACAGATTGCGTATAAGGTTGCGGTTGACCGTGTGAAGGGAAGGCGGCAGCAAGTTGAGCCAGGACTCTAGCAAGGCCTTCCAGCCGAGACCCTTCGGCTCCAAGTAGATCATGCCGCACCGAGACACCTAGTGAATAATATATTTGTCCTAGATTATAAAAGTTGAGCGATAATAGTCTCTCAATTGATTATTGTAGTACTAAGGTGAGGATAGACGCCGTGACGCGCTCAGTAGAGGTGGGCGTCACGTGGACAGAGGAGTGTGATGGAAAGTGACCACGCAACGAACGGATGCAGACTTCCACTTCTGCTACGAGAAACTGTCGGTTTGGCCAAACTTGAAAATAGTGCGTGAATGTTATTAATATGGTACTGTGTTAATTATTCTGAAACTGAAATACTAACTGATTTCATGTATCGTGTTTTATTGAAAACCTGCACTATGGATTCTGTACCCCCGAATCGAGATGATGACGGCTCTATCGCTCAACCATCGCTGACGCCGCCGCCGTCAAATTCGTTACATTTTTTTATGTTACATTAAAACACATAACAAACAATCAAGCCACTAGACCATGTTGTAGCACAAAGTGACAGCTAGAACATGTCAGTTTTTTTCAGTGAATTAACAATACGAGTATCAGGTTCTTCAAGTAATGATTGCAGATGCATAAAAACACAAGCATTCTCCAATTTACCATAACGAAGTAGACTGGTCAAATCTGAATGTTTCTCACCGTAGCCGGTGAGGCAGCCTCTAAGTCCATGGGTTCGAAGATCAGGTTGGTAGTTGGAGCCAACTGTATGATCTCGCCACTCATCAAACACAGCTTCTTGTTATCGTCAAGCACAGTGTTCAAGTTCTCTATCCATATCGCGTCTACAGGACCGTCGAACACCAACCATTTTCTAAAATTGCAATTGAGTTTATGATGAGCTTAGAATCATGAGGATAGGTACCATAGTTTATAGTTGACCGTGCGTGGGTAAGCGAAGCGTTAGTGATAAGACCGGCTACACACAAGATGCGGTCATATTTAGTGATAAGACAGGCTACACACAGGGTGCGATCATATTTAGTGATAAGACAGGCTACAGACAGGGTGCGGTCATATTTAGTGATAAGACAGGCTACAGACAGGGTGCGGTCATATTTAGTGATAAGACAGGCTACAGACAGGGTGTGGTCATATTTAGTGATAAGACAGGCTACACACAGGGTGCGATCATATTTAGTGATAAGACAGGCTACAGACAGGGTGCGGTCATATTTAGTGATAAGACAGGCTACACACAAGGTGCGGTCATATTTAGTGATAAGACAGGCTACACACAAGGTGCGGTCATATTTAGTGATAAGACAGGCTACACACAAGGTGCGGTCATATTTAGTGATAAGACAGGCTACACACAGGGTGCGGTCATATTTAGTGATAAGACAGGCTACAGACAGGGTGCGGTCATATTTAGTGATAAGACAGGCTACACACAAGGTGCGGTCATATTTAGTGATAAGACAGGCTACACACAAGGTGCGGTCATATTTAGTGATAAGACAGGCTTCACACAAGGTGCGGTCATATTTAGTGATAAGACAGGCTACACACAAGGTGCGGTCATATTTAGTGATAAGACAGGCTACACACAAGGTGCGGTCATATTTAGTGATAAGACAGGCTACACACAAGGTGCGGTCATATTTAGTGATAAGACAGGCTACACACAAGGTGCGGTCATATTTAGTGATAAGACAGGCTACACACAGGTTGCGGTCATATTTAGTGATAAGACAGGCTACACACAGGGTGCGGTCATATTTAGTGATAAGACAGGCTACACACAAGGTGCGGTCATATTTAGTGATAAGACAGGCTACACACAAGGTGCGGTCATATTTAGTGATAAGACAGGCTACACACAAGGTGCGGTCATATTTAGTGATAAGACAGGCTACACACAGGTTGCGGTCATATTTAGTGATAAGACAGGCTACACACAAGGTGCGGTCATATTTAGTGATAAGACAGGCTACACACAGGTTGCGGTCATATTTAGTGATAAGACAGGCTACACACAGGGTGCGGTCATATTTAGTGATAAGACAGGCTACACACAGGTTGCGGTCATATTTAGTGATAAGACAGGCTACACACAGGTTGCGGTCATATTTAGTGATAAGACAGGCTACACACAGGTTGCGGTCATATTTAGTGATAAGACAGGCTACACACAGGTTGCGGTCATATTTAGTGATAAGACAGGCTACACACAGGTTGCGGTCATATTTAGTGATAAGACAGGCTACACACAGGTTGCGGTCATATTTAGTGATAAGACAGGCTACACACAGGTTGCGGTCATATTTAGTGATAAGACAGGCTACACACAGGTTGCGGTCATATTTAGTGATAAGACAGGCTACACACAGGTTGCGGTCATATTTAGTGATAAGACAGGCTACACACAGGTTGCGGTCATATTTAGTGATAAGACAGGCTACACACAGGTTGCGGTCATATTTAGTGATAAGACAGGCTACACACAGGTTGCGGTCATATTTAGTGATAAGACAGGCTACACACAGGTTGCGGTCATATTTAGACTGGTTATCATACATAAACGTAACATAACATTACGCCTGAAATCCCCAGTTATGTTTAAGGCAGCCCCTATACTTACAATAAGTTTACGCAATATTTATATGACAAAAATATACTCTCAAACATCTTTTAATAGATTTGGCGTTAACTGAAGGAAAGGACTTTTGTAGGACTTTTGTAAGATTGGATTTGCCAGTTTCAATAGTTATTAGACTTGCTAACACCATTGATTGAGAAATAAAATACAAATATGAGGGAAGTAATATGGCTTTTTCAAGGGCCATCAATAAGATTATTGGAAATACTCTCGAAGATTTAATAAGTATTTTACAGTGCTATGTCCCCACAATGCCTGAATTAAAGCTAAAAATAGACTTAAAAATATTGCTATCTGTGGGATCAGTGGTCGGTGCAATGAAAAAATGTGGTACAATAAAAATTAAACCCGCTCAAACTTTTCAATATTCAATATTAAACGGTCAAAAGCATTGCACAATTAGTGATATTGAGCAGTATAATTGATCGTTTAGAGCCCTCCTAAGTCCCATGTATCTAATATGGTGCTAGCCTATTGCCATCAACCGGGCACAAATCCGGGCTGCTACTAACGAGGTTAACCTCATACTTAGCAGTGGCACTTGCGGCACCTATCCAATGAGGCAGTTACCTATAGGTTTGGATGACCGATCATACACGTGTGTTGAGCCGTCATTATAAATCACTGTTGTTCGGCCACTAGAAAACTAATCTAACTTTTCTGAAACATCAGGCTTGTAATTTATAAAGAAAGAAAATGATTTTATCACCTATAAAAAACCTAACTATCAATCAATCAAATAAACTCAGCCTATCGTATCCACTGCTGGACATAGGCCTCTCTCAGGCTGCGCCATTACACCCTGTCCAGCGCCTTCCGCATCCAGTTTGTCCCAGCCGCTTACTTGAGGTCGTCGGTCCATCTAGCTGGGGGGCTTCCCACGCTACGCTGGCCGATCCCCAGTCTCCACCCCAGGACTGCTCCACCAGCCATTGGTCCTTCGATAAACATGGCCAGCCCACTGCCACTTCAGCTTGCTTACTCTGCAAGCTATGTCGGTAACTCCGGTTCTTTTCCGGATAATTTCATTTCTGATTTTATCCTTCAAAGAAACTCCGAGCATAGCTCGCTCCATAGCGCTCTCAGTGACCTTGAATTTGTGGACCAGCCCAACTGTCAGTGTCCACGTTTCGGAACCGTACGTCATAACGGGCAGGATGCACTGGTTGAAGAACTTAGTCTTCAAACATGCGGGATTGGCTACGAGAAGACTTGACGAAGTTTCCCAAATGCTGCCCAACCCAATCGGATCCTTCTGTGCGCTTCTTTCTCAAAGTCTAAAAATCTAATCTAGTCAAATCTACCGAGCTGGATGACTTGCCCTAGGTAGTCATACTCCTTCACAACTTCGAGAACAACTAACTACTAACTATCATCTCAGTATATTTAGTCCTTATTTCGTCGCTACTTAAGGCTAGCGCACATTTGGCGCAATGTTGTAGTAGTTATGCGCTAACCTTTGAAGAACAACCTACCTGTTGTTGTTAGTGGAGACAGCAAACGCTCGGTAGCTGACGGCAAGGATGCCGTCGGACCACTCGTGGGAGACTGGGTCGAACTGCCCGTACAGCTGGCCCATTGTGATTGACTTCGGGTTTATCACCGTCCATTCTACTGCATTCTCGTCCATCAGACCCTTCAAATTTAAAAAATCCATTATGTAAAACGACGAGAGAACGTTTGCAAATAATATTTCTGCAACTTTTTCTAATGATTTTGGTTTAATGATGATTGAATGCCTTCAAACCTTTGCTAATTTAATCAGCTGTTAAATAGACAATTTCTGTTGTGACGAGGATGTAGGTAAACACAGGTAGGGTGTAGGTATTTCTTAGCTTCCACGGCTTATTTTAATTCCATAATTGTTTTTATCTTTTTATTACGGACGCTTTTAACACGCACGTCTTTCTACATCGTTCTCACATGTATAATTACAACATGAATGATGTAACCACTTTTTTGTAACAATATTTTGATTTAAAAGAGTGTCCATGGAGTATCTTGCCCGTTCTTGTCCATAGGTACCTACTACGCTTTGGAATGGGCAACTAGCTTAATCTTTCTGACTGACCGACCCCTTGACAATTGCCAATTGACAAGTGCCTGTACTTGGTTTATTTGAAATAAATGCTTTGAGTTTGAGTTTTTTGAAAAATATTACAACGGAAAGGACATCGTTGAAAATGGCCCCAGGACCAACAAACATCTGACGTCATAATAAGCTGTAAGTCCTCCAAATTTATTTATTTTAGTACTTGGAGGACTTACAGCTAATAAAAACAGACAACAAAGGGCACCACAGTCACCAGCAAGCCAATTACAAATCCTCACGTATAGACTTATAATAATAATTTATGGTGTGAGCACAGAAACAAAAAACACATCGCCATGAAACAATAAAAATACTTGGTTTACAGTAATAAGACTGAAACAATAGAGAAAATAATAAAAACTAAAACAAATAATAAAACCTACCGCTTCTTGAAAATTTTGAGAACCTCCTGGCCGAATTCACACTAATAGTGAATGAATCAAAATTATAATTCTTGCATAAATCATTGAAATTTATTATACTAATTGCGAATGAAACGGACATCCTGCGTTCCATAATGAAAAATTAAAAGAGGTGTAACAATTTACCACATCGCATCTAAAATGCTGCCATCTTTGACAATTAGTAATGCCTAATCTTTCATTTCACACATCGAGAGCGAGATTCCTTGACTTGACCACCTTTTTTTTTGTTTTTTGTTTTCGGGGGGAAACTTTCAAAAGGCACCCGTCCTCCGGGGAGAGAGGTCGGGGAGTGTGGGATTTTTACCTCACTAAAACCACCCTGGTGATCACCATCAGCATATAGGGGCGGTCCCGGTTCCTCTTTAAAGACCAATTCCGGAACCACCCCTGTGCAACGCCTGTAAGGCACATCCCTGGGGAGACTGTAAAGGGGCCTCCCCTGAGCCTCGCTATGTTCGGCAGCACGTGACCACTGTGCCACCGTCCTCCCTGGGGTCACTTGATGGGCGGACAGAGTCCCCTCTCTGTGCACCCGCGACCCCAAAGGTCCACTTACCTTGATTGGTAAGCAGACCTCGGTGTATCAGGCGCCAAGGCGGTTGCCTCCCCGATGCCTCCTTATCCGAGCAGGATCAGCCCTCTCCCGATCCCGCTCGGCGGCCCCCTTCTGGACCATCACGGTCTCACAGAAGAAAGCTACTGCTGCCCAATTCTCTGTCTCTGCCAGCATAGCCCTCACTACTGCCGTCAAAGACAGGTTCTGCCCGATCTTGACCACCTGCTCACGGATGTCACGCATCCGTACTTACGCACTTTCCTTTTCAATCTTTTTCGCTCTAGTGTATGACGCTTCTGTAGTGACTTGTGCAACGTTTTTATTGGTACCATACCCCTCAGGTGCGAAAAGAATTCAACAACTAAACCGATTTTCTTATCCTAATCCATGCATCCTAAATAATTCATTATCTTTTTCTATACAATTATTACACATAAAGGCGTTTGTGCACTACCTCCTATTCGATTCATATTCGTGTTTTTTACGAACAGCATATAACGGATCAGAAATTCACGAATGGGCGCTGTATACTCACTCGTATCCGATTCGTTTTCATGATTCGTTTTGGGGAATTTTAATTATCTGTTTTATAAACACGAATATGAATCGAATACGAGAGTTCACGTGCACCGACCCCGGAGTATTCGCTAAAAACATTTCGTAGGCAGAGATCGCGTTCTTAATGTGTGCCGCTTCGTGCTCACTCATATTCACACTCTTCATCACTCACATTTTATCGTGTTATTCATGAATACGAATCGAATGTGAGTGATGAAGAGTGAGTGCACAAAACGCCCTGTATTAAGCATGGTGACTACTTCGACCCGTAAAAACTGACTCGATGTGAGAAATTCAAGAACGAAAACGAAGCAGTGCTCAAAGTAACATTTATTATGAATGCTATTTCGAATTTCAACGAATCACGAATACGAATTAAATACGAGGTAATGCACAAACGCTCTAAGTGAGATGCGGTATCGATTTTGTTTAAAATATATCGATACGGATCAATCAACTCAACTGTCAAGTTATTGCACTCGCTGGCATTTCTTCGTGATTACATTGTATAGTGATTTCAATTTGCTTTATTTAACACCTAACAAGATAGGTAAGTACATAAGTACTAAATATGTTACTGACTTTATTAGCTTAACTAGTCACATACCTACAGGCAATGGAAATAACATTAGTGACAGGCATTTACTAGCATGTGTTTCTAAGTATTGAAAGGATTATTTCTTACTAAATATAACCTGAAAATATTTCCTTAATTTTAAATAACTGCTTTTGCAAGTTGTCCGTCATTAAACTTTGTCTTGATGTAATTAAAAAACACGCAAACTAATTTTCCTTTGCTGTTGGTTCTCGGGCAAAAGATGTATGGACGCAGAACGATCTCCTGTTCTTTTCTTTGTGGCATATAGAAGCAACCGATGAGCCTCTCTGGATTTCGAACGGAATAAATATAGGTAACTAAAACGTTCTTTTACTTTTTTTTTACAACATTCACCGTTAATTTTGGTGTCAAAACGTGATCTCAAATAAATAAAAGCGTACAAACAATATCAGCATTCACATACTTTACCAGCGACGCATTCGAGCGCTGCTCCTAATGCGTGATAGCATTTTGTCTTCCCGGAGAACGGAAGACCGACCAACATAAGTCCGTGCCGCACTAAAATCATCTCGTACAGTTGCAACACCTACAAAAGTTTATTGCTTATTATAACATGTGTTTAGTTAGAATAAGTTATTCATTTGGTGAAGTAAAGCCAAGTAGTCATGGGAACGGGAAACAAAAGTTGCAAACATTGTTTCAGCAACATGTTTTTCTATTGCGGGAAACATTTGCTCGCAGTAGTTCATACAGTTTTAAGTAAGTGTGACCATTACCATGAATTAAATTGCTTTAAACACGTGAAATGTACCCATCATTACCTTTTCAATGAAGAATTCGTTACATTGCAAGTTGAGTGGGACACAGACTTCCTTCAGACATTCGACCAATTCAGGCAGACCAGCCAATGGCAGCGGCAGACCAGGGAACAAGTCTCCGATGATACCCTACAACATTTATAAGGTCCATTTAAAAGTGCAAAAAGATGTACCAGTGATGACGTTATTTTATAATTTTACCTATTATATAAGACACTTTTTATAATTCTATAGTACAGTCAGCCCCAAAAAGATGTATACACTGACAAGGAACCCTTATATTGACTACTAACTGCGCCCCACGCGGTTTCACTTACATTAGTCTCGATCCCGTGACAATATCGGGATAAACAATACTGTATGTCCTAATCAAGGTCATGATCTACACATGGGCCAAATTTGATCCATATCCGTTCAATCTAACATGAAAGCGTAACAAACAAAAAACTTATTTTCACATTTATTATATTTTTTTTTTATGTATACACTAGAAAATACATAATCAAAAAAATACATTTAACACTACAAAACATACAATGGGCGACATACATTAATATATTAATAGTAATAATATTACATATAATGTAGTATGAAGAGAGTTTTGAGATAAAAATTAGCCTATGTCCTTCCCCAGGATGATATGATATTCCTATCTCCTTTGCAAATTTTATCGAAATCCATTTAGTGGTTTAGCCGCGAAAAGGTAACTTAAAGACGGACAGACCGACAGAGTTATATTCGAATTTAAATGGTGCCGATTCTGTTGTACACCGAACTAAACTAACTAAACTATCACTAAAATTCCTTACTTTTGGCTATGAGAATCTTAACGCTATTCTGCAAAATAAAATCTCTAAATTTAAAAATAATTTTGACACATCTAAAATCAAAGGACATGTTATGAAATGGGCTTAAAATAATTTTTTTTTTTGAACAGTTATAATGTGTGGTTTTTTTGATAGGGAAAATTATTCAGGATGGCCTTACAAAAACAAAAAAAATATTAAAAGCACCATTATTTAATAAATAAATATTTTAAATCCAGATATTTTTTGTATCGCATTATTATATTTGCACATTGAAACAAAGAAAAAACGGTTAAATATCATTTTTTTAAGCACCTAATTCTTATATTCTAGTTTAAAATATTTTAAAATAATACTAAATGGCTATAAAATAAAACCAACGAATTATCTCCATGATTTGTATGTATGGCATTGATTCCTTTGCCTCCTAATGTAATCTGTTAAAACATTAGCTGTGTCAGTGAGGTTCTTATGATTGTCAGTGTCACTGTCACACTTGTCAGTTGTCATTGGTTACTTTACTTGTCTCATTCATTGTCAAAGATTACTTTCCTATATAGTATTTGTAATTTCCACAATTTAGAGAGTACATTAAAATATAATGTTGATATTAGTGAAATCATGATCTGAGAGGGCCATAAAGAGTTCTCGATGATGCGTAATCCGCCAACCCGCACCAGGCCAAACCCTTCTCATTCTGAGAAGAGGCCCGTGCCCAGCAAGGGGACAGTAATGGGCTCTTTTATTGAATGGGCTGAATTTATTTTTTAATAGCGAAATTGTAATAACGCAGAAACGCTATTATTTACAATAATAAATGATTTATGATAAGGAAAATGAATTTATATGTAACAATGATTCTTATTTTCTCCTACATTTTGAGACTTTATCTTGAAGTCGGTAAATTGCAGAATGACTACCTACTGATGGTTAAACCTCTCCTCCATCGCAGGCCAGTTAACCAGACAGTCCAGATACAGACTAGATTGGATTGGACCCGTTAGGCTGCGTTTCCACCAGAAATGAGCGAGGATGCATAGCGATGTGTGTGAAACTAACCAATAACAACACTAGCTTAGCTCAAGCTAGTGTTGTTATTGGTTAGTTTTACGCACATCGCTACGCATCCTCGTTCATTTCTAGTGGAAATGCAGCCTTAATCCTTTGTAAATAGGTAGTCGCTCCAGCAGGTCGTAGGTAATAGGTGAACATTTTTGTGTAGGTACTAGGTAGAGAAATAAAAGTAATGTATTTGCTTATATTTGTTTGTATTTATTCTACCTCTTCATTTTCTATATCTTCCCTTACAATTATATTATCAAGAAACTGTGCAGGCGGTAATATATTGTTTTGATGCCGAGCCCACCCAAGATACCATATTGATCGTCATTACATGAGCACAGCTTCCGACAGTTCGCTTCCCTATGTTCTATCATCTATGTTATCGGTCTCGTTTCCGCACTTAGTCCTTCAGTGGACCATTGTGCGTGAGCCATGTCGGCCGTCGGTGGTTATTCCAACCAGCCCACCTCCCTCCAGAAGCTGATTAGGTCTCCTGGTCTATTAAGAACATCTGTGTAAGATCTGGGTGTCCCGAGGGTTTTTGACCTAATTTGGGCGACGCCTGTGCACTCGAAGAGCACATGCGCGACAGTTTCGTCAGCCTCCATGCAAGCCCTGCATAGAGGACTGTCCGTTATGCCTATTGTGTGAAAGTGTTTGTTTAGCGAGCAGTGTCCCGTGATGGTCCCCGTCACCAGGCGCATGCCTTTCCTGTCCAGGCGTAGCAACCGCCTGGTTAGCTTGCCATCTAGTGATGGCATGGCTTCCTTGGATTGCCTGCAGCCCGGTGACGACGCCCACCAGCTCTCTGCTTGTGTGTGGGTGTACTCCTGTAGCCACCTGCGTAGTTGGTTGAAGGGGATGGGCACGATAGGTTCCGGTCCACAGACCGACGTGCTGGATGCCCTCCTGGCCAGCTCATCGGCTGCGTCGTTACCTAGCGATCCACTGTGTCCTTTTATCCATTGTAGCGTCACTGTATTGCGGTTTGATACGGTTACCCATTCAAGCGCATTGTGACATTCTAGTATTAGATTCGAAGTAATGCATTTTTTCCCTAGGGATTGGAGGACTGGTTCGCTTCCCTATTATACAGCTTCAATAATATTCACAAATTCTCTCCTCCCAATTATTTGATTCGGTTAATTTTATCAAGACATAAGTATAATATTCTTTATTGCTTTGATGTCTTGACCTGATCCTACCTCTTAACCCTTTGACCGCCACATCAAAAAAAAAAGTAAAATCGTGCTGTCTCATGTGATGACATTATGCCTGGGACTTTGTGATTTCTAAGCTTTCACTTATTTCAACCAAAAATGTCCCATTTGCACGAATATGCTCTCCGTAATAAGATCTGGCTTGCTTTATTTGGTAAATTCCAAGACAGAACAAAATCAAGTCTGACATTTCCATTACAAGGAACATATTGATTTGTGGTATTTGGGCATCATTTATTCTTATAAAACTGGCTCGGCGTCTATTTGATTGATGCTCAAGCACATATTCACCTAAATAGTTCGGCATGTTCACTCTTTGCATTGCTCTGTCTATAATTGCTTGAGCATCAGATCGGTTGGTTATAAGCGGATGAAAATTGTTCAATATTGCTGCGCAAATTCTAAAATCACTCATTAAGTTTCTTGATGCTACATAATATTTATTTCTGAACATCTTGTAATCACGTTTAAACCGACCATTCACTACTTCAATTACCCATCTGCACAAGGTTACAAGCCGAGATTTATTTGCTTTTATCATGGACAATTGTGTTTCACCTACATCTAGAGTCTCTGGCTTGTGTACTGAGAATCCTAATGAGGTAAGTAGTCCTATAGCATCCCGAAACCCTCTATCTAGCAAAAACACATCATTTTCTGTAAAATAATTTCTGAGAGCACCACTATGTGCAAAAAGCTGGTTTATTATCTGGGCATCAGAAGTTGTAGCAGCATACGGACCATAAACATCTAAAATAAATCCATCTGTGGTTGCCATCATGAAAGGTTTCAATAGATTGGCATATTTATGTAAGCTATAGGTTTTTTTTGGAATAGGTAGCTAGACGACTTTTGCAAATAAATATATGTGCCATCAAAGATTACTATAGGGTTACTTTCCTGTGTGCCAAAGAAACCCTGTAGAGCAAGCTTGTCCAGTAGAAATCTTAAGATTCCACAAAAGATTTCTACTGGACAAGCTTGCTCTTGGGATATTATTAATGCCCAAATGTAAGGGTACATATGATTCCAATAAGCAACCACGGGTCTTCTTTACATACTGGCATACTGTATAAGTTGATAACCGAAACAAAGAGGCAATGCGTCGAAAAGGTTCTCCAGTCCTTATTTTAATTAAATACTAAGTGCTGTTTTTGGTTTTCTACATAAATTGGACAATTGAGGTATGCAAGTTAATATTGCCAGAAAGTTCAAAACAGTCAAGCCTGACCCGTATCGACAAGTAGCATTATTCATATTTTCAACATTTTCAAAGTCTATGGTGTTATTTACATCCCTCCGTAATAAGTCAAGCATTTCAGTAATATGCACCTGGTTGAATTCAGTTATGAATTCAAATTCAGCAAGAAAGTCCCAATTGCCCACACGCCCGAGCATTTTGAGTGATGTACAGTTTTTGATGTGTGAGAATATTTTTCTTTAAAAACAATAGCACACGTTTCCTTTCCTGATTCATACAATCTGGAACAAAACAATGAGTAGTGGTATCTGGAGTGCGACTATAACCATCTAATGCAAGGGTTACAAGTGGTTCTTGGAGAATATTTTCAATATCTGTGCTGGCAGAACTGGGAGGCCCCACTGCAGAGCTGGATCCACTGATAAATGGATTTGGTTCTTGCGGAATGTCCTCATTATCAGTGCTGGCAGTACATACTACGAATAATCCGGATCCACTTTCTACAGGTGGTGCCAACGAGCTCTTAGCCAAGAAGCATTACATGCCCGGGCGTTCGAAGGCATCTGCAATTGAAGGCACAATTAGTTTTAGTAATTCTAATGTGGGTATACAAACAGAAAAAGTGGGTAGATCATTCAAGTTCAGCTTGAATTGCTGCCGAATTAACTTGATATTATTATATAGTTATTTTAGCTGAAATAATCGATACAACAAGCAGGTACACTTACTTCAAGAGGGCTGATTATATTGGCGGAATAATTCCATTCAGCATCACCATAATTTAGTTGATGAGATTGTCTCCCAGTTCTTCTGGCAATGGAAATGCCACAACATACACAAACTGAATCATGTCCAAATTGACGTTCACCTATATTGCCTTCATTCCTATTATTTGATTCAAGAATCAATAGGTTGACACATTCTTGACATAGGTAGTCTTCATCGATTACCTAAAACAAGAAAAACTTCATATTTAAATCTATACTGGAATTAGGTAATTTGTTTATTTTATAATCTTCTTTTATGTTGATGATGGTTATTTATTTATTTATTCAATTGGTCCTACGAGCTAACAGATTTGACATCCAAAACGCTCATACAATTTATTTTCTTACAATTTAATTATTATGGCTTAATATATTATTACACATGCTCGTCACCGCATACAATCGATTTAAAAAAAATACCAATATTTCCAAGTATATAAATAATAATAATAAAAACAAATTACAATGATGAATTAATACATAGAATAAAATGTCAGTTTAGTGTCTATTAATAACTCAACGTTTGCATGAGCCCAAGCAGAATACAATCGATTTTCTATTGTCACCTTGCATAAATGTGGAATGATTATTACTACAACACTATAAATGGCAAATAAAATCTGTCCTACTATTAAACTGCTGAGGTTTAACATGGTGTAGTGTTTTAATTAATTATGGATATGCAGATTTTTAGCTACCTGTCTGGCAATCCATTCTTCTAATACAGAGATAATCTCGAGATCCAGATGTGTTGCATTGTACCGATATTGTTGTGTAATTGGAATAGAAATCCAGCAATTAATGCAGCGAGGCATGATGGTGAGGATTACCTGAAAGATAAAAACAGTGTGGTTTCAGAGCCTGTGAAGTCAGTCTATGGTAATCAATTCATTATGTTTTATGGCAAATCTGAATGTAACAGAACTTACAAGTTGAGTTGAAGTACTTTTTGTATAGCCGCAAGACTATGTAGTATTCTAGGCCGTGCGACTTAACTCGATCGTTTGTTAAAATCCCATAGTATAGAAAATAGGTACTAACCTTAGACAGGTACGATAAATGGATGTATAAATTGTGTGCAAAATCCAAGTCCGAATGAGAAATCAGGGTCGTCATTAACGCCGGTCGTCGGGTGCCAAAATCGTGTGCAGTATCCAAAGAATCCAAATTAAAAGCCAGGTCAAATAAAGATCCACTTAAAACGTGAAACTTGAACAAAAATAGCACAACAAAAACACAAACAAATTCAAACCACGCAAACCACGGACGCATACGCATTGAATTGAATTATACTATACTATTATTGTAGTCTGTGAATTTTATTGAATGAATTTAATTTGACACTTGATTAGCGTTCACATTTCACAATGACATTATTGACATCCAACCGAAAAGTGTTGCCAAAATCAATAATTATTGTGGGTTGCAATTCCTTTTTTTAAATATAATTAACTAAATATTTAATAATTAGGGAAGGGTGCTTTTAAAAAAAATAAAAAATATATACAAAGTCTCCTTAATTTATGTACTTTCATAAATATATAATATCTTCCCTGTTCACAACAGCTTCGAATAAAAGCCCAGCCTCCATACAAAAACCTAACGTGTCCTTTGACAATTATTGCGACTCCACGTGGTACTTGTTTGCCGTACCACGTGATCTTTTTTTAGAGCCGTAGGCGCGCATTATGTGCGGACTCGACTTGTTTTGTATGGATTTTTTTACTTTTTGTATGGAAAATATAAAAAAATATTACCAACACGTTGAGTTTTATGGGTTTAAGCGTTTACAAAGGGGGTCGAAATTTTCATTATTTTTGCGATAGGACACACCGTTTTCGAGATATAAGCAAAAGAAAAGAAAAAAGATACAGTACTGTTTTTGCATCTGAAGTCGAGGTGTTGGTGTGAATTTTAGTTCATTACAACTAATTTTATTCCACACCTTTTTAATCGCGATTAAAAACAGGCAGATTTAGTTAAGACAATCAAAATTTTAGGTGAAAAACGTAAAATTCAGAATAGCAAAATAGCCATTTTCACTAAATTATAATCTCAGTGCCATCTTAGTGCTGTCAAACTAAAATATAGTTAAGTTGTGTCACTTTAGTCAATTTCAGAATGGGAAATCGTCGTTTGACAGGAATAAACTAAATTTTGGTGATTTTTAGTCTAGTTTAGAGAATTTTGTGACAAGAGAATCGGCACCAATATATAATATTATAGTTTAGACAACCATTGTTCCATAACATTGTATCCGCCGTAATTACCTTATTTTGTTAAAATAATTTGTATACATGTTTTGTACCTATATGGTGGATAGAATGTTATGGAACAAAGGTTGTTGTCAATAAAACGGTTCCTTGTTCGTGTTTACATCTTTTCAGGGCTCACTGTACCTAACCTATCCAAAATACTTATAACTTTAAGAAAATCTAAGCAGAAAATTCCCGAACTTTTTAATATTAGTACCAATAGGTAGCGATTATAGGGGAACAATCAAGGGATCAATCTGTAAAAAAGAACCAGTACGCGTATACAATGTAGCCTTGAACAATACCGCTCGCAGCAACCCCAGTAGGGTGGGGGTTTGTCAGGCTGGACACGGCCCCGGGCGTCAGAAGCAGAGGGGGATAGCCATTGATTTTTGAAAATACAAAATTGCACATTCATTTGCAGACACGCTGCAAAAACAGCAAACGCCGCGGGTGTCAAGCTTCGTAAAGCGGAGCTCGGAATTACACACTCTCGTTACAATAGCATCAGATGCGTGTATATGGTAATGACAGGGAGGGATTGTTGATATCAAATAGGTTCACGTAACACATGTTTATTATTATTTTTAGGGTTATAATTTTTTCTAGTTCTACGAAAATTCGACAGATCTGTCCAGCAAAGCGTAGCCTCGTAGAGATACAGAAAAATGCTAAAACGTGTGTTTAAGAGATATAGAAATCAGTTTCAAAGAAACGTACCATAAACAGTGGCACATCATGCTCCAAGAACTTGGGCAGGTTGACGTCTTTGATGGAGCGCAGTAGAATCAGGTCCTCGAGCTCATCAGGATAGCGCAGTTTCAGTGCGCCAGCCGCACGCAACACTGACTTTACGGCGCGCATACCTAACATAACAAATACGTATTAATTGTTTAAGTATAGCATCGCATTATTGGTTCGAGTTTCCTTATCGCATTATGCTAAAATGACAATCAGCGGTTCTTTTTACTTTCTTACTTTAAGACGATGATTTATACAAACGGAAATATTTGTATAGAAAACACGCACCTGCAAGTATACGCGTAGGTGCGTTGACACGCAACATACAGCCTGATGCGTGGCAGTGTGATAATCGCCTAATACTATCCACCAGTTTTACCATTTTTACTAAGGGCGAAGTCAAAGCCAAATCATTTATATAAAAAAAGGCCATGAGCAATTAAAAGTCACTTTTTAATGTGACAACTTACAAGATAATAGGAATTGATTCTAGTCGCTACTTTCAAAAGATAGTTTCGTATGGAGAAGAATGGACCAGAAACTCCAGTTACTCTTTAAAAATGTTTATCAATAATTATTCTGTAGGTATAAAGGGTTAAATTAAATTAGCTAGCGAAACTCTGCTGACGTGGTGAGTATCGGTATCTAAACACGATAAAATTAAAATGATTAAATATTTTTTAGGGGTCACCGACCGGTGGTAGTGCTGTTACTTGAAGTATGAGTTGATAAAATATGTTTTATTGTGTTTAGATAATTATACTAATCACGTCTGCGAAGTTTACACAAAACTAATATTTCAAGTGAATACATTAAGTGCGGTCAATTTCTATTGTGTGCCCCAAAAAAAATATCATCAAATTAATTTCTTTTTTGTGTTATCATGTTTAGATATCGATACATGTCACGTCTGCGGAATTTCGCTATCTAATTTAATTTGACCCTGTATATCAGTGAACACACAGTCAACAGAATCTGTAAATTTTAACCACATTACCGTAATCGTAATGGCACTGCGAGGACAACTGTTCCGAGCACAGCTTGTAAGTGGCGACGATCTTGACGGCGAGCGGCTTGGCGTTCAAATAGCCGAACGCGTACAGCTCAATCTCGGAGATTAGCACGTAATCCGGCACCATCATAGCCACGGAACGAAATAACGCCTGGAGATGAAACTTATCTAAATATCAACAGTACAAATCAGAGCATATTATAATCTGCTTGTGCCATTGTATATTAAGTAGTGTTCAGTTTATTTTTTGTTGTTATGTTTTTTGTGGTGTACAATAAAGAATATATAAATAAATAAATATAATCACTTAATCATAAGTTCATAACATAACACAACCATAATTGAATACGCAAACTTAAATTACGTACAAGTATTGCCACTTAAAAAAATACCTTCAGATTATCAGGTAGTTCAGATCGTCCAGCGTATCCGGGGTTCATGGTAATGAACGTAGCACAGGTCTTGTCGAGCTGTAGCATCGTGCCTTCGAACAGCAGTTCTGAGGAGCCTGAGTTGATGCCCCGCTGGATGGATAGGATCTGCTGCGCCACCACCGACAGCACCTCCAGGTCGATACGGTTGAACTCGTCAAAGCACGACCAGGCGCCGCAAGAGGCCAAACCCTGATTTAAAACAAAAATGTCAATAATCGGGTAAATATCTGGACCGGACCGAACAACAGCACCACCGCTTGTCAGTAGAAGCTTTCGTGTCGAAAAGAAGATTTCGTGTAGAAAAACTCGGTCACATAGAGTTAGTTATGTGACCGAGTTTTTCTTCTAAACTGTGCAACGGTATCTGAAGCGGTTTTTACCATCAATTAGAGAATTTATTCCAGAAGCTTTATGTTTATAACACATTGCTATTAAACTTTTGTACGGTCGTAAAAACCGTGCGAAGCAGGGGCGGGTCAGTATATCTATATACACATAATAAAATCGTAGCACATACTAAAGTCTACTTACTAGTTACATACTAAAGAAATCGCAAAATTTTAAGCAATTTTGCGATTTCCGATTGATTGATTTACAAATTGTAAAAAGACGATCCAAAATATTGTAATTTGCTCGATGAAAAAAAACCGGAACAGGGTTTATTTCTAAAGCATTTTTCTTTTCATTTCCTAGTTACAGCACAAAATATTATGAAAATTGTATGTACCGTGGGGTAATCGCATTTTGGAGGGAATTAAACGGTTCGATTTTTGAGTTGTATTTTTTTTAATTCGCTCAAAAGAAATCAAATAAAAGAACAACACATTAGATATGAAATTGCGACCGCTCAGAAAAAATATCTCGTAATTATAAGAAAGTTTTAATTCATTTATAAGGGATTATTTCTATACGGTAGGTATGATTACGTTTAATTGTCATGTTACAATAGCGTTAGACCATTATAAATTATCCTTATCTATAAAAATCAATGCCACTTTTCGTTGTAATTTTTTAACTCAAGAACGGATGGACCGATTTTGCTAATTCTTTTTTTAGAATATTCCTTGAAGTATGATGTAGTATCGAGGATGGTTCATACGGAGAAAAAAAAAAAAAATAATGTAGGGCGGTACGAAGTTTGCGGGGTCAGCTAGTTATCGATAAAATTAAAGTGAAGTGCGAGTCGTATATAAGTTTTATCGTCGTTTATGAAGAAGTTTGACTAAAACACATTTTCTAAGATTTTTTCATATATATTCACTCTCCATCGAACTGTCTTCACTACTTTCCTATTCTACATTAATTAGACATATACAATATGTCCGGTTATCGGTTGCATAGGTACTAATAATATAAACAACTTTCACTCTGACAACAAACAAATTAGAAAAAAAAATGCTGTTTCAAACAAAAGTGCTGTACTAACAGGACAAAATGTATGGAACACGATAAAATCAAACATAATTCACGAACAACAGAGCTAACAACACAATATTTTTTTCTCGAATACGTGATTTTGTCGTATTGGCTCTGTGTGAACAACTTTCAGTTTTGAATACAAAAATTCACTATCACTACTGTATACGATACGATATCGTATCCTATATACTTGAAAATATTGCGCCGTGTGAACGTAGCCTAGTTAGGCGGTAGTGCCCATGTTCCAAAGCAAGTCGTCGATGACGTATCGTATCATTGTTGGGTTGTAACTTTTAACGTATTGACACTTATATCTATTGCTTTGCATTTTTGTTTTGGATAATAGTCCGATGGGATGGCAATCCGACATGACCGAGGACGATTAAAAAATATAGTTAATTAATTTTGATGTCCTAAAATAATAGATTCGATAAATTATAGCTGCAGCAGTAGGTACGTCACTTGACAATAAATTATGGCAATTGTTCCTTCTTATTTAGCTTTAAATATTTGTGGCAAACATTAAAAACAAAACAATATGGTTACTTGTTTGATGTAGTTATTATTTTTTATTTTTATTTAATTTTAATTTCGTGACACTTATAATTTGACATTTAATTTTAATACTGTGTACCTTATAATTGGAATTATTGGTGTTACTCATTCGTTTATTTTAATTGAGTCTAGAAGCATGAAATTTTGAACAAGGGTTCCTTTTGTAACGAACGAAATTACAACTTTGTTAGTTTCTATAAAAAGTACTTTTTGCGTGACTTTTGGGATATCCAGTACACAGATACATTTAATTTATAGACTGTCACCTTACTACCGCAAAACTATGTTTATCTGTAACTATAGCTTCTGCCCGACTACGTTCGCGTGGGAGTCGTAAGACACCACCATTATATACTAAAATAACAGCCACAATACATGATGCTTGTTTGCATCTGTTGCAAAACGATGCACGGTCACATCTTCTCCTTCTCACTTTTAATCATGCACAGATTCTAAGACGCTGTAAAAAGTAGCAATCAATTTTAGCCAACTAGCCTATCTTTGACAATACCTTGAAAAATTTCCCGAGGGCGATATAGTCGAGGCCATCAGAACAGTTGAACACGACGCATTGTTTTGCTACAGCTTTAGCCAGATCTTTGACGGTCTCAGTCTTGCCGGTCCCGGCGGGGCCTTCTGGAGCTCCGCCTGTGGAATCCATGTTTTCTGTTACTTGAAGATGTTTTGGGAAACTTAATTATGTCAAATACGTAAGCAAAATTGATGTATGCAGCGCTACATGGAATCCTGAAAAAGTAATCGATACAAGCGGTGGAGACGAAATGATTGCAATGATGAGATTTTTGCCTAACATAGTACAAAAGAGGCACCAGTACATTCCACTGGAGATCCTGAAGGCCCTAAGCTGCCGACCACCACGATGATATTACTTATTAGCCGGAAAGTATTCATGAGGATTACCCCAGGAAAAAAGGGTTCTGAATACGAAATTGAATAGTAACAAGCTTGAATACTCACCCAAGTTAAGATGTAAAGCGCCAAACAAAGTCCTGAAGCAGCGATCGGTAAGCGGCGTAACGACCAGCCTGCCGGTGTTACCGAGGTACTCATAGCCGTACGGCAGCGTGGAGTTGATCATGCGGGTCAAGCACTGCCAAGACTTGTCCTCTTGCTCCTACAACGTCAAGGTAGAATATAACCTCTATCTTTCGAAAAAATCATCACACTAATGCTACTAAAAAATAATTGATTAGTAGGAGTTGGTGTGTTGTAGGAATGCGAAAATCGAAACGAAATAAGGAACGCCCCTTAATTGTTATGGTTATTTATAAGAGTATAATATAGAGGTTATAGTATATATAGGAATTACCTGCCAATAATATCGTATCTGGGAGAGCCAGTTGAAATCATTATCTTGCTGTACTTTAAGTTCTATGAGCAGCATGAGCACGTCTCTTGCGTGGACGTCTAACACCACCAACGCTCCTGGAATCATAACAAATAATGTATTTAAGATTGAACGTCCAACAATACAGAATAATATGTCTATTTTTAGTCAAATTCCTATTTTAAATGCTGTCAGAAATATCGAACTTTTACGATAGCCACAGTCATAGGAAACTGAAGGATGAGATGGATTTTTTGTTAGGTTACTAGATATACAGGGTGTAACAAAATACCTAACACATAGCCGTTATCAACTCATTCTGTACATCAACTAAGTAACATTAGGGAAAAATCGCTAAACATCGTACTTATGGGTGCATGCTCAGGAGTTGTGGGGGTATTTAAGAGTTAAGCTATAAATAGCATTAAAAACTTGTAACTTGTACTGCCAATTTTTTTTACAAATAACTTGGAACTTTGGCCGTCAATATATCTGTAACTATAAGGTACCCAGGTATGATCTAGTACAAAAAAAACAAACACAATGACAGGAAGAACAAGTAACTCTCGGCTTCGTTAAGCGTCTTTTTACACCCAATTTCAATAACAAGTGGCAAGTCACTCTAGAAGTAGCGATATGGCGGGGATAAATAAACCTTTGTCCGCTACAGTGACAAATAGATGACAACCGAATTGTACCCAGCATACCAGGTTTATGAGTAAAAGACAAAGATAGTGGCTTGCTGGACACAATTTGACTTGTCATCAATTTTATGACTGCAGCATCCTCTTATTTGTGTACTCATAAGAGATAGATGATACAGTAGTTGGGTATTCACCGAGTGTGATCCTGTTCTGCAAATTGAGTTGACCGCGCACCAAGTCAACAATTTTTGATATTTGAAAATTACACTTATCCCAGTACGTCTTCATAGCAGCAATGCTGGTGTGAATGGCTTCTGTTACTTCTAATGTCCAGAAAATCATCGCTGTACATTGTACCTATACATAAAGGATTTTA
This sequence comes from Brachylomia viminalis, assembly GCA_937001585.2. Lineage (NCBI taxonomy): Eukaryota > Metazoa > Arthropoda > Insecta > Lepidoptera > Noctuidae > Brachylomia > Brachylomia viminalis. The sequence continues at coordinate 6,971,880 of OW443301.2, forward strand.
TTTAAAATGCAAAAAAGGTTTCATCCAACGACATTATTAATAACGAAATGTGAAAGAAAAGCGCCAGTAGAGACCATAAGTCGCCACAGAGTAACGTCTGTATCCAAAGTAGGCTATTCATTTGAAGTTGCAAAATGAGCATTGTGCAAACATGTTTTTTTTTTATTCATATTTTTCTTTGGGTACGTTTATCGTGGTCGTGGCAATACACGATGTTGATACCTTTGCATACTTACTGATGAATGAACCTTAATTCAAAATGTAATATTATTAGAGGCGTCTAATTTGGGCCATAGCAATGGGTGAATGCCTCGAGGCAAGCCTCGAGTCCAATCTGCAATCTGTCGCCCACGTTGAAAACACCCCAAATGGTTATGACTATGATACTAACGGTTTGGCCAGGCCAAATGAGCACCCACTGGTCTCGTTGCCGATGCAGATAGTCATCGTATGATTCGGCCACTACATTATGGACAGATACTTTCATCGACTTTTCCAATTCCAGCAGCCATTTCTCTACCTATAATAAAAGGTAAATGGTGTCATAAATATTACCGACTAAACGTACCACAAATGTTAATACATATAGATAGAAAGCACTCCGTCACCTGTCCTCTCGCGGCGGCAGTATTGATAGTCAAAGTGAGCAACACAATCTCTCCTTCCGAGGATCTCATGTGTGTCACCACCAAGTCCTCAGTGAATGTCAGTCGCGCCATACCTTCGAAACATTTCTTGAGGTGAGGTTGTACACTGTTAAAATCGGAATGAGAGAATTTAATCTATTAAATCCACACAAGTAATATTAACACTGTTCGTATCTTTAGATGCAGTTAATGTAGTAACAGATTTCTTGACTTGAGGTTAAAATAAGAAATCTTTAGTTCAAAGGTTCAAAACCTTGCTCAATAATATGTCGCACTCTTGACGAGACCCATTGATATAACATGCATTCAACAGCATCATCTACATAATAATTTATTTCTAAACAACGTGTAACATAATTAACGCAAGACCTCATACACCCTAATTAGAGTATTGAGTTAAAAGCATTGTACAATGATAAAACAATTTTTTTAAAGGTAACTATTATTATTATTAGGAAAATCGTGTTGACTCTAGCATTACTTTATGCATTTAAAATTGATTGTTATTGCCTTGAAATAAGATTTAATTTTCTTTGGCTCAATCGGTGGTCAGTATTGATAATACATAAGTTTGAAAAAAATACCTATAATAGTTACTGAAATGGATTCCGTAGTCAATTAAGAGCAAACTATTTTCAGGACTTGCGTTTATTCTGTTACACCTTGTATAAGATTCTTATTAAATAATGAGTGAATGCATATTATTCATTCACTCACTGATAGGCATCGCACAGCCTAAGCCTCTGGTTCTAGAAACATGAAATTTTGCACAAGAGTTCCATAAATAACGCAAATGACACAGAGGAAGGATTTTTGAAAATGTATTCCCAAACGGGGTTAATAAAAGTTTGTAGGGAAGTTACGTTAGTGATGTTCGTACTTAGACTTCTGTATACATGCACAGTCTACAGTTCGTTAGTTCTATAGTTAGTTGTATCATCGCTTTATGGAAACTCATGCCCTAAGGCTCTTGAGAAGTTACCGATGGAAAATCTACACGAGCACACGGTTTTTGTAAACGAAATCAGTTATAAACGCACCGCGTAGGGTCCTTAGTTTCGGACAAGATTTCAAGCAGTTCGTCGTTGGAGAGGAAGAAGAAGCGAGGGAAGTATAGACGCTTCTTCTCCAGATACTGGTTCAGGCCACGCTGCACCATCTCCAGCAAGTTGTTGGACTTCTTCAGTCGGTCCAACATCTTCTCTATCTGGATGACGTCAAGTACTCGCGGCTCTGCGAATGCGACCTTCATTATCTCGCGCCACATCTGTAGGCGCATTTTTTATATTAAGACAAATGGAATAAAGATGTAGGGATGGTTTATGTGAGGCTGTGAACTGAGAAATCTAGCGTAAACATCATTTTGCTAGTCAATATTGTAGGGACTGAATCTCTCTTACGATTTGCGACGCTGCAGCTGCTATAAAATATGGGGTAATATTTTTTACTAATGTCATATAAATATTAGGGAGGTTATTATGATCAGTTGAAAAAATTAACGGGCAGTCATTTTATCTTTCTGCGGTTGTTAAATTAGTATAACAGTAAAACATGAACAGTAATAAAAATAAAATTGGTCGGTTGTTTCATCCTAATAAGTCAGTATAAAAAACACTGAAGTGGTGTAATAAATGAATGGCCAGTAAAAATAATGGAATGGGCAGCCAGGTTCGGCAGTTCATAGTATAGGATATACCATTAATAACCAAAGTTAACCTTCACAACTTGTTTATTATTCTCACAACTTATTGGTATCAAAACTTATTTCTTAAAATCAATCGCCACGATACAACAATACCACGACCGCTCGCTGCCAACTCCCATCGACAAGGTATCCGATCTTTGCCTAGTAATCGCAACTGTCGCCACCAGTGTGCCCAGCGCAATAAATTTTTGCAACCAAAGCGTATTACAATATTAAAGACAACGTTGAAGATAAGGAAGTTTGGCAATAATTCCTTCTGCACATGTGGCTTCCCTGGTACCTCATCAACGGCATCACTATGTAAATATCTATTAACTGCTCCCAAATTACATTAAATTAATTACCCTGACACCATCTTCTCATTTGACATTATAAGTACTATACCTACAATTCTAATATTAACTCTTTACCAGTGCCCTTTGTCGACAGGATATTAATTCAGATTTGTGACAGTTGTAAGGAACTATATTTTCTATCACCAAAATTTATATTTGTCATCAAGTTGTATCACCTAATAAATAGATCTATCGCCACGAAATATTTTCGTTCTCAGATAAACAAAAATTGTTCTCAGGTTGATATCTCAGGATTTTAGGTGATTTATTGTGGAACTGATTTTGCATTGTTTGGTGACTACATTTTGGTGACAGATCTACTATTTGGAGGACAAACCCTATTATTTAAGAAACACAAAACTAATTAAATTGGTAATAGCTTAAATGATACCCGAGACAAATTACCAGGAGAAACTGGATGCAATCTGGACTTTAGGGCACCCCGACTCGGACAGGTTAGGTTAGAAGGGGATGGCGGGGTCGAGAGACCCCGCCATCCCCTTCGTGGTTATTTTTTTATAAACCACCCAGAAGTAGGAGCCCCGCAAAGCGGGGCTCCGTCGACCAAGCCCTACCGTCGACATATTATGTATATCAATCGATCCGTGGTGAATAAGAAAACTACTACTATTGGTGATCTCTTTAGTTTGCTTAAATACTTATTAGGACACACCTATTATAATACATACAAAAACATTTATTTGGTACTAGACCTTATATCTCAGGATTTTAGGTGATTTATTGTGGAACTGATTTTGCATTGTTTGGTGACTACATTTTGGTGACAGATCTACTATTTGGAGGACAAACCCTATTATTTAAGAAACACAAAACTAATTAAATTGGTAATAGCTTAAATGATACCCCAGTTGTAATGGCAATCATGTCATTTGGTTTAAATAGGCTTTTATTTTTTTATTATTATTTTTGTTTGTATTTTGTGATTGTGAAAACGTTGTAGGCCTAACTTGTAAACCATAGATTTGTAGACCATTTTCTATCTTGTTTTGTAAGTATAGTATATAATATATAAGTACCTGTTGACAGGCCTACACTGTCCTCCCATACCTATAAATACTGTAATTTGAAAACATTATAAAAGCCTAGTATTATTAAAAGAGTAACCGTGGCGTTTCTTGCCGGCTCTTCTAAATAAGAAACGACCAATTGGAACCCTGCACCTAGCTTCTGAATTTTTATAAGTGCCCACCTACATGGGCAGTTATAAAAATTATTTGAAATAAAATATTTTGATTTTGAATTCAATCTCCCGATTTTCTTTTAATACGCGTTTCCGCCCTCAGTATGGCGGCCAGTACACATATTTTAAACCGAAGATCGATTTAATTAGTAGATTTTAAACCGAGTAGTTTCAGTTACGTATAAGTATTATTAAAACCAATGTATGAAGTGTGATCAACAGCGCGCGAGCCGAGCGAGCGAGCGAAGCGAGCGGTGCCGCAGTAGCGGCCGGCGCGCGTTACTTCCAAGTTGGATTTATTTCCGACTAATTCCAATTTGTAAGACTATCCACACGTAACTGCCCGTTAAGCTATTTTACTGCTTATTTTTATTTAATTACCTACCCATTTCTATATTTGTTATTACTCTTAATGACTCATTTTTATTTAATTTACTGCTCAGTTTTTACTGTCAAACTTTTAATAAACATGCACTTTTTAATTTTTAATTGATCAAAACTATAATAAACAACTGCCGCTTATAATCACTGCCTAAAATATGTAGCAAATCAAGTTGTGATGATAAAAGTAACTTTCAACTTCAAACCATATTTTGAATTCGAAATCTTAGATAATATTAACAAGTTTTTGGAACAGAATCTCAATATCTTATCATGATAAAATTCAAATTCATAAGTAGTTTTTTTTGTTGTTAAAGTTAACATCATACGGTAAGTAGGTATATCAATATTAAATGAAAAGCAGACGTCTTGACAGTTTCGCATTAACCTAAAGTAGATAATTGATTATGTGGCACTACATTTAAATTATCTAAGATTGGGTATCCAAGCAGATACAGCACGTTGCTATCTTTAGGTACATGTACTCAATTTGGTCATGCCTTATCAACAGCACTGAACCGTCGTCCTTCTTCTGGGATCTGCTGCTGAATATCAGGTGACGAGAAAATGGGCTCCAAGTACATCCAAGTAGCTTGAACTTTCAACCACTCATCTAAAATTTCTTGTAGAAGAACCAACTTGCCCTCCCAGTCACTGAAGAAGAACCAAAATCAATTAAAATAACAATAGTGTATCATAAAAATAGACCCTACTATTAGTACCTAATTGAATAATACAACTTTAGAAGAATATTATTAAATAACAAAACGTACTGAATAGTTTCCTCAAATGGTTTGATATACGGTGAGTTCTTCATAGTTTGAGTCTTAACAATATGATCGTCTAACAATAATTGAATTTCGTCGACACTTGACAGAATGTAAGTCCCAGTGTCCCTGAAAATTTTGAAATAACATACCGATTTATTTACATTCGTAACAAACTGCATTTTGTTATAAGAATGAAACATGTCCTAAGCCATAACCGAAGTAAGGCTTACTTGTAAATGAGTATTTCGAATCTGAGGTCGGCCCATTCTTTCATCATTTTGTCCAGAGCCCTCTCGAGGTTGTTCTCTTTAGTGGCGGCTTCCGATATGCCCTCGAACTTGTCAATATAGTCACCCAGGTTGAAATCGATCACTTTCTCTAGCGACAATTCGTCGTCCACGACAATGGGGAATCCAACGATTTCTGAGATTTTCTCCCAATGACGCAGCTTCATGCCAGGGTTCCCAAGTGTTTGGATAATTGGCAAATTGTCCTTGAACTCATCCATTTTTTGTCTGAAAGTTGTTTAAAAAGTCCTATAATAAGGCAAATATTTCTATAAAATTAATAACACAAACTACCTACCTCACAGAAGTAGCGAGGCGTAGAGTGTCAGGAACTTCCGCGAATGACTTCTCCAACTTGTACACAATTTTATAGTAATAACTGACGTCACCTTCAATATCCTCTGGATCAAAACTGCCAACCTAAAACATTTCAATTAAGTACCTTACTTAACTTCAAATAGGTATATTTGAAGTTAAGTACGGCAACCAACTAAAAATGAAATTTAATTATTATGCCTACTCTGTCTATCCCATTTACTTTGGGGACAATCAGTTACTTTCATTTCTGTCGTTATAATCCTTCACACATTCCATCAAAATGAATATACATCAATCAATCTCAGTAATATAACAAGACAAACGATTTCTTAAATTTTTCTATCACTGGCGCCGCGCTGCTATCAAACTTCCTCTCCTTTACTAATTCCTTCACATCAACTCAAATCGTTTATTTGCTTGAACATGGGTAGGTACCTAATACATGAGGTGACACATTTAACAGAAGTTCTTACTTCATTCAATCTACACATCTGTCTCTAAAGTCACAAGTGCCGGCGATGAGAATTTTGATATAGATGTGTGCTCTTCAGGAATGACACAAAATTAGAACACACACACACACACACACACTACAGTCGTGTAGGTACTTACGAATTAAGATACTTACTTTAGAAGTCATCCAGGTGTTATGCTTCTCTAGGTAGTCATACCCTGCATCGAATAGCTTCTTATACGGCACTAATTTATCGAATACAGCCTTCCTCTTGGGATACTGTGACAACTCCCACCCAAACGACGATTCTTCTTCGTTAAACTGGTCTATCTTAGTGAGAGCGTTTGATAACCTGCACGCAGAGGTAAATACCACATAATAATATTATTGCTTTTAAGATATCGGTATTTCTTCACGTGGTACAAATATCGATAACTGAGCGGGAATCGAATGAAAACGTAAAATATATGTTCGTAACGTAAGCTAAATCTGAAATTCTGTAAAAGCAGTTAATCCTGGTTCTAATGGCAACAGCGAACCCCGTATATTTGAGCTTGAATCTGATCCACTTGCGCGAAAATATATTTCCGCGAATGGACTTTTTTGCGACAGGACGCCTGCGCGAAAGTCACTTGTGCGAAAATACCTTTCCACGAATGGCCTTTTGCGCGGATGGTCAATTGCGCAAAAATGTTGCAGAAATGAGACTCCTTCGTGATATCACGCTTGTATTCTTTCAAAGGGTTGGGCAGGGGAATAGAAATATAAAAAACAGGAAAAGTGGCAAGGAAGCGTTTTTGTGTCCCCGCATCGTGATCAAAATGCTCTTGTCATAGTCAAATGGCCATCTCCGCGCACTAGTCAGCTTTCGACCGCGATCGTGACAACATTTAAGCATGTCCTATTGTTCAGTTGTCTATATCTATAAAAATCAATGCCACTTTTCGTTGTAATTTTATAACTCAAGAACGGATGGACCGATTTTGATAATTCTTTTTTTAGAATATTCCTTGAAGTACGAGGATGGTTCAGCTAGTTTCTTATAAAAACGGAAGCCAAATCAAAAACTTTATAAACCATTGAATCAGTTATCATAATTATAAATTCAAATATTACGTTAATGAATTTAAAGAGGATTGAGATTTAACTTAGAAAATTCTTTTAGGTACAATTTCATTTATAATAGTTTTTTTGTGGCATGTATATTAATATTTGGTTACTAACATAGTTTTTAAGTATACATAATAACATAAATATGGATCGCCGTGTCTGAATTAAATAAATAAATAAAAAAAATATTAACAAAGTCAAAATTCAAGATGTTGCCGCCGATTTTTTGCTTATTTTTTGCCAATGTAACTGTTTGCTGTTCCTTTCAATAAAACAGAATATCATTTTCAGCGCCCTCGAAAACTATGGAAATGAACTTTTTGAAATTAAAATTTAAATTTAAGAAAAAATTAAGAAATTTTTCGAGAGTGAAATTTGTTTTTTTTTTTTTTTTTAATGATTTTTTATTTTATTTTTTATGAAACAGTTACATTATAAGAACTGACAACTCATCATCATCCTCATCAGCCTCTATTCGTCCACTGCTGGACTTAGGCCTCTCTTAGTGAAGGCCACTGAGCCCGATCTTCGGCTCTCTTCATCCAGTGTCTGCCAGCCGCTTAACGTCACTCCACCTGGCCAGTGGACGTCCTAAACTACGTTTGCTTAAACGCGGTCTCCACACTAAAACTTGTTTTGCCCAACGATTGTCGGTTCTGCAAGAGTGACCAGCCCATTGCCACTTTAGCTGGCTCAGTCTTTGGGCTATGTCGGTTACCTTGGTTCTCTGGCGGAACTCCTCGTTGCGGATTTTATTCACAACTTACAACTAATTTAACAAAAACGATTTTATTAATAATTACCCACAACGCTCTCCACAGGTAGACACAAAAGTTTTGAAAAAAAAATACCTATGTGTAATCGCTAGAGGCTTAGTAGCAGTACGTGCAGTAATTACATAGTTGTATAATGAGCATTAATAAAGTTAAAATTAACATAAAGATTACTTAAGAAACTAAAACATTAAATTTGTTGATTTTCAGAAAGGGGGGGGGGGTCCATGGGTTTTAAATCTACTCACTTCAGTGACTCTCATATGTATAATAGTACTTTTGAAAATATTATCATCTTTAATTATTCATAATTAAAGATGATAATATTTTCAAAAGTACTATTATACACATGAGAGTCAATCATACGGCGGACAGGTGAGCGCTGGTCAGAATTAGTTCGGCAAGAGTTTACTGGAAAAAGAGTACCTGCGCGTACCTGTCGCCTGTGAAAGATTATAGGTACAGCTACAGCGTAACAAATCATGTTATTTAGTTTTATACAATTTAATTTATTTCTGGTTTATGAAAAAATAATGGGTTCAAAGATTTTCTTCGAGATTAATGGCGTCAAAATCGAAATAAATAAAATGTAAAAAAAATAATACAATAAACGAAAATAAGGTAGAATAGAAAAAAAATACAAAAAACGAAAACAAGGTAGAATAAAAAAAACTACGAGATATCTATTGACGCCTAATTAGACTATTTAATAACAGTCTGTCTTTATCTTGAACATACCTGGCGAATCGTGGGTGTACGTGTACTATTCACAGTACACCCCTGCCCAACCCTTTCAAAGAATACAGGCGTGATGTTATGGAGGAATCTCATTTCCGAAAGTTTTTCGGGTACCTAACTGCCCTATCGCGCAAGTGGATTCGCACAGTAAGGGTCTTTAGCGCAAGGGTCATTCGTGCAAAAGTCTCTCGCGCAAGTGTCCTATTACACAAAAGTCCATTCGCGGAAATGTCGTTTCGTGCAAGTGGGTTCGCGCAAGGGTCTTTCGTGGAAACGTCTCTCGCGCAAGTGTCCTATTACACAAAAGTCCATTCGCGGAAATGTCTTTTCGTGCAAATGGGTTCGCGCAAGGGTCTTTCGTGGAAACGTCTCTCGCGCAAGTGTCCTATTACACAAAAGTCCATTCGCGGAAATGTCTTTTCGTGCAAATGGGTTCGCGCAAGGGTCTTTCGTGGAAATGTCTTTCGAGCAAGTGTCCTGCTACCTTTGGGCTCACGTGTATTACGCGCGTAAAATGGTTCCTACTCCTGGGCCCTATAACACAAAACTTTACAAGTAAATTACAATATGAGTTACAACTTACTATCTACAATTCTGACGCATTTTTATAAGCGTAACACAAAAGTTGAAGGCTATGTATAAATTGTAGAATTGTCACGTCTAGTAAAATTTACATGTTTGTAAGGATTTTCCGTTACAATTGTGTGGCTTAAAACATTACTTTTAAATTATAATTGTAAAGCTTTAAATGTAGGGCCTACAGGCCCTGTATAAGCCACGCGTGACTGTACTTGCGCAAGCGTACTCCACAAACGCGCAATATTTTCTATTGTTTTCCTTAAAAAAAGTTATTTTTAAACCAATGATTTCGCATGACTTACTTCTGATCCAAATGTCGTGCCCGCGAGACGTATTTCGGCAATTCATTGATTTCTCCCCAATACTGAACTTCATTACATTGCAATTCATAAATTTCCAGATCATCAATGAACTTGGCAATGCGAACCTACAAATATCGTTAAACAATAAAGAGTTACTTCAAGTTACGTAGTAACTATTTAGTAATCTGTGCTTCAAGTTCTATTAATGAATATACCTCCAATCGGTAAATGGTGTCCAAAAGTAGCTAATAATAATGATAATGAATTGTTACCTTTAACAGTTCTTGGTATTCTTGCTTCTTCTGATCACAAATGCTCTTAGACTCTTCTATTATGCTAGGCATGCGAGCATACCTGAAAGTATACTCAAACACATAAAAAAAATGCGTAGCTACATAGGTGTACGGCCTACACACAGTAGGTATAGGTACCTACCTAGGTAATGAAAAGTCGAAACTTGCGTTTGTTGTCTACGTGGCCGTCCTACACACAGTAGGTATAGGTACCTACCTAGGTAATGAAAAGCCGAAACTTGCGTTTGTTGTGTACGTGGCCGGCCTACACACAGTAGGTATAGGTACCTACCTAGGTAATGCAAAGCCGAAACTTGCTTTTGTTGTCTACATGGCCGTCCTACACACAGTAGGTATAGCTACCTACCTACGTAATGAAAAGTCGGAACTTGCGTTTGTTGTTGTTATCAAAGGTATGGTTCGCTTGCATAATAAAGTGACGTTGTTTTACGGATAGATAGATAGTATACCTTACCTACTTACCTATAATCTCCTTGAAGCACAAAATCGCTAATTAAGTGGCCGATAGACTTACGAATAAGTAGGTACCCGTAGGTACTAAGTAATGGAAGCTCGACTACCTTTTTTGCCCATGTTTAGTTCTAAAAGCTTGCGTCCTTACGGATTTTTATTCGTGTGCTTAGGATGACGCTAGGGCGAGTTAGACAGTCGAGCCATAAGTACCTACGCAGACTAGCTTTTACGCCTATCGCCCACTTTAAAATTGTCTCACCAGTGGTAAGTCTGGTTGTTAGATTTGAGCTCTAACGGTGTGAAGTTAGTATAGTCTCCCAAGAAGACAATGTATCTCATAACGTTGCGTAGTTTGTCCTCCATCTCAGCGAGGATCACATCCTCCACCTTCTTGACGTAATCTATCAGGTCCATGAGAGCCGCTGTGTCCGCTGGCGGAGTTAGCAGCGTGTTGGCTATTGTAGCGTATTCGTCGTAAATTCTACAAACAATTTCAAGCTTAATCTTTAAAACAAGATAAAACTAAAATAATATAGTAATTATCGTGATATTGTTTTAACTAACGCTTTGATCATCACTTGATAATCATCAGTCATTCTCCTCAACAGCGTATTGGCCAGCCGAGTCGCAGCTCCACGCAACGAGGTAATGAGTTCACCCCGCTGCATTTGAAACATGCCGATAACGATGGTTCCCTCAAGTTTAGAAGGGATCTCCCGGGCCAAATCAACGTATTTCACAGACTCCACGCAATATTCCTCAAAAGTTTTCTCCGGGTCAGAATTAAGAAAAGCTTCCACTATACCTTGAGACTGTCAAACAAAGATATAGTTAATAATGCAAACCGTAATATACAAGGTGTTGTTTTGCATCCTCATCAAATTCGAGGAGGTAACTATGCTAATGATTCTCGACACGAATCAATAATAAAATAAGTAGGTATTTATTTTTATTTTTTTGTATTTTTCGGAAATCGGCATGTGTAGGGCCCGTGTGATACCGCCCTGTAACTGCGCTGTAACTGTAACGCATGCACACAGCGACATAGTCGTACGACACTGCCTACTGCATACGCAACGGGGCGATTTTGTTCTTTGAAAGTGGAGTATTCTGAAATACTGTCAAACTTAAATACCTAAAAAAACAAGTATGTATTAATTATTGAGCAGGATCGTAATTTTGTTTGATTATTTATGTCTTTCATAACAGCCTCCTGAAATTTGACGAGGATGCAAAACAACACGTTGTATATATTCAAATTAAAAAAATTGGTAGAATGAATAGAATCACCTCGCCGTTCAATAAACAGATATAGTCGTCAAAATCTTGAACTCTTAGTTCGGGACCTATTCTTTGCTCCGCAATCAATTCTGCTATTTGTTTTTTATACATTTCTACTAGCTCCTTGTCTATGATGGGCTGGAAAAAGAACATTAAGGATTGATAGTAATAAATATCTTATGTTTGAATACTGAAACATTGACTTGACTGTCTCATCGTACCCTCAGAGTGACTCTTGTAGCATCCGTGAAATCTTGGTATAGCAAAGTTTCCAAACGAGGTGACTGCCGACACGCATCGATCAGAAATTCGTATAATCTTCTCAACTGATCTTTGAACTGCTTAAAAGTGGGATCGAATTCTATAGCTTCGTTTACAAATCCCAAATTTATTATAAAGCCTTGATTGGTTCCCTGCAACACAAGTATTTGGTTAAAAACTACATGGTGCTTGAAAACTACCTCCTTATTCTCCTTTCGTTATCTATCTAAATCCATATGCTGTCGTAATTTTAGAAATATATTTCTACTTTGGAATATTTATGGAATTGAGCTGGACACATCTGTCGCATGTCAGACGATCAATGGGCAAGACTTACAACCCAATGGGTCCCAACGATATATTATATCGTATAAGATATATATAGGTACGTTGGGATATGCAAATGATATAGCGGCAGGCCCAGACGGAGATGTAGGGATGAACTGGACTCCTTTAATAAAGATTGGTCCTAGGCAGCTGTGGATAGAGAGAGGTGGAGAGGCCTTTGTCCAGCAGTGGGACATTAATGGCTAATAATACATAAAAATAATAAATTTCTACATTCAAAGGGAAAGTACTTACCTACGAAACATTCAGTTATAATCACGTAATAGGATTGTAGGTATAGTTCTATGCTTATATTACTTACAATAATATTCCCCCAACGACAGGTCTGACTATTCAATCAGGAGGAGAAAGAAAAGGTTCTCTTTTTCATGCAAGATTAAGAAATGGTTTGTTTGTCCATATCGTTTCATAACAACGCGGTACTTACGCCCACATCCATAATGTAGTCAGTGAACTCCTCCATTGATTTCAGGCATAAAGTTTGAAGATTGTAAGTCATGATACATGCGAGACAGTTATAGAAGTGCCTCATCTTCTGTACTTGTTTTGGGTCTGGTATTAACCTCTTTTTACTGCCCTGAAGAAGGTAATAATATTATAAATTGATTATAAGTAAGGCTTAGTTTTTTTTAAAGGCACAGAACTGTTTAAGAGCTATTCCAAACAGTTTTAGGATCGTTATGTTCTTGAATTTTGCTGATCCTATTTCTTACCTGAAGAAAAACAGCTTGAACAGTTGGAATCCACTGGTGTGCGAGCACGTTACCTGCCGCTTCTACGTGTCTCTTGCAAACAAAACAGAAGTCTTGCAACTCGTACGCCTCGTTCGTTGTCATTATATCTTTCATGCTGATCAATCTTAAGTCACTAAAACGAGTGAAATAAAATGATTCGGATTAAGCATAGGTCTATTGTAATGTTATTTTCAAAGCAGGAAGGTGATTTTGTGCAATCTTACTTGAATTGTTTCCACCATATTTGCAACACCTGAGCGATACAAGGGTTCACGCAGTGCAGGTTCTTAGTAAGGTACTTCTGGGCAACGGCATAGCGGTTCCTCCAGGCATCGTCTTTCATTGCCAACTCTTGCTTCAGCGGCGTATCTTCTTCTTCCAAAGACTCTTCCTGGGGAATTTATAACTTCTCTATACAGGGTTGTTGGTAAAACACCATCAACCTCTTAAGGGGTCATTGTACTCGTAATTATGAACAACTTTTACTATGGGACCAAAATGTGAAATCGCGAAAAAAAAATCAGCTGGTCCCTACATTCTGACGAGTTGTGCAAACATAAATGTAGGGAACAGCTGACTTTTTTTTGCGATTTCATATTTGGTCCCATAGTAAAAGTTGTTCACAATGATGAGTACAATGACCCCTTAAGAGGTTGATGGTGTTTTACCAATAACCCTGTATAGCCTGGCATATTGTCAGGCTTTTCTTTGATCTAAGAAATTCGTCAGCATGGGTTCTGCATTGGTACAAACGCAATAAGCGGAAGATCACACTACATGTCATATTAATTTCTAATAAATTTTCCACAGAACCATGTATCGGTAAGTTTCCTATTTCTGTAGTAAGGACAATTAAAACTGTATGGAAGATACATTCTTATCCACTTCAATACTTTAATAAGAGTAGTCTTAAGTATAACGACCAGGGAAACTATGAGTGTGGGTTTAGGTATATAGGTAATACAAAACTGAATTAGGCCTCGAAAGCTCGGAGCCGGTAGATAGTAGATAGCATATTAGGTCGGGGAAAAGAAAAATAAAAAAAAATAAAGAACTTCCGAGATTTGTAGGTACCGTATTAGGATCTTTCAGCACGAAATCCACAATAGCTTTTTTCATACTCATCATAAAATCTTCTCGCATCTCATCTGTGCACGTAAATAAAGTTTCCTTCCATTTCTTCAATTTCGGGGATATAAGATTGTGTACTCTGAAAAATTTGTGATTTGATAACAGAAAAACTGAAAACATAAGTAATTGGTGAAAATATTAGTTTCATGCAGATATAAGTAGTCGACCTCGTACGTAACTGCCTTAATTTACCACTCTAAGGTTGCTTGTCACTTGCACATCAACAAGGTATATTTGTCTATGTGACAGTTTCAACCTTAGTGCAGTTTCAATTTACTGGGAATTGTTATCAAAAATGGTAAAGCAATTAGGAGGCCGACTATACAGACATATACAATTCGAGCTTTGATATTCAGGCGTGTCGATTAGACTGGATATCGAACCCAACCACAGTATAATAAAGTAGCAGTAATACGTCTCGGCAGTGGCCCCTGAAATAATTACCTACGGCCACTCGGTATATAAACACGCACTAGGTTTGCCCACTGACTGTGTCTTTTGGGTTGTAACTGTACTATAAAAGTCCGTCAAATAGGCCTGTGTCGTAAATTTCAAAAATGGCTTATTTCGTTAGTTTAGTACCTGTATTACCCCAAAAAAATAATATTTCATGATAAAAATTATATTTAAAACACATATTTTAAGTTTTAAGAAAATATTTTTAATCTGGCGTAAAAACACAAGAAAGTGTCATGGCGTCGTGAATGACGTCACATAGTCGCAAACGATTGTGTTCACTTACGGCAAAAGTTTGTTTTGTTGAAATAAAAATGGAAATCTCGTATTTTAAAAACTGTATAGTGCCCCAGTGTATAAATACAAGTATAAAAACTCCGAATAAATTATTCATACGTGTTCCGGTCAACGAAAAAATTCGAAGAAAGTGGTTAAAACTGGCAAGGAGGGATGATGCTCATTCTTTATCAACAACATCGAGAATGTATTTTTGTGAAGATCATTTCGATGTAAGTATTATTTAAAAATGTAGTGACTACATATTCAACTTGTAAATCTAAAGAAAAACCAAAGCTTTATTTGTTTTAAAATAATGCAACATTTGGTTTGAGGTTAGGATGCCTCAAATTTGTATTAGGTTAAAACACAGCCTTTATATTTTTCCAGTTGCCAAACGAGATGCTGAATTATACCGAGTACCATATAATGGGAAAGGTAGCTTATGTGCGAATGAAACCAGGTTGTTTACCAAGTAAATTTGATTGTCAAGAAGACAGAAGAAAACAAACCCGCACTCGGCCATACATGATAAAAAAACAGACAATGGCTACAGTAGCAGAGTGTCTTGAAGAAAATTGTACACCTAGTACTTCCAATGAACTACAACAAGAAAGTTGTACACCAAGTACGTCCATTGAACTGCAAGAAAATTTTACACCAAGTACTTCCCTAGAACAACAACCTCAAAAAAGTTCAGCAGGTATGTAATAAACTAAAAATATTATATCACATAACACACACTATTTTAACATTTTATGAGTATGTTCAAATTTAATAAAAAAAGCCCCAGTCTTGGATATGACATTCTTTACTCTTTACCAATCAATCGATATTTGATTCTTATCTTATATCTTGTAATTTTTGCAGGTATTGAAACCATTGGAGAAAATACACCAAAAGTATTTAAGCCGACAGCAGATAAATCCATTCAAGTTATCATTACACATAAATATAGAAGTAAAGCGACCCAGACCAATGTGAAAACAAGAGATCAAAAAATATCACCTTTGAAGCTGTCAATGACATCCAGTTCTACATCCCCGTTTAAAGTTACAACCTGTAAAAAATCAAGACCTTCTTCATCTACCCTAAAGAAAATTACTAGAAATATACTGATTCCAGAAGAACAGTGTGACAGTGATATTTCTCTATACACACCGTCTGTGCCATCTGCATCTACTAACACAAGCCCATCAGTGCATTCATTACAAGTGAAATCATCTTCGGACTGTAGTGATTTTATTGCAGAAGACAGGAAAATAGAAACAGCCGAGACCTTATTGAGAACAATAAGTAAGATAGAAAAAAAGCCCCGTTCATATATTGGTGTGCCAAAAAATTGTTATTTCCTAATTGATATAATTAAAGACAAATTAGACATTCCCAAACATCATGTTTTGTTATGTTTAAATAAAATAAGAATAGATTGTACATTTAATATTTTAGTAGATGATTTTGGAACTAATGCGTCTAGTTTAAGTAAGGTATTTACAAAAAATGTGCCATTAATAGCTAGTGTTTTACGTCCCTTTATTGTGCCATTAGATAAAGATCTTATAAAAATTAATCTACCAATGGCATTCAGGCATAAATATCACAACGTAAGTTGCATTATAGACTGCCTTGAGATAGAGATACAAAAGCCATCTAAGGCCGTAAACCAAGCAATGACTTGGTCAGAATATAAGAAGGCCAACACTATAAAATATTTAATTTCATGTACTCCAAATGGGCTAGTTAATTATGTTTCACCCGGATTTAGTGGCAGAACAACTGACACGTGTGTGGTAGAATCATGTGATTTTATAAAATCTTTAAATAGTGGCATGTGTATCATGGCTGATAGGGGCTTTAAGCATATAGAACAATACCTTAAGAAATCAGGTATAACACTAGTAAGGCCTCCTAGTGTAGAAAAAGGAGCTCAAATGAGTAAAAGCGAGGCCAAAGAAACTAAACAAATTGCTAGTTTGCGCATACATGTAGAAAGAGTGATTCGGCGCCTTCGAGAATTTCACATGTTAAGACCACATGCCTGCCTTAATTTTAATTTTGTTAAGATACTGGATGATATAATTATTATTGCATGTGCATTGATAAATCTGCAAGATTCTTTAATAAAATAAAACTAAAACTTTCATGATTGTTTTTTTTATTATACACGTACATGAGCCAGCATTATTTATTAACTACCAGCAATATTTATTAACTACACTTCTATATAAGTACACATATTTACTCTACACTCTTATATAATAAAGGGTATATTTGATTTTTCCAGAAAACTATTAACTTATTATTAATTAAATTTTCAATATATTCCAAGTTAAATGGTATATTTATCAAAGTCACTTTTTTATTATTACCATAGTCTGGGTCTGCTACACAAAAAACACATGTCTTTTTCTGTGTTAAGTACATTTGTAGTTGCATTTGAGCAAAATACTTTTCTGTAGGTTCTCCATTTTTTACATAATTTATGTAAGTTTTGCTACTGCTGGGACATTTAATTTCAATAATACCATCTTGGAATATACCATCTGGAGATCCTGCGATTATAGGACATTTCTCACTTAACATAAGTCCACATTTATTTATCTTTTTTTTTAGTTTAATTTCCACTGTTTTCCTGACTTCATCTTCTAGGACTCTGCCTCGACTCATTGCTACCGTGTCGGGTATTTTTCCTCCCAAAATAAGTGATACAAGTGTGCCATCTGCTGTCTTACAACGACTTACTTCATATGCTCTAGAAGCAGTTATGCGGCCATATCTCAATTCATACCATAAATTACACTTGTGCTGTTCTCTTGTTTCTTCCTCAACATTATTTATTAAAGATTCAGTTAGACATATGTCTTTTAAAAAATCATCAACGCCTTTGTGTTTGTATTTGCGTATAAGATGATGCATCGAGATGGCATGTGTGTCACTTAAAATGAAATCATTTTGGTGCTTTAAAAATTCACAATCTTGAATTTTCCTCTTCCTTGCTTCGTCCAAAAACTCTGTTAGCACTGATATGTTTGCTGGTAATAATGAATTACCATTTGATAGCTCTTTTGCTGTCATAGATTTTAAGCTGGAACCAACTCTTGATAATTTGGATTTTTTCCAGTAGCATTCTACTGCGGTACAAGAAGGTTCTTCACTACGGCGATGAATCCACATCAGGCAGGCTATTGCATGTTTGCAGCCACCCTTTGATGCCACGCAGTCATGGCATTGAATGGAGATGATAATGTCCTCTTCTTCATCCACTACAAGTGTGCATCCATACAATTTTGCGTGTACTTTGTGTTCAGGACAAATCTTGCACTTGACAGTGCATAATTTATCGTCATGCTTTACCTGCACGTAGCTTATAGCGTCGTCACCGTACGAAGCTCTTGAAGACCTGAAATATAATTTGATATTAGCTTTTTCTTAATATTTTTTATTTGTTACCCTGGGTGCAAAGAAAAATTTTTTTTCTTATTCTTACTTTCGAAATAAGCAATTAAAAACCTTCCCTTTCACAAAGTTGCGATAGGCCTTAAGACACTACGACATAGTACCCTGATTAAAGAAAGGGATTTGAATGACTAAAAAGAGATTAAAAAAGATTTGATTTCATGAAAAACAAATGTTTTTTAATCTCTTTTTAGTCATTCAAATCCCTTTCTTTAATCAGGGTAGTGTCTTTCCATCATCTCTATATATTTACATTGTAATTGTAACCTCAAAATCAATTAATTTGCAATTGGTATACATTCCTTCAAATATTAATTGACTACGTGCTAAAATGAAATATAAGTGAAAATGATAATAAGCAGTATTTTAGTATTGTATATACTTACATAGAAGTTTTAACATTACGAAATTCCGATGAACAAAAGTCGGTGTTCGACGCGAAAAATTGGCCTAGCATAACAGCGTCAATTTTAGGTAAATTATTGCTGTTCGCTTTGCTAAATCCAGGTTCCATGGTAGTTTATGCTAGTATTATTCGATATAGGTAAAAATAACACACTCAATTTATCGAAAAATGATATTAATAGAATAAAAACGAAGTGACTTGTGCTGTTGTATGAAAAAGTTAACCAAGCGTCAAAACAATAATGGCGGCATACCACTATGTGACGTAATACGTTCTGATTGGCGTTCACAGCGGAGTAGCCAGGGGGGGTATTTATTTGATTTTAATTTGTAAAAATAACAATAATCATTAATTTTTATGTGGAATTATTTCGGTTTTCCCTGTTTAAATATTACAATTTACGTCTAGAAACATTCATCCATTGATTTCATTGTTAGTTGACACAAGCCTATTGTATGATGGGAGCGCATTCGTTTTTAAACCTATGCGATTTGTTGAAGGTTGTTGTAAGTATGTCCTGTACATTAAAATGTTTTTTACAATTCCGGTAGCTTGTGGTGTAAGGTTTGTTTGCTAAACTATCTCGGCACATCAGCCGAAGGCATTTGAATAGTCTGAATTTTATTTTAGATATTATTTATTTATTCGGATTCAAATATAAAATACTTTCTATACAATAGTTATATAAAGGCCTATAAAAAGTCCGCGATGACATCATATCTAAATGCTCAGGTTAATTCACAAATGGATAAATCATGACAGAGTTGTATAAAACAAATTATTAATTTGTCTAGGGTCTTTCTTATCGAAATTTTGCTCATCGCCGAAAACCGTAGTTTTTTTTTGCAATCAATCATTTAGATGATTAAAGGGATGGATAGTTTAGATTTCACGAACGTGGTTTTGATCGCGGGAGGCAACGTAAAGACTTTCTGTGACAGACTGAAAACCACGCGGGCGAAGCCGCGAGTAGAAGCTAGTATAGGTATATTTTGTTCCTTCAATCGAGCATATATTTCTTCAGTAGGTATGACTTAGTACCTGTCAAGGAATTTATGCTCGCTATGCTTCAATAAATATAGAAATACATGCCATATTTAACGTAAATAAATGTACAGGAGCATCTCGCACCGTCCGCGCTATGTAACTATGGCGCACACGCGACTGTTGAATACTGGTGTATACCGAGATGTCGGAAGAGTCGTTTCGGCCGATTTGTATGAAGACGTAATACTGCTTACTTTATTATACCTACTATGACCCAACCCAGGCAGAAGAGGCTAGCCGGTTTTTAAAAACGGACCCAGTCTCGATTTGTAGTGGAGGGTAATCCATCCACGGACCGACCTCGGCAAGCGTAGCGTAACTTTCGATCGACCCTTCGCGCAGAGGCGGACCAATCTCGGCCGTCATGTGGAGTGTAGATTAGTTTTCTGTTGACCATTCATTGATAAATAGGAGTTAGATATATCGAATAATCCAGCAAAGTTCAAGAATCAAGAAAATCCAGAATGCAAGAGCGAGCGAAGCAAGCTCGAAAATTTTGGGTTGGTATCAATGACTGCATCGCAAGTTGCTCTTAGTCCAAATCTCAAAATACCTAAATCGCAAAATGACTACATCCCTTTTAGTCCACATCTCATACTCGTAATATCTAAATCTCAAATACCTAAGTCGCAAAATGACTACATCGCAAAAAGTCCGAACAATAGTGTAGGTACCTACCTATACAGGGTTGATATCAGAATGATTGGATACATTAATTATTGTTTGAAAGTAAGTGGTATGGGTCGGTATCAGAATACTACCTAGATACTACTCCCGGTACCTACTATACACGAATAAAATGTTTGTCTCTTTGTTCAAGCATCAAAATGTACCGATTTGGTTCATGTTTGGTGTAAAGGTAGAGTGAATCTTGGGGAAGCACATAGGCTAGGGAAAGTAAAACATTTACGGCATTATACTGTATTTATTTTATGAGAGAGAAAAATAATAATTAATTCCCTTACAATAAAATAATTCCTCATTCTTCTTAGTTCATAAGGAATAACAATAATTATTTGTAGTTTTACTTGTATCTTATGTGATAAATATTTATGAGAAATTATAGCGCTGTAACATCTTCCATTCGGAGTTTTGTAAGCTCGTTATTTTCTGTCAAAAATTATTGCTTTCTTTTTCCTGTATTCTGTTTCGAAAAAAAAATCCTCCTTGTATTCTTTTTTTTGAGGGAGTGAAATCATTGAATAGCTTCTCCCGCTCTGGGCGGACCGGGAGGGCGTGTCAGAGTCTTACTGACTAAAACCCACCCTTGTTCCTTGCGGTAACCCTTTCGGACTATCCCGCAACCCTGTCAGGCATCGGCCATAGGCCCTAGCGGACCCCGTCATTGGTGCTGACATCTCTATGAGGCGCGCGTGGAACACGAACGAACGAACGCGCCATCGACCCGGGCCTGGTCCTTATCGGAAGGCCAGCTACCCATTGCTCGCCGTCCGCAAGCCCGCGCCTACGGTGGCCGGTATCACTATCGTATCCTGGTATCTGCACACTAAGTTTGTACAGAAAGTGGATCACTGTGGTTTGTTTATTCGAACCCCATATGTCAGTGCCAAGCTTCCATTGCATTATTTGTTCGGTGTCTCTCATAACAACATGACATCAATGCTTTTTATACTACACCTGCTTGGAAAGTACCTTGATACTTTATCAAATTTACGGTAGAAAGTACGTCATTGCATATCGAACAAATATGCGGGGAGAAAACGCATCTGAGCGGGAGAGAAAAGTGTATGAAAATCCATTTCTTACGTGGTTTTTCTTTTTTAATTTTGGGTAAGACTATGCGCCGGTAACCTAAATATCAAAAGCCAAAAAGTTTTTACAGTGAGTTTTTATCTCCAAGTTCGCAAAATGACACTGGCCACTAGCTGTGTGTTGGATGGTGTCGGGATGGCAGTGCGACCCTGCGGCGGCAGGATAAACAATTTGAAAAAAGAACATGTGAAAATTGCAGACGCCATTGGCGCCATTTCAATTAGTAAAGATTTAGTTTTTTATTTTCCTCGTAGGTGTAGTATAAAGCACTATGTATCACTCGAGAGAAAGTGCGATTCCCGATCTCGGGTGTTTTAAAGCCCTCGCCTACGGCTCGGGCTTCAAACGACACCCTCGACGGTAATCGGTCACTTTCTCCTCTCGGTGAACAATGTACTATTTTATGAGCCACTGTTTATCAAAATAGGTTATGAATGCACTCATTCCATTCCTTCACAGTTTGCCGCGTTGTAAACTATCGAGTTCCAACCAATATTTATAAATGACGATGGTAACAGTGGTAACTTACATACCAGTCCCGCAATTTCTTTTCCTTTGTCTGCCAGCCCCGCAGTTCGTCGGCTTTTTTCCAGATAGCTTTCGAAAAGCGGAAATAGCATCCTGTTACTTTACCATGAGGGAAAACTTCTTTGAACGCGTTCATATTTCATCGCGTTCATTTGAACGTGTTCATTCAAAATCACATTTATATTTGTTAATTTTGATCCCTAATACATCACGTATCAAAGTGAATAGAGCACAATATGTTGCTTGCGTTTTATTCGGTAGCAAAGCATTTTCTACATCAGTAGATTTAGAAACGTCGGTAGTGTTTACTTCCAGAAACCTTTTCCGTAACGTATCCCTCACAGATCCAAAAGATGACATTTTCTCACCATCTTCTTCTTTAACGTATTTAAGCACAGTTTTTTCGTAATATTTCTTCACTGACGCCATGTATACCTACTTTGTCTTTTGCGACGTTGACAACGACGGCGACGTCCCTTTTCTGTTTACCAGGATTTAACACACAACTATACAGGGTGTGGCGTAAGTAGTAGTCCACCGTTCAGGATTCGATGAACCAGATAATTAATTATAACAATGAAATTTTTAACCATTTTTAGTAGTAAGTTTTTTTTTACAAAAATGTTAAAAATTAGGGTTAAAATTAGAGAAGAACCAACTTTTTCTGCAAAAGAGCTGAATTTACATAAAAAATCATAATTTACCATGATATCTCTAGTATTCAGCAGTAATTAACAGAAATCAAAATGAAAAAATAATGGTTTTTGTTGAAACTACAAACTAATTTGTATTAAAAGGTAGAAATTTCGTAAATAAAAGACAAAAAGGAAATATTTTCGGAACCCTTGGGTAAAAATGGTTAATTTTTTAAATTGTTATAGGTTTATTAAATTATTTAAATTATCTGGTTTATCGAATCCTGATCGGTGGACCACTACTTACGCCACACCCTGTATATGCCTTCGCGGATTATTTCAGTTTTGTTAGCATTCACGGTAATTGACGCACTGCACTCGTTTCGATTTGCAGATCGCCAAAATCTATTTTTCGACATATATTTATTTCACTCAATTATATCGGTAACCGTTGCATAAAACCGCCCGGTCTGTTTTTGTTATTGTAAATAAATATAATATCATTGCGAGACATTGTGATCAAAGAGTATGTAAAAACTACGATAATATTGTGAATGATCATAAGTATTAGCAATGACATAATTATATCTTTACGAATTGCACGAAAGACACATACGGCCAGGCATGAAATCATCCAACATAATTATGAACCACAGAGATTAATTTCGGACTTTTTACGATGTACTTAGTCATTTTGCGACTTAGGTACCTATTTTGAGATTTAGACATTATGAGATGTGGACTAAAAGTGATGTAGTCATTTTGCGACTTAGGTATTTTGAGATTTAGACTTTTTCGGCCTTATTACAAAACAAGGTTTTTCTTTTGACATGGTTTAAACCATCGAGCCTGTTTTTGAAATAAGAACATAACTGAAATCGAAATACAGTTCCTTTTACAAAACTGTCAACTTAGTCCGGTCTTAGATTGTCAATTTTGTATTAAGAACTTTACTAAAGTCGGCATAAAGTTCCAAATACAAAAACTAAATCGAATGTGTAGGTTGGGGCTAAAGTTAGATCGTGTTTTGTAATAAGACGGCGGCCTTATTACAAAACAAGGTTTTTCTTTTGACATGGTTTAAACCATCGAGCCTGTTTTTGAAATAAGAACATAACTGAAATCGAAATACAGTTCCTTTTACAAAACTGTCAACTTAGTGCGGTCTTAGATTGTCAATTTTGTATTAAGAACTTTACTAAAGTCGGCATAAAGTTCCAAATACAAAAACTAAATCGAATGTGTAGGTTGGGGCTAAAGTTAGATCGTGTTTTGTAATAAGACGGCGGCCTTATTACAAAACAAGGTTTTTCTTTTGACATGGTTTAAACCATCGAGCCTGTTTTTGAAATAAGAACATAACTGAAATCGAAATACAGTTCCTTTTACAAAACTGTCAACTTAGTGCGGTCTTAGATTGTCAATTTTGTATTAAGAACTTTACTAAAGTCGGCATAAAGTTCCAAATACAAAAACTAAATCGAATGTGTAGGTTGGGGCTAAAGTTAGATCGTGTTTTGTAATAAGACGGTTTGAGATTTGGACTAAGAGCGACGTGGTCAATTTGCGATCCAGTCATTCTGATGCCAACCCGAAAATTTAAGTATCCGTCTCGGTTAGGTGTTTTATGTCCATTCATATAAAACGTACCTGAGTACTTACCCACTTAAAGAAAAATAGGAATAGGAGGAACTTTGTCAGATTATGCACAAAATCTTACGAATTAATCAATTAAATTTTAGGATCCCGCCTCAGATACGTTAAAGGTTCTCTATTCTTATTAGGCTATTTCGTATATTTTTTTCTTCTGAATATTTTCTTTTTATGTTTTTGTTTGAAGCCAAGAACCCGACCCCCCCTCCCGTCACCCATGCCTATTGTACAAGTTGTGATTCTTGTTTTGACAAGTCTTATCAAAGACATGTCGTGTTTAAAACATATATCACATATCATCAAAAAGGTAATGTCCGAAACACTGCGTTCCAATCAACTTAGACGTCATAGCTCCATTATTTACTGAGCCGAGATATAGCCAGCCGCAGGCGCAGATTGGCCGCCCCTAATATCTGGCCACCCTAGGGCCGAGCCTCTTCGGCCTTAGGGAAGGACTTAGCCACGAGCCCCTACAGAATCATTTTAAATATTAAGTATTTATTTGCTTACCTTAATATTATTTTATTGTCCAAGGGCGCTACGTGTATGGTGTCGATTCCGTAACGCAGGTAATAGTAATACCGAAGCAAGTTTTGTTCTTCGCCCGTAGGCATTGACAAAGCCTGATTTTCATCGTCTTCGTCACTCTGACATATCAACTGTACCAGTTTTAACCTAAATTCCTCTCGAGCTTTTCTCATTTGCGTGAAGGTTTTCATTACTGGAAGGAATCAATAGTCATTAGCACCGCCATTACCTTTAGTTTAATTATTTTTAGTTTATACCTATTCAACGTAACGTTACCATATTTTAAGTGCACCTATTTGAAACCAACAGCATTCGTATTTTCATCTAGGTAGTTAATTAACTAACGCTACGGCTACATTGTTGCGATAACGCGAACGTTCGTATTTCGCGTTATCGCGACAAACTAACAAATAAAATAAGTACTTGGATATGGAAAGTTGAGAGTAAGTAATTAGATACCGCTGGACTTCTTCTTCGGGACAAGTTTCGCCGCCTGCAGTTTCGCGGCCTTAGTAGCCGGCGAAGGTAATTTTAAAACTTCCTCCGGCAATGAAAACAAAGGTCGTGTCCGTACTTTGAAATCATCAGGCAAAGCAATCTTCGGTATTTTCGGCAGTTTTATATCGGAAGTGGATGGAGAGGGTTGGCTTTTCTTTCGTGTTGGCCTGTTGTTCGGCATTTTTGGTTCCTATAACAAATTCTTGAATAAGGTACGCACGGCTACTGATCAAGCTATAATTTCCAGTATAAGCTGATCTCGCACTGTATAGGATTTCCTTACAATGAGAGGTCAGTGTAAAGTGGAAATGTATAGCTTAATAAAATTGGTTTTACACCTTTTTAAGGTTCCGTACCCAAAGTGTGCCAATGGAACCCTATTACCTACTAAACTTCTGCTGTACGTCCGACTGTCTGTCAGCTAGGTGTAGGTACCTACTTATTTCATGAACCGTAATAGGTAGACAGTTGAAATTTTCACAAAGTGTGTATTTCCAATTATCCAGTGTGTATTTTTATCTTTATATTTTAAGTGAGTATTTTATTCATGCGGGAATTGAACTACCGACACGTAAGCGCCGAACCCAGCTCTCAGCCAATGGTGCCGATTCTCTTGTTACAAAATTCTCTAAACTAGACTAAAAATCACCAAAATTTAGTTCATTCCTGTCAAACGACGATTTCCCATTCTGAAATTGACTAAAGTGACACAACTTAACTAAATTTTAGTTTGACTGCACTAAAATGGCACTGAGATTATAATTTAGTGAAAATGGCAATTTTGCTATTCTGAATTTTACGTTTTTCACCTAAAATTTTGATTGTCTTAACTAATTCTGACTATTTTTAATCGCGATTAAAAAGGTGTGGAATAAAATTTGTTGTCATGAACTAAATTCACACCAACACCTCGACTTCAGATGCAAAAACAATACTGTCAGCTTCGGTTCGGCAGTCGGTCAGCTTGCTGACTATGGTTTTGTTATTGTTATTAGAAATTAATGTTTCTTTATTTTACTTCGAAGGTCCTAGTTTATCATTTGTGGCTACTAGTTACAGCTATATACATATAAACATAATGCAGCATTGCATATGTAAGCGGGCACGCCCTTTATGCCAGGAGGCTTTTTATTATGTATTAAGTTCTGTTTGCGTTTTTGTTTTTATTATTTATTTATGCTTGAGTATAGTTTTAAATATTGGCGTGTGCTAGCTGACATATATGGCAAATAATTTTAATATTTTTGTGTTTCGTAATGTTAATTTATTTATTACTATATGTATTGAATCCAGTTCTTCTAACTGAACAGACAGCAGTGCTGCTGGGGAGTTTGTTCCGCCACTTCTTCTTCCCAGCTAAAGCACTAGGAAGTGGTGAAGGGTGGGCGTTTTGGGGGGACTGTCTTATGTGATTTTGACGTTCAAAAAGTGCTGATTCTCAGCCTAATTTGAATAAATGACTTTTGATTTTGATTTTTGTATGTTTTTTCTTTTCTTTTGCTTTTATCTCGAAAACGGTGTGTCCTATCGCAAAAATAATGAAAATTTCGACCCCCATTATAAAACCACGAAACCTATAAAATCCAACGTGTTGGTAATAATTTTTCATATTTTCCATACAAAAACTGAAAAATTCCCACGGAGCAGAAACAAAGAGGTGTTGTAAAGTCATTCTTCATACAAAAGTAGTGTCGCAGCCTCGCGGGGTGCGGGGGGAGCCCAAACAGCAGAAAGCCATCTAGTGGCAAGTAGCAAAATCAACTCATAGGCATATTAGACAGATGAAGATGTCGTAAGGCGGTAAGAGTTCTGTTATGTTTCATTAAGTGTCGCTTTTATTGTAAGGAGCCGGATTCAGGTTTAATAGTTTTATAATATACCGATATAGTTTTATTTCTATTATGTCCGACCGAAATACATTTTTGACTGAAACCGAAACCGAATTTCGGTGTGTATCAGAATGGCGGGTGTAATTTCCAGATTTGCCTAAATTTATTACAGTTATTTGGTACCTTCTGTGTACCTTTACGTACCTCTCTTGAAAATCTGTGTACCTACACCCGTATGATGATATTTTAAAAATTAGGTACACCCGCCATCCTGATGTCAGAACCGCGGGTGTACTGCTAACCAATATATGTAGCCAAGCGTACTGTTTATGTAAATTTGGTACCTCTTGTGTACCTGCAGATAAAAGTATTAAATAAACGAAATACTGTATATAATAAGGTTGCTGCGAAAAATAAAAAAATATTTTTTTATTACACGACGTTACTTTGTATTTTATAATACTAACTAACAATAGTAACGACGTCAAAGGATAATAACAATCTTCGGTAATTGAACCTAGAACCTCCATATTAAACATATTGCCAAGATACGTTTAATGTGTAATATCTTTAATAGTAATCCCAAACCTCCGTCTATCATTTAGTCACTGTTGCGTGCGTGACTATACCGGGAATCGGAAATGAAATTAACGGACACAATTTACACACAGACTCAGGACAACACTTTAAATGTGATCCGCAAATTGTTGTTTTATGTGGAGATCAAACCCACAACTTCGTGTTCAGCAGTCGCATACTACGACCACTGGACCACTCTACAATTAAACTATTTTTATTTGATGCATTTGTATTACTCTGATGCAAGGACGCGGTCATTATATTTCCTTGTTGCCTGTTTCCTAATGATTCTGATATCAACAGTAATAAAATATGAAATTATTTCCATTCAGTTCCAGGATCGAAATAGATTCATAACATATATCAAGCTAGATAATGTATGCATATAATTTTCTTGTTGAGACATACTTGGTTTATCGTTTCGAATGAAGGTAGACGTAAGTATTAATATATTACACCAACCCTCTAAATTTTAAATTTTTTTAAATTTTAGTTGGTTCGAGTCCCGGGCTGGGCAAGCAACTTTTAGAAAATCTTTGAATGCGGTTATGTTTATTTTTAAAAATAAAGGAATGTTTCCTTTAAGTAAAATAAGCTAACTTAAGGATTTAAGGTACTTTGCCTTCAACGCCCGACTTATCTTTCCACCCTGTATACTAGTCTAATTTTTATTACATTGATTATAGTTTTGTAACAAATTATAAGGCCGAGTTAAATGCACATGGAATCAGTGCGTTATTCATATATATTAATCCTTACTTATTTCGTTATCGTGAAAATTAATTAATATATCCTTTAAAACTGTCTCTTGTTTCATTTTGATTCTGGAAACACTGATAGACAAACATCCTAATTCTATAAATCCTTCACAATTCTAAAATGGGCAATATGTTGTTTTTGTAATTATGTATACATATAGTTTTTTTTTAATATTTAAGATAAGTTATCAATACGTAGATTGTTATTTTAAAAGATACGTCGAAGAAAGAAAATATTTTTTTTATTTTTGCAGCAAACTTGCAGTATTTCGTTTATTTAATACTTTTATCTGCAGGTACACAAGAGGTACCAAATTTACATAAACAGTACGCTTGGCTACATATATTGGTTAGCAGTACACCCGCGGTTCTGACATCAGGATGGCGGGTGTACCTAATTTTTAAAATATCATCATACGGGTGTAGGTACACAGATTTTCAAGAGAGGTACGTAAAGGTACACAGAAGGTACCAAATAACTGTAATAAATTTAGGCAAATCTGGAAATTACACCCGCCATTCTGATACACACGAATTTCGGCAGCGGTTTCAGATTCGGCCGAAACCGAAACTTCCAGAAATTAACAATTTTGAGGAAAAAATAAAGAAAACGTTTTTATAATAATAATTTTATATCCTCTCCTCTTCTAAATTTTTCTTCTGAACTGTATTCCCTGAGAAATATAATCTGCCACCGTTACCGAAATTAAACCGAATTCCGTTTTTTGCCGAAACTCGACCGAAACTGAACTTTCGGTCGGACGCTAGAGTATGGCTCTCACAAACCCAAGAGTTCCCACGACGACGTCGGTCGGGTTTTTCATTGATTAATTAATCTCCCGTAAAAAGTACAGTTTTATTCAGTTGCTGTCTTTTGGTATCTCTTACACGTCGCAAAATATTTAAAACGTTTAACTATATACTTTTCGCAAATACATTGGCACAGCAGTGACATGTGATTATTTAACGGGGACTGTTCTTTTATGTGATCATTCAACGTTTTAAAACAATTTTGGCCAATTAAAGTCTTCAGTGTATGAGACGTTATTCTTTTTTTTTCAAAAATTGATAGGGAGTCTGTCTGTGATTTAAATGTTCTTATACTGCACTCTGTGTTTAAACTAATTTTAAAAACATCATCAGAAGGAAAAATAAGACCGCCTTTATTTTTAATCTTGATTAAATCATGATCTTCTTTGATTTTGGCAGCATAAAGAACAGTCAGACATATTTCACATTTAATTCGTTTTGATATGAATTTTATCACATACCCTGAAATGTAAGTTACAATTTGACGACGCAAATTGTGAACTACAGTAAAATGTAGCTGTTCCTCAAATTCTAACAAAACGTCATCAGGAATGGGGCCATCTTCCAAATCACCTTCGTCTTCGCCTGGTAATTCCAGCATCCGCGATCTGTCGGCAGATGCATTAATTTTTCCAATCGATGATATGTTAAGGACATTTAAATCTTCTAACGGAATGCAGTTGCCATTGAAGGATTCCTTCAATTCTGTATTTACAAGAATTTTCTTGTATGCCGCTTTAAATTGACGGGCCGTAGGATTATTATTGGTACGGCCATGAGCTCGTATAATTCCAAAAAATAATTCCAAGTAATCTTGGGATAGTTTATGTGTTGTCAAATACATCAATTTCTTTTCTGTTTCTACTAAGCGCGTATACAGATAAACGGTACTTTCTATGCAAGTTATGAAACCAATGAAACCTGTCTTTCTATTTGTATTGATAATGGTTTTGGTTTCACCCTTAACAGTTAAATGCACTAGGTAATTCTTGGCTACATTTAAAAACTCTTTTATTTGCATTTGGTTTTTTGGAAAAAGAGGCTTGTTGTACATTCGTATTGGCACATGTTTCTCGAATTCAGAATATCAAATAAGTTATTTATTAGACGTATGAAAAAGATAGTAGGCTGAACACCTGAAAATCCTTTATCACTTTTTTCACACACTGTAAGACCATCTGCTACGCTGTTACTGAACAGCTGGCTTGCAAGCTTCATTTTTTGGCGGTGAAATGCATTAAGCGAGTCCTTTAGTTTATTTGCTACATGCAATCCCTCTGAATTTTGATACTCGTTAAGTAGCGTTAGATAGTACCAATTAAGCTCATTGCCTTGGTAGTCAATAAATATCTTTTTTGCCTCGAATGCATTTCTTATCAGTTTTAACATGTGGCATGCATCTAGAAGTACAGCTACATTATAGGGAGCAATCGGATGTTTAAACGTGGTCTTCAATTCTGTGGGTACGAAGCAGCATCCTAATTTTTTAGCCATTGATATGTTAGCTGCACAACCATCCATTGTTAGGGACACAACTTCCACTCCTGAGTCGTGGCATTTATAAAGGCATTGTTTGACTAACGTAGCACGTTGTTCAGCAGTCATTGAGTGTAGGAAAAAGAATCCTACTGGTATTTTCCACCGTTCTTTTAAGCACACTAGTAGCATGACAAGAGCTTGAGTTGCCTCTTGAGTGTTGTCATTTTGAGAGTAATTTAAGCCTACATCGACATATCCGTGACATTTGTAACCATCCCAATCAAGATGTTTTTTATTGCAACTTCGTCCATCATTAAACTACAAAGCAATTTTTCTTGCGATTTTACTGACTTCTGTTTCAACACCTCAAATGACTCTGTTGTGAATCCAGCTTCGCCATTAACATTCTCGTACCACTTTGAAATGGTTCGTGGTTGGGGTAAACAAGTATTAAAGGTTTGTCGTAGATAGGAATAGGCTTTTGGCGAGTAATAATGTAGGGTCAAAGCAAACATTCTTAAAGCCGGTGAATACTTTTTAATGAGAAGCACATGTTTGGCTTTATTAATTTGGCGTCCGATTAAGTCTCTCATTTTAATATCCATTGATATCAGAATTTCTGACTCTTCCGTGTTAAAACTAAATTTTTCTTCTCCAGCTCAAGGATCAAAGATTTAGAACTCTTTACCTGTAAATACAAATAATTCAGTAGTTAGCGAGTGATTTAATTTTTTATTACCAATAATCTTGGCCGTGTGGTGACGGCAGAGTAGAATATTATTGTCACCACCCCCTGTCATCCCGCGGGTGTCGTAAGAGGCAACAAAGGGACTACACTCGACAGGGAACGGGCAGCAGCGCTCTCTGATAACCTTTAATACTGCGATCTCCAACCCGCCCGCAAAGCGTGGAGATTATGGCAAATCCCTTTTAAGTAGAGGAGGCCCATAGTCCAGCAGTTCCCCCCCGACCCTTGCCCGACGAAGCGCCAGCCCGCGCCGTAGCTGAGCCCGTAAATATAAACCCCCGACTGTGACCTCTGAGTTTATTTCGGCGTTTCTTCTCAGAGAGTAGTCACTTGAAAACGCCGACCTCATCAAGCTTAATAATAAGAAAAATCTGATCCAGCCTGTCCCACCTTGCTGTCCCCCCCCCCCCCAGCGACGCCCTAAGCCGAGGTTCGTACCCCACAGGGGGTGCCCTTAGGTGATAGTCGCTTAGTATGTAAAAATACGCCCCTGGCTGGAGGCTTTGAGTTTCACTTAAGGCAACCACAGGATAGTCCGGTTAAGTAGTAACGACCTCTCTAGGTCTACTACGAGATGCCATAGTTAGGAAAAAAAAAAAAAAAATAGTCCAGCAGTGGACTGTTAAGAGCTGTGATGATAATGATGATCGAACCACACCATAGGTAGGGTAGACCGGGGACAATAGTACCATTTTCGAAACATCGGTTGATTACACAAATTTAACTGTCGCTTTTTATTTTAAATATTATTATTTTACAGCCTTGGTTTATTATCTACCGAAGAAAATATCTAAAGTTGGCCTAGATTGAACAAAACTTGGTCAAAATTGACTTTGAATGAAATGATGGCGAGTGCTACGAATGACCCCCTTTAAGGGTTAATTGTACCAAAACTGCATAGGGTAATAAAACGCGAATAAAGGCATTAATCACATTTTCTCAGTCATTTATTTCAAGTCTTATGGGTTTATAATAATTTTTAAAAATTAGGAACAAAATAATCATGAGATCGGTGTTTTAAATCAACACAAATGTAAAGTAATAACATTATCATAACAATTCTTCACTTCGAACAAAAGTAAAATAAGTTTTTATTATCATATAATCAACTTTGATTCACACGTTGCACTTTTGGTGTTATCTAGCTTTATAACAATTATAAAATAGAAATAATCAACAAAAATATATTAATATGGAGGTACAATTGACCCCTGGTACAATGGACCCTCGTAAAAAATTAGTTACTTATAAAAAAATATTAGTCAGATTCGCAATTGTGACAAATATAAATTGACTCCTGAGGTGTACATTCCTCGTGTGCCCATAATCTGCATTGAGCGCATTGAATCCACATTTCATGGGCGGCTGACACTATAAGGTTCCAGACATAGGTACAACACAAAACCATTCTTCTTCTTCTTCACTTCTTTCAGAGTAATTTTTTGCTGCAGTTTTCTTTTTCTGGCTGGAATCACATTTTATCCCTTTAGATTTTCCTGGGTACTGTAGATTATTTTGAATTCGTTTAGCTTTCTTTCTTTTTTCAGCTTCCTCCGCTTCTTTTTTATAGCATCTTTTCCGAGGTATCGGTGTATATAGCCCTTTGTATATGTATATTTATATATATTTATGCGTATGCTACGCCCTTTTAAAATCTCATCACATACCTGTTCATACAACAAAGTATTTCTTGACCCACGGTCCGTTTTTTTTATTCTATTTCGTGGCTTCTAAAACAAACAATGTCTAATAAGTAATTGCATATTTTACGTATTTATTTTTTTACTCTGTTATTATTTCTACGGGGTTATTTCTACCATGGGGTCAATTGTACCGGTACCATTGACCCCGGCGATGTTGGTACAATTGCACCAAAGTAACTAATTTAGAAAAATCATCTAATATTCACGTAATTCTAAACTTATAGTTTCCATATTTATCATAAATCAAAATTTTAATATCCGTTTAAACTGGCAACAACAATTACTTGTCGAAAAGGCTCTGGTAGTACGAGTTACAGGCAATAATATTTTACGTAAAAACTTACCGCGGCTTGCCGAAAATCAAAAATTCTCCACTAACACGTTCGTTTCACAGCACGCGCGCCGGCGACTGAGGGGCGCATCGGGACTCAAGTAGCGCGTGTGCTGGCGCACTCACACATGCAAAATTTAGCTCAGTAGTAGAAATATCGATGATGGTACTATTGACCCGTGTTACTATTGTCCCCGGTCTACCCTAAGCCACAAAATAGGGTAAGTACCTATGTCATTTTTATTGTAACAATACCTTTTTCTTTAAACGTAAGACATTTGCTTGAAGACGTCGTATTTTTAAAGCATCTTTTTTTTCTTTAATTCTCAACCGCGCAATTTCTTCTTCTAATCTTTTTTTTCTTGGTGTATTATTGAATACCAAAAACTCTTCAAGAGCACACGGTTCAGGTGTTTTCATTCGATCCTGCAAAAAATCAATAGGTACAATATTTATCTCAACTATTTCGCCTGAGGCACAGTTTATTTTTCAGTGTTTTTCTATATAAAATTAATAGGTACTTTCAAAAAACCTTGAATAAAAAATCCGGCCAAGTGCGAGTCAGACTCGCGCACGAAGGGTTCCATACACTTTATATACTTATAGAAACGGCAAAAATTCCACATTTGTTGTATTAGTCTGTTTTTAGTATTCTTTCTATCTGTGTTTTAGGGTTCCGTAGCCAAATGTCAAAAAACGGAACCCCTAAAGATTCGTCATGTCTGTCCGTACTCCGTCCGTCCGTATGTCACAGCCATTTTTTGTACCTATTTATGTTTTGTCCATTGTTTTGTATCTCATTTGTTGTTAAAGCCGGCAATAGAAATACTTCATCTGTGAAAAATTTCAACTGTCTAGCTATCACGGTTCATGAGATACAGCCTGATGAAGTGATGACACAAATTTACGGACAGCGCAGTCTTGGTAATAGTGTCCCGTTTTTACCCTTTAAAAACATCATAAAACTTAATTTCTTATAGACATTAAATCTTATTAATGTTTAAACTTCATACACTTGCTACAAAAGGCTCCTTGCGTTCTTACTTACTTTATAAATCAAAATGTTATATCTAATAGTTAATAACTTTCAACGATTACAATTTACAAACCTTATTCTGTGTTGTCAAATTTGGACAAGCTCCTTCTTGTAGTTTTTTATATCCCTTTTTGGTGATTATGAAATCGTTTTCATCAAAATGTAACGAGCACACCTTAGTGTATTTAGTTGGATGCCAATCGATTCTATTTATGATATCGATCCATTTCTTTTTTAAACACTCATTAGACGGGAATCTGGAATAAATATTTAAGAACGTAAACCACATCTATTAGACTTCACTTTTCATATAGCATATATTATGTAGGTATGTGCTTATCAAAAAAGTCTGAGTCCGGACCAATTTGTCAGTACTTTCGCTACTTGCCGATAGAGGGCGGCAATTACCGAACATTCGAGAAGAAATAAATTACAAATTTAATTTTAATTTTACTTACGAGTGGAAAGATATCTTTATTCCGTTTGAATTTGATTGATCCGTGTAACTTCTGCACGATAAAACACAGCACTTCATGTTAATGCAATGAGTATGGGTCGGGAATACTTTTTAATCGTTTAAAAGACTAAACAAATAATGACAACCTATCCGCTTCACAACGACAGTTGTACTGACGAAAGCGCCGCTGCTCGCAAGTAGTGCAACTACCGTGTGACGTAACGACTACATTGGTGGCTGATGGACTATTTTGATTGCAACACCTCCTCTTTGTTTCTGCTCCGTGAAAATTCCATACAAAACATGTCGAGGCTGCAAATAATGCGCGCCTCCGGCTCTAAAAAAGAAATCACGTAGTCCACGTGGAGTCGCAATTGCCAAATTTGATTTTAGGTGTGTCAAAATTATTTTTAAATTTAGAGATTTTATTTGGCAGGATTCTCGTAGCCAAAAGTAAGGAATTTTAGTGATAGTTTAGTAGTTTAGTTCGGTGTACAACAGAATCGGCACCACTGTGTCATAAATTTATTTTTGTTTAGTTATTCGGAAAAGACTGATGTGATAACAAATATAAACTCACTCAGGAACGCTTTCTCCATTGATACGCATTGGATAATGGAAATGATGATTGATGTCAACGTTTTGATGGTTAAAAAGGGGGCTAAACCTTACGTTCCATTAAAATCAAAACTAAACTACGGGCTGAGCTATCCCCTAGTGGGCACTGCTTCATTATTGATAAATGATAAATCATTTTATTTCTGTAAGTAGGTCTGTACAAACACTTTTACACGTCAAACATATTTTAATAAAAACTAGATGAGGTCGGCGTTTCCTATCTGACTACTCTGAGAAGAAAGGCCGAAACAAACTCAGAGGTCACAGTCTCTTTTAAAGTCCAGACATAATCTTGGTCAGATCATGTAAAGACCATGTAGATTGGTGTCTGAAACGGTCTTTTGAGGAAAAACCATACAGATTGAGCGGACCTGTCCAGTCAGTGCACGCATTTGTCAGTAATCGTGCAGCTCAATTCATAACTTAAGGAGCACAACGATTCGACGAACAATACCAAAGAAAGGACATTTGGGTAGGCCGCATAAATTACTCAAGCTGCCAGAACGTGATTAAAAATAACTGAGAAACAAAAAAAGTAATGAACCACATAATCTTCACATTCACAATAATTGAAATAATATAATACTTTACAAAGTAAATACTCATGTCATTGTATGTATAAAATTGATCAATGTCAATTTGTATATAAAAGTTCGGACATAATCTTTGAGGACCATGTAGATTGCGGTCTGAAATGGTCTTCTGAGGAAAGAACCACGCAGATTAAGAGAACCTGTCCAGTCAGTGCACGCATCTGTCAGTAACTGTGCAGCTCAACTCAGAACTTAAGGAGCTCAACGATTCGACGAACAATACCAAAGAGAGGACATTTGGGTAGGCCGCATAAACTACTTGAACTGCCAGATCATGATTAAAACTGAAACAATGACCCACATAGTCCTCACATTCACAATAATTATTAAAATAATAAATTATACTTCTCAAGGTAGGTATTCAAGTCGTTGTGTTATAATAATCATCAATAATTGTCAGTGTATGTAACAGAAAAAAAAACTAAAAAAACAACTTCAGTACCTATGCAGAAAATTGGAGCAACTCAATCCCACGCCTCTTTGTCCTCAATATAATCTTTAACGGTATAAAAGCCTTTCTGGCACGACTAACGTTTAATGAATTATTTGAATTTATTAAGGATTAGATCTTGAACGTGGCTTGGAAGTTTATTATATACATTGACATCTGAACGAGCCACCTATTTTCTTGAGCCTTGTTGCAGGTACAACCAAAAAAGATTTTCAAAAATATACTGTGAAGGCACAGTCATTACATTAATCTCCTTAAATTTCTCTCTGAGAGTGTGTTTCGGGCTTAATTTATAAATTAATCGAACAGCTCTTTTCTGCAAAACAAAGATAGTCTGAATGTCGGCGGCATTTCCTCACAACAGAATACCGTACGTCATTATACTATGAAAATAGCCTAAAGTACACTAAACGGGCTGTCTCTATGAAGTCAAATTACGAATTTTTCTAACAGCGTATGCTGTGGAGCTAAGCTTTTTTGATAATTTATCTACGTGTGGGCCCCACTAAAGCTTACCATCCAAAGTTAAGCCCAAGAATACTGTGCTATCTTCAGGATTCAATTCTCTGCCCTTTATCAATACATTAGTTAACACCTGTCTAACGTGAGGTAGCGTAAACTTAATGCATTTGGTTATTTTTTTTTCATTAAGTAGTAAATTATTAACATTGAACCACTGAACTACTTTTGAGATCGCGCAACATCGTCAGTAACCAGCTGCTGACGTTTAGGTTTAAACAAAAGTGAAGTGTCGTCCGCAAACAACACTAAAACATGATTATCCTTCATGAGGTAAGGCAAGTCATTAATATAAATAAGAAAAAAAGGACCAAGAATTGGGCCCTGTGGGACTCCCATTGTTACTATAGATCCGGGAGATCTTTTACCATTAAAGTCAACGCTCTGAACCCTATTATTCAAGTATGAAGTAAGAAAAGCCAGAGCGGTGTTCCGGATCCCGTAGTGGCGGAGTTTCCTGATTAGCGTTGCATGAAGAACGCAATCGAACGCCTTGGACAAATCACAAAAGATGCCCAAGGCGTCGCATTTATCTTCCCATGCATTAAAGATATGTCCTAAAAGTTCAACACCAACATCAGTACGACCCCTTGTAAAACCGAACTGTTTACAATGTAATAATTTATGTTTATTCAAAAATTTTGCAATTGGGCTAAAATTAATTTCTCAAAAATTTTACTAAAGGTAGGTAGTACTGAAATAGGTCTAAAATTTGTGGGGTCTGTAGTACTACCTGATTTAAACAAAGGTATTATTTTATAATTTTTCATAAGGTCAGGAAACTCTCCACAGTCGATATAATTGTTAAAATAAGAGCTAAAGTAGGTGCTACAATGTCAATAATAGACTTAGCAACTTCTACAGAATTACCCCACCGATCTGCAGTTTTTTTTACGTTTAAAGTGTTAAAGGTTTTAATTACCTAACTACAAGTAGGTAATTATGTTCAAAATGAAATTCCGAATCGCAAACATTAACATTTTCTTTAAGCAAAAACTCAGCAACAGAAGGTAATGTGTTAAGTGATATTATATTAGTTGAAATGGGAATATCTGAAAAGAACTTTTCAAAAGCCGCGGCGACTTGTGAGTCAGATTTTATTATGTTGTCATTAATGGACAGGCTGTAGTCAGTATCTCGTTTACTAGACCTTCCCGTTTCACTATTAACAATATTCCTTCTTCTTGTACAGACGCCAGCACATCAAGCTACTACAATCTGTCAAATTTCTTTAATAGATTTTCAACTTTATCGCTAAAGCATTAAGGTTCAAGGTTGATTGGGAAAATTTGACAGTTTCGGGTAGCTTGACCTGCTGGCGTCTGTACTTCCTATTAGTACCTACATCATTCGGTCATTAAATTATAAGGCCCGTGAAAAACCACAGTTTATCCGCCGTGTGTAGGCATGGTCCGCAGTGTTGTATGGATAACTACGGAAACTTGTTGACAGACGGACACGTTTTTTCTACGGCACGGTTTATATCTACACCGTACCGTAAAGAAACCAAGGGCCTAAGAATAAGTTCATTCCTACCTAATACCAACCTAGAAATTCCCTTCTAACCGATCATCCTGAAAATAAATACCTACCTACTTTGTACATTTTCAAGCAGACATAGCAAAGCATATAATGCGTAAGTCGCCCTTAAGTGCAAATCAAAATTAAATTACTTACATAAAATCAAAATCAAAATCAAAAGTCATTTATTCAAATTAGGCTGAGAATCAGCACTTTTTGAACGTCAAAATCACATAAGACAGTCCCCCCAAAACGCCCACCCTTCACCACTTCCTAGTGCTTTAGCTGGGAAGAAGAAGTGGCGGAACAAACTCCCCAGCAGCACTGCTGTCTGTTCAGTTAGAAGAACTGGATTCTATACATATAGTAATAAATAAATTAACATTACGAAACACAAAAATATTAAAATTATTTGCCATATGTCAGCTAGCACACGCCAATATTTAAAACTATACTCAAGCATAAATAAATAATAAAAACAAAAACGCAAACAGAACTTAATACATAATAAAAAGCCTCCTGGCATAAAGGGCGTGCCCGCTTACATATGCAATGCTGCATTATGTTTATATGTATATAGCTGTAACTAGTAGCCACAAATGATAAACTAGGACCTTCGAAGTAAAATAAAGAAACATTAATTTCTAATAACAATAACAAAACCATAGTCAGCAAGCTGACCTGTCACCACAAGCAGCACCCGTTCACGAGCATAACGCAAAGATCAGCCATTACCCCCCTCGCCATATTTGAGGTACATAAAATGTATAATAATGAAAATTATTTATTAATGGTCCTCAGTTCTGAAGTAGTTTATACATATCAAAATCACGCCTGCAAGCATTTTCCAAAGGGTAGGCAGAGGTGAA
Organism: Brachylomia viminalis; assembly: GCA_937001585.2. Classification (NCBI taxonomy): domain Eukaryota; kingdom Metazoa; phylum Arthropoda; class Insecta; order Lepidoptera; family Noctuidae; genus Brachylomia; species Brachylomia viminalis. The sequence continues at coordinate 7,011,559 of OW443301.2, forward strand.
CGGTAGGTACCTACACCTACATTCCGCCAGATAAGTTATAAGTTAAGTTAAGTTATAACCGGGTCAAAATCCAGACTACCTACTGAGAAATTTCAGGACCTCACGCTCAGCATTCGCGCGTGCAACCACTATATTTATGACTATATCACAGAGCACCTTATAGTACTGGTATAGAGTGCATCTCAAGGGAATTTTATGCCAACAACCTGTAACGAGTGGCTCCATCTGGATTTTATGTTCCATAACTAACCATACTATACAAGTATACATACCTATTCTATACCTCATTTTCATTTGGTTGCTTTTGCAAATTTTTCTTATAGATTGTTAATGTAGTTTTGAAACACGTATCGGCCATTTTGTTTTGACAATTTAGAATTTTGACATTTGTTATATTTTTTTATCCGTCTATAAAATAAATTGATAAATCAAAAAAAAACTATTTGCCCATTATTTATGTCTTTATAATTGAACTAAAAAACTAAAATATAGATATTAAATAAAAAATTAAAACAGCAATGTTCAATAACTTTATAGTCCAAGTCGTTTTGTAGAGACATCTAATACGTCTTATATGAATTATTTGCCTTAAGTTTAAAGACCATAATTCATAGATGGCGCACCTAAAAAAATTGCTGTGAACATGAAGGTAACTTTACCCCCCCCCCCCCCCCCCCCCCCCAAAGGTAAAGTTACCTTCACGTTCACAGCAATTTTTTTAGGTGCGCCATCTATGAATTATGGTCTTTAAACTTAAGGCAAACCCCCCTACAAAAAACCCTACAAAAGACAAGAAAAGCAAAGACCCCTACAAAAACTATGAACTAAGTTCTTTAAACTTAAGGCAAATAATTCATATAAGACGTACTAGATGTCTCTACAAAACGACTTGGACTATAAAGTTATTGAAAATTACTGTTATATTTTTTTATTTAATATCAATATTTTAGTTCAATTTTAAAGACATAAATTATGAGCAAAAACATTGTTTTAAACTTTAATACTGAGTATTCAACAACAAACTTGTTTCATTAAAAACTACATTAACCTTTACAGACTATTTAAGAGTATAGGTTTATTTCCCATAGTTATAGATTGATTGATTTATGTAAAACCATGTTTGGTAGTGTGAAATAAATGTTACACTACCAAACATGGTTTTACATAAATCAATATATAAGAAATATTTGCAAAAGCAGCCAAATGAAAATAATTATTGAAAATAATAGGTATGTACAGTATGGTGGAACATAAAATCCTTAGGGAGCCAGTCGTTACAGGTTGTTGGCATAAAAATCCCTTGAGATGGCACTCTATACCAGTATTATAAGGTGCTCTGTGCTATGGCTGCAAAACTCCTGAGAGTTTTGCGTATTCCTCATTCTCCAACATATTAGGCGCACTCACAGACTACAATATAGTATAGGATAGGCGCAGTCATAGAGCAACACGGACCACCGGCGGACCGGAGGGGAGTAGCCATAGCGTGTGTTCCCGATACAGAATTGTCTGTCATTTTTTGGGGGGGGAAATCTGCGCCACGCACACTTTCTCAGACTCCCACACAAAAACAATCGGCTGTCACTACGTAACCCACACTTAACAATTATAACAATACACTAACAATTTCACACACACATAGCTGCATTCGGTGTCATAACAGTGTAATGATGTGACACAACTACATTGACAAGTTGCGAACAGCCGTGGCTGTAACAACTGTCGATACGCATTATCGATAAATTCGAGAACTCTGTTAGGGAAATCAGTTAAAAGTGATACAAAGGTGGATATTATAATAAAGATAGGATTTTATTTATTCATCCAACAAAAATCATAGGACAGTTGACTTAATGTTTATATCATTTTGAAAACCAGCGATAGTATTATCTATCACTGGTTTTTAAAATGGATGTATTTTGTATAAATATGTCGAATACATTTTTGTGGGTTTGCCTTTTTCATTAAAAGAAAGAAAATCTTGTATCAGTATATTTTTCTATTATTAATCTGGTCAGTTCCAAATTATGATTTGTAAAATCATTTTCATGTGAATGGTAACTGATAGAGGGAAACAAGTCTTTGCCAGTAAACTTTTTTAAAGCTTTTGGCACAATTTGGTGTGTGGTACAAGATCGTGTAGGTTTATTGCCGTCACTTATACGATGTCTTATTTCTTTCTCACAAATCCGGCGTAAAAGATTGACCTCTTTTGAAGCCTATAGCAACTTTCCTCTGCTTTTTTGATGCATTAAGCTTTTTTCATCAATCGGCCCGAGCAAACCTTTGATGCACGTATTGCACTTAATTTTTTTTGATGTCGAGAAAATAACAAATTCTGCTATGTATTCCACTACTTTCTCGGCAAAAGGTGATAAAAAAGTTAGAGCTTCAATCTCATCAATCAAATCGTCAGAAAAATTAGTAAAGTTGACTTCGTCAGTAGCGTCATTCGTATTGTATTGTCATACGGTTGAAGCATTAATTTTTTCTAATGCAGATGTGCAATTCAGTATAGTATTTTTTTCCAATGGAATGCAGTTGGTTCCGCTTCCAGTTTGTGTTAGTTCTGTGTTAATAAGATTTTTTTAATAAATTGTTTCAAACTGGGAGCTTGAGGGATTATCGGAATAACCACCATCACTTCTTACAATCGAAAAAAAGAGCTCGATGTGATCTTGACTGATCCTGTGGGGGGGCATATACATATTTCAGGCCATTTTGTTGGTTTTGTATTAAATCTTGAAAGATAGATGATGAATTGGTGATGTACACGGAGATGTCAACGAATCAGGAAGAGTAAGAGTGACACTAATGGCATCGTACGATGATAGTCTATCATAAATGATAAAAAAAAAAAAATAGATTTAACATTGTAAATTTTTCGAAGTGGAGAAATATAAGCTTCATATAACAACTATGACTAACCATACTACATAACCAACATTTTACTGGTGGCACGAGGCATTACATCGGGTGGACTAGGTTTTTTGCCTTCTCCATGGTATAAAAAAAACTTACGGAACAAGTACAGTGTGGTATTAGAGTTGGCTTGGTGCCCTCGACCAATCCCCTTCTATTGTTCGCCAACACTTGAAAGTGAGAGGTCTTGAAATGATCTGAGCAAATGACACTGTTTCTTGTAGGTATCCAGGTAAGTCTGTTATTATATATACATACTATTACATGTTATTATTACAATACGGTCGAACATCACACTTAGTAGTTTTATTGTTATGTATTAATACTCGTAAGTATTGTATTAAATTTAATTTGACGCAATTTTGATATTAAACAATATCAAAATAAAGCTCACAATATACATAATTATAATAATTAAATCAGAAGGCATAATCTCAAAAATGATTATATGCACGAGAGATATAGCTTTAAAGAGTCCTTTGCATTTGCCATTTTTATCGATATCTAACTATCTACAAACCGGTAACAACACTATCGCTCGGTGATAGCGAAAACACTCGGATCAGTCGCTCGACCGATCCGCATATTGTATGAAGGCGAGCGGCCTGTGTTGGTAAACAAATCCGAAATAACATGACCGTTATTATTGTAAAATTATAAGATAAAAAGGAGTAAATAGTCATAATTTTATTAAAAATTACTTATTTATGAAAGGTAACGCCATCTTTTTGTAAATTTGACGTGCCAGACCTCTTTTTGCAGCAAAAAAACTGGACAAATCGGCATTTTTGTGGGACGTCGATTCAGCCGCGCAACTAGATTTAGTCTAGTGAATGGAGCGGCTGCAACTAGTTTTATTGTACGCATAGGACCGCGTGGACTTGTACTTTGGCAGAGGGGAACGCCTGCGTATGGCTACTCCCCTCCGGTCCGTGTTGCTCTATGGGCGCAGTGTGTGTACTTTTTGGGGTAGACGTTTTGTTGTTCCTACAAATAGTGTTAACTCCTATTGAGCAAAGTTCTTCATGAAATTGACTTTATAATATTTTATTGTGTTTACTACATAAGATAACTTTAAAAATGATTACATTTATTTATTTTTAATCAGGATCTTGATTGTTGTTATTATTATTCAATGACAACTGACAAAACTGTAGCATCGTCCAAACCAAACGTTTTTTGACAGGTTGAGAGAGGTTATTTTTCGTGAAATAGTAATTAAATATTAAAATTATGTTGTAGTGGGAATTTCACAGATTATTACTTTATTTTCGGCTGCATAAAACGTCGAACAATCATAAATAAATAGAATTCTACTATCAAATACCTTTGATTGAACTGCTTTTTCAGAGTCGCAAAAAGGTGAGCACTGAAGTATTTTAACTTTTTGGTTACCTCTACACAGTTTTCAAATAGTTCGCACTTATTTATTCTGACAAAACGAATAAAATTAACTGAATTACGAACAAAGTCATTTTCCTATCTATCTCCATATCACGAATACTGTTATTGTCAAGTATTGATTTCTCCATGACAACGATCTATCCTCATTTGTTGTAATTTATTTTTAAGTGGCCAGTATTATCGAGTTTGGATAGGTCTTATTGCGATTCATTTTATGACAGTAGCTATCATTTTTATGCTGTTTATTACAATTTTCTAGGTTACAATTTGATAAATGAAGTTAAAAGTACAAGCATATTCGAAGGTAAATCGCGGTATTACGAAGCATTCAATTACTAATCCGAACACAACAACACTGCTACAATAGACATGTATAAATATACAGCATCTGACCTTCATTGTTCAAACACTATCTGTCTTGCTCAGATAAACTCAGATGATGTCATAAGTACCTAGCCATAATGTATACCTACATACCACACAGTACCACAACTATTGTGAACTGGTTCTATACCCATTGAGCATCACAGAGCAATTTGTATTTAATATTCTCATTTTTTAATACAGTTCATCCTCTGGACTTTAAATCTGCTTTGCAATTTGAATTTGTGTGAGTTGAATTTTGAGTTTATAAATGCTGAAGTGTTCATTTAGTTGGCTTGAACAATATATATGTTCGCAACATATTGCTAAAGTGCTACTGTATAAAAAGCTATCTTTTCATTATTTCCTACTTATTCTTCTCTATGCCATTCTATATTGTGTAATAGGTTGTAACTGCATATTTAATAACAAACCGCTTAAAACATTGTTCTTCTGTTACAGATGCTCTTTCAGTTGGTACGTCGGTTCCACGCAGGTCCTGTGTGCAGGGCAGCTGAATCCTCCCTGCTTGCTAAACTCAGGAAGAGAACAGGCTACACCATTGCTAACTGCAAGAAAGCACTAGAAATGCATAACAATGATGCTGATAAGGTATGACTTGTTTGAATCATTGTCAACTACTTTTATGTATAATAAATAAATAAATAATAAATATCGTCTGACATTGCACACACCACCATCTAGTTCCAAGTTCAGCACTTAATAATTAAGGCTTGTGTTATGGATACCAGATGGTTGATACACTACTTAAAAAATTTTTTTTTTTTTTTTTTCGTAAATACATACATATTATAAATATACATCCATGACTCGGGTACAAATGTCCATATTCATCATACAAACATTTGCCCCTACCGGGATTCGAACCCAGGACCATTTGGTTTTGCTGACTACACTTAGCCACTGTAGCCACTACACCAAACGTGTCGTCAAAATGTATGAAACCAAGCCTCGCCTTCTTTATATTTCTCAGGTTTTAAATAATGCAACTTTTAACATACATAACACGCATTCATCCCATGGGGGTAGGCAGAAACTACACAAGGCTGCTGCGATCTTTACTTACTCCTTTTGCTTTTGTTTACGTTTATACATCTGGTCATACACGCACACTGGTTACGAGTACTATGCACCTGACTGTTTTGAAGAACATCACCAATAAGGTTACTATTGTTACAATTAATGTCTTTCTAAGGCGACCCCTCCCTGTGTTACCACTCACTTCTGCATTGTAAATAACTTTTGCGAGGTGCAACTTTTAATTTATTGATAATTCTGTTTATTTGATTACAGGCTGAATCATGGTTAAATGACCAAGCTCAAGCAATGGGCTGGGCTAAAGCCACGAAACTTGCCGGCCGCGCAGCCCTGCAGGGCCTGGTTGCAGTGAGGTTTGATAAGAATCACGGAGCCCTTGTAGAGCTCAACTGTGAAACTGACTTTGTTGCCAAGAATGACAAGTTCCATAAAATGATTGAAGATGCCACTCTAGCGTGCTACAAGTTTGCTCACACTCATATGCAAGCCAAAGGACCTATTACAAAGGTATGTTTAATTTTACTACTTAAAAGTAAGTTCTCTGTTGCTCACTCTAAATAAAAATTATTATTATTATTCTACATTGCAAATTAAAAGCATCAATAAGTACTCTGGTAGACTGGGGTTACCAACAGTAATATTTATTGACATTAGTATTTGGGGCAAGTTAGATCAAAATAATAAGATTTGTCATACTGTGTCCCCTCCGTTCACCCTCACAGTGGTTGAATTTTAAAAAATCTTTGGTATGTGTCCATTATTTGTCTTAAGATAAATATACCAATTTTTGAGTGGATCAAGACATGCATTTTGCTCCCCTAAAAAAATAAAAATCCCTGTTAAGGATTAATTTACGAATAACCCAAAAATCCGTTATTCTTTTCTGTAAAAAATTTCGAATTAATCGGACCGCGCATCAAGAATCTTCCATACAAACTTTAACACCCCCACCCTACCCCCTAAAACCTCTGAGTAGTTTTCAAAAACTAATATGACAAACTTCATTATTTACTTAGGCAAATATCAAATATTCATACCAAGTTTCAACCCAAGGAATAACATTTTTCATACAAACAAAATCATCTCTTTTCACCCGTTTAAAGGTTGAATTTCCAAAAACCCTTTCTAAGTGCTCCTCTATGTTCCTAGTCCCAGTAGTTTCGGCTGTGCGCTGATATGTCAGTCAGTCAGTGTCTCCTTCTTTTATTTATATAGATAACTAGGTATCCAACATCCAAAATTAGCAGTCTGTGACCATAAATATGTATGCTACCATGTTAGTGTCTGATGTAGATGTAGTTCCTCATCAGGGCACATTTGCATGTGATGTTCAATTTTCTAAACCCCATCTCAAAAACTCGCCTGTATATTTTCTGCAGAAAACCATTGTCATTCTGCGAAGGCTTAATTGCACACCATAATTACCTCTTAATCAGGAACCCAGATAACTAGCAGAATTCAGGTGGGTGTCTAAATGATGTTTGTTTTATAGGTTCAATTGATTCTGATTGGCAAAGTTGTCAATTTATCCACAAATTAATTCGATTTTTTTTCACATCTTCGATAGCGTGAATTCCATAACCGCCTATATTCTTGCTAAAAAGCCCGCAGTGTAAAATACCCCACGAAGCAGATGAACCTAAAGCTTACAGATGATTTTTGATGTATTTTATTTTATTTTTCCAGATGGAATTAGACAGTGAACAATTAGCCAATCTGTCCACAGAAAGTGGTAAGAAATTATCAGAGGTACTGGCTTTATTCATTGGATCTGTTGGTGAAAATGCAGTATTGAGGAGAGCTGAATGTTGGAAGTCAAACAATAAAGACGTCAAAATTGCTGGCTATACCCATCCTGCGCCAGCGAAGCCAGCGGAATATTCTGCAGGAAAATATGGAGCTCTACTCGCATATAAACAAGCTGACAATACTGAAGATGTTGGCAGGCAGCTCTGCCAGCACATAGTAGGTCTGGGCCCTAAAAAAATCGGTAACAAAGAGAAGGACCAGCCTGCCAAAGACGCTGATGACGAAACCTGTCTTATTTACCAAGAATACTTACTGGACCCCTCTTATACAGTCGAGGAAGTGATGGAGCAACATAAAGTTGAAGTCATTGATTACATAAGATTCTCGTGTGGAGAAGTAATTGAAGCGAACATGCCCGGCGTGGAGAAGCAACCATTAGATACAGTCCAAACCTTACAATGAAACGTTGTTACGGCTATGCAATGGCACACTCAGCTAAAGTAGTTATATAATTTCGTAATTTGTTATGTGTTAACTAAAATCCATAATTCGTATTTATTTTGTAATATTAAGGAATAAAAACTTAAATATTATACTATACTCTTTGAATTTAATTTATTTTATTAGAATATAACAATATGGTTGATAAAGTTTAATCACTACAAAAAATTAAATAAGTATAGGTACACTAATATCATTTTTTGTATGAATCGGCGTGAATTACATTCTTCATCTTGGCTTTTCCCTTCCAGAGGAACATTCGACAGTCTTTTTTCCAAAACATAGCAATTTGGCAAGGCTCGAAACAGTAGCCATGGTAGCTCAGTACCTCTGGGGAGACGACGTGGAGCGCCAGTGTGATCTGCTCTCTCGTCCTGAAGGGGCCCGTGGTGGCCGGCCGCAGCAGGCAACCACACGGACAAACTGTCGCTATCTTCGGCGCCGACATAACATTTATTCTGTTACATAAATTGATTCTTTGAAAATTTCCGCATAACCTGAGCTCCTCCACGCCTCCAGTGAATGATTGCGTGGCACGCAGCGCGAGAGGCCTCGCATTTTGGTTATCTGGATTATTTCTGAAACCGACTGTGGATAAAGATTTTTTTGTGATATTCGGACTATCTTCCGGGCTTCTATCTTCGAACTCGCTCTCTTTATCAGAATTATCATCTGTATACATGATTGCTATAATTTACGTTTTGTACGAATTTGAAATGACAGTTTCCGTCGTTTGTTTCCCGCCTCGGATGACATAAGCTCGGAAACGTTGATCCAAGGACAAAAACACGAAAGTTTTGACCAAAAAGTTTGTATTGACCTTTGTGTCACAAAACCAATACACATAGTAGGTACTTACTTACCTACTTTTTGCAATCATCAGTTCATCACACAGAATTTAAGTAAACAATACAAAATAGGTCACTTTGTAAGCATTCGACCGCGTCGAATCGATCTGTGATCGCATCATGTACCGCTCGTGCTGTTGCAGGTAGGTCTAATACACAGCCATAACGGTAACTGAATCTAGGACAACTACTACCGATGCTGCAAAACGTATTTCAGTGACCAAACCAAACCAATATTTATCTGACTCGAAGACAGATCTTTAAAATGGATAAGTACATATTTCTATTTAATCCTTAATCTACCTTTTCAGTTTTTACCATAGACACCGACCTACTGTCTGTTCTTAAGGTACAGTTAATTATCCGAGAATATAATTGAAGACCTACAGAACTGCACTACTCACAAATCTTAAGTAGACTAGGTAGGTGGTAAATCCATTCTAATTAAACCACAGGAGCTTCACTGATTGATCTTTGACTTTGGGTAGGCGCGGCAATAAATGGGTAGCCTCGGCGGCGGCGGCGTCCTACTGTCTTACACCTAATGATGGTACCTGCAGTAAGTAGGTACCTACACTGTATGAGATAAGTAGATAGCCATAACAAATCACAATTCTACTTTTGTTTACCAACAAGGGATTATTGAACAAATGAAAGTGAATGCGGAATTAATGTCCAAATGAACAAAGTGCGCGTCCGAGCGTGCATCCTGTCCTGTGTGGCAGATTGCCAGCTTCGCTATGGCGAATCATCCCACCATACCATGTGCGATGTTTATGTTCGTCAATCAGTACACATCTCTGCTCCGGTATGGCTTGACGGACAACATAACTGATAGCTATCAAGCCGTTCCATACTCATAGTCATTTTAAATGAGAAAGTGAGATAAACTGCAATTATACCGCTAATGGACGAATATCAGGTGGTGCATTTAAATTCTTTAAGTACTTTAATTATTGTATCGTGCGTCAATTAATATACTTCCAGAATTATATCAGTAGGTATTTAATTTATACGGAGTGGTCCAAATAGTGTCGTAGTGACGTCACTATCTGGACCACCCTGTACATTGTTTATTAGGTAGATACGATTACATAATAGTTAAGTTAAGGTAGGCAGGTAGGTAATACCTAAACCTAATTAGTTTTTAAAAACCATTAGACGCAATTATACAACACTTCTACAATTACTTAGGTAGTCGAATCAGGATATAAGCTCATAAAAAAACTTTACGTATGTACCTGTTACCTACTTTCGCTCTATCCACTAACTAAACTGTTACGTACTAAGATAAAGGCGACGTAGGTAGGTAGCTCTTGGAGGTCTAGATTTTTTTGTTGACGGTAGCTATACAAAAAAAAATCGATGTCTGGACTATAGGTATCTACCTATCCACCAAAGTACATTTTAATCTGATTCGAGGAATTATTAAACGCTCTATCGGTAATATGCTAAACAAACAGCGTTGGTTCCGCTACGTAAATTTGTCGCTGTTCTAATTGAGTTGTTAAGAGCTGCCGATAATAACCAGCGATGAAAACACGATAGTCACCACCGCTACATATCAATCTGAGCAAGTTGCCGCCCAGACTTTCGCGGGAATTAATTCATTCCTCTCGAAGTTTTATTAAAATATGTAAGCGCAAGAAGCGTGAAACAATTTTCTTTTTGTGGTTCGCTCGACCGTCGTCCCGTCGTCCGAGAGCGGTTGGTTAGTCAGTGAGGAGTGCATGGGCGTCGCGGTCGTCTGCACGTGTCTTACCGTCGGTGTCCTTACTCATAGTGCCGATACGCGGGTGCCAGTTGCAGTGAACGTGTTGTTATGGAACCAGGCAGCTCCTGAACAACCACAGGAAAATGCACATCCTGGAGATTGGTGCTGATCAAGTAATAACGTGATATTTGTATACAAACAGTGAAAGAAACTGAAAGTGTCTGAGTGTGTTCAACTTTGAATGCGAAGTCATTAACTGGCATAACGCATCTAATTGTTATGATGCATACTTTTGGCATATGAATGAGCGCTAATTAGTACCTAGATAATAATATATTCAATTAAATTCAATAAGACTACATTTGGCTGCTAAATGTAGGTATCAAGAGACAGTTTCATAAAACCACTAGGTATCTACCTGCTTTTAACAGTTTTCTAACGTTGTTGTACCTACGTTTATTGATGTGTAGGTAAATATTGATAACTTGTAGCTAGTGTAGGTACCTTATATGTAAATACCTATTAGTTGTGTAAAATGTGGTATATGTATAGTATAGGTATAGTTACTTAGGAAAAGTAGGCTTTAGGTACCTACCCACAATTTAATTAAAAATGCATTTTATTATCTGATAAAATATTTCATATCGCCATAATCGCACACTCAGACGCGTTTCTAATTAAGCACTTTATAATCTTTACGCACTATTTCCCTTGTGGAGAGAGCAGAACAACCTACAATATCAATGTTACGTTACGGGTTTAACATTACAAACCCTTTGATTCGTTGTATCAGAGTAATATACTTTGGACCTCTCCTAGTTGTTTGAAACAGATACCTATCTGCCAAACGACCGGCTCGGGAATCCAATCCGCACCTTTAACGCAAAATCTAAACGAACTTGCCCCATTAAATTGAATTATGTGGATGTTGAAACCTTAAAAACCTCCCAACCTCTAATCAATTTTGGTTTGAACCGTTCTAAAAGCGTTGAATGAGCTATATAGGTACCCGTTTTAAAGACAGCTGACAGTCGTCAATTAAGTTAACTTTTGCGTCACTTATATTGTTGTATTAGCTTTAAAAATACAATTTGCCTAACCAATTATTACTCGTGTTGTAATCAGCCAATAAAACTTGTCACGATCTTTACATTTGGCAATAAACGCCTTCGCGGTTGGGCTATTGACACTTTTCTAGACTTCATCGGTGTTATTACAAAATAAAGTTTTTCTTTAGACATGGTTTAAACCGGAATTCTATATCTATGGTTTAAACCATCGAGGATGTTTTTGAAATAAGAACCTAACATAAATCGGAATACAGTTCCTTTTACAAAACTGACAACTTAGTCCAGTCTCAGGTTGTCAATTTTGTACTAAGAGCTTTACTAAAGTCAGCATAAAGTTCGAAATACAAAAACTGGCTCGACGTTTTAGGCCCGGGCTATAGTTAGATCGTGTTTTGTAATAATACCGCATGACTACAGACCACAGACCACTATATTACTCCTAGCCTAGCGGGTACAGACAGACAGGCACTTGGTCAGTTATTGACAACTCCCATGCATAGGTACCTATACCTATTATTAGAAACAAAAACATTGCACCCACGGAACAGAAAAAAAATCTGTTCCGTGATTTGCACCCTACGCCCAACTAAATACTATTGTGCATAAGTACCTAAATAGGTAGGTACCATACATAACCTACCGCCGCTGTTACAAATGAATAACAACGGTCTGGACCAGCAGGAACATTAATTATAATTACGACTCGACAAAGCTCAGCAACCTACAATATTAGTCATTATCATGGAAATTACGTACGTATCTAATGCCTTTTACAAGTAGGTTACAGCAACTAACGTTAGTGACCACACCCAGAAGGCCTATTGTCGGTTGGCGGACGACCCACAATCCGCTAACGCAGTCATTTGTCCGACTTTATCCGCACCTGTCCTTGAGACGCTCCTACAATCTGCCCTACCCTTTATTATTGCCTAGCAAAATAAAGGGGTTCCGTAATTTCAGCTGTTGGTCACTCCTATATTTCGCGAAACAATGGGCTACACTAGGTTTTATGGTCGCGGACCGCTGTACTGATTTCCAGATTTGAACAAAACAATGGAGGTTTCATTCTCAGATGAAGTTCAGAACTTTGTGCTAGATCTTTGTTCCACGCTTACAGGTACCTACTTACATAGAACAATACCTGATGCAGTAGGTAGGTACCTACCTAATTGCAGTGAGTATATATAGACGGTCAAAATACTTTTAAATTTAATTGATAACCTTTTTTAAAGGCTTATTTTTTTCTAATTGTAGAATATCAGTAGGTAAGTAACTAACCTCTTATTGATACCTTATTTTTATTCTTATCTATTGTAATATTGCATGCTGTCCATAGGATGGAGATGAGAGCGGCAGCACACGCGCCGCTGAAGCAGCTTTTCGCACCGTGCCGCGAGACCACACCACCTTCCTCGTGTGGAGAATCACGGTAAGCCAAACTCATCTCAGCGACAGTCAAATGTCAAAAATGTAGATAAACATGAGATAAACGCTATAATTTTTTTGACAGATTGAGACTGAGATTAGAATGCGAACGTTCTTAAAAATACGGGAACGGCCCCTCAGTTTAATTTGCAGGTTCAGCTTTCAGGCTGTTCAATCAAAATCACAGTAATTTTAGTGTCGTTAAAAATACAGAATTGAAATGACATAAGTAAAATAATGATAATCTTTCTAACTACCAGAGTCGTCCTTGATCAAACACGAGTTCGAGAGCCCCACGAAAAGTGACTGTCACGTTTTTCATCAAGCAACACTGAACTTAAATTGACCTATCACGCAAAACGCTCACATTCAATTACATTTGATAGATAGATACCAGATACATACCTACACGCCACAGTTTCTGCTCATACATAACAAACTTCGCTTTCACTGGTGAAGACAAAAGTCTTGACTTGAGTAGTTGAGTCATAATCTCGTGCTGTATGTGTATGTGAGTTCGATGTCACTCTGAATGTTGCAGGTAGGTAGGTATGTCTTGTTAAATAAGACTGATGATGTTCTGAGAAATTTAAATTGTTGATCGAGCTATGGTTAGCGTGTGCTCCTCTCCACACATGTCACAATTACCTATCAACAATATACTAGCAAGAGTAAAATTAAATAACGTTCCGAAAGTCGGAAGTTTTTGAACTTTTCAAAAACTTAACAAAAGTTCAAAAACTTCACAAATTAATGAAGCCCTAAATGTTGAGTTACTATAAAAGCAGGTAGTCTACCTACCGTTAATAAAATTAAAATCCAGAAGGCATTGCATAGAACTCATTGCACATAAATTGAATTGAAATATAAGAGTATATTAGTGCATTAAGTGCATACGTGACGTGCAAACTTAGAAATTTCTTGTGCAAAATTAACTGTCAGATGTATCTAAACTTAATTTACTTACACATAAAGACAGAAAGTGACCCTAATCGATTCGTAAGTCTAAAGGTGTTATACGAAGAGGCTTTAATATTGTCAATAATAATAATAATAAATAAATAAACATTTATTTTTCTTCCATCGAGGCGTCTTAAAAATATGAAGGTACCTAGTGTCTTCATATTTTTAAGATTTGACAAATCCTTTGTGGGTGACTGGTATCTGCACCAGGAAAAACCTGTCACACAGATTACCATTAATAATTACAAAATTACAATTATTATTGACAATGTGGGTACTAGTAAATGTTCGTGTAATTTATACGTCTCTACATGGTATTAATAATCAGTAGGTAAAGCAGTTTCCTAGAATGGAGGTTAGTGCGCAAAGCGTGACCCAACAGTCACACAAGAATAACTAAACCATTGGGGTTATAATGTGGTTATATTCCCATACCGATCTTATTTTTGTCACGATTATATTATATAAATAATATTCTCTGTTGATAGAATATATAGAGAAAAACCTAGTGGGTATTCTTAGAAGAAAATCACAATGATAAAAAATTCTCATATCAAAATGACGAACATTTTCGGTGTTTACCTCAACAATCTGTGTGATGTTGTGATCATTTCCTTAATTTAGTAGACCGTGTGAAAGGCCAACATGGTAAACTATGTTTTCTCACCAAACGCATAACAATAACGTTTGCAGCGAACTGGAAAATGACGAAACTGTGATCTGTCTGCGGAGATTTGAAGATTTCATGACAACGAACTCATTGCACATTTCAAAATCGTACATTTTATGAGTTTAATTTACATCATTCAACCTTCTGTATTTTCGCGTGCAATGATATACTTATATTTAATTGTAAAACTACGAATTTTATACTGTGACAGAAATGTAACAGTTATTACTTACTAATAGCTTGGTGATAATATATAATGAATGCGCACGATAGTGTGTTCTCCGAACGTGCACCTATCTAATTAAAACCATCTTGTCTATAACAAACAAGAGTAGGTACCTAAATCATTCTCTTTTGCGACTGCCATGGCTAAAAAACGTTTAGTTTGAGCATTATTATTTCAGAGATGTTAAGACTTAATGATTTACAGAATGCCAGTTAAAAAAGATTCGGTATGCTTGCAGTCTAGACACCTACTTAGTTCGTTAGTTTTTTTTTGAAAACTATAGGAACGTATTATAATAATTTTCATGAATATAAAGTGACAAGAGAAAGTATACAATTCAACATAACGATAAACTGCAGCGATATGCATGTTTAGCGGTATGGACGCTGGCGCTGCGACGTGCGCGGGCGCACCACGCTTGTTAGCCGCGCGTAATGCGATGCAAACATTCGTCCAGCCATCATTTGCAACCATACCAGTGGCGTACGTAGTTTATTTTTTAGTAGTATTTTTGCCCGACAGCGGCGAAGCTCAAAAGAAGAGTACCTATCTATTGAAACAGGTTTTTCCCAAAAACCTATAGATATCAGGCACCAATCTCTCACAAAGGTGGAATACAGCTGAGGCATTTTTTTTGTACCTACACATTAACTTTAAGTCAGCTTTGTGAAGAGAGAATAAATTATTATTATTATTGTTATTTTTATTTTACAAAATATACAAAATATCATTCTGCCATAAGGAGTTAAGCTGTCATTGTGGCCTAAATAAGAGAACGCAAGATCGAGCTAGAAATTGGAGATCTTGACATTCAAGCATTTTTCAACAAATTACGATAACTTTATATTTTCAGAAGAATTTGAGGTTTTGTACGAGTAATATGTATTTTACTATTTTTTGCTTACACACGTAGGGGGGGGGGGGAGGGCTGTAGTCTGGAAGCCCCGTATCATTGATCATTGATAGAACATTATATTACCATTACTAAATATTACCATTTGACATCTATTACCCACTTTCTGTTGCATTTCATATCTGTAACAAAATTGAGTTTCTAGGTAATCGGATAGGTATCTAGTATAACCACAGCGACGCGCAATTGCCGTCTTGATTATACGTGACTTTCTACTCTTAGATAAATAGCGATATGCGCTTAATTCGCGCTTAGTCTCTTGTTCCCAATTCCCTAGAAGCCTGGAAAGTAAATACAGACTCATTGTTAAGTTGATAAGTTTAGACATTCATCTGTTTACTGTCAATCAAGAGAATAGAAAGAGGGGTCCATAGACGCGTGCACGTGCAAGCTACAGCACAACGTTTTAGCACGAGCGTATCTGAAAGTAGCATTAAATCATCCACGAGACTTCAAAAATAATTAAACAGTTTATTTCGTGCCGATAAGATCGTAAGCACAGAGACTATAAAAACTTGCCTGTAATCATCTTTTAAGATTCCTATCATTTTCTGTCAGATTTCTCGCGCTGTCAAATAAATCCTTAATAAGCAGGCCGCCCGCAATTTATTTGTTCGTTCGTAGGCACCTTTCGTGTTAACAATTTCATACAATTTCTCCAATAAATAAATTAATTAGTGTGCTCCATAAAGATAAATAATGGCCGAGAACGAGACTTGCATTGTAACGGAAGACCACTGTCGGCAGTCGGCACAGATATTGTTGTTCAACAGGGTTAGCCAAAACAATCTCGTACGGAACATTAAGTTAATATCATCACATTTGTCAAGTCGTGTGATTTGTAGAACTTGTCAGCTAAATTAATTACTACAAATTAAAGTATTACTCACTTTCTATTTTCTGTCTCGGATTAAATAAAACAACTTACCTAGGTAGGTTATGTGGTATGGGTATAAGTTCTAGCTAATGTGCGAAAGTTTGCCTGACTGTCGTACTTTCTCACATCGCGTTTACAAAGGAACATGCAAATGCAAGCGCTACATAACTCTTGAAAATACCTACCTCTTTAAGTACCTGTTGTTGCTGCAGATTATGATAATGAAAACCAAAGTTATTGTAAAACCAGTTTTACTGTGCAGTTCTAATGGTGTCTGATAAGAATTCCCAAGAATACATATTCTGAATTTTTACCTACCTACCTACTATGTAAATAAATAATGTGGCAGCCCTGAATGGTACCATCAGTGAGCCGAGTGAGTCACACCACATCTCAGTCCCGCTACATGGACGGAGGAACTGGGCCCGCCAGACCGCGACTGAACGATTTTCAACTTCACATTACAATATAAACAAAGATGGCTATCAGTCACGGAAATTGTTAGCATTGAAGAACTGTTACCTTACTTGAGACTTGGAAGATAGACCTGGCCGAGATAGTACAATTGTGGAAACGATGGGCAAAAATGATGCATATAAATTGGTAGGTAGTACTTACCTAAGTATCTATCGTGTTTTTTCATTAATGAAAGCTTGGTGTAACACTGTACCGCAAATGTTAAAACAGTTTAATTTCAAGTTCTTTGGCCGGTGACACAGAAGTTACTGATGTTGTTTTATAGTTTCCGATGTTTTTTTTTATCTAATACCAGCACCATTCTGTATCAGTCTATAGAGTTAGTAGGTAGTTCACTGTCGGACATAGGCCGCTTGGTCACTCTCATCCAACTGCGACCAGCCACACCGCAAAGACCGTCGCGCCACCAACCCCGAAAGCACCATGATGCCGTATCAAAATAAAGCATGTTTCTACAGATAAGTTACCGTAGTTTATAATTAATTTACTAATTAGTATTTTTATGTTGCTTTAAATAAGTTGCAACTGTGAAATTAATCGTAAAGTGGAAAGCAAGATACAAAGCTCCCGATTTTTGCTGATGACAGCACTTTGATATGTCAATAATAATAATACATTTATTTATTCAGATAACTTTGATCCATACATGAGATGAGACATACAACTAGTACAAAATAGTAAGCAGGGACTTGGTCCGCTGCACTAACATCCATGTCAGGGGACAATCGTGCCTAGCAGCAATGGCACTCAAGATGCTGTGGCGACTTCCACGCAACCGGCTAATGAATGACGCGGTCTTTTTGCGCCATAAAGCTGCAAAGCAATCTATGTGTGCGCATCAGCAAACATTGCTGATGCACTACAGAAACGTGGAAGCCGCAACAGCGCCCTGAACGCATGATTAAATTGGACCCGCAGAGCATTGTACGCTCGTTGCGTGTAGTTAGCCCACAGACTCCCCGTGTACAGTGAGGTGCAATACGCATTAAATAAAGTAATTTTGACTGCGTCTGTAGGTACACCGGGAGAATCTGCGCGCCAACATATTCGCCCGAACTGACACGCTCTGCGTTCCCTCTCCATATCGAAATCATCTTTTAAATAATCGGTCACCCAATGCCCGACATACTTAAACTTGTATACTCTGTTTAAAGACTCACCATTCAGAATAAGTGGTTGTACAGATGGAGTCTTGGGACCTGATTTATAAACCATGTAAACTGATTTCTTTACATTATACATGAGACCGTGTGAAGCTACAAAAGACTCACAAACTGCGAGTAGCGTTCGGACAGCTCCGATTGAGGGGGCCAGCAGCACCATGTCGTCCGCGTAACTAAAATTGTTGCAACAAACACCGTCCACATAGCATCCGACAGGCATGCCACTGAGCTCCTCAATCAGGGCGTTTACGTACAGATTGAAGAGCAAGGGTGAGCTCAACCCTCCCTGTCGCACCCCACATTCCAACCTGCTCGTATCCGATAGTTCACCCACCCACTTCACACGGTTCTCCTGGTTGACATACCTCAGGAGTTATGGCAACTCCGATGGCACCCCGGTCCCTGCTAACTTCTGCCACAGAACGTCATATGCCACTAGATCAAAGGCCTTACTGAGATCCAGGAAACAGGCATACACAAGAGTATGTCTATCCGTATAATACTTGACAGTGTGCTTCAAACTAAATATTGCAGTTTCTGTGGACAACCCAGGCCGGAAGCCGAACGGGGCGTCGCGCAAATTAATATGTTTGGAGAAATGTGAGTTGAGCACACTGTCAAGTACCTACCTTGGCAGTAATTGTCGCCAAGGAAATTGGCCTATAATTGGTCTTGTCCGCTATATCTCCTGTCCTGTTCTTGGGTATAGGCACCACCAGAGTCTGCATCAGTCCGTGAGGAAGGTATGCGTGGCTTACGCACAGATTAAAAATCATGGCAAGCACTCGAGGTAGATGGATACCAGCATTTCTCAGATGTTCGACACTGAGCCCGTCATGGCCGGGAGATTTTCCATGAAAATTTATAAATTGGCTTAACAAAAATTAGAGAAAACAAAACTAATGCATTTCCATCAAAGAATATTTAAAGACACAAATATGGATATAAATCATAATGGACAAACATTAGATAGATAAGGTCAATGACGCAAAATTTCTAGGAATTTCAATTGATAGCCAACTGACATGGAAAATTCAAGCAGATGACGTATGCAAAAAACTAAGTTCAGCTGCTAATGCTTTATAAAGTTTATCAAAAAAAGTTAACTTTCAGACAGTATTGATAGCATACCACAGTCTAGTTTTTTCTGTATTGAGGTTTGGTATAATATTCTGGCGCAACTGTAGCGTGAGAAAACGCTGTATTCGATCTATTTTTAATCTCAAAGTGACCGACAGCTGCATACCTGTTCTAAAAAAATATAATCTACTAACTTTTGCATGCCTATATAAACTAGAAATAGCCATTTTTGTTAAAACAAATGATCACTTATTCCCGACTTTGAAAAACACAAGAACTCAATACGAAGACAAGTTATGCATAGGTGGATAAAAAACTGTATTATTGAGAAAGAGTGTTATGTGCATGAGCCATGCACATAACACTCTTTCTCAATATAACCTAACCTTATTTATAACCATGTACCAAAAATGATTAAAGAGCAACCTTTAAGAAGATTTAAAAAGGACCTTAAAAAAATACTGATTCAAAAATGCTATTACTCTGTATTTTTTTTTTTAATGATATAGTAGATTATTAACCAAGGGGATAAAGCAGTGTCTTCTGTCGCGGGTGACGATTTAAATCGCGAGCGTAATGAAGGACTCGAGGTTTACTCCCGAGCGTAGCGAGGGTGTTAAAAACTTAAATCACGAGCGAAGCGAGGGATTTAAGACGAGTCCTGAGTGTAGCGAGGGATTTAAGTTCACCCAAGACTAAGACAGCTTTCTCACCGAGGAAAATACTCTACTTTTCGTACCATTTGCGAAAAAATTAACACAATAATAATATGAGATAAGCATTAACGTTTATGTATTTGAAGAAAACAAAAACGCGGCAATTTCCTAGACTAATATTTTTTTGTCGGAAAAGCAAAGGCATCAAGCTCATACGGCCTCGTCGGTTTTCGTAATTTTATTTAATAACCATAACTGCATAATAAATGCGTATTCCTTTTTCAAAAAGATGTATAATGCTTTATATACCTACCAACTCAATGGTGTAAACCTGTGTTTACACCATTGAGTTGGTAGGTATATAAACTACATCTGTACATCATCTATATACTAACTACATCTGTATGTAGTTCAGTATAAATTTCGGTAAGTATTCCAAATTGAAATCACATTCTCCCCCTAGAGGATGAATGAAATTCAGTACAATTTTCTTTCCCTGTTTTTAACAGATTAAAAATGACTATTGTTATGTTCGCTTTTTGTGGCATAGAATGTCACTTTTTTGAGCAAGTGGTACGAAAAGACTATTTAATGTCCAATTTTCATATATTAAGTAATTAAATAGCTTTAAGTTTAAAGAATAATTTGTAGTATATACAAAAAATATAAAAAAAATTGAGGCAGATTGTATAAGGGTTCAAAAATATTGTAACACCTAATTGTATTTTTTACCTACATTCTATGCAAATAAATAAATCATTCCAACGATAAATGAACGCTATTAATTTACTAGAAAGCAGAAATGATTAACCTCAGATATGTTTAGTTCCCAAGCCGATTCCCGGCCACCGTAGGCGCGGGCTTGCGGGCGGCGAGCAATGGGCAGGTCGCCGTCCGATATCTAAGGACCAGGCCTGGGTCGACGGCACGTGTTGTTCCACGCGCGCCTCAAAGAGATGTCAGCAACAATGACGGGGTCCGCTAGGGCCGATGCCTGCCAGGGCTGCGGGAAAGTCCGAAAGGATTACCGTGGCCTCTGGCACAGGCAACTGAAGGAACACGGGTGGGTTTTAGTCAGTAAGAGTCTGACACGTCCTTCCGCACCGCCCAGAGCGGGAGAAGTTGTTTGATGAAATCCCACCCTCAAAAAAAAAAAGATATTATTACTTTAGATATTATATATATACTTAAGATATTATATTACTTATGTTTAGTTGCAGTTTAGCAAGCTACAAACTTGAGGGTCCTACTTAATACATACCTAAACCCACGGAATAATTAATTAATAATGGATGATTGGAATCCTAAATGATCCTAATCCATGTCACGCCACGAACCATATTTTCCTAACAAGAACTCACAAACAGCAACACACAGAATATCAATGTTACCACTGGTTACCAGCCTCTTCAGCATGTTTGCTCGACTGAACTAAATATCGCGCAATTCCGTCAGATTCACATTACGCATAAAATTAATAAGCATAATATGCGGATAAATACTCGAAAGCGTATGCACAAAAAGCAGATCGCGTGTAATTAAAACACGTGGATTATCCAGTGTTTGGTGTCGTGATATAACGCCATGCCAGCGAGATGCTCACTCACATGCCGCCGTAATTGTACATACATCACTATGCACGAATAGCCAATGACGATTGACGTTCCATTGAGAGCCACGATCACCGCCTACGGCGAGAATTTAGTTTTTACTGAAAACAGCAATCAGCACATTTCAAATATCGTATTTCGCTTCAAATAGCGTGACACGTTTTGATTATGACATTCATGCATACCATCTACTTAATACGGTTTATAACAGCACGATTTCCAACAAACACGCGTTAATAACCAGTGATTGACAAAATTATAGCACTCGATAATAACAGTTACGAAATATAAATGGCAATCTCTCATTGTTTATTTTTTTCTTGATAACGGTCGACGCCCGCGCAGACAGTCGGCTATTCAGATCGAGATTAATAGCCAGAACTTACTGTAGATGATGATTTCTATTTATTTTGTAAGCAATTGGCGCCAAGTTGAGTTCGAGATCACTGACCTAGCTTATTTGCTAACCTACTTTATTTTTTTATCTGGATTAACGTCGCCAATGAATACATTAGATTTAAATATTTATCTTTATTACGAATAATCCCGCTATAGGTAATATTTATGGTGATTGGGGCTAAGTATGCAAATTGCAAGAATATTTGTAGTGATCGCGAGACAACACAGAAGCTTGTTTTAATAAATCATTAGACTTTATTATTTAAGGGAATTATAAAACGAACGAATAAAAAAAACTTTGCGACTGCTGATGAGATATTGTTTTAATAATTTGATCGGTATGAATTTGAATTTTTATGGATTTTTTTAGCGAAAAATTAACTAAACTAACGATGAATATTGATTACTTAATAGGTAATAAGATCCAGAACGAGCTTACTAAAAGTGGGTTGTGATTAATCCTTTTTCAGGCCCTGCAGTCTCGACATAGTTAGGAATCGTTTTCGGTTGCTAAGTCCTAACAATCCAGATGTAGATAATGATATTTGGTGGTCTCCACACTCAAATGTATCGGTTGTTACTGGTATTTTAGGTAGGTACCGGTAGGTAACAACCCATAAATTTGAGTGTCGAGACTACCAAACATTTACATCAACATTTACATCTGGATTGTTAACACTTAGCAACCGAAAACTGTTGCTAACTATGTCGAGACTGCAGGGCCACATATTATAATTCCAGCCGTGCGACTTAATGAGTAAGTAGGTAAGCGACTAGAAATACAGAGAGGGCAACTTCAATATTAAGATAGAGACGATTTAGCCAATTGAGGTTAGTTTTTTCAAAAAAATGTGAGCTCATAGTACTCTGCTCATTGTGGTATTTTTCAAAGTGGTTTTTCTATTCGAAACACTTCATTTAAGATAAAATGCCGCTCAGTATAAATAAATCATTTGCCAAATATTGAAAAAAATGCAGGACGTAACGTTGACACTCAAACAAATATTAGGTCGCTCAAATGTTATGAAGCTTTTCATTTTGTATTATAAGTAACTCAAATTAATGTTTGTAAGTTACTGTTCTGTTGATTTCTCGTCAGTCGCAGTCAGTCGCTCACTTAGTAATACTACAACGTGAATTAATTATTTTTGTCACTTAAAACTTTAATTCACAGTCACTCGTTTAAATACTACCCTATTATATATATGTAATAGGATTTCAATATAAAACGAAACGTACGTTTTCAGGAATCGAACACGGAACTGTTACCTCGCACACACTACGGCACATTCTACGACGCTGAGGCTTACTTGGTGTACTCTTGCTCCCTGCCGGGACAGCCGGCCGGACCTGATGTTATTGTGAGTATATACATAGATTAGAAAAAAAAACTCAAATCATTTATTTCAAAGAAACCAATTACAGGCAGTTTTAAATTGTCAAGGGGTCGGTCAGTCAGAAAGATGAAGCATTCCAAAGCGTATTAAGTACATATGGAGAAGAACGGGCAAGAAACTCCATGGACACTCTTTTAAATCAAAATATTGTTACAAAAAAGTGATTACATTATTCATGTTGTAATTATACATGTGAGAACGATGTAGAAAGACGTGCACGTTAAAAGTGTCCGTAATAAAAAGACAAAAACAATTATGGAATTAAAATAAGCCGTGCCAGCTAAGAAACGACCAGTGCCTACTGACGGCGCCCGTTCACGAACATGACGTATGGATCAGCATCATTCAGCTCAACCATTTTGAAGGGAACTCAATGATCCAATATTAATAGATAATGCCAATTCCTAGACATTCAAAAAACAACGAAAAATAAATTCGTCCTGGGCGACTCACTATCACCACCACACACGGTACCAAGTCCATAACATTTTTTTTTAACCCTGAAGACGATGACGTTATAATTTCCCTTGGGCCTGGTGAGGGGTAGGTATTTACCAAGACACGGCCTCCCCGTGTATACTTTCTGGCTAACCTGGCTACCTCTGTTTACTGAGGTTTGGACTATTATGCAGGTATAGCTAAGCCTAATGCAAACGGTTGAACCGGAAATCGAACCCGTTACACGAGAAAAATAATCACCCTGTATCTTTATCATACCGATCGAAAGGCTTCATCATAAGGATTATATTTTGCTAAATAACATAGTGTCAAAAATAAAAGGAAGACCATGAATTTTAACAGTTTTAATACAAAATTAATAAATCTATCAAATGCTCAAAATGAGTCACTTCCTGTTGAATACAAAGTCGCACTCTTTTGATTATTTCGATTTGTTGCATACAACCAGGTACCTACTAATTACGTAGCTCTTTATCATTTTATCATGCACTTAAATTATAATAGGGAAATGATGCGTACTTCTCAGGTGGGTACATTTATTAGTAATAGGTACTTATGATAATGTCAGTTGTATGTCCTTACGGCAATGTCAGCTTTTAATTTTTCTGAACAAAATATCACATCAAATGTTAAAATGCATGGTCTTCCTTTTATTTTTGACACTATGTTATTTAGCAAAATATAATCCTTATGATGAAGCCTTTCGATCGGTATGATAAAGCTATAGGGTTCGATTTCCGGTTCAACCATGTACTTAATTATTTAAATATCTATGAATGCAGTTTAAATTGTTTTTTAAATTCAAATAATGTCTTCTTTCAGTAAAATGTTCCATCTACAATATTCAAGGTACTTTCCCTCCATGTGGCATATCCGTGAGACGACCTGTATAACCAGAACGCATTTTTAAGTTCCCGTAATTTTGTTACTATTAGAAATAAAAACTACTAGGCCTAAGTGAAAATATTGTACTTATGGTGAACTTTAAAATATTATTACCAGCGTCGAGAAATAAAAGAGAACGGCAATGGGGAGCTCCTGGAGCGCCACATCCACTCGTGGGCAGGAGAGCGCAGCGGGACACTCGCGGGGTTGGCCTTGCGCCGGGGCACGCAGCTCGCGGCCTACCTCGCTACCCCCACGGTGGTCCACCGCGAAGCCGTCACCAAGGAGACGCCCCGGCTTCTATCATACTTCAGAGATGGGATCAGGTAAGACACGAATCACGATTGGCCTTGCGCTGAGGCATGCAGCTCGCGGCCTACCTCGCTGCCCCCACGGTGGTCCACCGCGAAGCCGTCACCAAGTAGACGCCCCGGCTTCTATCATACTTCAGAGATGGGATCAGGTAAGACACGAATCACGATTGGCCTTACGCTGGGGCATGCAGCTCGTGGTCCCCACGGTCGTACACCGCGAGGCCGTCACCAAGGAGACGCCACGGCTGCTGTCAGGTAAGACATGATTGATACTAAGGCCGAAATCTATGAACGTTACGTATTAGCTTAGCTCGTGTTTTTGCATACACATGTTCCCGTCTTTATCATGCACTTGTAGTTTGGCAGTTGTGTGACAAGCAGTCATAACGCTTAGCCAAATTAAGTGCATGCTAAGTGACTTTTATAGATCTCGGGCTAAGATTTTTTAGCAAGCCAAGAGCTTTTGCTCTATCCTGACTTTATTTTGCTTTTGTAACCTTTTGTTAACTTTTAAGAATGTATACATATCTGAAAGAAAACTAGAAAATAAATTTAGTTTACCCAGGTTGAACATGAAAGGAACTGTTAGAAATTGAACGTCAGCAAAGTAAGCTCATATATAGGTACCTTATACCTATCTACCGCAGACCGT
The DNA here is from genome assembly GCA_937001585.2 of Brachylomia viminalis. Classification (NCBI taxonomy): domain Eukaryota; kingdom Metazoa; phylum Arthropoda; class Insecta; order Lepidoptera; family Noctuidae; genus Brachylomia; species Brachylomia viminalis. The sequence continues at coordinate 7,037,355 of OW443301.2, forward strand.
AGCCATCTTCCCAAGTTCCTATGAGATCAACTACCATTCAAAATTGCCAGCATAATGATCATTTTATACAGAGTGGCTGTCATCAGACCATCTACTTACTAAAAATCTTAAATTCATTCTTTCACTGCCTGTCTGGCCTTCGATCGATAGTAGTTATTTTTTTTTTATTTAGCCTTTTATTTCCCAAAAACTTAAAAATAATTACTATTTTCAACTGAATAATAAATTAGCCGTGCATTTTAACAAATAAATTAATTGAGTATAAAAATAATAAATTGATTTTATAAATTGAATATTAGAAAAATAAATAAATTGATTTTATATAAATATAAAATATTATATATTAAAAATTAATAAATTGAATATTAAAAATAAATAGTTTCTTCTTAATTATTATTGGGTGCCCAATTAAGGGCGAAGGCCTCCTCCATCTTTCGCCATTCTTCTCTATCTTGAGCCATTCTAGTCCAGGTAGGGCCGGTCACGGCCATAATATCATCGCACCACCGGCGCCTGGGTCTGCCTCGGGTCCGTGGTGCATCACGGGGGTACCAATGTAGGACCTTCTCACTCCAACGTCCATCTGAGGCTCTGGCTACGTGTCCTGCCCAACGCCATTTCAACTTGCAAGCTAATTCCACAACATCTATTATTTTAGTGCATAGTCGTATGTCTTTGCTTCTTTTACGGTCTCGGATTTTAATTCCTAACATACTCCTCTCCATTGCTCGTTGGAATGCTTGAAGTTTGTTTGTAACTGCCTTTGTTAGTGTCCAACTTTGATAACCGTAGAGTAGAGTAGGTAATATAATGGTGTCCATAGCTTTCTTTTTCAATCGAATCGGTATGCGTGATTTAAATACTTCTTTCAAAGACCAATATCTTCCCCGTGCACTCTTTATTCTACGGTCTACTTCATTTTCTGTCGGTTTATTAAATGTAGGTAATGCTTTGCCCAAGGTAAACAGTCATCTACGTACGTGCTTTGTATCACTGTTGGTACTCTTATGCTGTTGGTTAAAAGGCATGTCTTTCCCGGGTTCATATGGAGACCACATTTTCGACTTTCCGTATCTAGAGACTTCAGCATGCTCTCAAGATCTGCATGTGTTTCGCTTATCAAAACAATGTCATCTGCGAAGCGGAGATGATTGAGAAACTCGCCGTTTATTTTGATACCGACATCACGCCAATCTAGCTGTCTGAAGATATGCTCCAAAACTGCGTTGAATAGCTTTGGTGAGATCGGATCACCCTGCCTGATTCCTTTTTGGATGTTAAATGGTTCTCCCTTTTTCTCCAGTTTAATTATTGCTCTGCTGTTCTTGTAAACTTCTTTCAAAATGTTTATGTATTTTGTGTGAACTCCTTGTTTACGAAGAGAGTACCACAGAGATTCGTGGGAGATAGAGTCAAACGCTTTGGAGTAGTCTACAAAGGCTATGTAGAGCTCTTTATTGTGTTCATTGTACTTCTCGATTATCTGTGTTAGCGTGAAAATGTGGTCGTTTGTAGAGAAGCCCGATCTGAATCCAGCTTGTTCTCTAGGTTGGTTTTCGTCTAAGGTCTTTGAGATCCTTTTTAGTATTAGGCTGGTAAATAATTTATAAAGTGACTGCAGCATACTCAGCGGTCTGTAGTTGTCCATATTGCCTGGGTCTCCTTTCTTATAGAGTAAGGTTATAATCGCAGTATTCCAGTCAGATGGTATTGACTCTTGTTTCAATATTTCGTTGAATATTGTGGTTAAAATAGGTGTTATTGGCTCTCTGATGGCTTTTAATATGTCATTTGTTATGAGATCTTCTCCAGGGCTTTTCTTCACTTTCAGCTGATGTATGGATTGGCTAATTTCGTACTCCAGGAATTCTGGTACACAGTCTGAATCAAGTGACTCCAAAGCTCGGACTAAGTCTTCGTGCGAGGCAGGATGCTCATATAATTTAGTATTAAACTCTGTCGCAACGTTTAGTATATGGTTTCTGTCAATAGTAGTAGTATCAGTAGATCAATAGTAGTACCTACTATTATTGATCGAAGTGTCTGGCAGTATCATTTACAGACAGACAACAGCCTAATCCACTGGTTCTTGACCCACCGTGTTCCTTTCATAAAAAAGTACAAAAAAGTAGCAATATGGAAGGATTTCAAGGAGGAAAAGTTTACGCCCCTGACTTGCCTTGACTCACTTTTGCCGTCAGCCCGTCATGAGCCTTCGCTCGAAATAAAGGTTTTTATCTATTATTTATTTATATAACCAGGATCCTCCGAAGCGGTTCAGCCAATCTGAACGGAGCTGCTCGCCTGTACCGCGTGCGCGGACGCCGCCCGGTACTGGTACAGCTCGAGCCGGTGTCGTGGGCGCAGCTCGCGACTGATGGCGTGTTCGTCCTCGACACCACCACGCTGCTGGTGCTGTGGCTCGGACGGACCGCCAACCTCGTCGAAAAAATATTTGGAGCCAAGGTTTGTTTAGTTACGGTTGGAGAGACAAATGAATACGAAATTATGTTTTTTTTTAACCGACTTCAAGAAAGGAGGAGGTTCTCCATTCGACTGTATGTTTTTTTTGTATGTTTGTTACGCGATCATTCCGCCAATTATGTATTGATTTTGATGATTCTTTTTTTGTTTGGTAGGTCATACTTCACAGGTGGTCCCATATAAATTTTATCGAAATCGGTCGAGCGGTTTAAAAAAAATCAACAATAAATTATATTTTTAAATAAAAAAAAAACCGCCTTCGAACGGACGTGGACGTGTAAGACGATCGTTTTCGAATGTTACATAAATAACTTTAATTTCAGAAGGCCAATTCCCGTAATTAAAAACGTTCAAATTCAAGTCGCAATCTCATTTCAGCGACAGTCTAATGTCAAAAATGTAGGTAAATGCTATACAATTTTTGACAGATTGACACTGAGTTTACGGCGGAAAACGCTAAAATACATATACAAAGACACCGACTTCCGAAATTAAAGTTATTTTTCACTTTGTAGTGTTTTTTTATGAAGTCGGTTGTTATTTTTTGTTTTTGTTTAAAGTTCCATTAGTTGCTATGTAAGTTTCTTCTGCAAACTTTTTACATAAATATTAAAGGTCCATAACATAAATATTAGCTCATTAAATTACCAACGCATTCCTGTGGAGTTATTCAAAATAACAATGAAGTAAAGGAGGAAATCCTATATTCTTAAATAATGAAATACTTTTATAAATCTAGATCGCATACCGGATGGCCCGTGGTGCAGACAAGGGCATGATGGCGCGTCGGATCGCGATCGCTCACGACGGGTACGAGCAGACGCTGCCGGCCAGTGACCGCGCACTGTTGGACGCATTGCTGGAGTTGCGTGCGCGTGCGCTGCGACCCGCCGCGCCGCCCGCAGACCCGCCACGAGCCGCGCGCCTCTACCGCGCCACACAGCCACCGCGGGTCACTCCTATTACTGTACCATCACAACGACCCGCTGCAAGACTTGAGGAAATTAAACGAGCGCCGCTTTTCAGAGAAGATCTGGCTGATGATGTAAGAGACCGCGACCATTATGACTGAAACCAAGACAAGCTTGACAGATTTCAAAATGTAATCTATCGCCTCTTCAGACAATAGTGCACCACAAGTCTGCAATGTTATTGATTTTTTACATGACTGCGCGTCAGCAAAGGGAGGTTATGTTAATCACGCGTATGTCGGCTGGATGGATTTTAATACATGAGGGGACTCGTCTAGGTCGCGCGATGGTTATAACCATCTGGCTAGGTTTTGTTAATATAAAATCCTTATGGCGAATTTTAGACATCAATAAATACCTAAAAATGTCTTGAAAAAAATCCCGACTGCAACTTAAAAGTTCTAAAATATTTCTACTTCAAAACAAGCTAATTTTTCAAGAAGTCTGATGCTGTTGGTGGCATCAAATCTGAGATTGAACCAAAATAAGTTTTTCAGGGTGTCTACATAGTGGACAGCGGAAGCCGTGGTGTGTGGGCCTGGGTGGGTCCGTCAGCGTCGGGCCCGGCGGCTCGCGGGGCCCTGGCGGCGGCGCGCGGGCTGGCGCGCGCGCGCCGCGTGCTGGGCGCGGTGGGCGCGGCGCCCGCGGGCCGGGAGCCGCTGGAGTTCGCGGCGCTGTTCCACAACTGGCGCTGGTGCGATGCTAGACGTGATGGGAGACTGCGCGCCGCTCGCTCAGCTACTACCAGGCTTGATGCTGTTAGTCTGGCTACAAATGCATGGCTTGCCGCTGAGGTCAGTTCTTACATACAAATATTCGACCTAAATCTACCTATCTATCTAGCATAAATTGTCCCAAAACTGGGTATTATTGGATAAATAGATTACGTAATGTATGTTTTGTTTATTTAAAAACACCAGACTAGACTGCCAATGAACTGAACTAAACATCGAATTAGACGTACCTATTACCAGCAAATCTAAACCAAACCTTTGTCCAAACGTCAACTAGGTACTCACCAATCATGTTGTTCTTCTTGAATTCTTTGATGAATATCTTTTGTCACCTTGGCTCCTCAAAAGTTACTATTTTTCATAACAGGCTCAGTTGCCAGACGACGGTTCGGGTGCTCTACGAGTGTGGCGCGTACGGCGACGTGGGACCGACGCGGAGGACGTGAACAAGGAGGCGCTGGCCGAGGTGGAGCGCCCACAAGCCGCGGTCTTCTACGACAGAGACTGCTACATTGTGCTCTACACCTACCATGCGCCCATCGGCGACCAGACCGTGCTCTACTACTGGATGGTGACAAAAAACATTGCAGTTTTTAGTAACATCGATCGAACCTATAAGTCTAGTAGGTATTAACTGCTTCTGCTGACAGACAGAGCTACTTTAGGGTGTCCCATCTGCGTGTTAGAGCGAAGTGTAACACGACAAAAAAACTTGCATATTTATAGCTTTAAGATATAAACGGTTGTGGTACGAGCTTTACATGATGTAAATGTTACAGGGTGGCTCTTCGCCCAATGATCTGAGGAATTTGGGCGCTAAAGAAGCTAAGGACCTTTACACCAAACTGGGGCGTTCTCCAGTACAGGTATGTACTGATTATCTGCCGTAGTACCTAGTTCAAAATAAATTACGTATTAATAAAAATTGTACATTATGATACAAGTGTGCTATGTTGGTCATTACACTCGAAGGGAGCCGAGTGTGTATCAATGCACATGCGTTTCATACGACGTTTTCAACACACTTGCGAGGAAAAAAACAGACTTGTATTGTTATTAACTTTCAGTTATTGAAACAATTGGTGAAAATACAATTCTCAAAATGATGCCGAACAGCACCAATGTTTGCCTTGTTGTGAATAGAATCTTCGACATAAAATTCAACAAATGCAAAAAATTACTGCATTTTCCAAAACTTTCAAAAAGGTAAATGTGCAGCTCAACCCATTGGTCTCAACAAATTTGGAGCAATGCCAAGAGAAATTGCAAAGCATTTAGATATGCCGGAGGCTGATTCTTACACTGGGCACAGTTATAGCAGAACTTCGGCTACACTGCTGGCTGATTCGGGAGCCGATTAACCTTAAAGCGTCATGGCGGATGGCGATCGGACGCAGTCGCTGAATCTTATGACAAAGATTCTATTCATAACCAGGCAAACATTGGTGCTAAAATAACACGTGCAATTAATTTGGAGCCACAGGCGAAGAAGTTTTGCACTTTTTTTTTTTGAGGGTGGGAAATCATCAAATAACTTCTCCCGCTCTAGGCAGAGCGGGAGGGCGTGTCAGACTCTTACTGACTAAAACCCACCCGTGTTCCTTCAGTTGCCTGTGCCAGGGGCCACGGTATCCCTCTCGGACTTTCCCGCAACCCTGGCAAGCATCGGCCCTAGCGGACCCCATCATTAATGCTGACATCTCTTTGAGGCGCGCGTGGACCCAACGCGCCGTCGACCCGGGCCTGGTCCTTATCGAAAGAAGTTTTGCCCTGAGCCGCGAAAATCTACTTCTCGTGACACTGGTTATTTAGTGCCGTAGGCACTGGTCATCTCTTAGCTACCACCTCAGATCATATAAAGCTACCACGGCATATTTTAATTCCTGAATTGTAGGTAATTTATCTTTTTAATCCAAACACTTTTAACGTGCACGTCTTTCTACATCGTTCTTACATGTATAATTTCAACATGAATGATGTAACCACTTTTTTGTAACAATATTTTGATATAAAAGAGTGTCCATGTTGTTTCGTGCCCGTTCTTCTCCATAGGTACCTACTACGCTTTGGAATTAGCAACTAGCTTCATTTTCCTGACTGACCGACCCCTTAACAATTCGAGAAGAGCTTACTATAGAAATGATCCTATGAAGTAAGGTCTTCCCCTTAACAATTCAAAAGTGCCTGTAATTGGTTTATCTGAAAGATTTTTTTGAGTTTCTCATATTTACAACATTCATCCAACCCCTATGAAAATATTTCATCATCGCCGACATTTACCTACCCAAGAAAATGAAAATAACGATATTATTAATAATACCAATACCTACTATAACACAAACTGTAAAAATGCCAACAAAAACTGTTCGGTATCATTTTATAATTAAAAGTCAAAAACAATAGGTACTTACAAGTCTGTTTTTTTTCCTCGCAAGTGTGTTGAAAAACGTCGTATGAATGTCGTATGTCGTCGTGTGCATTGATTATCATTACACATTTGTATCATAAGGTACCTACTATTAACATATTTTCAGGCATGGGTGTACCAAGGGAAGGAACCGGCGCATTTCCTTCAAATCTTCAAAGGTCGAATGATCACTTATGTCGGCAGCGCAACTGACTATGATCGTAAGAATTTAGAAATGTTTAGTTGTTCAATTTTGATAAATCAGAGTGGTATGATTATGTTATCAGAGCATGATCAATTTCTTGATTAATACATAAGGAGTTCGATCTCCAACGATAAAATGGAGACTAGGATTTCATCCTTATTAACCCTGAGTAGATCCAGGGACATTCAGGGTTTAGAGTAGAAACCATCAGTACCTACCTACCTAAAAGTAAGTTTTGAGGGTTACAAGTGCTGTGCCCCTTTGCGAAGATCCTAACAATATTATCGGCAGCCACAGGTCGCCGGCTCCTCGCACCATCACGCGTGCTGATCCGCGTGTCGGGGCAGTACGCGCGCGAGGCGCGGGGCGTGGCCGTGCGCGAGGGCGCCGCCGCCGGCGCGTGCGCGGGCGCGTGCTACGTGCTGCGCGAGGGCGCGCGCGCCTGGGTGTGGTGCGGCGCCAGCGCCACGGGCGACGAGCGGGAGGTCGCCAAGAACATGGCCGCCACTGAACATGCGCTCGTTATGCAAGGTAACGAACTCACAATGGCACAAAACAGTTCTTTCTCTTTCTCTCGTATCAACACGAACTATATTAATAAGAATAGCCAATCGGCAACGTGTAGGAGGTTTGCCTCCTACACGTTGCCAGGCTATTTTCATCATCATCACGGCCCGCATCATTACAGCCCCGAATCACCCACTGTTGGGTATAGGCCTCCCCTTTTTTCTGCCATATTTCCCGGTTCCATGCGCCCCTCATCCAAGTGTTTCCATGTAACTCACAAACAGTAGATTATTTAACAAAGGCATAAAGTAGTGTCTTATGTCACGGGCGCTACATTGAATCGTTAATACTAGAATCGTGAGTGCAACGAGGCATTCAAGCTCGCCCAAGACAGACATTTTTATTTATCCCTATGGAGAATTCTCTACCTATCACACCTGCGGGGTAAAAGACGCAAAAGCAATAATCGATACACGGTTTTTTTTTAAAGTTTGATACGATTTTTTTTTTGAGATCACATTATTGACCAGCGAGTTATAATTAAATTCAGTACAATATTACCTACTGCCCGGCTAAGCGCCTCTCGCCTCAGGGCTATAGTGACTCACCTTAGGTTAGGTTACATGACATATACACACATTTACCTCACACTTTTTTATATAATACCTATCTAAACTTTTAACTTTTTTGTGTGTTGTGTACACACAACACACAAAAAAGTTAAAAGTTTAGTTTAGAAAAGGTAAAAGTAGCGAAGTAGGTACTTAGTTATTATACATAATAACTAAGTACCTACTTCGCTAGTTGTAAGATTGCTCAGTGTGTCAACATCCGGACAAACCTATTGAGGTGTTTGTGATGTTTATGTTTATATTTTGTTTTGTTCTATAATTAATAAACAATAAAAAAAATAAAAAAAAATATAATTTGACATTTTCGAGCAGGTGGTGTGGAAACTAGAGTTAAGAACCTCATTCATTGCACTATTCCCAGAACCTTTACACTGCACAGGGGTTCTGCATTTTTACCTAATCCGGAGGTCGCTATTCCAACTTATTCAATAGAAATCAATATTTATTACGTCCTATGCTCAGGTAAAGAGAAGCCTGACTTCTGGACGGCGCTGGGCAATCGTCGTCACCTGCTGGTACCATCTCCACTGAAGGAGGTACAACGTCCTCTGCCGCCGCGTCTCTTCTACGTGTCTCTCGGTGTGCCTACCCAATATTCGTGTAAGTAAAATAAAAAATAGGTACATTAAGTAAGTATACGATTCTACGGTATGTGGTCTAAAGCTATAAACTTAACAGGCGTGGTGTTTTGTACCTATATCAAATTGAATAATGTACCTACTTCATTACTTGTATCAAAAGCCCAAACATTTTTAAACATCGTCGGAGACATGAAATAGCTCTTCGGGCGCCCTCAAGCGCTTTTACACTCTGAGACAATGATTAGGTATATTTTATTATTCAATGTCATCTTATATGCGATCATCTCAGGCTGAGCTAAACCTCAGATAGTGATGTAACCATAGATATAATAAAGAAGTTTTTAATATTTCTGTGGATGTAACACACCATCTCAAACACTTTATGGTCCTGTACCTACTTATATTGTTGATGTATCTACTCTAATACATACTTTACTGCAGTCAATTATTTGTTAATTTTCCCTATGTCCACAGTTGAGGAGATAGTCTCGTTCAGCCAGTACGACCTGGCGCCCGAGATGGTGGGCGTGGTGGACGCTCACGACGCGGTGTTCGTGTGGCTCGGCCAGCACTGTTGCCCGCGCGCCAAGGATGACCCCAGGTCTATTGCACTCGCCTATCTGGCGCAAGGTAATGAAAAACTTTCATTCATTTTTACTATAAAATAATTAAAGGCCTTGCCGTGGTTCTGGCCATCATATTGTGATGTTTTAGCTGTCGAAACTAACTCCAGCCGGATTATTAAAAACTCATCGTGAATTTTGGTATGCTAGTGATTAACACTATTGACAGCCCACTTCACCTAAGTTTTTACGGTGAGATTTTTACAGAATAGATCGACTGGTCTATTTACTACTCCACCATTGAAACAGAACAACTTTCAGTTGAAAGAAACTAAATTTTCCCAGTTACATACATGTAGACATACATAAACTCACGCCTTCCTCCCATGGGGGTGAGCAGAAACTACAGAACGCTGTCTGCTACGATCCATAAATACTATTTTGCTTCGTTTACCTTCATACATCTGGTCATACACGCACGTCTGTTGCGAGTACTATGCACCTGGGGCCGTACTATGACGTGTTAATTCCATCATTGTTCCAGCGTGAAAGAGAGACGGAGCTATACATGACCGATAGCACTATCTCTTTTTCGCAACGGAATCATGATGGTGTTAACACGTACGTATAGTACGGCCCCTGACCTTTCTCAACCTTTTCTTATTTTTTGTGTTTGTGTTATTTTTTGCGTCATGTTTACCGCAAATAAACGCATTTTCTTTCTTTCTTTCTTTCACATTTACCTTGTAAATGCCTTTTATTAGTCGACTCACTATTGCCTTCTTTAATTGTCGAATTATGGAATATGCTTAATCATCTTTAAGAAATAATAATAGAAGTTCTTTACCTACCAATATACTTCTAGTAAAGCTGAAGAGTGTGTTTGTTTGAACGCGCTAATCTCTAGAACTACCCGTCGGATTTGAAAAATATATATACTTGCGGAAGGTAACATCACGCTAGGGCTTTTAAGGAGCCGAGTATAAACCATAAAGTGTGGAAGACGCTAAGCGAAAACAAAGTTATATTATAGCGCGGACGGGCGATGGGACGAGGTGGGACACGCCAAGGGAGTTTAATAAAAAATGTGGCTGTTAATTTAGTCTATCGTGTATCTTACGATTACACACACAAGCAAGCGGGCACAAGCTAGTTTATTAATAAATCGAAAAAATTTGACCATTAGTTTTTACTACATTTAAAACGTAATAACTGATCTCCTTACTCTTTTATTAGATCCAGCAGCACGGGATGCTGCGACACCAATTCTGGCGCTGAGTCAAGGACGTGAACCACCGCATTTCACCGGATTCTTCCCCCATTGGAAGCAGTCCATGTGGAAGGTATGCTTGTGCAGAATATCTATACTAATCATTACATTAGGTCGTTACCTATGAAATTGCCGTTTAGTGTACAGAAAGTTAGTCATTTCTAAATAAATATTTTTTCATCCCACCATCTCGGAAAGAGTATTTTTAATCTTCAATATCTGAGTGGAAAAGCCGTTTTTATTCTCTAGAGGATAAAGTAAATTGAATTTAGAACATCGTGTGCACTAAGTTTGTGAATTAAAAAAAACATTAAACCTATTTACTGCTACCTCTATGGTGCCGAATATATCATACAACTTTTTTTTAATTTGTTAAAAACTCAGACTCGGAACCTTCTTGGTGTTCTTTTTTCAATTTGCTTTGTACGCGGTTCTTTACGCGGCATTTTTTCACGTCATTGTTAAACCTTATATTAAAAACAAGAAACTTGAAAACAAGTGAAAAAACTAAAATGAGTGATTCTAGCGACGAGGAAGTTTGCTTGACGCCAACAGAATTGACTGAAACTGTTAATAATGCGCAAATGAGCTTTCTCCCTCAACAATCACGCGAGAAGTATTTAAAACAGTAGGTACGATATGTTCAACACGTGGCGACTAGCAAAAGGAGCCAAAACTTTCTCAGAAAACGTTTTGCTGGCATATTTTATAGAATTATCCGAGAACAAGAAAGCAAGCACTCTATGGAGTACGTATTCGATGCTAAAAGCAACAATAAAGATGAAAAAAGACAAACATATCGATACCTATCCTAAATTAGTGGCATTTTTAAAAAGAGCCTCATCTGGTCATCAACCAAAAAAATCGAAGGTTTTCACAGTATCTGATATTGAAAAGTTTCTTAACGAAGCACCCGATTCCGTATATTTGGCGGCAAAAGTAAGTCAGTTGCACATTCAGTATCTACTTAAGTATATTAATCTCAATTAAATAGTATACTTAGTAGATGTTGATAGGCATAATTATGCGTTCATATCAATTTTATTCATTTATCTACTACAATACTCTTTACGTTACAGGTTGTTCTTATTATTGGAATAAACGGAGCATGTCGAACTAATGAACTAACACAACTTAATGTCAAAAACATTGAGAAACATTCAGATGACTTACTATTAATTAATTTACCTAATACAAAGACAAAAAGAGACCGCAACTTCGTCATTCGCAAGGAATACGTAACGATTGTTGAGAAATATCAAGCCTTACGCCCGCCTAACACTCCAATCAATCGATTTTTTCTACAGTATCGCAATGGAAAGTGTGTTAGACAGCCTATGGGTACTAATAAAATTGGCAGTATCCCACGAGAAATAGCAACATTTCTTGAACTTCCAGAACCCCTGTTCAGTTGTACACGGGTCATTGTTTCCGACGAACTTCAGCCACACTTTTGGCTGATTCCGGAGCTGATCTCCTGTCCCTTAAGCGCCACGGAGGCTGGAAGTCCAATGCAGTTGTAGAGGGATACATAGAGGATTCCATCCAAAATAAGTCTAAAATATGTGAAGGCATCGTAGGAGCCATTACACTGAAAGAGCCTCAATCGGATCCTTGGACTGGCCCTTCTACATCAAAAATAAGCCGTTATGAAACACCTAACCATCTCCCTCTCTCTCCAACATTCACGCCAAGGGAATCCGATGAATCGGTACAACTATTAAGTATGACAGATAGTTTACCGAAAAACAGTACACAAGTGACTAACACCAATATTACAGTACCAAACAAAAATATTACACTCAATTTAAATAACTGTAGCAACGTTACTTTAAAATTTTCTTAATTATACCTTAGTATTATTTTGTTATAATTTAAAGATTATTCTGTAATACTTACCTGTCATAATGTAGTAATTAATACCTAAACTGAAATAAAAGTGTACCTATCTTGTGATTGTAAACGTTTTTTTTTTGCATTTAGTCATTTCCTCGCTGAGGTGGAATGAAAAGTTACGTGTTGCACTCGAGTGCAAAGATTTTTCACCTCGTGCTCTTTTGATTCCCTCGCTAACGCTCAGGATTCTAATTTTGAATCACTCGCTGCGCTCGTGATTCAATTTTAGAATCCTTCGCTTGCTCGGTCATCAAAATTGAACACGCGGTTAAAAAGCAACTTTGCACTCTTGTATAACAAATAACTATTTTATTTCTGTCAATCAAAATATGCAACCAAACTAACGATGCATCTCTGCCAGCGCAGTGGTAATTTTCAATGCCCTTCTTGAAGAAATCTGGTGTACGGGAGCCAAGAAACTCTTCAAAGGCATTTTGTACTGCCTCTCGGGTATACATTTTTTCCCTGCAAAGAAATTGTCCAATTATGGAAAAAGTAGAAGTATTTCGGCGCATTGTCTGGGGAGTACGGTGGATGACGCAAAACTTCCAACCCTAGCTCTTGTAGCTTAGAGACCGTCTGTTGTGCCGTATGAGGTCGAGCGTTGTCGTGTAGGAGCAGCGGTGTCGAGCGATTAACCAAGGCTGGCCAGAGATTTGCGAGCTTCTCCATCATTGTGTCCAGTTCCTCACCGTACACATCCGCAGTAATGCTGGTGCCATTTCGTAAGAAGCCTGTGATGAATTATACCGGCACTAGACCACCAAACAGTGACCATGACTTTTTAGGGGGAAGTTTTCGTTTGGGGCATTGCCTAGGCGCTGAACCAGGGTCTAACCAACATGATGACCGCTTACGATTATCAAAAATAATCCATTTTTCATGGCAAGTGACAATGCAGTTCAAAATCCCTTCGTTTCTGTGTCTGTTAAGCAACGCAAGGCGTAACACAACGCGTTCGTCGCGCTGGCGATCGTTCAGTTCGTGCGGCACCCACTTACCAACTTTTTTTATACCTTGCCAATTTGAAGCAAATGTACCAATATTGTTTTGATGCTAACGTTGAAAGCTGCTGCTAACTCAGCCGTAGATTGAGTATCGCCAGCTTCCAGATGTTGTTAACTTTAGTTTTCGGGCGACCACGGGGTTCATTTATTAAATCAAAATGTCCATGTCGGTACCGTTCAAACCAGTAACGAGTCGTGCGTTCGTTTGTAGAGGTTTGTAGTGTTCACTCCGTACACGTAACTAATGTTGCGAGCCGTTTGTGCGGCATTGCTACCGCGACGGAACTCGTATTCCATAAATTACTCGTATTTTTATCGTGTCCATATTGATGAAAAAGATACAAATGTAGCGGAAACAAAATACTAATCAATAAACAAATGACTGAATTTAAAAATAGAATTCCATATTTCTTTAACAAAATTCATTTGAATTTAGAATTTATTGCCAGCCATACACAAATTACGTTTCAAATGGCCAGTACCTATTGTAAAAAGGCAACTTCATAAGTAAAGGCCTATTATAAATGCGATAGAAAATCTGTTTGACTTTTTCCTTTTCACGCTTTAAGAGGCCGTATACGAAATTTTGTCGATTTCGCCGTTTTACGTGATTTTACAGACGTGATTTTACAGTTAAAATACTGTATTTCTGTAAATTTTAATGCACAATATGAAAGATCATTTCAAATATGATCTAATGTATGGGCTACTTTTTTGTTTTTATTATTTAGTTTTGATTAATCGACTTTAAACCGGCGACTGTTTTGTGAATTTTTGCTGTAAGAGGTTTAGAATATCACATATTTAGGAATCGTTTTGACGTCTTAAGGGTATGAAAAAATTACAATGTATTGTTGTGAAAGTCTTCTATACAATGTATGGATCACTTTTTACCACTTTCATATAAAATGTTTGATTAAAAAAATATTTAACCTAGTAAAATTTTGGAGAAAATGCGCAACGAATTGCTTTTGATTTCGGCTACATAGAACTCTCGTTCATAAAATTAAAACAACAGAAATAAACTTCAGTTCCTTAACTATCCATTTCCTGAAAAAAAAATACTAAAAATTAAAAACAAATGGCAATAAAAAATCTTTTAAACCAACCTAAATACGCGCTTTATAATACTCGACGCAAGCCTCGAATCAGCAGTTCGCGCCGAGCGCTTCTAGAGAGTGGACGTATCGCTTTGCGCTCCGAAAATCGCACCGCGTCTACACGCAACCCACAACGTGCCGCTCCGCTGGCTACAGACAAATATAGCGCGACGTGAGTTTTTAATACTTTGGTAAGTTATTATTTTAAAATATTTTGTGATGATTTTAATATGCTTTTTCTAAACAACAAGTAATAGTGTAGAATGTAGCTATGTGTTGTTATCATTATAATAATAATTTTAAGTAGGTAGGTATCTCATTTCGTTTCATGTATTTTAATAAGTACCTACAAAACGTACATACATACGTACTTTTAATAATAGTAATATTTTATATGCGACAGTAATTGGAACGAAGTTCCTTATCGGATGGTACGAACTTGGCGAAGGAAATAATAATAATGACATGGGTTTCATGTCATTTCCATGGGTTTTGAGTCCAAGATGGCGGATACAAAAATTTTAAAATTTTTCGTCATGGGTGTCATATTCGTGATTTTTGAGGTCGCTGAAACTGATAATGAGGTCAAAATGAAAATCCAAGATGGCGGCTTCGAAAATTTTCAAATTTTTCGTCATGGGTGTCATTTTCATAGTTTTTGAGGTCGCTGAAAACGATAACGTGGTCAAAATGAAAATCCACGATGGCGGCTGCGAATTTTTTAAAATTTTTCGTCATGGGTGTCGTTTCCGTGGTTTTCGAGGGCGCTGAAAATGATAATGAGGTCAAAATTAAAATCCAAGATGGCGGCTTCGAAAATTTTCAAATTTTCTGACATGGATGTCATGTCATGTTCCGTTTTCATCATGGGTGTCGTTCCATGGCAGCAAATATGACATAATTATGCATATAGCATATTTGCTGGAAATCGAACTTAGCTCCCTAGGAAACCATGGAAACGACACCTTATTATTATTTTTCATCATATTATTAATAGGAACTTCGTTCCAAACGAGTGTTACACCACACAAACATTTTTCTGTTCGTTTATTAGCTTTCCACGCTTATCATTATTGTTATTAAATGTTATCATTCATTAATAATTATGTTTTGTGACGTTTTATATGAATGTCTGAAATGAAGAATTTCATATTTACAGATTCAATTATGGTCGGAAAGAGCAAGAACTTTAAATATGGTACTGCAAAGCGCAAAAAAAGATTCAATGACTCCATGTGCGGAAGTAAATTTACGCTAAATACCAATGAACATGATAACAAGTTTGATGTCAATCACGCTGCTGTTGCTGGTATAATAATGATTGGATGTGGACTCACAAATTTTAATGAACTGGCTGCTGCAATAGATTTGCCTACAATGACTGGTCCTCAATATAAAACGTGTCATGACGATTTGCACGAATAGTGGAAGGAAACTGCAGAAGTTACTATGAAGGATGCAGCAGAAGAAGAAGCGGAAATGGCGACAGAGAAAAGTTCCACAGGAAAACCAATGATACCTGTAACGGCAGACGACAAACTACTAAACTGATTTTTATGAAACTTACACAGCTGAAGTAAATGTAAGCCAATACAAAAAAAAACCGGTCAAGAGCGAGTTGGACTCGCGCACCGAGGGTTCCGTTCCGATTTCTGAAAAAGTGTGCTATTTAGAGACATCGTTTTATTTTTCCTGTAATCTTTACATACTTCTATCACAAAGAATAATTTCAGATTTTTCTCTTTGCAAACTTCGGAGATAAGGGGGAGGGAACGGTATTTTTTTTTACATTTTTCTTCAAAGGTCAAAAACTATGCAGCCTAAAAAAAAAAATGTTTGAGAATGTGCAAACAACGCTCTTTCATATGATACCCCACATGCCCTAGTCGTCCCACTTTGAATTTTTAAGACCCCCTTTCAGTCCCTGTTGCAACAAAAATATAAATATTTTTAATTCTTTATTATTAGCAAAACAGTTGGGTAAACGTCATTTAAAACTGTTCTAAATTTCAAGTTGATAGCATTAGTAGTGCTTGAGATATCCAGCTGTGACAGACAGACAGACAGACCGGCAGACAGGCAGAGTGACACCATAAGGGTTCCTTTTTTACCATGTTGGTACGGAACCCTAAATAGTCACGATCCAATTAAGTTTCGGAGAAATGCGTGGATAAACGCATTCGGAGAAATACATACCTACCTACATACACCTATACAATTTTGTACATTTGTCATGAAGACCTAATAGATAATCTTATAAGATTAGATTGCAGTTCCAATAGTATTAGGTACATACATAAGTGTCGAATTGATAACCTTCTTTTTTTAAAGTCGGTTAATTAATAAATGCTTAGTTTATACCACCAGACTTTTATTTCAATTGACAAAAACCACGAGAGTAAAAGACACCACCATATCAAAGGATCAAAACCATTTAATCGCCGTACTGGCCATCGACGACTCCGGACTCACGCACACACGCGTTCGGTGCTCCCGCATGTGTGTGTGTGCGCGTCTAATACCTAATTCGGCCCGTTTTGATTTCGTATACGGCCTCTTAACGGCTGAACGATTTCGATGAAATTTGGTACACACGTAGACCATCACCTGGGTTGGGACATTATTTGATATGTTTTGATCCCGTAAGTACGTTCTGGTGGGATATTTTCCGCCCTCTCACGGGCAGAACCTAGTCAGTAAAAAGTCCGTAGTAATAAACCTTACTTAAACCTTTTATTTTCGAACAGGGTCACAAGACGTTCAGTGCAATCATCAGTGCTTTGGAAGGCAAAGCAATTGTTCAAAGCGGCAATAGCGCGTTGCAGAGTGGCAACAGCGCTAACTGTTTTGATCAATACGAGAAATATCCACTAGGGGTCCTGAAAGGGCCGAAGGAGCATCTCCCGCCGGACGTCGATCCCCTCACCAAGGAGGTAAAGTATATTCATATAATACATATTGTACCTATTCGTTTTATATCATCCAAAACATCAGCAAAAAGGTGCAATTAAATAGTAACATTTAAGAGTTATAAAGAAAATTAATGACCGCAACTAACTGATTTCTGCATCAATAAAAAGCACGCACACGATTGATGATTGCCCAATAGTTTTAAGAGACTCATAGAAAATTTACTAAAAGTAGTAATAAATACACGCACACTAAACTAATTGCTCTAAACGCTCGCTTCAATGCGCACGACTGAGCTGTGCAGCTGTGTCCTCACTTTTATCAAACACGCCACAACTCTCCCTACAAAGTGACCGACATGTTCTGCATTTTGTGGACGGGGATTTTAGCATTACACTCACCGAACGTCTCAACTAGTTTAAGCACATCGGCGACGCCGACAATTCAAGACCTAAGTCATACTTTTATTATCGTGCTTATAAAAATTTTTGGATTTACATCTGAAAGAATAGAATGAAATAAAATCGAATAGGTACTCTTTATTAGGTACTTACACCATAAAACTTACAAATATAAATGTAGAATGTAGAATGCCTGGTTTCAGAGCGGCAAGCTTACGTGACGCAAACTATAAATCCAACAATGTTTGTCAAAGGTCACGGTCAAGGTCAGTCATTAATCTGTAGACAAACATCTCAGGGGGCTAAAGAGGGTGATGAAAATTTCATTATTTTTGAGCTAGGGTGTCTAGTTTTTGAGATATTTGCGTAAAACTCAAAAAGGAAATTCCAACTTCCAATGAAAGTTTAGGCTGTTTACACACCAGCGCATGTTCACAACACACACTGACGCGAAATACGAGTACACAGACTTCACAGAAATCAACACAAACAAACTTCGTTGTGCAACTGAGAAATACCAGATAGGAAAAGCCAATAAAACTTTGTCCGACCTGAGAATCGAGGCAAGG
Organism: Brachylomia viminalis; assembly: GCA_937001585.2. Classification (NCBI taxonomy): domain Eukaryota; kingdom Metazoa; phylum Arthropoda; class Insecta; order Lepidoptera; family Noctuidae; genus Brachylomia; species Brachylomia viminalis. Next base: position 7,055,592 of record OW443301.2, read on the forward strand.
ACCTCGTGCTCCAATAGGGCTTACGACCAGAAGACTAAAGAGGCAAGTCAGTAACGTGTCAATATTATTATTTTAGCTATACTTGACCCACGACGACTTCGTGTCTACGTTCAGCATGCCGTACAGCGAGTTCCGGTCGCTGCCTGGCTGGAAACAGAAGGATCTCAAGAAGACGGTCGGATTATTCTGAAGATATCAGGAAAAAGTGTAAAGTAAAAGGATCTGAATATTGTGAACCGAATGACTGCAAAGTTTGAATCAAAGAAATTTTACGAGTAAAAGGCTTATAAATTGTTTTAAATGTATGAACATATCAATTTAAAATAAAATAATATTAAAATATAAATAGTTTAATAACCAAGTTACTTATAACTTTTCCTTTTCTAAATGTTAACATACAAAAGTAAGTTAAAACATTCACAGAAAATGTTGTTAAGTAATGTTTGCACTTACACGTTTTTATAACTGAATATTTTTTTATAAAAATTTTATTTGGAATTATTATTTAAAGAAATATTATATAATTTTAGTTTGAGTGCATATTATCTCTGTTGTATTTTAAAACTTAGAAATAATATTATAAAATTATTGTTGAAATGTTAAAATGTTTTGTCGAATAAGGTATAGAAATAAAACGAAAAGATTTTAAAATGTTATTTTTATTTTAAAAATAGTACTTATTAACTAGTGGGCATTAATTACCTTAAAATTATTAATCTTTACAATTTACAAGTGTTTCAAAATCCATAAAATATCGGTTGAATTGAAAGCGTATTTACACTAAAATAATGACAGGTATTATAATATAAGCCTACATGATATGGGGTGAGCCGTAGCTAAGGCACGTTTCTTAGTAATGCGTGTCGCTAGTGAGCCGAACGCGTTCGCACACGATGCTCCTACATTACAGCAATGATTCAAACGATATTCCAAATATATTCAATATCATAATATTTTATAAACCATACGGTGAATTATACGAAATGTCCTTTATCAGCGAAAAGCTACTTGAAAAAAAAACTTTACAAAATATGAAAAGCTAGTTAGGAACTTACAATTTTAGTAGATAAATAAACGTTACAATAAATGATTTAATTCGATAATAAATAATTTACATAATGATTTTACATTATATCAGTTATTGTTATATAAGACAATTTGGGAGTATTTCTAGAACCACATCGGTTTATAAGGCTGCGGCTATCGGGAAAAATACTCCCGAAAAATGTCGTCTAGAATAGTAAAATCAGGTTATCAGAATTATGCATAGTAAATAACAATAGTATTATTATTACATGGAATTAATATTAATGACGAGACATGGAACGAAAAACGTAGGCTTAGACTCCAAAATAAACAGCTCTTTTTGTTATTTTTGAAACTTCTTTGGTAATCATAAAACCGAACACATGAAATATAAAATACATCTCATGAAACAATATGGAATAAAGTGCACGAGCAATACAATGCACAAGCTGCCGTAATACAAATCAAATGCATCTCAAAAATAAGCGTAGACACTACGACGAAATTGCAATTTTTAAACTTTTAAGTACGTAAAATGTTAAATTCGCATGTCAACATGAATGAAGAGATTGTTCCGAACTTACATCTAAAAGAAAAACAAAGCAATAACTGGATATGCGATAGAACAGAGAACTTGAGTCAATATAAATCTAAGGAAAACAAAACTCAACATAGTTTTCGTTGCAGGAATGTAAACAATGTGTAGAGCAATATTAAACAGGGTATTTTATAATATTTAACAAGAACTAATAGTAACAACAATGCGTCGGAGGCCTGTTTCCTTCTAGCACCACGGGTGTTCGCAGTCCAGTTAAATTCGAAACATTGCTCCGTTCCCAAGTCTACTAGTCGCTTCGGTATTTTGCCAAGAATATATTAAATACAACCTTTATTATTTATAGTATAAATATGATAATGATAAACAAAAAAAAAATATGTCTTTTTATCCCCTGTATTCAAAAGACGTTAATCTTTAACCGAGAAACTACTACTAACTTGACTGGACTGCGAACATAGACACGACTATTTATCACAGCTATCCAAAGCCTTCACACATAACACGAATCGGTCGCCTATCCCTCTACGTCACTAATCGTTTATCGATGCCGAAACTTGAGATTGCCGAACCCACATATACCAGTAAAAAATCTATTGTTATAAAAAAATGCTGTTATTGTCAAAACGAAAAAAACCTCTCATCCCAGGTTTGGATGTCCTCATAAATGAGTACACTGAGCGTGAAGGGTTACCGAAACTTGTTTAATGAATATAGGTTTGACATTAAAATATGAATAGTTGTGAACAGTTTCAACTACCTTTGTACTTTATACTCACAACTAACCGAGATTTATTGTACACGAGATTACACAAGGCCTTATTTTTAAAATTGGTGTTTCAAAATTTGTAAAATACATTATACTTCTAATAATAAAGGTATAATAGGCCTAAAGACGTATTGTAAAAGACACAAAAGTTAAATAGAAGGCCTTACACTTTAGAGCCGACTTGGTGTATCAACAAATGAGAAAGTTTGGCACTTTAACAAGTCGTACCATAACGATTAATAAGACACGGTTAATTATTGCTTCAAAATTACATTTCTCAGCTCAAGGTTGCAACAGAAATATTATTGCAATCGGTGATGCAACTATACAGAAAAACGTTTAGCAAACTTTTGTAGAATTAATTGCTTTATCTAATTAATTAATAAGCTCAGCAGCTCACTACACAATAGTCTACAATAAATTGATCTTGTGATTCAAGGAAGCCCATTCAGAGTCTTACATTATTAAGTAACGTTGCGGAATTTTGTTAGAAGAACTAGGTATTTCACTTGAGCAAATATAATTATGAGACGATTCACTAAAAACAAAAACACCTATGGCACGGTTTCTTCGTTAATTGGCAACACTTACGCGTTGTGAATTGTCTTACTTCTGTACTTAATCTAACATTAAGGGTCCCTGAATCATTTACTATAATTTCCTACATTTCAATTAACATGATATAATGTTTAACTAGATTCTTTAACAATACGTAAAAATTGGTAAGTCAATTCCTGTGTGGATCAATTCCCGTATTTTATATGTAAACGTTTTAGTAACGGTGCAACCGCGTAGTAAATGTGTCCGCTTGTTGTGACGCGATGACACTCGGTCAATCAGGTCAAACTCCAATGGATCGATATTATCTATATACAACAATAGAATACGATACAACATACTGAAATATAAACATTATGTGCTGTTAAAATAAAAACGTAACAAAATACATTATAATAAAAATGCTCTACTGGTTCAATAAATTGTACAAAAATATTATTGAAAATTAACCAGTTTAAGTTATGTCACTTTAAAACTCAACGATATGGACTACTAGATGTTGACATTGTTATGAACAATAATGTTATAGTTTTTGTATCCCATTATCTCATGGCTGAAGCTCCACAAACTTATGTATCACCTCCCAGTTCTCAAGCACTACACAACATGGTCACGGTAATATTATCTATACAGTACTGTAACTCGGCCGTATCTTTGAAATAAAAGCCTACAGCCGCGCGGTACGTAAACATGCGATAGGGCTGCCCATCTCCAGCATTTTAATTACATTTGCTTACTTTGCGTTTCCATTTAGTTTTGTGATTGTAAATATACTTTTTTATATAAACAAATAAAATACTTTGTGAATTGAATCGGAAGTGTTCAATAAAAATGCGTGTTGTTTTTTGTTGTCTTTACTTTGAATTATACAAACTAATAAAACAAAACACACATGCCCCGAGGTTTTAACACAAGCGTACCTACCGTATCATGATTCATGAACCGCCTATATCTACCTATTTCACTCGTGTCAATCACTTTCCTTTACTCTATTCACTTTATTTATTAATCCAGACATCTTTTTTTTCGGGAGATAAAAGGAAATACTTATCCATTAAAAAGACACAAATTATGTACCTACATACTAGTAAGTAAAATTATTTTTATAAGTCTTACCTTTCAGAGCTTCCAGGTAATCTAAAAAAATATTATCTCTGGATGCGGTATTGACGAATCCGTGCAACCAAAAACAGCACAATATATCCTACTCGTCATATTAAATTTATGTACTTGAACTTATTTTTAGTGAAAAAATCGCGCGGTTATTGTTAAAAAACAACACACCGTCCGTTCGTCACTGCGGCACAGTCGCGACTGCCTGCATGCCGAGCGCATGCCGAGATCGAGGCGCGAAGGCATAGCTCGCGCTTCGTCCGTTTGTATGAAGTTGGAATACTGTATAGATAATATTACCGTGACATGGTCGTCGTACGCAACATGAAACCGCATCCGAAACCGAAATAAGTTCACAAAAACATAATAATATCAACACGGTTACTAATATTTACATGACCCGATTCTAATGAACCAAGAAAATATTAGTTTTCATTCATAAAGCACTTGCCTAAAGAGCTGATGTCATATTAACATGTGAATAACTTGCAACTGATGCACACGTTAGCACCATTGCATCCGTCCGTGAGATTTCGCCATGACAATCAGCTTCTTCAAAAATAATAAGAAAAACTACTTGGTGTTGGTGTAATTTTGATAAGTACAAAATATTATTATTTTCAATATCTATCACAGCAATCATGCCGAAATCTTATAAAAATTTGGACAAAAATACTTAAACTTATTTAAGACTAGTTAAATTACAAGTTTAATTGAAATTTGGATAAAAAAAAACTTGAAAGATTCAATAGTAAATATTGTCAAATGCCAGATCAAATGCCAGCGCGAGAGCCACGCATCGCCTTGCTCCCACTTCACTTCTAGCAATACTCGATGAATGATTTCCTAACAAGATATCCACAGTACTTATTTAAAAGTACCTCGATCGATAGTACGATAGCATAATTTAATTAGTTTTCCAAAATAAACAGATTATATTCTAGGTCCCATAGAATAAAATGTTCGAAAAAAATGTTAGTAAAAAAACCAACGCGCGGTGAACAAAGCGAATCACAACTATAACCTTTAAAACCAAGTACACGCGAAATGAGAAATTTGTATTTAGTAATGGGCGCCCATCCTTCATGTTGATAAAGTGTCAAGTACCGTAGAGGGCGTGTGGACGGCTCACTGGCGAGGCAGCGACGCGTTGGCCGGCAACGTGGAGCTGCGCTGCGACGCGTTCATGTACGCAGACTTCAGGTTCGACCGCATCGAGTCCCTGCGAACATCAAACGAAGGTTAGGACTCACGACTGGAAGGTTCGATCCGTATAATAGCCCTTTTCACAAGGAATTTAGGTATTGGATTTCTGCGCAGTGACAGTTATTACATTGCGTTTGATAATGATCTCACTTGATGGTAGGTAAGCAACGACGTCAAAGTAAATAATTTATTTCAAGTAGGCCATTAAGGCTTGAAATTGCGGTAATGGCACGCCCGCGCGGTTCTATACAAAAGTGCTCCGTGGCGGGGGGACACGCGGGGCCCTCATAATTATAATATCCCCACGTTTACATTGCGTTATTTACGTTTAAGTGGTGGTGAATATGCGTGCTCAAGGTTTGTGCCAGTAGAGTTTAGTTTGCCGGAATCGATAGATACGGAAACCCGCAGGGCAGCATGTGGCGAGCTGTTGTCTCCCGGAAGTAGTCTTGTTCCTCACCTTTTTCTTGCCTTTAGTGGTCAGCTTGAGTGGAGATTCACAAGAGCAAGCAAGTATTCCAGTAACTGCTGGGAGGGATCTTGACCATTTTCCGGGCTCTGGGATTATTCTGGTAGTTGTGGAATACCTCTCCACTCCTCAAGCACCTCAGGACATGTTGCCCCATTGTCATTACGTCAATAGGTGGTAGCGACAGTTCCTGGAGTCCCTTTATTGAATATGCAGGTCACCCCTTGCCAAAAGGCACTTTTGAACTTCAAAATTTATAAGAAAATAGAATTGATTCTTCCAAAAGAAGTTCGTATGGAGACAATACAATACTTTGTTGGCTTACAATAGTTTGTTAACTTTAATTATACAATAGGTACATAGTATAAAAAATTAAGCTATGACAGATTAATTATGTTGATTTCGATAGATACCTGGTGCTCAAATAGTTACGAGCGTAGAGGATCTGTCCGAATGCGAGGCGGTGGTTACCTGGGCGAGAGCTTGGTGTGGTCGTGGTTGGTGTGGTGCGCGGCGCGGTACCCGTAGCGCTGCACACGCCGCGCCACGCGCGCCACCCAGCGACGCTGATCCTGCGCGGCGGTGGTTACCTGGGCGAGAGCTTGGTGTGGTCGTGGTTGGTGTGGTGCGCGGCGCGGTACCCGTAGCGCTGCACACGCCGCGCCACGCGCGCCACCCAGCGACGCTGATCCTGCGCGGCGGTGGTTACCTGGGCGAGAGCTTGGTGTGGTCGTGGTTGGTGTGGTGCGCGGCGCGGTACCCGTAGCGCTGCACACGCCGCGCCACGCGCGCCACCCAGCGACGCTGATCCTGCGCGGCGGTGGTTACCTGGGCGAGAGCTTGGTGTGGTCGTGGTTGGTGTGGTGCGCGGCGCGGTACCCGTAGCGCTGCACACGCCGCGCCACGCGCGCCACCCAGCGACGCTGATCCTGCGCGGCGGTGGTTACCTGGGCGAGAGCTTGGTGTGGTCGTGGTTGGTGTGGTGCGCGGCGCGGTACCCGTAGCGCTGCACACGCCGCGCCACGCGCGCCACCCAGCGACGCTGATCCTGCGCGGCGGTGGTTACCTGGGCGAGAGCTTGGTGTGGTCGTGGTTGGTGTGGTGCGCGGCGCGGTACCCGTAGCGCTGCACACGCCGCGCCACGCGCGCCACCCAGCGACGCTGATCCTGCGCGGCGGTGGTTACCTGGGCGAGAGCTTGGTGTGGTCGTGGTTGGTGTGGTGCGCGGCGCGGTACCCGTAGCGCTGCACACGCCGCGCCACGCGCGCCACCCAGCGACGCTGATCCTGCGCGGCGGTGGTTACCTGGGCGAGAGCTTGGTGTGGTCGTGGTTGGTGTGGTGCGCGGCGCGGTACCCGTAGCGCTGCACACGCCGCGCCACGCGCGCCACCCAGCGACGCTGATCCTGCGCGGCGGTGGTTACCTGGGCGAGAGCTTGGTGTGGTCGTGGTTGGTGTGGTGCGCGGCGCGGTACCCGTAGCGCTGCACACGCCGCGCCACGCGCGCCACCCAGCGACGCTGATCCTGCGCGGCGGTGGTTACCTGGGCGAGAGCTTGGTGTGGTCGTGGTTGGTGTGGTGCGCGGCGCGGTACCCGTAGCGCTGCACACGCCGCGCCACGCGCGCCACCCAGCGACGCTGATCCTGCACGGCGGGCGCCAGCAGCAGCAGCTCGCGCGCGCGGTCCGCGTGCAGCTTGCACGCCGCCACGCCCTCGCCCTCCGACACGTGCTCTGCGTGGATCTTCATGCGGCAACCTGCGCAAGTTATGCCGTCAGACACTATTTTCTTAAGTCGATACTGAATCGCGAAACGGGTGTAAAAAACCGCTTAACGAGGCCAAGAGTCACTTATAATCGCCGTCACTGTGATAATCTTCCCTTGCCTTGTTTTTTTTTTTTTTTTGCCCCACTATGAATTTCTCCTGTATTGTAAGTGCGTAGGTGTGTTTACAAACATTTAAAGTCACATACACAAACAGCCAGACCCTCTCAGCTTCTTTTGTTAAATGTTTCTGTAATTCTCATCGTATTTGTGAACGTATCTCATTTTCGCTTTATTTTGTAACTAATTCAACTAACAGTATCTTGCATGTCCATTAATAAGTAAGTTCTCTGCTAGTGCATGTACACGTCTGTATGTAACGAATTCACAATACCTAAAATTGTATGTGATTTTGTTTTTGTATGTAAATAAAACTTTGGAAGGGCCATACCAAAAAATTAATAAATAATTACTAGAGAATTTATCAAGTGATACCGACGATAGGGATATCTCGTAACCATTGCGACAGCGACACCACGCAAGTGGGACGCTCACGTACTTCTGTCACTTTTCCTCTGGAGCACGGCAGCGACCGTCGAGTATTAGGAACGGTAGATTTCAATTAATTCCGGGTTTCAGATATAGCAAAAGGCAATTTTTCAACGTTATAACCTAATTTTAAATACGCCCACAACTACTGTACCGTTGCATGCAGCATAAGCATGTTTTACGTGCGGTACATTGCACGCTGCCGTAAACAGCGACTTTTCACAGCAAACATATAAGTCGTTACAAAGCAATATTTTTTGCTTAATGTTGCCTAGTTTGATCTACAGAATGCGTAGATAACGGCTATGTCATGGGCCTGACACTAGAAACCAGACAAGGCAATTGCACGTTACACCCCGTATATTATGTTAGATCGGTACTAGAAACCAGACAAGGCAATTGCACGTTACACCCTGTATATTATGTTAGATCGGTACTAGAAACCAGACAAGGCGATTGCACGTTACACCCTGTATATTATGTTAGATCGGTACTAGAAACCAGACAAGGCAATTGCACGTTACACCCTGTATATTATGTTAGATCGGTACTAGAAACCAGACAAGGCGATTGCACGTTACACCCTGTATATTATGTTAGATCGGTACTAGAAACCAGACAAGGCAATTGCACGTTACACCCTGTATATTATGTTAGATCGGTACTAGAAACCAGACAAGGCAATTGCACGTTACACCCTGTATATTATGTTAGATCGGTACTAGAAACCAGACAAGGCGATTGCACGTTACACCCTGTATATTATGTTAGATCGGTACTAGAAACCAGACAAGGCAATTGCACGTTACACCCTGTATATTATGTTAGATCGGTACTAGAAACCAGACAAGGCAATTGCACGTTACACCCTGTATATTATGTTAGATCGGTACTAGAAACCAGACAATTCAATTGCACGTTACACCCTGTATATTATGTTAGATCGGTACTAGAAACCAGACAAGGCAATTGCACGTTACACCCTGTATATTATGTTAGATCGGTACTAGAAACCAGACAAGGCGATTGCATATCACGTGCTGTATGTATATTATGCTAGTTCGACTCTAGAAACGAGAAAAAATTTGATCATGTTTGGATATCGATAGAATTATATCACTTCTGTAGAATTGCGCAAACGTATTTAATTTGACACTGTATTATGCTAGCTAGGGTGCAAACTAACATCTTTCGGGACTCAACCCAACTCAACTCAACCTCAACCCTACTAACAAGCAGACTCCGAAGACGAATATAATTCAATAGTGTTATGTATGTACATAGTTATAAGTAGATGTGGCTGCGACACATACTGTAGTATTAGTAATACTACATGTTACATATTTATATGCATCCTTCTTTTTTTTGAAAACATGCAACCTCTTTTATGTCACTCTGCTTAACCAGAAATATTATTTTTCAATTTTTTTCAAATAAGGATTTTTGTTTGACATCTTATGAGATTGACTCAAAAAAAATGAGATTGAAGGAAGATTCGTCACTGCCGACGGGCGGAGAATAATTTTATTGCTTTTGGAATTAATACATTAAAGTATTCATGGTCTAAATATTCCCATACAAAATTGGCACAAGTTGCTACAAGTTGTTCGTGTGATTCTGGATCAGGAGCGGATAGTCGGCGATTCGAGACACCAGGGGAGTTAAGTTTCCTTATTCTTTTTTCTGGATTGTGTCCGAAGTATTATAATCTACGATTCACTTATTTTCTGCTCCACAAACCATTTTGCTGGTGGAGGCTAACTATCGGACGGAGTCTTTCCACAAACCATTTTGCTGGTGGAGACTAATTATCTGACGGGAGTCTTTCTAACGAACTATTTTGCTGGCGGAAGCTAATTACGTGACGGAGTCTTTCTAGCAGTAGAAAGTGATTTTTTCTGAGGCGACCTACCAGATCTAAGGTCAGAGGGATCATCAGCTTGACACAGCGGCTATTCAAAGGGGTCGTGAGAGACACGAGCTACGGCACGGAGCTTCCGGGAGAAGATTTGGCGGAAAATTTTATGTTATTTTTTTTAAAAAAAAAACCTTAGTTACCATTTAGCCTTAAACTTAGTTTCTATTCTAATAGATTACAGAAGGTTCGATACCTTTTTTTTATTTTAAAAAAATCTGCCTAATTTCAGTTAGAGTAAAATTTTGGTTGCAACCACAGTTACAAACTTTTTTTTATGCAATTAATTCTACATTTCTTAAGGTACGAAATCCTTCAGTATTTTCATTCATAATACTTGATAAACCTACCGAAGCCCGTTGGGTAATGTGACGAAATTCCTATTTTGTATTTTCTATTTTTTATAATATATATATTTTTGTTTTTATATTCGGTCTTTAAGATAAAATTATACGTATTCAGTGGCTGAAGAAAAAGTGTGTTTTCCTTTCGTTTACGCTACAATACGTAGGTATGCGCAAGCGTTGATTAAACCAGTGCGAATCATACCGTCTTTGCTTAAACACCTCTGTAGGTTTCCTATACAACATTGGCGACGAGTACCCACATTTATTAATTTATTACAAAATGTTCGGTGAAAATTCAATATTGGGAGCTATATCCAATTTTGATCACCACAATCAAGACTGGAAGCTTTATAAGGGGAGGCTACAGCAATGGTTCATTGCCAACAGCATTGGCGAGGATAATGATAAAGCTGGAGTAAAGAGAAAAGCGGTTTTGTTGAGTGCACTCACGGAGAACACGTACCAACTAGCGTGTAATCTCGCCTTGCCCGAAGACTTGGATACGAAGAACTATAAAGATATCTTGAAAATCATGGATGACCATTTTGTGCCGAAGCGCTGCGGGTTTGCAGAAAGGCATAAGTTTTACACGGCTGTGCAGCAACCGGGTGAGACACACTCACAGTGGGCTGCAAGGTTACGTGGCCTTGCTGCTTACTGCGCGTTCAGGAATTTGGAGGATTATCTTCTAGACAAGTTCGTCATGGGCATGTTACCAGGGCATGAGCGAGACAAACTCTTTGCCAAAGAAATCAATGACTTGACGCTGAGTAAAGCCGTGGACCTAGCTGAAAGTGTCCGGTGCGCACGTGCAGGCACCGCGCTTGCACCAACAGGAAGCACCGATGGAAACCAGGCAGTCTTCAAAATAACTGAAGGTGGTAGGTAACACTGACACCAAAGCTTTGAGCGCATCATCAAAAGATCAGTGTAATGAAAAATGTTCGGTGTGTGGTTACAAGAATCACAAATCTTCAGAGTGTCGGTTTAAAAACTATACGTGTAAAGTGTGCAATCGTAAAGGTCATCTGCGTAAAATGTGTACGAAAAAAAAAGTGAACCGCATTGAACAAGGTAATACCGATGACGAGGGAGATGATGGTGAGTTACTTTTAAATATCAACTCTTTCAATGAAGTGCCATTGACAGAAACTGTGAGTCTGGAGGGCAGGGGGGGGACACTGCCGTACTTGATGTAGGCGTCCAATTTTTCACAAAGATACTAGCACCATCTTTTACGAAATCCGCGTAAACTTGAGAGATTTAGTACGAAAAAATGACATAGATGGTGCTTACGCCAATTATCGCCAGTGTGCATAGCTCTCTAGAGGATATATTATGTTCTGTGGTGCATAGTTACGCCTTGTTGATAATGAAAATGATGTCAAAAATATTAGATGTACATTCTAAACCAGAATAAATATTTATTTATTCGGTTATATTAAAGCTCCAGAAAGTGCGGTTGAGTTGAGTGGTAGTCCTAGTAGTAGATTATTTTAATAAACATCGCCATAATAAGACAAATAAATGACTTAAATATTAACACATTCATCATTTTTATTTTGTGCTGGCTTTGTAAAACATTCAATTTTGTAAACATTTTTTTTATTTTGTAAATTCTTACTTCATAAGTTAATCAAGAACTATGCACGAATTGCTATGGAACAAATACAAAATGTTTATAAAACTGATTTTTATATGGCCTACATTGCAAATTACCCGCCTACCCATAGAAAACCTATTCAGAGTATAGTAAATATATAGATCAATACGTACCTATGTACGCACCTATAGTTTTTGGGATTAGTTCAGCGGATATAGTACCAGATGGCGACACTGTCTAATATAGGTGTCAAAAATTCTAGAGAGAGGGTTCTCTATTCCATCTGTATTACTATACTCTTTGCTGGAGGGTCAAAGCATAAAATGTGAAATAGACAGCGGTTCTCCGGTTTCTGTTATTTCTGAAAACTTATACAAAAATACTTTCTGTGAAATTCCGTTAACAGCACCTACAAAAAAATTGTTAACGTATACAAGCACTAAAATGATAGTTACAGGTTGTATGTCATTGAAAATTTCATACCAAGGTCGTACGATCAAATTGCCTGTTTATGTTATTCGCAATGGCGGCCCTCCCCTCCTCGGTCGTATTTATGCGTGCATTTGAATTACGTCTCGTATCCACACTCGGCTATTGTAACAATATGAGCGTTACTGATAATGTATTACAAGAACTTGTTAAGACTTATCCGAATGTGTTCTCAGATGAACTAGGTTGTTTTACTAAATTTTAAATTATGCTACCCCTTAAATCAGATGCAAGGCCAGTCTTTTTCAAGTCACGCCCAGTGCCTTTTTCCATAAGAGATAAGGTAAACAAAGACTGGAATAATAAAAATTGTAAAAATATAGAGAACACATCCAGAAATATAGACATGTTAACAGCTCCTAATGCTGATTTGATCAAAAGAAGCCTAAAAACTATATATATATCATATATAGATATATATCATATATAGCCATATATCATATATAGCCATATATATATACCTACTATAAGCCCTCAACTATTATCTACTGTTATTTGATATTTTGTATACAGAAGCTGTTGGTGTACCTTTATGAATAAATAAAAGAAGTACTAGGAAAGGTCTGAGAAATATTAGTGCACATTTAGGCAAAACAGCTCTAGAAAAACACACATCTTTGAGGGTTCTGAAACATAGAGTCATAAAGGGAACAACCTGGATCAGTAGCCTCAAAGACAATGACAGATGAAACCACCACAGTTGAACAAAAAAACAAGGAAATAGCGACCTAATTCTATGAAGTGTTATATTCAGATCACTCACCACCCCCAATCAACACAAAACAGTCTGCCAGATTCCATTCCCTTAAGAAGTGGCTATGAAGTGTACACAGCACTACTACTATGCCCTTCAACAGAAGTCCTGGAGGGGATGGAATCGCTACCAAATCATTAACCATTGGAAAATACACCACTAACGAACTTGGAAAATACACAGAATTTAATAAACTATAAGGCCTTCGATAGTATTGAGCGCTTAGAAATATTCACATCCCTAGAACACCAGGAACTTGATAAACACTATATCGATCTTTGCGAAGAATCTGTAACTGTAGTACCGCCTTAGGTAGGTCATAAATGCAAAAATGTCATCATCAATTACCCCCAATTTAATTACCTATAATGATTTAATATAACAAGCTACCCAAAAGTATAAATATGTCACCCATTTTACCTAATTATCACTTATTTTTCGACCTCGAAGTGACACAAGACATCATTACGTTGCGCTCGCCTTGTCAGTAGCTCATTAGCACTATTGTTTGTGTAACGGTGAATTCTCAGAATTGCATTGTTTTTGAGTGGTGTTTGTGAATACCAAGGTATGTTATTACTAATTAGTTATATTTTACATTTTATTCGACTTATTATGACGTGTTTTTACGTGCTACGCCACACAATATTTCAACCAAATATTTATCTTATAGTTGACTTCACATATATTTACAACTAATTTCAACCATAGTCAAATATTCTCACATATCTTAAATTAAAGATTGAACTGTCTATTTTGTAGATATTAATTAAAGATTTTTTTGCGACTTTAGTGGCTATATAGCCTCTACGACTGCGTAGGCTCAGGCGTAGTACGGTCTACGAAACATACGTATTTTTTTTTTCAGGTTCTTTGATAAAATGTACTTTCTCAAGGATGCATTTCTTTGAGATTTGGTCTGCCGTAACTGGAAGTGTTCCTCAGAAACAACAACACGTGTTGAAAACTATTCTAGCTTCAATGTATGAGGTCGAAAATCTAGACATTAGGAACTTAGATAGTAAGATACTCAATTTATGTAAAAGTCTTGATAGATTTTGGAAAAATGTCTCTAGAAATAAATCAAAATTTTTGCATAAGTACTCAGATTGGTTAAATGAAATTGAATGAGTCGAATGTGTAAGGGGTAATGAGAAGTGCATTCAAGAAAACGCGAACCCGCAGGAAAGATTTTTCAGCATTGTCTAAGCGCTCGAAACATAGAAGATTGGCAGAATTATCTCAAGTATATGACTCTGCTGTGAATGCACTACTCAATACTTCTGCTACGTCTAATACTAGATTAAGACTGAATATAAATGCGGACGAGGTCTTATCCCTTTTTGTTGAGCCTAAGTTGACGAAGCATCAATATTTACTAATTAAGAACTTCATTAACAATAAAACTGCATGTGACATTTTACCATCTTACCAAAGTGCTGCTAAAAAGAAATGCTATCCCGAAAACTTATCCGTTTCAGAATCTAAAGCAGAAGTTGAATTGCAAAGTTTATTAGGTCACACAACTTCTAGAATACTTGAGTCGCAATACTAAATTTTAGACAGAGTGCCAGCAGATTCCACTCATAATTTGACTTTGATTGGAAACTGGAGATTTGATGGTGGTACAGGCCAAAGTGAATACAAACAGTCTTTTTCCGATCCCTCTTCTACAGATGACAGTAGTTTATTTGTGACGTCTTATGTCCCACTTAAGCTAGTAGTAAATTGCCCTTCAGACAGTATTACAGTTTGGAAAAATCCCCGACCCTCTTCCACTAGATACTGCAGACCTATTCGCTTTCAATTTTTGAAAGAAACCTCTGAATTATCTAAGGAAGAGGAAGCCCACTTCCGAGAAAAGATTAGTAATTTGACTCTAACAACTTTTAGTTTTAATAACCGCGATTTCAGAATTAAACACTCTTTACAGTTAACTATGGTGGATGGTAAAGTGTGCACTGCTTTGAGTGAATCATCATCCTGTAAGTGTTACATTTCTGGAGCAACTCCCAAAGAAATGAACAAAATAGATGTTTGCTTACAGAAACAAACTGATGAAAGTAGGTTTGAGTTTGGCCTATCTCCTTTACATTCTTGGATTCGTTTCTCCGAATATTTTGATCATCTTGCTTACAGGATGGATGTTAAGAAGTGGTAGGTTAGGGCGGATGATGAGAAGAGAGAAGTAGCAGATAGAAAATCGTATGTACAGAATGAGTTTAGACGTCTTTCTACATCGTTCTCACATGTATAATTACAACATGAATGATGTAACCGGCTGAGAATATGTCATGCTCACTCAAATGTGTCGCTGGTGGTGGCGTGTGTATAGGATCATTAAGTTCCCTTCAAAATGGTTGAGCTGAATGGTGCTGATCCATACGTTATGTTCGTGAACGGGCGCCGTCAGTAGGCACTGGTCATTTCTTAGCTGCCACGACTTATTTTAATTCCTGAATTGTTTTTATCTTTTTATGACGGACGCTCTTAACGTGCACATTTTTCTACATCGTTCTCACATGTATAATTTCAGCATGAATAATGTAACCACTTTGTTGTTGTAACAATATTTTGATTTAAAAGAGTGTCCATGGAGTTTCTTGCCCGTTCTTCTCCATAGGTACCTACTACGCTTTGGAATGGGCAACTAGCTTCATCTTTCTGACTGACCGACCCCTTGACAATTCAAAAGTGCCTGTAATTGGTTTATTAGAAATAAATGTTTTGAGTTTGAGTTTGATTTAGACTCAAACTAGGTTTAATAGTAGAGAAACCACGAAGTGGCGGAAGCGGAATATCGAACGATGGAATACGGCACGACATTTTTTTCTCTAAATTCTGCAGTTTCAGATGAAATTACTGGCTTAAATAAAGATTTGATTGAACATTGTTCCACAATTTTACAAGCCTTATCTTCGGGTTTTAATATTGATTCGGATAAATTTAATGAATATGCTTTGTAAACCCCGCGACTTTTAATTCAAGAATATCCGTGGTAGAATCCCCCAGCTTCCGTTCACAAAGTTCTCATCCATGGTGCTGAAGTCATGAAGTGGCACAGTATGCTTTATTATCTATCGGGGAATTATCCGAAGAGGCAGCAGAATCTAACAACAAACATTATAAGGCCTTCAGACGGGATCACACGAGCAAAATGTCGCGAGTACTTACGAATACGGACTTACTTAAGAGCGTTTATACCTTATGAGTGGCAACGTCGCAATTTAGTGTCATATTTCGTGGTTTTCAATTTTCATCATTTAATCGGAGCTTATTTTAAAAATCTGTTTAATTAACTTTTTAGAATTACGTGAAAGTGTTTAAAAAGTAAGTAACCGTAATGCTTACAGTTATTTTACAATGAAAATAACGCCCTGCAAGTTTCCAATGTATTATTTGCCCAGTTCAGACCAATTCATTACTAGTCTTCGAAAACTTCACCGTAAAAAAAAGAGCGTTATGTCGAGGCAGGTTTTAGATTTATTACGACTTAGTTTAAATTGAAATTAGGTTGGCTGTTGTAGTTGTTTTAATTTAGTTGTGGTTATGATGATGTTTGTAAATAAATTGTAGTTTTAGTCCTTTTTGTTGTATATAATATACAAAAGAATACATATTTAATGATAACCCCTTCATGAATAGCGTTAATATCATATTCAGATGTATTTCCGAACGAGGGACCATAAATCTCAAATATTGACTATTTAAAGGAGATTGTTCTGCATCCATACAACGTTCGCCCCAGAACCAACAGGGAAGGAAAATTACGTTGCGTGTTCTAAATTACAAGTATATGCCCATCAAGACAAAGTTTAATTACGGACAACTTGCAGAAAGCATTTATTTTAAAAGAAAACAAAGTTTTTGAGGTTATATTTAGTAAGAAACAATCCTTTCAATACTTAGAAATACATGCTGGTATTAGCCTGTCACTAATGTTATTTCTATTGCCTGTATGTGGCTAGTTAAGTTAAAAGATTCTGTAAAACATTTTAGTACTTATGTTCTTAGGTACCTATCTTGTTTTGTGTTTAAGCAAATTGAATACACTACACAACGTAATCACGAAGAAATGCGAGCGAGTGTGATGTGAGTGCAATAACTTGACAGTTGAGTTGTTTGACATGCCATGGCAAGGATTAAATTGAATACACTACACAATGTAATCACGAAGAAATGGGAGCGAGTTTGATAAGAGTGCAATAACTTGACAGTTGAGTTGTTTGACATGACATGGCAAGGATTAAATTGAATACACTCATAGAAATATAAAAAACAGGAGAAGTGGCAAGGGGGCGTGTCTGTGTCGACGCGACATGCGCAAGCTGCGCATTCACTCGGCAAATGGCCGTCTCCGCGAACTAGTGCGCATTCGACCGTGGTCGCGATAAATTATAAAAATGCCGTGTTGTTCAGTGGTTTCCTGCAAAAACCGAAGTGATATTAAAAACTTCGTATCTCACGGAATCACTTACCATATGTAAGTAAAAGTATTTTACTGTATTTGTCTTTAAAATCATAAAAAACAACAAATCCTAAAATATTTCTTGCTTTTACTACGTTATTTTTGTTTTCAAATATCGCCGCGGCTGTACTATTTTTGCAGCAAGTACATTGCTCCTTAACCACTACCTTAAGTATGTCGCTAAGCGACTGGACAAGCAATGTAAAAATAACAAAACGATACTTTATTTACGCGGAGCGTCGCATAGTACAGCCGCTGTGTCTTGCGGGGAGATAGTGATGTGGTTAAGATCCACTAACGTAGGCTATCGATAATAATATCGATTGCCCAACAAATATTATATTGCTATTATAGTTTATTTTTCAATTTGTCGACCGTTTTAGCCCGGTTGGAATACTTGAAAAGATGACGTTTAAGTACGGTTGGAAACTTTAACTACGCACCACAAGATTCGAATGCGTTGTACTAATCGGTATGGTTCAGATAAAATATATTAGTGATTTTTGCTTAAAATAAGTCAACATCTTCATGCTATTTATTTGTTATGCATGAGTGTGGTATGTGTTCGTTTTCATATATTTAACAATTTCTTAACTAAGGGTTTTTTTAAATAACAAAAGCCTATTCGCCTGTTGCCTGCTACCTGCTTACTCATCGTGAGGTTTAGAAGTATAGACCGCGCGGAACTAGTTGACCGCGCCTTAGATATGTGAGCGGTGGGACGGAGGAGCGGGGGAGCATTACTCAGTACGTGCGTTGCGAACCGCCGCCTCACCCCTGTCTCAGCGGCCAACTAGTTCCTTAAAATAAGTTCTTATTGTACCCTTTTAGCTTCCGAAAAGAAGCAAATTCAAAAAAAGAATGGATTGATGCCACAGGAAGGCCACCTAACTGGTTCCCAACTAAATATAGCACCATATGCTCAATTCACTTTGAGGCAGAAATGTTCCAGCCTCTAAAGAAAACTCGCAGGCTTTTTGAATGGGCAATCCCAAAATTAAGAGTACAGCAGATTTTTGCAGAAGTGGGTTAATTTTTATTTTATTACTGAATGATATTCTCATGTTTTATTCAAATTCATAAAATCT
The DNA here is from genome assembly GCA_937001585.2 of Brachylomia viminalis. NCBI lineage: Eukaryota > Metazoa > Arthropoda > Insecta > Lepidoptera > Noctuidae > Brachylomia > Brachylomia viminalis. The sequence continues at coordinate 7,074,265 of OW443301.2, forward strand.
TTCATTCAACTTTTCAGGATTATACCCTAGTACCTATAACGCCGGGATGTTCTGATCAAAAGTGTAATGTAAGTAAACATACTCTTCTATTTACCTGTCGCTACGACAATTAAATATTAAGACTTGCCTTAAACTAATTCTGCCCATGTTTTTTTTGTTACATTGTTTTATTGTAGTAGTGTTGAACATTGTGCGTTTTGTTCGTTTAGCCACCACAAGAATTGAATGTTTTGGAGTTACCTGACAAGTTAAAATCGCATAACGAACAATCTGATGAGCCATCTTTAAAACGCATATGCCTTAATATTCAACAAAAGGAAAATGACATTCACAAACCCCAGAACCAGGATTTGGTAAGAAGTTTTTAGACTTAGTGTTTCACTTTAAAATGAACTACGTAGATGTAAAACTATAATTTTATGTTCTTCTATTTTTTCAGAAACCAGCAGACGTTTCCGATAACATCCAAATAATAGAAACACCCCGAAAACGGAGAATGCGCATCGAAATTACTCAGAAAGAAAACTTAATAAAAAAACAAAGATTTCAAATTAAACGACTACAAAAGAAAACGTACCGGTTTCGTAATAAAATTGCAAATTTAAAAGATATTTTGGCAGATATTCAGGAACAAAACTTTGTGAATTCAGACCAATCCACACATTTAGAGAACCTCGGTGTAAATGATTTGATAGCTCGTTACAAAAGCACACTTAGTAATGAAAACGTAAAAACCAAGTATTCACCAGCTCTTAGAACGTTTGCTTGTACCCTTCATTTTTACTCGCCAAAGGCATACGAATATGTACGAAAAAAATTCCAGACTTGTTTACCTCACTCTCGTACTATTAAAAAATGGTACGAATCAGTAGATGCGCAACCAGGTTTTACACAGGAATCATTTAAAGCATTGAAGTATAAGGCTCAAAATACTGACTATAAATTGCTATGTAACTTAGTAATAGACGAAATGGCGATCAGGCAGCGTATTGAGTGGGACGGTAAAAAAATGCATGGATATATTGATATATGTAACAAGGGAACATCAGGCGATTACTTGGCAGAAGCTAAAGAGGCGCTTGTGTTTTTGGTTACAGATATTAACGGAGCATTCAAGATACCAGTAGGGTATTTTCTTGTAGCCGGCGTTACAGGAGAACAGCGATCTAGCTTAGTAAGACAGTGTTTAGAATTGCTGGAAGAAACTGGCATTGAAGTAACTTAACTGACATTTGACGGTTGTCCAGCTAATATTTCAATGGCAAAAGAACTCGGATGCTCACTAAATACAGAAATTATTAAATCTTACTTTAATCATCCCCTTACAAATAAACCAATATTTATATTTCCCGATCCATGTCATATGCTTAAATTATTAAGAAATGCTTTTGAAGCATATGGCATTATAGTCGATGATCTAGGCAGACACATAAAATGGTGCCATTTAAAACATTTAAATGAAATTCAAGAAAACGAAAAATTGCACTTAGCAAATAAATTAAGACGAGGCCATATATTTTTCCAAAATCAAAAAATGAAAGTGCGATTAGCATCCCAATTGTTTAGTGAGAGTGTTGCCGATGCCCTGATATTTTGTGCTGAACGCAACATACCCAAATTTCAATCCGTTGATGGAACAGTTAACTTTTTAAAAATTATAAATAATCTTTTCGACATTTTAAATTCAAGAAATATGATGCAACTTAAATTCAAAAAGCCACTTTTTCCGGGTAATAAACTGCGAACATTTGAATTTCTTGATAGAACTGAAACTTACATAAATTCCTTAAAGTTAACAGATGGGTCGAAAGTAGTGCAGTCTGGTAGAAAAACTGGGTTTATAGGTTTTTTGGTGTGCATAAAAAGCATAAAAGGTATTTATGTTCATCTTATTGAACAAGAACAAAGACTGCAGCATCTACCAGCCTATAAAATAAGCCAAGACCACATAGAGCTAATGTTTGGCCATATTCGCGCTCATGGTGGGTGTAACACTAACCCCACAGCCCGACAATTTCAGGCTATTTATAAGAAATTGTTAGTTAAATCCGAACTGAGGGATATAGACCAAGGCAATTGCACATCTCTTGAAAAAATATCTTTTTTAACATGCTCATCCGCTGTGCAACACATAAATATAACCATTGAACCACGGTACACCGATGAAAGTATTGATGACGATATTGATCAGCTATACGAGCAGGCACAATTTGACGAAGAAATTAGTATGCTTGTCCAAGACTTGTCGGAGTTTGGCTCGCAGGCCATTTCTTACATTGCGGGCTTTGTTGTGCATAGTTTAATAAAAACTGTAAAATGTGAGACATGTGCTGGCGCGCTACTTGCCGACAAATATGAAGAAGCACATCATTTTATAAAATTAAAGGATAAAGGTGGGCTTTTGTACCCATCTCCTGATGTCGTCATGATTTGTAAAAGAATGGAAATAATCATTAAAACAGCTTGTCTCACCGATGATAAATTAACAGTTAAAACTAAAAATGTCAAACAGGAACTCATGGCAAAGGCTTTGCCACATTTTATAGGATTAGACCTATTTAATAATATTAAGTTTCACCAATTTGAGCAGTCTCCTATGAATAATCACATAATATTTCTCATTAAAGCAGTCACGGAAAAATATATGAGCTTAAGATTACACTATTTGACAAAAAATGCCACCCCTAAATTGTCAAAGCGTCAAGTACTGAACAAATACCTCCACTTTACAGGTCAGTGAGTAAACACATAATAACAGGGTTCAACAATTCCTATGGTTTCAATACTCTATGACAGCCTAAACCAACTTAACCGGATTGTTTTAATTTATTGATTCAGGTTTTTTTAAACGACTTCAAAAAAGACACTACAAAGTGAAAAATAACTTTAATTTCGGAAGTAGGTGTCAAAAAACGAAAATGCGGAACCAACGACACCGACTTCCGAAATTAAAGTTATTTTTCACTTTGTAGTGTTTTTTGGAAGTCGGTTGTTTTTTTGTAAAAAAAGTTTTTATTTTAATCTACATTTTTTAATTTAAAATATATAATACTTTCTGGACATATCATTTTTTATTTTATTTTCAGGACCCCAAATTTTTCTTGTACAGTAATAAATGGAAGTATCGATAACTTTCCGATTTAGTCAATCACTAGCGTATATGTAAAATAAATTGCTTTTGCACAGCACAACGATAGCGACAGATGTTTAAGGCGCGGACCGACTACGATTTTAATCGCTATTACCGCACTCACACAACCGCATCTGCGCGTTTTACGGTAATTATGCACACACTCGCAAACGCTAACACGGGCGTTTGTGTGCTCAAGGAAAGTTGCATAGTATACGTAAGGAAATCAGATGTTTTCTGTTGAATATACTTACTTATGACGTGCGTTCTAAAATTCGATGTAATTACAGTGTCGGTTCATAATATGATACAATAAATAATTACACATAACAATTTAAAAAAAAACATCACTACTGTTTATTTTTATTACAGTACATGATAAACAGGTCAAATATAAACATTCCGAATTTTACCCGACTGCTCTAGAAGGGGAATTATGCTTTTCGGGTGTAAGTCAGTATCAGGGATGGAAGGGTTAATTAAATGGGTAGTTATGCCATTTCAAACTAATGTTTGTGTTTTAGATAGGTACTTAGTGGGTGCGGTAAAAAAATAGAAAACAAAACCAACATAAAGGCCCTCGGACCACTTAAAAATCACATAAACTCTAAATAAATGCAATAATATCACAGCTCCAAAGTGACAAATGCCATAATGTTTCTAAGAAAATGCGGAGCCGGGACGGAAGCTAGAATTCTGAAAAATTTAGACGATAGAGGGATCATCCACGGGAATGGAAGCTGCTGCTGGCTGAATATTAGTTGGTATTTGCTAAAATTGGTAAAACAGTGCGTGAATTGAACTAAAGTTCTGTGGCGGACTACTAAGGCTACTCACTGCCTAATATTGAAGTGAAAATTCAGTCTCAGTGGAAATATGGGCAATAAAAATAAAATGTTGCGAAAGAGTTTTACAAGAAAAAGACGAAAAACTCGAAAAAATGATGGAATGTTTGGGTAAGTAGGATGATTACGGTATTGTATCATAATAACATTTGAAATTTGTATTTAGTTTAGTATACTTACGAAACTGTATAAATCTATAGAAACGGCATTGACAATTTCTACAAACATTTTGCTAAATCCAAAAACAAATAGGTGCACTCTATTTTGATGTCTATAGAATGCATATTTGAATGCGCCTAGTGCAAACGTCTCTGGTCGAAGCAACCATCGAGGCGATAGCCATATTGCAATAGTAGGTATAAGTAACAAAAACAAACTTGCAGATAAATCAGAGTGCGTTCGTAATTATTATAATAATATAAATACTGCACACTAGTTATATATAAAGCATTTTGATTCTTTTGTAAGATTATTTTTATAATATTTATTGAGTCATTAGACCAGTGCCGATAATTTTTGAAAACGAAAAAAGTCACAGTAGGCTGAAACCCATTGGAAAAGAAAGAGAATATAACAAAAATAAAAGGAAAAATAATTTACGGGCGATCCGAGGTCGGTAAGTGGGGGTTTAAGGGTAAAAAGCGGTTTATCTCGATTTCCGGCAAAACTACAAGTCTTATGGAAAAAAGTGTAATAGCAAAGTTGTAGGTAATAAAAAGATCTACAACTTTTGTATTCACACTTTTTTCAAGTAACCTCAAAATTTATGTGAAAAATTCAAATAACCAAGTTCTTGGTTTTTTATTTTTATTTTTTACACAGCAATTATTTTTTTACCGAGTTTTTAAAAAAGCAGATATTTTCACGTGAGAATTTTCGATTGAAAATTAGGGTGCTTTTTCGATATTAGGTCAAAATAAGGTGAAAAAAATAAATATTTTAAATCAATACAAATACAGTGTGCTTGAAACATAAAAAGGTATTCGGCAAATTTCGCGAAAAAAAAAATGCTGTGTAAAAGATAAAAATATAAAACCAAAAACTTGGTTATTTGAATTTTTCACATAAATTTTGAGGTTACTTGAAAAAAGTGTGAATACAAAAGTTGTAGATCTTTTTATTACCTACAACTTTGCTATTACACTTTTTTCCATAAGACTTGTAGTTTTGCCGGAAATCGAGATAACCCCCACTTCCCGACCTCGGATCGCCCGTAAATTATTTTTCCTTTCATTTTTGTTATATTCTCTTTCTTTTCCAATGGGTTTCATCCTACTGTGACTTTTTTCGTTTTCAAAAATTATCGGCACTGGTCTAATGACTCAATAAATATTATAAAAATAATCTTACAAAAGAATCAAAATGCTTTTTATATAACTAGTGCAATATTTATATTATTATAATAATTACGAACGCACTCTGATTTATCTGCAAGTTTGTTTTTGTTACTTATACCTACTATTGCAATATGGCTATCGCCTCGATGGTTGCTTCGACCAGAGACGTTTGCACTAGGCGCATTCAAATATGCATTCTATAGACATCAAAATAGAGTGCACCTATTTGTTTTTGGATTTAGCAAAATGTTTGTAGAAATTGTCAATGCCGTTTCTAGAGATTTATACAGTTTCGTAAGTATACTAAACTAAATACAAATTTCAAATGTTATTATGATACAATACCGTAATCATCCTACTTACCCAAACATTCCATCATTTTTTCGAGTTTTTCGTCTTTTTCTTGTAAAACTCTTTCGCAACATTTTATTTTTATTGCCCATATTTCCACTGAGACTGAATTTTCACTTCAATATTAGGCAGTGAGTAGCCTTAGTAGTCCGCCACAGAACTTTAGTTCAATTCACACACTGTTTTCAGTCATAAATTACTTGAAAACTACAATCGAATTATGCACAGAGCGTCCGGTGCCAACCATCCAAGTCGAGCGCTGCCCGACGACTAAAGTATGACCGCGTAAACTATTGTCACCACTATGGAGCGTCAATAAGATTGAAAATTGAAAATGATATTTGTGTTGAAATGTGATGTAAGCTGCGAATGGGCATTTATTTTACTGCTTTTCTTTAGATTATTTAAAATATAGACATAAAATTAAATAATGGTTTGGTTAAAGTTTTAAAAAAATGGAAAACCTACTAAATTCTTAAAAAAAAAACTGTTGTTATCGCTGGAAATACAGAGATCTTCGACGTCAAAGTTTATTTTTGTGCTACAACTTCCCAATTTTTTATTGGGAATATCAAACTATTATTTATTATTCTGTTCGGTTTAAATTCTTCTTTATACCCTTCTCTGTTCACTGTATTTTTCGCGTTACTTATTTTTATTACATTACGTCATACTCGACGTTCTAAGAAACCAATTTTTGGGAATATTGAGATAACACCGCGTCTTAAGTGTGAGTAAGTTGTACGGTGCATGGTAAATGCACGCTGTGTGTGACGAGTTAAGGTTTATAATTGATTGTGTAGTATGTTCTGATTTATGAATTGCAAGTGTGTGCGCGACTTTGTATCTATTGCTTTTACTGAACTACATGTGTAGTAGTGGCGCGGTGGTGGGGCAAACCTAGCGACATCGGGTTCTGATACATTTTCAACTACCGGGCATATCTCCTTCTTTCATATATCTATGAATACACTACACAATGTAATCACGAAGAAATGCGAGCGAGTATGATGTGAGTGCAATAACTTGACAGTTGAGTTGTTTGACATGACATGGCAAGGATTAAATTGATTACACTACACAATGTAATCACGATGAAATGCGAGCGAGTGTGATGTGAGTGCAATAACTTGACAGTTGAGTTGTTTGACATGCCATGGCAAGGATTAAATTGATTACACTACACAATGTAATCACGATGAAATGCGAGCGAGTTTGATGTGAGTGCAATAACTTGACAGTTGAGTTGTTTGACATGACATGGCAAGGATTAGCGATGCCCATACATTAGATCCGTATCGATATATTTTTAACAAAATCGATACCGTTCAGTACCCAGCGTGTTATTCTATTTCAAATATTACAATGCATCTCACTTAGGGCGTTTGTGCATTACCTCGTATTGTGTTCGTATTCGTGATTCGTTAAAATACAATTCGAAATAGCCATAAAAATAACTGTATGGTAGTTCGTGCACTACGTCATTTTCGTTTTTGTATTCGTGAATTTCTCACATCGAGTCAGATTTTACGGATCAAAGTAGTATCCTAACACAAGCAAACTATTTGCTTAAAAGGATTCTCCCCATGGTAACTTTATATTAAGTTAACTAAGATGATGCAATAAAGATTTTATTTTTTTATTTTAAGTAGCCATCATGCTTAATATCGGGCGTTTTGTGCACTCATTCGTATTCGATTCGTATCCGTGCTTTTCACGAATACATATGAGTGAGAGCGAAATGCTGCACACGTTATGAACGTGATCTCTGCCTACGAAGTGTTTTTAGTGAATACTCGAATCTCGGATTGGTATACGTGGAGTGCCGTATTCGATTCATATTCGTGTCGAGATGATGAAAAATTCTCCATAACGAATCAAGAATACGAATTGACTAGTGAGTGCACAGCGCCCGTTCGTGAATTTCTGATCCGCTTTTATGCTGTTCGTAAAAAAACACGAATATGAATCGAATAGGAGGTAGTGCACAAATGCATTATGTGTAGTAATTGTATAGAAAAAGATAATTAATTACTTAGGATGCATGGATAAGGATATGAAAATAGGATTTTTTGTTGAATTCTTTCACACCTAAGGTGTATGGTACTTAAAAAAAATATCGCACAAGTGACTACAGAAGCCATACCCTAGAGCGAAGAAGGTTGAAAAGGAAAGTACGTAGGTAAGCAACTCAAGTAATCTCGCTGTCGATGTGTAAAATGAAAGATTGGGCATCACTAATTATTGTCATGTCAAATCTAATTGTCAAAGATGGCAGCTTTTTTGATGCGAAGTCGTAAATCGTTACAGCTCTTTTAATTTTGTTCATTATGGAACGCAGAATGTCCGTTATATACAGATATTCGCAATTAGTATAATAAAATATATTTAGAATTATTATGTACGTCAGATGTTTGTTGGTCCTGGGGCCATTTTCGACGATGTCCTTTATATATAAACAGTACATATTGTTATACAGTACGTTGTACGTTGTTATAGAGATACAGTTTACTGTATATTATGTATTAAATTATGTAAATAAAGCATTAATGTACATTTGTGAAGTATTTTTTATTATTTACCCTTCAGAAAAAATCCCTTGTAACAATTTTTATAAAGTAAGGTATTTATGACCGCGCCTGTAGGGCGCTATTATCACCGTGCAATGGGACGAGGTGGGCGGCAAGTAGTTACGTTAAACGTGTGGAGTGCATTATTTTTTATCACATAATTATTTATTGAATTTGCCTTGTTTTTGTTTAAATTATTATTTATGGTACGTGCATTCTGCAAATACGAATTCTTTGACAGAATAAATTGAGAAAAGTGGCCGCCATTTTGGTTTTCCTTAATTTCTGAACCGATTGTTTTCGAAATCGATTCCTGAGTATCCATTGGTATCCCAAGTTCGAATCAGTTTTCATAATTTAGAAGAGAGACGGCCATTTTTATTATCTGATTACTGCGCAAAGTGCTTTCAAAGTCGATTTTGAGTAATCGAGCGCAACCCAAACAAGATTATGTTTTTAAAATCGAAAAAAGTATCAACATGCATCGAAACAGTCTGTGTAATGTTGTATAGGAATTTGATATTTTTTTTTCGAATCGGATAAGAGTTTCGTAGCGAAAGTTCTTTAAAATAACGGGTAGAATCACCCCCTTGACGGATGCATACGACTAAATCACCACCCTGTGTGTAAGTTTAATGGATTGTACACATAAACCTTCCGGAATAAATTCTCATAAAGGATGGTAAAAACCGGATCAAAACCCGTTGCGTAGTACTAGAACAAGGCGGCTTCACAGACACACGAAAAGCGACTTTAATTTATATGTAAAGAAGATACTCACGTCGACACTCGTAGGCCTGCGGCGGACGGAACATGTGCCAGAGCGGGCGCGTGCACACCTCGCACGCGGTGGGGATGTGGTACGTGATGCTCACCAGGTCGTGGCCCTTGTGCTGCACCGTGTTGCCTGTGCCGGACAAATTGTATGTGTAAAATGACATTCAATGATAAATGATTTTATTTCTGTAAGTAGGTTTGTACAAACACTGACAGGTCAATAATTATTCCGACTACTCGCGTTTCCTTTCTGACTACTCTGAGAAGAACGGTCGAAACACAGAGGTCACAGTCTCCATGTAGATTGGTGTCTGAAATGGTCTTTTGAGGAAAAACCACACAGATTGAGTGGACCTGTCCACTCAGTGCATGCATGTGTCACTAATTGTGCAGCTCAACTCAGAACTTTTCGACGAACAATACCATAGAAAGGACATTTGGGTAGGCCGCATAAAATACTCAAACTGCCGGAACATGCCATTACAGGAAGACTTATGCTAAGCCTAGCTGGTCCCGAGATAGGGTGTTTTTAGTGACATGCGTATTAGCATTTTGCGTGTGCCCGCATTTGGGGCCATCCAGTGTGCTTAAGCAAACCCGCAAGACACTAAAAACGCCCTTAGTGTAGTGGTCAGAAGAGTTAAAATTAACGCAATTCGTGCCTTGCCTCGGATCCGGCACGGCTACCATTAAATCATCCACCATGCGTTCTTGTTGGATAACATACAAAGCGCATGTCCCATGGAGGCATAGCAATCGGCTTTGTCTGTGAATGAGTGCGTCACATGCGTGTAAGATCGACTTCTGGGAAAGCTTTATGTTGTGCCCTTTCCCTTACACCTTGTATGTATGCCATGTAAGCACAGATAACAAATAAAGTGCTAAAGTGCAAGTAAATTTTTGCTTCTGACTTTCTGCACTACCTTTAAATATTTTGCAGCGAATGCATTTGTAGTCATCCAGTGACGGGCCCCATACATCGGAGTTTCATACTAGGGTAAAATTATGTGTTTTAGGTCTATTCTGGTACTGAAGATGCTGTTTGGTTATATTACATTATATAAAATGTTCACAATAAATTACCACACTGGAGCTTGTGTCTATCTATCGTTATTTCCAATTTCTGAGGTACAGGTCCGTAGTCGACTGTAGGCAGTAGCAGCAGCAGTCGACGTGTCGCTGCGACTCTACTGGTGTCTATGAAACACCTTCCACGTCGTTTTCATAGAAATAAATAGAAGCCAGTAGTGTCGCGGCGACACGTCGCCTGATGTTGCTGTCTGCAGTCGGCTACGGACTTGTACGATCCACTGCAATCTTATTGCACCTTTATAATACAGCAATAGGGTATTTGACAGCTTTTTTAAATTAACTTTCTCAATACTTCGAAGAAAGATAAGACAGTAAAAATGATTTAAATATCTCAAAAAAATGAGAATTTCTAAGCGTTTTAAAGTTTATGTTAGACAGAGACAAAGTTTTAATTCATGTTTACTGTTGGAACGCGTCAAATCCCCTATCACCCTACAGCGACTGACCGGCGTGCTCGGGCCCGTCGGCGGGCAGGTCGGCGGCGTCCTGCGGGCGGCGCGCCTCGCCCTCGCCCGCGTACAGCAGCTGGAAGATGCGCGGGATGTCCTTCGCGTCCGCGCGGATCACGTCGCCCTGCGTCACCGAGCGCACGTGGAACACTTTGCTGAAACACGAACGAGACATTACTTTCGATCTTTCATCACTTACACAACTGCCGATTTACAGAATTGATGGGCTGTTTATGAACACTTATTGCTAATTGATAACGAATGGATTCGTAGTTTGGCAGGAGGACCACAAAGAAAGACGCTGCTATATGCAAACTATTGGTAAGTACCTTTGCAAAGCTATCTTAATTCTTGAGGGGCACCTAAATAATACAACCACGGCAAATGGCTTTGCCTTCTCTCGAGAAGAAAGGAATAGGTTAATATCTTCGAGAACCACACATACCGATATCGTCTGCCAAAGCGAAGACTCGTCACAATACGTGAGAGAGGATGTTGTTACTAACATAATCAATAGATTCGTCAACAAGCGCAACTCAATCGCTAATTTGTTATTACCAGTTTGCATTATCGCAAAATGGGTGGCTTTTGTGCTTATTTGGCAATGTTATTTATTTTTAACATAAAACGGCCAAGGCCAATTACATTAGATGGAGACACAAACAGATTAGATAAGTATAATAACAAAAAGTATAAAACTACTCAACAGTCATAATTTATGCTCATCTCACAATACTCCACACTTCCATTAATTCGCGAACACATCACAGTCAGACTTAGCGTCCAATAGAATAGTTATGGTGTACAATAAAGAGTATTCTATCTAGTATGCGGCGGGACCAAACCAGAAATCGCGAATAAAATATCACCTGCTCCCTACATTTTGACGAGTTATACAAATATAAATGTAGGGAAGAGCTGATTTTTGTTCGCGGTTTTAGGTTGGTCCCTTAGTAAAAGTTGTTCATAATTATGAGTACAATGACCCCTTAAAAGGTTGATGGTGTTTAAAATTATACCCTGTATATTTCGAGCACCAAATTGAATGAAGTTTACTAACCTCAAATCCAAAATCATGACCGGATCCGTGGTGTTCATCTTATCATTTTCGGTGTTATAGAAGATGATCTTCTTCGAAGACACGACAACATACTGTTTCTTCCAGCCATGACGGCGAATGTTTTGTTTGAAGGGCACTGACAGCCAGCCTTCTAACGTCTGTTCTGTCTCGCCGTCTTCGGCATCAGCTGATGATTGAGATGCCGTCTCGCTTGTTAGGGCAGCTAGTTTCTCTTTTAGCTGTTCGATTTCCACGTCTTTGCTGTCGACCTAGAAATATTATTATCATTAGATATGTTTTGTAGGTTGCTGGTTTAAGAATGACTATCAGGAAATTAAATCTTTAAAATACAAAAATGAAACCGTGTATTTACGTAACGTAAATACACGGTTTCCGAAAGCCAACTCAATCGTACTTAATTGGTTCTTAATTTTAAGCCAACAAACAAAGGCAAACATCCAAGACTGCTTACATGAAATTTAACAGCAGTCTGATCACAGACTTGATCTGTCGTTCAGTAATGTTGTGAGTCCTTTGGGAAAGTTTTATATCTAGACAAACTTTCGACTTTGAAGCCATGGAAGATATAAGGTGCAAATTACAATGACAAGTTTCTGTTACCTCCATGGCGAGCCGCAGCCTGGTAAGATATAAGGTGCAAATTACAATGACAAGTTTCTGTTACCTCCATGGCGAGCCGCAGCCTGGTAGACTGCTCATCCAGCAGCTGTTGCTGGCAGTCCTGCAGGTCGCGCTGTAGCTTGGAGATGTGCTGGTCGAACTTCTCCTTCTCTCTGGTCAACTCCTGCTGCAGCTTGCGGTAGTCCTTGTCTTTGCGCACTGACATCTTGCTCTTGTTCTTTGTTGTCGCTGGGTTCATGTCTTTTCTGTAAAAGGAGTAGGTACGTATTTGTTTTAGGTTTTGTTGAACATACATTTGTGAAAATACACATATGTTAACCTCACCATAACAGTTCTGTCTGACAGTCAAATAACGATGATACTGAGAGATGACGGGATTCATCTGATCTCTCAATCTCAATGACTCCAAATGGGCTATTCCAAGACCCTATAGGCGGTGGCATTGATCAGTACGACATATTACTGTATAATTTTGCGTTCACATGGCAGATTCATACTGCATGTTGTGAAACATATGAACAGTGATACGTAGACATGTAATCCCAATTTTATATCAAAAACCTCGTACAAGACAGCGCTGTGTGAACGGTAGCTATGTTGCAGTAATAAACCTACATACAATATCTCGTTTTTTGGGTAAATTATTAAGTAACGATGTGCCCAAACTTCTATTCAAACTTTCATCCCCTATTAAACCCCAATAGGGGACGAAATTGTCAAAAAGCCTTGCTTAGTGCTCACTTCCGTTCAATAAGGAACTCTAGTGCATAATTTCAAGCCCCTAAATCGCGCGGCTTAGGCTATGCGCTGTCTGACAGTGAATGAATGAATGAATTTAAGATTTTTATTAAGCACATAGACTGCTATAACCATCATGAAAATGATACCTGTTCATAATCTCTGCAAGTTTGTTGACGGCTTGCTGCTTGAGAATGATCTCGGAGTTGAGCTTCTTGTTGAGTCGGTCCACGTCCTCCTGCAGGCGCTGCAGCGTGGCCACGCGCTCCGCCAGCGCCGTGCCGCTGCGCCGGAGCTCGTCTACCTCCTGCGGAAGGTACACGAGTGTAGTCATCGAACGCACCATAATCAGCCTTGTTCCTGTTGTCAGGACTAAGTCTTCCCTCTCTGTGAGAGGGAGCAACCCCAATGCGGGTAGGTAATCTAACGGCTAAGCATAACAATAAACACTCAAGCCAGAAAACAATATAGGGTGGCTGGGATATCCATAAGCAAACTGTTAGCATGGATTCAGTACATGATTCTGGAGCACGAGAACTGTAGAGAAGCGTTTTGTCGATGGAAGAGTAGACAAAAATGATGTTTCCGTGTAGACAGTAGAAAGTTTTCTACTGTCTTTAGCATGTCGATTACAAAATCTAATATGAAGAGAAGTGTGTTCACTGCACTCTACAACGTCATTCATTACGTAATTTTCTCCGATTTTGACACTTTCGAAAACACTTCCGAAATAGTCTACATACAAAAGGACCTAGACAAAGATTAGTTAGTTTTTTTTTTTAAGGCGAGTAATTTTAGGCGGTGCTTTGTTGCTTAATCATGTTAATCATGTTGGGTCAAATCGCCGATATTATTTAGTTTTTATATGGAAAAACCTGAGCGAAGATGGGTAGACATACAGGGTGGCAGGGAGATCGACGCGAAACCTGCGAAACCCCTTGTTGAAAGCTCAATGTGCCAATTTAACGGCCGGGAACTGTACGAAAAAGGAAGGAATGTTACCTTCCGCTGCAGGTCAATGGTGGCTCTGTTCTCGTGGTCGCGGTCGCGCAGTCCCTGTACCAGCGCATCACGCGCCGCCAGCTCGCTGCGATGTTGAGACATGGCGTCTCGCATCTCTAGCTCTTTCATTGTCTTTTCCTTTTCTAGCTCACCGACTGTTTCTTCGGCAATCGACCTGGAATATTATAAGGGAGAATTAATAACGAAGCATTCGCAATTTCTCTCGTATCTTCACAAACTTGATGAGGTTGATTTATGCCGTGTTAAATATTAGGCCCTGTATCGAAGGAGCTGATAGTCATGGGGAGAGGCGTTTCTTTGCCCAGCAGTGGGATGATGCAAGCTAACAGTACCTACAAGTATTCAACTTTTGGTAGTCAACTAGGTTGTACCGCGACTGACAGTCAGTCCGTGGTGCGCTGGACGTACATTTAAGGTGGATCGTAAGTTGTAGCCCACCATATCCAAATTTTCTTAGGGTTTTAGCAAATTGCAGCTCTGTTTTACGTCGTATGTTGATCAAAATGCGCTTCGCGACTGTAGGGCTGATATATTAACTGAATAATAATAATTAATTTCATATCAATCGTCAAAATTAGAAAATTTGTTCCACCTAATTGCAAAAAACCACAGAAAATATTAATTTGCAGGGCTACAACTGAAGATTCACCTCAAGTTTAAGTATCGCCACTCGTGGAAGCTATTTTAATTAATAAGAGCGCGGGTTGATTGTCATGATCGCCGACAGTGAGTGGATGTGTCAGGATGGAATTGATTATTATGAATTATGGAAGGGCACAGTGATAATATATGTAGTTTCGCCTTACCCCGTGGGAAAAATGCCTTAGGTTTGTGTAATGTGAAACAATTACAAATATTATAATTATGTTTACATTGTTAGTCGTACACTGCGCGTTTTACACATGAATGAAGTCTAATTTTAACTTAAATAATTTACAATTTTCTTCCAGCCGGGTGTGAAAAAGTAATTCTCTTACGGCTCATTTCACTGTTTTTTCGCAGCATGTTTGCCGTTTCGTGAACAAAAGATAAATAAAAAAACACTTGTCACCTCAGCCTGTTCCAAATCACTGCAATAATTGTTTGTATGATCTATTGTAATCAATGAATATGATAGCACTAAGAAATAACTAAAGAGAAAATGCATTTGTTTTAAAGTGCCTATGTAAGGCTACTTGACGATGATTACGATAATATTGTATACTGGTGTTTGCAACAAACGAGATTACAGATGAAAACCTAACACCTATAATATTATTTACCTATTTTTTTTGTAGTTTTTTCATGATTTTGTTAGATTTAATTTTATATATTTTTTTTTTCTTTTATTATTATTTGTATTTCCTGTGCGTGTCCCAAATAAAATATTTTTCTTTCTTTCTTTCTTTCTTCAAGGGGCTTTCAATTATATTCTCGGTATGAGGGTGATTTACTAATGATGTGGGTAGATAATTTGACTAATTAATGACATTATCTAAGGGTGTAAAGGTCAAATTTCATATAGTTGTGATCATTAGTTTGCTAGTTATCCCTAGTTAACGACAACTGGCATTGCTATCGTGACAATGTTGAAGAAAATCGAGCACCGCGCTGTTATTAAAATTCTTACCAAACAAGGAAAAAGTCAAAAAACTATTCAGAGATGGTGGCTGTTTACCAAGATTTTGCACCTTGGTTATCTACGGTTCAAAAGTGGTTAAGTGAATTTAAAAGGGGCAGAGAGTGTTGACGCGACATTCGCTCGGGCGGCCCGGTTACTGCCTCTACGGAAGAAAACGTGAAAAAAGTTGAGAAGCTTATACTGGAGGATGCCCGAAAGAAGATAAAAATGATTGCAGAGATGACCCACCTCTCTGTTGCTACCGTGTACACTATTTCGATCTAATTGCTACTGGAGATGAAACGTGGGTTCATCGTTATGACCCTGAAAGTAAGCAGCAAGTGGCACAAGAAAGGTACTGCGCCCCCTAAGGAATTCAATATTGTTCCGTCTGTCGGAAAAATCATGGCCATAGTGTTTTTGGACTTACAGGGAATTTTGCTGATTGAGTACACAAAAAAGGTGAAACCATAAAAGCAGCATCCTACGCATCCACATTACGAAATTTACGGGAAGCAATTAAACCACCACCACCTTCGCATCACCTTTGTACCTATTTTTCTGTTTTTTTCTTCTTGTCTGTTTATATAAGTGTGTACATAAATGGTTAAATAAAATAAAAATAAATAAAGAAAAAAGACGGGGTAAACTGACCACCGGTGTTTTGCTTCTTCACGGCAACGCCCCGGTGCAGTGTGAGATTGAGGCTTCGAAGAAATTAACCACCCACCCTATAGCCCGGACCTAGCGCCACGTGGTTATTATTTGTTCCCTAATTAAAAAAGAACTTCGTGGGAAACGATTTTCCAACGATGAAGAGCCCAAGGCGGCCATAAATGCGCATTTTTCGGAGAAAGAGGAAAGTCTTTTTTTACAGGGTATTGAAAAGTTAATTTCGAGATGTAATAAATGATTGAGGTAATGGGGGATTACATTGAAAAATTAAATAAATTTTAATTGAATTTACGTTTTTTTTCATGCCGATACTCAGAATATGTTGAACGCCCCTCGTAAAACAGTGTATTGTAGACAAGAGTGACGAGTTACAAGAGCTGAATAGTCACATTTGCCAGTTATTTCACTCACTGGCACTCTTACCCTTCATACTTCACCTGACACACAGCTTATTGGGACAAATGGGTCACTTGAAGGGTTACCATTTCGAAATTTGAAAAGTCTTGACAAACGGCCCTTTTACTTTTAACTTACATACTTTTCCAGTGCTCATTTCATATTTTCTAATAAAACTAATAACAAGGCCAGACAAAGTCCGGACGGATAACGGTAACCCTAGCCACAAGTGTCACGATAACCATTATCAAATGAACATCGGTGTCTGATTTTATGTGAATGTAGCACTGACCTTTTTTTTTTTTTTTTTTTTTTTTTTTTTTTGGGTGGGAAATCATCAAATAACTTCTCCCGCTCTGGGCAGAGCAGGAGGGCGTGTCAGACTCTTACTGACTAAAACCCACCCGTGTTCCTTCAGTTGCCTGTGCCAGGGGCCACGGTAACCCTCTTGGACTTTTCCGCAACCCTAGCAGGCATCGGTCCTAGCAAACCCCGTCATTGGTGCTGACATCTCTTTGAGGCGCGCGTGGAACACAACGCGCCGTCGACCCGGGCCTGGTCCTTATCGAACGGCGAGCTGCCCATTGCTCGCCGCTCGCAGGCCCGCGCCTACGGTGGCCGGGAATCGGCCTGCGATTCCCGACGCCCAGGGCGTCTCCTGCGGCGGCTAGGGGCGTGAGGGCGCAAACTTTGCCTCTCCCTCACGCGTTCCGCCTCCTCCTTCGCGAACATTACTGCTTCGCAGAAGGAGGTGACGGCTTCCCAAGCCCTCTCGCTCCGTACCATGGCCTGGACCAAGGCCGGACGCGAGAGATCGCCACCGCCAATCGCCTCCACGAGGACACGGCGTTGCTCCGCCCAAGCCGGGCAGACCTCCACCGTATGCTCCACCGTGTCCTCCGGGCGATCCACACAATGGTGACACCCGGGCGTTTCCTCCCGCCTTATCCGGAACAGGAACCTCCCGAAACAACCGTGTCCGGTGAGGACCTGCGTCAGGCGGAAGGTGAGGACGCCGTGGCGCCTCTCTAGCCACTCCTCAAAGAGGGGACTTATCGCCGCAATTGTGGCGTGCCCAGCGCTGGGTTGCGACAATCGCACTCTCCATGCCGCCCTGAGATCCCGCCGGAGCTCTGTCCGCTGTACCGTGATTTCTCGCGGCAGCGGAGCTACGCCCCGGCGTTTCGCCTCCTCGCGCCACTCCCAAACGTGCGCGAGGACTTTTGCCTCCAGATCCCATGGCGGTAATCCGGCAAGGAGGCTCGCCGCCTCACCGGAGACCGTACGGTATCCCCGGACCAGCCGGATGGCCATGACCCTTTGGGGCGCATTCGACCAGCGGGCTGGCCGCCGCCTCAAGGAACGCGCCCACACCGGTGCCCCGTAAAGGGCCATGGACCGCACGACCCCCGCGTAGAGCCTCCGGCAGGAGGCGTTTGGCCCCCCTAGATTGGGCAGGAGCCGCTTTAAGGCAGCCCCGGCCCTTTCCAGTCTGGGAGCCAAACGTCGGAAATGCTCCACGAAGTTCCACCGGCTGTCGAGGACGAGTCCCAGGTACTTCATCGTCGACTCGACGCCGATGTGAACCCCTCCTACCGTTATTTGGGAACCCGACGGTGGCGTGTTCCGAGGACCATGAAAACACATGGCCTCGGACTTGTGCAGGGCCACCTCGAGTCCCAATTGCCGGATCCTCTCGACGATTGTCGCAACCCCGCGTGTCGCTAGTTCGGCCGCCGCCTGGTGCGACCTCCCCTGCGCTAGGACTAGCGTGTCGTCAGCGTAACAAACCACGCTGACGCCGCTGGGGAGGTCGGCGCGCAGCACCCAGTCGTAGCCGATATCCCACAGATGCGGCCCCAGGACCGATCCCTGTGGGACACCGCACGACATCTCTTGCCGGTTCCACACTCCCTGGTGACCGGGGTAGATGACGGCCCTGTCCGTCAAATAGGCCTCGACCACACGACAGAGGTAGGTCGGCATCCGGTGATACCGGAGTGCCTCCCTGATGCAACTCCAGGGCAGGGTATTGAACACACACACACACACACACGCACACAGCTTATTGGGACAAATGGGTCACTTGAAGGGTTACCATTTCGAAATTTGAAAAGTCTTGACAAACAGCCCGCCATTCGCTGAAAAGTCCGGGCCTTTTACTTTTAACTTACATACTTTTCCAGTGCTCATTTCATATTTTCTAATAAAACTAATAACAAGGCCAGACAAAGTCCGGACGGATAACGGTAACCCTAGCCACAAGTGTCACGATAACCATTATCAAATCAACATCGGTGTCTGATTTTATGTGAATGTAGCACTGACCTGGCGATGGCCTCGGAGTCTGCGCGCGCGATGGCGAGTTGCAACTGATGCAGCAAGCTCGACCGCTCCTGTTCGGAGTCGCGCGCCGCCCGCGTGTTCTCTTCCAACATGAGTCGCATGTCATTCGCCTGGCTCTTGTACACGAAGCAGTAGTGCTGCTCCGTCTCCAACTGCTGGCGGAGTTCCTCGCTCTGGTTGACAAGCAATACATCGATTAGTGGCTTGAAAATAACCACATCCCACTCTCTTCCTCCCATCCCGACTATCGATCGCACTCGGTGGCCGTTTCGACCACCACTTTTTAAAATTCACAGACAAAATTGTTATAACACAAAATAAAACATTAAAAATATTCTGTGATTTTAGTACGGATTGGACATAAACATTACACACGACCAGTGTGTAGAAAGGAATGAGCTCAACGACTGAATATAATGGTCAAGTTCACCACCAGAAGGGGAGGGAGGCAGTTGTGTTAGAACTTGAGATAAAATGCTATTTCTTGGTTATTAAGATTTGCAATTTATTGCAGTGTACGTTTGTACAGTCACCGACAGGCTGACGTCACCTGACCAGCCTTACTTACTAACTGATCATGATCGTGTAAAATTAAGAATATGCCTTTTCTCTGTTCGTGACGTAAACTAAGTGCACTTAATATACTAACAGATTTTTTCGAGAATCCCACAGGATCATTGTCACGGTTAAGTCCTTAGATGTCAACGATGCGATGCATCATATTATCATTTAAGTTTATAGCAGAACAAGATATATGAAATTTTAATTTATTATTTCTAAAACTGAATACGCATCTGATTTGAAAGTAGCTGTGTTCTTTAGTAGATAAGATATAATTATAATAAAGCTATAGAACATAGCGCGTTCTCTCTAGAATTGATTACGCCTTATGAGTCACTATTTTTATTGTAAGACTGACATAATCGTGCTCCAAGGGACATAAAGCTCTTGTTATAAATTACATCGATGTTCTTACTTTTCAGTTGGATTGACTCACTTTTGAGTACTTTAAATAATATACCTACTTAATGACTTCTATTGAAATAGTAGTTTCCAAAATATTAACCTTACTTAAAGACGAGAAATAATGATATTACGAAAACCAACTAATACATACGGCTAAGCCATCACATACAAGGCTTTCTGTTTTTATTGTACATTTAGCAACGCACACTATAATGTTAATTAGCGGCCTGTTTAAGTATTTCAAGTTTGTTATTTATAAGTAGATGTTTTCATATCGTTATGAATCTACATACAAAGTACGTATTTAGCTGTAGCATTCATAAGAAAACATTAAGTACAATTTATTGTACAAGGATACACGTCCCAGTTGAAGATGACCAGGAAATTAACACGACAATAAGACATTCCTGTATATCAATGGGTGTCATTATGATAATGGAAGTGTTTCATAGACATGTCTTCATTGCCAAGGCTCTGTTTGTTCAGCACTTGTGTTCCACAAATTCATAACTTCATACTGATTCAGCTACGTCTTTACTTCATATTTTATATATAGTTATAGCGTACACTCATTTTTCACACCTACGTGTGTTCTTATAATTCTATTTTAAAGTTAAAATTGTCATAGACAATGTTTATATTTTAGATGCGGACAAAATCCGACACACTATGTGGAATTCTGTTCTATTCTAAGAACTGTTATGCAACTCATTGAGCAAGAATCTAATCTAGGTACTGGGTGTACATTTTGTTTCCAGGAAGCCCTTGGCCTTTAGATAAATGCAGCTTGACATGGGTCTCCTCTTTAGTTCAATGATACATTATTAATGTAGAAAGCGAGGTTTTCTCCGTTTTTAAGGCATTAGTAACATACATACTTCAAATACAAAGTTTTAATCTGTAAAGTCAATCTTAAAATGTTTGTGTCATAAATATCAAGGTCAAAAAAAAATACCTACTTTTCATACTCGGGTAATTCGTGCGACTAGCGGTATGAGACTGCAGTATCGTATATTTATTCATATTCTATCTCGAAACGAAATACTTATACAATAGTATCTGCTAAAATGTGTACATTCAGCTCTGTGAGTGAGCTTTGAAATAGATACGAGTGCTGTTAAAATTTGATAAAGCATTTATGTAGTTCTCAACGGTCTGTCTGTTGTGAAATTAATTAATCTCCTCGGTTTTGTAAACTAATTTTACAACAATAGCCGAATCGCGTTCCTAACGAAGGCATGATTTATTTTCATCAGCAAGACGTCGACTATTAATATTAAATTGTCAACAATTACATTCCGTGAACTTTAATGAATAAATGTTCTATTAATTGGCAAATCACATCATAATCAATGAGTAAGGCATTCAACTGTAGAAAAACCGCTGTCTACGTAATCATGTGTTTATTTATTTGGAGAGGAGCGCACGCGCAGGTTTTTGTCGTATAAGGCAAAAGCTGTGTGTGTGTGCATGTTTGCCGTCGACAATGAGTCACTATGTTGTAATGCTGGAGGACAGTCTATTTCGGCGCGATGAGATTATGATTAATTCACAAGAAACACTCAAAGAGTTCGTTAAGTTGGTCGATCGATATGAGTGTGTATATAAATAAATACATAGATGCATACTATATACATTATGTTGATATACGCTGACGAGTTTCCAGTTGTTTTATTGTCACTTTTATTGCTTTGATCGCTGTGATAGTGACCTACTTACTACCAACATATTTGCAAACATGGTCAGTGTTTGTTTGGTTTTCAGACTCCTGAAAAAGGTTTAGTAGGTACATAATTATCGAATAAAGGCTTTACTGCAGTTGTAATTAAATGTTTATTATGTCATAAAGTATTTATATGCAACGACAAAGTTGCAAAAATTTATAAAAACTTCGACAATCTAATGTTAATTTCTTTCTACTCTCCTTGTTGCTGTCCAAGATGAATAGGCCTATGACAAAGGGAGGAGATGACGAGAGGACAGAATAAACTAGACGAGTTCCAGTATGCTATGTAATAAACGCGCCGCAGTTCAACCGTGGCTCTCCTGCAGTTTATGGCAACGGCCATAAGGTGAGCCCAGTCGGTCTGAGTTACAATGCAAATTATGTAGGTATATGTCTGCGGAAATCAATATTTGACAGGAGTTTAATGTGTTAAAAACCATTTTCAGTGCAACCATTATTGTCAACATGACCAATTATGCAAATAATTATGGTACGGGCTCTGGAGACTGTGGCTTATAAACCAGTCGGTCTATTCTGTAAGAATCTCACCATGAAACCTTAGGTGAAGCGGGCTGTTATTCTACCTGATGCTACGGATTGACACTATTGACAACTCACTTCACCAAAGTTTTCGCAGTGAGATTTTTACAGGGTCGACTGACGCTTCACCTGGAACATTGAAAGATCTGAAAGATTTAAAGCATAAATTTGGGCACTCACCCTGGCGCAATGCATGTCGCGCTCCGCAGACGCCGCGGCGAGTTTCTCGGAGGTGTCGTGCAGCGCGGCGCGCACGGCGTGCAGGTCGCGCGCGCGCGCGTCGCGCTCGCCCGCCGCCGCGCGCGCGCCCGCCTCCGCCGCCGCCACGTCGCCGTGCGCAGCCAGGCGCGCCGCGCGCTCCTGCTCCAGGGAGGCCGCCAGGCCCATCGCCTGGGGACACCGATATCATCGGCAATTTGTTAGATTGATACAGGCAGCATCGAAAGTCGGTTAAATTACAGTAAAATTTGTGTCAAATTAGGTAAAATTTTGGTTCGATTTTCATTACTTGTTACTGAGTTCCGATGTCAGTTGTACTGACCTTTTCCGTTTCCTGTCGATGTTCGCCCTCAAGTTTCTGCAGACGCTGCTGCATCTGCCGATAGTCTACGCTGAGCATCGACATCTGCCGGTCTTTCTCCTGGCACACCGACTCCGAGCGTTGCCTTGCGGTCTTCTCCTCGTTGAGTTTCGATTGCAGAGCTGTTGTATCACATTGCGAACACTCCATAAATAAATGTGATTCTAAAAACGGCATTTATAATAAAAAAATATTTTTTGAATTTAGAGTAGGTGTTAGAAATATAAAAATCGAATTAAGTATCTAATTAACAACAACTAAATTAGATAAGGTTGATTAATATGAAGAAGAAATAGGTACCAAGCCATATTTATTTAAGTACTATAAAGTGAGTCTACTTTGGACCTACAAAGATCATAGGAGGTATATTAGCAAACTGAACAATACCTTTGAATATCATATCCAATGTTCCTGAGGCATGCAAAAAGTGAAGGTATGAAATATATTCTTGGGAGCTTATACAGTTTAGCTCAGTTGTACATGACAGGATTGTAGCGTGGGCTAGATGGCAGAAAGTAAATCGTCTTGGAATACTAACACTCACCCTTGACTAGCTCCAAATTAGCTTCTTGTTTAGAGAGCAACTGCGAACGCTGCGTGTCCTGGTGCGCGCGCAGCTCCTGCTGGTACAAGTGCTGCGCCGCGCGGAGCTCGTGCGCCAGCGACGCGCACTCCTTCTCCAGCGACGATACTCGCTCTGAAAGCTGCCTGTTATCCACCATGATCTGGTTCAACCTGGCCGACGCCCGCTCGAGCTCACCGTGAGCCGCATTCAATCTGCTAGTGGCCTCCGCGACAGCCGAATCTGAACGTTGTTTAGATGCCTTCACAGCTGCAATTTCTTCAGAGAGAGAGCTTCGTTCCCTCTCCAGAGTATCGCGCTGGGCTCGCAAACTCGCCACGGTGCCGTCGTTGACGGCGGCGGCTGCGGCCTGCGCAGCTGTCAGCTCTGCCGCTTGCTTCCTTGACTTAGCAGCTGACTCAGCTTCTTGCTTTAACTTCTCACGCAACTCCGTCAATTGCATTTCTAAAGCATTTATTTTGTCGTTGTAAGTTTGTAAATTGTTTATTTCTTTCGCTCGTTTGCTTTGCTCTTCATCAAGCCGCCGCTTTGCTTCATTAAAATTAAACTCTGCTTTTCTTCTTGTCTCAGTTTCTATGTCAGCCTTCCTTTGTATCTCTTTCAGATCGTGTCGTAGTAGTGCTAATTCTTTGTCCGTGTCAGCTATTATTTTCTTATTTCTAGATTCCCTCTGTGAGAATTCTTCTAGCTGACCACATAAAGTGACTTGCGTGTCTTCCAATTTCCGTCTGCCATCTCGTTCTCTTTCAAGGAGTTTCTCTAGCTGCAGTATAGCTTCAGATCCAACATTATTAATATGATTATTAGAGATAGTATCCACTACATCGGCTGCCTTTAGTCCTCTGGCGCATAATTGATAATCACCATTGTAAGTAAAGCCCACAAACGGCAAATGATTTCCAACAAAGGCTTTGGGCACAGGAAAAGATTCATCTAAAGCATCGGACTTCTCCATGTCATCAAAGTTCCTTGTATCGTCATCACTAGATAATTCAGGCACGACTGGCGGTACAGAATCTCTCAAGTTTTCAAAACTCCATTGATCATTGACAAAGAATGGATGTTGCTTAATTTCGTTGACACTAGTTTTACCTAATCTTTTAATCCTGTCTGTTAGAAGACCTCTGATAAGAGATTTAGCATCCTTTGAAATTTCTACATCATCAGGAAACTGGAGTGAGTTTCTATGGTCCATGATCTTACCATATGTACCTACTAAACTATCTGCATAGAAAGGAGGATCTCCAATGAGCATTTCATACAAAAATATTCCGACTGCCCACCAGTCACATTCACGGCCATACACGCCTTCACCATTCTGTGATTGTAACACTTCGGGTGAGATATAATCAGGAGTGCCTACCGCATTGCTGGCCCGCACCAGCCCATCAGGTCCCATTCTCATGCACGTACCAAAATCAGCCAGCTTTAGATGCCCGTGTTTGTCAATTAACATATTATCTGGTTTTACATCTCGGTGTACAAAACCCATACCATGAATTACATCTAATGCGAGGACAATTTCCATTGTATAGAACTTAGCCCACTTCTCAGGTATGTCGTAGTTCGACATAAGACTAACAAGGTCACCACCAGGCATGTAGTCCATGACCATGTACAGATACTTGTGGTCTTGAAAAGCGAAATGTAGTTTCAATATCCACTCAGAGTTAGCATGCGCCATTATGTGCCGCTCCTCCCAAAAGAATGTGGAGTCAGATCTCTTGATCATTTCAACCTTACTGAGTAGCTTCATGGCATATACGTGACGTGTAGACTTGTGTCTGACTAGTTGCACTTCACCAAATGCCCCTCGGCCAATCACCTTTATCAAATCAAAATCTGCAGCTTTCATACGCAGGTCTACTATATCTGACGCAAAAGTCTCATCTACAACAAACAAAACACATTTTTATTAATGTCAAGACAAGTTTATTATTTTTTGTATTGAAAGGCTTGCATTTTACTACTTTTTGAATTCTTAATCATTTTATTCTACTTTCGATACCAAAAGTATAGTTAATAATTAATATAAGAGGAAATCCATGAAACCCTAAATAAGTAAACAGTTCATTTTGACAACACCTATACTTATAAGTTTGCAATCATCAGAATAACAAAGTAACATAATGGAACACTAATACCACTCCACCTCCACCCACCACCTGCTCTACTTTACTAATAATTAAGCTCATTACAAAAATAAACTGTGGATTTCAATACTAACATTTTAGGACTTTTTTGAGAACTACAATAAATTAGTTGTATTACGTACCAGGAGAATTCACTGAATCATCTGTGTTTCATATGAATTAGAAGATATGCAAACATCAAAAGCATGTAAGCCTGTGTATTTATGCCTAAATTGAAATACCATTTAGGACACTCCAGGATAAAACTTAATAACCAGGACACAGAAAATACATACCTATTGCTAATTACTTCCATATAATTTAATGAAACATCATTTATCCAGAAAATGTGAAACTTTTATAATTTATCTTCTTCACATTTTGGTTCCGCAATTAATAATTTATATTCAATCAATCCGATGCAAAATAATTATAACAATTTTTTTTTTTTTTTAAGCGTTGCCCCACATTAGTAATTTCTCCTGTATCGTGGGTGCGTTTACAAACATTTAAAACTCACATACACAAACAGCCAGACCCGGAACAACTACTTGCAGGTTATATACAAATATTTGTTCCGTGCGGGGATCGAACCCGCGACACGTAACGCAGCAGTCAATTGCTTAACCACTGCGCCAACCGTGCCGTCTTACTATACTAATATTATAAACATTAAAGTAAGGTTCTTTGTTTGTGCTTTAACGCTAAAACAGCTCCACAGATTTGGATGGAATTTTGGCACCCGGGTAGACCAGGACCTGGGTATACAATAGGATAATATAATAGGATACTTTCTACCCAGATATTCCCATGGGATCGAGACTTATGCGGGTGAAACCGCAGGGCATCTAGTTAATAATAATAGTCTATTGTCATACTGAATTGTATTCAAGCAACACCTACTGCTGACCATACAATGTTACACTTTACAATCATTTATAATTATTATCACTTTAAACGGTGGACAGGTGCCATGAAGGGATCACAACTTTACAACAGCTGTTTGTTAGAGGATGTTTAGGTCCTTGAAAAGATAAAAAGAAAACTATATAAAAAATTGCATTGCCCTTAGTAAGTTGTTATGATCTATTTTCCCTCAAATATATGCTAGGATGTGGAGTTGTGGACACCAGCCCGTTATACAATAGAACATAGTTTCGGGTCTGTAAGTCAATAAAGCCTAAATGAAACAAAGAAAAATATGGGGTAGTCAAAGTATGACCTAAAGAAAGGATGACCCCTATTTCAAACACTGCTAAGCATAATCAACTATCTATCATAAATACAAGTACCATGTTATCATTCCGTAATTGATAAGGTACTACATGTAATGTAATCAAAACAAACTTATTAATTAAACTGCATTGCATTAGATTACAATATTAATTGTCCAGAAATAGAACATCTTTACCATTGCACTAAACACAAACATTGCATATGTAATGAATTTTATTGCAATGTGTTTGTAAATAACAATAGATAAGAATTCTGGGCTGATATTTAATAGCATTAGAACCAATGCACACTTGCTTTTGAATGTTTAAACAGACAAAATGACAAAAAAAAACAAGGTAGGTAATATTTCCTTTCTACATTCAGGAACAAATAAGTCATGTTGACACTATCAATAATATCAAAATCAACAATATTACAGACATTCAAAATCTTCCAGTGAACTATAGAAGCCATTCAGTAATTATCTTTTTTGCTTGCAATAAATATGTAAATGCTTTTTCAATATTCTGAATAACTAAAAATAAACTAGATGTGCCCAAATACTGCTTAGAAGCAATAGGAAAGTGATATTGTTTACAGCGCTAGTAAGTCAGACAGCAGCCAATCTTCTAAAGATTGGCTGCTGTCTGACTTACTAGCGCTGTATGGCTTGATAAACATTAATGAAGTGACATAGAATGAATCAGTTCAGTTAGTTAAGTTGCAAGCATCAATATTGCGTATTCGTGTTTCACTGACTGTTTCCAGATAAACATTCACCAATACAGGTACCTACTGGTTGCATTATCCTAATGAATGTCTAAAAGAGCCTTAATAACAACCGAAACTCAATTGTACCAATTGAGTTCTTATAAATTAGTTTTGGTCTAACATGGTTTAAGAATGGGACATTAGTTATACAACAGTGTATAACTAAATCATAATTCTGATAATGAATTAGCATAGTGTACGTACATCTACTGGTGTATGCCTCAACGTTCTTCATGCGACGGATAGCCGGGTGATCGCAGTCGGAGACGAGCGCCGTCACGGTGTCCAGCAAGCAGTCCACGTTGCCGGTGGATCGAGAGTCACACAGCCGCTCCTCCAGCGCGCGTAGCCGCCGCAAACGTTCTTCGTCCTTCACCGATTCCATGCTGGATCCTATTTCTGACGTCCTCTGCCACTAAGGCTAAACGCCACCGCACATTCTCCCGATGACTGCTCCGTGTAAGAACACCACTCTCATCACGACACATCAACAACGGGATACTGATTTGTTATTCTTGTACTCTAGTTCAGTCGATAACCTACCATTCGAAGGATAACTTATGTTTCATTATCGAAAAATTCAGTTGCTACAGCTCAGAATGACAGCAGATAAAGGTGGTGGTTCTCACAACAAAGCATATGCACGTTTGCAAACACAACACGATGATTATTTACATTTATAAATATCCACGGACTTCCAACGAATTAATAACACTAAATTAACGTAACGATTGGCACAAATATGAAAAAATTAAGTAAAATTACGAATTATTCGACCGCTTGATTGATGAACGATGGATGATCGAACAATAAAGTGAAGTTAGATACAAAATTTTAGGACAAGTTTGCAATGGCGTTTCGGAAATCACTTAAGCTGCTGATACACTACACAAAAAGAGAAATAGTAAGATATTGTTTTATTATAAAAAATGTTTTAAATACGTTTTGACAAAATACTTCAATTTAATTAAAGCATTTTATCTATTATAACTGGTAGGTATTTTTAAGTAATTAGTAGTTTTGCATTAATTATACTTTGAAATAAATAAAGTGCTGGAGGCAGTCATTTTATTTATAAATCTGTGTGTGTGGGAGCTTTTTCCTAGCTCAATGGTGGGAGCCGATCCGGGTAAAGGCTAAACAGGCGCGACACGGGACGCGAGTCGCAAAGCTAATTGGTCTGTGAAGTCGCACGTGACACAAAGGAACCGCCTGTCGTGTGACGAGCGGTGCTTTGTGTCACGCCTAGCGCCTGTTTGTAGGAGCCTTATGGCTCATTCAGCGTATTTCCACCCACTGCTCGGAACCAGTTTCAGCACCAACTCCTGCAAAACACGACCTGCGATCCCAGCCGTTGAAAGGACATGTCCAAAAATGTATGGACCAAAAACCCAGAATCGACAGGAATGAAATGTATACCAGTGGATTGACATTGAAATATAATATAATGTTACCAAGGGGGCAACCCTGAAATCGTTATAGTATAGGAGCTAGGAGCAAAATAAAATAAGAATTTTTTTTTGTTTAAAACAATAATAAAATAAGTTTAGGTCATGTTGTGGCTTAATATGACGTTGTTTTAATGTTGTATCACTTGTGATAATTATCATCAACACATTTCACAAGCAACAGCAACATAATAACAACATCATATTAAATCACAACATAACAAACACTCTGTTTTTTGTATATTTTTTTTCTTTTGGCCCATATATACTACAATCGTTACAGTACTGTGTGTATTATTGGTAATTCTGTGGCTAAAGATTGCAAATATAAAAATAATTGGTATAGTATAGGAGCTAAGAGCCATGTTGTGGGTGAGAATATCGTTGTTAATCATTTATTTTCATAATGTAAGTCTTATTGTGATAAGTTCTAATGATATTTCCTATAACAACAACGACATTCTAATCCACAATAACTTGTGTTACACATGAATGTACAAGCAAAAGAAATACTCTAACTTTTATACTTATTTTTGTTCGCTCATAGATACTACAATCAACGTATTGTGTGTTATTGGTAATTATGTTGCTTTGGATAAAAAAAAATCAACAATTATTATCATAAAAACTTTATTGCCCAAATAATCAAAGAAAATACAGTTTGGAACTATACACGAACTAAAAATATGTACGCGGTTTTGTTGTAGTTGTAACAGTAATCTCTTTTATTTATTAATTATTTTCTATGTCCAAACATACTAAGTCTAAAAATCCCGCAGGTTGAATCAAATCACCTTCGTTCCTCGCCCATGCAAGATAATATATGATACTTATAATATGGGCACAACTACCTAAAGTGCGACGCCCATGTATACAATACATAACTACAATAGTGCTCAGTGACCGCGTGACTATTATATGCTATATAACAATAGTATGTTCTTGTCGTAATGTGTCTTGAATGTATTCTGCATCGCATTAATGTGTGTTCCCTCTCTTCATTAAAATTCACTCTTTCAGGATGCCTGTACACTTCTATTGAGTACACACCTGTTTCTCTTATAATATATGTTCGTAGCAGTACGATCGAGCTAGTTTCACATGATATGTACCGATGGCAAAAATAAGCAGCTCATCAAATGTCATTCTTGGGAAATCTACAACATCCGTTGCCTCCATCCTGGTAAACGCAATATTTCTTTGTGCGTTCAAACGGTTATGATCGACATATTCGGCCAGTTGGTTTTGTCTATTTATGTTTCTTTCGATCATTTCGATGAAGTTCGCAGTCAGGTGACTGTCCCCATATGGTTCTTGCGTTGCGTTAACAAGCGCTGCAGCTATTCTGAAGTCTGTCATTGCCGTGGTTAAAGTGTTATTAAAATATTTATTTCTAAATATTTTAAAATCACGTTTCATTCATCCGTTTATTCTTTCTACCACCCATCGAACTAGCGTCACTAGTCTCGACTTATTAGCAGCTTCAGTGCTCAGCTGACTTTCATGTCTACTTAATGTCTGTGGCGTGTAGACCCTGAATCCACATTCCTCTGCATCTGGCAGAGCGTCCCGAAACCCCCTATCTAAAACCATGACGTCGTCGGGTTCAAAAAACCATCTTATCGGAGCTTCTTCCATAGGTTCGTTGTGATTATCCAAGACCTGTTTCAATATTGTTGCATCGGACGTTCTAGCATTATAAGGTCCTGTCACTTCTATTATATATCCATCGCAACATACAAGCATAAATGGCTTTACTAGATTGGAATATTTATGTAAACTGTAACTCAATCTCTGAAATAAGAAGTTTGGGCTCTTTTGTATGTATAAATATGTCCCATCCATAATAACAATGGCTTTTGTATGATCTTCAGTTCCAAAAATATAATTAGGTATAATTCTATTTCTTGCTATAACTTCATTCCGGGTAATATGGTCAAATCCAAGATGGCGTGGAACATAGTCATTATTGAGACATTCTCTTGTTTGTTTCATTTTTTGACATATTGCTGACTTGGATAGGCCAAAAACCGTCTCCAGTCTTCGGCAAGGTGCACCGCTTCTCAGTTTAGATAAATAGATACCCAAGATTGTGTTTCTGTTGGATCGTTCTTGTAAAGAAAAGGTTTCTTCTAATATGCTATAGAATTGCTGGTGACTTATACCGATCCAATTATGAAGTTCGTCCGGACTTATTTCATCAATTTTTTCAAAATCCAGCAGCTTTTTTTTTCGAGAGCCTGAGTGTATAACTCTACTATATCGCGTAAGTTCTCGCCTCTGAAATCGTCTTGACGTCTGGCGATGTTTCCTGGTAAGTCCTCCCAAGTAGTATTCCTTAAGTGGTGTGAACATATCCGTGCAAGAGGTGGTATGTATAAATGAAAGTAGCTTAAAATATATACTTTCATTGAACTGGGCACAGCGCGAAGTCCAAACTCCTACAAACGTCGACAATACATCGTCTTGACGTGTTTGCTGCGCGTGCGAAGCCAGGTGTAGATATCGATGCAGTTGGAGGTCTGGGTGGTGGTGGAGGAGGTCGTCTTAAGCTATAGTCTATGCGCTGCCAGCACGGATGACAAATAGCTCTGGAGCCATCAAATGCAATCTGAAATAAGCAAGAACATTCCCTCGTTAGTCTCACATTCATTTTAAAGTACCTATTGTTTATGGTATACTATCTGATATGTATACAACGTGAGTTTTACATCTATAGCGAACACATGAAAATACGCGAAACTAGACTCATTATGATGAATTGACGACGAATATTAGTCGTAGTTATTGTGCGTTGTCAGTTGTGTTAGTTTAATTACTATTCTATACTAATCCAAACAAAACATGACGCAATATGATAACACGCCGTGTCGAGCGACGCCGCTGACATGGGGGTATCGCCTTGATTATAAGTTAAGATGAAACTACATACTATATTATATGTAATTGAGTAACCATAGTACTTACTTCTTGTGGCGCTTGTAAAGTGCTGAACATATGCTCCACGAAGTCCCGGTGTGACTCCAGAAACTCGAGGGACAAAACATGATGCCGCCTTTGTAGAACAGAACGGGGACAAGTCACACAACGGTTACGTTCATCCATTTTAAACAATATCCAGTCGCAAAGAAAATCGAAGTCCGGTTTAACGCGCCACAGTTTCGAATCAACAAGAAAAATCAGTGTCCAATATACAAAAGCAGAGGTCAAGTTAAAATCCACGAAGTAAAACAAAGCACACAGATCACAACGAAAACAAACGAAGGACTGCGACGGGATATGGTCGTTAGTCGTTACCTGCCTACCACACCGCCCCGCCCCCACGTCACCCCGCCCGCCGCGCCGCGCCCGCGCATAATAGCCAGTAGCAACTGTGTATTTTTTTATTTGCAATCCTTAGCTACAGAATTACCAATAATACACACAGTACTATAACGATTGGCCTATGATCTACGGGCCAAATAAAAATAAAAAACAAAAAAAAAGAATTTTTTACTTATTTTATTTTGCTCTTAGCTCCTATACTACAACGATTTCAGGGTTGCCGCTTTGGCAACATTATATTATATTTAAATGCCAATCCATTGGTACACAGTTCATTTCTGTCGATTCTGGGTAATTTTTTGGACATCATCTTTTCTCTGAATACGTGTTACTAAAGCTTCTAAAGTAAATTACAGTAGTTTTTGGTGAATGCTGGTACATACGGGTGGCAGACTAAGCCCGCCAGGGGTCCGGCGGGGCGAAACAAATGCAGGCTCCACCGGTATTCTCAGTTTATGTAGGTATTTAATGTAACAATAAAAAAAAATTGTGGCCCATGGCTGAGCATAGGCCTTCTTTTTCCTTTCAAATCTCTCTGTTTGGCGCTTTCTCTGGCCATGGTGGCCCCGCAAACAGTATTAGATCGTCACACCACCTTCGCCGCGGTCAACCTCGACGGCGATGTCCTCCCTCAGGCGACCGGTGAGGACGATTTTGGCCCATATCCCCGGGTGCATTCATGCAACGCGGCCTGCCCACTCGCACTTCAGCCTTGCTGTTTTCCTCCAACATCCGCTACATGAGTTATGGAGCACAGGGTGGTGTTTCTAACGCGGTCTGTTCGCTTGACCCCTATTATGCTGCACTCCATTGCCCGCTGGCAAATCTTGAGTATGGACTTCTGTTGTTCAGTAAGTTCGTACCTTATGTTAGGACTAGCTGGATGCACATGCACCTGTTGATGAGTTTTCTTTTCAATGTTATACAGGGTTATTTGTAATACGACGGCAATCCATTAAGGGGATATAGGGGTAGTTATTTGCAACCAAATGACCCCTTATGACCCTTAGGCAAATGTCAACCATTTTCCAGTAATTTGACATTATATTTTTTTGAAGATATCCGAGGGGCAATTCCCGTATTTTTAACGTTCGCATTCTAATCTCAGTCTCAATCTGTCAAAAATTGTTTAGCGTTTTAGTTTTCTCTGTCTACGGTTTACCTCTTAGAATAATAACTAAAGCAGTTTACCTCGAGTTTACCTACATGTTTGACATTTGACTGTCGCTAAGATGCATAGACTTATAATAGCTAAATGCTAAGATGAGATTGTGACTTCATTTTGAACGTTTTTAACTTCGGGAATTGGCATTCCTTTTTGGAATTGGTAGGTATAACTTGCGTTGTGATTATACTGTATCTACACCACGGCACTCGCACCCGACAGGATACTTTTTTATATTTTTTTCAGAGAGGTGCATTTTCATCTTCATATCATGCTATTCACAGACGTAGCTGGTTTTACATGGGGGGGTCATTGAAAAGCAAGAATGCAGAGAAAATGCGCGAGGCTGGCGGAAATAGGAGTTTTTAAGCGGTCGTCGCCTTCGCCTATTAGTGTGGAGTGTATTGTAGGTACTCTTACTGTCGTAAATAAAACTACTCGCTAAAATAAACGGTCAACCGAACTTGAATGTACTGTCTTTATTTTCTAAAACACTCTAGTTATGTGTACACACGGCTACAGATCAAGCTATAATTTCCAGTATAAGCTGATCTCGCATTGTATAAGATTTCCTTACAATGAGAGGTCATTGTAAATTGGAAATGTATAGCTTGATGTGTAGCCGTGTGTACATTATAATTTATACAAGAATGACTCCCACGCACTTCCCCCATAACTCTAACCATACCCCCGACGTCCTCAATGTAGCGCTTCTAAAGAATGTCTACCTACGGTTGGACTCTATAGAGGCGGTGCAAGAGCTCACCTGGGACCACCGACCAGTTGTCATCAAAATGGCATCCGCATAGGTCTCCCTGACCCCAACCAACCCCCGTCCACCAAAGTGGAAACGGACTGGAGGAAAGTAAGCGAGTGCTTGAAATCCAACACGTCCCCCCACTTGGACTCCATCCCCGACCATTTCGACTCTATCGCTGACACGACGGCGGCGATCGACTCATTCACTGGACACGTACAACAATCAGTCCTGAACAATTGTTCAAGAGAAATTCCAGCGACGGATGACCATCGCTGGAAAATGCCGGACGATGTACGTGAACTGTTGAATGAGAAGAACGCGGCTGTCCGTCCATACAGCAACTTTCCCTGCGACGCGAACAAAGCGCTACTTACAGAGATCTGTAAGGACACGCATAGCGGAGCTGCGTAGCGCGGGCTAGGACAGGATGCTGAGCGAGCTAGAGTCTACCCATCTGGCCTTCTGGGACCTTCAGAGGAAGCTCAAATCCCAAGAAGTAGTCTCCATGCCCCCCCTGATTCGCCCCGATAAAAAAAATCACTTTCGATGATGTCGACAAGGCTGAATGCCTCGCCGACAGTCTTGAGGCCCAATGCACACCCGGCTCTCAACCAGTTTACCAAGCTCACCTCTCCGAGGTCGACGCTGAAGTCGAACGCAGAGCTTCCCTCTCCCCTGTCGAAGACCCTGAGTATCCTCTGCCTCCAGTTACTCCAGATGAAGTACAGGATATTATCAAGGCACTTAATCCCCGAAAAGCTCCCGGCTCAGACGGAATCACCAATCGGGTGTTCTAACTTTTCCCTGCCCACCTAATAATGCTAATGGTTACCATCTTCAATGGTGCCTTGAGCAACAACATCTTCCTACAAGAGTGGAAAAAGGCTACCATCATCGGTATCCCTAAGCCCGGCAAGCCAAAGTCCGAGCCCACCAGCTACCGTCCCATCAGCCTGCTCAACGTTCTCGGTAAAATCTATGAGAAGCTTATCTAAAAGCAACTCAGAAATTACGCCGAAACAAAGGGCCTCATCCCTAACGAGCAATTTGGTTTTCGAACCCAACACTCCTGCGTTCAACAGGTCCACCGTATCGTCGAACACATAAGCGTTGGCTTTCAACGTGGTTCGATGACGGGCGCCGTATTCTTCGACATAGCGAAAGCGCTCGACAAAGTCTGGCACAACGGCTTATTATACAAGCTTTACAAACTTGGTGTGCCATACCGTCTCGTCCTTATCCTACGAGACTACCTGTCAAACAGTACATTCCGTTATCAAATTCGTAGCGATTTGAAAACACACACCTGAACCGTTAGCAACTACGCGGAAAAAATATGGTATTTATATATCATCTATCTACATTAGGATTTAGTAAATCTGTAAATTATTGTTTTACTTTTAAAATTTTATATTTTACTATGTAAGCAGCCAACTGCAAAAACAATGGTAGCATAGACAAAAGTAGGCGATGATTCTGCAAAGGATAATCAGTCATTCGTGTTCTATTTCATTCATTCAATTTTGTTCATCGTCGAATGGAACATGGCGGTGCTAGGCAGGATGTGCATAAGTTTTTGATTTTTGCATTTATATTAGCGAGTTGCTTGTATCAATCAGCTTTCTGAGTAATTTCTGTCATATTTCGGGTGTTATAATATTTATTATTGTGTAAGAGCTAATTCGTCACTAGAACCTCCAGTCTGGACTTAGTTCTGCAATGAAAATTATTATTCGTTGGTAGTGTAAAAATAATTGTGACAAATATATCACTTTACCTCAGGTAAACTGTTGTTTTATGTAATTTTCTCACATGTTTGGTAAATACAGTTTAACCTGGGATCCTATAATCCAAGGTATCATCCTACAATCAGTCACTAAAAAGTTACGAGCCTGCCCCATTTTGGTTCAAGTTCATTCTCGTGTTATTCTGTCCATCTTTACTTTTAAATTTTATTGAAATCCTTTAATATTTACTCTCCTTTTGTTGATGAATAAGAATCGGGTTGAGGAAATACTATCCAGGTTAATTTTTCACGGGGATAACTTTTCTTTGTGGTCCTTAATCACGTGTGGTTCAGGTCGTTATGGGGTCAATAACTGCTGACTACGAATTATTTTCGTTATAATCGCCTAACGGGGAATGTAAATAATTAATAAATAAGCGAATTTGTAGGGCATAATAACTTCTATGATGAGCTTTGCTTACAAGTTATAAATTAAGCTCAGGTGTGTAAATTTACGTCGAGTAAAGCACGCTTGTGCGCAAATCGCACCTGGGTGTGATCGATGTATTAATCGGCACAATGCATGTGCAGTTCACCTTGGCGCAGGGCGCAGGATATAGACAGGGCGCAGGGGAAGGTGGGGGCCGAGGGTAGTGCGGGGCGGGGGCCCGTCCGACAGTCAGCTGTGCAAAGTGTCATGTTGTCGCGTCGCTTTGTACCCAGCCGTGGGAAGTGGCCTAAATTGTGCCCCTCCATTGAATCTTGAAATTTGATTCTGTTATTGTTACTAACTCTATCAAAAATCTTGATGTTTAACAAAATAAATAAATATCAAAACTTATGTAGTGAAATGAGTGTAATATCAAGACAATCTATTCCTTTGTGACAAACAAGTTTTTGGTGTTTCTGAACATCTTAAATATTTTAAACTCCAACCCTGACAATACAACATCTAGGTATGTGTTTGTAGGTGTATCTTATCTATTGAAATCTAACATAGTATGGTACTGACAATTATTATTATCTAGATTAATCATAATATTCTAGAGATACTTAAAAAAAAGGTAAATCAGAAAATTTGGAACTACCAGGGTATCCAGTAATCATTTGATTGCTTCTTCAATTGCATTGTAGCAATACTACTCAATGTCTTGTGAATGGCTGTACATAAACAAATTAATTTCCCATATTATTGAAAATAAATTTGTTTTGTACAGCACTGTTAAATTACGAGTACAAAATTCAAATAACATTTGAACTTGCATAATTTTAGTTAAAAGTTTGCTTTGTGCAAATGTTTTCATTGTTTCATGTGTGTTTGCCATTTGCCATTGTTGTGCAATCAAAAATGTTTCAATAAAGTCCTCTTTATGGTTTACCACTGAATGCCGACGATAACAGCTATAATCACACTTTTCTTGCTCTCAATGTACAAACTTAATCAGTGTTTCATTACAATTGTTGATTGATATCCTGTAATAAAAAATATTATTTTACAAATGAAATGGCATTCCAAATTTCATCCCAATAGCTTACAATTTATTTATTTTTCAAGTGTAATAATTTTGAAAGAATTCCACACTTTTTCAAATCTTCCTCGAATTAGCTATCATGTAGCCACTACAATGCAACTCTATTATACTGGTGTGTGGGTTGTTTGAGGGTCAAATATCAAATTTCATACTGCAGGGACTATTTATAGGAATGTACACAGTAGGTATACATAAAGCATTACATAGTTTACTCCTAAGGCTAATTTGGCATCATATTTCATTTAAACTTACTGCTGCTCAGTGTAAATGTTTATAATTTATGTAAATGAAAAAGAACCTTTACATAAAAAAAGTTTTTCAAGTAACTGTCTTGCTTATTTATTTAATTGATCTATTTAATACATATCCTTTTGATAAAATGTATAAAATCATAGACTAATAATTTTTGTTTCAGTGTGCCGTGGAGGTCATGGCTACGCTCATTCAAGAGAATGGTATCAAGGAGCTGAGCAAAGGCACACATGGGGTGATGCCCAACCGTGGCATATCCACACATAGTGTTACAAATCACATGGTGCCCGACCATGAGTATTGCGAAGCTGGCTCAACTAGTGCGCAGCAGATGCAGTGCTCCGATTCAAACGAGCCGGTGCCGCCGCCCGTGCCCATCGAAGAGGAGGAGGACACGCCCGAAATAGATATAATGATAAACAATGTTGTGTGCAGTTTTAGTGTTAAGTGCCACTTGAACCTTAGACAGATAGCATTAAACGGTGTTAACGTAGAGTTCCGCCGCGAGAACGGAATGGTAACCATGAAGCTACGGCGCCCATACACCACCGCGTCGATCTGGTCATCGGGGCGCGTGACGTGCACGGGCGCCACCAGTGAGGACCAGGCCAAGGTGGCGGCGCGGCGGTACGCGCGCGCTCTGCAGAAGCTAGGCTTCCAAGTGCGCTTCCGGAATTTCCGTGTAGTCAATGTATTAGGCACCTGTCGGATGCCCTTTGGTATAAGGATCATATCTTTCTCCAAGAAATACAAAGAAGCAGAGTAAGTATTTTTATTAAACCATATTTATACCTACTTAACTTTACTACCCAATCTTATCATACAGCTAGAATGAACCTAAAATATCAAATTCTATATTTTTATCTTTTACGTTCAGTCAGTTTCAAATTAAAAAATCTTTGTTTACATTAATAGTGTTGATTAAGTGGATGTTTGGCTAAGACGGTCCTAGCAGCTAAACAATGACATTTTTCTGTAGTTTATCAACAAAGATCTCTTATTGAGCACATAAAAATTTTATCCATTCTTGAGACTCAAGAAGATTGTAATTCCCTTGTCAAGAAATGCTAAAAATACTTATTTGATACTTTTTTTATTGGTTTTGCAAAACTTCCTACTATTTGCAAATATTAAAATTAGTATAGAAAGTGTCGCTTTTTCTTATCAACCAATGCAAACTGTAGAGTCAGGGTTCAGATGAAATTGTTTTGTTTTTGTGATAAACTAGCAGACCCTGCTTGGTTAAGTTTGCTTAAAACATTTTGTTGGTAATTTATAGAACATTTTGCATGAAATTTGAGGTGGTAAATTCTTAAAGTTGTTATGAGACAGACATTGATAGGACATTTTTTTTTATAATTTTGTGACAATTTTGGTTTCAACATAAACAATTTGTATAGTTAAAAACTATCATCCAATCACACTGGGAAAAAAATATTAGACTTGCAGTATTTATGTGTGCATGAGCATAAAACCATGGTTGTTAAGGGCTTGTAATTAATATCTTTTAAATTATTATACTAGGCTATTTTTGAGATATAAATAGTATGCATTATTAACAAGGTAATAAAAAAAAAGTACTTACTGTACTTAAAAATGAAACAGC
This sequence comes from Brachylomia viminalis, assembly GCA_937001585.2. Lineage (NCBI taxonomy): Eukaryota > Metazoa > Arthropoda > Insecta > Lepidoptera > Noctuidae > Brachylomia > Brachylomia viminalis. The sequence goes on from OW443301.2 coordinate 7,113,622, forward strand.
CTTCCTTCTGGTGCTTTTTGGTATAAAATCCAGACTAAAGAAGAAAACTAATACTGTGGTAGACAGAATACCAAGGCTTAAGGGTATGTTGAGTTGAAATAAATCTTGACAATTCATTCCAAATCTTTGTAACTGATGCAGGGAGCAGCTTTGTTAATGATTGATCCTACAAACAGCTCTGTCTAGCTGTATTGAAGCAACATAATATATGACTTTCAAACAACTTTTAAGTAACAATGTTTGTATATTAATAAAATGTGTACTAAGCTTATTTTTAGTGGGAGGTTTATCTGGATAGCTTACACCTATTAAGTACACGGCACGGTGTCTTTACGGTATGGCGTATTAACCGCGCTGTGGAATAAACGTGTCTGTCAACAAGCTTCCATAGTGCAATAACTTACAACACTGATGACCGTGCCTACACACGGCGGAAAAACCGTAGTTTACACGGCAAGAAAAACGTGTGTGTACAAAGGGCCTTAGGCTGTTGTAATTTGTGCAAAGAAATATTGGAGCAGTTCAAAATCTTCATTTTCCTTTATTTCAGTTATGAACCAGAGCTTCACCCAGGTGTCACTTATAAGTTATACAACCCTAAGGCCACACTCAAGATATTCTCCACAGGAGGTGTGACTATCACAGGTACATACATTTTCCTTTCGAACCTCTACCAATTTCTTTAGAGGAAATAACAAATGTTATTTTTTAATCCAGCCTCATAACATCCCATAATTCAACCATTAATTTAAAATGTCTGTTATAATTGAATTAGTATAAATCAAAATACCTAACTAATAAACTAAACAGGATAACACAACATGTAAGTTTATTTATTACCTACCCTGTTTAGTTAAACAAGTGCGATATGATAAACATGTAAGTTTATAATATTACCCTGTTTAGTTTAATAAGTGCAATAGGATAACAAAAACATTGAAGTTTATCCTGTTTAGTTTAACAAGTGCAGTAACAGGAATAGTGAGTTTGGGACATATTCAATTATTGTAATCAACCTATTTGAAGGAAATTCTTAATGTGATGGTGAAAGGGTTTCTCGTCTTTTAATATGCATTAACTGATTAACATCCTTATAAAGACGATTGCGTGTGACAGACTCTTAAATCTCAGCAAGAAGCCATGTGGCCATGAGCTCTAAAATTTAGATCGAATATTCATTTGGTAGGAAATAAAAACGGAATGTGCCAGCAGCTTCAGATTACCCGTGACTCATAAATTAAATCAGATAAAGGGTTATTTTAATACAACTGACGGGATGACATTACAACATGTTTAACAGTTTTAGGAATTTTATTGTACATAAAGAGTAAGCACTCGTAAATCTTACTCATTAGTTACAATAGTCTTAACTGAATCCCGTAGTCCCGTCCCGTAGCGTCTGCATTGGCTTCATAATTATTAACTTTTCTTTTGCGAAATGTCTAATATGAGAAAAGCGAATTAAATCTGCAGTCAGTTGGGGGTTCTTACGAGTCCACCCTGTGGCGGATTAAGCCCGTCAGAGGCCCGGGGCGGCAAAGCTGAATGAGGCACCCCAGCTTTAAAAAAAATTTAGTTTTACAAGCTTTTTATTCAGTTCACATTTGTATGTATAAATAAGTGTTTGTTTATTTCGTTAAAATCTGACAAGTGAAATTGAAATTTAACTTAAATTATTTAGGCTAAATAAACATACATACCTACACTAAAGAATGGATATGGGTGAGGAACATAAAATACGACACAATCGACAAAAAAAAATTATAAAATAAATCAAATATAGTTTATTTATATTTTTTGTAGCGTGTGTTGTCGTGGGTCGTTTTTGTTGTGTTTTCGTGCCTTCAATTTACTGAACTCTTCAATAACTTTTGTGAAATCGATTTTTTTTTAAATTTTTAATTCTATTGAAAGCACGGCTAGATTAACCAGTCGCTCTTGACCCATTGTAGATCGAAGATAATTTTTAATTAGTTTAAGTTCCAAAAAACTCCTCCCATGATGCAACTGAGAATGAGATGCCAATGGTCAAGAAGTATTGCGGGGTATTAAGTATTTCAATGACGATAGAACAAATTGAGTAAAACGCCATCTATTGCAAAGCTAAACTTTTAAGCTACTTTATCATTCAGTGGGTTCGAATTGAAATAAAAGGCTTCATTTATCTTTTTCGTTGAAAATACGTGATTTATGATTGTTAATTTCATAATTGTTACCTATGCTGCCATCTATTGAATTTTCTTCAAGACTAATTATAATTTGTTCGAGTTGAGACCCCATGATCAGGGGAACGCGGAGGCATTTGCTCGACCGACCGGAGGCCCGGGGCGGGCCGCCCCTTCCGCCCCCCTGTTAGTTAGTCCGCCACTGTACACCTAAAATTATATAATTTCAACCACAGGTTTTATTTTCTCGTAACTCAACTTGGATAAAATTTAATAGGATAAGAACGCCGGAAAACCATTAATAAACTTTACGATAACAACACAACAGGCCATGTAAAAATATCTTGAAGGACTTACTAATTTACTTTACTAATTTAAAACACGAACATAGCAGACCATAATATACCTTTTTTCGTAGGGTGAAATGGTAATAATCCTAATTGTTTTTATTTTATCATCTTGTACTGTCATCGTGTTGGGCAAAGGTCCATCCAAGGCGTCCCGTCGCACGGTGGGCTGAAAATCAGCTTTCATAGACTTGGGGATTTCAATCATCAAGTGCCAGATTTTTTGCCGGATATCGTTTCTATTAGTTGTTACTATATTCAAAAATGACACCTCAGGTAATTCTGCACAAAAACGAAGGAATTATAATTTTTTTACGAAAAATTTGTATGAAGCTAGTATGAAAAAGTTAATTATCTCGCAAACAGCAAAGAAAACCGTAATATCCTTACAGGTGGTTATAGTACTAATTATTTATGATTTTTTGACATATTATGTCATATAACGGTTATGGCTGCTAATTTTTTTTTTTTTTAATTTTTTTTAAATCGTCAAAATATTTTTGTTTGTTTTTACACATGAAACTGTTCCTTTTGATTTTGTAGGTTGAGGAACACAGACTTTTAACAACATGTAACATAAAATAGCATCACCCCTATATTCCCGAAGGAGTAGTCAGAGGTTTTATAGTACATCCACACTTAGACAACTATGTTTGAATTGGATATTTATCAATACAAAATGAGTTTTAAAACTTTACATACATCCAAAATACCAAATAACAAATTGTTTAGTCTTCTAATAAGTCTGAATAGGTGATTAAATGATTGTTAATGATTTCTGATAAGTAAGCTAATTTGTTGATTAGTTGTGCTAAGAGTTGTAAGAAATGTTTTGGACGATTATAAATTTTCATTAGCACATCTTTTAAAACTCTAATGAGGGTAGTTAACTAATTATCGACGTTTTGCAATAAAAGGGCTAAAATTTTGCTTTATAATTTAGATTGTTCACAACGGTGTAACTGCTAACACAAAATTTTTGCCCTGCGACTATAAAATCTTAAAATGGAAAGTTTAATCACCAATTTAGACTTGTTTGTTCTTCTAAAAAGTGAAGTACTTCATTTAATCATGAAGTATTGTTTGGTGCAGTTGTATCCCGCATAGGCGATTGCCTTTCTACCTAAGATCGAGTAACTCTCAAAGAATTTTGTCGATAACCACCTGTAAGGACATTACGGTTTTCCTTGCTGTTTGCGAGATAATTAACTTTTTCATACTAGCTTCATACAAATTTTTCGTAAAAAAATTATAATTCCTTAGTTTTTGTCCAGAATTACCTCGGGTGTCATTTTTGAATATAGTAACAACTAATAGAAGCAATATCCGGCAAAAAATCCGGCACTTGCAGATAGAAATCCCTAAGTCTATGAAAGCCGATTTTCAGCCCAGTGTGCGTCGGCTTTGTGCGGTTTTCCGCGACTCCTTCTAGCTTTGTCAGGGCTCCAATCTTGTATGTAACGCCCGCAAGCATAACACCCAAAATGTTTAATCACGATGTCATAATTCTTTTCCCCGTATCCCAATTTATTTGTGGTCGACGCAACATGTCTTTTTGTACCATACTTCTCAATTAGTCGTCGTCTCGGTAGACACCCCCTTTGTGGCCATATCATCTTTCACACAGTCCGTCCTTCGTTTCTTTGGTCTTCCCCTACTCTTATAGTCAGAACATTCTTACTCGCCGACATTTTCAGACTCCCTCGTATAATACTCATTTCTATTTTATTTTTTAGCTTATCACCACACATCTTTCTTAGTATTCTCATCTCAGCTGCATGCTACATTCTGATCCATACAAGACAGCAGGTCTAATTATTGTTTTATAAATCTTCCCCTTAAGTTTAAGGGGAACGCGAGAGATTGTTCCCGTGACCTGCCGCCATTTCATCCATCCAGTGTACATTCTGCGCTTCACGATCACGATACATTGTAATGAGTTGAATGCTTGTCGGCAGCCCGGAGCGTGAGTGACGTGCAGTCGGCGGTGGAGCGCATCTTCCCGCTGGTGTACGAGTTCCGCAAGCCGTTGACGCCCGCGGACGAGGAGCTGCTGCGCCAGAAGCGCGCGGCCCGCTCCGGCGCACCCGCGCCCGCGCCTGCGCCTGCGCCCGCGCCGCCGCCCGACGACACGCGCATGCACCTGGTCACGCTGTCCGACGACGACAACGACGCCTGGGAATGACGCGGTGGGGCCGCGCGCGCCTCCGTCGCCCACTGAAGCTCCCGACGCGACGCCCCGTGCGGGAACGAAACGAACTCTATATTGGCATCGAAGCAATAACTGTCGGTTGTTAGTGCGATCGCGTGTGACTCGTCGGCGAGCTGTTCGGTTCATGCCAAAGATATTTATTAGGGGAGGTGCTTCGCGCCCGGTCCGGCCTGCGCGCGGCTGCGACCGCTCGGCTGAACGTTCTGCGAAGCGCCCGCGCTTCTTTACCCTTCGTATGTACGATTGTATCGTTTTTGTGATGACCTGTGACCTCTTTAGTATGCGTAGATGAAGTCGAATCGTTTACGTTGAAACCAAAATTGTCATAAAATTATAAAAAAAAAATGTTCAAATAAATCTCGATAGCGATACTCAGTCTCGTTTTTCATTTGCCGTTATGATGTAGAATTTGTAGTGATAATAGTGTTCAATAAGATTTGTTCTAAGAATGAGATGACTGAACGATAGAAGTTAGTGATTGTAAATATGGAAGCTTCGACATTATACGTTTCAATAAAAAATATGTTTGTTTCATTTAATAGAACTTTAATATCCAATTTTTTAAATAATAACACAACCACACAGTTGCCTTATGAATCAGACTCATGGGTATCGTACTCGTCGCTCGTGAACCTGGGCTGCGAGGGGCGAGGAGGTCGGCTGAGCTTTAATTCTGACTTCTCTATTCGCTGATTCACACACCCTTTCGGTGTCCGAATGTATGCGCTCATGTCCACAACAGCCAGCCGAGGGGTTTTGACCGCTGTTCCTGTTAAATAAACTATTTACAACACAAATATTCATTTGCACAAGTTCGTTGATACTGCATAGTCCAATATTGTTCCCGGTGCCATCCACGCATTTCTAATCGATGTTACCCAAGTTAAGTCACCCACCACAGAGTACATTTTTATCACCCACGAAACAAACGTCACACTCAGTTTATTGTTCAAAGGCCGCACTACAAGAATAATTGACAAAAGTGTTCCAAAGTACAGCGACGTACTGGCAGAGGCAAGTATACTGCGCAGAGAGCTATTCGACTGATGACGGTTCGTGTCCATGGTTGCTCCACAATAGCCCAGAGATCTTCACAATTACTCGTTTGGACTTGATGATTTTCTTAATAGCTATCAAACTCTTCCTCCCTCTTTTTTCTCCAGTTAAATTTGCAAATTCCCTGCCCCTTCTATAGACTACGTACCTGTCGTCGAACAGCTCGCTGCTCAGAAGCAGAACATCAGATCAGAACTACTAAGCCAAGCGTCTGATAATATAATTACATCTAAGTCGTTGCAGCTTATATTCCAATAGAAAACATGGGACTTTGTTCGTAGGCAAGGATTTTGGTTAAAAAAAATTATGGAGTTGAATTTTATTTTTATGTTAGTCCGTATAGCAAGCAAAACAAAAATAATAGTATGAGAATGAGAAAAAAAATTACAACGTTATAATAATCTTTATACCATTCCCCCTCTAAAAAGCTTATTTTCATCCCACCATCTCGGAAAGAGTATTTTTAATCTTCAATATCTGAGTGGAAAAGCCGTTTTTATTCTCTCGAGGATAAAGTAAATTGAATTTAGAACATCGTGTGCACTAAGTTTGTGAATTAAAAAAAACATTAAACCTATTTACTGCTACCTCTATGGTGCCGAATATATCGTACAACTTTTTTTAAATTTGTTAAAAACTCAGACTCGGAACCTTCTTGGTGTTCTTTTTTCAATTTGCTTTGTACGCGGTTCTTTACGCGGCATTTTTTCACGTCATTGTTAAACCTTATATTAAAAACAAGAAACTTGAAAACAAGTGAAAAAACTAAAATGAGTGATTCTAGCGACGAGGAAGTTTGCTTGACGCCAACAGAATTGACTGAAACTGTTAATAATGCGCAAATGAGCTTTCTCCCTCAACAATCACGCGAGAAGTATTTAAAACAGTACGATATGTTCAACACGTGGCGACTAGCAAAAGGAGCCAAAACTTTCTCAGAAAACGTTTTGCTGGCATATTTTATAGAATTATCCGAGAACAAGAAAGCAAGCACTCTATGGAGTACGTATTCGATGCTAAAAGCAACAATAAAGATGAAAAAAGACAAACATATCGATACCTATCCTAAATTTGTGGCATTTTTAAAAAGAGCCTCATCTGGTCATCAACCAAAAAAATCGAAGGTTTTCACAGTATCTGATATTGAAAAGTTTCTTAACGAAGCACCCGATTCCGTATATTTGGCGGCAAAAGTAAGTCAGTTGCACATTCAGTATCTACTTAAGTATATTAATCTCAATTAAATAGTATACTTAGTAGATGTTGATAGGCATAATTATGCGTTCATATCAATTTTATTCATTTATCTACTACAATACTCTTTACGTTACAGGTTGTTCTTATTATTGGAATAAACGGAGCATGTCGAACTAATGAACTAACACAACTTAATGTCAAAAACATTGAGAAACATTCAGATGACTTACTATTAATTAATTTACCTAATACAAAGACAAAAAGAGACCGCAACTTCGTCATTCGCAAGGAATACGTAACGATTGTTGAGAAATATCAAGCCTTACGCCCGCCTAACACTCCAATCAATCGATTTTTTCTACAGTATCGCAATGGAAAGTGTGTTAGACAGCCTATGGGTACTAATAAAATTGGCAGTATCCCACGAGAAATAGCAACATTTCTTGAACTTCCAGAACCCCTGTTGTACACGGGTCATTGTTTCCGACGAACTTCAGCCACACTTTTGGCTGATTCCGGAGCTGATCTCCTGTCCCTTAAGCGCCACGGAGGCTGGAAGTCCAATGCAGTTGTAGAGGGATACATAGAGGATTCCATCCAAAATAAGTCTAAAATATGTGAAGGCATCGTAGGAGCCATTACACTGAAAGAGCCTCAATCGGATCCTTGGACTGGCCCTTCTACATCAAAAATAAGCCGCTATGAAACACCTAACCATCTCTCTCTCTCTCCAACATTCACGCCAAGGGAATCCGATGAATCGGTACAACTATTAAGTATGACAGATAGTTTACCGAAAAACAGTACACAAGTGACTAACACCAATATTACAGTACCAAACAAAAATATTACACTCAATTTAAATAACTGTAGCAACGTTACTTTAAAATTTTCTTAATTATACCTTAGTATTATTTTGTTATAATTTAAAGATTATTCTGTAATACTTACCTGTCATAATGTAGTAATTAATACCTAAACTGAAATAAAAGTGTACCTATCTTGTGATTGTAAACGTTTTTTTTTTGCATTTAGTCATTTCCTCGCTGAGGTGGAATGAAAAGTTACGTGTTGCACTCGAGTGCAAAGATTTTTCACCTCGTGCTCTTTTGATTCCCTCGCTAACGCTCAGGATTCTAATTTTGAATCACTCGCTGCGCTCGTGATTCAATTTTAGAATCCTTCGCTTGCTCGGTCATCAAAATTGAACACGCGGTTAAAAAGCAACTTTGCACTCTTGTATAACAAATAACTATTTGAAAAAAAAAACTATCTAGCAAGCTACGTCAACATCACTTGAAAAAGAAATACATCTGACTTGGCTGTATGGGCCAAGATCCCTTTGCCTGTCCTTAATTAGGACTAAAAGAACAACCAAAAAAAAATCACTACAAAATAAAATAATAACATGGACCAACTTAGTACACGACGAAAACCTAATAAATAAGTCAAAAACTAGTTAGGTTAGGTTATGTTCGGGCGTACAGCCGAATTAGCACAACTATGCCTTATATGGAATTTGCAACCGTAGATAAATTAAATAATATGTAGAAAGGTACATACTTACCAGTTCTTATTGTTGTTTTTGGTCTACAATATTGAAGCCACTTATTTGCTATCATCTCTTCTTTGGGAAAAGAAAAAAACCTTATTACTCCGCCGTTTTTACATCTGTTTTTACAGTTTAGTACGGAACATTTAACCATTTTTTTTTCTTGTGTATCTTTCAAACACAGTTTTTACACAGTTTTTATAGTACCTAACTAATGTTTGGGAACCACAGTATTTTGCTCACCGAGCGAAACAACGCTATAGATATGAGCGACACGACGATAGTGATGAAATGGGGAGCTGTCAGTATGTCACTTGTCAATCCGATGTGTGGCTACTGTGTGTGATTGAATTACCTGAGCAAAATGCATTTTACAACTTATCAAAGCAGTTATGAACTAATAATTAAATATGTTAATTAATTTAAAACTAAAAAGATGAATCACAAGAGTTACTAAATAGTTAAGCTAGTTAGTAATTTATTTTATTTTATTACCTAATTAAGAAAGTCCCTAAATTTACTGAAACGGACAATCAATGGCAACACTTATCGTGACGTAGTCTTAGGCCATCGTGGGAAGAGAATACCAGGCGAAGCATATTATTATACCATGGGCGGGCGTAAGGCTTGATATTTCTCAACAATCGTTACGTATTCCTTGCGAATGACGAAGTTGCGGTCTCTTTTTGTCTTTGTATTAGGTAAATTAATTAATAGTAAGTCATCTGAATGTTTCTCAATGTTTTTGACATTAAGTTGTGTTAGTTCATTAGTTCGACATGCTCCGTTTATTCCAATAATAAGAACAACCTGTAACGTAAAGAGTATTGTAGTAGATAAATGAATAAAATTGATATGAACGCATAATTATGCCTATCAACATCTACTAAGTATACTATTTAATTGAGATTAATATACTTAAGTAGTTAGATACTGAATGTGCAACTGACTTACTTTTGCCGCCAAATATACGGAATCGGGTGCTTCGTTAAGAAACTTTTCAATATCAGATACTGTGAAAACCTTCGATTTTTTTGGTTGATGACCAGATGAGGCTCTTTTTAAAAATGCCACAAATTTAGGATAGGTAGGTATCGATATGTTTGTCTTTTTTCATCTTTATTGTTGCTTTTAGCATCGAATACGTACTCCATAGAGTGCTTGCTTTCTTGTTCTCGGATAATTCTATAAAATATGCCAGCAAAACGTTTTCTGAGAAAGTTTTGGCTCCTTTTGCTAGTCGCCACGTGTTGAAGAAAGCTCATTTGCGCATTATTAACAGTTTCAGTCAATTCTGTTGGCGTCAAGCAAACTTCCTCGTCGCTAGAATCACTCATTTTAGTTTTTTCACTTGTTTTCAAGTTTCTTGTTTTTAATATAAGGTTTAACAATGACGTGAAAAAATGCCGCGTAAAGAACCGCGTACAAAGCAAATTGAAAAAAGAACACCAAGAAGGTTCCGAGTCTGAGTTTTTAACAAATTAAAAAAAAGTTGTATGATATATTCGGCACCATAGAGGTAGCAGTAAATAGGTTTAATGTTTTTTTTAATTCACAAACTTAGTGCACACGATGTTCTAAATTCAATTTACTTTATCCTCTAGAGAATAAAAACGGCTTTTCCACTCAGATATTGAAGTTTAAATTACTCTTTCCGAGATGGTGGGATGAAAAACGGATTTATATCGAGGGCCATGAATCACTCGCGTCGCTCAGGATTCTAATACTTGAATCACTCGCTACGCTCGTGATTCAGTCATCATGAACCACTCCCTACGGTCGTGATTCAGTCGTTAGAATCCTTCACTAGCTCGTGATTCATCTATGGCCCTCGCTTTAAATCCGTCCTTTATTCACTAATTGCATAATATACTATATTTTATAGTGTCCAAATTTTTGATCAGAATATGTCCCTCGCCGTCCGCTTTTCTCACAAAAATCCTGCCGTTTCTCACCCAAACATACTTGTATCCCTTTTCCTTTGCCTTCAGCCTTGCGGCAGCATGAAGAGCCTTATTGGAAGAAGATAAATGCTCCACAATATAGCTAGGGGATTTGTTAGCAGCAAATCCAAAGTCTGCACTATTAAGCTTGTTTTTTTATTACTTTTGTTGTAATCTATGACTGCAGCCTGTAGCTGATCCCTTATTCGTGGTGAGGCGAGCTAAACCACAACCGACCGAGGACGAGAACTATCGGTTTGGAGCTTAGTAGTACCTACGGCTGGATACATTGCGAGCAGACGTGCAATCTTTATTTGAAGAGTTAGGATTCAGAGTGGCGCAAGTCGAGCAGTTCCATTTACCGTATTCATCGGAGGCGGCAGAAATATTCGGTACAGATATGCAAACAAAGTGATAATTCAAGTCACATCTCATGCACGTAATAAACTGGTCGGCATCTTTCTTGTTTGTTTACGCTGGTGCAGCATCCCTATGATGGTGGGTTTGCCATGATAATAAACTCGCAAACCAGAAGAGCAACTATTGTAAGTATTCTGCAGTTTGTTTACTTTATGCGCGTTCAAGTCATAAAATATTTCAATCGAATCTTATGCCGCCTCTGGAGAGTGCGTCCGTGAGCTTGCGAGAAGAACTTCGTAAGTCCTTCATAATGCGGCGTCGCTTACGCGTTTTACACAAACACTTTGGGTCAACAGTTAATTACGGTAATTCGTTATTGAAAATTAAGCAATACCGATCAATATTCGCCAAATTAAGGGTCGATATGTCGATAGTATCTAACATAATAGATCGAAATTATCTTAAAATCCGATTACTTACTGTGATGAACATATGCTGTTGAACTTAGCCGTCCTGTAAGAGATGTTAGGTAAATGACCCCATTGTAGCATTGAGTCGAGCGTGATCCCCAGGAAAACAGTTTTATCGTTGAATTTTGGTTTCTCTTGATTCAATACTATCTCACAATCAATTCAGTACTTTTGACATTTGGATTTCATTAAACACTAAATTATTAGTAGTGAACTAATTTTGGACCTGTAGAAGGGCGTTATTTACGTCGTTTATTTACCTTAAAAATTAAGGATGTATCATCAGCAAATAACACCACTACTTATTACTTTAGTTATGTGATATTGCAGCTCACCAGACTGCACCTCGCATAATTAACCGGAGGTAATAATAGTGCACCGTCTTTCTTCGAACACATTAAAAATTCAGACGACTGAACGATACAGTTAGGTACTATTTTAGACGTCGATCAATACGAAAACCGAGACTAGCAGTGATTCATTTACCCTATTCATTCATTATAGTTACCTTCATTTACCTATTATACCCAGCCACGTGTCCAAACGAACATTAGCGTTCACACATACGGTTAGCAACAAAAGCAATAATCAAAATTGACACAAAATTATTCAATAAACTGAGTTTCAGCATAATATCTTATAAGTACGTAATACATAGTTATCTGGTAGGCAAAGAATTAATTTCTTAAGAAAAAAATCTGTTTCGATTTTAAATTAAAAATTTTTGCTCAATAATAAACATTGAAATAACTCAAATGTTAATCGACTCTCGTAGTTGATCGTAACTTTCGAGTATTATCAGGAAATGCTCATTTTATCGTACCTACCTAAGGGGCAAGGGCATGTTACCTGTAATTATGGGCAGTATATGGTCCATATCTGGTACAGTTCTTGGTCGAGACTTCAATATGGGTCGACGTGAAAGCCTAGCAGGTAGAGCTTGCTGCGGTGGTGTGGACACCTTCGGCAGGGATGGTGATAAGACTCGCCCCGCTAAGACTCGCCGCTCAGGGGATGAACTGGGTGACCTAAAGGGTAGGGTGATAGTAAAAAGTCAGCGCAGAAATCAAAGGGATATGTTAGATTAATTTGTGCAGCTGATCGACTTGAGAGTTGAGACGACGACGCAAAGAAATAGGCTTTCTTATACCTACCTACACACCTAGGTATAACGACAATACGTATACCTATGTGTTGAAGTCTCATAAGTGTCCCAAGCGTTGGAGTAACTAAACAAAGCTTATTGTTTCAGTAATTTCCTCGAAATATTTACATTTCCGGCTTCTCTTTTATAAAGTTCTTTGTATGTCTTCCCCTTCATAAAGGTCAAGATTTGCAACATGGAAAATTTCGCAAACTGCCTGCTAGTTAGGCTTTAGAAAATGTTTGCAGGTACCTGGGATCTTAGGCGCATGGATAAGTTCCCACTCTGTTTATTCAATTCAATTCTTGTTTAAGTGATAACTCTTGTTTAAAGTGACCAGTTAGGTAACTCAATCACTACATCACTACAATGATAACCCTATCATGTCGCCAATATTTTTCGGTACCAACATAGGCGGGACGGGTAGGTACGCACCTACATATTTTTCGATACCAGAAAGACCAATGTTTGCCTACCTTATGTACCTACCTAAGAAGCTGTTACCCACCAAGTATCTGATCTATATTACTTACTACATTATATTATGACGTTAAATATGTCTGACCTGTCACGTTCAATAACAGGTCGTCTCCGCCGACGTCTGCCCCTTTGATCTTTCTTCTTACTCCGTCCCACTCGCGGGGGAATGACCCCGATATGTCGATAGTAGTCGCACAGAGATTTTGCTAGAGATTTGCCTATTTTCGTATCTGATTACCTTGTTAAGTAATTAAACTTTGAATGCTGCCTCAAGTGCCTCGTTGGTATTAGTAGAGGACAAAAGCGCAACTGCAGAGCATGAGATTATGGGTTGTATTCTGTTAGTATTGTATAATTGCATAGAACATGTGTGAGCCCTATTTACTTACTTACTATAAAGCTTACTGGGTTCGTCTTTCATTGATTTGAATGTGCCCTGGCGGCTGAGAATATGTCATGCTCACTCAAATGTGTCGCTGGTGGTGGCGTGTGTATAGGATCATTAAGTTCCCTTCAAAATGGTTGAGCTGAATGATGCTGATCCATACGTTATGTTCGTGAACGGGCGCCGTCAGTAGGCACTGGTCATTTCTTAGCTGCCACGACTTATTTTAATTCCTGAATTGTTTTTATCTATTTATGACGGACGCTCTTAACGTGCACGTCTTTCTACATCGTTCTCACATGTATAATTTCAGCATGAATAATGTAACCACTTTGTTGTTGTAACAATATTTTGATTTAAAAGAGTGTCCATGGAGTTTCTTGCTCGTTCTTCTCCATAGGTACCTACTACGCTTTGGAATGGGCAACTAGCTTCATCTTTCTGACTGACCGACCCCTTGACAATTGAAAATTGCCTGTAATTGGTTTATCTATATCTATATACATATAATAAAACTGTAAAAGGCCGATGTCTGTACATTGAAGATTTTTATGAAAAACTGTTACAGGGGGTCTTAATTATAGCAATAGAAGCCAAAACAACCATTTTTAGAATTTTTGTCTGTCTGTCTGTCTGTCTGTCTTTCTGTCTGTCTGTCCGGGCTAATCTCAGAATCTACTGGACCGATTTAGATGGGACATTTTTTATTTGACTCAGTATTACCTGGAGAGTAAAATAGGATATAAATAATCACGCCAATTGACTTAGGGGGTAGGCAGGAAATTGAATTTTGATTGTTTATTAACCAATTTTGATAGATTTTTTTTTGTTCAACTAAGTGTTGTTTAGACTTAAACTTATGATACTACTAATCACGCCACCTGACTTAGGGGGTAGGCAGGAAATTGAATTTGGATTGTTTTTAACCGATTTTGATGGACCTTTTTTTATTCAACTGTGTGTTACCTGGACTCAAAGTTACTTTACAAATAATCACGCTACCTAACTTAGGGGGTAGGCAGGAAATTGAATTCTCATTGTTATTTAACCAATTTAGGTGAAACTTTTTGATTCAACTATGTGTTGCCTAGATTCGCAGGTAGGCCTGATTTTGGGTTAGTTAACCTCCAAACAGTAGCATAAGCTGGGAGTACCTCCACGCGGTGAAGGCGGTAACAGTAAAATTATTACTGGCTAAAACTCCCATTTTATTGTGATGTAAAGACGCCTTCGGGCTTATGTTATTGTTGTAGTGTATTTGGTCATTGTGTGGTTGTGCAGACGGTAACGCGTAGGAGCAACCACAGCGCTTTCTTTCAGATTTTCATTGCTTCTGGAATTCATACTTACTTATCAAATTATTTGACTTGGTTAGTAAAACGGACTTTTGTTTTTGCTTTGCGATTTGGTTATTTCTTGCTTTGTTATTTTTATTGTTAAGTAGGTAAGTTACTATATTGTAGCAATGCCTCGAAAACGAACAAATCTCACAAAAATTAATAGAGAAGCAAAGAGAAAGAGGCTGGCTAGAACACAGGAATCAAATGACGAACGGCAGGTCCGACTTGAAGCTGATCGAGAACGACATGCTATGGCGCGCTCTCTGGAAAATCCTTCCGATCGTGATGCACGCCTTAGCTATGATCGTGAACGCCAATCGTCATCTCGAGCTTCAGAAAACTTTATGGAAAGGGAATTGCGATTGACGGCTGATAATGACCGCCATACATTGTCTCGCGCCTCCGAGACCTTTACCGAGAGGACCTCGAGGCAGACGGCTGACAGTGAGCGCCATGCATTATCACGCGCCTCGGAAACCTTTATCGAAAGGAACTCTAGGCTGACGGCTGACAGTGAGCGCCATGCAATATCACGCGCCTCGGAAACCTTTACTGAAAGAAACTCTAGGCTGACGGCTGACAGTGAGCGCCATGCATTATCACGCGCCTCGGAAACCTTTACCGAAAGGAACTCTAGGCTGACGGCTGACAGTGAGCGCCATGCGTTATCACGCGCCTCGGAAACCTTTACCGAAAGGAACTCCAGGCTGACGGCTGACAGTGAGCGCCATGCATTATCACGTGCCTCGGAAACCTTTACCGAGAGGAACTCTAGGCTGACAGCTGACAGTGAGCGCCATGTATTATCTCGCGCCTCCGAAACTTCTCCAGAAAGGGACTCTAGATTGACAGCTGATCGTGAGCGTCACACATTGTCTCGCGCAATCGAAACTTCTTCAGAAAGGGATTACAGATTGACCACTGATCGTGAGCGCCATGCATCATCGCGTGCGTCTGAAACCTTTTCACAATATGAAGAACGCTTAAGAAATGATCGAGACCAGCACAACAGTGCGAGATCTCTAGAAAGCGATGATCAGCATCAACAGAGATTGGAAGAAGCAAGAGAAAATTATGTACGTTTACGTAGAAATCATGACATTTTCTTAGAAAATGAGCGGCTGAGGGTGGGTGCTACGCGTAGTGAAGAGACAGAAGAACAACTCCAGGCTCGCTTGAATGCTGATCGGCTACGGCACTCACTTAACAGAATTTCGATTTCATCCGAAGACTCAGAAGAACCCCAACAAGTAGGACATGACACCCTCCCATGGATTAATAAAGAAAATAGTGCGTTTAATTATACACCCATGATAAATTATTCTGAATTTAGTTCCATTGGAGGAATGATTATAATTTGTCCATTTTGTGACGCTCTCAAATGGCAAAAAGAAGCAAATGGGATGTGTTGCTCCAGTGGAAAAGTGCGTATTGATCTTTTTGAAAATCCACCTGAAGTTTTAAAATCATTGCTGAATGGTGACGACCCTCATTCCAAGCATTTCTTAGACAATATTCGAGCATATAACAACGCCTTTCAAATGACGTCATTTGGTGCAAAACAAATATCTGAAGGACCATTCATGCCAACATTTAAGATCCAAGGTCAAGTTTATCACCTAATTGGTTCGCTGTTGCCTGAGAATCAGCCTCAATTTCTTCAAATTTATTTTGTATCCAATTATCAAGAGCAGGCAAACATAAGAAACCAAATTTTACCACAACTGAACGGCAATCTCATTACGGTACTTCAAAATATGCTGCATCAGGTAAACCCTTATGTGCACAGTTTCAAAGCCGCATTAGAATCTTTACCACAAGGTCAAAACAATAACTATAAATTTGTTATAAACGCAGAAAAACGACCCGCAACTGAGCATCGTGGTAGACACAATACACCTGTTGCAAATGAAGTGGCTGCTGTTTTGGTTGACCAAGAATGTGACCGTCGAGACATAGTCTTGCGCACTCGAGATGACCGGCTACAGCGTATCTACGAAACGCATCGTTCTTATGACGCCTTACAGTACCTCCTAATTTACAGCCGAGGGGAAGATGGGTATAACTTTGGGATCAGTCAAGTCAACCCCACCACAGCCTAACTTAAATAAAAAAGTATCAGCCCAGCAGTTTTATGCTACTATTCTACAAATAAGACGTGATCGTTTTGCATACTTACAACGGTTCCGTGGATTATTTAGCCAATTTATTGTTGATATGTACGCTAAAATTGAAACCGAGCGCTTAGTGTACATACGCACAAACCAGAGGCGATTACGTGCTGAAGAATATGTGCATTTACGTGACGCTATGCAGCAAGATACAGACTCAGAAAACTTAGGCCGCTTAGTGATTCTTCCATCCAGTTTCACCGGCGGGCCGCGCTATATGCACGAACGCACGCAGGATGCTTTCTGCTACGTCCGAAAATATGGACGGCCGGATTTATTTATCACGTTTACTACTAACCCAAAATGGAACGAGATCACCCAATAGCTATTTGCGGGTCAAGCATCTTATGACCGACATGACGTGATCGCAAGGGTGTTTCACTTGAAACTGAAAATTATGATCGACCTCCTTAGGAAAGAAAGCGTTTTTGGTCCTTTTCTGTGTTTCATGTACAGCGTTGAGTGGCAAAAGCGTGGCCTTCCTCACGCACATATCCTGCTGTGGCTGCAGAATAAAATACGTCCTAACGATGTCGACACGTTAATAAGCGCTGAACTTCCGAACCCCGAAGAGGACCCTGCACTGTATGAAATTATAAAAACACATATGGTACATGGTCCCTGTGGTATCCTGAATGGAAACTCTCCCTGCATGAAGGATGGCCGCTGTACAAAAAGGTATCCCCGTGCTTTGACAGAGCAGACAGTTACAGGTGAGAATGGATACCCTTCATATCGACGTCGTTCACCACAGCAGGGCGGATATACAGCTGAAATTAGGCTACGCGGACAGCAGCTAACAGTAGATAATAGTTGGATTGTGCCATACTCACCTTTATTGTCCAAAATTTTCGGCGCCCACATTAACGTTGAGATGTGCAATAGTGTGGAGGCAATAAAATACATTTGCAAATATGTCAATAAAGGCAACGACCAAGCAACATTTGCTTTGCAAGGAACCGATCGAGATGAAGTTACAAGGTACCAAACCGGACGATACATTAGTACTTCTGAGGCTATATGGCGCATTTTGGGATTTGTTATTCATGAAAGACATCCTACTGTCATGCATCTGGATGTCCACTTAGAAAATGGGCAAAGAATATACTTCGACGCAGATAACGCACGAAACCGTGTAGAAAACCCACGCCAGACAACACTTTTAGCATTTTTCAGGTTGTGCCAAGAAGACGATTTCGCTAAAACGTTAACCTATGATGAGGTACCCTCTTATTACACTTTTGATAAGCAAAGAGGAGTCTTTAACAGACGTAGACGTGGTCAACCAGTTGAAGGATTCCCTGGTGTTTTTAAGGACTCTGCTTTAGGTCGAGTATATACAGTTCACCCCAGTAGTGGGGAATGCTATTACTTGCGGCTGCTATTGCACAATGTTCAAGGAGCAACTTCATTCCAGTTTTTAAAAACAGTTAATGACGTTGAGCATCCCACATTTCAATCAGCTTGCAGAGCACTTCAACTGCTTGAAGGAGATCAACACTGGGATGCCACTCTCGAAGAAGCCTGTGTCAGCGACAGTCCCAAACGCTTACGTCACCTATTTGCTGTCATGTTAGTGTTCTGTGGTATTTCAGACCCTTTAATGTTATGGGAAAAGTATCAGACGTATCTTTCTGAAGACTTCCATCGTTCTTTGAGGTGCAATTTAAATCAAGAAATTGATCCAAATGACGAAAGAGTGATTAATAGTTCCCTTTCTTCTATTCAGGAGATCCTCTTATCAATTAGTGGTAAATCTTTGAGTGAGTTCAGTCTTCCATCTCCCCAAATGCTACCTGATCAACCGCGTATCAATCGTGAGTATGCTACGGAGATAAACTATAGTTCCACTGACCTAGCCGCTGTAGTAAATGACAATTTACAAAATTTTACATCAGAACAAAGGGAAATATTTCACATCGTCGTCCAAAGCGTACTTAATAATGATGGGAAGATATTTTTCTTAGATGCTCCAGGTGGTACTGGAAAGACCTACCTAACAAAAGCGATTCTTGCTGAATTCAGGCGACAAGGTAAAATAGCTTTGGCTGTAGCATCTTCCGGAATCGCAGCTACACTTCTTCCCGGTGGTAAAACTGCCCACACAATGTTCAAAATTCCAATCGATTTAGATAACACCGAAAACCAACATGTGCAGTTACAAGAAACTGCGACAAAGCAAAGGTGTTTCAGGATTGCTGTCTTATCGTTTGGGATGAATGCACAATGGCAAATAAAAAAGCTGTTGAAGCCGTGGATAGAACACTGCGGGACATTCGCCGAAACGATAGTCCAATGGGGAATGTGACGGTACTATTCTCTGGCGATTTCCGGCAAACTCTTCCGGTTGTTACTCGGGGAACCAGAGCCGATGAAATCAATGCATCATTGAAGCGTTCATATCTATGGCCTCAAATAAAAAAAATGTGTCTTACAATAAACATGCGAGCACAACTAGGCGGAAATTCCCAGGCACAAGCATTTTCAAATATTCTTTTGGAAATTGGAAAGGGTACTCTTTCAGAAGATGAAGGACAAGTTGCTATTCCTGAAGTTTTAGGCAGAGTTGTGTCGTCCGAAGATGAGCTGATAAATTCAGTGTTTGGAGACGTTTCAAGTATTCTGCATCATGATAATTTCTGGTTATGTGAACGCGCCATACTTACACCGAAAAACGAACAAGCTTCTGCATTAAATCAAAACATTTTGGCAGGAATTGTTGGAGATGAAGTGGTTTACACGTCCTATAACAGCGTTGTAAACGAGGACGACGCTACAAACTATCCAGTAGAGTTTTTGAGCTCTCTAACAGCAAGTGGTCTTCCTGCACATAAAATCACACTGAAAGTCGGAGTGCCCATAATGCTTTCGAGAAATCTAACTCCACCCAAATTATGCAATGGCACCCGACTTAAAGTAAGTGCTTTGCAGAGAAATTTAATACATGCTGAGATTCTCACTGGATGTGGCGCGGGCGAAACTGTTTTTATACCAAGAATTCCACTCATTCCCAACAATTTCCCGTTCGAATTCAAGCGCACACAGTTCCCTATAAGTCTGTGCTTCGCAATGACCATTAACAAATCCCAAGGTCAAACTCTTAGGGCCGCTGGGGTGGATCTAAGATCCAACTGCTTTTCTCACGGCCAGCTATATGTTGCATGTTCTCGAGTAAGTAGCGCTGAGCAATTGTTTGTTTTAGCCCCAACGGGAAAGACTAATAATGTAGTTTACAGAGAAATTCTTTGATTTAAAAACTTATTAATTACTTACACATATTTCAACGCGAACGAAGTCGCGGGCACCAGCTAGTTTGAAATAAATGCTTTGAGTTTGGTTTGAGTTTTGAGGTCGGGAAAACTGTTATTCTGTTTTCCATCAAGAATTTCTCAGTAGCAGCCTGGAGCCCGAATGTATGCCCATACCTACGTAGGTATACACCTGTGCCTAGCCCTTCCGGGAAAAAAAACTGCACATCATATTGAAACAGTTACCTAAACTATAAGGATACCTAAAAGTTTAAAAGTAAATTCCTAATTACACCAATGTGATGAGATTGGACTGCCCAATCCCTTTGATATTATTATCTTTATCCAGACCAGTGAAATTAATAAAAATTATATTAACTAGGTACTTAAAAGGATACATGCGTCTTCTGTATAATGGATGTAAGGTCCTCTAGGGGACAATCTTCGCCCCCCTAAGGAGACCAGGAGCGTGTAGGCATCAATGGAGCCCGTGGGCAGAGCCCTGCGAGCTGTGCCGGCTAGCAAGGAGTCTGCGTTGAAGAAGCACGCTTCAGGCCGCCACGCTTCTATGCGGGTCCCCAAGAACTTCGGAAGCACTGCCTGACGTTCAAACCTGGGTAGCAGATTAATTCGAACCTAACCATTTAAAACTCTACAAAAAAGGCCGATGACAGGCATAGGGGCATAAATATCTACTAAAATTAAGACTTAGGTACTTACCTAAGTCTTAATTTTAGTAGATATTTTTAACCTAGACCATATACATGTATGTATGTTACTTTAGTTAACACCTGCATACCTACACAGTAGATAAAGTATTAGGTACCTAAGATCTTAAAAAATCAGGTATGTAGATATAATGGCGTAAAGAAACGTGCCTTTCAGCAATACTACTTGCAAATCACGCCTGAAGTAAGGCGTTCGTTATGTATGAGCATGACGCACAATCTGGGACAAAAACAAAACGTTTCTCGATGATTGCACAAATAACAGACTCATGCGGCTTTTAACAAATCACATGAATTCTTGTGCAATTTTATTGTACCGACTGACGTCATCTGATTTACCTACAGGATTTGAAAATGAGTAGGTAAAACATAAATATAAATACTGGGTATAGGGTGGTATAGGTAAGTAGGATATAGTGGATATATAAACTAAAAGGCACATAAAGTTGGATTTCTAATTATCGCTATATCAGTTAATTCACAAAATAGGTACAGACCTACGAGTCCTTTGTTAGGGAAGCGCTATAAACGTAGTATGATAAACCTACCTGTAAACGTCGTCGTAAGAGTTGCCTCGAACAAACACTCCCTCATGACTTATGTCTGCGTGAATATCGATGATGAAATCCAACTGCACGGTCTGAAACTCGAGATTTCATAGGTAGGTTAGAGGAACAGTAGATACCCACGTATATAATTGCATTCGCATACCTAAAAGTAAAACGTTTCAACGGGCAACCAAAAAATAAGTTTTGAGATTTCTCTGTGAATTGTTTAGGCCTCTATCACAAAGGTTCAAACCAGTTCTCTGAAAAACTTACAGTCACACATCAACGTACAACCTTTGACGTACTGGTTCGATGTATGTAGGTATATAACATGACGTAGGTACCTTCTCAGAGGCGAGTTTCTTGAGGAGATCGTTAACGGCCACTAGAGCGGGATGCGCGTAGCTGGTGGCTCGATTCCAACTTCTGTTAAGGTCGCCGCCGAGCAAGTCAGACCGCTGGTTGCCGAGGAACACCCCGTCTGGGTTCAGCATCGGTATGACCTAGTAACGTACTTAAATGTAGGTAAATATATGCGACCAAATCATAAAGAGTATGATTAATTCGGCAAAATTACACGTAGCTTCTTTATGTAGGCCGTTTGTAAAATAAATAGGTTGGAACTTTACCTAAGGAGTAAGGTTAGGTACATTTATTTTTTACCTACTTGGACTATGAACGGGTAAATATGAATGAATGGTATTATTACTTTCTATGGTGTGATTCTTCTTACCTCTAACACAACGTTGTTTCTCAGAGACACTGCCTTTTCCGATGAGCCCAGCAAGTAGTCCAGGAAACCTGCTCAGGTTTAGTAATTATGACGACTATTATAAGAAAGGTAATGTATTCAGTAAAATGAACTCTATTTTATGAAAACTAACGAAATATGATTCGCGACCGTAACAGGCTTCGATCAATAATAGTAACAGATATGAACTTAGAGGGTTGTACCTATAGATGATTTTAATGATTATAATGCAGTACATACTTTTTACGGTCGCGAATCATATTTTGTTCAACATACATACTGAACTGCATATTGCAAAAAACGTAAGAAAATTCGAATTTCACGGGCAACCTGGCGCTGCCCCCTTAAGAGTGCGTATAAAGCAAAATTACCAATCTTATATTTGATTTTACATTAAAAATTCCGGACAAAATCATAAAATAAAAATGTATGAATAACTACATGATATTTCCGAGGGTTCACTTTGATCAAAAACATGAAATAAGCAGGAGAGCGCGGGTGAATTCTAAAATTTTACTGGCTTTAGGCGCGCTCTTAAGCTTAGCTGAATTTATACTTACCAGTAAAGTTTGCTCTATTTTATGATTACCTACTTACCTTGACAAACAAATGACGATGGCGGTTCCCCTCCGTGTGTTCGTGCTATGATGAGAACCACCCGTTTCTTTGGCTCTGCTGGTTTAATCCTAGTTATCACCTGTTCCTCTTTAACGTCTTCTGTTTTTCCTTTGAAATTATAGTCTCCAATTGTCACGAGGTCAATGCGACGTTTTTGCTAAAAAAAACATGTTGAATGATACCTGGTGTATGGATTGATAAAGGTGAGAAGAAGTATATGTTTTCATTTGATTTTTGTCTTGAGAACTGATCTCGTTTTCATAACCAAAGCATATGTCAAGTAGCTATTGAGGTACGGTACGTTACCAATTAGACAGGTTCGTTGATCGAGTGGTCATTAGCATGACTATGTAAGCAACTAACTGGGCAGTAATAAATCCACTCACTGTGGTCTGCGCAATAGACTGTCTGGTGGCAAAGGCCTGAGCTCTCTTCTCCCACGTAGCCAGGTGCTTCTGTAGCCGAGAGTAGGAATACGATGCTCCTGTAGAGAACTGGTAAACGTCCTCTTCTCGATCGAAAGCAAACGCGATGCTCAGGATCTTCCGCTCCCGGTGTACTACTGAGCGGTGGTAGAATATCAGTCGTCTGGGAATCCGTTGCCTAAAAGTTTCGAATTGAATGTTTGAAAACATAAACGGTCTTATTACAAAACAAGGTTTTTCTTTTGACATGGTTTAAACCATCGAGCCTGTTTTTGAAATAAGAACCTAACTGAAATCGAAATACAGTTCCTTTTACAAAACTGTCAACTTAGTCCGGTCTTAGATTGTCAATTTTGTATTAAGAACTTTACTAAAGTCGGCATAAAGTTCCAAATACAAAAACTAAATCGAAGATTTAGGCTCGGGCTAAAGTTAGATCGTGTTTTGTAATAAGACGGATATAGTCCGTAATATATTCGAATACTACGTCGTGTAACACCACTGTCTGAATTAGTTAACATAATATGAATATTTGCATCAAGTTTGCAACTTGTTGGTGCTCGCGAGGTGTTACAGCATTTCATTATACACGGTGACATTTGAATCACAGTTTTGCTAGAACAAACGTTGTTTAGACCATGGTCTACTACCATTCTACAGCATCAAATATGCTATTAAAGCAATCTAATCTAGGAGTTCTCAAATTAGTCTTATGTTGCTCAAACGTGTAATAATGTTTGAAACATTGACCGTAACATCAAAGTACTCATCACGGTAGCGATATTGCATTCAAGACGCGAGCGCCGCGCGTCGCAGCCGCAGTGTCTGTGTAACGATAATCCCGACATTTTTAACATTGCCTTTATTGTGTTTTTTTAGAAAACCAATGACGTTTTTTTTCTATTGGATGCTATAGAATGGTTGTAGACCATGGTCTGACAACGTTTGTTCTAGCAAAACTGTGATTCAAATGTCACCGTGTATATAGCAAGTACATGTATTTGTAAGACAGTATAGCTTTGTGGATAGCTCAAAGCACAAGGTACTCACCATTTTGGCCGCGACGTGGAACGAACCAGCGGAGTCATTTCTCCATCAAATAAAGTTGTTTCTTTGGCCAAATTAACCATATTTAGTATCACTCTCTGGAAAAACACAGAGTGCTGTTAGTATTGGCACCACAACACTACGGAACTACACTATCTACGCTAGTCGTGTCTCAGCATTAGCACCGATTCAACATTCACCTGATCCTGCTTAACATTTTCTATTGTGAAATTGAACCAGAACCTGGCTCTCGGTCTGCACGTGTCCGGTCTGACGTATAGATCGTATTCCAAGTCAGTGATATGGTCCGCACGTCCCAGGTTACCGCACTCGAAGGCCGCATCGAAACACAGCTGCCCTCTCTTGGCCTTCCCACTCTGTCCCGGAGGACGAACAATCAACCGACTCAAATTGCCTAAACCTCCCTCTCCATCACTTTCTTCACTATCTGTAATAGTAAAATATTTCCTATCAAAGCATCGCGCGAAATGCTTCTTAGATATTTATGTTTTCGCCATCAAATTATCCACTATAGTAAACACATAAAGCTGATTCGATTGTACACCTACACGCTTTGGAAAGCCCTAAAAGCATTGCTAATTCGAAAATATAGCTCGAAATTGTTTTACAACTTCATTTGCAGCTCAGCTAACGCCTACTACCCCAATGCAACGACTACAGAATGCCGATTGGATTGAAGCTCATAAGATTTACATACACTAATAGAATTTGCTAACCTACATGTGATAACGTTGTTCAATCACAAGAAACATGATTTTATACCTCACGAATACAACCATCTTGATCTAATGCACGCCATACTTCTTTTTTAAAAGATTCAAACTACTTAACGTTCTAAAAAATCACTGGCAATCTAAAATTTTTAATACCACAAGCAGGACGTTGATATATGGAGGTGTGATCCAGAGCGTCGGTGTACGCAGCCATCGCTACACTGCTAGGGTCCCAGACTAGTCCGCGTTACTCAACTAACTTTAACAATCTAGGTGAACAGATTGACTACAAGATTGACGGCAATGCCTAGGCGATAAGTGCACGAATATGTAAGGAAAACAGCTTAGCGAGACACGCCAACCTATATTGAAAGTATTTTTTCTTCAGTGGGTTGAAATTTAAATTGGAAGCCGATTGTTTCTTTGATACCTCGTAAGTGTTTTATGTTGAAACGATTGGTAGGTTTTTCTTTTGAAAGTTATGGCTTTTAAATGTGCTTTAACTTTCAGTAGCTTGTTGAACAGTTATCAAAAGTTCAGTGAAATAGGTTGCTTTTTTATGACTTACAAAAGTTGATGTTGTAGGTACTTGTATGATTTAGTCATATTTGTTGCTGCTAACCCCGTGTTTTTTATCCAGTCTTCAGAGTGCATGCAGACGCTCTTATGAGAATTGTTACGTGTGCACGCCGTTATGCTAGCCAGTTATAAAATGAGCTTGGCATCGTGCCTATTTTGTTTTGTTCTGTGCCCAGTTTTCCATTTTTTCATGAGAAAGGGACAGGCTTTCCCTTCACACGGTACATTATTAATTGTAACACCCAACGTATAACTCTAACATACATCTAGTCAAGCGCTAGAATAAACTGATAAGTGCCACTTAATGGCACTCATCGGTAACAAAGTTGGCACTGACACTATCGAGAGCGCTTTATCGTGTAACGCTGGCACTGGATCCGTCCACTCATGCTCATCGATCGAAGCGACGGCTTTATATGCTTTGTGTGTAAGTAGAATATTATGTAAATGAAAACCCAAAAATGTGACACAGAGGATTAAAATGTTGGCGAAGATTTGTAGCCTCATCTTATTTTCCCTGTAGTTTTGAAGGAAATCTGCGTCGACGTCGGAAACTATTAAAAGAAGAATGAAGAAAGTACTCAAATAATCTATTATTTTAATGAGTTTTAAACCATAGAATTGCTTATAACTTCAATGTATGTGGTTAACATAAACAAACCGATTCCAGTCCAAAGAAGCCGATTCCCGTCATCCCCTCTACGAACACACAACAGCCCCGGGTAGACTTAAGAGCCGGAAGAGCTTTCTCCGCTGTAGACAGGCTATCCAAGACCAACCGCCTAAGGTGAGGAGAGACCTGTGGGAAAGACAGCAACTACCACCATCCGACTCCGTTCAGCCCCAGGAGCGCCTGTCACCCGGACGTGACCTGCAGTGGCCTAAAGCAATCAATCGACTGGAGAACCAAGTAGGCCGTAAGCACAATATAGTGAAATGGAGGATAATTGAACCAACCGACACCCCGTGCGAATGCGGTGCTCCTGACCAAACCATGCCCCATATGTTGGCATGTTCAAAGTGTCCATGCTCCTGCACTTCTGAGGGCCTAAAAACGCCACTGATGTAGCGATTCGCGTGGGCACCTACCGGGCCTGATTCACTAGTTAGTGTCGTAGCGCTCGCTACGGCGTAGCATAGCGTAGCGTTAGAGCTTTTACTCAAATTGTTACATTGTGTTGTGAATAGTTTGGTATAATTAATTAATAACCGACTGTAGCATTTGATGTATTGCACTGTTGGATATAATGGTTGAAGGTGTATTTTATAGTTATCGTTCGTGTTGTAGTGCAGGTAAAGTTAGCAACATCTCTTGAGAGTTGTTTTTCGGTTTGTTTTTAACTGACTTCAAAAAAGGAGGATATTATGCATTTGGCGAGTTCTTTTTCCATGTATGTTATGTGTGATTTAAGGACGTGATTCTTTTTTCATGTGGTAGGGGAATCCTTCACGGTGGTCCCATATCAATTTTATTAACTTCGCTCATTTTGTTTTTGTTGATCATGTTGTTGTTGTTGTTTATTGTTTAAGTACGCTTTTTTTTCTATTGTTTTTTTGTATTTCATTTACATATTATAGAGGTGTTGATGTACCTGTTCAACACAAAGGCTTGGTGACAATAACAACCAATGAAATCACTCTGGGGTGTCTAACCTCATTTACAAACTAAATTGTGGCGAAGTCTACTATAGTCTCCAACAGGGTCATAGCAATTTAGCTCGACTCGGCCTAAAGATAAACGTATATGTAAGCTTATTTTTAGGGCTGTCACTAGTAACCGCGAGGCCGTCAACTTCATCGTTCCATTTACGACTGCACCTTAGAACTACTTAAGTAAAATATATACACATTCGTGCTTGCATCAATTAGGTAACTCTCGCATGCAATAGGTACTAAAGGGAAGGGGTTTAACTATTTATAGAGGTCGTTGTCCCAGCTACATATTGGCATTATGAGAGCCAACATAATTCTAGACTTTGTTAAAAATCTGGGTAAATATATACTCATTCTTATAATTCAAAGTTAAGTTCTTTATTAAATTCCACATATTGTGTTTTTCATTAGCGTGCGGTATTCAATGTTCCACACTGGCTGCATTTACAAGTGTAGACTTGTAGTGCAAATCTTGTCGTACTAACATCATTCATACATGTATATGTTGTCATGTAGATTTACTATGACTACAGAGACACGCGTCACTGCTTGCAGTACATTTAATTTGTGTTTTGAATTTAATTTTTATTTTAAAAATTACCTATACTTTTTGCTGTGTCCTACAGGGTCCATAACTGTACCTTAGCTTTAAGCCACTGTAACATCTCTTAAACATTATGGAATGCAAATAAATATGAATATGCAAATATACATACATACTTCTTATTGTTACTTACGCGACCAATGTAAATATAACATGACCTATTAAACTAATAGCCTATATATACAAGATAATCTGGATAACTAATGCATTCATTCATGCTAATTAATCACTTATGATTTTATTTATTTATTTAGTATGAATGTGTTTATTTATCTAAAATTTTTATTACTTGTTTAAGTACTTAACTGACAATTTTTGTATTAAATATTTTTTTTAATGTAATCTATTGACATGCCGACTTAATTGTAATTGCTTGTTGATGTTAATTTTGTGCGCTCTAAATTGGCAAAATATAGTGCACATATTTTAAACAATATCCTACTTATAACCACAACTATGTTTAACAAAATAAATGATTGATTGATTGATTCATAAGCCTTTGAACTTAACACAATAATATTATATGAAAAATTCAACAAAGACAGGTAATAAAAACCTTTTTTGTGAGTTCAGTACCTATTGTAATTCTTACCTGACATTTTCACCTAAGTCACCATCACAGTTCAATTAAAAATATTAATTAAAGCCGGTGGTTTCTTCAAGGAGCTGCATGATGTCTGTTTTCTTCCTCACATTACTGTTACCGCAGGATCCTTCCTTCCTTTGTGTCCTGCGAGGGGTACGTTGCCACGATACGCCGCGATGCGACATTTCCGTCATAATAATAACAAAAATAAAAATTATTTCACTCCAATGCGTATTTAATATTGGCGTAGCTGGTTACCGTTGCTAGGTAACGGTGGCGTCTGTCTTCATAAATGTACCGCTGAATTAAATGGCTGTAGGTAATCTATGTACTTGTAAAAGTAAGGTAGGTAGGTATGTAATACATACTTACTGAAACAAAAGAGAGTACAAAAAATAAATTGCCTGCTACGTCGTAGCCTCGTAGCACCTTTACGTTTGTATCTCAAAACAAAATTACCGATAAAGTAAATTGATAAAATATATTAATCTACTTACATGACCTACATGTAAGTAGATTACCTGAAAAATTAACTACATACATACAGGTTACTGAAACTACATAACAGAGAGTTCAAAAACAATATTGTTATGACGTAGCTTCGTAGCAGCTCTACGCTTTTAAGTACCTGCAAATCTCATTACACAAGTGTATTTTCATCTAAAGTAGTGTATCTGTACAAGTATAGTATCTGCATACATAGTATTGAAACTACAAAAGAGGGAGAGTTGAAATACAAGATTGCCTGCTACGTCGTAGCCTCGTAGCACCTGTACGTTTGTATCTGAACGAAATTACCGATTAAGTAATTGATGTACCTAGGTCATCTAAACAGCTAACCGGTAAAAGAGAGGTGCCTACTGAAACTACAAAAGAGAGAAAATTGTCTGCTACGGCGTAGCCCCGTAGCACCTCTACGTAACATTTTAATTTAAAGGTGAAAATATGCCTTTTTGTGAATGGTATGTGACTTTAGCATCAGGAGACGAGATCCATAATGAAAGATG
This sequence comes from Brachylomia viminalis, assembly GCA_937001585.2. Lineage (NCBI taxonomy): Eukaryota > Metazoa > Arthropoda > Insecta > Lepidoptera > Noctuidae > Brachylomia > Brachylomia viminalis. The sequence goes on from OW443301.2 coordinate 7,142,972, forward strand.
TGATTTCGGATTTAAATCGTGACACCGAATACAATGTAGCACACCTCACAAATTATTTATTTCGACGCATGTAATGTACCTAGGTAAGTAAATGTAGCTACGTAAGGAAATGTACCTAGGTAAGTAAATGTAGCTACGTAAGGAAATGTACCTAGGTAAGTAAATGTAGCTACGTAAGTAAATGTACCTAGGTAAGTAAATGTAGCTACGTAAGTAAATGTACCTAGGTAAGTACATGTAGCTACGTAAGGAAATGTACCTAGGTAAGTAAATGTAGCTACGTAAGTAAATGTACCTAGGTAAGTTAATGTAGCTACGTAAGTAAATGTACCTAGGTAAGTAAATGTAGCTACGTAAGTAAATGTACCTAGGTAAGTAAATGTAGCTACGTAAGTAAATGTACCTAGGTAAGTAAATGTAGCTACGTAAGAAAATGTACCTAGGTAAGTAAATGTAGCTACGTAAGTAAAAGTACCTAGGTAAGTAAATGTAGCTACGTAAGTAAATGTACCTAGGTAAGTAAATGTAGCTACGTAAGTAAATGTACGTAAGTAAGTAAATGTAGCTACGTAAGTAAATGTACCTAGGTAAGTAAATGTAGCTACGTAAGTAAATGTACCTAGGTAAGTAAATGTAGCTACGTAAGGAAATGTACCTAGGTAAGTAAATGTAGCTATATAAGTAAATGTACCTAGGTAAGTAAATGTAGCTCCGTAAGTAAATGTACCTAGGTAAGTAAATGTAGCTACGTAAGGAAATGTACCTAGGTAAGTAAATGTAGCTACGTAAGTAAATGTACCTAGGTAAGTAAATGTAGCTACGTAAGGAAATGTACCTAGGTAAGTAAATGTAGCTACATAAGTAAATGTAGCTACATAAGTAAATGTGGCTACGTAAGGAAATATACCTAGGTAAGTAAATGTAGCTACGTAAGTAAATGTAGCTACGTAAGTAAATGTACCTAGGTAAGTAAATGTAGCTACGTAAGGAAATGTACCTAGGTAAGTAAATGTAGCTACGTAAGTAAATGTAGCTACGTAAGTAAATGTACCTAGGTAAGTAAATGTAGCTACGTAAGGAAATGTACCTAGGTAAGTAAATGTAGCTACGTAAGTAAATGTAGCTACGTAAGTAAATGTACCTAGGTAAGTAAATGTAGCTACGTAAGGAAATGTACCTAGGTAAGTAAAGTTTCTTCTTATGTAAAGATAGGGATCTAATTGTATGGGGATGTGCACAACAAAGAGTAAATAAAGCCACTGTAGCTTTTTTCTTCGAAGATTGCAACAAACGCTATGTCGTAGCTTCTGATGATTTAATATATATATATATATATATTCATCTCAAAATCTCTGTAAATAAAACAAACATTATGAATATTGTCATTTATTCAATAAATAATATGTTGTTATATTAATAATATTATTTTTGGCATCAAAACGCCTCACGCACCACAAACATTGAACAAAGCTCAACGTTTAATAAATAATGAAACAAATCATGCGTATGGTACTATAAAATCTTTAGCATTACTATTTACAATATTCTTCTATCATTCCAGTTATAAATATACATAAATAACAATCACGTAAATGTAAATAACTAAAAACTTTTGCGCGTAAACATGATCTAAAATATATTTTGCGATCATTATATTATCCATAAAAACTAGTACCCGTGCTAATTCAAATTAACATATGTATAACTAAAATATTGATCCCTAACACCGGTAACAATTTCAGAATACAATGAAATTATCACGGAAAGTTCAAAATGTCACTAATGAGTTTGTGCAGTCAAGAAATAAGATAGAAAATGGAAGATAGACAGTCAGCTTGTGCGCGAAAAACAATATAACAAGGATGACATAACTGTGTATAAAGCATTTTCTGTGTTACACTAACAATATCCGAGCAAGTTTTAGAAACATTCGAATGGTAATATCTATTAGTAAAACTTTATAAGTATTAACAATTCCTCATTTATAAATAGTCTCTCATAATTCTTTCATTGATTGTACTCCATGTTTAGGTATTTACTTTTCTGTTAAATCGAAAACATTGATTCATATTTAAGCAGTTTCTTTAAAGTGCCAGAATTAATCAATTGAATGCGTAAAGTCGCAAAATTCGATAAATTAAGTAAACGAGGAAATTCCTATTCGTATTGTAGTAGTGCTCAGACTGAACAGAGGAGTTCCATGCAAACAATGACGTACTTTTATAAAGAGTAGAGAACATTGAGATACTGAAGATTTGTCAAATATACTCGATGTTGTTAAGATCATTTACAATAGGACATCTGCTGAGACACACACAAGGAGTCACACGAGGTACAGGAAGCTATTTGAACAGCGACACATGAAACCTGATAGGTACATTCACAGTTATACATAGTACACAAATCCTAGGTAAGTAAAGATATAAAATCACTCCTATGTACTATGAACATATTACGGGTAATGCTAGCAGAGAGAGTGAGCCTGGGTTCATAAGCAGTAGGTAGTTTGCGCTACTCAAGATCATTGGATAAACAGTACGTATACGGGTCTTGCGTGGTTTTCTTTCAAAAGGGAAGGATGATTCGAAGAATATTAAAGTCACGGTAGATCCTCAGTTGTAGCCCGCCAAATTCAAATTGTCTTTGGTTTTTTGCAAATTGCAGCTGTTTTACGCAAACGGTAAGTTTTTAATTTTCATATTAAATATTCTGAAAAATTCTTAGGTGGAACAAATTTCCAAAGTTTGACGATTGTATGTAATTAATGATAATTATTCAGTAAATATATCGTTAATTTGCGAAAAGCTTGACATAATTCAAAAAGAGCAATTTTTGGGTGTGATGATTAAAAGAGTAAAAGTAAGTAAGTAAGTAAGAGTGCGACGAAGCATATTATAGTCACATCTTTCTATCTCCCTCATTTTTAGGCTTTAGTGTAATGTCGTTTTTATAGCAAATAGCAAAAATAATAAAATTTGTGGCGTTCACCTGTATACTTAACTCCAAATTGCAGATTTTTTAGTTATGTCACCCTTTTTGCAAATGAGCGATATCATTCCTACAGTCGTGAAACCCATTTTGATCAACATACGACGTTAAACAGAGCTGCAATTTTGAAAAAACCAAAGAAAATTTGAATTTGGCGGGCTACAACTTACGATCCACCTTATATATTATGGTCAATATAATTATTGTGGTGATTATTTTGGCACCTAAACTTGAATAATCAGGAATAGTGTGCTTGGATGGTTTAGACTTTAGAACTTTAGACCATAGGTTCTCAACGTGAGTGATAACGCCCCCTCGCGGGCGTTTGAGATTTTCAGGGGCCACTAGAAGACCCAGAGAAAATAATATCGTATTTTACGACTTATATTATTACACATAAATATAATGTGTTGAAAAATAGTAAAATGTTTGTAAACGCACCCACGATACAGGAGAAAATCCTAGTGTGGGGCAACGTTTTTAAAACAAAAAAACAAAATAATTGTGGCAATAGCTGTTTCAGATTTGTGACAGATGGTAAGTTAAAAAAAAGGGGACTAGAAAAAATAATCTCAAAAGGCGGTGGGCAAATTAAGGTTGAGAATCTATGATTTAGACAGAGATCTTTCTGATTTGTTGAAATAACTCAGGAATCTTGAGCTATTTTTGGCTGATCTAGGTTTACACTTTCTACTAATATTACTCGTAATAAAATATACCCGCGGTACAATCAAACTATCTGTTCAAAACTAGAACGATGAGCACATAATATGACTATACCACCTGTATATAAAGTATTGGTGATAATAAAATTATTGTAAAACTATGTTAACTCTATAAAAAACTTTAGCAGTTCCTTGACTAGTATTTTGTATTGTACATGTCAGTTTTGTTTAGTTGTTTACAATCGAATAGTTTGAGTATTAAATATCTTTGATCTACTCCGGCTGTTACATCACGAACAGATATTATTATAAAATTGCATTAAGATTTAAATAATTTCCCGTAAAAAATATGAATTTTCACAACACCTAATTAATGATTTCTTAAATTACAGATAACAATTCCAGATCTATACATTTGTTTAATTCCTATTGCTTAATGGACCATTCTTTCTCACCCATCAGTTTTATTAATTAAAATTAGGTTGCATTCACTGCCAGTAAATATTAATATAAATAGTAGTTATGTATGAGTTTGTTTAAATTATTCCATAGTGGGGCAGACATTGCTGGCATAATAATTTAATACTAAACGACCCACTCTCGCATTAAAAATATAACTTTACATCCGTAACAATCTCTCTAACATCCTACAAAAATTCAACCAATTCTTACTGAGACATTTAATAGTTGCACGAATACCTACCGTGCAAGTAGATGCGCCCACGGAACCGATACCAAACAGTAAGATATGGTGTCGGTCCTAGAATACCATGGAATAGTAAACAAATGGATTGTCAACGCGCGTATAATCATCGATCCAGTTGTCGATTGCACGCCGGAGTACACTATAGGAGATTTAATTAGATTGTTACTCCGTGGTCAATCATACCATACAATACAATAGAGAGCAGAAATGATGGCATAGGTAGTGTGGGACGGGAGTGCAGGTGCGATCACGCCTGAGTGTCGGCGTCGGTGTAGTGGCTGGGCCCCTCGGCCGAGCACACGGAGTCCTCGGGCGTGCGCGACGCGTCGCCGGCCTCGCTCGCCTCCACGGCGCTGGCGCTGCCACCTGCCTTGCCCTTGCAGCCGCGACGAGCCTGCAATGCCTGACACACGACACACATCATTATAACAAGCCAATATTATCTATGCTTGATAATAGTCATGAAACGAGTTGATTTCTGTGTGAAGTAGAAGACTGCATAGTAATTAGAGATTTTGCTTGTACACAGGTCTATACTAGATTTGTAATGAAATCGCACCCAGCCACTAGTCGTCTATTACTTTATGGAACATGCGCCGTCTTTATCTTAAACGCACTCATAATTAAACATTTAAATTGTAAAATAATAGACGACTAACAATCCTGAGTAGAATTTATATGTGTAACAAAGGCGAGTGTAGACACACCCATGTGTACAAGCGCTGTTAATGCAATATGAAATTAATTTTGATTTGTGTGGTGTTGTGAAAGTCGCAGAAACAATGCAATGCTCTGATAAAAAGTCAAATAGATCGTTAAAATTTGACAATAACTGGATGTTTAAAGAAAATCAACCGATTTCAGGTCTTAGCGTGGCTAATAAGAAACAAAATCTAATTACAATCGGGATTGAAGCCGCACTTGAAATAACAGACATAAAAATATTTAAAAAAACACATACAGCCCCCGGCCTGAGTAAGACCAAGGGGAAAATAGTGCCATACGAGACAGATTTAGATGGTGACGATCCTGCCAATTAGTAGTTGTTTAATTCGACACCGGGAGCACAGAGAAAGCGTATATCAGAAACATTGCGACAGTCAGGTAGTGTGGCTGGGGAGTGCAGGGAGCGCGGGGGGCGGGCTCGGGGCGCGGGGCGCGGGGCGCTACAGGCGACATCCACAGGGGTCATGCGGGTGCTCCACGTCAGTGCACATGCGATTATTATATACGTAGAAGGTAGGTATGTACTGTACGCCTCCTTACCTTTTCGCGACTGCCCTTTTTCTAAAGTCGGTGTAGGATGGAAGATGAAACATTCAATTAATGACAGAAGATAGAACACCGATATACGAGGGATGAAAATACCTAAACACTAGTCACATTACTAACACTTCGGGTCATTATTTTAATCTAAAGTTCGGGACCTTAACAAAAGTATAGGGTACGGGACTATATAATCTGAATCTAAACACTAAATAATTAATCATCCTCGGTAGCTACTATTAAAAAGGTATTGCAAAATCATTACAAGAAAAAGTGGTTATTACAGTGGGTATCAAACTTGGTCATTATGAACTAAAGGTTAGGACCACTCATCGTCTAAAGGCGGGGAGAGAAAATGTATAACCATACCGCTGTACATACCATATACCATACTGGAAAAGTATGAATTATTTTAGTCTATACTTATTTGTTCAAATCTCTGATTTTTGAACTTATAGAAACTGTGTATGCTACCTTGTTCTTATCAACTTTATTTGGTTAGTAATGAAAAAGGAAATATTTGTTAAATGTGATTTTAACTAAGGTTTTCGTATGTTCGTGTATACCTGTAGTGAGAACCGTCGATGCGGCGGTTTCCTGCCGCCGCGTCGCTTGCTGATGTGCGGGTTGTCTCTCCGCAGCGTCTTGTTGCGTAAGATCTCGAGCTGGAGATACAATCTCTTCAGTTCGGCGCGAACTTCCTCCGAGGTGGGCTCCTCCTCACCCTCCGCGCCGAATCCCTCCGCAGGACCGCGACGTGACACCTTGGGATGTTGTTACACGAGAGAGTTACGATCATTTATATTTAAGACTGGAATTGAGCACTGTATTTTAAAATGCCAAGCTTTCTGTCACAAATTTAATCCAGACACATTGTGATAGAGGTTTTAATTTTCTGTTATTAATATGTTTCAATGAATAATTTACTTTTATGCTTTCATAGGTTTTAGCAATCATATTAGCATTAGCAATATTAGCATTCCATTTGTTACGTACTCTGTGGTTTGGCGGAATCATAATTATCATAACTGTCCCTTAATACTTATTTTTTTCGAAAAATGGTAGTATAAAATAATTATTTGGTACAATTACGACATTTTTATGTAATGTCCCTGGAATAAGTAGATATTGCTGCTACCTGATTGAGCAAAGCGCAACTTTAGGCATTTCTTTAAAATAAATTAAAATGTCGTTGATATTTGTCATGAGACGTCGCAACGCTTTTACACTACTACAAGGACGTTTTGGTGCTGGAATAACGTAGAAAGGAGGGAATTGATGGTAAAGATTTGTTTTATGAAATATCAAAATATAGGTAGGTATCTACTGTGCCCTCCAAAAGTTAGTTAAAATGTGATAGTAATATAGTGAAAAGCTCGAAAAAAAAAATAGTTCAAATGTTTGAGCTGTTCGCTATAACATTTTTACTGACTAATTTATATAGGTATGTGTGTCGGCTTACCTCCTGCGCGAGCGAACGCGCTCGGTACCCGTGCCACACGCGCGGCGCCAGCACGCAGGCGAGCGCGGCGCCGGCCGACAGGTGCGCGCGCAGGGCGGCCGACAGCGGCCAGCGCTCCGGCGCCGCGCCCGGCTCGCCCAGCGCCACAAGGCGCCACCACACGCCGCATATGATCTCCGTGCTCAGCGCCGCCGCCAGCCAGCCGCGCTCCTGCGAATACATCAAAATAACGGGTATAAAAACCCGCTTCACGAAGTTGAGAGTCAGTCAGTCCCGTCAATGTGATATATATTTTTTTAACTGGACCATACCTGGGCCTGCAGTCTCGACATAGTTAGCAATCGTTTTCGATTGCTAAGTCCTAACAATCCAGATGTAACGATATTTGGTAGTCTCCACACTCAAATTTATCGGTTGTTACCGGTATTTTAGGTAGGTAGGTACTGGTAGGTAACAACTGATAAATTTGAGTGTGGAGACTACCAAATATCGTTACATCTGGATTGTTAGGACTTAGCAATCGAAAACGATTGCTAACTATGTCTAGACTGCAGGGCCTGGGGACCTTCTGGTTACGGAGATATTGAAGGTCAAAGTTCCAACAAAATTTTTTCATTTTTCACGAAAACAAGTTTTTTCCTGTACCATTGCATGCACCCATGAGTTTTGCGCGCGTTACATTGCACACTACCGTAAACAGCAAATTTCCCCAGCAATTATTTTAGCGGCTATTTACTTAGTTTGATGTACAGGCATGTGTAGTGTGTTTCTAGCTTACGAAACACAATAGTACCTATTAGTAATGCCAATTTTACCTTCATACTTTTACGGGCTTGGAACCGTCATAAATATTTTTTTACCTAGAACTTACTGAACATGTAACTGAAAAAAAGTATAATATTAAGTATCTAAGAAAAAATACTCATACGACTCCGCGTAGTCACACAGGCAGCATGACTTTATCAGTCATGATTAGCCCTAGCGTACAGTTGCACCATAGAAACGTACTCCAAATTGCTAATATCGTAATGTCGATTAATTTTTGCAACTATAACACATTCAAATTCAAACAAGCATATTACAAATTAAATCCAAGATAAGAATACTTGGAAACATGCTGGTCCAGCTCCATAGGACAATCTAGGGTCTAGACAAAATCATACTTGTTGCTACTTTAATTGTATAGTTTATTATTTTTATGACATTGATTTACATTCTGTGACTGCCATATTACTTGTTTACATAATTTGGAAAATCGTATACTTTTACAATGTTTGTAAATATGTGGACACCATGTATCTATCACTTAATAAACTTATTTATCATTGCTACATTTTTTAAATTCTTTTTACCTATTGTGGTAGGGTAATTTTTACTCTGTAGATAAACATCACATATGTGCATCGTCTTCACATAATTATAATTTTATAATTATAAAAATATTGTAACACATTTTAAAAGAGTAACGGTAGAGTTTCTTGCCCATTCTTATCCATACGAAACTACCTTTTGGAAGGGGCGACTAGAATCAATTCTATTTAAATGTAAATGTTGAAGTTCAAAAGTACCTTTAATGTGCCTATTTGAAATAAATGCTTTGACTTTGACTTTTCCGCGTACGACGTTCTCGGGACAATTATGAGCGTGCGGCAGCGGCGGACAGAGGCGGCGCTTGCCACGTGCGACAGCTTTTGAGTTGTATAGACGTTACGTCTAGTGAGTTACTATTGTTTCTCACGCTTTCGAGATGATGAATATTTTTTAAATTATTTGAAAATATTTTTTTTTGTTTTTTTTTTGTTTTGATAGTACTATTGAAGGCAAATCGTTCTGCTGCAGGATAACTACCATTAAAAATTCACGCTGTATAGTATACTTGTAAGCCACACTGCTTTACAGTCGTTACGCCAAAGGGAATCTTGTTGCCAAGTCACTGGGTTGTGGAGGTCAGATAGGTAGTCGCTCCATGTAAAATATTGGCTCTAGCTGCAACCGGTGGCAGCTGACCCCATCATAGTTGGAAAAACGCTAGACAGGTGATGAATGAGATTTGGGTTTCTTTGTGAAAGTTTTTTATCATGGCAGGTAGAATCACCCCCAGCCTGTTTACATTGGTTATAATACACTATGTTATACTTGTATGGTAAGTACTACATATACCTGGAAGGGCACATTAGCGTTCCTGGACGCATGCGCGATGCGCAGGCCGGCCGCGAGCAGCAGCAGCTCGGCGGCGGCGGTGACGTGGTGCCAGGCGACGCGCGCGCAGCCGGCGCCGGCGCCCTCTTCGCACGCCGCCGTGACCGTGAAGGCCGCCAGGTAGCACGCCGCGCCCAGCACCATCGCACCCACCACGCGTAAAACCTGGAAGCATATAATTAACTTCTTCGGACGGGCTTCATCTTCATCGGGAGTAAGGACAACTGTCAAGTGGTGTTGTCATTAATTTTTAGTTCGAGGCGCGAAGTAATCTTATGTCCGTGGGTGATACAGAATAGTAAACGCCCGTTACTTCGGCCGAAACTACAGATTTCGTGCTCAGAGACTAGACCCCTAAATCCCAAAGTCCCCACTGTCGACAAAATGCCTAACTGGTCCTACCTCTGAATCCCGTGGCGTCCACCGATGTGCTTTCCTCGTGCGGAACTCAGCGAGCAGCACCCACAGTCGCAGCACCACAGACCCGTAACACGTGACGAAGCCGAGCTCCCTTAGCCACGCGCCCGCTATACACCGCCACTTGGCCAGCGATATGAACTGGGATGCAGCCTAGGAAAATATACACGGCCATTTAAACAACGTAGTTACAGGGACTAGCGTTATCCGTTTACGTGTGATTTCCAGCATGGTAGAAGTTATAATGGTGCCGATTCCCTTGTTTACAAACTAAACCAAATATAAGTTCAGTGCATCTTTTTCTTTCTATTTAATTAAGAAAAGGACAGAAGATAAATTTTAGTTTAGTCCTGTCAAATTAATCAGCGCCTGACACTACTCCATACAAGTTTAGACGTGATTAAAAAGTTGACTACTAAAATTACATCAAATTACGTCAGGTGCTGACTATTTATCTTCTGTCCTTTTCATAATGAAATAGAAAGAAAAAGATGCACTCAACTTAAATTTAGTTTAGTTTGTGAACAAGGGAATCGGCACCATTGTCTTTCTGAGGGCAACTTTCCTAAGAGCAAATAAAAATGTCAATCTGTACCTACTTGAATTAATTCTGTTACGACTAAATAAGTAGTCTTTTTACTGATTTTGTACTACGTAGTACGACTACGTAGTTTTGACTGACCGGTTGGCGCAGTTGGTAGCGACCCTGCCTTCTGAGCCACTGGTCTCGGGTTCGATCCCCGGACAAGTCAAACATTAGTGTGCATGAAAATGTCTGTTTGACCTGTGTCTGGGTGTGTATATGCATATAAGTATGTATATCAGTCATCAGGTTACCGTAGTACAGGCTCTGCCTAGTTTGGGACCTGGAGATCCTGTGTGGATGTTGTCTCATAAAAAAAATATTAAAAAAATCTTAGTCGTAACAGATTAAGTACCTACCTATTAGTATAGGTATTATTCATTATAGCAGTTCCTCACGGTTCTACTTCTAAGGAGGACGGGACCGTTCTCAGTGCAACTATCACGATCGATTTAGAAGTTCAGTGTACATGGTCAAATTAATTAGCTAGCGAAACTACACAGACGTGATGGGACATCTAAAAACCGCATGTTTTGTAGTTGAGTTTAGAAAATCAGTATTTTTTTTACTACATATATATAATGTTATGGCAATCAATATCAAAACACGATAAAACAAAAGAAACTGATTTTCTAAACTGATACTACAATTTTTTTTTTAATTTAAAAACTAAATAATTAAATTTGACCTTGTACTTTCAACCCACTTTTCTTTTTCTATGATGTACGATTTAGCAGCTTATTTGTATTTTGGAACCTTCTTAATTTTGCTCGAGAGCTTATGTGCATAACTACTTTCTCAACATGTCATAAGAGGGAGGATTTCCCCGAAGTGGGATCGCAGTAAGCAGTACATCCTGTGTGGTACTTGGAGTCGCCGCTCCGGGAGCTTCCGTACGGTACAGGTGGTATTACGGTCTCTTTGCCGATTATGATAACGTATAATCCCACTAAGTATTGTTTGTTTTTGCGAGCAAGATAATGCCACCCAGGCAGATGATAATGATAACGCACAGAAACGAGTGCCACTATGAGTACATAACGGAATGTTTGAAACTATTGATTGATCCAAATGATATAAGACGTACTTGAAAAACGGTGCCAGTTGGTACATGTTGGATAAGATTAATATAATCTGAAACGATATGATTCTATATTGACTGTGAATATTTTGCACCTCGGTTTTAAGACTTCTCTAATACTTACGGAAGCATACATCAAGAATGCGCCCAGAAGTACAACCTCTAGCACTGTCCACATTCCCACAGCCACTGCCTGAAAACATGAAAATACCGTTTCAGTATTCCGAGGCTACTAATTTAAATCGATTGCACTATGCGGCATCGCATTCTTACTTTACACTTTCTCTTCTGGAAGATAATTCCCGCCGTAACAAGACAGAGCAGCATGCCGCCGACGTTGCTGGCGAGCACGGCGACGCGGTGCGTGTCCGCCAGGCAGGCCGTGGAGTCGCTGCCCATGCCGCACGGCGTGCACGTCAGCGGACCCGAGTCGTCCGCTGCTATCGTAGCACCGCTCAGCCACCCGCTGCCGCCTACGTTCCAATGATCTGCCTGGCACTTGCATCGATACTGCGCAAAGTGGGTTTTAGGTAAGAAACAGAACATTTTCAATAATTATAGCACAATACTTGAAAATATCCGTTAATCACCTCTATCATCCGATCCCCAGACCCAACCGATGGAGCAGCTTCACAATCTGTTGTAGCAGCGTCGCATAAAGGAGCCCCGCCCAGCCAATCGTGCATTGCCTCTTCACAAGGCAAGGCAGGCCAGCGCCGGAACAGAGCAGCAGCAGATCTGGCCGGGCCTGACCCACGAGCTGCTGCTACACCTCCCCACCAGCCCTCGCCATCCTTATCGCAAGAGAACCAGGCGTTTGACCACACCGCTGTAGTGGCATTCCACGCTGATGCCAAGGTCCTCCAAAACTGTCGTAGAGTGATTGAGTTGTTTTGTTGGAAGACGACGAGCCTGGGGGGCTCTGCGATGTATAGCACGCCGAGATGCAGCTGCGGCGCGCCGAGCGCGACGGCGGCGGGCGGCGGCGCGAGCGGCGCGCGCGCGGCGGCGCGGGCCAGCGCGGCGGCGCGCTCCTCGTCCGCCACGCCCTGCTGCACCAGCTCCACCAGCGCGCGCGCCGTGTGCATAGCCGCCGCCTCGTGCTCACGAGCGTTCTGCAACGTTAACGACAGATGTTAACATGATGAGATAAAGATAAAACACGACTTCAGGACATAGATCTTAATACTTAGTATCTTATCTGATGCTGACTTTAATGAGTTTATGTGAGGTGTTGCGATATTAGGGTGTTGTGATGACAAATCACAACACCCTAATATCGCACAAATCTCTGAGTTAAAAGTATGTAACGAACAAACTAATCAGCTAATCCGAGAAAATACCACACAGATTAGCGAGATCAAATCTTCGACGTCTAACGTCGCTAAAGAACAAAATGAACTACGTCAAAGTGTATTAAAATTAGAAAAACAAATTTGTCAAGATGAACACAAAATCGTCACACTTGAATCAGACATCAGTGCCCTAAAACATTCATCCCCACTTCAACCCGTCACATCTAAAACAAACAACCAACTATATTCAAGCGAACAACTAATTAAGGAGGTAACGGATCTTATCTATCGGGAAAAAAATATCATTATAGTAGGAGTGCCAGAGACAACAACCACTAGCTCAGGAGAAGGTTTATCTAGTGACGAAAAGAATGTCTGTGAAATCATTTCTCGGGTGTGCCAGGGCCTCCAGAAACCTACAAAGATTTTTCGAATAGGCAAACACACACCCGGAAAGAATCGCAGCATTAAAGCGTGTTTTACCTCATCGGACCCTGCAAAATATTTATTACGGAACAAGGATAGTCTGCCTCAAAACATAAAAATATTTTCAGACCAAACCCCGGCACAGCAGCAATACCTAAAGAGTTTGAAAGATGAATTATTACGACGTCAAAATGACGGTGAAGACCAGCTTACAATTAAATATATCCATGGGGTACCAACAATAATAAAACAGTCTCCAAAAAACTTCAATTAGTAAACGAAAATATAACTACCAGTATTAACTGCAACACGTATCAAGTACTCAATAACTACGATAATATTACTACTAGCAAATCTCGCCTAAGATTTTTATACCTGAATGCTAGAAGCATTAGAACAAAAGGAAAGCTGGACGAGTTGAAGTGCATTTTAAAATCATTACCAAAAACAGCACATGTAATTTTAATAACAGAAACCTGGATAAGGTCAGAAACCCAAGCCATAACATTACAAATAGATAACTATACGCATTATTATAACTACAGAAATGACTCAAGAGGAGGAGGAGTCTCGGCATATATTCACAACGACCTTAAACACAGTCTATCAGAATCTACGTATTCAGGAGGCAATAACTACTTATGGATATATTTGGAGAGGTATGCTTTTGAAGTAGGGGTAGTATACTACCCAGGTAATACCAACTACAGGGAATTCTTACAGGAATATGATTCACAGTTACAAAAAAGAAAAAGAGCAATTGTATTTGGTGATTTTAACGTTGATTTATTGGACAAAAACAACAAAGAAACAAAACAATATAAAGCTATAGTCAAAGAGGCCGGACACGTGCTTCTGAACAAAATAAGTAAAAAATACTGTACGAGAAAGTCTATTACAAAAAAAAGCATTATTGATCATATTAGCACTAATTTCAAAAACGACCACTTCCATATGGTAATACTTGAATCTTCTCTGTCAGACCATAACCAAATGTACCTAGAACTAAAAAAAGTCAAATCACCACCACGAATGAGATCTCAGTATGAGGCAATGGACTATACACAGTTATACAAACATACAGAATCAGCGGAATTTAACCATAACGAAGATTACCTGAAATGGGAAAATATTATAAAATTATGTGTAAAAAAAAGTAAAATAACTAAAACTAAAATTCTTAACCCTCCGGAAAAAGATTGGATCAATAAGGACATCATTGCAGAAATAAATCAAAGAAATGTAATGTGGACGGAACTTGAAAATGACCCTAATAACGAAGCTCTAAAGAAGCAATTTAGCAAAAAACGAGACTGTGTAGAAAAACTAATCCAAAGAACAAAAAATACTTACTACTATGATGCAATAACCAAATCTATTAAAAACCCCAAAAAAATGTGGAGTGTAATAAACTATTTAGCCAATAACAAAATCAAACAAAGTAGTACTCCCTCGCAGCTAGTTGTAGACTCTAAAATCACTACTAATCCGAATGACATTTGTAAAAATTTTAATAATTACTTTGCCACGATAGGACCACTTTTAGCAAAAGAAATACCTGCAACATTTCACGACAACTATTATCGCGCGTTACCAAAGTATCTTCCTCAAGAATCAGGTGAGCTGTCCAGTCTTAAACCATGTTCTGCCAAAGAAATATTACAAATAATAACAAACCTTGATCCAAATTGTAGCACAGGCATAGATGGAATAAACACTAAAGCAATAAAGTGCATTAAAAATCTTATTGTAAATAACTTATGTAAATGTTTTAACAAACTATTAGCCGACGGAAACTTTCCCGACACACTAAAGATAGCAAAGGTTACCCCTATTTACAAATCAGGAAGTCTTACAGATCCCGGAAATTATCGACCAATCTCAGTATTGCCAGTAATGTCAAAAATATTAGAAAAAGTTCTTCACAACCGATTACAAAATTACTTAAACTCTATTAATTTTATTACCGATCGCCAATATGGATTTAGACCAAAAAGCAATACTACCACTGCTACAATCGATCTCGTTACCAAAATTAAGCGAAATATAGACAATAAAAATATAGTCGTGGGTATCTTTGTCGATCTAAAAAAAGCGTTTGACACCGTCTCTCACAAATAACTATTAAAAAAGCTAGAATCCATTAACATCACTGGAAGTGCACTAGAAATGTTCAAATCCTACTTAACCAACCGCTCACAAATAGTTAAATTAGGTAATCATGATCAAAGTAACGCGCTACCAATAACATGCGGCGTTCCACAGGGATCCATTCTGGGTCCTCTGCTCTTTCTCATATATATTAACAACATCACCGAAATAAAGCTACATGGCCACCTTACCCTGTATGCTGATGACACATGTTTATTTTACTTTGGTTCTTCCATCCACGACATTATTACACTAGCCCAAGATGATTTAAATTCTCTATACACATGGTTTCAATTTAATCTTTTAACAATAAACATATCCAAAACTTGCTATGTAATATTTAAGGCAAAAAATAAAATCATTCCACCATTTGATCCACTTAAAATTAATGACGTACCACTGCAGCTAAAAACAAGCGAAAAATACCTCGGTCTGAGAATAGACAGTACTCTTTCGTGGAATGCCCAGATTGAATATATAAAAAACAAGCTCTCGACACTAGTAGGGACATTGCGCAACATAGTTCGATGTATTCCGCGAATTCTAAGATACACCATCTATAACTCACTAGTAAAGCCGCACCTACTATATCTGATTGAACTCTGGGGCAGTGCTACGAAAACAAAACTGTCAGAACTTCAACGATCACAAAATAAATTAATAAAAATGCTTTTTAACTATCCCTATTTAACATCAACTTCAAAAATCTATAGTGACACAAAATTAATGAACATCAAGCAACTCTATATCTATAATACATGTATATTCATTAATAAAGTGCTTAACAAAAAAATACACACAAACATTATACTAACTCAATATCGACAAGTCAGCCAACGAAGCTCACGACGAGCGAGCCTAATAGTGCTACCTAAAACTAGAACCAATTATGGCAAAAAAATGGTTACTTTCGAAGGAGTGCAACTATATAATAAATTACCATCAAGTATTAGAAATGTACACTCACTCAATGCATTCAAAATTCAGCTCGGTCAGTATTTAACAGTAAGTAAAACACCCTCACAGAAATGAATGCGTTGGGTGGGTCGTGTTTGTGAAACTGTACATAGAGGTGAAGTCAAACCTTTTTATATTGTTAACACTAATTTATTGTTCTCAAGTAAGTGACATTTGTGTATGTTTTAATTGAGAATAAAGATTCTTTAAACCTAAATTGCAAAAACGAACTGTAAGGTGATCTACTGTGCAGGGTGTTCGCCTTAGGGATACCGTACAAAATGAAAATATTATATGAAATACTTGTCATACTATCCTTTTCGATTCAGAATAGCTACGAGGGGAGGTCAAAAGCTCGCGGAATGAAAAGGAAGGGAGATGAAACTAAACATGAAATTATTTTTCCATTTCAATATATTCTCCATTACATAGCCCTAATACAGTTCTCATACCTTTGTAATAGTTTGTATATACCTTCTAAAAAAAACATATTTGGCAAGGCCCTCAAAATAGGCAGAAATAGCCGCCTACACTTCGTCATCGGTGAATTTCTTTCCACGAAGCTCTTTTTTTCATGTTTGGGAACAAATAATAATCACAAGGGGCCAAATCTGGACTGTAGGGTGGGTGGTTCAGAGTTTCGAAGCCACACTTGTGCAAGACATCCATCGTAACATGACTCTTGTGAACGGGTGCGTCGTCGTGCAAAAGGAGCACACCTCGAAACCACTTTCCTCTTCTTTTTTTTAATTGCATTTTTTTATTTTTCTAGTAGCGTAGCGTAGTATTACCCCGTAATTTTGACACCTTTATCTTTATAATCGATCAATAAAATCCCCTCTGAATCCCAAAAAACTGTAGCCGTAATCTTTCCGGTTGATTGTGACACCTTGAACTTCTTAGGCGGTGCTGCGCCTTTTTTGTGCCACTGCATGGACTCTTGTTTTGACTCTGGTTCATAGTGATGAACCCAAGTTTTATCCCCAGTCACAATTTGGTTCATAAACTCATTCCCGTACTCACTACACAGATCCAAAAACTCGCGAGAACACTCGACGAGCTGCTGTTTTTGAAGCAGTGTGAGCATTCTCGGCACTCATCTTGCATTGACCTTAGACATGCCAAGATGGTCATGGAGAACGCTCAAAATAGTTGTAGACGATATTTCAGTCATCTCTGCGATCTGTTTGTTCTTCAGACGAGCATCTTGAGAACACGTTTTTCAACTTTTTCAACAATGTCTGAAGATGTTTCCTCAATCGGCCGACCAGAGCGCTGATCGTCTTCAATCGAGGCCTTTCTTGAAAATACTATGCCACTTGTAAATCATTGATTTTCCAGGGCATGAGTCCCCATAAACAGATGACATCTCTTCCATAATTATTTGAGGCGTTTTTCCTTGCTTAGTAAGGAACTTTATCACGGCACGAAACTCAATTTTGTCCATAGTCAGTGTCCTCTTCCCGATTTACGTGTGTATCCAGCGAAATTTTAATGAACTGATCGGGCTGAAACTTAGTAGTCATCTAGTAGTGACAGGTAAAAAAAATCCTCCTCTTCCCACTCTAACCTCTCCATTCCGCGAACTTATTGACCCGCCCTCGTAGTAGGTCCCTCAATGTACTGTCCGCACAAAACAGCAAAGTCATAAGGTATCCGGGTAGAGCTGTTATGCCTATCAAAAGTAAAAAAAATATTCGGTACGTACTGAAGGCATGGGCGGCGTGTTTCTTAGCACGAGGGGTTCGCAGACGGACGCGGGTGGCGGGGTGGCGGCGGTGGCGGTGGGTAGCGGCGCGGGCGGCTCGGTCGGCGCGGCCGCTGCGCACGCCCACCACGCCAGCGCCCACGCCGCCCACCGCACCTGCATCCTTCACCTGGCTAACCACCGACCCTGGAAATATTTATTTGACAGTTAGACTATTAGTTATTCCGAAAAACTAATGAAAGCACGATTATACTAACAAGTTTATATCCGAAATGGTGCTGTCTCCCATTTCGGGTATAAACTTGTTAGTATAATACCACCGATTTTATACACTCAAAAAACTGTTTGGGAAAGATGGGACATCTAACAATTTCATTATGGGCCAGCTGCACTCCGCGGTTTCACCCCCATAAGTCTTGATCCCGTGGGACTATCGGGATAAAAAGTATCCCTTGCCCTAATCCAGGTCATGGTCTACCCATTTGCTAAATTTCATCCAAATCCGTTCTGCCGTTTTAGCGTGAAAGCGTAGCAAACAAACATACAACAAATCTAATCTTTTCCCTTTCCTAATATATATGTATATATATTTGTAAAGCGTGTGTGTGTGTTTGTGAGTGTGTGCTAAAATATGGACCGCGCAATATTTCAAACTTTGAATGAACGCGCGCCGTTGACTATCAGTCTCGTCCCGCCGCAAGCGACTAACGAAACAATATGTGACGAGCCGGTCAGTCAATCGTACGTTTTCTTTTGTCGCGCTCAGCAGTGTTGTGTTAGTGCTCATACATACGAGCGGCACGCGTCAATGGCAGAGGCAACTGCAGCCGCCGACACCCGTCGACGGCCGTCGCGGACGTTGAAGCGTCGGCGGCTGCCGTAGGCAATATTTGGATGGACTGTTTCTAGAAACAATCCATCCAAGAAGCCGTCGAAGAAGTTTTAGGGTTAGAAGTCATTTTTTTTTTACAAGATATACCTTTATCGAACAACACAGTGAAAGCTCGAATTGAACTCATGTCAAATGATATCGAGGGGCAACTTGTTTCAAGAATGAAAATATCGCCATTCTTCGCTTTGCAGTGTGATGAATGAATCATGTGACATTTCTAATTGTTCTGGGTTACTCGTTTTAGAGGACAATTCTAAGAAATACTATTGATTTCGCTGGAATTGGCAACGACGTCAAAAGGTATCGACGTCATGAATATAATAACTGATAATTATTATCAGAAATATGACATTATGTGGGACATACATTATGTACGGACGGTGCTCCAGCGATGTTAGGATCATGTCCCAGACTAGCGACGTTAATCAAACGGAGGAATCCGTCAGCACTAACATGGCATTGTATCCTTCATCGCCAGGCGTTAGCTTCCAAGACTCTTCCTAAATGCCTTAATCATCATCATCATTTCAGCTGAAAGACGTCCACTGCTGGACATAAGCCGCCCCAAAGCACCGCCACTCCTATTGCCTTAATAATACAATGCAATTGACTATAGAAGTAGTAAATGTTATCAAAAGCAGTGCCTTAACGTCACGCCATTTTTTTACTGTGCTCGGAAATGGACTCCGACTATGAGAATCTTCTCTTTCATACAGAGGTTCGATTGTTGTCGAAAGGTAACATGCTATAAAGTTTATACGAGCTCAGAGGAGAGGTAGAGCTGTTTTCTGATCTGACATCCCACAGATGCATTACTGGCTTATCTTGTGGATATTTTCACACACTTAAATAGGTACGTTGAACTTGCAATTGCAAGGTTCGTGGAGCAGGCATCTAGCAAGCGTTACAAATATATTTATATTTGAAGATAAGCTTCGTGCTTTTATTTGCAAACTTTAAATGGATTAGTCAAGTTGGCAAGGACAACTATAGTGCGTTCGGAACGTTACTATGGTTTAAGAACTTTATTATTTCTCATTAAGAATTACAATAATTCACTTACTGAGAAACTAAATTTATAAACATGAGAATGTTTACGAGCGTACAAAAACGACGTTAACAGTAAATTTACAATAAAAAGATAGGAAGGTAGTGATGAAAAAATATAGTAGATATCCACTAATCATCACCCGAGTAAACACGGATCTAAAGTAAAAAGTAGATGTATTACTAGATGTGGCATAAACTACTTGTGGTCGGGATGGTAATAATAATGAAATCTAAGTAGTCCCTGGTCAAAAAAAGGTTGGTTGGGTTGCTATAATAATAATATTAAATTAATAATAAAAATCTTTATTGCAGGCCACATGATTCATAAAAATACACAATGAAATAAAAAAATTGAAAAAAAAAAACAATCAAAAAATGGCATACGTCATCATTACATACACCATCATAAACTCACGCCTTCCCTCTCATGCACACCAAAGAAATAAACATCTACGCGGCTATTTCCAACCACCGCTTGTAGGCCCTGGTAGTATAGATCCTATCAGCAAGGTCCCTAACTATACTGTTTCTACACGTACCAACCCTAGACATGAATGATACAATTCTGCTTCTCTGAATGGCCTTGAACGCGTTCAGCCTCGCCTCCGCCAACAATCCAGAGACACTACAGTAGCGCTTAAATTCCATTAGGTGTCTGTAGATGTCATTGTACTGAAGACGTAATGCCATCCCAAGACTTCTTTGTATAATCAGTCCACAGCTGGCACGTATAGAAACTTTGACAGTACGTTCTGAACAGCTGCACTTTTGCCTATACTTTATCCTTAAAAAATCTTTTGCCAAGCATGTTTCCTACAACCGATAGGGCACTACGCTGGCGATCGATATCCGCGTCGTCTTTCATATCCGATGTCAGTATGTGACCAAGGTATTTGAACCTTTCCACAACCATCACAGTCTGACCCCCAATGCACTCTTGTGGAACATTTTGAGGCCCGTTTCCCGACCGTTTCTGTTTTTCTAGCTTTGTAAACTAAGTCATGGTTTTTGTATACTGATCACAAATGACCAGCAACTTTCGTAAGCGCTTAATTGAGAAGCTGAGCAGAACCATATCATCAGCATAACTCAAGTTGTTCACATAAGGATCGCCCAACCTGAGCCCTACCGGTGCACTGCTCAACTCCTCAATCAGGTCGTCATAGTCTTCGGACATAGAACAACCCCATCTGACATTGTTAGACTGATTACAATACCAATATCTAATAAGCCCCGTAACCCCAGCTGGCACATTACTAGTCTCTAGGTTCCCCTACAGCAGGTCATGATTTATGATGTTAAAAGCGCGACTTAGATTAAGGAAACAAGCATATACAGTGGTTGCCTGATCGACATAACACTTGGCAACCTGTTTGAAGGAGAATATAGCTATGAAAGTTGAAACCTCTGGCCGAAAACCAAACTGACCATCGTCAATCTTAAGTGACGGACTCAGCTACCAGGGTATTAGACGTTCAAGAACTTTGGCTACCAGCAGATAGGTCTGTAATTGGCCATGCTTGAGACATCACCACTCCTGTTTTTAGGAATAGGAACAACCACTGTGCGAATGGGCACCGAACTGCTGGCATGTAACAATGTTGTGCACATAGGTTAAAAAACTGTGCTAATATACTACAGATATACTGGCCCGCATACACCAAATGTTCGAAACTAAGTTCGTCATGTCCCGGAGACTTTCTACGGTTCAAACCTCTGAGCACGACAAGGACGTCATCGGTTGTGACATGGACAGCCTCCGCACCATTGCCATACTGCAATTTATCTGCTGTCACTGTCTGCATCTGCTTATTTGCGATAATAGTCTTATCAGTTTCCTCTTCCACACTAACAGGAGTCCCACTCTTAGGATTTAGCTTCTTGACTTCCTTCCACGTACGTCAGTCATATGTTACTGACCAAAACAAGACCAGCTTCTTTGGGGGCAGAAATAGTGGCATTAGTATTTCATGACTAAATATCATCCGAAAAGCAATAGAGAATTTTGGCATTTGCCAAATAAATGTTTGTAAAGCGAGTGTTTATAAAATAAAACATATGCGGAATAAGTTGTTTGTAAAATAAATAGTATACGAAACGTTGGTTGTAAACAAAAAAATTGTCAATGGTGTTTTGGTGAAACATTAGTGAACCCAAATGGTATTGATGCAACATTAATTTGTTTAAAGAACCTTTTACTAAATTAACGAGTCCGTTTTTACTTCAGGTTGTTCCGTGGGGTTTCTACAAGCTATTGACCAGGAAGGCCTGAAATGACTAAACAAACCACGGCGTTCTAGATGACGATGACCGGATCTGTTACGAAAGAAAATTTCGACGCGATTGTCGAGGGTTCTGTCATAAGAGGTTACTCGGTCTGGAGTCTTATGGACAACTTCGAGTGGATGGTAGGATATACGTGAGTTTTTAAATCCAGGTTCATAGTTATATTAAGAGTTACTAGGTTACACTTTGTTATAAATCACATCATCACTGGACAAGTTTTCACAATGATGCTGATTCTATTTGATTAAAAACCAACGTTTGTTTTCACTTGTTTTCGTTTCAGAGAGCGGTTCGGTCTGTACGAGGTGGACTACGAGAGTCCTGAGCGAACGCGCACTCCGCGCAAGTCTGCCTTCATGTACAAGGAGATGTCGGGCACGCGCGCGCACGAAAATGAAATAAATGTCTGTTGTACTATCTGTGATTCTGACTGGCGGTGTGTCGTTTGTAGATTTTTATTGGAAAATATTCGCTATGTTCCTCAGTACATCCGTATTGTTGCATAATCGTAACTTAAAATTAAGTAACGATGCGGAATTTCCTCCTCTTCAAAATTCCCCTTGAAATCCGTCAGTTATTTTAGCATGCTCAAAAGCCTCAATCCTCAAGCCATTTACCCAGCTCGTCCCATGTACAGTTGATATAAAGAACTGCAGATTTCAGAAGAGGATGAAACTGCATTTCAGCGTCTCAAAGTTGGCAGCCGCGCTTGCGGCCAAATATCACAAATTGGAACCTACACTAATTGACCAAAGCGTTGCTCACCCACGTACAAAATGTTGGTAGAATTGCTGTCATGTACACGACTTTACGGCTTAGTAAAGAGAGATGTCTAGACGTTATTGATTTTGCCTTTAACTCCGAATTCACGTTAACGAATGGAAATAAAGACCGCCTCCGGCCTACCTTGTGTTCAAAAGTTCCATGACCGTTATAAAATCTAACGATTCACGGAGAATAACCGATGAGAAATCTGGATTATGGTTTTACTCACTCACTCACTCAAGCTCTGGTCACTGTGATACCAATGATGATTTCCACAGTATGAAAAGGAACTGGGTTACAAACATACTTATAAAAGAAAAAATATTAGGCTTACCCAAACACATGAATAACTGCTAAAACTGCTATACACGACAACTTAATTATTAAAACTTGGAAGAAGGTACGCTCACTGCTTACCGCCTGCCGCTGTCAAGTAATTAAGTGTAAACACGATGAATGTACAAAGATCGCCACCATCTGCCAGCTCTAGCTCGCAACCCGACCTATCGAAGTTAAATGCACTCGAAGCCGAATCACAATTTACTTTTCGCTCCAAACGTAAAGAACGGCCGACGGACTGCGATTGTACTATTGAGATAAAACAGATTCATTCGGAGTTAAGCCGTATTGGATCGTTACTAGAAAAATATGTGGAATCTAATGAGCAGATCATAAAAAACATGCAGGAGAGTATTACAGAGGTCAAATCACAAATCTCTGAGTTAAAAGTATGTAACGAACAAACTAATCAGCTAATCCGCGAAAATACCACACAGATTAGCGAGATCAAATCTTCGACGTCTAACGTCGCTAAAGAACAAAATGAACTACGTCAAAGTGTATTAAAATTAGAAAAACAAATTTGTCAAGATGAACACAAAATCGTCGCACTTGAATCAGACATCAGTGCCCTAAAACATTCATCCCCACTTCAACCCGTCACATCTAAAACAAACAACCAACTATATTCAAGCGAACAACTAATTAAGGAGGTAACGGATCGTAACTATCGGGAAAAAAATATCATTATAGTAGGAGTGCCAGAGACAACAACCACTAGCTCAGGAGAAGGTTTATCTAGTGACGAAAAGAATGTCTGTGAAATCATTTCTCGGGTGTGCCAGGGCCTCCAGAAACCTACAAAGATTTTTCGAATAGGCAAACACACACCCGGAAAGAATCGCAGCATTAAAGCGTATTTTACCTCATCGGACCCTGCAAAATATTTATTACGGAACAAGGATAGTCTGCCTCAAAACATAAAAATATTTTCAGACCAAACCCCGGCACAGCAGCAATACCTAAAGAGTTTGAAAGATGAATTATTACGACGTCAAAATGACGGTGAAGACCAGCTTACAATTAAATATATCCATGGGGTACCAACAATAATAAAACAGTCTCCAAAAAACTTCAATTAGTAAACGAAAATATAACTACCAGTATTAACTGCAACACGTATCAAGTACTCAATAACTACGATAATATTACTACTAGCAAATCTCGCCTAAGATTTTTATACCTGAATGCTAGAAGCATTAGAACAAAAGGAAAGCTGGACGAGTTGAAGTGCATTTTAAAATCATTACCAAAAACAGCACATGTAATTTTAATAACAGAAACCTGGATAAGGTCAGAAACCCAAGCCATAACATTACAAATAGATAACTATACGCATTATTATAACTACAGAAATGACTCAAGAGGAGGAGGAGTCTCGGCATATATTCACAACGACCTTAAACACAGTCTATCAGAATCTACGTATTCAGGAGGCAATAACTACTTATGGATATATTTGGAGAGGTATGCTTTTGAAGTAGGGGTAGTATACTACCCAGGTAATACCAACTACAGGGAATTCTTACAGGAATATGATTCACAGTTACAAAAAAGAAAAAGAGCAATTGTATTTGGTGATTTTAACGTTGATTTATTGGACAAAAACAACAAAGAAACAAAACAATATAAAGCTATAGTCAAAGAGGCCGGACACGTGCTTCTGAACAAAATAAGTAAAAAATACTGTACGAGAAAGTCTATTACAAAAAAAAAGCATTATTGATCATATTAGCACTAATTTCAAAAACGACCACTTCCATATGGTAATACTTGAATCTTCTCTGTCAGACCATAACCAAATGTACCTAGAACTAAAAAAAGTCAAATCACCACCACGAATGAGATCTCAGTATGAGGCAATGGACTATACACAGTTATACAAACATACAGAATCAGCGGAATTTAACCATAACGAAGATTACCTGAAATGGGAAAATATTATAAAATTATGTGTAAAAAAAAGTAAAATAACTAAAACTAAAATTCTTAACCCTCCGCAAAAAGATTGGATCAATAAGGACATCATTGCAGAAATAAATCAAAGAAATGTAATGTGGACGGAACTTGAAAATGACCCTAATAACGAAGCTCTAAAGAAGCAATTTAGCAAAAAACGAGACTGTGTAGAAAAACTAATCCAAAGAACAAAAAATACTTACTACTATGATGCAATAACCAAATCTATTAAAAAGCCCAAAAAAATGTGGAGTGTAATAAACTATTTAGCCAATAACAAAATCAAACAAAGTAGTACTCCCTCGCAGCTAGTTGTAGACTCTAAAATCACTACTAATCCGAATGACATTTGTAAAATTTTTAATAATTACTTTGCCACGATAGGACCACTTTTAGCAAAAGAAATACCTGCAACATTTCACGACAACTATTATCGCGCGTTACCAAAGTATCTTCCTCAAGAATCAGGTGAGCTGTCCAGTCTTAAACCATGTTCTGCCAAAGAAATATTACAAATAATAACAAACCTTGATCCAAATTGTAGCACAGGCATAGATGGAATAAACACTAAAGCAATAAAGTGCATTAAAAATCTTATTGTAAATAACTTATGTAAATGTTTTAACAAACTATTAACCGACGGAAACTTTCCCGACACACTAAAGATAGCAAAGGTTACCCCTATTTACAAATCAGGAAGTCTTACAGATCCCGGAAATTATCGACCAATCTCAGTATTGCCAGTAATGTCAAAAATATTAGAAAAAGTTCTTCACAACCGATTACAAAATTACTTAAACTCTATTGATTTTATTACCGATCGCCAATATGGATTTAGACCAAAAAGCAATACTACCACTGCTACAATCGATCTCGTTACCAAAATTAAGCGAAATATAGACAATAAAAATATAGTCGTGGGTATCTTTGTCGATCTAAAAAAAGCGTTTGACACCGTCTCTCACAAATTACTATTAAAAAAGCTAGAATCCATTAACATCACTGGAAGTGCACTAGAAATGTTCAAATCCTACTTAACCAACCGCTCACAAATAGTTAAACTAGGTAATCATGATCAAAGTAACGCGCTACCAATAACATGCGGCGTTCCACAGGGATCCATTCTGGGTCCTCTGCTCTTTCTCATATATATTAACAACATCACCGAAATAAAGCTACATGGCCACCTTACCCTGTATGCTGATGACACATGTTTATTTTACTTTGGTTCTTCCATCCACGACATTATTACACTAGCCCAAGATGATTTAAATTCTCTATACACATGGTTTCAATTTAATCTTTTAACAATAAACATATCCAAAACTTGCTATGTAATATTTAAGGCAAAAAATAAAATCATTCCACCATTTGATCCACTTAAAATTAATGACGTACCACTGCAGCTAAAAACAAGCGAAAAATACCTCGGTCTGAGAATAGACAGTACTCTTTCGTGGAATGCCCAGATTGAATATATAAAAAACAAGCTCTCGACACTAGTAGGGACATTGCGCAACATAGTTCGATGTATTCCGCGAATTCTAAGATACACCATCTATAACTCACTAGTAAAGCCGCACCTACTATATCTGATTGAACTCTGGGGCAGTGCTACGAAAACAAAACTGTCAGAACTTCAACGATCACAAAATAAATTAATAAAAATGCTTTTTAACTATCCCTATTTAACATCAACTTCAAAAATCTATAGTGACACAAAATTAATGAACATCAAGCAACTCTATATCTATAATACATGTATATTCATTAATAAAGTGCTTAACAAAAAAATACACACAAACATTATACTAACTCAATATCGACAAGTCAGCCAACGAAGCTCACGACGAGCGAGCCTAATAGTGCTACCTAAAACTAGAACCAATTATGGCAAAAAAATGGTTACTTTCGAAGGAGTGCAACTATATAATAAATTACCATCAAGTATTAGAAATGTACACTCACTCAATGCATTCAAAATTCAGCTCGGTCAGTATTTAACAGTAAGTAAAACACCCTCACAGAAATGAATGCGTTGGGTGGGTCGTGTTTGTGAAACTGTACATAGAGGTGAAGTCAAACCTTTTTATATTGTTAACACTAATTTATTGTTCTCAAGTAAGTGACATTTGTGTATGTTTTAATTGAGAATAAAGATTCTTTAAACCTAAATTGCAAAAACGAACTGTAAGGTGATCTACTGTGCAGGGTGTTCGCCTTAGGGATACCGTACAAAATGAAAATATTATTATGAAATACTTGTCATACTATCCTTTTCGATTCAGAATAGCTACGAGGGGAGGTCAAAAGCTCGCGGAATGAAAAGGAAGGGAGATGAAACTAAACATGAAATTATTTTTCCATTTCAATATATTCTCCATTACATAGCCCTAATACAGTTCTCATACCTTTGTAATAGTTTGTATATACCTTCTAAAAAAAATATATTTGGCAAGGCCATCAAAATAGGCAGAAATAGCCGCCTACACTTCGTCATCGGTGAATTTCTTTCCACGAAGCTCTTTTTTTCATGTTTGGGAACAAATAATAATCACAAGGGGCCAAATCTGGACTGTAGGGTGGGTGGTTCAGAGTTTCGAAGCCACACTTGTGCAAGACATCCATCGTAACATGACTCTTGTGAACGGGTGCGTCGTCGTGCAAAAGGAGCACACCTCGAAACCACTTTCCTCTTCTTTTTTTTAATTGCATTTTTTTATTTTTCTAGTAGCGTAGCGTAGTATTACCCCGTAATTTTGACACCTTTATCTTTATAATCGATCAATAAAATCGCACAAAACAAATATTTGTATGACCTACAAGTAGTTGCTCCGGGTCTGGCTGTTTGTGAGTTTAAATGTTTGTAAACGCACCCACAATACAGGAGAAATTCCTAGTGTGGCAACGTTTAAAAAAAAAGTAAGTTTGTATCGCAATTTCTTTAATATTGTAAAACTACATATTAACGATTCTCAGACTTTTTCCTTTACTTGAGCTGTGAGCCTTTGCTTCTTGCCAAATTTCATGATTCTAGGTCAATGGGAAGTCATCATCATCATCAACAGCCTATATTCGTCCACTACTGGACGTAGGCCTCTCCTAGTCAACGCCACTAAGCCCGATCTTCGGCTCTCCTCATCCAGTGTCTGCCAGCCACCTTTCGCAAGTCGTCACTCCACCTGGCCGGCGGGCGTTCCACACCACGTTTGCCTAAACGCGGTTCCACTCTAAAACTCGTTTTCCCCAACGATTGTCGGTTCTGCGAGAGATATGACCAGCCACTTTAGCATGCTTGGGCTATGTCGGTTACCTTGGTTCTCTGGCGGATCACCTCGTTTCGGACTGTATCCTTCAGAGAGACTCCAAGCATAGCTCTCTCCATAGCTCGCTGAGCGACTTTAAACTTATAGGCAAGTCTAACCGTGAGTGTACACGTTTTGGCTCCGTAAGTCATAACTGGTAGGACGCACGCAACGGGAAGTACCCTTGATTTATTTGCGAGTATCAAAATATGGCGCATAAATGGCCGTATTTTTGTATTGCTATGACATAAAAGCTTGATTTTTTAGAACTCTTAGGGACCAATGACCGCCGTATTAGATATTAATTTCAACATGATACCTCCACCCGTTCCGGAGAAAAAGAGCCTTGAAGGACTGACAGACGGACGGACAACGAAGTAATCCTATTAAAGTTCAGTTTTTCCTCCTGAGGTACGGAACCCTAAAAATAGGTTTCGGGTAATGCACCTAAATTGGGTAATCTTTACTGTTTTAAGCTTACGTTCATAAATAAATAAATAACGGTTAGTATTAATAACTAATCACAGTACCTAAACAGTTATAGTAGTAAAGAATCGTGTAACGTAGAGTCACACAATTTCACAAAGCCGGTGAGCCCAGCTCATCACTATAGATATAACAGAGCTGCTTTAATTCGCTGTACAATTTTATGAAGGGTTCATACAGTTGATGCTTCATCAACGATTCCTCCCACTCGAAGAAAAACCTTTTAAGGTTACACGTGGCAAAAATAAGGAACTCTTTATTTTAACGATTGCTAATGATTGAATACTTCACTCGCTTTTATTAACGCTATATTGTAAAAATTATACTAGCTTGCAATTGGTTCGGAAAACGTAACACCAAGTAGGTAATCAGGAAGATATTCAGTGAATGTTATGTTCATTGGGGCAGTAGGGCTCATAATCGGGACATACAAACCTTTTCGGGGTCAAAAATGATGGTACTTCCCAGAACAAGACCTCTCACAAGGAGCTGCGGGGTAATGGCGTAACACTATCAGTAGGAATGGCTTTCTTTTTGACAGTTCAAGAACATTCATTGCGTTATTTACATTACTGAGCAGGCAAGTTTTCGAACATATGGAGCAATGGATTAGCAATATCCTTCAAAATGATTCAGATTCTGATTCATAATGGTTACGTAATTAGGATGCTGTTCTACAATAAAATACTTTGATAGAACTTATCAAAATTGGCGACGTTTGCAAACCGCCTGTTTATTATCTAAACCAAAACCTATACTTGGCATCCGACACCCAGATAAATATAAGATCTTCAATAAATGTTTGTCGATTGCTATTTTGTTATCAGTCCGTTGGATAAGCGTACGTAGGATGTTGCTAAAATCTGCAGGTTTTGTGTAAGTACCTAGAGGATTTACTGACTTAATTTTCTGACTTATGAAATTGAGACTACCGAAGAAGGTAATCGGTTTGAGGTATGGAAATTAAACCCAACCAAAATGTTTAACTTTATAATGGGCTATTTATTGTATACAATGACTGTAATGTTGATGTTGTTTATTTTTGTGGGGCATTTATGCTCATCCGATATTTTCCGACTCGGGAGACTTTCCACTTGTCATGAAAGAATAAGTAGCAGCTTAATGTGCAGAACAGGGTTTCATCAGATCACGGTTGCCTGAATTCACACCGGAAGAAGTGGAATATGTCAAGGGGACATCTGGTTTCATTGGTCTAAATCACTATTCGACTAGCTTGGTGTATAGAAATGAATCAGTTGAGGGCCTTTATGACATTCCTCTTTATCTCTATCTTTATCTTTATTCTAAACGAGATCCTTCAATGAAATATTATTATAGTAACGGTGTTTATGTCCGGCCGACTCTTAGAAATATTGTTCCTAAAACGGCATTCAAGTATATCGAGTATAGGAGGCCATGTTTTAAAATGGACGGTGATAGGCTTATAAGAGGATGGTTGGAAAGGCACAGAAATAATGAAAATTAATGAATTGACGAAATACCTTAATTTCATTAATGCTTAGTTACTCATATTTAGAGCTTTTAGTCCGGTCAATTTAGACATTCGAAGTTACCTAAATTCCCACCAAGCTGAAAATCGGTAAGATTATTTGAAATACCATTAAAAACAAAATTTTAAAGTTCCCCATCTTTCCCCTGT
Organism: Brachylomia viminalis; assembly: GCA_937001585.2. Classification (NCBI taxonomy): domain Eukaryota; kingdom Metazoa; phylum Arthropoda; class Insecta; order Lepidoptera; family Noctuidae; genus Brachylomia; species Brachylomia viminalis. The sequence goes on from OW443301.2 coordinate 7,173,618, forward strand.
AAGGAAAAAAAAAATATTCAAGGTCAAAGGTAAAAAAAATGAGATTTTCTCGATTTTCAACAAAACGGTAAGTTTTATCATAAAAATATTTCATACAAAAATTATAGATCACAAAATTATCTACAAACAATTAATTAATACTTTTTTTTCTACGAGCCACCGTTTTTGAGATATAACGATTCAAAAAGTTGTAAAAGTTGTAATCTTGGTGGGAATTTAGGTAACTTTACTCTTATTTTTTGGTCTAATTTGACCGGACTATTTGTAGCTCCTCACTGACTAACAATCGACAGAAGTCATGGTGTTGTAATATCACGAAATATTCTCCTTGATGAGATCTTTCAATTGGTATATATTTCAACGTTATTGGGCTTCAGGGCATATTCTCCCAATCTTCTTTACCATAATGACTGAAGTGATAATTAAGTCACCGATTAATGCATTATATTCAACAATCACTCATCAGTAAACTCATACCTAATTTATTTACTGGCGCAACTATAGGAGCGGTAGAAGCAATGCACAATCGTTATCAAAGTCAGAAAACTACACTATGGACCTGATATAAGTATGTACGAGTAGGTACCATCACATAGTATTTATCTGATCTACACTTTTCATATGATGAGCTTGAGTTGTCAAACAAAGATTATTTTGATAATACCGAAACAAATAATCGAAACCACTTAAACTAAAGATAAAGTACCCAAGGAAATTCTGTCATAAAGTAGTTGCGCAAGACATAGTCCTAAGCAGAGATTATTTATCCTAATCTTGACCTATGCTGGACGTAATGCGTGATGTAACTGACGTTAGTATGGATAGTGTCGTACAGGCACATAGCTGCCGAGCTATTCTGTAACAATCTCACCGTGATAACTTAGATGAAGTGAGCTTGAAGTGAGTTGTCGATAGTGTCAATCCCTAGCATCAGCCGGTCGATTCTGTAACAATCTCACCGTGATAACTTAGGTGAAGTGAGCTATCACTCCACTTGATGTTAGGGTTTGACACTATCGTCAACTCACTTCAAGCTCACTTCACCTAAGTTATCACGGTGAGATTGTTACAGAATTGCTCGGCTGGTTGAGTGATAGGTCACTTCACCTAAGTTATCACGGTGAGATTTTTACAGAATCGACCGGCTGATGTTACAGCGCTGCTTTAATCAGCTTAATGCAGTTTGTCCTATCAATAAAACACATTTGTTGCAAAAATTAAGAACTCTGGGTATAAGTAACAATATAAACTTGTACTTGTCATCGCCGGAGTGCCAGCTGTTTTAGAACCCAAAGGCTTAGCGCGCGACGATGGGAAGAGACCAGACGGAATGACCATAATGCCTTGGAAGGTAGGTAGCGCCCTTGCGCCTTCCCAGCTTCCTAGCACGGCGGGCTGTGCGGGGGCGGCTGCTGCAGGTGCGGAAAACCTCAAACGGCGCAAATACTCTACATCTTTTAGGGACTCACTTGTATGTGTTTGAGCCGTTTGGAGTTGAAACAATATGTATGGGGTCCAAGTACCCACTTAGTTTTTCGAGACATCGCCAAGCGTTTGGTCGACTCTTCACGTGACCAGAGGGCTGGCCAATTGTTTGGCCAAAGAATCAGCATTGCCATACAACGTGGCAATGCTGCCAGCCTTTTGGGCACTGTTCCTGTTGAAAGCGATGCAGACGAATTTTTTGATGTCCTTTGATTTTTTTTTATATACTTGTACATACCTATTATTATTTTAAGACTTAGCTTTCTAAATTATGTAAATATTAGTTCTGATTGGAATAAATATAAAAAATAACTTGTACTTAAAATTTCAAATTGATATTGAACATGTTACGTCAGTTAAACGCCTCTAAGTAACCGGCGCATGTATACATATATACTGTTTCGAGGCACAGATGATGAGATTTTCTCGAGCTGACTGCTCGACGTGACTGACGTGACTGCTCTGACGTGCAGCGTCAACGTGCAGTTTTCCAAGACGCTTGAAAACAATAAACTTTTTAGATATATCGAAATTGAAAAAATAAAAATTCAAATCCCGCAAGGTTCGCATTTGGGGCCGATTCTTTTTAATGTTTTTATTAATGACATAACCGAGTGCTTCAAACACTCCCGTTGTTATTTGTTTGCCGACGACTTAAAGTTAATGAAGCCAATTCGGTGTAACTTAGACTCCAAAATGCTTCAAGACGACATTAACAGACTTGTAGACTGGTGTAAAGTAAACAAAATGCTTTTGAATATCAGTAAATGTCACTACATCCAGTTCACTCGCAACAAAAAAGTTCTTGAGAACAAATATTACATAGAGGGAGTTGAAGTAAAAAAACTGTGCATAATTCGCGACCTGGGAGTTCAACTTGATCAAGCGCTAAAGTTCGATGTGCATATCCTGAATATTGTCTCAAGATCCTTTAGGGTACTGGGATTTGTTTTGCGAAATAGTAAGGAATTTAAAAGACCCGCTACAAAAATAAAGCTTTTCAACACTTTAGTCCGTCCAATCCTAGAATATAGTTCTGTGGTATGGAATCCGCATTATGAGGTTTACTCCAAGCGCCTAGAGAGTGTTCAAAAGCGATTCCTTTACCATCTGAGCTACGGAGATCACTTGGCTAAACAACTCACTAGCTACGCTGACAGGTTGAAGCACTATCACATGGAGACACTAACCAGTCGTAGGAAGAAACTGGATTGCATCATCCTCCATAAAATATTAAGTGGAACCATAGATTGCAGTGAACTCTTGAGCTCATTAGATATTAAAATTCCGACGCGAATTCCCAGGCCTAACACTTTTGACTTATTTTACATCCATGGCTCAAAAACTAACCTCGGTCATTACGCCGCTGTGCCAAGACTTTGTAGGCAATACAACATGTTATCTAAAACTACGAATTTAGACATCTGCGAGTCTCTGTCTAAATATAAGAAAATCCTAATAGATTCAGTTTGAGTACCAATATCTAAAGGTTTTATCTTATTGTAATTTTTTTTATTTTTTTTTATTACGTTTTGTGTCTATTAATTAACTTTTCCAAATTTTTACTTTGTTAGCTTAGTTGTTTAACTTTGTGCATGTTGTGGTCTCCTATAAGTGAAGGAGTACACTTACTTATTACCTGATGTAACTCTTTATTTATGTGTCATGTATTGTGTACATCTTTTGTTGGAGATCCTAAATAAATAAATAAATAAATAAATTGAAGGCATAGAATTTGCCTGCAGCTGTTATTTGACTGACCGGTTGGTGCAGTTGGTAGCGACCCTGCCTTCTGAGCCGCTAGTCCCGGGTTCGATCCCCGGACAAGTCAAACATTTGTGTGCATGAACATGTCTGTTTGACCTGTGTCTGGGTGTTTATATGTATATAAGTATGTATATCAGTCATCAGGTTACCGTAGTACAGGTTCTACCTAGTTCGGGACCTGAAGACCTTGTGTAGATGTTGTCTCATATTATTATTATATTATTAGTGACTATCTACAATCTGCATCCGATATCCAAATATGTCACCCCACCTAAGTAGATGAAGATAAGATATTCAATAAAAGATTAACGACTGCTCTTCTGTTGTTATTCAATCGCCTAAGCGAAAGCAGGATGTTGCTAAAATCTACAGGCTTTATGTAAGTAAAGGGCTAACTTATACTTTGCCGAAATCATATTTTCTATAACAAGTTTTTTTTTTCGCAGATTATTATTATTAACGTTGTCTAAATGCAAGGCAACACAAACTGAGCGGCGTGATGTAAGACAATTTCCTGAGGGTTTTATGTTTGGAACATCTACTGCAGCATACCAAATCGAGGGAGGCTGGGATGCAGACGGTAAGGATATCTACCCGTTAATTGTAATTATGTTCAGAACGATAAGTTATTCTGCAATAATTAACCATACCTAATGTAATTGTTTTCAGGAAAATCTAAAAACATTTGGGATCATATGACTCACACTGATCCTTGTGTGATAGCTGACTGCTCGAATGGAGATGTTGCTTGTGACTCGTATAACAATTACAAAAGAGACGTCGAAATGATGAGGGAATTGGGACTCGATTTCTACAGATTTTCTCTAGCATGGACTCGCATTCTGCCTACCAGTTTTCCTGATCATATAAACGAAGCCGGAGCTCAATATTACAGCAATTTAATAGACGAAATGCTGAAATACAACATTGTGCCAATGGTTACTTTGTACCACTGGGACTTGCCACAAAAGCTCCAGGACTTGGGAGGGTGGACCAACCCACACGTAGTTGACTGGTTCGCGGATTATGCGCGCGTCGCTTTTGAATTGTATGGTGATAGAGTAAAGTATTGGATGACAATGAACGAACCAAGGGAGGTCTGCTATCAAGGTTATGGATCAACTACTAAAGCACCTGGACTTAATATTAAAGGTGTGGCTGAGTATATGTGCGCTAAAAACCTTATAATGGCTCACGCCAAGGCTTACCATATTTATGATCAAGAATTTAGACCGAAACATAATGGTTCTATCTTTATATCCCTAAGTGCACAATTTCATGAACCAGAAACTGATAAAGAAATCTTGGCTGCCAAAGAAGGAAATCAGTTTGAGGTATGTTAACTCTGGTTTACCAATATGTATATAAATAAATATACACTATAGACTGTATATTTGATGCAATAAATGAATTAAATTGAATTACTTAACGGTCTCGCTAGGCTAGTTAGTACCTATCATGTACGATAACTTTGTTTATTTCAGTGGGGTATTTATGCTCACCCGATATTTTCCGACACCGGAGACTTCCCACCTGTCGTGAAAGAAAAAGTAGCAGCTAAAAGTGCAGAACAGGGCTTCTTCAGATCACGGCTGCCTGAATTCACACCGGAAGAAGTAGAATATGTTAAGGGGACCTCTGATTTCTTTGGCCTAAATCACTATACGACTTATTTAGTGTATAGAAATGAGTCAGTAGTGGGCCGATATGACTCTCCCTCATTCTACGACGACCTAGGAAATGTGCACTATCAACCTAGTGACTGGGAACATGGCGCGTCAAGTTTTCTAAAGGTACTTTCTTTTTAGCTTCAGAGTAAAGAAATTCACGGGATCCGAACTTTTAATTTACTGGCGCATTTGCTACAGGTTGTTCCGTGGGGTTTTTACAACCTGTTGACGCAGATCAGGCAAGATTACAACAACCCTGCGGTGATCATCACCGAAAACGGCTACTCAAACTATGGCGGTTTGGATGACGATGACCGAATCTCTTACTTTCAACAATACCTGGGCGCCGTCCTCGACGTGATAGATGAGGGTTCTGACATCAGAACTTACACTATCTGGAGTCTTATGGATAACTTCGAGTGGATGCAAGGATATACGTGAGTCTTTGTGCTAAAAATAACAAATCACCTTCCCGTCACTAGCCATACAATCGAACCACCCATGCGAATGCGTCTCTATCTACTACGATCAAACTTATCATCTAGATATCATTTAGAAGTGTTAGATAACTACGCAAAGTGGAGGTCTGCCCTGCTTGGGCGGAGCACTACCGTGTCCTCGTGGAGGCGATTGGTGGTGGCGATCTCTCGCGTCCAGCCCCGGTCCAGGCCATGGCCGTACCATGGCCTGGATAGCGAGAGGGCTTGGGAAGCCGTCACCTCCTTCTGCGAAGCAGTAATGCTCGCTAAGGAGAAGGCGGAACGCGTGAGGGAGAGGCAAAATTTGCGCCCTCACGCCCCTAGCCGCCGCAGGAGACGCCCTGGGCGCAAGCAGCTTCCCGGCCACCGTAGGCTTGCGGACGGTGAGCAATGGGCAGCTCGCCGTCCGATAAGGACCAAGCCCGGGTCGACGGCGCGTTGTGTTCCACGCGCGCCTCAAAGAGATCTCAGCATCAATGACGGGGTCCGCTAGGGCCGATGCCTGCCAGGGTTGCGGGAAAGTCCGAGAGGGATACCGTGGCCCCTGGCACAGGCAACTGAAGGAACACGGGTGGGTTTTAGTCAGTAAGAGTCTGAAACGCCCTCCCTCCTCCCAGAGCGGGAGAAGTTATTTGATGACTTCCCAACCTCAAAAACAAAAAAAAAAAAGATAACTACGCAAAAAAGTTTAAATTGAACGTTTTTAACTAAGCCCAATGATTTTAATGACCGTGCTGGTACTCTCATTTGTTTAATGACTTGTATTCGTTTCAGTGAGCGGTACGGTCTATACGAGGTGGACTACGATAGTCCTGAGCGCACGCGCACTCCGCGCAAGTCAGCCTTCGTGTACAAGGAGCTACTGCGCACGCGCACGCTCGACTTGCACTACGAGCCCAACACCACCCTCATGACCATTGACGAAGGACACTAACACATGAAAATGCAAAAAAAATACCTAAAAAATAAAAACATTGCGCTTTAATCTAAAAAAAATTGTTTGAAATCCTTTTTGGAACAGCTTCTTATGGTGAGTATACTACCTAATTAAGGGAGTCAGCAATTTATTCACATCAGTAGCAGACCAGTCATGCGCGCCTATCTATACTGAAATAAAATAACTCCAGCCTATTGCTGTCCTGCAGGGCAAAGGCCTCTTCTCATACATAGAAGGCACGAGCATTGAGCACCACGCTTGCTCAAGACTGGTTTGCGATTTCAGACTTATATTAACTATAAGTACCTACAGGTTTCCTCACGACGTTTTTGCTTCAGCGATATCAGTAATTTCCGAGATAAACTCAAACATATAAAATTGAAAAAATCATATCGGTACTTGCCCGGAATTGAACCCACAACCTCGTTCACGAGAGGCGAGACCTTAACCACTGGGCCATCACAACAAGTAAAGAATAAACAACCATTAAAGAAACTAAAATGATTTCGTTCAGAAATTATTCACTTTTATGAACTTCTGAGAAATGAGAAAAGTGAGAAGTGTAAGTTATATAAGTTTATATATGAAGGTAACGAAGGTACGCGAATTTCCTTAACACTGAATCAACCGATAATCAAACAAAAACAATCTAATCGGATTTAGCAATTTTTGATGAACTGTCAAAACAATGTTTCTTTTGACAGTTCGTCCAAAATTGCGATAAAATGGAAATAAACGAAAGATTAGGTACGGTGATAACTCAGCCTGTGCATATTTTCATTCTTTTGCCTTTTCGAAGTTTATGAAACCGACCCTACAGATAGGGTTCGTATTTTGACACATACCTACTTAGGTAGGTACCTACAAAGAATATTTAGCATAATCTGTTACTAGTAATAGAACTAAAGTATTGAATCACGTGAAGCATTGATCATCTCTCGATTGACGTCGATAGATCGATCTTGGGGAAATATATTCAACCAAACATATAAAAATAAATCGCGGGTAAATTGAAAGGTACGACCATGGTATGAGTAGAAAGTATTTTTAGGTACTCACAGTTTTGTTTACTGCCAACCGTATTCCTCTGACGATCCGCTAAACTGATTTTTTTTAATAAAAAATAAACATTACTTGGGAATTGATTACACTTACAAATTATTACACGCATTTGCAAAATTAACACAGTACACAGGCGAAAAGAAAAACAAATGTCACTCGAACAAAAACAAACATATTTATTTAAATGACATATTATTTTCTGATTTTTATATGGCCAGTTCGTAATTCACCTAATGCGACCACAACAATATCCGATAATGATCCTTTTTTCGCGTTACTCTAAAACAATGAATACTGAAATCTGCAATAACGTAGTAAGTAGGTACGTATTTAAATTTTTACCTACAGACAGTGATGCATACTTCCCTAAGGTTCTCGTGTGAATCTATCTTTATAAATAAAAAATTTAAAAAGATGCTGTTCGTTGGTAAACGCATAGACTGAATTAGGTTGTTATGGAAAGAAAAATTGGAAAAGTTTCCCAAAACATTTTCAAACCCGGGACTATCTAAACGTCCTCTCTTCTATGGGATTTGTGTGTGAACTGTTGTTTGGACAGGACAACGTCTGTCGGGTTGGCTAGTTTTTATAAAGAAGAGGGCTGTTTATGTTAAAAATCTCTCGCAGCAAAGCCAGCAGGATCAACTTAACTGTTTTACTGTCACTTTTTACACACAAAACATAACATAACACCACGCCTGTTATCCTCGAAGGGTTGGGCAGAGGTATACCTATAGTACACCCACATTTCGCCTGTTATGCAAGTCCCATGGCACAGGGGCGAGCCTATTGCCATCAACCGGGAACACCTCCAGACTCCGAGCTGCTACTGAGAAAATCCTGATGGAAAAACCTAATAACACTTTGCCCAACCTGGGAGTCGAGCCCAGGACCTCATGCTCAGTAGTTGCGCTTGTGACCACTAAAGCAAAGAGGCAGTCACATAAACAAACTGACTGAAAAGCAATTTTCCTCATTTATCTCACTAAAGGTACTTTACCTACGCAACTCTACTATCTTGAAAAACAGCGTTTTGAGTAAATCGTCTTTGAAATGTTAAATAAAGTAATGTATGTATTCCATGTGTGAATTGTATAAAGTACTTAATTACTGTTGATCAAGTTTTTAAGAGAAGTAAAGAATATTGGGCCAAATATTTTTTTTGAGAATTTTGAATATTAAACGTTTTATTCTAATTAAAAGTGTTGGGCATAACCAATTTTTCATACAAACGTGGTCACGCGTAATGTATTATCTCAAGTTAGAAGAGTCTTGCGCAATAAGGTATTATTACCACGTGATTCCAAGACCTATGTCTGCTAACTAATACTTGTGTGAGATGAGTGTAATTTGTCAGTACGGTCGATTTAGACACTCATCTAATTTAAGGGTAAGTAATTATCAAACCATGTAATAAGACAAAACTATAGTTTTATTATAATTTATACTTAATATAGTGGGAATTCAGACATTTTTATTAATTAAAAACATAGAAAAATAATTTAGGCATGATTCAATAATTAAAAAATAAAGATGAACGAGGTTGCCATTACAAATATCTCGAAACTAACTACAAATTTTAAAATTCTGTTTTAGTATGATAATAGTTTAAGGTGTATAAAATAATTTTGCAGTGGTTAGGCGAAACTCTATTATTTTCAGATAGCAGAGATGTGCGTGACACGGCAACCTACAATACTTTATACAATATCTCACGTTTAGCTTCGGTTTTCTTCAACGCTTACGTTCATGCATAAATAAAGAAGTAGGTAGGTACTTTAGATAATAAGAAAACATGTGACGAACAAAACAAGCTTGTCAATGTTTTACAACATGTCGATTTATCGCGTAACAGCCAATATCGAACTTTTATTGATAAATGATAAATTATTTTTATTTCTGTAAGTGGGTTTGTACAAACACTTTTACACTTCAATCATATTTTAAAAGCTAGATGAGGTCGGCGTTTCCTATCGGACTACTCTGAGAAGAAAGGCCGAATCAAACTCAGAGGTCACAGTCTCTTTTAAAGTCCAGACATAATGTTGGTCAGAACATGGGAAGACTATGTAGATTAGTGTCTGAAATGAAAATGGTGTCTTTTGAGGAAAAACCACACAGATTGAGTGGACCTGTCAGGTCAGTGCACGCATGTGTCAGTAATCGTGCGGCTCAACTCAGAGCTTAATTGAGGAGCTCAACGATTCGACGAACAATACCAAAGAAAGGACATGTGGGACATTTGGGTAGGCCGCATAAATTACTCAAACTGCCAGATCATGATTAAATCTAACTGAGAAAAAAAAAAAAACAAAATAGCATTGACCCACATAGTCCTCACATTCACAATAATTAAAATAATATAATACTTTACAAAGTAATTACCCATGTCATTGTATATATAAAATTCATCAATGTCAATGTGTATATAAAAGTTTGAACATAATCTTTGACGACCATGTAGCTTGAGGTCTGAAATGGTCATCTGAGGAAAGAACCACGTCCAGTCAGTGCACGCATTTGTCAGTCCGTGCAGCAGAACTCTATTACTTACACATTCAGATTTTACTGATAAGATAAGATAATGTTTATTTGTCAAAAATAGTGCTTTACATTTCCTTATAATCTACATTTATAGCTAGGTTAACATAAAAAAAATACAAAAATAAGACGTATACAGGGAAATATATATATCGCGATAATATAATATCGCGAAAAAAAATCTGCTGGTCCCTACATTTTGACGAGTTCTGCATAAATGTAGGGAACAGCAGATTTTTTTTCCGCGATTTCATATGTGGTCCCATACTAAAAGTTGTTCATAATGATGAGTACAATGACCCCTTAAGAGGTTGATGGTGTTTTACCAATAACCCTGTATAAGACGCAAAAGGAAGCATTTTGCTTTTAACCCACACTAGGTCGTGCCTGTCTCATGGAGTCTATGGGTGGTATTACCATATTATTATAATAAAAATGCGCATTACATTAATACTGATGGATTGTTACAGTCGAGAAACACATGAAAAAGTGTTACTATTTTAAAGTAATTAGGATATTGAAACATTGCCACTATATCGCCTTGAACATGCTAGCTGGACAGAAATATTTTTTGCGATATTTGGTTCCCAGAGAGCTCTTATAACCTGTTATGACTACCTAATTTCGTTTTGGTGTAAAGGGAGCCATTTTGGGGTGGAGAGGGAGTGGTGGTTCTAGATTAAGTAAAATAAAACCTTTTCATACTTAAAAAAAACTATATATTATGAAAATAAAACACGAAAACCAACAACTATGAGTAATCTGTACGTTTACAGATCAAAGCTATTAGTCAGGCCAGGTAGTCACAAAACCGGTCTATCAGGTAGAAATTAGCGATAAGTCTCTATTTGTTTTACTAAGGGCTGATTTTTCAATAGTCAGATAATTTGTATCTGAGGAATAAACATGGTGGTTTGACAACTTTTGTATAGAAAATATGTCAAACTGTCATATTAATTATTCTTCAGATAAAAGTTATTGACTAATGAAAACTAATTAACTAAGGGCTGATTTTTCAATAGTCAGATAACTTTTATCTGAGGAATAAATATTGCGGTTTGACAGCTTTTGTATAGAAGATATGTCAAACTGTCAGATTTATTCTTCAGATAATAGTTATCTGACTATTGAAAAATCAGACCTAAATCTACAACACTTAGGGCTGATTTTTCAATAGTCAGATATATTTTATCTGAGGAATAAATACTGTGGTTTGACAGCTTTTGTATGGCAAAAATGTCAAACTGTCAGATTTATTCTTCGTTCTTATTAGTTAGTTATATTTAATTAAGTAGTAAATATATAATTATACTCTCTAATTCTCGTTACCGCTTATTTCTTCCTCTTCTGATGTATCATCAGCAGTATATTCCAGCAGCTGCATGTTAACATGGGGTCTAGGAATTGGAATAGGATTAAAAGTAGGGGCTAATATTAAATCTAACACTGCAGAAGGCAGGCTACCTGTTTTCTTTTCAGGAACCTCTCTTAGGCTGTTTATTAAAGGATCAGGTGTGATCAATAACATACTTACTAAGTCGTAAGGTCGACAACTCGTACATAGTGGAAGATGGCCGAGGATTCTCCCAAGCAACGTTACCACTTTCATCGTGCAATTGAAGCGGCACACAAGAATACACAAACAAATATTCATCAGTGGCTTCATTACTGGAGAATTCTTGTTTGTAAGTGCTGTGACCGGAACTGCAACCACAACCCCACTTGCTAATAAGAGTGAATGATGTCCCAAGAGATGAAGATTTGAGAATTACCATATTTTTTTTTCTAAATTCACGCTAAATGCGCAGATTGACTTCTTCAGAGCCCTCGAAGAATCTTCGGTAATAGGTCGTATTTTGAAGATAGTAGACCAAACAGTCCGCAATACCGGTTTTCTTTTCTCTGCTTTTAAGCCATTCCTCATAAAGTTCCAATCATGATAAAGAGGTGATCTAGAAAAAAAAATGTTCCACAGCAGTCCAGAGGCTAGATTTATTTTTATTTGAAAGAAGAAGTTACCATGTGTATGTAAGTTTTAGGTCTGTGACAAGCGTTGGCAATGCTTTCCGGGTCCAAAATAAGCAAAAGGGAATAAATGGCAAAATTTCAATTTCAAATCCATCACTAAATTAAACCAAAATCACTATCGTAAGTATTCGCATGGAATGCAAAATTGCTAAAGATAGTCAGTTTTTTTTTTGTGTATGGTGTCTCGTAGTTGGCCTTGAGAGGCCGTCACTACTTAATCGGTCTTTCCTGTGGTGCCTTTGAGCGAACTCAAAGCCTCCAGCTAATATTAATTAAAAACTAAGCGACCATCACCTAAGGGCACCCCCTGTGGGGTACGAACTTCGGCTTAGGGCGTCACTGGGGGAGGACAGCAAGTTTGGGACAGGCTGGATCAAATTAGATTCATTATTATTATCGGGGGAGTTTAAAGCTACAGGCTCAGCTACGCCACCAGCTGGCACGTATCCGATTAAGGGACAGGGAGGGCAATTATTCTTGGAGGATCGCGGACGCGGACGACCTCGGCGGCGAGGTCGGAATTTCGATTTGTGTCTGTGTCTGTATACTGTACTAGTGGCCCTACTGCTTTCCTGGAGGAGGGTAATGGGTCGTCAGGGTCGGTCAGAACATGCCTTGGACGGCGGATTCTACTGATTCTAGAGGGGACATAGCTGGCAGCCTTCACAACCAGAGGGTTGCGATGGCTGCCGGCGGTATCAAAGAAACGCTTGGAAGCGCGTTTCATGAATAGCTGAATAGTGGGAATTTTCAGATCTAAGTGTAGGTTTTTATTACGAACGAACCAAGGGGATCCCGTTGCTTTACGGAGGAAACGGTTCTGTAGGGTCTGCATCCTATGGACATGTCGGGGGTGAACCTGTGCGAAAACTGCACAGGCGTATGTCATGATGGGGCGGATGCACGCTGTATAGATACGCAATTTGCACCTGAGTAACAATTTGCTGCGTGCATTTAGAACGGAATGATAATCAGTTTACTTACCCCTTTTCTTAAATACTTACCTGTGGCTGCGACCCTTAATGAGCGCAACTCGCAAGTGCATTAAAATTCTTGGAATTAGAGGTTCGTGGGTTTTGTCTATAATAATAAGAGAAATTTTTCGGCATTTTCGATAATGTATTTTGTCCAGCTAGCATGTACCATGTACTAGACGAAAACTAGACGTCCATTGTCTAAATTTAAAACAGTGAAATCAAAACGATAAAGTAGGTTTAGTAGGAATATTTTGAGCGCAATGCGCACTATGTCGAAGTGTGTGTGTGAGAGAGTGTGTTTGTGTGAGAGAGATAGTGTGTGTATGTGTGAGAGAGAGAGGGTGTGAATTTTAGTGTGTGTGTGCGTGAGTGTGTGTAGGTATGTAGGTGTCGGTGTGTTACGAAACTACCTTTAAAAGAGATTCAGATTCACTGTATGATTAGGCTAGCTGCCATTTGCGAACAATCTTTTTGACTTTGCTAGTTCTAAAGTTACATTCTTACGGCTTTGTTTTATATGTGACTGAGCAAGAATTCCTCCATGTGTGTTGTGCGAATGTTGTACGTGTCCTAATCGAAGCACACTTAAAAACTCAACGTTTGAGCAGCTGCGAGTATTCCGGGGCGTGTGTTATGATTGTAGGTATGCTGTTTCAGTACCATTTTGAAGATATATAACTGTCATACATTGAGTAATGCGGCTTCTTTGTACAAAAGGGCTGTCGGGTATCGTATAAGTTTTTTGAGCATGATTTTCAAAACCAATCGTTGGGCTCGTTCGCTTTGGATCATGGCGGTGATTCCAACTCCACTCCATGCTGTTATACAGTAACACAGAATCGGCTCACGTAGTGCTACATATACCTATATGTTAAGAGTTTTTTTTTTTTATTGGCAAGAGTATTTTATATTACGCAAGAGTTTCATTTTGTAAATCAATTTCCTGGTGCGCTTGGCCACAAGGCCAATATGGGGCTTTAAAGTGAGATGCTGGTTTATTAAAAACCCCAGGTCTTTTCTCCATTCTACCTTTTTTATTTTCTGGTGGTGGAACTCCAAATATCATATTTTTTACAGCTGATGTTCTCACCCATTTTCACATCAGTGTGTGAGTACATCTGTTAGTTAGATAGGTTTTAATGACAGTCCTTTGATTCCAATAACCTCCAGTTTCTTTAGAAGAATTGGTATTGCAACGTTGTCAAAAGCTTTGGCAAGACCTAAAAACACTCTCAAGCACTTTGTGTTATTGTCTAGATAAGACGTTGCTAGTTTGGTCAGGAGGCTTACTGCATCATCAGCAGGTTTTCCACTCCTGAAACCAAGACTGTTTATTGGAGATCAGGTTGTTCGACTCTAAGAAAGAAACTAAGCGCCTATTCGTCACCTTTTCCAGAATTTTAGACAAGATTCCTATTATCGATATAAGCCTATAGTTCACAAACTTTCATTTTGATCCATTCTTGTTAATAGGGGTGACTCAGGCTTCTTTCCATTTATCGGGGAATATACCTGTACTTAGACCAAAGTTGATAATCTTTAATTATTTTATAATTTAAATTTATGCACACGTAAAAAAAAATACTGTACAAAGACGGACTTAATGCCTAAGGCATTTTCTAATGTAGGTTAGTGGAGTTAAAGTTCACTTCTTATCTCTTCAACAATGTTTGGTGTAAGACCATCAACAGCACTGTCACTATTAAGTTTAACAATCAGTTTGTTAATCTCATAAACACCAGTAGGTTGCACTTGCATGATGAAAGTAATCCCTAGTGGTTCTCCTAATTTTTGTTTAGAAACCACTGACTCCCGAGTCTCATTCATGTCAGTGAGAATTTGGCTTGCCAAATATGTGCCAACAGAAGGGAAATATTCGTTGCAGTAGTCAACTGAATCTTGTGCCGTGGACTTACATTTTAGTAAGTCGCTCCTACCTACTTGTGTAAAAACTTTTTGTTGTTTTTCCACAGAAAAACGGAAAAAGACAATCGACAAGTGACTGATCAAGAATTCATAATAATATCGTTCCGATAAGAGAAATCAATCACGCTTAATATTAAATTAAATGTTAATATTACATTTATAGGGTTGCTACTTACCACTGGACCAGCAGCCTGCAATCGGAGTTTTTATTAAAAGTTTATATCATCAGAGTGCGTACTTAGGTTGTTGGATAAGTTAGTTTTATGTGGCGAGAAAGGGCCTCTAACGTGATTGTGACTTCAAAGCCGACGACCGTCGGTAATTTAATAAAATTCGCAAAGGCCTATTCAGCTTGATTCAATTTTCAATGCGATTTCTCAATGTTACTTCCGCAGAGTTCAGTTGGAGAAATACTTTTAAATTATTTTTCTTTAAAGCCTTGTTTTCTATAAATAACGAGCACTAAAAAAAACCAAAATAAAATATGATATTACTGTAATTATAGAGACTCCATTCGCATAGCCGAAGAAATAGGTACCGCGAATTGCTCAAGAAGCTTTGGTGCGCTATCTGCAAAGTTACGTTGCGAAGTGAAGCGAAGTGACGTTAATTAACAAGCTAGTGTGGCCAGTGTTGTCTGTGTACGCCACCTTTGCAATTCAGCCACATAACCTGAATACTGCACACTTCAGTTCCATGAAATCCTTAAGTCCGTGCCAAAAAAAAAAGTTCTAACTTTTATCTCCTCTTCTGTAACCATTTGCTGGTTTTCAAGTCATTTATGTGTTTATTAGTCTTTCAGTTTATGTTAATTTAACCATAATTTTAGCCGCTATACGTATACACCTGAAAATTATTCTTCTAATGTTCGGTCACGAGTACTTACGAGGCCTACAAAATGCATAATTGAGGAAAAATATTAAAAATACTTCATCTATAGAGAGACAACATGGTCATAAAAAGGTGCAGTGATAGGTAATGAATGTATAATAAGCAAACCTTGAACCTGTCCCAACATAGGTATTTGTTATCTAGGTACTATACCTACTCGATGTATGTAAATATTTACATAATGATAAGATATTGGTTTAATGGATAGGTAACTAACTAAGCGAGTTGGTCATGCCATCAATAGCCAATTAATACCACACATAACTACCATATTTGGGTCACTGTTGAACCATTAGTAGAAAGCGACATACCAACCAGCCAGGACTATAATTATAGACTTTCTACTAATGGTAAACTTGTTAACGACTGAATTGAGTGAAATATGTTTCGAAGTTGGGTATGAATAAGAGTAGGGGAACACCAAAGAAACGATGGATGGACTATGTGAAAGATGATAATTATGGCTAGAAATGGGGTGACTACCGAGATGACGATTAATAAACAAATAATTCGGGATAAGAGCAAGAGAATGATGATGATGATGATGTTTCGAAGTTGGACCATAGAGTCCACCTCATTATGAATAGTTTCATGACGATTAGCGGTAGGTAACTGTCTCAAATGAGTAGTCTACCGATTGTTTATCCATAGAAGGAATGGGTATTATCATACATTTGATCACATCGCGACCTTTTATGAAAGACTGCCTGTTGCCCGCGACTTCGCCCCTTTGGATGTCGGAAATTATCCCACAGGAACGTGCTACCGGGATAAATAGTATCCTATCGTGAAAATGTTGTATTTTTTTTGTTATTGTTTTTTTTACCGGTGTTTAGGCTCTAAATGTCTAACGTCAAAATAATAATAATTTATTTTAATATTAATTTGAAATACTATAGCGCCGCCATTGACCACGTCCTACATACATTTAATAGGTTGAAGTTGCCGTTTTACAGTACTTACTGGCCATTTGAAACGTAATTTATGTATGGCTGACAATCAATTCTAAATTCAAATTAATTTTATTAAAAAAATATGGAGTTCTCTTTTCAAATTCGTCGTTTTGTTTTCACAAAATTTTTTGCCTCTTTTTCGTCGATAAGGACACGATAAAAATACGAGTAATTATGGAATACGAGTTCCGTCGCGGTAGCAATGCCGCACAAACGGCTCGCAACATTAATTACGTATACGGAGTGAATAGGTACCTACTGCAAACAAACGCACGACTCGGTATTGGTTTGAACGCTTCCGACATGGAAATTTTGATCTAAAAAATGAACCCCGTGGTTTTGCCCGTGGCCATGGTGAACTAAAGTCAACAACAATGAATTAACGGCGATAGTGGAAGCTGACGATACTCAATCTACGACTGAGTTAGCAGCAGCTTTCAACGTTAGGTAAAAAAAATATTGGTACACCCGACTACACATCAAGCACATTTACAGTTTACACTGACCTCTCATTGTAAGTAAATCCTATACAATGCGCGATCAGCTTACACTGGAAATGTATAGCTTGATCTGTAGCCGTGCGTACATTTGCGTCAAATTGGCAAGGTAAAAAAACTTGATAAGTGCCACACGAACTGAACGATGGCCAGCGCGACGAACGCGTTGAGTTATGCCTTGCGTTGCTTAACAGACACAGAAACGAAGGGATCTTGAACCGCATTGTCACTTTCGTTAGTTAGACCCTGGTTCAGCGCCTAGGCAATGCCCCAAACGAAAACTTACCCCTAAAAATATCATGGCCACTGTTTGGTGGTCTAATACCGGTATAATTCATCACAGCTACTTACCAAATGGCACCAGAATTACTGCGGATGTGTACTGTGAGGAACTGGACACAATGATGGAGAAGCTCGCAAATCTCTGGCCAGCCTTGGTTAATCGCTCGCCGCCCCGCTGCTCCTACATGACAACGCTTGACCTCATAGGCCACAACAGTCGGTCTCTAAGCTACAAGAGCTATAGGGTTGGAAGGTTTGCGTCATCCACCGTACTCACCAGAGGTTGCGCCGACAGAATTTGACTTTTTCCAAAATTTGGACAACTTCTTGGCAGGGAAAAAATTCAATACCCGAGAGGCAGTACAAAATGCCTTTGAAGAGTTTGTTGACTCCCGTACACCTGACTTCTTCAAGAAGCGCATTGATTAATTGAAAGTTACCACTGCGCTGGCAGAGATGCATCGATAGCATAGGTATGTATTTTGATTGATAGAAATAAAAAATATTTATATAAAATGATGTTAACTTTCTGTATACTAAACGGCAATGTCATAGGTAAAGACCTATTATTAGCAAAATTATTCTATATCTTCGAATTGTAATAACTTTTAAGCGTGTGGACCGATTTATATGACATAAATACTAAAATAAATAATCCCTCAAAGTTAACTGTTCACTGTTTAAGGCATATTGCCAGTGCTTTTACACGGGGAATCTTTGGGTCAACCATACCAAAAGAACACTGGAAGACCTACGCATACAATATAATAATATTTTTAGGATGCTGTTGGGACTGCCGCGTTGGTGCAGCGCTTCTGCTATGTTTGCGCAAAACCGAACTGACGGATTCCACGCCGTCATTCGGAAGAAAACCGCGTCGCTGCTGTCAGGCTTGCGGGCGAGTGACAACAGCATTCTAAAAATTGTTGTGGAGAGTGTCGACTCTCCGATAATTAAAGGTTTTGTGAGAAGGATAATCACTGAACATTAGTTCGGGGAGGTCCTTTTCACAATACTATTTACTCTGTCTTCCATATAACATATTAGCTACTAACACTAGAAATAAGTTATTTTATTGTTTTACTAACACTATGGATCATTGTTGTCTGAAAAATAAAGAAAATTATTATTATTATTATTATTAAAGTAAGGGTTCTGACTATATTACCAATTCCTTAAATATATAAAAAAAAAATCATGTGAATTTTAAAATCATCCCCTATTTTACCCCCTTGGGGGATGATTTTACAAAAACGCTGAAACAAATAGTTTTCTATTTCTTACCAAAAGCATACATTTCAGTTTTAACATCCGTAATTTTAGAAATGCTAAGTTTCCCATATAAACGTTCATCCCCTGTAATACTCCCGTTTAGGATTATTTTTTGAGACAAAAAGTAGCCTATGTCCTTCCCCAGTATGCCATCTTACTCTTTGCCAAATTTTATCAAAATCCGTTCAATGGTTTAGGCATGATAAGGTAACATACAGATAGACAGACAGACAGAATTCTTTACTTTCGAGTTATATAATATTGGTATGGTTTATATTATATTATACATATTATATAGTTAGGATTATAACCGCCATGTCGTTCAATACACGTCTGACAGCTAGATTGCCGCAATGGCCGAGCGATTGGCATCTGCGCTATAAAACGCAGGTTTTATTTTCACACGGAACCAATATTGGTATTGCCTACGCCCTACGGGTGGTTGTGCAACTCGCTCAATCATAGTCTTGAGTTCTAGGCACGTGAAGACTGATGAGAATGATTTTGAGGTAGACGTGTACGTAACACGTTAGTACGTTTGGATACACGTTAGTAGTAACGTGTTTTTTTTTCTGTCTAAGCCCGCCAGGGGTAAACTAAAATAATAATTTACTAAATGCCACGACTAGGCGTTTTCATCTCCATTAAAATATACTTACATTTCTTTTTCGATAAGTACAAACAAAGTGCCAACGCGCACGCGCACCCCACGCAATCACCGCTCTCGAACAAGCAGATAATCCGCACGCGATCGCTCGACTTTGATTGCGAGACCGATACCGGCATGACCATCGACGGCGGTCACTGAAATGTGGAGCACCGCTAATCGTGTTCAATAAAACATGTCAACTACTTATGACTAGTAATTAGTTACTAGATAAACACATTTGTGGGACCCTGGGGCATGTTAAAGAAGAGGGTTGTTTGTGAAGGGGGATTTTCATGGAAATTAGGTTACCAGACAAACAACACACTCGGTATCGCAGCAGGATGCATACGATAACTTAATAAAGAAGTTTGGTAATGGTCCCTTGGGGCCGGACGAGAGACGAAGGTCACATTAACCCATGGATTGATGTCGCTGTTTTTGATCATCTTGATTTCTTTCGCGTTTAAAACCACCTAAGTAGTTAAATAATGGGACCAAAATATGTGCCACAGGTAATGAAAATCAGAGAATGATTAATTGATTATATGGCAACATAACACCGAAGAGTTATAACTATACTTAAGTTTAACTTTAAATAGGTTACCGACTTAAACAGCTCGCGGTAAAAAGCAATCAAATCCTGGCAAGTAATAATTGTGCGTAAGTACCTATAGAGCGGCTATTGGAAATTGGAAAAACCCTGGCTTATGAATAATCAAAAACTGCAAATATTACAATGCTTTATATCTGCGATAAACATTATAACAACTATTATCATAAACGGGTCGGTTCATCATCATCAACAAGATAACCTCAAAATGTATCGCAGTGACTCGTAGACCCCGCAGCTCGTAGTGTTCACTTGCCTATCCACAAGGGAGAAACGCTTGTTCCTAAAAACAAAAATAGGAATTATTGTAAAAGGAAAGCCGATATAGATGGCTGAAAACCTCTTAGATTTAAAATTCTGTGTGATCGCAATAAACATGGACCGTCGGTATTCTTATACAGGTGCCGAAAGAGTCAAAGAGTAGTACCTAGGTAAATAAAGCATCTCCAGTCTCTATCTTTATTATACACTAGCGCCCGCGAGTTCGTCCCCGTGAACTTTCTTGTTCCCCGACCCACCCCGTCGCGTCGCATCGCCTGCCCGCGCTATGACTTCGTTTTCGCTTAGCGTTCTTTCTGAAGTCCTAACGTGATGTTAAATAGCCTAGCCTTTCTCAAGAATTTGGCTATCAGATGCAAAAATAATTTTTCAAATCCGACCGGTGATTACCCATTATTCCAGAGATTAACCCCTTCATACTTACAAACGAACAAATTTTATATCTATAAAATATTAGGTTGAATATTTCTGTAATGGATTTGACACAGAAATCCCTTAACCGAAACTGGAAAATATTGCCGAAGCGAGAGCATACCCTATACCTAACACTCTCAAAAACAGGGGTATCAAAACTTAGGTAGTAAAACTATAAACGACTAGGAGTATTATTAGGCGAAGGCTTTAGAAATTCCGCCTCACTTTTTACGAGAACGAGCTCCTGCCCCGGGAAACGGAAGAAATGTCGCAAATACGGAAATCACCCTATCGCGATCGAGGATTCGCATTTGTCCCGGCAGAAATGAACCGACGGGTAGATAAGAAATATAGCTGTGCAAATTTTACAGTTTTCATCGATATCTAAAATAGACATATGATAAAATCGTAGCGAAGTCCAAATTTACATTGTTCAAATCATCATCATTGTTCATTCAAATGCCGAAAATTCTGTTTGTCTGAATGTATGTTCCAGCATCACTCAAAAACCACCTTTTATATCAAGATTTTGTTCAAATTTTGCATAGATATTCCATAGAAGTCTTGCGAGTCTCTAATTCAAGCTATTTACTATGGGGGATGAGCAATATTGCAATTTGTTTGTATTATTTTATAGTTTACCGCAAATTGTAAAAATATTAGCACCACACCAGCACCTTGGAGCTAAGCAGTCAATAATGACATATACAGGATGGAGTTTTGAGATGGGGCGATATGGGCAGGTACCTTACGTGGGGTACACTGAAAATTTTGCGCAACGCATAATTGTAGCGATTTACATGTAAAGTAATGTATTTACTGCTTTTCAAAGTATTTTCTATTACATTTTAAACACTTTTTCATACATTCAAACCATTTCTGAAAACGGGAGGACCATTGGTCTGAGGGCATGTTTTTCACGTGTTGGTTGAAAGCTGTATATAACCTAAACCTCTCATCAAATCTTTGATTTTTGGGAAAATAAAGAAATCACATGGTCATCACAGGTCTGGACTATGTGCGGTCATGAACTCTACCTTTTCAGAAGCCAAATATTTTGCGTGTGCGCCGAAGCAATGCCATGGTGCAATAGGATACGACTTCTTGGTAGTTTTTCCCAAACTTTATTAAAGACACTGGGCAAACAAATGGTGGTGTACCACTCAGCATTAACTGTATTTTGTTATTTAATTGAGATCGTGCAGACAGGACCCATCTGGGGAAAAAAAAAACGCAATCTTTTGCCTATACTTCTCGCCCTAATTTTGTTGGTTTACTATCGTATTTGAACATCCATACAGAAGACTTTCTTCCCAGCGGTGCGAGCACGGCCTCCGTGATAGGCTTGAGTCACGCATTTTATCACGGTTTTTGCTCCCAAACTATCATAAAACTGTATGACTCAAGCCTGTCACGGTGGGCCGTGCTTGCCCCGCAGCATGTAACAATATATCCATATTTCATATCCTGTCACAATGTCATACACAGCATTTGAACGTCCGAGATGGTACTTTAACAATATTTTTTACATCAACCAACACGAAACCGTTTTTGTTCCGGGGTGAGCTCATGAGGAATCCATCGGCAAAAAAGTTTTCTAACTTTTACTTAAATGTTGATGTAAGATTTTTTTTTAATTTGGGTCATACCAATCCCCAAATGTCCTCGAATATCCTCATAGGTGATTCGCCGGCATTCTTCAATTAGTTGCCTGAAATTAGCCACATTTTCCTCAGTGATCGCAGTTGAGGGCCGACCTTCAGGAATTTCATCATGGAGAGAACACGACCACTATCAAATTCTGCGTACCAACACTTTACGGTTCTCAAATGGGGTGCTTCCCATCCAAAAGCATTTTGAAGACATGCAGTGCAGTATTGCGGAGACAATGAACTTTTAAAATCATAAAAAAATATCGCCATAAAATCTTTTCGCATTAATTCCATTTTTGCTACGGACGACGAACTTCAACTTGTGATAAAAAACAATTGACCTTCGACGTCCCGCCAAATATTATTTTAATCAAGGAATGAGTTTCAAATATTTAAAAAAATATAACATTTGAAATTCAAACACTTATGAGCGGCCAGGAGCGTAGAACTTTTAGTGTGCTCTATGTAATCGTTGTCGCTACAAGAAAACGGTCTTAGGATACTGTTTTAACTTTTTGAAATATTTTGATCTGCATTCACAGATTTTGAAAAAAAATAGTCAGCTAAAAATGGGCAATTTTCACACAAACAACTTTGATGCCAATCTATCTGGTAAGCTCAGAGGGTTTTTGAGCAAGCATATGCAGGGCGAAAAGTTGATAGCTAAATAGGTGCGGCATGATGAGAGAACACTGAAAATATATTTGAAAAGGATCAGGTAGGAGCCCCGTCGTCAGGAGTCCACTTTTAGATTTCGAAAAAACACCAAAAATAAAGTGATCTTCAGAGCTGTTGATTTTGCTAAAATTGTGTGCGGCCTAACCGATAAGTAATGACTTAACCGGTTGAATGCCGTAATTACAGAAACAATTAAAAAGCCATTGTCTCGCGTGGATCCACGTTCGACGATACGAAGGGTTAAATAGGCAAATCTAATGAATAAATTGTGGGCAGAATAGGACAGTTTTAAAAGGATGTTCGATGTGTGAAGCTCTGTACAATAGTGTTACATGTCCTGATAGTGAATATATAAATATCTGGTGGATTGATGAAGGTTATAATTTTGGATTTATCTCTAAATCTACGAACCGAGTAGCTTTGATTGCTATTTGAATTTGAAGCTGACCCTTTTGTGAAGATTTGTTCGTTGTTTTGTGATTCAGAATTTCGAAAACATCAATCCTTTAAAAGTGATTATTAAATGTAAGTAGCAAAATCAAACTTGATTATTTCAACATTTTACTGTGACACTAAGCATCCGATTATTTGAAAAACATCCTCATCTTATGGGCTATCCAACGAGCTATCAGCGTTTAAAAAATATTCAGAGGTGCCCGTCAATTCTTTGTTAAAGCTAGTAAAGATGGAAACCTATTCTTACTAAAATTAACGAAAACGTTAAATTAACGACTTGTTTACGTCGTAACACTTTTCTATTCAAGGTTTTATTGTAACTACGAAGTTCTGCGCTCGATATCGTTACTGATGTCGCCCCCAATTCTCAGTGATAGTTGTTTTTTGAGAGTTTTGTTAAATATCCCTCAACACTTCTGCTTAGGCCGCCAGCTGCAAGGATATCAATTCGTCTGTATATACAGGCTGAATGCTTCAAGTCAGCATGGGTGACCAAATCCGAAACTATAGATAATACCGAAAAATACTTAAAAGAGTCTCCGGGTCGATTTTGGTGGAAACTAAAGCTGCATCATTAGTTTTTTGAATCAAA
Organism: Brachylomia viminalis; assembly: GCA_937001585.2. NCBI lineage: Eukaryota > Metazoa > Arthropoda > Insecta > Lepidoptera > Noctuidae > Brachylomia > Brachylomia viminalis. The sequence goes on from OW443301.2 coordinate 7,197,715, forward strand.
ATCAATTGCTAGGAATCGAACTCGTAGATTTAAAAAAAAAAAAAACATTCTGTGGTACATATTGCACCGTCCAATGGTGTCAAATGATAAATGATTTTATTTCTGTAAGTAGGTTTGAACAAACACTTTTACACGTCAATCGTATTTTAAAAACTAGATGAGTTCGGACTTAAGTGGTCAATAGATATTAAATTCTGACCACGCGGCTCCTATCTGAAACTCTTCAAATATATTTTCGGTGTACTCTCATATTGCCACACCTAGTCAACTATCAACTTTTCGCCCTGCATATGCTTGCTCAAAAACCCTGTGGGCTACTTACTACCAATTCTGTTTCTTATAAGGATCAAAAAACTCTAGCGGACCAACTGTGGTTAGAGTACTAGAAAAGTCAAAAATCGAAAAAAAACTTCCCATAAATTTCGTAGGAAATGCGACTGAGATGAGAGAGAACATAATATACCCGTGTATGACAACAGTCGAATTATTTAATTACTTCACTGGGCTGAATAGGGAACGAATATAGCCGATAGTTACAGTATTAACATTTTAAATGATTATCATCCCGCTACACCTTTAAGGAGCTAAGCAGACAATCATGACATAATATGTAGGTATAAGAACGGCTATTTTAGTCAACTTCTACAAAGCAAATAGCTTAAAGGTTCGACGACTGTTTTGCATACCTATGTTCGATTCCCAACAATTGATATTTTTTGTGCTTTCTTTTTTTTTTACATTTTGATATATTATTATAATATGATATGTCGTAAAACGTTCTCAGAAAAACATCAAGTTTAGGCCTATTCTGTCACCTTGGGTTATATAATAAAAATAAATATCTATGGTTAGGCGACTGTTAATGAGAAAACCCGTGTATTTATAATCTACTTTTACGTTTATATATTATTTTAATGATGGCTGTTCTACAGGAATAATCTGTAAGAAAGCATCAGTCAGTGTATCAGTGTTGTGCCATTAGATAGTATATAAACTTCGCAATCAATGGGACAATGGGAAATTACTACTGAAGTCACCAGTCCTGACTCTATTCCTACTTTGGCTGCTGACACCAAAACTACAAACGTATTATACAGGAAAGTGTTATAAAAATGTAGCTGTTAGTTTTGTAGGTAAATTGTGGTGGCTTACGACTTTCAGGCGAACGGCGCGCGGCGTCCCGTGCAGAAGCTATACAGGGTGGCCGGAACATTGACGTCCAAAAATAAAATTTCGGTCCCTCGTATCGTGGGGTATTCGAATCACCCCCATGTATGTTCCGCGACTTTTCATAGTTTTCGAGTTATGAATTTTTTTCTGAATGTTTGAAAATTTTCGACCTGACCAACCTAAAAAAATTCTAAAAAAAAAAGTAGAGGGTTTTATCGAGTTTCTTTTTTTGCAACTGAATTTTCATAAGTAGTACTTTTATGCATAAAATAATCAGCTTCGTAACTGTGATGAAAGTTATGAAAATGTTGATCTAAAGTGAAAAATTTACGTTCGGTAAATTATGACTCAAATTTTCAACTTTAAATTAAAAATCTTAACAGGTGACTTCATAATTCCTAAGTAGGCTTCAAGAATGCGCCAGACTCTCAGTTTTCATAATCATAAAAAAAATGAAGTACTTAATAGGGCTACTTTGTTTAAAATCGGCCTTCAAAGACAGCGAGGTGGAAAAATTCTTAAAATTACCCATCTGAGTAATTTTTTTTTTTTGGCTATTTTCTCGTTCCTAAGGTTAATTAATGATAAGAATACTGAAAACTAACCAACAAATAGTTTCAGAGTTGGGTAAGAAAAGTTTTACGTAAAAAGTGGTTTTGAATAAAACACAGATGATAATGTGAAAAAAGTACTTAATTTATTTTTAACATTTAGAAAAGGTTTTCAAAGTGGCCACCACCAGCAGCAATACACATTCTACACCTACGTAAGAAATTGTCTGGCAATCGTCTAAAAGCGTCTCTGTTCTCTCTCACAACACGTTCAGCTTCTGCAATCAACTGCCTCAGCTCTTGTTCACTTGAACAGTCTCGGGCGTATGCTATTTCCTTGTAATAGCCCCAAATAAAGAAATCGATGGGGTTGAGATCAGGTGAGCGTGGAGGCCACCTAATTGGTCCGCTGCGTCCGATCCATCTGTTGGGGTATGTTTCATCTAAGTAATTTCGGATCTGGGTTGCATAGTGACACGGGGCGCCGTCATTTTGCAACACCATGGTTCGTCTGAGTTCGAGATTCACATCTGCCAGCAACAATGGAAGTTCATTTTCCAAAAAGTTTTTGTATGTTTCTCCATCAAGTCTGGACGGCAGTTCAAACGGACCAATTAGTTCGCCATTGAGAATACCAGACCACAAGTTAACGCTGAAGCGATGTTGAAATGTCGAAGCTCTCACTTCGAGTGGATTTTCATTCGCCCACGTGTGGTAATTATGAATATTGAATATTCCGGATCGCTCAAATCGTGACTCATCTGACCATAAAACTTTATTGAAAAATCCAGGATCCTCTTGCTCTTTTCGTAACATGGTTTGGCAAAAATCAACGCGCAATTGGTGATCTGTAGGCAGTAAAGCTTGGACTCGTCGGATGTGGAACGCGTGGTATTCTTCATCGTGAAGAATGTCTTGGATAGAAGTCCTTGGGATGTTCAGAGCACGAGCCATACTTCTCGTACTCGTAGACGGATTTCGCTGAACTTCTTCCAGCACCATTTCTCTGCGATCCGGGTTAGCTCTAGGGATTCCTTCATGACTGCCGCGTCGACCAGGAATGCGGCCTGCCATCAAAGTGTTGTGCGTGTTAATAAAAACACGATGGTCGGGATATCGCTCAGGTTGCGGCCCACCACGACGTTGAAGTTGTTCGCGATACAGTCGCACTGCTTCATGGCCATTTCCTTGTGCAACTCCATAAAAATAATGCATTTCTGCATATTCACTTAACGTGTAACTCATTTTTTACACTTCCACGTAAAAAAAGTCCAAATCAGAATGCAAAACACAGTCCAATAAACGAGCAAAGTAGTCAAACAAGTAGGCAGCGGAGTCCGTGGGCAAAGCGAGTGTGGTAAAGACAAAATGGCGACACGCGTATAGCAGTAAACACAATGTGAGTACGACTGAGGTACTTGTTTTGCGTTGGCTTCGGTTGCGCGCCTTGCGTGAGAGAGATAGCAATAATTCGGTCTCTTTTCCTCTCGGTCCATTGTTATTGCAGGTAAAAGAGTTGCACCCTCGTTTACAACCCATAGTCCACGAGAACGGATCGCGCAAAATTCATTAAACTAACATTTAAAAAAATCTCCGTGTTTAAATCTTAGCTTTCCTGCAGTAATTTTTGGTTAGCAAACTAAATAACCTTAAGAGCGAGAAAATGGAAAAAAAAAATTTATTAATCAGATAGCTAATTTTAAGAATTTTCCACTTCGCAGTCTTTGAAGGCCGATTAAGGCCAAAGTTAGCCCCATTAAGTCCTACGTTTTTTAATGATTATGAAAGCTGAGAGTCTGGCGCATTCTTGAAGCCTACTTGAGAACCATGAAGTCACCTGTTTAGATTTTTAATTTGAAGTTGAAAATTTAAGTCATAATTTACCGAACGTAAATTTTTCACTTTAGATCAACATTTTCATAACTTTCACCACAGTTACGAAGCTGATTATTTTATGCATAAAAGTACTACTTATGAAAATTCAGTTGCAAAAAAAGAAACTCGATAAAACCCTCTACTTTTTTTTTTTGAATTTTTTTAGGTTGGTCAGGTCGAAAATTTTCAAACATTCAGAAAAAAATTCATAACTCGAAAACTATGAAAAGTCGCGGAACATACATGGGGGTGATTCGAATACCCCACGATACGAGGGACCGAAATTTTATTTTTGGACGTCAATGTTCCGGCCACCCTGTATAGCATTGAATATGAGAAGTATAGAAAAAGTACGACCAAGGAGATTCGGTAAAAAACATACTAAGATCGTTAGGTATAACAAGCAAGCCTTGCTAGCTACGTCAATCAGTAGTTGTACCCACACATAATATTATGTAAGAACATTTATTAGAAAATGCTTTTGGTTCATACCTTGAGTCTTTATAAGTAATCGACGCTTCAGTTTTTTCTTTGATAAGTAGTTTAAATTCCTGCGGGTTAACCGGAATGCCACGTAACTCAAGGCTACACATTCCTGGCAAGCTGCGGGAATGCCGCCTCAGATGGATTGTCGTACTAAATGTAGATTATATCTACCTACCTCGCAGAAACAGGGTTCCAAATAACTACCTATAAAGATTGTATTTTCTTATGGAAAATTTGAGAAGAAAAACTATCCATGGAGGCGAATTCCGAATTAAACCGTCAATAAACTACTAAATTCAATATTTTTTTTGTTAACTATACTGAGACAACCCTATGGAATTTGGAACCTTTTAAGCTTACGCGTGCACGTTCACGCACATTCACATAACGCAACTATGATATTCTATATTCCAAGAACGATTACTCTTGTCGGTAAGACAGCTTTCTTTCGTCGACTACCTGGTCCGCCAACTGAACCAGTATAACTTGACCTGTCCAACCCTCACTATTCTGTTATGTAGTGTACCTACAACAAAAGGGTTTTGCAATGAATTCGCGAAGATCTTGCTTGATCACTCGTGTGATTTTGTGGCATTTCCAATCTTTCTCGGCGCTCAAACACCGTCCCTAAGGTGACTGGGTATCTTTACAGGCATTTTATTTTACACAAAACCAGTATTACCGAAGCTTTTCTGGTATTATCTTTACAAATATCGGTCTTATTTTTAAATGGGAATGAATTTTTTACATTTTGAATTATTTTGGTAGGTACTTTATGTACATATTTGTGTAGGCTTAGGTCATCCATCGCTTTCCAAACGCGTAATAAATTGGTTAATCTCAACCCGTATTGTATTGCGAATTATTTTTACTTATGATATTGATACGCAGTAAACCCCGGTCTTTGTGTAGATAATAATACTAAATTCCATGCAAATGGATGTTCACGCGACACGCATACAAATTTCCGACGTAGAATCAATTTAACGGGAATGGAGACGCGTGAAACAATACCTACATACTACTGCCTGTAGGTACTCTGTAGGTTACAGGGGATAGCTACCTATGTACCGTTTTACGCTACAGGGCCCATTGCACACACATCAGTACATCACGCTACCGCGTTCTACCTACAAATTTGTATCCGCCGTTCAATTTGTATTTACAAAAGTTAGTCTACTAAACAATTAATTAATTACATTTCTTAATTACTTAACTATCGTTGTAGGAAGGTTTCATTAGTGTATCGCCAGAAACCTAGAGAGCCATTCTGTTCACTTCGATAAGATAAAGCCAAGTCTAAGTGCTATCATAAAGTTTGACCTGGTTGCTGTGATCAATCTACGATCGAAGTAGTATTGAGTTCGTCATTCTTCAGTCATGAGACCACTCATCCTTTGCGTTCTACCTCATAATGAAAGCGCTTGAAAGCACCGCAAGCCACTTAAATCGAGGGCGTCTTGTTAATTCCTTAAAAAACTGAAGTGCCCCCCCATTGTTCAGCGGTAGCCTCGTTCGCCTGAACAATACGGAACCAGAAGTGTCAAGTCACTGACATCACCCAAAGTATTTTCGCAAAAAGATGATTACAACACATAGTAAGGAAAGTATATGGTTTAGGTGCGTTTCTGTTAAAATATAGGTACTTACTTACACCGTTATATAAATAATCTATTACCTCGTAGTGTGTGGTATTATATAAACAGTAAAAAAACAAATTACTCTATCTCCTGAGTACCTACAACTGCGAGTTAATATAATTGATTACAGAATAATTAGGGTCAGTCAGTACAAAGTTCCTGTAAGTACCTACCTATTATTTGTATCGATATAGCTCATTAATTGTTCCGATGACAGTAAAGTATCGACGTGCGGACATAATTTATATCGCAGAACAATCCCTGGCCAGCTGCCAGCGGCTACTGAAGGGGAGTTGTGTATTCAAGACGTGCAAACAATCAACCTGTCGGATAACAGATGTAAATACCTACATCACAACAAGTAATTTATTGTATAGCCTCCCAGAACGACTGCAAAGTCACGACAGAATTGTGGACCTGCACACGATAACGGATAAAGGACAAAACATGGTCTAAAGCCTTCCCGACTTTGGACCCACTCAGCAGCAGTAATTAGTGGGAACAAAAAGATTGTCAAAGATAAAGATGATTGCATCGCATACGCAAGTTATCATAGTCATGATTTTTAAATTCCTTAAGCTTTTCCAGTTATTCATGGTCAGCGAATAGAAAGTTGACACTTCTAATTAGTATGTAGGTATCAAGTATTCTGCCAAACTTTATTTACAGAACATTGCGCTTTAAAAGTTGGTCGCTAATGAAGTTGTGGAAACACAAATAGTGCAATGAATGACTAAACAAAAGCTAAGGTCCATATGTAATTTGTTATTCTTTTCTTCGAACCAAAAATAAGGAAACAAACAAGCCTGATATCATTACATAGTATAAGGGCGATGGCAAGGTTGATGACAAAAACTTTCGTTCACGACGAACATCACGTTTCACATTGTAATAATGAGCACAATGGCCCGACTTTATGAAACCATGACACATAATAATCTATAACTTCTGCCTACAAGTTGGATAATAAAAATAGTGAAGCTGCCTAACTAACTAATAGTTTTTGAGCTTGCACTTATCGGCTGATTAAGTATAAAAACATAAACTTATTAGAGTAGACCAACAGATTTCGAGAAAGTGTTTTCTTTGCTTATATTTGCATTTTGAGACCTTTTGTGTTTTCTCTTTGTACCTAAATCAAAAACCTGTTAGGCCGGATTTGAGAAAGCTAAATGGCAAAGTTATCTTTAATAAACACTTTATCGTTTTATCCATGCGCACGTCACACGATCACATCTGGATTTTATTCAGTTTTTACTGCAATACCCATTAATTTAAACTTGATACTTAGTATCATAACGGACAAAATTAAATTCATCGAATATCGCTGAAGTTTTACAATGAGACGAAAATATTTAGAGTAGTTCCTACATCTTTTATCTATGCCATGGTTCCTAGCTTACATATAGGTGCAGAGGGAGGTCATATTTAACCAAATAGGCGCTTAAGTCCAAATACAACAGACAATATAATTGAATTACGATGTCGGTTGCGCGTATGTGGCCACCTGGTCATCGTATACCGATATTTTTATATGCGATCGTAAATTATTCGCGGTGAACAACGTAGGATTTAGCTCGATCGTTAGCCACAAGCGTACAACTGAGCTGTGCTTACATAATAAACATATTGCAAACTTCAAAGGGATCGTGTATATCGATATGTCATTGAAAATGAAATATCCGATATGCAGATAAGCTGATCGAGCGAGTAACTGCTTTTATATCTCCACAAATATCGCGCGTTTGAGCTGTGAAGTCATATCTACTGTAGCGATCAACAAGGAGAGCAACTGTCTTAGACCAAAAGTTGTTTATTTTGTTTGTATTTTGTCCAGTTTGCTGCTTGGACCTTGTTTCCTGACTATCGTCTCTCTACCATGTCATGTCCCTCTGCCACTTTCATGACATAGTTTTCAACTTTTCAGTTCTGTGTGATCCAATAGGATGTTATTTTTGGCTAGCATCGTTTGCTGATATGTTTCTTGCCAAAAGCTTTCATTTGATACTCACCCAGATTCCAAAAATTAAAGAAAAAAAACAGCGAGTTAATATTTCATAATGCGTTTGCCATCCATTGAGAAGATAAACAAGGCTTTTTCAAAATAAAGCTTACGGTTAAGCTCTATTTTAATTCTAGTACCTACTAATGGAAATCAATGTTTCAAGTTTCATGATTAACAAAAACTTTCAGTAAAGAAGGATCGCGAGGTTGCATGCATATACAATGGGACCCACTGTTAGGAGTATCGTACAGTATGGAAACTTCTAGTTGTAGAACTATATAAAACTAGCAAAAAGCAAATTTGCAGTAAGTCGTAGAGGCTGGGAGAAAAAAGATATGTAAGTTAATAGATTATAACCTAAAACGAATCTAATAGTGCAACAATATATATCTATACAGCCAACTCCTATTGACAGCATAACATTCAATTCAACGTTATCACTAACAGTCGTAATAATAATTATAATATTGTAATTTTTTGTATAAAAAATGTGAATGCATTTTTAATATTAACTTTTGTATGTTTTTTTTATATTTTACAAGTTTTGTTTATTAAAAAAAAACATAAAAACTGCAGTAACATCGTATCATGCATACGTGGAATCATTGCTACGCTATGGCCTTGTAATGTGGGGAAATAGTGTCGATCTGAGTAGAGCATTTGTGGCCCAAAAAATGTGCATTAGGGCTATGTATGGACTACAAACGGACGACTCGTGTCGACCTATATTTAAAAAACTTGCTACCGTTGCCCTCTCTATATGTTTATGAGACATGTATATTCGTAGCTAGGAATAAAAATCTTAAAAAGACAGCAAATGAGGTATGCCCTCGCAACAGACGAGATCCCTATAAATTGGTTCTTTATGATTTGCGAAGAATAACCAAGTACAATAGAAACTGCCTAGCAATGTTATTATTTTATGGAACACCATTTTATACCATGTTTTATGCAAATAAATAATTTATTATTATTATTATTAATTTAAGAAAATATGAACTTGCAAGTGAATGACACTTCGTTGATTTATAAATAATGTGGGTCCAAACTCGCCATGCTCCTATAAATTCTTTTAATTTTGTAGGTTTTGCATACATTTCATTGCAATTTCAGACTTTTGTTATATACTCTTGAATCTAACCGTTTTGTAAATTAACATAAATCCTATCTAAGAGAGCCGGGTGATCTGTAACTCAGGGCCCTCCTACTTCCGACAAGAATTAAGATTGTGCATTTTATTAACCAGTGCCTATAATATGATATTGATATAAATATTTATACTGTTTTACTTCTAGAAAATACTCACCAAACATCCTTTTAATTGCTATTGCCTCAAAAGACGATTAATTAAGTCAGTACGGAAGTAATAGCCGTTAAGGAATCAGAATCCTCTATGTTGATCTTTAACCTAATTTGAATCAATATAAGATAACAATTGAATAAACAACGGGTAATTATTTCGTCAAACATTCCGCTCACTGATGAGTAACCAAACTGCGAAGTAATTACATATGAAGCGAGGTCAGTAGGTACGATTACTGACAGGGAAACCATTCAGAATACTAATAAATTAGTCAGTTTGGAGGCCTGCTCTTGCCCAAATAACACAGCGTGTGTCTCTAAGTACGTTCATATTTCTGCCTACCACGATTAGAAGTATTGAGGGAGGTATCTATGCAGGTTAAAAGTAAAATCTGAATTTCCTTGGAAGAAGAGAAAAAGGTGAAGTCATAGTCACGACAAATCATTTTGAAGACAAACATCAAAATGTGGATTTATTCATAAAGGTACAGCGACAGCTTCTGTATACAGCATATCAAATAACGCTATATAACAGTCGAGGGCTTACACAGTTGCCAATAATAGGTGAACCAACATTCTCAAATACAGTGAGATCCTAAAGTAAAAATAAAAACGAAATGCATAAAAATCAAGTGGTAACAACTATATAAACATAAATATAAAAAGGCATAAGTTATAAGATTGCAGAGGCTGCATGAAATACCTACATATCTACTAATACAATAAAATTACCTAATCTTTAGATCGTGTGAGTTGCGTGCATGGGACCTTAAAATTTGGGTCTTAAAGTGAGTTATTGAGTTATGATATAAATGTCAACATCTGGAGAGGATTTTATATCATCATTTTATTTTTTTTTCATTCATGGATTTGTTGTTTGTTCGATGGTGAGAGATGTTGTCTTGATTTAAAAGAGCGTCCTTGGAGTTTCTTTCCCCTTGTTCTCCATAGAGTTCTACGTTTTGGAATAGGCAACTGACTAACTTACCGACTCTTTGACAATTCAAGTGCCTGCAAATTACTTAATTGAAATAAATGCTTTGAGTTTGAGATAATAACCATCTGTCTTAGCTACGGCCTTGATTTCCATCACCTTTAGAAAACTTATTTCCCCAAGACAAAGTAGTTATGTGAGTCTATTCATTGTCCAATCGAGCGCACGCTGTATAATAGGCTGCCTATTTATAATAGCTTCAGAGGCTCAGAGCCATTCAGTGGACATGGAGGACGCCAGCATCGCTCCATTTAACATACGCGCATGCTTCACGTCACCACAGCTAGGGCTAAGACAGCGCCGAATGGGGTCGACGACAACAAATCATACCTTCCTTGCATGAATAACAAACTTTAGTAATTGCACAACGTTCTTCGTCGCGTTTCAACAAAATATAAACAAGCGTCAATCACTCGAGCGAAATTTTGTAACACTCGCTTTATTTTCTTTATAATATTCTTGTAGGTAGGTATAGGTACATAATTTTATAAATAACTACGGCGATGGTCGTCGTTTGACCTACTAAATTAGTGGAAAATCGAATCCCGTTTAGTTATTTGCCTCCTAATTTCTCATGGGGTTTCCTAAAACCAACTCCCCAATTATTAAGTTCCAATTCTCGAGAGATGGACTGGATGGGATGGACAATGGCAGTATGACGTTATCTTCCTAATTTATATGTTGTTGTATGCAAAGTGGCAGGGACCTCGACGCACAATGTTATATTAATTCAGCACATGATTCTCGATCCCCTAGGGTAGAAACATTTCGTCCGCTATCAAAAAAAAAACAGCTCTTTCATTGAAAAGTGCAATCAATACCAACGCGGTCAAAAATATTCAGCAATTTTTTTTTAATAACCGATAAAATTTAAACGCATGGGGGTTTAGAATGATGTAGTAAATTCATGGCAACAGCATGGTTGTGCGCCGATGTCCGCGCCACCCTTTATAAACAAAAGTAAATAGGAGCAGTGCGTATGGGCCGGAGTCCTTCAATTATGATGTGTAGCTGCTATTATTATTGAATTGCCAATATTTGTCGCGTCTAACTCGATAATGGTTCTCATCGGGGCTGGCGCGCCGGTGGCAGAGCACTCAGGCCAGATTCACGACTCGCAAGCGGTGAAGTTGCTCTTCTGACTTTGACTTCAGCCATCAGAGTTGTGTCATAATATAACTAAGTATATGATTCGTATGTGAGTATCAACAGATTTTCCTTTTAAGTAACAAATTATTTCGAATAGAGGCGGTCTGCTTCAGAGTGCTAGGAACATCCAGCGATCTACTTACCGTGGGTAGTAGTACCGAAGATACTGAACCGCCGACCATTATTGCCTTCTTCTGCGGCGAACAAATTGTTAGCGCATAACACAGGTGATAAAAGACTTCCACTATTTACATATTATCCATTCAATAAATATTTACATAACTAGAATTACACAACAACAACACTTCGATTAGTAGTAGGTATTATGAATGACAACTTGTCACTAGTAACAATTAACATTCATCTACACAACAATTACACATTCCGTGGGTGTACTTATTAGTCACACGAAAGGAGATGTCCAGATATGTTCCATGACTTTTTTATAAGATGCTGGAGTAAACGAGCGAAAATTTTATTTCTGACATAATCTATGAACGGGATCAAAACTACTTGAAGATTAAAAATATGCTGACACTGAATCCAGGATTTTGAGTGATTGCGATTTATATTTTCAGTGAAATTTACGGATGGTACGGTGTTCAAACATGAATGTTTGCGCGAGCCCTGGAATCGACCGGGCGTCCCGCCGCGCCACTGAGGCATCTCGCGAGGCTCCCGGCCGCGGCAGCGCGCGCATGCGTGCCTCGCCGCCCACGCCTGGCTCCTCCGCCACACTGCGCGCCGTACATTACGCGCTCACACCCCGCCACCGCACGCACCTGCTCCGTACGTATAGCAATCAGCAGCGTACGCGCTGTTATGAACGAGTACTCGCCTGGCGCGCCACGCATCGCAATAAGTGGTCAGTGATAGGACAAGAATCATAAATATGACGTCACCAGTTCGCTCTGGACAACCACAATGCAAACGCGTATTTTCTGTTGAATGTCATTACCACTATGATATCTCAAGCGTAAACCGGCTAGTAAGTGTAACTTATAGATCGAATCAAATGTCTAGTTACGAATAAGTATCTACAAGAAGTACGTATACATTATACCTAAAGGTATCCCCTTACCATTGCATACATAGGTGTGTAGCTATATTAAACCAAGAACACCTTTCTTTTTTAGTTTTGGAAAAGGAAAGAAGTCTGTCTAAAGCTGCAGCCTAACCTTGTCTCGTCCATGTTTCACATCCAGTACTTATGCAGTAGATCTGAGGGTAGACCGCGACTGACTTCGTGTCAGCTCATATGGTTGGACTACTTTTCTTCTATTCAGAGTCTGTATAACTTGATAACTCCCGAGCTATCGGTCAGGGTTACTGCCTATCAACTGACTTCGACATCTACGCTAGCTCATCACGTTCAGTTAGCTGGCATTGTTTGAAGACTTCCGTCTTCAAGGTCGACGATGGAGACACATATAAGTGCAAATAATTAGTGAAGTGATTGCACGTTGAAAATAAACTATTAAGTACCTACCTAGGTATTATTAAAAAGGGGAAGTTCCTTGTGTGCTCTGAAAAAAAACGACTTGATTTATCGATTTATTTCGAGCGGTAGCAGTGACCAGGAATTCAGGACCTAATCCCTCTTGCTTATCAGTATTTAAGCGACACAAATAAAAAGTTAAATCTCTTGAAAAGAATCGACGTCATCATTTCAATACCAACAATAGAGTAATCAGGAGCACTGCAACTAAATAAAATTCTTCAGAACTCGCATAAAAATTGCGAGCGTTCTCTTAAAACAGCTGCCATAACATAGAACTTCCCACATAAAGTTAATTGGTTTCCATCAAGGAGTTCAGGAAGGTCACGTCAAAGACAATAAGAACTTCATCTAACCGTAAGAAGCGCCTGTATTTCATGAAACTTACAAATCAGCAAGACAATTTAAAGTTATAGTTAGAGTAGTGTAATAAAATGCTATAATCATGTAGGCAAGTATGACGAATGTAGATGTAGAGAAAAGATTGTTAACAGTATTTGGGTCTCTAAAATCACATGCGTATACGTATCTCAACCTTCAACCTAAACATTGCCTAAATTAATATACCTACAAACTAATTCAACAATTCATTTACATGGCTTTAACAAATATTTTCACCAAGATTTAAATGTACACTAGCAGTCAAACCACTCCGATGCCCCGCGTCAGGAGTGCAGGTGCCACTAACGTGCACTGCTACAAGCACACAATGCGCTCGGTGAAGGCGCCGATGATGGTCATGTCGCCGGCGAGCGCGGCGCGCATCACCTGCGGCGCCACGCTGTCCCGCACGCGCAGCGTGAACTCGCGGCGCGTCGGCGTCGGCAGTCCGCCGCCTGCCGCATTCAGTATCGTCGTGCGCCCGGCCACGTCCAGTGGCTTGCCCTCCTCACTAGTCCCAAGAACCGTTCGAACACATAGGGCCCTACAGGCTTCTCTTTCAGCATCGTGCAGCTCTCGAGCTGCTATTTCAAATGTCCTGCGAGTATCAACACCACCGAGCGATGAACTCCCGTAAGGTACACCCTCTTCGTGTGCTTTTACTGCTCCAGCTCGCAGAATAGCCGGCAACAAAAGTTCAACGGCAGAGCTAACAGTTCGCGACCGTAGAAAATGTAACACCTGCTCGGCCTCGCGAGTCTCGTCGAACAATCTACGCTGGCGAGCTGCTGGCACCGGGCGCGCCACGCTCCACGCTTCTGCCCAAGCATTACCTGGCAACAACATGCGATCTCCTAATGCACCGCCGCCGTCTGGCTTCCAGTCCCGCGGCGAGTACCAGCGCACGAAGTCGCACAGCTCTGCGCCAGGGTTGGCCGCTTTAAACGCCTCCATATCAGACAGAAGCGAAGCACTCATCATTCTTGCGCGGAGCTCGGACGCTTTAGCATCGTCTCCGAGTCGCAACATTAGTTCCGCGTCCTCTTCTAACTGGTCTTCAGTTTTTGGTGCAGGATCCTACATTCCAAAGAGAAATTATGCAAACGTCAGTCATGAATATTGCATTTAAATAACGGATTTATAGTAATAAAATTTCAATAAATATCAATCAACAGTTATATCTACTAGTTTTGATAACTTTCTACTCGATAACCTAATTGGATAAATATACAGTTTTAGATATGAAAAAAGTCGTCCTAATAACTGCGTGGTACAACTAAAACGAAAAAAAAATCGTTTTTTCGATTTGTAGCCGCGCGCTAGGGGCACGGCAATTGATGTTTAGCCAAGCGCTTAAAAGGTTAAGCTTCTGACACAATAAACATTATACACACCTGTGTACGGGGAACATACAGGGGCGCCCCATTCTTCATGATAGCATCACCAAAGCGACTGAGTCGACCAACTGGCCTGTCCCAAGGCAGCTGTTCTTCATTTTCTCCCTCAGAGCAATCAAAGAATTCGTCGTCCGAAGAGTTGCCGGTGAGACTGCCGGTGCCTTCCAGAGCGCGTTTGATGCAACAGTTAAGGAGTTGCAGCTTTTGGTGAAGTAAGCAAGTGCGGGCGTTCGGTGCACCTTCCGCAACTCTGTAGACAAGAAAACGACACAATGTTTACATGTTTCGAGTGATACAAAACTAATAAAATTGTATCAACTGTTGTAATTTAATCAAAACATGTATGCTAGAAAAATTCCTCGGTACGGTCAAATGGGGTTACTTTGATACTACGGGGTTACTTTGATAACAACTTTTGGCTTATGAAAAACTTAATTTTATAATATCTACAACACCAGTTAAAAAATAAACTATCAGTACTTGGCACTACTGATAGTTTCTTTGTATTATAGCGTTGTAGTTATTATAAAATTAAGTTTTTCATAAGCCTAAAGTTGTTATCAAAGTAACCCCGTAGTATCAAAGTAACCCCATTTGACGGTACCTACGTGATACCCGCGATTCATGCACGACGCTAAATCCATAGTTTGGATGTTTTGTAATTTTTGTAACTCTTTTTCGCACTCCATGAAGTTATTGGACTTGATTACTAGGTACCTAATAGCGTTCTGAATTAGGTCCTCTACGTAAAAGAAGGTAAATATATTTTATTTATTTACCTATAAAATATTAAACCCAAAAGAGATACATTTTGGTGGCCAGTGCCAACTAAATTGCTCTGTCAATCAAGAAAATATCGAATAGTGAACAGGTAGGTACTGCAAATTCAGTTCAGAAAATACTCAATGTTTGTGTAACGACTGTTGGCTATGACATCAATGGTCGATAACAATATCGGGTCGAAGCTTAACGTGTTACTAATAAGGATTTCTCATATACGTTATTTTATTACCACTGAAATGAACTCGCAATTATGGCAGGCTACAAGCTGTGAGACGGTAAATGTGTTTGTTACGGAAATCTATGGCATCTTACCGCTGTTCCCATAATAATTAAAGTAACAACTTAACGTTAAACTAAGAAATATCAAACGTAAATGAACGCCTTACGTTTCGACTTTGTTCGTCTCCTCGAATCACGTTCACATTCAAACTTGCTGTTAAAGCAAACGAGAAACGAGCGGGATTTGTTGTAGAATGATGTTAGATTATCAGGATCTAATTAATCTAGGTTATCATGATATTACCTTATCAAAAAGCTAGCCTCACTATAAGGATTTGATGTGACGGCAATACAGCTTTTACCAGTTCGCTGTACCATACATAATACTTCATAAATAAAAGTATTTTTACATTCATTAAACAACGACTGTCACGTAGCTATGCCAACATGTTTCAACTTTCACTCTAAACGCAATTTTAAATAGACAAATACACTTCCCCAAAACGAAAGCAAGATATGAATCACTTGAGATACTGAACATTTTCGCGTAACACACGGAACATGAATTTTCTCTTTCGTGTAGGTACCTATGCAAATCCTTAAGTGTAGCGCAACCGCAGCACAATTGACTTAAGTGCGAGGGGGCATGTTCACTCGTTGCTATATTGTTACGAGTACCGCCGTGCGCACCTGCGGGTGGGTACCTGACGGAATCAGAACGATTTGGTCTCGATTTGTGTGCCACGACCCAGAATCAACGGGAACTGAACTAAACGCGCGAACGCTCTCGGAACCGTTATCACATTGAATTACGAATGTGTTGCTGTGTGGCGGGCAGACTGCGAGCGCCGGTGAGCCGTGGGTCTAAGATGCTCGACGTGTAATCGGTCGGTGAACCGTTTGTTTACCGGAGCCGGTGCGCCAGCAACCACTAGGTGTAGGTCAGGAAGCGCTGGTGGGGGCCTCGCGCCGCCAGCAGTCCGACTTCGACGACAGCCGCGCGCGCATCCATCGCGCAGACATGGACCCGCACTGGTCAACCTGTGAATAACCGGTTGCTGACACCGAAAGTGAGAGAGTTCCCATTGTTGTGATCTAAGGATGAAACCCATCGGTGATTTATAAAACAAATAAAAGAAGAAAAACACAGTGACAGTGCTAGAACCAAGTGCAATCAGCTTCTATCAATCATAGGATTATTTTCCCGGTCATCAAGATTTTTCCTCAAAATGGTAAGTTTATTGACACGATTTATTTATGAGCAAGAATTTTCTATCGACAGCCGGTGTGTAAAGCGTGACAGAAAATTGTCTCGTCGCGTACGTTGACCCACTTGTAATGAATCAAGCGTACGTACGTACAGCCACCGGCACGAACAAGATGTACTTTATTGTACGGTTATCAACAACATCTACTTGTAAATTAATTAAATGGTAATTATGTACATTGTTAGAAAATTTACCTAGAGATGGAGATACACATGAAGAGGCTCAGCTAAACTTAAGGGGGATGCGCTAAGGCAGCCCACGAAATTCATAGTTACTTACGTCTGTTGCAATTTGCATGTCAGTGTCAGGTTGTACGTTGATTAAAATATAATTCGCGGCCGTAACAAACATAGCTTTACAGAATTAGAATTTTATGAAATAGTCATTCAATGGGGTAATTTGAACTTAGAGAGATGAATTGATGATTTTTTATGATTACTAATAATATTACAAAGAGGTTAAATTTGTTTGTTTGTAAGTTTGTATGTGGGGTAATCGATGGAACTTCCGGAAAGATTTGAAAAATTATTTATAATTATCACGCTAGGACCATAGGGAGACGAGCAAAAAGAAAAAAAGTCAGAAAGAACGCTAAGCGAAAACGAAATAACAGCGCGGGCAGGCGATGCGATGCGAACAAGAAACAACAAATACACAAGAACAACAGAGACAGGGGGAACATGAAATTTCACGCGGACGGACGAAGTCGCAGGCAGAAAAAAAAAAAAAAAAAAAAAAAAAAAAACACACAAGAACATACAACCTGATATTGCAAAACACTTAAGAAATTTTGAATTCGCGGGCTACCCTGACGCTTTCGCCTTAATATGTTATTCTGACATCTGTTCTTGGTCTTAAATCTCGTTTATGTAAATAATTTATATTGCTTATGGCTATTATGTGCTTATGTTTTGGACCCAAATGTTAAACACGTAAAAATGTAATCGCTTTTAATAAATTTCCCTGGTTATTATAATAGAACTGTCTTTTGTAAATGATTGAACAAACACAACAACATTAACAAGATGTTGAAAATCACAATTGTACGTTCACAGGCTTCTCCTGAAAACTAGGCATTAATGTGCCCTCACTAGGATGTGCATGCAGGCTGCTACACCTCATTTTTATGTTTATAAAGTTCAAAATTTTTCTTTTTCATTATGAAAATATACGTCAATTCAGCAAAATTAACATGCACTTCTTACGCGATTATGTCTTCTAGTAAAAATGCTAACGAGACTACCAGAGGGTTGAGGTCATGTTTGAAAACAAAATTTACATGTCGATAATTTCTTAATACGAATAATGAAGTCGGTAGTATTTTTTGTTGTAAAAGAAATATGTTTATTTTTTAAAGGTTCAAACTTCATTTTTTTTTTAAAACGGTGCCCCACACTAGGAATTTCTCCTGTATCGTGGGTGCGTTTACAAACATTTAAACTCATATACACAAACAGCCAGACCCGGAACAACTACTAGCAGGTCATACAAATATTTGTTTCGTGCGGGGATCGAACCCGCGACACGTAACGTAGCAAGCAGTAAATCGCTTAACCACTACGCCAACCGTGCCGTCAAAAAAAAAACTCCGAATGAATATCGATATCGATTAAAAAAATTGTTGGTACAGACTTCTCTTTCCGGGTAATCATCTTTTGTTTTCTTTTTTTGTAGTAGCTACCGCGTCTCCCGCCAAAAGTGACAGACTTTGTTGTTCAGAATATTGCGCTTAGCTCTCCAGTGTTACGAGTATATACTCTAAGCTAGCAATGCATGTATGTATGTATGTCATCAGAATGAGTCTCGCGAGACGCATCATGACACTCACAGGCACACGTGTGACTATGTCAGCCGCGAACTTTCTCTAATACCTACGTACTTTTTGATATTTCTGAAGCTCAGTGTGACATAGCGTTAACAACTCTTTCCAAAGAATCGTTTCGTTTTATAAATTCGATTTCGGTAAGAAATCGTTGGTTCGTACTCGTAGCAGTCAGTTTAGCTCGTTTAATAGTTTACTCTGGTTGTTTGTTTACTTGACAAAGTTTTCTTATGTGCCGGCTTAATAGTGAATTTGTAGAGGCGGCGACGGTGGGGTGATCACCCTGCGGCGACGGGGCGGCCCAGGGCCCCGGCGCTCAGCTGCTGAGCCGCTCCATCTAAGTCAGTTCCGGACTTTCGACTTCGTTAATAGCCACCCTGTTTACTTTTACCTATCTAACCGTGATGTTTTTCTTCGGAGAGAAATCAAATAAAACACCTTCGATCTATCTCTATAATAAGTATGGAGATTTGAATCCGTCGTGCCGCGATCGCGACCAACAAAAGATGATTAGACTCGCTTGCACTCAAGTTCCTTTCTTCATTATTCATGTAATCTAAACTTTTCCTATCAGTTCAGACAAATGCTAAAATAAATTAACGTGAAATTGGAAGCATTGTTGATGGCAGCAATGGCTTGCATTAGTTTATCATTGTAATTAATTAAATAGTAGATATTGCGCGACGTTGTTTAATAAACAATGCACATAATGTCATAATCTCTGTGCTGTTGCCGCCCACCGCCTGCTTACCCCCCCCCCCCCCCCTCGTGTGTCTATCTGAGATATAACCTTATCAATATACAATATATTATAACTATCTGGGATTTTAAACCAAATTATTACGAAGGTGGGAAAGCGCACATTCTGTTTTCTCTTCATTTAAGATTCATATTTAATGCTGAATTCTATAATTTAAAACGTAAGGTAATCTTGGATGATCTTCGTTGCTTATAGATGTCACTTAATGAAAATACTAAAGTGCTCTACAAAGCTTTTGCCCCACACTCAGTCGCCAGAATGAGGATAAAAGCAGCCACTATTGTTATTAGGTAGCTATTTACTAAAGTGTGCTGTCAGAATGAACCTTTGTCCAAAATGTAGTTCTTATAACATAAAACTCTTCCAACAAGGATGGAGAAAACATAACGGGTAAATCTAACAGACACACTAAAACGATTTGAGCGATAACTGTCTTTTGAGACAATTATTTTCATAACTTAAATAGCAGTGACGTTGTTACAAAGTTGAACTATAAATTCCGGAAGTTTATGATTCCGGTCAGTAAATTGTTACACGTGGTAGGTACATGCATCCCCTGGAGCCGGCTGCTTGCGCAGTTTCCACCGGCGAATGGTGCTACCCGTGAAATTCAGTAGCCAATTAATTCTCGTAGCTCGCACTGCGCTTTGGGAACACGTTTTAATTATCTACTTGTCGCGAATCAAAAGCCCTCCAAAAAGAAAAAGTTATTCAATAACCAATTTATGCTTAGTAAATACTCACACGTTTTTATTTTGTTGAATGTTATTTTGTACGCCGTATTTACTACTAACGTCGTAAATCTAAAATAACCGACGAGCTAAAAGCTTTTATTTATAGCGTACGGAGTAGACGGAACGTCCCACGGGAGCTATGGTCGAGGTCCATTTCATGGTCCACGCCTTCCTCGTAATGTATGCATTCCTCTCGCGCCACGTTATTGAGCTTTAGGCGCGAAATTGAGTGCTCCCGTTAAATCTTCTGCCTACGCAGAAAAATAACACAGGTTCATACATATTAAAGTGCTGTAAACTAGCTACGCTCAGTGCGCAGTTCATATGACAATGCGGATAAATAAAATTCGAAACCAGAATGGACAAATGCTAAAGTTGATCTGCAGTCAATAATAGTCGAGTTGCTGTGCTAAGTTATCCAACGCTAAATGACATTGAGTAACCTTGAGCATAATAGCATCTCAACACGGATTTGGTTTTTACGATAGTTTTCACCCAAGAGCAAAGAGTGGACAAGAAGCTTGTGGCGAGACAGCTGAGACAATAGGCGGAGTAACTGTGTCGCAGGTTCGGTGTCGACTCACGTCCGTGGGAGTCGCGTAGTACTTGCACCTCGATTGTCTACAGGCGCACAAGTCGCTGCACCTTCACGTCATTGCATGCAAACAAGCTATTAATTTACAACTAGTGTAGAAATTAATTATCTACTTAAAAATGTCTTTCGTAGCAGTCGTAACGTAACACGCGTAACCCGTAGCACCTTCGTTTTGGCGAAAACAATGCTTTACGATTTGATTGATTTCTAAACTGTGACAGTAATTTGTGTAAAAAACTTCAAAGTCATTAGATACATATGGTGTAGCTTTAATGAGATAGATTAACACAACATTTTTTAACAAAACAAGTTATATCAGTTGATTTACCCTGGCACCAAATGACGATAATTATAGTGACATTAAAGATGAAGAAAACTTAACTAGTTTATGTTGCTTTAGCAATTTGATAGAATGTTATTAAAATGATAATATCTTCGTATAATGAATTCATATAATGAATCAAAAGATTAATGATAGAAAGTTGTGCCATAACTGCCACACAGTTAAAGTAAACATTGAAGCCAGTTAGACATAAAAGCTATAACATTACATTTTAGTAGTCTACATCAAAATTGAAGAAAGTTACATACAACCATTTCAATGCTGTAAGAATTCGTGAAGTAGCAAAGAAATCAATACAAATTATAACGAATGGTTAGCTTCCATTCGATAGAGATGATATAAGTTTTAATGAAAAAGTATCATTATTGTCCACAGGACATGATTCACAATGAATGAGTATGATTCAACTATAAATTGAGTTATAATTAATGTATAATTAGAATCGGTGTAATGGGAAGCTAATCATAAACGAGGGAGCTAATTATAATGAACGCAAATAGCAAGTTAAGCTTGTGAAATTGACTGTGATGACACACTACGCCTCTCATTTTCATATGAATATTTAACAAAAGAAACCACCGGATCTTTCGTTGCGGACTAAACAAGCGTGTTTTCTAGTATCTACCTAGATCAAGCTTTGATTTCTAAAGGCTCCTTTCTAACGACCCTTTTGTACAAAAGATACTCGTGTTTATCAGATTATTCGCACTAGCGATTTCCCAATACATAGCCAGCTATGTCTATTCGTATACCGTTTATGTTGCGATCATCGTATACACTAACCTAAGTGGTGTCCACAGTTCCACACCCACAGATATCTAAAGGTCTCTGCGGGTGTGTCTGTATACCTATGTGATTGTGAATATGATGGCGTCTGCGGCTTTGCGGTGTTGCACATAATAGGTCGGGGCAAAATCCATTTCGTATTTTATAGATATAAAGCTGTAGTAAAATCTCTTTGGCTGTACTGTTTGTATCTGGCTGGTTTTAACACCATTAATAGATCACATTTTAAAAAGAAAAGATAAAACGATTTCCCGCTATTTTTCAACTGTTTTTCTGTCCGCCAAAACGAGTAAATCTGGCGAAGAAATCTGATACATTTTGCAGTTTATTCGAAAAATTCGACACAAGCCGCGTAAAAAATATGTGACGTATAAGGACTTAACGCAGTGTCAGTAAGAGTAGCACAAAGTTGGTTCCAATCAGTTTCAGTTTGGGAATTTTGATGTCAAAGATGCAGCTCGCTCTGGTCGCCCTGTTACGGATAAATTCGATGTAATTTTTGAATAAGTGGAGCAAGATCGCGATAGTAGTAGTTACGACATAGCTGAATATTTATTTATTTATATATTCTTTATTGTACACCACAAAAAACATAACAACAAAAATTAAACTGAACACTACTTAATATATAATGGGCGGCCTTATCGCTTTCTGCGATCTCTTCCAGGCAACCTTGGAATGGACAGAGATTTTCCTGGACATAAAATGGGGCTGTTGTTGGTGCAAATAATAAGTATGTATACAATACACTAAAATAGATACACATATATACATATCCTAAATAATAGATACCTACACGTATATACCTACATATCCTAAATAATATATACATAAATACGTACATACTAAATTTATAAGCAACGAAAATAAATGAAGACTATAGATAATTACAATTATGAGAACACGATCACAACGACAAGTAATGTTCCTTAATGACGGCGCGCGTTTAATTTCAACTGGCAATGCATTCCACAAACGAGCGGCCTGGACAGTAAAGGATTTGTCGAGGAAAGTTGTGGAATGCATAGGCATTTTAAGCTTCAAGTTATCTGATGACCTTAGAAATTTCGAGTTTAATAGTTAGGGTTTGACCACAAAACAGTTTTGACCCATTAGAAAAAGTCTGGGTAAACAAAAAAGCTCGATATTTGGGTGCCATACGAGCTCTTAGTCTTGAATTTGTCTATAAAATACGAAAGAACTTTTCCCCCGACCTAATAAGTAAACGGGTAAGTATGCTCTCTGACACATGAATGTAGATAAGATACAGAATTTCTTTTTTTTAATAATGCCCTTTGTTTAATTCTTAAATGGAATTCAGACAAACTATTATTTTTAACTGAAATCAAAATCGTGTAATCTATATTAAACCGTTAGTTTTTAGCTGTTATCCACATTTGCTTCATTTATGAATACATGCACAGTGAATGAAATATCTATTATTCAAATAAATGTGTTTAACCAACAGTATTACAAACGTTAAGTGCGACGACGCTCATCTTTGAATGCCATGACATTATGAACCCGGAGTGCACGCCGCACTTCGCATGCCTGCGGGGTTCACCCGATTAGTTACTCTTCGGTAGTTCTATATAATAGCTAACCGAATAACGACTATAAACAGAATAACTAACTATTCGCAGCGCGTCCAATTTGTTGGTTGTTGTCCTCTGACTTGTCGGAGTGAACCTGACGGTAATAATAATGATGCTGTCAGAACATTAGTACGCAGACCCGCGCTGAGTTAATTCAACAGTTTAAAACGTGGTGTTGCTGTAACACCTGATATAACAATCGGAAATCATCGTGTTATTTTTATGTTTTATCTACGTTAATTTACTAAGGAATATATCTAGAATCTAAGTTACTTTTAACTATTATAGTAAAATATTAACTTCAAATGCGAACCATTTCATCGAAGAGTATCAACTAATGTTTCGTTTATATTTCACTAAACCAGATTATATGCCCCAATTGAATTGTACAAATGAAATTAAACCAGTATCGTGTGTGATATAAAATTTGCTTTACAAATGAAGACGGAAGAGTTTTTGCTTCAATAAGGACATCCTTTCACAAACTGTTTTAAACAAATAGGTTGTAGTTATTAAAGAGGTTTGGAGTCATAGTGCTAAGTTCTATGAAGCAAAGGGAAGGCACCAAATTCCTTAAAATATTTTTTAAGATTAAGAGAAAAGAAAGGACCTGCCCCTAGGCTTCTAAAATATTGAAAATGTACACGTGTTTAAACCCTAGAGGAATCAATCAATATAGTAACAAGAACTAGCAAGAACTTGATTGATTGACAGATTCATTCAGCTTTCTTTTCTACTGGAGTAAAACCGATACTAATAACCTTTGTATTAAGGCCTCTAATAGAATTTCATCAGTGTTAACATACCTATACACGTTTTACATCGTGGTGCGAAACTGCCTGCCACTGTGATTGATTTTTGCTGATCTATTCTTCTCTACAGCTTGATCGAATCGTGCGACAATTATAGTAAAAACAGCATGCGTTTCGTTTTAACGCGATGTCTCTTAATTGGTAGCATCAGGCCACTGTATATATTTCTCAGTGTTCAGCGAACCCTGGCAGGTGCAGTATTCATCTAAGTCACGGTTGCCGTCACCGCGAGGCGTGAAGATGGATTGGATACCGTCGGAGCTTTAGCGCCGGTTGATCTAACGTGATGGTAGGACGTCGGCCCAGACAGCAGGCACGTCACGCACCGAAGAATGCGACAAATAAGAATAGTTGTTTGCCTTATTACGTTTTCTTCTTTGTATTAAAACAATGATGGGTTTTGCTGATGCTTGTGTGATTCATTTCATTTAAAGTTGTAGTTTTATACACGGGGTCGATTCGCACTCACGATATAACTTCATAATCTTCATATCTCTCTCTACTAGTCCATCTCATCAACTTTCAATATTAACTGCCAGAAATGGACTAGCCTCGTCTAGTTTCTGGAAGTTTCGCTGTAATTGACGGTATGTTCTTAGAAAATCCACAATAAGGTAAAAAGTACTATAATAGGTAGTCAAATTGTGAGGTCGTTAATGACACGTGCAGAGTGCACCCAGCCGTGGCATATAGGTCTTATTTATCGTAGATGTGATCGAGCAGGGAGTTGGTCTCGCGTGGCTCAGCATTGCGGGCATTCGCCATCACTCGGCACCTCCGCCGCAGCCGCGCCGCGGTCCTGCCGCGTGCCGCGTGGCTACCGGCTGTCGGCAATCTCTGCGAATCTCCACATCCGATCGTTAACGCCTCACTGCGTTCCACACAGTTTTTGCGTTCGATACACTGAACATTTATTTAACATTAGGATTTCACTTGCATCAATTTCAAATAAACAAATAGGTCGGAAATACGACGAATGAATAATTTAAATTCAAAAGACAATCTTTTTCCATTTTCAACAAATATATTTCAGGTAAGCAAGGAAATTGCTCAGCAAATCCAAGTAATTTCGATGCATATTGCCTTTTCGAACACCCAGTAAAATACTACGCCGCCGCACGGCGGGCTGAAAATCGCCTTTCATAGACGAAGAGACTTGAATTTTGAAGGGTCCTTATTTTAGCTAGAATTGGATTCTGCTGACTATACTCTAAAATTTCGTATGAGGCAATTGTGTATACAAATGCAGGAGTTATACGTGTGTAAGGATATAGTGGCCAATCTTATGATTCCCGAGATAGCCTCATTTTTCATGTCAGCATCATACAATTTTTTCTTAAAAAAATTACAACTCCTTCATTTGTACACGCAAATGCCACATACGAAATTTTATAGTATAGTAATGATCCGCAGAATCCATTTCTAGCCAAAAAAGGACCCTTCAAAATTCAAGTCTCTATGTCTATGAAAGGCGATTTTCAGCCTACCGTGCGCCGGTCGTCGTGCCTTTTCATTTTCCGCAAACATTCGTCGCAAAATTTTAAAGACACAACGTTTTTCCTACTACTCATAATATACCTCACCTATCGTTTGCTGCATCTGATTATTTACGAAGCAAGCATGCAGAGCCGTTTTAGGGGAGGTGGAGGGCGAAGGGGGTGACCGCCCCGGGCGCCTTTGCCAGGGGGGCGCCAAAATCATCTTGACGACAGTCAAGTGCGGGGGCACAGCTACCGCCATATAGCCGTATTAATGATACGGGGCCCCCAAATTGCAGGCGCCCCCCGACGCGATGTGACGTTTAGAAGCAAAGAATCGTATTTTTTTTTCCCAAAACTTCAAATTTTGTAATGAGTAAAAACCTAATGAAACTTAACAAAAACAAATTACGTTAAATCTACAAGTGCAGTCCAATTCCTAAGCTCTTTCATTGCTTTAGTAACATCACACAGAAAATCTAACCCATCCATGTCAGGGTGCACAAATTATAGAGCTCGCTTCGCTCGCTCTAGCATTCTCTTAGTAAAATCGCAAAGACAGCTTCACCTAGTATCACAGTAAGAATGCTACAATTTTCGGGCTCGCTTCGCTCGCTCTTGCATTCCTTTAGTAAACAAGATACATTACAACTGCGAATTTAACTATGTACGCGCAATATTGAGAGATTTAACATGTTATTTTAAGACCATAGACTTCTTATATTATGTTTTCCTGTAATTAAAGTATCCAACTGTTTTCTATATTTTTTCAAACTTTTAGAGGCTCAGTAGTTTCGGAGATTAGGGGTGGGGGGGAATGGTCAATTTTCATCTATTTTCGTAAATAACTTTAAAATTATTTATTTTAAAATTATTAAAAATATATTTATGAAATCCTTACCCTCACAGTAAGCCCTTTAATTTGATGTCACACGGCACAGTTTACAAAATACCCTCTTTTGGAGCTTCACTGCAGTCGGGTAAAAAAGGCCCGCAACAAATTTTGATACAGGACCCCTTTAGGACAAGCTACGCCACTGATCAAATGTTGGATTTATAAACTCAGATTGTAAAGTATTTTAAGGTTTCAGAAAAGGGGACTTCCAAAATTCGCATACAGGGTATTTAAAATTCTAAAGACTGCTACGCCAGATTCAGGCTTTGCCCCGGGTAAAGTTTTATTTTCGCACGGCTCTGCAGGCATGCAACTAAATACTATACATTCTTACACAGGCAAAACAATAAGAATGTGTAACAACTATTTTACAGCAAAGTTATTCGTAATGGTTTACGGAAATCACGAAGTAGGTGGGAGCCCTAAAGTCCATATAGATTGTATCGTAGACGGATACTTATACCGAAAAGGATAAGTCGTAAGGCACCGGAAAACTGAAACGGTAATCATTTAAACAATTATAAAATATACGTTACTTCTTTTCTAAGTTACAAAATCATAAATTGGAGTAGGGAAGTTACTTCAGCGCACCCAACATCCGCAGTACAAGCCCACGCGTCGTTTCCCGCCAAAATGGCATTACGCTCCGCCATTATCCGCGAGCTCTCTAGGATCGCAGTCATTAACAACACCCGGTTATTTTCTATTACAAAGTCTCTGCGCAGATGGTAACTTAGTCGCGGCGGTACCTGCCGCAACGAACAGTAGCGCAATTAAGAACACGACATGATCAAAGCGACTACGGACGCATGGTTCCCTTCACAACAACAAAGACAATAATAACTCTACTTTGGTAGCTATACGTTATACTGCATGGCCAAAGAGAACAAAAGAGTTTAGGATTTTACAACTTTTATTTTTACTTTTTCTTAAATTTATAAACGTGTAGGTAACTGATCCACGTGGACTGTGGTATACTGTTGCCCGCTAGTCAGTCCGTCACGCATCACGTCTAATCGTAGGGAGTGCGAGTCGCGCTTTCTACTCACATTTACAGTTAGACACAAGCCAACACTTGTTTATATTCTAAGTAGCAGTGATACGCTTAATTAAATTAACGCAACAGATAATTGAATGGGAACTACATTACCCGATGTACACTTACCGTTACAAGGTAAACTCTAGTATTGCCTCCTCGCAGCCCTTCTCCCACTTTTCTCCCCCTGCGCCCTGACGACGCAGACGTTCACATGTATATGTGATGATAAAAGAGTCGATGGGGATTATGGTAAAGCTGTCTGCCCGAAACTTTAATTCTATTAAGCAAGCTTTGTGGAGTCTATATAGTCATGAACGTCGTGCAGAATGAACACATTTCACATAGTAGTGGCTTTAACTCGAATCTGTTCCACTATCATTCTCTAGTTTAGGTTTTACTCAGTATTTGTTCCAAGTGTAAGTCATAGTTCAGAACTCCAGACGAAGGATAATTATATTCTTTTCGTCGTCTGGACGTTCACTATACACCATTCACTACAAGTCTTTTTTATGCTGGATTAAGATTACATTATGAGAATTTCTAAGAAGATAGAATATTAACCTTTGTATGCACAAAGGTTAATATTCTATCTATGTTTTTTTTTATATTGCTCGTTAGTGTATATATGCATATACACTAACGAGCAATATAAAAAAAAACACTAACTTATCACGAAATATTTCTGAAACCACGCACGATAGGTTCTTGAAGTGAAAAGCAATATTCAAATGTATTTAATAACGCATTAAAAAACACCAAATTGAAACAAAAAATAAATAATTTGATGTGTTAAAGAAGGAAAAAACAAATAGGGACATTTGGAAAAAAATTAACTCTTAAAGTGGGTTTACGAAATTGAAACAATTTTTTTTTATCGTTCAATATTTCGTATTGCCCCCGCGTGCTCTCAATACGGTTTCCACACGATTTGGCATGCTGACTCCCAGATTCCTGCGATGCTGAGGAATATTTTCCCATTCTTCAATAAATGCATTTTTCAGGGTATAAAGTGTGGATTTCGGATTTTAACACGTCTGCCGAGCTTGTCCCAGGAATGTTCTATAGGATTTAGGTCAGTGCTTTTCGCTAGCCACTCCATTTGATGGATTCCTACGTCTTGAAGGTACTCGTTTACTACATGCGTCGTTTGCTGCATGTGGCCGGGCATTATTATGCATAAACAATGCATTGTCGCCCATATCGACCAAATACGGACATGTTAATTGAGAATCTCGTTTACGTATCTCACAGATTCCTATTTTCTATCGGCACTAGCACCGTGCGACCATCTGATGAAATACCGACCCACACGTGTACAGAACCCCCCATATGAGACTTTTTCTTCGAAACATGCTTGTGTAAAACGTTCTCCTGGCCGTCTGTACACTCGACGTCTCCCGTCATGATAATACAACACGAATCTCGATTCATCAGAGAACCTCTCCTCTCCTCTGCCCCATTCGTCCTCACCCCATTCGAAGTGCTCATATCTCAATCTCGCCACTTTATGATGCCGTTAGAGTTTTGGGAGTTTTTAAATTGGCTTCTGCAAGACGTCTCTTGACTGTCATCTCACTGGTCCCTTCGGGTCTGCAAAACTTGTTGCAGGATTGTAACTTCCGTCTGATGTCGATTTCTTAACATCATTGCCACAGTGAATCGATCTTCTCGAGCCGTTGTGCACCTTGGCTTACTATTGCTTGGTCTTCTTAGGTTAAGTCCAGTCTCCCTAAACCTCCGAAGAACTTGTTGGACAATAGAATGTCTCACACCCATTTTTTTGGCCGTTCGTCTCTGGCATCTCCCAAATTGCACCATAGTGATGATCCTGGTACATTCCTTGGGTGTGAGAGGCATGATGATACCTTTTTTTACAAGTCAACGTCTGTCGTAAGCACTTTTAGTTAAAAATCGATACGCAAAGGTAAAAATAATAATTAAATAAAAGTGAAAATAAAAGTATTCAAATGTAATCCAAAATTATAGAACGTGATATATTTTTTTCCATCCATGACTTCGAACAGGCCAGTATGTAATAAAGTTTTAATGTGCAATATAATATTATTTTCGAGATATTTTTACTTCATGAAACTAACTTGTGTGGTTTAAGAGATATACCACACAAGTTAGTTACTTAATGAAGCTAACTTGTGTGGTTTAAGAGATATTTAGTTTTCTATAGGCACTTTGCAAGTGGCTTTTTTATATTGCTCGTCAGTGTATGACTCTTCTTAGAGATTTCCCTTAGTTCACAGTGAGTTGCCAGCGCGTCAGTTGGCAGCTGGCGGCAACGGGACTGATTCGCGACAAATAGCTAGCATCACTGACATTAATGATACATTCTCTTGCTCAGCCTCATAACGGGCAAAGGCCGACGAATGTTATGCATACAATGAGATTGAGAATTGATTGAAGTGGTAGATATAGTCGTCAGTTACAAAATTTCTTTTTCTCCGCTACTACGCTAAAAACACTGTCGATAATCCTCTGAAGCATTTTAACATAAAGTATTAGATAGATGTCTAAAAGTTGATGTTTTTTAAACCAAGAATGCCAATTAAAACCAACCCGACCTACGAGTATGTATTCGACTATCTAGATTAGCAAAAAGAAAGTTTTAGCTAAGTATTTCCTGATCCCTTTTTACTGAATCAGATCTATAATTATCTGACCGATAGGTTTCTCGATATTTTTGAAATCTTACGAGGTTCTTAATTCAAAAGACGATATTTTAATAATCGATGTGGGTTTCATGGAAGGAAAGGGGAATCCGGCTACCTGTGTGAATACTGGGTGGCAAGGACATCGAGGCGCAAACTGTAACCATGAATTCAGCACATGATCCTAGACCTCTAACTCTAGACCTATAGACATATAACTTTTTAGCCGGTTATCGAAAAAAAAAACTGCTGTTTCATAAAAAAAAAAGTGCAATACCTACGGCGGTCAAATATATGGAACAGCGTTTGTTTTTCAAATAACCGATGAAAAATTTCAACGCAGGTGGTTTCCAGAATCATGTACTGAATCTATGGTAACATGTTGCATCGATGTCTATGCCACCCTTTAAACACAGATATACTATAACTGAGAGAGTGAGACAGTAATCTAAAGGCGAGCTAAAGTCTCGTGAACGAAATGTGAAAGTAAAAACAGGAAGCCTGCCTGACCTTCTAGAATTAACACACAGAGTGTAAGATCAAATTGAAATACTTAAAAGAAGTTTGTATTCTATTATAAAATGCATTACCTACTGATGATGTAGTCATATAAAGGAGGAGCTAAAATGACTAAACAAAATCAATGGATTCTAACCCAGTTCAATTAATGAGTAGTATAAAGTCCCACGTTTAAATTTAGAGTCATCATTAGATCTAAATGAAATTCACGTTAATTGGACAAACTTTATTACAGAGTACATAGAAGTCCGTGTAGAATTAATATCGTCAACACTCAATTCCGTTTGCTGAACCAATCTTTTTATATTTACTTCGCTTGTTTTAAAATCTACCACTCCTGCATCCGTATTTTTTGAAGTTACAATAATGCATTTCGATACAATGTAAAAATTGCATAAATATATTTATTCAAGAGGTATTTTTGTCGTTTTTCGTATACCTAGATCTCGCGCTTTTGTATAGATAACAATTATGTACCTACAAACATTATAGTAATAGGTGCCAAGCCATGCGCGTCGTTCGCCGTGGTGACCCTTTACACTCGAGTGACTCTTATCACCTGTATGGGTATCACAAGACACTACATCGGTACTATCGAGGAAGTTCATATCTATGCACCTTTAGGACTATTTTTCCCTGTAGCGCTCGGGCGCTAACAGTAACTAACGTAAAACAGATGCGGTCATCGTGTTCACGGGATTTTGTTCTAAAACTGCTTAGATATGAACTTCCTCGATAGTACCTACTTCCATACCTACTTCCTTAATTAATGTGGACGTCTATTCAGAGTGCCTATTCCAGATTAGTTTCTTAAGTTCTGTATTTGATCCGTAAACGCACCTATCTCTCTATGTTTGTCAATATTTTCGTTTCATTCATAATTCTACAATAAATTATTATCCTTATATTCATTTTTAGGGAGATAAACAACATTATAAGTTATTATTCTTATGGTTTTCACAAATGTAGACGTATACATTGAAAGTATGTCATGAACCTACCTAAGTAGGTATATACTATCGGAATATTCAGAAAGCCTACCGAAACGGTCGGTCGTATGAAAATTCTTGAAGCTTAAAATTTAGCCAGATCAGTTGTTTGAAAACAAAAAGTTAACTGTTTGAAAAGAAATATCGAGGACGGCTTCTCTTTCAAATGGCGGGAAAAAACGAACAGACGCAGATATAGTATTTGTATTCGAGACTAATTGGGATTTGTTGAATAGCGTTTTGAAAACAGTGGAATTATAGTATTAACTTTACGTTATTTTATTTATTTATTTAGGATCTGCAACAAAAGATATACACAATACATTACACATAAACAGAGGGCAATATCCGGTATTAAGTAGGTGTACTCCTTCACTTATAGGAGACCAATTCACTTATTAACACGTACGAGTATATATCCTGGTGCTGTTTCTATCGCAATTCCCTTAAAATTTGACTCAATATGGATAGCTATTAAGTATAAACATTCGTAAGAACTCAATATTTTCCTTCGTGCAAACAGTACGTGCACTCAATAGCCTGTGTTCAAATACGGGAGGTAGACTCGAGGCTGCATACCGTAGAACAGCAGTCCTATCGGTCCTAAGTAAACACTGCGACTGTTATTTTCCAACTACGCCCGTGTGGTATTAGCTCCCCACGCCATACTCGTGCCCTCGTGCCGTATCTGTTGACACAGGTTCGCTAGGTACACGTATTATCGGCTTTACCATCTGAAATCGGATATTTCAAATGAAAAAATCAAATATGGAAACCGCAGATTACATTTTTAATTGGAACCTGAACGATGTTTCCAATTGTTACGATGTTCATCAGATACATACAACAGTTAGAATATTAAACATCCATATGCGTTGATGAGGTATCATCTGTTTCTAATGAAATGTAAATGAAGCTGCGATCTAGTGAGTGGGCAAGTGTGACACAAGTGGGACACGCATACCGCACGTTCCGGGAGTAAGGCCGGCGCGGGCGCAGCGCACGGCGACCGACATTATAAGCCGGTTAGATCACCACAACGGGCGCATTGTCGTTAAGCTCTATTAGGCAAATGTGTAACGACAGCTATGTGTGATAAAAAGGAGACATAAACATGCAAATATTAAAAATTAATTCACTTCTATCGAGACTTGCTTAGATATTTCTGAGAAAACTAATATTCTTGTGGTCAGACACAGATTTTTATGAATCATGTAAATTACCCTTAAAACAAACAGACATGGTTTGTGTGATGTATTAAATAATGTAAAAGTTGTAAGTAACGAATAATATGATTCAATAGAGAAAGGTGAGAACAACTTTGCTAAGCTTTCGGGAGGTCAAGATAATGTTGAATCACCAACTTTCGCCGACGGATTCCACAACACCACTTATAAAAGTTGTTGAACTGAGGAGCTTTTAGCCATTTGACTGTTAAAGCACTGGGTTATTAATAGCCTGTGTCTTTTGCCTTTCGATAACATAGACTGAGACTATTTTAAACAAACAAGTATCTTATTAAGATTAATTTGTCATCACTATGAGATAGTTCTAAACAAACTACTAACGGATTTCGGGGAAACATCTACCTACTCGTTAAAGTGATTTCTTCGATGAAAAATATATTATCAAGATGACAATGTTAATTAATGTCATCATAAATTCGCTAAGCAAAGAATGTTCGTCGCCGGCTCTAGGCAACACAATTTTTTGCAGTTTCACTGCCAACATTCCATAGGCGATAGATGCATTCAAGATATTGTTTGAAATAAACTAGCGAAATTATAGTATCTACTAGGTAAGTGATTTTGGTAGTCGGTTTCATATCCCTATTATAGAACTAAGTACTTGTAGTCTTGATTTTAAGAATATTCCAACAAAAAACGTTTATATCAAAGCAAATCTTGACACAGAATTGTGTACCCACGATCGAGTTAAATCAATCACTTTCATAGCAGTTTCAAGTTTGGATCCAGTTAAAACTTTAGCTGGGGATCCAAATAGCAGGCTCAAGTACACGAGGGCGGAGACGAACGAGCCGCGGCGCTCCCTAGCGTTGTCAAAATCGTGAAACTTTAATGGCAACGGTATATCTTGGAGCGACTCAAGATAAATTTGGCGAGAGCTTTATAGCCTCGCCTGAAACTTAGTTGATAAGAAAAAGGTCGCATTAAAAATTAAACGATATAGAATTATAGATTAACCGAGACCAACTTGAAAGTAACTAGCTTTTTACTCATATGTTTTCATATCCGTAAACAATACTCATACTCAAAACCTTCTGCAACTTTTCTTGCAAACATGTCCTAACGTAATTAGTACTATGTATAAATGAGTCTGCTAAATTACCTCTAAGCGCAGGATAAGTGCAGACGTGTCATGTTATGTGAAATGTTTAAGTCTCTCACGTCAGGTTACAAACACGCTTTCTTAACATACCAAGACCACTTGGAGCAGAAAATAGTTTACCTTTACACAAGCAAAAACGTTTTCTTTGCTCTCTCCGACTTTAATAAAGCCGACAGGGTAATTAAACGACCGCTAATTACTCCTAGCAAAATATTCTAACGACTATAAACAACTTTGAGAAACGATAAACAAATTAGCGAAACCCATCAAAGAAATTTCACACTAAACAGTTTGGAAAAAAACTACCGTGTAATCAATCATTTTCACATAAGTAATAAGACTCCCAATTTTTACTGTTAATGCAGTAGGTAATCCATTCGATCGCCGACGATACAAAGTCTGACACAATGTTAATCATGGCCGTCGAACTAGCACTTTTCACGACCGGCAGATTTTTCCGCAATTTATTGACATAATCATTTTTCCATAAACAACGGAAGCGGAGTGATTTATTTATAGTTGGGACGGAAACTGACTAAATATATTAAAATTATAGGAAAATAACTAGTTAGTTATGTAATTATATTTTTGAGTCTTTCTTAAAAATGCTCATGAAGCATGAAGAATAAAACTCAAATGAGGCAATGCCGAATACTTAAAATCCTAGAGAATTCAGCGCCGGTGAATATAGATTCTGGCTGGCAAAATTCCACTCCTAACACATTAAAGACGAGCTTGAGGGTTTAACAATAGAAGTATTCCACTTAACGCGAGAAA
The DNA here is from genome assembly GCA_937001585.2 of Brachylomia viminalis. Lineage (NCBI taxonomy): Eukaryota > Metazoa > Arthropoda > Insecta > Lepidoptera > Noctuidae > Brachylomia > Brachylomia viminalis. The sequence goes on from OW443301.2 coordinate 7,232,586, forward strand.
TGACGATCATAAGAACTAGACGACTATATTATAAATAAAGTAGTAGTATCGAAGAAGCAATTGCGGTTTATGGGGATTTTACGATTGTACGTTTGCACCTTCGAGGCCATTGTTTTCTTATATAGGAAACTTCCATGTCTCAAAGTGTTTTTATACAGTGAGCCAATTAACTATGGGTACTTTATAGACTTCTTTACCAATCCAGCCTGTCTTTAAGAGCTTCATAAGATGTTGCTCAGTCAGCACAAACAATAATGTAACCCATACTCGTGAAAATAATAGATAATGTTAAAAACTTTATGAGCAAAGGCGATATACAGGATGTTCGGCAGAACGTTGAACATACGAAAATGGCAGATAGGTGGGGTCGTCTGCTATCTACCCAGCCGAAATGATTTGACCTAGGCCCCATAGATTTTTTATTTTGATTGTTTTTTTAATAACCTAATTTCATGAGATTGTTTGATTTTTCTACACGTGAAATTACATACCGTTCGAAGGGCCATACACCAAGGATGTTTCGATGAAATCCTAAGTCTTCAATCACTTTTAGTTATTTTTTTAATGCAATGTAAAGAAAAGCTTAAAATCATGTTTACCCCTTTTTGTAATGTTTGAAGGCTCATAACTTTTTGTCTAGCTGTTATCTGCACCAAACAATAGTTTTAGTGGAATCTACCAACAGTCGAGACAAAAACAAAAAAAAGTGTTGCCAGTTTCGTCTATCCTACATGCAGTATTCTTACTTCAAAGCTTTCAAACTCATAAAAATCGGTTATTAAAAAAAAACAAAATATAAAAATCTATGAGGCCTAGGTCATATCATTTGGGCTAGGTAGATACCAGACGACCCCACATATCTGCCATGTTCGTATGTTCAACGTTCTGCCGAACACCCTGTATTTTGTTGCCTTTGCATTTTTTTTTTCACGACAATCCCTTCACGGGTAACTGTGCCGTCAATAATAAGTTAACACTAGTTTACAAAATATAAAAAATGTCATGTCCTTCCAGTGAATTTCATATCGTTTTATTTAGTGACAATAACTAAACGCAAACATATAATTGTTTTATTTTTATTACGTTAAAGAATCAAGTTATCAACACATTTTATTTTAAGACTACCAGCAAGTTGGTTCTGAATTCATCCTAAAATTTTGCTGCATTGTAGTGTTCAGTTAAATAAATATTTGTTTTTAACATGTCAAAAAGGTTGTGTCAAGTACACCCTGACCGTTTTTGTTACGTTTGTGGTGAACTTATTATATCTAAGAAAGGATATCCCTTAACGGAATCTCTGAAAGAAGCATATTTTCGTTATTTCAAAATTTCGGTCTCTCACCAGGACAAAAAATGGGCTCCTCACGTTTTTTGTGAAAGATGTAGAAAAACGCTAAGCTCCTGGGCTACCGGTACAAAAAGATTTTTGAATTTTAATATGCCAATGATATGGAGGGACCCATCTAACCACGAAAATGACTGTTACTTCTGTCTCACTAAGACATTTGGTTTCAATCAAAAGAACACGCACACACGCTGTCTACATCTCTAAATCTACTATCCTATCGCAGGTATGCTGAAAGAGATTTCATTAGAAATAAGCATCACCTTTGTACCTATTTTTCTGTTATTTTCTTCTTGTCTGTTTATATAAGTGTGTACATAAATGGTTAAATAAATAAATAAATAAAGATAAAATTTATTGCTGGTTTGTTTTATGAGATACAGACTCAAATAAATACAAGAAAAAAGCTAAGGCAATTCATTTTTAATTTTTTTTTAATATTTTTGTAGCCATTTTATAGTAAATCAAAAATAATAAATATTTTGGAAACGTGACGTGTTGGATTTTTTCATATTTTTTTTTAAACTTCAAGGACAAAAACCATGTAATCTAGTGTAATTATTGCACCAAGCACTCATCGAATGTATATTACTACGTTAGGATTGATCGGCTGTAAATAGTTTTATCAGTGATATAGATCTGGCCCAGTAGAGCATAGTCTGACCTTGATCGAGAACTAGTACTTCGTTTCCGTTGCCGTTACTTATTAGTCTATGAAACGTTCACAAAGATCAACTTTCCAAGATGATGAAATTGTAACCAAATACACCAAAGGGTCAATAGTCCGCATCAGGGTTGGTTAAGAACGGACGTTTTTAACTGGATTTGTAGGTGTATTTTTATGTTAACGGGGTTTTATGTTAGTTTCAATCTAAAAACATCCTTGAATCTGTTTAATTAACACTGTATAAATACTCATAGCAGCGGTACCAGCGATTTTCACACATTTAGTCAAGATACTCGTGTAGTTCTAAAAACGCTCACACGGCGCTGCTTCAGTTTCTATAATTTTTCCGATACTCTTTTAGTTTCAAAAACGCTCACATGGAGCTGTTAAAATTTCTTACTATTATTTTGTTTGCTTGCTGTGTCAGCTAGCAGTTCTCGAATTTGACTTATTATATTATTCTTTAGGTTCTAGTGGGCATTTCATTTGGCACAAAATTTTTCATATTTGTCTGTATCGTCAGAGAGATATCAAAATTCTTACTCTGAAACCGTAATTAAAACAATTATGTCCGCACATACACTCGTCACTTACAACGCTTTAAAAAACGATTGCACATTTGCTTTTAAAATGTAAATATTATAGAGGATAATTAAAGTAATGCCAGGAGAGCCTCTTCAGTCGCTAGTAATACCGATCGTGTCTTGAATTAATTTTAGCGAGCGATGTTGAATGACGTAGTAGGCGTTGTACTGCGTGGTAGGTCACGTAATAACAATATAACAAACACTTGTGCGTAAGTAAATAACGATTATCAAATAATTTGAACGAATTTTATGAAGACGACTACGGGTATGCTTCATTCTAGCAACGAGCAGGGCAGTCAAAGCTCAAATACGACAAGCATCCAATGTTTTAGTATAACTAGATAATACACAGAAGAGGAAATCGTTTAAAATGTGTAAATAAATATAATTTAATTTTGAAACGCTCGGTTCTTGGGGCCAAAGTGCGCGTCTCCTTTTTAAGGAAATTTCTCGCCGACTGGTCGACACTTCACGTGACCAGAGGGCTGGCGATGGCGGCTGGGTTGTTCTTTGGCCAAAGAATTAGCATTGCCATATTACTTATATTACTCTTTGATTGATTGCCATTCAACGTGGCAATGCTGCCAGTCTTCTAGGCACGTTTCCGGATGACAGTGATGCGGACGAATACTTCGACGCCTAGGTTTCCTTTTGTTTTTGTATTTATTTGTATAGTTAGGTATTTAGTACCTAGTCTAAATAGTTTAATAGTAATTTAGTACCTACTGTAATTATATCCAATAAAGATAAAATTCAGATTGAAAAAAAAAATTGTATAGGTTTATTTAATAATTAAAATAATCCGATGGCCATTGTACGGATGTAGAAAAAAATTAAATACAATGTTAGAATTGCAAGTGTTTATTTTAAAACAATTTATTTTAATAAATAAGTGTATTTTTTTTAAATTAACTAACCATACCATCTACTATAAATAAATAAATTAAAACTTTAAAAGGATCTTTCAAAAAATTTGGGGGTCAGAAGGATTTTAGCCCACCTATGCGTAACATTCGGCGGCGGACGTCATGCAGTCGCATGTCCAATCCGATCATCATTCCCCGTTTAACCTTTGGAAAGATCGACTTCACTACGGCCGCTCCGAGACTATATACGGCCGGTGTGAACGAAACCATAGCGAGATCTAATTCGACGCCAACGCCATCTATCGAGCTATGAGGTAGTTTTTGTCACCGCCGTTTTAAAGTGTGAGCAAACGAAGTTGATAATAAAATTGATACAACGATTTGTTATGAGTATCTAAGTTACTACACTTGAAATAAAAAATCTAGGTTGCTGGAATAAAGACTTCGACTCATCTGTAGTCAAAATAACCAATTTGATTCAAAGGTTTAATTATGATAATGATAACGCTTTGCATCGAAGACAATTCTGACCTACTTTCGCCAATTTTCTTAACAATTAACGATTCGGCACAAATCTAAAGCCCAATAATTATCATAATATACTTTTTTTTAAATAAACTCATCCAAAACCACTTTCACCAAATGAACAGAAACACGTAGGTATTACCTGCATTGTATAAATTTTATTTTTTGTCAGTCTACCATCAAGATACTAAACTGATGTAATCTAAAATGAGGTGCCATATTCCAAGTTGATAAGGTGACAGGTGAGCAGCAGCAACTGAAATAATTTCTTTAAAATGTGCCTTCCAGCCCAACCGAGGTGCGGCGAAAGCGACATTGATTTCACGAAATTAGGGAAACTTTAATCGATCTGTCACTCAAACCGAGTGCTCGGCAACTGGTGAATTATTTTAGCTTATTAACTGACACCACCTGACACGGAATGAATAAAGGATGGGACCTCTGCATCAATGAGTTATAACACTAATAACAGAAATACATATTTTCACATGCAAATTGTGGCCCCAATAAATGCTAATGGAATATGGATGTCACAAAATGATTTACTAGCGACTAACAAGTATGGAAAGTGGAAAAATATAACAACTTATCTACTCTTAGCCAAGAACTGCTTTATCAAAGAAAGGATTTGGACTTAGAAAACTCCAACTTATAGATATTGCAGGAAGATTCCTAGTATTGCAGCCATAGTTCATATTGCATTTGAAATTCCGATGCTCCAAGAATAAATTAAATTGGTATGCGAAAATTCACCATAAAGTCTTGCCATTCCGATATTATTATAATAAATCACAACCACTTCTGTCTTTAATTCATTGTCAAATTAATTGCTCTAATGCATTATGTCAAATCAAACATGCAGTCATCGTCACCATGCTGCTGCAGTCCCCTTAGCCCTTTCCCAATTAATTTGGGGTCGGCGCAGCAAGTCGTTTTCTTCCCTATAGCCGTTATCTCTAAATTCACTTCCATATCCGTCCTTGCCATATCATCATTCAAATAAAAATCTAGGTACCTACACATAACAAGCAAATTCAATAATATGACAAGCAGCCAACTCTAGAAAGCTGCAAAGAGAAGAGATACTCGTTTGCAGCTTTTGAATAATTTAAAGAATTTAACATATAAACTTTCCCGGCCGCTATCGAACCAATCTACTAAATACTCAGGTCAGTCATCCTAAAAATTGATTTCAACGAGGGTATTTTGGGTGCTCCCGGCGAAAAGCGACTTTTGTAATGTATGTCCAGATGTAGAATTTACGTAGGACGGCTGCAGGACGTGTAAACGTAACAATCGATGCTGAGCTAATAATCAACTTGATAAGAAACACAATAGCGTGTAGTTAGGTCAGCAGCTCTTGCGCAACACGCTACGTGTTTACTAAACTAGTTGCACAGCATGCTAAAGATGTACTTCCGCACTGCCTCTGCTACATAACGCATGCCAACCGTTACGCATTAGCGCTAGGCGAGCACGTAGTGGCTATCATTACATACCTTCAAGTAATACATGCGTGTACATGCATCAATTATATACAATTATATTACATTATATTACAATTCGTAAAAAACCCTAAACTGTCTAAGTCCTAAGTGTACCGAGCACTCTCAGATTAAAGTCCCAACCATTCTCAAGACACAAGCGTGCAGCTGTGCCAGTAGGTTCCTTAGATTATTGTCTCACCTAGCCTGATCGGTCTCCACACTGCTGACGTGACACTAGAATAATTTGGAATCTTTAGTGCTAAGTACTGATAGGAAGTAGGTACTCTGAATAAAATCAGTAAGTACTTTTACTTGATCAGGGAGGGAAATCAAGTCTGACCAAACCAAGGCATTGATAACATAAATCTTGTATAAGAATCACAAAGATGTTCCGAATGACGATCAATTCGTTATTTATGAACGAATAATAAAATCAGTTTAAAAAGATCCTACTTTCCGAATATCTGCTAAGCCAAAGGCCATGAGAAAGTGAACTAGCACTACTGGCAGGCGACGTCTCGGCCGCAGCGAGGTGTCCGACGCTGCAGTACCGTTAACCGCGAAATCGGATGACTGGTAAATTTATGTAAATAGGCTAGTGGAACTTACACCCAAACACAAGCATTCCGCTAGTTTGCTAGTATTTACTACTGCAATGAGATAGTTTATTAAAAGTTTGAATTTTCACTTTTACATGTACCTACATAATAGATATATTGTAGATAAGTAGGTACCTACATGTTATAGATTATAGTTCAGGTAATAATTAATTTTTAAATTAATCTTCAATAATGCTTCATTAAACTGGTAAACTTTTCTAATCTATTTCAATGGTTACTTATTTTATAAGAAAATTCGACCCTTGTAGACAACAAGGGTCGAATTTTCTTATAATATAAGTACCTACGAGATCGTGAGCGCGCTGGTTTTTTTTGTAAAAGCTCGTCCTAAAACTGTTCTTGCGTTGTATAAATATGTTTTACAAACACATACTTAATGGTTTTTTTTTAATTACTAACTACATTTTGATTAAAATCTACATACCTACCTAAACAATAATACGGATACGATTCGTTTATTTATAAATGTACCTATAAAGTAGCTACCAGCCCTCTACGCAACCCGAGCCTACAGTTTGACCCATCGATTATTTCGGACATCCGCAAACGTTGGCTGTCTAAGTGTCCACAGATTAAATGTTTGACATTCCCTGTTCTGTATTGATTACAAGCGTCGGCTTCTCGATTTATTTCGTCAACATTGGGAAGGAAAAAATGTAAAATTCGGGTTTCAAGTTCTTGTTTAATTGATACGATTGTAGAACTTGGATTGTCTTTGCAGCACATTAACGAGGCAAGTACAGGGAAAGCCAGATGTTCCGGGCTAGTAGTCCGTGGCCGCCACGCTGCACTTCTCCTCAACGGTCTGTGCACCGCTTGATTACCGCCCATCTATCATGCACTATACACTCAAAGCTTTTAGTATAAGCACACGATTTCCATTACATAATTAGACCACTGCCCCGGAAACCTTAAAACAGATTAAGTATTAAAAAGAAGTATTTCAAAGTTATCGAGGATTACAGCTCAAACTTTTCCTCGGCTTTACCGAATCTCATAAACGAAATCCGACTTAAGTACATAATGGTTTCAGAGCAAAGTTCTAAAGGTGATATTTAAGTTTTAGTGTAAAAAAAAAACGATAAAACACATCTTTGTTCGTACTGTCTGTCCTGGAATAACAACTGTAACTATATGTATGAATATGTACATTTTGTAGCTGTATACCATTCTTAACACATTATCACTTATAATTTGAAATGCGCAATTATAAACGGATTCTAACTGTATTTATAAGAGATGAGTAATCATTTTAATTCAACAACAGAGAGCTCTACGCTTTGTTTAACATTGGTGTTACATTTTGCTATAACGTGTACCTATTCAGTAGCCGGTAAATAGGAAATTACTGTTTGATCGTTTCCATGTTTGTCTAACATTAAAGACCCTTAGTTACTAATAACTTTGTGTAGTTATTACTGCACCTCACGAATGCCTTTAACATGTCATTATAGGAACCGTCGACTTGTATGTCAACGGGCTAATCGGCACGTTGGAAGTTACTTGTATGCGTTATTAACTCCGTTTTCTAACACATTAATTTACAACAAACTGTCACCATCAAAGGTAAAAAGATGTGAGCCATAGATATTTCATTATGACCTAGGTACTAGTGCATTTCAGTAAATGTTTAAGAATTCCGCAAATGTAAATTATGTAACCTGTATCTACCTACGAGGAGCGTTGTTATATTTTGCTCATGCATGACTAACCTATATTTTCTATTATTTTCAGGGAGAATCTAAACATACACATTCACGATCATGGTCGTGTTCAATGCTGCTGATGCTGATGGCACGCTGCGCAAGCGCGCAGTGTCCGTGGGAGGGAGCGCCCACGCTGCAAGCCGCGTGTGTATGCGCACATAATTTAGCAAGGGATTTGTCAGTCCAATGTGATCAGGTATAGTTAAATTTTTGTATATACAGTAACTTTATAAGCATTAGATGAAATACGCAACAAAAGTAGTAACTATGATTTTTTTTTATCAACAGGTTGACTTCCCAACGCTATTATCAGCTTTAAACATGAGTGCAAGAAATATTGTTATCGATCTACTGTACATTAATAATTCAAGCATTCCCATCCTCACTCAAAACATGTTTACAAACCTTAAAATTCACAATCTTCAAATATCAGGATGTGGTATAAAGCGTATCGAAGACGACGCTTTTCGAGGGCAAGGGCCATATCTCAAAAACTTGAACCTGCAAGATAACGAATTGACCGAAGTTCCTGTAAAAGCCCTGAAAATATTAATTAATCTCTCCCTTCTAGATATATCGAAAAACCGCATTGCTCACATCGCCAACCATTCTTTTATCACTCTTCGCAAGCTCACGACACTGAAAGTTTCCGACAACAATGTCACACTAGAACCGCAAACGCTTACTGGATTAGAAAACTCGTTAAAAAATTTAAATCTCAAAGGCACGAAACAGAAAACAGTACCCGAATGTATAAGAGGTCTTCGAATCCTGGCTTTCCTTGACCTCTCTCAAAACAGTATCAGAGAACTTCCGGGTCCCGACGGTAGCCGCACATTTGAGGGATTAGACTCGCTGACTGCTTTAAACTTAGAACGAAATCTGATTGTGCATCTTAGAGAAGATGCGTTTGCTGGGATAAAGACTACGCTAAGTTCTTTAAGTATTTTAAACAACCTGTTGCCTGAATTCCCAACTGCTGCAATAGGAACACTGAGCGATTTAAGAGTATTAGATATCGGGTTCAATTTATTAAATCAGTTACCAGTCGACGCTTTCGTAAGCAATCCATCCATAACTTTACTAGCGCTAGATGGAAATCCTTTGCCCACAGTGCCGGAAGAAGCATTTTCACATCTTAACGAAACTCTCCGAGGCCTCAGTATTGGCGGCAGATTCTTAAACTGTGATTGTCGCCTGCGCTGGATAATTGAATGGATTCGCAACGGAGAATTACAAGTAACATCACGAGAAAGAAATCCGCAATTCTGCGGTAATCCGCCCCACTTCCGTGAGCGTGGGTTTTACAGTTTTGAACCAAACGAATTAGTTTGTGATTATGATTCAACTTCCACAACAGAAAGGCAATCAACGACAACAAAAGATTTGAATGAGTGGAAAATAAGTCACGTCATCACAACAACATCAACCACAACTCCTGCTCCGCCATCAACCAGCAGTACACCTGTGCCACACGAAACAGAAATAAGCAATAACATAGATACACCAACGAAACCAGCCACCATTCAGACCACCAGCACCGCACGCCCCAGTCGCATTCCCTCCGTCCGTCCAGCCGCCCCCACCTGGCGCCACGCGCCGCACCAGCGTCCTCCTCTTGTCATGAGTTTCCCACAACAAAAACCAAAAGTAGATGATTCCAATGAAGTCATTGTGAAAAATGCGTACAGGCAAGACAATTCTGTTATCATACAGTGGGACTCAGATGTTGCTAATATACTCGGCTTCCGCGTCGTTTATCGACTCTTCGGAGACAAAACCTTTAAACAAGGACCACCTTTGGAAGCCAGCGAAAGAGAATTCAAAATAAAAAATGTTCCATCTCAGGTGTGTATTCTAATGAATAGGTACTTTTTATCAGCAAAAAGTACATTGTTGTTTGTACCTATTGTTAGAGTACAATTTATTAAAGACTGTATTATTACAGGAATGTATCGTGGTCTGCGTGATCTCCTTGGAGGAGGTTCACGTGAGTCCAGAGACGGTGCCGTATTCTCAGTGCCGTGAGGTGCGCACCGTTTCCGCCGCCGCCTCTAATATGGACAAGATCACGATAGCGGCAAGCGCCGCCATTTGCGGCACCATCGTCGTGGCTGTTCTCGTATTCGCCGCGGCGTCGCGTCGCCGCTCCCGCACCGTGCACCGCCTACACACGCAAGCTCCTGAGAAGATGCCCAACCCTTGTTGCGGCGGTCTCACCGGCACCCCGAGCCCCAGCGGCCCGCTCTCTTCGTTAGCTACGATCGGCGCATTTGGAAAGCAGCGTGAGTGGGATCAAGTGTCGGCTTATAGCGCACGTTCGATCCCGCGTGCACGTTCCTATACCGAACCGGCTCCTCCGGACCCATTACCAGGTCGTCCTGGAAGAGCTCGTTCCCTCGCTGATGGTCAATCACAACATAGCTATTCCCATTCCGGCCGCTACGGAGTGCCTGGCTACCCTAGTAGCCTTCTAGGATCACGAGCTGGTAAGTTCGACTGTCGCTTTGATTACTTCTTCGTTTCACTTTCGGCTTTTACTTGATTTTTACCCTGTTTCGAATTGCACGGTGCTGTTCTTATAATAATTAAAAACGAATACCTACTCTTTAACTTTTAGATCTGCGACAGTCGCGTCAGTCTTTAGGAGCAGCGTCGGAACGTGCATCGCGTTTGTCACTGAGCGGAGCAGCAGGCGGGGCCACGGGCGGCACGTCGGGCTCCCGCCGGAGGCCGCGGTCGAGGTCACGGCCCGCCAGCCGGTACAGCGTCGGCTCTCTAGGTATGGGGTACTGCGACACTTCCGACAACTGGACTGATCATGATATGGACATCTACATGGCGCGGAACCCGACGACCCGGAGTGGACTAGTGCCATTATAGCGTGCAAGGGACACGGCGCGGGGAGATGTGACGTGTCGCGGGCGCTCCTCGCTTTCGCGCAGGGCTCCCGCGGGCTATACCTCGTGGTGCAGTCATAAAACGCGCGCAGGCCAGCGCCCGCACCGACACTCTCGCCGGCACAGCCATGAGAAGACCAATAGACGTGCGCACGCGCACTGCTACCGACTCGCGGCTCCGAGCCAGTGCGTCCGGTATCCGGTAGAATATTGAGTATAGTGTTATTATATTGTTACCTACTAGAAAACTTTGCGATCATGTACAGTTGGCTAAGTTTCGGTATACTAATTACGTATGACAAGGACTGTAAATTCTATGGTGAATAATGTTATTTGAGATTAAATTATTAATTGTGGTTTTGACTAGTTAATTTGCGGTTCATGATCACTGATCATACAAGTAATTTGTGAATCAAAAGATTTCTTATTGGCATGCAATTCGTTTTGTTAAGTGCCTGTTACTATCAGATGAAAATAATGTTGTATAAATTTAAAATTACAACTATTGGTTAGTGAAAACTAGTCACAATATTTTGTAAATTCACTGTAGACATCAATTTACTATGGTTGCAGAATGTCTGACTAATATAATAATGTTCGCATTTTGAACACAGAGTGTTCTTATTACCACTGATTTGTATTGTATATTACTTTTAACTTTTATGGTGCATATTTATTTACATTTAAGATTGAATTTATGTTATTAAGTTGTACATACAATATTTTAAAATAGATGTTAAGGTAATGTAATAAAATATAATTAATTGTCATGATCATAGTAGGCATTTGATCAGCTACTAAACCTATAAACACAATAATTATGATCTTTAAAAAAGACTTATGGCCAAATGAAAGACAATGAATCCAAAATGGTGCTATTTTTTTAAATAAGACTTGGTTACTTATATTTATTTTTCTATTAAAATCGTGTATGACACTATTGAGGTAGTTACCCGTTAGAGATGGAAATTAATGTATTTTTGACTATTTTGGAAACCTTTTAATGTGCTTGCTCAACAAGATCATAAATTAATATTTGTTTTAACTAAATTATAACTCTTAACAAGAGTATTTTTATAATGTTAAGTATCATAATTAAACTATAATTTGATGAATTTTAGTTCATTGATAATTGCATATTTATACCCCTTAAAAATATTCTGATATTTCATTGTCAATCTCCATACACTATATACTTACCCTGGCACAAGAATACGATGCTCCCACCGGTACTGCAGCTCCTGACAGAACTCGTACCAGAGATGTGCCACGTAGGACAGGCCACCCGCGTCCAGCAGCCGCGCCGCCGTCACCGACACGCGCCACACCAGCCCGCCCTCCGGACTCGTCTTCACATAACTACATAACTTCTGCTCACCTTCCGCCTGAAAAAACATCATACAAACAAATCATAAATCAATGTATTCTTAAAGTGAAACCACTAGCGCCATCTACTGGCAAAACGAAATAGTACCTTACCTGCTTGAATTCCACTTCCAACTGTTCAGGATAATTGAAAGTATTATCTTCAACTGCATCAGGGAACACATAGTACAGCAGGGGCATGAGCAGTTCATCAGCTATAGGTCCTTTAAAATCTGTCATGTTTCTATTCTGTCTCATGGCAGCCTTCACTAACTTAGATATAGTAATGGGAGCTTCAGTGATCTTATGGAGAGGATTCACTAGTCCCAAGCTTTTGCTTAACCCCAGTGTATCCATAAGTAGATTATTATTATCTAATAAGTCCATAATTTCACTAATGGTTTCAGATAATTGACAGTCGAAAGTATCCTTCATTTCAAGGGTAATTGTCCAAGTAGGAGCCATAAGTGGATCAATTTCAGAAAATGTAGATGAATCTACTATAGCACATTCACGGAATTTGGGCCAGATAGCATTGAGCAGAACACTCTGTATGGGGTTTTCTTCAGAACCAAAAGGAAGCTCTAACAGCTTTTTTACATCAAAACCGTCTATTGATAGAAACTCATTTGACTGTGTTGTTTTTTTCCAGGTAAAAGCATCCACTTCTCTTAGTTCATAAGAGAACTTTGTAGAAACAACAACAGCATCCAGAGCTACTGGTGATGCAATTTTAGATTTAAATAAGCTTACAAGGCCACTTAAATGTGAGCACTGATTTGAAATTCTTTTCAAATGAATTGTGTCAAAACTAACTTTATGTTCACTGTCTTCATAGAACCCTAAATATGTTTGCTGCCAGTGTTCACGTATTTTGACAAATAAAGGCACACCACAGTCTATATTAGCAAAAGCAATATTCACAGTGCTCATCACAAGCTTTATTAAATTTCCATCAACCAATGGTATACTCGAACACAGCATTAGATAACGTTTTAAACCATACCAGCTAGACACTGGAAAAGGACTTCCATCGAGGTCATCCATAAAATTTGTGGTTGACTCCCAAATACCATTGTGCAACTCTATTAAGAAAGATTTATCCTCGGACTCCTCAGAGCTTTCTGCGGATTTAGCAGGTTCTAGCTTGTGATAAGATAATATAAATTTGTTGCCCTGGAAGTAAATTTCCTCCGATTTGCTTGTCCATTTCTTTGTGTACTCCCCTGATCGTTTAGATAAAGTTGATTTGGACAACCGCCATTCTTTTAATACCTCTTCTATGCGAGCAATAAACACTTCCCACTCTGATACTGTCGTAAAATCCTGATGGTAAATATCATATTCATCTATTTCTTCATTCATTTCTGTGCTAAAATGCAATGATTGTAGGGCAACAAACACAAAAAAACAAACAGCTGTTGGGTTTGGCACTGACAATGACAACAAAATATTGTCAACTCTCCATGACATTACGCATTACGTCACTCTGGGCAGCGTTGCAGGTTGATATTTTAAGGTTTTTAACATGTTCATGTTAAGCGGGCCACACACAATCGGACCACAGAGAATGTTTAGGCGTAGTCAGAGTTGGCTAGGTGAAGTTTGACCAACTTATCTGATCATTTGACGGTAAATATTACTGGGGAAAAAACTCAAAGAAAGTGTGTAAAATTAAGATGCGACAGTGACGGACACGACGAGACCCAGATATTATTTATACGCACAGACCTCTAAAAATACGCATAGAGGTCAGTGTTTATACGTCAGTGGATCCAAACGTTTCAAAGGCTAGCAACACCGAAGCGAAGAAAACGGGGAGAAAATTTGCAGTTGCTGTGCTTTATTATTTTATTCAAGCAAATCTAGCACTAGATTGGAACCGTAACGAAATAGTATTTACACGGGGCTAAAACTATGTCGGCGCTGACGATAGTGAGCACAGAGTACTTTTTATATAAATAGGTAATAGTGAGGCTGGCGCCAGCTACTGGTCCCGGATAAATCTTTCTCTATGAACGTGACATGTTTGGTTACCATAGTTACCAAAAAGTAAATAAATAAGAATCAGTTCAGTATATTTGTTTGAGTGAATTTCTCAATCTTTAATTATGTTTAGAGGCGATAATCCGCATTCTTTGAGTTATGAACAGCAAGCTAAGTTTATTCAAGACCGAATCACAAACGTGGAGAAAAACTTTGGGGAACTTTGTGTCGCATTTGGCGACTACACAAGAAAAACTGCAAGGTGAGTTTTAAAGGAATACAGAATAATATTAGGTGCAATACCAAAAAAAAAATTGTGAAATTCGTTGTGTGATACTACAATCAAAATAATTAAAATGTGTTGGGATACAATTCTTGTAAGAACTACTTCTTATGTTACAAATTTTTCATAGAGTTCGCTATAAATATAGTAAGTACATGTATTTATATTTTGAGGTTTACCTAAGTAAGGGCACAACTTATGAGACGTTTATAAGTAGTAAGCGTGAAGTGAAGAACTCCACACGGGCTGTTGCAAAAATATAATTTAGTATTGATAGGTACCTACGTACTACATACAGGAGCGCGGGAATTGGCACACGCAAAGGGAGGCCTATGCCCAGCAGGGGATGAGATCAGGCTATAGATGATGATGATGAGGTACTTACGTATTTCATTATGTTTGATGTAGGTACCTAGTCCTAAACATTCCAATTATTTTTAACACTTGTTTACTGAAGTGTAACGGGGACACCCTCACTGACTAACTAGCCTGACTATAGGGGAAGTATGGTACACACGGCTACACATCAAGCTATAATTTCCAGTTTACACTGACCTCTCATTGTAAGGAAATCCTATACATTGCGAGATCAGCTTATACTGAAATTGTATAGCTTGATCTGTAGCCGTGCGTACTTCCACGGGAGTCAAAGAATCGTGGCGGGTTCCTACGGGTACAACGGGGTACCTCTAGAGTCTAGTGCTCTACCTTCACGGCTACATCGCATTTGTGTCTTCTCGCCATTTACTAGTTTGGTTACCTACCTCTATTCTATAGATACTCTACCTACTACCTACTAGTTACACTATTCCCGATGTTTTTAAATAGATTGCGCGACATGGGAGATGAACTTATAAAAGTTATAAAGGACTACGCCAATAACGAAATCGTTAACAAATCTTTAAGTAGCGGCTTAGAAAATCTGTCTACTACATTAACAGCCATTGAGGAGTACCGAAATTGTGAAGTACAGCGTTTGGAAGCCAAGGTAAAGTTACTTGCAAACCTCCCAGGTATTGATCAATGGCTTATAGGTACTTAACACTTAATGTCAATATTGTTCCATCAAGGAATTCTAGTAGTAGGGAAAACCGGGAGACTTGCCCAGGTGGGAGAGTTGAGCCACCTTTCAAAATTGTATTTATATTTAGCGCGAACGAAACGTCAAAGCGTTCATTGGTCGCACGCAAGAGGCCAATAACAAGTATGCAGCGATTTTGCATCTTAGCAGTGTTGTTTGTCAATGACAATGTAAAACGTGTTTTTGTTGCTGCGGAGTATATTTTTCTGTTTTAAGTAGTTTTGTGATTGCTGTCGTATTTATTGAGGTACGTATTGTGTGTTGCTATTATTATATTGCCAGACAAATGTAGTTTGACGTGTGCTAAGTGTTTTTTCTCTACGATCGGAGGTTTGTCTTTGTCATAACCTAAATGGGGAATTAGTGTGAGCGGGAGAGTTGCACCAGGGTGGTTGCGGGAGACTTGCTCAGTGGTTCATGTCTCCCTGTCCCGGGAAATTATACTTAATTTTGTTTAATTGTTTTTTTTCGGTCTTAATATTATTTATTGTATTTGCAGTGCCAACTTGTATGATGCCTTTTCAATACAAGCCTCCTGAAAATGCACGCAAACGAAAAAAACACACAAAAGTGGAGTTGCAAAATGCCATAGATGAAATTAAGGGAGGCGCTTCTATTAGACAAACTTCAAATAAATATGGCATAGATAGAAGTACTTTGAGACGGTATAAATTAAATGAAGATAAAATTCATAAATTTGAAGAAAAAAACAGTCAATACAAAGCATCACAGGTATTTACAACAGCCGAGGAAAAGCTTCTTGTCAATTATTTGTTGACATGCAGTAAAATGCATTAAGGTTTGACAAGAAAACAAGCAAAACAAGAAAACAAGTAAATTATACCAAATGTTATAATAAAAAGTTAATATTAAAAAACATTGCTAAAGTTTAATTATTTTTAATAGTTTATATAAAAAGTTATTATTGTGATTTTGTTTATTTTGGAACAATTTTACAAAAAAATGTTACTTATGTTAATTACATTTTCTTTGATGGCAGTATTAAAAACAAGTTAATTATTGTATAAGATACGATATATAAAACTATGATTGAAGCTGAAAATGATTTTTATTTACCACATAAATAATATGGTCAACTCTCCCCATACCCCGGTTCAAGTGTCCCTGCAGGTGGGGAGACTTGACTCATTTCTCATTTTTTAGTAAAATGCCAATAAAATTTTACCTGCGCATTTATTAGCAATACAATTAAGCACAAATGTACCTACTAAAGTAAGGCATCGCATAAGTGTATAATCGATTCTCTAAACCCAATAAACAAGTAATGATGATATTTTATATTAAAAGTGGTTCAACTCTCCCGGACTTCCCCTACCTAATAAATGATTCTTGCACCCAATTTCACGTAGAGTAGGCTAAGCACATCAACTCTAACAAATCGTGCGGCCTTAGCGTGCGGCATTTTGAACCCATTATGAGTAGTTGAAGATTCAACCAACATTCCTAAATGGATACCAAAACATAAGCGCGCCGTTGGTTTTACCACTCTCGGCTTAGCGCTGAAAGTCGAAAATCTAACAGCACACTTTTTTCAATCATTTATTTAGGTGTCGCTTAGTGTTAGTGAGAACGGCCATTAGCTCTTTATTGCAAAGCATTAGGTGTAATGTAAAACTACCCAAATACCGTTTTGATAAAATGTGTTTACTTAGGTAATTGGTGAGCTGTGCCAGTACGAGACGATTTGCAAACATGCCAGGGAGGAGTTAAAGCACACAATGAACGTCCGCGAGAAGGAGCTAGCACGCAAGAAAGTGCTCGACAAAGCCAGGGAGAGGCAGCCTTTTAACAGACAGCAAGTTGTACGTTCTACTATAATTACCTACATCTTGCTTGACATAGAATTCTAAGTAGATAAAGTATGCACGAGTATGAGGCTAGCCCTAGCCGCATTACGCTGCGATTAGGTATAATTAACACCAATAGCCTTGTTCGCGGTTCATATTACCAGCCTGCATTATATTGTTGTTACCATACAAGGTACCTATTGTGTTTAATTAGGTACCTAGGTATTAAACCAACTTTAACACTCCAAAGACAGTTCGTGAATTCGCTAGAAACTACTTTGAACGTAACTTAATATGGGAGGTAGGTACACGGGATTTCTTGGCATCAGCTTATCATAACTTCAAGCCAGTATTCCCCCGGGTACCTATGCAGAGGTGTAGGTACGTTTACTTAAAGGTGCTCCCTCGCCGGGAGCATTTCATAAAAATGTAAGTAAGTTCCTGTAATGTACTACTTAATTCAAGAACCACTGTAAGGGCTTAGGCTTTGCCAGTAGACTTCGCAGGCCGTCAACTGCTAGCAAGGTACTCGTAATGTAGAGAGTTAATTGGAACCAGCAGGTGAGGATGAGATAATACATACATATAAATCATATAATTAAATAGGTATAAGTAACACGGCTAGGTCGCGGGTAAAGGTACATGCAAATGCTCCCGTTGAGGGAGCGCCTTTAATTTGTCATAAGTACCTCTACCTTAACCCCTTAGGGGTAGTAGGTGCTTACGGAACATTATTATAATAATGAGTAGGTATTGTGTCAGTATGTTCCTTGTACATAGGTATCTGACGAAATGTAGGTAGATACAATCCTAGACATTTCTGTTCCGTCTTGTTTCACCTGTTTGTTTTATAATACTTATGTTGGAATTCCAATATTTGGAAATACCAAACCGTTACCTATGTGATTCGGTTCAACTAATTTTGTTTGACGAAAGTAGGTAGGTATTAAGCTATATGTAGGTATATCCAACAACTGTCTATAGACGCGTAGATATTAAAATTCTGTTATAGACGTATGCAGAATCAGAGTTACTGAAGGCTTCTGCAGAAATGTCACGGACTGCCAAAGGCTTGAGTGAGCAAACGGAGTTCTTCGAGCGCCGCAAACTTCAGCAGCTGAAGACGCTGCTGTCTGACTTCGTCATGATTGAAATGACCTTTCATGCCAAGGCAGTGGAACTGCTCACTGTTGCTTATCAACAGATCAGCGATATCAACGACAAGGGTGACTTGGAGGTGAGATCGTAGGTTTCCACATATTTGACCGTTATGGGATTATTTTAGTCTTACCTATATCTAGGGTAGGTACCTACTTACATAATAATCCTTGGTAGAAAGAAGCCCAAGAGAGCGCATCTATTTAACTTCTTTTGTATTGTGTATGAGATAGATAGACTGCAGGTATTTCATTAGAAAATTGTACCTCTTAAATGACTTTCTAATTTTATATTTTTTTCTGTAAAGCGCTTGAACGCAGGTCTTTCAGATAACGAGGATCAAACGGTAAATATTATTTAATGTTAACTTATGCACATTGCTTCATTTTATAACATTAATTCAATGACTATACAGAACTTCAGAAGAAAATTGCGTTCGCCGGAGAAACAACCGAACCCTGGAATGTCAGCAAGATCATCTTCACTCGCGTCGCTCATGAACCAGCAGTCGCCCACTAATGATGAGGACTCTGCGGTTAGCATTACACCCTATCTACCATCCATTATACACGTTGCAAGCATAATCTACATTGTGTGGGTGCCGTGTGTGGACATGCAACTTCCTGCCTGGATCAGATGCCTACAGGTTGCATCCAAAAGGTTAGGTATCGGTATATAGGTAGATACCGGTATAATGTACCAATTGTTGGTACATAGGTAGTAAATTTACATAAGCATACTATAGCGATACCCTGTTTTTCAGGCATAGGGTTCTTTCAAACGGGCTAACCAGGTGTTTTAAACCGCCATGCAGAAGAAAAAATTTAACTAGCAGAGTTTGATAAGATGTGTTAACTAAAATAACTTGTGGTTGGAATTGCTAACAGCCTAGCACGCCATCCGTTGTGCTCCACTCTTAACCACTCGACGATCGTTTCTGATTGTCATGTAGTCGTAGTGTGGTTTGAAAATGAAGTCCAAAACTTGTTAAGAGTCGTGTATGCCCTATTATTATTATAATTAATATAAATATGCATAATTCGCCTTTCTAAGAAATTTCGCTGATTAGCCATAAAATATAAAGTAACACTATCATTACAGAGCATCCGGAAAGCGAAGTCGCCCGAAAAGTATCCAAATTCGGGAATGGCTAGATCCGGCTCCCTAGCAGCCCTCATGAATAATACACCAACCAAAGAAGACGACGAAACATCCGTAATGCGGCCTTTTATCTTAATTTTAATGGATTAAAATTAGAAAGATCCCATGCTAATTTATTTTCTTTTCAATGCAGGAGTCTGAGGAAACTGATGATGAAGACTCTTCTGAAGAGACTGAATCACGTTAATTTTAATTATGTTGTGTGTGTGTGTGTGATAACTAGTAGGTAAGAAATGAGAATGTTATCTTAGTCAAATATCTAAATAATACACTGTATGAATATGGCTCGTTATTTTATTTTGAACTATTTGTTTATGTATACTCCTGCGTGTGCCCACAAAGCACTGCAAAATACTAAAATGTCAGACTGTAAAACTATATTTTTACTAGTAGTAGGTATCATATTATTGGATAGGTGTGGTAAATATTATACAGACACAATCTATTTTGTACATTTTCATATTAATTGAGCATGAGAGTTTGATATTCATATCTTTAAGTAGATATTAGGTACTTACCTACATAACAGCATTTGCCCAATATGCATGCTATTTAGAGTGGCGAATACAATTTTTAATACGATTAATATCACCTAAATAATGTAACGAAAATCTTTTTAATACGATTAATATCACCTAAATAATGTAACGAAAATCTCCTAACTGTAATTAATTACATAGCCATAAGAATATTTTCGATGAAAATAATGGCTCCAGTTCAATAAAGACAAAAAAAACAGAATCGCATGTGAAATTGCGATGCCCTTAAAATTATTTCCCTTCGTGACGTGCACGCGATCTTTTGTATCCCGTACCGTTCCGCGCCAGGCACAGTACTGATCAATATTCACCCTCTAGATACTAACCCTGATTTATTCTAGTAACAAAAACATCAAATATGTAATACAACACAATTTAATTACAAAATAAACAATCATACAAATAGTTGCGCAAACACATACGTACATCCACTGTGCTTTGTAAAATCTTACAAGAAACCAATTATCTGACCACTCCATATTGCTTTGCATTTACATAGTTTGATATCCACATCCCATAGATAGACAATAACTACTAGCGTACTATGTAACAAAGGAACACTTCTAATGTCTTAATCCATTCAGTAAATCCCAATCCCAATATCTTTGAACAACTCACAAACTTCATGCCATTATGTCTAGTATATGTTACTGATAACTCTATTACATGCACTAACGGCTTAATTATGTCACATAATAATATATATTAATGTGTAAACTAACAAGTCTAATTATCTAGTAGTGAATACAGCTCAGCATTCCATTACCAGAATTAATTAGTTCCATTACTCAAGTAAGTCCATGCATATATTATATGGTCTGCAGAAACAATATGTGTAACAAATTCTGTAATATTGAAACACCTGTCATTGTGTTTCATGTGTATTGATACCATATAAAAATTGATTACTTAACTTTCCAAATTAACTTATTAGTTGGTGTTACACTCCATGTAATTTATTGTAATTATTGCCTACACAAATATGGAGAAATTGGCTATGGCCCCTTTCCTGCTTTCTTACCTAGGTTTAAATAATATTAGCTTATCTATAGTGGGTGGCCATATACATAATTATAAATACATGAGCCACATAATCATTTAACCCCTATGGAGTGACATCACATAAATATCTTTATATATGCATTTTAGTATTTAGTTTGACATTAAATGGTAAAAATGACATGATTCAGGCACAAAACAATGTGGTGTAATTGTTACTTCTAGGGTCACTGCTTGTTTATTACTACTTTTCATTCTCAACACCAGCTTGTGTCATAAGATCAGTGATGTTCTTCTCCAATTCATCAACACGGGTGCCCATCTCATCTATTCGGTTGATGATCTGATCAGACATACTTTGGAATTTGTCTTGCATGTTTTGTAGGAGGGACTGCACCTGCAAAATTATAATTAATTAATATTTGTTGGAAAATTTATATAAGAAATGCCTTTTAGGTCGACCAGCTAGATGCTCAAATCATATAAAAGAGGCGGCTGTGTTAGGCCAGTGAAGGGAAAGAAGAAAAATTTAGATCCAATAGTAACCTGGAACTCTTCTTAGTAGATCAATTATTTTTGCAATTTAAAACTAGTTTTTAATGTGCTCTGCTTATGGGTAAATCTTAATGCAGGTCTTTGAAATTCATGTAGCCCCTGTCATATTATGAGGGGTCATCAGTGACAAATGGATGATAGATGTTCTGTCCATCCTCTAACTCAGTATCACAACCTAAATAATAATTATGATAACTTCACTTATCACTAAATAATTTTAATGGTCAAATATGAGCATAGTGACCATTTTATTATTGGACAAGACTGGACTTATTGCACCCTAATTTAGGACATGCACTATAAAATTAATTTGGAAATAATTATTTATGTAAGGTAAATTCATTACATAATTAATGTTTTCAAGCTGATAACCTTAATAATAGATTCATTGCAATGCTATTAAATTATTGCGTCGTATGAAAATCTAGACTAGTAAAATATTTAACAACTGTACTCAGGCAAAGGGGAAACTCAACTTACATATTGTGTCACCTCTTGCATGTTTTTAGGATCATTTCCCGGTGCTGTGTAGGTGCTCTCCACGTCAGTTGTTGTTGCTTCTGTGTTTGGTTCTGCCATCGCTTATATTCTTCTCTTCTACGACCGAATTGCAGCCTTGTTTTCAAATCGATAGTTTCTTAGTTTACGTTTCTCTTATCAAAATATTCAACACACAGAGAGTGCTTTCACGTCGAAGTTCTAGCGATAACTGATTAGAGTCGAGTTTCAGTGTAGCTAAATTAAAATTCAACCTAAAAAAGTTAAACTAAAACATTGCCTAGCAAATTCATTGACAAAACAAAATGACAACACGCGAGACGACATACGACATGACACGAAGAATTCAAAATTCAATCAAAACTTCAAAACCCGGAACAACAATATTATAGCTTAGCATTAATTCTAATTCAAAAACTCCGCTTGACAAAAAGTGTGTGTTTTTTTTCTTTTCTTTGTTGGCAGTAAAACAAGGATAGCGCACTGTAAATATTCATGTATCATGTCACAGAGATTAACGATTTTCTAAGGCATGGAAAACCTTGTTCACGTAGACAATAATAGAAGTTGTCAGTTGCTGTGAACGAAATTACGAAAATAGACGTACAGTCAAGGCTTTTATATCTTGGTCACTTTACAAATTCTTTCTTTTATCAAGTCAGGACCGGGGGGGAGGAGGTCGCGGGGGTCTTGACTCCCATTGCATAAAATTCTCTTAATTCTGCAGCTTCTCTGCATAAGGCGACACAATTATTATTGAAATGATCTTAGGCTGTAACCGCGCAATAGTAGTCTATGTAACCGCGTCTGCTGAGCAGACGATTGCATAGAAAACTATATTTAAATAATTAATATCAAAGATTAAAATAGCAGACTTCTTTGACCATTGTCGAGTTGACATCTACCTAAAACCTTTGGCCTGGCCATTTTATATACAGGCTGGATTTTTGAGATGGGGCGGTAAGGGCAGGTACCTTAGTCAAAGTCAAAGCATTTTTTTCAAATAGGCACATAAAACCTCCGTTACTCTTTAAACATTACACAATATTGTGCATACATTAATTATATAATTATAGGTGAAGACGATGCACCTAGAATAAAATTACTATACCATAATAGGTTAAAGAATTAAAAATGAAGCAAAGACAAATGAGTTAATTATGCGATAAATACATGGTGCTCACATATTTATAAACATTGTAAAAGTATACGATTGTCCTATTTTTTTTAACAAGTAGCTAGGTCAACCTGGTAGAAATGGACATGTAAGGAAAAAACGTTAAAATCAAAATCAAAAGTCATTTATTCAAATTAGGCTGAGAATCAGCACTTTTTGAACGTCAAAATCACATAAGACAGTCCCCCCAATGTTATGCCCCTCCATGCGACTTTCTCTCCCTCCCTGTCTCTTTCTATTAAATATGACTGTGTGTATGCGTGCCAGCATCGCGTAAGGAACTTCGATCCTGACGGGAGTTCCCCGACCGCACACGTTTTGAAGTGAAAATTGCTTTAGCCCCGTTGTAATTCGAAACTCAATTAAATGAAAACGCGACATTATTAAAAGACAAAGATACATCTATAGGATGAGAGAGAACGTTATTTATTATTTATTAGATAATTTATTATTATTATTTATTTGTTTATTAGAGAATGAGTTAATGAGAGAGAATACTCTTAAAGGTTTCACTTCTATCACTTGTAAACTGCACAAATGTTTATTTTTTTTATGTCAGATTCCTTTTATGTCATATTTTTAATTCGGTCTGGCATGTAAATAAGATTGCTGAATGCCATTCTGTGGCATTAAGATTACGACACAATATACACGGTGTTAGAGGAGATGGGTGCAAAGCCCAAAGGTGACGATATCATAGACCATTTAGAACATATTAAGCTAAACTTATCTTAGATGAAGTCTGTTCCTTTTTTTTTTTAACTCTTACGTTTTTTAACAATAATACCCATTTTTTTCAATTGATTACTAATAGTGTCCAGTAAAAGTTGTTATGTTATTATTTTTTTAATTATGTAATGTGTGATTACTCGTACAAAATAATTTCCAAGCATCTGTGTCATCAGTTCATCAGAGAAACATTCTATGCAATATTCAAGTCCCTGTATAATGCCAAGTCGGTAAAGCAAATTCTATCGTGCAATGAGCAGACAAAAACAGCCCCAAGGTGACTAACATATTTCGGATGTGACTGTACAAAAGTCCAATGTCTTGTCTATGTCTTTCTGTCAAAAAACGACTGTTGTCAAAATAGTGTCAGTCAACTGTCATCAGTGTTACTAAGGGAGCGTTCCGAGTTGCGCTGTAATCGATTTAAGCGTGCTAACGGGCACGGCGTAGGCGTACCGCGCGATAATGATGTCCTGTGAATCGTCATAATTATTATTATATGACGTCATGACATGCACCATCTTGCGATAACGCCGACCATGCCCTAAATTACTATCACCGTAAGCGCTGTCAGAAATGATGGTAATCTAAAGCGGCATTTTTGAAATTATGCTGTAAAATCCAAGACGTAACAGAATACCTGAAATGAGTTTTAAACTCATGCGCGTTATGTTTAATTAATGTTGCATCTATGATATTTGTAATTCTTGGTAACATAAGAGTGTAATTGTAGTTTTATTAAAATGGAACGCAAAATATCGATGTGATCGCTGTGAGCGATCATGCGATCATGGTCTAATTCGGAATGCAGGGTAACTGTCATAGCTGTCAGTCTGTGTCATGTCAAATTTAATTTTCCGTTTTACATTATTTTTCTTCCCGGTAAACTTTTTTTAATAAATTGTATTTGCATTTATTGGTCATACGTTATACATATTACAATATCATGCAACCATTAACAATTAATTCTAAAGGTGATATTCAAATTGATATAAACCAAGTAAGGATCGATATTTTACATGGCATTCGTGAATGCACAGATCGGGGCCTTACACAAACTGCTAAATGGCTTGCTGAGTTAAATTTCTCTCTGAAGGATCACAAAATTACATACGAACAGACTCCAACTACTCACGATGACGGTATTTCGCTGGAAGAGAAAGAGGCTTACACCCTGGCCAAAACTTATTTCGACTGTCAAGAATACGACAGGGCTGCACATTTTTTAGAGAACTGTTTGAGTACTAAATGTGTTTTTCTCCATAAATATTCCCAGTATATGTCAAGTGAAAAAAAACGACTAGATAATGCTACAGATCTAGGCACAGAAAATACAGAATCTACGCAAGTGTTATTGGACATGCTTTCCTACTTTAAGGTAACTCATTTTAAATTACACAGATTAGAATAATTATACATAGGCTTTTTACTATTTCTTGCACTTGCGGAGATAGTTCCAAACTTTACAAAATATCTTACAAGACTTTTTACTCTTCAGGCAAACCGTAACAACCTGGATGGATATCTGCTGTACTTAGAGGGTGTGGTATTGAAAAAACTAGATTTGCGGAGTCAAGCAGTGACAGTACTGCAGGCAGCCGTGGCTGCTGCACCCACACTCTGGGCAGCATGGGTGGAGCTTGCAGGCCTCGCCAATGAGTATGAAGCATTAGATTCACTTCAACTCCCCAAACATTGGATGATGTACTTCTTTGCTGCACATGCTTTCGTTGAATTGAAATTATCAGAGCAAGCATTGGATGCCTACATGGTGTTGGTTGCAGCAGGGTTTGAAAAGAGTACTTATGTTACAGCACAAATGGCTATTTCCCACCATGATAGAAGAGGTAATTTTTGTAGTGGTACCAGTGTTATTTTCACGAATTTTAAAATAAAAAGTATACCAAGTACACTAAACTTTTTAATATTATGTTGTAAAAATGTTTCAGATGTTGACTCTTCACTGAGTTTATTCCGTGAACTCTACCAGAATGACCCATATCGACTAGATAACTGGGATGTGTACTCACATCTTCTGTACTTAAAAGAAAAACGAATGGAACTCGCAAACTTAGCTCAAAGGGCTGTGTCAATAGATAAATATAGAGTTGAGACATGTTGTGTTATTGGTAAGTAATTTTAATTTGTGGCACCCATTATCTACTCACCCTTTTTCACTTTAAAGAAGAACAAAACCTTGAATATTGAGATATACAGCAGATAATTTGGTGAAAATATCAATATGTTAAGAAAGAAAAACAATTGTCATGAGAAATGTTTCATTTGACTTACAGGGAACTACTATAGTTTGAGAAGTGAGCACCAGAAAGCAGTGGTGTACTTCCAAAGAGCATTGTCTTTGGATCCTCAGTACCTATCCGCATGGATACTCATGGGGCACGAGTTCATTGAACTACAGAACTCCAACGCTGCAATACAATGTTATAGACAAGCTATTGGTAAATATTCTCATTGTATTGAAATTATTTATGTATTAACATAAGCACTCAAACAGTAATTTCAACATTCAAAGTCAAAGTCAAAGCATTTATTTCAAATATGCACCTAAAAGGCACTTTTGAACGTCATCATTTACATTTAAATAGAATTGATTCTAGTCGCCCCTTCCAAAAGGTAGTTTCGTATGGTGAAGAATGGGCAAGAAACTCTACCGTTACTCATTTAAAATGTGTTACAATATTTTGTATACATTAATTATATGTGAAGATGATGCACCTATAATAAAAATTACCCTACCACAATAGGTAAAAAGAATTTAATAAACATAGCAATGATAAATAAGTTAATTCTATATTTCAGATGTTAACAGAAACGATTATCGTGCATGGAATGGACTTGGACAAGCTTATGAAATTCTAGGCCTGAATGGTTACTGTATATATTACTACTCGAGGGCAGCACAGCTAAAACCTGATGACTCAAGGATGCTGGTATCTCTGGGAGAAGCCTATGAGAAAATGGATAAAATCCCCAATGCCCTCAAGTGTTACTACAAAGCTCACAGCACTGGTGATATTGAAGGAATGGCCTTATTCAAACTAGCTAAGTAAGTGCAGTGGTTTAGTATTAAAATAAGTTTAAAATTAACTGTCAATTGCAGGCACTTTATACTACTGTAATAAAACTCAATTATTTTGATGGATAGATGTGACCTAGAAAAACTCTTTCTCTGCACAGTGCACACCAATAAATCACGTGATGGATTGATAACTGATGAGGAAAATCTTCAAATTGCTGTTATAAAAGCAGCAGAATTCAGTGTTTGTGATGACTTTTTAATATTATGGACATCATTTATTTAATAATCATTTTAATTTGTAGGATAGGGTAATGAACATTCAACATAGGGTAATCACATAAGCATAATCAGACTATAATGTTCCCACTGCTCGGACACATGCCAGTAATACAGTAATCACAGCTTGATTGATATTAATATGAAAAAAAACTACAATGTTTTCAGGTTGTACGAAAAGTCGAATATGCCGAATAGTGCGGCGGCGGCGTACACAGCAGGTTGCCAGGACCCGGCCAACGCGGGAAGTAAAGAGTTGCCGGCGGCGCAGCGGTACTTAGCTCAGTACTATCTCAGGTTCTCACTGCTGGACCACGCCGCTCATTATGCCTACAAGTGTTTGGAGCATGAAAGTGTAAGTATTCCAAATAGTCAAATAAGTCCTAAAAGTAACAAGATGGTAAAATTGGGTTCCATGGCCAATGAGCCAATGTAATCACCCCCTTATTTTTCAATGGACAAATAAATAAGCCACATTACTTTTGCAGACTAAGGAAGCCGGGAAAAATATACTAAAAACAATATCCGAAAAGCGATCATCGGCGACATCTTCGCAACCGGCGACTCTACCTGAAGACTTGCCAGATGCCATCAAGAACGCATCGACTGTGTCGATAACACATGAGACTCCTAAAACACCACTTCCGAGCCCTAACGTGACGCCCGACAGCTTCTCCACGCCAGTGTTCACCCGGAAAAGCAGTAAATATAAAATGTGACATACAATTTCTAGAAAATGTAAAATGTGAAGAGACTGACTGATATAGTGTATCACTTGTAAAAATGTATAATTAAAAATCTCATGAATTATGTACTCACCCGTTATTTTTTATCTCATTGGTTTTACTTTGCGTCGTCATTAGCAATAGGACAAGACCTTAGGCCGCGTACTAAACAACGCGATCGTCGCGGGAACAGAGAGCGCCTTCCCATTTTCCAAATAAAAAGTGACATTGTTCAATTGTCACTTTTGTTGTGCAGAAATGATACAATCCATTAAAGTTATGCTGATTTAAAACATAAGTTAATTATTCTTGCGACTGTTCCTACTACATCATGTTATGCATATAGTTTTATAAAGAATTGAATATAGATTTTTGCATTACCTACTTGATACAAAAACCTAAAGACCTTCATACATAGATAAATTAAAAAAGAAACCCTGGATCATTTTCTGCACAACGCGGTCCAATTATGAACAATAGTTTTGGTTAGGATGCACTTATAATTGTCAAGCGCGCGTATACTGCTGCGTTGGCTGAATAATTTGTCACATTTTGCGATCATTTGCGTTGGAGAAACGCCCTGACTGACAGCGCGCAGCCCAGACTGGGTGAGATGGGGTAATCAAGTCTTTATGGAACATTTTTTCTGCTTTCTTCGATTAACTCGAAAATTGGTAGTAACGACCCCTTTTTTTTGAGGTTAGGAAATCGTCAAATCACTCAGGGCATGTCAGACTCTTACTGACTAAAACCCACCCGTGTTCCTTCAGTTGCCTGTGCCAGGGGCCACGGTATCCCTCTCGAACTTTCCCGCAACCCTGGCAGGCATCGGCCCTAGCGGACCCCGTCATTGATGCTGACATCTCTTTGAGGCGCACGTGGAACACAACGCGCTGTCGACCCGGGCCGCAAGCCCGCGCCTACGGTGGCCGGGAATCGGCCTGCGATTCCCGACGCCCAGGGCGTCTCCTGTGGCGGCTAGGGGCGTGAGGGCGCGAATTTTGCCTCTCCCTCACGCGTTCCGCCTCCTCCTTTGCGAACATTACTGCTTCGCAGAAGGAGGTGACGGCTTCCCATGCCCTCTCGCTCCGTACCATGGCCTGGACCAGGGCCGGACGCGAGAGATCGCCTGCACGAGGACACGGCGGTGCTCCGCCGATGCCGGGCAGACCTCCACCGTGTCCTCCGGGCGATCAACCTCCTAAAAGGAAATTATGGAAAAATAATCAATAAATTTTTCAAAAGTAAACTTTTGTTGAAGTGAAAATGTGGAATACTTTTTGTATGGAATTATATTATCTTATTCCTTCGGTTTACTAATACATCTTTAGGTGAATAATAAAGTTTGTAATGGTTACTTTCCAAAACCATCATATAGAGAGATAGAGGGGGTGTTGAAGCTCATAGGGAAAAGTACGAACTCCGTACCGACGAAGTCGCGGGCGAATTGCTAGTAATTCATAAGCATCATCGTGATTTAGGGGCTATTGAACTATAGTATTACTGACAAACTTGTGGGATTCTGCCTCAAATGGTATAGTGGTCGCAAGCGCGGTTGCTGAGCGGGTCCTTAGTTCGATCCACAGTTCGGGCAGTTCCAAGATTTTCTAAGAAGCAGCCTGAAGTTTGAATGTGTGCCCGGTCATTGGCAACACGTGAACTGTGGATATACTATACACTTCTGCTCCACCCTTTCGGGAAGCTCAGGTGATGCTTTAGATTCCAGTCCTGTCTAGCTTTGATAATGCTGAATGATTAGGAATCAGAATAAAAAAAAAACAATATGTATAAAAAATAATAGTGATTATTTTCAATTATACAATTAACAGATCTTAGTGCTCAAATAGTAAAAAACAATTATTTTAAGAACTAAATAAATAGGAAAGTGCATTGATAAGAAAATAAAAAATTGTTCAAGTTAGCTCTTGCAAATAAAAATAAAACTGATTATAATCACAGATGAAGCACGTAATTTGAGAGCTCAATTTCTAACTGGCTAATTAAAACTACATTTGCAACTGATTTCATTTAAAAATAAAAGAATATATATAAATGTTAAACCCTGACTAAGTTAATGTTCAGTACAATTTTGTCAAGCAAAATGTTAAAATATTAAATAACATTAAAAATAACTTACATTTCATGTGGTGATTACAAAAAGTCAACAATACATTACTCAATAAAACTTGACATGGTAGAATTTGTTAGTAGCATAATTCATTGTTGGGTTCATACATCTTCAATATACATACATACATAAAGTCGCGCCCTCTTTCCATGGGGGTAGTCATATTATCTTCAATATATTTAATTATAATGAGCAATTCATACATGGACATGAATACTTTTGACTTGTATTGAATATTTCAAATGACACTAAAATGTGGACACTTACTCATTCCTACTCTTTAAAATACCCAATAATCCTATATATTTTATCAATAATTGTTTGTACCATTCCATACAATTCCGAACTACTCTATCAAATAAGGCCAGTAACCTCAATCTATGACATCACGCGCGGCAGGCGCAGGCACCTCCCGGCCACTGGCTGACTCACTCAACAAAACCTACTTACACAAGGCACCGGTTTACGAACGCACAGTTGCTGATACATTTTATAATACCTGTAACCTGTGTTTGAAATTTCGCATTAGATTAATGTTAATGTAGGTAAATGGCTTCGTCATTTATTGGTCAATTCAATACAATACTATCTAAATAATTTAGAATAAAGCTAAAACCAGAGTCTTCATCAATATTTCATATTTATACATTTCAATTATACAACTTCACTATTCATACTCAAATACTTTTCATTTTCTAGTTTGAGATAATATATACTATAATTATTATAATACATATTGAAAAATGTAAGGCATATTGAGGCACTCAATTTTACAACCATAAAAAGCGTGGTGCATGGTGGTAGCTATGGACTGATAATGCTTAAGATACAGTAATACTCCGACTTACGCCGTATCTCATGTTGTAAAAGTTAAATACATGAAAATTAATTAAAGAGAGCGTAATCTCGAGGTGTTACTGTGTCCCCACTATGGCTAAATATTAATTAATTATTCAACTACTATACAATTGTTCAATAACATAAAATTTGTAGCTTGGTTTGTGCTTTTTGTTACATAGTTTGTTCTTTGACATCTCACTTTGTTCTCGTTTATGTAGTCCAATTAGAGGAATGGGTTCTTGGAATTCGTGAAACCTCCATTATTTGTAGACTGCTAAAAAATTGATAAGCCAATTAAATATTATCATCACACTAATGAGTCTGATGATTAACCATAAACACTGCCTGCTATATAAACTTACTTAGTCACAAATCTATTTCTGTGGACTACACACAAAATGTAGGGAAGTAAAACAAACTATCGGTGGTTTCCTGTAGATAACATTATCAAAATAGTCCATAAATTAATGTACATGCACTGGGTTAGCAAACATGTTAAAATTATTTGAATAATTTTTGGAAAGTAGGTATTTAAATGTTATTGGACATTTATTGGGACTTATTATTTTACTATTATATTTAGAAAATAATGAAGATGCAGATAAACCAATGCATGGATAGTAATAGGAAACAATAGGTGATGAGGTCCAAAAACTAATTGTAAACTCTATGCCTAATGGTACATAGATGTAACAAATGGGAGTCAGATGCAAAATACATCTCATTAATATGATGCACCTCACCATTGGGAAACGTCTATTTAATTCAGTCACATGCCTGTTAGATCTGTCAGTACCTAATGCAAACAAATATGCTAATGTAAACAACCAACAGTTTCAAGGTCAAATCCCAATTGATTTCTTAAAATGATTCACTTAATATATTCAAATAATAAATGATGCAATACATTTAAGATTATTAATAGCACATAATTAACATTGTGTAATGAGGACCAGTACTAGAACTGTTTTCTGTTTGGTTACATCAAAATATGCTCAATTTATTAAAAAGGTATGATTTTTTTGAGGGATGCATTTTACTCATCATGCTTTAACAGCTGAATGGATAAGGATGAAAATTGGCACACAAGTTGACTCTGAGCTGCACCCTAATTGCGTAACACACTCAAATCAAAATCTGAATAATTTTGAAAGATATTGCTAATCTATTGCTTCATATGTTCGAAGGATTTGTCTGCTCATCAACGTAAATAATGCAATGAATGTTGTTGAACTGTTAAAATGAAAGCCATTCCTACTGTTAGTGTGTTGCATAATTACCCCACTGGATCAACACATTAACCTGGTACATGTAAGGTTTCCCTAGGGTGCAAGTAACAAACAGCAAGTCTCATAATAAAATGCAAAAATGCTCACCATAAATGGGTTGACTGGTACAGCAGACGTCGCGGTGCTCCATCCACCATTGAAAAATGGGTTTTTATTGGCAAACAGATCATTGGTTGTGGTGCTTTGGAATGGATTTTTATTATTTACGATGTTATTTTCCTCTGAAACAGTTATTTTAATTGAGATAGCATTCCACAATTTCAGGTACAGTAAATGGTTTACTACAATTTTATTATCCTGTACAGACTGACAATAAGTAAATACATATTTAGGGTCATATCATTCAGAGTAATGAAAGCAGGGAGATCACTTGAACCACAAAATTAGAATAAAGAAATGAACAGTTTGAACAACATTACAATATTCTTACCCATATGTTTCAGGTTTTGTTGCCTTAACGCCAGATCTAAATCTGCCAGTGCAGCATAGCGGTCATCTGTACAAAAACAAAATAATTGAATATGTTTACACTGACACTTGTAAAAAGTATTAATCATAAGTGGATCAGTTTGTTAACTTACTCGTAGGCTGAGCTGGAGGGCTAAAAGCATTGAATGCTTGTTGTGAGGTCATGGACGGAGACGATGCAAAACTATTGTTCACATTATTGTTGAACTGACTACTGTTATAAATATTTGCTGTAGAAAAATCAACAGGAAAACTGGAAAAGAAATAAGTTTAATAAGTTCTATAAATTACATGGATAGTGTTA
Source organism: Brachylomia viminalis (assembly GCA_937001585.2). Lineage (NCBI taxonomy): Eukaryota > Metazoa > Arthropoda > Insecta > Lepidoptera > Noctuidae > Brachylomia > Brachylomia viminalis. The sequence goes on from OW443301.2 coordinate 7,265,698, forward strand.
GTATTCTTTTCTGAAAGACTTACTCAGGTACTGAGGCTGGTACAACAGCAGGTGCTGGGGTGACAGTATTCACCACAGACTTTGTCAAATTGTTGACTGGATGAGCTACTCTGTAGTTAATGTCATTAGCAGGCAGAAAATTGTTTACCACTTTCGCAGTTTGGACGACTGTGTTATTATTGACCATGTTCTTCGATGTTTGCGGCGAAATCGATATCAAAGGCGTTGAGCCCGAAGCGTTACTTCCGGTCTTAACTTTGGGCTTATTTTTAATCGAACCATTGACGGGATTGTTACTTAGTGCAGGCGAATCCAAGTAATAGCGTTTCTTCTCATATTTGTCTGACATAAAATCTTTAACGCTTTGCTCATCAGTAAAATTCACACTTTCACCCTCGTAAAGGCCTAACCAAACGCGCCTGCAGTAGTCGTTACCTCTCGCTTTTATAAATTCTATTTCTTCCGGCGTGAAAGTGGCCATTGAAATGGACTTCACGCGGTGAGGCGGAGTAAGGCCACGCCTGAAACATAATACAGGAATCCGTTTGTTGATCTTATTCATTTAGACAAAAGCAGAATAACGCAGAAACAATACTCACAACATTCCCGAGCATTTCGAACACACGAAAGAACCGATTGTACTGTTCACGTATGTAGGTCCTCTTTGGTTGCAATCTAAACAATATTTGTTCCCATTGTGTGAAATAAGCTCACGTAAAATTTCTAAATTCTTATCGTCCTGCTTGCGACGATTTGCAGCCATTTTCGTGATCAATGTGTGGGTAATGTTTTATTTATATATAGGAATGCTACACTATTGAGTTTGTGTGAGTGCTTGAAAGTATTTTGTTGATCAATCAAATCAACTTCAAACTTCAACTTCACACATAAATGTTTGTCTTTGGTTATAGAGATGTGAATGAAAGTATCGACAGTAGAGTTCAACATCGCAAAACCATAATATAACTCTTTTACAGTGTAATTGGTACAACATGCCTGGAATAAATCCGAACCAGTAAAATAGGATAGGAAAGTCGCAGGAAACAAATGAATGGGAAAATCACTTATTTGGGTCAGCTTGTGGCATGAACGGGTTGCCAGTGGAGCCAACTAATACATATTATACCGCTGGGTCCTCGAAATAATACCGTTTTTTTTGAAGATATTTAAAAAGATATATCAAAAGCACGGTAATAAATGAGTTTTAGCGAAATATGCTGATAACTATCAATGAGCAGCCGGTAAATAGCGTAAAGTTTACTTTAAAATTGAATTTCTATATGCAATTATACAAGTCTATCTGCGATACAAACAGGATACATTAGATGACCAAATTATACAGATTTTGTATCCAATTAAACAATCTGGCAGTCCTGGGCATGAAATAAAATATACAAAACTACACTGCAACTAAAACTAAAAATGGAAACATTACTGCAAGTACTATTTAGGCGGCATTAAAATAAAAAAAGACATCAATAAAAAAATACGCCAATAAATAGCTGGCACTTTAGTCTACTTATTGGTGTACCACAATTCCAAAGGAGAATGGGCAAAATGGTAACCGGCTGGTACCCGGCTCCAATAGATATGATTGTAGTGTCGTTTAAAAGGTCTTAGCAAGAGGAACAATATTTACTATGGCCGCCAGCCTCAAATCTGATTGCGTTTGGAGATAAATGACAGTCTTACTAACTAATAAAAACCCTGTTCCTTCGGTTGCCCTTTGCGTTCCAGGGCCACAGTAACCTGTTTAGACAGTCCCGTGGCTCTTGCGATAAACATACATATTATACGAGTATATTAGGTACCACTTATCTATGTAAGAAAATGAGTACCAAGGTAATATTTTCTGCATTTCCGTTCATGTTTCCTATTAATAACGCTTTTACGTAAGACTTTGCCATGCACCCCTCCTTTTAACTCGAGCTGCTCCCGAGCGCGGGGTGTGCGCAGGAGCAGTGGGGGAGGCGTCGGTGTCCCGTGTCCGCGTCAGTCCACAGAGCGTCAGTCGCTCGTTCGTTTTGCGCTAGTGACGACGTTTAGCTGCTGTTTGAGTTTCTTTTGTGCTTTCCTATCTTGGTTTTATTAACTACTGACCCCTGCTCTCCTACTGGACTTGTTACCCGCTATTAACGTTGACATGTGCTAGTGTTGTGGACTATACTGATTTGCTTTTCGACCTGGAATATCGCAATGGAACGTCTCAACTGTGTAATGTGTCGGCGAGCTTTATATACCAGAAGATACCAACAACATGTTTTGACAGCTAATCTGTCAAGAACGCGCCCTGAGTTCGCTGCGTTTATTCATGAACATGCCGTTCTGGAGGTAAGCACTTCCATTATGATAATCTAAGTGTAGTTTTATTTTACCATCCCTTCGTCCGTGCCGTTTATTCTCTTATTCTAAGTATATTATGTTCTTCATTTTAAATAAGCACACTTAAGACGGTCATTACCAATAACAATAGATAAAGGTTAGCAGTACAAACAAAAGGGCCTATCCTTTCTAACTCGATATTAGCTACCTGGACACTGTACGCACGTGTGGAGTCATCGGACCTTCGAAAGTCACTTCTATTATTCTAATGCGCTATTATTTTGTATTAGCGTTCCATAAGCTCTGTAAGTGCAAGCGAGAAGGACATAGAGAAATGATTTATGGCCCGACGACTTTGTTGAATCTGCGTTTACTATAACAAAAATGTTGTTAGGTTACGATCGACACTTTAATATTTTGTATTTACGTGATATTGTTTTCTCAGTTTTTTTTAGCTTAGTTACAAAAAAATAAAGTACTTATACAAAAAAAACATTAAATCATATTTTTACTACTTACAGGTGGTATTCGATGGCACACGACGTGTGTGTCACCAATGTTGGCAGTCCGCTGATAATGCAGTGAGAAGACTTGCGAACCCTGCCGTGCCCGGAGCAATACCTGAAGCAGTGTCTGAAGCAATGCCAGATGCAGTGCCGGAAGCAATGCCGGAAGCAGTGCCGGAAGCAGTGCCGCAAGTAGTGCAAAATGTTCAGGAGTTTCAAGTTTCGGAGTATACACGTGCTCCAAACACACCCCGGCATTGTATATTTAACGACTGTCCAAACGCAACTCGCCATCGAATCCCAATAACAATAAAAACTCACATCTTTTGTAAATATAAGCTTTATATTCCAAATGGTGCAAGAGTGTGTACACAGCACTTAGAGAACAATGTTTGGGACGAGCTACCTCAAACATGTAATGTCACTCATGATTTTAATACAGACCAGTTTACTGACATTTGTGACATGTTAAGAATGGCCTTACAACGTGGACCTCGGCTAGACTTCAACACGAGAGGCGCTTTAACCAACGAGGAGATGCACTTTTGGACAGGACGCAAGTGCGAAGAGTTTGATGCTATGTTGGTACAAACACCTATACTAAATGAAAGATGTAGAGAGCCGAGAACTGCATTAGGTATTTATCTTACAAAACTGCGTACCGGGGAGCCAGATGAAAGACTTGCGACATTATTTAACATGTCACGACGAAAGCTTGAACGTTTGTTGGTTATTGTAAGGGAGTGTCTCAATAACAATTACGTTGGGCTGCATTTGGGCGTGGATCACATTGGCAGACCACAATTATTGGAAAAAAATCTCACTATACCAAAAGCATTATTTGGAAATGAAAATAATGATAAGTTATTATTGATTGGCGATGGTACTTACATTTACATAAATAAAAGCTCGAACTTCTTATTCCAAAGATTGTCCTACAGTTTACATAAGTTTCAGAATCTACTGAAACCTTTCCTACTTGTATGTACTGATGGATACATATTAGATGTAATGGGTCCATACGCTGCAACAAAAACAGATGCACAAATAATGGGCGACATTATGAATGATGGACAACATCCACTACATTGCTTACTCCGAACAAACGATGCTTTTATATTAGATCGAGGTTTTAGGGACAGCTTGGACCTCATTGATGAATGTGGGTATGAATCCTATGTCCCACCAACAAAGAACCGCCAAGAGACACAGCTGACCACTGAACAATCCAACGAAGCTCGATTGGTAACGCTATGCCGGTGGGTTGTGGAAGTGGTAAACGGCCGGTTTAAACGTGATTTTAAGCTCTTGCGGCAAAAATATTTAATAAGTCACTGCCCAATATGTTCACTGATTTTAAGATTGCCGCAGCTATCACGAATCACTTCCACCAACCCATCGTGGATAGCGTACACGCAGACGAATTCGTCAATATCATATAAGGCAGAAAATAGATACCCCGAATCTTCTGCATATGTATGTAGAGAGATTACGGCTTAATCACAGAAGAGTAGATTTTCAGAGGATGGAAGCGAGCCAGATCGAAAACTTCCCTTCAATGACGGAGGAGGATATAATTCTATTAGCGCTAGGTACCTACCAACTCAAGCTGGCAAGATCTTACTGTGCCGAGCATTTATCAAATGGTCTGTATATAATTGAAACGTACAGAGAGGGAGCACTTGAAGATCTGCCAGACTATATCATACACGAAGATGCCTGGCTTTTGCGTGGACGAATCCAGTCGCGACATGTCCGTATAAAAACATATTTTTGTTACATATTGATCAACAGTACAAATAATATTGTCCAACAGTATTGCACATGTTTAACAGGGCGACGTACGATGGGCACTTGTGCACATATAGTGTCCATCGTGTGGTACCTAGGCTATGCGAGGCAGGCATACGGGATTTACTGCTCCGGCATCTTTCCTCAATGCTGTTATAGTTGATACCGATATGTAATGTTTTAAATCTACTCACTTATTGCTAAAATATATGATTTTTATTTGAAGAACGCTTGTTTTCTTACTTCTTTTAATAATAGAATCCTAAGTGTGTTATATCATCGTCTAAGTCTATCTTATTCCAGCTTTATTTTACTAATATAAGTAGTTAGTAGTAAATTCTCATTTATAAAACTTGGAGTGAGATTACTGCTTTCCAAACGTGAATAGGGACAGCCGCCATGGTAGATGTTTTTCTGCATCAAAATGTCTATTCAATGATATATTAATGATGATGATGACTATTGGAGCGGGTACCACGTTCCATACATTTTTGCCCATTCTCCTTTGAATTCAAATTTTCGAATTTTCATCCAATAAAAAAACGTAGAGATTGTTTTCCATGTGCATTCCGAATATCCACAAATATGTACATAAAACTCATACAAAACCAAACTTCAGAGGTGTGTCGATTTTTTTTTATGAGAAAAGTAGGTATTATATTTTTTTTTTAAACGAAATTATTTAAAACTTATCCAAGACTGGGCGCAATAACTGCCTCTTGAGTGCCTCTTAATCTCAAGCTTTTCTGCATAAGTTGACTTAGCAACTCTGTTTTTGTATAATGAATGGTCCAAAGAATTTCAACCCTTCCTAAAATCGAGCTCATCCACGCTCTTGCTCAAACATTTTCTTAATTTTTAAGCTTTTCTGCCGAAAAATTTAAGTACCTTACTCCTTTTTTGGTTTGATTGATCAAAAGAAAACTCAACCTTGCCGAGCCAGAGCTTGTAAAACCTAGCTTGCTACCCTCGCTCTTTATCCTAGGTTTTCTTAATTCTTTAGCTTCTCTGCATAAGCAGTGGTGGTGGCAGTCAGATTTTAGGGGCGGCCAACCTGCGCATTCGGCTAGCAACATCTTACATAATATGTAAATAATGAAGCTAAGTCTGCTAAGTTGAATCGAACGCAATCTTTTTAACACAATATTTTTACCCCGCATTTACATATAACACATGACGTACCTATTCTACTATTTACATTTATCGATTACACCTATACAGGGTGTTAGGCCGAACGTTGAACATACGAAAATGGCAGATAGGTGGGGTCGTCTGCTATCTACCTAGCCCAAATGATTTGACCTAGGCCCCATAGATTTCTTTTTTTTTAATAACCGATTTTTCTTTATTTATTTGATTTATCTCGTTGCGAAGATAGGCTACCGCCGATTGAATGAGAAGTGATCCTCCCGTTATGTTTGTCGCTGGTAACTGTAGGACTCTCAGAATGGCTAGCAACTCCTTTACGTTGCAGTGTGGAAATCGTTCCTCTATGTTCCAAACACCTGACATGGTCTGATTGTCGAGCTGTCCTATATTTATACTGTACTCTTTGGAGCTTTCCTCCCCACGCTATGTCCGAAGCGTCCTTAGTTAAGTAATGGTGCCGATTCTGTTGTACACCGAACTAAACTAACTAAACTATCACTAAAATTCCTTACTTTTGGCTTTTAGAATCTTAACGCTATTCTGCAAAACTATGCATATTTATGCGATAGCAGCAATCACGATTGATTTGCTGTAATTTTTTGAAGAGTTCTGTTGTCTATCTCTGAAACTCATCATCAGATCTATATGAAATGATAAAGAATGGCACCATTTCGGAATCTTTATTTCGAGCAAAACAATAATTTTGCAATTAAGTCTACAGTAAACACAAAACACAGTACAGTACAGTTTTCTGTAAACATAAAACTGGTCCCTACATTTTGACGAGTTCTGTAAACATAATTATGTTTACGTACCTAACTCGTCAAAATGTAGGGACCAGTTGTTTTTTTTTTGCGATTTCATATTTGGTCCCATAGTAAATATTGTTCATAATGATGAGTACGATGACCCCTTAAGAGGTTGATGGTGTTTTACCAATAACCCTGTATAAACGTCCGAATTGATAACCTCCTCCTATTTGAAGTCTGTTAAAAAGCAGTCAATAGAGAATAACAAAAATATGTAATATTTCTTAACTTCTGCAGTAAAACCGTTATACGTGGTATGTTAATAAATTATAAATAATTAGTTCTAAAAGCTCCTATAAGGGGTTGTCTATTGTTTACCGGAAGATTATACATATATATGTCGTAGGATAATTTGATACTTCGAATCTTCGCGAAAATCCTAGGGGTTTTGCGAAAACGCGGATAATTAGAATTTAGGTTAGGTTATGTTAGAACAGTGACCATTAGCGCGCGAAGGCGAGCGAGCGAAGCGAGCGTGCCGCGGCAGCGGCCGCCAAGCGCCAGATACCCTTCTATTGTTGTTGTATCATTTAGGTTAGGTTATGTTAGATCCTGACTTTGTCCAGTAAGATTTGATAATTTTTCGCCTATGTCTAATTATCCGCGTTTTCGCAAAACCCCTAGGATTTTCGCGAAGATTCGAAGTATCAAATTATCCTACGACATAGGTATATACCATAATCATCATATTCCTGAATTTCATTTACCCGAATGTTTTGTTTGCCCTAAAAGACATATGACATACTTTTAATTGCCCGAAACTTAGATACCATAAGATACGAGTGCCATACGTATTGTTTTTCATATTTTTAATTGCCATAATAACGATTAGACATAATATTAAAACACCATAATGATTATTAGACATAATATTTAAATGCCATAATAATTATTAGACAAATATTTAAACGCCATAATAATCATTCATTACACATGATATAATAAATTGTTTTCGAATCTTTTTCCAAGCTAGGCATTTGCTCGTGATGTTTCTACAGGCGCTCTAAAATGATTTACCAACCTGTTATTCCAACATTGGTGGGTGGACGAAACTTTTGTAAGCGATATTTTCACAGTTCTAACCTAACTGAAATGGCACCTAACCAAAACCTTAAAATATTCTATGCATGGTCGAGGGTGGGATGGTCGACGGAGCCCCGCTAAGCGGGGCTCCTACTTCTAGGTGGTTTATAAAAAAATAACCACGAAGGGGATGGCGGGGTCTATTCGCTTGCTTCGCTCGCTCAAACGACTCCGCCATCCCCTTCTAACCTAACCTATCCGAGTCGGGGTGCCTTAAAGTCCCGATTGCGTCCAGTTTCTCCTAATATAACAACCGTTACACACCCAATGTCGATGGCAAATGATGTTATGGCATATGATAATTATGGCATGTGATAATTAGGGCATGTGATAATTAGGGCACGTGATAATTAGGGCTTACAATGATTAGGTATGACAAATGATGTTATGGTAAGTGACTTCATGGGAAACGAAGCTTCTAGCACGTGACTAATATAGCAAATAAGAGTACGGCAAATGAATATAACGTCATATAATATTATGGCTGTTGACTATTATGGCAAATGATATTAGGGCAAATAAAATTCGGGCAAACGGCGGTATACCCCTATAAGGATATTACGGATAATTTGTGGTTTCAATGATAAGCGGATTTTTCACAAAGCTCCATACAAAATTTTCGTATAAAAAGTTACAAGTCATCGTTTGTATGCTAAATTAACCATGTGTCAATATTTGAGCATAGCAATGGTAAATAAAACCTATATCCAAGAAAAAAAAACGACACTTATAAATATAAATCCCTATGTTTATGAAAGTCGATTTTCATCAGCCCACCGTGCATTGTTATGATTCAATAAAAGAAGTAGTGTACATTGAAATTGTTATATTTTTTAAGAAAGTTTTGGATATATCGCTACCTTTCTCTTTCTTATTTGCTATTCGTGAGCCAAATTGAAGGGCTCTCTTAGGCAATATCACAGCCTCTGTTAATCCAAGATTGAATGCAACTAGCCTCAACATAAGCTTGTCTCCAATACCAATACCCAAATCTTCACTGGGGAAGCACCTGTAAATACAAACAAGCGGGTTAATTTTTTGAAAATAATGCTATTATGGTTTAATCGCAAAGTAATAAAGTTTATTGAATAAGTAATAACCTGAGCCATGGTTTTAACTGCAGTATATAATTGGTAAAGTCTTCATCTAAATACGGCATTCGAGGTTGTCTACCATGATCACATATGACTCTGTTATCACGGGCCAAATTTCTAAATGAAATTCTTTTCCAGTCAAGCTGTAATTCTTTGCTGAGACCTAGCCAGCCATTACGTTTAAAAGAATTTCTATGACGGATATATCCACCAAACAATTCGTCGGCACCAGAACCCACTAATAAAACCTGAAAATAGAAGGGTTGCTTAATTAAACCCTAAAATAACATTTAATTATACTGTTTTTTTTTTACCTTGGTTTAGCTTACCCTGCTTGTAGAGGTGTCTGAGCAAGTCTGGCCCCTAGCAGCAAACCACAAGGCTGTTCCAAGACTTTCGTCTAAGATAGTTTGTCGAGGATAAACTAGGTCACCTATAGTATTCTCTTGGTATTTTTCTAATTCTTCTTTTGGTACATTCACTTCTAGGAATACCCATTTCCTACAAATTCTAAAATTGTTAGTAATCTAACATTCTGTTTTACATTAAAAGACAATCAATAACATATTCAGTTTCACAACTCTGATTGATCAAGTTGAATCACCTTGTTGGACACAGTTTTTGCAACTCTTGTAATGATTGCCTTCCTGTTAGTCTATCAGGGACTTCATATGTAGCATTTTCATCTTTTTTAAAAGCAACATTGATAAGGTCTATGCTTTGTTCCCTTGGCAAATATTTATCAGCTAGTAAAGCTAATATTGTGCAATCAAGACCACCAGAGAACAATACGCCAACTGTACAATGATTGCAACCATCTGTTCCACAATTCAAACACTTTTTACATTTATTTGGTTGTCTATTCAAACGCAGTTTAACACTCCTTTCTAACAGTTCAGATAATTTCAGAACTGTTTTCTGTATTAAAACATGTTCTAATAGTTTCTCCATTACGGTCAGCTTACATTTTATTTGTATTGCTACTAATTGTATGTATTTCACTACTTCATCCTGAAAACAATGATGGTATAATGTACACAAAAATACACTTCGAAATTAACTAGTATTTAGATTAAAATCACTTAGCAAAAGTTATAAACCTCTGTAAATTCCTCTTCTGCATGTTCAAAATGAAATTCATCATCTGGTAGACTTTGTTGTGTTCTCAGTTCTTTCAACCAATCTTCAATAACAAATTCCTTGGTTGAGCTTAAATCGCCATTCCATGGATACAGCTTTATTATATTTGTGCTCAAATTTAATATTTGAATATGCGTTGCTGGTACTTCAATACAGTCATAATTTCTTCCTAAGATGTTACTGATAATAATAGAATTTTCACCTTTATGAAACAACAAGGTACTTCTTCCGATTCTGTCTCTCATAAAATATATTTTTTTATTTGGTTTGTCATAGTATATCATGGCAAATGGTCCTTTTAACGTTTTCAGTTGTTGTACAATATATTCATCCGATAATTGTTCCTGTGATTTAAATTTATTGTATGTCATTACATTTTTGATAATAAAATTTTCAATATAGCTGAATTATTAAAGGTACGGTTAATTCTTACAGGTTTATTGTTTAGTTTTTCCATGATCACTAGCGTATCGCTGACATCACTGGGCCATGTTTCATCAAATATATCTCCATTATACAATAACACACCTTGTTCTGTCTCTATGGGCTGAGGTGTTAGCTGTGGACCTTGCATCCACAATACTGTTCCACAGAAAAGTGCATTCATGCCGTCACCTAAACCCATTTGTAAAGTTTGTGTCCAATTGGGGCCTCTGTTTTTGATGCGTTTTAAAACATGATCGTCCTAAAAATAAGTTTTCTTAGTAAATAAATACTAAACAAGGTTATTCAGCATGGTATTTGTTGGTAGTAGTTACCTTGCTTGGTGCGTTGTTACAAAAACATATTTCACAAAGTATTCCGCACATTGTAGAATCAATAATTCGCCCAAATACTATTATGGAACTTCAATGAAATGGTGAAGTTGTGAGTTATTGTAGTCTGTGTGTGAGTTTTACTAATTTCATTTGAAATTGAAAGCAAGCTATATTTACAGTATCCATTGACAGTGTGATTGACTGACAGTATCTCGTATCTCTGTGACAGCAAAACAGTTTGATAAAAAATTAGTGTTGTCAAAATGCATTTATTTTGAATATATCGATAATAAAATAAACAGACACGCAAACACAGAACAAATAGTTTTCGCTGAAATAAGTCTATCACCTCGCCAATGTATTGATTTTGGCGGGGCGTGATTATCATCAATGTAACGAATTTATCGATTGAATCTGCAAGCAGCAAGCAGAATCTCAAGATATACTGGGCAGAGTGTTTGTCTTTGTTTTGTAGTAATGTTTGGTTATGGTTTTTTTGACGCGTTGATTGTCATATTTGTCATCATCTGTCAAAAAGTAAACAGAACGACACCGAAAATAACAATTTTACTTTTGAATAAAGACGAAACTTGTTTTAATGATAATAAATGTGTTATTTTGATTATTTTAAACATGACGTCCACTGAAAAAGATGCGGAGAAAAGTGAGCAACAGCCAGACACAGAGGGCAAAATAGAAGAAAATGCCGAAGACGAGAAAGCAGCCCTCGATGAATACACCACTAACCTAGAATTTAGGATAAAACAAAAGTCTGAACTTAGAAATCAAAATCTGAATTGTGTACGTCCACCAGATAATCATTTCTCTAAATTGGATTCTGGATTAAAGAAGAACACAACTTTTGTAAAGAAATTGAAGTCGTTTAGCGCTACACAAATTGATACACTTTTAAAAGACTTCAATGCCCTAAATCTTACTAAATACATCTCAGAAGTGGCAGCAGCAATCGCGGAAGCTAAGCTGAAGATGTCTGATATTGCAGCTGCTATTAATTTATGTTCTGCACTTCATCGCACCTATGCAGATTTTTCAGCAAATTTCTTTGAAAACTGGCAAAAGATCCTAACATTCAAAGCTACAGATAAGATAACCAACTCATCAAAATTACGTGTGGATATACGCTTCTATGCGGAGCTGGTAGCTGTAGGTATATTTACAAATAAAATGGGCCTGCCTTTGTTGGGAAATGTCCTCACAGTTCTTATAAATATGGATAAAGAAGAGCATAACAATATACCAATACTGTTGTCATTTTGTAAACACTGTGGTGAGGACTATGCTGGATTAGTTCCAAAGAAAATAAGAGAAATTGCTGAGGTAATTTTACATTAGTCTTATAAGTAATAATAAACAATTATAAATATAGTTGTGATAACACCATATTGATGCCAATTTCCGTCTTATTTTTTTGGTATGTATGTTAATCTGAATTCTATTAATTTTCAGAAAAACAATGCAACTATTCCTAGAAACCCATTCCTGCCAGCTGAAAAGCAGACGGCAGTTAGAACTCTGCTGAAAGATTACTTCTCATCTCTTACAAAGCACTTGCTAGCTGAGAGAGCACAACTGCAAGCTCTGCATGCAGCCAATCAGAGGACTCTGCATACCAGGGGAGAGTTGTCACAGGAGAGAAAGGAACAGTTGGAACAACATCAGGTGCTATTAAGTTAATGCTTCGAAAAACTTGGAAGTAATTTGCACCAAAATGATTGTAAAATTTACTACTTGCATGTGCAAGTAGTGAATTTGTTAGCACAAAGCTGGACAGGATTGCATTTTAAGAGATGAGGCATACATTGTACATTGAATTGAAATAGGCTGTGAATGTTAAAGATAATTTCTAATGATACTTTCTTTTTTTCAGGCTACCTATGACAAACTACTGTCTGGTGCACAGAGCTTTGCAGAAGTGTTAGGTGAAGAATTAGGAGAAGCTGGTGAACCACCCACATTAACACTAACAGTGACTGAAACACAAGGGACAGTGACCATCGGTGGCAATGAAGAGTTTGCAATGCAGGCTGGCACAGATCCCTGGCAAGATGAAGACACCAGGACTTTTTACACTAGCTTGCCAGACTTGAAAGTTTTTATGCCTAACTATCAGGTGAAAGAAGTGAGTATTGTAAGTAAACAACATGGTAAATATTTTTTTTTTAATGCCTGCTCTTTTCCTCTGTTGGGCAAAAGCCTCATCCAAACTCTTCCACATATCCTTTTCCTGAGCCACCTCGAATCAGCTTTGGTCAAATTATAGTTCTTTATTAAGATCAATGTAAGAGTCATCTGTAGCTGTAAATGTTAAACCAATCATTAAAGACTGGAAAAGTAGGTCTTACAACACAACTCGACAAAATGTCGTGTTTTTATGTCCGCAATGCTTTTTAATTAGCGGCAACATTATGCTGAAGTGACTGATAATGTGATATTTAAATTTGGATAAAATGGCCAGTACAACTGCTTATGCTTCAGCTTTTCATTCAACCAAATCAAATTCTTAATCACCTTTCACAGTACAAAAGATACTCCTCATTTCCACCATGAATTCCAGCATTGTTCCAATCTATTGCTCTTAATCGTAATTCCTTTCTGAATTTACAGACAGACTTATTTGTGCGTAATTGACAATTTATTTGTTTTTATCTTTTCTTTCTTTCATACAGACAGTAAAAAGTAAACCTGAGACAGTAACAGAAGAAATGTTGGATGAGGATTTGAAGGAGGATGAGCTGAGTGACAGCGAAGTACCTGCCACCGTTCCTGACATGGAGCAGGAAGAGGCACAACCTTCTAATGTATCCAACAAGTAGGTTTATTATAATTTTTACACATTTTTTTGAACAAGTTTAAGACAGTGATTAATTGAGTAGATGAATGTATGAATCATTTTATTCTGTGTCAACATATGTTGTAATTTATACATAAACTTACTACCATTTTTATTGGTAGAAAACATCAATTATGTGGTCCTTGTTTACTTTAGACATCCATTTACTTAAATAAAACAATTATTTTTTACAGATATGCTTTGGATGCATTTTTGAATGAGCTACCAAACTGTATCAATAGAGAATTGATAGACAATGCTGCAGTGGATTTTGTTCTGAATCTCAATACTAAGAATAATAGGAAGAAACTAACAAGGGTCCTCTTCAGTGTTGCTAGAACTAGACTAGATTTACTGCCCTTCTACTCTAGGTTTGCAGCTATACTGTACCCAGTGTTGCCTGATGTATGTGCAGATTTGTGTCAGATGCTGAAACAAGACTTCAAATATCATGTTAGGAAAAAAGACCAGATTAATATTGAGTCAAAGGTAAAGATTTTTAAATCAGTGTTCTTATTTTTATTCTAGGTAAATCATAGATGGTAAATACAATATTTTGGAACGGTAGGAGTTGACTGGTAAAAAAAAACGTTTTGCCCCGTCCATGGGACTTTTTAAAAAAGCACCAAAAATTTGATTTTCCTTCTTTCAAACAAATTAAATAGCTTACAAATTAGAGTAAAACGCAACCATCCTTTGTAATGATAGTGCAAGTGTGTGTGTATTCATTGCCATCTTTTTAGCGAAAATATTTAGTTGTACTTGTGTCTTGCGTCAGAGCGGCAACAACGCATCGTAGGTTATACTCAGATTTATCGTTTTTAGGTGCATGACCTATGCATATAGACATAATCAGCTGTTAGGAAAGATACATCATGTTCAAAAAGGGCAAAAACTTAAAAAAATCATTTGCGACTAAACTACTGCTCCTATTTAATTGATTTTTGGTACAGAGCTTGAAAATGGTATCTAGTCTAGGCAGTTTAAAGGAAAGCCCCTCTGTCGTATCAACACAGAGTTGATACGACAGAGGGGCTTTCCTTTAAACTGGGTGTGTGTGCGTTAAAGGATCTTCGTTTTCTATTCATTCTTCTTTTTGCCTTGCAGATAAAAGTGGTGCGTTTCATTGGCGAGTTGGTTAAATTCAGCCTATACTCAAAAATGGAAGCACTGTATTGTTTGAAAGTACTCCTGCATGACTTCAAACATCATCATATTGAAATGGCGTGCAATCTTCTTGAGACATGTGGTAGGTTCTTATATTGTAACCCAGATACGCACCAACGCACCATGATCTACTTACAGCAAATGATGAGGAAAAAGGTATGTTGTGACATCATAATATTGTATTAAAATTTCCACCATTAATAGAAAAAAATGAAATAGTACTTGTAACTTTATTTTTAGACTGTATCTGCACTTGACTCACGTTACGTGACGCAAATTGAAAACGCATTTTACTATGTGTGTCCACCTGAAGCTCCAGCTCAACCTAAGGAGGAAGAGCCTCCCATGCACCAGTTCATAAGAAAAGTGCTCCATGAGGACTTGCAAAAGAGCAATGAGGAGAAGATACTAAGACTGATGCGAAAGCTAAACTGGGAGGAGCCAGATACTACAGCTATTGCTATACAGCACCTAGCAGGCGGCTGGAGAGTGCGGGCCAGCGCTAGGAGAGCGCTGGCCAGACTAACGGCTGAACTAGCCGCGTGGCAGGAGGCCGTGGCCCCCGCAGTAGTCGACACTATACTTGAAGAGATCAGAGTCACCATGGAAGACCCTCACCCCAGATACAACCAGAGAAGAATAGCCACCGTCAGATATCTTGGAGAGCTTTACAACTACAAGCTTTTAGATTCCCGCGATGTGTTCACTATTTTGTACTCTTTTATAACTTTCGGAGTAACGAACGAGCACAGTAACGTTTCTCCTCTCGACCTACCAGACAATGTGTTCAGAATAAGACTGGTCTGCGCCCTTCTCGATACGTGTGGCGCTTATTTTAACAGTGGTTCTAGCAAAAAACGTCTAGATTACTTTTTAACATTCTTTCAAAACTACTACTGGTTCAAGCAGTCTGATCCTTATTGGAATGATGACAACCTGTTTCCTATTTATGTAAAGTACATATACCAAGAATGTTTAACCACCTTGAGGCCTAAGTTAGTGTTGTTTACTAGTTGGCAAGAATGTAAGGATGCAATAGAAGAGTTGCGACAAACGTTGTACCCAGAGCTAGGCGAAGAAGATATGGATAACGACGATCAGGGCGACGATAGTGTCAACGAAGGATTGGATACTATTATTGAGACCGATGATGAGACAGATAATCCTCAACTTCCAGGAGAAAGCTCTGATGAAGAGCCTATTACAGAGAATACTGGGAACGACGAAAATGAAATCCAGCAAAACGACGATATTGCAAATGAACCCAGGAGACCTGCTCCAAAACCTGTGAGTAATTTAACAAAAATACTGACATCTAACTTATGTAGGCCTGAAATTAAATGTTAACTTATTTTTAGGTTGAAGATGTTGAATTCGAATCCGCTTTCGAAAAAATGGTAATGGAAAATATAGCTGAGCGACAGCGTGAGACTAGGCCTCAACAGCGAGACATAGCCGTCCCCGTGACCTGCCGACAGACCACCAAGAAAACTTACGAACAGTTGTTGGTATGTAATGTAAGTCAATATACGACGGAGCAAAAGGAGTATGTAAGCGTAGCATGTACATAGTTTAATTAGTTTCGGCTGCCTATGGAAAATTGGTGTGAGTTTATGCATGAATGTTAATTATTTTTTTATACAAATGGAATCTAAAATAACACCTGCCACTATGAAATGAATAAGCAGTTCAATGATCGACTGAAGGACAAATACCGCAAAGAACACAGGAAAGTAAGAAATCATTTTTCGGGACTACAGATAAACTTATACTAAAAATGTACTTCGTTTACAGGAAGGCAAAGAAGGCGTGGAATTTGTGCTGATGGTACGAAAGGGTACTAAGCCGCAGTACAAGTCATTCAATGCGCCGCCTGAGCTTGCCAGCAACCTACAACAACAGGCCTTGGCGGATAAACAAGAGATGGAGAGGATGAAACTGTATGTATATTGTTATTTATTGAGCATACTGCTACAAATCTAATTTCTTAAACTTGCACGCCAAGGCAGTGCATTCCTTTTTTTGTTTGCCAAAGTATTAAATAAATAAATAAATAAAAATAAAATCCGTTTATTTCGAGTAACAAGACTCTTAAACACACATATACATAAAATGACATAAAATATAATAGAACAGACAGGATAACAAGCACAGACAAATACGCACACTCACGAGGCCACAACATGTCTGCTACAGCATTGCTGGATGTATTGATTGATCCAGTCTGTTAGCAATCATCGCCAGGACGGTGTTGGTGCTGCCCCGCACCCTGCGCAAAAGAGACGCGCACCGCTTGCGCATCGTCGCATGGCAGCAGTCGGTGCGCGCCTCCGCGAACATGCCCGAGGCGCTGCAGTGACGGGGCAGCCCCAACAACGCCCTGAACGCGTTATTGAACTGGATGCGGAGGGCGCTGTATGCTGCACGAGTATACTTTACCCATAGGCTGCACGTGTAGAGGGAGGTACAATATGCTCTAAAGAGCGTTATTTTTACCTCCCTCGAGCAACGCACAAACCTACGCGCTATCATATTTCCTCTGACCGACAGCTAATATGACGTATTAATATTAATATCCAAAACATTTTAGGTTAACCCTGAATATCTCGGAAAGGCAAGAAGAGGAGGAATACAGCGCGGAAAGTGGAGGGGGTTCCGGTGGCAGTGGCAACCCCAACAGAGGGCAGCACGTGCGACAGAAATATCAGCACCCTAAAGGGGCGCCTGATGCTGACCTCATATTCGGACCTAAAAAATTTAAATAACCCATAGTCGCCTATAGAGAAAAGATGGGAGAGTCTTTTTTCGAATGCGCTGAGGTAGCCCGCGAGATTCCGCGATGACTTATTTTTTTTTTGTAATTTTATCAAAATGCGACCTAATAATATACCTGCAATTTGCATAAAACGCAAGAGTTTTTTTTGTGAGCTGCCTTTGCGTATTCGTCTTAAAATTAACATTGAAACCTGCCTGCTGTGCTCAGTGCTGCTCTGGAATTATGTCTGTGTAGACTGTACAGTGAAGTGAGATCGAGAGGCGGGACTGTTGTGTTTATGGTGTATGTTAATAATTAATGTATTTACTTTTAATATCTCAGAAATAAATTAGAGCTTTTTAATTAGTTATTTTTTTATTTACAGACAACATTACATGTTAAATTAATTAGAAGATATTCAATGAATGTCGTAACAAAAGCACCGTTGCCTCCGTTTAAACCTCTTATCTCTCATATCTTTATTATCTCTAAGTTTCGCAAAATAAGTTGTTTTTGTTGGAAATATCTTGTAAACAGAGCTAGTTTAGTAAAACTCGCAAAAAGATAGTTGACTTTATTTTTTACTTTTAGAGTGACATACATATTTATAACAAAGTTACCTAGCAACCAAAACTTACAATAGACTAGAATGTATCCAGCATACAACCTCTTTAACACCCCCACTGTATGCCTATACATTTTTTAAAGTAGTCCTGCTTAACTCTAGTAAGTCCTTTTGTGAAGATATCGGCAGGCATCTCATCAGTCTTACAATTTTTGATACAAATTTCATTTGCCTCGGCCAATTCCCTCACATAATGGTATCTGATATTTATGTGCTTAGACCTCCTACCGACTGTTGGCACGTACACTAATTTTATAGCGCTTTGGCTGTCGCTGAACAGATCAATTGTATTATTCTGACCTGTCAGTTCATGGTAGAGACCTTTGGCACAAACTACCTCTTTTGCTGCTTCGCAGATAGCGACATACTCTGCTTCAGCCGTACTGAGTGCGACGCAACGTTGCTTGCGGGTCTGCCAGGAAACCGCAGCACCGCCAAGGGCAAGCATATACCCTGTGAACGAATGTCCATCAGCGTTAGAACCCCAGTCCGCATCAGCATATGCGACCAGAGGATTGCCAGTCTTTTTGTAGACCAATTTGTGATCTACTGTACCCTTTAGGTACCTCAGCGCTCTCTTAAGTGCAGCCATGTGAGTCGAATTCCAACAAGAATTAAACTGACTCAGGTAGCTTACTATGAATGTGATGTCAGGTCGTGTGCCACAGGACAGGTACATGAGTGAACCCACAATCTCCTGGTAACTCATATCTCCAGTCGGATCGCCTTTCTCCAATCTCAGATTAGTTTCTGTGGGAGTCGCAACAGCTTTGCAATCTTCCATTTTATACTTTTGGAGGACCTTCTTTATGAAGTTTCTTTGGCTGAGTTCCACTTCTCCCTTCCTATGCGTGAGCTCCATGCCCAGGCAGTCCTTTGCCAATCCCAAGTCTTTAATTTTGAAGGCATTCCCAATCTTCGCTTTCACGGCCTGAATCTCGTCAATGTCATGCCCAAAAATGTAGAAATCGTCTACGTATAAGGCAATTGCGAGAAATTTGCTTTTAACCTTCTTCAGGTATACGCATGGGTCATATTTTGACCTCGTGAACCCGATCTCAATTATGTGAGCATGAACCTTCACGTTCCAACATCGTGCTGCCTGCTTCAGACCATATATGGCCTTTTTCAGCTTGCACACCTTTCCTTCTTTCCCCCTCGTGATGAAGGCCTCTGGCTGTTCCATATACAGGTCTTCAGCAAGGTCACCATTAAGGAAAGCGGTCGTGACATCGATATGATGCACTGCCAATCCAATTTCTGCCGATAGTGCCAGCAGTAGTCGGACCGACGACAGTTTAACCACTGGTGCAAAGGTTTCGTAGTAGTCCTCCCCCCACTTCTGGGAATACCCTTTAGCCACCAGTCTTGCTTTGTGGCGCTGCACTGTCTCATCAGCGCCAATCTTTAGCTTAAATAGCCACTTGCATTTGACCACGTTCGCTCCTCTTGGGCGATCCACCAGCTCCCAGGTTCCGTTCTCGATGAGCGAGTTGTACTCTTGCTTCATCGCATCCAACCACAGGTCCTTATCTCCGCGGTCCATTGCATCCTGTACCGACACAGGATCGTGCGCGCTGAGAAAAATATATTCAAAATCTTCCTGTCTATTTGGAACTCTGGTTCTTTGAGGGTATCTAGGCCCTTCTATAGCTGGTTCAGCTTCTGGTTCTAAGCTTCTGTCTGAATCCGCGATGGAATCCATTGAATCATGGAACTCCTCAGATTCGACTACAACGTTTTCGTGTGTGGTCGACCCGGTTGCTGAAGCTGGTACGCTCTGGCTTGGAACTTCTTCCTCAGTTTCCATAGCCCCGGTAGTCCCTCCTGTAATGGGGACTACGAAAAATTCTTCAGGAACATCCACCACCGGCATCGTAGTTGGCGATTTGTTTGGAGGTCCGAGAAAATCCATATTGTCCTTAGACTGATTTGGCAACCTCTCATCAAACACGGCATCCCGAGCAACAATAATCCGCCTTGGATTATTCTTAACATCAGCAAACTTAAACCCCTTTTGATCCTCACTATAACCAAGAAATATAAGTTCTCGTGTCTTGGGATCAAACTTTTCGAGACTTCCATCCTTAATAAGAACCTGTGCCTTTGAACCAAAAACTTTTAAGTGCGAAAGGTTCACCGCCTTTCCGGTCCACACCTGTTCAGGGACCTGTTGCGAAATAGCCATAGTTGGCGAGCGGTTTTTCAGATAAATCGCCGTTAGAACTGCTTCACCCCAATATCTCTTATTGAGATTGCTTTCTGCTAGTATGCATCTCGCCTTTTCGACGATTGTCCGGATGGTTCTCTCCGCAACTCCATTTTGCTGTGGAGTGTGCGCTACAGTTGTCTGATGTTGAATTCCACGAGTCTTCAGGTGATCCTGGAATTCCTTACTGGTGTACTCGCCACCATTGTCGCTCCTTAACTTTTTAATCTTTTGGCCCGTTTGATTTTCAACTAATGCCTGAAACTCACGAAACTTCCCGAAAGCTTCTGATTTGCATTTCAGCAAATAGCCATAAACTTTCCTGCTATAGTCATCAACAAATAGCAGTATGTATCTATTGCCGCCCCATGACTCTACCTCAATGGGACCCGCAATGTCACTATGGACCAGCTCTAAAATCTGTGAAGCTCTATTGAATTTCCTTTTTGGAAACTTCTTCACGCATTGCTTGCCTTGACTGCATGGTACGCAGGGGTTCTTGCAGTTCCCAAGGCTATAACTAAGGCCCTTGACGATGTCCTTAAGTTTGCGCATTTCAGATTGGGATAAGTGGCCCAATCTCCTATGCCACAACTCAAAGTCATCCTGACTTTCCCCTAAGAGAACCGTTGCCTTGTTACTCCCCGAACCTAAAACATAGAGTCCGTTTTGCTTGCGTGGCGCTGTAAATAGTACGTTCCCATCCACAGAAACATTGCCATCGAAAACTCTGCAACGATTTTTGTCAAACACTACAACCTTGCCATTATCAGTGCACTTGCCAACAGACATCAAGTTGGTGACTAGTTCTGGAATCAACAACACATTATTCATTGTCAGTCCTAATGGACGTCCCTTGTGACATACGTCCAACTTCACAGTACCTTGCGAGGTTGATACTATTTTGTCATTATTCGCGCAAGTAACAGCTTTCGAACTGCTTGCTATAGGCGTTAAAATAGACTTATTTGATGTCATGTGTGATGTCGCTCCACTGTCTACCACCCAGCAATTATCCCCACTAGCGGCAAGTAAAGTAACAAAATCAGAAGAATCATCATGATTAATCCTGCCTACAGCCGCTAAATTGCTTTCAGTCTTACCTTGTTTGGCTTTGAAGAGCCTACATTGCGATTTAAAGTGACCCTTCTTTTTACAAAAATGACAAATTATTTTCATACGAGCGCTACCGCTACCACTACCACCTACAACATTAGCTAACACCGTATCGTCCTTAACATCATTCACTTGCTGTCGGTGACTTTCACGCAGAAGAGCCGCAATTACGTTCTCCGATGATAATTCCTTGCCAGAATGTTCCATAGCCATCACCAAAGGGTCGTAGGTGTCCGTCAAACCAGCCAAGAGAATAACCGCGATGAATTCATCGTTCAGTGCAGCTTTGATTTCCTGCAGGGCTTGATGCGTAGCTTGCACTTCATTGACGTAGGCATCCATACTTTCGAAATTATACAGTTTCAATGAAAATAGCTTCCGCAGCAGACCTAATCTTCTAATTAGACCACAGTCAGCATAGGCCTTTTTGAGCGCATTCCATGCTTGCCATGAGGTTTTGGCATTCTTGACAATGGTGATGCACTGTTCTGAAATTGACAGGCAAATCTTTGCCCTTGCCCTTTCGTCGCGCTTCCGGTCTTCAGGTTTGGTAGCTACGAAATCTTCGCTCACACAGTCCCAGAGACCCGCATCTAATAGCATTTCGATGCTAAAGGCCCAACTGCCATAATTATTTCGCCCTGTGAGCTTTTTGATCGCACTCGTCGAACTTTCCATGTTCGAAATATCTTTATTCCTGGTCGAATTTACTATATGTAACTGCCCTATACATTTACCATTAACGAGGCACGGTCTGGGCCCATAACCTGTTGGAAATATCTTGTAAACAGAGCTAGTTTAGTAAAACTCGCAAAAAGATAGTTGACTTTATTTTTTACTTTTAGAGTGACATACATATTTATAACAAAGTTACCTAGCAACCAAAACTTACAATAGACTAGAATGTATCCAGCATACAACCTCTTTAACAGTTTTAGCAACATGTACACACGTCTACACATCAAGCTTTACATTTCCAGTATAAGCTGATCTCACATTGTATAGGATTTCCGTACGATGCGAGACCAGCGTAAACTGGTTTTGTATAGCTTGATGTGTAGCCGTGTGTACAAGTTGACTGACTGACCGCTTGGTGCATTTGGTATACCCTGCCTTCTGAGCCGCTGGTCCCGGGTTCGATCCCCGGACAAGTCAAACATTTGTGTGCATTGCATGAACACGTCTGTTTGACCTGTGTCTGGGTGTGTATATGTACAGGGTGGCCGGAACATTGACGTCCAAAAATAAAATTTCGGTCCCTCGTATCGTGGGGTATTCGAATCACCCCCATGTATGTTCCGCGACTTTTCATAGTTTTCGAGTTATGAATTTTTTTCTGAATGTTTGAAAATTTTCGACCTGACCAACCTAAAAAAATTCTAAAAAAAAAAGTAGAGGGTTTTATCGAGTTTCTTTTTTTGCAACTGAATTTTCATAAGTAGTACTTTTATGCATAAAATAATCAGCTTCGTAACTGTGATGAAAGTTATGAAAATGTTGATCTAAAGTGAAAAATTTACGTTCGGTAAATTATGACTCAAATTTTCAACTTTAAATTAAAAATCTTAACAGGTGACTTCATAATTCCTAAGTAGGCTTCAAGAATGCGCCAGACTCTCAGTTTTCATAATCATAAAAAAAATGAAGTACTTAATAGGGCTACTTTGTTTAAAATCGGCCTTCAAAGACAGCGAGGTGGAAAAATTCTTAAAATTACCCATCTGAGTAATTATTTTTTTTTTGCTATTTTCTCGTTCCTAAGGTTAATTAATGATAAGAATACTGAAAACTAACCAACAAATAGTTTCAGAGTTGGGTAAGAAAAGTTTTACGTAAAAAGTGGTTTTGAATAAAACACAGATGATAATGTGAAAAAAGTACTTAATTTATTTTTAACATTTAGAAAAGGTTTTCAAAGTGGCCACCACCAGCAGCAATACACATTCTACACCTACGTAAGAAATTGTCTGGCAATCGTCTAAAAGCGTCTCTGTTCTCTCTCACAACACGTTCAGCTTCTGCAATCAACTGCCTCAGCTCTTGTTCACTTGAACAGTCTCGGGCGTATGCTATTTCCTTGTAATAGCCCCAAATAAAGAAATCGATGGGGTTGAGATCAGGTGAGCGTGGAGGCCACCTAATTGGTCCGCTGCGTCCGATCCATCTGTTGGGGTATGTTTCATCTAAGTAATTTCGGACCTGGGTTGCATAGTGACACGGGGCGCCGTCATTTTGCAACACCATGGTTCGTCTGAGTTCGAGATTCACATCTGCCAGCAACAATGGAAGTTCATTTTCCAAAAAGTTTTTGTATGTTTCTCCATCAAGTCTGGACGGCAGTTCAAACGGACCAATTAGTTCGCCATTGAGAATACCAGACCACAAGTTAACGCTGAAGCGATGTTGAAATGTCGAAGCTCTCACTTCGAGTGGATTTTCATTCGCCCACGTGTGGTAATTATGAATATTGAATATTCCGGATCGCTCAAATCGTGACTCATCTGACCATAAAACTTTATTGAAAAATCCAGGATCCTCTTGCTCTTTTCGTAACATGGTTTGGCAAAAATCAACGCGCAATTGGTGATCTGTAGGCAGTAAAGCTTGGACTCGTCGGATGTGGAACGCGTGGTATTCTTCATCGTGAAGAATGTCTTGGATAGAAGTCCTTGGGATGTTCAGAGCACGAGCCATACTTCTCGTACTCGTAGACGGATTTCGCTGAACTTCTTCCAGCACCATTTCTCTGCGATCCGGGTTAGCTCTAGGGATTCCTTCATGACTGCCGCGTCGACCAGGAATGCGGCCTGCCATCAAAGTGTTGTGCGTGTTAATAAAAACACGATGGTCGGGATATCGCTCAGGTTGCGGCCCACCACGACGTTGAAGTTGTTCGCGATACAGTCGCGCTGCTTCATGGCCGTTTCCTTGTGCAACTCCATAAAAATAATGCATTTCTGCATATTCACTTAACGTGTAACTCATTTTTTACACTTCCACGTAAAAAAAGTCCAAATCAGAATGCAAAACACAGTCCAATAAACGAGCAAAGTAGTCAAACAAGTAGGCAGCGGAGTCCGTGGGCAAAGCGAGTGTGGTAAAGACAAAATGGCGACACGCGTATAGCAGTAAACACAATGTGAGTACGACTGAGGTACTTGTTTTGCGTTGGCTTCGGTTGCGCGCCTTGCGTGAGAGAGATAGCAATAATTCGGTCTCTTTTCCTCTCGGTCCATTGTTATTGCAGGTAAAAGAGTTGCACCCTCGTTTACAACCCATAGTCCACGAGAACGGATCGCGCAAAATTCATTAAACTAACATTTAAAAAAATCTCCGTGTTTAAATCTTAGCTTTCCTGCAGTAATTTTTGGTTAGCAAACTAAATAACCTTAGGAGCGAGAAAATGGAAAAAAACATTTATTAATCAGATAGCTAATTTTAAGAATTTTCCACTTCGCAGTCTTTGAAGGCCGATTAAGGCCAAAGTTAGCCCCATTAAGTCCTACGTTTTTTAATGATTATGAAAGCTGAGAGTCTGGCGCATTCTTGAAGCCTACTTGAGAACCATGAAGTCACCTGTTTAGATTTTTAATTTGAAGTTGAAAATTTAAGTCATAATTTACCGAACGTAAATTTTTCACTTTAGATCAACATTTTCATAACTTTCACCACAGTTACGAAGCTGATTATTTTATGCATAAAAGTACTACTTATGAAAATTCAGTTGCAAAAAAAGAAACTCGATAAAACCCTCTACTTTTTTTTTTGAATTTTTTTAGGTTGGTCAGGTCGAAAATTTTCAAACATTCAGAAAAAAATTCATAACTCGAAAACTATGAAAAGTCGCGGAACATACATGGGGGTGATTCGAATACCCCACGATACGAGGGACCGAAATTTTATTTTTGGACGTCAATGTTCCGGCCACCCTGTATATCAGTCATCAGGTTACCGTAGTACAGGCTCGGCCTTGTTCGGGACCTGAATACCTTGTGTGGATGTTGTCTCATATAAAAAAAAAGTGTTTCAATTAAAATGGAATGTTGCAAAGAGCCCATCAATGTTCCGTACCATACTAAGAAAAAGGAACGCAACGTTATAGGAGCGTATGGATGTTGCACAACTGTTTGGTTCAGTGGCTTTAGAATGAATACGCAGCTGTATGCAACGGTGCTTTCATGAATCAATACAGAAACGCAGGCATGCAAGCAATACACTCAACGGTAGCAAAAAGGCATGGTTTCAACGAGATGAAAAGTATAGTTTGTATTTAAAAAATGCAGCTGTCAAATCAAATCTGTCAAGTGTCTATCGGTTTGGACTTTTGGAGATGGTTTGGAGCGCGTACCGGTCGTTATTCTGATATTTATTTATGGTTTTTATTTCATCCGCGTACTATGATACCAATGTATTTCTAGAGTTATAATAGTGCCTATTAATCAGAGCAGAGTTCAAAGCAAATTGTAGTGTCAAGGTCTGTGTATTTTTGTGCAAACAAACTTTGATAACCTATAGTGCACGATGGCAGACGATGATTTCAGCAAACTTTTGCAACAAGCTGAACAGTTGACGACTGAAATTGAGGGTAATGAAGACCTGCCGAGGGTTGAACGTTCTTTGGGCCAGGTGCTTGAGGCGTCGCAGGAGCTTTACTCAAGAGTCATCCAGTCAGGAGCGAATGATATTCAGGCGTAAGAACTTGTTGCATTTTTTATGTTAGACCCACATTTCTGTGCTATTCTTCTTAACTATTTACCTTTGCCTATGTGTTTCGTTACAGGCATCTTTTGTTTGGCTCTAAAGGAATTGATTTGCAACAGATATCACAAAAACTTGAAACACTAAGCTCCAAACGGACTTTTGAGCCACTCCAACCTATAGCTGACTCTGATATTGAAAGCTTTTTGAGAAATGAAAGAGAAAATGCTATTTTGTCACTTATTGATGAGGTGAATAAAAATGTAGGTATAAATTATGTGTAACCTCTGATTTTGAACATGATTTATCTGTTTTTGATTAAGTATCTGAATTCTACTTCCACATTGTTTTAAATTCCAGTCCCTACAAACAACGGAAGATCAGAAATGGGAGCACATGCTATCAGAATGGAATAGAGAAAAGATAAAGTTGATGAATGCAATGATTGGTCCTTCTCAAAACTGGCTGGACCTCAAGAGGACCCCAGAGCCACCAAGTATTGCCGACACACCGAAGAAATTTGGACATTCCATGCTTGACAACATAGAGGCTGCATATGCCAGACAAGTTCACCAGTACAACAAGTTGGTGTTCCAGGGATCTAAGTCAAGGACAGCTTTACATCAGAAATTTGCCCAAGTTGCTGAAGAATTTAATGATCCTGTAAGCAATCATACCTCTTTAATATTTTTTTAAAGTATTAATTATTTACTAAACATTCCGAATCTTGATTCATGGGAATCTTACCAATTTAATCAAAATATTTCAGAAAGTAAAAGAAATGTGGGAGATCATCAAAACAATGGCAAATATTCCAGCCTTAGTGAGGGATGAGGACCCTCTCAAGGCCAGAGGCAACCCTTCCATACAACAGTGTCTTGTAGCTCAAGGAAAGAAATACTTGGAGAAAAGGTATTTTACATGAGATAATTGGCTAGAATAATTGCGAGGCAATCTATTCTACATTATTTTAATTTTAAGAATACAAAGATGTATTCTATAAAAGTAGTCAATGCTCCACATAATACAATAAGAAATTGAAGAGTTCACAAAGTGCAGTCCAAGACCTGGTTTTGTTTTATTAACTCACATTCTTATTTTTGACTATTTAATGAACAGTTAATCAACTGCAAAATCTTCATTCTAATGCTCATAACCTACTTTCAGATATAAATTATACATGAGCGATGTGGTGCGTTCCAACCCAGCAGCGGCGATGCGCGGTGGCGAGCCGGGCACATACCCTCTAGTGCGGGGCTTCGTAGGCCTCCGCCTACAGGGCCAGAATGTGCAGGTGTTGACTGACGGCGTCATTGATGAACGTCCACTATGGCCCATGGTGTACTACTGTTTAAGGAGTGGCGACGCCACTGCGGCACTGCATTGTATGAGGAAAGCAGGGTAAGCAGAAAAATCCTCAATTTTTCGTAGGCATGCTAAAAATATATAAAAAATATCAAATACATTATGAAATTATACATATTGAAACATTCATATTGCTGTAGTAGATTAACAAATCGAAAGAAATATTCAAACAAGTTTTAGCCAGAAAGACAGGCACTAGAGAGGTTTATTTATGTATTGCGGTTAATTACATGTTTTTGTGTGTTCACAGTCGAGATCACGAAGAGTTTATATCAGCTCTGGAAGAGTACATAAAGAATCCAGAAAAGCCATTG
Organism: Brachylomia viminalis; assembly: GCA_937001585.2. Classification (NCBI taxonomy): domain Eukaryota; kingdom Metazoa; phylum Arthropoda; class Insecta; order Lepidoptera; family Noctuidae; genus Brachylomia; species Brachylomia viminalis. The sequence goes on from OW443301.2 coordinate 7,293,450, forward strand.
AGTGACAAACTTCAAACTGCCATCAACTTTCAATATAGGATACAAGTGCGCAACTCTACAGACCCATACAAAAGAGCTGTAAGTATACACAACATTTATGAACAATGTTTTCATTCTTTTTTTGCTCATACATGGACCACTACTTGGATTTTGGCTTTCAGCAGGTAATGTTTATGAATATACATACTATCGCAGACTCAGATCAATTATAAACACAGAGATATGTTTTGTAAACAAATGTATTCCTGTTCCTATGTCGCCGCGTTTCTCCCATTTAATTCACTAACACAAAAGCAAAAACTATAAGAATGGCACACAAGGTCACATATCTCCCGCACACAAAGAAACTTTCAGCAACACTAATAAACTCACTAATAGAACACTTGCAAACGGGGGTGGCGCTTCTACCTGTAGCTACGGACTCAATAAACACATATATGCAATTTACGCAACTAGTGATGTTAAGTTGTAATCGTAGAAAAATTTCAATGAAATTCAGTTGCCTTTAATATCTGCTCTTTTTCCTAAAGATTTTATTGACTGAAAATAAAACGATACAGGAGTTTCCCTCGAACATAGCACAAGTGAAGTTTGATCATAATTGGAATATTAAGTAACTAAAGTTAGTAAAATGTTGTCATAATTAATAAGTTAACTTCAAAACTGTATAATTCTGATAATGGATATCTGATAAATCACGGATATAGATGTAAGTCTCTAGAATTCTAATTATTTAAATTCAAATTATGATCAAACTTCGTTTGTATGGAGCACGTTCGGGGGAAACGGAAACTCCGTATGTGTCAGGACATGCTATAAAATCACAGCTATTCATCTTACTACTATTTTAAATTTGAAAGTCTGGATGGATGTATGGATGTTTGTTACTCAATCACGCCAGAACGGCTCAACGTATTTGCCTGAAATTTGGATATACATATATAAAGATATTATAACCTGGAATATATTTTTATCCTGGAAAAATATACGGTTTCCGTGGGATAATTTTCGACATCCACGCAGGCGAAGCCGCTGGCAAAAGCTAGTAAGATACACATAACAACTAATCTAAACTACCAAGAAACTATTAGGATATCAACTTCTCGAATCTAGATTAGGAGAACACAAGTAAAACATCACGATATTTATTGATATGGATTTTAATGACCAGTAAAATGTAAATATGTTTATGTTAAAACTTGCCGCTTTGACAGTTTAGATGTTGTGTTCTTAGTTAAATAGTGGACCGACTATTCGAAGAACCGACGAACTTTCTTCAATGGTTGAAAGCATTTTGGCTCAAAGTGAGACGAACATGTCGTGTTATTTTTTGTTGAAAACCAGTTTGGACCCCTTCCTGTCGCATTTATCCACTTTTCTTTTATTTTTGGATCCCTCGGATAACTAAAATGTTAAAATAAAAGCAAGGTGTGACTGATGATGATGATATCAATGATACATGAATAGTAAACAACAGCCATAAAATTCCATGCAACAAAAAAAAAGTTAAATTTTGTTCCATTGTGTAACTAAATAAATAAACTCGTTAAAAAGATCGTATAAAATATCGATAACCACAAATGTCACATCACATCTCTAACAAATCTAGTCGGCAGCGGCGGCTTCACGAAACTATCGTGTGAGTGAGAGTATCAGTAAAAACACTTATCCATTGCGCTATTAGACCAGCCGATTCATTGATCGATGTGTACTAAGCAAACAATGGTTTTTGGTCCAATGAAAACAATTGCTTTTGGTACTTCATCGTGTTTCTAGTATCACGAAGTAATGTTTTAGTAAATTTGATAAGAAAAACAATAATATTTTGTTACTTACGTGTGAAATGAGATGCCATCTTTCATGTAATTCACAATACAGCTGTTATTTTTGCAAACAATCACTGAACAACGCGGCATTTTGACAAAAATCATGAGCAGCGAAGACGTTGCAAGTTGACATTCGACTAATGGCCGAAACTGGCATCATGACACTTTCCGGCCGGATGAGTTCGCAAGCGCCACGCCTACTTGCCATATCTCCTGTGTTATATGATCTGAGATCGCAGAGGACAACCTTATGTATTGTTCACAAATAACTACATGTTTGGTATTTCAGCTGCCTGAAAGTACTTGTTGTCTTGTGTAAGAAGACTCATTAGTTCATTTATACAGTCGTCAACTACGCATTCTGCACATCAAACTAAGTAACAGCGCAAAAATATTTGCTGCAAAACGGAATTTTATTTTTGGGGCGATCTAGCGCTGTTAACGGTAGTGCGCAACATAACGCACGCAAAACATTGTTCATATATGGGTGCATGCACAGGGGGCCAGGGCCGGCAGTCTCGACATAGTTAGCAATCGTTTTCGGTTGCTAAGTCCTAACAACCCAGATGTAACGATATTTGGTGGTCTCCACACTCAAATTTATCGGTTGTTACTGGTATTTTAGGTAGGTACCAACCGATAAATTTGAGTGTCGAGACTACCAAACATTTACATCAACATTTACATCTGGATTGCTAGGACTTAGCAACCGAAAACGATTGCTAACTATGTCGAGACTGCAGGGCCTGGGGTATTTCAAGTTGTGTTATATTAACCAGTGATCGGTGTAGGTAGATCTATTTTGGTTCAATGACCGCAACCGTTGATGTTAATATGGACTTAAACTGAAACTCCGGATTTCGAAAAAAAGTGTTGTTTTTTTTAACAAGGATAAAAGAAAGCTTGTCTTATGTATTGGTAGTGAGCGCACGAACATTAAAAATATATATTATTTCAAAAATAAAGTTTTTATTTTCATTAACCTGAAACGTGTCTGTCTTAAACTTACCCGTCGGGGGGGTGGAGGGATATGTGTTTGTTCATAATACCTTACGACGTGAATAGCTTTTTACAAAGTAATTTCTGAATTATTTAATAATACATATTTAAAATCCCGGGATTCCGGGAGTGTACATATTAAGACATCGACCTACTGCGATCACTGGTTATGAGTTTATGACATTAAATACTTGTATTCGTAAAAAAACGTCATTAAAAGCTAGAATATCTCCGTAACCAAAAGGTTCCCAGGTACGGCCCAGTACAAAAAAAAAAAAATTACTATGACGGGAAGAACAAGTGACTCTCGGCTTCGTAAAGTGTCTTTTACGTTTCATAACAGTGTCTTAATTTTTCACAGGTATATTGCGTCATAGGTTGTTGTGATCTCAGCGACGAGCACTATGAAGTGGCGCGAACAGCCGACGACTACCTCTGGCTCAAACTGTCCTTCATCAAATCACGCGGCAACAATGAGACTGAAACCTTCTCATATTCTGATCTACAGAAAATGATTTTAGAGGAATATGGTACGTAAATCGAAATAAAAACTTAGGTTCCTTTATCAAAAAGGTTTAGATGGCTAATGCTATGTTTATTTTCGTTTTGTAGGTGAAACACATTATCACGCTTATGAGAAACCAGTAGTGTACTTCCAAATGCTGACATTGACTGGCCAATTTGAACCTGCAATAGAATTCTTATCAAGAATACCTAGGTAAATATTTGACTGCACTTTACAAATTAATAAAAAAAAACAGAACTTTTGGACTTCAATTAATTTATTATTCCAGATTCCAAGTTCACGGTGTCCACATGGCGTTAGCCCTTCATGACGTCTACATGTTAGGCACACCTCGTAATGTTCAAGCACCATTGTGTAAGTATAAGCTCTCAATATAGGGGACATTGGCTTCCTAGTTGATAAAAATTTCCCCAGTGGGACTTGGCCCTGTGGCTGCGTTTCTGCAACCTTTCCTGGCAAGATTGGCATGGTAAGGGTGACTTGCTTTGTCGGCCAACCTCCTAAAATCCTTTTATCACACTGAGCTTTAGTTTTATTTCATTCCACCAGCTACTAATACATACTCCATTATCATAGCCTTCAGTCCATTCATATCTCTTTTTTATTTTATAATAATTTTGTAGGTAAGTATCAAATATAAAATTCGACAATTTTGTTGCAGTGTCTGTTGATACAGACGATCCTTCACCACTCCGTCGCCTGAACTTGGCAAGACTACTGCTCTTGTATGTCAGAAAGTTTGAGCTCACAGACCCATCTGATGCTTTACACTACTACTTCTTCCTGAGGTAAAGTCACTCCAAAATGATTTCTCGTTCCTTTGATTTGATGTAATTTGTCGCTCGTCCTAATTTTATGATTGTTTGTTTAGGAACCTGAAAGATCCTAGTGGTAAGAACTTATTCATGTGTTGCTGCACTGACCTGGCACTTGAAAGCCGTGATTACGACCTGCTGTTCGGACGGATGGACGCTCTCACTGGACTCCGTAGCCAAGGGCTATTGGACCAATTCAATAATCCACACATTGACAGCAAAGTAGGAATAATTGTGATAATTTATTTTTATTTACAAAAAATGTCTTAAGTTACTAAAATCATTGTTTATGATTGCAGGTAATAGCTCTGAATGTAGCTGAACAGCTAGTGAACAAAGGACTCTTTGAAGATGCCATCACAATGTATGATATTGCTGGGGTAAGATTGATGTGTCATCACCCATTATCTTTATTTGAGTTCTATAGTTTCAATCTTTACATGCTCAATTTTCTTTGTAGAACTTGGAGAAGGTTCTAGAACTATTCTGCGTACTGTTAGCGCAAGTAGTGAACAGTGGTGGAGGCGCGGGCGGTCTACGTCAGCGTCTGTCAACACTCGCGGAACACGTATCGAAAAGACTTCGGTCGGCCGACGGCACCGCGCTATCGGCCGCGTTGGTTGAGGCATACACCAAACTCTGCAAGCTGATGACGTTTTTTGATCAGTTCCACAGCGAAAACTATGAGGGCGCTCTTGAGGTACGACGAAACTAGACATAAATAATGTATGTTCCAAAAGTATGTGTTGAAAGTGTAAACACACCCTGTTCAGGTTTAATTCTTACTCAATTACTCACTAAAAGGAATTAGTAACAACAACAATTATTGTTTGAATAACATTATTAAATTGTAATTGAAAAATGGTGAACGAAACTTGACTTTATAAAATTAACCTATAGTGTCAGATCTTAGTTGAGCTGCACAGTCACTGAAATGCTTGCACTGACCGGAAGAAATTTGAGTGGACCTGCCACTCAAATTTGTGTGGTTCTTTCCTCAAAAGAGCATTTCAGGCACGGCACGGGTCTACATACCTTACATGGTCCTCACACGATCTGACCAAGATTATGTCTGGACTTTAAAAAAGACTGTCCCCCAAGTTTGTTTCGCCATTACTTCTCAGTGGTAGTCAGATAGGAAATGTCGACTTCATCTAGCTTATTTTTAAGGGTTCCGTACCCAAAGGGTGCCAACGGAACCCTATTACTAAGGCTTCGCTGTCAGTCCATCCATCTGTCCGTAATAGGTAGGCAGTGAAATATGAAATATAGCAGCAATAGAAATACACAGTATGTGAAAATTTCAGGTACTGTGTATTTCTATTGCAGCTATAACCGCAAATAATAAATTAAAATAATGTTAAAATTAAAGGGATATAAGATCCCCATTTAGGTATCGTGTTTTAGAAAAAAAAAAAAATATGTAGTGTTCAATATTGTACGGTGGTACGGAACACTTTGTGTGCTAGTCTGACTCGTACTTGGCCCGTTTTTAATATGACGTGTCAAAGTGATACCGATATCCTATAATTTACAGAATAAACAATTTCATTTCAAATGCTAAACATTTATAAGGTGATTTAAATTAGACTTTCGGGGTTAAGTATTCAAATAATCCAAGCACTCAATTTGTAATTAGTGGCACTACAAATTGGCATCCTTAAGAACGTTTTCTGATAAATTTTCATCAGATACTTTTGGAACAGACCATATTTTATTTTCTTATGATTTTAATATTAAAACTTCTGTAGACGCTTCGTGAATGTGAACTGGTGCCATTGAACGCGAGTGAGCTGGACGCGCGAGTATCAGCCGCTCGAACTGCCCGCGGAGAGCTACTGCGCAGTTTGCCAGCGGTGTTACGAGCGCTCTGCACCATCCTACTGGCGCAACGGCAACGATTACGCACCGCGCAGGCGCAACCCCTTGCAGGACAGAACAATAAGGTAAGAATATAGTTATATAAAAATAGGTCGACTAAGCGCCGGTTTTTCACTTAAATGATTTGTTTACAAAAGCTGTCAAACCGCAATATTTATTCCTCAAATGAAAGACTATAGACTAATGAAAAATCAACCCTAAGGGCGATTTTTCAATAGTCTGATGCTTATCTGAAGGTTAAATTGGATTTGATATACACTCGCTAGCAAGAGTATGGGATCAGCTACTTGTTACTTGTTCCAAGCGATTTTAAAAACTAAGTAACTGATGAAAATTAATGAAAATGCTACCATTTTAAAAGCTGTACTGTAAACTTAAAATTCGTGAATCAAGTTGCCTCGTGATCTATCCCGGATTAAGTGAGAGTATAAAAAAAATGAGAGAATAAGAAAAATAATCAACACTTAAAACAACAAAAAATATTTTAAAAAATCTTTATTTGGCTTTAAATTTAAGTATCAATATTTTGTATTGCCTCCCCTAGCCCTAACTACAGCTCTAAGACGATTCTTCATGGACCTAATTAGCTTTTTAATTGATTTTGCGACACCTTCTCATTCCTCAATCAAAAGCGATTTCAGCTCATCAAGACTTAAAGGAGTAGGATTTCTGGATCGAACCTTTCTCTTCTGTTCATCCCACACGTGCTCAATGGGATTCAAGTCGGGGCTGAGCGCTGGCCTGCATGGTCTAGTCCAATGTGGCGATACCGACTTCACCAAGGAATTCAGCTGTGTGACAACGAGCGTTATCGTGCATTAGGAGAAAGTCATCACCGATATATCCCGCATAGAGAACAACATGTTCCAGCAGAATATCGGATATGTAGCGGTCTGAAGTTAGACCGCCCCCCACCAGGCACGAAAACAAGCTCCGTTTTACCGTCAATAGAAAAGCCGGCCCACATCATCTGTCATCTGTCTCAGCGAAACAGCACAGCAAATTGCTCCTCAGGCCGCCTGTAGACCCTGCACCTTCGTTCACTGTCGTGCAAACGCAGTCTGCGCTCGTCGCAGAACAGGACTCGCCTCCATTGCTCGACTTCCCAATCAAGATGGTTGTGGGCAAATTGAAGGCGTGCTTGTCGGTGACCTGCCGTCATTTTTGGGCCTGTGGCAGGCCTTTTTGGAGTAAAATTTGCCTGCGTGAGTCTTCGACGAACTGTCCACTCGCTGACAGCTGGGAGAAGTTATTTGAAGATTTCCAAACAAAAAAAAAAGGGACTGGCTTATGTGGAGCTGACGTGCGACAGCCCGCTGGCTGAGCCCTTTTTGCAGTAGGGCGACGATTTTGCTGCTTCTGTAGGTGTGGACCCATTATCATCGTCCAAGGTCAAGGGTCGAAAGTAGCGGCGATGTGTACCGGTCAACGTGTAACAGTCGACTGATATATATATTTTTTTAATGGGCATCTCGTAGTTGGTCTTGCGAGGCCGTCGGTCAATCCTGTGGTGCCTTTGAGCGAACTCAAAGCCTCCAGCCAGGGGCTTAATATTATTCATAAACTAAGCGACCATCACCTATCATCACCCCCTGTGTGGTATGAAACTCGGCTTAGGTCGTCTCTAAAGGATAAATGATTTGTGTAAGTAGGTTTGTACAAACACTTTTACACGTCAATCATATTTTTTTTAAACTAGATGAGGCCGGCGTTTCCTATCTGAATCCGCAGGGGGAGGACAGCAAGTTTGGGACCGGCTGGATCAAATTAGTGTCATTATAATTATCAGAGGAATTTAAAGCTACAGGCTCAGCTACGCCACCAGCTGGCACGGATCCGTTATCAAATCAAATCATTTATTGGTTTGCAAACATGGGTATTCAATACATTCAAGGGACAGGGAGGACAATTACTTGGAAATAATCGCGAACGCGTAGGACCTCGGCGGCGAAGTCGGAATTTCGATTTGTGTCTGTATACTGTACTAGTGGCCCTACTGCTTTCCCGGAGGAGGCTAATGGGTCGTCACGGTCGGTCAGAACATGCCTCGGCCGGCAATTTGAAACGTCTTTTTTCTTACTCCTCCACTCAAAGTAACTAATCCGGGATAGCTCTTGAAATATGGGTTTTATTTAAATGCACGTGGCATGAATTTCAAGCTTACAGTATAGCCTTTAAAATGGTAGGTAGCATTTTCATTCATTTTCAACCGTTATTTTAGTTTTAAAGATCGCTTGGAACAAGTAACAAGTAGGTGATTCCATACTTTTGCTCGCAAGTGTATTTTCTATACAAAAGCTGACAAACCGCAACTTTTACTCCTCAGATAAGTTATCTGAAGATTGAAAGATCAGCACTTATTCTACAAAGAAAAACTTCATAGCTGGAATAGGTTTCTGGTTGGATTTATAGTCTTTTTTGTCAATTGAATTTTATTTTCTGTGTTGTTTCCAGCAAGTGGAATGGCTGCGCGAACAAGCTGAAGTACTGAACACATTCGCTGGCAACATCGCGTACAGAATGCCCGGCGACACCTACAGCCAGCTGGCTCAGATGCAAATCCTGATGCATTAGGATTCTTTAAATTGCTTAGAGATAAAGTTCGTTTTAAATGTGTATTAAATATTTTTTATTGATAATACTGTGTTTTACTAATACAGGAAACTACATAATAAGTAGTAGTATACAATAATTCTTCAAGGCGGAACATAACATATAGTTAAAATTAATGTGGCATCTGCCAAAATCAGTCTTACACACTGTAGTAGATTCTTTCTGCAAGCTGCCTTCTAACTTCTATACCAATATACAAATCATTTACATTATCTTCAGGCATCTCTGTCACTTCATTTATGACTGGCATTGGTTCTGGGTCCATATAAGGCTGAGGATCTAGCAGGCCAGCTCTTATGCAAAGATTATGTAACACAGCGCAAGCATTTATTATTTTAGCTGCTTGCTGTGGTGTGTAGTGTAGTGGCCTTTTGTGTAGACACTGCCATCTGCCTTTGAGCTTGGCAATACACCTCTCTATACAAGTTCTGGTTCTGCCTTGAAAGTGGTTGTACTGAGAATCTGGAGTGCCTTGAGGGGCATGTAATATAGGCGTCATTAGCCAAGCTCTTTGAGGATACTTGTTGTCAGCTGGGAAACAATATAAGTTTTAATAGGGTAGAATCTGAATAAATTCAAGTATTTTTAGTGATCAAATTAACAAACCTATGAGCCAGCTCATCTCTCCTTGCCTGCTTATACTCTCAATAAAAGGTTTGATATTCATTTTATTCCAAATATATGCACTGCTGGCTGACCCTCCAAACCTGCAGCACACTGCTATTATTTTAGTGTCTGCATCACACATCTGGAAGGAAAATATCATAATTATGAAGTAAACTGGCATGAGGCAGGCAGCAGTCCTTTATTAACACTTTCACTGCCAAAATAAAAAAGATCATACCGATTTGGCCCTGCGCGCCGATGACGCGCAGGCCCTTAAGGCCCGCTGGCATTCCGACAGCGTGACGTCATTCTGACCTTGTTTGACCTTGATGTTCCTATGTTGTTTGTATGCACTTGAGGCTCATAATGTAAACTGTTTTGATTTCGTGAATAAACAGACCATATTATAGACCATATAGAGATGGAAGCCGCATAAAGTGACTGTCCAACATGTTGGACAGCCGGGCTTGACGGCCTGGGCGAAGTGACGTGCCTGAACGTCACCACGGGCCAGATCGGTAATTATCGTTGCACCCGTGAGCCGGGTTATTGGCAGTAAAAGTGTTAAGTAGAATCTTACAATTTGTGCATGTATAGAGTATTGTCCTTTCCGATCATAGAATGCCTCCTCATCATCTCTTGGGCAAACTATTTCAACATAAGTACCATCCAAACAGCCAATAGTTTCCGGAAAATGATATTTTCTATAAAAGCTGTAAAAGAAAATCAAGTAGGTACCCTTAATAATGAATTTGTATGTTCAAATAATATTAGTTTTAGTGATGAACTCTTGTGATTGAATTACCCTTCTTTGATTTGGTCTCTCTGCATCACAGAACTAGGGAATATGATACAGTCATCAAGCACCATATTAAGTCCTTCAACCACTATCTTGATAACTCGGCTCACTGACTTCTGTGATATGTTGATACTGAAGTCTTTGCCCACTGACTTCTGGTGAGAACCACTGGCTAAGAACGACAGGGTCACCAGAACCTGGGATTGAGAAAGAAATGTTACAGGGAATTGTAGATCTACAGTAGCTACAGAGGAAGAAAAGTTATTCCAAGAGTTATTTAAATCACCTTCAAAGGAAATGGTATACCATTTGATCTTTGAGTTTTGGGAACGACAGGTTCCAGAATTCTCAGTATGTGATGGAAAACATCTCTGTTTACACCACAGTTCTTTAGCAGATAGGAATCTGGTAAGTTTAAACAGTCAGATAGGTCGGTGAGATGCCTTCGAGCTATTCTCTCCTTGTGAGCACTGCCTCGTAGCATTTTTAGTTTCAAAAGTGTATTCATTTAACCCGTTTTTACTTGTAAATACTTATACAAGGAACTTTTCACTCATATGAATAAGATAACCTACATTTTATGATACAAGATATTTCTTTTTTACAAGATGTTATAGGATTAACATAACTTTTGTGAAAAGATTGTTTATTGTAAATAAATAAACGTTAAACTTTATTCATTCCGTCATAGACAATTTTATTGTTTTTCATGTTTTTTTTTGGACAAATATATTTTTTAATATTTGTAATTTCATAATGAAGACCCAGCTTTTGACTCTAACTTCGGCAAGAACATCGAGAACTACGTCTAAAAATCATTGAATTGGCATCGTGGAACAGGGATTTTTATTTGACATAAATGTTGACACTCTTGACAGCTTTGAGCCTTGACAGACAGCTGAAATAAAAAACAAACTTTTGTTACATTATTGCGGTAACAAGTAACAACAAATACTTTTATTTTACGCATTTCGTTGTTTTATAACAGGAAATAATTATATTTCATAGATACAATAATTAGCAGTAAGTTTAATTACTGTTTGCAAGAGAATAGAAGCATAATTTCGCCACTCTTCATTTAAGATCACAACATTACAACAATGGAAAGACGGAAAGCTAGCCCGGAACAGCTAAACATGCTTTTACATTTCCTCGAGGAAGACAAGGAACTAGCCATTGGAAAATTTACAGGTCTTGAGGGAAGAATTCGCCAGACGAATATGTGGATCAAAATCACAGAGAAACTTAATGCTAATTCAGGTTTTGGTTCTGGTGCAATTAAAACTCCAGATAAATGGCAACAGGTAGGTAATATTCTTACATTTATACTGTTTAATTAATTTTTGACATGTACGTAATATTTTTACGAAGTCAACCATAAATTTATAGGTGAAAATACAAAATTTTTTCAGACTTGGAGAGATTGGAAATCAAATGTCAAGAAAAAAGCTTTTAAAATACGGAAAAACCGATTTACACCCGGCTGTAATGCTAACACACAACTAACAGAGGCTGAAGAAAAAATATTAAGACTGATCTGTACAAATACTTCAGTGTTTGGCCTCTCAGGAGTGCCTGAGACTTCAGCAATGAACAACACCATGGTAAGAGTCAGTTTGTATATGGTTTTGTCCTATAAATGTTTGAATTTTATTTCTTTAATTAAAGCATTTGAATAAATGAATAAACTCTAACATTAGGAATAAATTTCACATGTTTCAGGCACCAGCACAAAGTACAGGGCCCTCTGATGACATGTGCAGTGCTGATCCTTCTACAAGTAGTATGGTAATATTCTCTATTAAATATGGGTCCTAACAGTTTGTCTATTTGGATGGTTTATGGAATAGTAAAACTTAAACAATACCAATCAAATGTCAATAAAAATCTAAAGTAAAAACATTCTTGAAAGTCATTACATAACTATTCATAGTAGAAAAAAAAATGTTTATCATTCCTGCAGATGGTTAACAAAATATTAAAGCTGGATAAAATAAAAATAAATATCTCTAGGGCAGTCTAGGGTGTACAATAATAAGAAAATAAATTATATAAAATATTCTAACAGAAGATTAAACTATTTGCAAAAGCTATTCTAATTAATACAGGGAAGGATAAATATTAGATATGAATAGGTACACTTAGATGATGTTAAAAAATAAAGTAGGCAAAAGTCTAGGACTTCAAAGTATTAATTAATTGATTAACTTCTGTAAAAGTAAAATTCACATTTCTTTTTTTGAATATAAGACTATCATGTGTTTCTATAGGCATATAATAAAATTGCAGAAATGGCCATCAGAGTCCCAGCACTTCACTGCAGCAGACATTGAGATGAGTCTGGGTGATGTAGTGGTGACTGACCCTGATGCTGGCATGGGGCCCAATGAGGTGTCCTCTGCTCCAGTCACAGGGAAACCTTTGTGGAAGAGAGGCAGACCAGTCAGTGAGTATTTTTATGAATAAACTTTTCATTTATGCTTATTAAAAACCTTAATATGCAGCTGTTCTTCAAGTTAAATAAAGGAAGTAAAGTATAAAAATCGTGGCTTTTTGTCTTTCTAGGACTTGTACATGACAGACTTCTTAATTTAGAAGAAGAAAGAATAAGAATTGAGAAACAGAAGCTTTTAGAGAAGAAGAGGTGTAATAATATAAGACTTAAAATGGAAAAAGACAGGCTTGACATTGAAAGGCAAAGGAATGTTCTGTTAGAGAAGTAAGTCTCCGTTTGATATACAAGTTCACTATAAAAGCGGCCAAGTGCGAGTCGGACTCGCCAATGAAGGGTTCCGTAGCAGCAAGTAAATGTTTTTATTTTATTTTTATTGATTGAATGAAAGGTAAATTGTGGTTTACGATATATGACATATTAAAAAATACTGCTCACTAGATCTCGTTCAAACCAATTTTCGGTGGAAGTTTACATAGTAATGTACATACATTTTTTTTAGTTATATCATTCTCTTATTTTAGAAGTTACAGGGGGGAGGGGGGCACACATTTTACCACTTTGGAAGTGTCTCTCGCGCAAACTATTCAGTTTAAAAAAAATATATATTAGAAACCTCAATATCATTTTTGAAGACCTATCCAAAGATACCCCACACGTATGGGTTTGATGAAAAAAAAAATGTTGAGTTTCAGTTTTGGGGAACCCCCAAAATTTATTGTTTTTTTTTTATATTTTTGTGTGAAAATAATAATGCGGTTCACAGAATACATCTACTTACCAAGTTTCAACAGCATAGTTCTTATAGTTTCGGAAAAAGTGGCTGTGACATACGGACGGACAGACACAGACATGGCGAATCCATAAGGGTTCCGTTTTTTGCCATTTGGCTACCGAACCCAAAAAAACGATGAATAGTATTATATTTGTAAAGCAGAAATGACTTAAAATTTGTTCATTTAATATCCAATCATTTATTTTATTTTTATGTTTCAGGCTTTTGGTAGCCGTGGAGGCAGTGGCGCATCGATGATAATAAAACGAACAAACATAAAACCTACTATATTTTTATACTTTAATAATAATGGACTGCAATAATAATTACATAATGTGCAATCATTAAGTGTAGACTAAGTTTGTGATATTAAATATTTAAAATTGTATAATAGGTACGTTTTATTACACTGGTAAGACTTCTTTAAATGTATGATACGAATTCTCAACACAATAAACAACCACTAAATAGCGGCCGGCCGGCGCGGCGCTTTGATGTTTGTGTCGGCCCTTAATTCTTTGGTCTAGTCGTCGCAAGCGCTGAGCATGAGGTCCTGGGTTCGATTCCCAGGTCGGGCAACGTGTTATTGGGTTTTTCCATCAGGAATGTCTCACTAGCAGTCCAGAGTCTGGAAATGTGCCCGGTGGACGGCAATGGCTCGCCCCCTATTACATGGGACGACTTAAACAGAACTGGCGAAATGTGGATGTACTATGTACACCTCTGCCTTACTATACGGGGATAACAGGTGCGAAGTTATGTTATGTATGTTATTTCTTTACAATGTTATTCTTTGTTGGGTTTGAGAACCTAACGAGAATATCAGAAATTATGCTAAGAATGAAGCATTCGTACCAAAATATAATGGAACGTGAAGTGTCAAATTGTCAGCTGGTCAATGCTTGTGTCAAATTGTCAATGCATGCTTGTCAAAATTTAAACTAATTTTCACTTTTTTTTCCCTTTTTTTATGCACACTTGTTTTTCTAGCTCACTTTAGACATTGGCAGAATAGTCGACATCGGCTTTGCTTGCCATTTATTAAAAATAGAAATAGAAATAGAAAAAGCAAGTGTGCATGTGTTCCTGTTTTTGTTCCAACAACAATGGAAAGTAATAATTTGGATCGTGAATTAATTGGCATACAATTTCCTGGAATAGTCAAAAACGAAGACAAAGCTATTGCATGTTTGGGTGGTATTAGAAGCATTTCACAGGTATCTTTTCGTTTCCCTTTTCATGTTGATCATAAAATATTAATAGGTTTCCTTAATTAAAGTTGCAGATTAATTTTGACTATTCAATTTGTACAGCATATAAAAGTGTACCTGATAAGTATCATTCTTTATTTTTCAGGTGTACAGTAATTCAGCAAAAAGACGCCTAGGGTTATCTTTCCAGCCCGAGAATCCATTTGTCCGGAAAATATATGGTAATTCCAAGAGGGCAGCAGGTGTCCTATTGAAAGTTAAAGTTAAGAAAGTAAAACAAGGCAATGAAATAAAGAGAGAAGTTGTGTCAACGTCTGTGGTTGGCTGCGTCAAGACTATGATCAGATTTGAATGTTAGTATCATTTGTTATTATGAAAATATTGTATTATAAGATAGGCTAGTTCCTGTGGCTTTGCATGGGGGAGGCCTATGTTTAACAGTCATTGTTTTTTTGTGAAATCTGTAAGTTAATAATGAAATTAATTATTGGACTGTGTTTTGACTAAAAGCTCATAATAATCTCTTGTTTGTTCTAGCAATGTGTGACTTCCAATACTTAGCAGTG
Organism: Brachylomia viminalis; assembly: GCA_937001585.2. Taxonomy (NCBI): domain Eukaryota; kingdom Metazoa; phylum Arthropoda; class Insecta; order Lepidoptera; family Noctuidae; genus Brachylomia; species Brachylomia viminalis. The sequence continues at coordinate 7,308,519 of OW443301.2, forward strand.
CATAGAGAAGGACCTAGTGATGGCCCGCTAAGTTGCGCTTTAGAAAAAGTATTACCTTCAGGGGTAGATCCAATTGATTTTATGCTGTAAGTAATATCAGATTGCTTAAACTTAAATTATTCATGTTTCAAGCTCCAGTCAATGATGTTTTATTTTTGTTTTGTAGGCAGCCATCACCACTACTGCTGGTTCCTTCAAGCTTCACAAGATTTGAGAAGCCAATATGTTACGCTTACACTGATAAAAGGTATCCAGATCGGTCTTCTCCCGACCGCGGTGAAAGTGTTCACAGCAAAACCAGAATGTTACGAGGCTCCCAAGTGTCTCCATATATATTTAACCTGACTGATGACTTGCCAAGTGAACCGCATGAAATTTATTTGAAACAGAAGGAACTGAAATTTGATTTACATCCTCGTTTGGTTGAGGAGTATGATGTTGTTAGGAAGGTATGTTACGTTTGTAACCAAAATAATTATAAAAAATCCTTTCAAGGTATTGCTTATTTAAACATTAAAAAATAATATTCTTTTTAGCTCATTGAAGAGAGACCAATCTGGTCATTGAACTTGATAAGGTATCACACAAAGATCAGGCTAGTTTCTCTAAAGGTTATCATGCCTTGTTTAGCCGTGTACATGAAAACTGGACCCTGGAGGTCAATGTGGGTGAGATATGGGTACGACCCTCGAAAAGACCCTGGTGCCAGAATATACCAAACTTTGGACTTCAGGCTGAGGCATGCAGGTATTTCTATCAGTCCATTGTAAATTTCTGTTATTATGCAACAAGACATGATTTTCAGTTTTTTTTTATAAGGTTCGTTATTGTGTGGTTATTTTGTATCAGGTACTATTGATATGGATAAAACTACACAAGAACAACTAAACCTGAAAAGTAGAAAAAAAAAGTGACTTTATTGTAAAAAAAAAAGAAAATATTAACATACAAAACCAACAACCTAAGTGCATACCTCCAGCTGTAACCTATTGACACCTCAATGATAGGTCTGCATCACATAAATCTTTTCCGCTCGTTTTCCTAGCGGGCGTGCGCTCCATGATAATGTCTCGCGAAGACATCACGACAGACCGCGACCGCAAACCGAAGAGGAGCGCGACCGAGCACTCCGTGTCAGGCTCCGAGGACATCGCCGAGGGCAGCGTGTACTTCCGGCCCGGCATGACGCCCACGCAGCGGCACATATTCTATCAGGTAAACAGGAAAATTGCTTACTGACATCGTTTATTTACAACATGGAAAAAGTAAAAGAATATACCTTGGAGTAAGGAAAAAAAAAACAATTACAATAATTAAAGACAGACACATAAAAAAGAAAATATAAAATTATAAAGTTCAGCTTTGACTTAAAAAAAAAACGAACAAATAATAACTATTTCATGAATCCCGCTCGCAGTACTTCTGACATGCCAATAAAATCTTCGTCCATTCATCCGCAAACAGATTGTTTGTTGGATTAGAATGTAAGAGATCATTAAGTGCCGCCAGACTGCGAGGTACTGGGGACTTAGCACGCGCAACGGTACGACATAGAGGCACAGCAAATAGCCTGTGCTTTCAGCCGCGGCAGTAATTATCTGAGACAAAAAAGCAAGCCAGCGCAGCATGCAGATCAGGTGCGTCCATAGTGCCACGGAACGTCTTGCAGGCTATGGTGGGCTGATCTCGTGCTCGCCTTACCTCTAGTGAGTTATATCCGAGGCATCCCAATATAATTGTAGTCGGATAGAGGGAAGGATGATGACCATGCCTTAGTGCTAGTTAGTGTTAGTTAGCTCATGCTTTTTGTCCTTTTCCATTAAAAGCGCGTAGGTACTTTCGCGTGGATTCCACACGCAGGAGCTGGATTCCAGTGTGTTACTTACGAGTGCATTTAATATAATGTTGATGGCATGTGCGGTGCAAAAATCGCGGCAATTACGCAGAACAAAACTCAACCTTTGGTAGGACTTCTTAGCTATGGTGGCAATATGGTCGTGGAAAGCGAGCTTTCGGTCGAATGTGACTCCCAGATCTTTCATGGCCGTTGTTTTCATGATAGTATTATGACTTGCAGCAGTACTAAACAGCCACGCTCGGCTCGGCTTTATATCGAGGTACAGTTGCAAGTCATCCGCATATAATAGACATCTTGCATGACGGAGAACTTCGAGAAGATCATTAACCACGTTTAAAAATAACGGAGGCCCCAAAATTGAGCCCTAACCAACTCCGGAACGCGTGTGGTAGCTTGGTAGGTGCTTGATTCGTACATACCGAGCCTAACGAAATGCTGACGGTCGCGTAGATAGTCTGCGAAGAAACGGAGGAGAGATGGTGCAAAACCTATTTGGCTAAGTTTCATCAGCAGCGTGTCACTGTTAACCATATCAAACGCATTTCAGAAATCGAAATAAAGTACGTCTACCTGACGCTCGTGGTCCAAGCTGGAAGAGATATGTATATTCAACAAGTTCAGGAGATTCGTGTCAACTGTAACCTCTTGCTTCTAAAACCGCGCTACTCATTACATAAATACTTGTTAACTCACTCGTGTACGGTATTGTGGAGGATGTTCTCAAAGACTTTCGCCGGAGTAGATTAAGTATCACTGACCCGATTTCAACATTGAAACCTGAGCTGCACTCAGAACAACATGTTTATACAGGGTGTTAAAAGACCCATCACCAAGCTGTCACCTATATAACGTTATATCGCTGGCCATGATTTTGTGCCCTTTGTGTCGTGTAGGGTGTGGTCAAAATTGAGTGAACTGCTTCATCTCATTTACAAGCAACACTGCTTTACGCACTTATAACCAAGTATGTATTGGTTCCCTTACTTAGTTTTTAAGTTAACTACCAACCACTTGTTCCCAGTACTGCGACATCCAACTGCCAGAAGTCGATGAGATCCTGGCTCCGGAACCTCCCCCGGGCTACCTGTGCCACGAGAAGCGCGGCTGGCTGCCTCCCAACACCGATGAGATCTGCCGCGATCACATGTTCCGATACGTCAAGGATACGCTGTTCAACAGTAACAACCCTGATTTGAAGTTTGAGGTAAAGGCCTTATTTAAGCTGTATTTTTCAATACCTGTTTAGTTTCTAACCCCTTTATTTATAAACGTTGCTTAAAGTTAAGTAGTGATTAGCGACTGTTTAAACATACATTTTTGACGTTTAAACGTTTCATAACTTTAAGCAACATTTATAAATGATAAATGATTTTATTTCTGTAAGTAGGTTTGTACAAACACTTTTACTGGTCAATCATATTTTAAAAGCTAGATGAGGTCGGCGTTTCCTATCGGACTACTCTGAGAAGAATGGCAGAAACAAACTCAGAGGTAACAGTCTCTTTTAAAGTCCAGACAGAATCTTGGTCAGATCATGTGAAAGCTATGTAGATCGGTGTCTGAAATGGTCTTTTGAGGAAAGAACCACACAGATTAAGTGGACCTGTCCATTCAGTGCACGCAATTGTCAGCAATCGTGATATGATCGTGAATGTCAGCAGTTGATCATTCGCTATCGAGCACCAGGCTAATACTCCGGTTCAGGAATAGGCAGTAAATGGTATTTTAAGAAAATGTCTATCGTCGCCTTTTTACAACCTCGTCCCGTATTATGAACCAAGAGTGAACGTGATTACACAATGTCTTTTGAATTCCCGCAATATTTTATAAACGGCGTTTTTAACTTCCATTTACCTATAAGTGTGTGGTGTACTGTAGGTATACTGGTATTGTGACATACAGGGTTATTAGTAATACGTCGGCAATCCATTAAGTGGATGTAGGGGAGGTCATTTGCAACCAAATGACTCCCTAAGATCCCTATGCAAATGTCAACCATTTTCCAGTAATTTGACATTTTATATTTTTTTGAAGATGTCTGAGGGGCAATTCCCGTATTTTTAAGACCGGTCGCATTCTAATCTCAGTCTCAATCTGTCAAAATTACAATCAATTTACATACATTTTTGACAGGTTTTTGACATTGATTGTCGCTGAGATGAGATTGCGACTTGAATTTGATAATCTCAGTCTCAATCTGTCAAAATTACAATCAATTTACATACATTTTTGACAGGTTTTTGACATTGATTGTCGCTGAGATGAGATTGCGACTTGAATTTGAACGTTTTTAAGTACGAGAATTGGCCTACTGGTATCTTATTGTATCTCGTTGGATAGCTGAGAAGTTGTACATATTTTTGAAATGTCCTGTAGATAAATTATATAGTTTATAAGTTTTGGCAGAAATCAACTATTTTAATCAAATAACCTGCTCAAATTATGAAAATTGTGTGCTCTTAAGTATTGAAGTAGACGCAGATAATAATAACTTTAAAAACATCATGCATTAGGGTTTTTTTATAAATTTACCAGATTGTGTACCGCTAAAAATATATAAATGTCAAATTACTCGAAAATGGTCGACATTTGCATAGGAGTCATAAGGGGTCATTTAGTTGCAAATGACCTCCCCTACAACCCTTTAATGGATCGCCGACATATTACCAATAACCCTGTACACTATAAACAATTCTCATTATTTCTTGATATTATGCAAAATAATTTGACGTTAATAAATATTATTATTTAATAGATTTCTCTATCAAAGAAGAGAGATTTGTCAGAGCTAGGTAATCTGTGCACCTGAAACCTTTAAAATAGTAATCTGATCTGATAAATGATAAATGATTTTATTTCTGTAAGTAGGTTTGAACAAACACGTCAATCATATTTTTTTTAAACTAGATGGGGTCGGCGTTTCCTATCTGACTACTCTGAGAAGAAAGGCCGAAACAAACTCAGAGGTCACAGTCTCTTTTAAAGTCCAGTCAAAATCTTGGTCAGGTCATGTGAAAGCTATGTAGATCGGTGTCTGCAATGGTCTTTTGAGGAAAGAACCACACAGATTGAGTGGACCTGTCCAGTCAGTGCACGCAATTGTCAGTAATCGTGCAGCTCAACTTAGACTCAAGGAGCTCAACGATTCGACGAACAATACCAAAGAAAGGACATTTGAGTAGGCCGCATAAATTACTCAAACTGCCAGATCATGATTACGTTGAGAAAAATACAAAAATAAATATAAATAAATCAATGACCGACATAGTTCTCACTTTCACAATATTTAGAATAATATTATAATAATCTTTGAGGACCATGTAGATTTGTGTCTGCAATGGTCTTTTGAGGAAAGAACCACACAGATTGAGTGGACCTGTCCAGTCAGTGCACATCTATGTACCTATATCATCATCATCGGCTTATGATGTTCTCACTGCTGGGACACAGGTCACACAAGCCTCTTCTCTTCGAGAGGGAACTGGCTGTAATCTATCACGCGTGCCCAGTGCCGCTTGGTAGATGTCACATGTCTTCGATTTTTTTTACTTCTAGGACACGCCGGTTTCGTCACGATGTTTTCCTTCACCGTTTTTGAGAGCAGTGGTAATTAAATGAGTTAGACAAAGTAAAGCGCCTGCCTGGGTTCGAACCCACGACCTACAACTCGTAAGTCGGGGCCGTTACCACTGCGCCACCCCTGCATTCCCACTGCACTGCAATACATTATCATAATACGTAATGATCTCCTAGATTACAAGGGAATTAGATACCTACCATATCTACATTGGCATTATTAATTGATTGATTGACCTACCTAATATTAGCCAGTAACATAATATTATTTCTTCGTGTCGCAGGGGAGTGGCAGCGACAGTGATTCCAACTCGGATGACGATACAGCGATCAACGAAATGGATGATACCGCGACCAACGAAATGGATGATACCGCGATCAATGAAACGGATGATACCGCGACGAATGACATGGATGAAACATAATACTACTAAATAAATATTTTGTTAAGTAGTTAATATTTTTCTAGTTTTTCTTTTCCGTCTCTGTTCCGTACCTTAGAAGTAGGTATGTAATATTTGATAGAAGTAATAAATAGGAAGATAGAAGCTGGGTTCACAGATTCTTCTATGTAAAACTTAGAAAGTAGGTAACACACGCAATCAGTTAAAGTTGTTTATTTAGACCTCAACGCGAGACAGTTGGCGCTGAACCAATGATCATTTGGTTGCTGACCGTACCAAAGCCGCTTATTTTTACAAAATTACACAATAGATTAGATTTAGGTGCAATTTGTTTAGGTACCTACCACCTGACGCACGTAATGTCCTTACAAGGTCGACTCCAAACATGTTGATACTTCGATATCTAATATACCTACTTATTACAGTCATTGTTCATAATATCGATACTTATTATTATAATGTGAAAGTATTTCTGTCTGCTGGTCGCTCTGTTAACCTACCTACGGATTTCGATGAAATGGCATCATACAGGTTTCGAACATTTTGTGCCCAGAAATTTAAAAAAAATTGGTCTTATGGGAAAATACGCTCTCAACATTTTATACTATTACAGCGAGAGTCAAACTCAAAGCATTTATTTCAAAGAAACCAATTACAGGCAGTTTTGAATTGTCAAGGGGTCGGTCAGTCAGAAAGATGAAGCTAATTGCCCATTCCAAAGCGTAGTAGGTACCTATGGAGAAGAACGGGCAAGAAACTCCATGGACACTCTTTTAAATAAAAAAATCACCCCTACAATACCCTCATTAGAGTATACAATTAACCCTTCCGCTGCTATTTAGTTTGAAAATAATAAAAATCATATTTTGACTTAAAATGTTTCGAGCATTACATTAATGTTTAAAACGAGACACAACCTAGCTACCTACCTCATTCATCATCATCACCATCATTTCAGCTGAAAGACGTTCACTGCTGGACATAGGCCTCCCCAAGCATCGCCAATTCGACCGGTTCTGTGCTTCTCGTTTCAGTGTATTCAGCGTACGAGAGTTTTATTTTTAGAATAGGTACTTCTTTCTCATGGCTACCTAACGGCTAACTTCACAGGTATCAAATCGCAGATAATGTTGAAAATAAGAACAATGCAAAAAAATTACAATCACAAACCAAAATAAACTACACAAAAGGGAAACAAACAATTTTCCAAAAAAAAAGAAAGAACTGCACGAGTTAACTAGATTAGTAAGTCAGCAAGGAGAAGCGGGGCCGACTTTCCAGAATGCAAGCACAACTTTTATAAAACCAAAATCATTACAAAACACTAGGAATTTCTCCTTTATCGTGGGTGCGTTTACAGACTGTATCAAATGCACAAACAGCTAGACCCGCGGGGAGATTGCGTAATACACTAACAGCAGCATGACATTCATTTTGATAGTTCAATAACATTCATTGCGTTATTTACGATGTTGAGCAGACAATTTTTTCAAACATATGAAGCAATGGATTAGCAATATACTTCAAAATGGTTCAGATTGTGATTGAAAGTGTATTACTCAATTAGGGTGCTTTTTTGTTTGTTTCGGAAATCATCAAATCGAATCATCCGGGAAGGCGTGTCAGACTTACTGACTAAAACCCACCCGTGTTCCTTAAGTTGGCCTGTGTCAGGGAACACAATAACCCTTTCGGACTTTCCCGCAACCCTAGCAGGTATCGGCCCTAGCGGACCCCGTCATTGGTGCTGACATATCTTTTAGGCGCGCATGGAACACAACGCGCCGTCGACCCGGGCCTGGTGCTTATCGGACGCCGAGCTACCCATTGCTCGCCATCCGCAAGCCCGCGCTCACGATGGCTGGGAATCGGCCTGGGATTCCCAACGCCCAGGGCGTCTCCTGCGGCGACTAGGGGCGTGAGGGCGCGAATTAACGCAATTGGGGTGCTGGAAGAACCATCTGTAGGGCATATAAATATTTGTTCCGTTCGGGAATCGAACCCACAACACGCAGCGCAGCAGCTATTGAGTCATCCGTGCCATCATCTTTTGTAGAGGCTACTAGACATTCCATAACTATGCCATGTGGGACGTCTCATCATCTTGCCGGGTCGTGAATTCACCACTGGCTCTTATCCAATAGACCGGCACAATTTTTCGACACACCAATTGGATTAATGCTTGCACTTTGACCGTCTTTTTGTAGGTACCAATGTTGTTATCACTGCAGAGTGATACTGCCCATCATCACCATCTTATTGAATGGAGTAAAACTGGAATTTATTAATCACACGGTTTTCCTACGAATCACGCTAGACGAGAAATTACAATGGGGAGTCTCATAAAACATCTCTTGCGGGGCGGCTAAGCTCGGCCGCTTATGCTGTTAGAACGATAAGGCAGTTAATAGATGTAGAAACCGCGCGTTTGGTCTATTTTAGCTACTTCCACAGCATTATGTCTTGGCTTGTCTTGTTGGGCTGCTGACATTGAATCCATATTTATTTTGCAAAAGAGAGCTGTCAGAACCATTTATAATCTACGTCGCCTCGAATCTCTCAGGGCATAGAGCACTCCGGTCCACCGCCGGTGGCCCGTGTTGCTCTATGTTTCAGGGTACTATTTAAAAAGATTAATATTATGGTGGTACCTTACCAATTGATTTATGAAAATATGTATGAAAGACAAAATTTACATCTAGTTAATAAAATTGTTGATAGAAATAATTTTATTACTTACTAGAAATAAATATAAAATAGATCAACCGTTTTTCAGATTAGCTGAAGTACCTACATACATATTTTATGGGGTACAAATAAATATCTTGTCATAATTATATTGCAATTAAAGGACAGAAAATTTAAAACTCATAAAAAAGTTCACTTTGTAAACAAGCATACTTATTACAAATTATAGGATTCTACCCAAGATAAGAATGCTTGGAAACATGCTGGTCCAGCTCCATAGGACAATCTGAGTCAAAATCAAACTGGTTGATAATTTAATTGTATAATTATATTTTTTTTTATGACGTTGATTTACATTCTGTGATTATTTTAACTCACATACTGACTTCATATTTGTTAAAAAAATTAAGAAAATCGTATACTTTTATAATGTTTAAAAATATTATATGAGCACCATGTATCTATCACATTATTAACTTATTTATCATTGCTACATTTTTAATACTTTGTACCTATTGTGGTGTAGTAATTTTATTCTAGGAGCATCGTCTTCACATAAATGGTTATATAATTAATGTATACAAAATATTGTAACACATTTTAAAAGAGTAGGTAACGGTGAAGTTTCTTGGCCATTCTTCTTCATACGAAACGACATTTTGGAAGGGGCGACTAGAATCAATTATATTATAATGTAAACGCTGACGTTCAAAAGTGCCTTATAGGTGCCTAACTGAAATAAATGCTTTGACTTTGACAGCTCCTGTTACATTGGGTCGGCGCAACACGTTTCTTTCTCCCACTCCCCTGTCAACCATCACGTCATCATTAACTGCCCATTGTTTCATATCATTCCTTACAGAACCCATCCATCTTTTCTTTGACCTTCCTCTCCCACTCATCCACCACACATCACCCATCGTATCATCTACAGCCAATCCTTAAGAAAATAACCACGTAGGTACCTACGTAGTAAATTTTTAGCTCGATAGGTAGGTAGGTACCTACTTGGCCATAAAATACACGGAAAAATATTAAGAATTATGTGTGTTCTGGAGGTTATAGTCGGCCAACATTATTGACCTTGTATATGTATAAAAGTATACAAACTCTTTGGCATTTCAAGTGAAAACATTGAATTTCAATTGGTGGCTTGTGATGTAACGTGGTTCATATCTAAATATTTTATAAGTAGTCCAAAGTGACCCCTACGGCTTGTTACTACGTCAGTAATAATAACATACATACTTACCCTGTCCCTATGTCAGTTTTGACTCGATAAGCTATCGTATTTAGTCAAGATTTCCTATCTATCGGATAAATGCGTTTTTATGCCAACCCCTGAAACAACAAAATATTTCACTTTACGGGAGTAACGTGATCAATTATTGAGTAACAAGATTTTCAGTACCCAAGTACACTACTACTACTTGTAGCGGTACCTACATAGCCACATGCGAGCTGCGCGTCATACTGACGTCACGAAATCCTGTATCGCGCAAGCAGAGTTTACCGCGCGACTAGCATAATATATAATATAACTTCCCGACATCAATCATCGGGCTGTTGCCCACCATACACGACACCCGTCTGGTCGGAGGATCCTCCCTTTTCTATGGAGGTATGAGCGAACTTTACACCCTGTTCCTCGTGCCTCTATACTGGTGACCCCGAACATGGACATTGACGCAGCCTTCGAGCAGCTAGTTCAGCGTGACGTCATCACCATTGCTTCCTCAAGCTTTCGAACGGTGAGTCTCAGCCAGCCAGCACCCACGGCTTCCAACAGGTATCCTGACCACCACCATGCAATGAACGCGCATTCCTGGTCATCACCCTCAGCCTACCCTACTAAGTACTTTCTTTATTGTTTAATAAAGAAAGCAAAATAATATTCTCTTGCGGACACGCGCGGTCTTTGTGTCATTACTATGACAAAGATGTTTTGGGCTAAGTCCACAAGAATACCTACGTAAGTATAGAGTTTCTGAACAAAACCATTGTCTTTGAGTATTTTAAAACAAAGAAATTTAATATTCTCTTTAAAAACGGAATATTTTTATTAAAACAATGCTCCCGTAATATGTACCTACATGAACAATGTATCCAAGGCTTATTAAAGTCGTGGTGGGCTATAAATTGAACTACTAAACCTAGAAAAAAATAGTGAGTAGGTTCATTTGTGGGTATATTAACTCAGATCATAGGTATGAAGATATTCTTGTGAGAGAACCTATCAACCCAGAGAGCTTCTTGAAAAGAGGAAGAGGCCTCTGACCCTAGATATTGTGAAGTTTCAAAGTCATCAATGTTTCAGTGCGAATATTTTGTTTAATTGTAGAACATTCGGAGACACAAGGGCCAAGAAGAAATAACAGTTTTTTTTTATAACATGTTTATTAGCATTATTGTAGGTATATTAGGCACATAAGCAGGTAACCAAACAATATCATTAGCTGATAATAATAATAAACACCAAGGACTAGGTGGAGCATCCGCTCAAGATCAAGAGCAAGGTAAATAAAGATACATCACAAAACGCTAAAGCCCTTCCTTCAGACACGCCCAGGTGCATGACATGGGCACGAAGACGGCTGCAAGAGGAACCTTAGATGGTAACTAGGCGCGAAATTTTGTTTCAGTAGACATTACGAGCCCTAAGATGACAAACATGATGTCAGATAAAAGATGTACGGAAAAAGAAAAATTTAGATATTTTTTGGTGATATACCTATAAATTGGGATGTGGACAGAAGGTTGAGTCATTGCGAGTACCTAGGTATAAGATTATACTTCTACTTTAGCTTTTTTTTGTTTTTGTTACCATGCAGCGTTGTCTTTATTACAGCAGCGTCCAACTTGAACAAAGTCGTTAGGAAAGCGAAGTCCTTATCGCAACAACAAATGTGCCTTTGTGTAAGTACCTACGTCCAATATGTACTTCTGTCTGAGTCACGTATATGGACATTGTTCTTTTCTTATGAATGCATGCAGTACTTCTTTGATCTGTGACCTATGGACTAGTTGGGTTCGTGTTACAGATAAAATGATGAACCTTGGAATATTTTTTTTATTTCGTTTTCAACAGGCTTGAGTTCCATCCCCTGATGATACGAGTACATTTGTTATTTATTTTAGCGTGGGAAATACGTTTCTACATACTAATAATGGAAGTAATTGAAATTCGGCGGCATATTTGGCGCAGGGGCAGTAGCTGAGTAAGCGTTTTCTGCGCTACGGGTCGGTCGTGGATTTGTTTCCCGCACCGCCGATCATATATTTACCTATTCAAGATTATAAATATTATTCATACGTACCGTACCTAGATTACAAATTCCTAGGGCGAAGAAACGTTTGTTTTTTAAATAGAAAGATCACACTGGTACTTGGTAGTCTAACAGGCTATACCTACCTGAAAACCATGAAATAACGTTGCAAGTAATTTGATGCGTAGTTAACAAAACTGTAAGGTATGTAAGCAAGGTATGTAAGTATATATGCAACTTATCTAGAATATTTCTTTACCCGTGCAAGCAAATACATTGCCTGATGTTTTTCTAACACAGAAAGACTGCGTGTATGTTAGTTACAACGAGTATCGGGTACCTACCCATGTAATAATTTCCTTTGTGAAGGTGTAGGTAAATTGGACAATCTAATCATTTTTATATTACTTTGTAACGAATGTCCGGCGGCATGTATCTATCTGTGCATAGACATCTATGATTTGTCTGGTTGCATAATATTAATTAGGGGTCATTTTAAACACTTTTACTGTGAAAATTGCTTAGTAATCCTTTTTTATATTAAATGTTTCGTAACGTTGGCTAGATAGAGAGTAAGTTATGTAGGTCATTAATGATGATCTAGGTATTACTGCAGTTCGGTAACAACATTCTCCTGATGCACTCGTAAGCCTCCCCTTTTATTCTTACCCAGGGCAAATGATGGGGTTATCTATTGGATTTAGATGCCTAGACAATTTGATTGGCAACATGTGATAGATATTATTGTTGGTATATTTATGTCACTGGCTGATGAAGTGATGATCGTAAGATATCTAATTTAAAGCATATACTTATAGTACCTATAACGCATAAACTTTTGCGGTGATGGTGAGTAAGGAGTGTTTCGGATGTCGAGGAACTCAGTTAGGAAAGTACCTAACAGCTGATATATTTTGCATAGGAGCTGCATTCTATAAATTTTGGGTCAGATACTGTGACGGGTATCTACAATATGTGCTGCCTGCATTGTTGTGAAGCCTATCGCAGAGGTAACTCAACTTAAATATTGCATCCCTTGCTAGTGGAAAGAGATTGTACCAATAATGAATGCTGGTGTGTAACGCTTGCTCAAAACCGTGCAATTGTTGAAGTTCAACACGAAATTAGATCTGAAACTACACATGGCGGCTTATTTTCAAACTATTACAATACAGTGCAAGTTGCGAGGCGCTAGGTTGGGGCACAAAGTAAGCGTCTGCGCTTATCGTGTCTATATATTGGCTGGCTGCTTGCGCGCGCGCACACTCGCTTACGCCTCTCACCGCCGCACGATCGATTTTCCGCCCTTTATTGTGATTTCCATCGGCGCGTGAACCTACGCGAGTGAGGTTAGTGCATTTTCACAATTCAGTTGTTTTATTAGTGAAAAAAATAGAGCGAAGGTTTGCAAGCGTTTGTGTTCAAACTGTGTTGTGCTCGTTTTTGTGCATGTACGGATATACGAATGGATTTTATTGTTGGGCAGAAATAATTATCAATAAACTCGCTAAGTTATTAATAATTAATGAACAGTGGCAAGCTGGTATTGGATTTAAGAGATTTAAGCTGAGTTTAGATGTGTGATTATGGTTTAGATATGGCCAAAAAATTAAAAAAAATATATATGCCTGAGAAAGTTAAACTATTTCTCTCGGGTGTGCTCTATAGAAATAGATATCAATTTTTGTCTTGTATTTGAGTGTGAGACTCTTCAAACACTCAAATACAAGAAAAAATGTGATAGCCCTCTTAAGTTTAAAAAAAATTAAATAAACTTTCTTAAAAAAAATATCGTAATTATTTCAAATTCTAACAAAAAAAAATATGGTGCCTGTAGGTACCTATAAAAGAGTTATACCCAAACTTGCAATATCTAATTAAGCAACAGATCTTAATAAATTAAAAACGCGCATAATTAAAACCAACCCTTCGGAAACCGCACTCATTATGTTTAATTTACTGTTGTAATGTTTTGTTTTGCGCCATGAACCGCAGTTTCAAGCTTAGCGCCCACTTAACGAAATAAAGGATAAATTAGCACGATTAACAACCAATAAAATTAATATGGCTTAATTTGCTTATTAGGTATTACTTAAGAACTTTTACAAGCTTGTCAATGCATTACGAGAAACACACTTCATCATTTTAATGCGCTCCTAGACAAGTAAGTAGTCAGACTAAGACTTATGTATGTACCTACCTACAATTACTTATTAATATTATTAAGTAGGTAAGCGAATTATGTAGAACAATCATGTAAGTACCTACTCGTGTAGAGTTGATTGAACTCAAGATAAGTAACAAATACATATTCTAGGTAGGTACATACATAGTCTAAGATCTCTTCACTCAATATACCTACATGTATTCGTATTTTCATATAAGTATAAATTTGTATTTTTAAATGCTTTTGTATTATTTGTTTACATAGCTTCATTAGGTAGGTACCTACTTATAGTAAATAGATGTGTAATCTGTTCTGTTGCTAAGTAAGTAAGCTAAGTTGCTAAGACTTTCAAGATCTCTCGTACGTTGTAATGGTCATTATTAAATCTGTGGAACCATCCCTAATTTGGCAAATACTTTACTTTATGGTTTTCAATACAACTTACTTCGTATGGCGATGTTAATTAGGTACCTATAGGTACCTACTTACGTAGGTATTCAGTTTAGCATTTTGAATGTCAATTTCGGTATCAGAAATAGTGCACTAGATCTTAAGGATTTAATAATTATAATAATTTTTGTATAATCATTAAACTCAACTTTAAAGTGAAAGCTTCAGTTAAATAAAACAACTCAGTCATTTAAACTGATTACAAAAATAACCTGCCGATTACATAAAACTGCCCAGTTGCTTAACACGATCAGAAATAATACTTATTAGCGGCTTCGAGACCGGCGGCAGGTCATTTTAGCAATGATTAGTCGATAGATTTGTGCAATCGATCTCCAACGCAATGATGTGTTTTTAAACGTGGAGTCGGCGACACGTGCGCAGAGACGCAGCGCGGCGTGGTCTGAATCCACAATAAGTCCTTGCCTTGCGGCCAGTGTCATGTCAACACACGCCACTGCCCGTAACTTAACGATGCTCTTTGAGAATAATGAGTGTGAACGTTTTATCTGATCGATCAAGCCAGCTGGTTTCTTGAAAACCCTGTTGCTTTAATATATTTCCTAATTAAACATTTAAATGTCCTTCAAGAGAAGGATACATATTCCAGCAAGAATCCTTTGCTTAAATAGATGTTGCTGAATTGAATTGTTAACAATGCAATTCAGTTTAAATTGGTGCCTAAAATAATGCAAAGCCTACTTCCTTGACTAAGGGGACCTCTAAGTTATGAGATGGAGGTTCGTATATTAAAGGTTTTTTTTTTAATATCAGGAAATTAATTAGTTTCGCTCTTTCCAGATACCAAAATGAGTTCCACCGACTTCAGACTGGAGCGTAGCGTTGAGCTATCGTCAGAAACAAGAGCTATCGCTGAGCAGGAATTACGCGAGACTCCAGAGAGGGTCCGTGAGGCCCTCGAAAGGATGAAGGAACTACTGAAGGAGAACAAAGACTTGTGCTTCGGAGAGGACGATGAGCTGCTCACAATCTTCTTGCGGCCTTGCAAGTGGTACCCTGAGAGCGCTCTTGCACTTGTAAGTTTGTTTAAATATTTTGTTGGAACTTTAGTTTTTATTTTAAAGTAGTATTTGACTTAATTTTTACGAGACTGCGCAAAGACTGGGTTTATTTTAAGTGACTGGACTAGACTGCGCTGAACTCCATTAGGTACCTCATGTATGTTAAATTATTCACATGTGGTAAATGGACCATAAGAAGTAGGGCTCCGTTTGCACTACATTTAAGTAGGCTAGTCTTATTAAATCTGCTCCTTTAAATTTTTCAATGAAATAATTAAATCTATAACTGCTTCCTTTATTAATAAGATATAATTGACTTTTTCAATTCATATATACTTTCTCAGTTTATCTTGGATATTACTGGGTTCGGTGAATGCTAACATCGTGAGGAAACCTGGGTTAATAATAAAAAAAAACAAAAAAACTGAAATCGCCAACCCGTCTTGAACAAGCGTGGTGATCAATGCTCGTGCCTTCTCTTAATGAGAAGAGGCCTTAGCCCTGCAGTGGGACAATAATAGGCTGGTATTATTATAATTGAACCACTCGATATCTTTAACAAACATACCGTGTAAGTCAAGCGGGTCATATTGTTACAGCCTACTAAATTTGCGTAATATAACTACGTAGTGAAGTGATGTTTGGCAACAGCTTCAATTACAAACGGTTAACGACTGATTTCGTTGTGTTGTCCTAGACCCCGGTTATTATACAGTTTATACCAAGGATAATAAACAGTGATTATAATCTACTTAAATGTGATGGAAGCTCTTGGTGAGGTTGGAACATCTCGTTGAAACCTACCTAGGTACCTACTTATACATGTTTGGATTGCTTATGTTTTACGAGGTAATTTTATACAGAAATAATTAGGTTTACGTTAAAAATTACCACAGAAGGTATTAATGATTTTGAAGTGATTGTAAACGATACTGACTTTCCTTAGTCCCTTTGTTCATTAAGGGATCATTAGTATTAGAGTAGATCATTTGTCAAAGTAATGAATATGGACCGTAGCTCGGTAGAAAACTCGAAATTACCTCATCTCTTTAGTAAGCATCACATGTACCGATTGCCTACATTCTGAAAGCACTTGAAATAAGTTTTTATTATGTGGCGTATTGGTTCTTAGGCCGAGACCCGCATACACTTTACTTAGCTTGCACTTTAGCTAAGCCTTATTCTTGTCACTGTTGCACAACTGTCAAACTACAAGTGCAAGACAGAGACCGGAAGATTTGTGTAAGCCAAAGCACGAGGTAAGTGATCTCGGCTTTAAAGGTTTATATATCTTCTAAAACTTTCAAATGAGTAGGTGCTACAGACTGATTTTACATAACATTTGGAATTACTCAATTATTTATGCCCTCAGCTTCTTATCTCCATCTGTAATAACGCTTTAAGTAATAATAGAACAATTCCATGTTACCTTGCAAGCACAAAAATAAAGACTCAAGAGGCTCTACTCTAAAGGCTCTATACTCTAAATGATTAGGTAGTTAAAAAAAGGTAAACAAATCGTAAAAAGGGTTTTTCATAGTTGACACTTTCTTGTTTAAAAATACGTTATAACACAATTCAATTTATTATCGATTACAGGATAGTTTCCTCTTTTATTATAGTATGTTAAACTTTATCATTTATTCTTAAACTACTCTTCGTAGATGTAACTGCTTCAGCACAATTTTTTTGTTAGATTTATTATAATCATATTATATTTTGTAATCTGTCTATTGTAAAGAGCCCAAAAAGACAGGCTCCCCAAACCTTTTAGAAAATAAAACGAATTAGATAGATAACGTTGCTAAATTGAAGAGTACAACAAAATGGTGTCACAGCATTGCGCCTTTGCGCCTGCCACCATATCACTGTGAGCTCAATCCAATTGAGTTAATACGGGCTCAAGTTAAGGGGTTTGTAGCCGAGAAAAATAAAACTTTTAAAATGGATGACTCAAAAATTAGTTTGCCAGAGGCTTTAGCTAATGTGACTGCTGAGAAATGGAAAAATTGCGAGGGTCATGTAATTTCATGATAATTAAATTGATGATACCACTGAACGCTTTATTATTAATGTGACAGATAGTTCATCAGATTCAGATTCAGAATAGAGGCTATTAATATGTGACTCTGCATAATATGATTTTAACATTTGAAATAAAAGGTTTAGCATCTATGAGTTACGTGGTTTTTATTGTTTACACTTTTTTAACTACCTAAATTTGAGTATAGGTTAAAAATGTTGCAACTTGCAACTCACACTTACTTGAAAACGTCGTGGATTCTGTTATGTGAATAAATTGTCGCAATCTTTGAATCCATTGAATTTATTAGCGGTGTTAGTAGGTATACCTGCCCAGTATATGCTTACGTAATTATATCGTTATGCAGTGACAATGTTATACAATAACAATTAAACGTGGATAACCAAAATCTTGAGAACGTTTTCTTTTTATGTGTGTTTGTTCTTTACTCTGTAGCTTATTAATTATTGTGAAGTTATTGTAGTTAGTAAATAGTCATAAAATATAAGTGTTCATTACGGCATTGACGTTTGAAGAGATCAACCATTTTTATTTAACGGTTTCTTCTACCTTTTAACAAATCTCTCTCGATATTAGGTTGGCATATTCCTAATTGGTTGTACCTAGTATTTATTTCAATGAATCTCATTGAACATAATTCATATCTATGGAATTGTTAAAACATCAGTATGTCATGATTTACTTAAGTACCTATTTAAAAATTTAAATGTATGATTTTTGTGTATGTACCAGAAAGCAACACAGTGTCGTATGGCCGAATGTCATGATTTCCAAATATTTATAAGATTTGTAGTGATTTTAAGTACCTACTAAATATAAAGTTGAAAGTATGCGATTTGCCTCAAATGATTTTTGTAACAGTGTAGTCATCAAGTTTAAACATATCTCATTTGACAGTTACCGAAAAAGTCCTGGTTTTATAACGAAACGGAAAGGAAATATGATGTTTCGAGCATCGCCTAGTTTCTAAGTTAGTTCTCGCTTCGAAATCAAGAGGCTGTCTTCAAGAAGTCTATATCGATATTATGTTAAGTACCTACCTAATTAATTAGTCGGTAAAAAATTGCTATATATACCAGAGGGGCAATTCCCGTATTTTTTAAGACCGTTCGCATTCTAATCTCAGTCTCAATCTGTCAAAATTACAATCAATTTACATACATTTTTGACAGGTTTTTGACATTGATTGTCGCTGAGATGAGATTGCGACTTGAATTTGAACGTTTTTTAAGTACGAGAATTGGCCTACAGGTTTGTAAGTGTGCAAGAATTAAAATACAGAAATGTTTATATTGGAAAAGGTGTGTTCATTTCAAGTAGATATACAGCAATAATAACATCATAACTGACGTGTCCAATTCCACAGTTGTAATGTCATCGAGTTATCTCTCGCTAGTTAGCTGATAGAACAGTTTCCTCTGTTTATAAACATATATAGGAATCTGCCCGTTTGCCGTCGGGAAGGGAGAGATAAGCCACGCGGCGCAATGTCAAAGTTCAACGCTTGTCACGACGAGATAACTGTTATCAATCAGCCATCATTATTTGCCGCTGTGTTTTTAAATTTTGGAGTATCGTAAACACTATATTAGAAATGTTATTTGTCGAGCAGTCGGAGTCACGAGAAAATTGAGGTCGGAATGATATGAATCCGACATTAGATTTAATTTGATGCGGATGTTGTAATTCGTTTTGTAAGACATACCTACTTGTACACTGCATAATAAAACGTATGGCTGTCCATCATTTCAGAACAACAGGCTTCACTCAGATTTCGACATAGGTAGGTTCTTATCACTGCCTAAAAATCGCTGAAAGAAACAATCCTTTCAGCCTAGGTTTTCTTTGTTTATGTGACATAAAATTTCATTATCTCCGTAACATGTATAGTATTTTTTCCGTTGTGTTATTGTTTTGATACCGCACATTTGTTTTAGCGCAAATATCGTAGAGTGCAGATAAACACTGACTCCGTTCAATGCCAGCCACTCTATAAATTAACACATATTTGCAACTAAACATATTGCTCACTGCACAAGTGGTCGAGCCGGTTAATCTGACAACAACAGCTATTAATAAAGATGTAGATATCGATTAAACTAAATTCTTCCGTGGAAATAGTGCTGCTAGGTTTTTTTATTCTCCACGTTAACTTTGTATTTTATAGTAGAAACTACAATATGTTTAAAAAAAGGTAAAATTTTGTCGTGTCATGATATTCAACAAGCAATGAATAATTTATCCATCATAAGTTCATTGGCATTTTTAGATAGCAATCAGACATTTTTCTAAACTTAATATTCAAGTTAAACTTTAGCATTCGCCTAGTTTTAATTTTTGGTTTAGATCAGAGGTCCCCAAACTTCATTGTCTTAAAGACCACTTGCCATGTTTTTCAGTTTTGGGTAGACCCCTGCTTAGCTAATATTGCTTTTTTGAAAATTCATCAACTTCAAATGTGTTTTGACTGATGTCTAACTGTAGTGAGATGTAGAAAAATAAACAACCTACGGCCTACAGGTCGTCGTCGACCTCTAGTGGACGATATAGCCTACTTTTGGTATCACTGGTATAAATTATTCAATTCTGTTAGCAGGAATACACTTCCGTGTCTTTCAAAAGTTTCAGCAACTTCATACAGTGTTTCTTCTACTCTTCTAGTTAGTACCATACGAAATTAAGTTGAATAGGTGACCGAATTATTTGATGTTTAAGTTATGATTAGATTACAGTCTGCACTATCAGTCATAATGTAGCGGCCACTACTGCTGTACACTGACACACTCTTCGCATTGTGCGCGCATTTGTTTTACAAACAACTCGGCGCGGTTGCATGTCTCACGCGGAAGATTTGCAATAGACCAGTTATATAGTGCTGTAAACGCCGGGAAAACAGGCCGCATGCCTGCAAGGTCTCGACGACTGTATGAGCAGGCGAGCAAGTAGAAGTAGCCAGTGAGGCACGTGCGCGGCTTTCCTTTACTGAAAATTTCGAGGCAGTCACGTGTTTGATCGATTTTGAAACTAGGAAATTTTCGTTTAATATACGTACCTTTTCTACGATATGGAATGGCTGCTTTGCAAGCAGCATACATAAATACTGAAATGATACTAAATTCCTGTTAATGTTGTATTTTCGTAGACTTAAGGAGCTTAGGAATTATTTAGCCAGCAATTAGTAAAACATACAAAAACCTAATTTGTTGAAGGTTGGATATGCAACTATCGTGCAGCAAAGTGTAGGTACCATCGTAAAATTAGATGACATTGAACTATTTCAATAAACAATTAACAAGAACAATTAGAACAAAGAAGATTGACAAAGACTAGAATTTCAAAACAAAGTGAACCTTGATATTTGATTACGATACATAGTTATTGTCCAAAGGGCGCGATCATGATCCGATTTGTGAAACATTGTTGAGTATGACTGAGCCATCGGACTTTACCGATCGGTTATCACGGCACGACCCGGATATACTCGTACTTAACATACTAGTCTGCATTAACTGATAGTAGACTATCGCTCATTTCAACATGTACCTACAGAGTATGTTTCCATTCATGTTGTTGAATCCAATCAGTGCACTGTGCATTGATACAATAGTGCACTTTGTAAGCTTCGAATCTTAGGTTGTCAGGTCTGTCAGTGAAAACTATGCTGACGTTACGCCAGAAATCAGAGTTTATCCCAAATTCTGGGGATGAAAGATACTTAGCGCGAACATTATTTTTGTTGGCGCAGAGTTCCTGTTGTTTGTATATGCAAACATACCAACTAATACCGTACTAGAACAAGAATATATATACTATGATTAAGCAAGGACGAATAACTAATTCATGAACCGATAAATTGTAATACCTACTTATTGTGTGCTGTATGAGTCACAGTTCTGAAAACATTGTATTCTTCCACTTGGAGAAAATGCAATAATTTCCGAACAATGACTTAACAATGTTTTGATGCATAAGATTAAAGTTAATTCATTAATGCGTAGAAATATTTAAACTACCGTGCTAGAGATATAAATATGAGGGCAATTAAGCAAATATTTTAGAAACACGATCCCATGATGCACTTTGACGTGGAACGAATCGATCTTACTCAATTTGTTGCGTACGCGCACTTACAAATTTAGATTGCATTTAAAACTATGTATTATGGGTGGATACGTTATACCAGTTTTAATCTTATTTGTTCAATAAGAATTAGTTATAAGTATATTACTATTTATGTACTCGTAGGTACCTACATCATAACACCACTGTTTCGATAACATGTTTATTGTTTAAAACAGCATCTCTCGAACTGCGACAGTAGATGAGCCCCTGTCGAGGTACATTACTAGGGCGACAAGGGTACACTACTGGAAAAAGAAAGTTGGTCGTTTAAATATCTGTATTTACTTTTTTTATTTTATTTAGCCTGTACTGTCCGACTGCTAGGCTTTTCCCAAGTGCTACCAGAAACTCTTTCTATTTACTTCATCATCATTTAAAGGCACAGGCTCACATAGGCTTTTGTAAATACTGGTATGGTATATAAGATGAGATTGAGAAACCCTGATCTAGGACACGCAGAGTTACTGCAATATTCTCCTTTATTCTAATTTCAGTGTTACCTATTAAAAATTTTAAGATATAAACGTATTTCAAACGCTACGATTTGACCTTGCATGCAAATAATACTACAGGGTGGATGATACAGCCTAATTACAAAACTTAGCATGCGAGTAATGTATTAGTGAATTGTTTATAATAAATTAATTACCTTTGTACTTATGTAGTGGATATGGTATATGTTTTGATAACAGTTGTTCGTTGGAATTACATACAGAGGCGTCATTTATTGACTCGATTAACGATCGTGTTTCAAAAAATATGTTACAGTTTTAATGATAACAATTTGTATAACGGAACCTACCGGTATATTTTGTAAAAACACCATGAAAACTTAGTTGAAGTGAGCTTGAAGTGAACTGTCATTCCACCTGATGCTAGTGATTGACACTATTGACAGCTCACTTCAACTAAGTTTTCATGGTGTTTTTACAAAATATAGGTACCGGTAGGTTACGTTATACTAATTGTTATCATTAAAGCTGTTACATATTTTTTTGAAACACGATCATTAATCGAGTCAATAAATGACGCCTCTGTATGTAATTCCAACGAACAACTGTTATCAAAACTATTGTTGTATAGTTTTCACGGAGAGATATTTTCAGAATAGGGCTGCTGTAACGTTCTACGGTTTTATTTTATTTTTGTATTAGTAGAATTCCATTGATTTCTTTGGGAGTTGTGAACAACGCATTGGTAACCAAGTTAAAGCTAAAGTAATACATTTTTAGACACAGTTGTAAAAATAACTACAAACGTAATCGAAATGAATGAAATCGTAGATTGTGGTGAATTGCATAAGGTAAGAGACTAGATCACAAAGGCAGACACAATTAGACGTTATTAAATATAATAACACTAGCGGTATTAGGCAACACCACGCTGCGATGGTATGGTGGCCGTACGTGCCAACTGTGAGAGTTGCAGCTGCAATCAGTCGCTAACCGGCCACTAGTTCTTGGGCAATCAATCTTAGCAACACCATTTTGGCGGCCATACGTACTTATAAGTTAGAAATACATATAAAGTAGCGTGCTAAACGATACAGTCTTCTATTAAGCAATGTTTGAGTATGATTTGTCAAGAAATTATTGACAGTGAAGTAGATAAACACACGTTGCATCGCTCAAATTGCTGCAATTTGGGGTGCAAGAAAAAGAATTGCTGAGACCTGCGTGTCTGATTCCTATTATCTTAATATCAGCAATTTTGCTAAGATGCAAGTTACCTTCGTATAAGTATTCTAATAGCATGTTTGTCGCACTTACCTCCTTGTACCTACTTATTTCGTACGTCCAAAATTTGTGCGCGCAATGCCAAGTAGAAAGAGATTAATAGACTATTGATTACCTGTAGTTTGTATGAGCCGCGTGTGTAAGCTGTCCCATTCATCAACTTGTTACGTGATTTACATAACGCACTTCACTTTATACATAAGTAAATAGGTAAGTGATATAGGCAACCTTCTGGTATTCTTTTCACAACCAATTACTCACTTTTTTTTTCAACACTGATTTGGCATAATATTGAAACCACGGAAAGTAACAAGGGAATGAGCTGCATTGTGTTTTGCACAGATAATGTAAACTATTTGATTATTATGATAACAGGTTGAGATTATTATATGAATAGAGTTAAAAAAAAAAAAAACATCTGCTTATGTAAATTACATTTTTAAGTTTAGTCACCTTTTAAGCAAAGATTTGCTTGTATTATGTGGTTCCGCTCTTCCAGATTACATTAACTATACATATGTGTGAGAGAATAAACAATATATACATTTGAAAGCACGCCAAAGGTTTTAACAATACAAAAAATTATATAAATAAGGAATGAGGAAGTTTGGATTGACACCTTTGGTAATTACAACAAAATTATTAGGAACAACAAGCTGTTATCAACAACTGCAGCCGGACTATTCTGTAAAAATCGTACCGTGGAAACTTAGGTGAAGCGAACTGTCATGCCACCTGCATTGCGATTCTGTAACCATCTCACCGTGAAAACTTAGATGAAGTGAGCGTGAAGTGAGCTGTCAGTGTTGTCCCACTGATGCTAGGGATAGACTAAGCATAACATTTACAATCATAATCGAGATTTTAATTATATTTTTTAATGTTATTTCTGTTGATCATTAAATATAATTTCAAAGCTAGTATTTAAGTGTCTAAATATTATTACTTAGAGTTTTATTTTTATAAAACAGCTACACAGAAAGTCAATTTTGTTTCTTTTTATATGAAAATCAAAGATGACGGTAAGCCAACTTTTATTTTCGATTTGACCTCACTTTTGGCTTTAGCAACCTCGAAAACCATGAAAACGACAACAATAGTCATATTAAACAATAGGTCCCTAATAACAAACAATGTCCATGCGCATTTTCTTTAGCAGCTAGTTTAGGAAAAAAAAGAACTTATTTGAGTTTCTTACTGAATTTATGTTTTGCGGTTTTATTAAAAAATAAACCGCAAACAGCAATGTTTAGCCACTTAAATAATAGCTTTGAAATAATATAAAATGATCAACAGAACTAACATTAAAAAAATATAATTAATATCTCGATTATGATTGTAAATATAATGCTTAGTCAATCCTTAGCATCAGTGGGATGACACTGGTAGCTCACTCCACGCTCACTTCACCGAAGTGTTCACTTCACGGTCAGATTTTTACAGAATCGACCGGCTGATGCAACGGATTGACACTATTGACAGCTCACTTCATCTAAGTTTTCACGGTGAGTTTTTACACAATAGGTCGGCAGTTATAAGAATCGGGAGTGGGAGATCATATTAAATTGATATACTTTATAAGCACAGTTCGGAATTAGGTAGAGTTATTTATGTACTTGCATCGAAATGTTGATATTAATATGGATCTTCACGGAATTTCTAATGGACAATCCCGTGTGGCCAACAATATTACAAATTAATAATAATAAAAACCTAAGAGATAGACCGACAAATTAAACAAAGATAATTAACATACAATTTTATTAGTATTTACATTAATTCACAATAAAAATTATTAATAGTCTTAAGCAAAATCTCATACCTATACCTCGCCTTTTTTATAAATAAGAAAATACTTTGCTTCTAGCCTAGACTTGTGAGGGTTTGCTTATTCAAACAGCCCATCAGAATCATTCTCCTTTTCCGATTTATTCAAAGTACCACTAAGATTTGAAGTGTTCGTTTCCGACATTACTGTATAACTTTTTTATTTCAGAAATCACGGGATTTTTTTTGCTCTTTACAATTAATCTCGGGATTTAAGGCATAAGTATCCACTTTATTCTTTCGCTGTATGAAATCAGTGTAAGTACATAAATAATTCTACCTAATTCCGACCTCTGTTTATAAGTAGCTCCTAAAACCAATTTATTTAAAAAAATATACTTCCTTGTTTTTGCCAAAAACGAGGAGGCCGATAACATTATTTCAGCTTCGTAATAACTAGTATTAGACGCACGAGACTGGTTCAAATGATCTAGATCCAGGTAGCGGGCAGGTAGACCGGCAAATTATACGAACACGTCTAGCCCAGCTCTAATTATATCATTAACTATTTTCTCTTCGAAGCTAAAGTTTCTCGCCGGAAAGCACTGTACATTGATAACTTACGCATAAATTAAATAAATTTAGTGTATGGAAAACTTGCTGAGAACTTGATTTCACGGCAGATTGTTTACGTCTCTTTCGCACTAACGCTTTGCATTGCAAGCCAGTAAATCTAGATTTTAAAGTAAAAGTAACTAGTCATGTATTCCTATTTTCACTTCTGTCTGTTTCTAATCGATTGTATTTTGTAACCGATACTTACATTAGTCATTCTACCAATATTTAATAAATTCAATCCCTTTGTATTGTTTATATTAATCTCTTAGTATTGTACAATTGCATAGCAAGCGTGTAAGCACTATGTACCTACTATAAAGCTACCATTTACTGGTTTAGTCAATCATTGACTTGAATGTGCCCTGGCGGATGAGAGTATGTTATGCTCACTCAAAGGTCTCGCTGGTGATGGCGTGTGTGTTGGATCATTCAGTTCTCTTCAAAATGGTTAAGCAGAATGGTGCTGATCCATACGTCATTTTCGTGATCGGGAACCGTCAGTACGGACTGGTCATCTCTTAGCTGCCACGGCTTATTTTAATTCCTGAATAGTTTATTTTTATTTTTATCTTTTTTATTAAGGACGCTTTCTTTCTACCTCGTTCTCACATGTGTATAATTTCAAAATTAATGATGTAGGTACTTAACAAATTTTTTGTAACAATATTTTGATTTAAAAGAGTACGTATCCGTGGACTTTCTTGCCCGTTCTCCATAGGTACCTACTACGCTTTGGAATGGGCAACTAGCTTCATCTTTCTGACTGACCGACTCCTTGACAATTCAAAAGTGCCTGTAATTGTTTTATTTGAAATAAATGCTTTGGGTTTGAGTTGAGTTTAATGCTTCAAAATGTTCCAAAGAAATTATATCCACAGAGTGGTCCTGAAACAAAACTGTTCCTGCGTTTGTGTCTTTTCTATTGATCTTAAAGAGATAATGGCCCAAGCCTTCGTAGCTTGCTATAGTTTATAACTATGTATGTAAAAATCTTATTAGAACCTTGTATTTTATCGATTTAATAGGGAGTTTGTTTTTCTAATAATAGACGTTTTATCGACTATAAATGCTGACATGGCTGACACGACGACCTAAAGACTAGAGTGCCTGTTTACTTCTTACATAATAAGCTCATTGTATCTACTTATTTTCGTAATAAATAAAAGATTATATTATTTCCAGATGCGTCGTACAGCTGAGTTCAAACGCGATAACGCATCATTGCTCGAGGACTTATTGCCCGAGCAAGAAAAGGTAGCGTTCCTCGACCACAAGGTCGTGAACGTTTTGAAGGGCCGTGACCACAAGGGCAGGAGGGTTCTCGTCGTTAACGTCGGAGGTAAGCTGTTGACTCAACTATTGCTTTATTTAGGAAACTCAATTGTTACATAGAACTTTATTTGAAAGAATAAAGCTGACCTTCGGAAAAACTACGTCTGTTCCATTGATTGTTATTTAATCTTTGTAATTGTGTGTGCAAAGGGCTGGGAAACCATTACCATTCATGAAATGTACATATAACTTTGAACTTAACGAGTAATGTTTATACTTGGACGTTTAGAGGCCACGATGTTTACCTATAAAAATGCTACCCACTTCAACACTACTTGACTCTTTCAATATTTAGACTCGCCAAAAAAATGTGCCAAACGTCAACCAACATAGAATATTGAATAACGTTTGTTTAAAAACAAAAGATAACATATTGAAAATACGAATTCTACGTAGTATTAGTCACCGGGTGAGTAAGTAGATATCAATCTGTCAAAATAATATCAATGGCGTCGTGATCGTGATTGCGTCGTGCATCTCTGTCCCATAGCAGCAATACTGATAAATTGTAATCATTTATGATTAATCGTTTGACTGTACCAGTGAGACAATACATAGACGCTACGAGAACACTTTCTATTTTTGTGCTCGATGATACGATATCTCCGAGCTCGGTTGAGAATAAAAATGGTAAATATTCAAAAAAAAATCAGAATGACGCCATATTTTCCTGTTTTCTTTCAAACAATCATGACTGATGGATATTACGTATTTCAATACAACGCAGTATCAATTTCATAACCTATTTCAACAGTGTTTTGATTCACCTTTGCTTTATTTTTATATTCAGTGAAGTAGAAAACAAGTAAGTATAGGCGCCAATTGTGTGACTAGTGGGATTGCTCTTAGCTGTAGAGCTTTAGAGTCTAAAGCGACGACGTCTTAGTAATTCCGTATTCGAAGCGTGTGCGCAATATGCATAAATAGTGACAGTCGACAAGTGTGCCGCATACAAAACATTACGAAAACCCATTCTCTCCAGCTGTATATAACACAAGAGGCAGGCATGAAATAATTATCTAATAGCCTTTTGTCCTGAATACACCGACGTTTCTTCGGAAAATTAATATCTTTTAATAATGCAACTAACCGTTAATAATGTAGCGGTATTTTTTATCTGACCTCTAAAGGATCAGTGTCAATGTTTGGTTTTTCAGCAACGCAGTTTAGAAATACATGAATTTTTAAACAATCTAAAGGTCGTTCATGCTTCTCACGAGAGGTGTCCAAATATTATTTACACAACATAACAAATCATCACGCCTGTGTTCCCCGGGTAGGCAGAGGTGCACCTACAGTACATCCACAGTGAGCCAGTTATAGTCCCATGTAACAGGCGGCGAGAGAAAACCTAATAACATTTTGTCCGTCCCGGGAATCGAACTTAGGACCTCATGCTCAACAGTAGCATGCACGTAGGCTGTACATATAAATTACTATTCAATTAGGTAAACATAACTAATCGATAGTGTTATCTGACAGGTTCATGGGACCCAAAGAAAGTGAATGCTGACCAGCTGTTCAGGCTGTTCTACCTGATCCACCTGGCGGCCATGTTGGAGCCCGAGTCACAAGTCAGAGGCACCGTCGTCATCATGGACTTCAACGGCATGGGGTGGACACAGGTCAGTACAGCTACGATGCTTAATGAATTTACTTTTGTTCAGACAGCTTTTAACTGTATTTGTCGATGTAATAATTAGGCTGTGTACTTGAGTGTGTTGGCGTAGACGTTGTACTAGGTACTGAAATAATATTTGTTCATTAAATTGTTACTGCATGGTTATATTTTAATTTAATCGAACGTAAATATTTGTTGAAGTTTAATTTGTTTACAAGCAGTTGATTTACAAGTAAAATGCGGGTTTATTTAAACAAATTGTGCAATAACAACGCAGTTGCTATTTAAACCGGTCACGTACCGTAAAAATGACTGTTGCGTTCAACAAATTAAAAGTGTAACCCATTAGGCCATTACCCATCTTATATCGTTCATCTTTCGAGTTTACGTCAAGCGCATGCATGGAGTGCCGACTTTTTCATGACGAAATTATATGTCGCTATTTGTGCCAACTAACTTGTTTTGTCGTCATAATCATCCAACGATTTATTTGCTAAACTAGTTTGTGCTACTACGCAGTTCCTGCAAATGTCGCTGACTCTTGTAGCTATTGTATTAAAGTTCATTGTGGTTTGCACAAGTGTTTTGGCACAGAAAGTCCATTGCTTTTCAGGAAATTACCAATACAAATAATTCAGTCATTCTAGGTCGTTGTTTTAATCCTACTTGTGTCTGCATACGTTGTGTGCATTGTTCTTTATTATTGAAGTGGAAAATGGAAACTTTAACTGTTTCACGAGGAGATAAAAGGTGAAAATTAGATACCTGCTTGAACTGAGTGCATTGTTTGAATTGTAAATGCCTTTTGACTGTTTATTGGCAAACATCCAAACAATGTGCTGATTATCGTATTGATAACGTCATTGTTTATTTATAGTGGTGTTAAATGAAAATATATGTATAATAGGGCATAGAGATAATGACCATACTCGATATCAGTGTTGGAAGTGAACGGATCACTTTCACTGCGCGTGCGCTGCCGCGCTGATTTGAATTCATCGGCATCGTAACGAAGTGACAGCGCCGGCGCTGTGACTGTGTCACACGGCCATGTTGTGAGATACAACACCATTTGTTTAGGTGTTTTGTGGTTGATTCAATACCTACTCATTTTCCTTGATTGCTGTTGAGGTGTTGTGAGGCCAAAAACTTTCCTTCACATTCACACAAGTTACCAAGTGTATTGTAAATCTTACACTATTAGTCTTCTTACTAGGCATCTTACGCAGTCTTATGAATCTTTGGATTCTTAGTTACAGTTCTAATATCAAAAATGTGTGAAAATTTAAGAAAGAACTTTTTAGATTAGGTTAGGACATTGTACTGAAAATGTAAATATTATTGTTTCTACAACCGAGTCTCCACTCTCCACGCCAACTGGCCGAGCTGATGAATCATGAAGTCCCTAAAACAAAGTATTGGTAGGTGCCTAGCACAACGTACAAAGTGCATGTTTCTGTATGTTACGGACAAAGACATGTGTAAAGTATGTCTTAGCGTGCGTCGCTCTTTGCATTGTTCAGTTATCTTTGTTCTGCGTAGTTACGAAATAATAAAATATGCATTAATACTCCGCGTATAAGGTATATTATTATTTATTTGGTTTAACAACAGGACCTTGTACTTATAAATATTTCATGCGGTTTATTAACACTGTCTCAAAGTCGAGTAATCGGTCAAACATGTGTTATCGATACTACATCGATCGGTGCGAATTGAAATATTAAATAAATCGAGACTGCAATAATCACGAATATCTATTTGCGGAGGAGTTAACGATCAATTTAATTAATAAATAGATAGTCAAGTACCAGAGGATAACATTCCGATTTTACGACTGGATGACAAATATTGTGCAACCCTACTATGCAGATAATGGCCGTCATATAATATTTAAATAGGAATACGCAAAACGTTGCGATTCTACTGAACTTGATAACTTGATGCATTGAATATTATTAGAACGAAGTTCTTTATCGCAGCTTACGGTAAGAGCACCCTTGTAGAATTTTACACAAATCACAATTAACAACTCTTGTCTTTTAATAATAATAATAGAAATAAAATAATATAATTTGGAATGAATAACTGTGCGCACGTGTCTCATGAACGTGTGACAGTTCCTAGGGCTGAAGTGTGACTGGCGCTCCTGATATCTTGTTTCTCGCGCCCTCGCCCTCCGGTCTTTACACCCCGTCATACCGCACCGACTGCATAGAGTACTTCAGTCGGCAACACTTTATTTCATGCTACTTAAATATTAGAAAGAGACAAAGGAAGAGAGAGACAGTTTTCATGGTTGTCGAGGGTGCTGAAGCCAATAGTAAGGTAAAAATGAAAATCCAAGATGGCGGCTGCGAAAGTTTAAAAGAAAATCGGAACTTCTTACCTGACGGGTGTCCTCCGACCACACACGTTTTTATAATTAATTATAGTTGTATGTAAACAAAACGAGTAGATTACGACACGTACTTAGCACTATACTAGCTACTTAGATTGTAGCTTTGCAAACATTGAACAGGATCTAGCCTATCAGCGAATGTTTATCTTGTCAATATTGATAGTACCTATAGTAATCTGTCATTTATAAGCAGATTAGATTTTATTATATCTGTTATTATATCATCTACTAAGGGTTAAGGTTATCATGCCAGTTTTGCATGTTTGGAAAATTTGCAGTCACTCACAATGATTGTAGAGCCTCAATGCTTTATGTCTTTCTGTTTTATTGCTGACCTGAAAAGAAGGTCGCCATTTAACATACACACAAATAAACCATAGAACGCCATCTGCTACGATCCTTACATACTACTCCTTTTGCCTCGTTTACGTTCCTACATCTGAAGGGCAATTCTCGTACTTAAAAAAACGTTCAAATTCAAGTCGCAATCTCATCTCAGCGACAATTAATGTCAAAAACTTGTCAAAAATGTATGTAAATTGATTGTATTTTTGACAGATTGAGACTGAAATCAGACTGTGCACGTTCTTAAAATTACGGGAATTACCCCTCTGGTCATACACGCACGCCGCCGCGCCGGTTGCGAGTACTAGGCACCTTGCCTTTCTGGGGAACATCACCAATAAGGTCACTATATGTCCTTCTAGGGCGTTTCCACTTACATCTGCCTGCATCTGTCGGCATTTAAAATGACAAATAAACGGTATCTACCTTCCGGTAGTACCTTTAACTCTAAATTCCACGAAGCAAGGGTATACGTTTATCAATAAACACAATTAATACCTTTACTAGTCATATCACGATCGGTCAAAAAGGTCGACGATGTACGGTGTCGCCTGCTTTATATATTAGGATCTGCAAAATTAATGTACTTTGTTCACCAATCACGTAGTCGGCGTCATTGATATCATTAAACCCGTGTGAATCGCCACTACCGCGTTCTTTATCGCGTTAATGCAATTGTTTAGGTCAGGTATGGCGAAATTAAATTTATTAATGTTAACATTTATCTACGTACGTGAGCGTACATCTGATATTAATTTCCTCAGATCAACAGACTGTTTGATAAATAGATCGATTAACAATGGCTGAAACTGAATCGTTTTTTTTTTATAATTCCATGTTAAGCCTAAAGTAACGTTCAATAATGTCACGTGTACCTGCAGTCGATACTCTTCCAAACAATAGGGTAGTTCATTAAGATAATCAACTGGAGGAAACTAATGCAGATTAATGTGTAATTGTATGAACAACTGAAGATATTAGTCATCGTGATTAATAATCATCGCCCACAGGGAAAACGTACTTACTCAGGGTTTCCTCTCAAGGGGCCTCACGTCCGAGGCTGTTGATCACTCCGCAGATCGGAACGCAGTACATAAAGATCCTTCCATCTTTATCTTGATAGATTTATGGGCCCTTAGAGACTTTATCACGCTGATTTATTAAAAACAGGGGGCAAACTGTAAACATGAATGCAGCACATGATTATAGAAACCCCAAGGTAGAAATATCGTGGAGGCGATTGGCGGTGGCAATCTCTCGCGTCCGGCCCTGGTCCAGGCCATGGTACGGAGCGAGAGGGCTTGGGAAGCCGTCACCTCCTTCTGCGAAGCAGTAATGTTCGCGAAGGAGGAGGCGGAACGCGTGAGGGAGAGGCAAAATTTGTGCCCTCACGCCCCTAGCCGCCGCAGGAGACGCCCTGGGCGTCGGGAATCGCAGGCCGATTCCCGGCCACCGTAGGCGTGGGCTTGCGAACGGCGATCAATGGGCAGCTCGCCGTTCGATAGGGACCAGGCCCGGGTCGACGGCGCGTTGTGTTCCACGCGCGCCTCAAAGAGATGTCAGCACCAATGACGGGGTTTGCTAGGACCGATGCCTGCTAGGGTTGCGGAAAAGTCCGAAAGGGATACCGTGGCCCCTGGCACAGGTAACTGAAGGAACACGGGTGGGTTTTAGTCAGTAAGAGTCTGACACACCCTCCTGCTCTGCCCAGAGCGGGAGAAGTTATTTGATGACTTCCCACCCTCAAAAAAAAAAAAGGGTAGAAATATGTCGTCGGCTATATAAAAAAAAAAATGGTGTTTCATAGAAAAGTGCAATACCTACGCGGTCAAAATGTATGGAACAGCAAATATTTTTTTAAATAACCGACGAAACATTTTTACGTAGCGGGGTTCAGAATGATCTACTGAATCCATGGTAATAGGGTGCGCGACGATGTCCCTGCCACCCTGGGGCCGTACTATGACGTGTTAATTCCATCATTGTTCCAGCGTGAAAGAGAGACGGAGCTATACATGACCGATAGCACTATCTCTTTTTCACAACGGAATCATGATGGCGTTAACAGCTCATAGTACGGCCCCTGTATTAATATAATATAATATATTATAATCTTTATTTATATAAAAACACATTGCAGTACATATAACAGTTTTCACAAAGTAGGTAGTATTAAATCTCTGGCAATCAAGTGGGTGACGTGCTGTTCTCCTTGATAGGCTATGAAATAGCCTGTATTAAGGGGCTGATAACAGCTAAAGCGCAGTCACTGTCGGAATGCATAGAAAAGAAAGAGAAACGCGATGACACAAAGCTGGTAATTTATTGCAAAATATGAAGCAATTCTCTATTTACCAAAAACCTATTGATTGAACAAAAAAATTAAAACACTCACGTTAATATGTTGCTTGAAGACCAATCAGAAAAAAAAGAGAACGATGGCATGTAGGTATATTAGTATGGTTTTTAGTCGTCAAAACAAATTTATAGAGGTATCTTTGTGACTTTTTTCTATCATACCTAATTATTTGTATTATGTTTTCAACACACTATCTAACTAGCATATATCCTGAAGAATATCATATAGTTTTCTGATTTTGTTTACTGCAGTGGATCATATACTTTTAGGCATTATAAAACTTGCGTTTCGGTCATGTAGTCCCCTTAAGGAGTAACAGTGCCGATCTCCTCTAATTGTGTTACTACAATTTTATTTTTACAAAATATACAATTTTATTAAACAACTAAGTAACATGTAGGTATTAACTAACCGCAGTATTACAGTTCTAAATAACGAATATTACGAAAATCGAGCGGATATTGGGTAAGCTCAGCTAGCCGTTGATTATAATCGAGCCTCTAGTACCGCGTCCGCGACGCCATTTAGGACAACATAAACATTTAGCTTAACTGAAGATCAATATTTTAGTTAAACATCCTGTATCCGATATGGGAGGATGGGAGGAAATGGGTTTTCCTTTAGGTACTTACATTTGTTAAGGACGACGGTAAATACGACACGGACGTTGGGTAAACAGTTGATATGGTTCCACTTGTTTGCTCCTCAATCCGAAGTTCTCGACCTTTGTGGCCAGTGCAGCCGCAACTGGGTCGTGATATATTGAAATTGGGTCTAGTGTCTAGCAGGGATGCAATCCTATTTTTCATATGCATCAAGTGTCTAGCAGGGACGCAATCCTCTTTTTATATTGCGTCTAGTGTCTAGCAGGGATGCAATCCTCTTTTTAAATTGCGTCTAGTGTCTAGCAGGGATGCAATCCTCTTTTTAAATTGCGTCTAGTGTCTAGCAGGGAAGCAAACCTCTTTTTAAATTGCGTCTAGTGTCTATCAGGGATGCAATCCTCTTTTTAAATTGCGTCTAGTGTCTAGCAGGGAAGCAAACCTCTTTTTAAATTGCGTCTAGTGTCTAGCAGGGATGCAATCCTCTTTTTAAATTGCGTCTAGTGTCTAGCAGGGATGCAATCTTTTTACACTTACATATTATAAAAAAATTATATCGTTTTTTATGTCTTCTGTGTGGCCGTGTGGGTCTTTTAGTCTACGCAAGCGATTTTGATGTTGTTTTCAACATCATTTAGAGAATTTATTGCGAAAGGTTTATGTGTTTAATACATTAATACTGAACTTACACAGGGTAAAGGTAAGTCGTAAAAACCGTGCGGAGCAGGGCTGGTCGCTAGTACGTACCTACTATAAATAACTACGCCGCGCAAATCGCTTTTCATTGCGTAGAAGTACCAAGAAATAAAGATATTGTAAAAGACGTGTTATGACGTGTGATAATGATTTATTGGTATAAATCCTTTTGATAATTTTTCATTAAAACTAGATGTAGTAATTACATTATTTTATTGCTCAAACACGAATTCCTTAGGAATTAAAGATTATCTTCTGATCCCTAGTCTTTATAAAATGAAGATAGCATTGTTACAAAATGGTGATAACGAAGCCATGTGGTCAGGATTGTTGATTAATTTAGTGTCTAGGTGATATTCTTGTTTAATTGAGTATTAAGGCTCTTTGAAATATTATTATAATATTTCTTACATACATCCGAATTTAGCCAAATTGCTCATTTGTTATGATGAATCAATTTTCATTAAACGTTTTTCCTCCTTTCGTCATTGTTGGTTTGTTAGGTACTTAAGTATTAGGAATATATTTTTATTTCCCTGGGCCTGCAGTCTCGACATAGTTAGCAATCGTTTTCGGTTGCTAAGTCCTAACAATCCAGATTCTATGTAAATGTTGATGTAAATGTTTGGTAGTCTCGACACTCAAATTTATCGGTTGTTACCTACCGGTACCTACCTAAAATACCAGTAACAACCGATAAATTTGAGTGTGGAGACCACCACATATCGTTACATCTGGATTGTTAGGACTTAGCAACCGAAAACGATTGCTAACAGTAACTATGTCGAGACTGCAGGGGCTGGTCATTATGTTTTGAATCAAGCTGAGGGTAATCACGACGGTTCTCAAACAATCTGTCAATACTTCTTCGACACTGCTCCCTGTTGCATGTAACGTTTGTGGATTAGTCATAAATTACAATAATAGATTGAAAACATGGTATAAATATAATATGATATTTAATCCATAACATCACCTTGACCGAAGAGCTATAGCACTCATTAGGGATCGTAAAAGGGAATATTATCCTTTTATTAATAAAGAACAAGAACATATATCATTCAGTCAACATCGAGCCTATTTGTAGGAGTCAATGAGGAATCAAGTTACTAACGAAGACATCTTAATGCGTTGTCATTTATGCATTTAATACAGAATAGAACCATATTGTTGCTTACGAATATCCTTCATGCCATATAGGGGAATACCGTGAGGCAGAGTAGCGTTAGAGGCATACAAAATGTATTTGAGAGCTGCGATTGCACGGATCACTGACCGACGTCTCCCAAGGCGGAACCGATGGTTGGTCGCGCTTGCCAAGCCGTAGGGCGTAGGTTATCAACTATATTCGGTCACTCACCCACCCACTTCGCCAAATGACGTCTAATCGAGCTGATTAAAATTACTCATAACGATTTATTGTCTGTAGAAGTTCCACAAGTTATCGCTTCCATGTTCACATAATAAGCTAAAAATATAAAGAGCCGCTTATTAAGCCACTTCAATATAAAGAACCCTCAAGGAAAATTGGCTTCTATTCTTAGAAACAGTGGGTTACTTATCCAACGATATGTTACTAGGTAAGAAGATTTTTTTGCGGTCGTGATGCGGTTACTATCGATATGCCCTGAGGTCAGGTGTCAATCATCCTGCGAATATCCAACAACTTCAAATTATCACGAAACAGGAAAATATATAGAGCTGTGAGATGGGATTTTGCAAGAAAGAACTTTTTTAAAGTCCCTCATGACCAAAACAGACAAATTGATGATCAAAACAGGATTCTCAAGAATGACTTTGAAATCTGTAGACTAGTAGAGTTGATCGATAGCGCTCATAATGTTGTTAGATCAGAGGGGCAATTCTCGTACTTGAGAAAACGTTCAAATTCAAGTCGCAATCTCATCTCAGCGACAATCAATGTCAAAAACTTGTCAAAAATGTATGTAAATTGATTGTATTTTTGACAGATTGAGACTGACATCAGACTGTGAATGTGCTTAAAATTACGGGAATTACCCCTCAGGTTCAAATTTCAGAAACAGTCTAAAATTTAATTCACATGACATACTTATCTCCTATTCCAACTTGTCCGCAGACAATGGGCCTAACGCCAGCGTTCTCCAAGCGCCTACTGACCTTCATCCAGGATGCCATGCCTCTCCGGCTGAAGGAGGTGCACTTCGTGAAGCAGCCCATGATCTTTAACGTTGTATGGAATATGTTCAAGCCCTTCATCAGGGAGAAGCTTAAGAACAGGGTAAGTAGCATACACTTGCGTCGTTTTTACATACATATATTATATTAAATCGTGAATTGAATAGGTTTGCTAAAAGACCGCTACACACTGAAAGAGTGGGAAGAACATAGGGTGGCAGGGACGACGCGCAAACTGAAACCATGAATTCAGCCCATCATTCTAACCCAAGCGTAGAAAACCGTCAGTGATCAAAAAAAAAAAAAAAAAAAAAAACTGCTGTTTCATAGAAAAGTGGCGGTCTAAATGTATGGGACAACAAATATGTTTTTAAATAGCCGACGAAAAATTTCAACGCATGTTCAGAATCATGACATTGACACAATTTGACATTGATGCATTTTATACACGGTGACATTTGAATCACAGTTTTGCTAGAACAAACGTTGTTCTGACCATGGTCTACAACCATTGTAAAGCATCCAATAGAAAAAAAAAGCGTCATTGGTTTTCGAAAAAAACACAAAAAAAGCAATGTTAAAAAAATGTCGGGATTATCGTTACGCCCTACAACACAGACACTGCGGCTGCGGCTGAATGCAATATCGCTACCGTGATGAGTACTTTGATGTTACGCGGTTAATGTTTCAAACATTATTACGTTTGAGCAACATAAGACTAATTTCAGAACGCCTAGATTAGATTGTTATAATAATATATTTGATGCTGTAGAATGGTAGTAGACCATGGTCTAAACAACGTTTGTTCTAGCAAAACTGTGATTCAAATGTCACCGTGTATATACTATCACATGAGTATTGGATTTACTTTGTAAAGTATTCTAATATTATTTTAACTATTGTGAATGTGAGAACTATGTCGGTCATTGCTTTTATTTTATTTTTCTCTCTTAGATTAATCATGATCTGGCAATTTGAGTAATTTATGCGGCCTACTCAAATATCCTTTCTTTGATATTGTTCGTCCAATCGTTGAGGTCCTTAAGTTCTGAGTTGAGCTGTACGATTGCTGAAAATTGCGTGCACTGACTGGACAGGTCCACTCAATCTGTGTGGTTCTTTCCTCAAAATACCATTTCAGACATCGATCTACATAGCCTTCACATAATCTGACCAAGATTCTGTCTGGACTTTAAAGAGACTGTGATCTCTGAGTTTGTTTCGGCCTTTCTTCTCAGAGTAGTCAGATAGGAAAAGCCGGCCTCATCTAGTTTAAAAAAATATGATTGACGTGTAAAAGTGTTTGTACAAACCTACTTACAGAAATAAAATCATTTATCACGCCTACTGAATTCTTGTTAACACGTTGCGCGTTGACGTCCCTGCCACCCAGTATGTTGCCATAATCTATTGAATCAGTGACTGCAGAAAAATTATTATGAACCACATAGAACGCTTTACTGCTGTCCATTCTCTTGACGTAGCACGCAAATGGCTCTCATCGATAGTGTCATTCTCAGCAAAGATGAATTTAGCTGAGATAACACAAACATTTTTTGGGGATGATATATGGAAACATTTGTGATTTATGAATATTTTCACACAATTAATGTAGGTACTTAATTAAAACATGCGGAAATGAAAACAAAGAAATTTCAAGTTCATTCCAAGTATGAGTTGTCATTTTATCACTGTGCTACTTAATATTCACGATTTTGTTGAGTGGTTCTTCAAAGCTGTCAATGAACCCAAGCTTGGTAAAGTACACACGATTGTGCTGATTTGCGATATTGGATGGTTAAGGACACTCATTGCTCTTACATATTATTTAAATTGCACTTGAGTCTGTGTAATTAATTAAATAGTTATCAGGAAGTTCATCATTGTTGCTATCAGAAATATTAACATTCACATTTTATGCAGTTGCGTTGTCTTTCCCTTGCCTTGTATTAGAAGCTTGCGCAATGGTACACTTGACTAACTTTGCGTAAAGCTGTTTCTAACATAACTTATAAAATTAAAGATATTTATTAATTATCATCAGACTTGGGTAGCGTAACGCCATCTAGCTTTAGTAGGCGGTAACTTCTTCACAATCTACGTAGAGTCGATTGCATGCCAATCTTTGCCTATATTATTGGGACTCTTGTAACTAAGTTATAGGTCATTATCTCCTAGCTAGACGGTCAATATTACAGGCAGCAACCTATTGTTGATTTTTCACCGAATTCAGTGTTCAAAATTTCTTATACATGGTATCCTTCTTTCCAGATTTTCTTCCACGGCTCCAAGATGTCGTCCCTTCACAAGCACATGGCGGCGACAAACCTGCCGTCCGATTATGGCGGTGAGCTTCCCGCCATTGACTACTCAGGTGCCGAGTGGTACCCCGTCATCAACGACGTCTTGCCGCACATCAACAACTGGAACACCTGCGGATTCACCAAGAAAGCGTAGGCCACATCTAGTAGACAGTAGATTTGTATCTGCCATCCGTGGTTAGAGTCGAATATTTCAGATCAGTTTTTTAGTACAACATATTTATGACCTCAGGGTTTTCTGATTTGAGATGTTCAATCTGATTTTCCTATTCTGTTGCCGCGAACTAATCTTCTAATCAAATTCCAAAATGCATTTCTTCTTTACCAAATAAAAGACATTTCCAGTGAATCACGTTTGGCAGACAACGCCTGTTTATACTATTCTCAATGTAATTTAGTTTTATAATTTCTTTAAGACTTAAACAAAGTGAAGTACGTGTTCGAATAGCCGTTGTTCTGGCTTAGAGTGGTGATTAGGTAATCGTTAGATAATGCCATGTGCCCGAGCACCAGTAGTATAATACTTGAGCTCTTCCATAATCAGGGTTCTTTATTATGTAAGTATAGATATTACCAAATTTAGAATTAAAATGAAGAAATTCAAAGAAGACGATAGCTGGTAGCTTAACATAGTTCCAAAAATTAAGAGTGCGTAAATGAATAACAAATATTATGTGATATATATAGACAAGTAATGTAAGGCTATAACTTTAAGGCTATTTGTTAATTGAACGACACAGGCTAGATAGCTGCGGTTGAGCAATCAATAGTATGTTTCATCTATGCAGGTTTTAGGTAATTTTTATATGACTGTACAACAACTGGTTGGTTCATATTATATTTAGAATAATTGTTTGTATGTGGTACATAAGGAATGTTTATTTCCTTGGGGATGTGAGCGAAGTTCATGACTTGTTGGTAAAAACACTTTGTATCGATAGCAGAGTTGTTATTTATTTAGAATTATATATAATAATATGTTCCCGTTGATTGTGCACAACTCGCATGTCGATAAGGCTGTGACAGTGACGACGTAAGGGGCCAGTTCTAACCATTTAACCACCAAATGTAGTGTACCTACCCAACTCAACATCTACTGTACGTTAGATAATATTTTAAGAAATTGGATGATCGATGTTATGTAAATGACAGTATACATTCTTTGATAAACTATCAATTTAAATTCCTAATTGCAATTGTCTGGCATATGTAATTTTTGCATATTAACAGAAGCTTTTTAATAGAACTGTTGATGCACTGAATAGCTTTTCGTCGCATTTTATATCCATCTGATCGCGAATGATAGTTTATTGAAGAATGTTCTATAGTTCATCCGCGAAGTGCCTCCTCCCGTGTGATTTGATTACGCATCCTTTGTGGTCTATGGGTGCACATTCACCAGCCTCTAACAGGTGTTGATACCTCTTTTGAGCATTCAAAGAGTTACTTTAGTAATTAAGTGTAAGTTTTATTGCGATATTTCGGAATGTCTTCGAGAAAAATGTGACATTTGTGCTTATGTCTGTAATGTCGACATGGTTTCTCTTGTGATGCCCAATGTACCTTTGGTAGACGCGTTCCAAACATAATTTTTGTATTGTTTTTATATGTTTGTAATACTTTTATTGTACGAAAGATGATAATACCTGATTTGCTCAATATACATATGTTTGTTACAAATGCATCCAATTCCTTATGCGTTTCGTTTAGGTAGGTATTAATAAATAAAATTGTAAAATATTTTTTTGTGTTTTCGTTTGAGTCCGTTCAATAGATACCTAGGTTCGATTCAGAATTTCTCACATTACGCTCCTTTCCAGAACTCCATACAAATGCAGAATTATTACACTATTATACTAACAATTTCAATGCTACCATTCCGGATGTATGTGTGTATGTATGTATGATGTCCTAGCCACATAGTATATTCAAAAAATATTCTGCAGTGATTATAGTGTACCTAAAGCCGGGGAAATGACGCCGAATTTCAGGCTAATTTAAAATGTGTTTTTTTTTTCATTTATCGGTTAGGATAGTGGAGGCTCGTGGTTAAGTTATAACAGCTGCATAGGTCGATCGATCAGGTTCAGCTACGCTTGCCGTGGTTGGTCCGTGGATGGGTGACCATCTTTACATCTTTCCGGGCCTCGGAAAGCCCGGCTGTCATTCGTAGATCTTAGAGAGTCGTTACGGGTCTTCAGAAGCCCGAACGTCTGAAAACCAGTCTTGCCAAGGGGTATTGTACTACCCAGGACTGGGTTGTGGAGATCGCTCCTTATAAATGATAAATTATTTTATTTCTGTAAGTAGGTTTGTATACACAGTAATTATTTAATTAATTACACGTCGGCGTTTTCTATCGGATTACTCTGAGAAGAAAGGCCGAAACAAACTCAGAGATCACAGTCTCTTTTAAAGTCCAGACATAATCTTGTTCAGATCATGTGTAGACCACATGGTCTTCAACACACACCAATCACCAATGTATGTCATAGATTGGTGATTGGTGTGTGGCTTTTTGAGGAAAAACCGCACAGATTGAGTGGACCTGTTCAGTCAGTCGTGCAGCTCAACTCGGAGCTTAATTAAGGACCTCAACGATTCGGCGAACAATACCAAAGAATGGACATTTGGGTAGGCCGCATAAATTACTCAAGCTGCCAGATCATAATTAAAACTAACTGAGCAAAAAAAAAAGCAATGACCCACATAGACCTCACACTAAAATACTAGTATTCAGCTGTATCCGGTGAGACTGGAAGCCAACCCTATCATTGTTGAGAAAGGGCTAGGCTGATGATGATCTTTAGGATAGTGACGGGGGAGTATGTAAAAACGTATACCGTGAAAAGTGTACCCTGAGTGTAGGTACGTTTTTTAAAGAAAACTTGTTACAAAGAGTTTTGTATGAAGTATTTGTCGAACAGATTAGGTATTACAAGTAGGTCAGTAAGTTTGAGAAAATTTATGTATATTGTCTTGCTTTATTGTGGTCAATTTTCGTGTAATAATGTCAGATAGAGTCTATGAATAAAAGTTAAACTAAATTTAATTCTGTTACATGTTGTTTTAATTTTATATTTATCGAAATTTCCGTGGAGTGAAATGTTTAATTCTGAAAAAATATGTTGGTTTTAACCAATTTTTTGCCTCAATTTTTTATCACAAAACACGCGTTATTTTTTTGTTGCGGTCCTGATTTTTTTTTAATTTTTATTATTATTTGAAGACCTAAGTTCAAAAACACGATTCAAGAAAAAAAACGATGTTAACATTTAGTGCACGGTTCAAACCTAATCGCCCCGGCCTAAAAATCTGAAATACCTAAATAATGTATCTTTCGTTTTTAGTGTTCATTTTATTAACTTTTTTTGTTTTTACCCCAAATAAAATATTTTTCTTTCTTTC
Organism: Brachylomia viminalis; assembly: GCA_937001585.2. Classification (NCBI taxonomy): domain Eukaryota; kingdom Metazoa; phylum Arthropoda; class Insecta; order Lepidoptera; family Noctuidae; genus Brachylomia; species Brachylomia viminalis. The sequence goes on from OW443301.2 coordinate 7,351,479, forward strand.
ATTCTTTAAGTGGATAATTCGTAAGTAGCAATAGTCTACGTATATTTTCAAGCTCTACTTATTACACAATAGTTAACGAGTTGGTTTATATCGACTTCCAAAGTGTAGCGTAACCAAGTGCTTAATTAATGACTGCCTTGTGATTACTTTGTAGCACTGTTCTCCTTAATCCACTATCAACTCTTTCTTATACAAATGGCTGTGCTGTTGACAAGCTACTATGTACGATGTACAAAAAACCGCCAAAACAATGAACGACTATATTGCACAGAAGATTATCGCAACGGATGCTGGTTTCCGAGGCGATGTCGCATGGACCTCATGGTGACGTAAAAATTATAAATAGCATTGAACAGTGCGTCCACTCAACAATTACCAGTAAATACGACATTTGGATGACATTGACAGATTACCTAGTAACTGAGTCCGGGGGCTCCAGTTTTGTCAGTGATTGGCTTTTACTGTTTAGCAATGAAACGATGATGTTTTCAAAGTGAAGGTGAGGACGCCGTGGCGTCTCTCTAGCCACTCCTTAAAGAGGGAACTTATCGCCTCAATTGTGGCGTGCCCAGCGCTGGGTTGCGACAATTGCACTCTCCATGCCGCCCTGAGATGAGTATGCTGTACCTCAAGGGACTATTCTGGGACCTTTAAATATCATTCAATTTCAAGTTTGACGTGGGCTTATGCTTGTCTTAAAAATTTAGTTTTCTATCTGAGTTACTTGAGTTACAGTAACAGTAGTTGGCATTGTGTCCAACGGAAGAGCACCATTTAATTGACGCCTAAGCAAATGGCTTAGTTCCTCGCTCCCATAATAAGGCTTGTCACTATAAAGATTAAGTAGAAGTAGGTACTAAAGAAGGTATCTGTTTCTGGTTATTATTTTTCACTTGCTAACTAATTATAGCTCAACCGCTTAACTGAGACGTTGCCTGAGGTAGCTACGCGGTCCAACTGAGAGGACTCTACACAGCGTGTCTTGAGCGGGGCCAGTTTCCCACTTTGAGGAAATCTGGTCGTCTGGTCCTGCTCAGGAAAGCGAGGTGGGGCTGCCGACTCGCCGTACGCGTATCGGCCCATATTGCTGCTAGACGAGGTGGGCAAGCTGTTTGAGCGTATTATCGCAGCCCGCCTCGTCGGCCACTTGTGTAGAGAGGGGCTGGACCTGGACGACAGCCAGTTTGGTTTTCGGCACGGGCGCTCCACCATCCACGCTGTGTCGCGGGTGAGAGTCCTGGCGGAGGAAGCTGTGTCCCGGGGTGGGGTGATGTTGGCGGTGTCCTTGCGCATCTCCAACGCCTTCAATACCCTGCCCTGCGCTGAAGGGAGGCACTGCGCTATCATCGGGAGCCTCCCTACCTCCACCACATCGTTGGGGCTTATCTGTCGGAGAGGTGTGTCACCTACGTGGGACGTGATGGCGGAAACCAGCGCCGCATGTCGTGCGGTGTTCCACAGGGCTCGGTCCTAGGCCCGCTCCTGTGGAACTTCGGGTACGACTGGGTGCTGAGGGGCGAGCTCCAACCGGGCGTAGACCTGACGTGTTATGCAGATGACCCGCTGGTCACTGCTCGGGGGAGCTCGTACAGGGAGGCAGCGTTGCTGGCGACGGCTGCGGTCTCACAGGTGGTGGGCCGCATACGTCACCTGCCTGGCCTGGAGGTGGCCCTCAGCAAGTCGGAGGCCATGGTGTTTCATGGCCCCCGGCGGGCGCCACCACCCGGCTCGCACATCGTGGTCGGGGGGGCTCGGATCGCTGTCGAGTCCACCATGAAGTATTTAGGATTGGTGCTCGACAGCCGGTAAGACTTCGCGCCCTACTTCCAACGGCTGGCGCCCAAGTTGCAAGGCGCGGCTGGCGCGCTCGCAACGCTGCTTCCCAATCTCTCCCAGTTTAGGGGAGATTGGCCTGTTGGCGGCTCTACGTCGGGATCGTGCGATCTATGGCCCTGTATGGGGCCCCGGTGTGGGCCTCTGACCTGACGGCCGGCAGCATCGCAATTCTGTGCAAGCCACAGAGAGCGATGGCCGTCAGAGTCATCTGGGGGTATCGCACGATCTCCTACGAGGTGGGCTGCGTACTGGCCGGATCCCCGCCCCGGGACCTCGAGGCGAAAGTACTCGCGTCATTGTAACAGTGGCGCGAGGAAGCGAGGGCGTGGGGCGAGGGACCGATGCAGTGACACATGAAAGAAAGAAAGAAAGAAAAGAAAAGAACGAAAAATAGGTTTATTTGTCACAGAAACACGTGCATACAAAAAAGATAATTAGCTCTAATAATAGAAAAAAAAAGTAAAAATAACAAAGAGATCTCTAACCGCGAGCACAAAACAGAAATATCCGACAGCTGCACGTCAAAGGCTTCCACTCAGCATGATGCTGTGCTATGGGGGACCCACAGCACAGCGCTGATTTTCAGTGGTTACCCGAAAAGGACGTACGGAAACCTTGTCAGGTTCAATGATTGGCACTAAGTACTTATAACAAAATAAAATAAAACAAACAGTAAGCACTTAGAATACAAAGCAACTACATAAACAAACAATTATTTAAACAAATATTATTAGATAACATCAAAATCTATTAATCCGCAGGTATTACCGTGCGCACACAATTAATGCGGCGACTCTCACGGCCTACCTCTCACGGCCTCGTCACCATCGAGGCGGTCCGGCAGGTGCTCGAGCACTGGCTCGGGAGGAGGCACGGCTCCCTGTCCTTTCGGGCGACGCCGGTGCTCTCGGGGCATGGTTGCTTCGGGAAGTACCTGTGTCGTATAAACAGGGAGCCGGACGCCCGGTGTCACCACTGCGTCGACTGCCGGGAGGACACGGCGCGGCATACGCTGGCAGAGTGTGCCGCTTGGGAGGAGCCGCGCCGTGCCCTCATCTCAGAAGTAAGCAGTGACTTGTCGCGGCCGGCCGTAGTCGAGGCGATAGTCGGCAGCGACGACTCCTGGGACGCGGTGGTTTCCTTCTGCAAAACAGCCGTCTCGCATAAGGAGGCTGCGGAAAGGGAGAAGGAGACCTCGTCCACTCACCCGGCCCGCAGAAGGCGTACCGGGTGTCGGCGGAGGGCGGACAACGCCTTCTTCCAGCCCCCCTAAATGGGTCCAGGGGCGACGGACTCAGGGACGTCCGTCGCCCCCCACACATCAGGACCCGAGGTGGCGGCGCGTAGTATTCCACGCGCGCTCCTCTTAGACGTCGCGGGGGGAGTCAAACACCTCACTCCTCCCCCAGACCTGAAGATGCCCGCAGTGGCGGGCCGGCACCAGTAGGGGGTTGCGGAAGGATCGTACGTTCCCGCGACCCCCGGTGTAGGTGTGAGATGGAACACCGGGATGGTTTTTAGTCAGTAAGAGTCAGACAGACCCTGCCGCCCGCCCTAGGGCGGCGGACAACCATGAGGATTATCCAACCCGGAAAAAAGGTAGTTGCGCGGTGCGGGAGGGGGGACATTGTTACAAGTTGACGAATCACTGAGCTGTCGCATCACGTCACCACACCCCTCCCGCACCGCGCAGCTACCTCAGGCTACGTCTCTGTTATGCGGTTGGCCTATAGTTGCTAGTGGGTACACACTCCTGTTTTAATATTTATCATGTGAAGAGTATCGACAAATAAGCCAAAAGATGCTGTTTGTTTTAGTACAGGCGCTTAGTTAATTGCGGTAAAGTCCTCAATAGGATACTACGTTCATAGTCTCCTCCTCGGTCGCTCACAATACCTACATGCTTTTGACATCCAGTCTTAGAGCACTGAATTACTTTTGCACGTAAATATCTACTAATTTCTTCATGTATACACTATAATGAAACACAATAACCTACCTACGATTAGTAACTGCAAAGGAATTCAATAAACCTATAAGTATCTTGTTTAACTATAAGGCTTCCTTATATAGAAAGGAACAGCTAAGATGTGCTTGAATATAATATGGTTTATCTTAATAGATCTTGAATTCAAGGCAGGTCGAGGGGATACCTTTTGTTAGAATTTGTGTTATACCTTTGTTACTATGTCAACAGCGGGAAACAAGAGAAAAACCTTCAGTAAACAGGAAATATATAAAATAATAAAGGTACCTATATCCTATTCAGAGCACATATTTACATAGTATATGTTTTAAATTCTATAGTGCATTGAGAATAGGCATTTGTTTAGAGCACAAGTGAATGGCGCCGCCACCATGGCGTGGTGGTGGGATACCGTTAAGATGGGCTTACGATGGCCTCTCCAATAAGCACAATATCGTGGCAGCCGGTGCGCGGACGCTCGTGCTTACCTCTATAAAATAAATACAACTTTTAATAATCGGTTCAAACGCTTCGGGAACTTAGACGCGAGCGCTACAACCACAAAGTTTTTTTTTTGATACGCTCCTTTGTCATCAGTGATAAAGTAACTAATTATTTTAATCTCTCGCGCGTATATTTAGTAACATTGTAAAAACTGTGTCGAGTGTCCAACTGACAACAATCTGCTGACACGCGTTATAAGTCAGACATCGATTATCTGCTAACACCAACAACAGTGCAAAGTCAGCGATTTTCAAGAAGATTATTCGTAAATTTATAGTGAAAATTAATACAAATTAAAAATGGAGATACAGTTCGGATCTGATGGCGTCCCGTTTGTGACATGGGGCGGTAATAAAATAATGCTGGAGCTTAACCCGATAGACGATGAAGTTTGTAAGGAAAAGGCCGAGAAAGAACTGAGAGAAACTCCGGAAGTGGTCGAGCAAGCTTTGATAGAGTTACGACAACTTTTAAAAAGTAAGTCAACTAAATTATTTAATTAATGCTATAATAACATTTCAGAAAAGTTATTATTTATTTAAGGAAAGTATAAATTACTTTGAGTCCGTACATATGATTACTTAGTATCATGTTGATTACATTTTATCAAAATTTATATCTATCTATCTGTTTGTTACCTAATTAGCACAAATAAAAACAATTTTTTTCTGAACTCTTGGTTCTTTATATTGATTATGTGCTTGAGTACCTAGAGGTTTATGTCTAGGTCTCATAAATAACTTTGTGCAATTATCGGGAAATAAATCTACGTATACCTACGTATTGCATGCTAAAGCGAAGTAGGTTATAAGAACGTTAGTAAAAGTGACTATCGACAATATTTTATAGTTAGGTAATTACGTTTGTTTATTATGAATAAGTACCTACTGTCTAATATACTTTAGCATTTCGTATTTCTGTTCTAAGATTTTGATTGATTACATCATAGATTATTGTTCAGTTAAGTAGTAATATAAAGTTATCAAAAACTAAATGCAGAAATACGAAATGCTAAAAAGTGAGTCATTGTAAGTGAAGCGAGAGTTGGCACAATATCAAAGTGCACGCGTGTGTAAAACGAAAGTTAGTATTAAAATGAGATTTTAATGCTTTTCCTTTCACATCTCGAACAGAAATGTTATAAAAACTAAACGAGAGAATGTTCGTACAGTTCTCTAAACGTTATACGCAAAGTAGACAGAACGTTGGAAAATGACTACTCTAACAAAGTAACCTACTGTTTGTGCATATAATATTATGTACTTGTTATCTACATACCTTAGGTAATTTACTTTTTTGCTGCTCTTTTGCATACCTAACCAACCTACATCAGAAAACAATGAAGATTAACTACTGGCAACAAACTAAATGTAAAACGATGGATCGTTTTCCGGTTAACAGGACATTATAACCAGTGATTGGATATTCGGATGCATTTTATTTTTATTTTTTTATAAATAAGAGACAACACAAGGTCTTCAGGTCCCGAACTTGGTAGAGCCTGTACTACGGTAACCTGATGACTGATATACATATGTACTTATATACATATACACACCCAGACACAGGTCAAACAGACAAGTTCATGCAAATTTACTTAATTTATTATTTACTTAATTTATTTAATTTCATCAAAATTTACCAAAAGTTTATTTTTAGCTATGAAAGCATGGAAGCGGCTTCTTATTATTTATTTTTTTAATTTATCTTATCTTGACGTTGTTTGCTATGGCAGTTTGGTATCTACCTACCTACCTTACAATATTAGGTAGGAAGATATGCATCCGATTCTACAGTCAGAAAAAACACAAAGGAGATTGGCAGAAACCCATGTATTTTCAGTATCACGTACAGGCTTACCGTTTCATAGAATGAATACATGGATTTGAATGCTACAATAGAGTATAACAAAATATGTAATGGTAAGACATACATTAGACTTGGGGATATTAAATTGATTTATACATAACCTCAAAATGGACCACCAAAAATAATGCTTGGTAACTACCTATTTATGTAACTCAAGGCAGACCCTTATAAATCATACATTTCACTCAGATAAAGTATCCACTTTATCTGATTGTACTTTAAAAACTATAGATGGATTTTTGTCTAGTAAGATTTTAAAGTAGGGTTTTCTAAGTTGCGATAAGAAAACGGCAAATAAAGATAAGAAGATTTTTAATTATTTTAGGCCATCCAATAGCTATAAAATAAATAAATAAATTCTTTATTTCGCAAAAAAGTGAACAATAACACTAGTAACTATGATACGTTATGAACTGTGTTACCAGTTTGTTATTTTAATTTTAAAAACTAGCGTATTTTGAACTCTGGTACTCAAAGTAAGATCTGACTTGTATTATGAGTACCAATGTTCCAACAAAAGTTATTACGTTAAGTTATGGCGTCAATATAATAGTAATAACGTACCTTTTGCGGGATTCGAATCCGCATACAATAATTATGGTCCATGGTCCATCCATAAGATGGTCGTCAACATAATAAAAGTTAATGAACAATTTAAAATATAAATAAAAAATAAAACCATAGTATTTATTCTTACTTTATCAAGTTTTTATTCTAATGTTAACAATAGGTACATTATCAAGAAATACTGCAGGGGGAGTTGTTCCTTCGTGTCGAGCGTAAGCTAAATACCACACTACACTCATGACATGTGAACAAAAACCCACGGTTCTGAGTCCTACTATAAGTGATTAACTCATTTAACAATAGGTACATTATCAAGAAATACCGCAGGGGGGGTTGTTCCTTCGTGTCGAGCGTAAGCTAAATACCACACTACACTCATGACATGTGAACAAAAACCCACGGTTCTGAGTCCTACTATAAGTGATTAACTCATTTAACAATAGGTACATTATCAAGAAATACCGCAGGGGGGGTTGTTCCTTCGTGTCAAGCGTAAGCTAAATACCACACTACACTCATGACATGTGAACAAAAACCCACGGTTCTGAGTCCTACTATAAGTGATTAACTCATTTAACAATAGGTACATTATCAAGAAATACCACAGGGGGGGTTGTTCCTTCGTGTCGAGCGTAAGCTAAATACCACACTACACTCATGACATGTGAACAACAACCCACGGTTCTGAGTCCTACTATAAGTGATTAACTCATTTAACTCATCATCATCGATTTAGGTTTATTGTAAGGCAACACTGACGTAACACGTTTAATTGGCTCTATTTTATGCGTTTTGTTTTGCGTTAGTACGTTTTGTTTCCGTAACGGGGCTGCACCGTAAAATCATGTTTTTTTAATTACTCCCAACAATTGTTAAAACATTTTAGCTTGGAAAATAACTACGGATATAAGACCTATAAAATTTGCATATAAAGTAGATTTTGAAACGTTTGGATTTGATGAGGTACCCAACTCGCCAATCTCCTTTGTCGATTCTGGAATCGCGGGATTTTTACGATCGCTACAAAACTGCATTGCATATTAGCCAAAATCTCAACTTTAGGTGAATACGCATCCGAATATCCGTTCTCTAGTCATATTAGCCAAAATCTCAACTTTAGGTGAATATGCACCCGAATATCCGATCACTAGTGATGACGTAACATAACATCACGCCTGTAATTCGCGAAGGGTTGGGCAGAGGTGCTCCCACACGCCAATCATGTTTAAGTCGCATGTAACGGACGGCGAGCCTATCGCCATCAACCGAGCACCAATCCTGACTCCAGGCTGCTACTGAGACATTCCTGATGAATAAACCCAAACTCAAAGCATTTATTTCAATTAAACCATTTACAGGCACTTTTGAATTGTCAAGTGGTCGGTCAGTCAGAAAGATGATGCTAGTTGCCCATTCCAAAGCGTAGTAGGTACCTATGGAGAAGAACGGGCAAGAAACTCCATGGACACTCTTTTAAATTATATTGTTACATAAATATTAGTTACATCATTAATATTGTATATAGGTATAATTATATGTGAGAACGATGTAAATAAGACGTATACATTGAGTGTCCAGTGTACAGCTAATATAAATTCAAACAAAACAATCCATAATAAAATAATTAAAATAAGCCGTGGTGGCTAAGATAGGACCAGTCCCAACTGACAGCGCCCGTTCACGAACATGACGCATGAATCAGCACCATTCAGCCACACACTTTGCCCGATTCGGGAATCAAACCCAGGATCGCATGCTGAACACTTGCGACCACTAGACCAATGACGCAGACACACCATTCGGGACACTACCTACATTGTTTTAATACAATTATCATTGTTGTTTTGTAAAATGTCGTCTAAATCAGATAAAACATTGTCTGACGTAGAAAATTTTTTTCTCAAAAAACTAAATTACGTCATCATTGTCTGATGCATTAAATAAAGACTTTTGTCAATTACCAATGACAATAACAAAGAGCCAGCTTATATTATAAAGTAACTAATTGTTTATCCTTATGATAGCTGTAAGTACCTACCCACTACAATAAAACAATGTTCATTACTATTTATTTAATGATAGTATTATGAAACGGTAAAGTTAGAATTAAAGGAATGATTTTCACAGTACCTCTAGTATGATATGATAGACGTTATAAAGACGTAAAGGCTGTAGACGAGAAATGTGTAGATGAAATGTTTCCATCAAAACAACTTACAATATTGCGTGCACTGACTGGACAGGTCCACTCAATCTGTGCGGTTCTTTCCTCAACAGACCATTTCAGACACCGAGCTACATAGTAATAATAATAATAATAATATGAGACAACATCCACACAAGGTCTTTAGGTCCCGAACTAGGCAGAGCCTGTACTACGGTAACCTGATGACTGATATACATACTTATATACATATACACACCCAGACACAGACAAACAGACATGTTTAAGCACACAAATGTTTGACTTGTCCGGGGATCGAACCCGGGACCAGCGGCTCAGAAGGCAGGGTCGCTACCAACTGCGCCAACCGGTCAGTCTTTACATGATCTGACTAAGATTTCGTCTGGACTTTAAAAGAGACTGTGACCTCTGTGTTTGTTTCCGCCTTTCTTCTCAGAGTAGTCAGATAGGAAACGCCGAAAAATATGATTGACGTGTAAAAGTGTTTGTACAAACCTACTTACAGAAATAAAATCATTTATCATAAACAAAACAACAAATCTATTAAAATCTCATCGTGGCAACTTAGGCGAAGTGAGCTGTCGATAGTGTCAGTTCTAGCCTGATGCTTTGGATTGATACTTTTGACAGCTAGTCTGACCTAAGTTTTTTGGTGAGATGTTTATAGAATAGATCGGCTGGTCGGGAAATACTTCGGTTTTCAACAAATCACATAATATCGAAATAACTATATTCTGGGTAACTGCCCACCGGTACTTCTAACCGTGTCTAAAACCAAAGTTTTCAATAACTCGACTATAGTTTACAAAACTTGAAACTACTTCGAACATTATTTTAGGAACAATATTAACACTGAAATAAAGTGCTCAGTGGTTTGTAGTGGAATTAGCGAATCGTTTGGGTTGAAGGAGCAAGATTTCTCTTTGTAGTTAATGGTCTCTCGTGCATATTTCGCAATAGCTACGAGTATTATAGCCGGATATCATTTTAGAAAATTCTACCTACTTATATAGTTGTTAGGTCGCAATTTGTAAGAACGTTTTGCAAAGCAGAGAAGATAGGTCTTTATGTCGTGTCTTGACAAACATAATGCCGCGTTGACACCAAAGAGTATCAGCCGCTGACTGTGGGCATTTAATACAAAATGTATGGAAAAACCACTTCACCCGTCGACTGACTGTCCTTTGTATTTCATACATTTTCATAGTCGGTGTCAACGCGGCTTGAGCTTTAACACAGCGAGCCGCCGCGCGCCGCGCCGTAGCACTGTCATCGACGTCGTGTAGCACAGCCGTAGACAACTTGTAGCCCCACTGCAGACGCCGCCGTAGCAGTGGCGTAGACGCAGCGTAGCCCCACCGTAGAGGCCATCATAGCACCGCCGTAGACGTAGTTAATACACGACGAAGAGGCTGCTTAGGGCCTGCTTTTTGATCCGTAGTTAACTCAACCATTTATAGTTAAAGTTGAAAAATTCGGCAAAATGTGGTGCTCAAATCAACACATTTTGCCAACATTTAACCATTAACTCAATCATTAGTTAAAAATAGTAATTGTGGTTAAGTAAACCACTGATTACTATTTTAAACTAATGGTTGAGTGAACTACGGATCAAAAAACCGGCCCTTAGACGCCACGTGGACTCAAATGATAGATAATATTATAAAGTTTCCCTATTCGTTATTGAAGCCATCTACGTACAAGTATCTGAATCATTGCTCAATTTATTGATACTTTCCAAAGTCAAAGCATTTATTTCAAATAGGCACATAAAAGGCACTTTTGAACGTCAACATTTACATTAAAATAGAATTGATTCTGGTCGACTCTTCCAAAACATTCGAGCGACATTCATCCGACATTTAATAACCGGTTCGTGCTTGTGTTCTATCATACAGTAGATGTTAATAGTCATTGCTCTTAGGCTGTACGTTCTATACCTATGAAATATAAAAAAAACAAGTAAAATACAAAGGTCAACTGCGCAGCTGAATTATATCCCCCGATGGATCGTTAATTTATTTTCATGGCCTTGTTTCAAATTCCAAGTATTTTATCGGTCTTTCCACTCCTTTTTAAATACTTCTACATTATTATTATTATTTTAAGACTCTCATCTTATACTTAGAATATGTAAATATTATCATATTATTATTTTAATTTCTATGATAATATTTACAAAATATAAGCTGACATGAATGTATTTCATTTTAAATAGGTACTTTTTATGTGATAAGTAGCATTTTAATTCTGGTTGATGAAGCAGTGTCAAAGTGGATTTGGAAGCGATCTTACGTTTTTATCCTTTTGTCGAACTAACTGATTGACGTTTTATATATTTGATTTAGTCGCCATATAAGTACCTATCCAAATATATATTTGAGTTCCCAAGCTTGCTTTACATAGTAGGTATTACCAGTTTATAAAAAACAAGCAGTCTCATTCAGAGGCATGACTGGCATCGGTGGCCTGTACTTATTTGTTTTTGTTTGAATTGAACATGTAATTTGTAAGGTAAAATATTACCGACGAAATATTAACCAAGATTTACGCTTTTGTTGAGATTTAAAGCCATTTAATAAATCCTATTTTAAAGCAGTTAAAAAAAAACTGAGATTTAATGATAATGTTTTAGTGTCAAGTCGAGTGTTTCCCTCATAAATAATAGTAGATTGTTATACAAGGAGCTAAAATGACCCATTATATACGAGGTAGTTTTACTCCCGAGCTTTAGCGAGGGAGTAAATAGAAACCGAGTTTTAATGGGTTTTTAGCGCCGTGTGTTACACTCTACTTTTCACTACGATTGCGAGAAAATAAAACAATCCAATACAATATGAAATATGTAGTTTGTGACCTTGACGGCAACAGATTGAAAATTATTTCTTTTCCTTTCTCTTCTATTTGCAAATTAGGGTCTCCATTCTCACTAGATGATGACATTTTCACTATTGTAAAATTAATTACGGTCACTACCAATTCCATTTGCAATTAGAGAAAAATTATAAAGATTTCGCGCCAATGTCTTTTTTTTTGTTTTTTCTTCTGCAGCCGCAACGCATTGCATGCATTCTACCAAAGAGATCGCCGATTTTAGTTCCATTTTCAAAAATAAAATGAAGTTCTTTTTTTATGAAACAGTAATAAGTCGAGTCTATATTCATGATTATTCTACTTATGACTAAAGACTTTTTCGTTTTTGTAGGCTCATTGTCATTTGACACACAAAAATTAAAAAAAAAAAAAACTTTTTCCCCTAGAGGAAGAATTGCTATTTTTTCTTCGCTCTGGTACGCCACAGTGACGGTCTTTTTGAGCAAGAGGAGTGAAAAAACATGTTGAGTTACTCGGTCAGACATGTCAAACATCTAATTACTTCCATGTACTGCAATTTATTCTAATAGTAATTGATATGTACCTATGTACTTAAAGGCTCCAGCCGTTTCCAGCGGCCTTGGTCGTCAATTATTTTTAAAGTTTCAGCTTCAGAAAACAAAAGAACAACGTTGATCTAATTTGGAATCTGCCAACAAATCATGTTTAGATTTGAGAACAAAAAGGATTTACTCTCGTTTAACACGTATATAATACGATACTATAAAACGTCTCAATAAGTAAAATATTAACTTGAGGGCATGTAGCAGGTAGTAGAATGCCATGTAAAGCAATCGAAACAATTGATTGCTTTGCTGGGCCTGCAGTCTCGACATAGTTAGCAATCGTTTTCGGTTGCTAAGTCCTAACAATCCAGATGTAACGATATTTGGTGGTCTCCACACTCAAATTTATCGGTTGTTACTGGTATTTTAGGTAGGTACCGGTAGGTAACAACCGATAAATTTGAGTGTCGAGACTACCAAACATTTACATCAACATTTACATCTGGATTGTTAGGACTTAGCAACCGAAAACGATTGCTAACTATGTCGAGACTGCAGGGCCTGGTCGATCACCGATAAAAAGTTAAAAATAAATGTCTGGACTAAATTAATCCATTGTGGCAGTTTTCATGACGTATCTATTAAAAGCTAATGCTCAGACAAACACTCAATAATATTCTGGCGATTAATTTCTGCCATTTTGTGTCGTCGTCGGTGAGACGAATGCCGAATCTCAGGACTCGGCTGCTTGGGGCCCATAGGACATATCCAGAACTGGAAGTTTTTCTGCTGAGATGATTATGATGTATTAGAATAGAATATAATACTCTTTACTACGAACAACATCAAAAATACAGTTATAAATGTAGAAATTTTACTTCGCTTTTAGCGATAAGACCACACACCGTGTCATCCACACAATGGACGGTCTTATCGCTAAAAGCGAGCTCTTACTGCAGCGTTCTCTCCTAAGTGGCAAATGCAATGTCAAACCATAAAATATTGATCTGGCCTACTGTCGCTGTGAAACCTAGCTTGTATCCAGCGCGCAGCGCCGCCGGCGGCCCTGGGGCGGAGTTAGAAGAGCGGTCGATCTAGGCGCGAGATGGTATTATGATGATGGCGCGCCAAAAAGCCAAATGCGAAAAACAATTAACACCAAATACTCATTTTATTATATACCTAGCAGTAAAAGCTTTCTGAATGTTAAAGAAGCAGGAGTACCTACACTAATTAGAGCTACTAATTTATTTTTATTTTTAAGTTCATGTAGCAGCATGTGTATGTTCTAGTAGCATTTAAAGTTCAGTTTTGAAAATTTGGGAATTAAGTATTATTTAAGTGAAGTGAAAGCGTCCACCAAAGACAATCTTGCTCTACCCTGGTTGACTTGAGGGCTAGGGCCGGCGCTGCTTGTAGGTATCTATTGGACGGACAACTGCGATTCAAGTTATCACGCAACATTTATACATAACTCGAATCTCTATATCATTGTAAAGGAGTGGTTACGCGATTTCTAATTATTGCACGTTACTTCATAGTAGCGTAGGAAAGTTACTTGCATCGATCAGATATGCTTCAGTGAAGAGAAATAAAATAACGTTAGTGAATAGTAACAATAATAATAGTAATAGTAACACTGTATTTATTCACTAAAGCAATAATCTTGATTGATCGTAATGAACACGACTAGATTAATTAGTGTTTAGATGTATTAATAAAGGCCTTATCTTGTTGTTGGATGATTTCCTATAAATAGTATTCCTAACATATATTTAGTAGTGGTTTCCTCAACTTTAATGCCTTCTTTAGAAGCAAAAATAGCAGCTATGTATTTTATGTGGATTTATTAAATCTTCCTCCAATCTTTATGATTTTTTGTCAAAATATTGCTACACGTATAATAACCAGTAGGTTCTACACATCAAAAGAGTATTTTATTAACAATGTATTGTCCCTGTACACACTCATGTGTTATTCGCAAATATTTAAAATATAATAAACCGTACGTTGTACCCGAGGCCACACTTCTCTATTTTTTGCTGCGTTTACACAATAAGTAATTAGCGCTTCAAGGGTATTCTTTTTGTTTTAATGTGCTTAGTTTACTAGCTCTATCAAACTTGCGATTTGGAGCACTAGCAGCAGCAAGTCGACTTGTTTGCACTTACTAACTCGCACTTGCCCTTGAAGTTTTTCGCTTTATAATGATCAAACTGAACAATCCAAGCAAACAGTCCAACTCTTCCCGAGGTCGCTAATTATGACTTTTAGGTTCATTTTTCAGGAGTTTCAGGAGAATTCAGGCGAGAATTATGAAAATGATACGATTTTCTCTCTTTTCAGAGGAGCCATCCCTTTACGTTCCTATCGAGAAAGACGACTATCTTCTGAAGTTCCTCAGGCCATGCAAGTTCTACCCTGAAAGTGCTTTTAAAAAGGTTTGTATTTACTACGTTACATAGATTTTATGACACGCTTTTGTAAATAGTAATAAGTTTGTACCGTATAATACCCTAATAAAACACTTAACACGTTGATGGACAGAATTGTGATCTCCGCTATGTTTGAATAACATTTTAATACTCTATTGCTAGTTAATGTACATTTACACGTCATTTGATTGAGTTGGTAGGTAATGGTATTATGCCTGATTACATAAATGTTTATTGTGGACTGTTGTTATTGTTATTGATAAGTGCAACATCACTCAAGATATAAGGCGTTCTACTTTGCACCGAACTTATAATATTGTAGCGGTATCAACATGCGAACTACGCATCACACTGACGTCACGAAAATCCTCCATCGCGCAAGCAGAGTTTACCACGCAACTAGCATAGATACAACGTCCCGACATCAATCTTCGGGCAGTTGCCATCAAACACGACACCCGTCTGGTCGGAGAATCCTCCCTTTTCTATGGTGGTATGAGTGAATTTTGCACCCTGTTCCTCGTGCCTCTATAATATAACTGTTAAAACGCCCGACGAAAAAGGGAGTGTTGAAGCTAAAGCAGATTAGGGCGGGCTTCCGACACGGGAATGCAACGCTTTGCAAAAATCCTCCTTGATCACTTTCGTACATCTTTAACCGACAAAAGGAGGAGGTTCTCAATTCGGCTGTATCTTTTTTTAAATGTGTGTTAGCTCCGCCATTTAAAAACCGATTTGAAAAATTCTTGTTTGTTTGAAAGGATATACTTCCCGATTGGTCCCATATAAATTTGGTCAAGTAGGTACTGATGAGTGGTTTTTGAGATAGCTTCAGTAATATCTATCTTTTCCATTTAGTGTATGTTGATGATGTTGTAATGACTTCCTGTCCTGGTTAATTACATTGCAAGTACTCGTATACGACTTTTTTGGGGTAGTTTATGTAGGAACCATTGCACAAATGCACACAACCCTTCATATTACAAAACACGATCTAACTTTAGCCCGAGCCTAAACTTTCGAGCCAGTTTTTGTATTTCAAACTTTATGCCGACTTTAGTAAAGTTAACAAAATTGACAACCTAAGACCGGACTAAGTTGTCAGTTTTGTAAAATGAACTGTATTTTATTTCGATTTCTGTTAGGTTCTTATTTCAAAAACAAGCTCGGTGGCTTAAACCATGTCTAAATAAAAACCTTGTTTTGTAATAAGACCGTACAAATCGGCCACACCGGGCTTTTTTGTATTGAAATGCGATGCGCTGCGGCCCACTGCGGCGGCTGTAATTTGCGCTTAGCTTCAAACGTCAATTAACTTAACTACCTATTCAACACTTGTGTTGCTATCAAAAATAATGTTTTTTTTGTTCTCATACTAGATTCAAGCATACTACAAGTTCAGGCTAGCACACGCGGACTACTGTCGCGATCTGCTGCCCTCAGCCATTCGGGCGCCATTCGAACATTCAATTGTTTCCATCTTAGCGCCACGGGATCAGCATGGACGTCGCATTATTTTAGTTGAATCTGGAGGTTGGTATTCATTACATCCCTTATTTTGTACAGCGTATAGATCCTTATAATATAAATCCTACTTCGTGCATTAGAATTATATAATTGCATTATCATTTACTTATTAGCCGAAGAAACTTTCGAGGGGAATATCTACAAAAGGGATTTGAGAATTGGGTTACCATCCGTACAGATTTGTCCGGACCTTTTTGGCCCTCGTCCGGACTTGGTCCGGCTTTGACATTTGTCCTGACCTTTCCAGTTAACAGGATAACTTTTAGAATATTTAATTAAAGACTTATTTATGCATCTACCTATCTAAAATGTCCGCACTTGTTTTGCAAATGGCCGACTTTTTGTAAGGACTTTTCATGTTTCGAAATGGTAACCCGATTTGAGAAGCATAATGACAATTTCGGATCCATATCACAAATGACACGAGATCGTTAGGTTGACGACTCTAATAGTCGAATAGCAAATAAAAGACATAAGAATATATCCTTCGTAACTAGTTTTTGTAAGTACACTCAGTGCATAAATGTAGAGCTTAAGTTCAGCTCAAGTTTGCGGTGAACCACTCATCATTGCGTGGTCATGCAACTTTCCATACCTACATAAGTAGGTAATCATAAATCTACCTCCCTACTTCTCTATGGTTCAGGTAACCAGCCAACGTAACGCAGTTTACGCTAGGTATTTAGATAAATATATATCTAGAGTTATACAGCTAATAGTAGAAATCAAAACAATTCAGTATCTCAAAAATTTAAGAGTTTCTGATCTAATAATTGCTTAATTATTATCACTATATACTTGTTTAATTATTATTGCTTGTCATACAAAACTGCATTAACACGTCGAGGAATCGTAAGTGTCAATTATTTAGGTAGGTTCGATGCGTTCGCGCACCTTTACTATATATAGCGTTGATCATTATATAGCATTACGCTCTGAGAATCCTTTATTAATGTTTAGTTCCCATCACTTATCTCATAAGTCATTATCTATTATTGTTTCTGATAACGATGAAATAGCAATTGTAACTGTGTATCGTTGTATATTTTGTATCGATATTTTTTTTACTTGCAACGTCAGTAATCTATAAGACTATAACATTATCTGGGGCGAGAACGGCCTGTGCGCATGAAATCGATAACTACTAAGTGCTGATGAAATAGTGCGTGAAGTAAGGCTATAACTATTTATTTAGTATATGTTGAGGTGTGCCCAATAGAAACAGGTTCCAATGTTTATATTAGAGGAGTGGTGGCCCAGTGGTACCGGCCCCGATTTATGAGTTGTAGGTCGTGGGTTCGAATCCAAGCAGACGCTTTACTTAGCGTAAATAATTTCACCACCACTACTCTCAAAGCGGTGAAGGAAAACATCTTGAGGAAACCGGCATGTCCTAGAATCAAAAATTCAAAGATATGTGACACCTACCAACTCGTACTGGGCCCGCGTACCGCGTAGATTACAGTCCACTCCCTCTCGAAGAGAGGAGGCCTGTGTCCCAGCAGTGGGAACATTATAGGCTGTGTATGATGTTTATATTGTAACATTTTTAAGTGTTTTCTTATTGGTCTAAGCTAGCTATGCGGATCTAGGCATAGGTAAACAGGACTTAAAAATAATAATGCACGTTCAACAGGTTATATTCAATAGGTAATCATAAAAAAACTATTTATACTAGGCGTTCCACGTAGCACAGCGCAAATTCATTACGAAACAGATATTTCAAAAATGTATTATGTTTAGGTAATAAAAATCATGCTACTTCTAGTTAAATTACTTATAAAATATTATGGAACATCTTAAATGTTTAACCCTTAAAGTATTTTAATTACTCCTAGACCAGAAATACGGAAAAAGTCGTCGAATTTCCTTGTTGACTAGTACCTATTTTGTGACGATCTAGCCTGCCTGTATTTGTCTATCTAGACGAAAATTCTTTTATTTCGGGAAATACACACCTAAAACCTACAAATCCTGTTGAGTTGCTAATTTGTTTGATTTATTATCTAGGATATGATAAAAATATTTTCATTATAGTTTCTAAGGCACGAGTAAGAAAAAAAACAAAAAAAAAGTGATAAAAACACTTCCACTCTCCTTAAACATCCTCATTATATTTCCTTTGCTCCTGTTTCATGCTTATTATATATTTATATAGATTTGTATATGCTTTATGTATGTATTTATTGTATATGTAAATGGTACACCACAGACTACCTACAGTATTGTCTCTCCTTGCCCTTTTTAATCCAGCCAAAGGTTGTCTTTAAAAGAACGATTTTGGCGATAAGACCGCCCCTTGTGTCTCTATGTAAAATTTCTACATTTATATCTGTAATTTATATGGAGTATATAATAAAGAGTATTCTATAGTAATGGCGAAAATAAGATAAAAACATTACCATTTTGGGATTATTGGTTTTTACATACCTAACATCTTGATCAAAACAAGTTTACGTGTTAAAACGGATGTTGTAATGCAAACGTGACTGATGCTTATGATATATGGGTAATTTTCCAGAGAGATGGAACCCACAAGAGGTGTCCCTCAAGGAGGTGTTCCGAGGCATCCAAGTGGGGCTGGAGGGGGCGATGGCAGAGCCCAGGACACAGATCTGCGGCGTCATCAGTGTATTCGATATGAAGGGACTGTCCTTTAAACATATTATGCAGTTCACGCCGTCTTACGCGAAGATGGTGCTCGATTGGATCCAGGTAAAAACTAAATTTGTAAAGCGGCTCGTAAATGTTAACTAAACATGGATAGTTATTATAATCACTTCACGTAGCGGACGGTTTGTTAATCGCAATACGATCTTGACATGTAGCCCCAGCAAGAATAATCCTGAAAATGCTTTTTATGTCACTTTTGCAAAGACCAAGGGATATATTCCACATTTCTCGTGGGTAAGTATGCTTTGAAACAAGTCGAAATGACTAGTGTAGTCATGGATACCAGCATATTTTATTGGTAAAATTTCTTAAGGAGCCCGATTGTTGGCTATTTACTTTCAATTCTCTAAAATCACGTTACAGGATAGTGCAAGGCTATTATAATTAAAATAATTCATTAATAGAAGAGGTAATAGTGCACGTTTGGAGAGTTTTATAAAGTCATAAAACATCAAATCGGTCTGATGCCAGGCATTAGTGTATACTTTAACACTGAACAACAGTCTATAGTGTTCTACGGTCTATCATAGTACCAAAGAGATTCAAGAGTATATTTAAAAATCTCTTTCACAATGATAACTTTAATGGTTGATCTTATGTGCAGAAACAATGTTATTTCGAAACCACATAATGATTGTTCTTCAGACTCGCACAACGGATAGCCTTTGTAGCGTTTCATAATTAGTACCTAAGTAATAATTAAATGTGCCTAAATCACCAGGCATTCAGACAGAAACGCAATATGTTCAATTATTTCTCTTTAGTAGCTACGACGTTGGTCAAAACTTTATTAGGTATATTGTTGGTCGGACGGAGGTCGATGACCCGTAGTGCGATACATTACGCAATGAAGGCAACGCGTGAAGTGGGCTAGCAGACCACTACCTGTTTGACCAGTAAACAGCATTTCTAGGTCATGTATCTATAGATTTTATTTGAGAATTTGGAAAGTAGTTTTGTACTTTAATCTGTTTGTTTTTTTTTTAAACAGCGTTTATCTTACTGGTATTCTTTTAGTAAGTAAGCTGTAAGTAGGTACTAGAAATGCGTATGTAGGTACACCGGTTGCTTCAGAATTAAGTTAGGCCTCTAACTAACACTGTAGACCGCATTGTAGTCTACAAAATAATATTAATAATTAAATGTTTAAAATTGTGTAAGGGGCCTCTGCAAGTTGGCTTCGGGCCCTCGTACGCCTTCCAAAGGTCCGGGACCCCAGGGACCCGAGAAATGTCAAGTCAATAAAATAAAATAAAATAGACATTCTAGAGTTAAGTACGTTTGTAATAGAATTACAATGCAGTAGTTTGACTGGACTTTTTGTGATGGAGAGAGAGTAGGTGGTTCTCAATGCAGTGTTTTGACTTGACTGCTAATGGAAACAGGGTAATTTGCAGAAGAAACGATGTGTAAAATAAAAAGTATGCGATAACTATGCTGCTGCACATGGGCTTGTGTACAATGTTCAGAAATGTGAGTACCTACATGGTCTTTAAGGCTGCCGGTAAATGCAGACTGTGCACCTGCTCTTACTCTAAATGGCTTGAACATAAAGAGAGTGACGACTTTTAAATATCTGGGGCACATACTTGCCGACGAAGTTAAAGATAATGTAGATATTGAGAGGGAGCGTAGGGCATTGGCGGTCCGAGGTAATATGATGGCACGTGAGTGATTCTCGAGCTGTACCGACCAGGTCAAGATAACCCTATTCAAGGCATATTGTCAGGGTTTGTACACGGGAGGTCTATGGATGGATCAGCTACTTACACCATAAGGTCGCTAGATGTCTTGCGCGTCCAATACAATCATATTTTCAGAATGCTGTTGAGACTGCCCCGTTTCTGTAGTGCGTCGGATTTAATTGCACAGAATCAAACTGACGGTTCCATGCGATCATTCGGAAAAATATTGGGTCCTTGGTAACTAGAACACGGGCCAGTAGCAACAGCAGTGAGAACAGTGTCAGAGAGTATATACTCTCCCATTTTGAGGCATTTCGTGAGGAGGATGGCTGGGTGAGAATCTTTTACCTTACCGTGGTCATCTTCTGTGCAAAATGGTTCAAACTGAAATAATAATGCTACTTACACTAGCTTTATGGTAGTGCTAACATTATGGATCATTGTTGTCTCAAATAGAGACATTATTTATTTATTAAAATGACACTGCGGGGCAAAATCCACTCTCATACCGAGAATGTTTGAAAATTGATCAGTCTATAACTGTAATTTTTATATATTTCCAGGAATCCGTGCCGATTCGCGTAAAGGCGGTCCACATAATAAACCAGCCGTTCATCTTCAACATGTTGTTCGCCATCTTCAAGCCGTTCATGAGAGAGAAGCTTCGTTCGCGCATTCACTTCCACGGCACCAACATGAGCTCGCTGATGGAACACGTGGACCCTAAGGCGCTGAGGAAGCGGCATGGCGGTCTGCTGCCTGAGCCGGAAATCACAGGCGATGTGCTGTGGAAGATGTTGCGGCATTACGAGGAGGAATATAAATGTAAGTATTTTAAATTCTGTGAGTAAGTGTGACTGCTGATTGGAAGGAGGAGGGGGGGGGGGTGAAAGTATTAAAGTTTTTCTGTTCTTTAAGCTCACAAATTTTCAGAAGCGCAATTAATACGTTAGGTATTTTCTACCAGTCAACCCTTGGGTTATGCCGCAGTAATGTGTGACTGCGAGCACTGCAGTAATGAGTGACGGCGAGTGCCGAGTGCCGCAGTAATGAGTGGCGGCGAGTGCCAAGTGCCGCATTAATGTGTGACTGCGAGTGCCGCATTAATGTGTGACTGCGTGTGCCGCGTTTTCCTGATATAATAACTATTGTTGGTAGAGTTTGGTGACCTTTGTCTCATAAAATTATTATAGTGTACTTACATTGTACAACAATAGCTGTCTAAATTACCACTTTGGTAAATCCAGACGTGACCGACGACGTGACGTGACGTGTTTTTATTATAGTTTTATATCGGCGATGTCTATCGTTAATTCGACGTAAAGCGTCAATTTGCGCGGTTTGGCTTTGACGAATACGTGTTCGTCTATTAATTGGATGAGTGAATGGCGACATAGCAAACTTAGGTTGCGCAACTGTCTTATGTCTTTCTAAAATGTCGGCTGAGATGGCAATGAAGATACAAAGGAGATGTTCCAGAAATGTATGGAGCCTGGGCCAGCACTATGTACACTATATGTAAATATCGCTATGTATTACAGTAACCGTTTTTTATTGTTAATTTTCTTTAATTTCACTTCGTTTCAAAGTATACTCAAATTAACTTGGCCAAGGAGAGCAACACAACATAAAATTAAACATGGTGGATCAGATTAGCAGCATGCGAAAAATGACATTTTGACATTGACATTTGATTGACGTGTATTAGCTGCCATAAAACAAAACAATACGAATTTCGAAAATCTTGGGTTGGGTTTCGGTTTCGATAAAATGAGACACATCTTCAATCACCTATTCGAGCAGTGATTGGTTATATCGGTGTCAAGAGCAAGAAACGTAACGAAGGCTTGAACGTTTTGTTTATACTGCTTCATTCTGTGCCTATCAATATACCCTGGACTTCGATAATTCATAGGAGAGGAGTGAGCTGTGCTTTAAACTGTCAAACGTCATGTCAAACACAACTGTCATGGCTGCCCTAAAATTAGGGTTATCTTATTAAAAAACTTTTTAAATTATCATTTTTGAACCACTGTACCCTACTTCAAATTATTGTTTTAGTATTTTTAGGAAATTCCCCTATTTTTTTCCTATTTATCTATGTAGTGTACATAGTGGTGGCCCAAAATGAAACATCTCCAAAATGAAGTATTTTGAATACGATATTGCAAATCTTATTTTTTATTATTTCCTAGAATGTCAAACTGTTCAGTTAAAGATTCTCCCATATCTTTCCAAATACACTTGTGCCACGTTGAACCAGCCTTTGAAAATATTAAACTTTCTTTTACAGTGGCGAACTCCTACGGCTACGTCCAGAATGTGAACAATAATAAGGCGTAGAACACAATTTGTCGCTGCAGTACAAAATGGAACTCAAACGCTCAAATATTTATGGACTCGCGGAATATTCATTAGGAATGTAATTTTTGCATTTTTAATAAGGCATAGTAAGATATACAAGTAAGAAATTAGATATGCTCTACGACTTCATACGGATCTAAAATAATTGTATAGACTAAATAAGAAATAATTAATTAGCTAAACCGATTATTTTTGTAATACATAATAATTATGACGTAAAAGTACAACGGTGTTGACGATAATAAATAAGAAACCAGTTTTTTAATATTAAATTCTTTTATTTTT
The DNA here is from genome assembly GCA_937001585.2 of Brachylomia viminalis. Classification (NCBI taxonomy): domain Eukaryota; kingdom Metazoa; phylum Arthropoda; class Insecta; order Lepidoptera; family Noctuidae; genus Brachylomia; species Brachylomia viminalis. The sequence goes on from OW443301.2 coordinate 7,374,755, forward strand.
TACTCCATTATTACCTACCTTTTATAATAACTTAAGAAATAAAGGGATAATTTAAGTGGTATAATATTACTGTTCTTTAGCAATATAAAAGTAATTTTATAGAATAAGGATTTATAAAAATACATACAACTGTTTTTCTTACATTCAATATTACATAGGTAAGTATATATATAGGTAGGTACATCACATGAGTGGTTAGGTTACAAGCTACTTGTCTTTTAAGTATATTCGTACACATTAGAAATTACCCTTGACGTTAAAATTATGTACTGTATACCTACATTAATTTATAATTATCTACTTACTGTTAAACTATTAATAATTTTTGTCATGGACTCATGTTGCAAGCGTTATTAAAAATACAGCTATTAGTTTAAGGCAATACAAATTACAAATTATATATATATTTTTCAAGTTATTGTCCATTATTGAGTTAGGTCTATAAAATAATGTAGAAATATTTTTGAATAATTTATAAGCTCAGAATCATTTTGTTTGGACTTGGCTTCAAGTGGAAGTTATCAAAAATAACGTATAAATTTAAGGAAATCACAACTCTTTTTTTACGAAATGTTTTTTGGTAACAGCACTAAATATCTTGTAACTTTGTATTATGATACATTCGTATGATAATTAATTACACATTGCTATTAGAATCAGGGTTCAAAATGTTTTCACAGCTACAAAAAAATATGCATTATAATATTAAGCTTAAAAGAGTTTTCCATAAAAATATAAATTAATAATCTAATATTGGTCCAACGTACTACAAAATGCATATTAGGCTTTCAGCAATCTATAATCTAAAGTTTAATATCAAATAGAAATTGGTGCCGATTCCCTTGTTCACAAACTAAACTAAATTTAAGTTGAATGCATCTTTTTCTTTCTATTTCATTATGAAAAGGACAGCGATAAAATATTAGTTTAGTCCTGTCAAATTAGTCAGCACCTGACGTAATTTGATATAATTTTAGTAGTCAACTTTTAAATCACGTCTAAACTTGTATGGAGTAGTGTCAGGCGCTGATTAATTTGACAGGACTAAACAAAAATTTATCTTCTGTCCTTTTCATAATGAAATAGAAAGAAAAAGATGCATTCAACTTAAATTTAGTTTAGTTTGTGAACAAGGGAATCGGCACCATTCTCGACTAATTTATTCCACACCACACCATGCCTGTATATACACGAAAATGCCAATGGCTTAGACCTTAAAACTATGCTTTGTACGTATAATAATGATCTAACTATAAGATATAAGTATCAATATCACGATATGCATATTCATTATCACATTGCTTATAATCGTCCATGCTACTCTGTGCGCCAGTGCAGTATTCACTTCTTCTTGTACCCATACGAGTTGATCGCTGAAACAAAATTTGCGACGTTAGGTAGGTAAGATGTGGGTAGGATGGTAGCTCCCCGTCCGATAAGGACCCGGCCCGGATCGACGGCGCGTTGTGTTCCACGCGCGCCTGTTAGAGATATCAGCACCAATAACGGGGTCCGCTAGGGCCGATGCCTGCCAGGGTTGCGGGAAAATCCGAAAGGGTTACCGTGGCCCCTGGCACAGGCAATTGAAGGAACACGGGTGGGTTTTAGTCAGTAAGAGTCTGACCGAGCTCCGCCCGTAGCGGGAAAAGTTATTTGATGATTTTTGAGATTATTTGAATGTACGTAAGATAAGACAAATAATATTAATTTATGAATAACATATTAATATCATTGTCACGTTCATACACGCAAGTGATATGACATGATTGACACGTCAATTTACATTCATCCATATTCGGAGCACAGTTTCAGCTTACAAATGGCTTATTACAAAGAATCACACGTAAAGCTGCCAGGAACATTTTTCAATTCTAATTTTATTATCTTTTTATATTGTTTGTTTGTACTTGATGATGTTCTATCAGTACATCTTGACACACTTACATTTTGTTAGTCAATATTTTAAAACTATATGGCGCCGGTTTTTCCTAGCTGACTGATCCCTGAGAAGAAATGCCGAAACAATTTTTTTTTCTTAAAAAAACGTTGCCCTACACAACGAATTTCTCCTGCATTGTGGGTGCGTTTACAAACATCTAAACTCACATACACAAGCAGCCAGACCCGGAACAACTATACAAATATTTGTTCCGTGCGGGAATCGAACCCGCGACACGCAGCGCAGCAGTCAGTCGCTTAACCACTGCGACAACCGTGCTGTCACTAAACTCAGAGGTCATGGTCTTTTTTAAAGTCCAAATGTTATAATATTGAGATATTATGTGAATGCTGGGCCACACAGCTGGAAAGGCTTTTAAAAGAGAGAGCCATTGCAGCTTTGAGTTGACCTGTCCCGACGGACGGCATGCATGCATCACTTACCACTAAATTCCTTATCGCACATGAGGAGTAGCTCGAGCCACTGTCCTCCAGTCACACTTGGAATGTTCAAGGTGCCGCCATACTTGTCGGACAGACACTTAGGACTAATGTACTCGTGCAGCATCTTCCTGTCGCTGCCCATGAACACGATGCGGGAACGAAGCTTCTCCTTCAGGAAAGGCTTGAAGAGTTTGAACACCATCTCGAAGATGAATGGCTGGTTGATGATGTAAAGTCCTTTGATGCGGAGGGGTATGGCTTCCTGAAACATGGAAATGCAACATAAGACCTCTGCCAATCTTATTTGGTATCTATAATTTGGTGTGGACATTTATGGTTAGATAGTCTTTGTTACCTAATATGGATGAATAGGTGTAGGATTATCTACGACTATTTAAGGTTCACAGATCGTCCATTTCCATTCAATTCCATGGTCTTCGACACGTATTTACAGTTTCAATACAGAAAATACATATAAACGTCGTATCGTTTGATGAATTTCGAGTATTTAGGCGCAATTGCGTTTTAGTTTGAGTATACCAAACCGCAGTGGGCTCTCATAGATTCCTGAGTCGCAGCCATCGGACGATTACAGGCTGATTATGCATACTAACCTGTAGCCACTCAACGATTCTGTTGGCGAAACTAGGAGTGAACTGCAACACGTGCTGCATGGAGAGGCCGTCCATGTCGAAAATGACCACAGCTCCACAGATCTGTGACTCCGGCTCCAGCATGGCCGCCTCCAGGAACAGCACGCAGCCCTTGAACACCTCGTCCAGGGTACACTTGCTTGGCTTCCATTTCTCTGTAAGACAGAATGGAAACAATTACTAAGGCAACTTCGCAACTTACTAGTTTACAGAATATAAAAATAGAAATAGGTATATAATTATTAATTATACTAGCTGTCCCGGCGAGCTTCGTAGGTACCGCCTTAGAATTGATAAATGTTGTGTTTAGTCATTAGCTGAATTATATTATCATAAAAAAATGGGGTTAAGTTATAATTTTCCATTCTTTTAAGCTAGGCAATAAAAAGTCCCGCTCAAAATTACGTAATGTTCTCTTGTACAGCAAACAAAGATGACATACCGACAGCAGCGCCACCTACCGGGTCCAATTGTGTTTTAAAACCATCCGGGAACCCATTGAAATATACATACAAAATTTCAAACAAATCGGTTCAGCCGTTTAGGAGGAGTTAGGTGACAAACACACGTACAGAAGAATTATAATTATATATTAAGATTACCCTGAAGTTCACCCACGTTTGTCCCATGTAATAGGGGGCGAGCTTATTGCCATCAACTGGGCACTAATCCAAACTCCGTTCTGCTACTAAGAACTTCCAGTTTAATAAACCCTGTATCCCGACCGTTTTTTTTTTTTTAACTTCAAGTCTGTTTTTTTTTTCTTTTTTTCCCGACCTGGGAATCGAAGTCAGGACCTCATGCTCAGCAGTAGCGCTTGCAACAACTAGACCAAACGAGGCAGTCTATGACTAGTTTACGACGAAAAAGGGAAAAGCCAACAGATTTAACGAAATACCTCCAAAGGGCAACTTTTAAAATAATTATGTAGGTACTCGTACCTACTTGGTCAATATTTTACTATAAAAAGCCAATAAACTCAAACGTCTTGGCAATGTAGATGATCCTAGCCGAAGCGTCTATAGTGGAAAATTTTGGCAAACGACCATTTGAAATATTAACGCAGCAAAACATCGTACAATCCGTGAGCCAAGATAATTTTCCGTGGGGTTTTCTGTTAGGATAAAAACATCCGGATATTATTTAAATTACTTGCAATTTTTTATGTTTTTGTTCTGAGTTTGATTAATTGCTTACGTGAATATTGTGCAAAATGATGATTATGGCAATAATAGGAAAGTGACGTAGGCATGATCATGAGTTAGCTGGGTATGTTCGAGCGTGGGTATTGTATACAACGTATTATTTGTCATCATTATCTCGGGCACGGTTGCGTGACTATTTGAGTACCCAGAAATTCTAATGAGATTTTTACTTATTAGATAGATAAACCATTTATTCAGTGTACACAAAAGTCATAGCAACACATAAAATCACAATTTAATTAAGTATAACAAGTTACATGAATATAAAAACAAAGAGCCAACATACAAAAAATTAAAACATAATTAAGTGACACTATGACATACTTCAAATCAGAATAAAACAATATACAAAGTGCAGTGTGCGTCTCAAGGTTGCACCAAATGGGAGTCCAGCTCAGCATGTGTCAGGCAAATGCACCTGACGCATATTATCTACGCGTAGGTATAAATATAAGGCAGATTTTGCATTCATGATGATGATAATTAAATCTGTTAATAGTGATCACTATGAACGATGCTGAGGTCGTCTTTTGTGACATAAATTTCAGCAAAATGTAAAGTTTTTTTTAGGTTGCAATTGTTTCTGCCCAGGAACAGGTAGAAATATCATACCTCGAGGGCGGAAAGTAATGCAAGTGGTAGCTATTACTTCCAATCCCGTTGTACGATATGGCTATGTATATGGTTATTTAGATACTTCTGGACTCCAGCACTAGAATTCGCCGCTCAACTTGGTTATACCTACTGGTCACGTGTGGGCAGCACTGTCAGAACATTCAGGTTCAACATAATCGTCCTTATTATACTACGGATCAAAATAGTTCTACATACTCGTCTGCAATACTGATTGCGTATGGCAGCACTGTCAGCACGATCTCAATGATCTCTTGGTCTCTATTACCTACGCTTCGAACACAACAATTCAAAATACTACTTACTTCCTAGCTCCAGCACTAGCACTCGCCGCCCATGTTGGTCGCGTGTGGGCAGCACTGTCAGCACGTCCTCAATGAACGCGTTGATCTCTATTACACTTCGAACACAACAGTTCAAAATACTACTTACGTCCTAGCTCCAGCACTAGCAGTCGCCGCCCATGTTGGTCGCGTGTGGGCAGCACTGTCAGCACGTCCTCAATGAACGCGTTGATCTCTATTACACTTCGAACACAACAGTTCAAAATACTACTTACGTCCTAGCTCCAGCACTAGCACTCGCCGCCCATGTTGGTCGCGTGTGGGCAGCACTGTCAGCACGTTCTCAATGAACGCGTTGATCTCTATTACACTTCAAACACAACAGTTCCAAATACTACTTACTTCCTAACTCCAGCACTAGCACTCGCCGCCCATGTTGGTCGCGTGTGGGCAGCACTGTCAGCACGTCCTCAATGAACGCGTTGATCTCTATTACACTTCGAACACAACAGTTCAAAATACTACTTACGTCCTAGCTCCAGCACTAGCACTCGCCGCCCATGTTGGTCGCGTGTGGGTTAACAGCACTGTCAGCACGTTCTCAATGAACGCGTTGATCTCTATTACACTTCAAACACAACAGTTCCAAATACTACTTACTTCCTAGCGCCAGCACTAGCACTCGCCACCCATGTTGGTCGCGTGTGGGCAGCACTGTCATCACGTTCTCAATGAACGCGTTGATTTCTATTACACTTCGAACACAACAGTTCAAAATACTACTTACTTCCTAACTCCAGCACTAGCACTCGCCGCCCATGTTGGTCGCGCGTGGGCAGCACTGTCAGCACGTTCTCAATGAACGCGTTGATTTCTATTACACTTCGAACACAACAGTTCAAAATACTACTTACTTCCTAACTCCAGCACTAGCACTCGCCGCCCATGTTGGTCGCGTGTGGGCAGGACTGTCAGCACGTTCTCAATGAACGCGTTGGTCTCTATTACACTTCGAACACGGTTCAAAATACTACTTACTTCCTAGCTCCAGCACTAGGACTCGCCGCCCATGTTGGTCGCGTGTGGGCAGCACTGTCAGCACGTTCTGGTTGAACACGTTAGTCTCTTTGCTGGGAATGAGACCATCGTAGTGCTTCGCGTGTTTGAGTTTGAACCCGTAGTAACGTTTAATCTGAAACAGGAAGACAATGCAGTTAAGGAATTGTTAAAGTTATTCAGTCTTTGCATAATACCAAAGCACAAAATAATTTAGTCATTAAGTCATATAAAAAATTCCAAGCCTTAAACTCGACCTCGTAATTGATTTACCACTTTTAACAACAAATCCTAGTAAACAAAGAGAAATAGACCTTCCTACCTAGTCGTTTTATGACGTACACGTGTATAAAAAGAGGCCTGTGCCCTTTAGTGGGACAGTTATAGGCTGGTTTTTAAGTGATATTCAAACAAAGAGTGGTTAATTAACTACGAGGTCGACTTTACCTACATCATTATAATGTTTTCTTCTATTGACATTTGCGAAGTCTGAGGCCGTATGTTTAATTTACTAGACTTCCTGTCCAGTAAATTAAACATACGTCATGTTAGAGTTAAGATTTCGCAACACTCTACATATTAATGAATTAGCGAGTACATAAACAAAGGAGACCTAAAGGAAGGAAGCATCTAGTAGAAATGACATTTTTAATAATTTATTAGAATTATATATTAACTATATTTATTAGACCGCCAATTATGTCACCCTATGTAAAATTTCTACTTTTATATCTGTATCTTTTTGGTGTACATAATAAAGAGTATTCTATTCTATTTTGTATTTTATTGATTGTTAAACATTTTAATATACAACGATGAATGTTTCTGTGTTATTTTAATAAAGTATGGATGTAACAAGTTTGTGGTATATTAACATCCTGCCACTTATAAATATTACATTTGTATGATACTAGCGACCATTGCTTCGTACGGTTTTTACGACTTGATAAAAAATCTAGATTTCTTTATTAAATTAAACTTTATGAATGTGTAAGTATACACATAAACGCTTCGTAAAGAATGGTCTAAATGATGGTAAAAACCACATAAAAAGCCATTGTATAATTTAGACTTTAGAAGATCTAAGCGGTCACAACAGACACAAAAGACGACTTTTATATCCTATACTAAATGACCCGGTGAACTTCGTACCACGTAAGACAACTTTTCGATATTTCGCCTGTTCCTTTGGGTTTTTCGTAATTTTCTTAAACCACCCCAGTACTGATTCGAACAAAACAAACAAACAAAAAAATAGACGAACCATTTTTGAGTTTTACGGCAATATTTGTAGGCAGTATTTAGAGCAAAAAGCCTGCGCAAAATCCCATAACAATTTGGAGTCGCTGAAGCTGCTCATCAAAGCAGTGGCCGAAATGGACCTCAATGTCGTGCGTGATTCTGTCGATGACTGGCCTCGCAGATTACGGGCTTATATCGAAAACAAAGGAGGTAATTTCGAATAAACTAATGCGAGGGGCATGCCAAAAGAAGTTCGATATTCTTTATTCATTTGTTTGACACTGGCATATACACCATCTTATACAAATCTTGTAGGCTGGTTGTTTATTGATATAATTTGAAAATAGAACACATCATTTCTTTATTTGGATTAGCATAATTTTTCCGAAAATCTGGCGGGAGTTCGCTTACAGCAATGTAGCTCAGTCGAAGTGATTTTCGCGCTATGATTTATTATGCCTATAAAAAGGTTTAAAGCCTCAATAATTTTTTAAACTTTTGCCTACTAACTTTGGTGAGTCTGCTTGTTCACGAGCAACAGTATTTAATTGGTTTGCTGAATTAATAAGTGGACAGGGATGTCTCGAAGATGAAGCGAAGACAGGTCGGCCGCCAACGCGGTCACACAAGAAAACGTTCGAGCAGTCGAAAAACTTATTCGCGAAAACCGACGAATTACATTATGTAAAGCTGGAGCGAGAACTGAACATTGGAGCAGCAGCAATGCAAACAATAATTCACGACCACCTTTCTCTCCGTACTTGTTGTTCGACATGGGTGCCGCACAAACTCAACGATGAGCAGAAAGACCGTCGGGTGGATTGGTGCTTATTTATGATAGATAATAATATAATAATAATATGGGACAACATAAGAAGACAACAAGGTCTTCAGGTCCCGAACTAGGCAGAGCCTGTACTACGGTAACCTGATGACTGATATACATACTTATATACATATACACACCCAGACACAGGTCAAACAGATATGTTCATGCACACAAATGTTTGACTTGTCCGGGGATCGAACCCGGAACCAGCGGCTCAGAAGGCAGGGTTGCTACCAACTGCGCCAACTGGTCAGCCGATGGCGACGCTGGCGAGAAAAAATACGTGTATAAGTAATATGCTGACTGGTGACGCAAGGTGGCTATATACAATGATCCCGAAACAAAGCAACAGTCGACTGTATGGTGCTTTGAAAACAACTCCAACGAAATGTCGCCGTGCACGAAGCACACAGAAACAAATGGTCGCCTCTTTTTTCTGCAAAACGGGTCATATTGCTACTGTAGTGCTAGAAGATCAAAGAACGGTGAACTCGGAAAGGTATGCGACAGTCCTTCAACAGTAATATCAGCTTGGTGTCACAAGCAACCGCATTCAGGAATCTGGCAACTTCTCTGCCACCATGACAATGCGGCGCTGCACACGTCTGCCAGAACACTCGCCTTTTTTTAACTAATAAAACGTGTCTATCCTCCCTCACCCACCATATTCCCCTAACCTAGCGTCTTGTGATTTATACCTGTTTCCAAAAATCAAAGGAGAACTAAAAGGGGAAAAGGTTTGAAATTAAAGAAGCTGCACTGTCTGCCTATAATTTCGAGATTTCTGAGGTGTCTAAAGAAGAGTGGTCAGAGGTATTTTACAATTGGTTTAGACATAAATGGAAAAGTGTATTATGCTCAAGGTGAATACTTCGAAAACATGGATACTTGTAATAAAGAATAATTTTTATAATTTTAAAATATTTAAGTAATTTCTTTTGGCATGCCCATCGTATGCATGTAAAACCTATCTTCCCATAAATAAATTATTATATAATGAAATTGAAAATGTGTTATTTATTTCACACTTGATATGTGACAGAACTTATGACCCGACTACGATCTATCTAACTATCTATCTATATAAATAGATTTAGATTTATAAATCATACCAAAATGCATAAGTAAGTAGACATGAAGTATCACCTTAGGAACCTTGTATATCTAGGTGGTATCTAGTTTATTAATCATCAATTGCTATGGTTTGAATAAGATTTAAAGCACCTGCAATTGTTGAAACTACAAAATATTTCACCACGCTGCGTGCATTTATAACCTCAATAGTTGTTACCTAGTAGATGTAGAACTATGAGCAATTTTATTAAGTGTTTGGGGTACTTAATTAAATAGTGGGTGGATGGAATGACGAGACAAAGGCGATCAAATACTCCTTCGTTAAACAAAAACGGTAAAATGTACCATATTAAAGTATCTAAATAATATTTTATGAAACAATAGTTTTACTTACCAAATCGTAGGCGCTTTCAGGGTAGAACTTGCAGGGTCTCAGGAATCTTATCAGCCAGGCTTCACTATCAGTTGGCACTAACAATTCTTTATCCTCTGAAACAAAAAACACATGGTCGGTTAGAAATATAGATATTATGGAGGTAGGTCATCATCAATTGCCTGCCTTTTGCCAACATTGTGTGGGGCGGCTTCCAGTCTAAACACATGCAACTGAAAACCAGTATTTTACATGGAGCGACTGCCTATCTGACTTCTACAAAAAAGTTACTGAATAACACGATACCCCTTGGTTACTGTAGGTAGTGTAAGCTTTTGCTATTTATTTCATATGAAAATATTTAAAATAATTTAATTAGCAAGATTTAAATTAATCGTTTATAAAAATAATGTATTAACACTTATTGGTGGAATAATAGTTTGTGTTTTGACTTGCATTCAAGTGGACTTTTACTGCGGTCGGCCATATTGAAGCGTTCTCGAAAAAAAAATAGTAGGATACCGACCGGTGTAAAGAAAAGAGATCAAAAAACTAAGAATATATTTAAGCAAGTATTCATAAAATCAGTTCGTGGAATCGGTTGTAAACAGTGTCTTTTAAGGACGAATACATATTTGATTTGATATTGAGTATTAATTGTTTTATTGGTACACTCTTTAAATTTCTAATAGTTCAGAAGAGGGATGTGACACGAATATTACTCAATATTCTAATCACGCCCACTTAGGCCGCTTTTAAGGACAGGTAAAGTAAGAGGCATAAACTCGGTAAGTTGTATTTCTTCTGTATTTTTTTTAAATTTAAAAATACAGTAATTATGGTGTATGCTTACGCTTAACCGCATTATTAAATACATAAAAAGTGAGTTGATTTAGTTGTAAACCATTGTGAGTCGCCGAGATTACGTAAACGAACCAAAAAAAAATATATATTAGGAACTCGTTGTAATCTCTGCATACCCCCATGTAAAGAACATGGGGGTACCCATGTAAAGAAGGCGTGTTATGTTTTTCCCAGTTACAAAAGTGAGCCTGTTTTGTAAGATATACATATATTTAGCATAATTATGTACCTATAGTTTGATTGTAAGGAGTAAAATAAGTTGTTTTATCTTGCTGTCTTCGCACAATCGAATACAATAAGTAATACGTAAATTTTGATGATTGCAATGGTTGAATTTTATTTTTATTGTTTGTTTACCTGCGTTTAGGATTTTAAACAGATGTAGGTTCTCATTAAAAAGTGATTAAAATGTCTATAAAATATGATTACAGACTTAAATAATATGTCGAGACTTCGTGAAGAAGTGAGAATGCGTAAAGCTTTTGACCGAGAGGCTTCTCAGACGCGTGATGGAGCTACGCCGTCGTGCAGCCTCAGCCGCAGCCGCGCGGGGCGTTTGCGCAGGCGTCACAGGAGAAGTCGTTCTAGTACGCGGCGCCCGCGTCCTGTGCGGACCAGCTCAAGCTCCTCGAACCGTGCAGGTTCAAGAGGCCGTACGCCACGGAGACGTGCGGGTTCTTATAAGAGCCTTGAGCGTCGGAAGCGACGTCGGTCTGAGTCGCGGCGTGTGAGAAAAAGAACGCGGTCTTCGCAGTCGCGCTCGCGTTCCCGATCTGCACACTCGCGGAGGGCGAGACGGCGACGACGGCAGCACAGCAGTAGCGAGGTGAGACGGGGATCCCGTCACCACAGGCCGAGTCGAAAACGTCGGGAAACCGTAAGTCGGTCATCACGTACTAGCAGCACGGATAGTAATTTGAATGTCAACACTAATGTAACTAATAAGAATAAGATCCCTAAAAACAAAACTGTAGATGATCATAGTTTTAGTATTCATGATGTCATGGAATTAATCAAATCACTGCCCTCGTCAGCGTCTCATGCTCAAAACCACTTTAGTATGTCAACAAACGCAGTACCAGAATTTGATCCTGCTAATAAAGAACAAACTGTCGATTTATGGATTACAAAAGTGGAAGAATGTGCAGCTTTGTATAAATGGTCTGAAACACAACAACTTCATTATGCGTTGCCTAAATTGACTGGAGTAGCAAAGGTGTGGTACCAAGGCTTAACTTCCTTAAGTTATAGTTGGTTGGAGTGGAAGGATAAACTGACAAAGACATTTCCCACAGTTCAGAATTATGCTCAACTTTTGCATGAAATGTTGGATAGGAAGGTTAGACATAATGAATCGTTAGAAACTTATTTTTATCACAAAATTAACTTGCTGAACCGATGCGATATAACTGGTAAGCGGGCTGTGGATTGTCTTATATATGGATTAGAAGACAGGGGTATGCGACTAGGAGCTCAGGCCGCGAACTACTCTCAACCTGAAGAATTACTATCATATTTTAAATCTATTAAGTTGGAGGATGTAAGAGATAGAGTATCTCGTCAGCCGTTTACAAAAAGGCGCCCCGATAGCAATAATGATAATTCTAAACTGAGTAGCAATATAAAATGTTTTAATTGTAATGAGGTAGGTCACCCCTCCTTCAAGTGTAACAAACCCTTATTGACGTGTAGCATTTGTAAGAAACTTGGACATCAGAGCCCTTATTGTAAACGGCTTCTCAGAAACGGTAATGATGGCGGTAAACATAATGAAATCAGTAAAGCAGTATCTGAAGTTAAGTTAACTGGTGAGTTAGATGGTAAGTATGTCCTCCCTGTTCAAGTTAATGGCCAAACAATGTCATGTTATGTGGATCTCGGTAGCCAAAGTACTTTGATTCGCATTAGTGACTTTAAAAATTTAAACACTGCATATGATAAAAATTATCTGCCAACATTAAAAGGCTTTGGTAATTCAATCATAGAACCTATAGGTAAAGCAGTGGTCCAAATACAAGTACAAGCCGTTACAACATCCGTAGAAGTATTAGTGGTACCAGACGAATTACTTAAACATGCCGTACTGTTGGGACATACTTTCACCGAGCAAGCCGGTATAATTATTATAAAGACAGACGAACATTTAGTTTTTCAAAAAAAGCTCGTTCCTTTAAATAACTCTAAATTAGTAAACTCTCAGAAAATTAATTTAGTTGTAGACTCTGATGTCAACGTTAACTCTATCAATATGATACCGGTAAAAGTGAATACCGATATCACCATACAATTTTACGTAAAGGAATCGTTAAGGAAAATAGGAGATAATTGTTATTTTCTTATGCCTGGAATATATACAATCATGGAAGGAAAAGGTCACATTTTAGTAGTAAATTTAAATGGTAACGAAATTAAATTTCAAAAAGGACAATTATTGACTAGAGCTTACACTTTAAATGATGATGATTGCCTAAATGTTAGAATGTTAGAAAACAGGGATAGTGACTGCATATCAAACAATCTTAAAATAGGTGATGGATTTAGTACTGGAGATAGAGAACGGTTAGAAACCTTGCTAAAAGAGTATAGGAACTGTTTTTCATTTAGTTTAACTGATTTAGGGCTGACTAATTTGACCGAAATGTCTATAACGCTTAAAGATGCGACCCCCGTTGTGTATAGGCCATACAGGCTAGCTTATTCGGAAAGGAATAAAGTTAAAGAAATGATTCAGGACATGTTGGATTCAGGTATAATTACTGAGTCAACATCTTCTTATGCAAGCCCCATCATTTTAGTGCAGAAGAAGACTGGTGATCAACGGCTTTGCGTTGACTATCGGGCTTTAAATGCTAAAACTGTCAAGGAACACTACCCTTTGCCCAGAATAGAGGATCAAATAGATCAGTTAGGTGGTTATGAATATTTTATAACGCTTGATTTGGCCTCAGGCTATTACCAAATTAAAATAGCCCCTTCGTCGCAAGACAAAACTGCCTTTGTAACGCCGGACGGTCAGTATCAATTCACCCGCATGCCTTTCGGTTTGGCCAACGCACCGTCTGTTTTTCAGAAAACTATTAATACCATTTTGAAAGACGTCAAAGGCCAAGCTTTTGCATTCATGGATGATATAATTATTCCAGCTCACAGTATTTTACAAGGAATGGAGCGATTAGAAACAGTACTTAAACTTATTAAAGAAGCGGGGTTGACGTTAAAATTATCAAAATGTGTATTTTTCTCAAAACAAATAGATTATCTAGGTTTCGAAGTAAGTAAACAAGGGGTCAGACCGGGTTCAAAAAAGACTGCAGCAGTAGAGAATTTCAAGTGCCCCTCTAACCAACACGAAATACGCCAGTTCGTTGGTTTGGCTAGTTTTTTTAGGCGTTTTGTAAAAAATTTTGCTATAATTGCTAATCCACTGACAAAATTATTGAAAAAGAACTGCAAATGGGAGTGGGGTTCTGAACAAGAAAAATCATTTTGCACCCTAAAAGCAGAGCTAGTAAAAAGACCAATTTTAGCGTTGTACAACGTAAGTGCAAAAACTCAGATTCATACGGATGCGTGCAAAACGGGTATAGCGGGAATATTACTTCAGGAAGATGAATTAGGTAGATGGCGAGCGGTAGCGTATTACAGTAGGCAAACTACCCTCGAAGAGCAGAAGTACCATTCATTTGAATTGGAAACCCTGGCGGTAATAGCTTCCTTGCAACGGTTTAGAGTATACGTTTTAGGCCTCAAATTCACAATAATAACCGACTGTAGCGCATTACGTACTACTTTATCAAAGAGAGATATGATACCTCGTATAAGTAGGTGGTGGCTTCAACTTCAGGAGTACGATTGTAGTATCGAGTATAGGCCGGGTAACCGTATGACTCATGTGGATGCACTGAGCAGGAATGCTATCCCTATGGCAGATGAACCTGAGCCTGTATTCGATATTTTAGTTGTTGACACAGAAGACTGGTTAACAACTATTCAGAGTACTGATGAAGAGGTTCAACGGATTAAAAGTATTTTAGAAGACCCTGAAATGCCTAAAATACATGAAACTTTTCAGAATTATCGTTTAAAGGGGGGAAAGGTTTATAGGGTTGTGGACAGCCAATTGAAATGGTTGGTCCCTAAAGGATTTAGGTGGCAGCTACTCAGGAAGTGTCACGATGAACTTGGACATTTTGGTCTAGATAAAACTTTGGACAAGTTGAAATCTCTTTACTGGTTTCCCAAAATGAACAAGTTCACCAAAAAGTATGTTCAATCATGTCTGGAATGTAGTTATCACAAAGTACCGCCAGGAAAAAGACAAGGTATGCTCCATCCAATTCCAAAAATTGATAAACCGTTTCACACGATACACATGGACCACTTAGGTCCATTTGTTCGTAGTAAATCTAAAAACACTTACTTGTTGGTGCTTGTTGAAGCATACACAAAATACATTACTTTATTTGCCGTCAAAAATACGAAAACTAAATCGACCATCAAGGTTTTAAATCACTATTTTAGTTTATTCGGTATACCAAGTAGAATAATCAGTGATCGGGGAACTTCTTTCACAAGTAAAAGTTTTAAAGACTTTGTGAACAAACTAGGCATAAAGCACGTTTTAAATGCAGTAGCAACACCGCGAGCGAATGGCCAAGTGGAGCGATATAATCGTACCATATTGGCTTCGCTTGCAGTCAAAAATCATAACTGTAAGGAAAATGAGTGGGATACTCATTTAGAAGAAATTCAGCTGGGTCTTAATACAACTCATAATAAAGGTACAGGTAAAACGCCAGCTGAAATACTGTTTGGTATAAGGTTGAGGTCCAAAAGTGACGGAATAGTCACTTCGTTGCTCGACCAGGGTGAATCGGGGTGTTCACAAGAAACATTAGAGAATATAAGAAAAGAGGTAAATGCCAACATAAGTGAGTATCAAGTAAGACAAAAGGAAAGATTTGACAAGAATAGGAAGGTTGGTAGGAAATATCAAGTAGGTGACTTAATAAGAATTGAAAGAGAAGTAGGTAGTAATAGCGGACAGTCGAGAAAGTTACTTGCTAAATTACAAGGTCCATACAGGATTATCAAAGTACTAGATAGAGATAGGTATGTTGTCCAAGATACACCCCTAACCCGAAAACAGAATAGAAAATATGAGGCAGTAATTGCGTTAGATAAGATACATCCTTGGTTGACCTTTACTCAAGAAAGCTTAGCTGATTCTAATGAGGGAAGCTCAACGGAGGATGTTGATGTAAACGAAACTATTGAAAGTACTGATAATATGGAAATAGAGCCGTTTGAAATGTCAGTAGGTATGAATGTGGAGAGTACTGAGACAATGATCGACAATTGAATTATGAATCGATATCATGAATGTGTCCCCTTATTTTTTAAAGGTTATTTTGAAAATGGATTCGAATTGGAATTATGATTATGTTTTAAACTTTATTATGGAATGAATAATGACTTTGATTTTGATTAGACTTAAAAATTGATATGGAAAAATCTAACACACAATGGAGTCGTTTGACAATTATGAGTGTGTTAGATTTGAAAAAAAAAGATAAGGAAAAATCTACACACAATGGAGTCGTTTGACAATTATGAGTGTGTTAGGTTTGAAAATTGACATGGA
This sequence comes from Brachylomia viminalis, assembly GCA_937001585.2. Classification (NCBI taxonomy): domain Eukaryota; kingdom Metazoa; phylum Arthropoda; class Insecta; order Lepidoptera; family Noctuidae; genus Brachylomia; species Brachylomia viminalis. Next base: position 7,390,994 of record OW443301.2, read on the forward strand.
AAAATCTACACACAATGGATTCGTTTGACAATTATGAGTGTGTTAGATTTTATAAAATGCGCAAGGAGGCCGCTGGCCAAGGATGTGAGCGCATTCTTAGTTATAATGAATTTGATGTGGACATAGATTAAAGATATAATTAAAATTAAGATCGATTATTAAAATTACATTTTTTTTTTGTTTTAATTGATGGAACAATTACTGTATAAGATGGCCGAACAAATGATATTTATAAAAAAATAAATTAGTTAGTAAAATAAATTATTGAATTTATATAGAAAGTTTCTCTATTCATGATAAGTAGTAAAATGTGTATTTTGTTATTAATGTTATTATTTGCCTTTTCTTTATATTATATAGTTTTGGTTAATTCCTATGCACTTACTGGAAATTTAACTGATTACATGCTTATAATCTGCATTATCTGATGGTCAGTCAAGAAAAGTTTTGTACATTCGCTTGTTGTAAATTTAGCTTTAAATACACATTTTAAGTTATATTATTGTTTCATAGTTTTAGAACATGAATCTAACATAAATAAGTTAGTCATAAACAAAACGAGAGGACTCTGTTATTTCAGAATGGCCGACTGTAAGCTTTTGCTATTTATTTCATATGAAAATATTTAAAATAATTTAATTAGCAAGATTTAAATTAATCGTTTATAAAAATAATGTATTAACACTTATTGGTGGAATAATAGTTTGTGTTTTGACTTGCATTCAAGTGGACTTTTACTGCGGTCGGCCATATTGAAGCGTTCTCGAAAAAAAAATAGTAGGATACCGACCGGTGTAAAGAAAAGAGATCAAAAAACTAAGAATATATTTAAGCAAGTATTCATAAAATCAGTTCGTGGAATCGGTTGTAAACAGTGTCTTTTAAGGACGAATACATATTTGATTTGATATTGAGTATTAATTGTTTTATTGGTACACTCTTTAAATTTCTAATAGTAGGTATTCACAACTAAGTTCATAACCTCAGTCATTGTAATGTCTGTTTAAACATTACACATGTCAGTATATTTGTAGACACAACAATCGAAGGTAGCCAGAAAAAAATAACAATTTGACACAAGATAGACATCTACATTAAATGTGAGAAATGTTTGCTTATTTTATTATATTTAACTCATTATCTTAAGATCAAACAAATGCCCCCATGTATTTGGACAGAACAATTAACAGTGTACATGAAAAAACTGATTGGTGTTTGAATACTGATAAACACCCTATAAAAACCTGCGGAATAAATACATTTTGTTATATATTTAACACATTATTAAGAAGTTAAGTAGGTAACTGTATACTTAACTAGTTGTAACAATTTTATTGTTTTGAAGATAAACAAAAAAAAAAAAAAAAACAATAAAGAATATATAAATAAATTAATAAAATAAATAAATATAGTTACTTTATACAGGGAGGCAGGGACATCAGGATCTAAAGGGATTCAGCACAAGATTCTAGGGCAATTTTTTTTGTCGGTTATGAAAAAATAATCTGCTGTTTCATAGAAGAGTGCAATACCTACGCCGTCAAAATGTATGAAACAACAATTTTTTTTTAAATAACCGACGATAAATTTCAACGTAAGTCCGAGAGGGATACCGTGGCCCCTGGCACAGGCAACTGAAACAACACGGGTGGGTTTTGTTTTAGTCAGCGAGAGTCTGACACGCCCTCCCGCTCTGCCGCTTAAGTTATTTGATAATTTCCCACGCTTCAAAAAAAAAAAAAAGGGAGTTTTAGAATCATTGTGCTGAATCCATGGTTTCAGTTTGGGCGTCGATGTCCCTGCCACCCTGTTTTTATGCATGTAAATATACATTACCTTATAATGACTATTATATTTGAGAAATATATAATCTATTAGATCGTAGGTCATGTTACCTAAATGTCTGGTCATAATATAAATAATACTTAAAGGAAAAGACGAAACTTCCTTCAGAGTAGAGGAAATTACACAATATGTGAATCAATGACAGATAATTATCCACCTATAAAAACCATGTAGGTACACAATGTCAGGTCCGTGACACCGTTATTTACTTATTATATTTTTATTATATACCTCAACATTTCCATGGAACACTGATTAAATATCACCGACAAACGTCACGACTTACTGAATTTGTTTGTAATTATTTACAAATCAGACTTCTGTTTATTCCGGGTCTGATCATCTAATGTTTGATAAAGTTAGATAAAAAAAAATATGTCCATTTTTTGTTTATTTAATATGGGTTTGCTCTTGACTCTAGTCTAGGTCAGAGGTGACAGAGACAGAGTCGACGGGCGAATGAGCTTACCCAGAAGAAGCCTGTTCACTCTCACTTTGAAGAGATTAGGGTTGTATGCGTTCGGAAACAGACGCAGGTAGAGACTTCCATTCTTTTGCTGTGCGCATTACATAAGACATTTGGAAACGCTTAGTGTGAAAGAATTAATGGAGCTTCTTATTTTTGGTGGAGGGGAATGATGGAGACTAAAGTTTAATAAATGTTACAAATTCGACATAGCTTACAAAATTAGCAAGCTGGAGTGGAAATGCGCCGGCCATATTATCTGTAGAACCGTAGTAAGATTACGCCGTCAAGCTAGGTGGAGCGACGATCTTCGCAGGGTAGCAGCTGGATGAGAATTGCCGAGGATCGAGCTAAATGGCGAGCAATTGGAGAGGCCTATGTCCAGCAGTGGTCTGCTGTAGGCTGATAAGGAACAAATTTACATATATCAGCAAAAGCATCTCCCTATGAAATAAATTACTGTTATCCTTCCTCAGCCGCAAATTGTCTAACAAGTAGGTATTAAAGTAACATAGTATTTGTAGACAATATTAATTAAATAAGTATTTGTAGACAATATTTTTATCACAAAATTAACTTGCTGAACCGATGCGATATAACTGGTAAGCGGGCTGTGGATTGTCTTATATATGGATTAGAAGACAGGGGTATGCGACTAGGAGCTCAGGCCGCGAACTACTCTCAACCTGAAGAATTACTATCATATTTTAAATCTATTAAGTTGGAGGATGTAAGAGATAGAGTATCTCGTCAGCCGTTTACAAAAAGGCGCCCCGATAGCAATAATGATAATTCTAAACTGAGTAGCAATATAAAATGTTTTAATTGTAATGAGGTAGGTCACCCCTCCTTCAAGTGTAACAAACCCTTATTGACGTGTAGCATTTGTAAGAAACTTGGACATCAGAGCCCTTATTGTAAACGGCTTCTCAGAAACGGTAATGATGGCGGTAAACATAATGAAATCAGTAAAGCAGTATCTGAAGTTAAGTTAACTGGTGAGTTAGATGGTAAGTATGTCCTCCCTGTTCAAGTTAATGGCCAAACAATGTCATGTTATGTGGATCTCGGTAGCCAAAGTACTTTGATTCGCATTAGTGACTTTAAAAATTTAAACACTGCATATGATAAAAATTATCTGCCAACATTAAAAGGCTTTGGTAATTCAATCATAGAACCTATAGGTAAAGCAGTGGTCCAAATACAAGTACAAGCCGTTACAACATCCGTAGAAGTATTAGTGGTACCAGACGAATTACTTAAACATGCCGTACTGTTGGGACATACTTTCACCGAGCAAGCCGGTATAATTATTATAAAGACAGACGAACATTTAGTTTTTCAAAAAAAGCTCGTTCCTTTAAATAACTCTAAATTAGTAAACTCTCAGAAAATTAATTTAGTTGTAGACTCTGATGTCAACGTTAACTCTATCAATATGATACCGGTAAAAGTGAATACCGATATCACCATACAATTTTACGTAAAGGAATCGTTAAGGAAAATAGGAGATAATTGTTATTTTCTTATGCCTGGAATATATACAATCATGGAAGGAAAAGGTCACATTTTAGTAGTAAATTTAAATGGTAACGAAATTAAATTTCAAAAAGGACAATTATTGACTAGAGCTTACACTTTAAATGATGATGATTGCCTAAATGTTAGAATGTTAGAAAACAGGGATAGTGACTGCATATCAAACAATCTTAAAATAGGTGATGGATTTAGTACTGGAGATAGAGAACGGTTAGAAACCTTGCTAAAAGAGTATAGGAACTGTTTTTCATTTAGTTTAACTGATTTAGGGCTGACTAATTTGACCGAAATGTCTATAACGCTTAAAGATGCGACCCCCGTTGTGTATAGGCCATACAGGCTAGCTTATTCGGAAAGGAATAAAGTTAAAGAAATGATTCAGGACATGTTGGATTCAGGTATAATTACTGAGTCAACATCTTCTTATGCAAGCCCCATCATTTTAGTGCAGAAGAAGACTGGTGATCAACGGCTTTGCGTTGACTATCGGGCTTTAAATGCTAAAACTGTCAAGGAACACTACCCTTTGCCCAGAATAGAGGATCAAATAGATCAGTTAGGTGGTTATGAATATTTTATAACGCTTGATTTGGCCTCAGGCTATTACCAAATTAAAATAGCCCCTTCGTCGCAAGACAAAACTGCCTTTGTAACGCCGGACGGTCAGTATCAATTCACCCGCATGCCTTTCGGTTTGGCCAACGCACCGTCTGTTTTTCAGAAAACTATTAATACCATTTTGAAAGACGTCAAAGGCCAAGCTTTTGCATTCATGGATGATATAATTATTCCAGCTCACAGTATTTTACAAGGAATGGAGCGATTAGAAACAGTACTTAAACTTATTAAAGAAGCGGGGTTGACGTTAAAATTATCAAAATGTGTATTTTTCTCAAAACAAATAGATTATCTAGGTTTCGAAGTAAGTAAACAAGGGGTCAGACCGGGTTCAAAAAAGACTGCAGCAGTAGAGAATTTCAAGTGCCCCTCTAACCAACACGAAATACGCCAGTTCGTTGGTTTGGCTAGTTTTTTTAGGCGTTTTGTAAAAAATTTTGCTATAATTGCTAATCCACTGACAAAATTATTGAAAAAGAACTGCAAATGGGAGTGGGGTTCTGAACAAGAAAAATCATTTTGCACCCTAAAAGCAGAGCTAGTAAAAAGACCAATTTTAGCGTTGTACAACGTAAGTGCAAAAACTCAGATTCATACGGATGCGTGCAAAACGGGTATAGCGGGAATATTACTTCAGGAAGATGAATTAGGTAGATGGCGAGCGGTAGCGTATTACAGTAGGCAAACTACCCTCGAAGAGCAGAAGTACCATTCATTTGAATTGGAAACCCTGGCGGTAATAGCTTCCTTGCAACGGTTTAGAGTATACGTTTTAGGCCTCAAATTCACAATAATAACCGACTGTAGCGCATTACGTACTACTTTATCAAAGAGAGATATGATACCTCGTATAAGTAGGTGGTGGCTTCAACTTCAGGAGTACGATTGTAGTATCGAGTATAGGCCGGGTAACCGTATGACTCATGTGGATGCACTGAGCAGGAATGCTATCCCTATGGCAGATGAACCTGAGCCTGTATTCGATATTTTAGTTGTTGACACAGAAGACTGGTTAACAACTATTCAGAGTACTGATGAAGAGGTTCAACGGATTAAAAGTATTTTAGAAGACCCTGAAATGCCTAAAATACATGAAACTTTTCAGAATTATCGTTTAAAGGGGGGAAAGGTTTATAGGGTTGTGGACAGCCAATTGAAATGGTTGGTCCCTAAAGGATTTAGGTGGCAGCTACTCAGGAAGTGTCACGATGAACTTGGACATTTTGGTCTAGATAAAACTTTGGACAAGTTGAAATCTCTTTACTGGTTTCCCAAAATGAACAAGTTCACCAAAAAGTATGTTCAATCATGTCTGGAATGTAGTTATCACAAAGTACCGCCAGGAAAAAGACAAGGTATGCTCCATCCAATTCCAAAAATTGATAAACCGTTTCACACGATACACATGGACCACTTAGGTCCATTTGTTCGTAGTAAATCTAAAAACACTTACTTGTTGGTGCTTGTTGAAGCATACACAAAATACATTACTTTATTTGCCGTCAAAAATACGAAAACTAAATCGACCATCAAGGTTTTAAATCACTATTTTAGTTTATTCGGTATACCAAGTAGAATAATCAGTGATCGGGGAACTTCTTTCACAAGTAAAAGTTTTAAAGACTTTGTGAACAAACTAGGCATAAAGCACGTTTTAAATGCAGTAGCAACACCGCGAGCGAATGGCCAAGTGGAGCGATATAATCGTACCATATTGGCTTCGCTTGCAGTCAAAAATCATAACTGTAAGGAAAATGAGTGGGATACTCATTTAGAAGAAATTCAGCTGGGTCTTAATACAACTCATAATAAAGGTACAGGTAAAACGCCAGCTGAAATACTGTTTGGTATAAGGTTGAGGTCCAAAAGTGACGGAATAGTCACTTCGTTGCTCGACCAGGGTGAATCGGGGTGTTCACAAGAAACATTAGAGAATATAAGAAAAGAGGTAAATGCCAACATAAGTGAGTATCAAGTAAGACAAAAGGAAAGATTTGACAAGAATAGGAAGGTTGGTAGGAAATATCAAGTAGGTGACTTAATAAGAATTGAAAGAGAAGTAGGTAGTAATAGCGGACAGTCGAGAAAGTTACTTGCTAAATTACAAGGTCCATACAGGATTATCAAAGTACTAGATAGAGATAGGTATGTTGTCCAAGATACACCCCTAACCCGAAAACAGAATAGAAAATATGAGGCAGTAATTGCGTTAGATAAGATACATCCTTGGTTGACCTTTACTCAAGAAAGCTTAGCTGATTCTAATGAGGGAAGCTCAACGGAGGATGTTGATGTAAACGAAACTATTGAAAGTACTGATAATATGGAAATAGAGCCGTTTGAAATGTCAGTAGGTATGAATGTGGAGAGTACTGAGACAATGATCGACAATTGAATTATGAATCGATATCATGAATGTGTCCCCTTATTTTTTAAAGGTTATTTTGAAAATGGATTCGAATTGGAATTATGATTATGTTTTAAACTTTATTATGGAATGAATAATGACTTTGATTTTGATTAGACTTAAAAATTGATATGGAAAAATCTAACACACAATGGAGTCGTTTGACAATTATGAGTGTGTTAGATTTGAAAAAAAAAGATAAGGAAAAATCTACACACAATGGAGTCGTTTGACAATTATGAGTGTGTTAGGTTTGAAAATTGACATGGAAAAATCTACACACAATGGATTCGTTTGACAATTATGAGTGTGTTAGATTTTATAAAATGCGCAAGGAGGCCGCTGGCCAAGGATGTGAGCGCATTCTTAGTTATAATGAATTTGATGTGGACATAGATTAAAGATATAATTAAAATTAAGATCGATTATTAAAATTACATTTTTTTTTTGTTTTAATTGATGGAACAATTACTGTATAAGATGGCCGAACAAATGATATTTATAAAAAAATAAATTAGTTAGTAAAATAAATTATTGAATTTATATAGAAAGTTTCTCTATTCATGATAAGTAGTAAAATGTGTATTTTGTTATTAATGTTATTATTTGCCTTTTCTTTATATTATATAGTTTTGGTTAATTCCTATGCACTTACTGGAAATTTAACTGATTACATGCTTATAATCTGCATTATCTGATGGTCAGTCAAGAAAAGTTTTGTACATTCGCTTGTTGTAAATTTAGCTTTAAATACACATTTTAAGTTATATTATTGTTTCATAGTTTTAGAACATGAATCTAACATAAATAAGTTAGTCATAAACAAAACGAGAGGACTCTGTTATTTCAGAATGGCCGACTGTAAGCTTTTGCTATTTATTTCATATGAAAATATTTAAAATAATTTAATTAGCAAGATTTAAATTAATCGTTTATAAAAATAATGTATTAACACTTATTGGTGGAATAATAGTTTGTGTTTTGACTTGCATTCAAGTGGACTTTTACTGCGGTCGGCCATATTGAAGCGTTCTCGAAAAAAAAATAGTAGGATACCGACCGGTGTAAAGAAAAGAGATCAAAAAACTAAGAATATATTTAAGCAAGTATTCATAAAATCAGTTCGTGGAATCGGTTGTAAACAGTGTCTTTTAAGGACGAATACATATTTGATTTGATATTGAGTATTAATTGTTTTATTGGTACACTCTTTAAATTTCTAATAGTAGGTATTCACAACTAAGTTCATAACCTCAGTCATTGTAATGTCTGTTTAAACATTACACATGTCAGTATATTTGTAGACACAACAATCGAAGGTAGCCAGAAAAAAATAACAATTTGACACAAGATAGACATCTACATTAAATGTGAGAAATGTTTGCTTATTTTATTATATTTAACTCATTATCTTAAGATCAAACAAATGCCCCCATGTATTTGGACAGAACAATTAACAGTGTACATGAAAAAACTGATTGGTGTTTGAATACTGATAAACACCCTATAAAAACCTGCGGAATAAATACATTTTGTTATATATTTAACACATTATTAAGAAGTTAAGTAGGTAACTGTATACTTAACTAGTTGTAACAATTTTATTGTTTTGAAGATAAACAAAAAAAAAAAAAAAAACAATAAAGAATATATAAATAAATTAATAAAATAAATAAATATAGTTACTTTATACAGGGAGGCAGGGACATCAGGATCTAAAGGGATTCAGCACAAGATTCTAGGGCAATTTTTTTTGTCGGTTATGAAAAAATAATCTGCTGTTTCATAGAAGAGTGCAATACCTACGCCGTCAAAATGTATGAAACAACAATTTTTTTTTAAATAACCGACGATAAATTTCAACGTAAGTCCGAGAGGGATACCGTGGCCCCTGGCACAGGCAACTGAAACAACACGGGTGGGTTTTGTTTTAGTCAGCGAGAGTCTGACACGCCCTCCCGCTCTGCCGCTTAAGTTATTTGATAATTTCCCACGCTTCAAAAAAAAAAAAAAGGGAGTTTTAGAATCATTGTGCTGAATCCATGGTTTCAGTTTGGGCGTCGATGTCCCTGCCACCCTGTTTTTATGCATGTAAATATACATTACCTTATAATGACTATTATATTTGAGAAATATATAATCTATTAGATCGTAGGTCATGTTACCTAAATGTCTGGTCATAATATAAATAATACTTAAAGGAAAAGACGAAACTTCCTTCAGAGTAGAGGAAATTACACAATATGTGAATCAATGACAGATAATTATCCACCTATAAAAACCATGTAGGTACACAATGTCAGGTCCGTGACACCGTTATTTACTTATTATATTTTTATTATATACCTCAACATTTCCATGGAACACTGATTAAATATCACCGACAAACGTCACGACTTACTGAATTTGTTTGTAATTATTTACAAATCAGACTTCTGTTTATTCCGGGTCTGATCATCTAATGTTTGATAAAGTTAGATAAAAAAAAATATGTCCATTTTTTGTTTATTTAATATGGGTTTGCTCTTGACTCTAGTCTAGGTCAGAGGTGACAGAGACAGAGTCGACGGGCGAATGAGCTTACCCAGAAGAAGCCTGTTCACTCTCACTTTGAAGAGATTAGGGTTGTATGCGTTCGGAAACAGACGCAGGTAGAGACTTCCATTCTTTTGCTGTGCGCATTACATAAGACATTTGGAAACGCTTAGTGTGAAAGAATTAATGGAGCTTCTTATTTTTGGTGGAGGGGAATGATGGAGACTAAAGTTTAATAAATGTTACAAATTCGACATAGCTTACAAAATTAGCAAGCTGGAGTGGAAATGCGCCGGCCATATTATCTGTAGAACCGTAGTAAGATTACGCCGTCAAGCTAGGTGGAGCGACGATCTTCGCAGGGTAGCAGCTGGATGAGAATTGCCGAGGATCGAGCTAAATGGCGAGCAATTGGAGAGGCCTATGTCCAGCAGTGGTCTGCTGTAGGCTGATAAGGAACAAATTTACATATATCAGCAAAAGCATCTCCCTATGAAATAAATTACTGTTATCCTTCCTCAGCCGCAAATTGTCTAACAAGTAGGTATTAAAGTAACATAGTATTTGTAGACAATAAAACGTAATGCTAACTTGAGATCAATTACTATCCACTAAGATTGCAGCCTTCGAGCACTGATATGAAACGCATCAATTGATAGGCCATTTATTAACTTAGGTATATGTAGGTACGGTTTGTAATCTTGACCTTTGTTTTCTAACTAATGAAAAACCATGGGCCGTTTAATTAGTATTAGCATAATCAGCCTACAACGTTCCCACTGCTTGGACACAGGCCTCCTCTCTGTGAAAGGGAGGGGGCATAATCCACCATGCGGGCTCAGTGCGAGTTGGTAGGTGTCACATATCTTCGAATTTTTGGTCCTTTGACATGCTGGTTTCCTCACGAAGTTTGTCTTCACCGTTTTGATAGCAATGGTGATGACACAATTTACACAGAGTAGAGTGCCTGCTTGGGTTCGAACCCACGACCATACAATTCGTAAGTCGTGGCCGTTACCAGTAGGCCACCACTGCTTCTTAAATTAACTGACTAATGCCATCCAATTAACTTAAGTGAATCAATTAACTTCAATTGTTTGTACAAGTAATATTCGTTCTTATGCTATATTTGTTTTAGCACGTACACTCAAACCGCTTTCTCGTGTATGGCTCAAAATAAACATTTTAGGCAGGTCAAACGATGTCATTCTGTGTTTCTTGACAATCTGATTACCTACTTCTAAAATGATTTTTACTTAGATCTTGGGCGAAGACGAAAGGATTTCTGTGCCAATCAATGATTTGGCATGAACATGCGCAGCTACCATCAATTCTATGGACTAGTTATCCGCAGTATCATGTCATTTTTGCGATCCGTTTGGCAAAAATTACGTGACAAAATATTTTTTTAGGCGCTTCATAGTTGTGTACAAAAAGGGACCACATGGATCATAGGCTAGTAAATGAATAACATTTTTTATGTACCTATATGTACAATGTGGAGATGACAATATGACTTTAAATGAAAACACTGGCAATACTGGTTTATAGAAACATTTGTAAACTATCAAATAAATCCGAACATCGAAATTAAAAAAAACTATTTTTTCTAACAAACTAAATAGCTTAAAACTGCAAACAAAATAAAACACCATTTATAAAATTGGTACACTGACCTGCGATAAGAATGGCAACGCAGCTTGGTTTCATTCATAATAAAGCTGTGGCCGACGCGCGACGCAGCGACGTAATGTTTGGCGCCATTATTCTTATTATTATTAATGCTCAATTACACTGCACTCCACTGCACTGCACTCCACAATGCACGTGGAGGAGCACCATCTACGTGCGGGATCAAGGATTGATTTTCCCGTATCCTCTGGACAGCTTGTACAATAGTGCGCCCGTGGGTCGGACACATACGCGTGTTCCCATACCTCTCACGGTATGTCCTTACAGCTAAAGCGGCATTACCGTGACACTCCCCATAAATTAAAATCATATCGGTGTACTCCGAAGCGGTATAATTGTAACGAGGCATGATTATTTAATAATAAAACCTTGAAACACCAAGTATTAAGCGTCTAATTTCGCAAAGTTTACTTAGCTATTTAACTAAGTACCTATAATACGTTTATGTGTCCTGTCACTATTAAAACAAAGCGTCAAATTTCGCACAACACAACACAACAACAAAGATACGATAACACTCGCGCGGCGACTTCAAACGGGCGCGGGCGCATCCGAAATTCCAGAGAAAAACAAAACGCGTCACTGGCAGGAAGGAGGTCCGGTGACACACTGACCGCGTAACCTAGACACGTCGACAAGTAAGCAAAGTAGAAACAAGCAAACTTACCTATCTCTTTCGCACATACATATTTTGCGATTGACTTGAGTGCATAACAGGAAAGTAATAACTTTCGCATGCATTTTTTCTTATCTAGCTGTGATGACACGCTTTATGACTCTTATGGCTCGGGCATAAAGTATAATTTGCATTGAGAAAATAAATTTGAAAGAAAAGGCGTAGGTTTTTAAAGTAGCGAGCTGGCAACGTGTGTCGTTAACCTGTCGCGTGCTCTCCTGTTTACAATACATCATGTAGAAAATACTTAAAATGAAAAATAATGTCTTGTGGCTAAACTACTGGATATATTCATTTGATTTTTTGTGTGACGGTTGGGAATATCATGACTTATACGAAGTTTCATTTATGATCATATTGTCCTCCCCACATTGTATATGTCTATTCCAGCCATCCAAGGAAATGTCGTTTATGTGTCGACAGGTATTATCATCAATTACTTAAAAAAAACATCTTAAACTAAATAAACAAACAAACTATTAAAATTAAAATATAATATAATAACCTAAACAAACTAAAACTTGACAAATTAGAATATGGCGTAGAAAAATTCCTCCGCATCGCTGTCGACTGGTAATGTACCCAAGAGACTGGCGGGATTGCCACGTTGTATCTGGCCAAGGTAAAAGCCAGCCCTTCACGGGAAGTGTCAACCAGCCGTAAATAGGTATATTAATGTAATTTTATTTGTTCTCGGCCGCGAGCGCGGCATTGAAATATTCCAAGATTAAAGCAGTGTAGGTAACTGTTAGAGTCTATTATCAAGGTAAGTTGCGAACATTCCCCGTGACATGTGATCGTCACACCTACCTGATGATTACCTTCTAGTCTTACGTCTTACCTATTGACGTAATGTGACTTCCGTAATCTACGATCATTTTCTATTTTTATGTGAACAAAAATAGAAGTGCTAATCGACAGACAAAAAGAACTAATGATCGCTGATCTGCTTTTAAATGATTATTTTTATGACGATCAGGATTCAGTTTCCTTGTAGTTTTCAACTTTAAGAATAGATCAAACTCTAACTTTTAATAACTGTCGTAAATACCGCCTTAATCGTCAATAAGATGGCCTATAAAAAAAACCATGCGTGGACCGGTGGCAACAATCATTCATTGTCGTCATGTCTCTGATTCGCGATCTACCGGGATACCTATGGTCACCAGTGAACGTCAACGGGTCGATGACCCAAGCGGAATAAGTCAAGCGAGTGACTCATTGCTTACTGTCACTATTATACGGGTATATTCGGAGTCACGAATTCACGATCATAGTTTATATTAAATTTCTCGTAAGTTACTAGAACAAAGTATTTACGGTTAACTGTGGCATCTTTACTTTCTAAGTAAAGATAGTAAAAATAAATACAAGGTGTGGCGTAAATAATGGATAACCCTGAAACTGTCGATCGGCCAGATTATTATCTATCATTTACCTCACTTATATCGCCATATGCCCATGGATGACCAAATTATTGATATATTTGATATTTTAAATAACAATCGTAGGTACTTACTCTTACAAAATCAGCTGCCATTTCTACAATTGGTGACTTGTTCTCGATTTGTTTTTTTATGTCACTCCTGAATATTTGTATTATCAGGCCAGTATCAAGATTTATTATTACAATACAAGATAACATTGCAAGAAATAATTATTCTTAAATTTAAATATTTTTTCTACGGAATTACGCAATTTTGGGCCCCTATGTCGAGAAAAAAATGTACGCGTATGTAGGCGATATAAGTGAGGTAAATGATAGATGATAATCTGGCCAATCGACAGTTTCAGGGTTGTCCATTATTTACGCCACACCCTGTATATCTATTAGCTCTCGATTACTAAACACCTGTTGCCGCCTTTTATTATCAAAGCGAAACAAAAGTAGAAACATCGAGTACCTATTTGTAACAGATTTAGTAATCGAGAGATATTTAAGTACAGCAGGGCTATTCTGTAACCATCTCACCGTGAAAACGTAGGTGAAGTGACCTGTCAACAGTGTCAATACCTAGTATCAGATGGAATGACAGCTAACTTCAAGCTCACGTCACCTAAGTTTTCATGGTGAGATTTTCGGCAGTATTTATGAGTAAAGTTTAGATAAAGTAAAGTAGAGATTGGCCAGTTGACGGCAATGCTCCAACTACAGTTGCACATTCAAACTTCTATATTATTAGGTTTGAATTATGACTACGTGGTGGCCGTGAATAACCTTGAATGAAATCAATATACACACATCAAAAGTGTCTAGGGATCAAGCATTTTTATGCGGATTTCTTGAGATTAAGATGTGGCTTTGTAATAAATTTATGATTTTATAAATTTATATGGATCCTTTTTGGTGCATTTCATAATTTGAATCAGGAACTGTGAATCAAATTCGAGTAAAAGATGAAAATCAGCTGTCAATATTTTCCCTATAAAAACATACAACGCATTGAAGACATTATTAGTGCTACTGTTTCCCTACTACTGATTAAAACCAACGTTATTATGGAGCGGCGACGTCATTTAAGCAGGGAAGAAATGCTCAGAGCCGTGGGAATGATAGAAGCTGGTTCCCGGCAACGTACTGTGGCTTTAGCTCTGAATACAAGTCAGAGTGTTATCAGTCGACTTTGGACACGTTACCGAAGCACTGGTACCGTGGCTGAGCGCCATGGAGGACGGTATCGCTGCACCACACGGAGACAAGACCGATACATTCAAATCTTAACTCGAAGAGCTCCAACAATAACCGCCATGATGTTAGCCGTGAGGCTTCATCACTCTTCAGGGAACTTAATTAGCGACCAAACAGTCAGAAACCGCTTGCATGAAGTGAACCTTCATTCCCGAAGACCGCTTCGGGTACCACCTATAGCAATGCACAATCGTAGGATTCGATATCAATGGGCTCTTGAACACAGAAATTGGGCAGAAGAACAATGGCGTTTCGTGTGCTTTTCTGATGAGTCTCGTTTTGGTATGAGACCGGATACAAGACGTATACGACACTGGAGAACCCCTGGACGCCAACAGCGATTAAAATCCTGCCAGGAAGTCCATCCTTATAGTGGTGGAACCATCATGGTATGGGCGGGTATTTGGATCGGCGGAAGAACTGAGTTGATTTGGATCAGAGGCAACCTCAACGCTCAAATTTATGCTGAGACGATTGTAGCAGACGTCATCGTTCCTCTACAAGTGCAAATCGGTCCCTTATTTCAGTTAATGCATGATAATGCACGACCGCACACCGCAAGAGTTGTAAGACAGACTCTCGCCGCAGCTAACATCAATGTCCTGCCCTGGCCTGCTCAGTCGCCAGACTTGAACCCGATTGAGCATGCATGGGATATGCTACAGAGAAGAGCTCTGCCGAATATGGAGGGTATCCAGTCGCAAGAAGACCTTTTTTTGTTGTTGCAACGAACATGGGCGGCCATTCCACAGCGTGATTTGGATGAACTCATTTTGAGTATGCCAAACCGATGTTCTTGTGTTGTTAGTGTTCGCGGTAGAAACACGGATTATTAATTGTTTAAGTTACCCAATAAAATTTTAAAGAAAACTGTTATTTCAGTCTTTTTTTCGAACTTTTGTGTTAGTGGTTCAAATGTCAAAAATCCCTTTATTAGGAAAATGGCAAATTTCTTTATTAATGCAAAGGTGACTTGGTTTATCGTTACTGTGACAAACGAAAACACTTTATTTTATGAATCCTTAAAGAAAATTTTAATTAATATCAATCAGGAGAAAAGTTATTGCAAAAATATATGTTGATCCCTAGACACTTTTGATGTGTGTAGTTTTTGTTAAGATGATTTTAAATATGACGAAACTGTAAAACTGAAATCCACTTATGCGTCGTTAAATATTGGGGATTTTATGACCAACCCTAATTTGAAAAGATTCCATCACAGGACTGGACCGAAATGCATTTAGCCTTTGTAATCGCGCCCGGGCAAAGTGGTATTGGGGTTTTCCATTCAAACATTCTCAGTAGCAGACCAAATAGGCTCATCCTCTATTGCACGGTAATAACAATGTAAAAAAAACCACTTAAAAAAAAAACACTGCCAAGTGGTTTCGGAAGTCGGTGTCTTTGGATCTTTCTTTTAGTTTTTTGCCATCGACTTCCAAAATTAAAGTTATTTTTGACTTTGCAGTGTTTTTGGAAGTCGGTGGTTTTTTAAGTAAAAAATATTTTTATTTTTCACTTTTTAGTTATGGTTCAAATACCAAATACCCAAATCACTATAGGTGTGCGTATAAAATTTGAGAATTTCCCTCGATTTCCATGGGATCTCTCATCAGTCTCATTAGATTCTGACTTGGTGACAATGGGACCACCTCGAGAGCATACCCCATAGATATTTTAATATTTCTGTGGCATACCCTTTCAAACAAAAAACGGAATTTTCAAAATCGGGCCACAATTGACGGAGAAATCGGTTAACATACATACAGCCGAGCATAATATGCTCGGCTGTATGTATGTATGTTAACCGATTCATATTATGACTACTTCGTTTTTGGAAATCGGTTAAAAATAGCGAAGGTGTTCTATGACTAGGGCCGGTTTTTTGATCCGTAGTTAACTCAACCATTAGTTAAAAAATAATGGTTAAATATTGGCAAATTGTGTTGATTTTGCGTATTGGTATCTACTGACACCTTTAACTAGCCCTTCGAGAAAATACGTGAAATATGCAACAATAATAAACGTGTAAATTATAGGTCAGTGGCATTCATTGTATGATTAACAAATGAATTTATATCAACATAGCTATTCACAACCGATTAATACGCTTCCGTGCCGAATCGAAGATCAATCAATGTTATCAAAGGAGGCTGTTGACACATCCAAAACCCGAAAATGTTGTCTCTTAAATAAAAAAAAAACGAGTGTGCTTTAGACCACACAACTGAAGTAAAACTTCTTTAGCTCCATCCATATGCGTTCGCCTCGACCGATCACACTTTTCGTAACGCTCTCGTCATGCATTCGCCAGCTTACTCCCCAAGCCAAGCGTGCCTAAAGAAGTTTTACTTCAAAAACACGACCGCCATTCATCCGACAGTTATAATTAGGCTGCCATGTTACCAAATCAATTTGTAAATTTACAGTGAATTGTTTTGAATATAAAAATACAGTAAATCATTAAGAGCGCTATAACAATTTTTCTTGTATTTGAGCGTTTGAAGAGTCGAAACATTCAAATACAAGAAAAATTGTGAAGCCCTCTTAAGTTAAATACAGCGCTTTTACAGTAAATAAAATAACACCATATTTTTAGAAAATCACATGTATTTAAAATAAAGTAAATTTATCACTATCTGTGTCACTTAGAGAAGGTTATTTTTTTAATTTGAACTAAGTACTTGAATTGTGTAAAATACACTGGCGCGCTAAAATATTGCCCTTGACTGTATTTGTAATCAGCCGTTTTTTTTTTGTTTTGATGTCGTCTATTTCGCTAAACTTTCTTTCGCACTCTGCGTTTGAATTTGGTAGTGCCAAAATATCAAAGTCAAAGTATTTATTTCAAATATGCACTTAAAAGGCACTTTTGAACGTCAACATTTACATTTAAATAGAATTGATTCTAGTCACCCCTTCCAAAAGGTAGTTTCGTATCGAGCATACAGTTTGCCAAGTTCGAGAAGTGTTCTTTTTGCATCACTTGTTGTAACATTAAAATAAATTGCAGTGTTTTCCATATACTGTAAATTTGTAATACAGTATATAGTAAAAGTAGTAAAATTACACTGAATCTACTGTAATTACAGAGCACCTGGCATCACTGTCGGGGGCACGGCAAATCAGTTGAAAATGTGTCATTTTCGATACGACAGCCTGTCGAATGAATAGCTATGCAGATCAGACCTTGCCGTATCAATATCAATGAAGACATACATAGATAAAACACGTCCATTGTTTGATGAATAATTTATTGATTTTTTAATAAATTATTTTACTCGTCTTATTTGTATACACACGGCTACACATCAAGCTATACATTTCCAGTTTACACTGAACTCTCACTGTAAGGAAATCCTATACAATGCGAGATCAGGTTATACTGGAAATGTATAGGTTGATGTGTAACCGTGCTACTTTGTTCGTTAATTTTAACTGCCAATGAATACAATTGTTGGTATATTTACTCTCAACCACGTTATTATTAAAAATTGTTGATTCTAATGATTAGACATAATTGTACCTAGGTATAAGTTGCCGGATATATAAACAAATCATTAGTACCTATATGATTATTACCTACGTAGGTACTGTAGGCTGTAAGTAGGTGTAATGATATGTTTGAGCCTTGGCATACTAGTATACTTAAAAACAATCTTAAATTCATTAATTCACTGATCACTGAACGCGTTGGGTCAAGAAACATTACATTTTGCACGAGAGTTCCTTTTAAAGTAAAAGTGTGCAGGTGAGCACAAAGGCGGGTTTAAAAAAAAAAAAAACATTTTCTAAAGGGTTACAAATAGTTTGTATATGAAGTTAGTATTTTTTTCCGTTGGGGAATCCTAATCGGGCACACGGCTTTTAAGATAACTCAGAAATGTTAATTTAAGGCGAAAGGATAGGCCAAACTACAAAATAGACCTCTCTTTGAAGGACTACTACTACTAGACGGATGGACCAAATATATAAAAAAAAAATACCTAATTCGCATTACATATTTGACTTTAAATTTTAAGTTTAATTTTTTTATTATTGTTTATACTTTTGTCGGAAAAAAATCGAATATATCCTCTTTAAATCTGCAATAATTTGCTTACTGCTTTCAAAGAACTGAAGCGATTTAAATATTTTTTTCACACTATCATAGACAATTTGTTGCTTTATTAAATTTAAGTTCAAAATTATACAAAATTATTACTTATGGGTGCCGTTAAATCAATAATATCATAATACCGGCGCTGGCGCTCACTCAGACGCGAGGGCCAGTCTCACCCTAGCGTTTGCACGGCGAGGCTGTGTCGCATGTTAGCGCGCTCCGCTCTATAAACTTTACGTGAAAGAGTAAACAGTGCAGATAGTACGTTTGGTACAGTAGTACGGTTGAGCTATTCTTTTTCTATTTATTGATCGAAGAAAACACTATCAAAGAAAAGCGAAAATTTATCAGTATTGAAAACGATGAAAAATCTAGCCAGCCACAAAAAAAAAAAATACAAAAAACTATAGAAAAAGAAAATGAAGAAGTGAAGTCAAGATCCAACGAAAGTAATACAGAAGAAAAAGAAAATACATGAAAATTAAATTATAATGATAGCAATACAGAAGAAAAAAGAAATGAAGATATTATATTAAAGTCAAACTCTAATGAAAGCAATACAGATGAAACTACGTATTTACAATCTACGTTTGTTAGGGAAATGCAATTTAACTAGTTTTGATTGGTTAATAACAATTTTTTTAAATGGTCCAAATAAAATGTTATGTAAATATTATTTTGATATTTTCGTTTTTATGGTTTCGTAGCCAAATGACATAAACCATTTTTCTCCAAGTCAAGTCATTTGAAATATAGACACTTCCAGAGTGGTCAAATGTGCGCCCCTCTAATTTTTAAAATAAGTGTAAAATAAAATATGTGCTGGTAGATCTCAATGAAAAATTTCAATGAAAATTGGTTTGAACGAGATGTAGTCATAAAGCCCGGTTTCAACCGCGAGCGGAACGGACCCATTATTGACTTCGTTAAAATCGCAAACGCAAACTGCATACTTGTATTTCCTTTGTTGGTGGAAGTTTAACGAAGTCATTAATGGGTCCGTTCCGCTCGCGATGGAAACTGGGCTTTAGTTTTCGAGATATAGCACATGTTCAAAAACCGCAAATATAAATTTGTCATTCATACAAACACTATGGAAAACAAAGTTGAAAACAAAACTTTGCTTGCTACTACGGAACCCTTCATGGGGGAGTCCGACTCGCACTTGGACAGTTTTTTATTAGTCTAAGCACATTAATAAAAAGCGTTATTATTTCTTTTCACAAAAACAAATTGAAATTTTATGTATTTTGATTTACTCTAACTACAATAACTGTACTCGGTAAAGAATATTTTGTTCTCAAAACAAGCATTGCAAATGTTCTGAGTCTGCCTACATTCAATCGATTTATGATGATAAAAGGTAGTATTGTAGCGACAAAAATTCTTCGAACGCATCTGCGTCCGGTGATACTCTTTGACGGTCGGGGGATGAGCGGGCGCGCGGGGCGGTCAGCGCGCTGGCCGCTTGTTTCACGTTCAATGCTCAAGGACGTTGGGCTATCCTTTCGCCTTAAACGTTAGTAATTATCGTGCATTTCAAGGTTAATATTACTCAAGTTTATTGTTCTATAATTAACTAGGTACATAGCTTGCAAACAAAGGGAGCAATGCGCAAGCGCAACATTTACATTTACCTTTTTTTCATATGTAAATCGGAGCCGCTTTGGTGGTTTTTTTTATTATTTTCCTTTGGTTTTTGTTGCGGTAACCTTCGATTTAATAATGAGCAAATATCACTTCATTTTGTATTTGCGAAGGTTTATTTTAAGGCTTGTAAGCTTTAAATTCGTCATACAACGTGCTGACATTCAGATCAGTTCAAATTCTAACAGTGGAATAAACTAATCCCTAAAATCGAAGTTAATAGAACCTTATTTTTTAATTTAATTATTTTTCATTTCCGTGGTCGTTACCGAACGCATCAACAGCCTCACCATATCACGGTGCACTGCTGAAAATTAACCTATGCTAAGGTGACACCACGACTGGTTAATTCATCGATTAGAAGATGAAACAAGCAAGAAGCGAGGTAGGCCTGAATCTTTTCAGATGAAGAAAACTCTTCAGGTGTTCTACAGAAGAAGAAGAATATACTATTATGTGTAGTTGTTGTAGAAACCTGGACGTATAGTTAATACTAGCTACTGCCCGCTACTTCGTTCGCGTGACATTAATACCTTTTGATTTTCTTTATTGTTCTAAAATAAAAGTTACTCCTTATAACATCAGCGATCTGCCAGTGAAAGTCCCGTCAAAATCTGTCCAGCCGTTTCAGAGATTAGCCGGAACAAACAAACAGACAGAGAGACAGAAAGACAAAACTTAAAACAAAAAGTTATAAGTACCGTATATACTTTCATATGAATTTAATATAAAGCTGTTGCTTTTATTATTTCAAACAGATACTTCAATTTTATTTATTTGTGTGTTTAAATATCTATAAGTATGAAATCGCAAACCAGTCTTGAGCAAGCGTGGTGCTCAATGCTCGTGCCTTCTATGTATGAGAAGAGGCCTTTGCCCTGCAGGACAGCAATACGCTGTTATTATGTTTAGTCATACCTTCAAGCAATCTTTTAAGCTCTTCGACAGCAGGTCTGACGATTTCAGGCGTCTCCCGGAGCTCTTTTCTGGCGATCTCCCGCACCGACTCCCGAGGCTCGTCCAGTTCGAACTGCAGCAGGAAGTCGCCCAGCTGCACTCCTGGGATCTTCTCCAGGTCTGTCAGCATGTGCTGCGATACTGGAAGAGAAGACGACACGTGTTAAAGACTTGTTGGCTTAAGGACTCGTGAAGCTGAAAGATGTAGTTCCGAGTATCTAAAAACATAATAAAAATATAACCTTTGCTTTACTGCTCATAGTCCATCGCAAATAATTGAGATCTGTTACGTATTTAAACATATTTTACACGTAAGAATAAATAAATGTTTAAAACAATACCGTACATGTCAAAAATCAAATATGTTTGTAAAGACACGGTTTTCGAACTCCTGTCATCTTAATTTACTAATGTGTCACTTTGTTTAGTTTGCGCTTTGCGCATTAAAAAATTACAAATGACAAAGGTCCCTCAATCTGTTAATTGAATTCATAAATGAAAGCAAATGCATCTACTTAACATAAATTGTTTTATGAGCAAACCGATTTGTGAAGTGCGAACTGCGTCATTCGATCACGCACAAACTGGTTGTTAGGTATGAAATAATAATATCTCATCTTTTGAACCAAAAGCACGGGTTAATACCCATTTAATTGCAGTGGAATATTTGTCTGAAACCTTCCGTACGAGGCAACGATCTAAGAATAGAACTTTACAGAATTGATGATTATATCGTCATCTAATTGATAAATAATACCCAACAAATTAAATTTGGTAGGTATGTCTGTAGTTAATTAAGGTTTCGTAAGGAAGAATGCGAGAACCTTCTATTTACTTATTTTTTGTTTACATAGAAGGACACGTAGTATGGTGCAACTCTATTCGGTGCGGATGTTTTGTGGGCAGTTCTAAGTAACTATTATAATAGATATGTATTTTTATAAGAAACCGAATGCAGCGTAAATTATGCAACTTACAATTAACTCACAAAATTACGCCCGTTTTGTCTCATCCTGATTCACAAGTTTTTAAATATAAACCTGTGTTGTGGATGACCATTACAAACACCACCACCACAAATTGAATGCTTTGATTTGAATCATTTAATAAACCCGAAATTCTAAATTTAAACTGGGTACCAAAAAATATTTTTTTATTTGACAATTATTTTGAGGTTAATTTTTTAACCAGACAATTATTATTGTCGATTTTTTTTCGATTACAATTGAATTCTGTTACTCGAACCATGATTAACCTCTACAACCCAGTTACTGGGTAACACGATATCCCTTGGTAAGATGGGTGGTCAGATTTAGGGGCTATGTTTATTACCTATTCGTAAAATATTTGTATTGAATTAAAAATTATCACGATCTCATTAAACCGGTCTCTAGGAGTGAATAATGGGTAACTTAAGCATATAAGTAAAGTAATTATAAGTATTCCAGGCATTGTTCAACATCAAATGCAAGACTGTCTTGATGCCACAAAAGTAGCGAAACTCCTGAAGATGCTAGCTGAACGTTCTTGGTGCATGAGCAAGCATCGCATGTTTGTGTTAATAAACATTATTAGGCACGTATATAATTATTACCTATGTGCAATTTAATGTATAGGTACCTACCAGAAGATCAGATAGTTTAGTGACTAAGCTCTACAAAATGTGAATGGACTCATTGAGCGACAATGATCAGCGATTTAGGACTTGAATTACCCAACACAAAGTTTTAGATTAGGTTTAATTGGTTAGTATAGATACCTGTATTAGTACCTACTTACCTTAGCTAGGTACTTACTAATACCGATAAATCTGAATGCTATTTTTAATGTAATGTAATAATATTCGGTCTTAAAGTAACAGACAGTTGCGTACCTATATTTAAGTCTCATAAATTATTAACCTTCCCATGCCTTTAGATCCTTAAATTAGCAATATTTGTAATAACTAATAATAAATCGATGACTATTTGCAACTTTAATAGAAACTAGAAAACGAAGTAGGTACAGCTATGAGATCTCAATACCAAAATCTATTGTGCACGGCCGTATTTAAAACTAGCTTATTAAAAAGAAATGTGATTGGTATGGCTCCTGTAATATTTAATGAAATACCTGACCAAATTAAAAGTTTACCGTTGCAAAATTAAAAAAAAACGTTTCACAGAATTATTTGTAGATAAATGTTATTATTCTGTGCAGGATTTCCTAAATGATAATTTTTTGTAATATCTTTATTAACCTCTTTATTATATTTGCATGCTATTTTAAGGCAGAATGTACATGGATCCTATTATATAATTTAACAACTTATTTTTGTGTACCTACATTCTAAGCAAATAAAGACCTATTCTATTATATTCTATTCTAATGTGTGGCATCTGTATATTTACTCGAATGTACCGGTATATATACAAGAACAAAGAATATATAAGATATGAATTCAATCAAAGAAACGATTTTAGTCAAAGAAACGACCGAAATCTTGGGTATTTAATGTAACACAAACGACATTTCTCACTGCATTTGCATTATTCATTTTTAACCAAAAGAGGCAGTAAAGTAAAGCCTAGACGTTAATGAACGAAAAAGAAAGGTATAGTATGCATATTATTGTCGGGTATCTTTGTTTTATAATGTGACCTTCGAAATTGCTGACTCAAGCATTGCAATGATATATAAAAGGCATCCACCTATAACACGTTTCCGAAACTAGAACTTAATTGTTAATTGTTGTTGTAACTTAATTGTTTATTGTTAATTGCTTCCTAGTTCTATTTTTATTTTAAGAATTAATTTTATAATTTTGTTGAGCTCTACAGGATCCGTATTGTACCTTAACTTTAAGCCATTGTAACACCCTAAAACATGAATGCAAATAAAGAGAATATTAAGAATAAATTCTATCAAACTGTCCCGAATTAAATGGATATTTTATATTCTAAAGACGACCCACAGTTATTTTAAGATCAAAAGTATAGTAAGTTTTACTCACTTTTAACCATTGTAAGTAACAAAGTTATCGATATATTCTCCACTTATTTGATACGATTCACAATACGACACCGCAGTAAGCGTATATCCACGAGACTGACAGTTTTCGGCTATCCAACGATAGCTTATACTTCGCTCGGTCAGTATTGTTCGACGGATATTTGTACTAAGTTTATTGTTCTCATTAGTACCGAGTACTGCCATCGTGTAATGGGGGGTAGATGTGTGAAGATTGGTAATGAATGACCTTGACGACACGGTTGTCGGTTGTGTGGTCTATAGACCGTGGTGGCAACCTACATAGTAGAAAGAAAGTATTGGAGTGAAGCGATCAAATGGGCTTAGTTTGTGTCAGTTAGCCAGGGAAGAGATGAGAGTTACAGCTTTCGGCTTAGGTTGAATTGGAAAAATCAGCAGGATTAGGTATGAATTTTATAAATAGGTAATTATTATATTTCTAAGGTAAGTTCGTTGTAGTTAACGGTCTTTCAAACAACCGCTTTTTTAACTAAGTACCTACCTACCTACTTATTTGGCAAACAATTTTATTGTACATGTCACACGGCTACACATCAAGCTATACAGTTCCAGTTTACATTGACCTCTCATTGTAAGGAAATCCTATACAATGCGAGATCAGCTTATACTGGTAAATTATAGCTTGATCTGTAGCCGTGCGTACAAATAGAAAAGATATTAGGTACCTACCTAATATGTTTTATTTTTTCCAGAAATGAAAAGGATATCCGATCACTCGATCTATCCGGAATCCGCCGTACCCGGTCGAATTTTAACTCTCCGGTCAGATACCGGGTGGTAGGTCAAAATTCTGCGGATACTCATTAATTATTGAAAATGACCCTCCAAACTCAAATTAAAACCACAGTATCTCTGACATTTTTGTTACTTTGGACGGACTAACAGTCGAAATGAGGGTGCACTAGATACACCTCCTATGCCTTCGGGAAGTACAGGCGTGATATTATATATGTTTATAGAAAACAAAATATGTAATAGGAATCTTCATAATAATTTATTGGTTAATTGAAATAATAAATTAAAATGTATTAAAAAAATAATTTAATTTCAAACTTCAAGATTAAAATAGCGCCATCTATCAAGGAGTAGCACAGCTACGTCTGCCTCGACGCATTGTGAATCAGGTAGCGCCTCTTAGTTAATCTATTGGATGATAGATGTCGTTTAAATACATTCAGCTTAAAATAAAAAAAACCGTCTAAGTGCGTATCGCACCGCGCTCAGTGCAGGGTTCCGTAGTTGGGTTGTTTATTAACAAATACACAAATGTGCAGTACACAGTATTGTTTTTGCTGACCGCAAAAATAAGTTTGTATTTTATAGTATTTTTCGATTAAAGTCCAATTTTAATCGAAAATATCTCAACAGCTATTGAATTAAATAGCAAAGTCACTTAGAAACATCATGACCATTAAAAAATAAGGTAACTAAAAATACCCCATACGCTTATGTGTCGCTCGATCTTCTCTGGCTATTCCGCAAAGAAAAGCGTAAAGTTATACTAGTACATAGTAAGTAGGCTTTTATATACTTTACAATACAATAACGTACCTGTGATAGTTTCCCTTTTAACTTCAAAAAACCGACTTCTTCTAATAATCGTGAATACTTTTCAAACATCCAATAACAATTTCTTTGTGTGTGTAGAAATGTTCCTAATATTTTTGAAAGACCTATGACCTATTCAATGAAACTCCAACAAGAGAATAGACGAGTTAAAAAAATGAATCCTCGCTTTACCTGAAAGGGTAGTATAAAAGCCTTTCGAGAAACAAGGTGGTATTACGGTATGCTAGTCTAAAAAAATGTACCTATGTCACAACTTTGTAGGCGTGATGACTGTATATAACCGTGCCAAATTACAGTTTTTTGGTAGGTACCAAAGGCGAATCTATGGGTTCCTTGTTTACTATGGAACCAATAGTAACCGCAGGCGTTACTCTACCATCACTTTTCTTTAAACAATAGTGTCTATATTGAACAGTTTGTATAAAAAAAAATGGATAGACGCATCATACATTCATAGGTTTAACTAATGTGGCACATTAAATTCGGATCACCGGAGCGTGAGCCTGACTATTTAGTTTATGGAACAATCAGGCGAGCTATTCTGTAACAACCTCATTGTGAAAACTTAGGTGAAGTGAGCTTGGAGTGAGTTGTCGATAGTGTCAATCCCTAGCATCAGGTGGTATGATAGCTCACATCACCTAAGTTATCACGGTGAGATTGTTACAGAATCGACCGGCTGGCTAGCTTTTGCACAAAATTGTTCAGGTTCTAATATTTTATATTGGACCGATATTGGATATTTCTGGGCCAGATCTTCTCCTACCGAAAAAGAGTAAAACAAAAAAGCAACGAAAAACTCTATCGAATGAAAAGTATATCAACTGACGATCAACAATTGTTTTTGTCACTGGCTTATTTTATTTTGTTACAAGAAGAACGTGCATGCCATAGAATTCTATGGCATGCACGTTCTTTGGCACATTTTTTTTTTTATAAATACACGTGGTACCTTTTTACGTTGTCAACCTACTATGTGTCACCGTATGGCGATTCCTTATTTGAACACTAGGCCAAGTCTATACCTAGTACAGCTTCATGAACGTCATCAGCATACGTATTGAGGTAGTCACCACTAGAAGCTATCTCCGAAACTATTTGGACTGTGATCGCATTGTAAATATGACTGATTAGCTTACAATGTGATGTGTTACATTGTTGTTACGAGCTCGTGTTAAATTGAAATATTTGGATAATGGATTGATTCGACATGATTGTTTAACCTTCTCGTCTTGATTAGTATGTATGTGTCAATCAACTCATTCGACTCCCACATTAATAAATATTATAAATTTAAATGTCAGTCTGTCTGTCTCGAGAGTGTTTCGGAATTTTTCGAACCGAATTTGATGAGAGATTGGTGCCTGAAAGTGGACGTAATTAGGCAAAATTGTATTCCGAATGCATCTGGGTTGTTATGGAAATATTGCTTTAGAGTCCAATATTCCTTTAGATGTGTCCTTTCCGTTCTGAACAATATGGTTAAAAACTAAACATTCTACATGTTTAGCATCATTCTGGGTCAGCTAGTCTAGCCTGTGAAAGTAAGGCCTTGGCTTTGCTTTAATCAAATGTTGTGCATAAATAATAATCTCTTGGATTACCTCAGCGAGTTTGTAATGCAACTAGAAGGTGCCGTATGTTAGGCTCCCAGGCCTATTCCATTAGCACGAAGATCTCTTTATCACTTGCGGACATAAGATTAGTCCGGGGCCCGAACTAAAAATTGACGACACGATTTGATAGTTGTCCTTACTCTCGATGTGTTTTTGCTTGTCCGAAAAAGTTGATTAATCGAAAGTAGGGTTTTATTTTATTTTATTTGTTAGGGACAAAAAACAGTTACATGCCAAGCTTAACTAGAGATTCTTAAAATAGCACAAAACTTAGAAATACATTTATACACAGTCTATACCATATTTATATTATTATACATATGTAACCCACAATATTGTCCACGGGTTCACTTTTAAGTATCGAACTACTTTCGGACGGGCCCGTATCTACATTGACGGACTTAGAGAGTAGGCCCCCTGTTACGGTCTGTTGGAATCTGTTGCGGGTTTTTTTCACATTCTTGTTTATAATCATAGCACCGATCATATCGCCTTCGGTAAAGAGGAGCAGGCTATGAGGCGTCTTATTGGTTGGAACACGCAGATGTCCTCTGGAGAATTACAGAGATACTATATGGGTATGACGATGCATCCAAACTGCTTGATTCTTCACGCAAGTTGGACAGAACTTGCGTTCGAGGCATGGCGTCAAAACAAAGGCTTTCTCCGAACCACCCATGGGATATAGACGAGGAAGCGATGACGTCACTACTGAAGGGAGAGTCGCAGGCTCGTCACAGCGAATGTTTGGTCAGACGCCAAAGCGATAGGTTAATGCACGAGTGCACGTGCTCGCAATACGTAAACAGACACCGTCTCTAATCAAATTAATGGGTCATTGTCTAGTCTAAAAATAATATTTATCACACATCGTTGTACTAACTTGCAGTTTAATAATAAGACAAGTAAAGGACAACGTGCAGCGGTTTAAAATGTTTCGATGACGTAAATGACTTGACAGTGATAGTGGATTGCCAATTGATCTTATAAGCAATGACGTAAATGGTTAGCACCAAAACGAATAAAGGAGTATAAGATCATGGGTCAAGGATATGAGAAAAAGCCTATCAACGTCATTAATATATTGACTGTGCCTTCTCAGTATATTTATGAAAATCTTTTGTATGCACATAAAAATATTAATCTGTTTAAAAAGTACAGTGATATCCATAATTTAAATACTAGGAACAAGCACAAATTTGTTGTTCCTACTACCAGGCTCAAGAAAATAGGTGGCTCGTTTAGATGCCAATGTATACGTTTTTATAATAAACTTCCAAGCCACATTCAAGCACTAAGCCTTAATAAATTCAAATCTTTTATAAAAAGGAAACTATGCCAGAATGCCTATTATACTGTCAAAGACTATATTGAGGACAAAAAGGCTTGGGATTGAGTTGCTCCAATAAAGCACAGGCAATGTTAATTTATTTCATTTCGCTAACTACTTTTACTTTTAATCTTTGCTATAAGTATCTATACTTATTTACATATACAATGACACAAATATTTACTGTAAGTATAAAGTATTATATTATTTTAAATTATTGTGAATGTGAGGACTATGTGTGTTTTTGTTGCAGTTTTAATCATGTTCTGGCAGTTTGAGTAACTGATGCGGCCTACCCAAATGTCCTTTCTTTGGTATTGTTCGTCGAATCGTTGAGCTCCTTAAGTTCTGAGTTGAGCTACACGGGTACTGACAAATGCGTGCACTGACTGGACAGGTCCACTCAATCTGTGTGGTTCTTTCCTCAAAAGACCATTTCAGACACAAATCTACATGGTTCTCAAAGATTATTATAATATTATTATAATTATTGTGAATGTGAGAACTATGTTGGTCATTGATTTATTTATATTTAATTTTGTATTTTTCTCAACGTAATCATGATCTGACAGTATGAGTAATTTATGCGGCCTACTCAAATATCCTTTCTTTGGTATTGTTCGTCGAATCGTTGAGCTCCTTGAGTCTAAGTTGAGCTGCACGATTACTGACAATTGCGTGCACTGACTGGACAGGTCCACTCAATCTGTGTGGTTCTTTCCTCAAAAGACCATTGCAGACACCGATCTACATAGCTTTCACATGACCTGACCAAGATTTTGTCTGGACTTTAAAAGAGACTGTGACCTCTGAGTTTGTTTCGGCCTTTCTTCTCAGAGTAGTCAGATAGGAAACGCCGACCCCATCTAGTTTAAAAAAAAAAATATGATTGACGTGTAAAAGTGTTTGTTCAAACCTACTTACAGAAATAAAATCATTTATCATTTAAAACGTAAATTTATGGATATGATTAATTGTTATTCACGCAAGTACCACGGGTTCATACGATAGGAAGGGTATTCTGGTCATTCGACGCAGTAAAATAATATTGACCTAATTTCGCTATAAACATCATAATGAACAAAGCAGGATGACACTTATCATCTATTTTTGTGAGCAGATAGGAAATGGCAGTATGAGCTTTATCATCATAGTAAACTGTGTCATTATCGTATGCACTTTGGCCGAGGCCTAATGCATCCATTAGGCTGCATTAGGAGGATGCTTAGTTAAATTAGTCACTAGTTAGGCTTAGGGCGAACTAAGGATTTTAATGGTTGCGCATAATAATCGCAAATCTGTGAACAATACCATACATAGGCTAGAGTCCGCGCACTGCGGTGAAAAACCGCTTGAGAAATCGCTTGTGTTTTTTTTTACGTCTGCGATTTTATATCGCAGTTTAAAAATCGTAGTGCGCGCGTAGCCTTAGAACTTTATCATTGTCCCACGTACCTATTGCAACAAATGGCCTATTGAATAATTAACTCCAGATACATTCCGTAGCGAATAAATTACTTGATTATGAAGGCATTTTCTTTAAATGCTCATCACATGCGTTGAGGAAGGTTTTGAAGGTAACAAACAGACAGGTCCGTATCATTGTTCAGTAATCTAAGTACACGAGGACTTCGCCTTTAACTTTAAGACCCAAGTCACCCTAAGTAGGTATTTATTGGCTTTAGATGTCAAACCTTTTTGCTGTTGTATGCTTAGATGGTCAACCAGTACATACCTATACTGCACGTGACTATACAAACTCAAACTCAAAGCATTTATTCTAATTAAACCATTTACAGGCACTTTTGAATTGTCAAGTGGTCGGTCAGTCAGAAATATGAAGCTAGTTGCCCATTCCAAAGCGTAGTAGGTACCAATGGAGAAGAACAGGCAAGAAACTCCATGGACACTCTTTTAAATTCTATTGTTACATAAATATTAGTTACATCAATAATGTTGAATATAGGTATAATTATATGTGAGAACGATATAAATAAGACGTACACGTTGAGTGTCCAGAGTACAGCAAATATAAATTTAAACAAAACAATCCATAATTAAATAATTAAAATATGACGTGGTGGCTAATAGATGACCAGTCCCAACTGACAGCGCCCGTTCACAGCTATACCGAATGCTAAATGCTGGTTATTAACTGTTAAATAATTAAGCCCTTTGATAGTAACGTATCTTTATCTTAGGAGCAAAGGCCAGAGGCCTGGAATACTTTAAAGACCGCAGCAAAAAAAACTCGGGCGGACATGTTTACAATGTAAAACTAATTGTTTCTATGAATCTCAAAATGACTTTAAAATTCGCAACATTAATCCATTATACTATTTTGCAAGCCAGAATTCACCTTTTAAAAATGGCTATGCACCTGTGTAGGTATTTTGTTTATTTCCAAAGAGCATTAATATATTATTTATGTAAATTTAAGTAACATGCATTCTAAAAAAATACTTACCAAATAGGTACAAAATAAGTACCCTACCTATGTACCTATTCATGTAACACTAATTTGCATGCCCTAAACAGGCAAAATATTGACTGTACATTAACCACCAACTTTTACAACTGGTAACACCTATATTTTCTGCAAATAAATTATTCTTATTCTTATTCTTACAAATTATAGAGTTCACACATTGATTCCTATAGTTGAGCGGTGAGGTTCTCTGTTATGGTACTTGTAGCATTATGTATTCTGTGGTAACGGATGGGATAAGCAGGTTCTGCTCATCCCACCAAAGTACCACGACATGGGTGGATGGATCTATGCTTCCAGGACCAAAGTTGATTTACATTACATTGCATTTTTTTCAAATAGGCACTTAAAAGCCACTTTTGAACGTCAACATTTACACTATAATAGAATTGATTCTAGTCGCCCCTTCCAAAAGATAGTTTCGTATGGAGAAGAATGGGCAAGAAACTCCACCGTTACTCTTTTAAAATGTGTTACAATATTTTGTATAAATTAATTATATATTTTTATGTGAAGACCTAACGCACCTATAATAAAATTACCCTACCACAATAGGTCAAAAGAATTAAAAAATATAGCAATGACAAATAAGTTAATTTTGTGACAGATACATGGTGCTCACATATTTATAAATATATTTACAAACATTGTAAAAGTATACGATTTTCCAAATTATTTTAAGTAATATGTCAGTGTGTGCGTTAAACTACAGAATGAAAATCAATGTCATAAAAATAATAATTAAAGTAGCAACAAGTTTGATTTTGTCTAGACCTTAGACTGTCCTATGGAGCTGGACCAGCATGTTTCCCAGCATTCTTATCTTGGATATAATCCTCTAATTTATAATATGCTTGTTTACAAAGCGAACTTTGTATATGAGTTTTAAATTTTCTTTCATTTAATTGCAATATATGACAAGGTATTTTGTTGTAACATTTAACACAGTAGCAGTACCCCATAAAAGATGCATGTACTTTAGCTAATCTGAAATATAGTTGATCTATTTTATCTTTATTTCTAGTATTAAAACTATCACTTATTTTATTACATTGATGCAGTTATTTCCTAACATACCTACATAATATTTTCATAAATGAATTGGCAAGGTACCGTCATAATATTAATCTATTTAAGTAAATAGTTCCCTGAGAGTTTCGCGGTGACTTAGATTATAAATGGCTCAGGTAATTTATGCACAATGCATTCTAATTACACGTATTGTATTACAATTGTTCTGAAACTATTAATTAACGGATATAATTATGAGTGTTTAACTTTTTTCTACTTCATTCATCAAGCACAACGTTACAAAGCATTACAAAGTTATTTATTTCCTTTATATTTTTTATCTCATCCGCTGGCCGTGATTTGTAAACGGTACGTGACTTTTGTTATTTTTTCGACCTAATCTCTTGCGAACATCTGATCGATTTTTATCTAAGTACACTGTAAAGATAAGATGATTAGGGAAACTTCTTTTTTGGAAAAGTCACGGAAGTGCATGCGTTTTCGTTTAGTTTGTGTTGATTACAACACACTAAACAAAAACGCGGGGCGGCCTCTTGGCGGGTTGCCCTCGGCATGAATTTGGACAAGACGAAAGTCATGTTCAATTCACACGTCTTGCCGAGTCCAATCCACATCGAAGGGTCGCTTCTCGAAGTTGTGAAGGAGTATGTCTACCTAGGGCAAGTCATCCAGCTCGGTAGACACAACTTTAAGAAAGAAGCGGACAGAAGGATAGGATTGGGTTGGGCAGCGTTTGGGAAACTTCGTCGAGTCTTCTCTTCGCCAATCGCATGTTTGAAGACTAAGTTCTTCAACCAGTGCATCCTGCCCGTTATGACGTACGGTGCCGAAACGTGGACACTGACTGTTGGGCTGGTCCACAAATTCAAGGTCGCTCAGCACGCTATGGAGCGGACTGTGCTCGGAGTTTCTTTGAAGGATAAAATCAGAAATGAAATTGTCCGGAAAAGAACCGGAGTTACCGACATAGCTTGCAGAGTAAGCAAGCTGAAGTGGCCATGGGCTGGCCATGTTTGTCGAAGGACCGATGGCCGGTGGAGCCGATGAGTCCTGGAGAGGAGACCGCGTATCGGCAAGCGTAGCGTGGGACGCCCGCGCCCCCCAGTTAGATGGACCGATGACCTCAAGAAAGTGGTTGGGACAGACTGGATGCGGAAGGCGGAGGACTGGATGTTGTGGCGCAGCCTGGGAGAGGCCTATGTCCAGCAGTGGACTGCGGTAGGCTGAGTTGATTGAAACGAAAACGCATGCACTTCCGTACCGCCTGTTTTATCTTTGAGATTTAATCTAAGAATACATAAGGACTAAGACGGCCTCGTTGCTAAGTGGCCGCAAGCGCTACTGCTTGCCGCGGTGGACGCTCCGGGCGTCGGGAGCCGCGTGACGACTCCCGGCCACCGTAGGCGCGGGCCTGCGGGCGGTGAGTAATGGGTAGCTCAC
Organism: Brachylomia viminalis; assembly: GCA_937001585.2. Taxonomy (NCBI): domain Eukaryota; kingdom Metazoa; phylum Arthropoda; class Insecta; order Lepidoptera; family Noctuidae; genus Brachylomia; species Brachylomia viminalis. Next base: position 7,424,672 of record OW443301.2, read on the forward strand.
CGTCCGATCAGGACCAGGCCCGTGCTGGACGGCGCGTACGTGTTCCACGCGCGCCTCAAAGAGATGTCAGCATCCAAGAGGGGGCCCACTAGGGCCCAAGCCTGCTGGGAAAGCGGGATCATCCGAAAGGGGTACCGCTGACCCGGAACATAAAGGGCCAAGGAAGGAACACGGGTGGGTTTTAGTCAGTAAGAGTCTGACACTCCCTTCCGCTCCACCCAGAGCGGGAGGAGTCATTTGATGATTTCCCATACCCAAAAAAAAAAAAAAAAGCGCTACTGCTTGCTGAGCATGTTCGATTCCCAGGTCTGCCAAAGTGTTATTGGCTCCCATTAGGAATTTATCACTAGCAGCCCATAGTCTGGATTTCTGCCCAGTTGATGGCGATAGTGTCGCCATCTATTACATGGGAGTTATAAATAACTGGCAACATTTTGGGTATCGTTTAGGTGCAGCCCTAGCTTACCCTTCAGGGATTCCAGGCGTGATGACGTTATTGAAACACTGGAGATCATTACGTTTACCTTTTTTGTTCTTAACCTTTTGCAAGAAATTTGATTAAAGACAGCTAGAAATAATTCAATGTTGGTAAACAGTTTTTTTACAAACATATCATGTTGGTGTTTTATTTGGAATTGAGCAAAAACATTGGTAATTGATGATATATGTACGAGGTCTACTTTTAAGTGTTCAAGCATCGTCATAACATTTCCTTTGCGGTTGTCGGTACTTATTATGTGAATAATTTGTTATTTATTTATGTATTAAAAGTTTAATAAAGTACCATAAACCAACCTATACGATAGTTCAAAGGTACTGCTTTAGTCTACCAGCAGGTTTTTTATCTTGACCAGCAAATGTTTGGAACGAAGTACCTACGTTTTATGATAGAAAAATATATTTTATTGGGACACGCACGCGACAAATACGTACAAACAATAAAAAAAGAACATGAAATCTAACAAAAACATGATAACGATAAAAAACGAGAACTTATGAATGTTCTCTTTTTTTACCGTTGTCAGTTTGTTTTCAAGTTTATCTAAGATTAAAACTAACAAAATGGTGAAAACAACAAAAATAAAGAGAAGACCTGTGCGAGGCCAAAAAGGCTCCTATCTCAGCATGATGCTGCAATATTTGAAAAAAGAAACAAATAACGCAGCGCTGGTATTCTGGTAGGTATTAGCCCGGTTACCTCACGTTATATTTATTTAAACTTTTCTCACACAAAATGAGGTATAAAGGCAAACTTAATGTTTGATTGTTATAATCTGCATACTTGCCGAATGAGAGCTAGATCAAAAAAAGTTTAACATTTTGACAGTTACGACACTTTTGCTATACCTAGTCGGTATATGTGTTAAGAGAATAAAGAAAAGATTATATTAAAGTGCACATGTGTGTGCGCAGACACAGGTGCACTCTCTCTTTGGGACGCCGATCCGACACGACCGGAGAGAGATCAGGCGCAGGAACAACGGCTTAACGTGCTTTCCGGGGCACGGGGGTAAACAGCGCCTAATTCCAAACTCCGGGCTGTTGCTAAGAATCGAACCTATGACCAGGCTCAGCAGTCGCGCTTGCAACCACGAGACCAACGGGGCAGTCGTACCGTCTACATACAAACTTACAAACAAATTTTACCTCTTTATAATATTAGTATAGACGTGCAGTCATTCTTACAACCTTAAGGTAAACCGACTATCTGGCATATGGCCATGCGTTAGCGAACCTCTGTGGTTGGTTTGGAGTTTGGACATGAATATGTTTGCAACACTGGTGCGGTATAATTTCCCGAGGGAATTCGAGATTACCTACATCCACTTAAGAATACACAGGTACAGCGAGCTCGGTTAAGCAGCCGACAACCTCCTTTTTTTCCGTTGTGGAAAATCCTCATGGATGTCCGCCGCCACGGGGCGGGCGGCGGGGTATGTCAGACTTTTACTGACTAAAAACCACCCTGGTGTTCCATCTCACACCTACGCCGGGGGTCGCGGGAACGTACGATTCCTCCGCAACCCCTGACTGGTGCCGCACCGCCACTGCCTGCACTGCCTTCTCGTGTCTGGGGGGGGAGTGAGGTGTTTGACTCCCCCCACGACTTCAAAGAGGGGAGCGCATGGAACACTACGCGCCGCCACCTCGGGTCCTGATGTGTGGGGGGCGACGGACTCGGAGACGTCCCGTCGGATGCGGCTCCTCCCAAGCGGCACACTGCCAGCGTATGCCGCGCCGTGTCCTCCCGGCAGTCGACGCAGTGGTGACACCGGGCGTCCGGCTCCCTGTTTATGCGACACAGGTACTTCCCAAAGCAACCATGCCCCGAGAGCACCTGTGTTGCCCGAAACGACACCATTCCGCCACCAGGACCTCGCGAAGCTGAGACTGACGCAGCGCCATGTGTCGCTGCATCGGTCTTTCGCCCCGCGCCCTCGCTTCCTTGCGCCACCGATACAATGACGCGAGTACTTTCACCTCGAGGTCAAGATTAGCCATACTTTACCTGTAAAGGCTCCTTCAAACGTGTAAGTACCGTGTAACCGTGTAAGTAGGTACTTAAATGATATACTTACTTATCTTGAGAATACAGGTACTTACGTATGTATATAATTTAAGTACCTACTTACACGGTTAAAGTTTCAAATTTTTGTGTCAAGTTTATTGTGTAAATAAAATAACTACTCGTATGTTAGTCCCAATGAAAATAATTATCCATATCCAGTGATAGGGGTCTGATTGTTCTGAATATTTGAGTTACCATGGCAACGCCTTAGGGAGGCAAAGTAATTTTTACGTTAGATAAAGGTACGAAATGACGAGGTTCCTCAAAACCTACATTCTTATCAAAATGAATATTTTTTTTATTGAGAGCAAACATTCTTAAATACGTTTTTGTTGATAAGCAGTATCATTTTATAATATTCAATTGATTTACGCCACAACACTCCACTCCCAATAGTCGTTAAGTTTGTGGACTTCAACTTCAAAGGTGGACGGGTATTAAGAGCGTTTATACCTTATGAGTGGCAACGTCGCAATTTAGTGTCATATTTCGTGGTTTTCAATTTTTATCATTTAATCGGAGCTATATTTTAAAAATCTGTTTAATTACTTTTTAGAATTACGTGAAAGTGTTTCAAAAGTAAGTAACCGTAATGGTTACAGTTATTTTACAATGAAAATAACGCCCTGCAAGTTTCCAATGTATTATTTGCATATAAATAGAACTATAAACGCAACGATTTCTTACCTTTTACACAGTTTTTACATAATTCTAAAAAGTTAATTAAACAGATTTTTTAAATATAGCTCCGATTAAATGATAAAAATTGAAAACCACGAAATATGACACTAAATTGCGACGTTGCCACTCATAAGGTATAAACGCTCTTAAATTGGATCGATTATTTCTGTTTAACTTTCTAGATCAACAGCCACAAATCCAGACAGGCTGCTAATGAGACATTCCAGAGCGAAAAACCCAATATATACACTTTGCGGACTTGGGAATCGAACCCAGGACCTCATGTTAGCGCTTCCGACCACTAGTTGGGCTCGCCATCTATGATACGGGATTTAAACATAACTGGCTAAATGAGAGTGTATTAGGGGATTATATTAATTATTATATTATTATTATAAACAGGTAAACAAGGCGTGAGGTAGACTTTGAAAGAAAGAAAAATATTTTATTTGCGACATGCACAGGCAAAACAAACAGTAAAAATAATAAAAAATAAAAGAGCATTTAAAACTAACAAAATTAACATTAAAAATAACAAGAAAATATAAAATAAAAGTGCTGTGCGAGACCAAAAAGGCTCCTATCTCAGCATAATGCTGCAATATTTAAAAAATAAATACCGCAGCGCTGGTATTCTGATAGGGCCCGCTGTGATGCCATGGACACACCTACGGACTTTCTAGATTTTGAATCTATTTACTCCGCATATGCTTTTAGAGCAAGCTTATGACTAAGTAATTATAGCCGCACGGGTCTATCGATCAGGTTAAGCTACGCTTGCCGCGGTTTGTCCGTGAATTGGTGACCATCTTTACATACCAAGACCCCTCCATGCACAGACGAAAAGTACGTTAAGCCGTTGGTCCCGTCTGTCATTCGTGGATCTGTAACCGTCGTTACGGGTCGTCAGAAGCCCGACAGTCTGACAACCAGTCTTACCAAGGAGTATCATATTACGCAGAAACTGGGTTGTGGAGGTCACATAGGCAGTCGCTCCATGTAAAATGCTGGTATTCAGCTGCATCTCGTTGGACTGGAAGCCTCCCCCAACATAATTGGGAAGAGGCTGGGCAGTTATGATGGTGCTCTTAGAGCAACACTAATAAGGTTTGGGTCACGCAGAAGGGGTACCTACTGAACGTTACTTTACTAGCCCATGTCAAGAATGATGCAGGCCGCATCTCAGAAACCTCCTAAGTCCCCTCCCCACTCCACCAACTCCTACTCCTATTCCTTCACTGTGCACGCGGTGCGGTTGTGGAATTCACCTCCACCTGACATTAGGTGCTTTTTTTGTTTGTGGGAAATCATAAAATAATTTCTCCCGCTTTGGGCGGAGGGGGGAGGACGTGTCAGACTCTTACTGACTAAAACCCACCCGTGTTCCTTCAGTTGCCTGTGCCAGGGGCCACGGAAACCCTTTCGGCCTTTCCCGCAACCCTGGCAGTGACATAAGGTGCTGCCAAATTGTTGCAGTTTTTCAAAGAAAAGTGCAAGAACACTATTTTTCCAATTCTGCCATTTTGACTTAAACATTTGAACATTTCAAATGTTTAAGTCAAAATGGCAGATGATTTATGGGAGTTTGAAATTAGCTCGCAATAATTCGTGTTGCGCTTTTCTTTGCTGAACTTGAAACAATATGCAGACCTTTATTGTGGCTATTAATGATACTGTTTAATCGAGCTGGTTATACAAGTTGGAGACGACAAGACGACAATTAACTAAACTACGTACCTATATCTAATAGCGTTCAAAGCCTGCATTCGAATATCCAATCAAATATATCCAACAGTTTCGTCACTATAGCTAGTCAAAGATTGGCAAAACCCATAGTCACGTCACTACTATTTAGTCTGTTTGAAAAATAACTTTTTTAATTTCGATGCCAGGATTTATTTGATAGTTCCAAACTTCGATCAACAATACTGACCAGATATCGGATCGGCGCAAGAAATAAGTCTCGGTAAATAACAGAGACATGAGCTCTTATTTTGTTTAGTTCGCTTGAAACACAGCCAATGTAAACACGACTTTATTACTAGGTGCCATGGTTGTAATTAGGTTGAACTTATAACTGTTTTAAACGTTTTTCACACGGACAGCATTTCGCTTTGATTTTGTACGAGACTCGTTATCTAGTTAGTATTGTTGATCGAAGGTCCCAAAATACTCATAAGCATTAGGAGGTATTGGTAGTGTTTTCCTTTATTTCCGTATTGTTGTCTCCACATTTTATGATTCTTTCTGTATAGTATATTCCCAGAACTACCCTAACAATAAAATAGTTAAATGATAAATGATTTTATTTCTGTAAGTAGGTTTGTACAAACACTTTTAGACGTAAATCATATTTTACAAACTAGATGAGGTCGCCGTTTCCTATCTGACTACTCTGAGAAGAAAGGCCGAAACAAACTCAGAGGTCACAGTCTCTTTTATAGTCCTTATCTTGGTTAGATCATGTGAAGACCATGTAGATTGGTGTCTGAAACGGTCTTTTGAGGAAAAACCATACAGATTGAGCGGACCTGTCCAGTCAGTGCACGCATTTGTCAGTAATCATGCCGCTCAACTCAGGTCGGTTATTTATGCAACTGTTTTATAATAAGGGGTATTAAAACTCGAATGTGGGTTTCACATACCTACGTGTTTTAATACCTAATTATGTACAGCTGCATACAAGACTTTATTTACACCTATGATATTAATCTTATATAGAAGATTCTGATTCTTGGTATTGTACAGTGTTGTAAGAACCCTATGTAAATTATAAGATTTTTTTTTTAAATTAGTGGCTGTAGTAGTGAAACGCGCGTGCATGATAATGTTCTTTTTTTGAAATTCATAAAGATACCACGAATTGAGTAGTGAGAATGAGGCTGTTTGATGAGTAAGGAAGGGATCGAGTTCGAGTTGCATAATGAAATTTAGTACAACATTTTTATCATTCGTTTGGATGATATTATGGTTACTATGACACTGGTTGTTTTAATGTTGGCAATAAGCTAACTGTTTCAGAATCTTTTATAGAGGATTTATAGCTTGGGTGTAGATGAACTAGTTTATGTGACTTTAAAATCTGGCGAGTTCAAGGTGTATCATCATGGTATCACCATAAGTCGTTCTGCCGCCATCAGGAATGTATCGATCGAGTTATTTTCGTTTTACACTCGTGCATGCTTTTTACGTCTGGCTTTACACGTTATTATTTACGTTATTTATAGTCATCCATTTGTAAGCTTTCCTACTTTGTGTACGTTACGGATTAAATCTACATTATTGATAGGAAGTTTGATTTTTTGTGCCCGTACAAAAAAAAAAAACTAAATTGCTAGAAAAAGGTTGATATTTGCATAGGGGTCATAAAGGGTCATTTGGTTGCAAATGACCTCCCCTACATCCCCTTAATGGATTGCCGACGTATTACCAATAACCCTGTATAATACTGTGACCGATACTTAAACACATGATTGTACTCATCACAACAAACAACATTCCCACAGAAACAATTTTTTAAATTTATCTATTGTTTACCTATTATTTAAATTTACTTATTGGATCATTGAGTTCCCTTCAAAATGGTTGAGCTGAATGGTGCTGATCCATACGTCATGTTCGTGAACGGGCGCCGTCAGTAGGCACTGGTCATTTCTTAGCTGCCACGGCTTATTTTAATTCCTGAATTGTTTTTATCTTTTTGTTACGGACGCTTTTAACGTGCACGTCTTTCTACATCGTTCTCACATGTATAATTACAACATGAATGATGTAACCACTTCATTGTAACAATATTTTGATTTAAAAGAGTGTCCATGGAGTTTCTTGCCCGTTCTTCTCCATAGGTACCTACTACGCTTTGGAATGGGCAACTAGCTTCATCTTTCTGACTGACCGACCCCTTGACAATTCAAAAGTGCCTGTAATTGGTTTATTTGAAATAAATGCTTTGAGTTTGAGTTTGACCTTGCGTATGGCCCCAACCACCCCAATAGAATATTTAGTACCTATACCTAACAAGAATAATACACCAGTTAGGTGTATTTTAATTTAGTTACTAATCCCTTTTTACAAACAAAATTATTCCAGTTTTACCATGCATTATTCTTTTTTCATTCATTTAACAACGCACGGACCGCGCGCGTTCTGTCTCATGGTAAAATTGAAACAATTTTGTTTGTAAAAAGGGGTTAGTAACTAAATTAAATTACAGCTGATGGTATAGTATTCTTGTTAGGGACTCATTATTCTATTGCGGTGATTGGGGTAATGCGGTAGGTATATTTAAAAATCTTTTCTTTGGGGAATTTCTTTGCTATGATGAGTTCAATCATGTGTTTAAGTATCGGTCACTAATTAACAGTCACCCTTTAAATAGTTACGATGACAAAGAATATGAATAATATTTATTTGCCAGCTGATTAGTTTGTCATACAACATGGCCAATAGCCAGTCATTGTAGCGATTACAAAATGAGGTCGAATGTGGTCAGCTAGAAATGGCAAGTGATAGCGACCATAATATTACAACGATGTTCTAAATGATCTTTTATCGGAAATGTAGGTCGATGCTCGTTGCCACCAACTATTAGCTAAATAGTATTTCGTAAATATCGTTTTATTGGCAGCCCTGCAGTGGTTTTTATCTACAATACCATGCAAAATCAAAATCAAAAGTCATTTAGGCTGAGAATCAGTACTTTTTGAACGTCAAAATTACATAAGACAGTCCCCTCAAAACGCCCTAGTCCTTTAGCTGGGAAGAAGACGTGGCGCAACAAACTCCCCAGCAGCACTGCTGTCTGTTCAGTTAGAAGAACTGGATTCTATACAGTAGTAAAACTTAATAGGAGTTACTTAGATACCTACCAAAGATTGGGTGTATCTTAGGGCGAAGTACACCAATGAAACTGAAGGTCATCAGGTCATCTATACCGCGTTCAAGAGCTGTCAGTGACAGCTTTGGAATATCGACACTGACAGCTTTTAAAGGCGGTTTAGATGTGCTGATCGCGTTCAATTTCAATGGTGGAATTCGCCCTTAGTATATAATAGCTTAGGTATGCATTGATTAGGCAATAGAGGGATTTCCTTCAGCACGCCTATTCGCCATAAAAAAAAAACAATAAAATCTTGTTTGTATTTCCTTATTAATAGGATAATAGATCCTTTGTATGTATAAGTTATCCATGAATGAAGTTATTTCGGAGCAATGAATACACGGGTAAACGACACTGGGCCGCAAAGAAAGCGGGTCGGTAACAAAAACCTCATTAACTTCCAAAATATTGGAGCTTGTTTTATGAAATAAAGACAATGGTGCAGTTGGTAGCGACCCTGCCTTCTGAGCCGCTGGTCCCGGGGTCGATCCCCGGACAAGTCAAACATTTGTGTGCATGAACAGGTCTGTTTGACTTGTGTCTGGGTGTGTATATGTATATAAGTATGTATATCAGTCATCAGGTTACCGTAGGACCGGCTCTACCTAGTTCGGGACCTGAAGACCTTGTGTGTCAAATAAAATAAAATAAAAGTATGTTACTATAATAATTTGCAATAGTTTAAAAAAGAATGATAATTTTATAGTGCTTAAATCGATGTCAGAAAAGTTTAAGATTATGAAGTTTAATTTGAATAAAAGTAAGATAAGTAAAATTACCATTTTCACTAGATTTAGAAAAATGTGCTAAGGTATCAAATATGCAATTTTTACACATTTTAGTATATTGCATTGCCACCACGATCTGTTAATACAGCTGTTATAAGGTTTGGCATGCTTTCCTCCAGATTTCTGAGCAGATGCTGAGGGATATTCTCCTATTCCTCTATCAGTGCTTATTTCAGTACACGAAGCGTGATTGGAGGGGAATTTAGCTGGCGTACGCGTCGTCCCAGTTCGTCCCAGGCATGCTCGACGGGGTTCGAGCCTGTGCTGCGTGCTGGCCACTCCATGCGTGTGATAGCGCCATCTTCAAGGTATTCAAACACTATCCGAGCTGTATGGGGACGAGCGTTATCTTGCATAAAGATGGCGTCCTCGGCCATGTTTACTGAAAATGGGCCAACATACTCATTTAAGATTTCATTCAAGTATCTTTCTGCAGTTAAAGTGCCATTTTCTATCACCAACATGGCACGGTGCGGCTTTCGGAAGAGATTCCAGCCCACACGAGTATGGAGCCTCCGCCGTATGGCACTTTCTCTTCAATGCAAGCTTTGTTATAGCACTCTTCTGGTCTTCTGTAGACTCTTTGACTCCCATCGTGCGTGTATAGCATGAACCTCGACTCGTCCGAAAACATCACTCTTGACCAGTCATCCAAAGTACAATTCACGTATTTCTCTAGCGTAACTCAGCCTTGAATTTCGATGCTGCCTTTCGGGTTTTGGACCATTTGCAGGTCTAAATGGCTTCTAGCTTGCTTCAGCAAGATTCCGCCTCAATGTTCACGTGCTGTAAAAGGTGATTTTTGACTTCAACAGCCTTTTGAAATGGATTTCTAAACGTTGTTGACACCATATATCGATACTCGCGCGTTGTCATGCACCTTATTCCGCCTGTTCCTGGCCTGCGAATTTTGGATCCAGTTTCTTCAAATCGCTGGAACACTCTTTGAACGGTTGATAGCGACACACCGACAGTTCTCAGTGGCATCGTTAGTGGCATTTTTTTAATTGAATTTTATCAGAATAATGCATTTCTGAACAAGAAATGCCGTATTTATAAACAGAAAAATAAATAAAGAAACGGTAAAATTAAAAAATGGTTTCAATTTTGTTAAAATTTTAAAAACCGCCTTTTTTTTGTACAAATATTTTAAACTCAAACTCAAAGCATTTATTTCAATTAAACCATTTAAAGGCACTTTTGAATTGTCAAGTGGTCGGTCAGTCAGAAATATGAAGCTAGTTGCCCATTCCAAAGCGTAGTAGGTACCTATGGTAAAAGTAATCGCATTTTTTAAAACCAACCCATGTTCTTTGCGGTCCAGTGTACCAATAAACATTAGTAACGTTTGTGTTTTAAATTGCCCATGGCGTTGAGTATGTTGTATCATAATTGTGTGTAATAGGTTTCAGGGTAAACGTGCGTACGAGTAGTTTGTTCACCCGCCATTTTATAAGCCGGTTTAAAACGAGCCTCGTAGGCTTGGCTGTGTTGAAGGGGTTTGAGGTCTGTGTTAAGGAATAAAAACAATTTGATGTGTGTGTATGTAATGTGGCATTGAAATAAAACTGGCTCAATGCAGATTTATTTGCCGCTGCAAATAATATACCAACGTCCTTTTATTACTTTATGTAAAGCTGAAATTCCATTAAAGATAATTAAATTAGAATTACAAAGGATTGTATTGGCGTTAATCAAAAAAAGAAAAATAACTACTGGCTGAATTTTGGCAAAAATCAATAAGATGCCATATTTAAGAGAAAAAAAAACATAACATATTGCGCATTCGAAGTTTTTGACAGCAAATAGCCACCTATAAAATTTACTGCTCAAACGAAGCAAAATGATTAAAATCATAAAAAGGAAAAATAAAAATACCGGCCGCTCTTCACCAAAAACCGCCAAAAACTGAAAAAGAAGCCATTTTAGAGACGGAAAAAGAAAAATACAAGAAAAAGAAAATATCTATTGACATTTTAAAGTTTTTGCTATCGAATGAATAACCAGTAACAAATGGTTTTTTTGTAGATTTACTGCTAAAAAGGTTGCATTCAAAATAAAACGTTTATTATGGTACCGTTAAATGGAATGAAATTAAAAAAAAAGGTGATAATTATTATAAATAAGTTGATGTTTATGATTTATCAGGACCTATCGGCAAATGTATAGAAACATGGTTATAAAAATCAAGTCTAGAGAAAAAAAAGTCAATAAATGCAAAAACCAAAGGTCCGATAACCAATGTAGTCATGGAAAAATGCGTGGCTGCGCTGCGTGTCGCGGGTTCGATTCCCGCACGGAACACATATTTGTATGACCTACAAGTAGCTGTTCCAGGTCTGGCTGTTTGTATATGTGAGTTTAAATGTTTGTAAACGCACCCACGATACAGGAGAAATACATAGAGTGGGGCAAAATAAAATAAAAAACATCATTATAACATGTTTAAAATGCCTAATGCCTAATTATTATCTTTATCTAGGTATACAGGGTGTAAAAAGACCCTTCACGAAACCGTCATCTTTCTGTACATCAAACTAAGTAACTATCTGCAAAAATAAAGCATAAAATAATGGATAAAAACGGCCACTTGCTCACATCAGTAGGCCAATTCTCGTACTTAAAAAACGTTCAAATTCAAGTCGCAATCTCATCTCAGCGACAATCAATGTCAAAAACCTGTCAAAAATGTATGCAAATTGATTGTAATTTTGACAGATTGAGACTGAGATTAGAATGCGGACGGTCTTAAAAATACGGGAATTGCCCCTCAGATGTCGCTGCTATCCAACGTCCATGAATTTGACAACTAGTTGTCACTATCCATACATACAAGCGACTTCTTTTACGCATAATTAATTAATATTCCCCGTTGCGCAGCAGTTGACTGCAAAAATACGTGAGAAAAGCTCTCCGAAAAAAAAAATTGGAATCCCGATATTTCGACGAGATTATGTGCTATCCTTTTTAAGCCTAAAGACTTTTATTGCAGAAATTGTATAAAGGTGATGCCCCCAAGAGACCTAAGTCCGTTTTCATTACCTACAGGCAGTTGTGGTGTGATATTATGTAAGTTATAGTAAAGGTGTGTGTCATCATATTAGATCAGTGCTAGAATTAACATCTCTGAAGTTTTTCAGTCCGGAAAATCCTCCTCGAGTTGGTTTTCTACTCGGATCAGCGTATTCGTCGGCCGTACGCCTCCGGACTTCACCAAAAAAAACCCAAAAAGTTAACAAACACAAGATAACCAATTATAAATTAAAAAACGTTCATAATTTATTGTCTTTTCCACGAAAGCTGCTTTTTACCAGTGGCAGACGTTTCCCTTTTCCTAAGCTCCTCTTTTAATAGTGTTGTAATCCAAGTCTCATACATATATTTATTTAGTTTAATTTGTGATCGATAGAAAAGTAATCATAAACAAAACAATGGCGGTTTGTAGACGTTGAACTGTGCTGCCACCTATGACGAGCTTATTTTTTGGTGTGAAAATTCGCTGTTATAAATACGTTAGTGCGCAATGTAACGCACGCACATTGTGCTATTGGGTGCATTCAACGGTACAGGGTTCGCGCCATTTAAAAGTTTTTTTTATATAAAAAAAAAACGTCAAGAAAGTTAGAACCTTGACCTTCAATATCTCTGAAACCAGAAGGTATGGTCCGGTACAAAAAATAATCAAAATAACGGGAAGAACAAGTGACTCTCGGTGCTCGGCGGTATTTTTACACTCGTTATAGACCAATGCACAATCAGCCCATAAAGTTCCTACTGCTGGCACACAGGCCTTTCTACGATGTTTTCCTTCTCCGTTTTGAGAGCAGTGCAATGGTGATGAAATAAGTTACACAATATATTGATCAATGCCTGGTGGGTCAATCAAGCAAAGTTAACTTCAGACATAATCTACAGGGTGAAATTGAAATGATGGGCATTCTTTTAAAGGGTCATTGTACTCGTTATTATAACATAAAACTATTGTTCAAAATATTTATTATTATGGTGTATTCCCTGCCCTTGCTTTAATTAAAGATCTTACTCGGTTTTTCATGGATCGCATTAATTTTACAACGAAATCTTGAGGTATAGCGTTCCACTCCTCTTCAATGGCAAGTTGGAGCGCTATGAGATGCTTAGGAGCAGGGCTTCTTGCCCGAACTCTTATTTTAAGCTCATCTCAGACATGCTCAATCGATTGAGGTCAGGACTCTGGCCACTCCATCGCGGTGATTCCAACATCTGCCATGAGGTCGAGAACTGTTCTGGCGACATGTGGTCTGTCGTTGTCGTGTGTAAGGAGAAATGCTTTTCCCATAAGCCACGCAAGCGGCCTCACATGTCCTTCGAGCAATTCTTCGACGTATCGTACAGCAGCCAGTCCTCTCGATCTTGGGCCGAAATTCGCCCCAGTAACGAATACAATGTCTGTTTTAGTGTCCAGCATTATGCCACCCCAAAACATACACGATCCACATCCAAAAGCAACACGCTCCCTTATGCAGCATAGCGCAAATCGCTCTGATGACCTTCTGTAGAATCTAAAGCGTCCATCATGACCATGTACTCATCCTGCACTTACAACTTAAATGCATACGACCAACTTAAATGTTCTCTGGCAAATTGTAGGCGGGCTTGTCGGTGAGCTGTGGTAAAGTTTGGACCATTTGCTGGTCGATGTCAATTCTGCTTCAGCCAATCTTCATCTAACTGTCCACCGACATACACTGCCATTGGAAACTTCTTGAAGCTGGTGTCTCAGTTCAACAGCATTCAGCTGTCGTTTTTTCAAAGACCTTGGCACAAGAAAGTGGTCATCATGTTCTGATGTCGTGCCCCGGGCGCCTGATCCTGGTGGTTGAATGTACCCACCGGTCTCTTGGAATCTTGAATCTCTGGTATATACGTCGAACGGAGTAGCGACTCAAATTTAGGTGTCAAGCAACTTCACTTTGATTTTGTCCTGCTTCAAGCAAGGCAATAACTTGAGCGGCTTCTGTGGGCGTAAGTGTCCATGTTTTTTCAGTAAATCCGTGTGATTCCGGTAGAGGTGTTATCACATGGACCTTGGGATTACAAATGAATAAAAAAACAAAAAAAAACGACCTTTTTATACCTGCAGATAAGGGTGCAAGTAGTGCCAGTAAAAACTAGTAAATTCGGAGAAATTTGCGTTTAGTTGTGTTATTTGAAGGTCAATGATGTTAATATTGTGACATTAAAGAAGCTAAGCTTGCCCCTGTATGCTTTCATTTTGCCAAATGATTTTTACTCAATGTCTTTAGATTTAAGAAAAACATCAGTAATATACGTAACAACACCGGGGTGTGCGCTTTTGTTGCTCTCAAGTGTAGTAAAACAGAAGTAAACTTAGCATACAAAGAAAAAAATACATTAAGGCATGCATATCTTAACTAAAATTACCTGTGACTAAGTGTTTGATTATTGAAGCCTCTTCTATGTATTTGTGTACTATGTATTTGTGTACTAGGTATTCCGTATCGTATCGACCGGTTCCGTATAAAAATACAAATATAGTTCATGGTCCTGCCTGTTGAGGCCGGCCACAAGTCGAAGGTGAACTAATGGCTAATAATCTATGTAATCTAGTTTATTATAAGCCTTTTAAAAAATAGGGGTACTTAATAACTGTTGCATATTTTTTACGGCATGTATAATCGAAACTTACTTAATTCCTATTTTGCTATCCTAAAAATATTATTGAACACCCTAATATAATGGATACGCCTCTATTTGTAAACCCCAAATAATTCCAAATGTGGGGCCCAAAAAATATTAATTTAAAAAAGCGTACATCATTATAAGGCCATTCAGTTTTTAGCGGATCTGTTAAATATTTTTAATTTTTTACCAGTGAAGTGTATCAGTGAAAGAATTTTTGAAATCTGATAAATACTTCCAAAGATTATCTCTTACAAACAAATAAACAAACAATTTGATCTCTTTATGAAATTAAATTCGTTTAGATTACAGAGCTTATTACAATTCAATTCAATTCTTAATTGCTTATCACTTGTGTTTTACAAGATCTTAATAATAGTTACTAAGTTCACATTTCGTTCACATCAATATATAAATAGAAGGTACTTAGCATGTTTAAAATAAAATTATGACGTAGGTACGTACATACCTACGTCATAATTGAAAAAATACAGCATGTATTCTTATCATTAAAAATCTGCTCGAGGTTGCATTCAATCCACCTTAGTTCGAAAAGCTACTTAAGATTTTAATAATGACTTGGTAACATATTTTTTACATGAAAATTGACAAACAACAGACGTACTTAACCTATAATTTTATTAAACCATGCCATTCATATAAATTGTTGATTTTCTCGCAGAACAATATCAGTTGACGTTTTTGTGAATTTTAAATTTATTATAGTTACTTCAATACTTTGATATTGAACGCATAAATATTAACAAACTCAAAACAAAACAACAAATGATCAGTCATATGTACCTACGTGCATCGACCCAAAGTACAATTTGACCGACGCGACGTAAAAAAAATAAGTTGTACGCTCATGTCACAGTCAACATGATCAATGATGTACCTACAAGTTTTTTATAGGACTAGCTTCTACCGCGTGGATGTCGGAAATGATCCCACGTAAACGTGCTATCGGGACAAAAAGTAGCCTAAATCCTTCCCCAGGATGCCATTCAGCTCTTTGCCAAATTTCATCGAAATCTGTTCAGTGGTTTAGCCGTGAAAAGGTAACATACAGACAGACTGACATAGATACTAGTTAACATTTGTCGATCGAAGGATAAGCTACGTTGGCCGCGGTATTGAGGGATGGGTGACGTCCATTACATATCGAGACCTCTCCGTGAGTTCCGTGACTCGGAAAGCGCGTTAAGGCGTTGGTCACGGCTGTCATTCGTAAATCGTTGACAGCCGTTACTGGTAGTTATAAGCCCAAAAATCTGACACACAATCTCACCAAGGGGTATCGTGCTACCCAGTAACTGGACAGGGGAGGTCTGATAAGCAGTGCATGTAAAATATTGGTGTATAGCACCCGGTTAGAGTGGAAGCCGACCCTAACGAAGTTGGGTAAAGTCTAGGCAGATAATGATCAAGGTATCTAAGTTTGCAAGCTATTTAAATTAAAGAACAATTCACTTAATTTCTTCTGTTATAATTATAAGTGTCATAAGTTCATAACATTCCTTTTTGAGAGATTCGAACCTACTAAGTAAAATCTCTATTCTAAATGAACCTCTAAAACTCGGAAGCATTCATTGTTATCAGGCTTCTAACGCATTCATCGGCTTGACCATAAGACGTGTCGTGACAATAATCTAGGATACCAAAGGTTGTTGCAACTTGTGATTGATAAGCAATTATTTGTTAAAACAAAGCAAAGATTTGTTATCCATTTAGCATTTATTTATTTATAATTAAGTCATAGTGACCCTTTATCATTTGAGCACTTATGGTTATTTTGTGCAATGATGTATTTTTACCAGAATGCGTATAGATTCAAAATTCAGTGCAAGTGCTGACTATTATAAAGAACACGGGAGATAAGCGTCTTCCCCTTTAGATAAAGTGAATAAGAAAGACGTTATTGGACGAATCTTGTAGTTATTTAGTTTAAAGTTATATTTAAACTACTTATTAGCGAATAGGCTAGATTTGAATGTGAATAAAGTATCACTAAACCGTGATACTTGAGCAGAGCAGTCGTGGCCCAGTAGTAACGGCCGCGACTTACGAGTTGTAGGTCGGTGGTTCGAACCCACACAGGCGCTTTACTTTGTGTAAATTGTTTCATCATCACTGCTCTCAAAACGACGAAGGAAAACATCGCGAGGAAACCGGCATGTCCTAGAACCAAACATTCGAAGACATGTGACATCTACCAACCCGCACTGGGCCCGCGTGGTGGATTACGGCCCAATCCCATTCACCGAGAGGAGGCCTGTGTCCCAGCAGTGGGAACAATATAGGCTGATGAGGAAACCGTGATACTTTATAAAAGGAAAAAATAAAGCAATTAACAATTATTGAGAAAAATATAAGATTTATTGGCTCATGACTGTGCCTATAAATCAAGACGAAGCATGCAAATAAACGCATAGAAAAAGTTGAGAAATAAATCCAGCACCCTAATTGCGTAACACACTATCAATCAGAATCTGAATCATTTTGAAGGATATTGCTAATCCATTGCTTCATATGTTCGAAAATTTGTCTGCTCATCAACGTAAATAACGCAATGAATGATTTTGAACTGTCAAAATTAAAGCCATTCCTACTGTTAGTGTGTTACGCAATTGTTTCGCAGTTCCTTGTTAAATGTCAGTGTCAATTGACATATTAATGATACCGAGATCCTCATAGCCTGTGTTGCCAACAGCTTAGGCGATATAGAACGGGGCTCAAATTTCAATGCAGTGGCCATCGTAATTAACTCGATGACTTGTTATACAAACATAATTCGCTTCAAACTTATGGCTCCCGCAGAGAGGCGCGACGCAACTCCGGTAGAACAATTTCCATGAAGTTTTCATAGAAATTGTTCCGCCAGAGTAGCGTCGCGCCTGTCTGCGGGAGTGGTTGACGAAACAATGTGATCCGCTTGTGGGTTAACGAAAGACCAGTAAATCGATAGTCAATCACACTCTGCACTAGATCTATCTAATACCTGCAATGACTGCGCATTATTGACAACATGGCCGTAATTACACCTGTGTTGAAAATATTTTTCAAACGGTTTTTTATTAAGATAAAATGTAGGCGGTTTGACGCAACGCTAAAATCTATAAGACATTAGTTATAATGCATTGTAATTATGCTTATGTTTCCACAGAATACTATGATTTTCTTGTCAACAAACTGTGTGTTGACAAGAAAATTATAGTATTCTGTGGAAATCTTAGTAATTTTGGTTTCTGTTTGTTACAGAAGAAAAACCGGCCAAGTGCGAGTAGAACTCGCACAAGAAGGGTTCCATACCACCGTAAAATATTTAACACTACTTTTTTTTTTAAACACGTGTCTTGCATGAACGGGAAATCCCTTTAATGTTTAACTTAATTCTATTTTTATTAGATGTTGTTATAGCGGTCATAATAGTACACACTGTGTAAATTTCAGGTGTCTACCTATTACGGCTCAAAAGATACAGCCTTGTGACAGACTGACGGACGAACGGACAGCGGAGCCTTAGTATTATGGTTCCGTTGGCACCCTTTGGGTACGAAACCCTAAAAACCGTCGATGTCATGATGGGTAACGCCTGAGTGATTTGACAAATGACATAATCGCTCATACAAGTGGCTGATGATTCGAAAATATACTCTTTGGAGGAAAATACCACGGTTTGGGTACTCTGTTTACTTAGGTAAGAACCTTCTGTTCGAAAAACCTCGAAAATATTTATTAATGTTTTATTAGCCGTAGAACCGATAACCGTTGGGGTAGACGTGTTCTTGAGTGGAGACCGCGAATCGGCAAACGAAAGGTAGGACGCCCTCAGGCTAGGTGGAGCGACGATCTTCGCAGGGTGGCTGGTCAGCTGCTGGATGAGAGTTACCGAGAATCGAGTTAAATGACGTGCAATTTGAGAGGCCTACGCCCAGCGGTGGACTGCTGTAGGCTGATGATGATGTCGATGTAATAAAAATAAGCAGGTAGCCATTCAGCTTGAAATATATACACGGGTAAAGCAATTTTTCTTTCATATAGGACGTTCGCTTCGTCGCTTTTCGGCCAACACATATTTTGATGATGCACCAAAATACTTGGACTTAATAAGCAGGTCTAGAGACGAAACAGAAAGATATCCCAGAGGAGAAAAGAGGAAAAGGGAAGACCTATTCAAAAATGGGAATATGACCTGAAAAAAGCTACTGCGGGAGTGACACGGATGAGAAAAACTATACTACGTGAGCTATAGATAGAAAGTTTAGTAACCTAAAGATTTCTGATGTCTAAACCTTTAATTTAAATAAATTGTAAAATTAGATTTAAGATTGCTTATAAAGGCTAGTTGAAACTGGAAAAAAAAACAGCCGGCGGACCTTATAATGATCACAGCAAAGAACTGGTACCGAGGCGGCTTGCCATGGGGCTGATGTCTTTGGACAGAAGGAAATAATGGCGAAAAATTGGCGGAGGAACGTCGTCGAGTGTTCGGTAAGAATTAAACATAACCCTTAGTCTTTCCCAGGTTATTTATATATTATCATGTAAGCAAAACAAGGGGTGTATTTCTATAATCACTACGATTGCCTATATGCTTACTATAAACAGCCTATAATGACCCCACTGTTGGGACACAGGCCTCCTCTTTCTGTGAGACGGAGTGGGCCACAATCCACCACGCAGCCCCAGTTCGGGTTGGTGGAGGTCACGTCTTCGAATTTTTGGTTCTAGGACATGCCGGTTTCCTCACAACGTTTGCCTTCACCGTTTTGAGAGCAGTGGTGATGAAATAATTGACACAAAGAGGCTGCTTAGGTACGAACCCCACCCACGACCACAACAAACACAAAAACTCGTAAGTCTCGGCCGCTATCACTGGACCACCACTGCTCTCCTAAGCCATATCTTCAATTTTTTTTTATTAGAATTTCTAGCAATTACCCGAATCCTGTGTTGTGAACGAAGGCGCATTTAAATGAAGATGTTATACTCATTGGGGACACTTAGAACTGACCTTGCTTTGTTTGTTTGGAGGTCGCAAGAATTGTAATTCAGTAATGTAATATGTTATGTAGCATTTAACTACATGCATTGTTTGTGTATGCTACGCTTTCTCCTCTCATGGGTTTATAAGAAAGAAAGTAAAAATTTAAAGTTTGACTTAAGAGCGTTTATACCTTATGAGTGGCAACGTCGCAATTTAGTGTCATATTTCGTGGTTTTCAATTTTTATCATTTAATCGGAGCTATATTTTAAAAATCTGTTTAATTAACCTTTTAGAATGACGTGAAAGTGTTTAAAAAGTAAGTAACCGTAATGCTTACAGTTATTTTACAATGAAAATAACGCCCTGCAAGTTAACAATGTATTATTTGCATATAAATAGAACTGTAAACGCAACGATTTCTTACCTTTTACACAGTTTTCACATAATTCTAAAAAGCTAATTAAACAGATTTTTAAAATATAGCTCCGATTAAATGATAAAAATTTAAAACCACGAAATATGACACTAAATTGCGACGTTGCTACTCATAAGGTATAAACGCTCTTAATTGAATGCTAATATAATGTGCATCTACACATTTATTAGGTACATCTGTTCTCGTTGTTGTTGCTCAGGGCACTATTAAAATACACAGAAGAGTTAAGAACTCTAAGTATTTACAAATGTTACTGAAAATATAAAATAACAAAGTAATTTATGAGGCACGAGCACCAGACGAAAGAAGAATGGTGTCCGACAGTATGAAATCGTAATGATCATGCAGCAATGAGGCCAATACTTTTTCGAATTTTAATACGAAAATGATTGTCCTGTGTCTCCATATCAATTCACCCTTAAGCACCGTTACAAGTATGCATGCACAAAGTGCAAGTCATACTTCCTCAATTTAATATGCATTAGTTTTTACGTCACTTGGCCAACTGTGCAGGTGAACACACCAGTCAATGGAATACATTTGTTTATATAGTGGTCAATTACCTAGTACAGTGTCTAGTACTCTGGTGTTTAAACATAATAATAGTGTTGATAATGCATATCTTTGTTAAACAATGACCGTTTATTAGGTGCTTACTTAGGTTTAGAATCCTTACCTCTTAGGCCCGGTTTTTTGTTCCCTAGTCAACTCATCCATAAGTAAAAAAAAAATGCCAATATGTGTTGATCAAATCAACACATTTTGCCAAAATTGAACCATTAGTTACTATTTTTAACTAATGGTTGAGTTAACTACGGATCAAAAAACCGGCCCTTAGTGAACTCAAGTATGTGGAGAGGAAAATTTTATATTGCGGCTGCTCATTGGGTTCTTTGCAAAATGTCAGAGTAACAAGTTTAGTAGGTATAACCTTCGTGATTCCTAGAATCAAAAGTTAAAAACCACAATTTAACCCGTTTGTCGACAATTTCATATAGTGTGTATGTATGTTTATTCTTATTTTTTTTTGAAACTTTGCGCCACACTGGGAATTTCTCCTGTATTGTGGGTGCGTTTACAAACATTTAAACTCACATACACAAACAGCCAGACCCGGAACAACTACTTTTAGGTCATACAAATTATTTGTTCCGTGCGGGAATCGAACCCGTGATACGCAGCGCAGCAGTCAATCGCTTAACCACTGCGCCAACCATGCCGCACGTATTGTGGGCACAATAAGTGCACGAGACTCCATGAGACAGAATGTGGGCCGCTGCCGCTGTCTAGTCTGCTAATTGTGCTGAATCGTAATTTTTGGTCACGAATTTTTTTGTATCACTGCAAAACGAAGGAACAGATCTGTACAATAAGAGTATTGACTAGATACAATTCTGCACACTTCTTGAATTCAGCCAAGGTTACTGAATGCAAATGGCGTGAAAATAAATTATTTTTTGGCGGTAACGCATGGAAACGTTTGTTCAGTAAACTATGAATGAGCTGAGCGGTAAAGCTAAATGATATTATTATGCAGACATTAAAACATTCTAATTTATGATAAGTCGTTGTGTAGTTCGATAACTTGTTAATTTTGTAACCTGAGTCAAGATTAAAAATTACCAGATGAGTATTATCACGTTCAACAAGAATTGGTTAGATATTTACTTCAAGAAGTTCTAAAGTGTACTGCGAACACACGTTAGCGTTCCAAATATTGTACGCGCGGCTTCCATTGTCTTTTTAGTCATTAATTATAGCGGGAAGCGTACTTCCGCCATAAATGATTGTAAACGTAAATGAATGTATCGTCGTCATCAGTGCACACGCACTCGTGAACATATTGGTCCTTCGAGCCGGATTTCAGCCACCGACCTATGGATATTAGGAAAAACTTGACTGTTTCGAGACTTTGCGCTTCCTTATACTTACAGTTAATTCTTCAGTGTCCATGCAAAATAAGTTTCCGTAATCTTTCAACCCTGTCTTAATTTATAATTATGTGCCAAGATTACTACTAGATATTAATTACGAGGGTTTTAATTATTTAACATCTTAAATCACAAAACTCTAGTAATTTGGGTTTATTGTTTTCATAACCAAATGTATTGCAAATATTTTGCAATGTCTGCAGCTCAGTCTTGACCGCACCGAATTCCAGTCGTTTCGTTCTTGCTAGTAGTAAGAGTTTTTATTCAAAAGATGTTTTATGCAAGACTGACGACCGTGAAATCGTTTTTATTTGGCAATGTCTTTGAAACTGACTTGTAGATTTGTAGTCACTGTTTCGTATCCCTTCTATGGCAGTAAGGATCCCAGATGACTAGTCTTTTAACATTGGAAATATCGTAAAACATACTTCGATTACATTCACGAGTCGCGCCATTTTCTCCCACGCTTACGTTACCAAAAATCGTGAAGGAAAATTGTTACAGAGAACATTGCCAAGTAGGCCGAAATTAATTTAAGTCAATAAATATGTAATTGAAGAAGAAAGTTACTATTTGTTTTTGTGTTTAGATTCGAAAGTAATCTAGGAGTGTAGGTTAGAAACAAAGAATAAATTAATGTTATGTGCGAATAAATTAATTCTTCAAGTCGAACCTATTAATTTTCGCTGTGAAGTCAGATTAACATTAACGATAATTAGGTTTTTACTTAGGTATTCTTGACACAGGCTTACCAAGGGCGGAATTAAGTTATTCAGTACTCGATTAAACCTGGATTCATTCACCTTGAGACCACAAACCCGACACCTTGAGGCAACCGTATTGTCCGTATTAAGAAATATTTATAGGCCTGCTTACGTAAGTATGTTTATGTTTTCGTAAGATGATTTCATATAAGATTAATCAGTTTCTAGAGACTCGCCGGTTTGTGGCGCAAGTTCCAATCGTACGATGACTCTGTTTTGGTGAGTTGCTACATTGGAGGTTCAAAATTTTATATTTCAGTCTGTTTTGTAACTTAGAAATCAAGCAGGGAAACGAAATGAGATTCGTGAATGAACCTTTTTTGGAGAACGATCTTATACTCTAGATCATTTTGGTGGTACCAAGTTCTCTTTCATACTAAATAAAAGTGCTTGTTGAAATATTAGTAATACACTTCCTAAACTCAGATCAGATAAAACCGTTTCCGACGACTTCCTCAATAATATGAAAGCAGTCAACTAACAATAAATTGAATTGAACTGCGTGATTCACCGCCCGCGCAGGCGACAATGAAGTCACTGCCATTAGCCCTTCCGATTGTCATGTTTGTATTACTTACTCAACGATACGATTCAAATCAGCTGGAGATGTTTTCCTTTACAATGTTTTGAAAAGGATAAGACACGTGGCAATCACTGTCAGCTGTTGTTATGATACGCCCGGCGAAATGCTATGTACAAGTAGAACATTAATCAACAGAATTTGTCGTCAAATTAAGTTAAAATGGTTTAGGCTTGTAGACAAAAGGTTGTCCTATATTGGTGTAGTAACTACCATGCATGAGTTTGACCCAGTTTTGTGTCGCTTGAGATCATTTGTCATTGCCCTCAATGAAAGCTACTACACTATGGTTTTTAAACACCATTGGTTACACGAGACACATAATTAATTAGCTTAACGAAAGACAAACTACTCACTCTCCGGCGTAACATCCCGCAGCACGATTCTGGTTTCTGCTTCAGCCGGCATGGTTACCACAACTTTGAAAGCTTCGCGATCGATTTGACGTTGACCCCTAAGACAACACAGACGGTCCTTGACACGGTTAAAGAGCTGGGAGTAATATCGCGTGACTAGAACTGAATATGGAATGGGTTTTATGTCATGTTTTTTATTAAAGAATGAGTGTACGGCGTGGTGGATGCGAGCGTCGTCGCACAAAGCTCGGCGAGGACTGGCGGTTGATAGCGGCGCGCGCCTCTATTTTCTCCGCGTTCCTATATTATCGCTACTCTTGTCGCTATACGCAGCCTTTGTATTGTTGTTACGTTAAGTTAAGCTTGGTTCGCTTGTTATGATTTGCATCACGAAGGAAAGTGTTGCGCTGAAACGATCTAAGGCAATCCTCTAGTTTCAAGTGCCGACATCGTTAACTGTTTTGCCATATGTTTCACTACTGGCTTTAAGTTTTAGATTGAACTTATCTTGCGAAGATGATTTTATAGAGAAACTATAAACAAGCCGTGTTCGAGTGGATTCATGATTCATAATGTAGATTCATTGTTTTCTAGATTGTAAATTACATGACGGCATCATATTTTGTTTTGTATTCTAGTGTCAGTGTTGTGGCTTGTGGCTAAGTAATAACAGTTGCACGGGTCGATCCATCAGGTTAAGCTACGATTGCTTTGGTAGATCTGTGGATGGGTGAGCATCTTTACATACCAAGACCCCTCCATGCTTTGAAAAGCACGTGAAGCCGTTGGTCCCGGCTGTCATTCGTGGATCTTTGACAGTCGTTACGAGTCGTCAAAAGCCAGAAAATCTAACACCCAAAGGGGTACCGTATTACCCGGTGACTGGGTTGTGCAGGTCAGATAGGCAGTCGCTCTATGTAAAATACAGATATTCAGATGTATCCGGCTAGACTGGAAGCTGACCCCAACATACTTGTGAAAGAAAAGGCTAGGCAGCTGATGATTGTAGTGTGAGTGTGACTTCGGCAATGCTACGGGGTCCAAGCCTCCGAGTTTCAAGGACTCAAGGAGTCTTGCGTGGCGACGACCAATTCCAACAGGTGGAATAACAGCCTAAGGAAAGGTAGGAATTGAAAATGGAGAAGAAAAAAGATGAATATAATGTTCTTCAAAAGATACAATTTACTTGTTTTAATACTATTTGTCTTTGACCTTTTCTTCGATTTACTTTCTTCCAATCGTCATTATTTTCAAGTTTATCTTCGTTGTTATGCTTACCAAGTAATAAGTGTCACAATGCCAGTTAAAGTTGAAGGTGTTAATTAATGAACTAACCAGAAGTTATGCATGTAAGGCTAATAGGTAATTAAGTAATTAAACCATTTCCTGTACCTCTCCGATGGGGTTTTGCTCGCTTTAAAGACATATAATAAAAGGTAAGTGGTGGTGGTGGGTGGTTTAAGGTATAATGATTAATGTAGTTCTGCGATTGAGGTTTGAAGACATTTAATATGTTGATGCCTGATGGGGGACAGGAGCTCATTATATTCATTGATAGCTAGGTATTTTCTTTAAGTGCACCAGCACAGTTAAAAAGGTTACATGCCATCTTTGTGGTTAATCTTTTCTTTTTTAAGTTTCTTGCATTGTTTAAGATGATAATATAAAATATGATAATATTTTATCCCCACTGCCGTATATCTACGTTGACGTCGTGGTAGGGCTTACGCGCTCCTGGACTGTAGGGTCTGTACCAGTAACGTTTACTTTGCCGAAACCAGTCAAGGGTGATGAGCCAGACCAAGAGAGATACAGTATCCCGCAGCCCGCAGGGCAGCATGTGGCGAGCTGTTGGGCAGTAGCGACCCCACGGACCCTATCTCCCGGTCTTGTTCCTCACCTCTGGCTTGCCTTTATTGATCGGCTGGAGTGAACACTGAGAAAGACCGGAGTTCTCACCTCTTTCTTGTCTTTATTGGCCGGCTTGAGAGGAGATTCACATGAGCAAACGTGCTTGGAGGAAGAAAGTATTACAGTAACTGCGGGAAGGGATCTTGACCATCTTCCGGGCTCTGGGATTGTTCTGATAGCCGTGGAATACCTCTCCACTCCTGAAGCACTTCAGGACATGTCACCCCCTTGTCACTACGTCACTATGTGCGAGCGACAGTTCCCGGGGGCCCATTATTGAGTGTACAAGTCACCCCCTGCCATTTTATCCATGTATTGTATAAAACATTGAACAGGTGAAACCCCCACAACCGCGAGGTGTGCACTCTAAGGGAATATTTTTTAAAGTCGAAGTGGGTATGCACCGTGTTGTGGTCGCAGTGGACAAGGGGCTCACCCCACTCTCCATGGCTAAAGGGAACTGGCGCAAACCTGTAGTACTTACTATCGATGCCCGCAAGAAGGTATACATGGCAAAGCAAGGAGCTTCACGGGCGCTTCTATCGGGATCTTCATGAGCCCGGTGTAGATTTCTTAGCATCCGTATCATATTTACGTTTTGGTGACCTTTTCGGGGAAACTGAATGTTTTGTTCGTGCAATTCTGGATGAAGTTACCTTGACGAATAACTACCGGAGACATACTATGAAAGACGGGGCGGTTGACGTGTGTCGAGCATGCCACCGTCCGGGTGAGTCCATCAGACATACTATCTCTGGTTGTCCTGGTCTGACAAATGGCGAGTACTTGCACAGGCATAACCAAGTAGCCAGGATTATTCACCAGCAACTTGCTTTGAAGTATAAACTTGTGGATTCTGAGGTACCTATTAGAAGTAAGTGCCCGACCCAGTTCTCGAAAATGGCCATGACACGTTGTACTGGGATCGGCTTATCATTGCTGACGGACTGTTGTTGTTGTCAGTATTAGCGCGCCGCACAATGCTTGTCGATGTTACTATTCCACATGACGAGAACATCGTGAATGCTAGGAAAGAGAAACAAATTAAATATCTCGACTTAGCACACTAGATTGTTAACCTGTGGAATGTGAGGTCGGCTGTCATTGTGCCGATTGTCGTAGCGGCCAATGGCCTGATGGCCGAAAGCTTCGATCAACATCTTTCAAGGCTCTCGTTCGGCGGTTGGATCAAAGGCCTAATTCAGAAGGCAGTAGTCCTCGATACAACTCGCAATGTGAGGAGTTTTCTGTCTCTGGAACCCTTACCACCGGTAGCCTGTACCCTGCTCCTTTTACTGGCGGACCTAATTTTTTATATTTTGTAATGTTTTTTTTTCATAAAAATATTTAATATGTATGAAAATAAATAAACGAGATCATAATATTATATAATCTAGACTAATATTATAAAGAGAAAAGATTTTAATGAAATTTGGGACATGGACAGACCTTGTACTGCACCCCAATTGTGTAACACTCTATCAATCATAATCTGAATCATTTTGAAGTATATTGCTTATCCATTGCTTCATATGTTTGAAAAATTTGTCTGCTCAACAACGTAAATAACGCAATGGATGTTGTGGAACTGTCGAAATGAAAGCCATTCCTACTGTTAGTGTGTTACGCAATTATCCCGCTGGATTAGGACATAGGATACTTTTTATCCCGATATTCTCACGGGATCGAGACTTATGCGATGGAAACCGCGGGGCACAGCTAGCAATTAATATTTACCTACAAGTGATAATTAATTTCTAGGTAAATATTTGTAAGTACATAATATGAAAATGATATATTCAATTTGTTTCATTGTTAGTTGTTTTAGGGAGGTACGAGAGGACCAGGGTGTAAAGTTCACTCATACCTCCATAGAAAAGGGAGGATACTCCGACCAGACGGGTGTCGTGTCTGGTGGGGAATTGCCCAACGATTGATGTCGGGAAGTTGTATAGATGCTAGTCGCGCGGTAAACTCTGCTTGCGCGATGCAGGATTTGCGTGTCGTCACTATGACGCGCAGCTCGCATGTGGCGATTTAGATACCGCTACAGTTTCGTGGTTGAATCCAGAAAATATACCTATAAGAAGGTAGGTATTCCATGAGGCAAACTCTACTTAAACTTGTAGATTGCAGATTGCATCAAAGCAAGTTTGAATCGATGCCAGGTATACTTAAGTAAGTGTACGGTCAAGTTCAAGTTAATGTATGCGCTCTAAGTACAAAGACACCGCGCAGGGCTCGGCAGCACGGTACGCACAAAAAAATAAGTTTTAGTAACAACATAAACTGGACAAGTTTTTCATAACACGCCTTCTTGGATCCTTTATAACTAGTTTGAGTACGGAGGGGGAGGCTCTAGAAGGATACCTAGTGACCTTATTGATAGTGATGGTTTTCAGAAAGCTTAGGTGAGTGGTACTTACTCGCAACCGGCCGCGTGCGTGTATGACCAGGGGGCTCTTCTCTAAGTCCGTCAACGAGGGTACGGGCCCGTCCGAAAGTTGTTCGATACTTAGAAGTGAACTCTACTCCCGATTAATAACCTTTTCTGGACGGGCAAAACACATCGGGACTAAGGACAACTATCAAATGTGTTGTCATTAATTTTTAGTTCGGGCCCCGGACTAATCTTATGTCCGTAAGTGATATGTAGGAAACGTTCATAATTTCGGCCGAAACGACAGACTTCGTGCTTAGGGCATAGGCCCTAATGTACGAACGTAAACGCAGAAAAAGGAGTACTTGAGAATCGTAGCAGGTGACCTTTTGTAGTTGCTGCCTACCCCCATAGCAAGAAGGCGTGAGTTTATGTATGTAGGTTAAGTTACAACGTTGATTGTAGGTATTTTAAAGTCATTTACCTTTTTACCAAAATATCTTGTCCCCTCAGCGTCATTCAATGTAAAAATGCACTCGAGTCGCATTTTATTTTTATTTCTTTAAATTCTGTCGTTTGTTCTGGGATCGATCGAGGTTTTTTGAGAAATTATCTGAAATAACGGGATGTCTTTGGAAAATAGTTATGAGGGTTTAAGTTGGGAGTGTAAAGAACAACTTTTGAATATAGGTGGTGCTTAGTCGAGCAGCTGAGTGTGAACGTCCGAGCTGAAACAGGGTTTCTAACTCCTCATGTTCTGAGGATTACTTATAGACGAGCAGCTCTTAAGTATAATGAGAAATGTTTTCGAAAGAGCCTGCCTTTGTGACGTGTAATTTACGTGACGTAATAATATTTAAAAACGTGTTAAAAACCGACTCTAAAATATCTCCACGAGTTTTATTTGAATAAATGATAACAGTTATGATTATTAAATCATAACTAGTTGCAATCTATGACTTATGCGCCACCCTGTAGGTAGGTAACTATAATCTTTTAAAAAATCAGATTAAAAAAACACGAGGTTCGCTGCTACATCAAACTAAGCAATATCATCTATATCTAAACTTATGTAATATTTATTCATACCAATTTTATACATATAATACAAAATGTTTATTTCTGTATCAACTAGTTTACATTAGTTTATGATTGGGGCCTCCTTTTAAGCATGATGATGTATGATACACCTACTTACATTGGATAAACTTCTTGATCTTGAACAAAATTTACTTACCTACAACTATTAGAATTAAAATACAATAACCTAATCTAAGACTATATTAAGAAACTAAAATATGGCATCCAAAATTTCCAGCGCATTGCTGTTGACTGGTACCAAATGTGCCCAAGAGATTGGCGGCATTGCCACGTTGTATGGCTCTGGCCTGGCCAAGTTAAAAACCAGTCCTTGGGTCACGGGAAGTGTCAACCAGCCGCAGCGCTTGGAGACGTCGTATACATTATTAAAGTCGTTTTTGTGTCTGTTTGTGTGACCGCGTTAGTTCTTCTAAACTAATCACGACTGAAACTGTATTTATTCCGGAAGGTTTTATTATATGCATAATGCATTCATATTTACATAACAATTACATATAACAAAGACGTGTCGATGTTGTATGAGGTCGTAAAAACCGCGCGTCGTAAAAAGCAGGGGCGGGTCGCTAGTAACTACTTAATAATTAAGGCAATGTTTACATATAGCTAATAACAACTGCATTGAGATACAATCGGCTTTATTTTGAACCTTGTAGGCCTTGGTTTTTTAATACTAGATACCCACTAACTACTTGCGCAATTAATCTTCGGTGCTCTAGTACCAAACACAATATATTAACGGAATTACATGACCTAAACGCAAGTTATATAATGCCTAAAGGTATATGATCCACTGCAGTAAACAAAATCAGAAATATATATGATATTCTTCAGGATATATGCTACTAATTTGGTACGATAGAAAAAAGTCACGATGATACCTCTAAATAAACACCATACAAATATATAATTATGCAATTGTTTTTTTTTCAGATTGTTCTTCAAGCAACATTATTAACGTGATAGTGTTTTTATATATTAGTCCAATCAATAGATTTTTTGTAAATATATATTTTTTATATATTAAAAAAAAATATATATTTAAATATAAATAATAAATATATTTTGCAATAAATTACCAGCTTTGTGGCATCGCGCTTTTCTTTCTTTTCTACGCTCTCACTTTAGCTACAAACGCTAAAGTGCGGTCACTGTCGGAGAGCGTAGAAAAGAACTTTCTTTCATTAAAATATGTTTGAATCCTTATATTTTTCATTGTAAAAACATTCTCATGTTCTCTTTTTATAGTCTTGATTCAAAGGCCTTTCATATTAAATGACTTCCCATAAGATAACCTTTCCTTACAATGCTGAGTGTGTAATTGTATTTATGTTGTTCCCGTTAACTTTAACCTTTAATTAGCCCTCAGAATGAAAAGTCAACTGTTGGTTAAATGTTTAAAAGTGATCATGCGTCGACTTTTTTTTTGGCTTCGCACGGTCTGTGCATTTAGCCAATGTTACGTTTAGTTATCGAGAAAAAAAGTAGGGAAACGAAAGAAAAAAGTATAAAATATTTATGAACAATCCCGTTACAAACGTAACGGGATTTAGGATTGGACGATTTATAAGATCAATATTATATTTATAAAGGTAAATACTAATAGTGAATAATGAGCAAATTACAATGACGACAATTTACAACTTAATATTATTTAATGTGATGAATGAGACTATACATTTATAAACAGGGAAGCTATTTGTACAAAGTAAAGAAACTATTGAGGTAGGAAAAGGAATACGGAGAGACAAGAGGTTCCAAAGAAAAGAAGACAGGAAAAAAAAAAAATATGGCACCTACGTCTGTGCCACAGAACGTCGACATTGTTGATGGTACTTAATGAAGTACCATCAACAAAGTCGACGCATGATCACTTTTAAACATTTTTCGTTTGCACGAAGTGACCATGCTCAGTCCCCCGCCCACAATTTTGTATTAAATTGTTTTTTTTTTTTTTATCAAAAGAAACACATGTTTAAACCTTTTGCCTGGACAAAAAATATTTAGTACTTCCTTCCTTGATTGGTTGGTCAAATTATGGCGGGGGTTGGGTCAAGTCGCTGTAAAGAAATATAAGCCTTAAGGTGGTCATGCGTCAATTTTGTTGATAGTACATTACATAACATCACGCCTGTTGTTCTCGAACAGTTGGGAAGAGAAGTAAGTAGATATATAGTACTATTATACTTTATCCATAAACGTCGCTACGACACTTGGTGTAAAGTAGCTTTATAAAATGGTGTATGCAACTTAATACAGCGACATCTATTGCCGAGTAGCCACACTATTCAGCCGTCCAGTAAAGAAGAATACAGCCTTCATGCCGCTACGCTAAGCGGCTACGCCTTCGTAGTGGTTAGTTCCTAAATTTTCCGCCAGATGCGCTCTAGGAAGTTGAACTTTTCAATTATTTGACCTTAAATGTTTATCTTTGTGACATAATTGTTTTATTGTACGCGGTACAAGAAAGTATGGGCACACCAATACAGATCTCGATCTCGGTGAATACAGGGCAGTAGATCATCCCGGTGTAGGTAGGTACTTCATAGAAGTGCGACTAAGGGATTATTGGAAGTCAATAAAATAAAACAATCTCTTAATTTGCCAAATAAAAAACATCCTTCCACAATCCAAGTAAGTTATAAATAAGCAGTAAAGGTAGGCAATTTTTTTTTAGTATGTGTCGGTACTTCATAATATTATGCTTTTTAGCACGGAACTGATTCCATCTGTTCCCCATACTTAGTAGGAATGTCAAAAATGTCAACGTGTTATTTTATAGTAGGTGCATAGGATATGCAGACGATGCAACAGCATCACTGATGTTAGATAAGAAAAGAAAAAAAAATATTTGGGACACGCACAGGAAATACGAACAATAAAAAAATAAAAAATACAAAACCATGAATTTTTTTTTATCGGTTAAAAAATAAGGTACTACATCGTCTGCATATAATAACTATCTATGCAGCACCTACGCAGTTTTTTCGTAGCGTCTACGCAGCGCTACGCAACGGCTAACAAATATTCACTTTGATGAAACTCATTTGTATTTTTGTAGGAAGTCTTCTTTATACCACTCCCATCTTTATATATATTTGAACTCTGTATCTTTGTACATAAAAACATAGCTTCATTTCAAGTACATAATGATGTTGTAATAAGAAAAAGTCGAAATATCCACAGAATAAGTGTACCCCAGCAAAGAATTAAACTATTTTCCAATAATGTTTACTGTATGACAATCCGTGTTTATAATAAATTACCTAATGTTATTAAGAATCTAACTTCATGACATAAAAAAAAAATAACTTCCTATTGCAGTGTTACTACTCAACAAATGAGTTTTTAAATGAAAAATTTGATTCAAAATTTAAATTAGACGACGACTTGCCTTTACAACCCTAATGATTGAATAGAATTTAATATGACATTGTATTCAATAATTCTTTACATTGTATTTAATAATTCTTGACACTATATTTAATAATCCTTGAAATTGTATTTGATAGTAGTTAACGTTTTCCTTATCCTTGACATTGTATGGTTTCAACAACTTATTTTAATAAATTGTAGGTACGCCATTTAATTTTAATTCCCTGAAATATTTGTACGCTGGAAACAGCAGAATATTATGTACGTCATATTATGTGTAACACCTTTGCAACAACGATATTCTAACAAATAAATTTTAAATAAATAAATATACACACATAGTTACTGTTGGTGAACATTATCGATTTATTATTTTTTATTTTATTTTATCTGACATGTAAGTATCTTATAAACTAAGCCCCATAAAACCGTAGTGTGGTTTGACTGTGAGGTCGGTGAATCTCTTATACATTCAATAAAACTTCGTACTTAAAACTAATTACATATTATAACATATTTAAGTAGGTAGCACTTTAACATATTTTAAAATAATACCTATTTTATAATTTATCTTTAAACTATTTTTGTTCATTTCACTCCGTATGTCTGCTGGCAGACCGTTCAATAGATATGGTATTCGTTTTTTGAGGGTTCTGTCACCATAGTAATTAGCGACTGTCCACTGAATTTGCCAGCAGCCATAGATCGTGTGTTATGATTATTGACTAGGTACATGAGTTAGGTTATGCTCTTGGGTACCATGGTGGTTAACTGCTAAAAGATACTTATGTTTGTAACTAATCGGAAGACTACTCGTACTCGGTTTACTCTTCAATATCATGACGTGTTTTTTTTATAAAACCATACTAAGAAAACCATTTGATTTTTTTACCTTGTTGCATACGTATGTACATCAATCAATCAATCAACTCAGTCTATCGCAGTTCTCTGCTGGACATAGGCCTCTCCCAGGCCGCGCCACAATAGCCTGTCCTAATCCTAAGCCAAGTATGTATAGTCAGCCCTAAAAAGATGTATACACGGACAAGGAACCATTTTGTTGTCCAAAACCATTGTATCCATCGTGCGGTTGCAAAACATAGTACCTACTTATGCAAATTATTTTACCAAAACAAAGTAAACATTTTGTCCCAAAACATCTATACCAAACAATGTACACAGTGATAGCATTAACTTCGGTTATTAGAAGATCAAGAATTTTATTTTTGTCCTCTTAATTTCATGAATGACGTCACCGGCGTGTCATTTGTTTTTAATTTGAAATTCAAATAGGTACTTAAATCATGTATGTTTATAATAACGAATGTTGCTTAGGCTTTTTAAGGTGGTCACACACCGGGTATTCGCGTGGAGTTAACGTTACATGATTTGATTTAGAGCTTTGCGTTACAATACTGCGCCAACTCGACGCACTAACTAAGAAGCATTCGCTTTTGTAACCACTCGAACCATGAGTATTTGTACATTAAACATAGAATTCTGGTGTAATGCTCGGTTTTCAGCACTCACTGCTGCAATGTTATGAATTGTATCATTACAATATGTACTCACTGTAATGCTAGCCTGGACGCATTCACTGATGAAATACTCGAATCTGAACTGTTACAATACACGTAAATGCTCCCGGTGAGTGACTGCCTTAAGATGTGACCGTTGTCATGACAATAATAATATGTCAGTTTGACGCTTGACGCAAACAGGCACGACACGCAACACGAATCGCACGCGACACAAAATAACCGCGTTTGGCGCGACCAGCGGTGCATTTGTGTCGTGCCCGATTCGCGTTGCGTGTCGTGCCCGTTTGCAGGAGCCTTTAGAGTAAATGGCAATAAATTGTGTATAACATCGCATTTTCAACAAAATATTTATTTCTAACACCTCCGCTCGAACAGACTCAGTCTCAGTTGAACTTTTGAATTGATTTAACATTTAAATTTGTTTACCTCGTTATTGAATGATTACTGTATACATATTTGTCAGACTTTGTTTTGTTCTTATATATATAGATATTTTGGGACCAAATGTTTACCTACTTTGTTTTGGTCAATTATGTTGTATAAGTACTTACTATGTTTTGTAACTGTACGATGGGTACAATGTTATGGAACAATGGTTGTAGACAATGAAATGGTTTCTTGTCCGTGTATACATCGTTTTGGGGCTGACTGGACGTACTGAACACCTCTTTGAAGAATAAGCTAGTTTCCCATACCGTGCTACTTTATACTTATATTAACACGTCTTAGGTAATTAAAATACAAGTATTTTTTCCCCGTGGAAACAAATTGTCAAGATGTTTATCAGTAAAAACATGTGTTATATTTGTAAGAACATTAATTGGATATAGTTAAACGCAAAGGATCCAATCCACAACATTGTCAAAAATGAGTTAAGTACACCAAAATTATGATAAATTTCAATACTATCGGCCAGGAAAAAAGATCCAAGCAAAAACAAATGTCTGTCACTTTTTATCAACCTCAGAACATTAGCATAGCACGTCAAAAAGACTAGAGCATGCGATATGGAAACTTTAATTTAACAAAAAGGATCCAACCATATAAATTTACCTATACCTCGAAAAAAGTTTTATTATTCCACACACAACATCATAATTTCAATTAATTTTAAAATGAATACCGATGAAGAAATACCTATCTTCCAAACTGCAAACGTCAATATCTCTAAGTGGATTGGATCCTTTTCGTGTAACTACATTAAATTGTGGGTACTTAAAATATTAATCGTAAACATTGCTGCATGGGTATTTCAATGATCGCGATTATCCTATTCTATTCTATTTTTAATCTATGGCGATGGTGCCGATGTCGACAATTCTGCCAATGTCAGATGTGCTAAGAAAAAACGTGGGAAGGACTAAATACAAAAAAAAAAAAACTAAATCAAATACAAGTTGATATAATTAATATAATTGAATTCAATGTGAAGCTAGTTGACGAGTATTAGTAAACTGAAACAAACAAATAAAAAATGTTATTAGTTATAACGCTGACACGCAGGCTTTTAAAAATGAATATAAGCTTCCTAATTCTCTTGGACAACAGATCGATGTGGGAATCAAAGTTTAGTTTTTGTCTATAGTTACCCCGAGGTACCTGAGAGAGTCCACTTTTTCAAGTTTAGGGCATGAGCATGAGTAGGAAGAGCTGGCCGAGCACGAGTGGGCCGTGATGTTTAATAAGGCGTTTTGAGTGAGGTGAATGTTTGTAACGTAAAAGTTATGTATTTAGTTTTGTCTGTATTAAGTGAGAGTAAGTTGTAGTTTAGCCAGGTTGTAACAAGTGAGAAACCCATTTGAGCAAAGTGGTACACTTCCTCCCAAGTATCTCCAAAGAAAAGAAGAGCTGTGTCGTCCGCGAAAGTAATAATCTTGCCGTTAATAAGGTTTAACTGACAGAGGTCTTTAATAAAAATTAAAAAGAGGGTAGGCCCTAAAATACTCCCCTGGGGAATACCGATATTGACTTCGCAGTCATCACTCAACCACTCTTCAACCACAACACGTTGAACTCTCCCATTCAGGTAACTTTCGAACAATTTTAATTGAGGTGCTCAAGCTTCTTCAGTAGGAGTGGCGCAGAGACGGTGTCAAAAGCCTTCGCTAAGTCGAGGAAAATTGTAAGAACCTTTTTCTTCTCATCTAACCTAGAAACGACGGTATCAGTTAGTTGGTGCATGGCATCGCTTGTTGATCTATCTACCTTTACGAAAACCATATTGATTGTCCGATAAAAGTTAGTTTGTTTCTAGGTAATTGGTTAATTGCTTATTGATAATTTTAATATGGGGGAATCAAAATTTTGATAAGCACGGAGGGATTTTAAAAACAAGGGGACTTCTTTATGGTTCCAATAGTTGGTACTTCGGCATGCAACATCTAAGTCCTCCACTTTGTGAACCATAGGGTAGGAGGATTTGGTAATGACTCTAGCCCAAAATCTCGATGCTGGATACTGCCTTCTCAAGGCCAACGGTGGTTCTGCGCACTGTACTTGCAATGCGTTAATTAGTGAGGACTTCATACAACCCGATATGATCCGTAGGCACTTAGCGTTAATTTTTTTTCTTTTTTTTGAGGGTGGGAAATCGTCAAATAACTTTTCCCGCTCGGGGCAGAGCGAGAGGGCGTGTCAGAATCTTACTGACTAAAACCCACCCGTGTTCCTTTAGTTGCCTGTGTCAGGGGCCACGGTATCCCTCTCGGACTTTCCCGCAACCCTGGCAGGCATCGGCCCTAGCGGACTCTGTCATTGATGCTGACATCTCTTTGAGGCGCGCGTGGAACACAACGCGCCATCGACCCGGGCCTGGTTCTTATCGAACGGCGAGCTGCCCATTGCTCGCCGCTCGCAAGCCCGCGCCTACGGTGGCCGGGAATCAGCTTGCGACTCCCGACGCCCAGAGCGTCTCCTGCGGCGGCTAGGGGCGTGAGGGCGCGAATTTTGCCTCTCCCTCACGCGTTTCGCGTCCTCCTTTGCGAGCATTATTGCTTCGCAGAAGGAGGTGTCGGCTTCCCAACCCCTCTCACTCCGTACCATGGCCTGGACCAGGGCCGGACGCGAGAGATCGCCACCGCCAATCGCCTGCACGAGGACACGGCGGTACTCCACCCAAGCCGGGCAGACCTCCAGTAGGCACTTAGCCTGGATTCTGTCCAACTTTGCCAAAGCACCTTTGTTGAAGGGAATTAAAGGAAAGATCCGTATTCCAGCACACTCCGGATTAAGGCAATATATACCAATTTCATGGTGTAGGGATGAGCACCCGACCAGACACCGGCAAGCACTTTTAGAACGGCAATAGTTCTCTCGCATTTATTAACTAAGTAAGTTAGGCGGTGTCCACCACTCAATTTCGAATAAAAAAAACGCCTCAAAATTTTAGTTTTGTAGAAACCGGTATACAATGTCCTTGGATGCCCACTGAAACTTGAAGGATAAAACTCCTGCGGGAAAACACGACTACAGTACTTTTGGGGGCACACAGACTCAGACCGTGGGAATTTAGCCATTGGTTTAGAGAGTCCAAGGATACGCTGAGAGATGACGCAGCGTCACTAAAGTAACTGCGTTACTGATGACATATAAAGACAAGTCGTCAGCATATTGACGACACGGTTGGCGCAGTGGTTAAGTGATTGACTGCTACGCAACGTGTCGCGGGTTCGATTCCCGCACGGAACAAGTATTTGTATGACCTGCAAGTAGTTGTTCCGGGTCTGGCTGTTGGTGTATGTGAGTTTAAATGCTTGTAAAAGCACCCACGATACAGGAGAAATTCCTAGTGTGGGGCAACGTTAAAAAAAAATATATTGACAATCGTTATTTATGCATGAACCGATGTCAGCTGTATATAAATTATACAGTAAGGGACTAAGAACAGAGCCTTGTGGTAGGCCCTTCCTCGACATCCTGACGTCAAATTCTTCACCCGGGACTCTCAAAACCAAAGATCGAGACATAAGCAAACTACAGACAGATGCACTGTATCATTCTCTCCGGTATTCTCAGCTGTTGCAATTTTTGTCTGAGAATGGGAAGAAGGATATTATCATATGCAGAGGAAATGTCTAAAAAGGCAGCGACTACGGATTCATTTTTCGAAAACGATGAGCGTATATCTGAAACCAAAACCCCAACACCATCCATGGTACTGAGCCCCTTTCTAAAACCAAATGGAGACCTAGGTAGTAAGTCTCTGGAATCTACTATAAATTCTAGTCGGTTCTTTACTAGATGTTCCAATATTTTTGCAAGGACTGATGAGAAAGCGATTGGTCTGAAGCTGTTTGGGTCATCAGCGTGCTTGCCAGGTTTTAAAATGGGTATGATAATTTTCCACTGATCGGGAACCCAGCCATTGGCGTAACAAAAATTTTAAATGTCTAAAGAATAGGTTTTTGCTCTATGATCTGCGTGTGACATAAAGGAATAGACAATACCGTCTATACCGGGGGCAGAATCATGAACATGTTTCTAAACTAAGTTAAGCTCCTGCATTGAAAATAGTGCATCGAAAGGATCCTCCGAAGATATGAGTGAAGGCTGGTTATGTTCTGTCTCCGATGACACATATGGAGGAGCCAGTTTATCAAAGAACTGCTCAGCAGTCTGTCGAGTGATGGGGGAAGAAACTGAGAGAGCAAGAGTCCTATTTAATGCTATTAGGTTATCGCTAACCATCGCCCCATTATACACCATTTCAGCGTAGTCCCTTTCCCTTATGGCTGCTGTGCATCCCTGATCCCACCATGGTGGATGAGGAATCTTCCCACGTGTTGAGTTTTAACGGGAAAACATGAGTCTGCACTAGCCGTGATGGCAGAAATGAGGTCGTTATAACAGTTTGACACGTGGAGGGGATCAGGTGAATCAAAATCACGAAAAACTACATTTGGAAGAGAAACAAATTTTTCCTCCAATAATGAGGAATACCTTGCCCAATCAGGATTAGACAAATTATACCTCAAGAGTGGAGGGTTCGATTTTTCTAAGTAAGGTGACAAACAGGTACACTTCCAATGACAAGATGCTGCGATGTCCAGTGTGCAAAATGTGAGATCAACGCAACTCTTATGCTGTCCAGGAAGAGACCTACGGGTTGAATAACCATTGTTTAAAATGTCGTCTAAGATCTCAATTCCCTTTTGCGCTTTTTCCCCGACCTAATATTATCTACTCTTAGCCGCCCGGCTAGGTTGTTGACTTTGACAAGCTGGTTTCTGAACGAGCACAGGGTTCAAATATTAAGCTCCGGAGCGATGAACGATTTGCAAAGGACTACTCGCCAACGCCTAAGTTAGGGTTATTTTTTGTGAATATTATCGCTAATTGTTTACAGTTGAACAAAAAAAAAAAACTTTTGATACCTATCGATTTAGCAGTCATTCAATCTTGATTTTTTTAATATAATCATACTCAAAGTCAAAGCATTTATTTCAAATAGGCACATAAAAGGCACTTTTGAACTTCAACGTTTACATTAGAATAGAATTGTTTTTAGTCGCCCCTTCCAAAAGGTAGTTTCATATGAAGAATAATGGGCAAGAAACTCCACCGTTACTCTTTTAAAATCTACCTAAGTAGGCCACTATAGTTTTTGCTTAGTAATAAAATGTCCAGGAGGACTTTACAGACAACTGTTAACAGCAATATAGCAGTATGGATACTATTGGATAGTCACTTGTTGCCAACAGATTACAGACTGTGTTTGCAACAAGTGACCAGGTTTGCTCTCTGGCTGGCCTTCAGACGTTTATTGAAGAGTACCTAAATAATAAATAGTCCGAAAGGAACCTCTTGATAAAAGATATTTGAAAAGAATCATAGTTGTGCCACTAATCTTACTAATTTCTGAGAAAATGATAAATCTTTGAATGAATTAAATGTTCAAATGAAAAGGACCGACTAAATTTTTTGTGCCCGAAATGGCATTGTACCGAGGACTGCTGTTGTACTACACGTGACACGATGCCTGTCCTTTTAACATTTACCCACTTCATTGACGCTGTTTGTAATCATACTCACCAGTGAATTTGTTAAATACTTATGTTTTTACTACGGTCATAATGTCAGGCTCGGCAGAGATTATAATCGATGTAACCTTTACTGTCATAATCAGACGAATATGTTTGTTTTGTATTGGCAAGCAATCATTTTAAGTTATGAATGGTAAAATGAAAGGTATATAGAATATTGAATTAATTAAGTGTCGTTGCACTCTTGTATGAACGAAAAGCTAATTCTTTTAATATTGCTACATTGATCAAGGTCAATTGAACTTGGTTATTATTATTAAGGAGGTACTTTTGCTGTCTTAATGTAACTTCTGTTTATCTTGCTAGTTACCAAAAAGAGTACCTACAGTGTAGATAAACTCAAAAGGGGAAGATACGTTACGGTCTAACATCGCAATCACTAAAGCTGGGCTCATAGTTTCATACTTATACACAAGACGCGTTTACTTTGCGTTGCGTACTTATAGACAAGGACAGAGATATGACCTGACACGGTCGTGCGAGCGCAATCGCGGTAGCCGCTGAATGTTATGTTGTTGTTGAATGTTTAATTTTTGTTGTTATGTTTTTTGTGGTGTACAATAAAGAATATATAAATAAATAATGTTGACGATTATGAACTTTGATAGTAGTTAGCGCGTAAGAGTCGCGCGATTCGTCGCATCGTGACTCTCATGCCTGTTTTGTATTATCTATCTCGCTCTTACAAGAATCGCGTAGAAAACAATAAATGCATGTATGATTATCAACAAATTAACAATTTTAGCGGTACTTGCGCGTGAGAAGTAATCCCGTGTGTCTTATTTATCATTATTCAGTGATTAGAACATTTATTATATACACAAGAAGGCATTTTGCTGTATCGACATGCGCTGGTTAGACGATAGTCCGCGTGAGAATGAGTGTCACTGCGTCCTAAAACAAAGTTATTTTCTTAATCTACAAAATTTAGTTTAAATGTCAGTATTACGCCTCCGTAATCTAATCTACATCTTCAAAACGCTTAGACACGCAGCGGACTGGCAGGTTCTTAAAATGTTCTATCATGCTTTATGCCAATCCCTGATAGAGTACTGCATTACATCCTGGGGAGGTTCCGCCAAGACCCATCTTATTGAAGTTGCGGCACAGCGTGCCGTTTTCAAAGTTGGGGCCAGTCTCCCCTACCTATTCCCAACCGTAGAACTATTAAAAAAATGGGATATACTCACTATTAGGCAGACCTTCATATTGCGTACGGTACTTAAGCAACACTCTTTGTTACAATATGATCCGAATCTGTATAGGGATAAGCGCCGAAAAGGCAGAGTATGCCTTTTTTTTTTTTTTTTTTTTGTCGCTGAGAAATGCTTTATGCATCCCCGCTCGTGGGGGGACGAGACGGGGTATGTGGGACTCCTGTCGAAAACCGCACTCGACAGTATACCCACTAAAACTCAGCGGTGTTCCCACAACGCCGTGATGGGAGGGCTATGGGAAATTGGCTCAGCCTCTGCTTCCACAGCCCTCCCGGCGCATGCCCGCCTAGTTGGCGGGCCCCGCATGCCCCCCATTTAACTGGGGGGGCTACGGGAATGGCCGGGAACACCCGGCCACTCCCGTCCGACACTGGTGGAGGCCCGTGCAATACAGGCAAAGGGCGCCCCCGCACCCACCGCCTGCTGGCCTCCACCCGGGAGGAGCCGGAGGTGACTACCAGACCGGCGTCTTCCTCGACCCCTCCCCTCTCCGGAGCGGCGCCGCGCGAGAGAATCATCCCCCGCGCGCGCGCCGCTGCCTCCCTCCGGGACACGACCGCCTGTTCCGCATCGGCGGCCCTGCCCAGTCTACGCCCACTCACCTCCCTCTGTAAGCAGAGGAGGAGTGGGCGTACCTGCCCTCAGTAGCCCGGTTCCCTTCACCGACCATCAAGCATGATCGGCGATTGGAACCGTGACCTTTCCCCGCTTGTTGAAGATTAGCCGCCAGCCCCAATTGTCCCCCAAAACCGCACTGGGAGAAATTGGAACCGACGTTGCCCAGGGTGCGCCACGAGGAGGCTCTTCAACATGCACCCCAGGCAGAGTATGCCTAACTCAACCTTCCCTCGCTTCATACGCGCGTAATTTCTTCTTCTTTCTCGGACCATATCTGTACAATAAGCTTAATAACATCCGTAATAGGTATATATCCTCAAACTAAAGAACAATGTAAAATTTCAGTCACTACATATTTGAAAACC
Source organism: Brachylomia viminalis (assembly GCA_937001585.2). Classification (NCBI taxonomy): domain Eukaryota; kingdom Metazoa; phylum Arthropoda; class Insecta; order Lepidoptera; family Noctuidae; genus Brachylomia; species Brachylomia viminalis. Next base: position 7,466,875 of record OW443301.2, read on the forward strand.
CTTGACTATCAGGGAACTGAGAATTTGTTGATCCCCCTCAGATAGAGTATCTCTACCTGCTACTCATCCCCTTTGCTGCTTCTACATACCATCAACCATACTCGCACCACACTCACTCAAACAACCTCTCAAATTCACTCTCACATCTCTTTTTTACACTTTCTCTAGTCACTAACTCACAGTCTGGTATTTACACAAACTTTTTTGTATTTTTTTTGTTTTCTTTTTGTTTGTTTCTTAACTTAACCTTAGTTAAGTATACTGTATTGTTATGATGGTCCAAATCACAGGCATCTAGCCGCGGGTGGGCCCTGGTGACCTGTAATACAGGTTATTATTATATAAACCTACCTCAGGCACCAGTCGCCCACAAAGTTAGCTCATTGTTTGAAGCTATTGTCGAATATTAACTGTATGTACATAACTTGTGTAGAGAAAATAAATGTTTTATATTATTATTCCGTTTATTTATTTTCATACATAAAAATACATTTTAAAATATTTTTTTAAAAACATATAAAAATAGTAGTCCGCCGGTATCGGGAGCTGGGTCCAAGCTACTGGTGGTTAGGGCTCCAGAGACCGGAACCTCCTCACGATACGAGCCGTATCGAGGAGTACTGCTTTCTGAATCAGGCCCTTGATCCAACCGCCTAACGAGAGCTTCGAGAGATGTTGATCGCAGACACAATCATATTACTGCCGATGTGATGCGTATTAATTTTCGACAAACGCGTGATCGGTCTATAATTCTTGGGTTCCTTGGGACTACCTGACTTATGGAGCAGGTGGGTAACACCTGTTGTTAGAAACTGCGGTAGCGACCTAGACTCTAAGGATGACTGCAACTGAGACGCCAGGCAAATGTGTGAACTAATTAGCCATTTCAACCAAAAGTTGTGCAATCCCTCCGGTCCCTGAGATTTCCAGTTCGGTAACGGACGGACCGCTCTGGCAACGTCTAATGGCGGAATTAGTACTGTTTCCATTTCTGGTACAGTTTCACACACTCGCTTGACCACTCGTATCCAGTCAGCCTCAGCGTGACAGACGGGTATCGACCAGATGCTGCGCCAGAATGTTCTCGTGGCGGCGTCATCCGTGCGGCAAACGTCTGTCACATTTTGTTCAGGTTGCTCCCAAGCTCTGTACACCCACCTCTCATCGCTCTGGAACATACGATTTTGCGTGTATCGATCAGCCCGTTGCTTATACCGCCGAATACGGCTCGCCTATGCACAAACTTTCTGCTTCAGGAAGTCGATGCGCTCTGTGACACGGGACATGTATTCTCGAGGGCTGATTCCAGTCCCCGAGAATACCCGCCTTACAAAGCGCATCACTCGTGGTCGTGTATTGCCCTCCCCTGAAGCAATATAGTTTGCCGATAAGTACCCTGGCTTCATCGATACGACGCTCGATCCTGCACTGGCAGGCTGGTACGGCTAGTTTTGGTCGAGTAGTTCCGTCACAGTTTGGAAACTTGACGTTAGCTAAACGACATGCCGCAACAGCCACGCAATACAGGATCGAGTGTGTATCAACGAGATCCTTGCTGCTCTCGAATTCATTTTTAAGCTTCGAGTCGAGGGCACAACCCAGCGCCCTATTTTTTTTGTGCATAGGTAGGCGTGGTAATCGGGGTCTAAGTTCCATCGAAGTGGATCTATACTCGCGAAACGCACCCTCCAGTGCGCTCCTTAATCGGGCGTTGTACTGGCTACTTAGGTACTGTGGCAACCCTATCATCGTCCTCTTCAACACTACAATTGGACCGCGGCGGGATTGTTCAATGGTTGAAACTTGTACCGCGGTCTGTGCCGGAGTCGAAACGATATGGTTGCTCAGCTCTGAGCGCAGCCTATCAAGTGCGGTATCGTCCAACCTATGATTGCGTTGGATGACCCGCACCTGATCCGATAGTCGTTGGGCCGAGACGTTGACAGTTGGTTCTAGTTCCTGAAGCAGAGACAGCATGCTACCACGGTACGCAGTGAGGTTAGTTCCCCCGTCTGTAGACCTGTAATATGCGCGCATCACGTTCATACACTGAGTCCATCTCATGCGCTGCACACAACCACCGGCAGCGGGGACCCGGCTCGGGGCTGGATGGCCCCTAAATCCCAAGCTCCTCAGTGGCCGGCCTGTCCCGTGCCGACGTACAGGTGTTGGCGACGTCGGCGGGGAAAAATACTCGTCGTTCGAGCTCGACGCAACTACCGCGGCCGGTTTCGTCACAGTGCTTAAAGTGGGGCTGGGTACCGGTGGCGGCGAGGCGGAGCTGAGCGAAGAGCCTGGAGGTGATGGGCGTGCTCGACGTGCGGCTTGTCTTGTCAACGTGATTTCTTGATTTTCCTCGTATAATTTGTATTCATTGTTGTTCGGAGGTGACAGCTATTGCATTTTGGTATAATAAGGTCTCTTGTATGGTTATTTAGATTCCGGATTGATTTTAAATGAAAAACTTTTGTACAATTGGGTCAAAATTACGTTCACTAATAAAATGATAAAAAACTGGAAAGCTAGACGTTTTGTTGACACGGTGTTTTGTTTATTATTATTATTGTAATTATATTATACAATTAAATTATTTACCAAATTGTGGTAATAATAATATTTACACATATTACATACCAAATTGTGGTAATAATAATATTTATACAAATTTTTTTGGCTTTCAACATGGGTCGAGGGAGCGATTTGACAAAAAAAAAAAAACTGAAATAAAAACGCTTCTCCAGCATACCAGTTGCTCCCAAAGGAAGATAGCAGACATTTCTTGTGTTTCTAAGTTGGCAATAAATAAAATAAAAATTAATTTGGGCCAAAATCAGCCAATTTCGCCGAATATAAAAGGTAATAGCATCACTACCCATCGTTCTGATAGGGAATTAAGAGACAACTGTTTGCAAAACAGAAAAAAAGTGCTGGACTTTAAACTCAGTTAGTCCAGGAGTCAGGAATACTATTTTCCAAGAGAACTGTGCAGCGCAGGTTGTCAGAAGAAGGTTTGACAGGTCATCGACCTGTAAAAATACCTAGGTCGACTGATGCAATGAAGATGAAAGGCTTTGCCTGGGCTCGAAAACATCGCAAAAAAACTGTTCAGGTCTGGAATAAAGTTAGTTTGCATTATTACTGCGGTTTTACATAATTTAATATATATATATTATTTTAATAATAAGCATTTTACATTCTTTTTGTGGTGTGTTTCTCAGGAGAGTCAAAATTTTAGATTCTGGCCGACAAGAGCAGCTTCGTTAGGCGACGCCCAGGAGAAACAGACCACCCTGACAGCACCGTGGAGAGGGTAAAATACCCTATTGAAATAATGGTGTTGTCTGTCATAAGCGCTAAGGGGATTGGGCGCCTTTACATTGTCCAGGGAACCAAGAAACAAGACCAGTACAGGCAAATTTTACAAACTCTCCTGTTACCAACACTTGAAAAATGGTTCTCAGAAATCCCAGATAGTGAGGAATTTATGTTTGAGCATGATTCAGCACCAAATTATAAAGCCAGAAGCGTTACCAAGTTCTTGGCAGACCACAACGTTCCAGTTTTACCTTGGCCTGGCAATTCTCCTTACATAAACCCCATAAAAAAATTATGGGAGACTACCAAGGCTGACATACCCAAAGAAATGATAACGACCAAGGTCTGACTCATAGAAAAACTAATTAATGTTTGGCATTACTTCCCTTAAATAAAAGAAAGTTCCTTAAAGTGCATATAAAGCATGCCCAGGCGTATATAATCACTAATTGAGAAAAAAGGAAATGTCACTGAAGTACTGATCAGTACCTACTAAGTAATTTTTCTTTTCGCTTATTTAAACCTATAATTTTCATTGTTTTTATTTATTTTATTTTTGGTCTTATTATACTTCTGAAATAACTATTTTATATAAATAAAGCTTATGTCATTCCAAAAACTGTGTTTTTCTGATTAATTTAAGACGCGGACCGACTACGATTTTAATCGCTATTACCGCACTCACACAACCGCATCTGCGCGTTTTACGGTAATTATGCACACACTCGCAAACGCTAACACGGGCGTTTGTGTGCTCAAGGAAAGTTGCATAGTATACGTAAGGAAATCAGATGTTTTCTGTTGAATATACTTACTTATGACGTGCGTTCTAAAATTCGATGTAATTACAGTGTCGGTTCATAATATGATACAATAAATAATTACACATAACAATTTAAAAAAAAACATCACTACTGTTTATTTTTATTACAGTACATGATAAACAGGTCAAATATAAACATTCCGAATTTTACCCGACTGCTCTAGAAGGGGAATTATGCTTTTCGGGTGTAAGTCAGTATCAGGGATGGAAGGGTTAATTAAATGGGTAGTTATGCCATTTCAAACTAATGTTTGTGTTTTAGATAGGTACTTAGTGGGTGCGGTAAAAAAATAGAAAACAAAACCAACATAAAGGCCCTCGGACCACTTAAAAATCACATAAACTCTAAATAAATGCAATAATATCACAGCTCCAAAGTGACAAATGCCATAATGTTTCTAATAAAATGCGGAGCCGGGACGGAAGCTAGAATTCTGAAAAATTTAGACGATAGAGGGATCATCCACGGCAATGGAAGCTGCTGCTGGCTGAATATTAGTTGGTATTTGCTAAAATTGGTAAAACAGTGCGTGAATTGAACTAAAGTTCTGTGGCGGACTACTAAGGCTACTCACTGCCTAATATTGAAGTGAAAATTCAGTCTCAGTGGAAATATGGGCAATAAAAATAAAATGTTGCGAAAGAGTTTTACAAGAAAAAGACGAAAACCTCGAAAAAATGATGGAATGTTTGGGTAAGTAGGATGATTACGGTATTGTATCATAACATTTGAAATTTGTATTTAGTTTAGTTTACTTACGAAACTGTATAACTCTATAGAAACGGCATTGACAATTTCTACAAACATTTTGCTAAATCCAAAAACAAATAGGTGCACTCTATTTTGATGTCTATAGAATGCATATTTGAATGCGCCTAGTGCAAACGTCTCTGGTCGAAGCAACCATCGAGGCGATAGCCATATTGCAATAGTAGGTATAAGTAACAAAAACAAACTTGCAGATAAATCAGAGTGCGTTCGTAATTATTATAATAATATAAATACTGCACACTAGTTATATATAAAGCATTTTGATTCTTTTGTAAGATTATTTTTATAATATTTATTGAGTCATTAGACCAGTGCCGATAATTTTTGAAAACGAAAAAAGTCACAGTAGGCTGAAACCCATTGGAAAAGAAAGAGAATATAACAAAAATGAAAGGAAAAATAATTTACGGGCGATCCGAGGTCGGGAAGTGGGGGTTTAAGGGTAAAAAGCGGTTTATCTCGATTTCCGGCAAATTTGAATTTTTCACATAAATTGTTTGTTGTCAAATTTGAATTTTTCACATGAATTGAATTTTTCACATAAATTTTGAGGTTACTTGAAAAAAGTGTGAATACAAAAGTTGTAGATCTTTTTATTACCTACAACTTTGCTATTACACTTTTTTCCATATGACTTGTAGTTTTGCCGGAAATCGAGATAACCCCCACTTCCCGACCTCGGATCGCCCGTAAATTATTTTTCCTTTCATTTTTGTTATATTCTCTTTCTTTTCCAATGGGTTTCAGCCTACTGTGACTTTTTTCGTTTTCAAAAATTATCGGCACTGGTCTAATGACTCAATAAATATTATAAAAATAATCTTACAAAAGAATCAAAATGCTTTTTATATAACTAGTGCAATATTTATATTATTATAATAATTACGAACGCACTCTGATTTATCTGCAAGTTTGTTTTTGTTACTTATACCTACTATTGCAATATGGCTATCGCCTCGATGGTTGCTTCGACCAGAGACGTTTGCACTAGGCGCATTCAAATATGCATTCTATAGACATCAAAATAGAGTGCACCTATTTGTTTTTGGATTTAGCAAAATGTTTGTAGAAATTGTCAATACCGTTTCTATAGATTTATACAGTTTCGTAAGTATACTAAACTAAATACAAATTTCAAATGTTATTATGATACAATACCGTAATCATCCTACTTACCCAAACATTCCATAATTTTTTCGAGTTTTTCGTCTTTTTCTTGTAAAACTCTTTCGCAACATTTTATTTTTATTGCCCATATTTCCACTGAGACTGAATTTTCACTTCAATATTAGGCAGTGAGTAGCCTTAGTAGTCCGCCACAGAACTTTAGTTCAATTCACACACTGTTTTCAGTCATAAATTACTTGAAAACTACAATCGAATTATGCACAGAGCGTCCGGTGCCAACCATCCAAGTCGAGCGCTGCCCGACGACTAAAGTATGACCGCGTAAGCTATTGTCACCACTATGGAGCGTCAATAAGATTGAAAATTGAAAATGATATTTGTGTTGAAATGTGTCGTAAGCTGCGAATGGGCATTTATTTTACTGCTTTTCTTTAGATTATTTAAAATATAGACATAAAATTAAATAATGGTTTGGTTAAAGTTTTAAAAAAATGGAAAACCTACTAAATTCTTAAAAAAAAAACTGTTGTTATCGCTGGAAATACAGAGATCTTCGACGTCAAAGTTTATTTTTGTGCTACAACTTCCCAATTTTTTATTGGGAATATCAAACTATTATTTATTATTCTGTTCGGTTTAAATTCTTCTTTATACCCTTCTCTGTTCACTGTATTTTTCGCGTTACTTATTTTTATTACATTACGTCATACTCGACGTTCTAAGAAACCAATTTTTGGGAATATTGAGATAACACCCCGCCTTAAGACTAATACTTTACTAGTAAGTACCATTTTATTGTGACTGTCCCTAATAATTTGGCAACCCACTGTACAGATAGAAAAGACGTCACTGCTGGACATAGCTGTTCTTTTGTTGTGCTTAAGCACTCGATAGATAGAATATTCTTTAAAGTTTATACTCTCCATGGTAGGTACTAGCCTAGGTCCTACTCTTCCTTTCAATCCCTAGTACCATCTTCTTTATGTTTTCTTTCTACCAGCGGCATGCAGAGTTGATTGATATTTTATCATATTACTTGCAGGCATATCAACAGAAAGGACGCCTGTGTCCCAGCAGTGGGAATGCCATAGGCTGATTATGCTATGTTGCAGAAAAAACAAACGAAAGTACAAGAGAAACGTAAGCAACAAATGAACACATTATAGGAACTCATTACAAGATCCAGGTAAGCTCATCCAGAGTCCAAATAAAACAAAGGTTAATGAAAATAATTTGGCACTCAAATTATAACTGGACATTTTAATGAATGAAAAGACAATTAAACAAGAAGACACTTAATTATGTGATGAATCGGTTTGAAAGTCGGCAGATGAAATGGTAAACACACAATTAACTTTGTACTTATGTGAAACTTTTAGAAACTATGGAGGTCGGAAATTATCCCACGGAAACGTAGGTACTACCGGGATAGAAAGTATTCTATGTGTTAATCCAGGTTATAAAAAGTATCCTATGTGTTAATCCGGGGCCCATTTAGTATATTTTAGTTATTTTCATAGTGTAATGTCGTACGGTATTCTGTAGAGGGGAAATGCCGCCGATATTCAGACAATTTTTGTTTTACAAAAAAAGGCAATTCGTTCAATTTTTAAATTATGTCCCAGACTCTCCCTCAGACGCCACGGCGTCCTCACCTTCCGCATGACGCAGGTCCACACCGGACACGGTTGTTTCGGGAGGTTTCTGTTCCAGACAAGGCTGGAGGAAACGCCCGGGTGTCACCATTGTGTGGATCGCCCGGAGGACACGGTGCAGCATACGTTGGAGGTCTGCCCGGCTTGCGAACGGTGAGCAATGGGCAGCTCGCCGTTCGATAAGGACCAGGCCCGGGTCGATGGTGCGTTGTGTTCCACGCGCGCCTCAAAGAGATGTCAGCATCAATGACGGGGTCCGCTAGGGCCGATGCCTGCCAGGGTTGTGGGAAAGTCCGAGAGGGATACCGTGGCCCCTGGCACAGGCAACTGAAGGAACACGGGTGGGTTTTATTCAGTAAGAGTCTGACACGCCCTGCCGCTCTGCCCAGAGCGGGAGAAGTTATTTGATGATTTCCCTCCCTCAAAAAAAAAAAAAAAAATACTCTCCCTCAGAGACAAATTTAAAGAGATTAATATAATGACTGTGCCTTCTCAGTATATTTATGAAAATCTTTTGAATGCACATAAAAATATTAATCTGTTTAAAAAATACAGTATAGGTATATAAATACTAGGAACAAACACAAAGGAGATCGGACATTTTTGTATGGGCTCTGGCCCAAGTGGCGTCGGAGCATGACACTTATATTGTTTAAAATAATAATAATAATAATAATAATATTTATTCAGAAATCACATGGCTTAAAAATATGTACAGATTTGCTTAAATGTAAATTATATTCCTAAGACTTACGTGCCTGAACTAGGTAATCCTGTGTTTCAGGCAAGAAGAGCTAAAATAGTCTTTAAAAGTTAATAAATAATCAAAAGTTGACAAAAGACAAATAATTAACAAATATTGAGTAGCTTATTAAATAGAAAGAAAGAAAGAAAGAAAGAAAAAATGTTTATTCTGCACAAACAAAACGCACATTACAAATAAAAAAATAATAAAAAAAAGACAAGTATACACATCCAACGTTATCAAAAGCCTCATATTCAAGCATACCTACATATTCCCGACAATTTTGTCCATTGCTTGATGTGTCAGTGCCAGAGACCAAAGACAAGACACCTTAGTTGACATCTCTAAGTAGTATGTGACATTGACAATACAAATCAATCCAGATGCGTCTGCGACACTGACAGTTGACAACAAAAGTTGCAAAACAATACAATCACAAACGAATCAAAACAAAATCAAAATGCCACTTGCAGAGTGGAAAAATAACTACTTTTGTAACAAAAAAAAAAAACAACAATAATATAAGCAATTATGCCGTGCGTCGTATCTGTGCAAGAAAAGGTCGTTGCTCAGCAAAATGCTGTGACTTCGGACGAACTTATCGTCAACAGCGCTGATTTTCAGCAACTACCTCTCGAATGACGTAATGACGTCCCACCGTGTGACTGAATCGGGTAAGTCTAGCTTTCCGCAGAATTAAACTAGTGTGATTAAATGTGAATCATATTTTCTAAAATGGATACATACTTAACATAGGTGAATATTTACTTAAACACAGTTAGTAAATTCTCTGTTTCTTCATACGACATATTTTGGAGAGCTTCATTCAGAGTTCTCTTACAATTTGCGTTATTCAGGGAATAAATGTTAGCTTTGAAGTTTAATCTGTTATACAGGAGAGGACCGAGGTACAGCACAAAAGTTCATTAACTAAGCTTACTTTTTTGTACGAGTACAAAAAATCTATCCTGGAGAAAAAAAGTTACAGTGTACATTAATACTCATATATTTTTAACTATTTAGTAATTAAATCTCTTCATTTTAATCCATTATAGTATGTTTGATGTTGCCCTATGATGACTAAGATACATGGTATTTCTTGCGCCAACATGAGAAAAAGACAAAATATGCACGTGATACTTTTGCGCTAGCATTAGAAAGAGACAAAAACGTTATGTCGCCGCGTGACTGGCTAGAAAGGGAGAGAAGACGGAACGCGGGCGCAGCGCAGTAGTTCTTTCCCCTTCCCTCCGCTCTATGATTGGCTCAGTCATGAGTCACCACTGGCAGTCACCAAAGAGTAAAGTAAGCAGTCACTCTCTCCGCTCGCTGCTGTTCGGTGTGATTGTGTTGTGTTTGAGCGGCGTTATCTATTCTGTTTTTCGTCCACTGTTTACCGGCTGTGTTGAATTGATGTGTTTGATTTCTTCCTGACGACCTTGGCGTGTTTACTTGAACTGTCCGATTTTTCTCGATTAACCTGGCGTGTTAAATGGACTGATTCTTCTTACTTGTTTTGGATTTGTTACTTTTGCAACATGATACGACCAAGTGCTGGTGTGACGTGCCTACTTTGCAATCGTTCTGTGCTAAGAAGAGAGAGACATACCGTGACCCAAGCTCTATTTGAAGCAAATCCAGGCATCGTAGCATATATACAGGCAGTAATCGGCCAACGAGAGGTACGTCAAATACATCTAAACTCTTATCTTTATTATTGTTATTTCTAAGGTGTACCAAACTAGCTGAAACTATTTATTTTAGCCGACCGACAGTTAGCTATTGTTGTACTTGTTTCGAGTCAAAATAAAAAAGTTTTATAATGCATGAATGTGAACAGATGTAGATAAGTTTAGAGAAACGGATCGATTTTGTTGTGTTTGCAAGTGCATGCTACCTGTATTAAGATACATGCTCATTGTATTTATTTGAAATCATGTTTATAATCATATATTTTTTGTCTGCACTTGCGCTGTAAACTGGTACACTTGACAGCACAACGACCGTAACACTATTCTTGTAAGCTGTGTTGCTTATCTCTATAAGACTCAGCGCCGCCTCAACGCTGAGACTACGGTTTGTCTTTAGTGCATTTTCAACTTTATGTTCTAGAGTATAAAGTTGAAAATCTATTAAAGACAAACCGTAGTCTTTTTCGTTTAGGTCCTCGTCATTGAGACAGTTTGTCTTTAATGAATTTTCAACTTAATGCTCTGGAGTATAATGATGAGATGACAAAAAAAATGTAAAATAACTTTTATTTCGGAAGTCGGTGGCTTTGTTTTTTATTTTATTTCATTGACTTTTTTGCCACTGACTTCCGAAAGAAAAGTTATTTTACATTTTTTTTGTGTTTGTTTTAGAAGTCGGTTCATTTTTTTTTACTTTCTCTCATTATTTTTTTTTATTATTGTTCCAGATTCTGTTTAACAATACGGAACACATTTGTCGGCCCTGTTGGCACAGGGGTCAAAGAGCTCAGAACATTGCTGAACGCGACGATGCCGTGCCAGGACCAGCCCAACCGCGTGAAAATTCGCCTGAAAATCAGCCTCAACAGCGGGATGAATTGGCAGACAATAATGTGCTTGAAGAAGTACACCCTGCAGAAATAAACTTATCTGAATTAACAAGATCTCCAAACACATCCAATTCCTGCTTGTTTTACAGATGCCCTTTGCAAGCACATCGCAGGATTCCTGAAAGGGTTAAAGTCGCTCTTTTAATAAATAATAATTATTACGTGCCACCAAATGCCAGAGCGTGCGATGAACATTTGCGTTCAAACGATTGGCAGGAGCTTTTCAATGCACCAAATAGTTTACATGACTTCAACAGCACATATATTATGGACATCATTAATATTTTAAAACGCGCTATAAGAAATGTATCGCATATGGAGTTTGACAACTTAGATACTATGCATCCAGACGAACTTTTTTTCTGGACAGGACGAACCCATGAAGAGTTTAACTTAATACTAAACGAAACACCATCTCTACGGCAAAGATGTAAAAAACCAAATAAAGCATTAGGGATGTATCTCACCAAACTGAGAAGTGGCGAGTCTGATGACAGGCTCTCAGTTTTATTTGGGATTAGTAGAAGACATTTTGAAAGACAAATACATCTGGCTGAAGAATGCCTTTTAGAAGATTTTGTGCCTAACCATTTAGGTTTCGACCATATGAACAGACAGCAGGTTGTGAACCGAAACCTTTTAATACCAACCGCACTGTTTGGGGATCCTGGCGCTCCCGAAAGTGAAAGACGCGCCATAGCAATAGCTGATGGAACATATCAAAATGTTCAGAAAAGTTCCAATTTTTCTTTTCAAAGGCAAACATACAGTCCTCACAAGTTTAGAAACTTGTTAAAACCTTTATTACTGATATGCAGCGATGGATACATCATAAATGTCTACGGGCCATTTCCTGCTACTAAATCGGATGCTGTAATAACACAAGAAATAATGAATGATGAAGATGGAGTTTTTCATTGGTTTTTTAGGGAGGGTGATATGTTTATCTTAGATCGGGGATTTCGGGACGCATTGCCTGACTTACACTCTTTTGGGTATAGAACCGCAATTCCCGAATCGAAGAGTCAGAACGAAACCCAACTAACGACACTGCAGGCAAACAAATCAAGAAAAGTCACTATTTGCCGTTGGGTTGTCGAAGCTGTCATTGGTCGTTTCAAACGTGACTACAAACTTTTGAGGCAAGATTATGTTAACATATCGTTAGAGCACTTGATGCCAAACTTTAAAATAGCAGCAGCGCTTATAAATGCTTTCCACCCTCCCGCACAAAACAGTATATATGCCGAGCGCTTCATCGCAATTATTAACCAGCGAACAAACACTCCTAATAACTTGGCAGAATATGTTATCGCCAAAAACCTGAATAGGCAACGTGTACGTTTTCAGAGCATTTCAGGAAATATTTCAGAATTGGCTCGCTTTCCGCGCTTGACACAGGATGACCTCATTTTATTTGCCATTGGCACCTACCAACTCAAACTTGCTCGGAGCTATTATAGCGAGCATGCGAGAAATGGTATTTACCATATTGAAGTCTTCAGAGACGGACAACCACCTGCAGAACTTGAGCGTTTTGGAATAGAGCAAAATGGCTTGATATTACTGCGAAGTCTTATTCAGTCACGTCACGTGAGGTCAAGGAAATATTATACTTATATAATGTATAAGGAGGAGGAAGGACTACAGGGTATTCAACATTATTACTGTAGTTGCATCATAGGGAAAAGAACGGTCGGATGTTGCGCCCACATCATGAGCGTAGTGTGGTATCTCGGGTGGGCTCGTTACGAGGACATCGAACATCCTGCTGCATTTCTGGACAATATATTGTGATAGAACTATAGTTTTATTGTAATGTTTTCGGTGAAAATAAAGTATGATTTCTGGTTTATTTATTTCTTGTTTTATTTTGACACACAATGCGATAGTTTAGTTCAGTTTTTAGATAAAGTATTTACGATGATATAAGTTGGTTAAACACTTTTCGGTTAAATCATTTCTCAAAAACAGATTTTTATTCAAACACTAATATTATACTAAGCCTAGTCTTCAAACGCCACTTCGACCTGAGTCCATACATCAATAGAGTAATTATATATTTCTAACGTAGACGTAGTAGATGCGCGTATGAGTCATCGTAAATGTTTGATAATAGCAAACATAACATATTAAGTTAAAATAACTAGATCTTATTGAATAAATAGTTGGAAATAGCTCGATAAAAGCGTATTTTTTAATATACACTATATTTTTTTTCTCCCAGGATAGATTTTTTTGTACCCATACAAAAAAAGTAAGCTTAGATAGTTAACTTTCAAATAAAATAAACGTCATGCTCCGACGCCACTTGGGCCACACCCGCCCGATCTCCTTTGTTGTTCCTACAACCAGGCTCAAGAAAATAGGTGGCTCGTTTAGATGCCAATGTATACGCTTCTATAATAAACTTCCTAGCCACATTCAAGAACTAAGTCTTGATAAATTCAAATCTTTTGTAAAGAGGAAACTATGCCAGAAAGCCTATTCTACTGTCAAATACTATATTGAGGACCAAAAGGCTTGGGATTGAGCTGCTCCAATAAATTTACACAGGGAATGTTTTTATTTTATTTTGCTAACTATTTTACTTTTAATCTTTACCTTTTAGCTGTACCTTTTTACATAAACAATGACATGAATATTTACTGTATAAAGTATTATATTATTTGAATTATTGTAAATGTGAGGACTATGTGGGTAATTGTTCCAGCTTTAATCATGTTCTGGCAGTTTGAGTAGTTTATACGGCCTACCCAAATGTCCTTTCTTTGGTATTGTTCGTCGAATGGTTGAGCTCCTTAAGTTCTGAGTTGAGCTGCACGGTTACTGACAAATGCGTGCACTGACTGGACAGGTCCACTCAAACTGTGTAGTTCTTTCCTCACAAGACCATTTTAGATACCGATCTAGATAGCCTTCACATAATCTGACCAAGATTTTGTCTGGACTTTAAAAGAGACTGTGACCTCTGAGTTTGTTTCGGCCTTTCTTCTCAGAGTAGTCAGATCATTGACTTGTTTTTCCTACCTCAATGAGTCAGATAGGAAACGCCGACCTCATCTAGTTTAAAAAAAATACATGTTTGACGTTTAAAGTGTTTGTACAAACCTACTTACAGAAATAAAATCATTTATCATTTATAAACTCACAAAATGTATTACTTATATTTTAAAAATTAACTCTTAGCACACCACTAAAGTTTCTAATATACATATATATATATATATATATATAATAAAAATCAATGCCACTTTTCGTTGTAATTTTATAACTCAAGAACGGATGGACCGATTTTGCTAATTCTTTTTTTAGAATTTTCCTTGAAGTACGAGGATGGTTCATACGGGGAGAAAAAAAAAATCTTAGGCGGTATGAAGTTCGCGGGGTCAGCTAGTTAGGTATATAATTCAATCATGACTCGAAATACACGTAGCGCCATCTAGCGTCCTAAAGCAATTGTGACCGTCGAAAGTTATTGTTCTGTTATTGTTGTCGTTGTTTGTGTTGTTTTTGTACCCCTGACGCATATGCAAAATTACATGATGATTGGTTCGGTGTTTAGGTGTGAAAACGTAAACAACAAAGAAACACAAAACATAAAATATTAGTTAAGATTGAGCAACAGCGAAATCTTTTGTGTGCAACATGAACAGAAGGGCCCTAATTGAAAGTGCAATCAAGAGTGCACTTAAATGTGTTTGGTAAGATGTCGGATTACAACCAGTTTAAAAATTTCTGAACAGTAAAATCTGCTGTCACACCTCATAGGTATACTTATGGGTCAGAATTTTATCGTATTTAAGTGGACACGAGATTTGACAACAGATAACATCGAATAGGCTTTCCGAAATCAGGAGCGCACTGAATTAAAAATCATGGTCTTCCTTTTATTTGTGACACTATGTTATTTAGCAAAAATTAATCCTTATGATAAAGCCTTTCGATCGGTATGATAAAGCTACAGGGTGATTATTTTTCTCATGTAACGTGTTCGATTTCCGGTTCAACCATGTACTTATTTAAATATCTATGAATGCAGTTTTAATTGTTTTTAAAATTCTAATAATGTCTTCTTTCAGTAAAATGTTCCATCTACAATATTCAAGGTACTTTTCCTCCATGTGGCATATCTGTGGGACGCCCTGTATACAGGGATACTTATAATTCGACGTATATCCGTCAGGAGGTGACAGGGGGGCCAAAATGCATCAAATTGAACCCCCATATTATGTATGCCCGAAAGTCAATAGTTTTCGAGATATTTGAATTTTAAGGGTTTTTTTTTATATTTACCAAAAATGTATCCATTCAATTGCAAATAATAAAAAAAACTACATATTGAATGGGTACGCACGGGTACAGATCAAGCTATACATTTCCAGTACGAGTATAAACTGATCTCGCATTGTATAGGATTTCCTTACATAATAATGAAAATTATGAGCGATTTAAGAATAATATCTTACCAATAGTTTCATTTTAGGCTTCAAAAAATGTAAAAAAAATACTATGATATTAATCGTACAAATAACTAAAACAATTTTTTTTATCATTCTAATTATTTTGTTGAATTATGTACTTTTAATTATGTTCATAGCTTAATTGAAGTGCCAGCTACAATATATATTTTTAATGGTACCCATTCAATATGCAGATTTATTCATTTGGAATTACAGTTAAAATTTTGGGTAAATATCGAAAAATTCTTAAAATTCAAATATCTCGAAAGCTATTGAATTTCGGCCATACATATGGGGGTTCAATTTGGTGCATTTCGGCCCCCTTATCCGCTCCTGACGGATATACGTCGAATTACAAGTGACCCTGTATATGGATATAGATAGGGCCCGGGCAATGCTGATGCGGATGTTTGGAAAACTTTGTGCGTCGTAAGAGCATTTTCTCTACATACGGAAATACAGCTTTTAACACCATGTCTAGCCAAACAAGCAAGTTCATTTTCTCGATTCCTTAAGACTTACAGATCGTCATTGGTTAAAACAAATACTTTCATAACTTCGTCAATATTCGGACACTGGCGTTGTTTAACTGCTTACATCTAGTATTTTTATTCAGACCTTTCTTTGATCTCTTAACTAAGTTAACCAAAGTCCAATAGACCGAAGATAAAAGGACCAGGAACTTTGCAACCTTTGGAAACGAGTATTAGTACGTTAGAGGCATAATTTCATTTAAAAATGTAATACTGTGTGAGAATATTCGGCCACACGTGCTCATCGCGTATTCGCCGTCGAGGTCACCTTTTTCACGCGATATTGATTAATTTATTAAAACTATATGCACAAGTAAAAATAAACTGTTTATAGGCGGATTTGATGCATGAGGCATTTTCTACCAGTCAACCTTAGGGTGATGCAGAGATGGAGGACACGGTGGAGGTCTGCCTGGCGATCTCGCGTCCGGCCCTGGTCCAGGCCATTGTACGGAGCGAGAGGGCATGGGAAGCAGCCACCACCTTCTAATGCTTGCGAAGGAGGAGGCGGAACGCGTGAGGGAGAGGCAAAATTCGCGCCCTCACGCCCCTAGCCGCCGCAGGAGACACCCTGGGCGTCGGGAATCCCAAGCCGATTCCCGGCCACCGTAGAAGCGTGCTTGCGCACGGCGAGCAATGGGTAGCTCGCCGTCCGGTTAGGACCAGGCCCGGGTCGACGGCGCGTTGACTTCCACGCGCGCCTCAAAGACATGTCAGCACCAATGACGGCTAGGGCCAATGCCTGCCAGGGTTGCGGGAAAGTCTGAAAGGGTTACCGTGGCCCCTGGCACAGGCAGCTGAAGGAACACGGGTGGGTTTTAGTCAGTAAGAGTCTAACACGCCCTCCCGCTCCGCCCAGAGTGCGAGAAGTTATTTGATGATTTCCCACAATAAAAATAAAAAAAATAATGGGTGATTTAGGGATAAATCATAGCAGGTGCAATATAATGGATTGATAACACGACATTGACCTAAAAATACAAGAATAAATACATAGATGTAAATATACAAAAACAGAATAAACTTGGTCAGGAGAAATAACGATCGCTGGACGCTTTTATTGTCATTGCAATTTCTTTAATTGTCTTTAAATTCCTATTACCTACATCATTATTAAATCAGCCGTCAAGGAAAATAATGACACAAAAACACAGCAGCAGGTCACGTTACCACAAATTTTCAAATTTTCGCATACGATTTTGAACTTAATTTTCAACATGTTAAGGTTTAAAATCATTTGGAGAAATTTGACAGTTTCGTATATTAATTTATTCACATAAGTTGTTTTAGGAAGGAGTGCTCGAGTGCTATAGTGACAAAAATTTATTATGTAAATAAGATACTATTTAGCATATCCTCTTAGGTAACAATAAAAGTTAAGTAAATTGAACTAACAGGTTATTAATAATATTATTATCTACGCGTTCAATTTGGTATATAGGTCAATATACCTATGATGAATTCATTGTTATTCATGAGTTCATGACAATAAATTAAACCTGTTAGTTTAACTAACTATGCTCATAAATGAATGTAAATTAAGTACCTATTAATTTTGAGTCGGCGCCAAACAAAAAATTTATTTCAAAAGTTATATGCCAAACGAAGCATTTTCGAACGCGTTCTAAATGCAAACTATTCGTCCATAGTGCGGTCGCCACACCACACTACAGTATTCTAGTTTTTTTTTTGTGAATTCTGTCTCGCAATTGGCCTTGAGAGGCCATGACTGCTTAACCGGTCTATCCTGTGGTGCCTTTGAGTTAACTCAAAGCCTCCAGGCAGGGGACTCAAAGCCTCCAGCCAGGGGAGTATTCTAGCTACGTACCAAACTATATTGATTAGTTAATATTTGGTCAAACAGAACTCCCAGGTCACGTATAGTGTCTATCTAATTAACATTGTCTTCAATAATGTAATACGCTGCCCGTATAAGATTTTTTTGTACGTTAGCGTTGTAACATTTCTTTCATTGTATTGCACCTTTGAATCAGACTATTAAGAGGAGTCTCTGACAGTCTTAATTGTTCTGAGAAACTTTAAGCACTGCTTTAACATAATACATAAAATTGGAGTGCCGAAAACAGCTGGGTATGCTGAAATCAAATTACATATTATAGTTAAATAAAATGGCCCCCAGATCGGCCTTGTGTGATTCCACAGAAGATATTATGTATAATGTCGCAGCGTCAACACTGATCCGCCGTCTTTATTTTTGATTATTAGTAACGTCATCTATTATTATTACTAACCGGAAACGTCAAGAAGTGCACCTGAGTGAGGTCGATACTTATAGGAAGTGGCATCACTGGGTTGACGGCCGTCACTTGAAATTTGATATTTTTGAGGTTTATGAACGTTAATGTTAGAGCTCGTGAGAGCCTATGGAGGACTTTGTGTGGAGACGCACTTGCGAAAGGTTGTCCTGCCATCCTGTATCGAATTCGGTTGTCTATTGTTTGCCCGTAGATTATATGCCATAATCATCATTTTCCCGAATTTCATTTGCCCGAATGTTTCATTTGCCCTAAAAGACATATGACATACTTTTAATTGCCCGAATTTTAGATACCATAAGATACGAATGCCATAAGTATTGTTTGCCTTATTTTTATGTGCCATAATAATTATTAGACATAATATTTAAATGGCATTTATTCTGTGCATGGTTTTTTTTTCTGTGCATGGTTGATGGTGGGCTAGGTCGACGGAGCCCCGCTTAGCGGGGCTCCTACTTCTGTGTGGTTTATAAAAAAATAACCACGAAGGGGATGGCGGGGTCTATTCGCTCGCTTCGCTCGCTCACATGACCCCGCCATCCCCTTCTAACCTAACCTGTCCGAGTCGGGGTGCCCTAAAGTCCCAATTGCATCCAATTTCTCTTGATATAAACAACCGTTACACACCCGATGTCGATGGCAAATTATGTTATGGCATATCATAATTATAGCATGTGATAATTAGGGCTTACAATGATTATGACAAATGATGTTATGGTAAGCGACTTTATGGGAAACAATGATTCTGGCACGTGACTAATATGGCAAATGAGAGCAGGGCAAATGAGTATTATGTCGTATGATATTATGGCTGTTGACTATTATGGCAAATGATATTAGGGCAAATAAAATTCGGGTAAACGGCGGTATACCATCGAATTCACCTCGGTTCCATATTGTAATCTGAGTGGCAATTCCCGTATTTTTAAGAACGTTTGCATTCTAATCTCAGTCGCAATCTGTCAAAAATTTTATAGTGTTTACCTACATTTTTGACATTTGACTGTCGCTGAGATAGAAAGAAAGAAAGAAAAAGTGTTTATTGCGACTCGTACAGGAAGTGCACAAACTAAATTATAAAATAAAAAACCAAACTATAAAAACAAAAAGTAACAAAAGAAAAAGGAAACAGAAATTCCTATACGAGGCCAAAAGGCTCCTATCTCAGCACGATGCTGCGACATTTAAAAAATAAATAAATGCCGCAACGCTATGAGATGAAATTGCGACTTGATTTTGAATGTTTTTAATTACGGGAATTGGCCTTCTGATTGCATCTGCCTAATCAAGTGATGTTTTTGTAATTAGTAAACTTTACTGCATTACTTAATAGACGTCTGTACTTAGTGTGTTGACTATTATTTCAGTTACATCATGTCCGACCGTTCTGATAACGAAGGAATCAAATTGCCTTCGTTATATAGATGATATTTTGATAACCATTTACCACTATAAAGAAAGATATATCTGCTAAATATGAAACCAACCATTCGAGTACTCCTATAGGAAACGCCGACATCATCTAGCTGTTAAAATATGATTGACGTGTAAAAAAAAATGTTTGTAAAAACCTACTTACAGAAATAAAATCATTTAACACTTCATTTATCATTCAAGCAAGCTGCCAGTGATACTATAAACACGCAACTTATAAGAAAGGATTTTGTGGGACACTTTATCCAAGGCCTTGCTGCAGTCAGTATAAATGACGTCGGCCTAATGACCAGCATCAACAGCCCCAATTGAAAGTTCACTAAATGTAACCAGTTTAGTACCTACTTGTTGATCGTGATCAAACAAATTCGCGATGATGATTGCTAATGAATAGCTTTAAATGGTTTTAGAAATGACTTAATTACTTAGGTACGTGCTCCTCCTTTTTGTTTTCGCTGGGTCAAAATAAGTTTATCGAAAATGCCGATGTGGTTGTAGTAAGGGCTGATTTATCAATCGTCAGCTAAGAATTACCCAAAGAATAAATATGACATCTTTTCTATACAATTTCTGTCAAATCTCAATATTTATTCCACGGATCAAAATTACCTGACGCTTGAAAAATCGGCCCGTAGTGATTCCTCTGTTGTAGTCTGAAATAATGTAATAGCATAAATTAGTTAATCATTGAAATCAAATTGCTCATAAAGGAAAATAACAAGAAGTTTACGCGCGTAACAGGTTATCCCAGAATCTATTCGCCTGTTACTTAAGTTGACTTTTTATTTGAATCGATTAATATTTATAACCGCAGTGAATCGTTCAAAAGGTTAAGGATTGCAATTGTGTCTTAAAGGTCAAACAATACCGGCCTTGTCTGGGGCAGCAGGCGGCAAGTAGCAGTACCTTTAATGCAAAAAACACAATTAGTTTCATATACGTGAAAATTACTTTCGTTTTGGTTGTAATACATTGTAATATTATATATTGACGTGATAATTATTTTCGGTGTCGTCAATGGCCCCACGTGTACGCATAGTACTGCTGGTGCCAAATAAATGCGGTATAAAGCATCCGAGCGGATTTGCGTGAATGTTTAGTGCGACTAAAGGACTGTTGGAGAGCGAGTGTTCCGTGTGCTGTGTTCTGTACCGCGTGTGTGCGTCTGCGCAGTTCTAGTTGCGGCTCGCGCCGTACCGCTGTGCGCGCGCGCCTCGTTTTGTGCATTGTTTTTATTAAGGGTGAGATATTTTTGAATTTCTCATTTTCATTTGCTTTGAAGAGTGTAAAATAAAATACTACGTGAACTTTCATTTATATTTTTTTTTATTCATTTGCATAAGTCGATATTCGGTGCTTTGTGCTTTGTTTTGGATATTTGTTTGGCAACATTGTTGCTGATTATATCAATATTGCAAACAATATTGAATACAAGTTTATCTTGTTAGGGTACCTTAAATCTGTCCAAGTTGTATTTAGTTGTACAAGTTAACATAGGTAAAGTTCAGCCGGTGGATTCTGTAAAAATCTCACCGTGAAGACTTGCGTGTTTGACCAACGTTACATTTACAATCATAATCGAGATTTTAATCATATTTATACGCAAATAATTCTATTGTTCATTTTATATAATTTCAAAGCTAGTATGTAAGTGTCTAAACATTACTATTTTGGGGGATTTTTAAATAAAATAGCAAAACAGCAATTCAGTCAGAAAATCAATGTTGTTTTTTTTTTCTTTTTTATATACCTTAGGCTCTAGCGCGTCACGCACGGCCTATAAATAAAATATACTTAAAACATACAAGTTTAAGACAGCTACTAAATAAAATGCACACTGACATTGTATGTTATTAAGAAGCCATTGTTAAATGATTAAGTAAACGCAAGTCTATGACCCAATCGTGACGTGTTTTGAAGAAGCATCTGTGGATCGAGTCGAGTAAAGACCGCTGTTCTTCAAAATACGTCGCGTAATATAAAATTATCAATAGAAATTGCATCAAAAATATTATTAAAATCTCGATTATGATTGTAAATGTAATGCTTGGTCAATCCCTAGCATCAGTGAGATGACACTGACAGCTTACTCCACGCTCACTTCACCTAAATTATGATTGTAAATGTATTGCTTGGTCAATCCCTAGCATCAGTGAGATGACACTGACAGCTTACTCCACGCTCACTTCACCTAAATTATGATTGTAAATGTAATGCTTGGTCAATCCCTAGCATCAGTGAGATGACACTGACAGCTTACTCCACGCTCACTTCACCTAAATTATGATTGTAAATGTAATGCTTGGTCAATCCCTAGCATCAGTGAGATGACACTGACAGCTTACTCCACGCTCACTTCACCTAAGTTTTCACGGTGAGACGGTTACAGAATAGCATCGCAGTTCCAGACTTTTACGTGAGCTTTTCATGAAAGCGTTTTCTTAGTGTATTTAATTGTCACACGCCTGGGCTTTGTATATGACGTCATCTTAGGTTAGGTAAAGATATGGGCTTGCTATGAATCAGTGGAGTAGGTATGGTAATTAGAACGGTATTTGTATAATCATTTCCGAGATTCCTAGTTTAGTCGGTACGTTGTTACTGTCACGATTTCCGATGACTATATGGAATGGAACGACAATGCTATCGATTGTCGACATCCATCATTATACCACCATAAACCATACTAATATTTTCTACATTTATCTATAAGTAGTATATTATTCTTTTTTGATTAAATCAAACAACGATCAAAAACAAAAATCAAAAATATTTTATCTAATTTCAAATTAAATATGCATTGGTAGGGTACCTTTTTAATAATTCTCTTCATAGACACGGACTGCTAATTAATGAATACCTTCAACACTGTACTATTCCACGTAGTAGATAAATCGGATAATCGACTTGATAAAGATAGTGTCAGTTTATAAATAAAATTAATTGAAATAATTACCAGCAGTTGTGCGACAGAATGACAGATACAAACAGTGTAACGAAGGTATGTCATTTGTGTAATATAATTAAGTATTTTTGTAAATCTTCCAAAGTTATGAAATCCATTTCTTTGTGTTCTCGGCTTACGTGGAAACTTGAATCTAACTTTAGTTTTTAGTAAACATTCTAAACAACGCTTCTGACATCGCAATAAACGGGGCACATACCGGATCCAAACAATATAACATTTATGTATACAGTCCATAGGAAAAGAAGGAGAAGAAGTGACAGAAGAGGATTATTGTCTTATGTCATATCGATTGAAAATAATCCAATCACATCATAATTGCAATGTCACGCGAGTCATTTAGAGGCATCGTTAATGGTATTATCGTTTTTTAATAGCCACGACATACCTTGAAGTCCTTGAACCTATTTATTCATCAATGTTAGAAGTTGTATCTATTATCTGTTCGAGATCGTCTACTGACTGACTTGGTGTCGACCTTGGCAGTTGTCCGGAAATAAATGAAAAACAAATAAATGAAGATTTATAAAGATAACATACAAATAAACATAACACCGCGCTTGTAATCCCAGAACGTTTAATCAAATCAAATCAAATATTTTAATTGCGGGCCTAAGTTATACAGTACAGACAGATGTTAGGTAGGTAAATTCCAGAACCATTATGTCCTGCCTAGTAGGCATACAATAATAAATTATGTCAATATGCAGTATAAAAAATTTCATAACGTAAGTATCACTTCTAGAGCAAATTTTACAAAATAAGATTTAGGTGTATGGTGACAGATTGTAGTAGGTACTTACCTACTAATTATTAAGAAAATCTTGGATCGTGTAGTAAGCTTTGTCAATTAAAAATTTACGCAATTTATATTTGAATAGTGGGAGTTCCTTGGTGTTTAAAATGTCCACAGGTTTTTTATTTTATTAAAAAAAAAAAACTTTTGCCTTGAAGAGCAGTTCAGTGTGGTATATAAGTATACTACAATCATATTGTAAGTGTACTTATATCTTTTTGATTTTAGTTCACCGAATAAATTTTTATTTACTTTTACAAATAGGTACTGTAACATCATAGATATTTAAAACTGATGGAAAGGTCATAATTTTTAACTTTTTAAAATATGTTTCGTATGATTCAGGAACAAAGATACCAGCAATTGCGTAGTTTAGGCAGAGCTGGTGTACACACGGCTACACATCAAGCTATAGTTTTCCAGTTTACACTGACCTCTCATTGTAAGGAAATCCTATACAATGCGAGATCAGCTTATACTGGGAATGTATTGCTTGATCTGTAGCCGTGTGTACATAATAGAACACCTATATTTTGCCAGTTCTGTTTATGTCCCACGTTGATGTACCTAATAGGGGCGAGCCTATTGCCACCATCCGGGCACATAGGTATCCAAACGTCGGGCTCTACAAAGAAATTCCTTATGGAAAATCCCAAAAACACTGCCCGACCTGGGAATTTAACCAACCTTATGCTCCGCGGTTAGCGCTTACGACTACTAAACCTACGACGACGTAGGTAGTTAGTTCGAATTATCACATAGATACCTACTAATTACGTTGATTAAAAATACTACAAGGTCGCACGTGCGTATAGGGTATTGCACTCAGACTTTCTTACGAAATAGTCAACAAGTACGTTCCCTTTCTTTCGAAACATTTTGAAAATCATCGGTTGTATCGTTTTGCGTTCGGCGCGTCATCAGGGGCGTAGCGCGCGCGCCGACGACCTTGGCGACGACGCCGACCTCGAA
Source organism: Brachylomia viminalis (assembly GCA_937001585.2). Classification (NCBI taxonomy): domain Eukaryota; kingdom Metazoa; phylum Arthropoda; class Insecta; order Lepidoptera; family Noctuidae; genus Brachylomia; species Brachylomia viminalis. Next base: position 7,491,336 of record OW443301.2, read on the forward strand.
GGCGCGGCGGCGCGGCGCAGCAGCTATTCATTCGTACACGTGGGGGTATTGCCTCCCATCCACTGTCAAAGATAAGAGCATGGATACCATTTTTTTCTTTTACCGGTCTGTTTTATGTGTACGGAATGTTGAGAGCGCGTTTAATAGATATTTATGGGAGACTAGCTTTTGCCCGCGATAAAAGTATGCTTTGTCCTAACCCAGGTTATGGTATCTCCGTGTGCCCATCTACGATAACAGACAGGCAGGCAGACCGACAAGCAGACAGAGTTACTTTCGCATTTGTAATTTTATTAGTATAGTCGTATAGATCTATAGTCTGGATACGCCTGACGGAGGGTCAGATCGCGTCAGGTGAGGTGATCAGAGGGGCAATTCCCATATTTTTAAGAACGCTCGCATTCTAATCTCAGTGTCAATCTGTCAAAAATTGTATAGCGTTTACCTACATTTTTGACATTAGACTGTCGCTGAGATGAGATTGCGACTTGAATTTGAACGTTTTTAATTACGGGAATTTGGCCTTCAGGTCTTTGCATCTTTATGTAAAATATGTATTACTAAGTTTTTTGAGAAATAAAATTAAACCCTATGTTTTATGTCATCATCAAAAAGTGGCATGAAAATTGGGCTTCATAAGTTTTTACGGAAGTATACATACATAATCAGCCTATAATGTTCCCAGCTGGGACACAGGCGTCCTCTTTGTGAGGGAGTGGGCCGTAATCCACCACGCCGGCCCAGTGCGGGTTGCTAGATGTCACATGTCTTCGAATTATAAAGTATAAGGGAACAAAAATATTTAATCTTAAAAACGCGAAACATTTATTTGTACTTTCTGAACTCAAACTCAAAGCATTTATTCACGGGTTTATTTCAAATAAACCAATTACAGGCACCTTTGAACTGTCAAGGAAACACCTGATACATCAATTAAATTGTAAATACTTCATCCGTAAAAATAATGAGGAAATATTTGTGACCCTTGAACCCGTGGTTGTTGCCCGTTCGTTCAATGACTTTAGAATTTGTGTCACTAAATTTGTTATTTCCTTTACCCTTCTATTGTGTTAAGATTTTAATCAGCCACAAAAGAATCGCAACTTTCTTTAAAAGAACCACCTATTTTGGGATAGTGGTTTAGGGACAGGTTAATGACTTTATGCGACACTGGTTGAAAAGTTCTGTCAATTCATTGCTCCCAAAAAATATTTCGTAAATTTATCGGGTAAATTGAAAACTTTGTTTCTTCGGTATTGGTATGCATTTGAGTGAAGTATTTGTTACTACGTGTGGGCGACTAGAATGACTCAGAAATTGCACGGTCCGCTCGTTGTTTAGTAAAAAAACAGCCGTGGCACACGCCGCATTATTTTGTACCTATTACATAAACGCCGCTCACATTCGCATGTCTTTTATCATGATAATGAACTAGCAGCGCAGGGCGAGCACGGCCTACTGTGATAGGCTTGAGTCACACATTTTTGTCACACTGGGAGCAAAAACTGTGACAAAAGGCGTGATTCAAGCCTTGTTATACCAATTGAGGGTTTAACACTCTGTTGACCTATAAATACAGTTTTATAATATACAGTTCTTAAGATTTTTGAAAGGCCTCGGTTTTAAAAATAGACTAAGTAGATGTATTTGTAGAATAGCTGAAATGTAATTACCAATGCGTTGTTCAGTTCAGAGGTTTCAATAGCGATAATTTTATTCACCTTGTTGGACTACTTAGTACCTGCGTTATAGATAGGTATTTTGTTTTGTGATCTATCTACACAAATAAATAAAATTGAAGTATCTGCTTGCAATGTCAACATAACAGCATTGTAATAAATACATACTTTTTTTTATTATAAGGACCATAGACTTATAACAAAAAAAAAATGTTTTAAATTTTTGTCTCTCTGTAGCTAGGTATGTCTGTTTGTTCTCTGACTTTCAATCAAACTCAAAGCATTTATTTCAAATAAACCAATTACAGGCACTTTTGAAATGTCAAGGGGTCGGTCAGTCAGAAAGATGAAGCTAGTTGCCCATTCCAAAGCGTAGTAGGTACCTATGGAGAAGAACGGGCAAGAAACTCCATGGACACTCTTTTAAATCAAAATATTGTTACAAAAAAGTGGTTACATCATTCATGTTGTAATTATACATGTGAGAACGATGTAGAAAGACGTGCACGTTAAAAGCGTCCGTAATAAAAAGATAAAAAAAACAATTATGGAATTAAAATAAGCCGTGGCAGCTAAGAAACGACCAGTGCCTACTGACGGCGCCCGTTCACGAACATGACGTATGGATCAGCACCATTCAGCTCAACCATTTTGAAGGGAACTCAATGATCCAATACACACGCCGTACAATTACAGGTGGTAGATAAAAGAAAAATAATAGAAACAATTATGGACCCTGTCGGGCACAGCAAATTTTTAAATAAGTAGAGAGAGGAAGAGCGCTTTATTAATTTTCTTTGTTCTTAAGTTAGAATTTATTTTATATCCTATATTACCTGTGTATTTATATTTCCATTCATTCACTTATTCTGTTAATATTTTATATGCAGGTAGATCTATTCATTTATCATTTATTTAATTATATTTAATATTGCTTATTTCTTTAATCGCTTATTTTTTTATTAATATTATTAATGTAGTATTGATGTGGGCATCAACATTTTTCAAAAGGAGCGGATTATAGGGAACGATCCATCGGTTATCAATATCATTGTTTCGGACGGTAGCATTTTGCCCACCCTGTTCTGGCGATCGTCGACGATATTTGGGATATCCGTCATCGCTAGTACTTGTTTGAGTTTGGAACGAATTCGGAATTTTTTCGATGCATTTAGAATCTCGCATACATGGAGAATTCAGGTTTTAAGTCCCGCAAGGGCCGTGTACCACATGTTTCTTTACGATTTCGTACAGGATAGGATCTTCATTCATTCTTCATTAATTAGTTTACGCGCCCTTGTGGAGCAGGACCAGCCCTAAGCCAAGCATTTTTGTCAGCGATATAATCCCCCAACTTATAATATTATGCTTGGCTGTATAGTGTGTGTTTTATACAAGATTAATTTATTATTCAATATAATAAAATTATTATTTAGTGATTAAATTTCACTGGCAATAAATGATAAACGATAAATTATTTTATTTCTGTAAGTAGGTTTGTACATACACTTTTACACGTCAATCATATTTTTTTTTAAACTAGATGAGGTCGACGTTTCATATCTAACTACTCTGAGAAGAAAGGCCGAAACAAACTCAGAGGCCACAGTCTAATTTAAAGTCCAGACAAAATCATGGTCAGATCATGGGCAGAATATGCAGATCGGAGTCTGAAATGGTCTTTTGAGGAAAGAACCATACAGATTGAGTAGACCTGTCCAGTCAGTGCATGCAATTGGCAGCAATCGTGCAGCTCAACTCAGAACTTAAGGAGCTCAACGATTCGACGAACAATACCAAAGAAAGGACATTTGAGTAGGCCGCATAAATTATTCAAACTGATCTAACTGTTTGAGTAAGTAAATTCATGATTAAACTAACTGAGAAAAATACAAAAAAAAAGCAATGACCGACATAGTTCTCACATTCACAATAATTAAAATAATATTATAATACTTTACAAAGTAAATATTCATGTCATTGTATATGTAAAAAGGTATACAGGGTGACTTGTAATTAGAGCACAACCTTGTAAGGGGATATAGTACAGGTCATTTGCAACAACTTTTGTAGGAACACTCATATGCAAAAGTGCACCAACATTGAGTTATAATTTTTTTCGTGTTATTTTGAAAAACTCTTATGGGGTAACCTTAAAAAATTAATAAATAAAAAACTTGACATAATTTTGTTAATTTTCTTTTTATTATTTAGTCTATAACGTTCCAGTTACATGTCAGCATCATCAAATGTACATTATTGACATTATTCTAGACACAGTGCTCCAAAATCCAAAAACCTTCAACAAATTTTACTGGCATTATTACACAAAACAGCCTGTTTAAAAAAAAACTCACTATGGCACCTGCTCTGCGTATTATTAAAAAAACATCTACATTTCATAAGCTTTCAAATGAGGTGTAAAAGTCTGACATAGCTAGTTTAACATTAAAGATATTAGCCAAAGAATAGAACAGGCTGGAATATCGAAAGTTTCGCAAATTAATGGCCATAATGTTTAAAACACAATAAATACAAATTTAAGTAGAATGTGATCCACGCACTTAGTGGTGACAATTTTACAACACATTTAAACTTGATTTTAATTTTAAAATTTTTAGGGTAGCTGGTCCTTACTTCAAACTTCTCTTATTAAAAGAGACAAAAAGATCTAAAATTAGGAAATTTTAAAAGTGTGTTGTAGAATTGACGTTCTCTAGTCATCCTCAGTCATTCACTTAAATCTCATTTTCGAAATGACTCCCACCGTTACGCACGCAAATTCGCATCCTTTTCCTCAATTCGCTTTTCACCACCGCAGTGCTGAGATTTGCTCGAATTTGGTCAGCTCCCAAAATGATTCGCCGTCTTAACTCGTCAATATCTAGGACAGGCTGATTATCGACATAAACCAACGTTTTCATATGTCCCCAGACGTAATAGTCCATTGGCGTCAGATCTGGGCTTCTTGCTGGCCAAGGTATGGGCCCTCCTCTACCGATCCAATTATTGGTATAATTTTCGTCTAGCCAGTCTCTGATTTGTCGTCTGTAGTGAGCTGGACACCCGTCGTGTTGAAACCTGATAGCACGCAAGGTGGCTAAAGGTATGTCCTCCAGTAATTCAGGTAAAACATTTCTTAAAAAGTGTTCATAATATTCACCGTTTAAGTTGTCTGGCAGAAAAAAGGGCCCAATCAAATTATTGTTAATAATTCCCATCCACACATTTAGTGAAAATCTTCGTTGCGATCCTTTCGGTCGTTTTTTTTTTGGATTTCCCACCGCCTTTTCTTCCCAGAAATGAGTGTTATGGTAATTTGTGATTCCATCTTTGTCAAATTTTGATTCGTCGGTCCACAAAATTTGTTTTAAATAATTTGGGTCCTCTATGTCGCAGTTTAGCAGATATCTGCAAAATTGGACCCTTGCAACAGGATCACGGCCTTCCAGGACTTGCACTGGAGTGTAGTGATATGGATGACGCCCAGATTCATGGACCACTTTCCACACTTTATACTGTGATATTCCAAGTAAATTGGCCACTTGTCTTGTAGAGATGTTAGGTTCCCGTTGAAAATGACGTAGGATTTCTTCTTCGTCATCAGCACGGTATATTCGAGGTCTGCCCGCATCGCCTGATAAAAAAAACTAATTTAAATAATCAATTGCGGTAAACAATAGGGGTAATAAACCAAAGCCTATTCAGTTTTAAAGGAGCCATTTCGGCCAAGAAGCCATTTTGACTGAAATACAATGACAAAATTTATTTATTTAATTGTTCTAAAATAATAAATAAAAATACGTGGTTTTATAATTATTTTGTACAAATTAATAATTATTAAAAATGAAGGAAGATAACATAGGGAAAGTATCTGTACGTACCGCACCTGCTTTGCAAGTGTTTACAAAGAATTCACCCGCCACAATTTAATACTATTGTTATTGGTAATGAAATGACGGTCTAAGTGGAAACACGCAGTTAATACTGAATGCACTTACAATTTTTTAAAAATGATAACCCAAGTCAGGCCTTTGTTTGCTTACGAAGTTAAATTGCAATAACAAAAACATTTCGGAGAAAACTATCTTTTTTTTTCCGGTACTACGTAAGTAGGTACAGCCAGAAGCAAATCACGATTGACAGTTGAACTGTGTTTAACTCTCTAAGAAGGTACAAAATCTAAAGTGCTTAAGCAGCTGTTGGCTGTAAACTTGCAATTTAATCGCAATTATTTATTAAATTACATTTTTTATTACATACCTTGACGTCTTTGAAAGCGTCCAGTCTCCCGGGCTCGTCGATAAACTCGAGAAAACACGCCTACATCAGGTAAACGGCGATTGGGGTATCTCTGTTGGTATTGTTGTTGTTGTTGTTGTCTCTGTTGTTGTCTGTTATTATATCTGTTTTGTACAACCTTGCCACCTGTCCTCTTTAATGGTACGATCGTTCCTTTTAGCACTGACGTAAAGAACCTAGGCTTGCACATAGATAGTACCCTGAACTGGCGTACTCAAGTCGCTAGGGTAAGCCAGAAGGTTACCGGCACGCTGTGGGCTCTGTACAGACTGAAAAATTTATTACCATCAAGTACGAAGACAATGCTTGTGCAGTCCTTAATTTTCCCTATCATCGACTATGGTGATGTGTGCTACTATGACCTGAATGCAGATCTCCTCGACAAACTTGACCGTCTTCTGAATAACTGCATTCGATTCGTTTTTAATCTGCGTAAATATGATCACGTCTCTGCGCATCGGTCGCTTCTAAAGTGGTTGCCCATACGCCAGCGCAGAGAGCAAAGGGCGCTGACTACCTTGTTTTCATTTCTTGATTCTCCCTCTTCCCCTGGTTATCTAGCCCCCCACTTTCAGTACATTTGCGCCAACCACAATAGAAATCTACGTTCTTCACACAATCGTCTTCTTCAATGTCCCACTCACCGCACAGACTTCATTCACTCTTCCTTCTTTGTTCAATCTATCTCTCTGTGGAATGCACTCCCCCAGGAAATCAGGATGGCAACCAACCGATTATCCTTTAAAACTAAAGTTCGCGAGCACATTCGTAAGAAGCTAGCGGTATCATCACAGCGGTAATGTTTTCTCATTGTTTGTCCAATTTGTTTTTAACATACTCGTGTATTTATGTACATTTATTTGTGCTTATATTTATATATAATTAGTTATATGTATTATATGTATTTATAGACTAAATAAGTTTATACGTGTCTATATATTATTTAAAATTATTTAACCTAAAATATCATTATAATTTGCACCTGCCACTGTTTGTCTCTGCATCACCCAAAGGTTGACTGGTAGAAAATGCCTATGGCATTAAGTCCGCCTCTGTACATTTGTGTGCTTAAAGTGTTAAATAAATAAATAAATAAATATTCGCGCTGGGCAGCTAAAGCATTGCCTCTAGCTACGCCGTAAGTGTACAGAATATCGGCATATTCTTCATTCGTAAAATTTGCCCGTTGTCTTTGAGCGATAGTCCTTGATACGCGCCAAAACCACAGATGAGCATAACACACGGAAACCAGTTGAAAAGCCAAGTCGTCAGGAGAGCAATCAATCACAAAAACAGTCACAAGCCGGGTCGTCAGAGATAAAACAAAACTGCAGAGCACACACAAAAGCATCCGATCGCAACGAATCACAAGGACGGACTAACCTAAACAACCCAAAAGAGATTAAACAATGACCGGCTGTTTTTACCTGCTTAGTAGAGCAGGTAGAAACAGACCTTTTTTTGGCCGTGGGCCTTTGTTATGCGAATATCTTCCCTATTGGACTAGCTATGTTAGGGTTTTATATCTCATTTGATAGCTTATGAAATGTAGATGTTTTTTTAATAATACGCAGAGTAAGTGTCATAGTGATTTTTTTTTAAACAGGCTGTTTTGTGTAATAATGCCAGTAAAATTTGTTTAAGTTTTTTGGATTTTGGAGCACTGTGTCTAGAATAATGTCAATAATGTACATTTGATGATGCTGACATGTAACTGGAACGTTATAGACTAAATAATAAAAAGAAAATTAACAAAATTATGTCAAGTTTTCTATTTATTAATTTTTTAAGGTTACCCCATAAGAGTTTTTCAAAATAACACGAAAAAAATTATAACTCAATGTTGGTGCACTTTTGCATATGAGTGTTCCTACAAAAGTTGTTGCAAATGACCTGTACTATATCCCCTTACAAGGTTGTGCTCTAATTACAAGTCACCCTGTATATACTTATAGCAAAGATTAAAGTAAAATAGTTAGCAAAATGAACTAAAAAAGTCAACATTCCTTGTTTAAATTAATTGGAGCAACTCAATCCCAAGCCTTTTTGTCAATATAGTCTTTGACAGTATAATAGGCTTTCTGGCATAGTTTCCTCTTTATAAAAAAAATTAATTTAGGGAGTGTCTGGGTCTTAATTTATAAATTGAACGAAGTGCCCTTTTTTGTAAAACAAAAATTGCTGATGTTATAAGGAGTAAACATAGGCTACTTTTTGTCCCGATAAGTAGCATGTTTCCGTGGGATAATTTCCGACATCCAAGCGAGTGAAGCCGCGGGCAGTAGCTAGGTTATTATAAATCGTTTGATTAGACTGGCGCTTACTCTTACTGCGTCATAAATAATCATGATTCATGAAATATTAAAATATAAAATAAAGTGAGGTTAAAGTCACAGATCAGACAGGTTCAGCAATGCTATTCTGTAAAAATCTCACCGTGAAAACTTAGGTGAAGTGAGTTTAAAGTGAGGTTTTATTCCAACTGATACTAAGGATTGACACCGTTGACAGCTCACTCCACGCTCACTTCACCTACGTTTTCACGGTGAGATGGTTATAGAATAGAACTGCTGGTGGTGATCAGTTCACAAGTATGGTACGACCTAGCTTTAAATTTGTCGATGAAACAAAAGTTTTCAAATATTTCAATTAATAAATCACCTCCATAGTCACTGCTCACAAAT